>CM062289.1:128802942-131489643 GCA_031216915.1 Pictodentalium vernedei
ATGGACAAACATTCCCTTAACATAACACGGTCCACTCAGATGGGACCAAAGTTTGAACTTGACCTCAAAAATGGGAGATAATCACTTATACCAACCTTTGTTACAATTAGTTCATAATTACTAAAGTTATCATGTGGACAACATGTCTGCCATGGTGGTCATATTGGACACGATGGAATAATAATTATTGAAAGGAACCTTCTATCATCATCATTAATCCATCACAAAAAAGCATCCATGGAGCATATCATTGTCAAATTATTTCATGGACAATCAAAAATTACAAAAAATCCAAGATGGCCATATTGGATATGGCAGAAAACTGATTATCCACAGGAACCTTCCTCTAGTCACCACTAATCATACACAAAAAGTTGGATCCAAGGTGCATTTCATTTTCAAGTTATTGTGTGGACAATCAAAAGCTGACAGACAGATGGACGGATGGATGGATGGACAGACGGATGGATGGACAGATGGACAGAGGGAAGGACAGACAGACAGACAGACACACACACAGCCATACTATAATAGGGCCTGCTCCATAGAGCGGCCATATAAAAACCAGGAAGTCAACTTCTATTTGCTCTCAATATTTGTTGTCTACAAACACACATACTATATTGCTGCCATTTTGGAATTGTCATAATACCTTGATACAATGAAAAGATTTTTTGAAGAAAGACTGGACCAATGCTACCTCCTATGCAAAGCTTGATACTTTTGGTCAGTATCCCCAGCATAATTTAGTGTTGGAATTATTGAGTTGATATTTGTGTTTCTCGAGGTAATATAGTTCTGACATGAAACTTTGGTCAAATGTTTTCAATAGCTTCCTCACTGCCAGGGACATGCAAAGCTGTTGAATAGTGTGGCAACACTAATCATTAGGAGTGAACACACAGTTATTGCTAAAAGAAGAGGGTGGTGAAAATATTTTTCATGTATTGGAGCCCACTTAATTGTATATCTCAACTGAAATATAGAACTTTAGTGAGCACGCTCACATATCCCACGCCGCTCCGATATTTCAGGCTCGGAAATCTGTAAATTTTAGGAAAATGACCCGGAAATCTGTTACTTGTATTTTTCAGAGTCCACGCCCGTAATTTCCACAAAAATCAGCCGAGCAGAATGAAACGCGAACTTGATCTGTAAGTCATTGTGGAAGACTCACATACTAAAATGGCCATAATTTTGATAATATCTGAAAGCGTGTAGAAAAAAAGTCCGAAAAACTGTAATTTTGATGAACTTTTCAAAGTCGAAGGGCCGTAATTTCGGTAAAAATTAGTGGAGCAGAACAAAATGCAAACTTGATCTGTAGGCCACCATGTTAGACAAACATACCAAAAATCAGCTCAATATCTGGAAGCATGTAGAGAAAAAGCCCGGAAAACTGTAATTTTGATGAACTTTTCAAAGTCTATGGGGCCGTAATTTTGGTAAAAATCAGTGGAGCGGAACAAAACCCAAACTTGTTCTGTAGGCCACCATGTTAGACTAACATACCAAAAATCAGCTCAATATCTGGAAGTGTGTAGAAAAAAAGTCCGGAAAACTGCAATTTTGATGAATTTTTCAGAGTCCAAGGGCTGTAATTTGGGTAAAAATCAGTGGAGCAGAACATAATGCAAACTTGATCTGTAGACCACCATGTCAGACTAACATACCAAAAATCAGCTCAATATCTGGAAGCGTGTAGAAAAAAAGTCCGGGAAACTGTAATTTATGATGCATTTTTCAAAGTCCAAGGGCCGTAATTTCGGTAAAAATCAGTGGAGCGGAACAAAATGCACACTTGTTATGTAGGCCACCATGTTAGACTAACATACCAAAAATCAGCTCAATATCTGGAAGTGTGTAGGAAAAATGTCCGCAAAACTGTAATTTTGATGAACTTTTCAAAGTTCAAGGGCCGTAATTTCGGTAAAAATCAGTGGAGCAGAACAAAATGCAAACTTGATCTGTAGGCCACCATGTCAGACTAACATACCAAAAATCAGCTCAATATCTGGAAGCATGTAGAAAAAAAGTCTGGAAAACTGTAATTTTGATGAATTTTTCAGAGTCCAAGGGCCGTAATTTGGGTAAAAACCAGTGGAGAGGAACAAAATGCAAACTTGATCTGTAGGCCACCATGTTAGACTCACAAACCAAAAATCAGCTCAAAATCTGGAAGCGTGTAGAAAAAAAAGTCTGGAAAACAAGTAGGACTGACTGATGGACTGACAGACTGACAGACTGATGGACTGACGGACGGACCAGTCAAAAAACAATATACCCCTGCAACTTCGTTGCGTGGGGTATAATAATCCAGTTCAGTGAAATAACATTCAAACACAAAACTGAATACCATATCTTCAGTAAAACAAATATGACCTGTTAATTATATGGCGGTTATAGTATAAACTCCTTTTAAATGAATAAAACCTTGTTATATGTCATTTAATCAATTATATCTTGTTTGACAGAGCTCTATGAGTGCTGTCAAACAAGATATAATAGAGAGAGGATATCTAGTGTTTTGAGTGGATACGGAAAATTATCTCCTGAGTAACCGAGACAAATGTTTATTTTTCGCGAGCACTAGATTTTCTTTTTATTTTACGCTTTTTATAAGAATCTGATCATTCCTATTGATAATTCCACTCGTTTCAACCTTGAATTGATGCAAGAAAGTAAACAGCGCATTGATATGCAGAAGTGATTTGATTGATACTTGGAACAGGTAGTGTCTTGCGATCTGATTCAGCTGGTGGGTTTCATGCATCAATTCAAGTTGAATATGTGTTGAATTATTGCTGGAAATGATCGGAATCCACTCAAAAACATGAGATTTTCTTTTCATTATATGTTTTTAGAATAAATTGATAATTTCCAGTGATAACTGGACTGGTATTCATCTTGAAGTGATGCTTTGATAGCCGCCATTTTGATTAATACCGTGAAAGTGAAAATTTCTATATCTTCAGAGTGGGGGATACGATTTCTATCTTTCTGCAATTTTTTCGATAATCTATCGTTTAGCATATAATAAAATAAATTAACAAATTATCACTAGACTACAAGAAAGTGTCCAAATCCCTGTTAACCCCTTAAGTCCCCAGATTAATTTATGTTAATATACATGAACACAGCAGCAGATGACCTAACAGTGTTTCTATATTATTGATTACACTGCCAAGATAAATGCATCCTACCAGTCAAGTTCTCAAGGAAGAATAAACTTGGGCCAACTTTTTCAGAGCAATATACAAGGGGTTCTTTGTGTCTGTATGGGGACTTTAGGGTTAACCCTTTACCCAACGCGACAATGTCACTTTTTACTCTCACTACGAACACGCCAGTCTCCAGTTAACCGACGTCAACGAACGCGACATCATGACAAAAACTAAATTCTCAAAACAGCCTACTGCAAATTTTCTTTTCAGGTTTCCACATCATCAGATATCCATTAAATAAAATTTATGTGTGTCTCTGTGTTGTTCATTCTCAAAGCCTTTATCCCAAACAATCAAAAAATGAAGAAACTTGAAAGAAAATGGATTTATTATTATTGTTAGAGCGATTTATTTAGACGCCAAGCTGGTGAAATGGTAAGTACGAATTTGCCGGAAAATCTTTAAAGATGTCGGGTTTTCACAGGAAGCATGAGAAGAAAGTCATTAAATATACTTTTTCAGGCTAATATTTTCTATTTAGGTAAGTAGGTGTAATTTTACCAAGTATGGAATTGGCATTCATTAAAAAATTAAGTCCAAATTATCATCAAAGCAGGTTAAAAAATGTGGAAAATTCGAGCCAGCCCATTCGTTACTGCTGTCTGTTCATGGAAGGAATTTCAAGTCAAATCTCTTGCAAATTATACAGAAAGAAAAATCAATCGAAATGTGATTGCTTTCCCTCGTTATAAATTAAAATATGGCACATGATGGCAAATGATAATGAATAATGATAAAATCGGGAGTCCCATGGCAATCTGTCACATTCGGCAAAGCCTAATCGGGTTTTTTTGTTTGTGTCTTTTTAGCCGGTTCATAACATTCAGTTCCTGGTGAAGTTAAATAAGTAACGATTTGAAGTCTTTCACATTTCTTCCCACTAATTCTATAATAATTTTTTTTATTTATAAAAATCTACACTTGAAAATAAGTGAACTGTGAAAAGAATGAAAAAAAAAACAGAAATCTTCCAGCAATGTCACTGTCAGACTCGCTGCCATTGTTAAAACTCCGATATGCGCTGTTAGTAGGTCCACATCTAAGGAAACCTGAACAATGCCATCTCATTTTCACGACAACGTTCAGATCGCATGGCACTGAACAGCAACGAAATGGGCCGCGTTTTCTTCTTTCCGGTTGATTTCAAGTTGGCCAACTATCGAGTGATTGTGGAGGGAGTTTTATTTATTTATTTTTTTGTTCATTTCAACGTAATATTTGATAAAGTCAAACATTTATTGATTCATAAAATGCTGAGATTTTTCATTATTACACAACCAGCATTGATGAAATGAATCTGTGTCTGTTTTTTTTTTCATTTTTCAACCTATTTAACAATGCCACTTGGTAGGCTGATCTGTGAGTGGGTTAAGGTTTGATCTCCACGAGTTCCCCTCCACCACCACCACCAACCCCCCCCCCTCCCCCCCCCCCCCCTGCTTTGTATCTGGACCCAAATTCAGGGAGATAATGAGCTTTGACTGCAAAACCTCTGCCAGGTACATATCCAAAATATTTAAATGCAAACGTGTGTCCAGGAGAGGGGTGGGGGGGGGGGGGGGGGAATTATCAACGCGCTGAGTAGGGAGTCGGCACTCTTTTATATGCTTGTTTGTTGTTTGATGTTGAGAAAGTAAAAACGTTAGTCCATAGGAAATGAATGAGGAACTAACGAATGCGCTTTCCCATTTTTTGGATGTAAAATGTGAAGAATAACTTTCAGCTTCAATTTGGTAAAATTAGTGTTCAAGTATCAAATTTAGGCATGAATTGTTATGAGCCATGCAGCTACATGTAATTGCGACCCCCCCCCCCCCCCCCCCCCCCCCCCCCCCATCCCCCGAGAAACATGATGAATTCAAATAGTTTTGTTTCCTGTCACGGGAATGGTGTCAACTAAACCTATTAATAACAGGCTTAACCGATTATTTGGGTGAGTTGTTTACCAAATTCGTGATATTTACCCAGTCCTTCAGAAATATAGTCCGAATAGTTCATAAAAATGGGCACAACCCATCTAAGTAGACGAATCTAACCATAAGAAAATCTGGTCTGATAAGAATTGCCTCTTATCAAGTTGAAAAATGAAAAAGTATGTTTCTTTTGTTTCACCTTTCGGATTACATACATAATTAAAAAAAAAAAACCTTACAAGATCGAGATGGACACATGCTGGCAAAAGTCCTTTTGGTTGAAGAATGAAGTGCCCTAGAAGCCGAAACATCCACTTTCTATGTCGTGAATTCATACTGAATGTGACAATATAATTTCTCATGTCAAGTCTTGTGGGACACGCAACACTACGTCAGTCTTAAAATCAGGTGATGTGGATGTGCTTGTCGTTAAATGAACAAGACTTTCCAATCAGTTGATGTTAATAAGTGAGGGAGCAGGATGACCGTATGAAATTGTAAATTATTTGCAGTTTTTCTGCATTTGTCGGGAGATCGTTGAGGACAATGTTCAGGCTTCACCCGTTCACCGACGTCAGTTCTCAATCCGAAATTTACAACACGGTTATCATGCCATCAGTCAGTTCATCCAGATCCCACCGTTGGCTTATTTTTACCAACCAAAACTGAACACGTAACACGTCTCCGAATCACTGTGCTTTGTGGGTACATTTGGAGAGGTGCTTTGGTGAAGGCAGTGTGGGCGCCAGGATTCTGAAAATTAGGGGGGCGGGGCAAATTGGATTTGAAGGGGGGGGGGGTTACAGGTCGAGATGCCGATTGCCGCAGGGCCGATTCGTGAAGATACGGAAGGGAACTCCCCTTCCCGTCGGGTGGGGTCTGGGGAAATTTTTTTATTTCATCTTGTCTCAGAAGCGATTTCCGGACTCTGATTCACATTAAACTCACATTGTTGAAGGCGCGAATTTATGCCGACGCGTGTATCAGTACGACCTATCATGTATGTAACTATGATATTACATATTAACCTACTTAAGCCTAATCGAGTGAACATGACAGGAGAATGACATGGTGTCTCTCTTTTGTGCGCTCGTGTTGTATTCAGCACAAATATCACCAATGAATGGATCAATAACGGATCAATTGGGGGGGGGGTGTCAGAAAAAAGTGAGGGTGGGTACCCTAGCAGCCCCTTCCCCTATGGCACCGCCACCAGTTGAAGTACCAATAAAAACAACTATTTAACCCTTTTCCCAATGAAATGACCAACGTCGGTCAGTGCTTTCCACAAGTATTGTTATTCATTTTTTTTTTAAAGTTTCCATTTTTCTCGTAAAAAACCATTTCATTTATTTTGCCCCAAACATAGGTTATGACCGTTGGTAACATTTGTTCGAATGAGGGGTAAACACCTACGGTTTGGGAGAAAAATCTAACATTTTTTCCACGAGTGGCATCTGCTCCAAACGTTGGGGATAGTGTTTGAAGAATACGACTCAACCCATCCTTGTACTCTGTCTCCAAGTACACAAACTGGTGGGCCGTGTTTTTAAATCGACTGACACAGGGTCATTTTAAATAACATGCTCAGTGGTCACTCGCCAAGGATTATTTATTTATTGATGTTTAAGGTCACATATTTATACACAAGGCTAATCATGACTGTGACAGTTTTACGGGTGGAGGAAGCCGGAGTACCCCGGAGAGAACCACCGAGCAACGATGAGCAGCTGCCAGCTCCCCAACATCGTAACTCCGCACTGCAGCACAGGCAGGGTTAGATAGGTTGAAGACATGCGTACCATCGACGTGCAGTACGCCTTAGTACACTGAGTCATCGTGCCCCCACACGGGCAATGGGGGTGAAGTGTCTTGCCCAAGGACACAACGCGGTTGCCGCAGGTGGGATTCGAACCGAGGACCTCTCGGCTTGCAGCCAGCACCTCTACCTACTGAGCCACCGCGCCCCCTACTCGCCCAAGGATAAAGTGAAATCTGTTGCAAAGCACTAGGGGTTGATAGGATTTGGGCATACATGAACAGCATGAATCCTATAGGGAGTTTGGGAGGGGATCAATTTAGAATGAACCCCCCGCCCCCCCCAGTTCCTTTGTGAGAACTTAGAAATAATTACAGAGGCCCTCAAACTAATAGAAGCTGATGGATTAATAGTGATGTAACATACGGTCTTTTACTATTGAAACCGCCTATACATAATTATCCTTTATCAAACACAATGTTGAAAAATTGTGAATACTGTATCACAACGTATAAGCAAAATGAAACATGTAGTTCCTCCTTGTGTCAAACACTAACTGGGAAGAAATTTCAAAGCAGATGGAAGTAAAGCAGAAAGTACGCGAGACAACGCAAAAAATAGAATATGAGAAAAAAAAACACGGATGGGTTATAAATTATCATGGGGGTGGGGGGCGCTAAAGCCCCCCCTCCCCCCCCCCCCCCACACACACACACTCAATTCTCTCAAGACACTTTGGCTCTTGACACTTGATGCTATCAAACCCAAGTTACAGACGATATAAACTGGAGTCCTCTGAAAAAAACATATACACTCAATGACTTCTACCAGTGTAATGAGCTGTAAAAATTGGCATCAGTGCGGGCCAATAGTGGCTTTTCAATTCAGTGCTACCCGCGTATGCTTGGCAGAGCAGATGTCAGCCAGTTAAAATCAAGTGCCTTGTTTAACGTGGGCGTTGAAACGGTTGATCACAGCACATTTCGTCGATAAAATAGGAACTTACTTGCGTACATGTAATCAGAATCATTTTTCAGATGCTTTTAAAATTAAAACTTTTAATCGCCGGTTATTAACCCCAATACAAGCAGTAGATTCAAGTCACCAATTAGAATCTCATTAATATTCTCCGAGGATGGATAATTTGAAGATTTATTAAAATTCTCTTTGGAAAATGGAGAGTTCATGAATTTGAGTGCTGGCAGAAAACAGCAGGATGTGAGTACATTTTCTAACTATTTTTCAAACCCTTTGCCCAAGCGTACGGATATCATCCAGCTCAAGACAAGATAATTATTCTTTATTTTTTTGCTTCCAAAACAAAGTAACCCTTATAACCCTCATTTGAACGAGCGACCCACGATCGTTTGAATGATGTGTCATTACCAATGTTTTGGAAGACAAAATAAAAATAATTACACGAAAAAATGTTTTCATGGATGTTGGGCTGTTTTAAGCCTTGGTACAGGGTTAAACGAATAAATTGCATTCATTTATTTTATGCAAAGCTTGGAACATAGCGTATATTTATTCGTTTTGTCGATCGACAGAGTAAAAAAAAATGAAAAAAAACATTCAGCCAATGCCTATCGATATTTATACAGTTCTACTGAAAAAGTGAACTGAAGAATTCTAAACAGTTTTTTTCCGATTTCCTTGGTGCTAATACTAGTTCAAAAGTTACTTCAAAGGCCATCATTATCGTTTCTCAGCAGAGTCAACCTCCCTCTCCTTCGGTGATGGGAGAAATAATCACTCACCCTAACCCTTCATGGCTCAGTTTATGATTGAGTAGCGCTCCATCTTTTCAGAAATCCTAGATCTACCCTCGATTTCCCAAATGTATCTACAAATTTCAATTTCAAATTTGAACACGCACCATATTGCGGCATTATTTTGGGTGTCTACCGGGTTCGTCTGCAGTCCAATAGCTATTTCTAACATGGTTTTCCCAAATCAGGACTTAAGAAATAAGAGCTATCTTCGAGTTTATTTCTGAGCAGCTCACTGGTCGCTTTGAATTAACATCACAGTTGAAATGAATTTCAAATAAAATACACAACTTGACTATTTTGACTTAAACTGTGTTTATTAAAAGTACCTGGTAATCAGCAAAACGTCTCAATTCAACCCCCTTCTGTGTACCGGGTATGTTATGTTAAATCAAAATATAGTATCCAGCTCCAATAATCTCTTCAATGTCCAAATGTCACGGATGTTTTCTTTCACCCCCAAACTTTACCAGAGCTCCCTCTGAATGAGAGACCTATGTCTCTTGTTCTAGGAGCAAAAGCTTGAAAGCATTTGCCAGGTGCAAAACTGGGGGGGGGGGGGGGGGGGGGTGGAGGAGGGGGGGGGGGGCTGGGTGGGTGGTTCTGTTTTACTGGGCCCAGCCATTGTGCCCTAACACTTCTAATTATGCTCCGCTGTCCCTGATATGCCTACTGACCAAAAAGCTGAAAGGGACTGGGTTGTATCTCGAATACCGGCAACCAATATATTTTAAATGCTGTATATATAGATTATGGTAGGCTGCTCTTGTTGGCAAATGGCAACTTGATGCCACCCCTTAGTGGCAGAGCTAAAAGGGGGCATGGAAGACTCAGCCGCCCTCCCACTTCGCTCTACGCCCCAAATACATCTGCCATCTGAAGTGAGGCCTCAGTTTTGCATAGCACAATCCTCTGACATTATGTGTCTATAAAATACAAAAGGAGCCAGGAAATCGCTTCTGAGAGATGCTAAAATCAAACATTTTCCTGGGGGTGGGGGGGGGGGGGTGCACACCCAGAAAGAAGCAAAGTACATGTACTACGTTGCATGCATGTTTTTCAATTTAAAATCTAAGGAGACTGCTGCATGAGCACGTGCAAGTTATATCGTCCCCGGTAAATCTTAGCGTGCGCGGCTTGTGACACAGTCGAAGGCAAAAAAATATTTCGAAACAGTGGACTTTTCAGAAGAAAATGATACTGAAAACCTCTAATCTCTGCTTAATGGCTTATCAAGATTGCAAAGCATAAACATTAAATGTTAATATTGAACCATTGTGCTTTTATTGGAGGGGTGGGATGGGAAGGGCTGCACCTAGCCGAGTTTCACCAAGAACTTATTAGTATGGACTTTTATACCACATCAGCAGCAGTAAAATGGCATTGCTTCATTTTCCCTGGTCCCATTTATAGCATTCCAACCGTCACAACCGTTTTGTTAGCATTAGTAGTAGTAGTACGAACAAGCAGCATGGAACACATAGCCATCTTCGGGAGCAGCTACGTTGTGTGACTGGGTGAGCACTGTGACTCATTACCCCATGGACTGGGCATACCGGAGCCGGTGAGGTTCTATGGCGTCAGAGGAATAAGGGTCGGTTCTTACCCCGAGGCACTCTACAAAGAGATGGTGCGATCCCGTCCGGAGGTTGTAGTGGTCCATTTGGGAGGAAATAATCATCGAGCGTCAACTGCTTGAGCTGGATAGGAGGTTGCGTGAAGAGGCCCGGATACCCCATGTATTTTTCGTTGAGATCCAACGCAGAAAGACGATCGAGAAGCACAGCCCGGGTCTAGGGATTGATGAGTTTGAGAAGCAGATGTGTTTCATTAACCGTCGACTGCTGAAAAAATTATCACACAGACTCATCTTCCTGAAGAGAATCCACTATCCAGAACATTACCTTCCGGAGTTAGTCCACTTCAACTTTGATGGACAGGAGAAGTACCGCCACATCCTTTGTAGAAAGGTGTCTGGCACAGTGGGGACCTCCAGACTACAACAATAGGTAGCTGTCTCCCGGAAAACTTCCAACAGCCCTTTTCAGGGCTAATAATTAACGGCCCTTTTCAGGGCCAACTACATATAAAGAAATGAGATACTTGGTGAAATATGCAACCACCCCCGCCTGCCTCCCACCCAAACCCCCCCCCCCCCCCCCAAACAAAACCCCAAATATTGAGTCCAGGCAAAGAGGCCCGTAGAAGTGATAGGCACACCACGCATTAAAAAGATATTTAGTGGTCACACTCTTGGCCACTATTAGAATTGGGTACGTGATAATACAATGAAAAGATTATACTTTTCGAGCTTCCGAATAGGCCTAAAGTTAAACCTCGAGAGTTACTCAGTTTGTACTTTTTAACGCTCGAATTTAATTTCAAACCATATATCTTACTTGTCGTACGTCAGGGTGCAAACTCTTTCTGTGAGGCGGGGGGTGGGGGGGGGGGTGGGGGAGAACAGCTACGCTTATAGCATTGTCGGCAATACCAATGTGCGGACTGCTGTACAAACAGAGCAGGGGTGGGGGCCAGCATATCTCCGACAGGGGGGGGGGGGGGGGTGGGGGGGATGGGCTTCCTTTTGCGACAGACAAAAAGGTTATCAATTCAAGCTTTATACTACAATGCAAAGAAAACACTCGAATTACTTCATATTGTACTTTTCAATGCTTGAATTTCAAACGTCGCATATATCTTATTGATACCAAACTCACATATATGCGCTTTGCGGGTCAGATTTGGCTTCCCATCAAGTTGGCACCACCCCCCTCTCATTTGACAAAATTCTGGATCCGCCCCTTACTTTCATCTTTCCTGACATTTTTTTGATTGCGTTCGATCTTTTTATAGGGGGGGGGGGGTGCTCTGTAGCCTGAGTCTTCTGATTGTCTAGGCTACATCTGGCAGTGGTCGTTGTTGGTTTTAATCCCCAGACCTCTCAGTTATCACTATAGAAAGCTATAAGGCTTTAGCATTGAAGCAGGCCTCCCCTTTTATTGGAGGTTTCACTGCATTTTCAGCTGAATACTCGGGCCTGTCTAACAATAGTGGTGCCGTGATTGATGATTCTCTATTTTAAAGGAAAAGATTCGTGAAATTTCAGGCATGAATCCCTATTATTTGTCATTGAAACAAAGAGTAGTAAGACCCTATCTCTTATTAATTTTAACCAAAAATCTTGACAATCACTATTATTCAGCCAACACTGTTATTTGACAGGTGAGAGTATAGCTCACTGCAGCGGGCCCTAGCGTTTAGCGAAATGCAATGAGCATTTTTGGATCACTAAACTTAAGCGGTATTCCTGCTACACAGATACAGGCCTCCAAATAAGTTGCGAACGCCAGCTCAATGGCGGTCATGTTATGTGGAGGTAGTAACTATAACGACTAATGTGTTCATCGTTTGCGACAGATTTGTATACTGCAAACGTATAATGGATTTTCGGTGAGCTGGATTCACGAATTTGCTCAACGGAAAGGTACAGGAGTACCCGTGTCTTCACAAAACTTTCACGCAAATACTTAGACAGAATGCAACCGCATCGATGGATATGTGAGCTGGGGGTTACCTGACAGCTGTCAATATTTTGTAACCTCATTTTCTGCACTTTTCTGTTACTGTTTAATGTGAGATTCACCATGAATCAAAACGTCGTCTGAAAACCAGTAGTTTTTGTCTCCCATTAGGAGCTAGAACCTTATGGTTCTCAGACGATGTGATGGAAACATTATTATAATGTTCCACCGATTTTAATTAGTCATGGGGATTTGTAAGTTAACCGAATAATGGAAAAGAGTACTCACCCTGTTTCGGGTGCCGACAGGCAACGTTCGGTGAGTTTTAAAGAGCACCTACAACCAAGTTCTGTGGGCTACGACAGGTGATTATATGTTATCCATCAACAGCTTATTCTTGGGTTCCAAATAAATATATAGTGCAGAACATGGTAGAAATTCGCTCAAATTTTAATAACAAAACAGGGCTGAATTAAAATAACAGCACCACAAAGACAAATGTACAAAATAAAGCGTGTTTTAACCCCTTACCCAACAAATTGCTCCAAACTGCCCCAAAATAGCATCTGAAAGACTATTACAGTTTGATATATCTTGACTGTTTCACCAAAGAACTTTTCAAATATTGATATCATTGTAACTGGCTGAATCAGCCAGTTTCAATGATATCCATATTTGCATGGCTCTATTGAGTTGTGCCGACGAAAATTTTAATTCTGGTATAGGTTGTTTTATTTGGATCCCCTAATTGCTAACAAAAACCTTATTTGGAGGCCTGAAGATTGATACTTTTGAAATTGTAGTCTTTTTCAGACATGGCTAATCGATACGTTTGAGCCATTTAATATTTATTTTACCTACAATATATAATTTATGACCAATCATTGGGATGAGCGCATCATCCAGGTTTTAAATTCATAAAATGAGAATTTTCAGTTTAGATTTTTTACGAACGTAGTCTTCTTAAAGGTAAATGCTGATTTTTTTTTTTCTCCGAACCACTTGACAATAACAGCTGTGTAGCAAATACCGCCTGTGACTAGTGAAAAAAAGACATAAAAATAACCACCATCTAGTCACCCATAGTGGGAAAACAAAAATTTAACCCTTTACCTCATGAAGCGGTTCGATGCATCCAGAACATCAACCATTATAAGCTTTTCAGGAGCCAAAATAACTTTTTATTACCTCGGTAAAACAAGATAAATATGGATATCACTAGAATTGACTCAACGAGCTGATTCTGGTCATGCCCATGTTTTGTTGTTTTATTGTAAAATGTCCAGAATTATGAGTTGAAAATTCAATATTTATTTCATAACGCTGTGTTAGGTTAAGGGTTAAAATTTAAATTAACATAACTTTCAAACAGTTTTTCAGACATCGTGTTGCCTATAGTTTTTTTTTTTATTTTATTTATTTTTGGGGGGGGTTGTATCTTTTTTATATAAAAAAATGTTTTTCTGAAAAAAATAGATGTAGAAAATCTGATCTAGATTAAGGGATGTCGAAGTGTAGCTACACAAAGTAGACTTTGTTTGGACCTAATCTTTCAATCCAACTCAATTTCGTGCATTCTATCAGATCAGTCAAGAAATAAAGGGCAGCCGTTAGGTATTTCGAAGGGGTAAATATGCATATACGTTTTTTCTATGACTGCCATTCTCACATTGCCGCCTCCTCTTCGTGGAAAAATAGAAGGCACAGTGCCCCCCCACCTCCAAAAAAAGAAGATAAAATGAGAAAATAAATTCACAAAACGAAGTTGACGTCTGAGAAAAGCGAAATGTCAACAATGTCAGTGCAAGTTTTTAAATTCTCAAGGAGTAATCTTCTTTTATTGTCAGATATTTGCAGTAATTCGGCACTGTTTGCATCCACTGAACCATTTTTTGTGGGGAAAGGGGGGGGGGGGGGGGGGGGGCTGAAGACAAACAGATTTTGAACCTTTTATTGTACAAACGTATTAGGCATTAATTAATTTATTTATTCTACCTACAGTTTGTTCTAGAACAGTTCGAAATCAAAATATCATTCTTAACCCCTTGTCTAACATACTGCTTTAATTAATATTAATAATAAAAAAGAACCAGATAAACATGGATATCATTGGGACTGACCCATTGAGTGGATTCCAATGGTAATCATGGTGAAGTGATAAGAGTTTTACCAAAAAATATTCGGAAGTATTTGTGATAAAAACATTCCGATAGCTGTGTCTGTAACAGGGTTAACGGTATACGGCTTACTACATTTGTCTCCTACTAATTTGTTGGAATTTAAGATGAAGAAAGGGGTGAGCCTGGCACACGGGTTACAATCGGCCGATTCTGGTGAAGATTTTCGCGAGCCAACTGTTTTAGCCAAATCACCGTATCTGATAAGATTCCCGCCATTTCTGCCTATGGTGCCTCACTGTGACGCGGAAAATTTAACGTAAACAGTAACTGCTTAATCCTTTACCCAACGCAACGGCAAAAACGGGTCAGCTATACACGTAAACCGCCATTCAATTTTTTTTAATATTTTCATTTTTTGCTTCCAAAACATAGGTTGTGGCCCCTCATTGGAACGAGCACGACACGCTCATTTTGAGTGGTCACAACCTATGTTTTTGAAGCCAAAAATGAAAATTTTTAGGTATACGAGATTTTTTTAACGGGTGTCATCGGCTAGTAGCATCAGGCAAAGGGTTAAAACTGTAGATGATACTCCTGGAAGCATCCGGCTGAGCGGCATAAATTTATGTTGCAAATGGAGCAGCCAAATCTGGTTTCTATCGGTCTACCAGCAGGGGTTTTTCGCTGTCTCCTCGTGCACATGACACACGTCCTCTTTCTGCCCTCAAATCGGACAATCTTGTGAGAACCAACGTTCTCGTCAGATACTTTCACAAGGAGTGAATCTCTGTTGTGGAGTTTACCCCGACGTTTATGCGAAGTATAGCCGGCAACTAAGGATGAACAAACATCCAGCCTAAAATCAACAGCCAAGTACCTTTTTTTTGGTTTGTCTGGAACCGATTCGTTATAAATGATGAAAGCATTTATTAGACAGAGCTCCACCAAGAACCAATGCAGATACTTCCAGAATTTTCTTGCTTTTCTGCCCATGGTGTAATATGACCTGAATTGGTCCGACAGTTCAACCCCCACCCATGAATTTGCAGTAGTTTTTTACAACTTTTGGACACTGGATTTCTACCAGGTCCTTTCCCATTCTTCTTTTTTTTGTCGAATTTTCGACTGATGTATTATTGCAAAGCATAAGAATGGGCTTACTGTCCTTCCACAATGTGGAGATGAGGACCCCCTTCTTATATGCCATAGAATCTCCACGTTTCATTTTTTTAGCAATTAAACGTGGGTTATCAAATTCTTTTGGCATTCCTTTTCTATTTTTTCTGACTGTACCACAGCCGTACAGCTCCATTTTCCTGAGCTGGTCCAAAAGAGCAGGGTTGGTGAAATAATTGTCAAAATAGATATGATGGTTTTTACCTCGCAGTGGCTCCATCAAATCCAATACAACAGTTTCCCCCAATTGTTTGGTGGGACCAGATTCCTTTTTCCCCGTGTAAATAGACACATTATAACAGTACCCATTGTGTGAATTGGCAAGGATCCACACTTTCATCCCCCATTTTGGAGGTTTTTGGGGCATATACTGTTTTAGGGAGGACCTGCCTTTGAAACCAATCATTGCCTCATCGACACTACATTCCCTATGAGGCATATAGACCCCTGATTTAAAGTGGGCATCCACCATGTCTTGCATGGGCCTAATTTTGAACAATGTATCCCGGTTTGGGTCACTGCGATCTGGGGCATTTTGACAGTCAGAAATATGAAAATATTGTGTTAGTTTTCTGAATCTTTGAATTGGCATAATTTTGCTTGTGCCCGACACATTCAGCCTATCATCAGTTGACCAGTCGTCTTCCAGTCGCGGGAGCTGATGAATCCCCATCATTATCATAATAGCGAAAAATGCCCTGATTTCCAACGGAGTAGTTTCTCCCTGGTGCTGCCATAAATGGTCCGCCTTAACATTTTGACGATGCTCAACATATAGATTAGTTTGATATGCGATCAATACAAAGAACGATTAATCGAACATCAAATAAAAATAATCAACTGCTGGGACGTCTTTCGATGTGAACAGTTCATGATTTGGTCCAGATTTCTCCCCAAATTCATTCGTTGAGATAATCCGTTCACCAATTCTTCTCCATTTTGTTTCCACTGGCAACAGCGTTCTCAGTGGTAAGTTATCATAGTTATCGAACTCTGAATCACCATCGTTGGATTCAGAGCTAACTGATTTTGAACTTTCACATGGATCAGAGTCGGATAAATCGCTCAGGTCACTCGTATTCACGGACACAGAAATATCAGATGATGAAGCTGATTCTGGCACCAGGTCGTCCACAAAGCGATCAAAATCATCAGAATCAGACGAGTTATCATTGGTAGAAATTGGAAACATAGCACACGCCATTTTTCAAATTGGAAAAGCAAAGAATATCTACAAATCAAAATGCACAATTCAATTTCAGTGTATATTGTGTTGTTCAAAGAAGAGACGTTTTCATTGGATAAACATTCCATACCATTCTCTCAACAATTGCCGTGAAAAGGAAAAGGAATGTAAAGGCTAGGCCTATGTTTTAACTCCCATCGACTTTACCTGACATTCAAGTAGTCGAAATATGATATTTTTTACGTTTACCTCTTTGAAGCCACGCAATCATTAGAACCAGCTCGATTCGTCAGTAACAAATATACAATATTAATATTCTTAAATTCTTAAATAAAATATGTTATTGAGAAATTTCCTTCATATATTCAAGTGTCCGTATGTTTCGCTGCCCCTCCTTCCATCTAAGAAGAAAGAATTCATTTCGCACCCTCCCCCCACCCACCATAAAATCTAGAAAACAAAGCAGAAAGAATTCATATTTCATTCATTTTCTACATTCTCCACGTATATGTACTGATCAGAGTAACACCGCAAATCACAAGAAAACATCCAAATATAATTTTTTTTTAAAATTTCCAAGACAGGGGATGACCCCAGTTATTTTTATACTCCCTCACTCTGAGACTAGGGGGGGGGGGGGGGGGGGCTGAACAATAATTGTGCCCACCCCCACCCCCCGTTGTTCGCACAAACTGGTGAAAAGTTGTGCTGTTTTTCGAACAAGAAACACTCCATCAGTAACACTGATCGAGGCCGGACATCAAGTATAGGCCTACTTCACTTGACTCAATTCAAACACGCAAGATCAAGCCGTCTTATCTTGAACAGGCTTTTGTATAAAGCCCCACCCCCCCCCCCCTTCTCTCTCGACTGAGAGAGAGAGAGAGAGAGAGAGAGAGAGAGAGAGAGAGAGAAATAAAAATGACTGCATTTTGTCCCCAAAATTCACCAGAAAGCTCCATTGATAGCTCATTTCCACCACCCCCCTCCCATTGGCACTCGCGGCAGATGCCGAGGTCGAAAACACTGATTTGCTAGTTTTCCTGTATAGTTTTGTTGGTAAAAGGGGTTAATAAAGTACTCGAAAAATTCTTTAAGTTTCTAATGAAGATGTAAAGCAGTAAACAGAAAATTAGTCTTTAACATTCTTCAAGCAGTTTCGTCAGGGGTTGAAACAAAAACATGGGAGTGCCCTAAAAGGGCAATGTAGTGTTTTTTTAATGCTCGCCAAAAAACTCGAAGTCCCACATGGTGTTATTTTTATAAAGGAGGGAACTCTGAATTTTATCATTCACCATTTTTCAAATAATTTATTAAAGAAATTAGAACAAAAAATATGAGATTCATAAATCGTCAAAAAATTGCTCAGGATGTTGTACCTGAGGCCAGGGACATATCTATCACTTTATTACTGCAGGAACGAGGAGGGGTGAAATGAATTTGTGGCCAATATTTTTCCAATTGCTACACTTTATACCCAATTGTGATTCTTTTGAAAAAATAATTTATTTAGTCACTTTTGCAAAGTGGCATAGCCACGGAAGGACGGGTGGGGGGGGGGGGGGGGGGGGGGGGGGGGGTTTAAGTAGGGCATGTGCCTCCAAATTTTCCATGTGCCCCTACTAGAGAAGTTCTAAAGTCATTTTACAGTGGCTGCTCAGTCTAGGCCAAATAAACTATCATATAGAAGGGATAAGTCCTCCATGCTAGTACTTAAGCTTATACATGTACCTTCAAGGCCTACAGTACACTTGGCAAACAACATAGTCCATATTGTGGCTTTGCGCCACCCGCCCCCTTCTTTAAATATTGTCTGTGCGCCCACCTACCCACATCCCCACCCCTACTTGAAAAATCCTGGCATGCATCATTTTTTAATCATGCCATGTTATCTATTACTAGGGTGTGTTTAGTCATAATGTCGGAAGCGACTCTGATCTATACCGAGTTGTGACCCCCCCCCTCCTTATAACTGCATAAATCTTTTTCTTCACTGCACATTCAAATCTATTTCAAAACATAGGGTGAGGATACATGCAATACAACTGAAAGTACTGACAGGATAATCCTGTTATCTTTTGTAAATTTACGTCATCAACTTCAACGTCATGAAGATTCTCCCTTAGGTATCGTTGATCTACAGGTTTAGAACCCATTGAACTTTGAACTGTTGCACATGGCTTTTGATTGATCTGTAGACAACTTCGTTTGTCAATGCGATTGTTAAAGTTCACAAAACCTAAAACATACTAGTTTAGCATTCTCTAGATCGGTGACGAAGTCGCGACTTAAAGATTAGATGCACTGACTCGATAGACAATGGGTGTAAGAGGTAGGATGCATAATTATTAATTACCTTTCACTGAGAAAGGTCCGAGAAGTTTCTGGAGCCATTTAGGCCTAAAATGAGCTAAAATACATTAAGTGATTGTAAATTATTTCTTCACTGTCGTCTTCTAATTTTTTGATCAGGCCAAGCAACGCTTCTTTTTGCATTTGCAAGGGGCTCAAAGCATTCCCAGGACCATGGCTCCATATCACAACGCCACTGCCTGCTCAAGATACTGGCTGATTCAAAATGCTTCCCAATGGGGATCACGGAAAGTCAAAAACATTTATGGTAACTATTTTCTGGCAGGGTCACAATTTCAAAACTTTCGAAAGAATCACAAGGACATTTCTTCTTACTATTCTACTGTTCCTAATTGAATTTTTTGGGAATCATACGAGGATCCGATTTTCTGATTTTCGAGAATTTCTGCCCTGGTCTGAACCTCAATTTATTGTGAAGGGAGTCTACATTTTGGGTAGAAAAGGCCAAGGGTGGGAGGCAAGACTACGTCACAGCTCTAGTTCCCCCAATATAAATCTGTGCCCTTCTCCCTTCCGGATAAACACACTGCCTCCTTGCCTTGCGCCCCCCAGGCCATAAGTGCGCTAATATGTCAATTTGACCAAGGGTTCGTGACCCATAGTGTCCGCTCTCATGCTCACCTTCTTGCTCCCATAATCCTTTCCCCAACATAACAGTAAAAACGCTATGGAAACTGCTTGAGGTTGAATGAGGCATCAGCAGTTAAATGCATATCACATGAGGTCATCTTAGTGAAACCAAGCGAGACGGTGCGTTTGTATTTTGCCTTGGAACTGCTGACTCAGCTGGTTCTATTGATTTGCGTACACTGTTTCATATAATCAAAAGTCTTCTAAAATAAGAGATTTTATTTTTTTTCATAAAGCGATGTTGGGTAAGGGGATAACTGCTGTTCACGTCAATGCAGTTTACCTTTTTTTCTTTTTGAGATATTTTATGGGAACATGGAGCAAGTGGTGTACAACTAACACGGCAGATTTCTTTGTGCCCCCCTCCCAAACACAGTACACACACATACATACCTCAACCCCAGCACAACTCACGCCTCTCTCATGATTCTAATGTTTCAACTTCAATATCTCCCCATCATCACTTGTAGGAATTCGACTCACATTTATAAAATATTGAAGTATCCACCCCCCATTTTTCTGACCAGATAGATCCCCCCCCCCACCCCCGGCCAGGTCAGGCACCTCGATTGGAGCGCAATATTATTTAAAATCGCCGATATCAAGCCTTGTCAGTGGGACATGCAGCTCTACTTTACATTAGGCAATGATCATCATAAACAAAGGATCCTGGGCCGAATCTTCCCAGGTCGAAATTGACGAATGTTTCCCTTCTCGGCGAATCCTGGATTTTTTGCCAGAAAGACAGTTCGCCGAAACTTTGGACAGTTTGCCGGAATTTGAGACAGTTCGTCGGCGTTTTGAACACTTCGCCGAAAGTTTGGACAATTCGCCGGAAATTTAGGACAATTCGTCGGGATGTTGGATATTTCGTCGGAGTAATTAAACCTACAAATATGTGGCTCAAAGTTGGTGTAATTTGTCAGATTTTTGGACAGTTCGCCGAAAGTTTGGACAGTTCGCCCAAATCTTCCAGACAGTTCGCCGAAGATGATTCCATTTATCACAGGTCATGACATTATTATGTGGTTTGACTAATTTCTCACAAATGATGCAAAATTCAATAGAAGTAGATGTATCCATGTTGAACAATTTGTGCAAACGCAATAAAATTATGGACATAAATAATATTTCACCAAACCTTAAGAAAGCAATGACCCTCCCCCCCACCCCTCACCCCCCCTTCTAACAACAATACCATCCATCGACCGAAAATGTTTTTGTTGTAACAACACTGACATATGCCATGCCGGTTAAATTTGTTTCAAAACACTGTCACACTGTCATATGCCATGCCGGTACAAAAAGAGGAATGTACCGCTAGTATTAATTGGCACTTTGGCTTGGCAGAAAAACAGGGTAAAAAAACATTAGGCCTATCTTCAGTTAAACTTTCATTTCAAGTTAAAATTGGATCCTCAATGGACCTTTTAAATTGATTTTAAGACGGGGTAAGTCTTTTTTAAAATTTAAAAATAGTTTCGGCGAACTGTCCAAATTAAAATTTTTAAGTTCCGGCGAAATGTCCAATCCGGCGAACTGTCTTTCCGGCAATAAGTCCAGACCTCTTCTCGGCAATCAATCATTCCTCCAAGAATTTCTTTTTAGCCACTCCCACCCTATTCAAAACTATCATGAGATGAATTCCATAAGCTAATTTTAATCTTATTGGCCTCAACGGGAATAATTTTAGCGCGGTTATTTATTCGACATTGGACCGACTCATTGTCATCGAAAGACAATTGTGACACGTTTACGTTTCCATACCACGTCCAAGTTTCTCTGGAACGCGAGTCTGTGTCCCAGTTTGTGTGTTGGCGAGATTTTCTTATTATGATTCGCGACATTCATTAAAAGTTGTCATGAAGTTTGCTGGTTACTTTGCCTTCGTTAGATATGATTTGGGATAGTTTGGACTACTGTTTGTTTCTTAAATTGTTTTCTCCGTGCCTATATCGTGTCTTTTCTTATTTTTTCATCTTCAACCAGCTGATGAAATGCCACGAAAAATGAATTATGTATTCGTGAATAGGAACGGTTTGACATTTACATCACATTTTCTTAAAAAATATCCAATTTTGATTAAAAAAACAGAAATTTTTTTTTTTAAAAAGACTGTTGAAACACATTTATCGACCAACGGACCTGATTTAGGCCGGACAATTTTTATCAGAACGATTGAAACATCGAGGTCGACTGACTTTGTAAGCTATCGTACGCCATTTTTTTTCAAAACAACAAGGACAATAACAAACAAGTGTAGTATTTTTATTGATTATTAGATAATCACACACATTTTTGCTGATTAAATAAGAAAAATTAAACCTACAAATATGTGGCTCAATGTCCATGTATGTACTGTGACGAAATAATAGAAAAAACAACCTGAAAATGAAAGGAATGAAAAGTGAAGTGAACTTCGTTTTTGCCTGGCCAGTTCTGGCCATTACGTTTGCACGACAGCTGGCCGGTTCTGGCCGTTACGTTCGTACGATGTCTGGCCGGTTTTGGCCGTTACGTTGGGTAAAGGGTTAACAGAATAACTGAATAATTTTTGTTGGCAAAGTGGCTATTCAATTAACAGGGTTCCACTGTACTGTCAGCGAATTTTCTGTATTCTGTAGATTTCATTATCGGCAATCATCAAGGTCGCTGAATATCTTTTGCCATTGAATCTCTTCCTTCGATGTACTTCCAACACTATAAAGTGTTTTAGTACATGTATTCAGGTTGATTGGTTACAGATGTCGTTGACGCCTACACTCAGGTGACTTCGATTGCACTGGCCTTTAAATAATATTTAAATTTCATTGTTAGCCAAGTTTTCAACTCATAATGTTACACACAAACTAATTAGATTTTTGAAAATAACTAATTTACCAGTTGGAGTAACAAACTGGAAATAAATCACTAGCCATCATTTACCTGACTTGGAATCTCAGTGAATGATAGATCACTAGCCTTTCAATTCACTCATTAAGAGTTCTGTGCAATAAGCTGTTGAGTTTGTTTCAATGAGAGCTCAGAAACCATTTTATTGAATTTAAAACTTAATATTTTTTAATAGAAAAACCTTGCAAGTGTCTTAAATATACAAATAAGGTTAGGTAAAGGATTAAAACCCTTTAACCAACGAATCGGCCCATGTAATTTTCAAATTGAGTTGTTGAAAAAAATACAATTTTCAAAAAATTACAACAAAACCATATCATATGACCCCACATTGGAACAAGCCCTCCGAGCTCATTCCAATGTGGAGTCACATGATGTTTTCTTGAAATTTTTTTCTCAATTTTGAAAGACAATAATTAAAACAAAAATGTTTGATATCCTGAGCATTGGGTAAAGGGTTAAAAGAAAAAAAACTAGAAAGTGTTTTAGCACACTAAAACATATGTCTCTCCTTCCTTTTGAAGTCAGAGGTCAAGGTCACATGCAGTTCATCAAGGTAGCGGACATGCGGTTTCATGGTGACACATCCACATGTCAAAAAAAAAATTCTGGTCTAGACAATTACTTCCTATTTAAAGTACATAAATTTGACCTTGAGGTCAAGGTCACATGAAGGTCATGATGACATGTGGTCTCATTGTGATACATCCACATGTCAATCATCTAAGTCTTAGGTCAAAAAACAAAAAAGTTCTGATCTGGACAAATATTCCCTATTTGAAGTACATAAATTTGACCTTGAGATCAGAGGTCAAGGTCGCATGCAGTTCATCAAGGTAGCGGACATGCGGTTTCATGGTGACACATCCACATGTCCAAAAAAAAAATCTGGTCTGGACAATTACTCCCTATTTAAAGTACATAAATAAATGAAGGTCATGATTACATGTGACATGCGGTCTAATTGCGATACATCCACATATCAAATATCTAAGTCCTTGGTCAAAAAACAAAAAAGTTCTGGTCTGGATAATTATTCCCTATTTGAAGTACATAAATTTGACCTTAAGGTCAGAGGTCAAGGTCACATGTAGGTCATCGAGGTAGACAACATGCGGTCTCATGGTGACACATCCACATGTCAAATAACCAAGTCCTAGGTCAAAAAAAACAAAAAATTCTGGTCTGGACAATTACTCCCTATTTGAAGTACATAAATTTAAGGTCAGAGGTCAAGGTCACATGTAGGTCATTGAGGTAGACGACATGTGGTCTCATGGTGACACATCTACATGTCAAATAACCAAGTCCTAGGTCAAAAAACAAAAAAATTCTGGTCTGGACAATTACTCCCTATTTGAAGTACATAAATTTGACCTTGAGTCAAGGTCACTTGAAGGTCACAATGGTATGCGACACACCGGCTCATGGTGATACATCCACGTGCCAAATATCTAAGGCCTGGCTCAAAAGACAAACAAGTTTTGGTCTGGACAAAGTTTCCTTGAAAAAAGCACAAATCTGACCTTCAGATCAAAGGTCAAGGTCACATGAAGGTCACAATGGTACGCTACACACCGGCTCATGGTGATACATCCACATGCCAAATATCTAAAGCCTGACTCAAAATACAAAAAAGTTCTGGTCCAGACAGTTTCCCTTAAAAAAGTGCATAAATCTGACCTTCAGGTCAAAGGTCAAGGTCACATGAAGGTCGCTATGGTACACTGCACCGGTTCATGGTGATACATCCACATGCCAAGTATCTAAGGTGTAGGTCAAAAGACAAAAAAGTTATGGCCTGGACAAAGTTTGTATGATGTTTCCCTAAAAAAACACATAAATCTGACCTTCAGGTCAAAGGTCAAGGTCACATGAAGGTCACTATGGTACACTGCACACCGGCTCATGAAGAAGAAGAAGAAGAAGAAGAAGAAGAAGAAGAAGAAGAAGAAGAAGAAGAAGAAAGAAGAAGAAGAAGAAGAAGAAGAATATGCACTAAAACAATATGTCTCCCTTCTGGGAAGGGGAGACATAATTGTGTAACTATTACCTTGCCCAATCTGTCATCACCCTTTTTCCTCCAATAAATATTATATCCAAATCCATTTCCTCCAAAGTCAATCGGAAATAGTGGCTGGAAATGAAAACCGATCAACATAAAGTAATGAAAACAGACCAATATCAGGTAATTTTGAAACCCACCCTTTACCTAACAAATTGGCCGTATCCCTCACGTAATTTGGTTACTTCATTCCAATGAGGAGTCACATGATATGGTTTTATTGAGAAATGATGAAAAATTAAAAAAAAACAATAATTAAAATAATAAATTTTGATACCTGTAAGTTGGATAAAAGTTTCAATTTCCAAAAATATATATAGAATAAATATACAGTCAGTACTAGGACTGCAAGATATCTGAAATAGTATACTGATGATGGCCTTGAAATATGAATATCATAGTTTATTATATATACGACTACCGAGAGTGAATCCAAAGTACTATTCTAGTTTGCTCATCAACTTTTACAAATTCATATCACGTCTGTCTCAAACGAGATATAACTGAAATTTTTTAGACACAATATCACAAATATGAAAAAAAAATGAGTGCTTTTTTGCTGTACACACAGGACAAACATTATTAACTTCCTTTTTGTTTACACTTTAGGTGCTGTATACAATTTAGAAACATCCAATGTCATATGATAAATAAATTATTATAACAGCCAATCAAACAGTCTTTTGACAATCAGATCAGCCAGATCCAATACGATGACTATAACACTGTGTTCGATCTGGCTGATCTTGTCTCGTCAACTCCACAGATTATGTCAACCCAGATGAATTGCCTTACAAAGTAACCTGTATATACTGACAAATAGGTCAGTTTGAAAGAAAGATGTTAAAAAATATTTGTACCACTCTACATGACATCCCAACAATTTACACAGTTCTAGTTGAGACACTAATTCCAGAAAACCATATAGAAACTAATTCCAGAAAATCCTACATAACAAGCTATTAATTGAAAATAGAAAATGTTTTCATTTTTGGAATTCACTTAACCCTTTACCCAATGAAGCAGTCACATCTGCCCATGTAATATGCAAATTCAGCAGCTGAAATAATACTATTTTTCAAAAAATTTCAACAAAAACATATCATGTGACCCCTCTTTGGAACGAGGTCTTCGAGCTCGTTCCAATGAGGAGTTAAATGATATGGTTTTGTTGAAATGTTTTGAAAAATTTTAAAAAATAATAAATTTTGATATCATCTGCATTGGGTAAAGGGCTTAATAAAAAAAAAAAAAATCCACAATCGCGTATAAGTATTTCCATGTAACCAACTAAACCTGTGCCTTTTTACAGCCACAGTCAGTGTGCATTTGCATGTAGTGTTGGATATAAAAGCCTTTAGGCCTAAAAAAATAAAAAATCTGTTTCTCAGGCCCTCCCGCATGGTCCTTTTGGCTGCCGCATGCTCTCTTTTTATAACCAATTTAAACTTTAAAAAAATTAAAATGAAATGGTTTGTGTCTGATATTGTACCCAAGTTAAAAAAATTGATGAATTTGTCCCTTGAGTGCAAGAAGGCTTTGCAATGCTTTAGCATTGCAAAGCCTTCTTGCACTCAAGGGATGAAATACACCACCACCCATGCTATTCTATAGATTTTGAGGCCTAAAACTTGAACCAAGAACATGAACTTTTGATGGCAAAGAAGTAATTACTGAAATAAAAAATAAAATAAAAAAACGCTCGCCCGCATGCAATTTCACAAATAATGGCCCGAGAAACAGAAGATCTACTTTGTGTGGCCTTAAACTGATCCTGTGCAATGCCTATGGTAAGCCAGTGAGTGAAGGTTAGTTTACCAACTAACCATATGTAATGCACTGAGTTAGTCACTTTTTTCTTTCTGATTATAAATAAGATCATCTCTATTATCCCGCTAACCCTGTGCATGAACAGCCTTAGCAAGTGCACATTTTCATGTATAGTGGGTGATATGGCAATTACAAATTTTTTTATAACTTGAAAGTGTTAGGCCTAAAAAAATAAAAAATCTGTTTCTCAGGCCCTCCCGCATGGTCCTTTCGGCTGCCGCATGCTCTCTTTTTATAACCAATTTAAACTTAAAAAAAATTAAAATTAAATGGTTTATGTCTGATATTTTACCCAAGTTAAAAATTTGATGAATTTGTCCCTTGAGTGCAAGAAGGCTTTGCAATGCTTTAGCATTGCAAAGCCTTCTTGCACTCAAGGGATGAAATACACCACCACCCATGCTATTCTGTAGATTATGAAGCCTAAAACTTGAACCAAGAACATGAACTTTTAATGGCTAAGAAGTAAATACAGAAATAAAAAATAAAATAAAAAAACGCTCGCCCGCATGCAATTTAAAAAATAATGGCCTGAGAAACAGAAGATCTACTTTGTGTGGCCTTAGTCACACTTTTTGGTTACAAAAATGTTCACTATTAGCTGAGTAACTAACTCTGTACAGCCTTAGAGTGAATCTCATCTACAGCAACTCTTTACCCAACGTAATGGCCAAAATCCAGCCTGTAATATTCACAAGAAGCATTTAAATTAAGCTTATGGTCCCTCACTGAAATGGATGGTGGAAAGGATTTTTAGTGAATTCTAAAAATGAAAAAAAAAACATATTCTATTTTCAATGAATAGATGAACAACTTGTTCCATACAGTGTGTGAAGTTTATGATGGATGTTGAAGAATTAATTTCAAGCTGAGGTAAATTCCTTGATTGAAAATCTTGTATAATTTTTAAAAAAATAGTCACAAATTACTTTCAAATGTGTATCTCATGCAAACTTCATTAAGTTTGCCTCCACTGAGTTTATGAACTGTTGCATAAAATACTTCAAAAGCAATGTCAACATGTGATTTATATAAGACAAATGACTGAGACACTCACCTGACCAAAGTTGTTTAAAGAAGGATTTAATTAGTATTTATGGCTTGTAAACACTACAGAGGAATGAAGTTATTTACTTATTTATAACTGTGTTGACTATGCCAGATGATTTTCTTCTAGTATTGGGATGCTACCAGAAAAATAATGCCCAGATTTCCAGTAATGCAAAACTGGGGAGTACAAATATCAACCTAGGGACTTTTCTTGAACAAACTCGCATCTGAATTCTGTATACCAAATTCTGTATACCAAATATCAATAGATTCTGAATGGTGGTCAGAAGAATGCAATTTTTTAAAGATTATTTGTCATACATTACTAAGTTAAAATTTAAGCCCTCATAGGGAGCCCAAAAATGAATCCAGGGATTTAATTTGAACAAACTTGAGCCCTGCTAGGGTGTTGTATACCAAGTATCAAAAGATTCTGAATGTTGGTTCTCAAGAAGATTTCAAAGAATATTCCTCTTTTGCACCAAGATAAAATTAGGGCTGCCACAGGGAGCCCAAGTAATAACCCAGGGGCTTCATTTAAAAAAAAAACCTCCCCCCCCCCACATCCCCCCCTCCGAAAAAAAAATATCAAAAGATTCTGAATGGTGGTTCTCAAGAAGATTTCAAAGAATATTCCTCTTTTGCACCAAGATAAAATTAGGGCTGCCAGAGGGAGCCCAAGTATTAACCCAGGGACTTCATTTTAAATAAAACCCTCAAAATTGCCCCCCCCACCCCGAAAAAAAATATCAAAAAG
Organism: Pictodentalium vernedei; assembly: GCA_031216915.1. Lineage (NCBI taxonomy): Eukaryota > Metazoa > Mollusca > Scaphopoda > Dentaliida > Dentaliidae > Pictodentalium > Pictodentalium vernedei. The sequence continues at coordinate 128,831,214 of CM062289.1, forward strand.
ATTCTGACTGGTGGTTCTGGAGAAGAATAAATTGAGAATATTATCAATTTAACACTGTGTTAAAATTTGCCTTCTATGGGGACTTCATTTGAATAAATTTTAAATCTGAACCCTCTAAAGATGCTCTATACCAAATATCAAAAGATTCTGATTGTGTCTCAAGAAGCATATTTTTAAAGGTCATTCCTCATATTGAACCCCCCCCCCCCCCCCCTCTCCCCAGCAAAGATGTTGTACACCAAATATCAAAAGATTCTGACTGGTGGTCCTGATGAAGAACTTATTTGAGAATATTACTGATTTAGCACTATGTTAAAATTTGCCTTTGCCTTGCCCATCCTCCGCCAAAGGGAACACAAATATCAACAAAGGGAATTTATTTGAGTCCAAATATTAACCCAGGGACTTTGTTGAGACTTGAATCTCACTTCCATGGTATGTACCATGTATCGAAAGATTCTGATTGGGACCCCAAATATTAATCAAAGGCTTTCATCTGAACAACCTTGAATCAGATGCTCTGCTCCACCCATCCCACCCAACAGGGTACTGTATACTGCATATCAAAAGGTTCAGACTAGTGGTTTTGGAGAAGAAGATTTTTAAAGATTATTCCTGGAATAATATTGGACCAATTTAACATTTGGGCTCCAATAGGGAGCCCAACAGTGTTCATGCTGGCATGTGCGAAGTGCGCATTTTTAAAAAATCTGTCATATAAATGTGAGCGTTTGGCACAAACATTTGGCACATAATTCAAAATCACAAACCTTGTATCTTCTTGATTTTCATCCAACCTTTGACCTTATGGCAGCCATTTCTGACTTTGCAAAACCGGGTATATAATATTACTTTTTCTCCAAGTAATGTGAACAAATGATGAATTAAATATATCAATATTAAGAGACCACAACATTAATTACAAAACAGTAATCTTGTACAACTGTGTACACAATGACCAGTCCAACTGTCCTTACCAGTGACCTCGGATCGTGTATTGTGTAAACAACGCATGCTTTGTTTCTTCACCAGGAATAATGGACCAGATTATCATTTGTCTTTAATTGTTGGTGGTACTTTCCCCACTGACCAAAATCAAAGATTAAAACAGTAAAAAAATGACAAAGGTTTCAATCCACATGTCAGTCAGTTACCGTAGAGATCTCTGAGGGGCGAATTTCTATTGACCTGAAATAGGACTTTTTATGTTTCATGATATTTTATGTTCCGTTTTATGTTATACTGGGTTTTATGAAATTTTATACTTTTGATCTTTCTTAATAAAATATGAAAAAAATGTTTTATAGTTCTACCACATAAAATACCCATGGCATAAAAAATCTCATTTTGGCACAAAAAATATTCAGCTTCAGCACATTAAAATATTGAACCAGCGCGAACACTGGAGCCCAAATATCAACCCAGGTACTTGGTTTTTCCAAACTTGAATCTGACTACCCTAAGGAAGGTGTATACCAGACATCAAGGGGTTTATGAGAAGAAAAGTTTTAAAGAATATTCCTCATATTGTACCAAGTAAAAATTGAGGCTCCAATAGGGATCCCAAATATTATTCAAAGGGCTTGATTTGAACAAACTGGAATCTGACCCCGAAAGGATGCTGTCAACCATATATCAAAAGATTCTGACTGGTAAATCCAAAGAAGAAGATTTTTAAAGATTATCCTCCATATAGCACTATTTTAAAATTTACACTCCCAGAGAGAGCCCAATTATAATAATATTAATAATAATTTTAAAGCCTAGAATCCACACACGGTGCTCGATGGCTGTACAATAATTGCATACATACATATACACACATACACATACATTCTCTCACAGATACATTGATAAAGGGATCACTATTATCATTTATTGGTGCCCAATGCCACATCAACAACCATGGTTATGTTCGTGGCGATAAAAGCAACAGAACCTAAAAGAATAAACAGCTGCACCACGAGCACATGATGCACCCGTTATTAATTACAAGAGGGAAGCACACAATATGAGTATACATGTGTACTTGTCAGGTTACATATACTTGCCACCAAAAAATCATGAAAATTGCTCAAAGTCCAACATGTGGAAAATTGCCTATATTTTGACAAATAAAGTCCCATAACTCTGGAATGACAAATCGGACAGCGACACAAATCGAAAGGGAGATTCCTTTTACCAACATATACTTGCAACAAAAAAATCATGAAAATTGCTCTTAGCATTTTCAAGTTATTGTGCGACATGTGAAAAATTGCTTATATTTTGATGGATAAAGTCCCATAACTCTGGAATGACATAATGGACAGCGACACAAATAGAAAGGGAGATTCCTTCCATCAACATACACTTGCCACCAAAAAATCTTGAAAATTGCTCAAAGCATTTTAAGTTATTGTCCGACATGTGGAAAATTACCTATTTTTTTGACGAATCAAGTCCCATAACTCTGGAATGACAAATCGGACAGCGACACAAATCGAAAGGGAGCTTCCTTCCATCAACATATACTTTCCACTCAAAAAATGCACGAAGCGTTTTCGAGTTATTGTACGACGTTTGGGCAGACGGACTGCGGTATACCATAATACAACCGTTTTTTTTTTTAAAACGGGCGTATAAAAAGGGCATTGAATTAAAACAAAATAAAAACAAACTACAACTTTACCAAAACAAGTATGTGAGTGTGATTTGATGAGTAGCTAGGCAATCCTCACTGACTCAGTCACACTCACATACCTGGTAATGTCAGTTTATGACCAAGATTAAAAGACCACTGAAGGAAATGCCTTACGAAAAAGGTAGGTTTTAATACCAATGGACTTGATTTGAAGAAACCTGAATCTGACCCCTGTAAGGATTCTGTATATCATACATGTATATCAAAAGATTTGGACTTGTGGTTCTGGAGAAGAAGAGTTTTAAAGATTATTCCTCATATTGAACTAAGTTAAAATTTGGGCTCCAAAGGTGAGCCCAAATATTATTCAAAGGACTTCAATTGAACATACTTGTATCTGATCCATCTACACTGCAACAGGAAGCTAACTACCACACAATAATAATAATAATGGTAGCGATTTATATAGCACACATATCACAATACTGGAAGGTTCCATGGCAATGCACAAAGATCGTGGTGGAATATTACATAATATAGTAGCTCTATGGTTATGTGATAATAGGATTAATGATAATACTGTTTAAAAAGATAGGATTTCAACCTGGATTTAAATAAGCTCACTGACTGCAGACTTCACATAGCCAGGCAACTCACTGAAAAGTCTAGCAGCACAGTTGGCAAATGAACAACCTCCATATGAGGAGAGTAACAAAGTACTTTCCTCCAGGCAGTCCTTGCAAGAGGATCGTAAAGTGCAGCCGGGTTGGTGCTTAGTCAGTAGCTCAGTATGTGCTGCTGTATTTTGGATATGCTGTTGCCTGTTTATTTGTTTACCAGGAAGACCATACAGTAAAGATTTCCAGTAGCTCAATCTTGAAGTGATAAAAGCATGGACAATGCATTCTGATGAACTCCTTGTTAAAAGTTTTCTGCAGCAGCTTATCTTTCGAATATGCAGATTAGCAGACTGACAAACATTTGTTATATGTGAGCTCATTGTTGAATGTTGATCTAGATACACACCCAAGTTTTTTGCTGTAATTTGTTGATTAATCACAGAGGATATGCTGTTGCCTGTTTATTTGTTTACCGGGAAGACCATATAGTAAAGACTTGAAGTGATAAAAGCACGGACAAGGCATTTTGCTCAACTCCTTATTAACATTTTTCTGCAGCGGCCTATCTTTTGAATATGCAAATTAGCAGAGTGACAAACATTTGTTATATATGAGCTCATTATTAAATTTTGGTTTAGATACATACCCAAGTTTCTCACTGTAATTGATCGATTAATCACAGTGTCTCCCACCTTCAAACAAGGCAGCACATCTAATGCTGGCCTATGTCTGAAAGAGAACACAATGAGTTCTGTTTTATCATCATCCAGCTTATCTGACAGTTTGTTTGCTGTTATGTATGATGTAATATTATTGACACAATTTTAAAGACACTTGAATGGTTGTTGATGTGGCAGTGAGAGTCATCAGTATAGAAGTGATAGTCATTTCCATGTGAGCGAAATGAGGGCACCCAAAGGTTGCATGTACAGTGGTGCAGCTGTTTATTCTTTTAGGTTCTGTTGCTTTTATCGCCACGAATATAACCATGGTTGTTGATGTGGCATTGGGACTGAATCAGCATATATCTGAGAGTCATCAGTATAGAAGTGATAGTCATTTCCATGTGAGCGAAATGAGGGCACCCAAAAGTTGCATGTACAGTGTAAATAGAATTAGGCCCAGTACAGATCCTTGCAGTATGCCAAATTTTAGTGGCACCAACTCCGATTGCAAAAGTAATACACTGCATCCTGCCACTAACATAGTTGGGTGGTGAGAAGAACATTTCTCAACAAGAAGAATGTTACTAAGGTATAACACATGCCCCCCCCCCCCCCCTGTGACCTTCACCTTGCAGATGCAGCAGAAACTTATACGTGACACACCTTCTGACTGTCCTTAACATTTGTAAAAAGTTTAACAATTGTACTATGATTCGTTTCTGAGTTATGGCTGAGACACGAATATTGACCGATTTTTAGTGTGACCTTGAAATGTGACCTTGACCTTGAAGGTACGAACCCGGATATGGTGTGTGACACATCCTCCCATGGTCCTTTATAATTGTGTGAAGTTTGATGACTGTGGCCCTAACCATGTTCAGTGTGACCTTGAAGTGTGACCTTGACCTTACAGACCTGGCTGTGGTGCAAGCCACATCCACCCATTGTCCTTTATAATTGAGTGATGTTAGATGATTGTAGCCCTAATAGTTTTGGAGTTATGCTTGAGACACGATTTGTGACCTTGAACATATGAAGGTCAATTGTGGCCTCCACCTTACAGATGCGGTGGAAACTATTATACGCGACACACCTTCTGACTGTCCTTAACATTTGTAAAAAGTTTAACAATTGTACTGACTCGTTTCTGAGTTATGGCGGAGACACGAATATTGACCAATTTTTAGTATGACCTTGAAATGTGACCTTGACCTTGAACGTACAAACCCGGCTATGGTGTGTGACACATACTCCCATGGTCCTTTATAATTGTGTGAAGTTTGATGACTGTGGCCCTAACCGTTTTTGAGTTATTGGCTCAGACACACACACACACACACACACAGGGACACATGCACACTTCAATCACTATATGCCACCCGACCTAAGTCGGGGGGCATAAAAACCGGGATGACTCAAACACAATCTTCATCAAGGTTGACACACGAAAGATGAAAAAAGATTGAACACAATAGCTCACTCTGATTCTAAGTCAGGTCAGCTAAAAAACACTTCCTTTTATGTGCACTCCCAAAATTATTCCAACATTTTCGATAAGAGACACAAATGAATCATAAAACCAGTTCAGTACTATCAAAGCATTCCTCCATTGCTTTTATTGAACTGCTACAGCAACATAGTTTAATACCAACCCTAGTAGATTTTGCACTGTAGGTATTCACAAATGAGTTGCTCGTCGTTACTTGGTGGTTCTCTCTGAGTACCCCGGCTTTCTCCACCTGTAAAACTGTCCGACACAAAGTGACTCTGGCTGTCGAAAGTGTCAACAAAACCCCAATAAATAAATATTCACAAATGAGTAAAAACTGTTTTGAAAAAAAACTTTAATTACATAAAAGAAAAACAATATTTTGGATAAAATCTCTGCACATCAATGCTGAAGTACCAAATTTCAGGCAGCCAATTTTTCCCACAATGCTTATTGGAATTAATTCAATTTTGTTTGACTGAGCTCATTGAGCTTTGTCAAATAGAACTGAATTGCTTAAATTCTTGTCTTACATAAAAAATCTGCAACTTGAAATTTCACTATTATGACATCAGTGTGCAAAGGATAACAGTTCAACAGTGGACTGCTATTAAATTATCATACAGTACAGCTGGCCTGGACTGGTCACTTTTGAAGGGTGGGTAGTATTTCCACAGATGCAATGATATTAGATTACAACACTAATTATAGGAATAATTATCAAAAATTTAATAAATGAAGCACCGGGTATAACCCGATACTTCATTAATTAAAATTTTGCTGCTGATTATCTTTATTACCTGGTAAACGCATGCGTGGACATCACTGTCCATGGGTGGATTACCACGGCGTCTGTACTGCAGGTGATTTCTAGATTGTAAGTTATTGTGATGAACTGATGGTAACATGGATTGAGGTTTGTGGCGTCGAAGTAGAATAAATGCTCCGAACCACAAACTTCAGACCATGTTACCGTCAATTCATCACAATAATGTATATATTTCAATATGACCATACCCATAGCCCAAACCCACAATGTGACATGAACAAGGCAACTTATAATGATAACAGGTTTTGCTAAGAAACCTTTCGTGCACCCACAACTTTACTGGAAAAATAATCAATAAATCAGATAAAGGTCAAAGTCACTCCATCTTAGTTCAAATTGTAAACTGATTTGTAATTTAACCAACACTTCTTTCAGAACATTGTCTGCTACATGTATGAAAAAATCTAGAAAAGTTAAAAAATTTATAGTAATTTATATATTTTTTATACTTACCAATGACCCAGACATAGCTGGTGCTAACTCTTAAAATATAGGGCCAAACACAAATTTTGCCCCCCAATCCCCAAAATTTGCATCTAAAACTAAAGAAAACATGTCCTGAAAGGCCCTCCACACTTCGCCCCCACTGCGCATGCGCAGTGTCAAGGACGTTCCGAAATTGGCGCCATTAATCATTCTAATAACCAGTGCCTGGTAAGCGCTATGTACTCAGCGGGGAGGCAAGAGTTCCCAACTCCTGGGAGGGCCATCCCCGTCTGGGTCATTGGTAAGTATAAAAAATATATAAATTACTATAAATTTTTTAACATTTTTATACTGTACCAATGACCCAGACATAGCTGAATAGTAAAAAGGCTGGAGGGCCAAGGACATAGAGCAAAATGGAATACGCTCAATAAAATAAAATAGAGTCATCCCCTGTAGGGAAAAGAAGTAATAGGCCTTATATGTATCTTTCTTATTTATGATAAATTAGAAAGATACAACACCTTCCAAAAATTGAGCTTCATACATCCATGTACTCCATTAATATCCAATAATCCTTATACTAATAATTTTTAAAGTAAGCCAATAATAAAGTAAGTCTAGAGAATAGAGACTCTTATACTCCTAAAAGTGTGTGAGGATTGCATAATCATGTCCGTTGACATATGCAATATTCAAAAGCTATACTTTAAAAACTAAGACTTGAATGAATTTTATAAACTTAAACTTCTCACTAACAACCATCCCAATAACAGCTCAGAATTACTAACTCCGGAGGAGGTATCCCCTTGTTTTCATAGTAAAAACAGGTGACCCAAGGGAACACCCTCCCCCCCCCCCCCTTTTTCTTGCCCTGGGTCAAATAGCCCAGAGCGAAGAGGGCAGCCGAATGGAGACACTGCCGAAACAGACAGCCTACCTAGCTATAGTAGCAACTGTTAAGTGAATGACATTCTGAGCAGTAGATAATAGACCTAACAATAGAGGCCTCCAGAAATGGACTCGATATTTCTGAGATAAAATTCATGAATGGATGGCTGAGCGCAATGAGCAGCCTTCAAAAATCTATAATAGCAACACTATTAATGTAAGCCCAAGAAGTAGAAGAACTCTTACTTCATGAGCCGAAATCTTAAGCACAACTGCTAAGCCAATGATATACCATAAGCAGTACGCTAGTTAATAGAATCCATTAACAATAAAATGGAGCGTAACGTCCTTCTACTAGACATCAAAGACAGAAGAAGCTTACGCCCTTGTAATAAACAGATATCTGTTTATAAATACATAAACTGTACCCGGAAAGAGTAAAGGCCTATGCCCATACAAAGACGGAAGGACCTTAAAATAATAGGTTCCGGATAATAGGAGCCTAACTCTTATGCAACAATCCAACCTAAATAGTAACGGAAGTATTGATTCCGAAACTATGAAAGTGAAAATCATCCATCGATAGTGCATGAAACTCACTGACTCTACAGTAAAAGAGAAACCAACAGAATTACTGTCTAAAAGGTCAGAATTTGAAAACTACTGTTTCCAGAGGCTCAAATGATAACTTAGCTAAATAAGAACCAAAGTTAAAATCCGTATAGGAATTTAATCTAAAGATTCTAAGTCTATTTATCAAAAAGTTACTAACTGACTTAAAGAGACAAAAGACTCAATTGTAAACTATCGTAGAGTGCATAGGTATGAGGTAACATAAACCTATAACCTAAATAACAACAGGCTGCAGTAGATCTTGTGAAACAAGTATACTAAAAAATAGCAATGAGTAGTATGGAGGGATCAACCATATGAACATAATGATCCCTACACCACGACGGAAGAGCCTCCACTTTAGTCGCATAGAATAGCGAAGAAGAGGATCTCCTATAGTAAGAAATCGCGTCCAAAGCTCGTCCAGTACAGTGCTTACAATGCAATACGGACCACACAACGGAATACATGAAGGTTGCGACCTTGCTGGTTGTGATAAAGATGACACGATTTACCCAGTGAAAAAAGATCCTCACATAGAGGAAGATTTCACGTTAAGATCCACAGTAGACAAGAGAGTAAATTACTCATGATCTCTGTGAAGATAGAGATGCTATCAACAGAAATGTATTGTGGTTGTTTATCTTAGCAATACCTGCTAAAACAACAGCGCCGGAGGATACGCGTATCCTATCATTCCGTCCTATAGATCAATAGAGCGTTAACAGTATTAGCTCAGAGATCTGGACAAGCCAACACATACGTCTGCAATTTATTAGCAAGCTGTGTCATAAATAAAACATCATTGGGCGCTCCCATAGATAGCAAATCTGAATGAATACTTGTTTGTTGAGAGTCCATTCTGACAGCAACAAGCGACCCGTAAGAGAACGGGAGTGCGATAAAACAATCAGACGACCCAGAATATGACGGACCAAAACTGAACTTGGTGTACTATAACCAACAGACGGATTCTTTCCATTAAATTGAATAACGGAAACGAAAGAGTGCCTCCCTGGTTCCGGAGATACGCCACTACTGTCGAATTAAAGGACAGGAATTTGGGCATGCGTTTCTGAATAATGTTCATGCAATGACATAAAGCAAGCCTAAAAAACATTATTCCGCGGAAGTTAAACTGATAGCTAAAAGACTGCGGAACCCAAAGACCCTGGCACTTCGAATCCGTAGGGATCAGTATATATCCCGATCTGTTTGACTGGCAACCGTCATAACAGCCACACTCGGGTCCGGCAACTGCGGCGGCACTCTCTGAGTCAACCACCGAATGTTTGCCCCAGTCTGAATCTCTTGTAACACTAGATAGACAAGAGAATGTATAAATCAAGCAATTCATGGATTGCCGGAAAGTTGCCGTCGAAGAGAAGCTCCTCCGAGAACGAAGCGACTCTGAGAGAGTTCTTAACCTACTATCCATTTTGGATGTAGCTAGGGCTGCATCACGTCTAACCAACTCCAATCAGCCACTGAAGGGCGGAGTTATACGTGAACAAACTACTGCCCTCAAAAGAAATTACATTGAGAATAATATCCCGTAAATCTTTTCTTGAAGACGTAATGATAACGCCTCAGTAAGGCGAATTACGTATAATAAAGCGTCTAAGTTAAGTCTACTATACATAATGTCGTTCCCAACATTGAAATTGGAAAAGACATAAACGGCGAAAAAGAATATATGCAGTCTTTAATCACACCGTCTAGACGCGTATGAACTCTCGGTATGCCCTGCTCTGCCAAAATAAACTATATGTAAAAAAGATAAAATGGCAGAAATGAGCCACGCGGACAAGAAACTAAACTATCATGCTTAGTAGCAGGCTTGTATATATATATAAATATATAGCGTCGAAAAATAAAACACATGTTGTAATGACAATATTGGACTGCGTCGGTAAGTCAGGGACAAAGTCCCTGTACCGATCGAAAAATCCGAGTCCAATGACGCTATAAGTCTCTTATCCAAGATCGCAGCAATGAAGTCCGAAAAATAATCACTGGAAGAAATGCCAGAAGATATGAAAGGCATCTTCCGATACTACTAAAGGGAAAACTCGAAATCTTTCGAATCCCTTTCGCCATCCTGTCGGACCCTATAAAGCGTTCGGTCGTCCGTAGCTTGATGCAACCACGGACCGCACCGACCCAGCGCCGTCGGATAATTCCTGATTCGACCGAGAAACTGTCAATTGCTGGGATGCTGCGAAACAACTGTGCTAACTCGGATAGCACGTCCGTCACTGAGGCCTGAAGAGCAGCGGTCTTACGATGCATTGCCGCAGGAAGCTCCGAGATCGTTACCCCGTGCATACTTCCAATATGCGAGCGAACGGAGTGTATAGGCCTCGTGTCCCTTGGCTACCGGATGGCGCGACCTATTCGCTGTGGAATCACTGAATGCCGAAACTGATCGGATACTCGAGGTCACGTAGCCAATGTGCGGTCGTGTGCCCTGCTGTGAGGATGAGGAAGCATTAAAGACAGTCTCTCGGACTGTCAATATAACGGAGCGTCCCGAGCAACGGACATATGCTCCGAATGTAAAATATCTGAACCACAACATGCGGTCCCCTATGTTGTTGGCTTCCTCCGATCTGTCCTCAATCTGCCGTCACTGGGTGAGTACTAAAGTAATTAAAGTGCTCGCATCACCCAAATCTCCTTCCTAGACCGCAACGGACGAACCCGGCAGCCGAACCATTCGATGAATGTACGCTACACCGGGTGAGCTAGCGAATGTCACTCCGTAAGCGATAGACATATTCCATGAGCACTTATTGCCGCTAACTCTTCATTAACTATGACGACAGAGGCACACTTTTGAAAGACATCTCCATAATTCTTCGAACAAGAAACCAGAAATGCTTGGATAGCAAGCATAAAATAATAATATATATAGCGTCGTTCAATAATTCGATAGTTTGTGTGACATTATTGGACTATGTCGGAACTGAGGGACGATGTCCCTGAACCGAACCAAAAATTTCTAAGTCCACCGACGCTATCGGTTTCTTATCCGGCATCGCAGCATATTTTGTTCCGAAAGGGAAAGCTTGAAATCCTCCGAATCCCTTTCGGTATCCCGTCGGACCGGATGAAACTTTCGGACGTCCGTACCCGCTTCCGCGGAGCGTCCCGACCCAGCATCGTCGGATAAAATATATGCGACAGATTCAGTTGATGCTGGGATGCTGCGATAAACTGTGCTATTAAGGAAAGCACGTCCGTTCCCGAGGCCTGTGCAGTAGCGGACTTACGATGCATTGCCGCTGGAAGCTCCGTGTACGTTGACTCCCGCACACTTCCTATGCGAACGTCCGGAGTCTGCAGGCCTCGAGTCCCCGGCTACCGACCCAGCGCTGTCGGATAATTCTCGATCCGACACCGTTTCTGTCGGCTGCTGGGATGCTGCGATAAGCTGTGCTATGTGCACAAGAATGTCCGGCGTCGAGACCTGCGGAGGCGCAGTCTATCGCTGCTTCGCCGAGGGCAGCTCCGCATCAGATGGCTCCCGCATACTTCCTATGCGAACGTCCGGAGTCCATCGGTCTCGAATCCCTGGCTGCCGGATGGTGTGACCTGGTCGCCGAAAAATCCTTGATCAGCGAAGCTGGTAATATATCGGCGGTCACGCAGCCAAGGTGCGGTCGTGTGCGCTGACGAGAAGAGGAAGCCTTAGCAGTCTCAGCGGACTGCCTATACAACGGAGCGACGGACGTATGCTCCGCTAGCGACACATTTGTACCACAACATCTGGGGCCAGATGTTGTTGAACGAGAGAGGGGCCTCTCTCGCTTGCCGTCCGGATGGACCGGAACGAGCTATGAACCGGACTAAAAGGCTTCCTCCGTTCCCTCCGATCCGCCGTCACTGGGTGTGCATTAAGTTAATTTTATAGTGCTCGCATCACCCCAAAATTCCTTCTAGACCGCAACGGACGAACCCGGCTGCCGAACCATTCGGTGAATGGACGCTACACCGGGCGAGCTAGCGGACGTCAAAGGCCGTCGAACCTACTAGGGTCCTCTTAGGCAATTGGCGTATTACATGAGCACTTTTCTGCTAGCCCTTCATTAATTGTGACGACGGAGGCACACTGTTGGAAGACATCACAGATACATCACCCTAATCTTGATCGTCTGAAATAGAAATTGATAAAGTAGAGTGACCCTGCGGGGAAAGGACCGGAGTGTCCAAATCCCCAACAACATACCGTGACATACGCTTCCCATATTGTCATCGAAATCATACGATACAGAACAGGAGTTAATGCGAGTACACTGACCACATATAGAATGATAATAAGGTCAGAGGAAGACTTCCTCTTAAAACAATTGATCAATATCCTTTCAATGTGAAAAGAAAACAAGTCCTGGTACTCGCACTAACCCCTGGCAAAATACATAATAATAATATGATCCATTAATATAGAAAAAATAATTGAAATCAAAATATTTTGAAAAAATATTTTTTCAGAACAGCCCAAGTTTCTGAAAAGTAACGTTGAGCCCCAATGGATCCCAAGCCTAAGTGTGGAAAAAAATTTTAAAAATATTTTAAACAATTTATTCAACACTTACGAACAATAATAATGTATCTAGTTATGATTAAAATAACATAAAGATATTATTATTTAGAAATCCCCCCCTCACACAGAGGGCTGTTGTAAATGTAAACAATGAGTGTAAAAACACTAAATAAGACTCCAGGCACCCAGGCCCGAAATCAGTTACCAAAAATACACCATCTGATGCAAAACAGAGACTTCCAGGGAAGAAACTGCAGAACATCAGATGGTAGATGCAGAACACAACGCCTAACCACCCGTAGGTGAAGACGTAAACATGGGGAAAGAACAGAATTCATTCTGTTATTCAGCTAAAACTCCCAAGAAATTTTAGTAATAATAATTACATAAACTATGCCAAAAGCATGGGAGAATAGCAAGGGGGAACTTAAAGGACAGGGAGAGAGGAAAAACACTTGAAAAAACAGTGTAACTAAATAATCAGAATGACAACAAAATGGCTGCTGCCTTGAAAATAGGTAACTTAACATAATTTCATTAAAAAATTTTAAGTTACAGCCCTGATAATATTCTGTCACACATTCTTTTCCTCTCCTCCTTTTCTATCCTCCTTAGAATCACCATTTCACTAATATTTATGTGTCTGGCATCATTTAAACTGAGATTTAAAAGCACAAAGATCAGTCAGATGTTAACTGATGAAGGGCCAAACTTAGAAATGATTAATGGCGCCAATTTCGGAACGTCCTTGACACTGCGCATGCGCAGTGGGGGCGAAGTGTGGAGGGCCTTTCAGGACATGTTTTCTTTAGTTTTAGATGCAAATTTTGGGGATTGGGGGGCAAAATTTGTGTTTGGCCCTATATTTTAAGAGTTAGCACCAGCTATGTCTGGGTCATTGGTACAGTATAAAAATATGAAGTGTTTTGCCAGTCACTCTGTTTAGGAAATATCTGTGAAATGGGCAACCTCATTTCTAATATTTTCAGATTTATTGTAACGTAACTTCATATGTGTGGAAGGTGTACTTTTACTATCACAACAACAATCCTGTATATTTCCCACTTTATCAACATCAAACTTTACGTCAGCATTTCCTCAATATTTTATAGCTGAGCGTATAATAAAATACCTTCCATATTATAGTTGAGCATATTATAAAATACCTTCCATGTTATCGTGAGATCTCCAACTTTACCTCCAAATCCACCAGCTTCAGTGGGAGCTGTAACAGGTGGTGCTCCTGGAGTCTGATATATAGCTAAAACATATGCAAATAATTTGATAAGTGAAAAGCTAGCACTGAACCTTCTTCAATGTGTATGACGTAAAAAATTTCATCTCTTTAATGAAAGACAATCCACTAAGCTGACAAACTCTTGTTACATTAATTGATTTTGTACTGAAGCATTCGCAAGAACCTTAAGTTACCCTTAACCCTTTACACAATGCGCTCAATATAAAAAAAATTTCAAATGTTTTAATAGATTTCAACAAAACCATATCATGTGATCCCTCACTGAATTATTTTGATGAGCCTGTTCCAATAAGGGGCCACTTGATATGTTTTTTTTTTTCAAACCTGAAAAAGATTTTTGTTTCCACTGTTCAATTTTTAAATTACACGGAGGGGGTCAATTTCTTAGATAAAGGCCTAATCTTTGTAACAGAGTCTTCAGATTGACTGAATTTGGAGAAACTGAGATTGGCTGGATATGTGAGCATTGGACTCATCCGAGTGACAATGGTTGCTCCGATGGGGGTAATGCTTCAGATTTCAGCAAGTTTGCCAAACTCTAATACAAGTCCACGTACATTGGGGAGTCTGGCTGATGCTTGCCATTGCTCGGTGGTTCTCTCTCCGGGTACTTCGGCTTCCTCCAACTGTAAAACTGTCTGACACGATGTGATTCTGGCTGTCGAAAGTGTTGTTAACCCTTTACCTAACCTGAAAAGCAGACGACACTTGCAAAAATAATTCTTCAATAACTTATTTATTTCATTTTTTGTCTCAAAAACATAGGTTATGACCCCTCGTTGGAACGAGCTCGACGAGCTCGTTCCAACGAGGGGTCATAACCTATGTTTTTGAGACAAAAAATGAAAAAAATAATGAAAATTAATTGGCGATTTTTGAGAATTACGCTGGCTGGTTTTGGCCATTACGTTAGGTAAAGGGTTAAATCCCAATAAATAAATGCAAGTTCTTGAATTACAACAAGGGCCCATTCAGTGTAGATTTGAAAATCATTTTGGGTGTGCCTGAAAATATTTGGGCCAAATTAATTTTCTGTGTTCCAAAGTCACCAAACTGGGTCATCCTCACCTTAATACACAGTAATCCGAAGTCACCAAATCCCAACAAGATATTTACTATCATTCTTTATAAAGCAGTTGTTGAAGTGTTGAACTAAGAAGAAATGTCTAGCAAACTGATTATGGTATCATTTTGTGCCGAAAATGCCCTAAAATAACATATCAAAAATTCACTAAGGTCCGCCTTGGAGAAAATCTAGGATTGAAGATGATATCCAAGACGGTGACCAAAAATCCAAAATATCACCATATTTTCCTTAAACAGTGAACATGTAATAATGATGCATGTTTTCAGCCCAAAGGGTTTGGATGCCAAGGTCTCCAAATAGCTATATGGTAGCAACTGGCAACCAGAATGACCACCAAGACGACCAACAATGTAGATGCCAACAAGAAAAACTGATCCTTTTCACCAATAAAAAATATGGGAATTGTCACAGATAAGATAGAGATCCCAATTAATAAGTGATTTCGTCTTTGAAATTTATGCAGCTTTATCCATGGCAGTCGCTGCAGGCGATACACACTCAGGACCATTCTTGCAACATGAACATAAGTTATTTCCATGGGGGTGTTCCAGATGACATTTTTAATTTATACATTATAAAATTGAGCCGTTGTTCTGATGTTGCCTTCTGGTTGGTCATGTGATGAGCTCTACCTCATAGATTTCCCACCCTCATATTTAGGACCCAAGGTATCATTTTTTAGACTTTTCCAAATGATTACATGGAGGTGAACTTTCACACTATTCTAATATGCAGCATGTTCTGTTGATGGGAGCTTCTATGGATCAGTCACCCTTTTGCTAGAATATACCATCTCCATAAACTTGGCATAACATACAGTTACATACAGAATCTCCTTATTTGGCACCATACATATTTAGGAACAGCCCTATATTGGCTTTGCTTCTGTCTTCCTGAATTATATCAAACTTATGCATGAGACTCAATATCTCCCTAACTTTTGACAGTTCCTCGATCCTTTTGAGGATTCTTGTTTTCTTGTGCCAGACTATCAGTATGTTTGCTGTTTAGCTTTACACCCAATGTCCCAGGTTCACCATTAGTTTTCTAAAAACTTCCATGCTTCAGACAGAAAAAACTATCTATCATATCAAATTTCCAATGATGCATCAAAAGGATGAGCAGATTGGTGTCATCTGCAATAACATTGATAACATGTCCTTGTGATGCTAACTCAAGCTGACACAGCACTCTATCTTCACACAATTTTTGTGAGTTAGCAGAAGCTGAAGTTCGTAGAAGTCCACTTTTAATTGCCTAATAGAGCATTGTATTCCTTCCATTCCATCTGTATAATTTTTTGTCACCATTCCAGTGTTTGACAACACTCTTTCCTCTAGATTGCTCTGTCCCCAACAGTAGACCAGAATAACCAGTCACCAGTTAAGAGATGCTTTGGCATAACTAAGTTGAACATCCTTTCTGTCATAATTCATAACACTTTTCAGCAAGCAACTTGTTGGTGGAAGTAATGGTCATGTGAGACTTGTGACACAGCTTTCAAGATCTATTTGTGCACAGGGACATGGTGACAGGGGGGGGGGGGGGTGGGGATGTCACCTCCCCCCCCCCCCCCAATCCTAGCCAAAGTTTCCTATAGTTGGAAATTCGGTGGGCAAGTCATGAGTAGTTGGAAATTCCATCTATCTGGATTTTAGAGCTTCTTTGGGGATGCTGATGTCTCCTTTACTTCCCAAAAACTTTCAAATCAGCAAAAATTCCAACTGTTACTATTTACAACTATAGTGTATGCAATATCAAGCTTCATAGTATGCATGATGTCAATCGGTACGAGATTTCTATAAGTCTGTTTACTGATCGTAAAAAAAAAAATCCTCAAAATGCACTTCAAGAAAATCACATCATGTAAAATCATCACCCAGAGTTAATTCCATCATTCACAGTTACAAAATGATGAAACATCAAAAATTGATCATTCCTGCACAAGATCTCATTTAATGTTAGGAGAGAGAGTAAATTGTTCAAAGTTCTCAGCTTGAGCATTTGTTTAGCACACATTTAATTTCCAGAATAATACCAAATAATAATAACAACCAAATAATTCTATCATAAATGTGTTGGCATTTCAGATACTAGAATCAATTTTATGCCCCATTTCATGGTTTCATTTTCAAAATTTTTTTTGGTAGTGAATTTCCAACCGGGGAGAGGGACTGGAAGGGGGAAATCCCCTCCCCCAGTTGGAAATTTACTACCCTCCCCCCAATCAGAAACCTCTAGCCACGTCCCGGTTTGTGTGACCGTGGTTGAACCATAGACTTTCTCCAGAGCTTCGTCTAATCCAGAGCCCTTCATCATTGAACAGATGTATCTGATGACACTCATAACATAATGAAACCCACCTAGTTTGCATACTGTATTCACCAAATTGGAAGTTTTATATTCTCAGCCTCGAACCACAGTTTCTGATCAAAAGTGACACACGGTGTTGAAATATTCAACCTGCGTGATTGACCATCTACGTTTCTCTGATGGCAGAATTTATGCAATCTTGATCCAAAGGATTCAAATCAATGATGAGTTGAAAGAGAACATCTGATTCAATGGCATTTGGGATGTAAGCACGAGACTAGAAATATTCTATGAAACCTGCCCAGTTTTCCAAAGGCTTTTTGCATCTACAAAGAATGATGCTGAGTACCAAAGCAGGTCAGAGCTATGGTGGGAGAGTATCTGGCCAGATGAATAAAGATCTTCTTTTTCCTTTTTTTATCTCTATTCAGATATAAGTTGTTTATTTACAGACAGAAAGCTTCAATATCACTGATTTTAAAAAAAGATGCCAATATACAAGATAGTACTTCAGTATATTTATTTATTTTTAAGGTTTAATGACACTTTAACAGCCAAGGTCATATCACGTTGGTGACAGTTTTACGGGTAGAGGAAGCCGGAGTACCCAGAGAGAACCACTGCGCAACAACAAGCAGCTGCCAGCTCCCCAAAATTGTAACTTCGCACTGCAGCACAGGTAGGGTTAGATTGGTTGAAGACATGTTCACCGTCACTGTGCCCAAGGACACAACGTGGGAGTCCAAATTGAAGTACTTTCAGTCTGAAACTGTTAAGTTGCAAGATTATGTATAAAATAGAAGTGATTTGTTGCTTTGCTTAGCTACAAATAACAAAGTAGTTGGATGCATAAACTGCCAGGATGTCGTTTTTCATGCGAAGAAGGATTTTCAATGTAAATGACTGACTGCTTGTATCTCTCAACTTTATCATATGTAATAGCGAACAATAGTGACACCTCATTAACCAGTTATTTGAAACCAAAGACATGGTCATCCATCCCTATGCCCAAGACAGTGTTGGTGTTTTTAGAGATTGCTGCTGAGTGTGCTGCACAACTGAATGCCCAATGCTATTCTCCTTCACATCTGATGGAATTAAAATCTTCCAAGAAGGTTCGGAGATGAATTGGTACCCAATGTCCCTACAGAGATATGTTAGAAATATTTTCAGTGGTTGGTTACAATACAACTGTACTCAGCGTCCCTTATTTTTGCTCTTACATTTGCTACAGCCATCATGATTCTTTGTCTCTTCTTCCAAACTGCGTATCTTATCAGAGCACTGATTTTCATTCACAAGCTGCTTGGCCATGTTTTGGAAAGAAACCACAACCGATCACCCTGTAACATCGTCAAAACCAGAGGCTCAAGTAAGCCAAAGCTCACCCAGATCAAGTGTTGGTCTGAAAATCTTATGCAGTTTATGGAGAAATGTAGTAAAGTGGCAATTTACAAGTACATGATTGAGACAGGTTTTTTTTATAAACTGGGGCTTTCTGGTTGTTTGTTTTTACACTCATGGGCAGATGGAATCAGTAATAAGAAAGAACATTTGGTTGAAAGAAAATCTGTTTCATTTCCAATATCAAACGATTCTGCCATGTGGATCTGAAGAAGATTTTATAGAATATTCCTCATATTATGATAAGTGGAAATTTGATTGCCATAAGGTCTTGATTTGAGCAAACTTGAATGAATCTGCCCCTGAAGGATGCTTTGTACCAAATATTAAAAGATTTTTAGCAGTGATTCTGAAGAAGTCAAATTTCACCAAGTCAAATTTTGGGTTCACATAAGGAGCCTATATTTGAAACTGGGGACTTAATTTGAACAAACTTCTTTCTGACTCCGGCTAAGGATGTTGTATACCGAAAGATTCTTTTGGTATACAACAAATATTCCCCCCCCTCCTCTATGGTAGGTACTCAATGACATAGCTGCTTCTTGTCCACTCGATTCTACTTGTCGTATAATTGCTTCATGCCAAATAGCAGTTCTTCCATTATATGTGGTTTTGGAAATTTGGGCAACATGAAAAAGCAAGAGGTCCCCAAGGGGCCTGAAGTGCTCATCAGACAAAGGCCCATTAATTCTTCCCAAAGAGAGTTCAAGATTTTTTTGAAAAACAATTAGTCGCTGGTTATTTACTTTCATTTTATTTTACACTGATTGGAGCAGTGGTTTGAGAGAACAAATGTCTCAAGAGTTCCCACAATGTAACTGCAGTATTTCAAATACTTCATAAGATGAGAAAGTTACCACAAATTTCCACAAAATAAAGAGCCATAAATGCAGCCAAATTATGAACCCAGGTACTTGATTTTGAATAAGTTTGAATTTAACCCCCATAAGGATGTTGTATTCCAAATATTAAAAGATTACAACTTGTGGATTGGAAGAAGATGATTTTTAAAAAGTATTTTCCCCATTGTGTTAAATTTTGAGCAACCATAGGGAACCTGAGAAGGAACCCAAGGAACTGATTTGAACAATCTGAATCTGCCCCCCCCCCCCCCAACAAGGATACAGTGTTTCAAATATCAAAATATTCTGATGGATTGGTCTGATTAAGAAAACATTTAAAGAATATTCCTCACTTTACTGCAAGTTAAAATGTGGGCTCCCACCAAGAGCTCAAATATGAACCCAGGGACTTGATTTGAACAAACATGAATCTGTTCTTATAAGGATATCGCTTTCCAAATATTAAAAGATTCTGAGAAACTAAAGAAGATGTTTCAAGAATATTGATTACACTACACCAAGTGAAAATGTGGGTTCCTACAGAGAGCCCAAATTTCAACCCAGCGACTTGATTTGAATAAATTTGAATCTGATCCCCTAAGGATGATGCATACCAAATATTTAAAGATTCTACTTCGTGGTTCTGGAGAAGATTTTTTTACTTTTTGAAAAGTGTTAACTCAGTGTTTTCCCATTACTAACAGAGTTAAAATGAGCACCCCCACATCATCAAATGGCACCCTATGCGAAAACTGATTGCATGTTATTGCCCATCCAATTCTACTAGTCCTACAGATGCTTCATACCAATTAAGAACTCTATGTTCTTTGCAGTTTTATAAATATGAGCATCTGAATTTTTTTCCATTTCTTTTGCTCTTGGGGTTGCCAAGCAGATGCTGAAATGTTTGTTTATGCACAAATTGACTTAGCCATTCGGAAAATATAATGTTTTAACAGTGCCAAAAAGATTTCCCCTCCTAGAACATTGCAAAATATTGCTTATCAGACTTCCTCTTGGAACATTTGAATATCAACTAACTCTTTCCATTGGATCCTGAAAAGAAGAATTGTTTAAAATTTGGTGCAATTTCCCCCACCCCCTCACTACAAGGGTCAGCACACTGATCTCAACAAAATTAAAATGACTCACCCTAAACACACTCACATGAAATATTGCTGGAATCAGCCAAGCAGTTTGAGAGAAGACTGAAACACAACGTTTATGACCGAGAGGCTGTGGATGGACAATGGACAGACAACAAAGAGTGAGAGGTTAGTTAAATATTTTGACATACATCAAGTGCTTGTAACCTAATACAATAGCATACCAAATTTGGTTCATGTTGGCCAACCAGTTCGGAAGATTGGGTTTATCGTAACAGTTTGCTAAGTTTGCCCATCCAAGCATGAGGAAGAATATTGTCTGAGAAATTTCCTTAACAAATGTTAATCATGAGCACATAAAGAAGTTACAAACCAAATTTCAAAGCATTATGGATGGTGATTTATGGAATTTAAAATAATTTTGTGCTTTTCAGGCACTGCCCCCAGCCCATCTGGCTTAGTAACTTGTATCGAACAAACTTTGAAAGATATCCTTAAAGATTATTTGTTTCAAGTTTGAGTTTGGGCCAGTGGTTAGGAGGAAAAAGACTGATATTCAAAGCTAACAGATGATGGACAATAAGTGAATCTAATAGCTCATACTGACTTTCAGTTATGCGGGAAAATGAAAAATTCTATACCTATATTGGATTACTGGGGGGAAATATGTCTATAAACATATGGAATTCAGTGTTTGTGAAAGTAATTCTTCAATGTATTGCAAGAATTTTTAATAAATTTACAGGAGTTTACTCTAATTATAGCCTACATTTAACAGGTAAAATTTGTACAAAAAATATGGTAAATGATTTGGTATTTGTAAATAATATGTGATGAACATCTGTTATACAATTAAGAGATACCCAATGAAGTGGGCCCCACTGTATTTGGTCTGTTTTTCTCTTCTCTTATTATATGGCAGACTGGAAATGCCATTACCAACTTCTAATTAGTTTGTGTGAAACAAAGAGACTAATGTTTTTGTACAGTTTCTTTTTCTTTCATTTTTTCTTCTTTTTCTCCTGTATTCTAAGCAATTCCTTGTTGACACCGTAACTCGAATCTTGCTATCTTGCAGCTTTTTGGTATATTGATAGACAGTTACTAGTACTCGGCCACCAATGTTTTGCAGCCTCATGGGGCATGGGGGGGGGGGGGGGGGGGGGGGGGAGGGGGGGGGCCTAGTGATGTTTTGAAAGTGTGGCATGCTCATATCGCAGCCGTGGTATGACTTATGGACCTGGGACCAACACCAAATGAGTTGAAACTCCACAGAGATTCCAAATATGGATCAAGGTCACTCAGGTCACACAGAAGTCACTGAGTGCATTTTTCTGAACTGCCGGAAATCACATTTTCTGACCTCCAAATGCATTCCCGAAGTTCATACATGTATTTTTACACACAAAAAAGTTGGCGGGGCCAAAAATATTGAAAGATGGTCAGGCTCATATCTCAAACATGATATGACATACAGACTTGGGACAAATTCAAATGAGTCAACACTCAATAGACGTTAACAATATGACTCAAGGTCACTGACGTCACCCAGGGATCATGGAGTGCATTTTTCAGAATTGCTGGAAATCACATTTTATGACCCACCCCATACCACCTCCCTCCCCCCCCCCCCCCCAATGCATTCCAAAAGTGCATACATGTATTTTTGTGGGTCACATGCATATCTCAAGCATGGTATAAACTACGAGCCTGGAACCAACACCAAATGAGTCGAGACTCAAAGTATGGGTCAAAGTCATTGAGGTCACTCAGGGGTCATTGAGTTCATTTTACAAAATTGAGGAATATCCCATTTTATGACCCCTTAATGCTGTGCCAAAGTTCATACATGTATTCTTATACTCAAAAAAGTGGACATGAACAAGAATACTGAAAGTGGGTCAATGTGGAGAACTGTGTCATGAAGAATGGTACAGAAGACAAAATTAGAGTGTATGAACTTTGCGGGTGACATTTCTTTTTGTCATTTGAAATACAACACATGCAAGTCAGGACAACTAAGTTTAATGAATATGTATCATAGACTGGTTTTAACCCTTTGAACCCTGATGGTATATTCCATGTCAGTTCAGAGCCATCAACTGGTAAAGTCTATATTTGGTACTTGGGGGATGACCAATTAATCTTGGTTGGTCTACCCCACAAATTCATTGAGCATCTATCTACTTGATGAATTCAGGTAGTACCATGATCCAGGACCAGAAAAGCAGTATTTATGGTTTAAAGGTGAATACCACAAAGTGCTAAGGATGTCAGAATGATATAAAATACAACAACAAGGTACAGATAGCAAGTCAACAGCTGAATTAGGCTGAAAAATACACTAAACATGGAACGAATGACTAGACAAGCAAGAGGACAGGAAAGACATGAAAAAGAATACACAAGGCAATGACATCATTGAAAAAGTTCAAATATATATGGATTCCAACAGTTCATCAACTTGAGACTGTTCAAGTCCCTTGGTCTACCAGCTCCTCTTTATGGTTATGGGTAGGACCTTAATTGCAAATCAGAATCTCTATCCTTGATTTTATCTTGAATCGAATCAGGAGTACGATGTGATCATTGACATCAAATTTGAATCGAAATAAAAATAATATAAAACAATTTTCGAGAAATCACTTCTTATTTTACAAAATTATTTAATAACCATCAATAGCCTTGCAGCATGCGTGTGCCACAGATAGCATGAGTACCCAAGTACAGAGGTCACAAATTACAGTGCTACAACAGTACTTATAAAGTGGAGCTATATCATGTCAGTAAAATGGGGGACCTAAATCATTCCAAATAATGACACAGTCAAGACAATAAGTGTGCATCAAAGATGCAGACATTGAATTCTGTCTACTTTCTTCATGCACACTCTATTGAAAATCAGAAAAGTCATTGCGTTGAGCACAAAATTCATAAAAACTGATGCTAATGAGCTCAAAATTCATAAAAATGGACTAACTAGAGGTACTGTGAGCAAACTCACAAAGTGATACCCCCCCCCCCCCCACACCTGAAATGTATAAGTTAGATTATCTCCCCTAGGAAATGTCAGAACAGAGTTATATTGCTTCATGCACATCTTCATATGGAGTTCTTCCATTGTGTAAAGTTTCATGAAAATTCTTCAAACGGTTTAGGAGGAGTTGCGCTTACAAGGATGGACAGACAGTATAAGTTAGATTATCTCCCCTTGGAAATGGCAGAACGGAATTATATTGCTTCATGCACATCTTCATATGGAGTTCTTCCATTGTGTAAAGTTTCATGAAAATTCTTCAAACGGTTTAGGAGGAGTTGCGCTTATAAGGATGGACAGACGGTATAAGTTAGATTATCGCCCCTTGGAAATGTCAGAACGGAATTATATTGCTTCATGCACATCTTCATATGGAGTTCTTCCATTGTGTAAAGTTTCATGAAAATTCTTTAGTTTAGGAGGAGTTGCGCTTATAATGATGGACAGACAGACAGACGGACGGACAGGGTGATTCCTATATACCCCCCAAACTTTGTTCGCGTGGGGGGGGGGGGGGGAGGGTATAATTAAGGCCCATAACTCTGTAATGAGAAATTGGACCAGGCCAGTTTTCGATCGCAAATGAGATATTATTGAAAAAGACCTGTATGCGAATATTAGTCAAATTCAGAGAACATTTGTTCAAGTTATTGTGCTAACAAGCTCAAAATTTGTAAAAATTGACTAAGGCCCATAACTCTGAACAAAAAAATCGAGTTGGGCCAGTTTTTGAACTCACTTGAGGTATTACTGCAAAAGACCTGTATGACAAATATTAGTTAAATCGGAGAAGGTTTGTTCAAGTTATTGTGCTAATGAGCTCAGAATTCATAAAAATATAAATTTTATAGTAAATTTCCTTTCTTATTATACCTACCGCAGTTGTTTACTACAGGCTTGCACTACAGTGGAAGAACCTTACTCGGATAAAATACTCTCTATTTCAATCTTTCCCAAGAGATTTGGGAAAGAAAAGTGGTGTAAACACACCACGAAAAAATAAGCCAAAACTGGGTCGAGTGCTATCGGCGCACACCCAGTATGGGACTCTCTTCCATAGTACAAATCCACGACTTGCGTAAACCAATGCACAGTGCGTCATCAATTCATCATTCTTTTGATTCCAACAACACAGGAGTTATGTGATCAGTGGGGAGGAAGTATTCTTACCTGAATAAGAAGACGGGAGGGCCTCCATGTAAACAATTGCGGTAGGTATAATAAGAAAGGAAATTTACTATAAAATTTATATTTCTTATCAACCTACCTTGCAATTGTTTACAACAGGCTGCATAGACAATAGGATGGAGGGAATCACATAACCAACCCACACATAACTCAGTAGCACTGGAACCGTGGACAGAGGAAGAGATCCCTAGGCCTATCAAACCATAGCATCACGAACATTAGTAAAAGACAATGAAAGATGAGGCATATGGTGAAGTGCGACGCACAGACAGAAAGGGCAGTAACAGCACAGAGCTGGAACTGACCCTGAAAAAAGCTGAATGGCTGGGATAGACAACAGCCTGAGTCGAAGAAAGAGGGCCCCGAGGACAAAGGTCCTCTGTCGGCTCCTGCAACTGTCGCAGATAAAAGGAGAATGTAACATTTCTCCAATAGGCTGCCAGTATAACATCCGTCATCCGACAACATGACAGAGTTATGAAAAGAGGAAGACAATGCACATACCTCGTGGCAGAAAAAACAATTGGTAATATAATCACCAGTAGCTAGACGAGCGGAAGCTGCACGAATAGCAAGACAAACCCATCGAGAAATGGATGCAGGAGAGATCTGGCATGTGAGAAAACGCATATCCATCCAAGATAAAGGCGCAAACGCCCCCACCCCCAAGCAGAGCAGCGCCCAAGAAAGTAACCATCTTGGAGTAAACTGCAAAGTCCTAGGCCTTTTCAAGGAAAAGAGCTGAACAAGCTTGGAGAGGCAAGGATAGTGTCGAAACAATGCGGTACCAAATATGAAAAAAGTCTCCGAAGCATGGACTTGTACCCATTGCTGGAGACCCCCAGAAACAAACATATACCAGAAACTCCACAAGCAGTGTGATCGAAGGAGTGACAGAAGCAACAGAGTGATCACACACCATCGAGAGGCTAAACCAGTGGAGTGAGTGCCTCCTTGAAGAAGAAAAGCAACTCCACTGCTTGTCTCGAAAAACCACTACAGAGGAGACAGGATCCGATAAAAGACATGTGCGAAGGCAAAATGAAGTCGGGTCAACTTGAAACCTCCTCGGGCAACTTTAGCAAAGAAAGTCGCGACGTAGAGGGAGACATGCCGGAACCGCCGCTAACAGAGAGCGGAGCAGACCGAGGCGACGGGTGTGATTGAAAGGATTCAACGACTGCAGGTTCATATCTGGGTGAGAACCTGAGGCGGAATCGGAACCGGCAGGAAGGCATAGCCGACAAGACCATCCCAAAGGAAGGCCAGAGTGTCCAAGGCGAAAGCCAGAGCATCTGGAAACGGGGACACGAAAGTGTCCACCTGATGGTTCCAAAGAGTTGCAAAGAGATTGATGGAACACCGCCATGTGGAGCATCCACTCGGTAGAAAGAACCTGCCCCGTCGGGACAGGGAGTCGGCTAGGACGTTCAGATGACCGGAAATGTGACGAACAACCACCCCGGTGTTGACATCCTGAGCGAGTAGTAGAAGATCCCGAACCAATTCGTATATTGGAACGGAGTGCGTGCCGCCCTGGTTCCGAATGTAAGCAACCAATGTCGAATTGTCGAACAACAGAAGGACCTGACGATTCAACAGGTGAGGGATCCACTGCCTGAAACTCAGAAGAAGAGCAAGAAGCTCCATCTAGTTGATGTGTAGAGATGCCTGATCCTGGTCCCACATCCCGTGAAGGGAAAGACCTAGAGGATCCAAAGTCGCACCCCATCCGAGATCACTGATATCTGCCATCAGAATGCAATCGGACGTGGGTAAGTCCAACAGGACACCCTGTGTGATCCACTGAACATTCGTCAAGTGGAGAAGATCAGGATAAGAGATTCTGGTAACTGAAGCACCAGATCCAGAGAATCGACATTCGGCCTCCAACGACTGAGCAGAAAGTGTTGGAGAGGTCGGACAGGCAGCCGACCTGAGGAATGAGATCCGTCACTGAACCGCCGAGACCAAGCCACCGGAGAATACTCCGTGCTGTCGCGGATGTGGACTGGAAACAGAGTCAGAGCAAAAGCTGAGAGAATCACAGCCCTGGCCTGGGGAACCGCCACAATTGAACTGAGTGCAGAAGGCCATCCCCAGATGACAAAGCGACTGAGAAGGGACAAGATCCGACTTCTCCTCGTTGACTCTGAAACCTAGCAACGTGAGTAAGCTCAACAGAGTGTCGACATCCAACTCCAGTAAGGCAGCATTGGAATGCCTCTGGAGGATATCGTCTAGATATGCCGAAGTAGTCACCCTGGACTGTGTGCGATGGAAGGCTATCACATGCGACATAAGTCGGGTGAAGGGCCAAGGAGCCAGGTTGTGGCCGAAAGGCATGGCCTGCAACTGGTAAACTCGCCCCAGAAAAGTAAACCTGAGATACTTCCGCGACACCTGATGAATCGGAACGTGAAAGTAAGCGCCTCGCAGGTCGATGCTGGAAGTGAAATCTTCCTGGTGAATGGAACGGCGGACCAACCTGAAAGTCTCCATGCTGAACTTGGGAGCAATGATAGACTGGTTCAGGATACTCAGATTGATAAACGGTCGGAGTCGGCCGCCCTTCTTCGGCACCAAGAACAGGTGGGAATGAAACCCCACTGACTGAATGTTCTTGACGACCTCGATCGCCCCCTTGGCCAGGAGATTGTCTATGTCCATGGACAAAAGCTCCCAACGTAAAACATCTGAAGGAACTGTGGTTGGAAGAGGCACTCTAGACAGAGTGGGGTACCTTCAGAAGGATATTCACAGCCCGGACCGAACAACATCTAACACCCAAGGATCAGATGTGATGGTGACCCAACGGCCTGTGAACTCTGCTATCCTTCCTCCAACCTGGACGAATCGAGGTGAGGACCTTCAGTTCGAGCCTCGAAGAGATCCGCGAGAGGAGAAACCACCTCCTCTACTGAATGAAGAATCCTGAGACTTCCCTCTAGCCTGCCGGCGCTTACCCTTACCCCATGAGTAAGAAGTAGAAGCGGTGGCAGAAGGATCAGCCCTTTGCTTCGCAGAGGAAGCAGAAGGGTACTTGTTAGGCTTTGAACGGTCCCTGCCTCCCCTAGAAGGCTGATCAAGCTGACGAAGCAGCAGCTGAATGATGTAGGATGTTCCGACACGGAACCCATGGAACAGTAGCGGACCTGCCAAAGAAGCAGATCGAAGAGCAGCGCGCTGCCCCCAGGAAGGGATCGGCCTGTGTCCAGCACAGAGTCCCTTTGAACTAGTTCCAAAATAGCCGTGTCACAGACATGCGTGTGTGTAAGATGTGTGTAAGATGCATGAGTGCCTTGGACAGCACACGCAAAGGAGTCTGTACATCGTCAAACCTATCTGGAGGCAGATACGATGTGATCAGAGAGAGAAAGCATACCCAGCATTTCTCTCGATAAGCCCAACATGGACTCCAGAGTCGTCATAGGAATGACGGCCAACTTGGGCTTGGAAAGCCCGAGGGAAGTGGAGTCCTGATCCAAAACCGTCAAAGTCTGGCAGACTGATGGATTGGCGAAATCGTAGAAACGATAACGGAGGCAAAAAGATGTCAACCCTGGTGAAGAACAGAGCCTTGGAACTCAGCTTAGAGTCCAATGCTGAAAATGCTTCAACCACCTGTATTTATTTATTTATTTATTCATTGGTGTTTAA
The DNA here is from genome assembly GCA_031216915.1 of Pictodentalium vernedei. Classification (NCBI taxonomy): domain Eukaryota; kingdom Metazoa; phylum Mollusca; class Scaphopoda; order Dentaliida; family Dentaliidae; genus Pictodentalium; species Pictodentalium vernedei. The sequence continues at coordinate 128,859,810 of CM062289.1, forward strand.
GGTCACATACTTATGCACAATGGCTAATCGTGACCGTGACAGTTTCACGGGTGGAGGAAGCCGGAGTACCCGGAGAGAACCACCGAGCAACGACGAGCAGCTGTCAGCTCTCCAACATCGTAACTCTGAACTCTGCACCGCAGCACAGGCAGGGTTAGATTGGTTGAAGACATGCGCACCATCGACGTGCAGTACGGCTCAGTACACAGCGTCATTGTGCCCCCATGTAGGCAATCGGGGTGAAGTGTCTTGCCCAAGGACACAACGCGGTTGCCGCAGGTGGGATTCGAACCGAGGACCTCTCGGCTTGCAGCCTGCACCTCTACCAACTGAGCCACCGCGCCCCCTTCAACCACCTGTACTGACTGGCATGGTTGAAGACGCCCAGAAGCAGGTTGCTCCACGGGCTGTAGGCGCGTGACCGATGATCGCAGCCTGGCTGACACTGTCAGCTGGTTTGATGGTTGGAGATCCGGAAGAAACCCAAACACAAATTGAAGAGCTGCCCCCAAGTCAGGAGACTGCTGGCTCTCGACATCAAGGATGTCTGACTCCTCCCCTGAGTCGGAAGACACATAGCCCATCGTGGGCAAACCAGCCGACACTTCCCATGGTATTGGCACCAGGGGGATGAGAAAGCGGCCTGTTTCCAATCCCGGGAGGCGGTGCCAAAGGGGTTGCCTGGAAACCACTCACTGCCTCGCTGGAAGCAATGGGAAGGCACTTGGACAGAACCTGAGTGAGTAAGGAGAGGGCCTCCCTAAGCTCTCTGTACGTACCAGCCGTTTCTACATGGGAACGAACCAGCCAAGTGGCTTCACACCTGACCCTCTTAACCAGCGAAGGGTGATGATCCTCCAATACACCCGAAGTGGGGCGACAGGCGGCAGCCGAAACATCTGAGGGCAGACGTGTATAGGGGTATGACACACCCCGAGGATCAACACAGCGCGAACATTGGTGAGAGTTGCTGCGGGGCAGAAGGTCCAGGCTGCACAGAAGGCATTGGTCCCGCAAAACTGGCCATGTGACCAGAATGAGTGGACGGAAAATGCCAATGACAAAATTGTGGTACTCGACGGTGCAGAGACCACAGTAGAGGGTCCGGCCGGCAGCCACTTCCAACTTTGCCGAGTTGAAGTCAGGGAAGGCTGAGGTCGAAACCCCAATGTCTACACCCCCAGACACCGCTGCAGACCACTGCAGGTATAAAACTAGTGTGCTCAATGGCTGAGAGGACACAGTAGGGGGTTCAGTTGGCAGCCACTTCCGACTTCGCCGAGTTGAAGTCGGGGAAGGCTGAGGCCGATACCCCACAACCACACTACAGACATCCCTGCAGACTCTTGCAGGGATAAGCCGAGGCCAGCTAAAAACGGTGCCCAATGACGTTGTAGACGAAACAGCAGTAGAAGCAGATACGATGGGAGCTGTTGGAACTGGAGGAAAAGTGGAGAGAGCCACCTAGCTCGGCCTCCAAAGGAGGAGTCACAACCCTAGTGACAGCCTCAGATGTCGACTGAAGAGGGCGCATAGTCCCGGAACCGGGCATCTCTTCACCAGAAATCCAACAGCTCCTGCAGTATCCACCACGGTAAAAAAAAACAGCACATTCACCACGGAAGGGGAATAACTCTCACCAGACATGCTGCACATCCCCCACAGAGAGGGAGCAATTCTCACCAGACGTGGTCGCTGGGCGGCCCTGAAATGACAGCATTCCCCACCCCCCCGCAGGAGTGGGAGGAGCTGCACATCCCCCACGGAGGGGGGAAAACTCACACCAGATGTGGTCGAGTCAGGGGGGCCCCAAAACGACAGCGTTTACCCCCCCTCCCCCCTCTGCAGGTGCGGGAGGAGCTGCACATCCCCCACGGAGGGGGTATAACTCACACCAGACGTGGTCAAGTCGGGAGGCTCCAGAAACGACAGCGTTCGACACCACCCGCGGGTGCGGAAGAAACGGCCATGAGAACGCACCAAGGCGAGGGCAAAAGGAATTGCCCTAAAGGAACCGAACTGGAAATAATAGAGGTGAGAGCAGTAGAAGAAAAAGGTGAACTCAACAGAAACAGAAAGTAGAAGAACACCCTCAACTACGAGAGAAGGTGGCAGAAAAAAAAACGGTGGGTACACGACAGAACCCAGATGGCCAACAGGGACCAAAAAAACAGAAAATCAGCCCTCAACAGTGAAGAAATCCTGTCCAGACAGTCCCTGATTGACACCTAACTCCAATAACAATTAAATTTATCAACCGTAAAATTCATTGTTGAACCGCATTGACACGACGTTGAAAACAAAACATTCACAAAAACGGAATAGTAAATAATATACAATGAGAATGTGGTTGAAAATATTAACGAGAATAAAAAAACACAGTCCTGTTATTATACGATCTTCAGATCCATAAACCAGTCACAGGAAAACCATTATCGATGAGTTGAATTATCACTGTTACGTAGCAAAATGGCACACATCCACCACGTGTGCGGATAATCAAAAGAATGATGAATTGATGACGCACTGTGCATTGGTTTACGCAAGTCGTGGATTTGTACTATGGAAGAGCATCCCATACTGGGTGTGCGCCGATGGCGCTCGACCCAGTTTTGGCTTATTTTTTCGTGGTGTTTTTACACCGCTTTTCTTTCCCAAATCTCTTGGGAAAGATTAAAATAGAAAGTATTTTATCCGAGTTAGGTTGTTCCACTGTAGTGCAAGCCTGTAGTAATCAATTGCAAGGTAGGTTGATAAGAAATTGAGTAATTAAGGCCCATAACTCTGTAACAAAAACTTGTGCCAACCAGTTTTCGAACTCGCTTGAGATATTATTGCAAAAGACCTGCATGGCAAATATTAGTAAAATCAGAGAACGTTTGTTCAAGATATTACACTAATAGTGCGAGGATGCATTGACTCCCACCCGGACGCACACAGACCATCACCAAACCATAGGTCTCGGTTGTTAACACAACTCAGCCAAAAACAGTAATGAACCAAATAAATGAAGATGTGAAAAGGAGATTGACATAGAATAGTCATCTTCTATGAAGGATGATAACTGCCACTGTATCACAGCACTGATGTGTGTTCCTGAAGGCAGAAGAAAAGTGAGGCACCATGAAACAACATGATGATGATCTGCAGAGAAAGAAAGAAAAACATTGGTATGTAGATCGGCGTTGAATTGAACCAAGCCTAGAGTCAGACAGATTTAGCTGAAAAATGTAAAATAGTGAGATTTCTGAACAAAAATAGTGTGATTTCAATTTTTATATGGATCAAAGAGGAAAATTTATTGACTTTAATACAGTGGAGACCACTTAATTGGATATCTCTTAATTGTATATCCCTGCTAATTGAATATAATTTTCAAATACAAAACCATTTACCATACCTTCAGTACAAATTTAATCTGTTAATTGCATATGGGTTGTAGAGTAAACTCCTGTTAATTGTATATAAATTTTTGTAATATGTTGAAAAAATTACTGTGATACGCACCAAATTCTCCTTATTTATCAACCTTTTTGGCCCCACTACATCCAATACAGGCATTTATTCTATTGTATCTTGTTTGACAGAGCTCTATGAGCTCTGTCAAACAAGATATAATAGAATAAATGCTCAGTTTACCTCCAGAACACAGGAAACTGACCAAATCCATGTTAATTGTATATTCCTGTTAATTGAATACTTTTCACTGGCAAAATGGATATTCAATTACGAGGATTCTACTGTAGTGAGATTCTGTTGAAAATCTCAATTTTCAAGCTCATTTAACAAAAATTTATTCTGGGAAATAGTGAGTCTCCCTCTAAAATTATGAGACATAACATGTTTGCCGTTAGCAAGAGGCAGTGTTTATTGGAGAGGGAGACTTGCACCCTAATCTGTCATTGGGCCGAAAGAGGATAGATAAGGTATGTGAAGTGTTCCCTCACCAATAACTAAGAACAAATAATATAGCCCATAAAGTAGATCTTCTCTTTCTCAAGCCATTTTTTGTAAAATTGCACATGGGCGGGCAGTTTTTTATTTTATTCTTGTAATTATTTCTTTGCCATCAAAAGTTCATATTCTTTGTTTGTTTTATGTTTTAGGCCTCATAATCCAGAGAATTGCATGGGTGGCAGTGTATTGCTCCCTTGTGTGCAAGAAGACTTTGCATGCTAAAGCATTGCAAGACCTTGTGGCACTCAAGGGACAAATTTATCAATTTTATTAACTTGGGTAAAATATCAGACATAAACCATTTAATTTTAATTTTTTTAAGTTTACATTGGTTATTAAAAGAGAGCATGCGGTAGCCAAAAGGACCATGTGGGAGGGCCTGAGAAACACATTTAAACTTTTTTAGGCCCATTTAAGCCATTTATAAATTTGTTTCTTTGTTCAACTGTAATCCTTGGTTCTGACAGACAGATGTGAAATGCACTAGTATTATTAACTATAAAGTATTGGCAGGAAAATATCTAAATTTATTATTTAATTTTTAAAATAATCAGTTGCAAATGCACCAACTTTCAGTTTCCTTTCAAAAGCTGTACTGCAAAATTTGTACAAAATTCTACAACATTACACCAAACTTTGATCCTCTGATAATACAACAGTGTATGATGACCAGATGAACAGATGGCCTTTGTATTTTGATGAATATCTTGAGAAATTAACTATTTTGTTACCTGAGCTTAAACTTGGTTTACCAGTTCCATAAGTATTCTGTGCACGAAGTCGGAAACTGTATCCATTTCCTGGCTTCAATCCCTGGATGTTAAGAAAGTGTTTATTGTCACTATCATCCACAGTTGATGAGGTATGTATATCTGTAATGTAGGATATCAGTTTAAATAATGAAGGATATATTTAAGAAGAGCTAAAACATATCTCATTTTGAACAACAAACCTTAACCCACAAGTCCACATACAGCAACAAACTACCCCTTTTATACGGCTTGGAAAAAGTTGTTCCAAGTGTATTCTTCCTTGAGAACTCTACTGGTAGGATGCATTGATCTTGACAGTGTTTCTACATCAATGTTGGCTACCTGTACAGGCAGCCAACAATAATGTAGAAACACTGCTTAGTCATCTGCAGTTAAGTTAATGTATATACAGTTGTTATTAAAGAGAAATTAATGTGAGGACTTAAAGGTTAAGGTAGTTATGATGTGGGCATTGTGAATGATGCTTTAAAGTAAAAAGTATCAATCTTTGTTCTCAATTTGAAATTTTGACATAGTGTAAACCCTTTATTTATGTGAGCCTTTCTTTGATGCTGTCAAACAAATCTGTACTAATGTAAGCCTTTTCTAAGATGCTGTCAAACAAATCAGTACTAATGTAAGCCTTTTCTATGATGCTGTCAAACAAATCCATACTAATGTAATCCTTTCTATAATGCTGTCAAACAAATCTGTACTAATGTAAGCCTTTTCTATGATGCTGTCAAACAAATCTGTACTAATGTAAGCCTTTCTATGATGCTGTCAAACATATCTGTACTAATGTAAGCCTTTTCTATGATTCTTTCAAACAAAGACAAAAACAAATTGTGCTGTGTTCAGTGCCTAAAGTGAAACATACACACACTGAATAAAACAATAAAATTATAATCACTCAGTACTATCAACATCTGTCAATGTTCCAATAAGACTAAAATCCTCACTCCTGATTGGACAAATATTTTTCTATGTTCATGACTCCAGTAGCATATGTCATCGACTGATGTCACAAAGCGAAGTTGATGTCACAAAGTGAAGTATTTGAAATGCAATTGCCTGTTTAGCAATTATTTCATCAATGGAGTGATCAAACCACTTTATTTTTGTAGATTTTCCACACGTGCAGCAGACGATGTTCCAAATGAAGTGTTGTTTAATATACTAATAAGTTTGTGATATGAACTAAGATGGAGTGACCGCAACCTTTATCTGATTTATTAGTTGTCCAGTGAAGTCATGGGGTACACAAGATGTTTATGTGGTAAATTTGGTAGATAATTTTCCAGAGATCCTTTAACCCTTTACCTAATGTAACGGCCAAAACCGGCCAGCGCTATTCACAAAAATCACCAATTAATTTTCATTTTTTGTTTAAAAAACATAGTTTATGACCACTCTTTGGAACAAGCTCGTTCCAATGAGGGGTCATAACCTTTTTTTTTTAGACAAAAAATAAAAAAAATTAGTTATTCAAGAATTTTGTTTGCAAGTGTCATCTGCTTTTCATGTTAGGTAAAGGGTTAAAGAGACAGCAATACTTTGTTCAGATTATGGAATTACCAATGTTTTGGAATCTGACCCTATTCTTGTCATTCATTAAAGTTACTTCATATTGACAAGATGGGTCATTTTAATCTCAAACAAGAGCATATCATGGGAGATAATCAAACCAGTGGAAGAGTTTACCTCAAGAAATACCCACCTCCAGCAGCCATTCTGTCTACACTCCTCCCCATTTTGTGAACTAAACTATAATTTCCTTTTTTAACAAGACAAGTAATAGTTCAAAATAACTTGTTAAATTTAAATGCATCTTGTTAGAATTAACTATCAAGTTTTGTGTATAAAATTTCCTTGAGAGGAGAGCAAATATGCTATTAAACAAGAGGCCCCAAGGGGCCTGAGGGCGCTCACCTGACATGGTAGCCTAAATATCAACCCAGAGAATTGATTTCAACAAGTTGCATCTGCTCCTCCTAAGAAAAGCTAAAACCAAGTATCCAAAGATTCTAACCAGTGGATCTTAAAAAAAATGATTTTTAAAGAATATTCCTCATATTGAACTAAGTTATAATTCAGGCTCCCACAGGGAGCCCATATATGAACTCAGGGACTTGGCTTTAACAAATTTGAATCTCCCCCCCCCCCCCCCCCCTCAAGCATGGTGCATACCCAATATCAAAAAATTCTGCCTGCTGGACCTTGAGAAGAAGATTTTCAAAGAAATTTGCCTGAAATGCACGAAGTTCAAATTTGGGCTCCTATACTGAGCCCAAATATAAACCCAGGGGGCCGATTTGAACACACTTGAATCAGATCCACCCCACAATGTTGCATACCAAATATCAAAAGATTCTGACTCCTGGATCTGGAGAAGAAGATTTTTTAAGAAATTTGCCTGAAATGCACTAAGTTTGAATTCACGCTTCTATGGTGAGCCCAAATATGAATCCAGGTGGCCGATTTCAATAAACTTGAATCAGATTTACCCCACAATGTTGCATAACAAATATGAAAAGATTCTGCCTGCTGGATCTGAGGAAGAAGATTTTTGAAGAAATTGGCCTGAAATGCACTAAGTTCGAGCTTCTATAGTGAGCCCAAATATCAATCTAGGGAGCCGATTTTAAGAAATTTGAATCAGATCCACCCCCACAATGTTGCATACCAAATATCAAAAGATTCTGCCTGCTGGATCTGGAGAAGAAGATTTTTGAAGAAATTTGCCTGAAATGCACTAAGTTCAAATTCGAGCTTCTATAGTGAGCCCAAATATGAATCTACGGAGTTGATTTGAACAAATTTGAATCAGATCCACCCATTAATGTCGCATACCAAATATCAAAAGATTCTGCCAGCTGGATCTGGAGAAGAAGATTTTTTAAGAAATTTGCCTGAAATGCACTAAGTTCGAATTCAAGCTTCTATAGTGAGCCCAAATATGAATCTAGGGAGCCGATTTGAACAAATTTCAATCAGATCCACCGTACAATGTTGCATACCAAATATCAAAAGATTCTGCCTGCTGGATCTGGAGAAGAAGATTTTTTAAGAAATTTGCCTGAAATGCACTAAGTTCGAATTCAGGCTTCTATAGTGAGCCCAAATATGAATCTAGGGGGCCGATTTGAACAAACTTGAATCAGATCCACCCCACAATGTTGCATACCAAATATGAAAACATTCTGCCTGCTGGATCTGGAGAAGATTTTTTAAGAAATTTGCCTGAAATGCTCTAAGTTCGAATTCGAGCTTCTATAGTGAGCCCAAATATGAATCTAGGGAGCCGATTTGAACAAACTTAAATCAGATCCACCCCACAATGTTTCATACCAAATATGAAACGATTCTGCCAGCTGGATCTGGAGAAGAAGATTTTTGAAGAAATTTGCCTGAAATGCACTAAGTTCAAATTCGAGCTTCTATAGTGAGCCCAAATACGAATCTAGGGAGCCGATTTGAACAAACTTGAATCAGATCCACCCCACAATGTTGCATACTAAATATCAAAATATTCTGCCTGCTGGATCTGGAGAAGAAGATTTTTTAAGAAATTTGCCTGAAATGCACTAAGTTCAAATTCGGGCTTCTATAGTGAGCCCAAATATGAATCCAGGGGACCGGTTTGGACAAACTTGAATCAGATCCACCCCACAATGTTGCATACCAAATATGAAAAGATTCTGCCTGCTGGATCTGAGGAAGAAGATTTTTGAAGAAATTTGCCTGAAATGCACTAAGTATCAAAAGATTCTGCCTGCTGGATCTGGAGAAGAAGATTTTTGAAGAAATTTGCCTGAAATGCACTAAGTTCGAATTCGAGCTTCTATAGTGAGCCCAAATATGAATCTAGGGAGCTGATTTGAACAAATTTGAATCAGATCCACCCATTAATGATGCATACCAAATATCAAAAGATTCTGCCTGCTGGATCTGGAGAAGAAGATTTTTGAAGAAATTTGTCTGAAATGCACTAAGTTCGAATTCAAGCTTCAATAGTGAGCCCAAATATGAATCTAGGGAGCCGATTTGAACAAATTTGAATCAGACCCACCCTACAATGTTGCATACCAAATATCAAAAGATTCTGCCTGCTGGATCTGGAGAAGAAGATTTTTTAAGAAATTTGCCTGAAATGCACTAAGTTCGAATTCGGTCTTCTATAGTGAGCCCAAATATGAATCCAGGGGGCCGATTTGAACAAACTTGAATCAGATCCACCCCACAATGTTGCATACCAAATATGAAAACATTCTGCCTGCTGGATCTGGAGAAGAAGATTTTTTAAGAAATTTGCCTGAAATGCACTAAGTTCGAATTTGAGCTTCTATAGTGAGCCCAAATATGAATCTAGGGAGCCGATTTGAACAAAATTGAATCAGATCCACCCCACAATGTTGCATACCAAATATGAAAAGATTCTGCCTGCTGGATCTGGAGAAGAAAATTTTGAAGAAATTTGCCTGAAATGCACTAAGTTCGAATTCGAGCTTCTATAGTGAGCCCAAATACGAATCTAGGGAGCCGATTTGAACAAACTTGAATCAGATCCACCCCACAATGTTGCATACCAAATATCAAAAGATTCTGCCTGCTGGATCTGGAGAAGAAGATTTTTTAAGAAATTTGCCTGAAATGCACTAAGTTCAAATTCGGGCTTCTATAGTGAGCCCAAATATGAATCCAGGGGGCCGATTTAAAGAAACTTGAATCAGATCCACCCCACAATGTTGCATACCAAATATCAAAAGATTCTGCCAGCTAGATCTGGAGAAGAAGATTTTTGAAGAAATTTGCCTGAAATGCACTAAGTTCGAAATCGGGCTCCTATACTGAGCCCAAATATGAACCCAGGGGGCCGATTTGAACAAACTTGAATCAGATCCACCCTACAATGTTGCATACTAAATATCAAAAGATTCTGCATGCTGGATCTGGAGAAGAAGATTTTTTAATGTTTTTCCCATTGCCTACAGTGTTAAAAAGTGCTGACTCAGCACTTTTTCAAAGCCCTGAAAAAAGTACCTTGTGATCAAACCGATCGGGATTTTTTTAACCATTCTATTCTACTGGATAAAAGAAAGCTTTATACAAAATAAGAATTCTCTGTGCCGTGTAGTTTTGGAGATATGGCAGTTTTAAGGTTTTTCCTATTTTTAGCTCCCGAGGTTCCCAAGGGGCAATGAGAAAAAAATTTTTTTGCATCAATCAACTACTTATGACCCATTATCATCTCATATCAAATTTGGTTCAAATCGACCTGACGGTTCTGAAAATAGAAATTTTTGGCGTGGCCAAAATTTTTGCCCCTCCCATAACTAAGGCAAATAATGCCCGACAAACTTCTCTTGAACAAACTTGATTCTAAACCTCAAAAGGACTCTGTATACCACATATCAAGTCTCTGCTACTGGTGGTTCATTAGAAGAAGATTTTCAAAAAATTTGGCCATGTTTTCCCCACACCTCTGCTCAATATGAGCCGAAGCCTAATTTGGATAAAAATCAAAATGCCCCTATATAATCACTAATTACATGAAATTTAATTAAAATGTGGCCAGTGGTTTAGGAGAAAAAGGCTCAAACACCACCTTCACGCAGGATGACGGACGACAGATGACAGACGACGGACGACGGACAAAGAGTGATAAGAAAAGCTCACCCTGACTTTCAGTCAGGTGAGCTAAAAATGTAGGGGATATCCAAACTGATGTTGATATTTTTGGAAAGTGGTATTGGATACGTGTGATTGGACACATCAATATGTTACCAAGTTTAGTGTGGATCATGAATGTCACCGGCCCACGAGAACTTCGTGCAGGTTTTTCGCATGAACGCCCTGTTGATGTCTGTGGGGTACGTTTTGAAATTTTCATTTTTATTGGACAGCCTTTTTCAGAGGTCACATCGTTCTTTTCTTGGTATAAACTTGTTCATCAATAGTTTCTGGTCGAAAAGTAACTTTTGAGGTACATGTATGCGAAGACTAACACGTGATGAACGTTTACGTGCCATTGGCATGTTGGAAGCTGGCAACAGACAGACTACAGTGGCTCAAATTATCAATGGCACTCGATTGGCGATTAGCAGGTTGTGGTCACGCTACCGTCAGACAGGCAATGTTGATGACAGACATCGGTCAGGTCATCCAAGGACAACAACTGCTAACCAGGATCGTTTCATCCGAACCACAGCATTATGTAACTGCTATCAAAGTGCCTCAGAAGTTGGACAACAGCTGCACTGAGCAACGTCACATCGCAGCAAGGCATAATTGGTGTGGAGCATGACAGCACTGGGACAATTGTCAGTGGAGCAACATCATGTTTTCTGATGAATCGAGACTCTCTCTCGACTTCCACGGCAGGTGAAAAAGAGTGTGGCAGCGGCAGAGCGAATGATACCATGGTGTAACCGTTAGGCAGCATGATCGTTTTGGTGGTGGATTGGTTATGGTGGGGGAGGCATAACCATGACAAGCAGAACAGCATTACATGTCATCCAAGGGAATGTCACAGGGCAGTACCACTGCAGCAAAATGTTAGCAGCTCATGTGGTGCCATTTGCGCAATGTCACAGCCATCGATTCATTTTCCAAGATGACAATGCAAGAGCACATAGGCAGGGACCAGCCTAGGGGGAAATTTTAGGGAGACTCCATGTCTCCCTCCAGAAAAAATAGGGAGACTGCAGAGTCATGTAGGGAGACTTCATAGGCAAGTGGGGAAAATTAAGAATATTCATGTACCACCCCCGCCACCCCTTCATATTTTCAATTTGTGGTCCTCCATTAATGTCCCAATAATCCAGGTCCAGTTGTCTATGAGGCATCTATGCCAGGTTAAAAAATCACAAAGTAATTATTGACTAAAAATTCCCCACTGCTACCCTCTCCTTCATGACCCCCTCCCCTCTTCTTCATGCCAATCCCCCAGCACCCTCTTGTGGTTGCCTTTCACCAAAGTCAACTAAGCTAATAATTTCCTAAGTCTGAAAGTGTGAACAGGACCAGATGTAAGAAGGTTGCTTGGGAGGTACTTTGTTAGTTAATAAACAAAATACATTCTGGGGTCGAGTATTTTGTAAAAGAAATGTCATTCCACATAATTTTTATGGCATCCTGGTGTCATTCCGCATCATTTCATGTCATTCCGTTGTTTAGGAGGACCCTTTTTCAAGATCGTCCACATGCACTCTTGTGTCCTGTACAAAGCTTTTCTTGTCATCACTAAAGCTTTTTTCATGTGTTTCAATTCCATTCGTGTTTTTGTGGGAATAGACAGCCCAACAGTTGACAGTCGTCAGCAAAATGAAATAAAAATACTGTGTTATAAAATACATCCGTTGTGTATACATTTTCGGCATCCTAAGCGACGTAACCCTAAGTTATTTTGTCGGGTCGCGTAAGTCACCTATTTTCGTTGCGACATTTGAAGCTCCGACTGAAACGCAACAAAATAGAAATAAAAAAATCCGCCAAAAGAGACAATGGACAATTGATTGTCGTGTGATTTCATTAAATGGACGTTTATTTGACGAATTAAAATGCCCATTTATCACACTCGAGCACATTCGATTTTTGAAAATAATCGTTTTCATGCAAAGCTCGATCATTCAGTTCAGCCTTTCCTCATTTTGGCCAATTTTTAGAGGGCGACTTGTAATCGCCCCGACTATTTTTCTAGGCGACTTTGGGCTTAGAAGGGCGACATAATCGCCCTAGTCGCCCTCACGGCTGGTCCCTGCACATAGGGCCTGTGTCGTTACAGAGTTCCTCCAGGAGCAGAACATCACTACACTACCTTGGCCAGCTCTAAGTCCAGACCTTTCACCAATCGAGCACGTCTGGGATATGCTTGGCAGGCACCTACGACAATGCCAATAACCCCCTGCCAATGTCTAGGAACTCGCTGCTGCACTGCAGGAAGAATGGAATAACATCAGTCAAGCTGATATTGGATGGTTGGTGAGGAGTATGCGATGTCGGATCCATGCTTGTCTTGCGAACCAAGGAGGATTTACAAGGTATTGAGGTCTTGGACTGAATGTGGTAAATTCTCTGACTGACCATCCATGTCTTCTACAGCTCAGTGCGAGGAATGTGTGCTTGTTAGACACCCAACTATCGCTGAAATCATTCACTAGATGTCACAGTGCAATGCCTCAACTGTCTTTTTGATGAAAATATAAATATATTTCTTCGTATATCTCACTTTTATCAAATATCCCCTACATTTTTTTAATAGTATATGTTCCATCACATGGGTTGTTTCATTGCATTCTTATCAATAGTAAAATGTTATGTATGTACACAAATATAACTTCTCTTGTGCGATAATGACAATTAACTTATACCTGATTAGTAACTTCAGAAGAATAGTCCTTAGACTATCAAAACTGGGCAGCAACCGAAAGCAGTATCCTTCTGATCCCTGTCACTAAAGTTTTTACAGGTGTTCACATAACCAGACAATGTCAACTAACAGAGGAGGCCAAGAGCAGTGACATCCTAAACTCAATAGTTGGCAATTACATGTATGTACATATAAAGTAAGTTTTTCGCTTTATGAAAATTAACACTAGAAAATGTAACATGTTGCCTGAGGTCGGAAAATTAAGAATGCCAAGTTTTGAAAGAAGTGTGTGGTTGCAACATGTTAAAAGAAAGAAGTAGTTAAAATTTAGGTGCCATTGTGATTATACTCATGACAATGCAACTGTTTTGTAGTGTTCGTGCAAGCACAATGAACTTAAATGTGCGCTGTAACCCCTACATTACTTTTTTATGCTCTTACCATGAGCATAAACATAACTAGCATGCTTCAAGAAAGTAACATCAATTTTCCAAATGATTCACTTTTCCTCCTGCCTTTTAGAATAAAAGCAGGTTTTTAAGAAGAAGGACTAGGTCGATGGCATATTTCCACAATAATAATCCTTTGTGTACAGCACTAGTCAGAAAAAAATTTGCAATAAGTAACAATTCCTTTTGGCAAAGAAATCAGTATTGATCTAAAGCACATAACCTCCAACTGCCACTGATACAGTAGAATCCTCTTAATTGAATATCCATTTTGCCTTTGAAAATTATTCAATTAACAGGGGTATACAATTAACAGGGATTTGGTCAGTTTCCTGTGTTCTGGAGGTAAACTGAGCATTTATTCTATTATATCTTGTTTGACAGAGCTCATAGAGCTCTGTCAAACAAGATATAATAGAATAAATGCCTGTATTGGATGTAGTGAGGCCAAAAAGGTTGATAAATAAGGAGAATTTGATGCGTGTCACAGTCATTTTTTCGACATATTACAAAAATTTATATAGAATTAACAGGAGTTTACTCTACAACCCATATGCAATTAACAGATCAAATTTGTACTGAAGGTATGGTAAATGGTTTTGTGTTTGAAAATTATATTCAATTAACAGGGATATACAATTAAGAGATATCCAATTGAGTGGGCTCCACTGTATTTATATTTACAAATATAAACACAGAATGACATGTGTGTGAATGGGTTAATCAATATGGAACTTTATCCCAGTTGCCTACATGGGGGCACGATGATGCCATGTACTAAGGCGTACTGCACACTGATGTTGCACATGTCTTCAACCGCTGTAACCCAGCTTGAGAGTAGGTTGAACAGAGTTAGAATGTTGAGGAGCTGACAGTTGCTCATAGATGCTAGGTGGTTCTCTCCGGGTACTCAGGCTTCCTCCATCCGTAAAACTGTCATGGTCATGATTAGCCATTGTGCATAAGCGTGTGACCTTAAACACCAATAAATAAATTGATATGGCATGAGTACCAGCATGGAAGGATAGAACGAGAGGCCGCAGGCCTCAAGTTTTATCCTTCCATGATGGTACAAGCGCCATATCGATTAACCCATTCACACACACGTGTCATTGATTTGACAACTATCAACAAAACTTAGATGTGAGTCTTCTATGGAAGACGTGTGTCTGCTGGCGTTTCAAACAGAATTCTAAGTGGAAAAGGGGCATAACTCTGGAAAAAATACAGCGGATCAAAAAATAAAATAGGAGATGCACAATGCCATGATGTGATAAAGAATCACTGAAAGTTTCATCAAAATCCATTCATAGGTTAAAGAGGAGTGGCGGATAAGAGAAGCCTGGCATTTCAGACGGAATTCTAAGTGGAAAAGGGGCATAACTCTGGAAAAAATACAGCGGATCAAAAAATAAAATACGAGGTGCACAATGCCATGATGTGATAAAGAATCACTGAAAGTTTCATCAAAATCCACTCATAGGTTAAAGAGGAGTGGCGGATAAGAGAAAGTGTGACGCAGACGACGCAAGACGACAAAAATAATCCCTATATGTCGCTCCCCACTTCGTGGGGGGGCGACACAAAAACACATTTTATCACCAACCAAATTTGCATGGGGGACTTGTGTTACTATTTCGTCCCCCCGAGTTCCAATGTGTTCTATGTACCTTCTGGCACATAGAACACATTGGAACTCAGCAGACGATTTTGGGCTGTAGATAGGATTCAAATTGTATTTGCAGTGCACAATTTGTAGAAAATTCCAGAGAAATTTTGCTTCAATTTAAAAATAGTCTGTCAACGATTTCCGTTCCGCACATATGTGCGGAACAGAATTTCATTTTCCGCATGGTTTAGTGTTGCTGTAGAAGGTGCTTTCATAGAACAGGCATGTAATAAATACTATTATTGTGATATTGCCAATGGGTGTCAAGGTCAATGGTGATCTAAAGTACATTACCTCCAATCACAAATGACTCAAATATCTTTTAAGAAGCATTTTGCTGCAATATTGGAAGCAGAATATGTTTGAAGAGAGTTATTCCAAATTTTGCACATTCTGAATAATGTGAACACAGGACACATTGCCATTATTTCTGTACAGTATACCAGAAGGTAACATGTTTTCTGATTAATTTTATCAGAACACAAGATGAAATCTTTTGACACAGATTGAGGCTTTGGAATTATAAAACTGACATTAATTTGTCTGAAATCATCATAAACCCGATGAAATGCTGGTGCCGATTTGAATTTTGACAGATTGTTTTTCAATGTTCGTAACATTTATCCACAAATTCAGTAACAATGGGTGCTTCGGTGTGGAGCAATTATTGTGTCAGCTTTTACCGACCACAAAGTGTTTTCCACATAATCTGAGACATCCATTGTCACACCATCTGCAGAATCTTGCAGGCTGTTAAATCTCTGAATCCACCACATGCTGAACTAGCAAATAACTTCTTGCAGGATTCCAAAGTTGTCAGCATTAAAAATCAAACCACTACAGGGTTTAGTGCCAATACCATCACTCCAAGCCATGTAGGGAAGTATGCTTTCCAAATTAGGAACCTGTAGTGCTTATTCTCTGTCTTTCAATTCGGTGTGTTTGTTTTTTATAAACATTGAATTGTCTTGGCACGAGACTTCACTAAAATCTCTGCTCACCGGGTTTCTCTGAGAAATAGAAGAGACCTTCTGAAGCCTGTTGGGTTGAATCAGTTGCTCTGGTGAAGTGACTACATCCAGATGACATATCTTTAGTAATGGTTTCCACAAACCAACTCATTTGATAAAAGTTTTGATGGCTTATTGATTATACCCATGTAGGAATGGTTCGAAGGTTGACAAGTCAAACACTCGGCCACTTTGTCGATCTCCTTTGTAGGATTTGTTTTTTGTGCAGGATTTTGCTTTCCCTCCTCTTTTCTAGCAGAGATAATTTCTGTTTTTTATATTCCTTATTTTCTGAAGGAGAGGTGGCATCAAGCCGGAGATTTTTCAAGCAATTCTCCAAAAAGTCCTCAGGAGAACCTAACTTTTTACTTGCATTTTGATATTTTGTTTTTCTCTTCTGTTACTTTGTGGATCTTCGCTTAGTTTCAAATAAGCTCTGTTTATTGCTGTTGAGTTATACACACTGCCTAGTGGTATAACAGCTGAAATGCAAACGAAAAATGGATCATTAGAATACTGAACCATGATTTGTTTGGATTTTCTGTCCTCCTGTCGAGCTCTTTGATCTACCGTATGAGGGTCACATTGTTTTACACTTCCACAGTCTCTGTTTTTGTGGACTTTTTCTTGATTTTTTTCTTGATTTCTTATTTTTACCAGCATGACATTTGATGTTTATGATTCTGCCAGACCTGCCCCTGTCTTTGCAAAGCTAAAATATTGTCATTGTTGTTGTTGCTGACGGCGCAGTTTGTAGTGCTGTTGAAGCTTGCTTGTTTGTTGATTAAAAAATCAATCACAGTATGCAACATTTTCTGTAAAGCATCAAGCTTCTCCTAAATGTTTACTTGAAAATCATTTTTCTCACAATCCAACCTGATGAAATGATTTGGTTGCTCAGGTGCTTGAGTTCGAGCTGTCCAATTTTTATTTTAACCTGGCTACACTCCCAATATGTTGATGACGATTTATCTTTACTCAGACCATTGTAACTTGATTCAGGTGCTACTTTTTTGTTTGAAGATTCATCGTCTTGTTCAATGTATCTGATCTCAGAGTAAGCGTGATATTAAATCCATCAATGTTGACAAACTCATATCAGTCACTTGCTTCCAAACAGCCATGGGCTCTTCTGAGATTCACCGGTTTCTGGGCCTGATGCTGGTTAATGTATTCCAGTTCTTGTAACTACTTAGCAGTGGTGTACGATGACAAAATATTTGTTATTATCACAACACAAAAACATTGAAATGATGGCCAAAATTACGAATGAGAAGCTATGTCCTCTCTGTTCAGCTTTGCTCAGTGATCATTCACTCAAACAAGACCAGTGACTGAGTTAGTAGGGGGGATGGGGGCTAGAGGGGCACTGCCCCCCTCAAATGTTACTGTGCCTCCCCCCTAAAAATTTATGAAGACTGTGTTGGCAATTGCATGCATAGGTCAAAATATTTGCATCCAATTCTGCCCAATACATCTATGAAAAAACTAATTCCATAAAACTTTGAATCACCAACATTTAATTAAACTAACATCTTAACATCTGGTGGGGGGGGGGAGCAAGGGTATAAATGCCATCACAGAGAAGATATGGCCTGATAACAAACTCTTCAGATAATCCTTTTGTAACATATGAACAACCTGATATTGATAGCAAACTGTGGCCACTTAATATCAAAGAGAAATGCCGTCTTGCCAACTCGCTCTCACTGTGTCCACTATATGTAACAGACCTAAGTGTGATGCAGACTTCAATGTCGTGTCCACTATTATTGCCAACATCACAAGCTGAGTTCACCGAAACTCTTGTGTAAAACAAATAATGAAATTAATCTTTGATATTGAGGCTATTTTCTGACTAAGACAAACTTCATGGTCTTGGAACATGCATCCCAAGCCTACAGCCATAAGGAATACACTCAAATCAGAATAACCTTTCTCTAGCAATGGTTTCTAGTCAATTATTGGCTGTCTATACAGGCAATAAACTTACTCTGTGTATGGTTTTTATTCAAGTACTGGCTTTCTATACAGGCAATAAACTTACTCTGTATATTGTTTCCAGTCAAGTATTGGCTGCCTATACAGGCAATGAACTTACTCTGTATATTGTTTCTAGTCAAGTATTGGCTGTCTATGCTGGCACTAAACTTACTCTGTATATTGTTTCTAGTCAAGTATTGGCTGTCTATACAGGCAATAAACTTACTCTGTATATTGTTTCTAGTCAAGTATTGGCTGTCTATACTGGCAATAAACATACTCTGTATATTGTTCCAGTCAGGTATTGGCTGTCTATACAGGCAATAAATTTACTCCGTATATTGTTTCTAGTCAATTATTGGCTGCCTATACAGGCAATAAACTTACTCTGTATATTGTTTCTAGTCAAGTATTGGCTGTCTATGCTGGCACTAAACTTACTCTGTATATTGTTTCTAGTCAAGTATTGGCTGTCTATACAGGCAATAAACTTACTCTGTATATTGTTTCTAGTTAAGTATTGGCTGTCTTTACTGGCAATAAACTTACTCTGTATATTGTTTCTAGTCAAGTATTGGCTGTCTTTACAGGCAATAAACACTTACTCTGTATATTGTTTCTAGTCAAGTATTGGCTGTCTATACTGGCAATAAACTTACTCTGTATATTGTTTCCAGTCAGGTATTGGCTGTCTATACAGGCAATAAATCTACTCTGTATATTGTTCTAGTCAATTACTGGCTGTCTATACAGGCAATAAACTTACTCTGTATATTGTTTCTAGTTAAGTATTGGCTGTCTTTACTGGCAATAAACACTTACTCTGTATATTGTTTCTAGTCAAGTATTGGCTGTCTATACTGGCAATAAACTTACTCTGTATATTGTTTCTAGTCAGGTATTGGCTGTCTATGCTGGCAATAAACATTCTCTGTATATTGTTTCTAGTCAAGTACTGGCTGTCTATACAGGCAATAAACTTACTCTGTATATTGTTTCTAGTCAAGTATTGGCTGTCTACACTGGCAATAAACTTACTCTGTATATGGTTTCTCATCAAGTATTGGTTGTCTATACACTGGCTATCCATACAGGCAGGCAATGGCTCCTAGCCAAATGCTGGCAGCTATGTAGACAGGCAATTGTTCCTAGTCAAGTGTTGGTGGTCTATACAGGCAGTCAATGGTTTATTGTAAATAAAGTGCTGGCAGTCAATACAGGCAATACAATGTCCCTGGAAATGGTTCCTAGTCAAGTGTTTGGCTGTATATAAAGCCAGGCTATCATTCCTTGTCAAGTTTTGGTTGTCTATACAGGTAGACAATGGTTTCTATTCAAGAGTTGGCTATCTATACAGGCATCCAATGGTTTATCACCAAGTATTAGCTGTCTATACATGCAATAAACTTAGCCTGAAAATAGTTCCTAGTTAAATGTTGACTGTCTATCAGGCAAACATAACTTGGAAATCCTTTCAATAAACTTACCCTGAAAATGGTTTCTAGTCAAGTGTTGGCTGTCTATACAGGCAGTTAAAGGTTTCTAGTCAGATATTGGCTGTCCATACAGGCAATACACTTACCCTGAAAATGGTTTCTAGTAAAGTGCTGGCTGTCTAGAAAATGTACCCAGAAAGTTAAAAAATTTATAGTAATTTATATATTTTTTATATTTACCAATGACCCAGACTTAGCTGGTGCTAACTCTTACAATTCTAGGGCCAAACACAAATTTTGCCTCCCCAATCCCCAAAATTTGCATCAAAATCCAAAAAATCAATGTCCTATGTGGTCCTCCATACTTTTATCCACTGCGCATGCGCAGTGTCAAGGAAGTACCGAAATTGGTGCCAAATCCTCATTCTTACAACCAGTGCCTGGTAAGTGTTATGTAATCAGTGGGGAGGTATGAGTTCCCAACTCATGGGAGGGCCATCCCTGTCTGGGTCATTGGTAAGTATAAAAAATATATAAATTACTATAAATTTTTTAACATTTTTATACTGTACCAATGACCCAGACTTAGCTGAACAGAAAAAAGGCTGGAGGGCCTAGGACATAAAGGAAAATCCAATAGACTCAATTACATGTAAACAGAATTACCCCCTCAAGGAGAAAAGGAGAAACAGGCTTTACATGTATTTTTCTTGTTTATACCAAAAAAGAAAGACACAATACCATTCCGTAATTGAACACAATAACATCAATGATCTCTATTTACATCCAGTAAAACCCATTATACTAATTTTTTTAAAGGAAAGCCAATAAATAAAGATAGTCCAGAGAATGAGACCTTTATACTCATTTAAAGGTGTCCGAGGATTGTATATGAACGCTCGTATGACACGTGACATATACAAATGCTTCACACCGAGCTACACTTTAAAAATACTACATAAATGAGATAGACATTAGCTTTACACTTTAAAACCATCCCAGCACCGACTCGGAATTACTGACTCCAGAGGAGGTATTCCTTTGTTTTCACTATAAAGCAGGTGATATAAGGGAACACCATCCCCCCCCCCTTCCCCTTGCTCTGGGTTAAATACCCCAGAACGAAGAGGGCAGCAGGACAAAGTCACTGCCGGAACAGAAAGCCTGCACAACTATAGTTGCAACTGTTTAGTAGATGACATTCTGAGCAACAGATAACAGACCTAAACAACATAGGTCGCCAGAAATGGACTCAATATTTCTATGGTAAAAATTCATGAACATGGAAGGCTGTGATCAAAATGCCTTCATCAATCGGTAATAGCAACACTATTAGCATAAGCCCAAGATGTAGAAAGCGCCGAAATCTTAAGCACAGACTGCTGAGTTGAAGATCTACGTTTGTAAATACGCATAGCTCTAACTGGACAAAGCAAAGGCCTATGACCATCTGAAGAAAGAAGAGCCTTAATAATAATAGGTTCAGGGTACTTTAAGCTATCATGATGAGCATAGGTATCCGATAGCATAGACCCTTAACCTTTTACCCAATGCAGATGATATCAAAATTTATTATTTTAAATATCATTTTTTTAAATTTTTCAAACAATTTCAATAAAACCATATCATGTGAACCCTCATTGGAACGAGCTCACTGAGCTCGTTCCAATGAGGGGTCACATGATATGGTTTTGTTAAAATATTTTGAAAAATTTAATTTTTTCAACTGCTCAATTTGCATATTACGCGGGTGGATGCAGGCGATTCGTTAGGTAAAGGGTTAATAGTTATTGGCTGCAGTTTGATCTCGTCAAACAAGTAGACCAGAAAATTAGCAATGTCTGGAATGGAGGGATCATAAATATCAACAGAATGATCCCTACACCAGCGAGAGAAAACCTTCCACTTAGCAGCATAATTTAGTGAAGAGGAGGTTCTCCTACAGATAGAAATTGCGTCTACTGCTCATCCTGTAAAATGCTTGTCGTGCAAGAAGGACCGTACAACAGAAATACGAGAAGGTTGAGACCTTGCGGGTTGTGATGCAGTGTGTGCGATTTCCCCCGTGAATGAAGGTCCTCCGATGGAGGAAGCTTCCACGGAATGTCCTACATCCATGGTCTCTGGGGTGACAGAGATGCTACCAACAGAATCTTGCAGTGAGATTACTTGATTTTTAACAACATCTGTTGAATGAACGGAGCTGGAGGATAAGCCTATCCTACCATTCCGTCCCACGAGGTCGAGAGGGCGACTACTGCAAACGCTCGAGGATCTGGGCAAGGCGACACATACGTCTGCAACTGATAGTTGAGATGTGTCGCAAATAAGTCTATCACAGGACGATCCCATTGGTAGCAAATCTGATTGAATACTCGTTTGTTGAGAGTCCATTCTGACGCCAACATACGACCTTTCCGAGAAAGGGAGTCCGCTAGAACGTTCAGACGACCCAGGATATGACGGACCAACAGAAAAACCTGATGCTCTACGACAAACAGAAGGATTCTTTCTGTTAAGTTGAACAATGGAATGGAATGAGTGCCTCCCTGGTTCCAAATATACACTACTATTGTCGAATTGTCGGACAGAATTTGAACATGCGATTTCTGAATAATGTTCATCCAATGATGTAGAGCAAGCCAAACTGACATCATCTCTTTGATGTTTATGTGCTTGTTAAGGAAATGTGGATCATAAAGACCCTGGCACCTCGAATCTGTTGGGCTCAAAGTTGTGCCCCAACCTGTTTGACTCGCACCATCATTATCGTAAACAAGAGGCCCCAAGGGGCCTGAGGGAGCTCACCTGACATGGTAGCCTAAATATCAACCCAGAGAATTGATTTCAACAAGTTGCATCTGCTCCTCCTAAGAAAAGCTTATACCAAATATCCAAAGATTCTGACCAGTGGATCTAAAAAAAAAAGATTTTTAAAGAATATTTCTCATATTGAACTAAGTTATAATTCGGGCTCCCACAGGGAGCCCATATATGAACCCAGGGACTTGGCTTTAACAAACTTGAATCTCACGCCCCCCCCCCCCCCTCCCCTAAGGATGCTGCACACCAAATATCAAAACATTCCAACTGCTGGAACTGAAGAAGAAGATTTTTAAAGAAAATTCCTCATTTTGAACTAAGTTATAATTTGAGCTCCCACAGTGAGTCCAAATATGGACCTAGGGACATGGCTTGAACAAACTTGAATCTCACCCCCTAAGAATGCTGCATACCAAATATCAAAACATTCCGACTGCTGGATCTGAAGAAGATTTTTAAAGAAAATTCCTTATTTTGAACTAAGTTATCATTCGGGCTCCCATAGTGAGTCCAAATATGGACCTACGGACTTGGCTTGAACAAACTTGAATCTCACCCCCCTAAGCATGGTGCATACCCAATATCAAAAGATTCTGCCTGCTGGATCTTGAGAAGAAGATTTTCAAACAAATTTGCCTGAAATGCACTAAGTTCAAATTTGGGCTCCTATACTGAGCCCAAATATAAACCCAGGGGTCCGATTTGAACAAACTTGAATCAGATCCACCCCACAATGCTGCATACCAAATATCAAAAGATTCTGCCTGCTGGATCTGGAGAAGAAGACTTTTTAAGAAATTTTCCTGAAATGCACTAAGTTCGAATTTGGGCTTCTATAGTGAGCCCAAATATGAATCCATGGGGCCGATTTGAACAAACTTGAATCAGATCCACCCCACAATGTTGCATACCAAGTATGAAAAGATTCTGCCTACTGGATCTGGAGAAGAAGATTTTTGAAGAAATTTGCCTGAAATGCACTAAGTTCGAATTCGAGCTTCTATAGTGAGCCCAAATATGAATCTAGGGAGCCGATTTGAACGAATTCGAATCAAATCCACCCCACAATGTTGCATACCAAATATCAATAGATTCTGCCTGCTGGATCTGGAGAAGAAGATTTTTAAGAAATTTGAATGAAATGCACTAAGTTCAAATTTGGGCTCCTATACTGAGCCCAAATATAAACCAAGGGGGCCGATTTGAACAAACTTGAATCAGATCCACCCCACAATGTTGCTTACCAAATATCAAAAGATTCTGCCTGCTGGATCTGGAGAAGAAGATTTTTTAAGAAATTTGCCTGAAATGCATTAAGTTCGAATTCAGGCTTCTATAAAGAGCCCAAATATGAACCCAGGGTCCTGATTTGAACAAACTTGAATCAGATCCACCCCACAATGTTGCATATCAAATATCAAAATCTTCTGCCTGCTGGATCTGGAGAAGAAGATTTTTGAAGAAATTTGCCTGAAATGCACTAGTGAGCCCAAATATGAATCTAGGGAGCCGATTTGAACAAACTTGAATCAGATCCACCCCACAATGTTGCATACCACATATCCAAAGATTCTGCCTGCTGGATCTGGAGAAGAAGATTTTTTAAGAAATTTGCCCGAAATGCACTAAGTTCGTATTCGGGCTTCTATAGTGAGCCCAAATATGAATCCAGGGGGCCGATTTGAACAAACTTGAATCAGATCCACCCCACAATGTTGCATACCAATTATGAAAAGATTCTGCCTGCTGGATCTGGAGAAGAAGATTTTTGAAGAAATTTGCCTGAAATGCACTAAGTTCGAATTTGAGCTTCTATAGTGAGCCCAAATATGAATATAGGGAGCCAATTTGAACAAACTTGAAACAGATCCACCCCACAATGTTGCATACCAAATATCAAAAGATTCTGCCTGCTGGATCTGGAGAAGAAGATTTTGAAGAAATTTGCCTGAAATGCACTAAGTTCGAAATCAGGCTCCTATACTGAGCCCAAATATGAACCCAGGGGGCTGATTTGAACAAACTTGAATCAGATCCACCCTACAATGTTGCATACCAAATATCAAAAGATTAGATTCTGCCTGCTGGATCTGGAGAAGAAGATTTTTTAATGTTTTCCCCATTGCCTACAGTGTTAAAAAGTGCTGACTTAGCACTTTTACAAAGTCCTGAAAAAAGTACCTTGTGATCAAACCGATAGGGATTTTTTTTAACCATTCTATTCTACTGGATAAAAGTAAGCTTTATACAAAATAAGAATTCTCTGTGCCGTGTAGTTTTGGAGATATGGCAGTTTTAAGATTTTTCCTACTTTTAGCTTCCGGGGTTCCCACGGGGCAATGAGAAAAATCTTTTTTGCATCAATCAACTACTTATGACCCATTATCATCTCATGTCAAATTTGGTTCAAATTGACCTCACGGTTCAGAAATAGAAATTTTAGGCGTGGCCAAAATTTTTGCCCCTCCCATAACAAAGGCAAATAATGCCCGACAAACTTCTCTTGAACAAACTTGATTCTCAACCTCAAAAGGACTCTGTTTACCACATATCAAGTCTCTGCTACTGGTGGTTCATTAGAAGAAGATTATCAAAAAATTTGGCCATTTTTCCCCCACACCTCTGCTCAATATGAGCCGAAACCTAATTTGGATAAAAATCAAAATGCCCCTATATAACCACTACTTACATGAAATATAATTAAAATGTGGCCAGTGGTTTAGGAGAAAGAGGCTCAAACACCACCTTCACGCAGGACAACGGACGAAGAGTGTTAAGAAAAGCTCACCCTGACTTTCAGTCAGGTGAGCTAAAAATCGGATCCAGCAGTTGCAGTGGTACTCCATGAGTTAACCACTGAATATCTGCCCAAGTCTGAATCTCTTGTTTCACTTGTTTCGACAAGACAATGTTCGTTTCAAGCGAATGAATCTTCACACTCCAATTCTGAGTAAAAAATATTTGTGGAGTGGACGAGTGCGTTGTCGCCCCATCGGAATAAGATCCGCGGCAGCTCCGCACAAACCTATCAGTCGCATGAATTCTCTCGCTGTTACTACATCTGAGTGAAGACAAAAGCGAGCGTAACAACTGACTAATTTTGCTCTGGTTAACGGCAGATGAACCAGATTGTTGTGCATCTTGAAGCTCATTCCCAATTAGGTGAATGACTTGGACGGCACTAGATCCGACTTCTTTTCGTATACTATGAAACCGAGACGTTGGAGCAGTTGAAGCAGACTCTGAACATCGTTCTGAAGCGTTAACTTGTTGCCGTACCTCTGAAGAATGTTGTCCAAGTAGGCCGACATTACCGCAGACAAATGAGCTCGGAAATGAGTCATTACTAAGTTCATTATTCAAGTGAAGGCCCAGGGCACTAGATTCAGACCGAAGCACATTGCTCGGAACTGATAAACGACCCCTAAGACAGCGAAGCGAAGGTACTTTCTGAACGCCGGATGTACCATGACGTAAAAGTACGCATACTTGAGATCTATGCTCGAAGCATAATCGTTCATCGGATGGACTCCATATAAAATTTCGGAGCCACGATCAGCTTGTTTATCCAGCTCAGATCTATAACTAGACGAAATGAGCCGTCTGGTTTTGGAACCAGGAACAGGTGACTGTAGAAACCTGGAGATTCCTGGTTTTCTACGATCTCTATCATATTCTTCTCCAGAAGAGATTGGACTTCTGACAGAAGCGAATCTCTCCTCTGAAGGTTTGACGGAAGCTGAGTCCAACGTGGACTTCGAGATAATGGAGGTTTTTCCTTGAAGAACAGTTTTAGACCTTCGGAAATAACCCCCTGCACCCATTGACAACCAGTTGGTTAAGAATCTTGACAGCCTTCCGCCCACTGGAACGCAATAGAGGTTTAGACCATCACCTCCTGGACTTGCGAGGCTTGCGGGAGGAGAAACTACGTCCTCCATGACTCGCACCTCGCCCAGCCGACCTAGGGGCGTCTGACCGGTTGTCTCGGCCAGCATTACGACCCCTACCTGAGTCGCTACTCTGACGGTATCTAAAGTAAGATGTAGAGGCTTTCTTAGATCCTCTATAGGAACTTCCCTTGGATGTACTCGCCCTAGAAGTGCCTGCCTTACTCCTCTCTGCTGAGTCCAACTTCGAAGTGGATTTAAAAAACAGAGAGTCTGAAGCTTTCTTACTGATCTGATCATAGATTATAGAAAGCTTACCATCGAAGAGAAGCTCTCCGGAGACCGGAGCAACTCGAAGAGAGTTTTTCATCTTACTATACACTCTTGTGGATGCAGCCAGGGCAGCATCACGTCTAACTCCAGATTTGCCACTGAAAGGGCAGAGTTATACCGTATATGTCCGTGTATAAGTTGCATCTTTTTGCTTGGAAAAATGGGACCAAAATTGGGGTGCGACTTATACAAAGGTAATTATTTTTCAGCAAGTTTTCAACAGTGATATGAGGACTGAACGGACACCAGATCGGCCCATGTCGACGGTTTGTATCACGGCGATTCACCTGATTTGTAAATTTGTTTATTTTATTTCACCTCTTTATTTCTTATTTCTATGTTGTGCATTAACTTGATCACAAAATAAAATTTAAAAAAAAATAAATATAAAAAAAAATAAAATAAAAATAGGAGATTATACTCAATGTGTTCTTGTTGATTTTTTTTTTCTCGGTGACCCGGTGAGTGGAGGGGTGGTGAACAATCGAAAATTCGAAACCGCATGCAATTAATTTCCTTCAAAATAATTACGGTACCTGTTCATGTCTTCAACATCTCCAGTAATAATTCACAATAGAATATTCCATGGTTGTATATCTCAACATATTTTGGATATTGGTATGAGTTATTTACGAAATTCGCAAGGCAATCAAATTGTTTACACAGCACACCATGTGCGTTTTTAAGGGGAATTCCCTTTGAAGAAGATTAACAAGAATCATGCAGTTACTTCCCTTTCATCAGTTGCTTGTCTCACTTCAAACAAATGCTGCGTCCGTTTGAAGATCTATCAGTGTTTGCACACGCGCGTGTGTTGGTAGAGGGGGATAGTTTGTAGCCATGCTTTTTTAAGCTCTGTTATTTCAGCACAAAGTAAATCACTGCCGGTAATTTTCAACTCTTGATAAAAAAATATCGGACTTTGAGCTGGCGAAGGGCCGAGTTGTCCAGTCTATTTTTGTACCCACGTTATCGCGCATTTTACATTCACACTTTTGGGAATTTCCGTTGCATCCCGACTTCATGACCTATTTGTTTGCACGTGCAATTCGTTTAAATGGCATGGGAATAAAGCCTTTTTCTTTGTAGTTTTACATTTGGATTTATCATTTGAATTCAACTTACTTTGTTCTTACCTGAACACATGCACCGGAGCATTTCTTCTTTTACTGGCGTGAGTAATAACAAAGGGAACGGGTCAACTCGCCACTGGGTCCACTTGCCACTGGGTCAAGTCGCCACCGAGTCAAATCGCCATGGGTCAAGTCGCCACAGGTCAACTCGCCACCAAAAAAAAAAAAATAATAATACAAGGCAGGTTTCTGACACAACATGAGTTTATTCATGATCCAAAACATATTA
Source organism: Pictodentalium vernedei (assembly GCA_031216915.1). Classification (NCBI taxonomy): domain Eukaryota; kingdom Metazoa; phylum Mollusca; class Scaphopoda; order Dentaliida; family Dentaliidae; genus Pictodentalium; species Pictodentalium vernedei. The sequence goes on from CM062289.1 coordinate 128,887,845, forward strand.
CAAAACATAACATTTAGCACATGAAAAATACTTTTATACATTAAGCACCTTATCGGATTTTTTCAATACAGCTAAGCAAGCTGATTGGGCGGTAGTTAGAAGTATTGGAAAGGTCTTTGTTGGGTTTAAGTATGAAGATGTTGATGAATGAAAGGTTGTGGCGCGCCGCAGACGCACAGGGATGATGTGGGATTTACAAATCCCTTGCGACCTGGTTAACCTTATTTTATTTCACTTGGATCACACAGGCTTAACTTTCCTATTGCCTCAAATTGGGTCTGAGGGGGTGTGCACACGGATAGAATTCCCGGCAGTTTACGTTGGAGTGATAGATTGTCAATACTCAATCCCTCAACGCCACTAAGACTATTAGAGAGTGGGCTCTATTCGGTTCCAGCTCAGCGATGGTAGAGGTGTGAGTCCCACCATGGTGGCGATCCAAAATATAATGTTGTGCGATGGCAAATTTAAGGGAAGAAGAGAAATGAAACCAAACGGAAACGCCGGTTTGGTAGCGGCCCCGGCATGACCATAGTGGTTACAAAAAAAGGAGTGGAGAAAGCTCCAACAGTTTAGTTTTGAAAAACCGGGAGTCATCCATCAAGCCTTCTGGGAGATAGGATGCCGTATGTGATTATGAGGTATCTGGTTATCCTTCGGGAATTCCAAATGACCTCCCCCACCCCCCCCCCCCCCACCCCCATTGATGGTGGCTTTAACTATGGATTCAGAGATTTGGGTCTTGAAAAGCCGGGAGGCGGATCGGCTGAAGATGTTGGAAAATAACACTCATTATATATGTTTGCTAATCGGCGCATCAAAAGGGGTGGTGATCTGTTCATCCAAAAAGTAATGAACAATACCTAACGATATGTGGTTACTTGTGTGTGATTTTAGTGATTTAACAGTTTAGGTTTATGGTTTCGTCACAACAATATTGCAAACTTTTATTGAGCCGTCATCACCTTTCACTGACAGTTGATTCGACAATCTGTGCAATCAAAACAAACCCAAAAGTATCTTCCATTTTTCATTTTCACCTTTCATTCAAAACCTTTCATTCATTCGTTTTCATGGAAAACTCATTCTCGGACGGTCACGGACTGAAAAGTAAGTACAAATAACCGATTATGTTTTGAAAAAAAATCTTGAAAAATCTGTTAAAAAACTTTTCGAAAGTGAGTCAACTCGCCACCCAAAAGTGAGTCAACTTGCCACTAACTGGTGGCGACTTGACCCGCAAAAAGTACTGATGGCGAGTTGACCCAGTGGCAAGTTGACACGTACCAATAACAAACACAGTTGACATATATCTTTTAATAAATACGATACACGATTAATAACAAACACAGTTGACATATATCTTTTAATAAATATGACACATTGAATGTATCAATGAAGTATACAAACAAATATAATTTATAAATATACTGTAATTGGTCATCAAACCTCCTTGTTCAGTCCACAAGACTTCCAGTCCTTTAGCCAAATTTACGGAATTGTTTTAACATTTTTCAACCCAAATCGGGGGTGCGACTTATACAAGGGTTATAGGAGCAGGGGGGATATTTTGTATGAAAAGTAGGGTGCGACTTATACATGGGGGCGACTTATACACGGACATATACGGTACGCAGAATATGCTATGGCCCCCGAAAGAATTCTCAAGGAAGTTTGAACATCCTGGAATTCTTTTCCCTCGAGACGTAGTGATAACGCTCTGGTAAGGTGATCTGCGTAAGATAAGGCGTCTAAACTGATCCTGTTAGACAAGATTGTCGTCTCCAGCATACTGGAGAGAATCGACATAGACACCAGCAATGACAACTCCAAGTCTTCTGTCTGGTCGTCTAAATGCAGAGAAACTCTCAGCACACCCTGTCCTGCCGTTTCAAATCTATTTCTATTATTGATGAAAGGCAGCTGTAGACCATGAGACGATAAGAAACCGGATTTGCCAGTCTTAGAGGCTAGCTTGAATATAGCATCATTAAGAAGTTCAAATGTCCATGTGACATTTCTGGACTGGGTCGGAAACTCAGGCACAATGTCCCTATTCCGGCCGAAAAAGTCTGTGTCCAGTGACGCTATCAGTCTCTTATCAGGTAAAACAGCATTTTGGTCCAGAGAAACAACTTCTGTGTTGCCCGATGAAATCTACGGCCACCTTATGTTGTTTGGAAAGGGAAAATTCCACATGAGAATCTCGGTCGGCCCTTTCTGACTCTGCAGGGGAGCGAACCGACCCAGCTTCCTCAGACAGTTCCTGTTCTGAAAAAGTTTCTGATGGCTGCTGGGATGCTGCGATGAGTTGCGCTATCTGTGATAGCAAGTCCGTCACGGAGGCCTGTGGAGCCACGGTCTTACGTAATTTAGCCGCTGGAAGCTCCTGGGATGTTAATTCCTGCATACTTCTTATATGCGAACGTCCCAGCTGGAAGGCCTCGTGTCCTTGGCTACCGGATGGCATGACCAGATCGACGTGGAATTCCTGGTCGGCAAATTATGTAGCCAAGGTGCGGTCGTGTGTGCTGACATGAGGATGAGGAAGCCAATAGACTGTCTATGCGATGGAGCGGCCCGAGCAGGAGGAGTGGACATATGCTCCGACTGACAAACATAACGTACAACATCTGGGCCCAGATGATGTTGTAAGAGAAAGGGGCCTCCCTCACTCGCAGTCCGGGTGGACCTGGACGAGATAGCTACCGGACTGACAAGCTTCCTCTGTTTCATCCTCCGATCCGTCGTCACCAGGTGTGCGTGATCCAAGATTATAGGGCTCGGACCACCCCTTCTCCTCAACTGGACCGCAACGGACGAACCCAGCGTCACAACCATTTCGTGAATGATTGTTTCACCGGTGGAGCTAGCAGGCGACAAGTGACCGTCGATCCTACTAGGGACCTCTTAGGCACTTGCTGCATTTCGTTAAGCACTTAGCCAACTAGCTCTTCATTGCGACGACGGAAGCACACTTTTGAAGACATAACAGAAACATCACCCTGTTCTTGTTCCTCTGAAAAAGAGATTTAAAAAACTAGAGGCACCCTGTGGTGAGAGGACCGGCATGGACCTCTCACCACTAATAATATACCATGACACATGTCTCCAACGTTTGTCATCCGAATTGGCACACACTGAGCAAGAATTAGTGCAAGTACACTGACTACAGCAAATACAATGAACATGAGAATCAGAGGAAGACTTCCTCGATTTACAATTTGAACAATATTCTTTCATTTTGAAAAAATATTAAACAGTCATCGCACTCGCACTAACCCTTGAAAACAAAGATACATAATAATAATAATCCATTACAAACATTTCGAAAAATAATTCAGAAGAAAAATTTTTTCGAAAAAATTTCAAGATGAGCCCAAGTTCCCAATGGGAACGATGAGCCCAACCAAATGGATCCCAAAAAAGCCTAAGTGTAGACAAAAATTTTTAACGTAAACAAAAGTGAACTAGAGGTACTGTGAGCAAGCTCACAAAGTGATACCCCCCACGCCTGAAATGTATAAGTTAGATTATCTCCCCTTGGAAATGTCAGAACAGAATTATATTGCTTCATGCACATCTTCATATGGAGTTCTTCCATTGTGTAAAGTTTCATGAAAATTCTTCAAACGGTTTAGGAGGAGTTGCGCTTATAAGGATGGACAGACGGACGGACAGAGAGAGTGATTCCTATATACCCCCCCAAACTTTGTTTGCGGGGGGTATAATATAAACTCCAGGCACTGAAAATATGGCCTGAAATCAGTAACCAATTTTAAACACTATCCGATGTAAAACAGAAGCTTCCAGAGAAGAAACTGCAGTACATCGGATGGTAGATGCATGACCAAAATGCCTAACCACGACTAGGGTGAGGACATAACCATGGGGAAAAACAGAATAAACATTCTGTTACCAAGCCAAAAACTCCCAAGAAACTTCAGTAAAAAAAATTACAAAAATTATGCCAAAAGCGTGGGAGAAAAGCAAGGGGGGTATAAAGGAAAGGGAGAGAAGAAACACTGAACAAACTGTGGAAATTTCATAACAAGAATGTAAACATCAGGCCCATGCCCCGAAATTAGGGAACATGAAATAATTTTGCATAAAAATTATAAGTTACAGCCCTGAACACATCCTTCCACTGTTTCTTCCTCTCATCCTCTTATTTCATCCTTAGATCCACCATTTCTTTCTTGATTTTGTGTCTGGCATCATTTAACTGAGATTATAAGCACAGATATCAGTGAGATGTTACTGATTGAAGGGCCAAACAAAGAATGAGTTTTTTGCGCCAATTTCGATACTTCCTTGACACTGCACATGCGCAGTGGATAAAAGTATGGAGGATCACACAGGACATTGATTTTTTGGATTTTGATGCACATTTTGGGGAAGGCAAAATTTGTGTTTGGGCCTTGAATTTTAAGAGTTAGCACCAGCTAAGTCTGGGACATTGGTACAGTATAAAAATATGGGTTACAGTCATGTGTTGGTTGTCTGCAGAGGCAAACCAATGGTTTCTTGTCGAGTGTTGGTCACCTATACAGGTAATACACTAACCCTGGAAATGGTTTCTAGTGATGTGTTGGATTTCAATGTAGGTGATAAACTTATCCTGCAAAGGATTTATAGTCATGTGTTGCCTGCCTGCCTGCCTGTACAGACAGCCAATGGTTCATAGTCAAGTGATGGCTGTCTATGCAGGCAGTAATGGCTTTCTAGTCAAGTGTTGTCTCTCTGAAAATGGTTTCTAGTCATGTGTTGGCTGTCCATATAGGCAGTAAACTTACCCAGAAAATGGTTTCTGGTCAAATGCTGGGTGTCTATGCAGGCAGCCAATGGTCTCTAGTCAAGTGTTGGCTTTCCATACAGGCAATCTCTAATATCTAGTCAACTGCTGGCTGTCTATACAGGCAGTAAACTTACCTAGAAAATGGTTTCTAATCAAATGCTGGGTGTCTATACAGGCTGCCAATGATTTTTAGTCAAGTGTTGTACGTCCATACAGGCAGTCTGTGGTTTCTAATCAACTTTTGGCTGTCTATACAGGCAACCAATGGTTTCTTGGTCATCTGTTGGGTGTCTACACAGGCAGCCAATGGCTGTCTATGCAGGCAATAAATTTCCCCTGGAAATGGCAATCTGTGGTTTCTAGTCAATTGTTGGGTGTCTACACAGGCAGCCAATGGTTTCTAGTCAAGTGTTGGCTGTCCAGACAGGCAAGCTGTGGTTTCTAGTCAATTGTTGGATGTCTATACGGGCAGCTAATAGTTTCTAGTCAAGTGTTGGCTGCCCATACAGGCAATCTTTGGTTTCTAGTCAACTATTGGATGTTTATACAGGCAGCCAATTGTTTCTAGTCAAATGTTGGCTGTCTATGCAGACAGTCAATGGTTTCTAGTCCAGTGTTGGTTGCCCATGCAGGCAATCTGTGGTTTCTAGTCAAGTGTTGGCTGTCCATACAGGCAATCTGTGGTTTCTAGTCAACTGTTGGTTGTCTATACAGGCAGCCAATAGTTTCTAGTCAAGTGTTGGCAGGCAGTCTGTGGTTCTAGTTAACTATTGGCTGTCTATACAGGCAGCCAATGGTTTCTAGTCAAGTGTTGTCTGTCTATGCAGGCAATAAATTTCCCCTGGAAATGGTTTATAGTCATTTATTACATGCCTGTTCTATGTAATCCCCATCTAAAGCAACACTAAACCATGCAGAAAATGAAAATCTGTTCCGCACATATGTGTGGATCAGAAATCATTGACGGACTATTTTTAAATAGAAGCAAAATTTCACTGCAATTTTCTATAAATCGTGTAACACAATTACAATTTGAATCGCTAGCGATAGCTGAAAATCATCCACTGAGTTCCAATGTGTTCTATGTGCCAGTAGGCACATAGAACACATTGGAACTCAGGGGACAAAATAGTAACATGGGTTCCCCTCGCAAATTTGTTTGGCAATAAAATGTGTTCTTTTTGTTGATAGTTGTCAATGAATTGTCAAGTGTCCTTCTAATAATTGTTTTTATAGACATGAAGGTATGTAATAAACATAGAACAACACACACATGTGAATGGGTTAAACGATATGGCACTTGTGTCATCGCAAAAGGATATCCTTCTGCACTGGCACGCGTGCCATATCGATTAACCTATTCACATGAGTGTGTCATTCTGTGTATGTATTGGCTGTCTATACAGGCAATAGACTTACCCCTGGATATGATTTCTAGAAAATGTTGTCTGTCTGTACAGGCAATCAATGGTTTCTTGTCAAGTGTTGGCTTCCTGTGCAGGCAGTAAAGTTACCTGGAAATGGTTCTTAGTCCAAGTGTTGACTGACTATAAGGCAGTCAATGGTTTCCAGTCAAGTGTGGGCTGTCAACTGAGGCAACAAATAATTTCTAGTAAAGTACTGATTGTTTAAATAGGCAATAATATTACCCTGGAAATGTTCCTATTCAAGTGACGGCTTCCTGTGCAGGCAGGCAATGGTTTCTAGCGAAGTGTTGATGGTCTATATACACAGATAATTGGGGAAGTAAGAGGTGATGCTAATGACAAGATCGGTGTATTTAGGGCCAGAACTAAGGCTATTCAGGTATGTCATAGAGGACAAACCCAGAACATATATTTTCCATGCAACCTGAGCATTGCAATTTGAGTGCTCTTATCCTTACAATTACACTCCAAACATAAATTCCTGGAAGCTCTTCTGAATCTAATGCTGCTATCTTTAGCATTCAAATGCCAGAATGAGGGTGAAGTTGTCCTGAATCGAATCCTGCCATCTTTAGCATTCAAACACCAGAATGAGAGTAATGTTTCCTGTCCAAAGATAAATCGTGCAGCTTCACAACTAACTTAACACAATACAATGGAACCCTGTTAACTGAAATAGCCACTTTGATAAAGAAAAGTATACAGTTAACAAAAGTATTCAATTAACAGGCATTTGGCCACTTTCCCCAAACAAGCTATTAATTCAAAATAGAATATGTTTTCATTTTTGGAAATCACTTTCAAACAATTCCCACAATCCGGTATAAGTATTTCCATTAATTCCTTGAATTTAGCAACCAGAGTAACATGCAACCAACTAACCCTGTGCATTTTTACAGCCTTAGTATATACTTTCGTGTAGTGCATGATATGGCAGTTAATATTTTTTATAGGCAGAAAGTGAGACTTTAACCCTGAACATTGCACAGGGTAAGTCACACTTTCTGATTATATAAAAAAAAATTATTAACTGAGTAACTAACCCTGTGCACTGTACGGCCTTAATGTAAATCTCATCTAAATCAACTCTTTACCAAACATAATGGCCAAAACCAGCCAGGACTATTATTCTCAAACAAGAGCAACATGAAGAGTGGCATATGTCCGGGATGGTGTCATAAAAGGGTAGGTAAGTCTCTCGAGGGGGCATAACCAAAAATCAAAAGGAAGCTTTCTCTAGACAGGAACAATGCATCAGAGAAAAATAAATCAATTTGAATCAGCATTCGTTAGATATTGGATGGAAACCAAATTCAAGGTGGCCACCATGGAAGCCGTAATTAATTGGCCACTGGTGGCCATCTTGGTTCAGCTTAGCTGTCCAACATTGAAAGGAAGATTCCTCTTGACACCAACAATGCATAATTCAAAATTAAAAGTGATTTGCATCTGCATTCATTAGTTATTGGACGGAAACAAAATTCCATATGGCCATCATGGCAGTTGAATTGGGTAGCTGATCCAAAATCAAACGGAAGCTTCCTGCAGACACCAATAATGCATAACCAAAAAATAGGCCGATGAAATCGTCAGATGTGTACCCATTCGTGCAACTAGTAGAAAGCTGTATGACGGAGGGCCACCCTCGATGCCGACATTATGTACACCATACATGGTATGGGTACATATAGAAATGGATTGGAGGAGTGCCTAATTTGATGGATAAAGGGTTAATATCTCTGGATCAAATTATTAGATTTACATAAAAAAACTATACAGCACAGCACATCAGTAACCTGAATATATATATAAAGTAACCTGATAATCAGATTAATATTTATTGAGTTATCGCATGCCGAAGAAATGGATTGGAGGAGTTCTCAATTTGATGGATAAAGGGTTAATATCACATGATCAAATTATCAGATTTACACCAAAAAATATACAGCTCAGCACATCAGTAACCTGAACACAAATATAAAGTGACTTGACAATCCAAGCAATATTTTTCAAGTTATCGAATGCCAAAGGGATTGAAGGAATTTTCAATTTGAAGGATAAAGGGTTAATATCTCAGGATCAAAATAACAGATTTAGACCAAAAACTATACAGCTTGGCACATCAGTAACCTAAACACAAATATAAAGTAACTTGACAATCCAAGCAATATTTTTCAAGTTATCTAATGCCAAAGGGATTAGAGGCATTATTAATTTGAAGGATAAAAGGTTAATATCTCAGGATCAAAATAACAGATTTAGACCAAAAGCTATACAGCTTGGCACATCAGTAACCTGAACACATATATAAAGTAACTTGACAATCCAAGCAATATTTTTCAAGTTATTGAATGCCAAAGGGATTGGAGGAATTTTCAATTTGAAGGATAAAGGGTTAATACCTCAGGATCAAATTATCAGATTTACACCAAAAACTATACAGCTTGGCACATCCGGAATCTTAATATATATATAATGTATCATGACAATTGGATTGATATTTTTTGAGTTATCTCACGCCAAAGGGATTGGAAGAATTCTCAAATTGAAGGATAAAGAGTTAATATCTCAGGATCAAATTATCAGATTCACACCAAAAACTATACAGCTCGGCACATCAATAACCTGAACACAAATATAAAGTAACTTGACAATCCAAGGAATAATTTTCAAGTTAACGAATGCCAAAGGGATTGGAGGAATTTTCAATTTGAAGGATAAAGGGTTAATATCTCAGGATCAAAATAACAGATTTAGACCAAAAACTATACAGCTTGGCACATCAGTAACCTGAACACAAATATAAAATAACTTGATAATCCAAGCAATATTTTTCAAGTTATCGGATGCTAAAGGAAAGGGATTGGAGGAATTTTCAATTTGAAGGATAAAGGGTTAATATCTCAGGATCAAATTATCAGATTTACACCAAAAACAATACAGCTCGGCACATCAGTAACCTGAACACAAATATAAAGTAACTTGACAATCCAAGCAATATTTTTCAAGTTATCGAATGCCAAAGGGATTGGAGGAATTATTAATTTGAAGGATAAAGGGTTAATATCTCAGGATCAAAATAATAGATTCAAACCAAAAACTACACAGCTTGGCACATCAGTAACCTGAACACATATATAAAGTAACCTGACAATCCAAGCAATATTTTTCAAGTTATCGAATGCCAAAGGGATTGGAGGAATTTTCAATTTGAAGGATAAAGGGTCAATATCTCAGGATCAAAATAACAGATTTACACCAAAAACTATACAGCTCGGCACATCAGTAACCTGAACACAAATATAAAGTAACTTGACAATCCAAGCAACATTTTTCAAGTTATCGAATGCCAAAGGGATTGGAGGAATTATAAATTTGAAGGATAAAGGGTTAATATCTCAGGATCAAAATAACAGATTCAAACCAAAAACTATACAGCTTGGCACATCAGTAACCTGAACACATATATAAAGTAACTTGACAATCCAAGCAATATTTTTCAAGTTATTGAATGCCAAAGGGATTGGAGGAATTTTCAATTTGAAGGATAAAGGGTTAATATCTCAGGATCAAATTATCAGATTTAAACCAAAAACTATACAGCTCAGAACATCCGTAATCTTAATATATATATAATGTAACATGACAATTGGATTGATATTTTTTGAGTTATCTCACGCCAAAGGGATTGGAATAATTCTCAAATTGAAGGATAAAGAGTTAATATCTCAGGATCAAATTATCAGATTCACACCAAAAACTATACAGCTCGGCACATCAGTAACCTGAACACAAATATAAAGTAACTTGACAATCCAAGAAATAATTTTCAAGTTAGCGAATGCCAGAGGGATTTGCGGAATTTTCAATTTGAAGGATAAAGGGTTAATATCTCAGGATCTAAATAAAGATTTAGACCAAAAACTATACAGCTCGGCACATCAGTAACCTGAACACAAATATAAAATAACTTGATAATCCAAGCAATATTTTTCAAGTTATCGGATGCTAAAGGAAAGGGATTGGTAGAATTTTCAATTTGAAGGATAAAGGGTTAATATCTCAGGATCAAAATAACAGATTTAGACCAAAAACTATACAGCTCGGCACATCAGTAACCTGAACACAAATATAAAGTAACTTGACAATCCAAGCAATATTTTTCAAGTTATCGAATGCCAAAGGGATTGGAGGAATTATTAATTTGAAGGATAAAGGGTTAATATCTCAGGATCAAAATAACAGATTCAGACCAAAAACTATACAGCTTGGCACATCAGTAACCTGAACACATATATAAAGTAACTTGACAATCCAAGCAACATTTTTCAAGTTATCGAATGCCAAAGGGATTGGAGGAATTTTCAATTTGAAGGATAAAGGGTTAATATCTCAGGATCAAAATAACAGATTTACACCAAAAACTATACAGCTTGGCACATCAGTAACCTGAACACAAATATAAAGTAACTTGACAATCCAAGCAATATTTTTCAAGTTATCGAATGCCAAAGGGATTGGAGGAATTTTCAATTTGAAGGATAAAGGGTTAATATCTCAGGATCAAAATAACAGATTTAGACCAAAAACTATACCGCTCGGCACATCAGTAACCTGAACACAAATATAAAGTAACTTGACAATCCAAGCAATATTTTTCAAGTTATCGAATGCCAAAGGGATTGGAGGAATTATAAATTTGAAGGATAAAGGGTTAATATCTCAGGATCAAAATAACAGATTCAGACCAAAAACTATACAGCTTGGCACATCAGTAACCTGAACACGTATATAAAGTAACTTGACAATCCAAGCAATATTTTTCAAGTTATCGAATGCCAAAGGGATTGGAGGAATTTTCAATTTGAAGGATAAAGGGTTAATATCTCAGGATAAAAAAAACAGATTTAGACCAAAAACTATACAGCTCGGCACATCAGTAACCTGAACACAAATATAAAGTAACTTGACAATCCAAGCAATATTTTTCAAGTTATCGAATGCCAAAGGGATTGGAGGAATTATTAATTTGAAGGATAAAGGGTTAATATCTCAGAATCAAATTATCAGATTTACACCAAAAACTATACAGCTTGGCACATCAGTAACCTGAACACATATATAAAGTAACTTGACAATCCAAGCAATATTTTTCAAGTTATCGAATGCCAAAGGGATTGGAGGAATTTTCAATTTGAAGGATAAAGGGTTAATATCTCAGGATCAAAATAACAGATTTACACCAAAAACTATACAGCTCGGCACATCAGTAACCTGAACACATATATAAAGTAACTTGACAATCCAAGCAATATTTTTCAAGTTATCGAATGCCAAAAGGATTGGAGGAATTTTCAATTTGAAGGATAAAGGGTTAATATCTCAGGATCAAAATAACAGATTTACACCAAAAACTATACAGCTCGGCACATCAGTAACCTGAACACAAATATAAAGTAACTTGACAATCCAAGCAATATTTTTCAAGTTATCGAATGCCAAAGGGATTGGAGGTATTATTAATTTGTAGGATAAAGGGTTAATATCTCAGGATCAAAATAACAGATTCAGACCAAAAACTATACAGCTTGGCACATCAGTAACCTGAACACACCTATAAAGTAACTTGACAATCCAAGCAATATTTTTCAAGTTATTGAATGCCAAAGGGGTTGGAGGAATTTTCAATTTGAAGGATAAAGGGTTAATATCTTAGGATCAAATTATCAGATTGACACCAAAAACTATACAGCTCGGAACATCTGTAACCTTAATATATATATAATGTAACATGACAATTGGATTGATATTTTTTGAGTTATCTCACGCCAAAGGGATTGGATGAATTCTCAAATTGAAGGATAAAGAGTTAATATCTCAGGATCAAATTATCAGATTTACACCAAAAACTATACAGCTCGGCACATCAGTAACCTGAACACAAATATAAAGCAACTTGACAATCCAAGGAATAATTTTCAAGTTATCAAATGCCAAAGAAATGGATACGGACGCCAGACGTCTGGACGGACGCTCCAACATTTCGGGTTTATGGGCTACCAAAAAAACATTTTGTATGTCCAAAACCTTATTTTACCCAGAACCCCACCCCCTCCACCCTAGAACTTATATTTAACCCTAACCCCACCCCTCCACCCAAAAACCACACCCTAACCCTAACCCTACCCCACACTGTCCCTAAACCCTAAAAGCCCACACCAGACCCTAACCCCCACCCACCCCAGGACCTAACCCCCCCCCCCCAATCTTAAGCCCTACTCTGGGGCTACCCCTAACCCCCACCCCACCCCACCCCACCCCTGACCCAACCCCACCCTAGCCAAACCAATAGGATTAGGAGCTATTTTTCGGTTTAGGGCTACTAAAACTAAAACCCCACCCCTGACCACAACCCTAAACCCCGTCGGGACCTAACCCTCCCCAACCTAAAGCCCTACTCTGGGGCTACCCCCTAACCCTAACCCCACCCCACTCCTAACCCTAACACTACCTTAATTTGGAGGTAGCCCCTAATAGTAATATCCCCTAATCCCCCAATGTTGGCCTGGACAGACAAACGGACGGATGGACAGACAAAGGATGGATGGCCACCCTGGATGCCGGCATTATGTGTACCATACATAGTATGGGTACACATAAAAAGGAAATTGACTGGAGTCAGTATTCATCAGTTATTGGATGGAAACCAAATTCAAGATGGCCACCATAATGAATTGGCCACTGGCAGCCATTTTGATTCAGCTGGCTGGCCCAAAATCGAAAGAAAGCTTCCTCTAGACACCAACAATGCATAACCAACTAGAGTTAGTCACCAAGAGTTGCAAATCCCCCCAAAATCGCCCTGATACAGTAACCTTCGTAAAATATTATCGGTACATTAAATTAACACAGCCACTGATGGTATTATGTACTCAAATAATACAGACAAGATTACCTGTATTTGATGACATGTCAAGTTTGTTTTCGAATGGGACTGAAAAATTTCAAGTTCAATGTCACTGTGACCTTGACCTTTGGCACAATGACCTAAAAATATGTAGAGTTCTTCCTCTCATCATGCTCAACCCACAAGCCAAGTTGGGTTCGATCAGGAATATATAATTTTAATAATTAAGAGAGCCAAAAGCAGCTCCGATCGATAAAATTTCAATTCAAGGTCTCTGTGACCTTGACCTTTGGCATAATAACCTAAAAAATAAATAGAGTTCTTCCTTTCATCATGCTCAACACACAGTCCAAGTTTATCAATTGGGCAAGCAAGATGTCAATAAGAGAAGCCAACTCTGGTAAATGTTTAAGTTCAAGGTCACTGTGACCTGACCTTTGGCACAATGACCTCAGAATAAATAGGGTTCTTCCTATCACCATGCCTAACCAACATGCCAAGTTGGGTTTCAGTTGTCCAAGCGGACCTTTAATTACAGAGAGGAAACCACACTGATAAAAATTGAAGTTCAAGGTCACTGTGACCTTGACCTTTGGCACAATGATTCCAAAATGAATGGGGTTCTTCCTCTCATCATGCCTAACCCACAAGCCAAGTTTAGTTTCAGTTAGAGAGCGGAAACCAACTCCATCAACAGAGGGACAGACGGATGGACAGTGCCACAGCTATATCCCACTAAATTTAAATTCTGGGGGGATAAAAAATGAAATTGATTCAAGTTAGTATTCATTAGTTATTGGACGGAAACCAAATTCAAGATGGCTGTCATAATGAAATGGTCACTGGCGGCCATCTTGGTTCAGCTGACTGGTCCAAAATTGAAAGGAATCTTCCTCTTGATACCAACAATGCATAAATAAACAAGAGGCCCCAGGGGGCCTGAGGGCGCTCACCTGACATGGTAGCCTAAATATCAACCCAGAGAATTGATTTCCACAAGTTGCATCTGCTCCTCCTAAGAAAAGCTGAAACCAAATATCCAAATATTCTGACCAGTGGATCTTAAAAAAGATTTTTAAAGAATATTCCTCATATTGAACTAAGTCATAATTCGGGCTCCCACAGGGAGCCCATATATGAACCTAGGGACTTGGCTTTAACAAACCTGAAACTCACACCCCTAAGGATTCTGCACACCAAATATCAAAACATTCCGACTGCTGGATCTGAAGAAGAAGATTTTTAAAGAAAATTCCTCATTTTGAACCTTGAAGTTACAATTCGAGCTCCCACAATCAGTCCCAATATGGACCTAGGGACATGGCTTGAACAAACTTGAATCTTACCCCCCTAAGGATGCTGCATAAAAAATATCAAAAGCATTCATCTGCTGGATCTGAGATTTTTAAAGAAAATTCCTCATTTTGAACTAAGTTGTCATTCAGGATCCCATAGTGAGCCCAAATATGAACCAAGGGACTTGGCTTGAACAAACTTGAATCTCAGCCCCCTAAGGTTGCTCCATGCCAAATATCAAAACATCCTAACTGCTGAATCTGAAGAAGAAGATTTTTAAAGAAAAATTCCTCATATTGACTAAGTTATAATTTGGGCTCCCACAGGGAGCCCAAAAATGGACCCATGGACTTGGCTTTAACACACTTGAATCCACACCCCCCCCCCCCCCCCCCCCCCCCCAAGGATGCTACTAACCACATATCAAACCATTCCGACTGCTGGATCTAAAGAAGAAGATTTTTTAAGAAAATTCCTCATTTCGAACAAAGTTACAATTCAAGCTCCCACAGTGAGCCCAAATATGGACCTAGGGACATGGCTTGAACAAACTTGAATCTCACCCCCCTAAGGATGCTGCATACCAAATATCACAAGATTCTGCCTGCTGGATCTTGAGAAGAAGATTTTCAAAGAAATTTGCCTGAAATGCACTAAGTTCAAATTTGGGCTTCTATACTGAGCCCAAATATAAACCCAGGGGGCCGATTTGAACAAACTTGAATCAGATCCACCCCACAATGTTGCATACCAAATATCACAAGATGCTGCCTGCTAGATCTTGAGAAGATTTTTGAAGAAATTTGCCTGAAATGCACTAAGTTTGAATTTGGGCTTCTATAGTGAGCCCAAATATGAATCCAGGTGGCCGATTTGAACAAACTGGAATCAGATCCACCCCACAATGTTGCATACCAAATATCAAAAGATTCTGCCTGCAGGATCTGGAGAAGAAGATTTTTGAAGAAATTTGCCTCAAATGCACTAAGTTCGAATTCGAGCTTCTATAGTGAGCCCAAATATGAATCTAGGGAGCCGATTTGAACAAAATAGAATCAGATCCACCCCACAATGTTGCATACCAAATATCAAAAGATTCTGCCTGCTGGATCTGGAGAAGAAGATTTTTTTAAAAATTTGCCTGAAAAGCACTAAGTTCAAATTTGGGCTCCTATACTGTGCCCAAATATAAACCCAGGGAGCCGATTTGAACAAACTTGAATCAGATCCACCCCACAATGTTGCATACCCAATATCAAAAGATTCTGCCTGCTGGATCTTGAGAAGAAGATTTTCGAAGAAATTTGCCTGAAATGCACTAAGTTCAAATTTGGGCTCCTATACTGAGCCCAAATACAAACCCAAGGGGCCGATTTGAACAAACTTGAATCAGATCCACCCCGCAATGTTGCATACCAAATATCAAAAGATTCTACCTGCTGGATCTGGAGAAGAAGATTTTCAAACAAATTTGCCTGAAATGCAGTAAGTTCAAATTTGGGCTCCTATACTGAGCCCAAATATAAACCCGGGGGTTGATTTGAACAAACTTGAATCAGATCCACCCCACAATGTTGCATACCAAATATCAAAAGATTCTGCCTGCAGGATCTGGAGAAGAAGATTTTTGAAGAAATTTGCCTGAAATGCACTAAGTTCGAATTCGAGCTTCTATAGTGAGCCCAAATATGAATCTAGGGAGCCGATTTGAACAAAATAGAATCAGATCCACCCCACAATGTTGCATACCAAATATCAAAAGATTCTGCCTGCTGGATCTGGAGAAGAAGATTTTTTAAGAAATTTGCCTGAAAAGCACTAAGTTCAAATTTGGGCTCCTATACTGAGCCCAAATATAAACCCAGGGAGCCGATTTGAACAAACTTGAATCAGATCCACCCCACAATGTTGCATACCCAATATCAAAAGATTCTGCCTGCTGGATCTTGAGAAGAAGATTTTCAAAGAAATTTGCCTGAAATGCACTAAGTTCAAATTTGGGCTCCTATACTGAGCCCAAATACAAACCCAAGGGGCCGATTTGAACAAACTTGAATCAGATCCACCCCGCAATGTTGCATACCAAATATCAAAAGATTCTGCCTGCTGGATCTGGAGAAGAAGATTTTCAAACAAATTTGCCTGAAATGCAGTAAGTTCAAATTTGGGCTCCTATACTGAGCCCAAATATAAACCCGGGGGTTGATTTGAACAAACTTGAATCAGATCCACCCCACAATGTTGCATACCAAATATCAAAAGATTCTGCCTGCTGGATCTGGAGAAGAAGATTTTTTAAGAAATTTGCCTGAAATGCACTAAGTTCAAAATCGGGCTCCTATACTGAGCCCAAATATGAACCCAGGGGGCCGTTTGAACAAACTTGAATCAGATCCACCCTACAATGTTGCATACCAAATATCAAAAGATTCTGCCTGCTGGAACTGGAGAAGAAGATTTTTTTTAATGTTTTTCCCATTGCCTACAGTGTTAAAAAGCCCAAATATAAACCCAAGGGGCCGATTTGAACAAACTTGAATCAGATCCACCCCGCATTGTTGCATACCAAATATCAAAAGATTCTGCCTGCTGGATCTGGAGAAGAAGATTTTCAAACAAATTTGCCTGAAATGCAGTAAGTTCAAATTTGGGCTCCTATACTGAGCCCAAATATAAACCCGGGGGTCGATTTGAACAAACTTGAATCAGATCCACCCCACAATGTTGCATTCCAAATATCAAAAGATTCTGCCTGCTGGATCTGGAGAAGAAGATTTTTTAAGAAATTTGCCTGAAATGCACTAAGTTCGAAATCGGGCTCCTATACTGAGCCCAAATATGAACCCAGGGGGCCGATTTGAACAAACTTGAATCAGATCAACCCTACAATGTTGCATACCAAATATCAAAAGATTCTGCCTGCTGGAACTGGAGAAGATTTTTTTTAATGTTTTTCCCATTGCCTACAGTGTTAAAAAGTGCTGACTCAGCACTTTTTCAAAGTCCCGAAACTGTGCCCTATGATAAAACCGATGGCAATTTTTTTTTACCAATCCTTTCTGTTGGTCCTAAGGAAGCTTCACACCAAATAAAAATTCTCGGTGCCGTGCAGTTTTGGAGATATGGGCGTTTTAAATTTTTCTATTTTTAGCTCCTGCAGTTCCCACGGGGCTGCGGTAAATTTTTTTTTGCATAAATCAAGTACTCATGACCCAATAAGCCCTCACATAAAATTTGGTTGAAATCGGCTTCTCGGTTCAGAAAATAGAAATTAGGGGCGGGACCAAAATTTTTGCCCCTCCCATAACGTCAAATATTATCCCTCAAACTTCTCTTGAACAAAAAATCTGAGTCTACACCTCAAAAGGAAGGTGCATACCATATATCAAGTCTCTACTACTGCTGGTTCATGAGAAGAAGATTTACAAAGATTTTGGTGCCCCTTGGGGGCGTGGCACCACCCAGGAGGAGGGGCAACTTCATTTGAACAAATCTGAATTGGCATTAGGTAATAAACATTTAGCCGACATTTGAATAAAATTGGGCTCGTGGTTTAGGAGGAGAAGTCGATAATGTAAAGTTAACGCCGGACGGACGCCGGACGGATCACGATCAGTAAAGCTCCCGCTGAGCTTCGCTCAGGTGAGCTAAAAAATACAAATGATTCGAGTCAGCATTCATTAGTTTTTGGATGGAAACCAAATTCAATATGGCAACCATATTGAATTGTCTAGCTAGACCAAAATCGAAAAGGAGCATTATCTGGTCATCCACAAGTAACCCCTAAAATTATGATTTGAACAAATAAGTGGTTCCTTAGTTGGACGGAAACCAAAAGTCAATGGACAGATTCTTGATGACAGACAGATGGACAGACAGATGGATGGAAGGATGGACGGACATAGTGAAAACATGATGCTCCCCAAGAGGTTCTTGGGGGCATAAAAAGTGTTCAAACTTAAGACCCCTCATTGTTTTTTTTTACTGAATTCCAAAAATGAAAACATATTCTATTTTCAATTACTAGCTTGTTCTCAGCATTTATTCAATTATATCTTGTCATGGAGCTCTCTGAAAGAAAATATAGTAGATTAAATGCCTGTACTGGATGTATGGAGGCCAAATAGGTAAAACAAATCAAGGGGAATTTGGTGATTGTCAGGCCAATTTCTTAACATAATAATAACCAGATTTTTTATTCAATTAAACAGGAATTTGCTCTATAACTTTTATTATATGCCTTTTCCTTTTCCTCCAGTTCCACATTTACAAATCCACACATAACATATGTTCCATACAGATTTCTGTTGACAGACTATTTTTCCAATCAACGTCATGGATTCATCAAAATAACTAAATTCCACCCATTTTCGTAATTGGCCAGTCAAAACATCACATTCTGACCTGGATCAATTCATAAGCCACAGTGACAGCCGACAAATGAAATGTCAATTGGAAAATGTTCAAATCCACCAACATTAAACAAAATTAAACTTATTCTCCAACTGGGAAGTGATTTCATAACACTCAAATTTTGTCCATGAAACATGTATCTCTCAGATAACGGCTCCTAATTTCTTCAAACATGAACAAATAACCTATTTGGACAAATTTTCAATTATATTTTTCTGTCTATATATATCGATCTGCCACATGTGTTTGCAAATTTAAAGTTTTGTTTTTATTTAGAGCAGATGTCAGAACTGTGTGATGTTTGAATTTTAAAATTAATGAATTCTATGTTATAGAGGCATGTAATAAACACAGAACACCATGATGTGGGAATGCGTTTGTCAATACAGGATTCATGCTATCGCGGAAGGAAGGAATTTGAAGCTGTGCCTCTCATTCTTTCCTTCCAACCTGGCACTTGTCTGTATTGATGAACACATTCAAATATCATGACATTCTATGTATTTATGCAATTAATTTATCAATTTTGTATCAAACATATGCTAAATGTTTTTGTGTTTGGACATTATACTCAATTAACAGGGTTATTCAATTAGGAGATATCCAGTTTAGTGGGTTCTGTTGTACAAACGTGTTTCCTGGATAATTAATTTTTTTTTCTTTTTGGTTCTAAAACATATGTTACAAACACACATTGGAATGAGCTTCACAAGCTCCTTCTGATTGGGAACAAAGGCAAATATTTTTAAAAATTATGTATTGTGCTTACCGCGAATCATTTCTGACCAAGTTTGATTATGCACTGTTCGAAATTCTAGTATATAATGCTGAACAGGGCGACCATTAGCCACAACCTCCACCCAACGTAATTTCATTGATGTTGATGTTATACTCCAGTTTTCAACATATGGACGACCAGGTGCAAATGGAGATCCTAAAAAATTATTGAAAAATTGTGTAAAATTAGACTCTTTAAAGGGTTCTGCAAATCTCTACAATAGTTTTCAAACATTTATTCTAAGTTGCTATTCAGTCAGAAAAGAGTAAAATGTAGTCATATCTTTTTTTAACATATTATTGGAGTGTCTACATATCTAAGAGATGGACAACATATCGAAAAACTGAACTGATACTGATATCATGGGCATACCGAAAAACCGAACCAATCACTGAATACCAAAACTGTCTGAACTATCAAATTTTCCTATATGCACTATTTATAAGGCCCTGTAGAGGCTTGATAGCAGTTGAAGGGTTCATTCTGATGAAAGAAGTAACTGATTTTATTTTCAGTTTTGTTAACCTTCAGGGGCCTGGGTAATTGCAAGAATTCTCACTAGACTTCAACCTGCACATGCCCAGCTACTGAAGCAGTGATTTCTAGCCAAGAATTGGCTGTCTGCCTGACTTGGCTAGCAATCACTGCCCAGGAACTTTGTCTATTGTCAGCAGGACCTCTTGAAGTTAGCATGGTCTGGGAATATGTTCTAAGATTGCATATGCCTGAAATAGGGCTTTAAAGGTTAAAGTGTGTTTAGAACAAGTCAAAAAATTACTTGTTTTCATAAAAGAATGACACTGTTGAATTCATTGCAGTGTTATTTGTGGCACTGAGGTAGAATAATACAAAAACAACTTATTCTGTATTTTACTGATGTGTATTCCTCTTTGGTACTACATGTATCAGCAAATGTCAGTCAAGTCAGATACCAAATATCGAACCAGTTCCAAGTTTTCCCCATTAAAAATACCAAAAGCGATACCAAACTCAAAATTCCAATACCGCCCATCTCTAATATATTTTATTATACGCTAAACAATAGATTATCAAAAAAATTGCGGAAAGACAGAAATCGTATCCCCCACTGTGAAGATATAGAAATTTTCACTTTCACGGTATCAATAAAAATGGCGGCTTTCA
Organism: Pictodentalium vernedei; assembly: GCA_031216915.1. Classification (NCBI taxonomy): domain Eukaryota; kingdom Metazoa; phylum Mollusca; class Scaphopoda; order Dentaliida; family Dentaliidae; genus Pictodentalium; species Pictodentalium vernedei. Next base: position 128,908,607 of record CM062289.1, read on the forward strand.
AAGCATCACTTCAAGGTGAATACAAGTCAAATTATCACTGGAAATGATCCATTTGTTCTAAAAACGTATAATGAAAAGAAAATCTAGTGTTTTTGAGTGGATATCGGTCATTTCCAGCAATAATTCAACACATATTCAACTTGAATTGATGTATGAAAACCGCCAGCTGAATCAGATCGCAAGATGCTACATGTTCCGAGTATTGATCAAATCACTTCCGTGTATCAATGCGCGGAAGTTTACTTTCATGTATCAATTCAAGGTTGAAACACATGGAATTATCAATAGGAATGATCAGCTTCTTATAAAAAGCGTATAAAAAAAATAAAATCTAGTGCCAGTATTTTAGAGTGGATACTGAAAATTATCTCACTTGTGACAGAGACAATTAGTTATTTTCACTTGCACAAACACTAGGGAAAACTAAACATGTGTCTCAGTCACTCATCAGATAATTTGGGGTATCCACTCAAAATCTCTAGATATCCTCTGTCTATCTGATAAACTGTAACAAGATATAATTTTTCTGTACGTTTTGCCACTTGGTTGGTCCAAAATTATCTGTCTCATTTCTAGAGTTATTTTGGAAAAGTGAATGATAATGCTGTTGAGGAATACATTGTTAGAAAGAACTCTTCTAAAGAACCGTGCCTGTAACTAAGCAATCTGTCAATTTCCTTGATCAGCACAACTTGCATATTTGACAGAAATCAATTCAGTTCTTCCCGATGTAATAACCAGTACAATTTGTTGAAGTTTAATATAAGTTTATGTAAACATACATTGTATATTTCTAAACAACACTTCTCATATTAAAACCCTTTATACTACTTTTAATTTAATGACATTTCCAGTTTAGCAAGCTTCATCAAATTCTCTCTTACAGAGAGCTTTCCAATAAATAGTAACAGGCATTGATCTTGATCATGTACAAGTACAACTAACATGCATTAACAATTTAATTTCTTATCAACCTACCTTACAATTGTTAACTACAGGCTTGCACTACAGTGGAAGACCCTAACTCGGAAAATATACTCTCTATTTTGATCTTTCCCAAGCAATTTGGGAAAGAAAAGTGGTGCAAAAGCATCAAGAAAAAATAAGCCAAAACTGGGTCGAGTGCTACCGGCGCAGACCCAGTAGGGGATGCTCTTCTCTTAGTACAATCCCACGACTTCCAGAACCAGTGTGCAAGCAGTCACCAATGAATCATTCTTTTTTCGTCCGCCATGTGGCAGGACATCCATTTCTGCATTCAGAAACAGTGATAATTCAACTCGTTGATAATCGTTACCTGTGACTGGAATTATGGATCTTAGGATCGTATAATAACAGGACTGTGTTTTATATATTCTCGTTATTATTTTCAACCACATTTTCATTGTATTTTATATATTTTCCTTGTTGCATGCAACTTTCGCGTACCGTGCAGTGCATACATAAAATTTTTCGATTGATAAATTTTATTATTATTATTGGAGTTAGGTGTCAATGGGGGACTGTGTGGTCAGGATTTCTCCTCTCTGTTGAGGGCAGAATTTCTGTTTTTTGGGTCCCTGTCGGCCGTCTGGGTTCAGTTGTGTTCCCGCCGGTACTTTTTCTGCCACCTTTCTCTTGTAGTTGGGGGTGTTCTTCTACTTTCTACATCTATTGAGTTCACCTTTTTCTTCTACTACTCTCACCTCTGCTATGTCCAGTACGGTTCCTTTAGGGCAATGCCCTTTGCCCCCGCTTATGGTGCATTCTCGTAGCCATTCTTTCCACACCCACAGGAGAGGGGGGGAGGGAGTACGCTGTCATTTTGGAGCCTCCCAACACGACCATGTCTGGTGAGAGTTATACCCCCTCAGTGGGGGATGTGCAGTTTTTAACCATGGTGGATACTGCAGGAGCTGTTGAGTTGAAGAGATGCCTGGTTCCGGGACTATGGTCCCTCTCCAGTCGACATCTGAGGCTGCCACTAGGGTTGTGACTCCTCCTTTGGAGGCAGAGCTTGGTTGCTCGCTCCACTTTCCGCCAGTTTCAACAGCTCTCGTTGTATCTGCTGCTACTGCAGTTTCATCTGCAACGTCATCGGTCACTGTTTCAGACGACGTCGGCTTATCCCTGCAGGGGTCTGCAGTGATGTCTGGTAGTGTGGATGTAGGGTATCAGCCTCAGCCTTCCCTGACTTCAACTCGGCGAAGTCGGAAGTGACTGCCGACCGAACCCCCAGCTGTGGCCTCTCAGCCGTTGAGCACAGCAGTTTTATCCCTGCAGGGGTCTGCAGAGATGTCTGGTAGTGTAGACTTGGGGTATCGGCCTCACAGCAGTTTTATCCCTACAGGGGTCTGCAGAGATGTCTGGTAGTGTAGATGTGGGTATCGGCCTCAGCCTTCCCTGACTTCAACTCGGCGAAGTTGGAAGGGGCTGACGGCCGAACCCTCTACTGTGGTCTCTCAGCCGTCGAGCACCGCAGTTTCCTCAATGGATTCGGATGTTCATGGTGGGGCCACCATGAGCTCTGTCTTGTTTCCATCCATGCACATTGGTCTGGTCTCATGGCCAGTTTTGTGGGACCAATGCCTTTTGTGCAGCCTGGACCTGAGTTTCCGCTCTGTAGATCCTCGGAGTATGTCATACCCCTATACACATCTGCCTTTGGATGTTTCGGCTGCAGCCCGTCACCACGCATCGGGTGTATTTGAGTATCGTGACCCTTCGCTGGTTAAAAGAGTCAGGAGTGAAGCCATTTTGCCGGTTCGTTCCCACGTCGATCTGGCGGACATGGTCAGTGAGCTTAGGGAGGTTAGGGAGGCCCTCTCCTTGCTCACTCAGGTTCTGTCCAGAGCCTTCTCGTTGCTTCCAGCGAGGCTACGAGTGGTTTCCGGGTGCCCCCTGTGGCACCGCCTCCCGGGATTGGAAATAGGCTGCTTTCTGATCCCCCTGGTTTGCCTACACCATGGGAGGCGTCGGCTGGTTTGCCCATGATGGGCTATGTGTCTTTCGATTCAGGTGATGAGTCTGACATACCTTACGTCGAGAGCCAACAGTCTTCTGACTTGGGGGCAGCTCTTGATTTTGTGTATGGGTTCCTTCCAGATCTCAAACCGGCAAACCAGCCAACAGTGTCAGCCTGGCCGCGATCACCGGTCGCGCGCCTACAGCCTGTGGAGCAACCTGCTTCTGGGTGCCTTCGACCGTGCCTGTCGGTACAGGTGGTTGAAGCGTTTACAGCTTTGGACTCTAAGCTGAGTTCCTATGGCTATGAAGATGTTCTTCTTCACCAGGGTTGACACTCTTTTGCCTCCGGCGTGTTATTGTTCCTACGATTCTGCCAATCCGTCAGTCTGCCAGACTTTGACGGTCTTGGATCAGGACTCCAACTCCCTCGGGCTTCCAAGCCCAAGTCGGCCATTATTCATAGGGAGACTCTGGAGTCTGTGTTAGGCTTATCAAGAGAGATGCTGGACATGCTTTCTCTCTCAGATCACATCATCTCTACTTTGCTGCTTATCTGCCCCCAGATAAGTTTTGACGACATACAGGCTCCTTTGTGTGTGCTGTCCAAGGCGCTCATGCACCTTACTCACACGCATGCCTGTAACACGGCTAACTTGGAATTAGTTTACAGGGACACTGCGCTGGACACAAGCCATTCCCTTCCTGAGGGGCAGAGCGCTGCTCTTCGATCTGCTTCTTCGGCAGATCCACAACTATTCCATGGTTCTGTGGCGACGGTCCGGGATGATGCCCTATGTCATTCCATAGATCAGCTGCTGCTTCGTCAGCTTGATCACCCTTCTGTTGGAGGCAGGGGCCGTCCAAAGCCTAACAAGTGCCCTCCTGCTTCCTCTGCAAAGCCAAGGGCTGATCCTCCTCCCGCCGCTTCTACTTACTCATGGGGTAAGGGTAGGCGTCGGCAGTCATCACCTCGATTTGTCCCAGGTTGAGGCATCCAACTCAGTCGAGAGTGCCTCTTCCAACACAAGTCCCTTTCGACATTACACGTTGGGAACTTTTGATCATGGAGATAGGCAATCTCTTGTTAAAGGGGGCGATCAAGGTCATCGAGAACATTCATTCAGTGGGATATTCTTCCTGTCTGTTCTTGGGGCCGAAGACGGACGGCTGACTCCGACCGGTTATCGATCTGAGTATCCTGAACCAGTCTATCATTGCTCCTAAGTTCAGCATGGTGACATTCAGGTCGGTTCGCCGCTCCACTCACCAGTGAGTTTTTGCTTCCAGCATTGACCTACGAGACGCCTACTTTCACGTTCCGATTCATCGGACATCATGAAAGTATCTCAGGTTCGCTTTTCTGGGGACGAGTTTACCAGTTCAAGGCCATGTCCTTCGGCCTCAACCTGGCTCCTTGGGCCTTCACCCGCCTAATGTTGCATGTGTTAGCCTTACATCGCACACAGTCCACAGTGACTACTTCGGCATATCTAGATGATATCCTCCAGAGGCATTCCAATGATGCCTTTCTGGAGTCGGATGTCAACACACTGTTGAGCCTGCTCACACTGCTAGGGTTCAGAGTCAACGAGGAGAAGTCGGACCTGGTCCCTTCTCCGTCATTTAGTCATCTAGGGATGGACTTCCGTACTCAGCTGAATACAGTGGTGGTTTCCCGGGCAAGGGCTGTGATTCTCTCAGCTTTTGCCCCGACTCTGTCCCAGTCCATGTCCGCAACAGCTAGGATTCTTTCCCGGCTGCTCAGTCACTGCGGTTCGGTGACGGATCTCATTCCTCTAGGTCGGCTGCATGTCAGACCTCTCCAAAACTTTCTGCTCAATTGTTGGAGGCCGAATGTCGATCCTCTGGATCTGGTGCTTCAGTTACCAGAGTCTCTTCATCACCAGTGGATTATGCAGGGAGTTCTGTTGGACTTCCCCATGTCTGATTGTGTTCTGACGGCGATCTTGGATTGGGTGAGATGTTGGATCCTCTAGGTCTTTTCCTTCACGGGTCATGGGACCAGGATCGGGCAGCTCTTCATGTCAACCAGAAGGAGCTTCTAGCTCTTCTTCTGAGTTTCCGGCAGTGGATCCCCCACCTTTCAAATCGCCAGGTCCTTCTGTTGTCCGACGATTCAACAGTAGTTGCTTACATTCGGAACCAGGGTGGCACGCCCTCTCTTCCCATGTACGAATTGGCTCGGGATCTTCTACTGCTCGCTCAGGATGTCAACTCCAGAGTGGTGTTTCATCACATTCTCAGGTGTCTGAACATCCTCGCCGACTCCCTATCCCAACGGGGCAGGTTCATTTCCACTGAGTGATGCTCCACAGGGCGGTGTTCCAGTCACTTTGCGATCTCTGGTGTCGTCCCCACATCGATCTCTTTGTGACTCTTTGGAACCATCAGGTGAACACTTTCGTGTCCCCATGTTCAGATCCTCTGGCTTTTGCCGTGGATGCTCTGTCACTCGATTGGAATGGTCTTGTCGGCTACGCCTTCCCGCTGGTTCTGATTCTGCCTCTGGTTCTAATAAAGATACAAACCTGCAGTTGTCGAATCATTTTGATCGCTCCCCTGATGCCTCAGTGGGTGTGGATCAATCTGCTTCACTCTCTGTTGGCGGCGGGTTCCGGGGCACATCTCCCTCTACGTCGCGACCTTTTTGCCAAGGTCACCCGAGGAGGTTTCACGTCAACCCAACTTCATTGTGCCTTCGCGCATATCTTTTGTCAGGTCCTGTCTCCTCCGTAGAGGTTTTTCGAGACGGGCAGTGGCGTGCATTTCTTCTTCAAGGAGACACTCCACTGGCTTAGCCTATGCGGCAAAGTGGAAGGTCTTCTGTCGATGGTGTGCCAATCCTTTGATCACACAGATTGCAGAGTTTTCTGGTATACCTGTTTGATTCTCAGGGTCTCCAGCTTGTTACCATCAAAGGGTACAGGTCCATGATTTTGGAGACCTTTTCGTATGTGGGACAGTGTCATATCGGCACTAATCCATACCTCTCCAAGCTTAGTCCAAGATGGAATCTTTCTTGGGTGCTGCTTTGCTTGGGGGGGGGGGGGGGGGGGGGGGGGGGGGGAGCTGTTAGAACCTTTATCCCAGGTGGATATGCATTTTCTCACATACTAGACGGCTTTTCTGATGGCTTTTGCCTCAGCCAGACGGGTTAGTGAGCTTTGGACTATGGGCCCTGTTTCTTCTGCTAAGGCTGTTGTCTGCCCTAGCCATTCAGCCTCTTACAAATTCAGTTCCAGCTCTGTGCTGTTACTGCCCTTTCTGTCTGTGTGTCACACAGAACCATACGACTCATCTCTCATTGTCTTTTACTAATGTTTGTGATGCTATGATTTGATAGGCCTAGGGACCTCTTCCTCTGTCCATGATTCCAGTGCAATTGGGTTATGTGGGGGTTGGTTATGTGATTCCCTCCATCCTATTGTCTATTCAGCCTGTAGTAAACAATTCTAAGGTAGGTTGATAAGAAATATAAATTTTATAGTAAATTTCCTTTCTTATTATACCTACCGCAATTGTTTACATGGAGGCCCTCCCATCTTCCTCCACGCTGATCACATAACACCTATGCTGGCAGACTCAAAGAATGATTCATTGGTGCCTGTTTGTGCACTGGTTCTGGAAGTCGTGGAATTGTACTAAGAGAAGAGCGTCCCCTACTGGGTCTGCGCTGGTAGCACTCGACCCAGTTTTGGCTTATTTTTTCTTGGTGCTTTTGCACCACTTTTCTTTCCCAAATCGCTTGGGAAAGATCACAATAGAGAGTATATTTTCCGAGTTAGGGTCTTCCACTGTAGCGCAAGCCTATAGTAAACAATTTCAGTGGGTATAATAAGAAAGGAAATTTACTATAAAATTTATATATCCAGCATAACTGACCCTTGGAATTGAAGAAGATTGAGTGACAAGCTCTTTGTGATTTACAAAGTATTCTTTGTCTTTTATGGTGACGGACAAACTACAAAAATAATATTTCTACCGTTAGGCCTAAAAGAGTTAAAAATCTGTTTCTCAGGTCCACCTGGATGGTCCTTTGGGCTGCCACATGTAGTGATTAGCCAATAAGGATTTGCAACCATCATCTGCTTGCCGATTAGATGAGCGCACAATCAGCCAACTGTGAGAGCAGATGTCAGAAGTCACAACCAAAAAGGATTAGTAGATTCAAGAACGCATGGAACAGGGTTAATTTTACAGTACAGTCAGGTTGAACATGTCCGTTGATCTCAAGAGCAAGTCATTGTGTGTACCAAAATAAAAGTATGAAGTCAGCAGAAAGATGTTAACAGTGCAGTGTCTTTGATCGATGTGAAAATAGGCAATTCAAAAGCTTCTTATTCTTTCGATGTACTTCATATTAACTTTGAAGTAAAAGTATTTAATCTACATGGGGATTTGCCTCGTTACAATTTATGGGTAGTTTTTCATAAATCGTAACAAGGCAAACATATTGGGGATGCAACTAAATAAATATGCATCAATCAAAAAATGTAAAAAGTTTTGGGTCTCCCTGAGTTTGTACTCTTATTGGAAGAGACTGAAAGGCAATATAAATGTCCAATGAGGAGTTTCAAATTCAATGAGGGATTGCCTGAGAATCAAAACACTTTTTTATTTTAGCCTTAAGACTCCTCATTGTTTTTTTTCTTAATTCCAAAAATGAAAACATATTCTATTTCCAATTACCATTGCAATAAGTTATTCTCAGCATTTAATCTATTATATCTTGTCATGGAGCTCTCTGAAGCAAAATATAATAAATTAAATGCCTGTACTGGATTATGGAAACCAAATAGGTACTATTTTTAAATTCCACCTTCATTTAAATTTAATTTCAAGATGAAATTGAATAAAATATATCAAAGGGCAATTAAATAATATATACTTATTTTCTGAATTTAACTATTGAATTATGTTCTAATTTGAATCATGCACAACAGATTAAAGTTATACTCCAACTGTGAAAACAATTGGTTGATATGAGTGTATTTTATGTTCATTTGTTATTGTCCACTTTGTGTTGACAGTGAATAAAGAAGAATTGGGTAACAAGATTGTTTACAAATGAGGTGACAGGGATATCAAATGATGAAACAGCAATTCATAGTACTGGAGGGGTGCTGTCAGAGTATGTGTAACTTGTACAGGAAGTGGGATATTATGTTGAATAATCCACAAATCATTTCAACACTGCTGCCAATTATTGTGGCAACTTATTACATGTAAGCTTGTTACTGCTTGTATGAGGTCATGAATCAAATGCAGATATGAACAATTTGATCCTGTGGTGTTCCATATAACCATCGGCACGAACCGATGTTCAAACACTTCTACCGATGACCAACTGATGGCTTAAAATTGCCCGATGTCAGATGTGATTGCTGAACATTGGTTAATTACTGGCCACATGCTCTCTTTTTATAAAAATAAAAATTTTTATGTCCGATAATTTTCCCAAGTTAATAAAATTGATAAATTTGTCCCTTGAGAGCAACAAGGCTTTGCAATGCTTTAGCATTGCAAAGCCTTCTTGCACTCAAGGGACGATATACACCACCTCCCATGCTATTCTGTAGATTATGAGCCCTAAAGCATAAAACAAACCAAGAACATGAACTTTTTATGGCAAAGAAATAATTACCAAAATAAAATGAAAAAACTGCCTGCCCACATGTAATTTTAAAAAAAATGGCCTGAGAAACAGAAGAGTTACTTTGTGGGGCCTTAAATGAATCAAGAAACACGTACCTACATAGGGTCTACTGCTGAGTAGTGTTATACTGCTATACCTACATATAAAAAATGTTTTTCATAGTAACAGTACACAATATTATTGGGTCATAATCCCTGTGACAGGTACCAACTTTTCGTTGACAGGCAAAAAGCAGTCACCAGGACAGCCTGGAAAGAAATATAATTATTTGTACGCTTGCACAGAATAAATGCAAAACAATGGAAAGGCCAATCTCCCTAAACTAACAAATCCAACAAGGGCAATAACTCTAAAAAAAATGCTTGGACACAGTTGGTTCGCCAAACCTTTCATGACAGTAACACCAAATTCTATATATAAAATTTGGAAATAAAATCTAGAATGGCTTTCTTCACATGTGATGTGATGACAAGAACTGGTAATGTGTGGACAAAAAATTTGGAGTCCTACAAGTCAATAACTCACTATGAAATACTTTGAACACAACTGGTTTCGCAATCCCATTGAGGATTCCACTGCTTCCCAGCAGCCATGACCAGATTTGATGAAAAATTCATTTAACCATAACATAAAGAAATCATTGATCAAAAAGTCAATTCAATTTACAGGGGGGAAAATTGATTAAATGTGCCTAGATTAGGCCTAAAAAAATAAAAAATCTGTTTCTCAGGCCCTCCCGCATGGTCCTTTTGGTTGCCGCATGCTCTCTTTTTATAGCCAATTCAAACTTTAAAAAAAATAAAAATTAAATGGTTTATGTCTGATATTTTATCCAAGTTAAAAAAATTGATGAATTTGTCCCTTGAGTGCAAGAAGGCTTTGCAATGCTTTAGCATTGCAAAGCCTTCTTGCACTCAAGGGATGAAATACACCACCACCCATGCTATTCTGTAGATTATGAGGCCTAAAACTTGAACCAAGAACATGAACTTTTGATGACAAAAATGTAATTACTGAAATAAAAAATAAAATAAAAAAACGCTCGCCCGCATGCAATTTCACAAATAATGGCCTGAGAAACAGAAGATCTACTTTGTGTGGCCTTATACTAATTTTTGTGGCAGGAGATGTCCTGACCTGGGCAGGAATATCCATCAGTAGCATACAAGGAATTAAAAAGTGCTGTGACAGTCTTGAACAAGGCATAAATGCAATATAATGGTCATGGGGACAAAGGATTCAGAAAACTGAGCTAAACCTAAACTCAAACAAAATATAGAAAAGCTGAGCTGAAGTGAAATTCTTCCTAGAAACTAAGTCATTTTTGGCACAAACTTTGAAAAAAAAACACCTATACTATAAAGGTTAATAGATAGAGGGTATTTAGTGTTTTTGAGTGGATACCGAAAATTATCTCAGTAATTGCACAAGCGAAAATAACCATTTGTCTCTGTCATGAGTGAGATCATTTTTGGTATCCACTCAAAAACACTAGATTTTCTTTTTATTATACACTTTTTCTTTGAATCTGATCATTCCTATCGATAATTCCACTTGTTTCAATCTTGAATTGATGCATGAAAGTAAACAGCACATTGATACGTGGAAGTGATTTGATCGATACTCAGAACAGGTAGCGTCTTGCGATTTGATTCAGCTGGCGGGTTTCATGCATCAATTCAAGGTGAATACGTGTTGAATTATTGCTGGAAATGATCAGTATCTACTCAAAAACACTAGATTTTCTTTTCATTATATGTTTTTAGAACAAATTGCTCATTTCCAGTGATAATTTGACTCGTATTCACCTTGAAGTGATGCTTTGAAAACCGTCATTTTGATTGATACTGTGAAAGTGAAAATTTCTATATCTTCACAGTGGGGGATATGATTCTCTCTTTCCACAGTTTTTTTTTTGATAATCCATAGCTTAGCATATAATAAAAGTGCTTAAGGCCAAAAACTTCATCTGAAACCATTAACTGATCTGAAATAATGAAGCATCACTGCTGACCTAACCCATCATTCTTACAACTGAAAATGACAAAGAGTAATCCTTAAGTCTCCATTTTGCCACAAATTCCCCTTTTATATTGCTCTGAAAAAGTTGTTCCTTTCAAGATAGGATGCATTTATGTTGACAGTGTTTTTACATCACTGTTAGCTGCCTGTACACGCAGCCACCAATAATATATAGAAACACTGTTAAGTCATCTGCAGCTGTGTACATGTATATACAGTAGTTATTAAAATAAAATTAATCAGAGTACTTGAGGGTTAAACACAGAACTGCAACTGCTTTGGTGATATGTGATGATTCAAAATAACTAAACTAAATCTAAACTCTTGCAAATTGGACATGGATGCACTTGGGGGCATGACATAAGCTCCCACTACCAAGCTTGAATATAAGCAACCTGTCATTTGAAAAATTGCGACATCGACGCTGTAGCTGCGACGGGTGGTGCAATCTCACAAAATTCTAAGTTCATCAAGGGCCATAACTCCAAGAAAAATATTTGGAACAACACATGCATTGAACAGTGGCTCGACATCAATAAGATACACTTACATGCCAAATATAAAGTCATTCCATCAAGTATTTCAAAAGTTATTGAGTTTTGAAACTCGTTGGTCACAGACAGACCGACAGACCAACAGCTATAATCCAAGAAAAATATCTGGAACAACACATGCATTGAACAGTGGCTAGACATCAAAAAAGATACACTTACATGCCAAATATAAAGTCATTCCATCAAGTATTTCAAAAGTTATTGAGTTTTGAAACTCGTTGGTCACAGACAGACCGACCGACAGACCGACAGACAGACCAACATTGCCACTTATAGAGCTGCTAGTCGCAACTAAAAATGGGGTCCCCTGAGGGTGAATTTGTCAATGCTATCCCAAACAGTAGGCCATCTAGGTACATTTCTTGGTTTTGGCTTGAGACCTTGATTCAGACTGAGGCTCACAGAGGGTAAATTTGGATACCGCTACCGATATCATAGGCATACCGAAAAACCAAACCGAACCAATCACTGAATACCAAAACCGTCTGAATTTTCAAATGTTCCTATATGCACTATTTATAAGGCCCTGTAGAGGCTTGGTAGCAGTTGAAGGGTTATTCTGAGGAAAGAAGTGGCTGATTTTCTTTTAAGTTTTGTTAATCTTCAGGGGACTGGGTAATTGCAAGAATTCTCACTAGACTTCAACCTGCACATGTCCAGCTACTTAGCAGTGCTTTCTAGCCAAGTATTGGCTGCCTGCTGTGCAGGGTAGCATCACCAAATTCGCCATCTGGGGACCTCATTTTGCAGAGGACAGTCTGCTTATTTTCAGGCTTGCCCACTACTTTTTGGTAAGCAAGTTAAAAATAATAACATCTGAGTGATAATGTTTGGAAACTGCACAAGAGGGATATTACAGTTACCGTATTTACTCTATGTATTGGGACAGCTAAAAATAATTATTTTCACAGCTGTCCCAATTCTTAGAAAATGGGGAAAGAACAGAGCCTGGTCTTGATTTTATGCTGAATAAAGTTGTGTGTGATTCGTTTTCCATCACTATATACGAAAATCGCCGACAAATTTTTTATTATATTTTCATTTTTTGCTTCCAAAACATAGCTTATGATCCCTAATTGGAATGAGCATATTGGGCACGTTCCAATGAGGGATCATAAGCTATGTTTTGGAAGCAAAAAAAGGAAATTTTTAGTTACTCGAGAATTTTTTTTATGAGTGTCGTCTGCTACTAGCGACCGGCCAACTGGAAACAAATCTCCTGAATGTCCCAAACTTTGGAGCATAAAAAAATATAGTTTTCTGGAAAAAATGTGTGCCCCAAATCATAGAGTGTCCCAATACACAGAGTAAATACAGTACATTAAGTAAGAGGTTAATTATTGACAGGTTGACCTAATCAATATCATACTTGAAAGTGGCATGCAAAGATTTGTTTATTTCATTGTCATTCTCAGATTTAGATGCCTTTATCATACTACCATTATTCTATGGCACAATTTCTGTTTTATTACTTAATGAAGTATTACCTTGTACAGTCAGAAAAGCAGATTGTGAAACACTGTTCACACTGGTTTGGGCAAAGCATTCGTATTTTCCTTGATGCAGATATTTGACATTTTTGATAAATAGGCCTGCAAAGTTCTGTGACTCTCCCTGAAATAAACATGACAATGTTAGTTTAAACAGTAATTTTTTTAAAATGTCTTCAAATATACAGAATATATACTGTAAAAATATTCCATTTTCTGGCGACATTTTTTTAAAATAACCTTTCTATATCAATATATTTATGTTGGTTTATTCATTTACTTATGTTTATGTTTTTCGGAAATGCGCAGAAGTTCAACAAAGAAATGTTCTAACCTTAAACTGTCAATAGATGGAAAATTGTAAATGGACCTAGTTTCCATGATGTAGCAAAATAGAGTGCAGACACCTTGCAGTGTCCTCAAAGATCCCCCTTGACAGCAACAGCCCCATCTCTACAAAATTCATTTTTGAGGGTGCACCAGACCTGTTAACCTCTGAATATGAATGTCAGTGAGATTTTGGTGAGCTATAAGGGAGATTTGCATGTGCAACCAGCACATCAATAATTTACATTTCATGCTTTTCACCCTCACCCTTACTCCATCCTAATACAATATATGTCATTCCATTTGAACAATTTAAATGGTATTTTTCAATGAAAGCATACAAATAATGTATGGACACCACTAGATCCAGCTCTGAGGTTGTCCCAATCACATCCATGTTTAAATTTTTTTCTTCACAAAGTTCTAAAATATTCCAGGTTTTCTGAGACATGTATCAGATTTGGCCACCATGTTAGAATTTGGGGTCCAGTTTGGGTAATTTTAGATATTTGACAGTTGTTGTTTATGGTAATTCAATATCCCTCACTTAGCCCCCTGCGATTATGGATTTTTCTTCAACTCAACTTTCGACTTGAACTTGCTTAAAAAAATGTTCGAGTCGACCAAATATCAAATTCGAACCAAGTTAGCCAAAACTAGGTGTCCAAGTGTGGTTTCGTATGTGACTTTTTTCAGTTTAAAATAGCCATGCACATTAGGATTGTTTTGGCATTGTTTTGATGATTTATACGCATATTCATGCTAACATTCAGCAGTTCTTACGTTAGCAATGCAGCACACTTGATTGCATGGTTGAATAGGAGACAAAGAATCTGTATGTACCTGTGATTGTTTTGCTCCCTTCTCGACTTTAAGCTTGGCATCGTCCAAGCTTCTTACTGAAGTGTACCAGAGGTGAAATGTAGTCCCTGTCGCTTGGGTTTTGTTCGACACCTTACATGTATTACATGGCTTTATCCACTGTAAAATATGAGTGTATTACCGATGTCATTTGGTGACACGCATGATTCCAAATAACATTGGTAATACACGGTAAGTTCCAAGCTGACGAAGTGTGCTTGCAGTTCATGCTCAATTCCTCACATTGTTTTGACAATTTAGCCAGTATTAAAAGAACAAATTTCCGTATATCTTGAAATTTTTTGATAATTTTTTTTCATATTCGATTTTTATATTCGTGTTTTTATTTTCGACTCAACTTTGACTCGAACAATGGAATACTCGCAGGGCCTACCCTCACCTCCATCACCACCACCACCATACCAAATAACTACTAATCGATGGGTATTATTGCCACTGATGATGGGGATTTGGAAAGAGGATGATTTAATTTGTCAAAGAAACATGAAAATGTTATCACAAGACAAAATGTCTCAGACCTTTTGTGCACCAATTTCAGTGAGGAGACATTTCGGCCTTTGGGTGTTGGGGGTGGGGGGGGGGGGGGGGGGGGTACAAATACCATTCGGAAATTTCTGGAAGTGTACTCCTCAGGTTCCGCTCCACAGTTTTCCAGGCATTTCCAAATATGACATGCCATGCACTCTCTTCAAATGCAAATATTCTTTAACTTAGTCATCTAACCCATAACATGTATTACATTTCCCAAATCCACAAAAAATATATACCGTATTTCATCTAAATTTTTAGACGCCCAAAAATAATTAAATTTTCCAGTTTCCGAAAACTTCGAAAATGGCCAAAATTCACATGGACAGCAAATGTGGGTGGAAATTTTTTAAAAACACACTGTATCGGTTAATAAAATAATTGTACACGAACGGTGGGGGTACCTCAGAAATGGGAAAGATAAAATAGCTGTTCAATACAGCGACTTTAATCATCAGCATAAATGAATAAATTGAACATACCGAATGAATGAAATGAAAAGTTTCCAATTGTTTGTTCTGTTTTTATTTACTTTCACAATAAATCCCTGAGAAGAAATCACTTTTGATCTACTGGTACTTGAAAAGTTTTGATGTTTCCACAAATTATGTTGAACAGTAATCAAGCCATATGCTTGTGTTGTTACTGTTAGATAAAACAAGAGGCCCCAGGGGGCCTGAGGGCGCTCACCTGACATGGTAGCCTAAATATCAACCCAGAGAATTGATTTCAACAAGTTGCATCTGCTCCTCCTAAGAAAAGCTTATACCAAATATCCAAAGATTCTGACCAGTGGATCTAAAAAAAAGATTTTTAAAGAATATTCCTCATATTGAACTAAATCATAATTCGGGCTCCCACAGGGAGCCCATATATGAACCCAGGGACTTGGCTTTAACAAACCTGAATCTCACACACCTAAGGATGCTGCACAACAAATATCAAAACATTCTGACTGTTGGATCTGAAGAAGAACATTTTTAAAGAAAATTCCTCATTTTGAACCAAGTTACAATTCGAGCTCCCACAATCAGCCCGAATATGGACCTAGGGACATGGCTTGAACAAACTTGAATCTTACCCCCCTAAGGATGCTGCATAAAAAATATCAAAAGCATTCATCTGCTGGATCTGAAGAAGATTTTTAAAGAAAATTCCTCATTTTGAACTAAGTTGTCATTCAGGCTCCCATAGTGAGCCCAAATATGAACCAAGGGACTTGGCTTGAACAAACTCGAATCTCAGCCCCCTAAGGTTGCTCCATGCCAAATATCAAAACATTCCAACTGCTGAATCTGAAGAAGATTTTTAAAGAAAAAGTCCTCATATTGACTAAGTTATAATTTGGGCTCCCACAGGGAGCCCAAAAATGGACCCATGGACTTGGCTTTAACACACTTGAATCCCCTCCTCCCTCCCCCCCCCCCCCCCCCCCCCCCCCCCCCCAGGATGCTACTCACCACATATCAAACCATTCCGACTGCTGGATCTGAAGAAGAAGATTTTTAAGAAAATTCCTCATTTCAAACTAAGTTACAATTCAAGCTCCCACAGTGAGCCCAAATATGGACCTAGGGACATGGCTTGAACAAACTTGAATCTCACCCCCTAAGGATGCTGCATACCAAATATCAAAACATTCCGACTGCTGGATCTAAAGAAGATTTTTAAAGAAAGTTCCTCATTTTGAACTAAGTTATAATTTAGGCTCCCACAGTGAGCCCAAATATGAACCCAGGGACTTGACTTGAACAAAATTGAATCTCACCTCACTGAGCATGGTGCATACCCAATATCAAAAGATTCTGCCTGCTGGATCTTGAGAAGAAGATTTTCAAAGAAATTTGCCTGAAATGCAGTAAGTTCAAATTTGGGCTCCTATACTGAGCCCAAATATAAACCCAGGGGGCCGATTTGAAGAAACTTGAATCAGATCCACCCCAAAATGTTGCATACCAAATATCAAAAGATTCTGCCTGCTGGATCTGGAGAAGATTTTTGAAGAAATTTGCCTGAAATGCACTAAGTTCGAATTCGAGCTTCTATAGTGAGCCCAAATATGAATCTAGGGAGCCGATTTGAACAAAATTGAATCAGATCCACCCCACAATGTTGCATATCAAATATCAAAAGATTCTGCCTGCAGGATCTGGAGAAGAAGATTTTTGAAGAAATTTGCCTGAAATGCACTAAGTTCGAATTCGAGCTTCTATAGTGAGCCCAAATATGAATCTAGGGAGCCGATTTGAACAAAACTGAATCAGATCCACCCCACAATGTTGCATACCAAATATCAAAAGATTCTGCCTGCTGGATCTGGAGAAGAAGATTTTTTAAGAAACTTGCCCAGGGCTTGACAATTCACGCGAACGCTCGTAACGTTCGCCTATCAGTTACGCAAAAAATAAATCGGGTGAACGGCGAATCGGTTAACAAAAAAATACCGTGCCTACCTCTTGAATGAATACAGTCAATACTCGATTTTTCCTGATCTAAATGTGCGTTGAAATCTTTGAAGATTCAAGAAAAAAACTGTCATATTTTCTCGAATTCGTGCCTCTTCAAACATTTGTATTCCCCACTCAACAATTGAAGAAAACATCCGGTGGATATGAAAACATCCGGTGGTTATTATGAAGTGAGAAAAACAGCCCCAGCATAGGTTGTACCGCTCATATTCTACACAAACCACAAAGGTGTTCGTTCAACAAAGTTGCAAACGGCTTAACGCGATATGCACGAGACAAACCTGCCTGAACTTGTGAAGTAAAATGTAAGTTGTAACTCGACCCAATCTGGCAATTGTTACTTCGTCCTCAATCTGAATATATCTGGCGGGACGAGTTGTCGCGTTTACAATGATGGGATGTCACATTTAATGATTAGCGCCTAAATGATTTGTTGAAAACTTTTTTCGCCTAAAAATAATTAAATATTATTACCAATTTGCCAGACGTTAATAAAACAATAAGTTATGTTCAAATAATATTTGAACATAGTTCTTCAGGACTCCGTCTACCAACCCAACGTTACTCTTACCGCCCATGGAAAAATCTTGTTGATATCTTTTATCAAAGTCGGAAATCATGTTGAATTCTAGGAATATTTAAACACAGTGCTCCGCATACCGATTGGATGTTACCCTTGCTTGCAGTGGAAATTGGCAATAGAACTTCTAGAAGCTATTCTTTCTTCTATCCGTTTACAACAGTGTTGATGACACCGGGTGGTGGTGGTAATAATAGTATTAGTAATAAACGCGATTTTGTCGGGCGCCATAGTTCATTAACGGCCTACAGATAGCTTAATATCTCATGGGCCATTAAAGGCCCTCGACTTCGTCTCGGCCCTCTAATGAACCCTCGGGCTGTCAAACATTTTTGTAGAGCCGCCAATAAACCATAGCGCCCTTAAAATCATATTACTGTAAAAATATTAGTCAGCACTGGGGGGGGGGGGGGGGGGGGGCGGGTGGGAGGCAAAACAATCTATTATCGGGCAGATATATGATAGGATTTTGAGAGCTCCCACCCCCCCCCCCCCCCCCCCATCTCTCCGTTAAAACAATAATTTGAGTCTTGAATCAAATGATAAACCCACATAATTCATCAATTTTTGAAGGTTTCATCTGGCAGAAATGAGGACGGGGTGCCCTTCCTTAAATTCGCATATAATTGTTGGTTTCGGCGGTCGTAGTAGCAAATATAATGGTTGGCAATCAAATCATTAATTTCCGGCCCACATCTTAAAAAAAATTGAAAAAGGCTTAGAAGCTCTAGGTGTCCCTATGTTCCAGAAGAAGGTGAGAGGAAGTGCACCCGGGTCCAGAATTTAGTGTACCCTCTTACGGCGCACAACCTACTCCTATCTTCCTTGCAGAAACTGAATAATTTTTATTGCAAGCTGTGCTGACGGAAACCATAGGAATGCCAAATATGGGGCCTAGCTCTGTTCGCCCCCTGGAGTGATCATCAGTACAATACCCAGTGTGACGGTTTGACCCCGTAAAATGCTGGGATGTTAGGAGCTCCTAACTGGGGGTAACGTGAAGTTTTGGTTTATTCTGTATTATCCCTTCAACTGTATCTCTGTCAGCCCCCCTTCCCCCTCCCCCCCCCTTGGTTTTTCATAAGGCTCAGCCTAAGCTTTTGCCGCACTCACAATCACAAAAGATTGCACTGAGAACGAACTGTCCCACCAGTAAAAGACGAATCCTCCCTGGCAGGGCCATATCCAGGACGTTTTTGGTACTGGTATACCGGTTTGGGCGCCCAAATTCTGTATACCTGCCGAAATTAGGTGACTATTTCATAACTGAATATAAAACAAATAGATTCACAAGGCACACAAAAATATTATTCTTGTAAAAAATCTTGGAAACACCATGCTAAAGATACGATGAAATCGTCATCGGGGTACCCATTGGTGTCCTCGATTCTCAAGAATTATGATCGAATGTATTGGATGATTCAGCTTAGATCTATCGGACGATACGGACCAGATTTCTGGATGATTATTTGGCATCCCATTCTACATGTCTGTCTCTCAATCCCCCCCCCACCCCAAGCTCCATTATTTCAAACAGCAGTCTGCTGTTTGAAATAATAAGAGTTTGGGGTGGGGGGGGGGGGGGGGGGCAGTCCCCCCCCACCCCCAGACTGTGCTTTTCCTTTATATTGTAACCTCCGCAGTTATGCCTGTTCCGAATCATTTGTAAACGTATTCCGAATCGTCCATAATCATATAATAGCAAACAGTTCATGATCTTGTCCGAATCGTCCAGAAATCTGGTCCGAATTGTCCACAGATCTGGGCCGAATCGTCCAAAAAATATTGTCCAAATTGTACATGGTCCGAATCGTCCAGACACCAAAATTGTCTGGGTAAATGGAAACTGGGACGAGACGACTTTTTTACCTCACTGCTAAAACTCTTCAATGCTCTGTTTTACAAACTCTTGGTGATTGCAGGTGAGATCAACTGACTGTTAGTATTATATAGTATACATGTACCTAATTCAGATACCGACTGCATTGCACCTCCACGTCTTTGTCACTAAGTGTTGTCAACTTGCCGAATCGGGTGTAAATTTAAATTACATGTATAAAGTTTTAAATATCCGAAAATACGTCATTTCCCTGCATCTGAGTGAAGTGTTACGGAGCGTAATAATTCCCTCAGATGTACGGAAATCGCTTCTTTTCAGTGCCAAAATAAAAAAAATTTTCCAAGCGACCAAACCATGGTCGGCCCGCCGAATCCGGCGATTGCCGTCTTTGATTATTAAAAATGGTACCCATACATATGAGATATTTTGTTTTTAGAATGATCAATCTGTTGATTCTTTTGAATAAAAGCAATGGTCTTCTATTTAACATAACATTGTATCTATAATGAAAAGACGGGTGGGGTAGGGGTAATAAGAGAACAAAATGAATAAGAAAGAAAACATGTTATCTCTATCAAGTTGATTCTAATTTCTTTATTGCAGTATCAAGAATATAACTTTCAAATTCATTAAAAATGGTACCCATACAGTAATATTGTTATTTAAGGTTCACAGCTGCTACTGACACGGTTGTTTTCCAACAACTTTATTATATCAAACGTAAATCGTGAAATGGTTAACCAAGAGGTTTACCAAAAATTTTAAGGCAACCGATCAAAAGGTTAACGAAAATTGGTTGACGCAACCTCCAAATAGGTTCCCCAAAATTTTGAATTGTCAAGTCCTGCTTGCCTGAAATGCACTAAGTTCAAATTTGGGCTCATATACTGAGCCCAAATATAAATCCAGGGGGCCAATTTGAAAAAACTTGAATCAGATCCACCCCACAATGTTGCGCACCAAATATCAAAAGATTCTGCCTGCTGGATCTTGAGAAGAAGATTTTCAAAGAAATTTGCCTGAAATGCACTAAGTTCAAATTTGGGCTCCTATACTGAGCCCAAATATAAACCCAGGGGGCCGATTTGAACAAACTTGAATCAGATCCACCCCACAATGTTGCATACCAAATATCAAAAGATTCTGCCTGCTGGATCTGGAGAAGATTTTTGAAGAAATTTGCCTGAAATGCACTAAGTTCGAATTTGGGCTTCTATAGTGAGCCCAAATATGAATCCAGGTGGCCGATTTGAACAGACTTGAATCAGATCCACCCCACAATGTTGCATATCAAATATCAAAAGATTCTGCCTGCAGGATCTGGAGAAGAAGATTTTTGAAGAAATTTGCCTGAAATGCACTAAGTTTGAATTCGAGCTTCTATAGTGAGCCCAAATATGAATCTAGGGAGCCGATTTGAACAAAATTGAATCAGATCCACCCCACAATGTTGCATACCAAATATCAAAAGATTCTGCCTGCAGGATCTGGAGAAGAATATTTTTGAAGAAATTTGCCTGAAATGCACTAAGTTCGAATTCGAGATTCTATAGTGAGCCCAAATATGAATCTAGGGAGCCGATTTGAACAAAATTGAATCAGATCCACCCCACAATGTTGCATACCAAATATCAAAAGATTCTGCCTGCTGGATCTGGAGAAGAAGATTTTTTAAGAAACTTGCCTGAAATGCACTAAGTTCAAATTTGGGCTCCTATACTGAGCCCAAATATAAACCCAGGGGGCTGATTTGAACAAACTTGAATCAGATCAACCCCACAATGTTGCATACCAAATATCAAAAGATTCTGCCTGCTGGATCTGGAGAAGAAGATTTTTTAAGAAATTTGCCTGAAATGCACCAAGCTCGAAATCGGGCTTCTATACTGAGCCCAAATATGAACCCAGGGGGCCAATTTGAACAAACTTGAATCAGATCCATCCTACACTGTTGCATACCAAATATTAAAAGATTCTGCCTGCTGGATCTGGAGAAGAAGATTTTTTAATGTTTTTCCCATTGCCTACGGTGTTAAAAAGTGCGGACTCAGCACTTTTTCAAAGTCCCGAAACTGTACCCTATGATAAAACTGATGGCAATTTTTTTTTACCAATTCTTTCTGTTGGTCCTAAGGAAGCTTCACACCAAATAAAAATTCTCGGTGCCGTGCTGTTTTGGAGATATGGGCGTTTTAATTTTTTTCTATTTTTAGCTCCTGCGGTTCCCACAGGGCTACGGGAAAAAAACAATTGGCATAAATTAGCTACTTATGACCCAATAAGCCCTCACATAAAATTTGGTTCAAATCAGCCTCTCGGTTCAGAAAATAGAAATTTTGGGCGGGGCTCCTCCCATAACGACGCCAAGTATAGCCCCACAAACTTCTCTTGAACAAATCTGAGTCTACACCTCAAAAGGAAGCTGCACACCAAATATCAAGTCTCTGCTACTGCTGGTTCATGAGAAGAAGATTTTTTAAGATTTCAGCACACTTTTTGGGTGTGGCCCTACCCATGGGCGAGGCAACTTGATTTGAACAAAATCAAATTGCGATGTCATAACAAACTATTATCTCAAATATCAATTAAATTGGTTCAGCGGTTTGGGAGGAGAAGATGCAAACACCATGTTCACGGACAACGAAGGACGGTGAGTGATCACTATAGCTCTCCTGACTGAAACTCAGGTGAGCTAAAAACCTGAGCTGGCTTCAGTGTTTTCAAAATGGACCAATGGAGCCATTCTAAGGCAATGAAGTGCAAACAATTTTTGAGTGGTGTGTATATTGGCTCCAAGCCTGTTCGGCCCGCCCTCTTTTCGCAAAAGAAAAACAAATATGAATTATGAGTTTTATTCAGCAGCACCCCCCCCCCCCCCCCCCCCCCACCCCATCGTGTGGAAACCAGTTGCTATTATTTAGATGGACGAAGACGAATTATTGACATGCAAGTTTAAATTATTGATTTAGAAATATTCACCCCCCCCCCCCCCCCTCCCCAGATGCAATGCAAAATGCTACATTTTATAAAAGCGAATACAAAATTAATTTTTAAAAAATAATTACTGGTATTAGCTCCATAGTTCTTCTCGTATTTCCTATTTTTCGTTTTTGGAAGCGTGCCCTCCCTACATACACTGCTGATGTTTATCGAAAAATAATATCGAAAACCGGTATGCTTTGACGTGTTTGGGTCCATGTGTTATTTTTGTGAAACCCTGCAGCAGCACGTGTTGACCTCATTGTCGTTTGTTCTATTTTTAATATTGGAAAATTTTGTTGGTGTTCAGTGCACTGAATATGTTTATTCGAAGCAATAATTACACTGTTCTGTTGCTGGTGCATGGTTTTACTGCATTATATGGATTTATTTATGGGACCCTTTCATTTTTGTCGTCATTTTAGGTCAGTTCAACATAACATTTGTGGGTTTTTCTCTTTCCAAATCTCGAAGGAGTCTAATGAAAGCACACGTTTTGAAAACAAAAATTTGATTGGTCAGTTCGTCAGACATGTCAGTTCGAGGAGGAAAACAATACTTACCTGTCAATAAATAAAGAACAAGTTTGCAAATAGTGTTGTTTTAATCATTCTATTTCTATTGTACAATATATTGTGCATACAATACATGTTTTTAACATAAAACAAAGAAAGAAAGATGAAATATTCAACTGAAAAGAAAATCAATGTCATTTTTGATTTATGTTTCACTGGGATTTTCACACCACACCAGTCCGGGACGATCTTTGAGTGGGTGCCCGAAAATTTTGAGGCTTAAAAAAAATTATTTTTTGATGAAAAAATGGTGTCCGAATACAAAAAGTGTCCGAAAATTTAGATGAAATACGGTAACACTATCTGACTAAGAAGAAATAAACAATCTGAATGTGGGGGAATAAATTGTCAAAGGCAAGACTTCACCCTGCAGAACTGCATGAAAAAATCCCCCCAAAACCAGTCATTTTCAGCCATCCAGCAGCCTTAAAACCAGAATTTTCACGCCATTCCCACTTATCTACCCCTGGAGCATAGTATCCCCTGTTTCTAAAATGCCAAAAATGGTATGTTTCCATTTCATTTTTTAGTTACATGTCTGGTAACAAACCCATGTAAAAATGACATTTTAAAAAATAGCCAATTTTTCAATGCCACTGTTTCCCATAATTCATCTGGTAATTTACCCCTGTGCATCAGACTCCAACTTTGTGACCAAAACTTCAAATTCTCTTGTCCAACAAATAGCCTAATGTAATCATATATGTGATATTAAAAATATATCTCCAATTTACATGGCATTAGTTTAAACATATGCCCTGTGTTTAGAATTGCACCCCTGTGCAATAGTGCAAAACTCTAGAGCGGAACCTCAACTATGACTTGTACAACAGAACAAAAATCAGGAGTTATTGACTATTCAAAACTGTGTCTGTTGTGTATCGATTTTCAGCTGTAATTTTTGGACATATCATGGAAGCAAGGTGAATTTGTGTGAGGAAATTGTTTGTGATCTACTTTTGAGCTGTATTTTACTGCTTTGCCATAGCAGATTACAGATCAAGAGGTAATTGAATGAAAGTGTCAATGACACTGTAGCTCAACTTGTCATGACATGTACATGTATAGTATGCGACACAGCAATGACAAACATCTAGGTAATGACCTGATAACAAAGGTACATATAAAGTATTGTAACGGTCTGTACATATATACTGACCGTTGCCTGTAACAAATCTATAGGTAAAGTATTGTAAAGGTGGGTGACAGTCAGATGCTAAACTAGAAAAGAAATCTTTGAGTCCCAGAGTGGATCTGACTGAACCCCAAAATATTTGTTCTCATAGCACAGTGATAACAAAGGCACCCCAAAACACACTCATTCCTGTCCCAAGGTGAAAACAAAGGTACCCAAGAAGTTTCGTGAAGATCAGTTCATAAATACGAGCTGTATAGAAGTTGTGACAAAAAACTGATTGGACCTAATTTCGGTACAAAATGGCCACTGGCAGCCATCTTGAATTTTAAACCGTACTCAGAAACACTCATTCTCGTCCCAAGGTGATAACAAAGGTACCCAAGAAGTTTCGTGAAGATCGCTTGATAAATACAGCCTCTAGCCCGAGCCGTATTGACATGTGCACTTACAGTGTACAAGTAGCACTAAATAAATCAAATAATTTCTGCACGAGACAAAAACCTGTACTATATGTGATGTATTCCATGTTACTAAACATTCATACAAAAATTTATTCAAATCAGAACTTTCATACAGAAGTTCTGTACAAAAAACTGATTGCACTAATTTTGGTACAAAATGGCTGCTGGTGGCTATCTTGAATTTCGGACCACACCCAAAAACACTCCTTCCCGTTTCACAGTCATAACAAAGGTACCCAAGAAGTTTCGTAAAGATCGGTTCATAAATACGGCCTCTAGCCCGAGCTGTATCCAATTATTGACGTACGGACAGACGGACGACAGGCCATGACAAAAGCTCAAATTTGGCTTCGCCAAAGTTGAGCTAATAAAAAACGGATGTTTGAAATGAATAAATAAATATATACTGTTTACAGGCCTTAAAATTTGTCATGATTCCTGAGAATCAGTATAGAGTCTCGCAAACTCCTGCTGCGAGAATCAATTTTCAGTTATTAAATATTTTAAATTTGATAGTACTACTATACCCCTGTGAGCACAACATGTACATATGCCATAGCAAAAAGCAAAAGTCATATTTATATATTTAAGAGAGTTTAACCTTTGAGGACACAGTTTCAACGTATGTTTCTCATAGATGTACATGCAGAACGCGTTCCAACATATATGCTTTTGGTCACCTTGATGATGGAAGTTACAATACTGTGGCAATGGTGTCCAGTGAAGTCTTTGCTGCATATATATATTTATATACTTAAGATTGTTTAACCTTTGCAGACACAGTTCCAATTTTGGTGAGTTTCTCATACCTGAACGTGTAGAACACATGTTCCAACATACATGCTTTTGGTCACCTTGCTGTTGAAAATTACAATACTGTGGCAATGGTGTCTGGTGAAGTCTTGGCTGCCTAAATAGGCAGCCAAGACTTCACTAGACATCACTGCTAAGTGAGGTTTTGTTACCTTATTATGAGGGGGCAAAGACCGAATTCTCCTGGCTTTTTAAAGCAACTTTTAGAGTCTACGACAAGAATCAAATGAACATTCTGTGCAAATCAAAGTTGATTCTCATTGTTTTCCTTGCAAGAATCATTTGCAGGAATCAATTCAGATTCTTCCATAAATTTTAAGCCCTGGTTTAATTCTTTTTCGTAAATTTTATTCATCATGAATCATTATTTGAGTGAAGGTGGATGCAAAGAGCTGACCTGCTCAAGTCGCCTATTTTCACTTCAGCACTTTTAAACTGTCTTCACAGCTCAAATGAAATGAATAAAACAGAAAAAAGGTGGGTATAAGTGAAATATTTTATAATAAAAGACTCCTTTATTAAATATAACTCACCTGGATGCATATTTTTTGTTTGGGAGCGCGGTGGCTCAGTGGTAGGCTGTTGGACTTCTATGCTAGGGATCCCGAGTTTGATACCCGTCCGGGACGACCTGTGTTGTGTCCTTGGGCAAGGCACTTTATCCCAATTGCCTGCATGGGGGCATGATGAAGCCATGTACTAAGTCATACTGCATGTCGATGGTGCACATGTCTTCAACCGCTGTGACCCTGCTTGAGCGAAGCTTGAACAGAGTTAGAATGTTGAGGAGCTGACAGTTGCTCGCTGATGCTCGGTGGTTCTCTCCAGGTACTTCGGCTTCCTCCACCCGTAAAACTGCCATGGTCATGATTAGCCATAGTGCATAAGTATGTGACCTTAAACACCAATTAATAAATAAATAAGATTTTTTGTTTAATTTGTTATAATCAGAGCTTTGAAGACCTATGAACAGAAAACTTTTGGTGTAAAAACTGATTCCGGGCTAAAAGTCCTTATCTGTACTTCATCAAAAAGTGGAAACCCTCATTATAAAATTTGTATATTTTTTGCACGTGCTCTATTTTCAGCTAGAAGTATATTAGATTTTATTGGTTTAGATTTATTTTGTTTATCAGAGAGTGCCTATGGGCACAAATAGACTGTAACAAAACAGCTATTCATTAACTCCTTGCATGATGCTGGCAGATATTCATGCCCAGGACACAAAATGTCATGCCACAGAAATATGTATATGTTCGGCGCATTTAACCAAAATTCCCTTTTGTAAATTGAATGGACTTTTTAATCAATGACTTCTTTAGTAAAGTTTAGATGACTGGATTAAATGAAAATACTCAGCAGGTTAGGAGTTAATGGATTCTTATCAGTGACATAGTCAGTTGGGTGTTTGGAGACTCATTCCCCACTCTTCCTGAAAAAAATGGCATCTTTAAATACATTCATGCCTGAAATCCCAAACACTGGACCATGTATAATCACCCTGATATTTATTGGATCATTTTGCTTTGGTTATCACCCCACTTTCTGAATACTTAAGCCTTCAAAAAATGCCCAGGATGCTCCAATTGGCACACAAACCTGTTTCTTCCCAGGGGTAGAACCAGAACCTTCATCAATGGTGAATACACACTCTTAACCCTTAAGGGACTGGAGATTTTTAAACATTTTCACTTTGAAAGTCTACCTCCAGTGGCTTTGCAGCTGTTTCTAGTCAAGTCATGGCTGCCCACAGAGGCAGCCAAGACTTGCCTAGAAACAGCTGACAAGGTACTTAAGACAAGTTTTGGGTTTACCCAAACAATGCATGTTGGGACACCTTTCCTTTACATTACAAAGTTATCAACGTCACGATTAGGCCCTTAAGGGTTAACCCAGCACAAAGTGGAATGAGGTGGGGGATAAAATATTTTTTTGCTTGGCAGCAGAAAAATATTTTGCTTCCACTTTATTTGGACTGACCGTTCCTCGATTCTTAAGGTAAATAATATCACAATCTACTATCTGTTATGCTAATTTATTTCACAACTATTGATTAACAAGTTCTGAAACTCATATTAACTCCTTGCATGCTGCTTGCAGATTTTTCTGCCCAGGGCAGGGTTTCTCTCACTTCGGAAATAAGCATAATTTGGATACATTTAATCCAATTTCCCCCTGAAAATTGAATGAATTTGTTCACCAATGATCTCTTGAGCTAAATTTACATGAATATTTCATCAAATCTAGTCATAGCTGCTTCACAGCAGCCATGATGAGATTTGATAAAAAATATCTTGAAAATACTCAGCAGATTAAGTGTTCACACCTCTAATTGCCATCATGGCCCAGATTTTGTGTGATGGTCTGCATAGCTTCAACTTTGAGATCTCACATTTTTTAATACTATATTGGAATCTAAAGCCTGCAGAGAGTGTGTATCTGTCTGCTCTTTGTGAAGCCATTTTATATCCCAACCTGAAAGGACAAAACACTATGATAGTGTAAACTGCACAATTGGTTTTCTTGGCAATGTTCAGACACCTCAACATCTTTCCCATAAGTTAAGATTATTACAAGACACATTCAAGCTTGAAAATAAGCAGTCTGTCATCTTCAGAATGAGGACCCCAGAGGGCGAATTTCGTAATGCTACCCTGCACAGCAGGGTAGCATCACTAAATTTACCCTCTGGGAACCTCAATCTGAATCAAGGTCTCAAACCTAAACCGCTAGAGGTACCCAGAGGATAAATCGGCACACTGTATGGGATATCATCAGCAAATTCACCCTCTGGGAACCTCATTTTGCAAATGACAGATTGCTTATTTTCATGCTTAGAGAACACTAAACCTCACCTCTCTCACTGAACCTTAAGCCCACTCTCTCTCTCAGAGAACCCTAAATCTACAATCTCTCTCAGAGAGCCATGAATCTAAACTCCCTCAAAATTCTAAACCTAACCTCTATGAGCACCCTAAATCTAACCTCTCTCACAGAACCCCAAGCCTAATCTCTCTCAGAGAACCAAAAACCTAACCTCCCTCAGAGGGCCCTAAACCTAACCTCTCTCAGAGGATCCTAAACCTAACCTCTCCTAGAGACCCCTAAATATAACCTCTCTTGGAGAACCAAAAACCTGACCTCTCTTTGAGAACCCTGAACCTAACCTCTCTCACAAAACCCTTATCCTAACCTCTCAAAAAACTTAGATGACCATAAATCAATCCTCTCCCAGAGAACCCTAAACCTAATCACTTCCAGAGAACCCTAAACTTAACCTCTCTCAGAGACCCCTAAATGTAACCTCTCTTGGGGAACCCTGAACCTAACTTCTCTCACAAACCACTTAACCTAACCTATCTCAAAGAGCCCTAAATGTAAATATTCTCAGATGACCATAAACTTAACCTCTGCTAGAGAACCCTAAACCTAACCTCTCGCAGAGAACCCTAAACCTCTCCTCTCTCAGAGTCCCCTAAATGTAACCTCTCCCAGAAAGCCCTAAACTTAACATATCCCAGAGAACCCTAAACCTAACCTCTCCCAGAGAACCCTAAACCTAACATCTCCCAGAAAACCCTAAACCTAACCTCTGCCAGAGAAAGATCCAAGGTTTAGTGTCAGATGCAGGGATTATTTCAGTCAAAAAATGCAGTTTACACATCAAAAACACACAGAACACACTTTCATTGTAATTAACCAAATAGCTGTCTAAAAACGTACTTTTAAGGCCCCACAAAGTAGATCTTGTTTCTCAGGCCATTTTTTGTAAAATTGCATGTGGGCATTTTTTTTTTTATTATTTTATTTTTTATTTTTGTAATTATTTCTTTGCCATCAAAAGTTCATGTTCTTGGTTTGTTTTGTTTTAGGACTCATAGTCTACAGAATAGCATGGGTGGTGGTGTATTTCGGCCCTTGAGTGCAAGAAGGCTTTGCAATGCATTAGCACTCATTGTTGCACTCAAGGGACAAATTGATCAATTTTATTAACTTCGGTAAGATATCAGACATAAACCATTTATTTTTGAGTTATTTAAGTTTGCATTGGTTTTAAAAATAGAGCATACAGCAGCCAAAAGGACCCTGTGGGAGGACCGGAGAAACAGATTTTTAACTTTTTGGCCTAAGGACTTTTGATTATTTGTTTCTGAGGAAGACCAATTTCAAGTACTTTCAAGGGCCTGGAATCAATGGCGGACAAACATAGATTGTCACCAGAGCCAACCTTAGGTTTGACCCTATCCCTATGCATTGCTGTTGGTGGGTGGTTTTATACAGACATCTGGATTTCATGTCCACATTGGAATATTTTACATCCCCAAGAGATGGTGCTTGGGTGGCTGCCAATTTCCTCCTTCCTCACCCCAATTGACAACCACTACCTGGAATTTCTATTTTAAAATTCAAGCACTATTTCAAACTTGTCCACAATTTTGGAAAAAAGTATAAAAGCACACAAAGTGATAGGGATATAACTTACCAATTCATAATACAGATCATTTTCAACATCAATAGTTCTCCCATTAAATTCCCATACATAGACAAGGTCTTGAAGGGGATTGTGGGATGCCTGGCAGAAGAAGAAAGCAGTCTGATTTTCATAAACTTCCGTATTGGTTGGTCCTCTGCTGATAACTGCTGCCTCTGTAATTTAAAGTGATTGCCAGAGATATGAGCATGAGGTATTTCCTTGTAAATGAACTCACCTCCTATTATGAAGCTGTATGAACACACATGATGTCTGCCTAAAACTTGATCGCTGTGGAAATTATAACTCAAGTACAATTCATATAATACTGAAAATGTGATCAGCGTGCATTGAAACAAAATTCGGACAAATACAATGTTGAGAATTTTAATATCTTCCAAATCCACACAGTGCTTCACACAAAAGTCACCAATACAGAACAATCCAAATTGGTGCTCACTTTGTACTTATGCAGGAAACTGTCAAATTTCCTATCATGCTGCAAGCGGAAAGTGTGAGGTTATCATGCAGAAACCAAAGATAATGTTTTTGCAAAATCAAGGGCCATAACTATGGACCTACTTGTATCAGGAATATGAAAATCAACCCTGACTTTGGATTTGAAAAATGCTGGTCTGTGGTAAATCACTTCCCTATAACCCTTTTGGAGTGGACAATTTCTGCCACAGGTTTGATTGACCCTTAAAGGCCCGGAGATTTTTCATACATTTTTGCCACACTGTGACATTTAATGCTCTGTGACTTTACAGTTGTGTCTACACAAGTCTTGGCTGCCTATGTGGGCAACCAAGACTTGCCTAGAAACAACTGCTAATGTTCTTAGAGTGTACCTTGCAAGTTCACCCAAATGCAGCAGGTTGGAGCACCTGTTCTAATACAGTAAAAATTGACCAGTCAGAAATAGGGCCTTAAGAGATAATGGTGAAATGACTGCATATCGGTTGATTTGTTTCAGTTTCATACATTTAGGAATTCTGAATTTGAATGGACCAATGCATTTGTTGAGTAAGCTTCTGATTACCAAGAATACCAGTATATTCAATAAATGCACAACTCTGTTGAGCAGTGGATTGGTAATGAATTTTGCAGACCTGTAGTGACCTGCTGAGCAGTAGGATCAGTACTGTTGATCTGTAGGATAGGTAATGAATTAAATCTACAGCTTGTAGAGCCCTGTTGAGCAGTGCAGTCAGTAATGATTTAATTCTACAGCCCTGAAGGGTCCTGTTAACTGTAAAATTGACAATGATTTAATTCTAAAGCCAGGAAGGGCCCTGTTGAGATATATGATCGGTAATAAATTAAATCTACAGTCCTGTAGCTAAGCTACAGAAGTGGTAGTAAATTAATTCTACAGCCTGGTAGGGCCCTCTTGAGCTGTTGGCAGACATGTTAAGTTTTGAAAATGACAATCAGGGAGATTTTTGCGTGTGAATATTATAACAAGACTTTTGTTCAGAGAACAATTTATAAAGTTATCAACATGTATCTCTATCAATTTACTGGTACCCCCCCCCCCCCCCCCTCCTCTCACTTCATCCCTGCATAAATTTACCCCAGTTACAATTTTCGAGAAAAAGCTTAAGAACCACCAGCAAACTTTCAGTTAAGGGACCACACACACACTTTGTAATTGTAAGTGGGGTAAATTTATACAGTTTATATAGTTTAATTCCCCCCCCCCCCCCCCCCCACACACACACACTTTATCTCCATTAATTTACCCACCACTACACCTCCCCATCCCAACTGGGCCAACATATTCTATTCCAAACCTAGTTCAATAGCCCCTCCCCCCCCCCCCCCACACACACACTTCACATTAGTTTATCCCACAACTACCACCCCCCCACCCCCTCCCGACCCCTTCCCTTACTTTATGCCTGTATAAATTTCAGGTCATTTCCTTCTTCCATGATTCTTTAAATTTAGAATCGTAGCGATGTTTTTTTGATGGATTGTCAGACATTGCAAATTCGATTGCGAATGGTACTTACCGGTATACATTGCCTGATATAAAAACACAACTACAGTTACCTGTGATCCATTCACCATAGAATGTTTTGAAAACAAAGTTATTTTTCAATTAAAAAGCTGATCTCCTGATGAGCTGAAATCAGTATGGTTTCAAACATTAATCAGCTGTTGTTCCTTCACATGTGGCTGTGTTTATGTTGTAAAAACTGGGCAAAGTCGCTTAAGTACTAAGAAAAAAGGTTGGTGTTTTTGTTGTGAAAACATTGCACCAAGCTATATTGTTTGGTCTTCGAACACCATTTAATGATAGAATAACATCAAATAGTCCATTCTTGTATTAATTTATTTTAATTAAACACGATTTGGAACAAAGGGAAGAGAAAAAAAAAGAGACTGAATTTCTGAAGCTGACTTAAATATCCGGGTCACTGAGCAAATCTCACGAATTACTGTTTGCGAACGTGAAGTAAATTGTACACAATAAAGAAATGGTTGATTTTTTTTCACTTGATAAATTCTGACGATGTGGGAGACATCACCTTCAAGAAAATCGTCATCCTCTGAAGCAGAAGAGACGTAGCCCAACTCGGGCTGACCAGCAGAAACCTTCTGTGAATACTGTGCAGTATCCAAAGGGCCAGACGAGGCATTTTGGCGACCAACCAAAGGAGGTTGTGCCTCAGGAGGCACAGGGAAGCCAACTTAAGGGTTGCTAGAAAGCAACCAGGTGAGCACCAAAATGGCCTGACGCAGGTCACCCTGAGAATCCGTCATAGCAGCATCGCCCGACAGAGTGTCTTCCCAATGGACCCTTCTGGAAGAAGAACCCAAATCCTCAGAAGGGACTGACGACGAACGTCAATCGGCAGACAGAATAGGGAGACGGTGAGAAGATACCGGATGATAGTCCCGACTGTGACGCCCAGGGGCAATCACTGACCTCTGCGGAACAGAAGGCCCTACCTACAAATCCTCTAAAGAGACCGAAGGCGTACGTCGATCGGTAGCTGGACCTGGGACGCGATGAGAAGACACCGGAGGATTGTCCCAAGAATGACAGGAACCTGCCATTGGCTTCTGCGAGGCAGAAGGCCCCAACTGCCCATCCTCTGAGACCGACGCCAAGCATCGATTGACAGCCAGACTCGGAACACAGTGAGGAATCACCGGAGAAAGGTTCCTAGAGTGACAGCTAACCGGAGCTGTCACTGACCTCTGCCGAACAGCAGGCCCTAGATGCCAATGTCCCAGACCCATCCTGCAAGTCGGCACACTAGCAGGGGAAGGAGGAACAATAAACAATTAGCTCGAGGGGCGAGGAATTGCTGCCGAAGCGACCTAACGGCTCAACCGACTAGGAGCAAACCTAGCCAGATGAGACGGAGCAGACAGCAAACCTGCACAGCTTCGCCGCGAAGCCAGGGCAGGCTGAGAGCTCATAGACACACCAGCAGATACAGTCTCGGACCCCGAGACTGTATACCATCTCCAGAAGAGATGGAAGAGCCACCATCACACAGAATAGGAACTGTAGTAAGAACTTCCTCAGCAACTGTCAACGGCGTAGGAGGCAAATCGGAGAGTGTCACCGAGCTGACCTCAAAGAAGCTCTCGACGAAAACAAACGCCTCAAGAGTGACATCAGAAGACAAAGACACCATGGTCTCCACTTCAGGTATCACCGCACTAGCACCGTCAACAGTTGCAGAGGAACTCGCCACAGAAAAAGACAGATCAGCATCCTGTGTGACAGAGTCACCACATGCACTCACAGAAATGTCTGATAAGGCATGGCTACCCTTACCCCGAGAACGAGGGGTTCTAGCTCTAGACAGAACCACCTTGTTTACAGAAGCTCAGAATTTTGAGGACCAAACCCCACAAATACCACATGGTTGGGCCTGTGTACAATTGTTGCAAGTGACACATGTGGAATGAGAGTCGTCCACATGTTTCACCTGCAAGCAAGAGGAACAAGGAATATTTTTAGGCATAATATGATAAATGAAATCAAGCTTTCCGCCGACGGAAAACAGAACAATGGTTGTGTTCACATGCAGGAGAAAAACAAGACTATGTGTGAAAAAGCAAGCAAAAATTATCAAAAATATCATCAAATAGTGAATAATTTAGAAGCTTGAAAAGGATACAATCCACTTGCACATAATCAGATAAGATAGCACCATACAAATAAGTTGTTCACGAAGATAACAGCTAAATAATAGCACAGGTCACAAACTTTCCGACCAGTACAATGGCAGAAATAAAAGGAATTGACGTCATGGTTGTTGCGCATGCACTCGGTAAATGCAAGAGGTGTGCAGAGAGAGAGTGCCTGTAATTTCGAGCGCCGGTCTCGCTCGACCCTTTTTCAATCTTTTTTGTGCTTTTGCACTCTATTACTTTTCCAAATTGTTTGGAAAAGTTTCTTAAAGCTTCAGTTAGTTCCAAAGTAGGGCTTGCACTTACGTTACAGCCAATTGTAAACAATTGTGAGTAGGTTGAAAAGAAATTCCAAGTAGGTGGGGTTGGGTTAAGTTTTGACAGATGATGTGATCGTCCAAAAATTGTCCGTCAATGATTTTCATTTGGCACGTGTGTGGAATGGATTTTCATTTTCCGCATGGTTTAGTGTTGCTGTAGATGGTGATTTCATAGATCAGGCATGTTATAAATATTTATCCTTTAACCTTTTTCATCTGCTTTTATGAAGAAATTTTTAAATTTAAAGGGTTAATTTAGCTATTGCAGTGTTCTTGAGGGGTGATAACAATTTTTGATTGATTCTGTATAATCTATTGATTAATACCTTGGATTGTGCAGAGATGATTTTTAATCAAAGATAGATATGTTCCATCAGAAAACAAGTGTTTTCATGCATGTGGTAGAGGATTATTGAAATCATTTTTAAAAATTCATAGTGTAGTTGTACACTCCAAAATTATATCAATTACATTTTTGTTAAAAATCAATGTTTTTATTCCTAGACACTGATCTTATATCTGGGAGTGCGGTGACTTGGTAGTTTGAGCATTGAACGGAAGGTACATGGTTCTATCCTGGCCAACAATAACTGGGTTGCACCATGTGCAAGCTACTTAACCCTTTACCTAACATGAAAAGCAGATGAAACTTGCAAACAGAATTCTTGAATAACTAATTTTTTTCATTTTTTGTTTCAAAAACATAGGTTATGACCCTTCATTGGAACGAGCTCAATGAGCTCGTTCCAAAGAGGGATCATAACCTATGTTTTTGAGACAAAAAATGAAAATATAATGAAAATTAATTGGCGATTTTTTAGAATAGCGCTGGCCGGGTTGGGCCATTACACTGGGTAAAGAGTTAATCCTGATTTCCCACATGGGTTATGGTGGTGTTGTGTACAAAGACATATTACACATTTGATAGTGTACTTGCCTTCAAGCAGTGCTAAATCTACTTGTGAGGAGTTAATACCTTGAAGAGTCTGACAGTTGCTTGCTGCTGCTTGGTGTTTTTCTCTGGGTACTCTGGCTTTCTCCACCCATAAAACTGTCCAACATGAGGTGACCTCGGCTGTCAAAAGTGTTGTTAAACTCCAATAAATAAATAATAAATAAATACTTGTCTTCAAGCAATTCTAAAACAGCCTTAACTTTCCTCAATTGGTTGAGGGCTAGATTATTTTTGGTCTGAATTTGTTATTTCAAATTTGTTTATTACAAATTATTGGAGAATGCCTGCCAGCACTCTCTAATAATTTGTAATAAAACAAATTTATAAAACAAAATATTATTTGCGTTTAACTACATATGTATCATGAGAAAGGAAAATGTTGGCTTTTTCTCTGGTACCCTCATTTTTTTGAAAGCCCTGATAGTCGTTTCTAGCACTCAATCAGATAAAATTAATTAAAATGTTGTTAAACTCCAATAAATAAATAATAAATAAATACTTGTCTTCAAGCAATGCTAAAACAGCCCTAACTTTCCTCAACTGGTTGAGGGCTAGATTATTTTTGGTGGTCTGAATTTGTTATTCCAAATTTGTTTCTTACAAATTAATGGAGAATGCCTGCCAGGACTCTTTAATAATTTGTAATAAAACAAATTTATAAAAACAAAATATTATTTGCGTTTAACTACATATGTATCATGAGAAAGGAAAATGTTGGCTTTTTCTCTGGCACCCTCATTTTTTTGAAAGCCCTGATAGTCGTTTCTAGCACTCAATCAGATAAAATTAATTAAAATGTTGTTAAACTCCAATAAATAAATAATAAATAAATACTTGTCTTCAAGCAATGCTAAAACAGCCCTAACTTTCCTCAACTGGTTGAGGGCTAGATTATTTTTGGTGGTCTGAATTTGTTATTCCAAATTTGTTTCTTACAAATTAATGGAGAATGCCTGCCAGGACTCTTTAATAATTTGTAATAAAACAAATTTATAAAAACAAAATATTATTTGCATTTAACTACATATGTATCATGAGAAAGGAAAATGTTCGCTTTTTCTCTGGTACCCTCATTTTTTTTAAAGCCCTGATAGTCGCTTCTAGCACTCAATCAGATAAAATTAATTAAAATGTTGTTTGAAGGAAAATCGCCAATAATCATACATTCTATTATCACACACCTATTAATGTAAAACATGGGATTTCCACTGGTCTGCCTGTAAGTTAAAAATAAAGTTGTATTGCACATGTGGTGATACAAAACACATTTGATTTTGTTCCCAATGGAAACAGAGAAGGAACCCATCTAAACAAATCACGTCAGTCATTGGTCGAATGCACTGGAGTAGAGATCACTTGGAAATCCAAGTTCCTCATTTAGCAAGTAATTGCATCAATTCTACATACTGCACTGCAAGGAAATCAGTGAGAACATCTCTATCAAATTTCCGCTTGCCATAGAATCAAGAATGCTGGTTTTGTTTACAATGGCATGGTGTCAGTGGCCAAGTGGTGTGCGTGGTTCCATACAGTTTTGCTAGGTGGTTGGTGCAGTAGGAAAATCTCTTGGCGTGGGTTCCTAGTTTAGATTTGTTTATCCAAGATATTTAAACAATCAGATTCGAGTCAAAAATTTACAAAATAAAAATAACATTCTGACTGCTTATTCCTTGACAAATACTTTCCACAACTGGTCATATAGTGATGGAGCGTATTAAACTTATTAGCTGTTTAACTGGAAGAGTGCTAAATTATTTTTGGTCATCCAAATTTGTCCATGTCTCTTGGCCTTGTTATAATTTATGGGAGAGTGCCTATTGGCACTCTCCCATAAATAGTAACTAGGCGAATCTCCACAGATTAAATAATTTTACTTAAAAAATAATGTGAAGCACATTCACAGAATACAAAGCCATTAAGTTGTGGCACCTACACTTCCGAATAAAGCCCAAATATGGGCTTCCAGCACTCTACCAGTTAAAAATGTTTTGTCGTGTTATTTCCAGCAGTTTTGTCAATATCTGAAATTCAAGCATCTTGACTGTGACACTGTGGGACCTTTCAGTGTCAATTGATTTCTACCAATTGAATACTGTAAAACTTACAAAGAAAATTAGGGTTGGTACCCCACCAACTAACAGAGATGTCTTCTTGGCAACGAAGGAAACTCAGCAATTATCTAGTTGAAAAGTGCTTTTAGTTCAATTTTCAGGTAGAGTGGTTGTTACATGGGTGGTGAGTGATAAATACAGAACCACACATATGTTTGAATGGGTTTAGAATTATTGCACTCGATTGCTTTGGCCCAGGATATCACTCGAGCCTTCATCTCTTGGGATATCCTG
Organism: Pictodentalium vernedei; assembly: GCA_031216915.1. NCBI lineage: Eukaryota > Metazoa > Mollusca > Scaphopoda > Dentaliida > Dentaliidae > Pictodentalium > Pictodentalium vernedei. The sequence continues at coordinate 128,946,139 of CM062289.1, forward strand.
GGCCAAAGCAATCTTGTGTGATAATTCTTTACCCATTCAAACGTACGTGCGGTTCTGTATATTTGTTGTTTATATGACACATACCTGAAACAATCAAGAGTCCAGAGCTTGATGCTGAACCATAGATGTTTTCCACAGTACATGTGTAGTCACCAGCATCACTTTGTACCAGTTGTTCTATATACAGATTACCATTACGAAGCTTTCTCACTCGGGATGTGGTATCATCATTAGAAAGATGTAGCGCTGCACCATTTTTAAACCATTCAAACATGTGATATGTTAATGGAGCTGCTTCTGGGTGGCATATAATGGTGACGTCACCACCAACACTTCCTGCTGTAACATCTTCAAGTGGGTACTTAGCAAAAGTCGGTTTAAATGCTATGTAAAAAACAAGAGAATTGTTTATGTCAATCATTTAACATGGTTTGCATAATTTCCAATTGAAGAGCAACAAGCAGTGTAGTAGAATTGGAATCAGATCTGATTGTAATAATGCATTTATAATGGAATATTCGATAAAGTTTGTACAAGGCTAAACTAGAAATAAGATGTTACAAAATCTCAAATTTGTCACATCTTATTTCTAGTTTAGTCTTGAAAAATAAAGAATAGTTTTACAGTCAAATTTACCATTAATGTTGAAATGCTCATGTAAGTTAGAATTTAAATATTTATTTAAAAGGGTTTCAGGACATTTTCAACAGCAAGGGTGGTGATATTGTATCGAATCATAGGTCAGAAAAATCTCACCAGAACTAGGATAGCTACATTTGAGATGTGGCGAGCTTCATCCCTAATACAATTGTCTGAACCCGGGGGTGCGATATACTATTTCAAATGGCAGTCATGCTGAATAATTTTAGTTCTGCAGATCTAGCTTATAGTGTCTCACATTCAATGTTAAATAGCATCTCACATTCAATGTTAAATAGTCTCTCAGATTCAATATTAATTAGCATCTCACATTCAATGTTAAATAGCATCTCACATTCAATGTTAAATAGCATCTCACATTCAATGTTAAATAGCATCTCACATTCAATGTTAAATAGTGTCTCACATTCAATGTTAAATAGCATCTCACATTCAATGTTAAATAGCATCTCACATTCAATGTTAAATAGTCTCTCACATTCAATATTAATTAGCATCTCACATTCAATGTTAAATTAAATAGTATCTCACATTCAATGTTAAATAGTGTCTCACATTCAATGTTAAATAGTATCTCACATTCAATGTTAAATAGCGTCTCACATTCAATGTTAAATAGTGTCTCACATTCAATGTTAAATAGCATCTTGCATTCAATGTTAAACAGCATCTCACATTCAATATCTTTTTTCAACTGGTAAGATGAGAAAAGCAGAGAAAAATGTTCAACAGGATTATTGCAACAAAGTAATGATTGAGTTGAAATGCACTCTCCACTTTATGCTCACGGTGCAGCATTTATTTAACTGTTGGATGCTACATGATTTATTACAATCTATTGATAAGTAGAATTATAAAAGATAATTGTTGGACACTGTATGATTTATTACAATCAAGTAGAAATTTAAAAGCCAAAATAGACTCTACGCTGTACCCAAATGCAGATACAGATAACTGTTGGACACTGCTACCTTTATTACAACTTACTGATAAGTAGAATTATAAAAGATAATTGTTGGACACTGCTACATTTATTACAATCAATTGATAAGTAGAATTATAAACGATAATTGTTGAACACTGCCACATTTATTACAATCTATTTAAAAGTATAATTATAAAAGATAATTGTTGGACACTGCTACATTTATTACAATCAATTGATGAGTAGAATTATAAAAGATAAGTGTTGGACACTGCTACATTTATTACAATCTATTTAAAAGTAAAATTATAAAAGATAATTGTTGGACACTGCTACATTTGTTACAATCTATTGATGAGTAGAATTATAAAAGATAATTGTTGGACACTGCCACATTTATTACAATCTATTTAAACGTAAAATTATAAAAGATAATTGTTGGACACTGCCACATTTATTACAATCTATTTAAACGTAAAATTATAAAAGATAATTGTTGGACACTGCCACATTTATTACAATCTATTTAAAAGTAAAATTATAAAAGATAATTGTTGGACACTGCTACATTTATTACAATCTATTGATAAGTAGAATTATAAAAGATAATTGTTGGACACTGCCACATTTATTACAATCTATTTAAACGTAAAATTATAAAAGCTAATTGTTGGACAGTCCTACATTTATTACAATCTATTTAAACGTAAAATTATAAAAGTTAATTGTTGGACACTGCCACATTTATTACAATCTATTTAAACGTAAAATTATAAAAGATAATTGTTGGACACTGCCACATTTATTACAATCTATTTAAAAAGTAAAATTATAAAAGATAATTGTTGGACACTGCTACATTTATTACAATCTACTGATAAGTAGAATTATAAAAGATAATTGTTGGACACTGCCACATTTATTACAATCTATTTAAAAAGTAAAATTATAAAAGATAATTGTTGGATACTGCTACATTTATTACAATCAATTGATAAGTAGAATTATAAAAGATTATTGTTGGACACTGCCACATTTATTACAATCTATTTAAAAGTAGAATTATAAAAGATAATTGTTGGACACTGCTACATTTATTATAATCCATTGATAAGTAGAATTATAAAAGATAATTGTTGGACACTGCTACATTTATTATAATCCATCGAGAAGTAGAATTACTATAATGTCTCTTAATTTTAACTGTTTGTAGAGAAATTAAATGCAGACTTTTCTGACCTTTGACTGCCAATAATGTCATAACATTAACAATTTTGCAACAGTTTGGATGAAACTGCATGATGTTTGAGCTCAACTATTCATCTGGCCACCTAGAATGTTATTACAGTGGTATGTTATGTAGTTTGTGGGGTAAGGCTGTCACCAAATTGGACAGGGTTATGCCTGTCAGTATTAATGTCATATCTCATTTTGAGATCATGAGTACTAAAATTTCCCTTTATTTCAACTTTATGCAATGAAATGTAATGCTGACATTTTTCGACCTTTGATTGCCAATAACATCATGGCATTAACAATTTGTTGTCACTTTGGATGAAACTGCACAGTGCTTAACACAACTATTTCTCTTTCCAGCTGGGATAATGCTGTAGTACAACATAATGTTAGGAGGTGTGTGTGGGGGGGGGGGGGGAGGTGGGGGGGGGGAGGGGTAGAGCTGGTACCAGATGTGTGGGGTTAATGCCTGTTGGTACTGATACAGTGGTGTCCACATAACTGGATATCTCTTAACTGAATAACCCTATTAATTGAATATAAATTCCCAACACAAAATCATTTACCATTCCTCCAGTCCAAATTTGACCAGTTAACTGAAAATAGGTTATAGAGTAAACTCCTGTTAATTGAATAATAAATCTTTTGACCTGTCGAGAAATTACTCTTGCTCTCCCCAGTTTTTCTTTGTTGAAAGACCTGTTCGGCCTCAGTATATCCAATACATTCATTTAATCTATTATATCTTGTTTGACAGAGCTCATGAAGCTCTGTCAAACAAGATATAATAGAATAAATGCTAAGTTTATCTCTAGAATACAGGAAAGTGGCACAATTCCTGTTAATTGAATACAGTTAATTGAATAATTCTTATTGGCAAAGTGGCTATTCAATTAACAGGGTTCCACTGTATCATTATAGTGCTATGTTATGTAGTTTTGGGGGTAGGGCTGTCACCAGATGGGAGGGGTAATGACTGTTGGTATTGACGATCTTGGGAAGTTAATGTCAGATTTTCAAATTTTAAAAAAATTGTTATTGGGACCATGAGTACTGATTTGAACATAATGAATTTTACTTTTGACATTTTCTGACCTCGATCACCAATAACATCATAGCATTAATAATTTTCTGACAATTTGGATAAAAATGCCCAATGCTTGACTTCCACCCTCCCTTTCCCATCTGTGATATTATTCTAGTGCTATATTATGTAGTTTGGGCTGTAGGGCTGCCACCTGATAGGTGGGGTAAGGTCAAAACTTGAAATACCATTAAAATGCTAAAAATGACGTTAATCAAAAAATAAAACAACCGCTACCTTTTTATTTCTTGAGCTCTACAAAACACTAAAATTTCATGAAGATCAGACAAAATTTAATTTTCTGTGATGTTGGTGTAAAAATGGTCACCTGAAAAATCAGTGATAAACATTGATAATTTTTCAGGTTGGTGCCACATTTTTAGATATGTTTTTCTGTCAGAGATGAGATTTATAAAAGTTGAAATATGCTTGATACAGGCATTGATATTAAAAGATGGAGAAAAACATGGAAATTTAGTGCTGTTTTGAATAAAGGTCAAAATTTGAACAACTAAAGAAAAATGCCTGGAATTATAATGATTGTGTACATGTGTGCCAAATATGGTGAGTGTTGGTGAAGGGAAGTACCACAAAAATGTGTCAGACAAAAAATAATGTGTACAGAAATGTCCCTCAGGAAACTATAGGAATCATACAGGATTCCTATAGGAATGAGGAGTGTACATCAAGAAAATTATGGAAGTCCTTTTTCCTATAGGAATCCTCTATGCATTCCTATAGATTTTTCATTTAATTGTTGAACTATTAGGCGATGTAGTATTCCTATCGGAACTCTGCTCACCTTTAACAGTTCAGTCTCTTCAGATTTGACTAAATGTTTTAGAGTTCTGTAGGATTATTATTGGAAATTCATGGCAATTATAGGAAAACATTTTTTTATTTGTAAATTATAGTTTAATTTAAGTAAAAGTCTATTTTCTTAATAAGCAGATTTTTTTTTCATTTCAACCAAATGAAAACAGTTTTATATGAATGTAGCCTTGTCGATTAGAAGAGTTTGCCTCAGCAAACTCTTCTAATTGACAAGGCTACATGTATATTCCTATAGGATGCTATAGGAATATATTGTTTCCTATATGGATTCCTATAGGATCTTCCTAATTTGCATACAAATTACCTATACATTTCCTATAGGAATCCTATTTTGATTCCCATAGGAGTGTTTCATATGGGTAAGAAAAAGGAATTTTCAACACTGCTACAAATATTACAAACCTAATACTCTCAACTGTGCACTGCTGTATGTTGTTCCATGGGTATTGGTAGCAGAGCATTGGTACATGCCATTGTGTAATTCTGGGTTAACCGAATTTATCAGGAGAACATTGTTAGATATATGCACATCACTGGTTGACGTCAATTTAACACCATTTTTGAACCATGCATAAGTTGCACTGGGAACAGCTCGAGCTTCACATCGCCATGTCAGAAGACTTCCAATATCAATATGTTGATTCTTTAGAGGAAGTGAAAAATATGGCTTTGCTGAAAAAGAGATAGACTAGTAAAAAATTTCACAACACAGAACATCACAAAGTGTGAATGTGTTCCAATAGGATAGAATAGAATAGATGGATGGATGGATGGATGGATGGATGGATGGATGGATGGATGGATGGATGGATGGATGGATGGATGGATGCAGATGGATGGATGGGCAGGCGGGTGGGCAGACGGATGGATGGACAGACGGATGGCCAGACGGACGGATGGATGGATGGCCGGACAGACAGACAGACAGACAGACAGACAGACAGACAGAGATATAGAGAACGATGATAGAGATGCAAAGACAGATGCAGAGACAGGCCTGAGACAGAGACTGACAGACAGACAGACAGAGAGAGACACAGAGAGAGAGAGAGAGAGAGAGAGAGACACACACACACACACACACACACACACACACACACACACACACACACACACACACACACACACACACACACACACAGTCTTGTCTTCCCTACATACCGAGGTACCCCATTGTTTGTCCTTTGTGTGGACTAACGGTTTCAACCTCGTTTTGCCGGTACAGTTCTGGGAAAACAACCGAGGTAAAGGGTTTCTTTTGTCTTTTGTACCTCGGTAAGGCAAAACACGCAAACTCTTTTGTCTAATTACCTCGTCAAGTTGGTAAGACAAACCCACACACACACACACACACACACACACACACACACACAGAGACACATAGAGAGATAGATAGATAGATTTTTTTTATTTAATGGTATAAACAAATACAAATACATTGAGTGAGAAAAATACTACACATTTACACATCATGGTGTTCTGTGTTTATTACATGCTTCTATAACATAGAATCCATTAATTTAAAAATCCAGACATTAAACAGTTCTGATGTCTGCTTGAAATAAAAAATTTAAAAAAATGATAAACAGATGTGACAGATCGATACATAAACAGAAAAATAATGAAAGTGTCAATGAGACTGTAGCTTAACTTGACTCTGTGTAGTGTTTGATGAAAAGGATAATGTTCAATTTTTATGAAAGGATTATGAAATAAGACAAGAATTGTGTTAATTGAAAATATGTTAATTTCTCTTCCCTATATGCTATGTTTTCAATAAGAATAATTTGAGGTGTAGACTGTACTAAAGAGTTTCAGCAAGGTTCTAGAAAAGATAGTTTTTAATCGCGTCTATACGTTTTTGATTGAAAATAACCTTCTAACAAATTTACAGTCATGTTTTAAACCAGGGGATGGAACAGTGTATCAGTTGGTGTTTCTAGACTACTACATTAAATCGGCACTTGACAATGGTAAAGAAATCCAGTTCATATTCAGTGATATAAGTAAAGCATTTGACAGAGTCTGGCATGTAGGTCTTCTGCATAAACTTGACGGAATTGGGGTATGAGGAAATTTACTGTCTTGGTTCAAAAGCTTTCTAAGTGAACGTTCACAAGTAGTCGAAATCAATGGGAAAATTTCGGAGAATAATTGGATTTCATCAGGGGTCTCTCAAGGTTCAGTTTTGGGTCCCCTTCTCATCAATATTTATATAAACGACATCGTAAATAACATTCATTCCAATATTAGATTATATGCAGACAACACTTTGTTGTTTTAATTGTTGAGAATGCAAACTTGGCTGCAAACATTCTGAACAAAGATCTGAAGAGTACTCGTGGATGGGCTAGTAAATGGCAAGTTAACTTTAATCCGCTAAAAACAGTTACGCTATGTTTCTCTCTAAAAAGAAATCCAACTCCCAAACCCACTCTATATTTGTTAGAGCACCCAACTGAAGAAGTTGACACCCATAAACACCTGGGTCTACATTTCCAGACTTCTGGTACTTGGAATACTCTGGTAGAGAGTCTAGTTGAAAAAATCAGCCCGATGATAAATTGTCTTCGGAGTTTAAAATACAGGCTGGAAACTCTGATTGCCAGTTTTATGATCCCGCTTTTTGACTATGCAGATGTTATTTGGGACACCAGTGCAGAAAACCTATATATATATATACTGTACAGTAATCCTGCATGGCCCAACGCTGTTAATCAAAGAGTCTTTGTGGCCTTCCAAAAGTACATTGAAGAAACAAAGAGATTTGAGTAGAGGCTATCTCCAACCCATGGGATAAGATATTATAAGTTTATGCAGTCACAAATACATCATACATTAAGTAATCACAGCACACAGTTGGCTCTGCACAATGCACCTGTTCAAGCACCATTATTGTTTGTAAGTTTTTCAATGTAACTGTGAGGTATTCAAATAGGCTTAGCCTGTTTACTCAACCATTTTGATTTCGAAATAAAATATATTTTAAAAAAACCACAGCCAATATCAAAATTTATTACTCTAAATATTATTTTTTCAAACTTTAAAAAAAATTTCAACCTAAACCATATCATGTGACTCCTCAGTAAAAGCAGCTCGACAAACTCCAATGAGGGTTTACGTGATGTGATATGGTTTGGTTGGAATTTTTTTAAATGATTTTTTTTCAACTGCTGAATTTGTCTATTATGTGGACTAGCGATTAACCGATAAGGATTTGCGACTGACATCTGCTTGCCAATCAGTTGAGCACACAATCTGCTGATTGTGAGTGCCGATGTCAGATAGTAACAACCAAAAGGAGTAGTATATTTAAGAATGCACAGAAGAGTGTTACTTTTACAGGGCAGTCAGGTTGATTGGTTTGTTGACCTGAAGAGTATGTCAGTGTGTGTACTAAAATGATACGACATCAGTGGAAACAAGGTAACAGCACAGCGTCTTTGATCGATGATCAAAGACGCTGTGCTGTTAACTTGTTTCTGCGGAGGTCGCTTTTCATTGAGTCATCACACAACACATAGCATGTGTGTTATGAGTAGCAATCAAGGGGAAGATCAGACCAATCAATGAGATTAGGCCAATCTTGATTCCTACCAATCATTGTGGCAACTTATTAAGTTTGTTATTGCTTGTATGAGATTGTTAAGCAAAAGTAAATACAAATAATTTTGATCCAGTGGTGTTCCATATAACCATCGGCATGGAACGATGTTCCAACACCTCAACCGATGGTCAACTGATGGCTTAAAATCACTTAATCACTAATGTGGGTGGATGCAGCCGATTCATTAGGTAAAGGTTAATTGAATAGCCTTGATAAATGTATATAACTTTCAAACACACCATACCATCAGTACAGATAGTACCTGTTTATATCATACTTTATGGCAGTGTGCAAATATTATAAAACAAACCATTCATTTCAATTATCTATTTTCTTTTTAAAGATTGGCATGGAATGTTAAATTAGATTTTAAAATATTGTTACCTGTTCCATTTTCACTGTCACTGCAATTTGGTTTTTTGATGGTTAATGTAGTTTTGAGTTCTTCTCGTCCATGCTGCTTGTGTTCAGTTTGATGGGAAAATATTCTGCTATTGGTCACTCTGATCTTGGTTGTCAAACTATCAGTACATATTTTATGTGGAGGCTGTGTGTATTTAAATTTGAAAGGGGACCTTTTGTCGTTTCGATTTGGTAAGTTGATTTGTTTATTCGTTTATAAATTGCAAATGAATGCTATGTACGTCTGCAGTTTGATTCGCATTTCCAGCACTGGTAAGCACACAGATGAACATACATTGATTAGTGGGAGTACTCTCCATTTCTTTGGCAATACTAATATTTTAAGTTCTCCATTTTACTAGATACTAATATTTATCTTACAATCGATTTTTCCCAACACAAGCTAAAACTTATAGACTGATACAAATTTTTATTACGTGCCTGTTCTATGTAATTCTCATCTACAGCAACACTAAACCATGAGGAAAATGATAATCTGTTCTGCACATATGTGCAGAACAGAAATTGTTGATGGACAGTTTTTAAATAGAAGCAAAATTTCACTGGAATTTTCTACAAATTGTGCAACACAATTACAATTTGAATCCCAAGCGATGCTGAAAATTGTTGATAGTTGTCAAATGAATTGCTGAATGTCCTTCTAATAATTGTTTTTAGAGACGTGAAGACATGTAATAAACATAGAACGACACACACGTGTGAATGGGTTAATCGATATGGCACTTGTGCCATCACGGAAGGATAAAACTCGAGGCCTAAGGCCACTCATTTTATCCTCCGAGCTGGCACTCGTGCCATATCAATTAACCCATTCACACGCATGTGTTGTTCTGTGTATGTTTCAGCCACAGTAACATCTATGAGCACATTCGATAATTCAATTCAGACAGAAAATGTTTTTACCTGCATGAATCAAAAGCTGATTATGCAGTTATGTCGAAGTAACAGTAATTACATGACAAATAAATCACCAGTTCAGTGAAATCAATTAGACTAGATCAATTTTTGCCATGATGATATTTTTATATAGGCCCACCAAGCATTAAAGCTGAGAAATAAAACAAAGAAACACACAACCGAAATACTACTATAAACTTCTGAGGTTATAGTACAAGTTGAACAATAAATGGAGATTATGTCCTGCACAGTTCAAGAAGGTAATACCATGATTGCATCATGATCTTCATTCATAAAATATCAGTTGATTGACACTGAATGGTTGTCAAAATATATGCGGACAAGTCAAGATAGGAAGCAATATTGTAAGATATATTGGTTATTATCACCAAGTGGATTTCTGAGATGGTAAGATAAATAAGATGATTAAATAAATGATAAATATGATAGCTACATGTATATCTAATTCTGTAATTCTGTTATCTACACTACATATATGCCTAACTGTTATTTAATCTACATACATGTATACCTAACTCTTGTTACCTACACTACATATATGCCTAGCTGTTATTTAATCCACATACATGTATACCTAACTGTTGGGAGCGTGGTGGCTCAGTGGTAGACTGTTGGACTTCTATGCTAGAGGTCTCGAGTTCGATCCCTGTCCGGGACGACCCCCGTTGTGTCCTTGGGCAAGGCACTTTATCCCGGTTGCCATCATGGGGGCACGATGATGCCGTGTACTAAGGTGTACAGCACGTCAATGGTGCACATGTCTTCAATCACTGTAACCCTGCTTGAGCAGAGCTTGAATAGAGTTAGAATGTTGAGGAGTTGACAGTTGCACATCGATGCTCGGTCGTTCTCTGACTTCCTCCACCCATAAAACTGTCACGGTCATGATTAGCCATTGTGCGTAAGAATGTGACCTTGAACACCAATAAATAAATAATAAATACCTGACTGTTATCAAAACTACACTACATGTATACCCATCATTGTTATCTACATTCCACATGTACCTAACTGTTACTTAATCTACATACATGTATACTTATCTCTCTCTGCTGTTATCTGAACTGCACTACATGTTTTCCTGATGCTGTTAACTACACTACATATATACCTAATTGTTATTTAATCAACACACATATATACCTAATTCTGTTATCTAAACTACACATATACTTAACTTATTTAATCTACATATAGGTATACCTAACTCTATTATCTACACTACACTATGCATATATTTATTTATTTATTTATATTTATTTATATTGATTGATTGATTGATTGATTGATTTATTTATTTATTTATTTATTTATTTATTTATTTATTTATTTATTTATTTTTATTTATTTATTTATTTATTTATTTCTTGGAGTTTAATGACACTTTCATCAGCCACTGTCACCTTGTGTCAGACAGTTTTACGGGTAGAGGAAGCCGGAGTACCCAGAGAGAACTACAGCAATGGCAGGCGACTATCAGACTCCCCAATGTAATAATTCCGCACAAGCAGGGTTAGCATTGGTTAAAGACAGGAGGACAATCGACATGCATTACGCCTTAGTGTACAGCACCACGTGCCCCCATGTGGGCAATCGGGATTAAGTGCCTTGCCCAAGGACACAAGGCAGTTACCCCTGGTGGGGATCGAACCATGGGCCTCTTGGTTTGAAGTTCAGTGTTGTAACCACTAAGCCAACATGCTCCCTACACACTCATATATACCTGTTATTCAATCTACATACAGGTATACCTAATTCTGTTATCAAAACTACACTACATGTATACCCAACTCTGTTATCTAAATTACACTATATGTGTACCTAATTCTGTTACCTAAACTCGGGGTTTCCACTAGGCTGGCAGAGCAGCCGTTGACCAGATGCATTCCCTCCCCAGAAAAACTTGAATTGACCAGATTCCTAAAGTCATTTATCTCCAAAGTCGCAGAGATAGTGTCATAACCCATTCTATAGAAATAGCAAGAAGAAAGAGGATCACAATATTACATTCCTTTGTCGGCAAAGATCAGAGCACCTCAGAGCATCAATCAGACCACAAGCATCAAAGAAAATGTTGTAACCATGAAAAAGTAGAAATATGTGACGTCTCTTTTTACTGGCCGTTTTCATGTCATTAGCAAAAAAGTATTTCCAGTGCGAATAGCATTATTATAATATTAATTTAAACATGAGCCATAAAGAAAACTGAGACTTCAAAATGCCATGGGTAAGGCAAAAATTTCAACATTTTTAGGAAGTCAGACATCAGAGACCAGTACGGATCAGCAAAGTGGAGATCATGATGCTGAATGGGAAATTACCATAGATAAGTTCAAGAGCATGGCAGATCGCACAATGGATTTCTGATTGGTTGAAGCCTTGAATTTGACCACTAATAGTTTACCAAATACTTTAAGAGTTAAATAACCTGTCCCATCTAATGCTGTTATGGTTTTACCACCTGGTCCCGTCACACCATTTGTTCTATCATAATTATTTTGCTGTTATTCACTAAAAAGCACAAACCAGTGCTTTCTGGGAAATACGTGCAAATTAATTGTATCATTTTTTAATGCAAATAGACAATAATTTTTGGATATTGTTTATGTCATTAAACTGCAGTTAGCACTGTGTCAAGTACTGTGTTGCGTAATAGTAATAGTGTATGAATGAGTGAAATAATTCGTCCCATCTAGAGTCTTTATGGTATTTTTTAAATAGCCTCCATGGCTCCATCTCATCTTGGATTGGGAATAATCCCCAATCAATTATTTTGCAATTATTTTCTGGAAAGCACAAATCGGCACTTTGCAAGAAATAACTGCAACATAATATTATCTTCACAACACATATACCTAACTATTATTTAAGCTACATACAGGTATACCTAACTCTAGTTATCTAAACTACACCTACACCTATAATTTAACCTACATTCAAGTACACCTAACTCTGTTATCTAAACTACACTACATGTACATCTGACTCTGTTATCAAGGCAACACATGGCAGTGTGGTTACCAGTTTATGACAGTTCTCTCAGATCACCTTTGACCTTCAGATTTGCCAATGAAAAAACCAACAGACAGCTCAACAAGTGACTGCACATTATTTGATTAAACCTTAAAGATTGTTGTCATATGAAGATCATGATTTGTAAATATTAGAATGACCATGGCAATATATAACCCAGGGTCTTGATTTTTTTTTATTAATTTAAAATGCACCTCCCGAATAATCACTTACATGAAATTTTATTGGTATTGGGCCATCAGCAATTTGGTATATACCAAACAAAAGGTTTTTCAGATTTTTCCCAGTCACCCACAGTGTTAAAATCTGAAGGTCCTTTGGCATCTTGAAATGCAGCCTCAGGGGCTTGATTTAAACAAACTTGTTAATCTTCTTTACACAGATATTACATGCCAAGCATAGAAGCATTTGCACAAATGGTTTGAGAGGAGACTTGTTACATTTTAGTGTTTTTTTTCAAACACTTTTTTTTACAAGTTCTGACCAGTTCCATTACATTCCTCGTAATGATGCTCCATACCAAAAATCATTACTTGTGAGTGCAGTTTAGAACATATATGATTAAAATTTTGTTTATATTTTTAGCCTGTCTGGGGCTTCCCATGGGGATACTAATTTTTCTTTTCTTTTGTCATAAGTCAAGAACAGATCACCAACTTATAATGTAAATGAAAATTTTGTTCAAATCAGCCCAAAGGTTCCAAATGTGTAAAATTTTGGCAGAATCAGGAATCCCACCCCTTCCCATTGCAATTACAAATGTTACCCTACAAGAATTGTTTAAACAAATTTTATTCTACACCTTAAAAGAAAGGTGATTCCAGTATACCCCCCACAACTCGTTGCGGGGAGTATAAAAACAAATGCCATGCCCAAGTCCAAACGCAGAAATTCAGTATTAAATTAGATACCTGTTCACAAAAAAAGGGGGCCTGAGGCGCTAATCTGACAAAGTTGTTTAAAAAAGGCTTTAATTTGCATCTATGACTAGTTAACACTACAGAAGAATGAAGTTATTTAATTTTTTATAACTGTGTTGTCCATGTCAGATGATTTTTTCTAGTATTGGGATACTACCATGGAAATATTGCCCAGATTTCCAGTATTGCAAAACTGGGGAGCCCAAATGTCAATATAGGGACTAAATTTGAACAAACTTGAATCTGACCCCTCACCCCAGAATGCCACATACCAATATCAATAAATGTCTGAAGGTGAATCTGAAGAAGACAAATTTCTTTAAAGACTAATCAACATGCTACAAAAGTTAAAATTTGGGCCCCCATAAGGGGCCCAAATATGAATCCAAGGACTTAATCTAGAGAAGATTTTGACAATATTCTCAATATAACACAGTATGTTCAAAAAAGAAAAACAAACTGAGTTCCCTCACCTCAGTTAACCCTGTACAGTACAGCTGCCATGGACTGGTCACTTTCCATGGGTGGACAATATTTCCATGGATGCAATAATATTAGATTGCAAACACTAATTATAGGAATAATTATCAAAAATCTAATTAATGAAGCACAGGGTACAACCCGGTGCTTCATTAATTAAAATTTTGGTAATGATGATTTTTATTTTCTGGTAAATGTATGCGTGGACATCAATGCCCACGAGTGGATAACAACCAGTCCACTGCGACTGTACTGTACTTGCAGATTTCGAGATAACAAAATTTCAAGCTGCATATCCCATAAGGCAAATAGAAATTTAACCAATCAATCTTGTGTGACAGAATTTATTGAGCTCTATCAATCAAGACTGAATTGGATAATCCCCTAGTTGCATTATGGAAAAAGATTCTATATAGAATTTTTTTTTTAAATCAGTGCTGAGAGGGTTAATGAAATTCAACAAGAATCACAAGTAAACAGAAATTATCTATTTCACAAACAGAATTCAGGAAATCTAAATTTGGATGTGGACAGACTAAACCAAGCCAAGGTTGAGCGATATGAAAAACAAATGCCATGCCCAAGTCCAAATGTGGAAATTCAGCATTAAATTAGTTTCCTGTTCACAAAAAAGCAGCACCAGGGGGCCTGAGGTGCTAACCTGACAAAGTTGTTTAAAAAGGCTTTAATTAGTATCTATGACGAGTTACACAATACAGAAGAATTAAGTTATTTAATTTTTTATAACTCTGTTGTCCATGTCAGATGATTTCCAGTAATGCAAAACTGAGGAGCCCAAATAACAATATAGGGACTTAATTTGAACAAACTTGAATCTGACCCCTCTACCCACAGGATGCCACATATTAAATATCATTAAAAGTCTGAACGGTGAATCTAAAAAGGTAACTTTTTTATAGACTATTCATCATATCACACTTATTTAAAATTTGGGCCACCATAGGGAGCCCAAATATGAATCCAGGGACTTAATCTGGAGAAGAACATTTTTGACAATATTCTCAATATAACAGTATGTTAAAATTTGTCAAGAACAGATCACCAACTTATAATGTACAACTAAAATTTGGTTCAAATCAACCCAAAGGTTCCAAATATGCAATATTTTGGCAGAATCAGGAATTCTGCCCCTCCCACTGTAATTTCAAAAGTTAGTCTGCATGAATTGTTTGAACAAACTTTATTCTACACCTTAAAAGGAAAACAAATTGAGTTCCGTCAACTCAATTAACCCTGCACAGTAAAGCCGCCGTGGACTGGTCACTTTCTTTCGGGGTGGACAGCATTTCCACGGATGCAATAATATTCGATTGCAAACACTAATAATTATAGGAATAATCATCAAAAATTTAATTAATGAAGCACCGGGAACAACCCGGTGCTTCATTAATTAAAATTTTGGTGATGATGATATTTGTTTCCTGGTAAATGTGTGCATGAACATCACTGCCCATGCAAGGATTACAACCAGTCCACAGAGACTGTACTGTACATGCAGATTTCAAAATAACAAAATTTCAAGCTGCATATTTTTCCCATAATGCAAATAGGAATTTAACTAATTCAATGTTGTGTGACAGAGTTCATTGAGCTCTGTCAAACAAGACTGAATTGCATAATCCCTAGTTGCATTATGGGAAAAAATTCTATGTGGAATTTTGGGGTTTTTTTAAATCAGTGTCGAGAGGGTTAATGAAATTCATCAAGAATCACAACTCAAATCATCTATTTCACAAACAGAATTCAGGAAATCTAAATTTGGATGTGGACAGACTTGCCCAAGCTAAGGATGAGCGATATGACCTAGAAGTGTAACTGTCCCAGATGGGCCTGTCAATACCCCCGCTGCCATTATTCTAAGACGAAAAGGGGCATAACTCTAACAAAAAAAAAGTCTGATCGAAACTATAATCACAGGTGCACAGGTTCCCATGGTAGTGAACATCGATACCAAGTTTAAAAGGAATCGACCCATAAACATCTGAGAAAATCTCTGGACAAAATGCATGCATTCTAAGATGAAAAGGGGCATAACTCCCCAAAAAAAGTCTGATCGAAAATATAATCACAAGTGTACATGTCCCCATGGTAGAGAACATTCTAAAACAAAAGAGGCATACCTCTGGCAAAAAAGTTCTGATTAATTCTAAGACATGTGCATAGGTTCCCATGATTGTTAACATCCATACCAAGTTTCAAAGAAATTGACCCAAAAATATGAGAAAATCTCCGGACAAAATTCTATGTAATTCAGGCACTCTTAAGACAAAAGGGGACATAACTCTGTCAAAAATAGTCGGATCAAAATTATAATTGCTGGTACACAGGGCCCCATGGTTGTAAATATACATACCAAGTTTCAATGGAAATGACACATTAACATTTGAGAAAATCTCCTAAGAAAATTTACACATTTTAAGGTGAAAAGGGGCATAACTCAGGCAAAAAAGGCCGATCAAAACTATAATCGCAGGTGCACAGGTTCCCACAGTAGTAAACATCCACACAAAGTTTCAAAGGATTCAACCCATAAACATCTGAGAAAATCTCCGGACAAAATTCTAGACCTGCTATTTGAAGTTGAAAAGGGGCATAATTCTGGAAAAAATAATCAGACCGGATCTATAATTGCTGGTGCACAGGTTTCCATGGTGGTGAACATTCATACCAAATTTCGAGCAGATTGGTCCATGAATGTCTGAGAAAATCCCCAGACAAAATTATGTCTGCAGACAGACGGACAAGGTGATTCCTGTATACCCCCCCCCCCCCCCCCCCACCAATAACCTGACAAAGTTGTTTAAAAAAGGCTTTAATTTGCATCTATGACTAGTTAACACTACAGAAGAATGCAGTTATTTAATTTTTTATAACTGTGTTGTCCATGTCAGATGATTTTTTCTAGTATTGGGATACTACCATGGAAATAATGACCAGTTTTCCAGTAATGCAAAACTGGGGAGCCCAAATGTCAATATAGGGACTAAACATGAACAAACTTGAATCTGACCCCTCCACCCCAGGATGCCACATTCCAATATCAATAAAAGTCTGAAGTTGAATCTGAAGGCAAATTTCTTTAAAGACTATTCAACATATTACACTAGGGAGCACAAATATGAATCCAAGGACTTAATCTGAGAAGATTTTGACAATATTCTCAATATAACAGTATGTTCAAATTTGCACCCCCCTCCCCCCCCCCCCCCCCCCATTAGGAACATAAATATAAACCCAGGAGCTTGATTTAAACAAATCAAATCTGCCCCCTCTTAAGATGCTGTTTTTTTTTACAAATCAAAGGATTCTGACTAGTGTATCTCAAGAAGCTGATTTTTTAAGATTACTCCTCATATTGGACTAAATTAAAATTCTAGCCTCAATAGGGAACCCAAATATTAACTCAGGGACTTGACTTTAACAAACTGGAGTCTGACTCCCTGAGGATGGTGTATACATGTACCATATATCCAAAAATTCTGACTGGGGGTTTCGGATTAATATTTTTAAATAACATTCCTCATATTGCACTAAGGTAAAATTTGGGCATCCATATTAACCCAGGGACCTGATTTGAAAAAAAACTGAATCGGAATCCCACAATGATCTTGTATACCAAATATCAAAAGATTCTGACTGGTGGATCTGAAGAAGTGAATTTTTAAAGATTATTCCCTATATTGCAAATTCAAGTTAAAATTCAGGCTCCAATTGGAACCCAAATATTAACCCATGGACTTGATTTTTATAAACATGAATCTGCCTCCCCTAAGAATGACGTAAATCATATATCAAAAGATTCTGTTTGGGGGTTTGAGAAAAGAACATTCCTCATATTGCAAAAAGTTAAAATTCAGGCTCCAATATTGAGTCCAAATATGAATTGTGGGACTTAATTTGACCAAACTTTAAATTCAGGCTCCAATAGGGAGCCAAAATATTAACCCAGACCTGGTTTGAACAAACTTAAATCTGACATCCCTAAGGATGTTGTATAACAAGTATCAAAAGATTCTTACTGGTGGGTCTGAAAAAGATTCTGTAAAGAGTACTTCTCATGTTGTACCAAGTTAAAATTTGGGCTCCTGTATGGAGTCCAAATATGAACACAGGGGCTTAGTTTTAACACAATTGTATCTGTCCTCTCTTCTATGGACAGGGATTTTAGTCACGTGACTTTATCTGTTGTCAGAATGCAAACAATTCAATTTTTTGCATTCAAAGTGCTATAAAACTGAAAATAAAAAACATCCACCAACCCTATTGATGCATATTTGTTCATTAGGTATTTTTTAATAATGTGTGTAAGTGTCATTGGTGACAAAGTTATCTTCATCGAGATTTTATCACTGAAAGATGTCGAGTTGGCGTTCGCTGTAAAAATTAAAATTTTTTAGTAAATTTTGTTTCTTAACATACCTACCACAATTGTTTACAATTGGCTGTAACATAAGTGTCAGCGTTACTTCAGAACTAACTCAAGCTAATAACTTTTCCAAACGACTAAGAAAAGTGGAAGAGTGCAAAAGCACGAAAAAAAAGATCAAAAAGGGATCGAGTGAGACTGGCACTCGACATTACATGTACTTTCTCTGCACACCTCTTGCATTTACCAAGAGCATGCACAAGAACCGTGACAACAATTCCGAATTTCAGCCAAGGGTGGGCCTCCAGTAAACAATTGTGGAAGGTATGTCAAGAAACAAAATTTACTAAAAATTTTTAATTTCTTCTCAACCTACTCACAATAGTTTACAACTGGGTGAGTAAACAATAGGAGGAGGTAAATCACATAACCAATACCAACAAGTGCAGCAGAAAGAAATGCAAGGAGGGCAGAGAATGACAGCGAAACCTGTAAAAGAAGAGAGCATGCACAACAACCGTGACATCAATTTTGAATTTCCGCCAATGAGAAGTTAGTGATTTAGCAGGGAGGCAACGGTATCAAAAGACATCCCCAAAGAGGGTGGGCCTCCAGTAAACAATTGTGGAAGGTATGTTAAGAAACAAAATTTACTACAAATTTTGAATTTCTTCTCAACCTACTCACAATAGTTTACAATTGGATGAGTAAACAATAGGAGGAGGTAAATCACATAACCAATACCAACAAGTGCAGCAGAAAGAAATGCAAGGAGGGCAGAGAATGACAGCGCAACCTGTAAAAGAAGAAAGCAGAAAGGTGCTGAAAAAGAAGCTGAAACACCACAGTGTTGAAAAGAATGAAGCACCTGAAAAGAACAAGGCTGAGCAATGCACAAACCTAAAAATACATATTTAGTGAGGGTGCACAACAGCCTGAGCAGCAACGAGAGAGCCTAAAAAAAAGGTCCTCAGATTGCTGCTGTAGGTGGCGGAGATAAAAGGAGGAGAAAGTAGAAGCATTCCTCCAGTAAGCCACATTCATAACGTCCCTGAGCAAAACAGAATTGAAGAACGCCCAGGAAATAGATATGGCACAAACCTCATGAGCATTAAATTGGTTTGAAACAAGATCTGAAGCAGACAAACTGGAATAAGCCAGCTTGATTGTGAAACATATCCATCTGGAAATAGAATGGGAAGAGAACGACTGCCTCCCAGGAATGAGAGACAGAAAGAATCTCTTCCGACCCCTCCGAATGAACTGCGTGCGATTAATATAAGTCTTGATAGCACGAACAGGACAAAGAAGAGGCCTCCGGCCATTGACAGCAGGGAGAGCCCGAATGCAAATGGGAGGAGGTACCAAATCAGGAAGGTGATTCTTGGCCAGAAAAAAGCAATCAGTAGTGAAGGTTACACTGTTAGCCTCATTTCTGAAGAAAGCTGAATCAACAGAAAGTGCATGAAGCTCACTGACACATCTGGCAGAAGCAAACACTAGAAGGACAGCAGTCTTATATGGGAGAAAATGCATATCAGTCTCAAATAAAGGCTCGAATGGCACCCCCTCCAAACAATGTAACACCCAAACAAAGTTCCATTTGGGTGTAAGATGCAAAACTCGAGGCTTCTTCAGAGAATAGTGCCGAATCAGTTTGGAGAGAAAGAGATTATGACGATGCACTGCTTTCCCATGTAAGAGAAAGTATCTGACAGCATAGACCGATAACCCTTAATAGTAACAGACTGGAGGCCCTTGCAGTCAAAAAGGTATACCAGAAAATCCGCAATTTGAGCGACTGACGGATTTCGGTAACCCACATGTTGAGCTGTACACCAGCAGCAGAAAACTTTCCACTTAGCAGCATAAGTCATGCCAGCAGAATGTTGCCGTGATGCAGAAATGTACTCCACTGTTCATCTCGAAAAACCTCTACATCAGAGACAGGACCTGATAAAAGACAGACGTGAAGGGACATGCTCGTCAGGTTGGTGTGATACTTCCTGGGCCAACCCTGGGAAAGATCATGATGTAGAGGTAGAAGAATTGGCTGATCTGCCAACAGAGACCGCAGCTGATTGATCCACACACCGTGTGGAGACAGGTGTGGGATCAGAACAACCCTACAACTGTAGGTGCGAATCTTCGCTAACACCTGAGGAAGAATCGGTGCAGGAGGGAAGGCATAGCCGATCCAACCTGTCCAGTCCAGAGACAGAGAATCTACCGCAAAGGCTAGTGGATCCGGACAAGGGGAGACAAAGGTCTCTACCTGATGATTCCAGCCAGTAGCGAAAAGGTTGATGAGAGGGTGACCCCCACCGCTCGCAAATCGCCCGAAACACCGACCGATGCAGTATCCATTCGGTGGGAAGGACACTGTCCCATCGGGTCAGAGAGTCTGCTAGGACATTGAGACATCTGGGAATATGTCGAATGGCCACCCAACCATTTACATCCCGCGCTAACAGCAGAAGAACCCGAGATAGCCGATACATGGGAATCAAATGCATGCCACCTTGATTCCGGATGTTGGCCACCACTGTCAAATTGTCCGAAAGAAGCAGGACTGTGTGATTCGACAGGTGAGAGATCCATTGCTGAAAACTCAACAGATGAGCAAGGAGCTCCTTCTGGTTGATATGAAGGGCCATCTGCTCTCTGTCTCACTCGCCGTGAGTAGACAGACAGAGAGGATCCAACGTCGCACCCCCGGCCCTGATCGCTGGAATCTGCAGTAAGGATGCAATCGGCTGAAGGAAGATCCAAAAGGACACCCTGAGTCAACCAGGGAACATCAGCCCAAGGGTGGAGGTGACAAAGCAAGGAGCGAGGAATAGGAAGTTCCAGGTTCAGAGGATCCACATTCGGACACCAATGATCCAACAGGAAGTATTGGAGAGGTCGGACAAACAAGCGACCCAGCGGAATGAGATCTGTCACCGAACCGCAAAGGCCCAGCATCCGAAGGAAAGACCTGGCTGAGACAAGGAGGAACGGAGCAGGTTCTGAGTCCAGGATTCACCACCCGAGCATTAGAAACCGACCCTGCATTGTGAAAAGTGTGGAAATCCATTCCCAAATGACGAAATTGCTGAGAAGGAAGGAGATCTGACTTCTCGCAATTGACTCTGAAACCCTGCGATGCCAGCAGGCCAAGCAACCATTGGACATTGGACTCCAGGGCAGCAGCATTGTGGTGCCGTTGGAGGATGTTGCCCAGGTAGGCTGACGAAGTCACAGCCAACTGAGTAGGTGAAAAGTGAGCACATGTGACATCAGTCGGGTGAAGGCCCAAGGAGCCAGGTTCAAACCAAACTGGAGAGCTTTGAATTGAAAGACATGATCCCGTAACGAGAATCGAAGGTATTTCCGTGATGCTAGGTGAATGGGTACATGGAAATAGGCATCCTTCAGGTCGATACTGGCTGCAAAATCGCCCTGATGAATCGACCATCGAACCAACTTGAAAGTCTCCATGCTGAAATGAGGTGCTATGATGGACTCGTTCAGGATACTCAAATCGATGACAGGATGAAACTGGCTGTTTTTCTTCGGCACCAATAAAAGTCACGAGTAAAACCCCCAGAGAAAGGGTGTTGCTGACCACCTCAATCGCCCCTTCGGAGAGAAGATTGTTGATGATCTGCACCAGAAGGTCCCAACGCTAAGGATCGGAAGGGACCCGAGTTGGGAGGGGTACCTGAGATAAGCAGGGGTGCTGATAGAAGGACAGTCACAGACCTGATTGGATGATGTCGAGGACCCAAGGGTCCGACGTTATCTCTGTCCAATGGTCGAAAAACAGCGACAGCCTTCCCCTGACTGGAGGCAAATCGAGGTGAGGACCTTCATTTGTGGCCTTGACGAGGCCCCCCCAAGAGGAGAAACAACCCCCCTCGGGACGCAACAGAATCCTGAGACTTTCCTCCCTGAGGCTGCCAGCGAGCTTGGGCGCGTTGGCATTTCTTCTGAGCAGGAGCAGGTGGAGCCAATGTGGACTCCAGGGCAGCAGCAGGTCTGGAACGACCACCACCCGCAGCAGCAGGTTGGTCCAGCTGCCATAACAAAAGCTGGTCCTTCGAAATGACGAAGAACCTCACCACGGACAGCTCCCGTGGAACACTGGTACAGCTGAGGTCCAACCAAAGAGATAGACCTCAGAACAGCACGCTGTTCAGAAGGAACAGATGGAGAAGTGTCCAACACTACATCCCGGCGTGTAAGCTCCAAATTAGCCGTGTTGCAGGCATGAGAGTGTGTCAGGTTCATAAGAGCCTGAGACAAAACATGCAAAGGCACCTGAGCATCATCAAACTCCTCTGACGAAAAATAGGCAGCCAGGGCAGCAACGATGTGGTGTGCGAGAGACAACATGCCTAGCATCTCTCGGGACAGGCCAACCATGGATTCAACTACCGACATTGGGAGAACTGACGACTTAGGCTTAGTTAACCTGAGGGAAGAAGAATTCTCGTCCACAGCAGTCAACCCTTGGAAAACTGGTGGACAGAGGGATTCGTAGACACGAAACCGCAACAGAGGTAGAAATGCATGAGATCGTGAAAAGAAAGAACCCTTCAGGGCATTGGAATACATTTTGGCATCCAGGCCCAGGAAGGACTCAACAACCTGAGCCGAATGCAGAGGGCGCAGAATCCCAGAGCTAAAAGGCTCGACAGGGTTGCAGCCTCCACAGAGGACTGCAGCCAGAGGGTCACTGATGGCTGGTCTGAAGGCTGAATGTCTGGCAATAAGCCAAAAACAAAATCTAAAGCCTGCCCCAAGACTGACGAGGGGGAGGGGCTGCCGCCTTCAAGCAAATCGCCATCCTCTGTGATAGAAGAGATGTAGCCCAACTCGGGCTGACCAGCGGAAACATCCTGTGAATGCTGAACAAAATCCAATGGGCCAGGCGAGGAATCTCTGCAACTGACCAAAGGAGGTAGCGCCTCAGAAGGCACAGGGAAGCCAACTTGAGGATTGCTAGAAAGCAACCGGGTGAGCGCCCGAACGGCCTGCCTCAGCCCACCCTGAGAATCTATCAGAGCAGCCGCGCCCGATGGAGTGTCTTCCCAATAGACCCTTCTAGAAGAAGAACCCAAATCCTCAGAAGGAACCGATGGCGAACGTTGATCAGCAGACAGAGTACGGAGACGGGAGAAGACACCGGAGGACAGTCCCAAGAGTGACGCCTGGGGGCATTCACTGACCTCTGCAAAACAGAGGGCCCTGCCGGCAAATCCTCTAGAGAGACCGACAGCATACACCAATCAGTAGGTGGACCTGGGACACGATGAGAAGACACTGGAGGATTGTCCCAAGAATGACAGGAACCTGCCTTTGGCCTCTGCGAGACAGAAGGCCCCAACTGCCCATCCTCTGAGACCAACGACAAGCATCGATCGACAGCCAGACTTGGAACACAGTGAGAAATCAGAGGAGGAAGGTCCCAAGAGTGACAGCTAACAGGAGCCGTCACTGGCCTCTGCCAAACAGAAGGCCCTGGTTGCCAATGTCCCAGCCCCATCCTGCTAGTCAGCTCACCAGCATTGGAAGGCGGAACAAACGATTCACCCGAGGAATGAGGAATTGCTGCCGAAGCGACCAAGCGTCCCAACTGGCCAGGAGCAAACCTAGCCAGATGAGACAGGGCAGCCAGCAAACCTGTACAGCTTCGCTGAGAAGCCAGGGAAGGCTGGGAGCCCTGTGACACACCACCAGATATGGAGTAAACCTAGCCAGATGAGACGGGGCAGACTGCAAACCCGTACAGCTTCGCTGAGAAGCCAGGAAAGGCTGGGAGCCCTGTGACACACCACCAGATGCAGTCCGGGCCCCCGAGACTGTACACCATCCCTGGAAGAGATGGCAGAAGCACTATCAAGCAAGATAGGAGCAGCATGAACAATTTCCTCAGCAACTGCAGGTGATGCATGTGGCAAATCGGAGAGAGCGAGCAAGCTGAACTTACAACAACTCTCAATGAAAACAGTCGCCTTAAGGGTGAACACCGGAGCCAAAGGAAGGGAGACCACAGTCCCACTTCAGGTGTCCCAGCACCACCAACAGTTGCAGAGGAACTTGCTATCGAAAAAGGCTGCCCAACATCCTGCATGACCGAGTCACCACATGCACTCTCAGAAATATCTGAGGAGGCATGGCTACCTTTGCCCCGAGAACGAGGGGTTCTAGCTCTGGTTAGAACCATCTTGTTAACGGAAGCCCAGAACATGGAAGACCAAACTCCACAAACACCACAGGAATGGGCCTGAGAACAATTGGACACAAGTACTGTGAACATCGACATGTTTCACCTGCAAACAAGAAAGACAAGGGAGTCTTTTCGACATTGTTCAAAAAGGTGACAGAATAATTTCTTGTGGGAAATATCCCAAAAAATAATCCAAAGATTCAAGCTTCCTACAGGTGGAAAACCGATCAATGCGGGTCGCGTTTTCGCACGCGGAAAAGGCAAGATAAACAAAGATAACACAAGCTAAATTGAGCATAAATATAAAGAAAAACACAACAATTTTGAGCTTGTGTGAAGGATACAATCCTACAATGCACATATAACAATAATCGTAGCGAGTTATTCAAGTTTTTCTCGAAGAAACAAGCTGAGCAGCACGAGTCACATACCTGATGGCGAAAAAAAAGGAATTGACATCACGGTTGTTGCTCATTCGCTTGGTAAATGCAAGAGGTGTGCAGAGAGAGTACCTGTAATGTCGAGCGCCCATCTCGCCCGACCCCTTTTTGATCTTTTTTCCATGCTTTTGCACTCTTCCACTTTTCCAACTCATTTGGAAAAGTTATTAGCGTGAGTTAGTTCCGAAGTAGGGCTTGCACTTACGTTACAGCCAATTGTAAACAACTGTGAGTAGGTTGAAAAGAAATGGCGACCTGTTCCCTTGGTTTTCAAGTCTGCCGATTTTGGGGTGCTTCACTTATGCAAATTTCCATGCGAGATGACATCATGTACCATCCAAATCTTTTTATAGTTGCCCTCTCTGATCGCTGGGAAAGGCAACGGTGCATGTAGCAAATTTCTAGCAGAATTTCCATGTTTACTGAAGCTTCAAAGTTTTCAATGACTTTTTTAACCCTTAAAATCAATAATGAACTTGGATATCCCCTCAAACCATCCAAATAATTATTTTATGATTTCTTCATATTTATTATTGGAGAAAGCCATGAATTTTCAGTGTGTAATTTCCAAGTTTGCCAATCCAGGCATCATGTCGTTGTGACAACACTGGGATTCTCTCCCATACAATGACGTATAAAGTGGGCCAAGTTTTACTTTTTTATGTCAGTTTTCGTCAGTTAAAAGCATGGTTAATTCACAGAAAGACATTTAAAGGACTTATGCCATTGTTACAAAAGTAAACAGCCTTCAAAACAAAGTTGACAAAATTGATAATTCATTGTAGTTTGACTTGGGTGCATTCTACTTCAAGCTGAACTTGATTTGAATCAAGAATTGGCTGGCGTGGAGGAAGCAATTCTCAATAGACAATAGATAGATTCTTTATTCAACAGCAGACATTCAAAAGGAATATACATACAGAAATCATTCAATTACATCAAAATTAAGCCACAGTATACACAATTTGAACATCATCAGTAATGAATAACTGTTTATTTGTATTGCTTTTTGTAAATATAGAATTATACCGTCGGGAGATGACATAGCCAGATTGGCTGTCTACCTGTCACCCCCTGTTGGAAGGAAAATTATTGGAGAAAGACTTTCGATGCCGCTCCAGGGTGCACTGAGTAGAGACAACTTTAAATGAGGGCCTAATAACTAATAACTGATAACTAATAACTGGTGGTCAGAAAAGAACCATGGCTAGCAATACCTTCTCTCTCAAGAGCTACCTATTCTAATTTTACATGCGAAATATCAAGACAACGAAATATTTAGTGATAAAAACTGACAGCATGTGCCCTGGAGAGAAAGTAAAGAACGAGGTTTCCAGACTCTAATCAGCTGCTGTTTGCATTCTGTTGCCTTGTGCATTAAAGCCAATATATTTCATCACTAAATTGGGAGGGCTGTGTTCATTCTGTTGTCTATAAAGTACAATCAGGACAATAAGGATTATTACAACTAACCTGGGAGGAGTAAGAATCCAGAGTTCTTGTCTTGAATGTTTTTATAAATATATTTCTGTTCCTTATACTCCACAGTTCTTGAATGTTTTTATAAATATATTTCTGTTCCTTATACTCCACAGTTCTTGACCTAATTCGTTCCATATTTTGGGGAAATGAAAGATGGGTAGATTATCGAGTGATTTGTTTCATGTACAGGGTATGTATAGAAGGTGAGATTGTCTGGTCCTCACACTCGTAATTCCAGTGGAGAATATATATTCAAATGATGATGGAGTTGACCATTACACCAATTGAGCATGAATAGGGAGGCTTGCACAGATCGTTGACCTTGAGTATTTCATCTTTTTTAAAGAGTGGGTTAGTATGAGCATTATATTTTCTATCGTTTATAATTCGCAATGAGCGTTTTTGTCGAGTAAGGACTCTGGGGACGGCTCTTGAGTTACCCCAGAAAAGTATTCCATACAACAGATGGCTTTGGATTAGAGTATAATAGAGCATTTTTAAGACTTTATGGGGCAGTAAGTATTCTTTTTACTCTGTTAAGAATAAAATCCGCGTGTGATATTTTACAACATATTTTAGATACATGGGTTTTATACAACAGATTGTCATCTATGTATAAACCAAGAAATTTTAGGGTTTGTTCTTCTTCATCATGACTCATTTTTTTCACTGTTTCATTGTTAATACTTATTTGTTGATGCATTCCTCTGGTCTTACAGCTTGGGTTAATAACCATGTACTTGGTTATATGCACATTTATTACCAGGCAGTTTGCACAACACTACTCAAAAAGGTAAGGTAATTCCCTATTAAAATAACCACTAAGGAGTTTGGTGTTTGCGGCTGAGGAGTATGTGGTTGCATCATCAGCAAATGATTTTTAAACTGATATTTAATTGCCCTTTCATTATATATCCCTCCTAATTTGTGCACCTCATATTACAAGGGAGGGTTGTTTGTTAGGCATAGCCAATACCAATGCAATCGTATTTTCTTCAGACGAGGTGTTAGTCAAAAGGTGTTCTGCTTCTTCGGAGAAATTGTTTTCAGGTGAAATTTTTGGAGACTGTTTCTTGTACATATCTCAGGTTCCCAGTGAGCTGCTTTTTTGGAGGGGGGCATCAGGAGTTTCCTGAGAAGGGAGGTTACGCTCACCATAGGGGGTAGGGGGTGGGGCATTCCTATTGAACTATCCACAACAAAGGAGACAGTTTCTCCAATGAAGAGATAGAATCCCCAAACTGCAATACATGTAGCTAAAAAAAACTCTAACCGCATCCTTTGGGGCACCACCTATGAACATGCCCCCCTTTCAAATTCCTCCTACTTTTTGGGGATGTGGGCATCAGCCAGTCACTGCCCAGTAAGGTGCTCCTTTCTGTGTCAGGTCTGGCTGACTGTGTGTCTGAACTCCTTCCAATTCTGCACATTGTGGGCATTCAAGAAAATAAAACTTACCTTACTGACAAATATTTTTTTTTAAAATGAAAAAAAATATAACAAATGAGTTAAACAATGAAAAACAAATTTAGAAGAAACAGGCTCTTTGCAGTAACATTAAAAAATTAAATTTAAATTTAATCCTCAATTAAATTTGGTGCCCCTTCCTTGGCTCACCTGCATGCATCTGGGGTACTAGTTGAGGTGAAGAAACACAGAAATGCTATAGTGTTAGGGAATGCTACCGGTGCCTTATTTAAAAACCAAATGTTTGTGCCCAGGCACAACCAGTCATTAATCTGATAATCATTGGGCTGAGCAATCTCATTTTCTCTTCTTTTTTCAAAAGCTACATGTATCTCAAATAAGGTGCTGTTCTTTCCTCAGGTTTTTATTTTTATGCCTTATGACCCCTTATTGGCATTAGCTCCTATTAAAGTCATTCCATTAAGTATTTTGGATATTGCTATATTCCGTCTGTGCAAAGAGAGATGAAATACTTATAAATACAAAATATGTGTACTTTGCTGTTTTGAAGAATGTACAGAAAAGCGCTAAAAAATAACAGTATTTTTTAAATACATAAATATGTAAATTTGATATGCAAATTAATTTTGAACTGTTCTTATTAAATTTCACTTTTTCCCATTTATTTTACTTAACTGGTAAAGTGCTGAGTTTTTTCTGACAACAAATCAAAGCTCATCATATACTGCTCTGTTACATTTAATTGGATAGTGCCTTATAGGCACTATCCAATTAAATGTCAGAGAGCAAGGTATTGTATAAAAAATCTGATTCATATCAGGGACAATAAAGGATTCCTCAGGTAGAATGTAGCTACAGACAGTTATTGCCTGTCACTTTTAGTAAAGCCCAAAATAGGGCTTCCAGCACTCTACCAGTTAAAGAACTTGTTTTATGAGAACATAATGCTAGGTTGACTAATATTTCAGATGAAAATCCCCTTCAAATGTTTGAAATAGTGTTTATTTATAAAAATTAAAATATGAAAATTAGCTGTGAACAATATGCAAATTAGATTGTTGCTATTTTTCCAGGAGGTGGCAATAGATTTTAAAGGTTGTAACATCAAATTTCATGTCTACAAAAGTGAAATAAACAAGACCAAAGTAATGGTTAGTCACTGGAAGTTTGACATTTAAAATATGTAAATTATGCAAATTATATGCAAATTAATGGTCTATTTTTAATGTTACTCACATTTTTTAAAAATTTTTTTCAAAATGCATGGAAGAATTGGCCTCCTCGATCCCAAAATATAACCCAAAATTTTATGAACCTCTCTTGTGTACTTTTTATTTTATGACTGTTTTTGTCTTCATTATTTGCATTTTTCAGCATTAAAATTGTCAGTTTTGGGCACATTTTAGTAATAAAGCACTAAGCTCCAGTGACAAAAAAATCGGTCAATCACCAACATTTTAATGGCCATATCTCGAAAAGTATTGAGAATTTTTTAATTCTGTAATAAGTTTATAGTTTCTTAAGCACTGTAGAAAGATTCAGCACTACTAGAGGTAGTAGTGATACCCCCCACGCCTGTCACAAAGTGATACCCCCCGCGCCTGTCAGAACAGAATTATATTGCTTCATGCACATCTTCCTATGGAGTTCTTCCATTGTGTAAAGTTTCATGAAAATTCTTCAAACGGTTTAGGAGGAGTTGCACTTATAAGGATGGACAGACGGACAGACAGACGGACGGATGGACAGACGGATGATGTTAAACCTCAACCCCACAAGGTAAAAAAATTAACCCCACAGTGCAAAAAATAACCCCACAAGTGGCTACTATACTAACCCAACCCTACAACTACCATTGACCCTAAATTGTAAACCCCAAAACGTACCTCTGCTAAGCCCAGACAGACGGAAGGACGGGCAAACGGACAGGGTGATTCCTATATACCCCTCAAACTTGTTTGCAGGGAGGGGGGGGGGGGGGGGTATAAAAAATAAAAATTAGAGTGGTATGTGCATAAATCATGTAAAATCCCTCCTATGGGTACTGTTTACTAAACATCAAAAGATTCTAATCAATGGTACTGGAGAAGATTTATTTTAATTTTTGCAAATATTCTGACTCAGCACTTTTTTATTCCATCACCCCCTCCCACTACCTTTTACTAATCTATTCCAGAGGTCCTAAGGATGCTTTATACCAAATAACAGTTCTCCCGAGGATTTTGTATACAAATTTTTTAAATGGTTTTCACTTGTGGTTCTGGAGTTGAAGAGTTTTAAAGATTATTCCTCATAGTGGACTAACTTAAAAATTCAGGTTCCAATAGGGAGCCGTAATATTTACCTAAGGACTTGGTCTCAACAAACTTAGATCCAACCTCCTCAAGGACGCTACAGACCAAATATCAAAAGATCCTGACTGGTGTATCGGAAGATGGATATTTCTAAAGATTATTTCTCTTATTACACTAAGTTAAAATTTAGGCTTCAGGCTCCTGTATTCAGCCCAAGTATGAACCAAGGGCTTAATATAAACAAACTGGTATCTCCCCCCCCCCCACCCCTCCCCAACCTCCCTGATGCCATATACCAAATATAAAAAGTTCTGATCAATGATTATGGAGAAGATTTTTGCAAATATGCTGTGTCATCACTTCCTTCCCCCCACTGCCCACCAGTACAAAATATTATTTAAGAGATTTGATTTGAACAAACTTGAATCTGACCCTTGTAACAATCTTGTATACCAAATATCTAAAGATTACGATTGATGGGTCTGGAGAAAAAGATTTTTCTTCCCATAGTGCACCAAGTTAAAATTTAGGCTTTAGGCTCCTGTATTCAGCCGAAGTATGAATCAAGGGGCTTAATTTTAGCAAACATGTATCTGCAACCCCCGCCCCCCCCCCCCCCCCCCCCCCACCCTGGATGCTGTATACAAAATATCAAAAATTATGATCGATGGTTCTGATGAAGATTTTTGCAAATATGCTGAGTCAGCACTCACCCCCCCCCCCCACCCCCACCCCTCAATCAGTACACTATGAGACAGCAATGTCAATTTTATTTTTGGCCATTCATTCACCTGAGACTAAAGATACTTCATACCAAAGTACAATTGTCTCTTTCATGCGGTTTGAGAAATATAGGCGCTTGAAAATAATGGGCAGGCAGAAAAATATTTTTTGCATGGATCCAGTACTTAAGATAATAATAATAATAATACTGCATACCAAATTTGGTTCAAATGGGTGCATTGGGTCAGCAAATAGAAATTTGGGACAGGGCCAAAAATCCACCAAATGCATCCTCCCATTACAAAGGCAAAAATATTGCCATACAAATTTTGTTTAAACAAACTTGATTCTACACCTCAAAAGGCAGCTCAGAAATTTAAATTTTATAGTAAATTTCCTTTCTTATTATACCTACCACAATTGTTTACTACAGGCTTGCACTACAGTGGAAGTCCCTAACTCGGAAAATATACTCTCTATTTTTGTCTTTCCCAAGCAATTTGGGAAAGAAAAGTGGTGCAAAAGCACCAAGAAAAAATAAGCCAAAACTGGGTCGAGTGCAACTGGCACAGACCCTGTACAGGACGCTCTCTCCCAAGTACAACTCCACGACTTCCGTTGCCAGTGCGCATATACGTCGCAAATGACTCATTCTTTTTTAATCCGTCAACGTTAGAGTTATGTGATCAGCGGGGAGGAAGGATTCTTACCCGTATAAGAAGACGGGAGGGCCTCCATGTAAACAATTGTGGTAGATATAATAAGAAAGGAAATTTACTATAAAATTTAAATTTCTTATCAACCTACCCACAATTGTTTACTACAGGCTAAATAGACAATAGGCTGGAGGGAATCACATAACCAACCCACACATAACCCAAGTGCACTGGGTCCGTGAAGCAGAAGGAAGAGGTCCAGAGGATTATCAACCATAGCATCGCAATCATTAGTAAAAGACAATGAAAGGAGACATATGGGTCTGTGTGACACACAGACAGAAACACAGACAGAAAAAGGCAGTAACAGCACAAGGCTGAAATTGACCTTCAAGAAGCCTAATGGCTAGGGCCGACAACATCCTGAGCATAAGAAAGAGGACCCAATGCAAAAAGGTTCTCCATCTGCTCCTGCAACTGATGCAGACAGAAGGTGGTGAAAGTAGAGGCATTTCTCCTGTAGGCTGCCTGCATAACATCCGATAACATGACGGAGTTAGAATAAGCCCAAGAGGTAGACAATGAACGCACCTCGTGGGCAGAAATACGATTGGTAATACAATGGCCAGCTGCTAAATGACCGTAAGCCGTACGAATAGCAAGACAAATCTATCGAGAAATGGATTGAGGAGAGATATTCTGTCAACCAGGAATAAGAGACAGAAAAAAACGTTTCCTGCCTTTCCAAATGAATTGTGTCCGATTGAGATAAATGCGAATAGCACTGACCGGACAGAGCAAAGGGCGATTACCCTCAACAGAAGGAAGAGCCCTGATACAGACAGGAGGAGGAGTAGTATCTGGTAACTGATTCTTGGCCAGAAAAGAGCAATCAGTGGTAAAAGTAACACTGTTGGGAGAGCTCCTAAAAAAGGCCGGGTCAACCGAGAGGGCGTGAAGCTCACGAACCTGTCTGGCAGAAGCAAAAGCCATCAGAAAAGCCATCTTATATGTGAGAAAACGCATATAACCACCTGGGATAAAGGTTCGAACGGCACCCCTCCCACCCCCCACCCCCCCCCCCCCCCACCAGCACCCACGAAACATTCCATCGTGGGGTAAGCTGCAAAGTCCGAGGCCTTTTCAAAGAAAAGTGCCGAACAAGCTTGGAGAGGTAAGGATTAGTGCCGATACGACGATTCCCCACATAAGAAAAGGTCTCTGAAAGCATGGACCTGTAACTTGATAGTAACAGGCTGGAGACCCCCGAGAATCAAACAGATATACCAGAAACTCCGCAATCTGTGAAATCGAAGGATTGGCATAATCAACAGAGTAATCAGCACACCATCGACAGAAGACCTTCCACTTAGCTGCATAAGCTAAACCAGTGGAGTGCCTCCTTGAAGAAGAAATGCACTCCACTGCTCGTCTCGGAAAACCTCTACGGAGGAGACAGGACCTGACAAAAGATATGCGTGAAGGCACAATGAAGTCGGGTCGACGTGAAACCTCCTCGGGTGACCTTGGCAAAGAAGGTCACGACATAGGGGAAGACGTGCCGGAACCGCCGCCATCAGCGCGCGGAGCTGATTGCTGTACACCCGCTGAGGCGACAGGGGAGCGATCAGAATGATTCGACAACTGCAGGTTCGAATTTTGGCTAGAACCTGAGGCAGAATCGGAACCGGCGGGAAGGCATAGCCGACTAGACCGTTCCAAACGAGTGACAGAGCGTCCACGACAAAAGCCAGACGATCTGGACACGGGGACACGAAAGTGTCCACCTGATGGTTCCAACGAGTCGCAAAGTGGGAACGTCCCCAGAGATCGCAAAGAGACTGGAACACTGCCCTGTGGAGCAGCCACTCGGCGGTAATGACGCTGCCCCATCGGGACAGGGGGTCGGCTGGGACGTTCAGATGACCTGGAATGTGACGCTCAACCACCCCGGCATGGACATCCTGAGCTAGCAGTAGAAGATCCCGAGCCAATTCGTACATTGGGACCGAGGGCGTGCCGCCCTGGTTCCGAATGTAAGCAATCACTGTCGAATTGTCGGACAAGAGAAGGACCTGGCGATTCAACAGGTGAGGGATCCAATGTCTGAAACTCAGAATAAGAGCAAGAAGCTCCTTCTGGTTGATGTGTAGAGCTGCCTGATCCTGATCCCACATCCCGTGAAGGGAAAGACCTAGAGGATCCAACGTCGCACCCCATCCGAGATCGCTGGCATCTGCCGTCAGAACGCGATCGGACGTGGGTAAGTCCAATGGAACAACCTGCGTAAGCCACTGGACATCCGTCCAGGGGAGAAGGTGAGGATAAAGAGATTCTGGAAACTGAAGCACCAGATCTAGAGAATCTACATTCGGCCTCCAACGACTGAGCAGAAAGTGTTGGAGAAGTCTGACATGCAGCCGACCTAGAGGAATGAGATCCATCACCGAACTGCAGAGACCGATCAGCCGGAGAATACTCCGTGCCGTAGCGGATGTGGACTGGGACAGAGTCAGAGCAAAAGCTGAGAGAATCACAGCCTTGGTCTGGGAAACCGCCACCAAATTGAATTGGGTGCTGAAAGCCATCCCCAGATGACAAAACGACGGAGAAGGGACCAGGTCCGACTTCTCCTCGTTGACTCTGAACCCGAGCGACGTGAGCAAGCTCAACAGAGTGGCGACATCCGACTCCAGTAAGGCAGTATTGGAATGCCTCTGGAGGATATCGTCCAGATATGCCGAAGTAGTCACCCTGGACTGTGTGCAATGGAAAGCTATCACATGTGACATCAGTCTGGTGAAGGCCCAAGGAGCCAGGTTGAGGCCGAAAGGCATGGCCTTGAACTGGTAAACTCGCCCCAGAAAAGCGAACCTGAGAAACTTCCGTGACGCCCGATGAATCGGAATGTGAAAGTCAGCGTCTCGCAGGTCGATGCTGGAAGTGAAATCTCCCTGGTGAATTGAACGGCGGACCGACCTGAAAGTCTCCATGCTGAACTTGGGAGCAATGCTAGACTGGTTCAGGATACTCCGATGGATAACCGGTCGGAGTCGGCTGTCCTTCTTCGGCACCAAGAACAGGTGGGAATAGAACCCCACGGACTGAATGTTCTTGACGACCTCAATCGCCCCCTTTGCCAGGAGATTGTCTATCTCCGTGGACAAAAGTTCCCGACGTAAAACGTCTGAAGGAACTGTGGTTGGAAGAGGCACCCTGGACAGATGGGGTGCTTTCGGAAGGATATTCGCAGCCTGGACCGAACAACATCTAACACCCAAGGATCGGATGTGATGGTGGCCCAATGGTCTGTGAATTCTGCTATCCTTCCTCCAACCTGGGATGAGTCGAGGTAAGGACCTTCACTTTAAGCCCCGATGAGGCCCGCGAGAGGAGAAACCACCTCCTCTACTGAATGAAGAATCCGGAGACTTCCCTCTAGTCTGCCGACGCTTACCCTTACAGCTTCAGTAAGAAGTAGAAGCGGAGGCAGAAGAATCAGCCTTTTGCTTTGCAGAGAAAACAGAAGGGTACTTGTTAGGCGTGGCATTGCCCCTGCCTCCCCTAGAAGGCTGGCTGTTCAAGCTGACGAAACAGCAGCTGATCTTTGGAATGACATAGGATGTCATCCCGGACCTTCGACACGGAACTATGGAAAAGTTGCGGACCAGCCAAAGAAGCAGATCGAAGAGCAGCGCGCTGCTCCTCAGGAAGGGATCGGCCTGTGTCCAGCACAGAGTTCCTTCAAACTAATTCCAGATTAGCCGTGTTACAGGCATGCGTGTGAGTAAGATGCATGAGCGCCTTGGACAGCACACGCAAAGGAGCCTGTACCTCGTCAAACTTATCTGGAGGCAGATAAGCAGCCAAAGCTGAGACGACGTGATCTGAGAGAGAAAGGACACCAAGCATCTCTCTCGATAAGCCCAACGTGGACTCCAGAGTCATCATCAGAATGACGGCAGACTTGGGCTTGGAAAGCCCGAGGGAATTGGAGTCCTGATCCAAGACCGTCAAAGACTGGCAGACTGATGGATTGGCGGAATCGTAGGAACGATAACGCACCGGAGGCAAAAAGGTGTCAACCCTGGTGAAGAACGGAGCCTTCAGTCTTGGAACTCAGCTTGGATTCCAATGCTGAAAATGCTTCAACCACCTGTACCGACTGGCACGGTCGAAGACACCCAGAAGCAGGTTTCTCCATAGGCTGTAGGCGTGCGACCGATGATCGCGGCCTGGCTGACACTGTCGGCTGGTTTGAGATCCGGAAGGAACCCAAACACAAAATCAAGAGCTGTCCCCAAGTCCGAAGACTGCTGGCTCTCAACATCAAGCATGTCTGACTCCTCCCCTGAGTCGGAAGACATATAGCCCATCGTGGGCAAACCAGCCGATGCCTCCCATGGTGTCGGAACACCAGGGGGATCAGAAAGCGGCTTGTTTCCAATCCCAAGAGGTGGCGCCATAGGGGGCACCTGGAAACCACTCGCTGCCTCGCTGGAAGCAACGGGAAGGCTATTAGATAGAACCTGAGTGAGTAAGGAGAGGGCTTCCCTAAGCTCACTGCCCGTACTGGCCGGTTCGACAGGGGAACGAACTGGTAAAGTGGCTTCACCTCTGACCCTCTTAACCAGCGAAGGGTCACGATCCTCCAAAACACCCGACGCGAGACGACGGGCGGCAGCCAAAACATCTGAAGGTAGACATGTATAGGGGTACAACACACCCCGAGGATTAACATAGTGGGAACTCATGAGAGTCACCGCGGACCTCTGCTGGGCAGAAGGTCCAGGCTGCACAAAAGACGTTGGTCCCCCAAGACTGGTCGTGTGGCCAGAATGAGTGGCGGAAACACCACAGAGTTCATAGTGTCCCCACTAAGAACATCCGAATCCAATGACACAACTGTGGTGCTCGACGGTGCAGAGACCACAGTAGAGGATTCGGCCGGCAGCCCCTTCCAACTTCGCTGAGTTGAAGTCAGGGAAGGCTGAGACCGATATCCCACATCTACACTACCAGACATCCCTGCAGTCCCCTGCAGGCAAAGCTGAGGCCGGCTGAAACCGAAGACGAAGCAGACAGACCAGTAGTAATAGTAGATATGTCGGGAGTCGTTGAGGTTGCTGGAATTGTGGAGAGAGCACCCCAGCTCGGCTCCAAAGGAGGTCACAAACCTAGTGACAGCCTCAGATGTCGACTGGAGGGGAACTGCAGTCCCGGAACCAGGCACCTCTTCACCAGAACACTCAACAGCTCCCGCAGTATCCACTACAGGAAAAGACTGCACATCCCCCACAAAGGAGGAATAACTCTCACCAGACATGGTCGGCTCTGGAGCCCCCGAACGGCCGCGTTCTCCTTTCCCGCAGGAGCGGGAGGTACGGCCACGAGAACGGTTCACTGACGCCCAGAAAGTGGATGACCACGATCCACAGAGACCACAAGTCCGCTCGGCCGAACACCCATTACATGAGCAGCATGAAGCATGTGAATCGTCCACATGCTTTGGAAGCAAACATTGCCCACAAGGAATAGTCCTGGGCATGATAGAGGTGAGAGAAGCAAACAAGGTGAAATCAGATGGAAACAAAAGAACACCCCCAAAGAAGAGAGAAAGGTGACAGAAAATAAGACCCCAGACGGTCGACCGGGAACCAGACAACAGAATGACCACTCTCAAATGAGAGAAGAAAATCTGCAGAAGGGTACCCCACTGACACCTGACTCTAACACAATTAAAAAAATGAACAATATAAACATTTACAATAATTGTGAAAATAAATAAGTTCGAACATGGCACACGAAATTCCTGTGCGACTCAGAGAAAAAACATATAAAATACATTATGGATAATAATTGTATAGAGAATATAATAAATAAACCGTTCCTGATAATACAAAAGGATACTTGGATCCAAGATTAAGCAGGAAACTACAATCAACGAGTTGGATGAACACTGATAGGAGTGCAGAACATCTCGTCACATGGCGGATGAAAAAAAGAATGAGTCATTAGCGACGTATATGCGCACTGGCAACGGAAGTCGTGGAGTTGTACTTGGGAGAGAGCGTCCCGTACTGGGTCTGCACCGGTTGCACTCGACCCAGTTTTTGGCTTATTTTTTCTTGGTGCTTTTGCACCACTTTTCTTTCCCAAATTGCTTGGGAAAGACAAAAATAGAGAGTATATTATCCAAGTTAGGGACTTCCACTGTAGTGCAAGCCTGTAGTAAACAATTGTAGGTAGGTTGATAAGAAACAAATATCAAGACATTGTAGCCATCGGTTCATAAGAGTTTTGTAAAATTTGGGAGCATTTCCTCACCCCCTCCTTATGGGGCAAGTTGATTTCAACAAGATCAAAATGTGAATTCAGGACAAAAAATAACTGCCCCCTCCCAATAGGATGGGTCAAGTTGATTTTAACAGAATCAAAATGCTAAGTCAGAACAAAAAATAACCTCAAACATAACTGAAATCGGTTGAGAGTTTTTTTGAGAAGTCACAAACATGATATTCATGGACAACAGACAACGTATGACAGACAATGGATGGTGAGTAAAAAAACTACAGCCAACCCTGACATTCAGTCAGGTGAGCTAAAAATGATTTGCTGTATCTAAAACTAAATAGAGAACACACCTGATATTACCAAAGTGACTTCGTCTTCTGCAACATTAGAAATATGTTCAGCTCTGCAAAAATATTTTCCTGATGCTTCAAGCTGCACATTAGGTATAGTGAGGACTCGATTGTGATTTGAAATCTCACTATTGAGTGGCAAGGGGAGGTTATTATCTCGTCTCCAAGAATAAATTATAGGTGTCCTGGAAAGAAAATAATTTGTATTAGGTAAAAAATGAAGAATTTTAATTCTTTTCCAAACAAAGACTAACTTTCAAGGTTCCTGCAGGCAAGGACTGATAAAATTTAAGACTATTCAAGGCCGTTTCTCGACATATGCAGGGATTCTTCTACCCTCTTTGGGATAGGGTCTGGGGTCCATGCCACTGGAAAAAATTGCGTCATGGGGGCACAAATTGGGAATTTGTTTTGGAGGCGAAGAAACATACAAGACTAAGAAATTTTACATTCAATTTGTACGGAGAATATTAAAGCCGATACCTAACCAACTGCATTTTTTATAACAAAACGTCACCCATGGAATCTTGCTCACCCCTGTCTCTGTAACCTTTACAAAAACTACACTTATACTATTAAAGAAGAACTTGTAATTTGCCTTTGAATTCAGACACCTTCTAAGCTTTGTTAGGTAAGCAATTAAAATTTTAAGATACAGTTGGTATTTGGAACTGGGTGGTTGTAAGGCCTCAGAAAACCCTTGGTTTTCTGAGGCCTTACAACCACATAGTTCAAGACACCAACTGTGCATTAAATTTTTCTCTGAGTGAGAGGTGAGACTGGAAAATTTTGGATTGAGAATTTGGAAAAGTCATTCCCAAATGCCACTGGGAAAGGGGCCCATATTCAGCTCCTGTAGACATCCAAATGAATCCCTGATATGTCAGCATTTTTCAAGGCCCTACAATAGTTAAACTCGAGGATTTTGAAGGTCTACCTTCACTAGTCCTAATTAGGATCCTCCAGTTATTACCCCTCCATTGACCAGAGGATCCCAGTTTGGACTATGCCTTCATAAACTCTGGAATATAAAGGTATATAGTTATGATCACATGCTTTGTATACATTTTCATTTTGTGAATATTCAAGGCTTTTCAAGGCTTTTCAAGGCTTTTCAAGGCTTCCAGACACATTTTCCAGAATTTCAAGACCTTGAATGACCATTAGTCGAATACCAGGCCATTCCTTGAATCAAAGTCTCCATGGGAAACCCTGACCGTAGAAACTTACAAACAACACTTCTTGAAAAGGAAAAATTTCATTTTATGGCTGAGAAACAGAGGTTACAAACTTTCAATTGAACAAGGTCAATAAGCTCGATCAAATTAGGGGGCATAAGCTATGGTTTGGAGGTATTTATTTATTTATTTATTTACTGGTGTTTAAGGTCACATATTTTTGAAGCAATGGCTAATCATGACCACAACATGAGTATCAACTCAAGACCAGGGGTGAGCGTTAATAAGCCATGATGCCTATTTTAGAGAGGTTTTGCACCTCCCAAGCATTGGTGACTGGGTCCTATTTTACCAGTAAAACAGACCCCATTTACCGCAGTGAAAGGCACTGCTTCACTTTCCGGGGTTCCTGCGGGGAATGGTTTGGCGGTAAAACTGAAAAAATATTTAAAATTTGAATGGTGATATTGGTGAATAAAACTGCTTAGATATGATTCTTGGCTCAGGTAAATGTTAACGATGAATCAAAATATATACAGCATACTCCTTAACCATACAGCATGTAAATTAATGAATTGTGATACCAACTGTAGCATGTACACCACTCATTCGATACCTTTAAACCATACAGCGCATCTAATGACCCCTTAACTGGTTGAGGGCTACATTTTCTGGCAGTCTGAAATTCTTCATCAAAATTTGTTCATCAATATTTTTTTTTATAATCAGTTAGCTATAGCCCAAGTCATGAAGAAAGGTAATTGCATTGTGGAATTGACTGTGGTGTCATATAAATGACACCATAGTGTGGTCTCTTAATATGCAAAAATTTGGGGTCAATCCATCAAGGGATTCGGCTTTAAATGAACGGCAACAAATTTTTTGGTGTCAATCCATCAAGGGATTCAGCTGTAAATGAACAGCAACCAATTTTTTTTAAATTGTGTTTTCAAAGGGCCATAACTCTGCAGCGGATGGACTGAGAAACACCAATATCGAACTTGACCTGTATTTTAATGCTAAAAACAACATCTGAAAGTTTGATGTCGATCTGTCAAGGCATTCGACTTTCAATGAATGGTACGTCGAGGCATTCGACTTTAAATGAATGGAAACCAATTTTTTTTAGAAAAATTGTGTTTTCAAAGGGCCATAACTCTACAGCGGATGGACTGAGAAACACCAATATCGAACTTGACCTGTTTTTATAAACGGGCGTATAAAAATGATCGGAATCAGCCTTTTAGTTACTGGACGGAAACCAAATTCAATATGCCACCATGGTGGCCATATTGAAATGGCTAGCTGGACCAAAATTGAAAGGAGGCATTGTCTTGTCATCCACAAGTTACCTGTAAAATTATGATTTGATCAAATAAGCAGTTCTTTAGTTATTGGATGGAAACCCAAAGTTAACTGATGGACAATGGACACTGGAAAATGGACGACAGATGGACAAGGTGAAAACATAATGTCCCCTTAGAGGTTCTCAGGGGAAGGGGGGGGGGGGGGGGGGGTAGGGGTGGGGGCATAATAATAAAAAAAAACACCCGCCTGCATGCAGTTTTATAAAAGAAAATGGCCTGAGAAAAAGATCTTTGTGGGGCCTTATTTTTTTACTGTTAATGCATGAAAAGTAAAGCCACTAAAAGTGGATTTCTGAATTTCATATAAACAAAACAGCCTTGTTCAGACCTTTTATTGGCCGTAAAGTAGAATCCTGCTAAATGAATGGCCACATTACTGAAGAAAAAAACAGGAATATATAATTAATGGAAATAGGGGTATTTTTCTACCATGAAGTTATAAACTGAGTGAGCATTTATTATATTATATATTGTTTGGCAGAGCTCATTGAGTTCTGTCAAACAAGATATAATAGATCATGGAGGAGGGGGCATAATGCCTAAAATTCAAATGTGTCAGTTTTTTTTTTTCAATTTTAGCATGATGTGGATCTCAAAAAAAAAAAAGAGATAGCTGTTTTTTGTTCTTCCTTTTAACACCATTGGGACATTTTTTACGTCACTTTGAAGTTTAGCCTATTTTCACATTCCTCATTAAAAGCCCTATGTTCTTGAGTTCTCTTGTGCCTGTATTTTTATATTATTTATAATAATATAAAAAACACCCGCCCACATGCAATTTTATTAAAAAAAATGGCCTGAGAAATATTTGTGGGGCCTTATTTTTCTACCATTAATGCATAACCAAAAAATGAAATTGATTGGAGTCAGTATTCATTAGTTATTGGATGGAAACCAAATTCAAGATGGCCGCCATGGAAGCCACAATGAATTGGCCACTGGCAGACATCTTGGTTCAGCTGACTACTCCAAAATCAAAAGGAAGCTTCATCGAGACACCAACAATGCATAAATAAAAAATAATGAAAGTGTCAATGACACTGTAGCTCAACTTGTCAAGACAAAGACATGTACATGTATAGTATGTGACACAGCAATGACAAACATCTAGGTAATGACCTGATAACAAAGGTACATATAAAGTATTGTAATGGTCTGTACATAAATACTGACCGTTGCCTGTAACAAATGTATAGGTAAAGTATTGTAAAGGTGTGTGACAGTCAGATGCTAAACTAGAAAAAAATCTTTGAGTCCCAGAGTGGGTCTGACTGAACCCCAAAATATTTGTTCTCATAGCACAGTGATAACAAAGGCACCCCAAAACACACTCATTCCTGTCCCAAGGTGAAAACAAAGGTACCCAAGAAGTTTCCTGAAGATCAGTTCACAAATATGAGCTGTGTAGAAGTTGTGACAAAAAACTGATTGGACCTAATTTCGGTACAAAATGGCCACTGGCAGCCATCCTGAATTTTGGACCGCACCCAGAAACACTCGTTCTCGTCCCAAGGTGATAACAAAGGTACCCAAGAAGTTTTGTGAAGATCGGTTCATAAATACAGACTCTAGCCTGAGCCATATTGACATGTGTACTTACTGTGTGTAAGTAGCACTGAAAAAATCAAAGTTCATCTAATTTGCATAATTTCAGCACAA
The DNA here is from genome assembly GCA_031216915.1 of Pictodentalium vernedei. Lineage (NCBI taxonomy): Eukaryota > Metazoa > Mollusca > Scaphopoda > Dentaliida > Dentaliidae > Pictodentalium > Pictodentalium vernedei. The sequence goes on from CM062289.1 coordinate 128,988,734, forward strand.
GAAAAAAACCTGTATTATATGTGATGTATCCCATGGTACTAAACATTCACACAAAAAAGTATTCAAATCAGCACTTTCATTTGGAAGTTCTGTGTAAAAATCTGACTGCACCAAATTTTGACAAAATGGCTGCCATCGGCCATCTTGAATTTCGGACTGAACCCCAAAACACTCGTTCTCGTCCCACGGTGATAACAAAGGTACCCAAGGAGTTTCGTAAAGATCGGTTCATAAATACGGCCTCTAGCCCGAGCCGTATTGGCATTTGCACTTTCAGTGCTGAAAGTAACACCAAAAAACATCAAAGTTAGTCTAATTTGCATAATTTCTGCGCGAGAAAAAAAAACGTACTATATGTGATGTATTCCATGTTACTAAACATTCATACAAAAATTTATTCAAATCAGAACTTTCATACAGAAGTTCTGTACAAAAGACTGATTGCACTAATTTTGGTACAAAATGGCTGCTGGTGGCCATCTTGAATTTCGGACCACACCCAAAAACACTCGTTCTCATCCCACAGTGATAACAAAGGTACCCAAGAAGTTTCGTAAAGATCGATTCATAAATACGGCCTCTAGCCTGAGCCGTATAGAAGTTGTGTACAAAAAACTGATTAGACCTAATTTCGGTACAAAATGGCCACTGGCAGCCATCTTGAATTTTGGACCGCACCCAGAAACACTCGTTCTCGTCCCAAGGTGATAACAAAGGTACCCAAGAAGTTTTGTGAAGATCGGTTCATAAATACAGACTCTAGCCTGAGCCATATTGACATGTGTACTTACTGTGTGTAAGTAGCACTGAAAAAATCAAAGTTCATCTAATTTGCATAATTTCTGCACAAGAAAAAAACCTGTATTATATGTGATGTATCCCATGGTACTAAACATTCACACAAAAAAGTATTCAAATCAGCACTTTCATTTGGAAGTTCTGTGTAAAAATCTGACTGCACCAAATTTTGACAAAATGGCTGCCATCGGCCATCTTGAATTTCGGACTGAACCCCAAAACACTCGTTCTCGTCCCACGGTGATAACAAAGGTACCCAAGGAGTTTCGTAAAGATCGGTTCATAAATACGGCCTCTAGCCCGAGCCGTATTGGCATTTGCACTTTCAGTGCTGAAAGTAACACCAAAAAACATCAAAGTTAGTCTAATTTGCATAATTTCTGCGCGAGAAAAAAAAACGTACTATATGTGATGTATTCCATGTTACTAAACATTCATACAAAAATTTATTCAAATCAGAACTTTCATACAGAAGTTCTGTACAAAAGACTGATTGCACTAATTTTGGTACAAAATGGCTGCTGGTGGCCATCTTGAATTTCGGACCACACCCAAAAACACTCGTTCTCATCCCACAGTGATAACAAAGGTACCCAAGAAGTTTCGTAAAGATCGATTCATAAATACGGCCTCTAGCCTGAGCCGTATAGAAGTTGTGTACAAAAAACTGATTAGACCTAATTTCGGTACAAAATGGCCACTGGCAGCCATCTTGAATTTTGGACCGCACCCAGAAACACTCGTTCTCGTCCCAAGGTGAAAACAAAGGTACCCAAGACGTTTCGTGAAGATCGGTTCATAAATACAGACTCTAGCCCGAGCCGCATTGACATGTGTACTTCTGTGTGTAAGTAGCACTGAAAAAATCAAAGTTCATCTAATTTGCATAATTTCTGCACGAGAAAAAAACCAGTATTATATATGATGTATCCCATGCTACTAAACAATCACACAAAAAATTATTCAAATCAGCGCTTTCATATGGAAGTTCTGAGCAAAAATCTGATTGCACCAAATTTTGTACAAAATGGCTGACATCGGCCATCTTGAATTTCGGACCAGACCCAAAAACACTCGTTCTCGTCCCACGGTGATAACAAAGGTACCCAAGGAGTTTCGTAAAGATTGGTTCATAAATACGGCCTCTAGCCCGAGCCGTATTGGCATTTGCACTTACAGTGCTGAAAGTAACACCAAAAAACATCAAAGTTAGTCTAATTTGCATAATTTACGCATGAGAAAAAAACCTGTCTTATATGTGATGTATCCCATGGTACTAAACATTCATACAAAAAATTATTCAAATCAGAGCTTTCATATGGAAGTTCTGTACAAAAAACAGATTTCTGCATCGTCGGTACAAAATGGCGGCTGGCAGCCATCTTAAATTTCGGACCGCACCAAAAAACACTCGTTCTCGTCCCACGGTCATAACAAAGGCACCCAAGAAGTTTCGTAAAGATCGGTTCATAAATACGGCCTGTAGCCCGAGCCGTATCCAATTGTTGACGGACAGACGGACAGATGGACAGATGGACAGACGGCCAGACGGACGACGGGCCATGGCATAAGCTCAAATTTGGCTTCGCCAAAGTTGAGCTAAAAATGATTTGAGTCAGTATTCATTAGTTATTGAATGGAAACGAAATTCAATATGGTGGCCATATTGAATTGACTCGCTGGACCAAAATCGAAAGGAAGCTTCCTCCAGACACCAGCAATGCATAATTAAAAAATACCAAGAGCACCATGAGCGGGACATAATATGCCCTTTTATGATAGGAATGGTCCTGCCTAAAATATCATTACATATCATAACACTGGATGTCATTCTGGAAACAATGATGAAAGATTTTTTTTTTATGATCAGTCAGCTATAACCCAAGTCATGAAGAAAGGAAATTGCATTGTGGAATTGACTGTGGTGTCACATAAATGACACCACAGTGTAGTCTCTCAATATGCAAAAATTTGGGGTCAATCAATCAAGGGATTCGGCTTTAAATGAACGGCAACCAATTTTTGGGTGTCAATCCGTCAAGGCGTCCTGTTTTAAATGAACGGAAACCAATTTTTTTTCAAAAATTGTGTTTTCAAAGTGCCATAACTCTGCCGCGGATGGACTGAGAAACACCAAAATCACACTTGACCTGTATTTTATTGCTAAAAACAAAATCGGAAAGTTTGATATCGATCCGTCAAGGCATTCGACTTTAAATGAATGGAAACCAATTTTTTTAGAAAAATTGTGTTTTCAAAGGTCCATAACTCTGCAGAAGATGGACTGAGAAACACCAATATCGAACTTGACCTGTATCTTATTGCTAAAAACAACTTCTGAAAGTTTGATGTTGATCCGTCAAGGTGTTCGACTTTAAATGAACGGAAACCAAATTGTTTATGGACAGACAGACAGACAGACAGACAGACAGACAGACAGACAGACAGACAGACAGACTGATAACATAATACGTCCCGTTTTTACAAACGAGCGTATAAAAATGATCGGAGTCAGCCTTTTAGTTACTGGACAGAAACCAAATTCAATATGCCACTATGGTGGCCATATTGAAATGGCCAGTTGGACCAAAATCGAAAGGAGGCATTGTCTAGTTATCCACAAGGTACCCGTAAAATTATGATTTGATCAAATAAGTGGTTCTTTAGTTATTGGATAGAAACCCAAAGTTAACTGATGGACGATGGACACTGAAAGATGGACGACAGATGAACAAGGTGAAAACATAATGTTCCCTTAGAGGTTCTCAGGAGGGGGGGGGAGGGGAATGGGGGGGGGCATAATAATAAAAAAAAACACCCGTCTGCATGCAATTTTATAAAAAAAATGGCCTGAGAAAAAGATCTTTATGGGGCCTTATTTTTCTACTGTTAATGCATGAAAAGTAATGCCACTGACAGTGGATTTCTGAATTTCATGTGAACAAAACAGCCTTGTTTCTAACTGAATATGAAGCACATCCACATAATATGGAGACCTTTTATTGGTCGACAGTAAAATCCTGCTAAATGAATGGCCACATTACTGAAGAAAAAAACAGGAGTATATAATTAACGGAAATAGGGGTATTTTTCTACCATGAAGTTATAAACTGAGTGAGCATTTATTATATTATATATTGTTTGGCAGAGCTCATTGAGTTCTATCAAACAAGATATAATAGATCATGGAGGAGGGGGCATAATGTCTAAAATTCAAATGTGTCAGATTTTTTTTTTCAATTTTAGCATGATGTGGATCTCAAAAAAAAAAAAGAGATAGCTGTTTTTTGTTCTTCCTTTTAACACCATTTTGACATTTTTACGTCACTTTGAAGTTTAGCCTATTTTCACATTCCTCATTAAAAGCCCTATGTTCTTGAGTTCTCTTGTGCCCTATTTATATGCAATGCAATCATGAGACTTCTCACACCTATTTCTGATGATTTGAAGTTGCGCACCTCTATTTTTTAATTTCCATTTGAGACACCCTATGTCAGCAATGCCAATTTTAAGGGGGTTTTTATTACCTTTATTATTTTATTTTTTATTTTTATTTTTTTATTATTTGTTTACCTTTTATTTTCAACTTCATTTTGAGCCTCATTCAAAATTTTGGGAATATAATCTACATAAAAAAAAACATTCCTAAAAATGTGGTGCCATCATTGAAAATTACCAACCATTAATAAAATAACAAAATAAGAAAGAAAAAATTCCTTTAGTGAAAAAATATGGTGGTATGTTATTAGCATTGAGTCAAACTTCTCCAGCATGTCAAAATAGAAATTAAACTAGATGGCAAAGCACACTAGAGTATATCCCCGCATTTGCATTCTTGATTATTGGTTAATGCTTGATACAGACAGAAATGAAAAGGTATCATAAGGCATATTAAACTGATTGATAAACAACATTATCATATGACTATGACATTTTTACCCTAAATATCACTACTGTTTGACGATGTTTTCCAAACTGTTGTATCACACCGGGAGAGATTTTTCCGGATCAAAAGTCCATATCACACTCTTACGGAAATCAAAAATCCATATCACACTCCCACGGAAATATCCAAGAGTTTCCATGAATAGTTTTCGTAACTAGGGAAGTCGTTGTTGTTTCGTCTGCTATTTTGTAACCGGCTTTTCACCGCATATTAATTAAAATGGCAAATTTGGGTGAATTTGACATCGAAACAATGTCATATGATAAACATATCATCATAACAGTGTGTTGATCCGTGTCGTCGCATCACGTCTCGTTGAGGTGGCCAGATTTTCGGATCACACTCGCTGCCTGTGGCAGCTCGTGTGATCCAAAAATCTGGCCACCTCAACTCGATGTGATACTATGACACGGATCAACACACTGTTATGATAATATCTATTTATTAACAATATTATTTAACAATATTAAAACCCCCAAGGAGCCTTTTGCAGGAAACTGATTCTTTAATGACAAATGTGTCGCTGTGGGTGTCACATGCTGCCAAATCAAAAATCTGAAACCTTTATGCACATCTACAGACCCTACCTGAACATATGAACCCACTTTCAACATTTCGAATTAAAACCCCCAGGAGCCTTTTGCCAGAAACCAATTGTATAACAACAAAAGTGGCCCAACGAGAGCCACATGAGGCCGGATCAAAAATTCAAAACATTTATGCACATCCAGACTCTACCTGAACATATGAACACACATTTAAGCATTTTGATTTAAAACCCCTAGGAGCCGTTTACCGGAAAATGATTCTCTAACAATAAAAGTGGTGCTACGGGTGCCAAATCAAAAATCTGAAACCTTTATGCACATCTAGACACCCTAACAGAACATATGAACAACATTTCGAATTAAAACCCCTAGGAGCTTTCATGGAAAACTGATTCTCTAACAACAAAAGTGGCACTATGGGTGCCACATGGGTCCAAATTAAAAATAAAAAAAAAACTTTATGCACATCTAAACATCCTACTGGAAGGTATGAACACACTTTCAACGTTTGGAATTGAAACCCCAAGGAGCCTTTTGCCAGAAACCGATTCTCTAACGACATAAGTGTGCTATGGGGCACCACATGGGGCCAAATAAAAAATCTGAAACCTTTATGCACATCTAGACAGCCTACCAGAACATATGAAAACAACGTTGTGAATTAAAACCTCTAGGAGTCTTCCACCGGAAACTGATTTTCTAACAATAAAAGTGGTTTCAATGGAACAGATGCTACCAGAACACCTTAGCATACTTTAAAGGTTTTGAATTAAACACCCTAGGAGCCTTTCAATGAAATCTGATTTTCTGACAACAACAATAAAAGTGGTTCCACTGGAACCACTTGGGGCCAATTCAAAATTCCCAAACCTTTATGCACATCTACAGAGACTACCTGAACACCTTAGCATAGTTTAAAGGTTTATAATTAAACACACTAGGAGCCTTTCAATGGAAACCTACAGGCTTGCACTACAGTGGAAGTCCCTAACTCGGATAAAATACTCTCTATTTTTGTCTTTCCCAAGCAAGTTGGGAAAGAAAAGTGGTGCAAAAGCACCAATAAAAATAAGCCAAAACTGGGTCGAGTGCAACCGGCGCAGACCCAGTACGGGACGCTCTCTCCCAAGTACAACTCCACGACTTCCGTTGCCAGTGCGCATATACCGTCTCTAAAGACTCATTCTTTTTGAATCCGTAAACGTTAGAGTTATGTGATCAGCGGGGAGGAAAGATTCTTTACCCGTAAAGAAGACGGGAGGGCCTCCATGTAAACAATTGTGGTAGGTATAATAAGAAAGGAAATTTACTATAAAATTTAGATTTCTTATCAACCTACTCACAATTGTTTACTACAGGCTGAATAGACAAAAGGCTGGAGGGAATCGCATAACCAACCCCCACATAACCCTAGTGCACTGGAACCGTGAAGTAGAAGGAAGAGGTCCCGAGGCTTATCAACCATAATGTCGCAATCATTGGTAAAGGACAATGAAAAGAGACATATGAGCCTGTGTGACACACAGACAGAAAAAGGGCAGTGACAGCACAAGGCTGAAACTGATCTTCAAGAAGCCTAATGGCTATGGCAGACAACAGCCTGAGCAGAAGAAAGAGGACCCAGGGCAAAAAGGTCCTCCGACTGCTCCTGCAACTGGCGTAAATAAAAGGTGGAGAAAGTAGAAGCATTTCTCCAGTAGGCTGCCTGCATAACATCCGACACCTTGACGGAGTTAGAATAAGCCCAAGAGGTAGACAGTGTCTGCACCTCGTGGGCAGAAATACGATTGGTAATACAATCGCCAGCTACTAAACGACTATAAGCCGTACAAATAGCAAGACAAATCCATCGAGAAATGGATTGAGGAGAGATCTTCTGTCGACCCGGAATGAGAGACAGAAAAAAACGTTTTCTGCCCTTCCGTAAGAAGCGTGTCCGATCAAGATAAATGCGAATAGCACGGACCGGACAGAGCAAAGGGCGAGTAGCCTCAACAGAGGGAAGAGCCCTGATACAGATAGGAGGAGGAGTAGTATCTGGTAACTGATTCTTAGCCAAAAAGGAGCAATCAGTGGTAAAAGTAACACTGTTGGGAGAGCTCCTAAAAAAGGCCGGGTCAACCGAGAGGGCGTGAAGCTCACTAACCCGTCTGGCCGAAGCAAATGCCATCAGAAAAGCCGTCTTATATGTGAGAAATTGCATATCCACCTGAGATAAAGGTTCGAACCCCCCCCCCCCCCCCCCCCCCCCCAAGCAAAGCAGCACCCACGAAAGATTCCATCGTGGAGTAAGCTGCAAAGTCCGAGGCCTTTTCAAAGAAAAGTGCCGAACAAGCTTGGAGAGGTAAGGATTAGTGCCGATATGACGCTTCCCCACATAAGAAAAAGTCTCTGAAAGCATAGACCTGTAACCCTTGATGGTAACAGGCTGGAGACCCCGAGAATCAAACAGATATACCAGAAACTCCGCAATCTGTGAAATCAAAGGATTGGCATAATCAACAGAGTGATCAGCCCACCATCGACAGAAGACCTTCCATTTAGCTGCATAAGCTAAACCAGTGGAGTGCCTCCTTGAAGAAGAAATGCACTCCACTGCTCGTCTCGAAAAACCTCTACGGAGGAGACAGGACCTGACAAAAGATATGCGTGAAGGCACAATGAAGTCGGGTCGACGTAAAACCTCCTCGGGCGACCTTGACAAAGAAGGTCGCGACGTAGCGGGAGACGTGCCGGAACCGCTGCCATCAGCGAGCGGAGCTGATTGATCCACACCTGCTGAGGTGACAGGGGAGCGATCAGAATGATTCGACAACTGCAGGTTCGAATTTTGGCGAGAACCTGAGGAAGAATCGGAACCGGCGGGAAGGGGTAGCCGACTAGACTGTTCCAATCGAGTGACAGAGCGTCCACGGCAAAAGCCAGAGGATCTGGACACGGGGACACGAAAGTGTCCACCTGATGGTTCCAATGAGTCGCAAAGAGGTCGATGTGGGGACGTCCCCAGAGATCGCAAAGCGACTGGAACACTGCCCTGTGAAGCATCCACTCGGTGGAGATAACCCTGCCCTGTCGGGACAGGGAGTCGGCTAGGACGTTCAGACGACCGGGAATGTTACGAACAACCACTCCGGCGTGAACATCCTGAGCGAGCAGTAGAAGATCCCGAGCTAACTCGTACATCGGAAGCGAGTGCGTGCCGCCCTGGTTCCGAATGTAAGCAACCACTGTCGAATTGTCGGATAGTAGAAGGACCTGGCGATTCGACAGGTGAGGGATCCACTGCCTGAAACTCAGAAAAAGAGCAAGAAGCTCCTTCTGGTTGCTGTGTAGAGCTGCTTGATCCTGGTCCCACGTCCCGTGTAGGGAAAGACCGAGAGGATCCAACGTCGCACCCCATCCGAGATCGCTGGCATCTGCCGTCAGAACGCGATCGGACGTGGGTAAGTCCAGCAGAACACCCTGCGTAATCCACTGAACATCTGTCCAGGGAAGAAGGTGAGGATACAGAGAGTCCGGAAACGGAAGCACCTGATCCAGAGAATCTACATTCGGTCTCCAACGACTGAGCAGAAAGTGTTGGAGAGGTCTGACACGCAGCCGACCTAGAGGAATGAGATCCGCCACCGAACCGCAGAGACCGATCAGCCGGAGAAAACTCCGAGCGGTTGCGGACCTGGACTGGGACAGAGTCAGAGCAAAAGCTGAGAGAATCACAGCCTTGGCCTGGGGAACAGCCACCAAATTGAATTTGGTTTGGAAAGACATCCCCAGATGACAAAACGACTGAGAAGGGACCAGGTCCGACTTCTCCTCGTTGACTCTGAATCCGAGCGACGTGAGCAAGCTCAACAGAGTGGCGACATCCGATTCCAGTAAGGCAGCATTGGAATGCCTCTGGAGGATATCGTCCAGATATGCCGAAGTAGTCACCCTGGCCTGTGTGCGATGGAACGCTATCACATGCGACATCAGTCTGGTGAACGCCCAAGGAGCCAGGTTGAGGCCGAAAGGCATGGCCTTGAACTGGTAAACTCGCCCCAGAAAAGCGAACCTGAGATACTTCCGTGACGCCCGGTGCATCGGAACGTGGAAGTAAGCGTCTCGCAGGTCGATGCTGGCTGCGATATCTCCCTGGTGAATTGATTGGCGGACCGACCTGAAAGTCTGCATGCTGAACTTGGGAGCAATGATAGACTGGTTCAGGATACTCAGATCGATAACCGGTCGGAGTCGGCCGTCCTTCTTCGGCACCAAGAACAGGCGGGAATAGAAACCCACTGACTGAACGTTCTTGACGACCTCGATCGCCCCCTTTGCCAGGAGATTGGCAATCTCCGTGAACAAAAGTTCCCGACGTAAAACGTCTGAAGGAACTGTGGTTGGAAGAGGCACCCTTGACAGAGTGGGGTGCCGTCGGAAGGATATGCGCACCCCGGACCGAACAACAGCTAACACCCATGGATCGGATGTGATGGTGGTCCAATGGTCTGCGAACTCTGCTATCCTTCCTCCAACCTGGGACGAGTCGAGGTGAGGACCTTCATTTCGAGCCCCGACGAGGCCCCCGACGAGGCCCGCGAGAGGAGAAACCACCTCCTCTGCTAAATGAAGAATCCTGAGACTTCCCTCGATTCTGCCGACCCCTACCTTTACCCCGTGAGTAAGAAGTAGAGGCGGCGGCAGAAGGACCAGCCTTTTGCTTCACAGAGGAAGCAGAAGGGTACTTGTTAGGCTTGGAACGGCCCTTGCCTCCCCGAGAAGGCTGATCAAGCTGACGAAACAGCAGCTGATCTTTGGAATGACATAGGACGTCATCCCGGACTGTCGACACGGAACCATGGAAAAGTTGCGGACCTGCCAAAGAAGCAGATCGAAGAGTAGCACGCTGCTCTTCGGGAAGGGATCGTCCTGTGTCCAGCACAGCGTCCCTTCGAACTAATTCCAAATTGGCCGTGTTACAGGCATGCATGTGAGTAAGGTGCATAAGTGCCTTGGACAGCACACGCAAAGGAGCCTGTACCTCGTCAAACTTATCTGGAGGCAGATAAGCAGCCAAAGCTGAGATGACGTGATCTGAGAGAGAAAGCATGCCAAGCATCTCTCTAGATAAGCCCAACGTGGACTCCAGAGTCGTCATTGGAATGACGGCAGACTTGGGCTTGGAAAGCCCGAGGGAAGTGGAGTCCTGATCCAGAACCGTCAAAGCCTGGCAGACTGACGGATTGGCGGAATCATAGGAACGATAACGCACAGGAGGCAAAAAGGTGTCAACCCTGGTGAAGAACGAAGTCTTCAAAGCCTTGGAATTCAGCTTGGCATCCAATGCTGAAAAAGCCTCAACCACCTGTACCGACTGGCACAGTCGAAGGCGCCCAGAAGCAGGTTGCTCCATAGGCTGTTGGCGCGCGACCGATGATCGCGGCCAGGCTGACACTGTCGGCTGGTTAGCAGGTTTGAGCTCAGGCAGAAACCCAAACACAAAGTCAAGAGCCGCCCCCAAGTCCGAAGACTGTTGGCCCTCGACCTCAAGCATGTCGGACTCCTCCCCAGAGTCGGAAGACACATAGCCCATCGTGGGCAAACCAGCCGACGCCTCCCATGGTGTCGGGACACCAGAGGAATCGGAAACCGGCCTGTTTCCAATCCCGGGAGGCGGCGCCAAAGGAGGCGCCTGGAAACCACCCATAGCCTCGCTGGAAGCAACAGGAAGGCTCTTAGAAAGAACCTGAGTGAGTAAGGAGAGGGCCTCCCTAAGCTCACTGCCTGTACCGACCGGTTCGACAGGGGAGCGAACCAGCAAAGTGGCTTCACCTCTGACCCTCTTAACCAGCGAAGGGTCACGATCCTCCAAAACACCCGACGCGGGACGACGGGCGGCAGCCGAAACATCTGAAGGCAGACATGTATAGGGGTACGATGCACCCCGAGGATCAATATTGCGAGAACTCATGAGAGTCACCGCGGACCTCTGCGGGGCAGAAGGTCCAGGCTGCACAAAAGGCGTTGGTCCCCCAAAACTGGTCGTGTGACCAGAGTGAGTAGACGGAAATGCCACGGAGTTCATAGTGTTTCCACTACGAACATCCGAATCCAAAGACACAACTGTGGTGCTCGACCACAGCGATGGGCTAGGCCGGCAGCCCCTTCTGACTTCGCTGAGTTGAAGTCAGGGAAGGCTGAGGCCGATATCCCACGTCTACAGTATCGGACAGTCCTGCAGTCTCCTGCAGCGAAAAGCCGAGGCCGGCTGAAACAGATAATGAAGCAGACGGGCCAGCAGCAGTAGTAGATACGTCGAGAGTCGTTGAGGCTGGTGAAATAGTGGAGAGAGCACACCGGCTCGGCTCCGAAGGAGGAGTCACAACCCTAGTGACAGCCTCAGATGTCGACTGGAGGGAGACCGTAGTCCCGGAACCAGGCATCTCTACACCAGAACACTCAACGGCTCCCGCAGTATCCACCACAGGAAAAGACTGCACATCCCCCACGGAGGAGGAATAACTCTCACCAGACAAAGTCGGCTCGGGAGGCCCCGAACGACCACGTTCTCCTTTCCCGCGGGAGCGGGAGGCACGGCCACGAGAACGAACAACACGGTTTACTGACGCCCAGAAGGTGGAAGACCATGTTCCACAGACACCACACGGCCGCTCGGCCGAACACACATTACAGGAGGAACAAGACGAATGTACATCGTCCACATGCTTTGGCAGCAGACACTGCCCACAGGGAATTGTCCTGGGCATGATAGAGGTGAGAGGAGCAGAGAAGGTGAGATGAGAAAACAGAACACCCCCAAAGAAGAGAGAAAGGTGACAGAAACAAAGACCCCAGAAGGTCGACCGGGAACCACCCAACAGGAAGACTACTCTCAAAAGAAAAAAGAAACACTGCAGGAGTGGTACCCCCGCTGACACCTAACTCTAACACAATTAGAAAAATTTGCAAAAAAAGCATTAACAATAATTGTGAAAAAATCTAAGTCCGAACCGCATGGCACGCGAAATTCGCGCGCGACTCGAGAGAGAGCAAATAAATATACATTATGGACATATAATAGAAAAGAGAATATATAAAACACTGTTCCTGAGAATACAAAGGATACACTGTGGTATAATAAATCAGGAATCATCAAACATCGAGCTGGTGGAACACTGATAAGCGTGCAAAAACATCTCGACACGAAGTGGATTTTAAAAAGAATGAGTCTTTAGAGACGGTATATGCGCACTGGCAACGGAAGTCGTGGAGTTATACTTGGGAGAGAGCATCCCGTACTTGGTCTGCGCCGGTTGCACTCGACCCAGTTTTGGCTTATTTTTATTGGTGCTTTTGCACCACTTTTCTTTCCCAACTTGCTTGGGAAAGACAAAAATAGAGAGTATTTTATCTGAGTTAGGGACTTCCACTGTGGTGCAAGCCTGTAGTAAACAATTGTGAGTAGGTTGATAAGAAATGGATTTTTAACTTTTTGAGGCCTAATTGTATGTCAGAATTCTGTCACAATCTTTTAAAAGGTTAAAAGGTAATGTACATCTAACACCCTGTCAGAAACAAAAATTGTGGCTGAAGCGTGAACAACTAAGAATGCTTACAAGTAAATCATTCTCATTTAAAAAGAAAAAGCAAATTTTAAATCAAAATGATGTTTTTTTTTTATCATTACTCAGACTACTTGCTACATACGTTACAACAAATCTTGCAAATAAAATAGCAAGTAAAATATGAAGAAAATGGCTATTGTACCTTATCAAATATTATACAATTATAGACTTTTGTGATGGTGAATATGATGTGATATGAACCTAAAAAACTAATATTATATTTCTGAATTTTCAGAAAAATAAATTTCAAGAATCAATGGAAATTCAAGAAATCTAGAAAAAAAGATGTAAATTTTAAGTTATTTTGGATATAAAGGGCGAAAATTGAGAATTTAAAGATATTAATGTCCAACAGGTGTGACGTCAAAATGTGTATGAAATTTTTTCACTGCAGGTGAATGGGAAGTACGCATAAATGAAGAAATGAAAAAAAGCTTAAGCTTTCAATATATCATTTCTACATTGTTGAATAATGTAATTGGTAAATTCCCATGATTTTTGATGTTTCAAAGTGAAATTTAAATTCTTTGATTAATGTTTACTGCAGTGTAGAGAGAAATGATGGTGGAAAAAATGGTTCTATGATTGAAGTAATGATGAAATTAGTCATACCTTCCATATGCCATACATTCCAGTGTTACTCTTTGACCTCTCAATGGTTGTGAAGGGTGCACTGCAATGAATTCATCTCCAAAAACTGGTCCCCAGTCATTAGCAGCTGTGAAAATAATAATCAAATACAGGAATAAAGGACACTATCCTTAAAATGACAGCGTGTCATAATTTTATTTAAAATGACGAGCCAGTAAAAATAGAAAAACTGACAATGTCCAAATTTAATGTTGACCTGAATGTACTTTTCATAAACAACAAACCTGCCAAAATTGTGAGAATGATCGATCAGGTTACATTTGTGTGGACTCCCCACAAAGTACCTGATTTTCAGTTGCAATAACAATGCCTTTAATCTACGAAATCTGATCAATGAGTTGGAAGCATTTCAGTCACTAATGGTACTTTGTTTCCAAAACTAAATGCGCAACATTTTCAACTAAAAAATGAATTGTAAAAACAGCCAATCAGTGGTGTAACATTCAAATGAAAATAAAATTTTTTGAGGAACATTTGTTTCTTTTCCACACGTACCACACCGACATGGCTTGCTTATTCCAATCCACCTCACTCCTATGGAAAATGCGACAATTTAGAGAAGTCACGCACAAATCATGGGTAGATTGTCAAAAGTAAACCAGAGGCTCAAGTGAGCCTAAAATGCTCACCTGGCTCAAATTGTCAAAAGAGATGAGTGTATTAGTAAGTGATCAGCAGCAAGAACAATTTTTTGATTTGCTTTGACACAACCAATGGCAACTTTTTTGGCCATTCATTTGTGCTGGTCCTAGGAAAGCTTCCTAGAACAGCTCTGTTCTGTGAAGTATTAAAAAACAACAACCGAACAAAATTTTTGTTTTGTTTTCAACTACTGTGGGTCTCTATACCCCCCTCCCCCCCCCCCAAAAAAAAAACAAACCCAAAACAATAAGAAAAACAAGAAAAAACAAGTGACTCGATTTGAACAAACTTGAACTTGACACCCCTAGAGATGTTACATACCAAATATGGAAGGATTCTCACTGGTGGACCTGAAGAAGGAGAATTTTCAAGAAATTTTCTCATATTGCACTAAGTTAAACTTTGGGCTTCAATAAAAAGCCCAAATATTAACCCAGGCACCAGATTTGAACAACCTTCAATCCCAGAGGTGTTGTACACCAAATATCAAAAGAAACTGACTGCTGGATCTGAAGGAGATGATTTTAAACGATAATTCCCCATATTGCACTAAGTAAATATTTCGGCCCGCTTGGGGAACCAAATATTAACCCAGGAACTCGATTTGAACAAATTGGAACCTTACACCTTTAGAGATGTCACATACTAAATATGAAAGGATTCTCACTAGTGGGTCTGAAAAAAAAAGATTTTTTAAGAAATTTTCTCATATTGCACTAAGTTAAAATTTGGGCTCCAATAAAGAGTCCAAATATTCATCCAGGGATCCCATTTGAACAAACTTGAATCAAACCCCCCTAGAGATGTGGCATACCAAATATCAAAAGAATCTGACTGGTGGGTATGAAGAAGAAGATTTTCAAAGATTATTCCCCATAATGCACCAAGTTAATATTCAGGCTCCCACAGGAAGCCCAACTATTAACCCAGGTACTCAATTTGAACACATTTGAATCTTACACCTAACCCCCCAAAGACGCTGCATACCAAACATCAAAAGATTCTGACTGGTGGATCTGAAGAAGATTTTTAAAGAATATCCCCCATATTGCACCAAGTTAATAATCAGGCTCCCATAGGAAGCCCAAATATTAACCCAGGGACTTGATTTGAACAAATACAAATCTTACACCTCTAGAGATGTCACATACCAAATATGAAAGGATTCTCAATAGCAGGTCTGAAAAAGAAGATTTTTTTGAAGACATTTTCTCATATTTCACTAAGTTAAAATTTGGGCTCCAATAAAGAACCCATCCAGGAATCCCATTTTAACAAAATTGAAGTTAATCCCCTAAAGATACTGAATACCAAATATCAAAAGAATATGAATGGTGGATCTGAAGAAGAATATATTTAAAGATTATTCCCCATATTGCACCAAGTTAATATTCGGGCTCCCATAGGAAGCCCAAATATTAACCCAGGGACTCAATTTGAACAAACTTCAATCTGACCCCTGCAGAGATGTTGTGACCTAGTATCAAACGAATCTGACTGTTTGATCTGAAGAAGATTTTTAAAGTTTATTCCCTATAGTGAATTTTTTTCTCTTTTTAGCCCCTGGGGTACCCACGGGGCTACGGAAAATAAATTGCAGTCATCAACCAAGTACTTTGGACCCACTTATACTACATGCCAAATTTGGTTCAAATCAGCCCATAGGTTCTTGAAATAGAAATTTTGGGCAGAGACCAAAATGGATATGTGCCCACAGAGAGCCCAAATATTGATCTACCAACTTCCCTTGAACAAACTTTAATTTTCAACATCAAAGAGTGTTTCATACCATATATCAAGGCAATCTCTCTAGTGGTTCATGAGAACAAGATTTTTAGGGGTTTTTTTTTGCATCATTGACCAGAGCACGAAGAAGGCAACCACTTCATTTGAACAAAATAGAGAGAGTATACTCCAGGGATGATTTGTGCAATATATGTTTGAATTTGGCTGACAGACGCCAAGTGATGGCAATAGCCCACACTGACTTGCAGTCAGGTGAGCTAAAATAAACAAGAGGCCCCAGGGGGCCTGACAGCACTCACTTGACATGGTAGTCTAAATATCAAACCAGGGACTTGACTTGAAAAAGCTGCATACGCCCCTCCTAAGAAAAGCATGTACCAACTAGATGAAGTGATTGTGCCCACACAATACACAGTATTTTCCTTCTATTTTTCAGTTCCTACACTTTTACGTCCCAAAATTGAGATAAACACATAAAAAACAGATTTTTTAAAATTTTTGTTCAGAAATTTTTGAAGTCCCAAACAAAGTATTTTCAGACTAAAATTGTTTTTCTTCTTAAAATTGACCAAAACGCATAAAAAAACAATTTCCGGATTTGGGTCCAAAAGTCCCACAAGGACCCCAAATTTTCAGTGTAAAAAAAACCTTTTTTATGACTTGAAATTGACCAAAATGCATAAGAAAACCAAAAACTAATTTCTGGATTTTGGTTCCAAGTCCCACCCGGACCCCAAATTTTCAGTATAAAAAAAATAAAAAAATGTTGTCTTAAAATTGACCGAAGCACAAAAAAAAACCCCAAAAACATTTCTGGATTTTGGTCCAAAATTTCTGAGGCCGGACCAGGACCCCAAATTTTCAGCCTAAATATGAATGTATAACAATCTTCCAAAGATGTTATATGTGAAATTTGAAAGCTTTTGGAGCAGTGACTCAGCACTTTTTCAAAGTCCCAAAAAAGTACCCCATGATAATTTTTTTTTTACCATTCCATTCTGTTGGTCCTAAGGAAGCTTCGCACCAAATAAGAATTCTGAGTGCCGTGTAGTTTTGGAGATATGGGCGTTTTAATTCTTTTCTATTTTTAGCTCCTGCGGTTCCAATGGGACGACAGGAAATTTTTTGGGGGCATAAATTAACTACTTATGTCCCAATAAAACCTCATGTCAAATTTGGTTCAAATCAGCCTCTCAGTTTGGAAAATAGAAATTTTAGGCAGGGACAAAAATTCTTGCCCCTCCCATAATGATGGCAAATATAGCCCAAAGAACTTCTCTTGAACAAATCTAGAAAAAAAAAAAATTTTGGCATAAATTAACTACTTATATCCCAATAAAACCTCATGTCAAATTTGGTTCAAATCAGCCTCTTGGTTTGGAAAATAGAAATTCTGGGCGGGACAAAAATTCTTGCCCCTCCCATAACGATGGCAAATATAGCCCCTAGAACTTCTCTTGAACAAATCTAAGTCTACACCTCAAAAGGAAGCTGCACACCAAATATCAAGTCTCTGCTACTGCTGGTTCATGAGAAGAAGTTTTTTAAGATTTAGGCACACTTTTGGGGCGTGGCTCCCCAAGGGGCGGGTCAACTTGATTTGAACAAACTTCAACTGTCCTATGACAGAGAACATGCACACCAGACTTGGTTCAATTTGGTTGAGTAGTTTGGGAGAAGAAGTTGATAATGTAAAGTTAACGACGGATGATGGACGACGGACGGAAGACGGATGGACAGAAAGTGATCAGCAAAGCTCCCCTTGAGCTTTGCTCAGGTGAGCTAAAAAAGTTCACGATGCCGGACGGACGACGGACAGCAAGTGATAAGTTTAGCTCCCTTCGGAGAGCTAAAAACTCCCATTTTGAACTAAGGTACAATTCGAGATTCCAAAATGAACCTAAATATGGACATAGGGATATGGCTTAAACAAACTTGAATCTTACTCCCCCCCCCCCCCCACCCCCTCCAAGGATGTGCATACCAAATATCAAAAGTATTCTGACTGCTGGATTTGAAGAAGAAGATTTTTAAAGAAAATTCCTCATTTGGAACTAAGTTATCAATCAGGCTTCCACAGTGAGCCCAAATATGAACCCAGGGACTTGGCTTGAACAAACCTAAATCTCACTCCCCCCCCCCCCCCCCTAAGCATGCTGCATACCCAATATCAAAAGATTCTGCCTCCTCCATCTTGAGAAGAAGATTTTTAAAGAACTTTGCCTGAAATGCACTAAGTTCAAATTCAGGCTCCCATACTGAGCCCAAATATGAACTCAGGGGGCTGATTTGGACAAACTTGAATCAGATCCGCCCCATAATGCTGTATACCAAATATCAAATGATTCTGCCCACTTGTGCTGGAGAAGAAGATTGTTTAGTAATTTCTCTAATATACATAGGGTGCTATCGGAGTTCTGCCCCCTATGGATCCCCAAGCAGGTATGTCCATTTCATTTGAACAAACTTGAATTGACAGATGGTAATGAACATCAATACCAAGTTTCGAGCAAATCGACCTAGTGGTTTCAGAGAAGAAGACATTTGAAAAATGTTCACAACGCCGGACGGACGACAGATGACGGACGCCGGACGCTGGACGGCAAGTGATAAGTTTAGCTCACCTATGTCCCAACTTCACAATCAGGTTCAAAATTTTCGAGCTCATACATATCTAAAAATGCAGAGGCTCAGTTTTGAATGACTGTTTGGGTCAGAATTAGTATTGGTGTGGAAAGTATGATAAAGAACATATTTTACTCAAAAAATGCAATTTTTTCCATCCTTCCACACCAACACAATGTACTGAATGGGCAACAGGAAATGCGTATATAGAGGATATGGAATGAGTGTTTTTCTCATATAATATTTATGAAACGAGTCTAAGAATTTTCCGTTTGGGCCAGCCTCTGGCGAGCCAAAACGGAAAATGCAGACGAGTTTCATAAATATTATATGAGAAAAACACTCATTTCATATTCTATTTATCATATGACACACACACACGCACAAATTAGCCACTTAGTATGACTTTTTAACCCATCACCTAACTTGAGTTGCAGATGGCACTTGGAAAAAACATCCTCGTATAACTAAAAATTTTCATTTTTTGCTTCCAGAACATAGGTTATGACCCCTCATTGGAAAGAGCATGACACGCTAGTTCCTATGAGGGGTCATAACCTATGTTTTGGAAGCAAAAAGTGAAAATATAAAAAAAAATGAATGGCGTTTTTCTTGTAGGTAAAAGATTAATACAATATAACCCACCCTAAATAAGAGAGAAAATGTAAATTCTCCCTACAGAAATTATGCAAATATGACCCAGTTGTATTTTATTTAGCCAATCACTTATTGCGTATTAGTAGTAGCACTGAATAAATCAAAGTTTCCCTAATTTGCATAATTTTTGCACGAGAACAAAATCTGTATTATATGTGATGTATTGCATATTACTAAACATTCATACAAAAATTTATTCAAATCCGAACTTTCATGTAGAAGTTCTGTACAAAAAACTGATTACACCCAATTTCAGAACAAAATGGCCGCTGACGGCCATCTTGAATTTTAGACCAAATCCCAAAACACATATTCTGGTCTCACAATGATAAGAAAGATACCCAAGAAGTTTTGTGAAGTTCGGTTCATAAATACGGCTTTTAGTCCGTGGTGTGTTGACGCACGGGGCAGACGGACAGGCAGGCGGACAGATTTTCAGTACAAAATTTTCCACATTCGAATTTGACCTAGGTATTAATAAAAGTAATCCATATATGAAATTTCATCGAAATCGGTAGATTTTAAGGAAGGTTAGAGTCTGGAAACCATCAGCCAATCAAATTTCAGCAACCTAATTAAATATGCGTGGAAAATGCCCATATTCGAACTTGGACCCACAATTGATGAAAGTGATCGACTTCCCGAATTTCAGCGGGAGACAAAAACTTCTATTGAATGTTTCTAAGCAAACTTGTTTCAATAATTCCGAATTCAACTCATGAATCGCTATCAACCTTGGTGTTGTCAGGAAATCTGACCTCTTTCAGACCCACCGATGAGAAATACACACAATCTAAGGATTGCACTGTTCCCCAATATATTATGAGGAATTCCACTTCTGCTCTTGGAAAAAACAATATACACATTCTTTTGACACAACTTGGGAGCAAGAAGAAAAATGTTCTCCAATGGTAAATTTCTTTTGGACAGAAAAATGTTGGAAAATTTCAAAATTTGCTCAATCTTTTTTTATTTTTCAAAAATTATGTTTACCCTACTCTTTTGGGTCATTTATTTCGCTAACCATAGGATACAGAAGACAGAATAAAGTTACAGATAAACAGCTATCTGGTTTATTATCCCCACATTTTCAAAAATGTATGGATACTGTCATGTCCTCCATCAATAGAATCTCGTCCCATCCATACATTCGAAACTTCATATCACCAAGAGTATGTAATTCGAAACACGCTAAGGTGTTCAGGTAGCATCTGTAGATGTGCATAAAAGTTTCGGAATTTTGATTTGGCCCCAAGTGGTTCCAGTGGAACCACTTTTTATCCCCGTATTTTCTAAAATGCATGGATATTGTAATGATCTCGGTCCGTACGTCTAGGTCCGTATGACCCTTTTTTTAGCTATAATTTTGAAACTCACCATACTTCTTAAGTGTGGTATAGAGATGACAAAAATAGGTTTAGTTTGAATATTTGTCACCAGGTGGTGCCACTTAAAAGATTGAGCCAAAATACTGCTTTCTGACAAAAGGCTCCTAGGATATGTAATTTTCGTTATTTAAAGTGTCTTTATATGTTCCAGTAAGGTCTCTAGATGCGCATAAACTATTTTTGATTCGGCCCCCATATGGCACCTGCAGCGCCACTTTTGTCATTAGAGAATCAGTTTCCGGCAAAAGGCTCCTAGGGGGGTTTAGTTTGAAACGTTGAAATTGTGTTCATATGTTCTGATAGAGTTGCTAGATGTGCATAAAGGTATTCAAGTTGGACTCGGCCACATGTGGCACCCGTAGCACCACTTTTGTCATTAGAGAATCGGTTTCCGGTGAAAGTCTCCTTGGGGTTTTAATTCAAAACGTTGAAAGTGTCATTATATGTTCCAGCAGGGTCTCTAGATTTGCATAAAGGTTTCAGATTTTTATTTCGGCCCCATGTGGCACTCGTAGTACCACTTTTGCCGTTGGAGAATATGAATTGATTTGTGACCATCGTGATGCCCAACTGAAAATGCGGGGATACACCTCAGTGTGCTTTGCACACAAATGACACTGTTCTAGTATTGTTATTGTTAGAAAATCGGTTTCCACTGAAAGGCTCCTAGAGTGTTTAATTTGAAACTTTTAAACTATGCTAAGGTATTCCAGTAGCATATGTAGATGTCCATACAGATTTTGGAATTTTGAATTGGCCCTCAAGTGGTTTCAGTGGACCACTTTTATTGTTAGAAAATCAGTTTCAGATAGAAGGCTCCTACAGGTTTTAATTCAAAATGTTGAAAGTGTGTTCATGTGTTCTGTTAGGGTGTTTAGATGTACATAAAGGTTACAGATGTTTTATTTGGCCCCATTTGGCACCCATATCACCACTTATGTTGTTAGAGAATCGGTTTCCGGTGGAAGGCTCCTAGGGATTTTAATACGAAACTTTGAAAGTATCTTCATATGTTCCAGTAGAGTGTCTTTTCAGATTTTTGATTCGGCCCTGTTTGGCACCCGCCGCTTTTGTCGTTAGAGAATCGGTTTCTGGTGGAAGGCTCCTAGCGGGTTTAATTTGAAATGCCAAAAGTGTGCTCATACATTCCAGTAGGATGTCTAGATGTGCATAAAGATTTGGGATTTTTAATTGGGCCCCATCTGGTGCCCTTTGCACCTCTTCTATCTTTAGAGAATCTAACATTTCCTCATATTTTATTAATAATTCTACGGATATGCCGCTATAGCCCAGTTATTCTGGAATGAGTTTAACTCTACACAGTTTCATAATAACATATGATCCTTTGTCAGTATCGATCTGCACTTAAGAACAATAATATCGAATGACTGATCTGATCACTTTGTTGTACATTTTTACTCCATTTCGGTATTTATTTGTGTCATTTAACACCATTTGAAGATTTTGCTCTTACTACATATTCCATGTTATATATGCTTATTGGTTTATTTTTTTAGAAGCAGTACAACATTAGACTAGAGGGAACTGTTTTAGTGAACTAAAACACATATCTCTCTTTCAATTAGTTCCATGCTTCCAACTTATGACAAACAAAGATCAAACTAAAGGTCAAATGTCAAGAACATAGACATTCAAGATAGAATGTGACACATAAGCCTGGCTGTTGCATTCATATGCCAAACATCATAAACCTATCTGAGCCATTTCAATAAATTGACCTTGATGTCAAAGGTCAAAGTCATATGTAGGTCATGATAGTATGTGACACATTGTCTTTTGGTGATACACTCACATGCCAAAAATCATATGATTAGGTCAAAAGATTAAAAAAAAAAAGAGTTAATAATGTGACCTTGATGTCAAAGGTCAAGGCCATATGTGGATCATGATGGTACATGGCACATCGTCTCATCGTGATACACCCACATGCCTAACATCATAAACTGAGGTGAATAGGTAAAAAAAAGTTCTGGCCCGAACAAGCTTACTTGCCAAAAAATCAGTAATTTGACCTTGATGTCAACGGTAAATGTCTTATATGAGTCATGAAAGTATGCGACACATCATTTTATGGTGATACACTCGCATGTCAAATATTATAAGCCAAGGTGAAAAGGTAAATAAATTCTTGCCCAGACAAGCTTACTTGCCAATAAAATCAGTAATTTGACCTTGAGGTCAAAGGTCAGTCTCATATGTGTGTCATGATGGTACATCGTCTCATGGGTGATACACCCACATGCCAAATATCATAAGCCTAGGTCAAAAGATTAAAACCAGAAACTCAAGTGAGCCTAAAATGCTCACCTGGCTCAAATTGTCAAAACAGATGAGTGTATCAGCATGTGATCAGCAGCAAGAGCAATTTTTTTGATTTGCTATGACACAACCAAAGGCAACTTTTTTTGGCCATTCATTTCTGCTGGTCCTAGGAAAGCTTCCTAGCAAACTCTGTTCTGTGAAGTATTAAAAAACAACAACCAAAAGAAATTTTTGTTTTGTTTTAAACTACTGCATTCTCTCTAGCGTCCCCCCACCCCCCCCCCCCCCCACCCCCCCCCCCCCCAAAAAAAAAAAAACAAAACAAAAATTTTAAAAAAAACAAAACAAGAAAAAACAAGTGAATCGTTTTTACATCGTTTTATGGTGATACACTCGCATGTCAAATATTATAAGCCAAGGTGAAAAGGTAAATAAATTCTTGCCCAGACAAGCTTACTTGCCAATAAAATCAGTAATTTGACCTTGAGGTCAAAGGTCAGTGTCATATGTGTGTCATGATGGTACATCGTCTCATAGTGATACACCCACATGCCAAATATCATAAGCCTAGGTCAAAAGATTAAAACCAGAGACTCAAGTGAGCCTAAAATGCTGACCTGGCTCAAATTGTCAAAACAGATGAGTGTATCAGCATGTGATCAGCAGCAAGAGCAATTTTTTTGATTTGCTATGACACAACCAAAGGCAACTTTTTTGGCCATTCATTTCTGCTGGTCCTAGGAAAGCTTCCTAGCAAACTCTGTTCTGTGAAGTATAAAAAAACAACAACCAAAAGAAATTTTTGTTTTGTTTTAAACTACTGTGTTCTCTCTAGCGTGCCCCCCCCCACCCCCACAAAAAAAAAAAAACCAAACAAAACAAAAATTTAAAAAAAAAACAAATCAAGAAAAAACAAGTGAATCGATTTGAACAAACTTGAATTCGAGAGATGATTTTAAATGATAATTCCCCATATTGCACTAAGTAAATATTTGGGCTCCCTTGGTGAATCCAAATATTAACTAGGGCTGTCACGATTAATTGATCAATCGATTGTAGATCGATCATGCCAAAATCGATTAGTATTTTTCGTTATCGAAGAATAGGTAAATTTTACCCCACTTTAGACGTTTAATAATTAAAAAAATTGATGAAAAAACTCTTGTTTCTAAAGGTAAAAGGTCAAGAACATCGATGTTAAACCTCAAGAAGCCGTTAGAAGCAATTGTCTTTTAGGTACATTCAAAGCTTTGGTGTTCTGAAACTTTTGAACCGTCAGTGTAATAATCAAGACCGGTCGTCAGTTGCGAAGTTCGCAACTGATGACCGGTCTTGATTATTACACTGACGGTTCAAAAGGTCAGAACATCAAAGCTTTGAATGTCCCTAAAAGAAGATCGTCTTCGTTGTTTACATGAGGTAGGTCAACTGACTTGAACTTCATTTTTAATGACTTCAGAGAGAGAGGCAAAGGGGGTCACCTAGGTACGATTAATCAATTATTATCGATTATTTGCGACGATTAATCGATTTCTAAACTCAAAAATCGTGACAGCCCTAATATTAACCCAGGAATTCGATTTGAACAATTTGAATCTTACACCTCTACAGATGTCACATACTAAATATGAAAGGATTCTCACTAGTGGGTCTGAAAAAGAATATTTTTAAAGAAATTTTCTCATATTGCACTAAGTTAAAATTTGGGCTCCAATAAAGAGCCCAAATATTCATCCAGGGATCCCATTTGAATTAACTTAAATGTAACCCCCCCCCCCCCCTTCCCCCCCTAAAGATGCTGCATACTAAATATCAAAAGAATCTGACTGGTGGATCTGAAGAAAAGGATTTTTAAAGAATACCCCCCTATTGCACCAAGTTAATAATCAGGCTCCCATAGGAAGCCCAAATATTAACTCAGGGAGTCGATTTGAACAAATTCAAATCTTACACCTCTAGAGATGTCACATACCAAATATGAAAGGATTCTCACTAGTGGGTCTGAAAAAGAAGATTTTTTAAGAAATTCTCTCATATTGCACCAAGTTAAAATTTGAGCTCCAATAAAGAGCCCAAATATTCATCCAGGGATCCCATTTGAACAAACTTGAATCTAACACCCCTAGAGATGCTGCATACCTAACATCAAAAGAATCTGACTGGTGGATCTGAAGAAAAAGATTTTTAAAGATTATTCCCCATATTGCACCAAGTTAATATTCGGACTCCCATAGGAAGCCCAAATATTAACCAGGGACTCAATTTGAACAAACTTCAATCTAACCTCTGTAGAGATGCTGTATACCAAGTATGAAAAGAATCTGACTGAGTGATCTGAAGAAGATTTTTAATTTTTATTCCCATAGTGCCCCAAGTTAATTATTTGGGCTCCTCTGTTGAGCCCAAATATGAAACGAGGGGGCGATTGGAACACACTTGTATTTGACCATCTTATGGATGCTGTGTACCAAATATCAAAAGATTCTGATCAGTGGTTCTTTCAGTTTTACCAAATATGCTGACTCATTTTTTCAAATGCCCCTTACAGAACACACTAACACAACTGATGGCCATTTTTTAAAATCTACTCTCCCGGTCAAAAGGATGCTTCATACCAAATACCAGTTCTCTGTTTTCTATTTTTAGCCCCTGGTGTACCCACAGGGCAATGGAAAAAAAAATTCAGGCATCAATCAAGTACTTTGGACCCACTTATGCTACATGCCAAATTTGGTTCAAATCAGCCCATCGGTTCTTGAAATAGAAATTTTGGGCGGAGCCCAATATGAATATGTGCCCACAGAGAGCCCAAATATTGACCTACCAACTTCTCTTGAACAAACTTTAATCTTCAACACCAAAGAGTGTTACATACCATATATCAAGGCAATCTCTCTGGTGGTTCATGAGATGAAGATTTTTTAAGATTTTTAGGCTTTGGCATAATTGCCCAGAGCCTGAAGAAGACAGCCACCCCATTTGAACAAAATAGAAAAGGTATACCCCAGGGGACGGTTTGTGCAATATATGTTTGAATTTGGCTGAATAGCTGTGGAGAATAAGACAGGTTTGAAAAAGTTAAAGGACAATGGATGCCAAATGATAGCAATACCTCACACTGACTCGTAGTCAGGTGAGCTATAACCCAATAATTTGACCTTGAGGTCAAAGGTCAATGTCATATGCGGGTCACGATGGTACGTGACACATTGTCTCACGGTGATACATCCACATGTCAAATATCATAAGCCGAGGTGAAGGGATAAATAAATTCTGGCCCAGACAAGCTTTCTTGCCAAAAAATCAGTAATATGACCTGGAGGTCAAAAGTCAAGGTCGTATGTGGGTCATGATGGTACGCAACACATCGTCTCATGATGATACACCCAAATGCTAAATATCATAAGCCTTGGTCTAAAGATAAAAAAGTTCTGACCCGCACACGGTTGTATGAGAAGAAGAAGAACAAAAAGAACAAGAACAATGAGAAGAAGAATTCAGGGTAAAACAATATGTCTCCCTTCAGTGAAGGGGAGATATAATTACCAGAAATTATAATTCTGAATGCAGCAAGAGCATGTATTTATATTGTGAATGAAGATGTGTGTCATTGGTAACAGGTGAGAAAACTCTGATCTTACAATTTTTTCATAGTGCATACATGCTTGACCAATCAATATCCAATCAGCGTGTGGAAGGATAATGGGCAGTGTAAGCACTGGCAGTGTAAACATGGCAAAGCATTTAAGACAGTTTTTTTCAGAGATGTTAACCATATAACACTAGACAGTAATTGATGATCAAATGACCATAATTCTACACTCTGATTGGTTGATTCTGTTTTATGTATAATAATATATGAAATATCGCTAATTAATTAAGATAAATTGATACACTAATTCCATTATTTAGAAATGTTATTTGCTTGTTACTGTTACTATCATATTTAAAATACAATGCATTTTTCCGATATTGCACTAAAATTATTATTAAACCATATAGTTGGTTTGAACTTTAGCGCACATCCATTGGTGTACTCTGAACAAACTTTTTCATCACTTACAATCAAGGATGTGAAATGGGATCAAGAGATAAGGGCTTTGCACGCACAAACAATATTGTTTATACATCACATCAGATGGAGAATCCAAACTCAGATGGAGAATCTTCAGCAGGAAAGAAATAATGTTGTTTATCAATCAATTTAATGTACCCTCTAATACCTTTTCATTTCTGTCTGTATCAAGCATTAACCATTAATCAAGACGGCAAATGCGGGGATATACTATGGTGTGCTTTGCACACAAATGACACCATCTAGTTGATGTTTGTGTTCAACACAAACTCTTCAATTGCACAACTTGATTGCCAGTAAATGATATCATTTATAGTACAGTGGATCCCACTTAATTGGATATTCCTTAGATGAAAAACCCTGTTAATTCAATATAATTTCCCAACACAAACCATCTACAATACTTCCAGAACAAATTTGCCCTGTTAATTGAATTTAGGTTATAGAGTAAACTCCTGTTAATTGAATGAAACATCTTGTAACCGGTCGAGAAATTACCCTGATTCTCCCCAGTTTTCCTTTGTTTATGGACCTGTGTGGCCTCAGTACATCCAATACAGACATTTAATCTATTATATCTTGCCTGACAGAGCTCATTCATACATATAGATGTTTTTCACACAAACTGTTATTACATTATTATTGATGTCATAGAATTTTTATGAATCATATATTTGTACTCTTCATGGAGCTCTGTCAAACAAGATATAATAGAATAAATGCTAAGTTTATCTCTAGAATACAAGAAAGTGACACAATTCCTGTTAATTGAATACTCTTGTTAATTAAATAACTTTCATTGCCAAAGTCGCCATTCAATTAACAGGGTTCCACTGCATAAGTAGAATATTTTTAAAAAGAAATCAAATCATCCCAGGTGGTTTTCATTGTCATTTCAACAGATATTCACATCTGTTGGTTATGCCACTCTGAAATGACCTCTTCACAGTGGTGCAATGATGTCCACTACAGCTTTGCAGCCACACTGCTACAGATTCTAGATCTACAGTAACGTGCTGAGTGACAACCACTTATATGCCATTAGCACTAATGGTTAGGTGCGACATCCAAACAATATTGGGTCGTCCTGTTAAAGGTCACTCATTGGTGCTGCAAACCAGAGAATTGTTTTGTAATGTGCTCATTTTGTGTATTCTCCAAATGATTAGCAAGTTGGTGGTAGACTTTCTAATTTCAGGGATTTTGTTTGTGCCTTAGTTTTGTTTCACGAGGCTCTGAATCACCATCAGCTGATTGATAGCCATGGCATCTGACTACCAAGGCAGTGGCCTGTACACACACTCATTTACATCTGTGTCCTGTTTTCTGATCTCATCAAAAGGGACATTGCCTATATGCCTAGGCACATAAGTCTTTCCGATGCCATACCCTAGGCAATATTGTCACAGAATAGATAACCTTGCTTCCATGTTTATGTTTTTCTCAGAGAAACCCTAATGTACCAGATTCTGTGCAATCTGAGTGGTTTGCATATTCACCATCTGAAAGGGGTCAGATATCCTGACAACACTAGGGTTGACAGTGATGCATCAGCTGAATATGGAATCAGCAAAAAAAATTCACTTCAGAAATGTTCAGTAGAAGCTTTTTTCCTTGTTTCAGTATGGAACCAAGAATCAACTAACCTTGGCTGTTTATGTTGAATCTCTCCCAATTTAGAGGTGGTTTGCCAACTAAATAACAGCCATTTTGGATTTTTGAGACCAGAGTATATGGGACTCAGAGAAAGGTGTCCTGCATATAGAAATAAGTACAAGTGCTCGTTAAATATATGATCTCTGTAAAAATATCAATGCACCATCTTGAATATCAGAAAATGCTTGCCCAAGTTTTACAGAGTTGCATTAATTGAATTCAAAATTATTAAGAAAAGTTCATTTAGGAATAGGACTAAGACATTTTACATGTCTTTTTAGCAGGTTACCCCTCATGGTGCCCAGATTATCACAGAAAAACACCTCTTAATCATTCCTTTAATCAATCTCTTATGTTTATTTTGGATAATATTATTTGCAGAATCAATGTGAATAACTTGCTAGTAGGGCTGGGCGGTTTATCGGTTTTTCGGTTCGGTTTGGTTTTTTTTTTTAAACCGAAATCGAACCTGCCGCCTTAACAAAAAACCGTGACTTTCGGTTTCAACAAATTTCCCAGAATTGGTTAAGTTTATGACCTCTCATCCGCACGCCAAAGGTTTAAATGTCGGGCAAAGGTAAATGCTGTACCATTTATGCTTACTTCGAGAGGACTGACAATAAATCCCCCCTCCCCCCACAAATAGTGGTAGCAAATTTCTTGGATCTTAAACAATATCTACAGAACCACCAGCAGCTGGAATATGAAAAATTAAAAAGTCTTATGTAAAAATCCACACAAGCAATTCAAGTATCGTTAAGTAAATTTAATGAACCGGGCACATTCTACCAAAGAGGTATTGCAAGTTACCTGACAATATATGGTGTAAAAGCATTATAAATTACCTTTGACCCGAAATCATCTGCGTACGGCACGTTGTAAATTAGATTGGAGGTAAACATAAAATTTATTGAGTTTTAAAACCTCAAAGTTCACATGGGAAAAATGACGAGTAAATTATGTTAACCGACTACTGGCACATTCTCTGAAGTCACATGCTCATAGATAACGCTGCGCATTGGCAGTTATGTTTTTTGTCAACAATAAAATGGTTAAATTAAAATAGAACACATCCTATTGAATGGATGGCAGGTAACTATTGAAAGTTTTTTTAAACTTATTGGGAATTGTTTGTATAATATTCGAACTTACTTTAAGGAATCGCGCAGTACTGCAGGTCTGTCAGGTACACACGCTGCATTCCCAATACGAAGATGTTATAATCAACACGTGTCATGACCATGTGTATTTTGTAAACACAACAAATCCCAAGATGCAATATTGCAAACTTTCTTTCAAATCCCATTGTGCAGCAGTCTCCCTTCAAAAACATCAATCGCCTGTCTTGACTGAGATAAAATCAACGAAGGGATCAGCCAAGAGGGCAAAGTAAAGTTGGTAATATCTTCGCCCTGGCACCGCTCATTTCGCCCAATTTCTATGTTTGGGCAGAATCAAAGTAAAAAACGAACCTCTACAGTCGAAATTAGGAGAGATATTGTGAAAGCATTGGAGTGAGTTACCAATAAAAGTGATTCGTATATCACGACTTGCTTCAACAATAGTTATCAAAATCAGAAGAAATTTGATTTGTGTTCCTCTTATTCAACTGTCTTTTGAAGCAGGAACCATCAAGAAACACGGGGCACGTCTATTTTCAAGCAATGTGATAATTACCGAAATAAGCACAACAACTGCACATTAGCCACCAAAACCAGGGTGAGAGCTTAGCGACTCCATAAAAAAAAGGAAATGTTGAGTTTTGCTAAAATGTAGCTTTTCTTGTGAATTTCTGCATCTTGTCTTGACAAGGACCCAAATCTCACTGACAGAACAAGGCAGCTCCTACCAGTGGTGGAGCCATAGTTTGAAATCCTGTGGACCATGCTGGTGAAGATTATTTTTTTTTCTTTTTTTGGGGGGGGGGGGGGGGGGAATCTCAGGACTGAGGGCAGGCAATCAAAAAGAATCTTTTCAAATTTGGGGATGGGAGAAGCAAGTGGGATTTTGAGTGGGGGGAGGCTGGTCTCCCAGATACCTCATGGCTCCTGACCACTGTTGCCCACTACAGTAGCCCAACACAATATGTCCATTAGCTGAGAAGAGTGGTGAACACTGATTAACCCCAATGACTCAACACGCTATATGAGCCTCCTGACTTGGATGACAAATACAGACAGATTTTATGTGTACATTACCCTCTGAAATGTGGATTTCTACAATATATTTTGAAAAACCGAAAACCGAACCGAAAACCGAGTTTTTGTACAAAACCGAAACCGAACCGAAATGCAAATTTCAAAACCGCCCAGCCCTACTTGCTAGATTTAATTTCAATATTACTACGGATGAAAATCCGGCACATTGTCATAAACTTATGACAGATTTCCGGTGTAGTTAATGTTATAACCCTTGGGTATAAACAATTGCACCTAAGTATGAGTAATCAAAGACATAACTAAATGTATCGTAAGCTTTCAAAAAGTCTCTTCTTTATTCTCTCCAGTTCCTGCTCTGCACAACCGCAGGCCTTTTGTCCCCACTTTCTCTGTTCCCTACATATACGTACAATAAACATGTACCACATTCAACACTTCTCCCTTCTTAACTAACAACTCATTATTTTTTTATTCACATACACAATAGCAAATCATTCTGTTGGTTTCCTTAACCTTTGGGGATAGGATTTTCTGTTAGTGAGGGTGTATTCCACTTTGGGCACACAGTCTGTCTCTGATCTTGCAAGGGTTCTACAGAACCCTGTGCATCCTGATAGGGAGCAGATATATACCTTGACTGAGGTGGACAATTTTTATGCGGCAACACATTTGTAATAATATTCCCCTGCTTACTCTCAATATTTACCAAATCACTACATTGCAATATTTGGTCACAATGCCTTCTCCAGAAAATATTTGGGCTTATTTCCACACAATAAGAAAGAGGACCTGACCTACTGTGTATTCTCCCTGATACCCATTTTAGCTCACCAACTAAGTTGTGTGAGCTTATGTTATGACCCGAGGCGCGTTGTGTTAAAGTTATTGTATCAGTCCACTTTGACTTTCAGCCCTGTTGCTATGCACCTCATACTGTGTTTCTATGGCTTACAATTACCCACAGACCCTTAACCAGTGATATTTTATTGATTTTTAGTGTTTTTGTTTTTGAAATGTTAGACTTTTTTGTTAGTGTGGACTTTTTTTTCTGACCTCTTTTCCTATACATGAGTGGAGGCTACCACCGGTATGCTGTGGCTTTGATATTTCATATATGTTAAATGCATCAATATAAGATGACATTAACCCTTGGCCGGACATTTTTCAGAGATTTTGATGTTAGACTTTTTTGTCACTGTGGACTTTTTTGCAGATTTGTAATAAGCCTAGATTTATTGCATGCCTGGGCTGGTGAGCTAATGGGGATGGAACATCCCTCTTGTTGTTTCCCTTGATAATCTCGAACAAGAACTGTCTAACCAACTATAAACTCCCTGCCTGCATGCAGATTTTGCTTTTTCCTCAAAGGCCCTGATGTTGCTCAATCTTTGAGCAAATAACTGGCTTTACCATGTCCAGTTTTGACCTTAAACTGTGCCTTTGGAGTAACCTTGCTGGACTCTCCCCAGTGGTAGAATGATTTGAGTTTCTGTAAGCCAACAAAAATCTGCTTTATCTATGATAAATATCACCAGAACCATTACATTGTAACCCACACTTCATTGTTTGTACAAAATGCAGATTTGTAATAAGCCTAGATTTATTGCATGCCTGGGCTGGTGAGCTAATGGGGATGGAACACCCCTCTTGTTGTTTCCCTTGATAATCTCGAACAAGAACTGTCTAACCAACTATAAACTCCCTGCCTGCATGCAGATTTTGCTTTTTCCTCAAAGGCCCTGATGTTGCTCAATCTTTGAGCAAATAACTGGCTTCATCATGTCCAGTTTTGACCTTAAACTGTGCCTTTGGAGTAACCTTGCTGGACTCTCCCCAGTGGTAGAATGATTTGAGTTTCTGTAAGCCAACAAAAATCTGCTTAATCTATGATAAATATCACCAGAACCATTACATTGTAACCCACACTTCATTGTTTATACAAAATGCAATCCATTTGTGACAGGATGGTAAGGAGCTGACAACACCTGTTTAATACCATCTTCCTGCAAGTAGGCTTTAAATATGTCACTAGTGAACTGAGGCCCATTATCTGACACCAACTGAAAGGGCCGTCCAAAATGAGCAAATGTCAGATACAGAGTATCAATCGTGGTAGCAGTCATAGTAGATTTCATGATAACAACTTCAGGCCATTTTGAAAAAGCATCTACAATGATGAGAAACATGTACACCTGGAATTGTCCTGCAAAATCCATATGGGTACACTGCCAGGGTCCAGTAGGTCATGACCAACAATGCAATGGATTCACACTTGGGTTGTTCCTTACCCCTTGACATGGAGTGCAACTCTTTACCACATTTTCTGTATTTATTTATTGGTGTTTATGGTCACATATTTCTGCACAATAGCTAATTATGACCACAACAGTTTTACAGGTGGAGGAAGCCAGAGTACCCAAAGAGAACCACCGAGCAACTGTTAGCCCCCCCAATATACTAACTCCACACAAGCAGGGTTAGCATTGGTTGAAGACAGGTGTGTCATTGATGTGCAGTATGCCTTAGTTCACAATAGTACACAATGCCACCGTGGAGGTGAAGTGTCTTGCCCAATGACACAACACGGTTGTCGCAGGTGGGATTCAAACTATTTTCTATATTGTAGTCAAATTGTACCCACCACATGTGACTGCGAGCCATACTTTTCATTCAGGCTACACCTAATGACCCTCCTATTGGAGATGACACACTTAAGCTTGACGCTTCCTGTCAAATCCCTCATCTTTACAGTAACTTGTAAGTTGTTACACTGTGTATATCAGTATTTTGTATTAGAAATGTATTTTTTGTTAACAATGAAATGTATGCATGTTACATAGATTCTAAGAATACATATTGTTTAAACTAATGACCTTCAAGCAATTCATCTAAAATATTTGCCCTCAATTTTTCAGATATAATGACTCTAATTTCAAAAAGTCTCTTCTTTATTCTCCCCAGTTCCTGCTCTTCACAACCACAGGCCTTTTGTCCCCACTTTCTCTGTCCCCTAAATATACGTACAAAAACATGTACCACATTCAACAATTATTGATCGGTATTTTTCACATTATACATAATATACTACAGACTGGTCAATTCTGCATTGAAAGTACCAAACTCCACCAGTGTAGATGGTCTTAAACAGTTATTATTCCTGAGAACCTATTTTTCTTCAAATGATTGGTCATCATATTGGAATTTGTCCTCTAAAACATTTTGCTGTCCCAAATTAAAGGTGCAGTCATTTTCATTTTCTCTTAAATACCTCAAGGTCATGAAAAATGTATTAAAACAAATACCAGGCCAAAATGGTCACGGATTTGTGTTGTCTTTACTCTAATATAAAGGTTCAGTATTAACAGACAACAAACTACCACCAGACTTATTTTTTGGTGAACTGTGGAATTACAAAATACAGATTGATCATAACAAGGATGTAAAAGGACTACATTTCCTTAGAATACAAGTTATATAGAGCAGCATGATGTACACCTAGGCTAAATGGAAAGCAATCCTGCATGCAAGGACAGCCAAGTAGGAAAACGTCATCACAGTTACAAGCTAAATCTCCACACCACCCAAAATAAAACTCTACCTGAATTCAAAATGTTTTTATTTCCAAGTGTTAAGTAAAATGAAATAATTAAGGTATGGGGAGGAAGGGAACTAAACTCTGACAAAGCTTCATTACATAGAGGAAATATTCCAAAACCTAAAACGATATCTCTAAATTGTATTTGCCTAAAGGCCGAGAAAAATCTGTACTATTTGATTGGATGGATATGTGGGGTTCTCCTGACACCAAAGAAAGAGCAAGTACAAGTTACATGCAATGAGTCTGTTTCAGATCATTTTGGGAGGATATAGTGACATCAAAGTTATCTCCGACTGTTTGTATTAGCTTTGGAACAATTACAGTATCCCGTGAACCACCATGGACTGCTGATTGGACTCCAGATGACTTTTGCAGTTCATCATAATTTGCAGTGTTTGTACAGCTGATTAATGAGTTGGTGGCCGACTGTGTGACATGGCTCATTACCACACCTGCAAGCAAAGCTGAGTGCTATTTGGACAATTTAAACTTACATTTGACAGATCAAAATTGTACGCACGTTTGATGGGCTGATCCGTTTCTTTGTGGATCGCTGTGGCTATCTTTTTGAATCTTTTTCATTGCGGCTGTTTGCTTAAAAACCATGAAGCTAGCAGTTCCAGGTGATTGCAGTCTCACAGCCAATTCACCCCAATTTGTCACATAATTTATCATTAAAAGATCAAATGCAGTTTTTGTCAATGAATATAGCATCAATACCTAACGAGAGTGCCTTGTGTGCAACAGCTGTCCTGTCCTTTTCTGTGAGGAGGCCTTTGATTTAGAGTATAGAAATAGTTTGTAGTAGAGCAGTGGTGATACCAAACGTCTGCCCCATGAAGTTCAGATGTTAGTCATGACAACCTCAACAGAACTTCCTGTAACCAGGAGTCCTGTTGTTCATTGCAGATGGATATTATGACAACTTGGAGTGACTTTCAGCAAGGATGAGACAGTCCAGACCAGTAGGTATCATTTCCATCTGGTGGGATGTTTTGGGTCATGTTCTTGACAAGTCTTACCACAAATGATGCAATGTTCCCTAAATGAAAATACTGACACATCGGACTGCCTGGATCGCTTTGCTGTTAGTTCGTCTGATCACTTTTTGATAAATCTATGAATGTGCATTTTTGAAGTGTAATTGCAATGACACAAGAAACTCAAACCTGGGTTCAGTTTCAACTTATTTTCAATAGCAACGAATATCTGGTCCCCGCTGTTTGTGCGCCTTTATGATTGAATTGATCCTCTCAAGAGCAACAAATGATGTTTCATCAGCTTTGTTACAACCGAAAATGCAATCAGAATTATCAGTAGATATAACAGAAAAGGACAACACTCAGAAATGAAAGTGCCAATGACACGGTAGCTTAACTTGTCTGTGTGTTGTGTTTCATGAAAAGGATAATGTTCATTGTTTATGAAAGGATTATGAAATAAGACAAGAATTGTGATAATTGGGAATCTGTTCCTTGTATGCTATATTTTTAATAAAAATAATATGAGCTGTACACTGTACTAAAGAGCTGAGGGGTGGGTTAATGTGGACCTCACAGTTAATGTATGTGGCCCTCACAGTTAACGTATGTCAACGAAAGCTACCAAGTTACAGTGACATTATTCCAAAATGGGTCATCCTATCAAGTTGCATTGAAATCCCTTCATAAATATGGCCTGTAGACTGTGCCAAAGGTTTTCGGGCTTCAGGCCTGTGAAACCATGATGGTTGACCGACTGCAACTAAAAGGGGACGTCCTCATCTCGACATTATACTGAGTCATTCTACGAAGTTACAATGAGAAATCCCTTCACAAATACGACATGTAGTCTGTACTAAAGTTTTTCGGGTTTTGGGCTCAGAGAGCCATCATGGTTGAATGATCGTGACCAAAAGGGGCAAAAGGGGACATTCGCATCTGGGCATCATATGGAGTGATCTTACGAAGTTATAATGAAATCCCTTCATAAATATGACCTGTAGACTGTGCCGTCACAGTTGACCAATCACGACCAAAAGGGGCCGTCATCATCTAGGCGTTATATGGAGTCAACCTAACAAGTTACAATGAAATCCTTCCATAAATACGACCTATAGACTATGCTAAAGGTTTGGGATTTTGGGCTCAGGCAGCCATCAAGGCTGAATGATCGCGACCAAAAGGGGAAGTTCTCATCTAGACATTATTTGATGTCATCCTACCAAGTTAAAATGAAATCCCTTCATAAATATGACCTGTAGACTGTGCTAAAGGTTTTTGGGCTTCGGGCCCTTGTAGCCATCACAGTTGCCCAATCACATCCAAAAGGGGACGTTCTCATCTAGACATTATATGAAGTCAACCTACCAAGCTACAATAAAATCCCTTCATAAATATGACCTGTAGACTGTGCTAAAGTTTTCAGGCTTTGGGCTCGGGCAGCCATCTTGGTTGAATGATCACAACCAAAAGGGGATGTTCTCATCTAAACATTATATGAAGTCAACCTACCAAGCTACAATGAAATCCCTTCATAAATATGACCTGTAGTCTGTGCTAAAGGTTTTTGGGCTTCAGGCTCGAGCAGCCATCATGGTTGAATGATTACAACCAAAAGGGGACATTCTCATCTGGGCATCATCTGGAGTGATCTTACGAAGTTACAATGAAATCCCTTCACAAATATAACCTGTAGGCTGTGCTCAAGGTTTTCGGACTTCGGGCCGCTGTAGCCATCACAGTTGACCAATCATGGCCAAAAGGGGATGTCATCTAGGCATCATATGGAGTCCACCTAACAAGTTACAATAAAATCCTTCCATAAATACAACCTATAGACTATGCTAAAGATTTTTGGGCTCGGGCAGCCATCAAGGCTGAATGATTGCGACCAAAAGGGGACGTGCTCATCTAGACATTATTTGGAGTCATCCTACCAAGTTACAATGAAATCCCTTCATAAATATGACCTGTAGACTGTGCTAAAGGTTTTCAGGCTTCGGGCCCCTGTAACCGTCAGTTGCCCAATCACATCCAAAAGGGGATGTTCTCATCTAGACTTTATATGAAGTCAACCTACCAAATTACAATGAAATCCCTCCATAAATATGACCTGTAGACTGTGCTGAAGGTTTTCGGGTTTTGGGCTCGGGCCGTCGTCACAGTTGACATATCGTGACCAAATGGGGAAGTTCTCATCTAGACATCATCCGGAGTCATCCTACCAAGTTACAATGAAATCCCTCTATATTAAATATCACCTGCAGACTGTGCTAAACGTTTTTGGGTTCCAGGTTTGGGCAGCCATCACGGTTGACAGATCATGACCAAAATGGGACGTCCTCATCTACACATTATACAGAGGCATCCT
The DNA here is from genome assembly GCA_031216915.1 of Pictodentalium vernedei. Taxonomy (NCBI): domain Eukaryota; kingdom Metazoa; phylum Mollusca; class Scaphopoda; order Dentaliida; family Dentaliidae; genus Pictodentalium; species Pictodentalium vernedei. Next base: position 129,026,464 of record CM062289.1, read on the forward strand.
ACCAAGTTACAATGAAATCCCTTCATAAATACGACCTGTAGACTGTGCTAATGGTTTTCGGGTTTTGGGCTTGGGCAGCCATATCGGTTGACCGATCGCGACCAAAAGGGGGCGTTCTCATCTAGACATGACCCCAAACCTGCATGTGAAATTTCATGACAGTCACACAAGAACTAAAGGGTGTAGCCTGTGCTAAAGGAAAATGTGAACAGACTCACAGACTTCTGCACGCGTGATGGCAATAGCTTATCTTGACTTTGTCAAGTTAAGCTAAAAAGAACACAACAAAGGATGGAACAGAGGATTGAACCAACTAATTTATGTCTGATGAAATGCTAAAAAGCAAGAAGAGCACAGAATTTATACCATGATTACCTATTCTACTATACATGAAAAGCCTATGACATAAATTTTAGCTTTACACACCAACCGTGGTGAACACGTTAGCAAGGATTTCAGTAGTTAAAATTTACACCTACAGTGGAACTACTTCCAAGTTTACCTTTGGTGACGTCGACCTGAATGCGAACTTGTCTAAATTTATCGCACGTAACCTCGTGAAGAGTGAAATGAAAGTGGCAATTATTTATTATGTTTTTAAAAGAGTTTACCCAATAAAAAAACAAAAATTAACAAACATGCATTGTCTCATGTTAATAAGGCATCCTTAACTCGAAATAGTATGTTATTATGTTGTTAAAATGAAAAAGGTACTTTTTCTTTTTCAATTTCGTTTCGGTGATAAAACTGACAGCGGAAGCACTGCCCTCAGATCCTCATGTAAACAAAAACAAATTTGCACATATTTACGGCTGCTGGTTATAAAAATCGAGAAAAAATAATAGTGACTCTTAATAATCTGATGATCATGGGATAAATAAAATATACCCAAAGTAGCTTTGTATACCAAATGTTCACCACTCGTTGTGAACATTTGGTACACCAAGCTACTATGGATATATTCTAAAAATATCTAAATGTTGATATCACCTAGTTTGCACATTTTTGAGAGGGACATATATCGAAAACATACAATTTGTGACAAAATAAATATTTTTTCAACAAGAATGAACACAATGCATTGACGGAAACAATAATTATTTGATAAGATTAAATCAAGCATCTTACTCACTTGGCATGCATTATTCGAATGTGGATAAAGAGCATTTGTTGCTTCTAAAGTTATTGTCATTGAGAAGACTGTTCAAGGTACATAGTTTCGAAACATACTATTCAGGGGCAATCAAACTAGCCTCTGTTCTCACAAAAATGTTTACACTTCATGATATTTTGATACCACCTAACAACAGATACATTAAAACAAGTTATAGAAAATAAATATGAGGTAACTGTAAGTAGTAAACAATCTCATTCACTTTTTATGCCTGTATTCAAATATGGCTACCAAAAGCAGTGTTGTGGGAAAGTGGTAGGAACTGGGTTTCAGGATAATACAGGATCTTCGTAAAAGAAATGCAAAGTTAAGGATAAACAGTATATATAATCCATGGGTGGCCAGGTGAGGCTTTGTTCCTTGATCCAGAGAATAGAGATCCTTCCTGCAAGACGCCAATCGAGTACATTCTTTGCAATTAGGATGAGAAGTTTCTACATTATGTGACCAAGAAGGATTACTGAAAAACTTGCTAGCTCTTGCCTCTTGGCCACCTAGACTTAGATATTGTGTGCCCAGTTATAGGATCTAAGATTTTTATATAGTAAAAGATCATGGGAGTGGAGTTGTTCTTCTATGGCGACTGGATATATTGTCTATGAGGGAATGTAACTCGTAAGTATACAATGTTGTTGCTAGTTATGAATAAAACTCAAAGCAACAAATCTATATGAATATTTTTAACTGCATAATCATTAGACAGGATTAAAAGTAATTGAGAGCCCCGTTATCGTTACCTCCAATGAGTTAACTCCTACCATTCTCAAGGCTAACTCTGCAATGGGATAATCAAAGATGAAAACAGGGATTAGTACAGGTCTTGTGGGCTCTTGGAAAATAGGCTGGGGTGTTATAGGGGTTGGAACAGGTCTGTGGGCCTTTTGCTCTAAGAAAACAGACTGGGTGTGTTATAGGGGCTGAAACTGTTCTTGTAAAACAGGCCAGGATGCATTATAGTGGCTGAAACTGGTCTGTGGGCTCTTTGCTCTTGAAAACAGCCTGTGAGGTGCTATATGGGCTGAAAAAGGGTTTCATCCATAAAAGTCTACTCGCTCTCTCTACTCTCCCTGTCACAATATGAGAGTTGAACCTGTTCAACACTTTCCTGGTAATACTCATCATAAGGAGCTTCCTTCTTGTGTGCAAGATTAGGTAAGGATCCCCATAATGCCCCTCATGGAAGAATCATAATCTGCAGTGTGCTGATGATCCAATATACTCCTGAGTGAGTGTTAATATAAATCTATTACTGATGCATGCCGATGGATGGTTCAGCATAGCCGTGTACTTAACAAGAGTGTTCTCAACCAGTTGAATCTTTTAAGTTTGTTATCCTCAGGAAAGATAAAATGTGATTATCCCATAATGACAAGATCAGGTTATTAAATGATTCAATAGATGAAAAATCACACCAGGAGCTGTTACTGAGAACTTTTAGATGTCTACGGTTTAAATTGTGAATATATAAACTATAGCAACATTTTACCTGTAAAATTCACCATACCATTTTCACTTTAATTTCTATCTTTTCTGGTTGTTTTCGATGTGATTGCATCCAAAAAGGTTAAATATCTCAATTGATCCAAGAAAGTGACACCAATTGAATTTTGAATAAATGGTTACAGGTACACAAGAAACAATCATAAAATACTTTACATGTCCAAATGCTGTGTTTTAATCTTGACAAATAGTAAAATTCAAAAATTTAGTCCTTTTTCACCAAAACTCACGAAATGTCCACCTTTTTACTTCCCCCCCCCCCCCCCCCCCCCCCCCCCCCCCCCAAGTACCAAAACACATAACAGCCAGTGATAAATGCATATTTGGTGTCTCGGCAACATATATATCTAAATGTAAAGTCAAATTTTACTATAAATATTGGTATTTCACAATTACTTAATTCCTCAATTTAAAGAAATGAAAGTGTCAATGACACTGTAGCTTAACTTGTGTGTTGTGTTTGATGAAAAGGATAATGTTCAATGTTTATGAAAGGATTATGAAATAAGACAAGAATTGTGATAATTGGGAATATGTTCATTTCTGTTCCCTGTATGCTATGTTTATGATAAAAATAATATGAGGTGTACACTGTACTAAAGATCTGAGGGGTGGGTTAATATGACCTCACAGTTAATATATGTGGCCCTCACAGTTAACATATATCAACAAAATTACAATGAAATTATTCCAAAATGAGTCATCCTATCAAGTTACATTAAAATCCCTTCATAAATATGGCCTGTAGACTGTGCTAAAGGTTTTCGGGCTTCGGGCCCCTGTAGCCGTCAGTTTCCCAATTGCGTCTAAAGGGGACGTTCTCATCTAGACATTATATGAAGTCAACCTACCAAGTTACAATGAAATCCCTCCATAAATACGACCTGTAGACTGTGCTAAAGGTTTTCGGGCTTCAGGCACCTGTAGACATCACAGTTGACCAACCACGACCAAAAGGGGATGTCATCATCAAGGCATTATATGGAGTCAACGTAACAAGTTACAATGAAATCCTTCCATAAATACGACCTACAGACATGCTAAAGGTTTTTGGGCTCGGGCAGCCATCAAGGCTGAATGATCGTGACCAAAAGGGGACGTTCTCATCTGGACACTATTTGGAGTCATCCTACCAAGCTACAATAAAATCCCTTCATAATTATGACCTGTAGACTGTTCTAAAAGTTTTCGGGCTTTGGGCCCCTGAAGCCGTCACAGTTGCCCACTCGTGTCCAAAAAGGGATGTTCTCATCTAGACATTATATGAAGTCAACCTACCAAGTTACAATGAAATCCCTTCATAAATATGACCTTAGACTGTGCTAAAGGTTTTCGGGCTTCGGGCTCAGGCAGCCATCATGGTTGAATGATCGCAACCAAAGGGGACAATCTCATCTGGGCATCATCTGGAGTGATCCTGCGAAGTTACAATGAAATCCCTTCATAAATATGACCTGTAGACTGTGTTCAAGGTTTTCGGGCTTCGGGCACCTGTAGCCATCACAGTTGACCAATCACGACCAAAAGGGGATGTCATCATCTAGGCATTATATGGAGTCAAACTAACAATGTTACAATGAAATCCTTCTATAAATATAAACTTTTGCCTATGCTAAAGGTTTTTGGGCTCGGGCACCCACCAAGGCAGAATGATCACGGCCAAAATGGGACGTTCTCATCTTGACCTTATTTGGAGTCAACCTACCAAGTTACAATGAAATCCCTTCATAAATATGACCTGTAGACAGTGCTAAAGGTTTTTGGGCTTCGGGCACCTTTAGCCGTCAAAGTTGCCCAAACATGTCCAAAAGGGGACGTTCTCATCTAGGCATTATATGAAGTCAACCTACCAAGTTACAATGAAATCCCTTCACAAATATGACTTGTAGACTGTGCTTAAGGTTTTCGGGCTTCAGGCAGCCATCATGGTTGAATAATCGCAACCAAAGGGGACAATCTCATCTGGGCATCATCTGGAATGATCCTATGAAGTTACAATGAAATCCCTTCATAAATATGGCCTGTAGACTGTGCTCAAGGTTTTTGGGCTTTGGGCACTTGTAGCCAACACAGCTGACCAATTATGACCAAAAGGGGATGTCATCATCTAGGCATTATATGGAATCAACCTAATAGGTTACAATGAAATCCTTCCATAAATATGACCTTTTACTTATGCTAAAGGTTTTTGGGCTCGGGCACCCATCAAGGCTGAATGATCGCGATCAAAAGGGGACGTTCTCATCTAGACATTATTTGGAGCCATCCTACCAAGTTACAATGAAATCCCCTCATAAATATGACCTGTAGACTGTGCTAAAGGTTTTCAGGCTTCGGGCACCTTTAGCCGTCACAGTTGCCCAATCATGTCCAAAAGGGGACGTTCTCATCTAGACATTATATGAAGTTAACCTACCAAGTTACAATGAAATCCCTTCATAAATATGACCTGTAGACTGTGCTAAAGGTTTTCGGGCTTCGGGCTCGGGCAGCCATCATGGGTGAATGATCGCACGTTCTCATCTAGACATTATATGAAGTTAACCTACCAAGTTACAATGAAATCCCTTCATAAATATGACCTGTAGACTGTGCTCAAGGTTTTCGGGCTTTGGGCACTTGTAGCCATCACAACTGACCAATCACAACCGAAAGGGGATGTCATCATCTAGGCATTATATGGAGTCAACCTAACAGGTTACAATGAAATCCTTCCATAAATATGACCTTTTGCCTATGCTAAAGGTTTTTGGGCTCGGGCACCCATCAAGGCTGCATGATCGCGATCAAAATGGGACGTTCTCATCTAGACATTATTTGGAGTCATCCTGCCAAGTTACAATGAAATCATTTCATAAATATGACCTCTAGACTGTGCTAAAGGTTTTCGGGCTTCGGGCTCCTGTAGCCATCACAGTTGCCCAATCACGTCCAAAGGGGGACTTTCTCATCTAGACATTGTATGAAGTCAACCCACCAAGTTACAATGAAATTCCTCAATAAATATGACCTGTAGACTGTGCTAAAGGTTTTCGGGTTTTGGGCTCGGGCAGTCGTCACGGTTGGCAGATCATGCCCAAATGGGTAAATTCGCATCTAGACATCATAAGGAGTCATCCTACCAAGTTACAATGAAATCCCTCCACATTAAACATGACCTGCAGACTGTGCTAAAAGTTTTTGGGTTTCGGGCTTGGGCAGCCATCACGGTTGATAGATCATGCCCAAAAGGGGACGTTCTCGTCTAGGCACTATACAGAGGCATCCTACCAAGTTACAATGAAATCCCTTCATAAATACGACCTGTAGACTGTGCTAATGGTTTTCGGGTTTTGGGCTCGGGCAGCCATACCGGTTGCCCGATCGCGACCAAAAGGGGACGTTCTCATCTAGACATGACCCCAAACCTGCATATGAAATTTTGTGACGATCAGACAAGAACTGCGGGGTGTAGCCCGTGCTAAAGGAAATGTGAACAGACGTCACAGACTCACAGACTAACAGACTTCCACACGCGTGATGGCAATAGCTTATCTTGACTATGTCAAGTTAAGCTAAAAAATGATTGGGTAGGTCTGAAAAGGGTTAAATATCTCAATTTGCCCAAGGTTTACAGTGTGGCATCAATCAGAATCGAATCAGCGCAAAAGGTTCCCCTTAAAATGCTTGACACATCTTTTTTGAAGGTCTCGGCTCTAGTAGAGTTGGACTATTATTAGTGACTCCTTTTCTGTTCTGTCAAGATCACTTGCAATGACTTAGAAAATGCAATCCCAAGCCAGGAGATCCAAAGGAATTTGTAGCATCAACCTCACTGTGTCTAGGTTATATAGACACCAGGCAGACAAAGGACTTTTTTCGAAAGAATAAAAATCTGGATGAAGTGATACCATTTCAGTTTCATTGAGGCAGACAGAGCTGACTCAGTGGTGAGTGGAGTCCATCCAGCTTAACAAGGCCTGACCTTAAGATACAAAGATAAGGTAGAAATAGTCGCTTATGAGAAATCATTGGTAAGAGCTATCAAATTCTCAGCTGTCAACATATGGATTTGGTGTAAGATCCAATAGTGATAAAATGTATATATGTGTATATCTGAGGTTGAATTAAAAGTTCCCCTTATCAAAGTTGGCCTAGAGGCCAAGCAGATGATTCTGCGGTAGCCTGTGATATGACCATTCACCATAAGATTTAGATTCATATGTCTTTGGAGATGCTGTCAAGTAAGCCAAAGGTGTTGCTGCAGAACATGTCTGTTGATATGTTAAAACGCTTCTACTATCACTACACTTATCATGAGGATGAAAATCCAAGCAGCTATATTAAAACAGAAGGCAGGGTGGAGGCTCACCAATTCACCATACTGAGAACCCAATATAGCCTCCACACACTATATAAATAGGGTAAAACAAAAAGCGTCACAAAAATGAACTCCAGTGTGAAATTGGTCACGAGAATAGAGCTCCTGACTGACACTAACCTTCCATAATGAGAACACAGGCTTTAATGGCAAAGTTCAGAAGACTTGGGTATATAATTCATCCGAGTAGTTCGGCATTAAACGAGTTGTAGAAAATAAATATTACAGTACAAGTCAAAATAAGTTGCAGGATAACCACTATAAACTATGTATCTTTCTCTTCCTACACTGATAAAACCAGAAGCTGACAACATTTTCTGGAAAGCTCTCACTGATAATGTCAGATTCTGATCTTATTATCAGTGCAGGAGCAGCAGTATACTTAGTTTATTGCAGTTATGCTACTTATTTTGATTTGTACTGTAGGTAACTCTAAGTAGTGAACAATCTCATTCACTTTTTATGCCAGTATCCAAATATAATATCGCTATCAACAGCAGTGCATCTTTTGAGAAAGTGGTAGGAATTGTGATTTCAGGTTAATACAGGATCTTTGTAAAAGGAATGCAAATTTCAGGATAAACAGTATATATAATCCATGGATGGCCAGGTGAGGCTTTGTTCCATTGATCCAGAGATCCTTCCTCCTGCAAGGAGCAAATCGAGTACATTCTTGGCTCTTAGGATGAGAAGTTTCTGCATTAAGTGACTGGGAAGAATTATTGAAAGATTTTCTAGCTTGTGGCCACCTAGACCTATATTTGTGTGGCCTGTGATAGGATCTAAGGTCATTATATGGTAAAAGATTGTGAAAGTAGAGTAATTCTTCTATGCTGACTGGATATATTGTCTGTAAGGGAATATAACTTGTACATATACAACGTTATTGCCAATTATGACTGCATTATCATCAGACAGGAAGAAAAATATCTGGAAAGCCCCTGTAAAGGGTCATCGTTATCTCCAATGAGCTAACTACAAGCATTCTCATGGCCTGCACTTCAATTGAATGATCAGAGATGAAAACATAGGGGCTGGAGCAGGTTTCATGGGTTCTTGGCTCTTGGAAAACAGGCTGCTGTGTTATAGGGGTTGGAACAGGTCTGTGGGCCCTTTGCTCTTGGAAAATGGGCTGAGGGTGTAATAGGGGCTGAAATGGGTCTGGTGAGCCCTTTGCTCTTGTAAAACAGGCTAGGGGGCATTAAACTGAAACTGGTCTGTGGGCTCTTTGCTCTTGCATTATAGGGGCTTAAAAAGGGTTTGTCTGTAAAAGTCTATGCACACTCTCTGCTGCTCTCCCTGTCACAACATGAGTGTTGAACCTGTTCTGGTAATACTCATCATAAGGCGCTTCTTACCCGTACAAAGTAAGGATCCCCATAATGCCCCTCATGGGAGAATCATAGTCTGCTGATGATCCAATAAACTCCTGAGTGCACGTTAATGTAAATCTATTACTGACACACGCCGATGGATGGTTCGGCATGGCCATATACTTAAAGACTGTACTTAACCAGTGGATTCTTTGAATTATGTTATTCCCAGGAAAGATAAAATGTGATTATCCTACAATGACAAGATCAGGTTATTAAATGATGCAACACATGAAAAATCATGTGAGGAACTGTTACTGAAAATTGTGTGAGATGTCTTCTTAGAATAAAATCAGACCTAAAAGTGAGATAGAGATCGAGTATGGTTAAAAAAGTGAAATGAAATTTTCCAAAACTATGACAACAAACTTGACCAAATGTGAATATAAGATGACTAGGATCCATAAGAATAGATAAGAAATAACACCCAAATAAATGAATTAAAAAATGAATCTGACAGTAGTCATGACTTAGGTTATTAATAGGTGTTTAACCCTTTACCCAATGCAGACGATATCAAAATTCATTATTTTAAATATCACTTTTTCAAATTTTTCAAAAAATTTCAACAAAACCATATCATGTGACCCCTCGTTGGGTCACATGATATGGTTTTGTTGAAATTTTTTGAAAAATAATATTTTTTCAACTGCTGAATTTGCATATTACGCGGGCGGATGCGTCCGATTCGTTGGGTAAAGGGTTAATGAAAATAGGTGACTTCTGGTAATACGTCAGTAAACTATTATATTACTAGGTTACATTCCTGACCATGAATTGTCCAAAATGTAGATTCTTCCGACCTATGACTTCTACGTCATTTCCTGTGGTGTCCTGAACCACAAATATGAATAAATGCTGCATTTAACCAAAAATAACACTGAAAGAAATTTTCAAGTCAAATGTCAACAAGTTGGAGGAAAATTGGAAAGTGATTGTGTAGGACTGGCAGCAATTTGACATAGGTGGTGTTCTCCAGTAAAGCTAGAATGGACACCAGGCTTTTCTCCAGAACCTTGTCTGCCCTTGCAGTCTTTGCCCAAGGATGAATTTACAATTGCTACAGCCCTAGATTCAACATGCACGGAATACGGACATCAACACCACCACCACCACCATCAACAACAACCACATTGTCCGTTTTCACAGGACAGGAAATCAACTTTATTCCAGTGGGACTTGTAGGTTGAATACCAATACTTATAATGGGAGTGTTTCACTAGATAGCCTCAAACATGCCATTGAGGTCTTTTGTCCCTCACTCAAAAAAGCTATACTGGAGGGAAAGGATGTGAACCTGGCCAGTCTTCTGATTCCAAATTTTGAATTTGGGGGTCAGAGAACTGTCGAGATTGGCAAACTGGCCTTCCAGCTAAAAGATGGAAACAATCGGCTAAACAAAAATCTGACAATTTCAGAATTTATTTTGGCATTCACCACATATAAGAATGTCATGTGAGAGGCATATCCACACAGGAGTTCAGAACTAGACAGTCATGAAAAAACTATTGTGAAACTGCATTATCAGTAATTGGTGGATTTGGGTTTTATGAGCTTCACAAAGCTTTCTCATCAGAAGCCACGGCGTGATTACAGCAGAGAAACATCCTTGTGGACTGGTCGAAGAGCAGCCCAGAGCAGATACAATGCATCTTCTCGGGTGTTACACATAATAGGTGTGACGTCTGTGAGAGTGCTTTGCACAAGTTTTTGTTCTAAAATTCCATCTGTTACCCACTCGGACGAGGGTGCTTCTCTGCAATCATGGCCACAACAGCAAAAGGGTTCTGATTTCAATAAATTTAACAGAGCAGGTAGGGTCGACAGCCAAGGCCTCAGATGTGTCACACATCTGGGGGTAGAGATATGTAACAACTTCAATGGTGGGTCTGGATGATTTCGGAACAACTGTTCTTTGCTGCATATTTGCCTGCAGGATAAGGGTGAGCATGATGTTCCCAATTACCCTAGGCCAAGCTCTGTAACTGGTCAAACAAAAAATGTCAATTTAGGAAGTTGTGGGGGTGGTGCAATTTCGGTGTCAAGGAATAACTGAGCTAAGTGACTACAAGAGGGACAAGTTCTCTCTGAAGGCAAAAACTCCTAGACCAACAAGAGGGAGAGTTGACAGGCCACCCAGATAGGCAGTTTGTTAACTTTCTGCTGGATGGTTTGCGTTATGGTTTTGATACCAGAATTTCATCACCGCTTGAATCTAGCTGTGAGTGTAAGAATTTGCTATCAGACATAGAAGATCCAGAATTTGTAGATGATGCACTAAGCATAGAAGTCGAAAAAGGAAATGGGTTAGGTTTCTTTTGCACAGTGTAGCGACAGGAAAGTACTCCGGAAAGAAACATATAATTATTGACCTCCACATGATAAAACAGACCACACAAGTTTGAATGACCTAATAGAAAAAGAAGAATTTTCCCTAAACAATGTCAAAGTAGGTGATACTATAAAAGTCATCAAGCAACTGGGAATACGGAGCTGGATGTGTAAGACTGACATAGTAGATGCCTTTAAACTACTTCCTATTCACCCTTCCCTCTGGCATTTACATGGCAAGAAATGGAGGAGGCAATATTATTTCTTTTGCAGGTTAGCTTTTGATTGTTGAAGCAGCCCCCAAATATTTTATCAGTTGTCTTCAGCCATCTGCTGGATTGTGGAACACAACTACAAGATATGCAATATTTTCCATATGTTGGATGACTTTTTGACAATTGATTCTCCTGCTTCCATTCCAGAATGAACAATGGCTCTTTTGACAAAAATTTTTAATACTCTCAAAATTTCTTATTGCACCAAACACTGGGTCCTGCAACCCTTATGGAGTATCTGGGGATAATTCTTGATTCTGAGAACATGGAAACCCGACTCGCTCAGGATAAACTTACTTGGCTTGTTGGTAAAGTGGAACAGTTTCTCAATTTGCGTGCTTGTACCAAAAGAGAGTTATTGTTCCTGTTAGGGTATCTGAAGTTTGCTTGTATCTGTATAGTTCCTGCCAAGTCCTTTGTTTCTTATTTGATTGCTCTTTCTACAAAGGTTCAAGGTCTGTTTGATACAGCAGTTTTAAATAGTGCATGTCGAAATGATTTGCGAATGTGGCACAGATTTCTGTCAGAATGAAATGGCAAGTCCTTCTTTCTGGATGATCATTTAACTCACACAGCTGATTTCAATTTATTTACGTACACATCGTCAACTCTAGGTTTCGGTGGCTACTTCAATGGTCAATGGTTTCAGGGAAAATACCCCACATCAGTACAGATGCTCACTGGTGCAGGTAGCTCTCAGTCCATGGCTCTGCTAGAATTATATCCTATTGTGGTAGCTGCAAAACTATGAGGGAGAGAATGGTGCAGGAAAAGAGTTCTTTTTCATTGTGATAATGAGGCCACTGTGCACATTATAAGGAGGGGCCGCTCCAAAACTTTAAAAATCATGCATTTGATAAGAAAATTAACTTGGTGGGATGCCAAGTATAATTTTGCTGTCTATGTACAACACGTTCCAGGTACTTGAAATGACATTGCTGATGCTCTCTCATGTGTTCAGATGCAGCGTTTTGGGGATTTAGCACCAGAAGCTTGCTAGTACACAGAAGAAATACCAAATCTGTCAGAGGATTCAATTCTTTGAATGTTGGGTGTGTGTCCAAACTATTTGAATCCGCATTGGCAGATCACACCCACTCAACCTATTACTCTGGCCTACAGTGTTTCCAATATTTCTGTATCATTTATGGTTATTCTGCAGATAAGTTTCTGTTGATAAGAGTTACTTTTGTATTTTCTTGCACACTGTCAGTCTGTTTTGCATCTTAAGTAAACCACTGTGAAACTCTACCTGGTGGGCATTAAATTTTACTATCTGCAGTCAGGTTTTTCTAATCCTTTTGCACATGCCAAAGGCTCACCCTTTCAGATTACAAATTACGCAGGTTCAAAAAGATGGCTTCATCTCCATACAAAACTCATCTCCCAATCACATTCCCAATACTCAATAATATATTTTGGGCTCTAAATAGAGGTATTTATGGACCATTCACAGACCACTTACTGCAAACAGCATGCTCTGTTGCTTTTTCAGATGTTTACGTTGTGGAAAGTTTACATTTCAAATGGAATCTGTAGATGTATCTGTTCTTGAGGCTCAAGATGTCAAATTTTCTCCTGACTACCAGATGTCCATTGTCAAACTGAAGTCTTCAAAGACAGATTCTTTCAGTCCCATTCCACATCCTGTCTGCCCGGTCAGACACCTTAAGAGATATGTGCAAGCTAGATTTCAGTTTAGCAATAGTGGCCCTCTTTTCATTACCAATGAGGGATGGTCCATGTCAAGAGTTTTCTTTATTAGGCATTTGAAAGCTATCTTTAGCCGACTCGGTTATAACCCCTCATGTTATTCTGGCCACTCTTTTCACATAGGAGCTGCTACATCTGCTACTGGGGTCTGAATAGAGGACCATATGATAAAAACACTAGGAAGATGGTCCTCAGATTGTTATGTGCAATACATCAGAGCCTCTGATAAATCAATTCAGGCAGCTCAAAGAGCTCTGAGGTTTCACTCATAGAGTACAAAACACATGTTTGTACTTGGGGTCAATGGCATAAAAACTCAATATGGTTAAAGGTCTTAGTCATGATAACGCTACTAATGCTGAACATGACATCTAGGGCCAAATGGGGTAGAGATGAGCCGATTAGTAAAATGCCCCATCAGACAAATGCCAATTATTTTAGACAACAATCGGCCGATGCCGATGTCAGATGGTTTCTTTATTATTCAAGCTTACTGCAGAAGCTGGCTGATTACAGTAATCAGAATTTAATTTACGTGCCATTAATCCCCATCAACCCGGAATCTAACACGCTTTTAAAAGTAAATTAATACTCACTTAAATAAGTTAAATAACAGACATCAAATGGTTAATTTTATGTCAATGAAGCACTATCACGTCCATCAGTGCAGTATATTTTCAATTTAAAATAAATAGCTAACAACTGAGTCGAGAACTCATCACGTGCAGTGTCACGGTATATTGTGCTCTGAACTTTTGATGCGGTTTTACGCCGGTTTACATCAACACTGGCAACAATCCATTTCAAAGTCAGGTCTTTGCTGAATTGTCGTCTACACGGGCTTTGAAGTCGACTATCACAAACAAACAAGTAATAGAAGTTAACTGTCAAAGGCATTCAAAACGCAGCTGAAAAAAAAATCGAAGAACAAAGAACACGAGCATGTTTTTGTTTTTTCCGAATTAATGCCACTATATTAAACCCAAATTTCCATCAGAATAGCATATTGATCTGTAGAGTGTAGATCCCAGGTATGGCAGAGATCACTTGTAGTGAGACACACTTTGAGACAGAAAAGATTTAGTAAAATAGGGGACTTTTTCTCAGTGGAAAGTCCATTGGATAGCAAGGCAAAATGAACATCCTGTGCTGTTAAAATATCACAGGGTGGTAAAAACACCAAATCCTACACGACGACGAACTTGAATAACCACTTGAAAGCATGCCACCCAAAAGAGTACAGACTTTTAGAAGCAAGGAAAAAGGAGATAAAAGAACAGAAAAAGAGGAAACATGACAGCTCTTCTGAGTCTACTACCTCTGGTTTAAAAAAGGCGCACCAAATGAAGTTAACAGAAGCTATTGATAAAGTTACTCCGTGGTCCGCAAAAGACAAGAGGACAACAGATATAAATCTGAAAGTTGCTGAAATGATAGCGCTCGACATGGAGCCTTTCTCCATAGTTGAGCATGTTGGTTTCCGAACATTAGTTGTGGCGCTTGAGCCAAGGTATAAGCTTCCATCCCGCCATCACCTCAGTGAAAATTTAATTCCAGAAAGTTTCAAGAAAGTGACCGAGTGCATCAAAATGGAATTAAAGCAAATGATGTGCATGAGCTTAACAACTGATATTTGGTCTTCCAGCTGCAGCTCACATTCCCTCATGAGTTTGACTGGCATTTGGATTGATGAAAGCAGTGCATACTTAATGCATCTTCCTTCCCCGGCAGCCACACCACTGGAGCTATATCTGATGGGATTTGTGAGATGTTATCTCAGTGGGAGGTCACAAAGGATCAAATACTTGTAATTGTGCGGGATAATGCCTATAATGCAGTTGCTGGATGTGAATTAACAGGTGTAAATCATGTTGGATGCTTCCTTCATTCTCTCCAGCTTGTAATTAAGGATGCAACAAACTCACAAAGGTCTGTAAATGATATGTTGGCAAATTGTCGAAAGATTGCAGGTCACTTTAACCGATCACCCTTATCAAACTTCAATTTAAAAGCTATTCAGAAGAAGCATGACTTGCCCAAGCACAAAATTATGCAAGATGTGTCAACTAGGTGGAACAGCACCTTTTATTTGCTGGAAAGAATTGTCGAACAGAGACTTGCCCTGGTTGAATTCGCTAGTGAACATGATATATCGCCAATGTCGTCTAATCAATGAAATCTGGCCCAAACACTTCTCAAAGTACTTGGGAGGTTCGAGCAAATAACGCGCAAAATGTCAAAGGCCAGTGCTACAATCTCAGCTGTCATTCCAAATGTGTCTCTTCTAATTACTGTTCTCTCCTGTCATGATGACATTAAGGGACACCAGACAATGGCTGATGAATTGAGTGCTTCTTTGTCCAAAAGATTCGGTAATGCTGAGGAAAACAAATTATTTGTTGTTGCTACTTTTGTTGACCCTCACTTTAAAAATGTTTTCTTCAAGGAAAGTGCGACAGAAGACAGGTTGGATAAATGGCTTGAAGAGGAGGATACCCTCATTACTTTGCTTTTGAGCGCGAACATTGCTGATGACAAGAAAAGACATGCAGTGACCCCTCACCTTCAACAAGTACAGGAGTGACTGGCACGTGCCGCACGGCCAAGACAGTAGTTTCAAAGCATTTATTAGATGAGGACTTCGAACGTTTGTTGAGTTCAAAGGGGGTTACATGTGCTTCAACAGCTAAAACTATCAAGGATGAGGGATCAATGTACAGGGCGGAACCTATTGTTCCAAGGAATGAGGACCCCCTTGATTATAGGCGCATGAACAGGCAGAGGTATCCGAAACTAGGTAAACTCGCTAAAAAGTTCCTCGGTGCTCCACTCTCTAGTGTGGATAGTGAACAGTTATTCAGTGAGGCAGGACTTATATATGAAGAAAAACGGAGCCGATTAAACCCAGACAAGTGTGAGATGTTGCTCGTTATTGGAGGAAATATGCCTCTCCTGGGTTTGTAATACTAAGACTTGTGGCGTGATTGATGATTACTAATTGACTATGGTCGTGGCTGCAGTGATGACAGTTATTTGCCATTCAATTTTATTTGGAAGTTGAAACTCTGAAATTACTCACAAGTCATCGTGTGAGAACCATAAGGTTCAATCTTCCATTGGAAAAGGTTATATCTTCCACTGGAAGATAGCACCTTATGTTTCTCACTTGACTTAGTGTCATAAATCCTGTATACATGTATATGATAAATTGATAATCTTCCAAAATGAAACGGTCGGCACATTAACTAAAATAAGGCTATAATTCCTTACAAAATCAGAAATTTTTGCTCTGAAATGAATGTCATCAGCTCAACATGCATTTAACTAGAACGTGATGAATTTGAATACCCTCAAAAGCACATATTCGCAACCTAAACCGGACCTGGTTGATATCTTCATAATTTTCCAAACATCGCCATGACCATGCGTCTTTGAAATGAGAATGATGATGGTGGACACTGTTGGATTTCAGAAGTGTACGATTGTGAGGTGTGGTAGTTCAGCATGAAACCCAAAGATTCAGTCAGATATGTAACCAACTCGGGATTTCAAAATAAATTACCCCCCCCCCCCCCAATCCCCCCCCCCCCCCCCCACAACCTCGCACCTCAAGACTTCAACAGTGTCCGCCATCATCATTCTCGTTTCAAAGACACAAGTTCCAGAAATCCTGTTGACGTCAGTAAGTGAGACCCTGTCTGGGTTTCGGCAATGTGCCATCGATGATATTCAGATCAGTATCGTCTTTGTCACTCTTCGAAAGCGGAATTCATGTCAATCATGTGGATCTGATCAAAACCATTTCAGAACACAATTATATAGTGTATAATGTTTTGAGGGCTGAACAAGTTTTCAATAAAGACATGCAAATAGTTACTTCAGTGGAGTCAGCTTATCAAGCTTGCTCTAATGTGATTACTATTTGTATGGTTGTATAGAGCAAAAAATGGGAGAACATGGTTTTTAAAATTGTGCAATTTCGATCATTTGAAGTGAACTAAATTCCAAAATTTTAAAACTGACAATTGCCACCATTCCTAAAAAAATCTACATTGGATTAAGCTTCAAGTGTCACTTCCTTCAATGTCATTCCAAATGCAAGTAATCTCATTTGAGGTCACGTCGAGTCAATTTTGAGGTATTCTTGATTAGTTTGACAGTTTAATCGTTTTAAGGAATATTTTCGAAGAATAATTATCGAATAACCAAATTTCACAAATCATAGTACTAAATGGTTTGGTTGCTGGTGCTTTTATTTTAACTCAACACAGGCAACAGTTGTTGAGGACTCGAGTTTTATTTTTGTTTTGCAGCTTGTTTAAAAAACTATTTCAAGTTTTTAACACTACTCGTATTTCCCACAAATCAGTGTTGTTTATTGTTATGCCCATTACATTTGCAGGCGCGGAATGGGGAGGGGGGGGGGGGGAGATATGCACCCCTGGTATTTTCCCGGCAATGTTTATTGTGCCCTTCACCAAAAATGATAATTCATCTGCAAAGATCTCCCTATGTGAAACTCAGAGGCTGTCGTCCTCAGTGCCCTGATTTAGGTCACGATCTTTACTCTCCTAAAATTCTAGTTTGCTACCAGCTGTCCTCTTGAAAATAGATTTCTCGCAAAATATATTTGGTCTATTGAGAATATATTTTGCGTGCAATCTATTTCAAAGTGAGCTGTACCCCACTGTACCCAAACAGACTTACTTATGCTACTCTATGGCCATATTGTTTGAACTTTGATGGAACAAAACACCAAATGGCTATCCCCGGATGAAAAAATTGTAGATCTGAATGCGTTGGTCAAATACATGAACACTCAGGCGATCAGCAGAGGAATATAGCCAGTCACATATCGAGGCTTACCCCTAACCCGTTGCCAGGAAACAAACCCCGTATTCTGATTCAGCGGCATACCAAACCTTCTGCAGGAAATATGGCCATATCCTGCCTTTTCCAACCACAAGATTCTGCTACGGCCCCCTGGTTAGGAAGGGATAGGATATAGCCATCTTGCAGAAACTAGAGCTTTGTCAATAGTGGGAAAAGGTTGACATAGGTGATAGGTCTGTTATGATAACAGACCTATCACCTATGTCAACCTTTCCCCACTAACAGCGATATCTTTTCGAGTGGCTCCAAGTAACTGTTGTTCGCGATGGCAAAATCGTAGTATCCACATTAGCCTGGTTTAGATCACTCCAGTTTTGCTTTTGCTTTATTATTAATATCCTATCTCCCTTCCCGCAAAAAAAAGAAATGACATGAAGACATGTCTGTTCTAAGTAGGCCTACCTGTGATAGGCGTATTCCTACACATGGGTCACCTGATTATACCCAAGTTTGGGCGAGTTCAGACTGGACAGGGTCAGGTTGTTTGTAGTCGAGTGATGGAGACTTACTGATCGGGAATTCAGTTAATTCACTTGTCCCCTTCCCCCCCCCCCCCCCCCCGCCCCCACACCAGCTTTCCCCTTGGTTGACCAAAAAGACTACCATAACTGCACAACTCCCAACTACTGTCCAAAGTTATAAATCTTCTAAAAAAGCGTGAATACCACATTTCCTGTGTGGCAAAAATTGAAAAATAGGCAGACAAAAAATTGATATTCATATGATAGCGGTTTTTCACCCTCGAATGTATATAAATATATTTGGAAGAAAATGTTTTGTGAAAATCAAAAGCCGTCGTTGGAACCACATATTTTAAAGTGGGAGTTTTGTTTCGGTAAACCCATATATGGGATTGTGTTACACGAGTCATGACAATGCCCTGCATTATCTATTTTTATCATGTGCTCCACACATTTCAACATAAAAAAAATTACGTGGCTTCGTGTTGATAAATCCCACCCCGAAAATGCCCGATGTTAAACTTACTGCATCCAAACCTCACAGTTAACACGGATTACTAATATGGAGGAATTATCTGTCCAATATGGGAATAAAGAATGCCATTATATATTTGATGAGACGATGAGCGTGGTTGAAAGAAATATTGCAACATTTTGCAGAATGCAGCAGCAGTAGAGTTTGGGCATTGAAGAGCATCCGTATTCACATGGACATGATGGATAAAAAAACAACTAGGGAAACAGTTACACACTCAAAATCTTTAATATAATATTCTGCCTTTTCTTTCACGAACCATCACTTACCTGATAGCCATAATAGATGAGTGACGTTATCCCATGAGGGGGAAGAAAGTTCATTACAGATCAATGAGATCATCCATAACATTTTCACTGAGTTTCAGACAATCGACGAGGGCCGATGTTGAACACCGAGTGCTGATGGTGAACTGACGGGCACTTATCGGCCGAATGCCGATGTTACACTGATTATTCGTCTCATCTCTAAAATGGGGTGGTGAAAAATCATCATCAAGGTGTTAAAGGATGGTTAAAAGTCTAATGCAATACTTTCCAGGGGTTTTAAGTTTTTGAAATATAAAAACTGGGAGTCAGGACTTATTGGGTAAAACAAACAAACAAATCGATTCTCAGACTTTAAGTCCTTGCATTGCATTTCACATGTCCACTGATGCGACAATGAAGGTGGGGAGAGATTTTGTAGTGGATTATGACAGGATCTTCATCTGGTGGAAAATCTCTGTCCACTTTTGGATCACAGAGTACTATATAACTGGCAGGATAATACTTGTTCCTTTAAATGCATTTTGTTCAAACAAAAGGAATGGATGTGGTTTATCAGCATAGTGTTTTGGAGATTTCAATGAGTGAATCTGGAATTTATTCATTTATATTCATGTAGTGTGGATTGTATATTTGTGTCTCAATCAACTTAGTCTCCATGCAGAAGCAACTGTAACATTCATGATGTATTATGTTTTATACATGTACCTAAAATTATACTCCACCTGAAGAAAATGGACTATGAACTGCTAAATGATGAACAATTTGTTATATGTGTGTTAAGCAAAGACAACGTTGGTACACATGCCGTATACTGGTACACCTAGGATTTTGATAGCTAGTATAAATTATTTAGACATTTAAAGACAAACTGCTAATTACCATATTCATACAGTGGAACCCTGTTAATTGAATAGCCACTTTGCCAATGTAAATTATTCAATTAACAGGAGTATTCAATTAACAGAGATTGTGGCCCTTTCCTGTATTCTTAAGATAAACTTAGCATTTATTTTATTATATCTTGTTTAACGGAGCTCCGTGAGCTCTGTCAAACAAGATATAATAGATGAAATGCCTGTATTAGATGTACTGAGGCCAAATAGCTCTATAAACAAAGAAAAACTGGGGAGAGTCAGGGAAATTCCTCAACAGGTTACAAAATTTTTTATTCAATTAACAGGAATTTACTCTATAACCTATATTCAATTAACAGGCAGACATGTTAACCTCCAAAACAAATTTTCAGGGGAACTGAGATTGAATTTCAGGGAAATGGCATGGATTTCAGGGAAAGGCTTGTGTGATAGAAAATGCTGTATGCAACAAGTCAACTATCACTAAATTACCCTCAGTGAGAGGACTTCTCTCTGCAGGAGATATTACAAAACTATTGTTGTAATCCCCCCCAACCCCCCCCCCCCCCCCCCCCCACCACCACCACTGAAAAAAAATATGGTCAAAATATATAAGTATAAATTTTCATTTTGGAGTTAAATTGTTGCTCATCTCAGCTGGCTCTGTGTCCTGTCTAATGACTTATTAAAACTGTATTCCACTCACAAACATTGGAGTCATAGAATCACAACAGTAATAAAGTTTCACCAAATAACCCCCTACCCCTCCAAAAAAAGAAGGAAAATAACAAAAAAAAATTGAAGGAAAAATTCCTAAATTTTTCAGTTTCAAGTACATTCCATGTAGATGTCAAAATTAAAAAAAGGTCTCTTGCACTTCTCCTATAATCAATTCTTGACTGTAGCAGTAATCTGAATACAAGTAATTTATAAAAAAAAATAATGAGGCATAATTAACTTCTGCAAATGTTCAGAAATTTCAATTTCAATTTCAATTTCAACTTCAAAACATTTCTTGCAGTTCTACAATCACTTTGTGGCTGCTGAACAGCAGCATGAGTTGAAAGAAAAAAAAAATAAGAAAATTCTCAGGAGTATAAAAAAGATTACTCAACAGAGAACCCCTTGAAAATATAAACAAGTCACAAAATGAATTTCTCTGTAGATCCTATCCATTTTAATATCATTTTGCAAGAAATAATAATAAATAAAGTAATAAAATAAAAACACTTCCAAAAGAGGCCTTTAACTTAGAATTAAACCAGAGTTGTCATCAGTTCAATTTCCCAAACACTGGGTTTGATTCAAAGATTTACATGAAAGAAAGAGGTGATTCCCAGACAGATATTTTTATTACTGGAAATAAATCAAAGGAACTTCCCCAGTATCTCTCAGAATTCAAAGTTAAAATGGAGGTGCCCATCAACTGAATTGTGATTTATGTTCTCTTTTCAATGTTCAAACACACTGTTGCAGTTTGTAAAGCAAAACTTGGCCACCTTTATTCAAATGCAGAAAAAATATAATTGAATACCATTAAAGAGGAATTCACTGTTGAAACAAAACGTTTTTTTACAAACCAGACATCTGAAGGTCAAGGGGTTGATCAGGTGTTTGAAACTGGAACACCACAATCATGAAAACAGCTGATCGAGACGAATATTGTACACTTTAAAAAGGTACAAACATCTTTTTTTTGCTTTTAATAATGAATTTTACAGTCATTTTAATATTTTTCAAACACGGTAGTGCCAAGACTGTAAATCTTATGAAATTGATCGTAAATCGCACCTCGAATCATTTCAAAACTGCCAAATGTTTTGACTGATATTTTCCAGAATTTTCGGCCCAAGCAGATATTTTCTGGGATGCCGGGAACAACAATGAATTCCGGGAATTTCCCAGGCATTCTGGGAGGGTTAACATGTCTGTTAACAGGTCAAATTTGTACTGGAGGTATGGTATATGGTTTTGTGTTGGGAAATTATATTCAATTAATAGGGTTATTCATTAAAGAGATATCCATTTAAGTGGGCTCCACTGTAGTACAGTCGAACTGTGCTAATGAGCATGTGCTTGTACAGTTGTATTACCAAGTGCTATATTATCCATCTTTGAAATTTGCATTTATAGATTTACAGTTGTTTTCAGTTTAAGTTTTTTGGCACATAGCCACAGTTATAAAATATTCCAATGAGAACAATCACTGGGGAAGTGATTACAGATATGCTATTACCAGAGACAGGGAATCTCTCATCTGCCCAATAGTAGTAGTGGCTGGCAGTGTCCCAGGTACAAGTAAAATTAATGGCATTCTCATTCTTTGCCTAAAATTTAAGAGGATGGTCAAAATATCTCCAAATGTATGCTTCTGCATTGTTTGGTGGATGATTGAGAGTGTAGTGGCATTGGCCAGTGGGGTGGGTGGTGGTGGGGTGGTTCTACATGTACAACTCCTAGTATACACTGCTGATTTAAATACTTGTTATGTCGGTCATGATTAGCCATGGTGCATAAATATATGACCATAAACACTAATAAATAAATAAATAATACTTGTTATGTCAAACAATATGGTTTCCTCTTGGTGATATTTCAGACCATATTAGAGATGTGTAGGAAGGTGTGGAGGAGAATTGGGGAAGGGTGGGAAGGGATTGAGTTAGGAAAGAACAGTTGTAATCTCTGCCAAGTGACCTGACTGCAGGAATGAGAAGTTGAACCTAGATCTACTCTTGGTAGGCTCCCACACACTCTGGCCACATACATCACCTCAATCATTTGCACAAATGAATCAGGATGATTTTCAGCCTACCAACAACTACTTTGCATCAGACTACTTCATTGGGCACTTAACAGGGGGCCAAATCATCTTACTTCACTCAATCTGTCTTCAACCAATGCTAACCCTGCTTGAGTGGATTTAGTACATTGGGGAGACTGACAGTTGTTTGCTGTTGCTTGGTGGTTCTCTCCAGGTACTCCAGCTTCCTCCACCCATAAAACTGTCCGACACGAAGTGACCCTGGCTGTCAAAAGTGTTGTTAAACTCCAGTAAATAAAGAAATAAATAAACAAGAGTGCACCTATCGCTGAAGAAATACAGTGTCCCCTACCAGACTAATGAGCATTAATAATTATACAAATGTTATAACCCAGATGTGATCAGCATGAATTCCGTTGAAGCATTTCCAAAAAAAAGTCCAGAAAACTGATATTTTGGCGCTTTTCCATATTTCCAAGGGCCATAACTCACACAAGAATAATGCAATCAGCATGAAACTCAAACTTGATCTGTAAGTCATCGTTCTATAGTAGTTTACCAAAAATGAAATCATTCCGTCGAAGCGTTTCCAAAAAAAGTCCGGAAAACTAAAGTATGACTGACAGACTGACTGACAGACTGACGGATGGACAGAGTGCAAATGAAACTTGATCTGTAAGTCATCGTTCTATAGTAGGTTACCAAAAATGAAATCATTCTGTTGAAGCGTTTCCAAAAAAAGTCCGGAAAACTAAAGTATGACTAACTGACAGACTGATGGATGGATGGATGGACAGAGTGTAAATGAAACTTGATCTGTAAGTCATCGTTCTATAGTAGGTTACCAAAAATGAAATCATTCCGTTGAAGCGTTTCCAAAAAAAACTCCGGAAAACTGATATTTTGGTGCTTTTCCATATTTCCAAGGGCCGTAACTCACACAAGAATAATGCAATCAGCATGAAACTCAAACTTGATCTATAAGTCATCGTTCTATAGTAGTTTACCAAAAATGAAATCATTCCGTTGAAGCGTTTCCAAAAAAAACACCGGAAAACTGATATTTTGGTGCTTTTCCATATTTCCAAGGGCCGTAACTCACACAAGAATAATGCAATCAACATGAAACTCAAACTTGATCTGTAAGTCATCGTTCTATAGTAGTTTACCAAAAATGAAATCATTTCGTTGAAGCGTTTTCAAAAAACCTCTGGCGATGACGGTAGGGGACTAATAAATACCAGAGAGCCGGGCACTTTAGCTTCAAGTGTGTAGATCAGTCTGTCCAAAACAAGTTTGGCAAAATAAAAGATTGATTAGGCATAACTTGCAGTTTCTTATTCAGTGTGTTTCACCCATAAAAACTGAATTGTAGAAATTTTTTTAAAGAGAATTTCAATGAATGTGTCATTGACACTGTAGGTCAACTTGATAAACTTGAACTTTGTAAGTTATAAGTGAAATGGCAAGACTGAAGATCATTGGTTCCAGTGTAATTTGGTGAAACTGCAACATGACAGCATTGTGTGTGCACAACGTCAGAGCAATCCAAGCATTTTTAAATGTAAACTGTAGGGCTGGCTAAAGGAAGAATGTAAATACACAAATGCAGTAAGTTTAAAGATCATTGTAAATGGCAACTTTCAAAAAATTAAAAAATGAATGCTAATCGATAGCTCTTACCTAGAGGTCTCGCCTTATGAGCACACAAAGTTCAAAAACAATCCTATAAAAAATGTTCCCTGTAGGCCATGTCAAAGAAGAATGTTGATGCACAAATGCACTAAATTCACAGGTCATTGCTAACAGCAACAGCTTTTGATGGAAATGAAAAGAAAATCAATAGCCCCTATCTTGGTCACCCAGAATAAGCATACCAAGTTTCAAA
The DNA here is from genome assembly GCA_031216915.1 of Pictodentalium vernedei. Taxonomy (NCBI): domain Eukaryota; kingdom Metazoa; phylum Mollusca; class Scaphopoda; order Dentaliida; family Dentaliidae; genus Pictodentalium; species Pictodentalium vernedei. The sequence continues at coordinate 129,050,854 of CM062289.1, forward strand.
ACAATCTGATAATGAATGCATCCCCTGAGCCTTGCCAAAGGAAGATGGTAATGCACAAATGTACTATGTTTGAAGGTCATTGCTAGTGGCAATGTTTTTTTCTTCTTTTTTGATGGAAATTCATAAATATGCCCCATAAGGAGTGAAAAAGGGATAAGTAGCTGCACAAATGCACTAAGTTCAAAGGTTGGCGCTAACAACAATGTTTTTCAATGGAAAAGAAAGAAAATCAATAGCTCCCATCTAGAGGTCACCCCGAACATGCATACCAAGTTCCAAAGCAATCTTCTCATAAATGTGCCTTTTGAGTGTTCCAAATGAAAATATTGATGCACAAATGCATCAAGTTCAAAGGCTGTTGCTATGGCAACATTTTTTTATGAACTTGAACCAAGTTTCAATGCAATCCATTCAAAAATGTGCCCTGTAGGGCCAAATGAATATGTTGATGAACAAATTCACTGATTTTAAAGGTCATTGCTGACGGCAATGTTTTCGATGGAAATGGAAGAAAATCAACAGCTCACATCTAGAGGTTACCCCAAACGTACATTCCAAGTTTCAAACTGATCCACTCATAATTCCACCCTGCAGGCCTTGCCAAAGGAAAATGTTGATGCACAAATGCAATGAGTTCAAAGGTCATTGCTAACGACATCATTCGGCAATGTTTTTTAAGAGAAATGAAAGAAAATCAAAGCTCATATCTAGAGGTTGCTCCAAACAAGCACCCCATGTTTCAAAGTGATCAAATCATAAACGTGAACTGTGTTGTGTTTCAAAGAAAACTGTTGACAGACAACTTTGGCAGAGCTGAAGGTCATTGCTAAGGGCAACAATTTTGACAGAAATGGAAGAAAATTGATAGTTCCCATTTAGAGGTCACCCACACACGCATACCAATTTTCAAAGCAATTCAATCATAATGGCAACTTTTTGAGGCGGAAATGGAAGAAAATCGATATCTCCCATCTAGAGGTCACCTCAAACAAGCATACCGAGTTTCAAATCAATCCAATCATAAATGTGACAAGTGGGGCATGCCAAAGGAATAGATGGATCCCTGACTAAATTAAGTTCAAAGGTTGTTGCCAATGGAACATTTTTTGACAGAAATAGAAAAAAATCGATAGCTCCCATCTAGAAATCACCCCAAACAAGCAAGCCAGGTTTCAAATCGATCCAATCATAAATGTGCATTGTAGGGTGTGCCAAAGGGAAATATTGATGCCTAATTAAAGTATGTTCAAAGGTCATTGCCAGTGGCAACGTTTCTGGATAGGAATGGAAGAAAATCGATAGGTCCCATCCAGAGGTCCCCGCAAACAAGCCTACCAAGTTTCAAAGCGATCTGATCATAAATGTGCCCTGCAGGATGTGCCAAAAGGAAATATTGATGCATAACTGCACAAAGTTCATAAAAGGTTGTTGTCATTGGCAACTTTTCTTGACGGAAATTGAAGAAAATCGATAGCTCCCATCTAGAGATCACCCCAAACAAGTCTTCCAAGTTTCAAAGCGATCCAATCATAAATGTGCCCTGTAGGGCATGCTAAAGGAATATATTGATGCCTGACTAAACTAAGTTCAAAGGTCATTGCCATCAGCAATGTTTTTTATGGAAATGGAAGAAAATCGATAGCTCCCACCAAGACGTCACCCAAAATAAGCATACAAGTTTCAAAGCGATCCGATCATAAATGTGCCCTGCAGGGTGTGCCAAAGGGCAATATTGATGCATAACTGCACTAAGTTCATCAAAATCATTGCCAATGCCAACATTTTGTGGCAGAAATGGAAGAAAATCGATACCTCCCATCTAGAGGTCACCTCAAACAAGCATGGAAGAAAATCGATACCTCCCATCTAGAGGTCACCTCAAACAAGCATGAAAGAAAATCAATAGCTCAGATCTAGATGTCACCCCAAACAAGTCTTCCAAGTTTCAAAACAATCCAATCATAAATGTGCCCTGTAGGGCATGCCAAAGGAAAATATTGATGCCTGACTAAACTAAGTTCAAAGGTCATTGTCAACAACATTTTTTGACGGAAAGGGAAGAAAATCGATATCTCCCATCTAGAGGTCACCCCAAACAAGCATACCAGGTTTCGAAGCGATCCAATCATAAATGTGCCCTGCAGGGAGTGCCAAAGGGAAATATTGATGCATAACTGTTCATCAAAGGTCATTGCCAACAGAGATATTTCTTGACAGAAATGGAAGAAAATCGATAGCTCCCATCTAGACGTCACCCTAAACAAGCATACAAGTTTCAAAGCAATCCAATCATAAATGTGCCCTGTCGGGCATGCCAAAGGAATATATTGATGCCTGACTAAATTAAGTTGAAAGGTGCCAAAGAGAAATATAGATGCATAACTGCACTAAGTTCATCAAAGGTTGTTGTCATCTGCAACTTTTTTGGATGGAAATGGAAGAAAATTGATAGCTCCCATCTAGAGAACACAGGGTTTGCCAAAGGGAAATATTGATGCTTAACTAAACTAAGTTTAGAGGTTGTCGCCAATGGCAATGTCTTTTAATGGAAATGGAAGAAAATTGATAGCTCCCATCTGGAGGTCACCCCCAAACATGCATACCAGGTTTCAAAGTGATCCGATCATAAATGTGCTCTGAAGGGTGTGCCAAAGGGAAATATTGATGCCTAACTAAACTAAGTTCAAAGGTTGTTGCCAGCAGCAACGTTTTTTGATGGAAATGAATGAAAAAAAATTGATAGCTCCCATCTAGAGGTCACCTCAAACAAGCATACCAAGTTTCAAAGCGATGCGATCATAAATGCGACATGTGCGGTGAGCCAAAGGAAATTGTGGACTATGGATGGACATACGTACCTACATATGTATGTACTTATGTACATGTACGCCGACAGACGAGAAGTGACAGCAATAGCTCAGCTTGACTTCGTCAAGTTGCGCTAAAAGAGAAAACACATTCTATTTTCAATTAATAGCTTGTTGTATATCTTACGGAATGTTAAAATAGTTTGCACTACAATATTTTCACATGCTATTACAACTGTAGAATTTAAGGTCAACAACTAGGTGATGCCTGAATCATGAGCCTACAAATTTATGTAACTTGTAGGGTTGCAGAATTAAAATTTCCTGAACTTTTCTCAAAAATAAGAGTCTTTCCCATTTTGCTGTATACAGTAGTTCATAGGACCAAACTATTCAGGTTTGTAGGGGTTGAAATGGTTAATAACTTTGAATGGTCCATATAAACCTTGTAACAAGAATTTGAATATTTACGTGACTGTATTACTGTTAGTGGTATGCCAAGACTGATTCCACCAGGTGGCTGTGTAGTTGTTAGTTCCGCGCCATTTGAGGCAACCAAATTGACGAGACAGTAATAATCATCTTCATCATAAGAATGAACTTCTGAGAAGTAAAGGTTTCCATTGAGAGAAATGAACAGATAGTCATTCAAATCTGGCCGTATAAAATCTCTTGTACTTTTCATCCATTGGAAAGTTAATGCTGAAAAAAACATTAGAAAACACAAAGTTTGGAGGCTCTGGTGGTAAAAAACAAAAGAAATAAATAGTGCATCAAAGTAGTTTTTTTATCCCAGAACTAGGATGCTGCTTGATCAGATCACAATCTGGTGCCAACATGCTTATATCACTCAAATCGAGATTTTGTAACTGCAATATTACAAAATCAAGAATGAAACAAGAAAAACAAAAGATAAGGCCCCACAAAGTAAACCTTCTGTTTCTCAGGCCATTTTTTGTAAAATTGCATGTGGGCAGGCATTTTTTATATTATTTTTTATTTCTGTAATTATTTCTTCGCCAACAAAAGTTCATGTTCTTGTTTTATGTTTTAAGCCTCATAAGCTACAGAATAGCATGGGTGATGGTGTATTTCATTCCTTGAGTACAAGAAGGCTTTGCAATGCTAAAGCATTGCAAAGCCTTGTTACACTCCACGGACAAATTTATCAGTTTTATTAACTTGGGTAAAATATCAAACATAAACCATTTAATTTTTATTTTTTAAAGTTTGCGTTGGTTATAAAAAAGAGAGCATGTGGCAGCCAAAAGGACCATGCAAGAGGGCCCGAGAAGCAGTTTTTAACTTTTCTAGGCCTAGCATGTGAGTTTTAATGTTATTATACTTCTGTTTCTGATGCTGAGATTCTGCAGGATTGTGGGAAGGAACATGGCCTGACATTTTTGGTCGGGTCATCTATCTGCTTCTTTGATCACTTTACTGTAACTATTTAACCTACTGGCTCCATATGAGTTTGGGATTTAATCTAACAGCCTCTATGTCATTTTCATTTAACCCCCTGGGTCAATATATCTTTTTCTTTTACCCATTGGCTCCATATCATTTTTAATTTAACACAGTGGCTTCATATCATTTTTATTTAACCCACTGCTTCCATATGATACTTAATTTAACCCACCCTCTCCATGTTATTTTTTAAAATTAACCTGCAAAAAATCTAAATTTTATAGTAAATTTCCTTTCTTATTATACCTACCACAATTGTTTACTACAGGCTTGCACTACAGTGGAAGTCCCTAACTCGGATAAAATACTCTCTATTTTTGTCTTTCCCAAGCAAGTTGGGAAAGAAAAGTGGTGCAAAAGCACCAATAAAAATAAGCCAAAACTGGGTCGAGTGCAACCGGCGCAGACCCAGTACGGGACGCTCTCTCCCAAGTACAACTCCACGACTTCCGTTGCCAGTGCGCATATACCGTCTCTAAAGACTCATTCTTTTTGAATCCGTAAACGTTAGAGTTATGTGATCAGCGGGGAGGAAAGATTCTTTACCCGTAAAGAAGACGGGAGGGCCTCCATGTAAACAATTGTGGTAGGTATAATAAGAAAGGAAATTTACTATAAAATTTAGATTTCTTATCAACCTACTCACAATTGTTTACTACAGGCTGAATAGACAAAAGGCTGGAGGGAATCGCATAACCAACCCCCACATAACCCTAGTGCACTGGAACCGTGAAGCAGAAGGAAGAGGTCCCGAGGCTTATCAACCATAATGTCGCAATCATTGGTAAAGGACAATGAAAAGAGACATATGAGCCTGTGTGACACACAGACAGAAAAAAGGGCAGTAACAGCACAAGGCTGAAACTGACCTTCAAGAAGCCTAATGGCTATGGCAGACAACAGCCTGAGCAGAAGAAAGAGGACCCAAGGCAAAAAGGTCCTCCGACTGCTCCTGCAACTGGCGTAAATAAAAGGTGGAGAAAGTAGAAGCATTTCTCCAGTAGGCTGCCTGCATAACATCCGACAACTTGACGGAGTTAGAATAAGCCCAAGAGGTAGACAGTGCCCGCACCTCGTGGGCAGAAATACGATTGGTAATACAATCGCCAGCTGCTAAACGACTATAAGCCGTACGAATAGCAAGACAAATCCATCGAGAAATGGATTGAGGAGAGATCTTCTGTCGACCCGGAATGAGAGACAGAAAAAAACCGTTTTCTGCCCTTCCGTATGAAGCGTGTCCGATCAAGATAAATGCGAATAGCACGGACCGGACAGAGCAAAGGGCGAGTACCCTCAACAGAGGGAAGAGCCCTGATACAGATAGGAGGAGGAGTAGTATCTGGTAACTGATTCTTAGCCAAAAAGGAGCAATCAGTGGTAAAAGTAACACTGTTGGGAGAACTCCTAAAAAAGGCCGGGTCAACCGAGAGGGCGTGAAGCTCACTAACCCGTCTGGCCGAAGCAAATGCCATCAGAAAAGCCGTCTTGTATGTGAGAAATTGCATATCCACCTGGGATAAAGGTTCGAACGGCGCCCCCCCCCCCCCCCCCCCCCAAGCAAAGCAGCACCCACGAAAGATTCCATCGTGGAGTAAGCTGCAAAGTCCGAGGCCTTTTCAAAGAAAAGTGCCGAACAAGCTTGGAGAGGTAAGGATTAGTGCCGATACGACGCTTCCCCACATAAGAAAAAGTCTCTGAAAGCATAGACCTGTAACCCTTGATGGTAACAGGCTGGAGACCCCGAGAATCAAACAGATATACCAGAAACTCCGCAATCTGCGAAATCGAAGGATTGGCATAATCAACAGAGTGATCAGCACACCATCGACAGAAGACCTTCCATTTAGCTGCATAAGCTAAACCAGTGGAGTGCCTCCTTGAAGAAGAAATGCACTCCACTGCTCGTCTCGAAAAACCTCTACGGAGGAGACAGGACCTGACAAAAGATATGCGTGAAGGCACAATGAAGTCGGGTCGACGTGAAACCTCCTCGGGCGACCTTGACAAAGAAGGTCGCGACGTAGCGGGAGACGTGCCGGAACCGCCGCCATCAGCGAGCGGAGCTGATTGATCCACACCCGCTGAGGCGACAGGGGAGCGATCAGAATGATTCGACAACTGCAGGTTCGAATTTTGGCGAGAACCTGAGGAAGAATCGGAACCGGCGAGAAGGCGTAGCCGACTAGACCGTTCCAATCGAGTGACAGAGCGTCCACGGCAAAAGCCAGAGGATCTGGACACGGGGACACGAAAGTGTCCACCTGATGGTTCCAACGAGTCGCAAAGAGATCGATGTGGGGACGTCCCCAGAGATCGCAAAGCGACTGGAACACTGCCCTGTGAAGCATCCACTCGGTGGAAATAACCCTGCCCTGTCGGGACAGGGAGTCGGCTAGGACGTTCAGACGACCGGGAATGTGACGAAAAACCACCCCGGCGTGAACCTCCTGAGCGAGCAGTAAAAGATCCCGAGCTAACTCGTACATCGGAAGCGAGTGCGTGCCGCCCTGGTTCCGAATGTAAGCAACCACTGTCGAATTGTCGGATAGTAGAAGGACCTGGCGATTCGACAAGTGAGGGATCCACTGCCTGAAACTCAGAAGAAGAGCAAGAAGCTCCTTCTGGTTGATGTGTAGAGCTGCTTGATCCTGGTCCCACATCCCGTGTAGGGAAAGACCGAGAGGATCCAACGTCGCACCCCATCCGAGATCGCTGGCATCTGCCGTCAGAACGCGATCAGACGTGGGTAAGTCCAGCAGAACACCCTGCGTAATCCACTGAACATCTGTCCAGGGAAGAAGGTGAGGATACAGAGAGTCTGGAAACGGAAGCACCTGATCCAGAGAATCTACATTCGGTCTCCAACGACTGAGCAGAAAGTGTTGGAGAGGTCTGACATGCAGCCGACCTAGAGGAATGAGATCCGTCACCGAACCGCAGAGACCGATCAGCCGGAGAAAACTCCGAGCAGTCGCGGACCTGGACTGGGACAGAGTCAGAGCAAAAGCTGAGAGAATCACAGCCTTGGCCTGGGGAACAGCCACCAAATTGAATTTGGTTTGGAAAGACATCCCCAGATGACAAAACGACTGAGAAGGGACCAGGTCCGACTTCTCCTCGTTGACTCTGAATCCTAGCGACGTGAGCAAGCTCAACAGAGTGGCGACATCCGATTCCAGTAAGGCAGCATTGGAATGCCTCTGGAGGATATCGTCCAGATATGCCGAAGTAGTCACCCTGGACTGTGTGCGATGGAACGCTATCACATGCGACATCAGTCTGGTGAACGCCCAAGGAGCCAGGTTGAGGCCGAAAGGCATGGCCTTGAACTGGTAAACTCGCCCCAGAAAAGCGAACCTGAGATACTTCCGTGACGCCCGATGCATCGGAACGTGGAAGTAAGCGTCTCGCAGGTCGATGCTGGCTGCGAAATCTCCCTGGTGAATTGATTGGCGGACCGACCTGAAAGTCTCCATGCTGAACTTGGGAGCAATGATAGACTGGTTCAGGATGCTCAGATCGATAACCGGTCGGAGTCGGCCGTCCTTCTTCGGCACCAAGAACAGGCGGGAATAGAAACCCACTGACTGAACGTTCTTGACGACCTTGATCGCCCCCTTTGCCAGGAGATTGGCAATCTCCGTGGACAAAAGTTCCCGACGTAAAATGTCTGAAGGAACTGAGGTTGGAAGAGCCACCCTTGACAGAGTGGGGTGCCGTCGGAAGGATATGCGCAGCCCGGACCGAACAACATCTAACACCCATGGATCGGATGTGATGGTGGTCCAATGGTCTGCAAACTCTGCTATCCTTCCTCCAACCTGGGACGAGTCGAGGTGAGGACCTTCATTTCGAGCCCCGACGAGGCCCGCGAGAGGAGAAACCACCTCCTCTGCTAAATGAAGAATCCTGAGACTTCCCTCGATTCTGCCGACCCCTACCTTTACCCCGTGAGTAAGAAGCAGAGGCGGCGGCAGAAGGACCAGCCTTTTGCTTCACAGAGGAAGCAGAAGGGTACTTGTTAGGCTTGGAACGGCCCTTGCCTCCCCGAGAAGGCTGATCAAGCTGACGAAACAGCAGCTGATCTTTGGAATGACGTAGGACGTCATCCCGGACCGTCGACACGGAACCATGGAAAAGTTGCGGACCTGCCAAAGAAGCAGATTGAAGAGTAGCACGCTGCTCCTCGGGAAGGGATCGTCCTGTGTCCAGCACAGCGTCCCTTCGAACTAATTCCAAATTCGCCGTGTTACAGGCATGCGTGTGAGTAAGGTGCATAAGCGCCTTGGACAGCACACGCAAAGGAGCCTGTACCTCGTCAAACTTATCTGGAGGCAGATAAGCAGCCAAAGCTGAGACGACGTGATCTGAGAGAGAAAGCATGCCAAGCATCTCTCTAGATAAGCCCAACGTGGACTCCAGAGTCGTCATTGGAATGACGGCAGACTTGGGCTTGGAAAGCTCGAGGGAAGTGGAGTCCTGATCCAGAACCGTCAAAGTCTGGCAGACTGACGGATTGGCGGAATCGTAGGAACGATAACGCACAGGAGGCAAAAAGGTGTCAACCCTGGTGAAGAACGAAATCTTCAAAGCCTTGGAATTCAGCTTGGCATCCAATGCTGAAAAAGCTTCAACCACCTGTACCGACTGGCACAGTCGAAGGCGCCCAGAAGCAGGTTGCTCCATAGGCTGGTGGCGCGCGACCGATGATCGCGGCCAGGCTGACACTGTCGGCTGGTTAGCAGGTTTGAGCTCAGGCAGAAACCCAAACACAAAGTCAAGAGCCACCCCCAAGTCCGAAGACTGCTGGCCCTCGACCTCAAGCATGTCGGACTCCTCCCCAGAGTCGGAAGACACATAGCCCATCGTGGGCAAACCAGCCGACGCCTCCCATGGTGTCGGGACACCAGAGGAATCGGAAACCGGCCTGTTTCAAATCCCGGGAGGCGGCGCCAAAGGAGGCGCCTGGAAACCACCCATAGCCTCGCTGGAAGCAACAGGAAGGCTCTTTGAGAGAACCTGAGTGAGTAAGGAGAGGGCCTCCCTAAGCTCACTGCCTGTACCGACCGGTTCGACAGGGGAGCGAACCGGCAAAGTGGCTTCACCTCTGACCCTCTTAACCAGCGAAGGGTCACGATCCTCCAAAACACCCGACGCGGGACGACGGGCGGCAGCCAAAACATCTGAAGGCAGACGTGTATAGGGGTACGATGCACCCCGAGGATCAATATTGCGAGAACTCATGAGAGTCACCGCGGACCTCTGCGGGGCAGAAGGTCCAGGCTGCACAAAAGGCGTTGGTCCCCCAAAACTGGTCGTGTGACCAGAGTGAGTGGATGGAAACGCCACGGAGTTCATAGTGTTTCCACTACGAACATCCGAATCCAAAGACACAACTGTGGTACTCGACGGCGACGAGACCACAGCGATGGGCTCGGCCGGCAGCCCCTTCCGACTTCGCCGAGTTGAAGTCAGGGAAGGCTGGGGCCGATATCCCACGTCTACAGTATCGGACAGTTCTGCAGTCCCCTGCAGCGAAAAGCCGAGGCCGGCTGAAACAGACAACGAAGCAGACGGACCAGCAGCAGTAGTAGATACATCGAGAGTCGTTGAGGCTGGTGAAATAATGGAGAGAGCACACCGGCTCGGCTCCGAAGGAGGAGTCACAACCCTAGTGACAGCCTCAGATGTCGACTGGAGGGGGACCGTAGTCCCGGAACCAGGCATCTCTACACCAGAACACTCAACGGCTCCCGCAGTATCCACCACAGGAAAAGACTGCACATCCCCCACGGAGGAGGAATAACTCTCACCAGACAAAGTCGGCTCGGGAGGCCCCGAACGACCACGTTCTCCTTTCCCGCGGGAGCGGGAGGCACGGCCACGAGAACGAACGACACGATTTACAGACGCCCAAAAGGTGGAAGACCATGTTCCACAGACACCACACGGCCGCTCGGCCGAACACCCATTACAGGAGGAACACGACGAATGTACATCGTCCACATGCTTAGGCAGCAGACACTGCCCACAAGGAATTGTCCTAGGCATGAAAGAGGTGAGAGGAGCAGAGAAGGTGAGATCAGAAAACAGAACACCCCCAAAGAGAGAAAGGTGACAGAAACAAAGACCCCAGACGGTCGACCGGGAACCACCCAACAGGAAGACTACTCTCAACAGAAAGAAGAAACACTGCAGGAGTGGTACCCCGCTGACACCTAACTCTAACACAATTAGAAAAATTTGCAAAAAAAGCATGAACAATAATTGTGAAAATCTAAGTCCGAACCGCGTTGCCCGCGAAAATCGCGCGCGACCCGAGAGAGAGCAAATAAATATACATTATGGGCATATAATAGAAAAAAGAGAATATAAAACACTGTTCCTGAGAATACAAAGGATACACTGTGGTATAATGAATCAGGAATCATCAAACATCGAGCTGGTGGAACACTGATAAGTGTGCAAAAACATCTCGACACGAAGCGGATTTCAAAAAGAATGAGTCTTTAGAGACGGTATATGCGCACTGGCAACGGAAGTCGTGGAGTTGTACTTGGGAGAGAGCGTCCCGTACTGGGTCTGCGCCGGTTGCACTCGACCCAGTTTTGGCCTATTTTTATTGGTGCTTTTGCACCACTTTTCTTTCCCAACTTGCTTGGGAAAGACAAAAATAGAGAGTATTTTATCCGAGTTAGGGACTTCCACTGTAGTGCAAGCCTGTAGTAAACAATTGTGAGTAGGTTGATAAGAAATGGGCAAATTTGCTATGGTTTTCAATACATGCCAGTACTATTCTCAATGAAAGTGTCAATGACACTGTAGCTCAACTTGTCAAGACAAAGACATGTACATGTGTAGTATGTGACACAGCAATGACAAACATCTAGGTAATGACCTGATAACAAAGGTACATATAAAGTATTGTAACGGTCTGTACATGAATACTGACCGTTGCCTGTAACAAATGTATAGGTAAAGTATTGTAAAGGTGGGTGACAGTCAGATGCTGAACTAGAAAAAATCTTTGAGTCCCAGAGTGGGTCTGACTGAACCCCAAAATATTTGTTCTCATAACACAGTGATAACAAAGGCACCCCAAAACACACTCGTTCCTGTCCCAAGGTGAAAACAAAAGTACTCAAGAAGTTTTGTGAAGATCAGTTCATAAATACGAGCTGTATAGAACTTGTGACAAAAAACTGATTGGACCTAATTTCGGTACAAAATGGCCACTGGCAGCCATCTTGAATTTTGGACCGTACCCAGAAACACTCATTCTCATCCCAAGGAGATAACAAAGGTACCCAAGAAGTTTTGTGAAGATCGGTTCATAAATACAGCCTCTACCCTGAGCCGTATTGACATGTGTGCTTACATTGTGTAAGTAGCACTGAATAAATCAAAGTTCATCTAATTTGCATAATTTCGGCACGAAAAAAAAACCCTTTCAATATGTGATGTATTCCATGTTACTTAAGATTCATACAAAAATTTATTCAAATCAGAACTTTCATACAGAAGTTCTATACAAAAGACTGATTGCACTAATTTTGGTACAAAATGGCTGCTGTGGCCATCTTGAATTTCGGACCACACCCAAAAACCCTCGCTCTCATCCCACGGTGATAACAAAGGTACCCAAGAAGTTCCGTAAAGATTGGTTCATAAATATGGCCTCTAGTCTGAGCTGTATAGAAGATGTGTACAAAAAACTGTTTAGACCCAATTTCGGTACAAAATGGCCACTGGCAGCCATCTTGAATTTTAGACCGCACCCAGAAACACTCGTTCTCGTCCCAAGGTGATAACAAAGGTACCCAAGACATTTCGTGAAGATCAGTTCATAAATACAGACTCTAGTCTGAGCCGTATTGACATGTGTACTTACTGTGTGTAAGTCGCACTGAAAAAATCAAAGTTCATCTAATTTGCATAATTTCTGCACGAGAAAAAACCCGTATTATATGTGCTGCATCCCATGGTACTAAACATTCACACAAAATAATTATTCAAATCAGGGCTTTCATATGGAAGTTCTGTGAAAAAATCTGATTGCACCTAATTTTGTACAAAATGGCTGCCATCGGCCATCTTGAATTTCGGACCGGACCCAAAAACACTCGTTCTCATCCCACGGTGATACCAAAGGTACCCAAGAAGTTTCGTAAAGATCGGTTCATAAATACGGCCTCTAGCCCGAGCCGTATTGGCATTTGCACTTACAGTGCTGAAAGTAACCCCAAAAAACATCAATATTAGTCTAATTTGCACAATTTACGTACGAGAAAAAAACCCGTATTATATGTGATGTATCCCATGGTACTAAACATTCATACAAAAAATTATTCAAATCAGAGCTTTCATATGGAAGTTCTGTACAAAAAACAGATTTCTGCATCGTCGGTACAAAATGGCGGCTGGCAGCCATCTTGAATTTCGGACCGCACCCAAAAACACTCGTTCTCGTCCCACGGTCATAACAAAGGTACCCAAGAAGTTTCGTAAAGATCGGTTCATAAATACGGCCTCTAGCCCGAGCCATAGCAGCTTGGCACTTACCGCTCTGAAAGTAACACTAAATAAATCAAAGTCAGTCTAATTTGCATAATTTACGCACGAGAAAAAAACCCGTATTATATGTGATGTATCCCATGGTACTAAACATTTATACAAAACTTTATTCAAATCAGAACTTTCATACAGAAGTTCTGTACAAAAAACTGATTTTTGCATCATCGGTACAAAATGGCCACTGGCAGCCATCTTGAATTTCGGACCACACCTAAAAACACTCGTTCCCGTCCCAGGGTCATAACAAAGGTACACAAGAAGTTTCATAAAGATCGGTTCATAAATACGACCTCTAGCCCGAGCCATAGCCAATTGTTGACGTACGGACAGACGGACAGATGGACAGACGGCCAGACGGATGGACAGATGGACGACGGGCCATGACAATAGCTCAAATTTGACTTTGTCAAAGTTGAGCTAAAAATCATTCAAAATCAGCTCATGATCCCTTACTGGATTGATTGTGGAAAGTCTTTTTGTAGTGAATTCCAAAAATGAAAACATATTGTCCCTACATCCGGATAAATTCTGTCTTTTGATTGGTCAGAATGCCTTGGACAAATAGCCATGGCAAAGGGTGCACCCAACATCCAAGATGTATGGGAGCGTGCAACATCCAGGGTATATGGATACACGAAACGTAGCGGGTATATGGTTTAAATGAAAGCGTTTTGCTTCCGCTCACCTCGATATAAAAATCTAACAAAAAAACCTGAAAGTAGTCAGAAATATTATCAGATTTCCAACAATTCGATCATATTTTGCTGTTATAAATTAAATAGTTGAATAATTAAATGAAACAACTTGAGAAAAATAAAATAAGAGCAAATATCGTCCCCACAGTTCCAATGTGTTCTATGTGCCAGTAGGCACATAGAACACATTGGAACTCAGGGGACGATATGTCAACAAAATACTGTTTACTTGTTTCCTTAATGACCCAAGGGATGTAACTCTATCTGTTGTCTTCTGCGTTTGTAAAAACAAAACAATTATTCACGAATTTAGTCCATCTGATTGCAGAGCATGAGAAACACGTCCACAAATTTTTCTCCACTATGTTTCTATTGTGTTTCAAATGGGACAAAAACTTATCTCTGTCAACATGTATGGTATACGGAGATTTAATACCTGGAGGCCTCATTTAAACTCCTCACCTGTGGCTCGGTGTTTAAAAACCAACATACAGGTATTAAATCTTGATATACCATACATGTTGGCGGAGATAACTTCTATTATATTTTCAATTAATAGCTTGTTAGAAACTCAATATTGACTTCATATCTTAACAAGACAAAAAAACAAGTCCATAGAGCCTTGTTCCAGTTATCAATAAACTAAAACAATGTAGAAACAAAATAAAGTTTATATCATAAGACAAAAACAAGTTCATAGAGTCTTGTTCTAGTTGTCACTAATCTAAAAAAATATATATAGAAACTCAACATTGATTTCATATCATGAGACAAAAAAAACAAGTCTTTTGAATTTTGTTTTAGTTCTAAAAAAAATATACTAAAATGCAATATTAATTTCATATCATAACAAGACAAGAAAAACCAAGTTCATAAAGTTTTGTTATAGTTAATCTGAAAAAGCACAGAAAACCTATATTTATTTCAGACCACAGCTATACTATAGTTTTGGTGTGACAAATTCTATTCCAATTCTGGATGAAGAAAATTATCGAGTCCCACAGTACACATAGACTTTGAAAAGTGTTTCCATCCCTGGATAATGTAAAATGGGTTTAAAACAACTGTTTTAATATGATTATTATCATCTTAATAGCCTTTTTGTGGAGTAGACGAAACATTAGAAACATAACAAGGCATTTTAAAAGTTGAAAAGAAACAGCTTTACCTGGTTTATGAGATGGAGGATCACATATAATGACTGCATGGCTATAGGCATTCACTGTAACAGGTTCTCTGGGTACATTTGGAAACTCTGCCAACACTGAAATATTTGGTAAATAAACATGTTCATTGTTACTTTAATCCTTTAGTGAAGCAATATATTCATTGTTTCTTTTAATCCTTTAGTAAAGAAATATGTTCATTGGTACTTTATTCCTTTGTTAAAGAAACATGTTCATTGTTACTTTAATCCTTTGGTAAAGAAACAGGGTTACTTTAATCCTTTATTAAAGAAACATGTTCATTGTTACTTTAATCCTTTGTTAAAGAAGCATGTTCATTGTTACTTTAATCATTTGTTAAAGTAATATGTTCATTGTTACTTTAATCATTTAGTGAAGAAATATGTTCATTGGTTCTTTTAATCCTTTAGTAAAGAGAAACATGTTCATTGTTACTTTAATCCTTTGGTAAAGAAACAGGGTTACTTTAATCCTTTGTTAAAGAAACATGTTCATTGTTACTTTAATCCTTTGTTAAAGAAACATGTTCATTGTTACTTTAATCATTTGTTAAAGTAATATGTTCATTGTTACTTTAATCATTTAGTGAAGAAATATGTTCATTGGTTCTTTTAATCCTTTAGTAAAGAGAAACATGTTCATTGTTACTTTAATCCTTTAGTGAAGAAATATGTTCATTGTTACTTTAATCCTTTTTTAAAAAACATGTTCATTGTTACTTTAATTCTTTAGTGAAGAAACCTGTTCGTTGTTGCTTCAATTCGATTGGTAAAGAAACATGTTCATTGTTACTTTAATATCCTTTGGTAAAGAAACAGGGTTACTTTAATCCTTTGTTAAAGAAACATGTTCATTGTTACTTTAAGCCTTTGGAAAAGAAACATGCTCATTGTTACTTTAATCATTTGGTAAAGAAACATGTGCATTGTTACTTTAATCATTTAGTGAAGAAATGTGTACATTGGGTCTTTTAATCCTTTAGTAAAGAGTAACATGTTCATTCTTACTTTAATCCCTTGGTAAAGAAACATGTTCATTCTTACTTTAATGCTTTGGAAAAGAAACATATTCATTGTTACTTTAATCCTTTGGTAAAGAAACAAGTTCATTGTTACTTTAATCCTTTAGTGAAGAAATACGTTCATTGTTACTTTAATCCTTTGTTAAAAAACATGTTCATTGTTACTTTAATCCTCTTGTAAAGAACCATGTTCATTGTTACTTTAATCCTTTGTTAAAAAAACATGTTCATTGTTATTTCAATTCTTTAGTGAAGAAACCTGTTCATTGTTGCTTCAATTCATTTGGTAAAGAAACATGTTCATTGTTACTTTAATGCTTTGTTAAAGAAACCTGTTCATTGTTACTTTAATCCTTTAGTAAAGAACCATGTTCATTGTTACTATAATTCTTTGTTAAGGAAACATGTTCATTGTTACTTAAATTCTTTGTTAAAGAAACATGTTCATTGTTACTGTAATCTTTTTTTAAAGAACCATGTTCATTGTTACTTTAATTCTTTGTTAGAGAAACATGTTCATTATTACTTTAATCTCTTGGGGAAAAAAACATGCTCATTGTTACTTTAATCCTTTGTTAAAGAAACATATTCATTGTAACTTTAATCCTTTAGTAAAGAAACATGTTAACTGTTACTTTAATCCTTTGGTAAAGAAACATGTTCATTGTTACTTTAATAGGGTTAACTTTGCCTTGAATCAATTTTACCCATTAATCTGTGAAAGGGATATCATTGCAAATCAAGAACAATATTCAACAAGATATAGATATAATAAATAAATCAAAACAAGAACAATTTTTGACCCTATGAAGTCACCTCCAGGTTCTACCAAACAGCTGAGAATTTACTTTAATGATACCACATTTTCAGATGTATTTTTTTTGGAGAGTATATTTCCAAAATTTTAAAAGGCTCAGCCTCAAAATGAGGTTGAAATTAAAAGGTCACGTAAAGATGTAAACTCTGCATAGCTGGCATCGGCAGTCGACATTTGAATTCAGAAAATGGAGATGCACAATTTGTAATGACTATAAAATGATGTGATTTATTTATTTATTGGGATTTTATGACACTTTTGACAGCCAGGATCACCTCGTGTCAGACAGTTTTATGGGTGGAGGAAGGAGTATCCGGACAGCAACTGCCAGACTTCCCAACGTACTAACCGCATCTACTGAAACCACACAAATAAACTGATTCTGAAGGGCAAGCGAATCCTTAACCAAATGAAACCTATAGGGAGAAACAGTTTCAATAAGGTTTTCATGGGGAAAACCATTTGGGAAATGGTGGGTCTGCCAAGTATAACATACGGTACGAAGTTGTACCCCTAAACCAGACGGCTGTTAAGAGCTTGGAAATCCTGTAGAACAATGCAGGCCTATGGATAACAGGGTCGAGTAATGCCGCAGCGCTAGAAGCAATCAGGGGTGAGCTTGGGTTGATGAGGATCAAGGATAGGATAGACCTATTGAAACTTGGTTATCTTAATTATTTGGTAAATCTCCCCGAAAGCTGATGGTGTAAAGTAATGTTCCTGAGAACTTTCAACTCAAATATCAAGACAGGGTGGATGGTCCAAGTGAGGGAGCTAGTAGAAAACTACTCATTGGAGATATCGGACCTTGATGTTGGGGCAAACCAGGCAGGGTAAAAAGATCGCCAGAGAAAGGGTCATGGAGGATTGTAACCGTAATTGGCGAGAGGGGGTCAAATCAAAGAGATCTTTGGGTGGCCAGCGTGATAAAGAGAAGTCTGGTTTTGAAGAGTACCTTGATGGCACCTTTGGAGGGTCACTGTTGTTCAAGCTGAGGTCGCGGTCCCTGGAGCTGAGGGGAAAAATTGGGAAAAACAGTGAAAAGGAGTGCCAGATGTGTAATTTGGGCATGGTGGAGACCCTGGAACACTTTCTTCTAGAATGCCCAAAATACCAGTCTAAAAGAGCAAGATTCACGGGGAGTATAATGGGGAAGTGGGATGGGAGAATGAAGGACATGTGGTTAGGGGGGCGACTCAAAGGAGAGGGTTAATATGCTAATCGCAGAGATTGGGAAAAATGGGGCAAGGGATGTCATCAAGCAGTTCGTCTCCGAGTGTTGGGAGGAGAAAAGAAGTGTGGGAATAGGGAGGCAGTTGGTAGAACAGGGGTAACCAAGGCCTTCTCATACGAGAACTGCGACATATCAGCGGCCGGCCAAAGTGTTATTATTATTACTAACTCCACACATGCAGGGTTAGCAATGGTTGAAGCCAAGTTTACCATTGACGTGCAGTATGCCTTTGTACACAGCATGACTGTGCCCCTACACTGGCAATCGTGATGAAGTGCCTTGCCCAATGGCAAAACATAGTTACCCCTGGAGTGGATTAAACCATGGACCTTTTGGTTTGAAATTTATTGTCATAACCACTGCACCACCATGCTCCCAACAAATGATGTGTGAAGTTTCATAGCTGTGTATTTTATATTTATATTTTTATCATGCCTTGAATGGTACAATTGTAGCAATATTTTATCCGTTATGAGTGTCAGGATTTTTGCATACTTAATGAAAACTGCACAAAATGCCTTAAATTGGGAAGGGGCTTCTCATGCCTTTGGAGAAGACATGCTTTGGTGATGCAGTTGTAATATCTTTTTTGGGGGAAAACCTGCATCATGACAGTTACATGCATCTCATGCAAATGGAGGTTCATGTCTCATTCTTTCCCAGCATGACCAATTTTGAGTTTGGTACATGCTAGTTAGGTCTAAACAACAGGTTGGGAAGCCCTGCGTGACAACAATTACATGTATTTATGAAGCAAGGCATGCTTTTGGAATGCCTTGGGAGAAGCATGCTTTGATAATGCAGTTGAAAAACATAACATTTTATTAGAAAACTCTGCATCACATCAATTGCATGTCTCTACCAACCCATGACTTGGGAATGCCTTCTGAGAAGGCATGCCTTGATGATGTAGGTGAAATGCAGGTTAGTGGGAATCCTGACATCATGACAATTACATGCATTTATCAAGACATTCCTTCTGAGAATTCACTGGTGGGTGAGTGGGTGGGTGGGGGGGGGGGGGGGGGGGGGGGGCATCTGATGCAAATGGAGGTCCATGGCAGATTCCTTCCCACAATGACCAATTAAAGTCCAGTACTTGCTAATTAGGTATAAACAACAGGTCGGAATGCCCTGTATGATGGTGATTGCGTGTATTCAGTGTGCAAAATTTCAAAAATGACTCTAACCGATTGTCTGTTCATGTGGTTTGGAGATGGTTAACCGAACACTCTGCTATTGGAAAACTGCTGCTTTTTTCATCATTAACAAGTATTCATATATTGCGTGGGATTGAAATATATATAGACTCTCAAGCCAAAAGTCTAAAAATCTATCCAGACACAAGAAAGGCTGGTTAACTGGTGGAGTGCTAGAAGCCCATATTTGGGCTTTATTCTGAACTGCAGGTACCTAAAGTTGAAGATTTTATATTCCATGGATGTCCTTCTTATTATCTTGGAAGTAAAATTACTTAATATCCATCGATTTACTTGTTACAATTTATGAGAGAGTTCAAATAGACACTCTCCCGTAAATTGTAACAAGACCAAAATGTGTGAACAAATCTTGAGGCTGAGAAAAAATTTAACACTGTACCAGTGAAGTTACTCAGACTTTATCATTCAAGATGAAACTTTGGGTTAACCAGTCATCTGTTCGCGTAAATTTAAATTTGCATATCCGCCATGCAAATGAAATAAGCATTCTCATAAAATTTTGTACATTGTGTATTTAACTGGTAGAGGGCTAGATTATTTTTGGTGGTCTGAATTTGTTATTCACAATTTGTTTTATTACAAATTATTGGAGAGTACCCACAGGCACTCTCCAATAATTTGTAATAAAACAAATTCATCTTTACAAAATATTATTTAGGTTTGACTGAAAATGAAACAGGAGTAGTGAAAGAGTTGGCTTTAGCTCTGGTACCCTCATTTTTCTGAAAGCCCTGATAGTGGCTTCTAGCACTCATCCAGTTAAAAGTCATGCTCTTGAAATGCCTTCTGAGAAGGCATGTCTTGATGATGCAGTCAGAATAAATAACGTCAGGAGTAGAGTCATGAGTCATGTCACTATATTTCAGGCCTTCATAGGACTGTATCAGTTTTGGCCACCATGTTAGAAAGGAAATGGCAAAATACGCGTATTTTAGATTTCTTTAAATTAAATACAAAAGTTTCAATGAATTTTCACACAAAAATGTAAAATGACTATGAATGCCAACCCTATGTAAGTTAAATCAGTTATTTTTCCGATTTTATTCAAAATTATAAAAGCAAACTGCAATGTTTGTGGTTTTGCTTGCACATTTCGACCGTACATCATTAATGTTATAATATATATAACAAAGGTCAATCTTTGATATATTATCATTTTCACCAACTGTCCTGTGTCATCATTTCATACATTTTGAGTCACAATTTAAAAGACACATTTAAAACGGTGGGGGTGCGAAATGTGATCTCAAAATTAAGGGATGGAAAAGCAGGAGGAGTGGATGAAATTCCAAACGAGTTTATCAAAAAAGGGGAGAGGAACTCGTGGAAAGCCTAAATGCCCTATTCAATCTAGCCATAGAAAATCAAGAGGTCCCGAAGGATTGGAGAGAAAGCAAAGTGACATTTATTCACAAAAGGGGTGGAAAAGATGTTTTGGATAACTATTGAGGGATCTCTGTCAGTAGCAACATTGGAAAAGTTTTCTGTAAAGTCCTGTATGGGAGACTAGAGGAGGTGATTGAAGAGAAGGGTTTTTTGGGAGAAATCCAGAATGGCTTCAGGAAGGGAAGGCGAGTTACTGACCATCTTTTCACGCTATCCCAAATGATAGCAAAAAGCAAAAAAGAAAAAGCTGTTTATGGCCTTTTTGGATGTCAAAAAGGCATACGATAGAGTTTGGAGGGAGGGTATGTGGCGAGCTGGAGGCTCTGGGCTTAGGAGGCGAGTTTGTTGGAATTATGAAAGCATTATATAAAGACGTACAGAGTGAACTTAGCCTGGGAAACATTACAACAAAATGTGTGCCTAAAACAGGGGTGTATCCTTTCGCCAATCCTGTTTGCATTGTATATCAAAGATTTAGGAGATGAACTACTGCATACCAAGGAGGGGGTAGCAGTTGGGGACTTGAAGATCCCAGGGCTATTTTTTGCAGACGATATGGTGCTAGTGTCAGAAAGCGAAGAGGAGCTAACTAAAATGTTGGAAATTGTTGGGAAATATGGGAGCAAATGGAGACTCAAACTTAATGAAAGCAAGAGCAAAGTTATACTTGTGGGCCGCAAAGTGGACTCCACTCGCAGGTGGAGAGTGGGTGAGTTCTGCATTCCGGAAGGTAACAGCAAACTTCTCAGTGTAGGGGAGACAGGTGATTACGAGTATATGGGAGTAAATATAAACATTACAGGAAGAGGCATCTACCGAAACCACACAAATAAATTGATTCTGAAGGGGAAGCGACTCCTTAACCAAATGAAACTTATAGGGAGAAACAGTTTCAATAAGGTTTTCGTGGGGAAAACCATTTGGGAAATGGTGGGTCTACCAAGTATCACATACGGTACGGAAGTGGTACCCCTAAACCAGACGGCCGTAAAGAGCTTGGAAATCCTGCAGAACGATGCAGGACGATGGATAACAGGGTCGAGTAATGCCACAGTGCTAGAAGCAATCAGGGGTGAGCTTGGGTGGATGAGGATCAGGGACAGGATAGACCTGTTGAAACTCGGTTATCTTAATTATTTGGTAAATCTCCCAGACAGCCGATGGTGTAAAGTAATGTTCCTGAGAACTTTCAACTCAAATATAAAGACGGGGTGGATGGTCCAAGTGAGGGAGCTAGTAGAGAACTACTCATTGGAGATCTCGGACCTGGACGTTGGGGCAAACCAGGGTAAAAAAATCGTCAGAGAAAGGGTCATGGAAGATTGTAACCGTAATTGGCGAGAGGGGGTCAAATAAAAGAGGTCTTTGGGTGGCCTGCGTGATAAAGAGAAGCCAGGCTTTGAAGAATACCTTGATGGCACCTTTGGAGGGTCACTGCTGTTCAAGATGAGGTCGCGATCCCTGGAGCTGAGGGGAAAAATTGGGAAGGACAGTGAAAGGGAGTGCCAGATGTGTAATTTGGGCATGGTGGAGACCCTGGAACACTTTCTTCTAGAATGCCCAAAGTACCAGTCTAAAAGAATAAGATTCACTGGGAGTATAATGGGGTAGTGGGATGGGAGAATGAAGGACATGTGGTTAGGGGGAGACTCAAAGGAGAGAGTTAATATTCTAATCGGAGAGATTGGGAAGAATGGGGCAAGGGATGTCATCAAGCAGTTCGTCTACGAGTGTTGGGAGGAGAGGAGAAGCTTGGGAATAGGGAGGCAGTCGGGAGTACAGGGGTAACCAAGGCCTTCTCGTCCGAGAACCACGACAAATCAGCGGCTGGCCAAAGTGGTATTATTATCACAAATTTATCCATTATGGTAATGATGGCCAATGATTCTCATATTGTTTTTTCAGTTAACAATTTATGCTGAATAAATGTTTGGCAATCATAACGGAACAGAGTGAGCTGATAACAGTTATGAAAAATAAACCCAAACAATTAGCACAGCTCATGGTATTTGTGTGATGGTACATAAGTCAGAGATTTTAACAGGTGTAAGTTTGACCCTAAGACTTACTAAAACTGCACCGAACGTCGATGTAAGTTAATTCAGGCCTGATTGCATTAAGTATTATTCGATAAAGAGAATAAAAATCTGAAAAATGGCTACAAGTAGGCTTATTAGTGTTATCGTCTTTAATATATATACTATTCAAAAGAACTAGGGGACATTTGATAAAAGTGAGATATATGAAGAAATATATTTATATTTTCATCAAAAAGACTATTGAGGCATTGCACTGCGACATCTTGTGAATGATTTCAGTGATAGTTGGGTGTCTGACAAGCACACATTCCTACACTGAGCTGTAGAAGACATGGATGGTCAGTCAGGGAATTTACCACATTCAGTCCAAGACCTCAATACCTTGTAAATTCTCCTTGGTTTGCGAGACTAGTGCGGATCTGACATGGTATACTCCTCATCAAACGTCCAATATATCAGCTTGACTAATGTTATTCCATTCTTCCTGCAGTGCAGTGGCAAGTTCATGGACATTGGTAGGGGGCTGTTGGCATTGTCGTATGTGCCTGCCAAGCATATGCCAGTTGTGCTCAATTGGTGAAAGTCTGGACTTAGCGCTGACCAAGGCAGTGTGGTGATGT
The DNA here is from genome assembly GCA_031216915.1 of Pictodentalium vernedei. NCBI lineage: Eukaryota > Metazoa > Mollusca > Scaphopoda > Dentaliida > Dentaliidae > Pictodentalium > Pictodentalium vernedei. Next base: position 129,073,924 of record CM062289.1, read on the forward strand.
TCTACTCCTGGAGGAACTCTGTAGTGACACAGGCCCTGTGTGCTCTCGCATTGTCAACTTGAAAAATGAATTGACAGCCGTGATGTCGCGCAAATGGCACCATTTGAGCTGCCAGCATGTTGTCACGGTAGTACTGCCCTGTGATACGCCCTTGGATGACATGTAATGCTGTTCTGCTTGCCATGGTTATGCCTCCCCATACCATAACCGATCCACCACCAAAACGATCGTGCTGCCTACCGGTTACGTCATGGTATTGTTCGTTCCACCACCAGCACACTCTGTTTCACCTGTCGTGGAAGTCAAGAGTGAACCTCAATTCATCAGAAAACATGATGTTGCACCACCATCGACTGTCCCAGTGTTGTCATGCTCCACACCAATTACGCCTTGCTGCGATGTGACGTTCAGTCAAACGTGGAATTATTCGAGGTTGTCGAGCATACAAATTCCAGCTGTGTAGACAATTTTGAATAGTCTGACCACTCACTCGCACATCTGTCGCTCGGTCCAGCTGCCATCCAATTTCTGAGACACTTTGATGGTGGTTATATAATGCTGTGGTATGGATGAAATGATCCTGGTTAGCAGTTGATGCCCTCGGATGACCTGACCAATGTTTGTCATCAACATTGCCTGTCTGACGGTACCATGACCACAATCTGCAAATCACCGATTGAGTAACATTGAGAATTTGAGCCGCTGCAGCTTGTCTGTTGCCAACTTCCAACATGCCAACGACACATAAACGTTCATCACATGTTGGTCTTTGCATACCTCAAAAGTTATGTTTTGATCAGAAACTATTGATGAACGAGTTTATACCAAGAAGAGAACAATGCGAAAAAAGTTTTCGTGGGCTGGTTACATTCATGATCCACATTAAACTTGGTAACATATTGATGTGTCCAATCAAGCGTATCCAATACCATTTTCCAAAAATATCAACATCAGTTTGGATATCCCCCCCCCCCCCCCCCCCCCCACACCACCCCCCCCCCCCCTCACTCCCGTATTCCTTGGGAGACATGGCAGTTTAGGGCATTTCTTATGTTTTATTTCCAAATAGAAACACTTCTGCATTCTGACGGTCATGATAAAATAAACATGTTTGTGGTTACTGTTAAAATCTGTCATATGGCTCTGAAAATAGCCCAAACTAGCCCAATTTAATATTACTCAAAAGAGTTGTAATGATCCATTGTGGTGTTTAAACAATTCGTTCTTACTGGTAGCAACCAGCCCAAAAATGGCTTTTTAAAAATAGAATGTCCATTCTGACTCACCAGGCTGTGATTATAAATCACAAATATTAGGGTAGATGAGAATAGCAGGTATCCATAGCACCAATCGTATGTATCAATGTAGGCTGGCCGTCAGAAACTGTTATTTTTCTGTACAGTGTATTGGAAAAATTCCTAGTGCAGAAGAAAAGGGAGACAACTGAAATATTTTGTCAATTACCTCTGATTTCCTCAGAAATAAATTAACACAAATTGTTAAAAATGCTTAATTATGAAGGATACTGAAAACTTTTTTAACTGCGCTTTTCAATTTAATTAAGACATTCAGAAACCATGGTAGACCCAGCTTCTTATATGAATTTGAAATTTATTTTGAATACTCTAAATATTTAAAAAAAAAAAAAAAAACCTTCTGTGATGAAGAACACTCTCAAAATATGTAGTGATAAACTTCACTTTCCCTGCTCTTGGGTAAATTTAAAGGCACAGCTTTGTTGTTAGTTAACTGGCTTATTCTGGAAGTCTCTTTCATGGGTTCCATTTAAATGTGCCTGAAGCCACTGTAGTGACAGTTAACACTGTTTTCATTAGCTTGATGTTTGCTCAGCAGAAGACAATTTTTTGTATAAAGGTGATTGGTTGCAATTTATTGGAGAGTGCCTATTGGCACTCTTCAATAAATTGCAACAAAACAATAATTTATTAACAAAATCTTGCTACACTGTGGCCACTTTTGCTGGTAGTGTGGTATCTTTGAAAAAAATACTCCGGTTTCAAATCACCTTTAAAAAATAATTTAAAACTCAACCAGTTAATAAAACTTACATTTAAATGGTCAGTTTACATTCACCATTACCACTTTGCCATAATATATGATATGTCTGGTTGAACACAATATGAATGAATGAGGACTCCCCTTAACTCTTTCCCTACCAGTGATTACAATTGTTACCATGTTTTGAATTACACATGGTCTCAAATAAATATTGTGAAGGTTTGAGAACATTAAAATTTGAAATGTACTGCCTGGAGGCAGCAAATTTCAAATTTTAGATTGCTCATGTGACAGTCAATCTACTAATCTACTTTATAGTGACGTTAAATGTAATGGCAACCACAGTGTAGCAAGATTTTGTTCATAAATTATTGTTTTGTTGCAATTTAATGGAGAGTGCCAATAGGCACTCTCAAATAAATTGCAACCAATCACCTTTATACAAAGAATTGTCGCCGTAGAGTTAAGTGTTGTATGTACCACTGGGACATGGAACGCATTGGTATCCGGGCGCCGAAATCTATTTATGCTACTATTGTTTAACTGTGAAAATCCACCAAAATATGCTCAGAATTATTGTACCACGATAAACTAACTCCCGGTCATTTCCCCAACTAGTGTATATCTTCTTATGATAGTCCAACAACGTTAAAAATTTTTTTTTTTTTTTTTTTTTTTTATTTGGGTTTAACGACACATTAACAGCCAGGGTCATATCATGTCGGTGACAGTTTTACGGGTGGAGGAAGCTGGAGTACCCGGAGAGAACCACCGAGCAACGACGAGCAGCTGTCAACGTTAAAATTAGAATTCGCTTGTTACAGTATCAAGGTACAAACATGGTGGAGGTGGTTCGGTTCGGACTAGGCACTCCTTACTCTTTCTCTTCCTAAGGACTGTACTTCTATCTTCTTACTCTATATCAGTTAAATCTAACCAATTTGTATCTTTTTATAGTATTTTCTATTTTTCTTTATTAGCGATTTGTTTGTGCCAACAGGTATCTTATTGTATACATTCTTGATAGAAGGAATTGGTCTCACTGTCTTCTCGTTTGCTTCTTGTTAAAATTACTATGAGTGGAAACGACCACAGATAAGCTAACAGCTTACTGTCGAATCCACACCCAATGATAATGTAAGCTATGTATTACCATGGAAATTCTTTTGAAATAAATACTGTTTAAACTAACTAAATGTAATGGCAAACATTTTTTAATGTTTTTTCTGACTTCTCCCTCATGCCCACTGACTTCTCCCTCCTAGCCCCTGACCAGACATGTTAAGCTGGTGAATTAGTTTAAACAATATTTATTCAGTAATTAACATGTGGGTACATTTCACAATAACATATGGATAACAAAGAATATGAACAACACTAGTTACAAGAGTATACACACGACAAGGAAAGCAGAATACTATGTAAAAGAGGGATTCGACAGAAAGCCAAAGCTTATGTAAGTCGTCTCCCTATCATCATATAACGTACTCCTGTAGGTGGTTCAGGTCAGCGGAAGAACCCACACGTCATCACATGACAGCCGAGCCCCCCCCCCCCCTCCTCATTGTAACTTGGGTTACAATTTACATACTACGATTGGAGATCAAGTGGGATAAGCATCACATGATAACAGATAAAGAGTAGAGGAAGGCGCCTCGACCGCCAGGTAATGCCGTGTGAGATTGTTTAAACTCCAAGGTGAAATGAAAGGAAAGGAAGAAGAGTTGAGAAGAGAACTTATAAACTGAGAGATGAAGAAGTGAAAAAGTAAATAATATGACGATATCAGCTTGAATACATGATAGATAGAGATTATCACCGTTAAGAGGATGCAAAAAAGAATGCATCGAAGTCACGCCCAGGCTTCCAATAACAGCTCACGATGAGTCGAGGACATATCATGATAACTTCTAGTTCACTTAGTTGCAAGTTGGGTGTAAGTAGACCTCGAGGTGTTAGGAGTTGAAAGACATGGGAGGGAATTCCACAACAAACATTGGTCAATGGGTCCTATTATGCCAGCTAAACCAAACTTGTCTGATGCTCTGAACAGTCGCAATTTTAGTACTGACTTTTCACAAGGAACAGTAGTTGGGGTGCAGTGTTGAGTTCCGACTTATTCGAAACGCTTGCTTGACAAGATGAAGTCATGTACCACTTCAAAAATTAGACGGTTGTCATCGTTATTCAAGAATTCAGAGCCAAACAGAAGCATGGGTGTGTCGGCTACGTACGGAAGTAAATTAATCGTGTAATTACGGGCGTTAGAAAACAAAGGACAATAGAGGAAGAAGTGATCAGTAGTTTCACATTCACCACACTGGCAGAAGGGACATGGTGATAAGTGATTGTCGAAAAGGTGGGAGTTGAGACTACTACAATGCGTCCGCAGTCTGCAGTGGTATATTTGAGCCCTGCGCAATTTAGCATTACTATAGAACTTTGGTGGTCTTTGGTTACCATTACTGAGAAACGTTTTAAAGTTAATCAGTGATGAGTTCTCCCGGACAGGTTACGGTACTTTATTCCATTGGTCAGTAACGCTGGGGATAAAAGAAGACTGATACAGTTGCGTTCGGCAGAAAGGTACTCGATGGTTTTGACTGGATCGGAGACTATGTAATGAGTTCGTCGATGAAATAAGTGGAGGGACTTTGTTGGAAATATATGGGGGTGACATATGATGATACATTTTGAAGAACTGAATTAGTTTATGTTTACGGCGTCTTTCTTGCAGGGATTCCCACCGTGTTTCCGAATATAACAAGGACTTACTGGCACTAACTGTTGCTCCGGTGATGATTCTTGCTGCTGCAATTTGTATTTTTTCGAGTTCTGCGACATTTGTCACAGAACAATTATCCCAGACAGTGTCCGCATATTCGAGAAGAGGCCTAATAAAGGCAAAATATATTTTTTCCAGGACACAGCGATCAAGGTTAAATTTATGCCTTCTCAACAAGCCAATGCGAGACCAGGATTTGGCGCAAATGTGGTCAATGTGGTTGGTCCATGTACATGTATTATTTAGTACGAGTCCTAAGTGTTTGTGGTCAGAAACTTCAGATACCTGTGTGCCACTTAAATATAATGGTGGGTGAGAGTTGGGATTGCTTTTACGTGATATACACATACTTTCTGTTTTATTGGGATTGAACTCGACCAACCATGTTTTGGCCCAGTGTTCGATTGAAGCCAAATCGTTATTGATTATATCCGCGGCTTGCTCCGGGTTTTCAATAACTAGATATAAGGACGTATCATCTGCGAAGAGGCGAATACTACTGAGTAAGTCAGTGGTTATATCGTTTATGTATATCAAAAACAGTAGTGGTCCGAGTATAGACCCCTGAGGTACACCGGCATAGATTGGTCTCCATGACGATGTCTCCGAGGCTATCACAACTCGCTGCGGCCTATCCACAAGATACGATTTCAAAAATAAAAGTAGTTCACCTGAGATACCAATACTCTCCAACTTGTGGATAAGACCAGCATGCCATACCTTATCAAACGCCTTACTAACATCACAAAATACCACCCTAACTTCTTTGCCTTCATCAAGCGCACGACAGAATTCGTCATAAATGTCAGTTAGTTGAAGGACGGTTGAATCTCTAGGTGTAAAACCTGACTGAAATTGACTGAGAATATTATTTTCACTCAAAAACTCCCACAGGCGTTTGAAGACACATTTTTCAAATAATTTACCAACACAGTTGATCAACGATATCGGACGATAATTAGTGACTAAGTTTGAGGGTTGTTTTTTTAAAATTGGAGAGACATTTGCCTTTTTCCACAATGAAGGAAAGTAGGAATTATTCAGTAATATGTTGAATAAAATTGAGAGTGGTTCGCAGAGAGAGGATTTACATTCTTTTAGAAGACGGGGGCTTATTTGATCGGGACCTGACGCCTTGGACACCTTTAACGACTTCATTGCGGCATATACTTCACTGCAGTGTAGGGAGATACTATCAATGCGTTGGAAAACATGGGATGGTGGATCTGGTAAGCGAGCATTCGAGTCATCAACTGTCGATATAGAGCAGAAGTATTCGTTGAATACATCAGCTTTCTCAACACTTGAAGAATATATTTTGTTTTGATGAATAAGGGTGGGAATTGCTGTTGCGTTACAGTTACCGATTAAGTTTTTTAGGGTCTTCCACCACAGTGAAGCTGGGGTTTCGTTACTTCTCAGTTTGGACTGGATTTTTGCAAGATGTTGGGCTTTAGCATTCCTGATGGCGATACAACCTCATTCCGTTTAAGTTTATATTTGGCCCAGGCGTAAGGGAGGTTGATGCGTTTAGCAATGCGATACAGGCGTATTCTCTGTCTCATTAATAGTCTTATTTCATTATGCATCCATTTTGGTTGATCGACTCTCGCCGTAATAAATTTGTTAGGTATATGTTTGGATGCAATATCGAGTATTTTATCAGTGAAATTAGTGACTATGGTATCGAGACATAGGGTGTCAAAAATGGAATTCCAGTCTGCTTTTGAGAAAGCCTCGTTCAATTCATCATACTTACCCTGAGAGTAAAGCTATATCCTCCTGCGGAAATAAGGGTGGTTTGGTTTCAGAAATTCGATTTCAATTGAAATTGGGCAATGATGGTGAATTGTAAAATAGTGAGATTTCTGAGCAAAAATAGTGAGATTTTAATTTTTAAATGGCTTAAAGAGTAAAATTTATTGATTTTAATAGTGAGATTCTGTTAAAAATCCCAATTTCAGGCTCATTTAACAAAAAAAATCATTCTGGAAAATAGTGAGTCTCCCTCCAAAATTGTGAGACTTAACATGTCTGCCCCTGACTTGTCCCTAAAATCTCTGGAGGGCGAAGTCACTTCTCCCTAAAATCAGCTGTCAGGCTGACCCCTGGTATACTGTGGGGTATTTTTGACAGTGTGTTGGTTGGCCTGTAACCAATTTGGGGGACAGGGTTTTAAGGGGGAGGAGGGTAACGCCTGTCGGTATTCAAGTAATATGTCCCATAGGCCTATTTGAAGAAAGGTTGAAGGTTGCCTTGGTTTCTCAACATATATTTCAATGGCATATTGTATTATCTGACTTTGAATACACACAATAACGGTGGTATAAAAAGTGTTCCTCACCATTCAGAAAATGTTCTGATTTGAAACATTGTATAGCCTCAATAAGGCAAATCTGGATTTAACTTTTAACCTGCTGAGTATTTTACAAATATTTTTCATTAAATATAGTCAAGGCTCTTGTGTAGCAGCCATGACCAGATTTAAAGAAAAATTCATGGAAATTTGACTCAAGTAAGCACTGGTCAAAAGTCAACACAATTCTCAGGGAAAATTTTTGTTAAATGTTCTCAAAAGTTATATATTTTCGTGGCAAGGGATTTCCTTTCAGGAGCAGGAATTATATCCTCCAGCAGCATGTAAGGAGTTAACTATGACATTCTATAGGCTCAGTAAGACAAATCTGGGGGTAACCATAACATTGTTCAACATTGATAAGGTCGATAAGATGTAAACAAAGATTAATCCATTATTACAAAAGGATTTAAAAAATCAACCACAGAATTATGCAAAGGGTGCTCTACCTGGATTCCAAATGACATTGATTTGCGATAGTGTTATGGTTTAAGTTTCTCGTTAAAAGTCATTTATCAAATTACAAGACTTAATGTTAATTGACTTTTCCATGGGTTGAATAAACTGCAAATAAAAATTTTCAGAGCAGGACAATTCTCATCAATGATATCATGAGTAAAAGTTTGGACACAAAAATGAAATATTTTAGTTATTGGCAAAATAATTAATTGGGTTCATGACAATTTGTGTTGAGTAAAGGGTTAACCAATCTCTTGTTTATGCCACAGAAAGCAGATCTTCTGTTTCTCAGGCCATTTTTTGTAAAATTGCATGTGGGTGAACATTTATTTATTTTTGTAATTATTTCTTTGCCATCAAAAGTTCATATTCTTGGTTTGTTTTATGTTTTAGGCCCCATAATCTACAGAATAGCATGGGTTGTAGTGTATTTTGTCCCTTGAGTGCAAAAAGGCTTTGCAATGCTAAAGCTTATGCCACAGAAAGCAGATCTTCTGTTTCTCAGGCCTTTTTTTGTAAAATTGCATGTGGGTGAACATTTTTTTATTTTTGTAATTATTTTTTTGCCATCAAAATTTCATATTCTTGGTTTGTTTTAGGCCCCATAATCTACAGAATAGCATGGGTTGTGGTGTATTTTGTCCCTTGAGTGAAAGAAGGCTTTGCAATGCTAAAGCATTGCAAAGCCTTCTTGCACTCAAGGAACAAAATTATCAATTTTATTAACTGGGGTAAAATATCAGACATAAACCATTTAATTTTTATTTTTTTAAGTTTGCATTGGTTATAAAAAGAGACCATGCAGCAGTCAAAAGGACTATGCAGGAGGGTCTGAGAAACAGATTTTTAACTTTCTTAGGCCTTTACTTTGTAATACCTACTTCCAAATGACAGAACAGCTGAATGTCCAATAATTTTTCCAAATTTGTTTTCAGCCACACAGTAGTATGATCCGGCATCTGAATTTTCATCAGGATCCGCGATGGAAAGTTTACCACCTGTTAATGTAAATCTTGAATCATCTTCTTCTGTCACATGTTCAAAATCTGTGGAATTCATGCGATATATGTTGTAACTTACATCAGGGTTTCCACTTGCCTCACAGTCTATAAAGACTTCAGACACAATGCCAGCAACAACTTTACTTATGGGATCCTTCAGAAATGATGGACCCTTTTCTATATCATTGGGATCAAACACTTCCACTCCGTAGTCTGAAACGGAAATTATATATTATTATAAAAAACTTATGAATTATTTTGTAAAAAAATATTCTGTATCTATTACAACAATTTCCCCTTTTAGTTTAAACAGTATTTATTCACTAAATGACATGTGTACACATTTCACAATAACAGTAGAGTAACAAAAGTTCTGAACAACACTAAATACAATAGTATACACAAAACAATGAAAGTAGATTACTGTGTAAAGGAGGGATTCGACAGAAAGCTTAAAGCTTATGTAAGTCGTCTCCCTGATAACTTATGAACTTACTCCTGTAGGTGGTACGAGTCAGATGAAGACCTCACATGCCGACACACGGAGGCCGAGGCGCTCCCTCCATTGCATATCAAATTACTCTTGGTTGCTATGATTGAAGATCATTGGCAGATAAGTTAAGCAACACATCAGAAGAAATACGGAGTAGAGGAAAGCAGCCTCGACCACCGGGCAACGACATGTGAAACTGTTTAAACTTCAACTTAAAATTAAAGGGAAAGAAAGAAGAGAAAGGAAGAACAGGAATGCTGATAAATAGAAAAAGAAAAAGGAAAAAGAAGAAAAAAAAACAAAAACTAAATAATAGGAAAATAATAAGATGAAATCAGCTTGAATACACGATACATAGATATTATGCTGATGTAAAAAGCACGCAACGAAGTCACACTCCGGTCTCCAAGGGCAGTTCAGGACGTGTCGATGACGAGCCTCAAACTGTCCCCAGAAACCGAAGCGAGGCTCCGACACACACCTTGCACACCCAAATTTCCCCTTTTTATCTTCTGTATGTTTGATGATATTTTTAGTTTGTTTCAACCATTTTAGTACCGAAGCCAAACTAATCATGCTATTAATTGAAAATAGAAGATGTTTTCATTTTGGGAATTTACTTAAAAAAATACTTTCCACAATCCAGTGTAAAAAATGTTCATTATTACTTTCTTGAAGAATCCTGCACTCTATGTAACATGTAACCAACTACCTACGATGCACAGGGTTAGTCACGCTTTTCTTTCTGATTATAAATAAGATTATCTTACTAACCCTGTGCATTAACCCTTTTAACACTGATGATGTCTTCCAAGTCAGTTCAATGACAGCAGTTGGAAGTGTCCATATTCATTAAGAGATGGGTGGTACAGTGGAGCCCACTTAATTGGATATCTCTTAATTGTATATTCCTGTTAATTGAATATAATTTTCAAACACAAAACCATTTACCACATCTTCAGTACAAATTTGATCTGTTAATTGCATATGGGTTGTAGAGTAACCTCCTGTTAATTCTATATAAATTTGTGTAATATGTCGAAAAAATTACTGTGACACGCACCAAATTCCCCTTATTTATCAACCTTTTTGGCCTCACTACATCCAATACAGGCATTTGTTCTATTATATCTTGTTTGACAGAGCTCTATGAGCTCTGTCAAACAAGATATAATAGAATAAATGCTCAGTTTACCTCCAGAACACAGGAAACTGACCAAATCCCTGTTAATTGTATACTCCTGTTAATTGAATAATTTTCACTGGCAAAATGGATATTCAATTAAGAGGATTCTACTGTATTGGAATTTTGAGTTCAGTATCGGTTTCAGTAATTTTAGGGGCGTATACTTCGGTATTGGTTCGGTATTCGTTATCTGGCTTGATTGACATTTGCTGATGGAACAAAAGATGAATTCACATCAGGTAAAACAGATAAAGTTGTTGTAGTATCATTCTATCACATCACTATAAATGACACTGCCAATGAGCTCAACAGTGGCATTCTGTTATGACCACAAATCATGTGTATAGTAATTTTGTGACTTAATCTAAACAGCACCTTAATGTTTAAAGACCTATTTCAAGCTTTTGTGATATCAGAGCATGTGCCCTGTCCATGCCATCTTTAGGAGGTCCTATTGACAATAGACAAAATACCTGGGCAGTGATTTCTAGTCAGGTTTTGGCTGCCTTAACAGAGACTTATAAAAAGCAAATGCAAAAGAATTTAAAATTTCTACTATTCATTACCTGGGGGTAGTCCATTCAATATTTTTAATGTGCAGTCGGAAGGCAGAAAATATTGATTGGTTACCCAACATATGCACTGAGCAGTCATCCCACTTAGAGAAATTATGATGTACGATGTTCCTGGACTGGAAAAATGGTCTTCAAGGTTTAAATGGTTAAACAGCCTAAGTGAGTGTACATTTTCATGTAGTTTGTGATGTGGCAGTTACCATTTTTTTGCAACTAGAAAGTGACTAGCCCTAAGAAATGTTCATTATTCACTGAGTAACTGTGGACTAATGAATTCAAACAAGCCAAGACCAATACCGGGTCTGGACCTGCGTCGCTGCATGCAACTGAATCAGCAAACAGGAAGTGGCTGCACGGCAGATCTGAAAATTCCATACACGATACAACTGATCATTATCAGGCTCCAAATGAAATATAAAATCAATCCCTTGCATAGAAGCCGAGAAAAGTTTGACGAAAATTTTCAATGTTCAGTGGGGTACAGTAAAATTTCAAAGTATCGGCAAACAGGAAGTGGCTGCACAGCAGATCTGAAAATTGCTTACATGATACAACTCATCATTATGAAGCAGCAGACCAAATATAAAATCAATCCCTTGCATAGAAGCCGAGAAAAGTTTGACGAAAAATTTCAATGTTCAGTGCGTACAGTAAAATTTCAAAGTATCGGCAAACAAGAAGTGGCTGCACGGCAGATCTGAAAATTACTTACACGATACAACTCATCATTATGAAGCAGCAGACCAAATATAAAATCAATCCCTTGCATAGAAGCCGAGAAAACCTTGACGGAAAATTTCAATGTTCAGTGGGTACAGTAAAATTTCAAAGTATCGGCAAACAGGAAGTGGCTGCACGGCAGATCTGAAAATTGCTTACACGATACAACTCATCATTATGAAGCAGCAGACCAAATATAAAATCATTCCCTTTCATAGAAGCCAAGAAAACTTTGACGGAAAAAGTGTTTTGGACGGACGGACGGACGGACGGACGGACGGACGGATGGACTGACGGATGGACTGACAGACAGAGTGGAGCGGTTACTGGACCTGCTCTGCCGCTGGCGACGCAGGTAAAAATGAAAACATATTCTATTTTCAATTAATAGCTTGTTTGTAATCAACTTAGAGTGTCCCAGCAGTTTCTTAGAGTTCTTTCACTAAGATGTTGATCTAGATTTTTATGGCATAGCAACCCTTTCCAACAGGAGAGTTGAAAATTGTAAATGCACTGAAACAGTTTTGCTTTGGGAATCAAATTGATCTGTGTCAAAGGTTTTTTTATATATAGTGGAATAGGTAACCATGGTATAAATTCCTGTTTTCTTTCAGCTTATCATTATCACTGTCATGGAATTTGGTTGGTATTATGTTTATCCTTTAACCCTTTACCCAACATAATGGCCAAAACTGGCCAGTGCTATTCACAATGATAGTGTCAATGACACTGTAGCTCAACTTGTTTAAGACATGTACATGTATAGTATGTGACACAGCAATGACAAACATCTAGGTAATGACCTGATAACGAAGGTACATGTAAAGTATTGTAACAGTCTGTACATAAATGCTGACCGTAGCCTGTAACAAATATATAGGTAAAGAATTGTAAAAGTGGGGTGACAGTTAGATGCTAAGCTAGAAAAGACATGCACTTACTTTGTATAAGTAGCACTGAATAAATCAAAGTTCATCTAATATGCATAATTTCTGCTCGAGGAAAAAACCTGTATTATATGTGATCTATTCCATGTTACTAAACATTCATACAGAAATTTATTCAAATCAGAACTTTCATACAGAAGTTCTGTACAAAAAACTGATTGCACTAATTTGGTACAAAATGGCTGCCAGCCATCTTGAATTTTGGACCGCACCCAAAAACACTCGTTCTCATCCCAAGGTGATAACAAAGGTACCCAAGAAGTTTCGTGAAGATCGGTTCATAAATACAAACTCCTGCCTGAGCCATATTGACATGTGCACTTATAGTGTGTATATGTAGCATTGAATAAATCAAAGTTCATCTAATTTGCATAATTTTTGCACGAGAAAAAAACCTGTATTATATGTGATGTATTTCATGTTACTAAACATTCGTACACAAATTTATTCAAATCAGAACTTTCATACAGAAGTTCTGAACAAAAAACTGATTGCACTAACTAAAGTACAAAATGGCTGCTGGTGGCCATCTTGAATTTCAGACTGCACCCAAAACCACTAGTTCTCGTCCCACGATGATAACAAAGGTGCCCAAGAAGTTTCGTAAAGATCGGTTCATAGATACGGCCTCTAGCCTGAGCCGTATTGGCATTTGCAGTTACAGCGCTGAAAGTAACATTAAATAGATCAAAGTTAGTCTAATTGGCACAATTTATGCACAAGAAAAAAAAAACGTGTTATATGTGATGTATCCCGTGGTACTAAACATTCACTCGTTCTCGTCTCATGGGCCATGACAATACCTCAAATTTGGCTTCGCCAAAGTTGAGCTAAAAATCAACATTCAATTTTTATTATTTTTTTTTCATTTTTTATCTAAGAAACATGGCTTACTACCCCACACTGGAATGAGCTCATTGACCTATGTTTTTGATGAAAAAAATTAAATAGATTAGTTATTCATGAATTTTGTTTGCAAGTGTTATCTGCCTTTCATGTTAGGTAAAGGGTAAAAAAAAATTGTTATAGGCCTATCTATATGTTTAATAAATTTCAGAAAATAATTAGGCCTAATTGTTAAGTGTAAGATGTCCTAGAATTTATTAATTTATTGGTGTTTAAGGACACATATTTCTGCATAATGGCCAATTGTAACCACAACATGGATACAAAGTCAAGTCCAGTCAACAGTTGTTTACCCATGCTGCCCAGTTTAGAGGACCTCCACCCCAGTCTTTGGTGACTGGGTCTTATTTTACCAGTAAAACAGAACTTGTTTACCACAGAATTAACACTACATTGAAATCACTCTGTATGCAAGATTTGGCGAAGGTGCAGTCCTACAAGACAGAAGTGGTTGGGATTATTTCCATCCCCTCCATTGTAGTCATGTACCTTCATCTTAACCCATTTTCAATCAGAAACATTTAACATTTAGCCACTACTGGGGATAGATGAGAAGAGATGAGTGAATGGTTTGTGCACACCAAAGGTGTCACTAAATTGACCATCACCAGATTGACATTTTTGTTATAACTGAGGCATATTCAACATTATAAGAGGACTTTCCATTAGGGAAATGTTTGTTCTGTTTATTAGGTGAACACATAAACAATAATGTTAAACAACAAATATGCATGTGCCATATTGCAGACAAATTAAGTCTACGTCACCAAAATGATGATGAATATAAGTTCAGTTCTTTAATACTTTAATATGTACTAACAAATTCCCTCGTATTGATGAAGTTTCTTGCAAATGGCACTCGCCTTTTTCAAGAATTATATGACATAAACAATTACACATATAATTCAGTTAAATGATTCACTGAATCATTTAAACAAGCACATTCAGTTAAATGATTCACTTAAATTAATCCTTAAGGACCTAATTTTCTGACTTTGATCATATTTTTTGCAACAGAACAGGTGCCTTTACATGCAGTCTTTGGGTTAACTTACAAGTTACATTCCAAGCACCTTGGTAGTTGTTTTTAGGCAAGTCTTGGCTGCCTTTGGAAGCCAAGACTTGCCAAAAACAGCATCAAAGTCACAGAATGTAAACTGTCGAAGTGTAGGAAGAAATATGTAAAAATCTCCAGGCCCTTAACACTTGAAGGCCCATTTCCGACTTTTATATCCTCACAACAGCTACCCTTAATATGCAATCATGAGGAGATCCTGTTGAAAATAGACACCCTGGTAGTGGTTTCTAGTCAAGTCATGGTCGCCTAAATGGGCTGGCAAGACATGACTAGAATTCACAGTTTAGCTACTGGCAATGTGCAGGTGGTGGTCTAACAGGTATTCAAGAAATTTGTCCAGGCCCTTAAGGGTTAAGGGTTAAATTTCGAAGTCATTACCAAAATGACATGTTAATTTGGGACAACAAAAAATTTGCAAAAAAGAAATTGTATGGTTTTTGTTGTTGTAAAATTGTTGTTTTACAAAGGATTTTTAACATCCAAGCTGACCTAATAGTGATTAAAAAGCAGACTACAATCAATTTAACTGGTCCATTTTGAATCCAGTTATTGCCCCACTTGGATATGTCCTTTAGTTGCACATTTTAATTTCATGTCCTGTTTTTTAACTGGATGTTTCATAATATATGATGAGTTGCATATGGCACATACTATGTATAGATGTATTTTTGCTCATAGGGCCAGTGTTTAAAAGAAAAAATTTGATGATTCACTTTTGTAGAACAGGTTTTGGCAAATTTCTTAATTATCACCCATGGTGTCAAATAAACAGTAATTGGTGCATGGCACTCTTTCACGATTGGTACATCACCAGAAATAAAAATTGTAACAGATAAGGAAGTATAACTCTGGTAATTAAACCTGGGTAACAATTTCAAAGTTTCAAATGAATCAATATAGGGATGATAGTGCTCACAAAAAGGCAGCGGATACATGGAAATACAGAAACCGTGTTGTGCAGACAAATGGATGCCTGGCATTTAAATGCCTTACCATCTCATAATGGGAGTCAATAACACATAATGAACATGGTTTGAGAGTTGAAAAAAATATGTGAAAAACAACTCCAAATTAAAGTTACAAAGGATTTAAAAGCAACATTCTATCTACAATGACATGCATTGAGTTTACAAGGTACTGTATGGCATTGTGGACTGGTCACTTTCCAGGGGTGGGCACCATTTCCACTGACACAATAATATTAGATTCCAAACTCTAATTACACGAATATTCATAAAAAAATTAAATAATGAAGCACCGAGTACAACCCTGAGCTTCATTAATTAAAATTTTGGTGATGATTTTTATTACCTGGTCTGGCTGACGGGTTTCATTTCCAATCTTAGGAATGTCGATAAAGCACATGATATTGGTGAAAGAACTGTATTTAAAATGGTTGGCATGGACGCCAATGATTACACTTTTAAGAAGGATCAAGTCATCCAAATGAATGACAAATGTGGATTGAAAGTAATTGTGAAAATAGATCCACAGCTTCTGTTCCTGAGACTGGTTGCTGTTGTTCTGAGAACAATACCCGGCGATGAGTTGTCTGCTGTGTTTTCTTATGAGTTTAATATATTACATACCAGACATCTTTGTTCAAGTCTCTTGATAGTCTGAGAGAGGCAGACAAGCAGTGGAGGCTATCTATTCAATAGTTAAACCAGATGCCCATTTTGACTGTAATTCTGTTCAATATGTTTTAGACAGTGGAATACTGTTGCATTTGCACCCCATCCCTCCCATCTCCCCCCACCCCCCCCCCCCTCCCCAGGTTAGGGGCAAAACCTTCAGACAAATTTGTGAGGTATATGTGGACATTCGCAAGTCCCATTATCCAGGGGCAACTGTGGTTTTTGATGGTTACACAAGTTGTGCATCAACTAAGGATAATACACACTCCAGGCGACTTGGATCGAGGGTCTGTGTAGAGATCATCATCGACTTGAAACACTTTCTGAGTGAAAAAGGAGAGGTGTCTTGCAAATAGTAAAAACAAGCAAACATTTGCACATTGCTCAGTGGATATCTTGAGCATGGCAGAATAAGTACCATACGTGCCAATGGTGATGCAGTTGTCCTTATTAATTCAAACTGCAATTATATGACACGACAAGCACCTGTGTATCTCATTGTATGACAATATTGATCTTTTCATTCTCCTATGCTATCATGACATATATACTTGAAAGTCGATATATCTTGCATCGAGGTCACTCAGACGGTCACCCATCCGAGGACTAACCAGACTTAGCGTTGCTTAACTTCGGTGATCTGACGAGAACAGGTCAGCGCAGCGCCACTGCGCCCCTCGATATATCTTGCATTGGGGTCTAGCTCAAAGAGGAACAAAGGTGTCTGGAATATACAGGAAACAAAAGAGTTTAGGTGACGACATATGTGCACATATTCTTTTTCTACAAGCTTTTACTGGTTGTGATACTACATCACAGATTTTTGATGTCAGCAAAGCTACTGCTATCAAATTATTTAGATCCAGTCCACACTTTAGAGCTGCCACTGAGGTATTTTGTAACATCCGTGTGATGTGGGAAAAGATTAAATAATCTCAGCTGGCGAGTCTGCATTCTTTTGCCTGCATAAAGGTGTGGTAACTTGGACAGTTTGCATGGGTCCATCTTCACAAATCAGTGTCTGCTGTCGACCTCAAAATCCTCCCACCAACTAAGAGAGTTCTGCTCAATATCATAGCATGAGGACGTACCTCCAAATATGTGAATGAAGAGGTGAAGATTCGTTGAGAGCCACAGACTGGCGATGGTCTATGACGGAAAATGTTCTGCATCCTTTGAAAACAAACAAACCCCCATCATCCGAATGTCTTCCAAAAATTGTTCATTGTAACTGCAAAACTAGCTGTAAGGTCAACAAAGAATGTACAATGATGTGTGGGTTGTGCAGAAGTACAAACTGTGACAATGCACAGCAGCCAATTTTATTTATTTTTTGGGGGTTAACTGGTTTAATGACACTTTCGGCAGCTAGGGTCACCTCATGTCAGACAGTTTTACTTATGGAGAAAGCCAGAGATCCGGAGAACCACCGAGCAACAATGAGCAACTGTCAGACTCTGTACAAGCAGGGTTAGCATTGGCTGAAGACAAGTGCACCATCACTGTGCAGTACGCCTTAGTACACAGCACCACCGTGCTCCCACATGGGCAATCAGGATGAAGTGTCCTGGCAAGGACACAATGCAGTAACCCCCCCTCCCCCCCAATGGCCCTTTCAGTTTGAAGTCCAAGCCATTACCACTGAGCTCCCATGCTCCTTGCAGCAGCCAATAGTAGACTAATATTGAAAGTTTGGGTTTGATTTTTGTTTTTTGGCAGAAGACATATTGATATGTTGAGATCTGATTCGTATTATTGTAACATGCATGGTAGTCATTTGCATTCTGCTGTTCATTTCAAGAATATCACAATATTTGGACTTGTGCGACCTTCTTATGCCATTGTTGGATATAAAAGTGAGATTTGGTGGATGTTTCTGGTTGATGTAAACCTCAATATGAATATGCACACTGAGCAGTCATCTCGTACCCAAAGAAGCCATTTTGCTAGCACAACATTGTAGCACATTTACCTCTTTTGGTTCATTTGCAATCTGCGCAAACCTTGTAAAATTTGTAATTGTTTGTGTTCCACGCTTATTTTGTGGACAAAATTGAAACGGGCTATTTGAGGATGGCCACTCTCCGTGATAGTATAGCATAATTTGTCTCTATTTCAGAAAACATACAAAAACAAGAGCAATGCAAAGCATGGCAAATGCCCCTGATGGTGTCATAAAAGGTAGGTAAGTCTCTCGGGACATAACCAAAATGAAAAGGGAGCTTCTTCTAGAAACCAACAATGCATCACAAAAAAATAAAATTGCTTTGAGTTGGGATTCATTAGTTATTGGATGAAAACCAAATTCAAGATGGCTTCCATGGATAATAAATTTATTTTCATTTTCAAAGATGGTTTCAAAAAAGATTTAATTAGAAACTTAAATTTACTTATGAATCTTCATTTCTTTTAGATAAATAAAATTAATTTCAATGTACTAACCAAAGTCTTGGTCTTCTTGCACAATTCCAAGCTGATTTTTAATAAATTAGCATGCACCAATCAAACTCTCAGACTTTTTGCACAATTCAAAAGTGCTTTTAATTATTTGCATGCACCAACCAAAGTCTCTGACTTTTGCAGAATTCGTCGGTGATTTTAATTAATTTTAATATACCAACCAAAGTCATGATTTCTCTGAAGGTGTTTTTAATTAATTTGCATTCACCAACCCAAATCTTGGCCTTCCTGCACAATTCAAAGCTGATTTTATAATTTGAATGTACCAAACAAAGTCCCAGTCTTCAGCACAACTCAAAGCTGACTTTAATTAATTTGAATATACCAACTAAATATTTGGTCTTCTTGCACAATTCGAAGGTGATTTTAATTAATTTCAATGTACCATCAAAGTCTTGATCTTCTTGCACAATTTGAAGGTGATTTTAATTAATTTTAATGTACCAGCCAATGTCTTGGTCTTCTTGCACAATTTGAAGCTGATTTTAATTAATTTGAATATACCAACCAAATTCTTGTTCTTCTTGTACAATTCAAAGCTGATTTTAATTGATTTGTCTGTACCAACCAAAATCTTGGTCATCTTGCACAATTCTAAGCTGATTTTAATTAATTTAAATGTACCAACCAAAGAATCAGTCTTCTTGTGCAATTCGATGCTGATGTTACTTAATCTGAATGTACCTACCAAACTCTCAGCCTTCTTGCACAGTTCAAAGTTGATTTTAATTAATTTTAATGTAATTTGCATGCACCAACCTAAGTCTTGGTCTTCTTGCACAATTTGAACCTGATTTCTATTTAATTTCAATGTACCAACCAAAGTCTCAGTTTTCTTGCACAATTTGAAGGTGATTTTATTTAATTTCAATGTACCAACCAAAGTCTCCATCTTCTTGCACTGTTGCATAATTCGAAGCTGATTTTAATTAATCTGAATGTACCAATCAAAGTCTTCATCTTCTTACACAATTCAAAGATGATTTGAATTAATTTAATGTACCAACTAAAGTCTCGTTTTTTTTGCACAATTCAAAGCAGACTTTAAGTAATCTGAATGTACTAACCAAAGTTTGGGTCTTCTTTCACAATTGAAAGCTGATTTAATGTAATCTGCATGTACCAACCAAAGTCATGGCCTTCTTGCACAATTTGAAGGTGATTTTAATTAATTTTAATGCACCAACCAAAGTCTCAGTCCACTTGCACCATTCTAAGGGGATTTTAATTAATTCTGATGTACCCACCAAAGTCTCTGTCTTCTTGCACAATTCAAAGCTGATTTTATAATTTGAATATACTAACCAAATTCTTGGTCTTCTTGCACAATTCGAAGCTGATTTTAATTAATTTAAATGTATCAACCAAACTCTCAGTCTTCTTGCACAGTTCAAAATTTAATTAAATTAATTTTAATGTACTAACCAAAGTCTCGGTCTTCTTGAACAATTCGGTATGCTTCTTCTTGGCTTATTTCACAAATATAATGTAAAACTTCTGTTGAGTCTGTTCTACTCCACCCATATTCTGTTACTGTGAAAAATAAAGGATAATACAGTTAACTAAATTACATTTTGTGCTGAAGCTTTGAGTTTTACTTGCTCTTCCTGATAAGATGCAGAAAAGTTGGATGCCATTTGTGTACATTTAATAGAATTCTGTTACACATAAAACTCACAGTCATTCGGGATGAAATTGCATCGTCACCGATAGGGGGCGCGCCAATCTCTATTAAAAGGGGTGAAAATGAGTGCTATGCACGAATGATTTTATGATCAGTTATTGTTGCCTGAGTATAAAACGCTGGTTCATGATGAACAGAATGTCTTTTGTCATCGAGAGCGCGCCAGAGTTACTTCAGTTAATTTTCCAGTTGGTTTTGTAATGTCAGATCATCAGAGTGATTTCGATTCTGCTCTGGACAAAAGTCCATCTGCAGACTCACTCGACAGGCATCATGACTCCTCTGATCGGGAAGAATTAGCCAGTGTTAATTCAAATTCTAAAGATCCTTTAAACCTGAATGATGACGTTCTTAACATTTTCGTCTCAGATGCAGAAGATAGTAGTTTTTCTGGCTATGTACAAGATGGTTCGACATTTCATACAACTTCGAGGAAAAATCCTTATGTATCGAAATAGAAAGTAGCGTCTAAAATTATCGTTCCTGCAGTTGTGCACTCTATATTTGACAACCGGAAGAAGAATTCTGCTTCTCTTTCCTCCCGGAAGCATTCTCTTTCCCATGACAACGGGAAAAAATCTAAAGCAAAGAAATCCAAAGTCCACCATGACAAAGTCACTTCGGACATATCTGGGGTAGGAAATAATGATATTCTCGCAACACTCCTCGATTCTGTGAATCATATTAATAAGAGACTCAATGTAATTGAAAATAAGAGCGCAAGCTCAAAAAGTCACCCAATTTCGACTTATTCAAAGTCATCCAAGTCAAAGACTTCTCAAGAAAAATTAGTTTCAGGGAAACCCGATTAGGGTTTCGATAAACCACACACAGTTACAAGGGAATCGTTTCAGAGACAATCTCTGGGTCCTAATCTCATAGTCACGGTTGACAATGAAAATTCTGACCTCGATGAAACTGAGGAAAGTCAGAAAGTTCTTGGTAAATCCAACCCTCAGCGGTCCGGCTCACATGCCGACGAACTTTTTGACAATAGCATTGCAGACAATTCTGATTTGTTAGATGAAGATGGTTTTGTTATTCCTTCAATTTCCCAAGTTTCCTCGTACAAACTTGGCCCAAACATCAGCGATAAGTTTGCTTCTTTCATGCCAAATACTTGCACTACACCATCTGATAAAGGTCATATCGACAAATTACTTGAAAATAACCTTATTCCAGGAAATGCTGAGAAATGTTATCCTCCAAAAGTTAACCCTGAGATTTGGGCTCAAATCCATAGCAGTCAATTTCGCACAAGAGATTGCACATTACAAAAAATTCAACATCTTTCAGCCTCAGCAATCAGCTGCACTTTAAAGGCTACTGAAGAGCTCAGAAAGAAAAACCCAGATCTAAACATTGTTAGGAAAGCTCTTGTTGATAACCTGACACTTTCTGGTAATGTCATGTTTGAGTCGTCCATGTGTAGACGCAACTTACTCAGACCGATCATGCACACATCCTTCAAGGGAATTTTTCTACCGATAATCCAGTCTCAAATTTTTTATTTGGAGAAGATATATGCAAAAAGATTAAAGAGCTTGGCGATGTGCAACGAACAACGTCAAACAAAAATTTCAAAGATTCTTTTACTGGTTGCAAGCCTTTTTTAGGGCAAAGCCGAAAACCACAATTTCAGAAACGGCACAATTACCAAAATTATCAGAATCACAACAACAGCTACCAAAACAGGCAACCAAAAAAGAACTGGAATCCAAAACGCTTCGACAAACACCAACCTTCAGACAAGTAAAGGTATCCTTCGGCTGCCTCCCTCAAATATTTTCTGTCAAATTGGAAATTTATTACTTATTATTATAATAATGTCTGTGGTCATAAACTGGAATTTATTTCCAGGCCCTTTCAACCTAAAGCACCCAACTGTCTGCCATTTACCTCCTGTGAAAAATCTATTATTCAACAAGAAATTGATGAAATGATTAAAAAGGGGGCTATTGTTTCCTGTTCTCACTCCCCTGGGAAATTTATTTCCAATTTATTCCTCAGGGAAAAGAAAACCGGTGGTTTTCGGCCTATCATAAATCTGAAAAAACTCAATTTGTTTATTGAATATCATCATTTCAAACAAGAGACTCTTGATGTTGTCTTAAAATCTTTGGAGAAAAATGAATTTTTCACTTCACTTGATCTGAAAGATGCTTATTTCAGTGTCCCTATTCATGAACATGACAGAAAATATTTGAGGTTCCTCTGGAATAATACCTTATATGAGTTTTGCTGTCTCCCTTTCGGTTTGGCGTCGGCACCAAGGATTTTCACAAAATTGATGAAACCGATTTTTTCATTTGTCCGATCTAGAGGTGTAAAGTCTTTCTTTTATATTGACGACTCCCTCATTTGTCACAAGTCTCTGGAGACTTGCAGGGAAAATACCATGTTCTTAAAGACAATGTTTGAAAGACTAGGGTTTAATATTAACCTTGGAAAATCATGCCTCACACCCACTCAAAAAATCCAATATCTTGGGTTTATTATAGATTCTGGAAAATTCAAAATTTTTCTTTCAGAAGAAAAAATCAAAAAAATTATCTCTCATTCTAAAAAACTACTCTTAGGCCCGGTTACTCTCAGAACTTTAGCTCGGGTAATAGGCCTTTATACTTCAGCTTTAAAGACAATCAATTTGGGAGAATTATTTTATCGGTTTTTGGATAAAGAAAAAACTGAGGGGCTTCAAGTCTCACAAGGTAACTTTGATGCTGAAATTCTTCTGTCTTCAGCAGCCAGGGAAGAGGTTATCTGGCGGACTAAGAATATTAAAATAAAGAATGGAAAAGATTGTCGGCCAAAAGATATATCTCTATATTTGGTGACTGATGCCTCACATCTTGGATGGGGTGCATCACTTGAAAACAGTCATGCAAATGGCAGATGGTCCTCTTCAGAATCTCCTTTGCATATTAATTTGTTGGAGCTTAAGGCAATCTTCTTAGGTCTCCGAAGTTTGTCACAATTTTTCTTCAATTCATTATATGTGTTAGAAGCGATAATTCCGCAGCAGTTGCTTATATCAATAATAAGGGAGGCCCTGTTATGAATTTGTTTTTTGTTACTAACGAAATTTTTCTTTGGTGTTTTGACAGGGAAATCCAACTTTCAGCTGTTCACCTCCCAGGGAAAGAAAATATTGTTGCTGACAAATTATCTAGACAATTCAGTGATAATACAGAATGGATGATTGACTCAGAAATATTTCAAACTTTATGTGAACAATTGGAAATTTCTCCTTGTATCGATCTCTTTGCTTCCAGATTGAATTGTCAATTAAAAGATTATGTTTCTTGGCATTATGATCCTTACGCAAAATTTGTTGATGCTTTTACTATAAATTGGGGAAACCAAATTTCATATATTTTCCCTCCTTTCAGTTTTCTCATGAAGATCATTATGAAAATAAAGGAAGACAAAGTAAGGTTGGCTCTTCTCATACATAATTCCCGTCTGGAGTACACAACCATGGTATCCTCTACTGCTCGAAATTCTCAGTCATTACCCTATTTTCCTTCCAAAAACAGAATATCTTCTCAGACTACCACACAGCGACTGCATTCATCCCCTTGCAGGGAAACTCCAACTTGCCGGATGTCTTGTCTCTGGAATCAATTCCTATCAGGAGGCATTTCAAAATCAGCTGCCAACCTCATCCTACATTCATGGAAACCAGCCACTCAAAAAACATATAATTATGCCTGGGGGAAATGGATTGTTTGGTGTAAGGAAAGGAAGGTTAATCCACTTTAACCATCTGAAACACATTTAGCTAATTATCTAGCCTTCCTTGATTATTCAGGAAAATCTTAGTGTGATTAATTCTCACCGATCAATGTTAAACTCGTAGCTTATTATCAAATATTAGTTTTTCAGATTCCAAATGAGTTAACAGAACTGTAAAAGGAATTTTCAACAAACACCCTCCAAAGCCTCGTTATTCGACACTTTGGGATGTCTCTACGTTACTCCAATATCTAGAATCACTTTATCCTCATGGAACGCTGTCCTTAAAATTATTGACCAAGAAATTGGCAGCCCTTATTGCTTTATGCACTGCTCAAAGAGTTCAAACGCTTGCAGCTCTTGATATAAAAATATTCGAATCACAAACTCAGAAGTTATTTTTATTATTACTGATCATCTCATAAAAATTCAATAAATCTTTATAAATATGAAAAGGAACCTTTATGTGTCCTTGCTGTTCTTTCTGAATATCTCCACAGAACTAAAGACAAAAGGAAAAGTTCAAAATTGTTTATTTCTTTCAAAACTTTTTCTGCAATTTGCACCAGCACCCTCTCTAGATGGATTTGTGATATTCTCAAAAATGCTGGCATCAACATTTCAGTTTACAAGACTCACTCAGTGAGAGATTCATCTACCTCAGCCGCCATTCATGCTGAAATCTCACTAAATAATGTTCTGTCCACAGCAAATTGGACTTCTGCTGAAACATTTTATAAATTTTATTTTAGATCAGATATTCCATTAGCTAACCGTGACAAAACGTTTGCTAACGCTGTATTAAAAAATACTCCATAAATTATTTGTCGGTTGGCATCATCTTTAAACTATGCAATTTCATCCCGAATGACTGTGAGTTTTATGTGTAACAGAATTCCCCCCCTCATCCAAGCATCTTGGATGAGCAGGATGAGGGGAATTCTGTGAAGCATAAAACGAACATGTCAGAGGGATGCCTTCCCCCCAGGCTTGGGTCGCAAGAACCCACCCATTTTTTCATACTGCCAACCTCCAATAGGCTTTAAATCGACATTCTGAAATCATGAACCAGCGTTTTATACTCAGGCAACAATAACTGATCATAAAATCATTTGTGCATAGCACTCATTTTCACCTCTTTTAACAGAGATTGGCGTGCCCCCTATCGGTGACGATGCAATTTCATCCCTCTGACATGTTCGTTTTATGCTTCACAGAATTCCCCTCATCCTGCTCATCCAAGATGCTTGGATGAGGGGGGGGGGGGGGGGGGGGGGGGAGGTGGGGGGATAATCCTAGTAATTGCATTTAACTGTCAAACACAAAACCATTTACAGCCAGTGCACATGCTGTTTCGAGATCTGACCTGTTGGGTTATAATATATAAGTCCCTGTTAACTACCGGCATACATGCAGTAGAAATATCAATTTTATAGTAAATTTCCTTTCTTATTATACTTACCGAAATTGTTTACTACAGGCTTGCACTACAGTGGAAGAACCTAACTCGGATAAAATACTCTCTATTTTAATCTTTCCCAAGATTTGGGAAAGAAAAATGGTATAAAAACACCACAAAAAAATAAGCCAAAACTGGGTCGGCGCCATTGGCGCACACCCAGTATGGGACACTCTTCCATAGTACAAATCCATGACTTCCGTAAAACAGTGCGCAATGCATCAATTCATCATTCTTTTGATTCCGAACAACACAGGAGTTATGTGATCAGCAGGGAGGAAGGATTCTTACCCGAATAAGAAGATGGGAGGGCCTCCATGTAAACAATTTCGGTAGGTATAATAAGAAAGGAAATTTGCTATAAAACTGATATTTCTTATCAACCTACCTCAATTGTTTACTACAGGCTGAATAGACAAAAGGCTGGAGGGAATCACATAACCAACCCACACATAACTCAATAGCACTGGGACCGTGGACAGAGGAAGAGATCCCTAGGCCTATCAAACCATAGCATCACAAACATTAGAAAAGACAATGAAAGATGAGGCGTATGGTGAAGTGCGACGCACAGACAGAAAGGGCAGTAACAGCACAAAGCTGAAACTGACCCTGAAAAAAAGCTAAAGGCTGGGATAGACAACAGCCTGGGCCAAAGAAAGATGGCCCCAAGGTTCTCTGTCAGCTCCTGCAACTGTCGCAGATAAAAGGAGAATGTAGCATTTCTTCAGAAGGCTGCCAGAATAACATCCGTCATCCGACAATATGACAGAGTTATTAAAAGAGGAAGACAATGCACGCACCTCTTGGCAGAAAAAACAATTGGTAAAACAATCACCAGTAGCTAGACGAGTGGAAGCTGCATGAATAGCAAGACAAATCCATCAAGAAATGGATGCAGGAGAGATCTGGCATGTGAGAGAACGCATATTCATCCAGGATAAAGGCGTGAATGCCCCCCATCCCCAAGCAGAGCAGCACCCAAGAAAGTGACCATCTTGGAGGAAACTGCAAGGTCCTAGGCCTTTTCAAGGAAAAGAGCTGAACAAGTTTGGAGAGGCAAGGATGAGTGTCAAAACAATGCGGTATCACATATGAAAAAATGTCTCCGAAGCATGGACATGGACCCATTGCTGGAGACCCCCAGAAACAAACATATACCAGAAACTCCGCAAGCGGTGTGATCGAAGGAGTGACAGAAGCAACAGAGTGATCGCACACCATCGACAGAAGAACCTTCCACTTAGCCACAGAGGCTAAACCAGTGGAGTGAGTGCCTCCTTGAAGAAAAGCAACTCCACTGCGAGTCTCGAAAAACCACTACGGAGGAGACAGGACCCGACAAAAGACATGTGCGAAGGCACAATGAAGTCGGGTCAACGTAAAACCTCCTCGGGCGACTTTGGCAAAGAAAGTCGCGAGGTAGAGGGAGACATGCTGGAACCGCCGCTAACAGAGAGCGGAGCAGATTGATCCACACCCACAGAGGCGACGGGTGTGATCGAAAGGATTCGACGACTGAAGGTTCATATCTGGGCGAGAACCTGAGGCGGAATCGGAACCGGCAGGAAGGCGTAGCCGACAAGACCATCCCAAAGGAGGGCCAGAGCGTCCACGGCGAAAGCCAGAGCATCTGGACACGGGGACACAAAAGTGTCCACCGGATGGTTCCAACGAGTCGCAAGAGAGCGATGGAACCCGCTATGTGGAGCATCCACCTGGTGGAAATGACCCTGCCCCAATGGGACAGGGAGTCGGCTAGGACGTTCAGACGACCGGGAATGTGACGAACAGCCACCCCAGCGTGGACATCCTGAGCGAGCAGTACAAGATCCCGAGCCAATTCGTACATTGGAACAGAGTGCGTGCCGCCCTGGTTCCGAATGTAAGCAACCACCGTCGAATGATCGGACAACAGAAGGACCTGGCGATTCGACAGGTGAGGGATCCACTGCCTGAAACTCAGAAGAAGAGCAAGAAGCTCCTTCTGGTTGATGTGTAGAGCTGCATGATCCTGGTCCCACATCCCGTGAATGGAAAGACCACGAGGATCCAACGTCGCACCCCATCCGAGATTGCAGGCATCTGCCATCAGAACGCGATCGGACGTGGGTAAGTTCAATGGAATACCCTGCGAAAGCCACTGGACATCCGCCCAGAGGAGAAGGTGAGGATAAAGATATTCCGGAAACTGAAGCACCAGATCCAGAAAATCGACATTCGGCCTCCAACGACTGAGCAGAAAGTGTTGGAGAGGTCAGACACGCAGCCGACCTAGATGAATGAGATCTGTCATCGAACAGCAGAGACCGCATAGCCGGAGAATACTCCGAGCCGTCGTGGAAGTGGACTGGGACAGAGTCATAGTAAAAGCTGAGAGAATCACAGCCTTGGCCTGGGGAACCGCCACCAAATTGAATTGTGTGCGGAAAGCCATCCCCAGATGATAAAACGACTGAGAAGGGACCAGGTCCGACTTCTCCTCGTTGACTCTGAAACCTAGCGACGTGAGCAGGCTCAACAGAGTGGCGACATCCGACTCCAGTAAGGCAGCATTGGAATGCCCCTGGAGGATATCGTCCAGAAATGCCGAAGTAGTCACCCTGGACTGTGTGCGATGGAAAGCTATCACATGCGACATCAGTCTGGTGAAGGCCCAAGGAACCAGGTTGAGGCCGAGAGGCATGGCCTTGAACTGGTAAACTCGCCCCAGAAAAACGAACCTGAGATACTTCCGTAACACCCAATGAATCGGAACGTGAAAGTAACCATCTCGCAGGTCGAAGCTGGAAATGAAAACTCCCTGGTGAATTGAACGGAGGACCGACCTGAAAGTCTCCATGCTGAACTTGGGAGCAATGATAGACTGGTTCGGGAAACCCAGACTGATAACCAGTCGGAGTCGGCCGTCCTTCTTCGGCACCAAGAACTGGCGGGAATAGAAACCCACTGACCTAATGTTCTTGATGACCTCAATCGCCCCCTTTGTCAGGAGATTGTCTATCTCTGTGGACAAAAGTTCCCCACGTAAAATGTCTGAAGGAACTGCGGTTGGAAGAGGCACCCTGGACAGAGTGGGGTGCCTTCGGAAGGATATTTTCGCAGCCCGGACGAAACAACATCTAACACCCAAGGATCGGATGTGATGGTGGCCCAACGGTCTGCGAACTCTGCCATCCTTCCTCCAACCTGGGACGGGTCGAGGTGAGGACCTTCATTTTGAACCCCGACGAGGCTTGCGAGAGGAGAAAATACCTCCTCTACTGAATGAAGAATCCTGGGACTTCCCTCAAGACTACCGACGCTTACCCTTACCCCTTGAGTAAGAAGTAGAAGCGGAGGCAGAAGGATCAGCACCTTTGCTTCGCAGAGGAAGCAGAGGGTACTTGTGAGGCTTGGAATGGCCCGTGCCTACCCTAGAAGGCTGATCAAGCTGAAGAAACAGCAGCTGATCGTTGGAACGACGTAGGACGTCATCCCGGACCGTCAACACAGAACCATGGAAAAGTTGCGGACCTGCCAAAGAAGCAGATCGAAGAGTAGCGCACTGCTCCTCAGGAAGGGATCGGCCTGTGTCCAGCACAGAGTCCCCTCGAACTAATTCCAGATTAGCCGTGTTACAGGCAAGCGTGTGAGTAAGATGCATGAGCGCCTTGGACAGCACACGCAAAGGAGCCTGTACATCGTCAAACTTATCTGGGGGCAGATAAGCAGCTAAAGCTGAGACGACGTGATCAGAGAGAGAAAGCATACCAAGCATAAGCCCAATGTGGACTCCAGAGTCGTCATCGGAATGACAGCAGACGTGGACTTGGAAAGCCCAAGGGAAGTGGAGTCCTGATCCAAAACCGTCAAAGTCTGGTAGACCGACGGATTGGCGGAATCGTAGGAATGATAACGCGCCGGAGACAAAAAGGTGTCAACCCTGGTGAAGAACGAAGCCTTCATAGCCTTGGAACTTAGCTTACAGTCCAAGGCTGAAAATGCTTCAACCAACTGTACCGAATGGCACGGTCGAAGACGCCCAGAAGCGGGTTGTTCCATAGCTGCTGTTGGCGCGCGACCAATGATCGCGGCCTGGCTGACACTGTCGACTGGTTAGATGGTTTGAGATCCGGAAGGAACCCAAACACGAAATCAAGAGCTGCCCCCAAGTCCGAAGACTGTTGGCTCTCGACATCAAGCATGTCTGACTCTTCCCCTGAGTCGGAAGACACATAGCCCATCGTCGGCAAACCAGCCGACGCCTCCCATGGTGTCGGAACACCAGAGGGATCAGAAAGTGGTCTGTTTCCAATCCCGGGAGGCGGCGCCATAGGGGGCGCCAGGAAACCACTCGCTGCCTCGCTGGAAGCAACAGGAAGGCTCTTTGACAGAACCTCAGTGAGTAAGGAAAGGGCCTTCCTAAGCTCACTGCCCGTACTGGCCGGTTCGATAAGGGGAACGAACCGACAAAGTGGCTTCACCTCTGACCCTCTTAACCAGCGAAGGGTCACGATCTTCCAAAACACCCGACGAGGGATGACGGGCGGCAGCCGATACGTCTGAAGGCAAACGTGTATAGGGGTGTGACACACCCCGAGGATCAACATAGCAGGAACTCATGAGAGTCACCGCAGACCTCTGCAGGGCAGAAGGTCCAGGCTGCACTAAAGACGTTGGTCCCCCAAAACTGGTCATGGGCCAGAATGAGTGGACGGAAACGCCACAGAGTTCATAGTGTCCCACTAAGAACATCCGAAACCAATGACAACTGTGGTGCACGACGGCGCAGAGACCACAGTAGAGGGTCCGGCCGGCAGCCACTTACAACTTCGCCGAGTTGAAGTCAGGAAAGGCTGAGGCCGATACCCCCATGTCTACACAACCAGACACCGCAGCAGACCACTGCAGGTATAAAACTACTGTGCTCAATGGCTGAGAGGACACAGTAGGGGGTTCAGTCGGCAACCCCATCCAACTTCGCCGAGATGAAGTCAGGGAAGGCTGAGGCCGATACCCCACAACCACACTACAGACATCCCTGCAGACCCTGGCAGGGATAAGCTGAGGCCAGGTAAAAACGGTGCCCAATGACGTTGTAGACAGAACAGCAGTAGCAGCAGATACGACGGGAGCTGTTGGAACTGGCAGAAAAGCGGAGAGAGCCACCAAGCTCGGCCTCCAAAGGAGGAGTCACAACCCTAGTGACAGCCTCAGATGTCGACTGGAGAGGGTCGCATAGTCCCGGAACCAGGCATCTCTTCGCCAGAAATCCAATAGCTCCCGCAGTATCCACCACGGTAAAAAACTGCACATTTCCCACAGAAGGGGAATAACTCTCACCAGACATGGTCAAGTCGGGAAGCCCCGAAACGACAGCATTCCCCCCCACCCCCCCCCCCCCCACTGGTGCGGGAGGAGCTGCACATCCCCCACGGAGGGGGTCAAACTCACACCAGATGTGGTCGAGTTGGGAGGGGGGGGGGCAAAATGACAGTGCCCCCCCTCCCTCCCCCCCCCCCCCCCACGGGGGCAGGAGGAGCTGCACACCCCCCATAGAGAGGGTAAACTCACACCAGACGTGGTCGAGTCGGGAGGCTCCCGAAACGACTGCGTTCCACACCACCCGCAGGTGCGGAAGAAACGGCCACGAGAACGCACCAAGGCAAGGGCAAAAGGAATTGCCCTGAAGGAACCGAACTGGAAATAACAGAGGTGAGAGCAGTAGAAGAAAAAGGTGAACTCAACAGAAACAGAAAGTAGAAGAACACCCTCAACTACGAGAGAAGGTGGCAGAAAAAAAAACGGTGGGTACATGACAACCCAGACGGTCAACAGGGACCGAAAAAACAGAAATTCAGCCCTCAACAGAGTGAAGAAATCCTGTCCAGACAGTCCCAGAATGACACCTAACTCCAAAATTAATCATTCAACCGAAAAAATTAATTGTCGAATCGCGTGATGTCGAAAACAAAACATTCGCGAAAACGGAATAGTAAATAATATACAATGAGAATGTGGTTGAAAATATTAACGAGAATATATAAAACACAGTCCTGTTATTATACGATCTTCAGATCCATAATTCCAGTCACAGGAAAACCATTATCCACGAGTTGAATTATCACTGTTTCATAATGCATATGGCAGAGACACATCCTGCTCGTGCCCCGGATAAAAAAAGAATGACGAATTGACGCATTGCGCACTGTTTTACGGAGGTCATGGATTTGTACTATGGAAGAGCATCCCATACTGGGTGTGCGCCGATGGCGCTCGACCCAGTTTTGGCTTATTTTTTCGTGGTGTTTTTACACCACTTTTCTTTCCCAAATCTTGGGAAAGATTAAAATAGAGAGTATTTTATCCGAGTTAGGTTCTTCCACTGTAGTGCAAGCCTGTAGTAAACAATTGAGGTAGGTTGATAAGAAATCTGTCCTGTTAGATTATAGTATAAACTCCTGTTAAATACCGGTATAAATGCACTACAAATATGACCTTTCAGGTTATAGTATAAATCTGTTAAATACCGGTATACGTGCACTACAAATATGACCTGTTAGGTTATAGTACAAATCAATGTTATATATCGGTATACATGCAGTACAAATATGATTTTCTCACCTTCACACACCTATTGTTCCTTCATACTCCTAATATATGATATTTATTGATTTTCTCACCCTTCCACACACCTCTCCTGCCCTCAATTCTTGTAATATATTATATTCATTGATTTTCTCATCCTTTCCTACACCTCTTGTGTCCTCAATCCTTTCAATATATGATCTTCATTGATTTTCTCACCCCTTCACACATATTTTGTGAACTTGGTACTCCCAATATATGATATTTACTGATTTTCTCACCCTTCCACACACCTCTGCTGCCCTCAATACTTGTAATATACTATATTTATTGATTTTCTCATCCTTTCCTACAACTCTTGTGTCCTCAATCTTTCAATATGATATTCATTGCTTTTCTCACCCCTTCACACACGTCTTGTGTCCTCAGTACTCTCAATATACAATATCTTCCAAAATATGATATTCATCGGTTTTCTCACTCCTCCACATATCTCTTGTGTCCTTAGTATTCCCAACGATATTTACTGATTTTCTAACCTCTTCAGTTCTATGCTATTCATTGATTTTCTCACCCTTTTACACACCTCTTCTGCCCTAAGTGCTCCTAATATATTATATTCATTGATATTTGCTCACCCCTTCATACACCGTTTTGTGTGCTCAGTACTCCCAATATATGATAGTCATTCATTTTCTCACCCCTTCACATACCTTTTGTGTCCTTAGTACTCTCAATATATATTTACTGATTTTCTCACCTCTTCACACATCTGTTGTGTCCTCAGTACTCCCAATATATGATATTCATTGGTTTTCTCACTCCTTCACACATCTCTTGTGTCCTCAGTTCTCCTAATATTCAACGTTCATTGGTTTTCTCACTTCTTCACACATCTCGTGTCCTAAGTACTTCCAAAATATGATATTTATTGATTTTCACACCCTTTCGCACATCTATTGTGTCCTAAGTTGTCCCAATATATATTAACTGATTTCCCCACCGTTTCACACACCCCATGTCCTCAGTACCCTTAATATGTGATATTTATTGATTTCACATCCCTTCACACACATCTTCTGTCCACAGTACTCTCAATAAATGATATACATTGATTTAATCACCCTTCACACACATCTGGTGTCCTCAGTACTCCCAGTGTATGAAATTCATTGATTTTCTCACCCCTTCATACATATCTTGGATATCTGAAGCACATTTGTTTTGAAAAATTTGTTATCAGTTCTGGTACGAATACAGTTCTGGTACGAATAAGGTGCTATAAACCTAATGGGAAATTTAGCTTGAAAATAGGTGATATATTATTTTTGATGGCATCAAGTATCTAAAAAATGTTATGATTTTTTCATCTTTTGGTATTCAAAACTATGAAATATTGTTCATAAATATGGGTGGATAGCAAACAAAGAAGTGACAAATTATTATTTTGTTTAGATTTTTTACATCAAAAATAACTTATCACCTCTTTTCAAGCTAACTTTCCATTACATGTACTAATTTCTATTGCACCTTAATAACTTAACATGTCCCAAAATTCACCTTTGGAATTTCAGAAAAAATCTAGCAAGTTTATTTGAAAGAAAACTACTGTATGTGCAGTCACAGCTTTTCATGATAGAAGTTAGTCTTTTAAAGTTTTAGGCCTGAATAAATGAATCAACATCAACCTCAAACCTCTTAATAATGTATTACTCATGAACAAATCGAATGTTATCACTGACTGGTTATACAATTTCCCCATGGCTGATAGACATACTTACTTCCAAATTTGTATACAATGGTCCTGAAATATGTACTTACTTCCAAATTTTTATCTGATAACCATAGAGTATAACAACCGTTGTATATACTTGAAGTATATACAACGGGTGTTGTATATAATTATAATTTATGCGAACGACCTCTGACCTCTTTCAATTCCATTTTCATTCATTCATTCATGAAACATCGTTATATCACAGGGCAGGTTTTAATTGTACGCTTATTGCACTTTGTCAAAATCCTCTGATGGTGTCATTTCTTATTTATTTTGCTTCAATAAAGGCAACCTAAAATTTTGCTTCAAAACATTGTAGAAATTACTTGAATGTTAATAGTAATTAGTATGCGGCGACTCCGAACTATTTATAGTCACGGCCTCGATCAAAAGTACTCGCGGAACTGCGCTAATTAAAAGTTCGTCTGCTCTACCTGAAAAAAAAACACTTCGTAAAAATTGTAAACAAACGCAAAATTATTTGTTATATTGGGACTACAGCATAAAACACGGAAGAAAACTGGAACTATGTCAAAAAAAGAATAACTCTACTGAAACACCGTTTTGTTACTGTTAATAAAATAGTTGAAATTTATTTTGTTCCAGCGCAGTTACATGATGCAAGAAGTGCAATCGCACTTTACAATCGCCGTCATCGATTTTGTAATGTAAGGGACACAACTCTATGCGTCTTGTCCTATTTCTTTTGTCTCGTAGACTGGTTTTCTTTGGAGGCCGGTGGGAAGCATATATAAGTCGGGTAGACACACGAGACGGGTGTCTGTTTGTTATCAGATAAAAACAATAAACATATAGTGTGTTTTTATATCTGTGTTATACAACTCGTTGAAATATGGTTTATTTTTTCTCGGCGAAGCCTCAAAAAAATAAACCATATTTCAACTCGTTGTATAACACAGATATAAAAACACACTATATGTTTATTGTCTATATATACAATAGTCTCGATAGACAGACTTACTTCCAAACTTATATACAATGATCCTGATAGACATACTTACTTCCCAATTTATGCACAATGGTCCTGACAGACATACTTACTTCCAAATTTATATACAATGGTCCCGATAAGACATACTTACTTCCAAATTTATATACAATGGTCACGATAGATGTACTTACTACCAAATTTATATACAATGGTCCCAACAGACATACTCACTTCCAAATCTATATACAATGGTTCTGATAGACATATTTACTTCCAAACTTATATACAATGGTCCTGATAGACACACTTACTTCCAAATTTATATACAATGGTCCTGATAGATGTACTTACCTTACAATGGTCCTGATAGACACACTTACTTCCAAATTTATATACAATGGTCCTGATAGACTTACTTCCAAATTTTTACACAATGGTCTGGATAGACAAACATGTACTTACTTCCAAATTTATATACAGTGGTCTCGATAGACGTACTTACTTCCAAATTTATATACAATGGTGCCAATAGACGTGCTCACTTCCAAATCTATATACAATGGTCCTGATAGACATACTTACTTCCAAATTTATATATAATGTTTCTGATAGAAACACTT
Organism: Pictodentalium vernedei; assembly: GCA_031216915.1. Classification (NCBI taxonomy): domain Eukaryota; kingdom Metazoa; phylum Mollusca; class Scaphopoda; order Dentaliida; family Dentaliidae; genus Pictodentalium; species Pictodentalium vernedei. Next base: position 129,109,346 of record CM062289.1, read on the forward strand.
ACTTCAAATTTATATGCAATACTCCTGACAGATGTACTTACTTCCAAATTTATATACAATGTTTCTTCCATCTCTATACTTCTCTTCATCATTCATCCAGAATTGTTTGTCATTTTCTATTTTTGTTCCATCGCCTTTCCATTGCATGTCTTCTGTCGTTATATCTGTTACAATACCACTTGTATACCATGGTGCCCTGAATTACAAATTAAACAAGAGGCCCCACGTGGCCTTAATCGCTCACCTGACAAAGTGACTCTAAGAAGTATTTTAGGTCACCTTCACCATGTCATGCCTCATCAACATTAACTGGTTGAGTGATAGATTTTGTTTGAAGTTCAACATTTGTTACCTAAAATTAGTTTTATTTAAAATCATTGGTGTGTGGCCAATCTCCAATGATTTTTAATAAAGCAAATTTATCTCTGCAGACAAACTGGTTTAGCATGAAGCACAAACAAGGAATGTGAAGAGATAGCCTTGGACATCTCTCCCCAACTGTGGATATCTTCCATGTGCTACATGTATATATTTGCATGCAAGAAAACAAAAATTTCACAAATTTTCCAAAATATTAGTTTTTTTTATCATCATTGGAACAAGCTCAAACAGCTTATTCCAATAGGGGTATGGGAAGATCAGGTATATTTTTGAGACAGAAATGTGAATATATAAATAATGGTGTTTTTTTGTGAATGATGCTGGAGAATTTTGCGTAAAGATATGTGAAGTCATAAAGCTGTGTTTTACATACGAAATTCTGGAATAACTAAAAAAATTGCTTTTTTGACTCAAAAAGCATGGTGTGCGACCTCTCATTGGAATGAGCTCAAAAAGCTCATTCCAATGGGGTATTTACAAGCGATAAGTATATGTATGTTTAAGAGACAAAAATTAAAATTTGAATAGCGATTTTTGCGAAGAATGCTGACAAGTTTTGGCAGTTATGCTGGTAAAAAGGTAAGATATGCAAAGTGGTTGTTTTCTAGAGGCGACATTTAATTAAGGGGAATTAACCCTTGATTACTGAGGTAACTTCTAAAAGTACTGAAATTTCATGAAGCAATGTGAATAACAGACAACAGTTGCCTAAAAATTTCATGAATAACTAAAATTTTTATTCCTTTGTCTCGAAAACATGGCATATGACCTTTGTTGGAATGACCTGAATGCGTGTGTTCCAATGAGGGGTTATAAAATTTGAACGGAGATTTGTGTGAATAATGCATTAGTACTGCTAGATTTGGGTAAACGGTTCACCCTGGATACCACCCCTTCTATAGTAGATCTTTTCTGCAAATTTTGTCTAAGATTCTATCAACTTTACAAATAAATATGTTCATGAATCACAATCAGATCCACCCCACAATGTTGCATACCAAAATCAAAAGATTCTGCCTGCTGGATCTGGAGAAGAAGATTTTTTAAGAAATATGCCTGAAATGCACTAAGTTAAAATTTGGGCTCCTATACGGAGCCCAAATATAAACCCAGGGGGCCGATTTGAACAAACTTGAATCAGATCCACCCCACAATGTTGCTTACCAAATATGAAAAGATTCTGAAGCTGGATCTGGAGAAGAAGATTTTTTAAGAAATTTGCCTGAAATGCACTAAGTTCAAATTCGAGCTTCTATAGTGAGCCCAAATATGAATCTAGGAAGCCGATTTGAACAAATTTAAATCAGATCCACCCCACAATGTTGCATACCAAATATCAAAAGATTCTGCCTGCTGGATCTGGAGAAGAAGATTTTTTAATAAATTTGCCCGAAATGCACTAAGTGCGAATTCGGGCTTCTATATTAAGCCCAAATATGAATCCAGGGGGCCGATTTGAACAAACTTGAATCAGATCCACCCCGCAATGTTGCATACCAAATATCAAAAGATTCTGCCTGCTGGATCTGGAGAAGAAGATTTTTGAAGAAATTTGCCCGAAATGCACTAAGTTTGAATTCGAGCTTCTATGGTGAGCCCAAATATGAATCCAGGGGGCCGATTTGAACAAACTTGAATCAGATCCACCCCGCAATGTAGCATACCAAATATCAAAAGATTCTGCCTGCTGGATCTGGAGAAGATGATTTTTTAAGAAATTTGCCTGAAATGCACTAAGTTCGAATTCGAGCTTCTATAGTAAGCCCAAATATGAATCTAGGGAGCCGATTTAAACAAATTTGCATCAGATCCATCCCACAATGTTGCATACCAAATATCAAAAGATTCTGCCTGCTGGATCTGGAGAAGAAAATTTTTTAAGAAATTTGCCTGAAATGCACTAAGTTCGAATTCGAGCTTCTATAGTGAGCCCAAATATGAATCTAGGAAGCCGATTTGAACAAACTTGAATCAGATCCACCCCACAATGTTGCATACCAAATATCAAAAGATTCTGCCTGCTGGATCTGGAGAAGAAGATTTTTTAATAAATTTGCTTGAAATGCACTAAGTTCAAATTTGGGCTCCTATACTGAGCCCAAATAGAAACCCAGGGGGCCGATTTGAACAAACTTGAATCAGATCCACCCCACAATGTTGCTTACCAAATATGAAAAGATTCTGCCTGCTGGATCTGGAGAAGAAGATTTTTTAAGAAATTTGCATGAAATGCACTAAGTTCAAATTCGAGCTTCTATAGTGAGCCCAAATATGAATCTAGGAAGCCGATTTGAACAAACTTGAATCAGATCCACCCCACAATGTTGCATACCAAATATCAAAAGATTCTGCCTTCTGGATCTGGAGAAGAAGATTTTTTAAGAAATTTGCCTAAATGCACTAAGTTCGAAATCAGGCTCCTATACTGAGCCCAAATATGAACCCAGGGGGCCGATTTGAACAAACTTGAATCAGATCCACCCTACAATGTTGCATACCAAATATCAAAAGATTCTGCCTGCTGGATCTGGAGAAGAAGATTTTTTAAGAAATTTGCCTGAAATGCACTAAGTTCGAAATCTGGCTCCTATACTGAGCCCAAATATTAACCCAGGGGGCCGATTTGAACAATCTTGAATCAGATCCACCCCACAATGTTGCTTACCAAATATGAAAAGATTCTGCCTGCTGGATCTGGAGAAGAAGATTTTTTAAGAAATTTGCCTGAAATGCACTAAGTTCGAATTCGAGCTCCTATAGTGAGCCCAAATATGAATCTAGGGAGCCGATTTGAACAAACATGAATCAGATCCACCCTACAATGTTGCACACCAAATATCAAAAGATTCTGCCTGCTGGATCTGGAGAAGAAGATTTTCAAAGAAATTTGCCTGAAATGAAGTAAGTTCAAATTTGGGCTCCTATACTGAGCCCAAATATAAACCCAGGGGGCCGATTTGAACAAACTTGAATCAGATCCACCCCACAATGTTGCATACCAAATATCAAAAGATTCTGCCTGCTGGATCTGGAGAAGAAGATTTTTTAAGAAATTTGCCTGAAATGCACTAAGTCGAAATCGGGCTCCTATACTGAGCCCAAATATGAACCCAGGGGGCCGATTTGAACAAACTTGAATCAGATCCACCCTACAATGTTGCATACCAAATATCAAAAGATTCTGCTTGCTGGATCTGGAGAAGAAGATTTTTTAATGTTTTTCCCATTGCCTACAGTGTTAAAAAGTGCTGACTCAGCACTTTTTCAAAGTCCCGAAACTGTACCCTATGATAAAACCGATGGCAATTTTTTTTTACCAATCCTTTCTGTTGGTCCTAAGGAAGCTGCACACCAAATAAAAATTCTCAGTGCCGTGCAGTTTTGGAGATATGGGCGTTTTAAATTTTTTCTATTTTTAGCTCCTGCGGTTCCCACGGGGCTGCGGGAAAATTTTTTTTTGCATAAATCAAGTACTCATGACCCAATAAGCCCTCACATAAAATTTGGTTCAAATCAGCCTCTCGGTTTGGAAAATAGAAATTTTGGGCGGGGCAAAAAATTTTGCCCCTCTCATAACGACGCCAAGTATAGCCCCACAAACTTCTCTTGAACAAATCTGAGTCTACACCTCAAAAGGAAGCTGCATACCAAATATCAAGTCTCTGCTACTGCTGGTTCATGAGAAGAAGATTTACAAAGATTTTGGTGCCCCTTGGGGGCGTGGCACCACCCAGGAGGAGGGGCAACTTCATTTGAACAAATCTGAATTGGCATTAGGTAATAAACATTTAGCCAACATTTGAATAAAATTGGGCTAGTGGTTTAGGAGGAGAAGTCGATAATGTAAAGTTAACGCCGGACGGACGACGACGGACGACGGACGACGGACGCCGGACGACGGACGACGGACAGAAAGTGATTAGTAAAGCTCCCCTTGAGCTTCGCTCAGGTGAGCTAAAAAGCTCTCTGAATGTGGACTGAAGGGAGCATGATGGCTCAGTAGTTACAGCACTTTACTTCAAACTGAGAGGTCCACAATCTGATCCCCACCAGGGGGCAACTCTGTAGTTTTCAACCAAGGCAACTGTGTAGTTTTCAACCAAAGATCGGAACCGGCCATCACAATCGGCCGATTGTGGTCAATCAGATGACAACGGCAATGGCTCCTGGAACATCAGTTCAACCGATTGTTGCCAAACATTTTGAGATGATTCATTAACCACATTTTATTACCTTTTGCAATTGTTCAATTGCTAATGTAAAATGATGTTAATGATACCATTCAATAAAGTTGAGAAACAACCACAATGTGTATTCTTAATCTCTCTAGCGACACCCCTTTACGGAACATACAAGTTAAACGACAGACAAAGCTTACAATTGAGTGAAATCGCTAGTTCATCGCTTGAGTGCTAGAATGTTCTATGTCCCCTATGGGACATAGGACATTCTAGCCCTCAGGCGACGAGTTCATACGGGAAAAGTGATGGTTACACTCCATTGACTCGGGTTGCAGTAAAATTACCAGTCGCGCACCCTTGAGCGGTAAACGTGGCTGTGAAAGCCACGTTTACCGCCCAAGTGTGCACGACTGGTAATTTTATTTCGGCCCCAGGCAACTAAGTTTAACAATGAAAAATTTTCAGTTTAATGTAGTTCTTTCCAGCCTCGACTTGTCTAGTAGTGCACGGTATTACAATCGGAATCGGCATCGGAATCGGCCGATTGTGAGCTCAAATAATGGGTAATAGGTCAATGACCATTTTTGGTAATCAGTTGAACACTATAACTGTGTTGTGTTCATGGGAAAGCCACTTAATCCCACCTGCCCATGGGGGAGCACATTGGCACTGTGTACTACTGTGCATCGAAAGTGCACTTGTCTTCAACCAAAGCTAACTGTGGAGTTAGTACATTGGGGAGTCTGAAAGTTGCTTGCCACTGCTCAGTGGATTTCTCTGGGTACTTCAGCTTCCTCCACCCGTAAATCTGTCTGACATGAGGTTACCCTGGCAGCCTTGCTATCGAAAGTGTTGCTAAACTCCAAAAATTAAATAAATAAATGTGGACAGAATTGTAAAAAGCAAAGGCAATAGCACAGTCAATCCCTTCCCACCCAAACCCACCAAGTAACAAACATGTTTGAGGTATAAATATACTATAGCAATAAAATTTTATCAAATCTACTATCATGCTTGGGAATTTACTCCCTGCAGAGCAGCTTTTGTTCTCAATGAATATCTATTATGTTGGAGCACCATACCAATATATGCCATCTTACTGCAATGTTAAATATCAAACAACATAGTGATTCTTCTGGGTGTCCATAAATGTTGAATATCAGGCAAATCCCCACATTGAATCCGAGCATGTTTTTTTCTCCCAACTTCAAACATTTGAGTTCCAAAACAATAATCCAAATCAGTATGAACTTTACAGTACAGTCGCTATGATTGGCCAAAATCCACACGTGGGCAGTGACATCCACGTCTGCGTTTACCAGGTAATAAAAATCATCATCAGCAAAATTTGTACCCGGTGCTTCATTAATTAAATTTTTGATGATTATTCCTATAATTAGTGTTTGGAAGCTAATATTAATGCATCCGTGGAAATATTTCCCATCCGTGGAAAGTGACCAGTCCTCGGCGGCCACACTGTACCAATGACCCACACCATAAACCATGTGTATTTAACTCTTTTCATGCTGCTGGCAGATATTCCTGTCTAGCACAGAGTTTCTCTTGTCACCAAAATAACTATAATTTGGGCACATTTAGTCATATTTTTCCCCTGTAAACTGAATGGATTTTTTCACCAATGATTTCTTGTCTTCCATTTAGATTAATTTTTTCTTAAAACTTGTCATGCTGCTTTAAAGCAGCCATGACTAGATTTGATGAAAAATATCTTGAAAATACTCAGCATGTTTAAGAGTTAATACTACAGTGGTTCCTGTTAATTATATAGCCACTTTGCCAGTGGAAGGTATTCAATTAACAACAGTATTCAATTAACAGGGATTTGGTCATTCTCCTGTATTCTTAGAGATATATCATGCATTTATTCTATTATATATTGTTTGACAGAGCTCATGGTTATCTAGTGCTTTTAAGTGGATGCCGAAAAATTTTCTCACAAGTGACCGAGACAAATGTTTATTTCTAAGTGTGAGCAAAAATAACCGTTTGTCTAGGTCACAAGTGAGATAATTTTCGGTAATTTTCGGTATCCACTCAAAAACAAGATTTTCTTTTTATTATACACTTTTTATAAGAATCTTATCATTCCTATCGATAATTCCACTCGTTTCAACCTTGAATTGATGTTTGAAAGTAAACAGTGCATTGATAAGCGGAAGTGATTTGATCGATACTCGGAACAGGTAGTGTCTTGCGATCTGATTCAGCTGGTGGGTTTCAATTTCAATGCATCAATTCAAGTTGAATATATGTTGAATTATTGTTGGAAATGATCGGTATCCTATCAAAAACACCAGATTTTCTTTTCATTATACGTTTTTAGAACAACTTGATCATTTCTAGTAATAATTTGACTTTTATTCACCTTGAAGTGATGCTTTGAAAGCCACCATTTTGATTGACACCGGGAAAGTGAAAATTTCTATATCTTCACAGTGGGGAATATGATTTCTATCTTTCCGCAATTTTTTTCGATAATCTATCATTTAGCAGGTAATAAAATAGATTAAATGCCTGTATTGAATGTACATAGGCATAATAGGTATGAAATCACTGAAAAGGAATTTGTTAATTGTCACAGATTGTCAGGGTAATTTCTCATTGAGCTCTGTTAAACAAGATAAAATAGATTAAATGCCACTACTGGATTTACATAAGCACAGTAATAGGAAGGAATTTGTTGATTGTCATAGATTGTCAGGGTAATATCTCATGGTGCTCTGTCAAACAAGCTAAAATAGATGGTGCGCGGACATTTCCCCATCGGACATTTCACCATCGGACAATTCCCCACCCAGACATTTCCCCATCGAGGGCGGACATTTCCCCATCAACATTCCCCCATCATGTGCGGACATTTCCCCATCGGAGGTGGACATTTCCCCATCAGATATTAACACCTTTCCACATCGAGGACGGACATTTCCCCGTCAGACTTTACCCATCGGAGGTGGACATTTCCCCATTGGGAATTGCCCCATGTCCAATGTAGCTGACAGCTTCCACATGTGAATGAGTGACAAGTAACTCTTAAAATGTTTTCATTTTTTATTCTTTTATAACTCGAGAAAACAACATCTCGGCATGTGGTATAGGCATTAGCACATTTTAACACAATCTGAATTTCACAACAATGAAAACACAACATCACTAATAAAAAACAGGAATTTTTATCTGGTTACAAGTGTATGTATATAAATATGTTTGCTTATAAATCTCTTACACATGCTTCTTGTTGAGTTGTTTGATAAACACTGATGCATTCATTGACATTTACTTCAATGAAGACGCGACTATTTATCAATCAACTTAACAATATTTTGAACGAAAGTAGCTTGACAGAAAGAACAAATATTAAAATTGCAATGAAAACATCCATATTGTTCAATCCACTTGTGTGATAAAAAGTGATGTATTCATTAAATTTCACATCAGTGAAGACATGACCGTTTATCAATCATCTCAACAAAAAATTAACTTAAATTGCTACGAAAACAGAACACAAATGTCTTATAAACTCGAACAATTCAAACAATATTACCCATGTCGGCTTAATAAAAAGGGAATGATACACAACAAATCAATAGGAAAACTTCAAACAAACAGACCCACAAAAAATTAAGAAATGGATGGTGAAAAGTCCGCATGGGGAATTGTCCGTTTTTCTATTAAGCAGATTGGGGTAATGTCCGATGGGGAAATGTCCGGCCTAAATGGGATGGGGTAATGGCCAGATGGGGAAATGTCCGATGGGGAAATGTCCGGCAACCAAAATAGACTGAATGCCTGTACTGGATGTACATGGGCATAATCATGGGAAGGAATTTGTTGATTGTCACACACTGTCAGAGAATTTCTCATTTTCTCAGTTCCATACCCTGATATTGCATGTGGATGATGGTGTTTGTAGTGACATATACGTGGGAAGCATGCTTCACGTGGATGAGGGGATGTGTTTGGGGTACACTATCAACCAGAAACATCATGTTTCACTAGCTGAAATGTACTGCAAGACATAGCAATCATTAAAACATAATAATCAGTAATAGCAACTTCACTGTCATGAAACATTTCAGGGGGTGCTTAATTAAGTTCCAGGTGTATATATAGGCTATCTTAAGATGCTACTAGATGGTGTACTCCTTTTAGAATCTCATGTTTACTGCTGGCAATATCTGATACACATTTGGTTGAACCCATTGCCTTTCGTTGTAAAATAAAATTGACATTAATGTAAGTGATATATGATTTATACTTACAACTTAATTAGTGGAGTTCTAGATTAATTTTTGTGTCACGAATTTCTTTACATGAGTTTGTTTTGTTACCATTTCTTGTAACAAGAAATATGCATCCAAAGAAAACAATTCAGCTTCAAACAGAATCCAGAGACATCACGAAGATGAACGATTGGGGGTGGGGATGGGGTAATATAAACCTGATTTGTCCCAAATGTGACAGCACATGTTCCGAGTGATCAAATATTCCAACTACATCATCACTGACAGCATTCATTGAAGGCCTGCCTTGATGATGTCATTGGAATATTAATCTGTTGTGATAGTTGTTTAAAAACTCTAGATGTCTTTGCAATTTATTTTTTGGATGACAAACTATGTGATCACTTTCTTTCTGAAGATGACTTTCCATATAATTTTATACATTAATTGGATAACTCACTTTCTGGGCACATAATTATAATCATTGGATGATGACTTGCTATATGATCACTTATGTTCATTGGACGATGACTCATTCTATGATCAAATACATATATTGACTCACTATATATTCATTATCTGATGGCTCGCAACACAATCACATATAGTCATTGGATAATAACTTGTTATGATGACTCGCTATATGAACACATGCATTTATTGATGATGACTTGCTATAGGATCATATACCTGCAACGAATTGCTATGTGAGCCCATACATTCAATGGAAGACAACTCTCTACTTGATGACACACATTCATTGGATGATGACTTGCTGTATGAACACATACATAAATTTATGATGGCTCAAAGGATGATCACATACATTCTGTGGATGATGATTCACTAAATGATCACATAAGATCATTGGATGATGACTCACTATATGATCACATCCATTCACAAGATGATGACTTGCTGTATGATCACATACATGCATTGGACGATGACTTCCTATATAATCACACACACATTCATTGGATGACATGCTTCATGGATGGTGACTTACTAATATGATCACACATATTCCTTGGATGATAACTCACTATATGATCACATACATATTCATTGGATAATAACTCGCTGTATAATTACATACATTCATTGGATGACTTACAATATGATCACATACATTTACTGTATGACTCTCTCTATGATCTATATATTCATTTGGATTATGATTCACTACATAATCACACATAGTCATTGGATGAAGACTTGCTGTTTGACTTACATTCATTGGATGATGACTATCACTACATGATCATATACATTCATAAAGCAATGACTCTCTACAAAACTGCATCCATGCTCACTATATGATCACGTATTTCCATTGGGTGATGACTCATTATATGATCAAATACATTCTTTGGATGATGACTTGCTATAGAACTGCAAAAATTCATTAGATGATAACTCACAAAATGATTACATACTTTCATTGGACGAACTGGTACATGATCACACACATTCATTGGATGATGACTCACTATATTATAACAGAGCAGCTCACTGTATGATCATATACACTCATTGGATGACTCACTACATGATGGCATACATTCATTGAATGACTCTCAATATGATCTCATACATTCACTGGATGACATGTTATACACAATTCTCTGGATGATGACTTGCTATATGATCACATACATAAATTGAATGATGACTTGCTATATGATCACATATATCCATTGGATGATGACTTACTATATAACCACATATTTACACATAAATACATTCAATGGATGATAAACTGCTGTATGATCACAAATATTCAATGGATAACTCACCATATGATAACATGCATCAACTGGATGACTCTCTATCAGACACAACCATCAACATCGACTCCATATATGATCACATACATTCACTGGATGACAACTTGCTATATGGTTGCATATGTTCATTGGATGACAACTCGCTGTATGACCATATACCTTCATTGGATAATGACTTGCTATACGACCAAATACATTAAATTGCTGCGCGATCACAAACAACAAACATTCATTGGATAACTCACTATATAACATCCTTCATTGGGTGACTCAGTATATAATCAAATACATTTATTGGATGACAATTTGCTATATGACACACACACTCATTGGATGCTTCACTATATGATCACATACATTTAATGGATGATGACCTGTATAAGATCCACATTCATTCAAGGGATGTTGACTCGCTATGTCATTTATATTCTTTGGATGGTGGCTCATTTATGATCATAAGCATTCATTATGTCACTCCTATATGATCACATACATTCAATGATGCTGAAAAGTACATGGTCACAAATATTCTATGGATAATTACTCACTGTATGACTTACATTCGATGTGTATCATCACATACATTCATTGGATGACAACTCACTAGATGCCCACATATCTAATGACAACTTGCTATACTATCATATACTTTCATTGAGTCATAACTCGCAATATGATTCCGAACATTTATTGGATGACTCGCTATATGATAACAAAAGTTCACTGAATGACAGCTTCCTGTATTCCTCAAAGGATGGCTCACTAAATTATAACGTACATTCATTGTTTGACTTGCTATATGATTACATACACTTTTTAGATGTTGACTTGCTGTATGATCTCATATATTCATTTGATGATGACCTGCTAGATGATCACATTATAAGTTACATGACATGAAGCTGGCTGATACATTTCCATACAAGGCAATGAGATTTCATATCAGGTAAGGCAAAGCCGAACCTGATATGAACTCTCAGAGCCTTGTATGGAAATGCATCATCCAGCTACACGTTATGTAACTTATAATGTGACATATTTATTATGTCGAAAGTCCATGCAAATCAAGGGATTAATAAATTTTGATGAGAAACAAAAAATAACCAGGCGTTTATTTTTTAGAAGCTGCAATTGACAGCACCACGCAGAATCATCAACAGTTACTGGCACTGGTATGTATCCTTGGTGACAGAACACAATCTTCGCTGTTTGAAGTGCGATATTTCGTTCCCTGAGTTCCAATGTGTTCTATGTGCCAGTAGGCACATAGAACACATTGGAACTCAGGGGACGATTTGTTGACAAAATAAAACTTCTCGCTACAAGCATATCTGAAATACTCTTCCATACATTTACTGTCATTAAATGTTCAAAAAAACACTTTTAATCTGTTGAGTAAACTGTAAAGAAAATGTTTGCTTCAGCATAAAAAACTGATAGACTATTTATTATTTATTTATTGATGTTTAAGGTCACATATTTATGCACAATGGCTAATCATGACAGTGACAGTTTTTGCGGGTGGAGGAAGCCGGAGTACCCGGAGAGAACCACCGAGCAATGATGCGCAGCTGCCAGCTCCCCAACATCATAACTCAGCACTGCAGCACAGGCAGGGTTAGATTGGTTGAAGATATGCGTACCATCGCCTTGCAGTACGCCATAGTACACAGCGTCATCTTGCCCCCACGCGGGCAGTGGAGATGAAGTGTCTTGCCCAAGGACACAATGCAGTTGCCGCAGGTGGGATTCAAACTGAGGACCTCTCAGCTTGCAGCCTGCACCTCTACCAACTGAGTCACCGCGCTCCCAACTGATAGACTAGTAGTTGGTATAGTACAGAGTCATAAAAACAACAAAGAACTTTTGGGACTACAAATAATATTTTCTGTCCAGTTTTTAAATATTTCATGTTTTAAATCAATAGACACGGTACCTTGGAAATATTTTGGTACTTAAATTCTCTTATTTTGTTTTAATTCAAATTTTGAAAATTCGAAGCGAGGGGAAATGCTTCAATTTGATCAAAATAGTAATGGTTGCTAATAACCTGATAGCAAATAATATCAGGTGAGTTACCTGATACAGTAGAAGCCTTAGATGGCATTCCAGCATTCTGATTGGACAAACTAACTTTGAGGAATAATAAATATTCATCTGAGGACAACCTGCTTTATGATTATATACGTTTATTGGAATATGACTCACTATGCTATCATATAAATTCACTGAATGACAACTTGCTATATGATTGCATACATTCTTTGGATGACAAATCACTTTTGGTCACCTACATTCATTGGGTGATGACTTGACATATGATCACATACATTCATTTGATGACAACTTATCATATGATTTAGGGACCTGCGAATTGCCGATTTTGATCGAATCAAATATCAAATTGAATTGGTGAAAAAAAATCGAATTTTGAATCAAACTTCGAATCGAATAACAGTTAATGGATACTTCATCAAAAGAAAAGTTTTTTTCCAAATAATAACCCTGATTATTAAAACTTAATAAAAGACACACAGTCACATAGAGTGCATTTTTCGCCTCACCACTTCACACATTATAAATTGAGATATAAACCAATATACTAGCTATTGATTGAAACTATGTGAATTGTTGACTTTGTAGCTTCAAAACATTTTTAAACGAACATGGCTGATAGGACTGATACCTTACTTTTATCACGTTTTCTTGGGAAAAGAAACTCGTTTCAAATCAGTTCGACTCCATTCGGTCGTGAAGCCATTTGTTTTAAATAAAAATGCGGAATGACGAAAACGAATCGACAATTCAACGCCGAATGGAGCTGACCCACTTGTAAATTAAAGCCTATCCTACTTCTGTTAAAAATAATCAGGGGTATTCTTTTAGAAAACCGATGCCTTTGACAATGTATCCAGTAACTGTGATCAAACATAACAATACTCAATATAAAATAATGTGATCATGTTGTGGAACAAATCATTTATTGAAGTTGAACAGCTGAATAACATTTCAAAGTTCAAAACTTTTTATAAATAGTCACTGGTCATAACACCCAATAAGTTGAAATCAACAGTTGTAGCAGTAACAGTGTTTGTAGCAATGTAGCTACAACTGTTGTGATCAATTACAATCTGTAAACATTCACAGTTTTGACTGAAGTATATCTGAAAATATTCAAATTTCTGATTTTGAATTTAATTGAATACTGACTTTTAAAACGAATTTCAAATTTTCACAGGAGCCTAATATGATCACATACATCCACTCTATGACTGGCTACATGATCACATATATTCATTGGATGATGACTCGCTATATGATCAAACATTCATAAGATAACTCGTATAACATCACATTCATTCAATGGATGACTTGGATATGATCAATTCCATTCGATCCTTAATCACACAATAATTAAATGGTTATACAAAGTACATGAATACTAGTACAGTGGAAACCTGTTAATTGAATAGCCACTTTGCCAATGGAAATTATTCATTTAACAGGAGTATCCAATTAACAGGGGTTGTGCCACTTTTCTGTATTCTGGAGATAAACTTAGCATTTAGACTACTATATCCATGAGCTCTGTCAAACAAGATATAATAGATTAAATGCCTGTATTGGATGTACTGAGGCCAAATAGGTCCATAAACAAAGAAAAACTGGGGAGAGTCAGGGTAATTTCTCGACAGGTTCCAAAATTTTTTATTCAGTAAACAGGAGTTTACTCTGTAACTTTATTCAATTAACAGGTCAAATTTGTACTGGAGGTATGGTAAATGGTTTTGTGTTGGGAAATTATATTCAATTAACAGGATTATTCAGTTAAGAGATATACAATTAAGTGGGCTCCACTGTAAAATGGTTAGGGTCGTATACCTGAAGATCACAGCTGCTGAGATAGATATTTTTTAATGCAGGAGGGTGAATTATTCAGCTGTTACTGTTAAAAAAAAAAAAAAATTGGAATAGAAACTGTTTTGTAATACATTTTCGTTTACTGGTAGAGTGCTGTATTATTTTTTTTATCCTAAGATTTTTTCGTGTGCCATCATCCTGTAACGATCTATGAGGAAGTACATTCTTTCCCATAAATTGTAACAACTCTCCCATAAACTTAACAAGCTGAACTCTGACAAATGAAGTGATATCACTTCAGAGATAATATGAAGTAATTATCCATAGAATATGAAGCGTTTATATTGTGGTATCTGCACTTCAGAATAAAGCCCAAATATGGGGCTTCCACCACTCTACCTGTTAAACAAAACATTAATCAAATCATTATACTTGCATATTACTTCTGGAATCCAGCATAAAATTATGCAATCCTTTACCCTTACATAATGTTGGTATACTGATCTCGATTTACCTTTACCTTTGGATTTAACTCTGGCAGGTGAGGACTGAGGAGTGGTAGATTAGTGCTCAGCTACTGAGTGCTACAACCTCCTCACATTCATAACACGCTCAGTTAAGGCATGTGACAAACGTTTTATATGAGTCTAGAATATTGTTAATTACTTTCTTTTTGAGGAATGTCTGGGGTATTGTTATGGCCCTCTTATTATAATATCAGAATTGAAATGTCCTTAGTTAATAATTACACACAATATGTTTTAGAAGTATTTTTTTTATTTGGAATAAGCAGACTTGGGCTTGTATGAGCACTTATTTGCACTGAGTGACCTTTGAATGTACCTATCAACATGTTTACAGATACTGTTACACAGAATCTATTTTTAGTTCACTGTACATGTAGCTCACTAACTGTTTAAGTATGTCACCCTTGTTTACTTGAAATTGGAATCATCTAAAAGTTTAATAAGGCAACTTTAATTAACCAATCAAAAATTAATAGAAAATAGAACATTGGAGAAATTTCTTATTCTGGAACTTTCTATCTGATGACTATATAAATAACCTCTGTTAACAGACTTCGGACATTCTATTTATCTCACAAGGCATTCTTTTCATACAGACAGCATTGGGAAGTCATTTGTTTACATTCAGCATAATTGAAAATTGGATATTATTATTACATGACAGTGCATTATTATAGAAGCAGCTGAGAATTTATTATATACTCTCCCAAAAAAGAAAGTGTGCATGCTAAAAAATAACACTAAAAAAAGATATATATAATTTTCATTCATGGAAATTTTATTCGATCACAGATGAATCAATTTGTGATCAACACGAGAAATTTCATTTCGCTATGACGAATACTCTTGGTGCCATGGAGAGTCAAAGACACTAAGGGTCAAACACAAAAGTCACACACTCAATATCTGGTATGACCTCCGTCTGCATCGACTACTGCTGCGCATCTACGCCTCATGGAAGCGAACAAGTTAGCATGGAAGTGTTGTGGGATGTTGTTCCATATTCTGATAAGCTGTCTTTGGAGTTCCACAAGCGCTGACGGTGCATGGGGAAGCCGGCGTAGCTGACGTTTCATTTCGTCCCATACGTGCTCAATGGGTGAGATATCGGGCGAATTTGCAGGCCAGCCAGGGAAGAACATCCACTTGTTGTTGCCGCAGATACTGTTGAACAACACGAGCTGCGTGGGGTCGGGCATTGTCTTGCTGTAGAATGACGCCGGGGCTGTGACGTTGCAGAAATGGGACAACAACAGGTGTAAGCACTTCATCACGATATCTGGCTGCATTAAGATTGCCATCAATAATGACCAGCTCAGTTCTGTTATGGGCAGTGATGCCACCCCACACCAAGAGAGACCCTCCCCCATAACGGTTTCGCTCCACGACACATGGATCTGCGTAGCGTTCGTTTCGACGTCTGTACACTCTCTGGCGGCCATCTGATGATGGAAATGACATTCATCTGTGAATAAAACACGTCGCCACCAGTGTAAGGGATGCCTGATATGTTGTCTACACCACTGCAGTCGAGCACGACGATGAGGTAACGTCAAAATCAGATGAATTGCAGGTCTTCGAGGACATAAGCCGTATTCTCTCAGTCGGTTGATTACTGTTTGAGGATGTATCCGTCTCAGGTTAGGGATGTTCCTGGCTGTCGTCGTTGCCGGTTTCCGGAGATGGACGACACGGATATACCGATCTTGTGCAGGGGTGGTAACTCGGGGTCTCCCGGAGCGGGGTCAGTCTCGAACGTCATCATGTTGTGCATGTCGATGGACTAGCCTGTCTACAGCGTTACGGTGGCAGTTCAAATGCTGGGCAACCTCTCTGTGTGTTCAGCCAGCTCTAATCATACCCAGGGCAAGGAGACGTTGATTCATTGTCAATCTTGGCATGCTAATGTGGAGTCGTTTTAACAGCAGCGCAAGTTTGAATGTGAATGATAGGAAGGCCTTACTTTAGTGTTTAAATACCCAAGGATTCACACTGCTGCATGAATTGTCAGACTCTCCACGTGCAAAACATGCCTTTTCACAAACGTGCAGCACGTCATTTAACGTTGATGCAATTTTAACGGGGAAAGCTGTTTTTGTGTTCAATATAACTTATTCATGAACAGGTTAACACTCTTTACACCTACGAAATTATTTTTTTGGAGTTTGATCAATTTCTGCAATGCACACTTTCTTTTTTGGGCGAGATTATATTCTTTGGAATATGTTTGAGAATCTGTGCTTCTTTGTGTATTGGAAAAGTGTTTCCAGAAGAGAATTTTGAAGAGAATTTATTCTTCTTGTAAAAAAGAATTCACTTTTGAGAAAAGCCAGGAACCCACTGGATTATTTTAAAAGTACCTGTGGCGCCAATACTTATTGGATATTAATTCCATTTGAATTTTGCTGAGTACTTTATTGGAATTTACTGGAGACTGATGAATTTTTGGATAAACTTTTCATTACAGCATATTGGATACTGTTTCTGCAGACACATTCTTGGACATTATAATATCAGCTGGAAAGTTTCTTCATCACTAGATTACAGGATTCTGTTGAACTTTATTTTGGACTAATTGATAAGTATTTCTGTTTTTATTTTTCTGTAAACCAAATAGTGGAAAATATTTTTGTATCATTTTCTTTTCATATTATTTTTTTTTTATTAACTTACAGAATAGTTAAATTCTAGTTATTGTTGCTGATTCTCAGATTTCTTTCTGTTACCATCATTCTTATTGTACACCGTAACAATATCGCTGAACCTTGGGATCAGTTTCATTCCACATTTTGCAAATGTATGGAGAATATTCTCTGAGATTGGTTAAAGTCCTTTAACAGACAAGTTTGCCTAGTGAATCTATCTGCATCATATATGTTAAGTATATAAAGGCTATCTAACGACTGTGGTAGCTTTTTTGTTGGTACAGTCATGCATGAAAAGTTTGACATTTAGTTTGTAAAGATCCTTGAATTTAAGTATTTTACTTATCCTGAATAGTGGCTCTGTGTGGGTGTTAAATTTTTTATTGTTGATTGTTCATATAGCACTTTTTTGTCCCCATATGTGTATTGTGTACATGAAATGATTTTGTATTAAAGTGAAATACAGTGTCTCTAGTGAGTTACATGGCAACACCCTTTTAACTCGGTTAACCGCTCACTGAATGGTGACTTGCCATATGAACACAAACATTCATTAGATGACTCATATTTGATCACATACATTCAATGAATTATCACTCATATATAATCACACACATTCATTGGATGACGACTCACCAGGGGGTGCGGTGGCATTGCGGTAACTGGTTCTCGTCAGATCACCTTGGATGGGTGACTGTCTGAGCGATCGATTCGGACTCCTGCGTTGTGTCCTTGGGCAAGGCACTTCACCCCGATTGTCCACGTGGGGGCACAATGATGCCATGTACTAAGGCATACTGCACGTGGTCTTCAACCAATCTAATCCTGCCTGTGCTGTAGTGCGGAGTTATGATGTTGGGGAACTGGCAGCTGCTCGTCATTGCTCAGTGGTTCTCTCCGGGTACTCCGGCTTCCTCCACCCGTAAAACTGTCACCGACACGATATGTCCTTGGCTGTTAATGTGTCGTTAAACCCTAATAACTAAATAACTGACCATGGTGACGCACCATTTGATCTCATATGTCCATTGGATGATGACTTTCTAGATGCTCACATACATTCATTGGATGACAAATTGATATATGATTATATTAGTTCATTGGATGATGACTTTTTATTACATATATTCATTGGATGACTCGCTTTATGATCACAAATATTCACTTGATGTCAGTTGGCTATATGATCACATACCTTCATTGGATGGATTGCTACATGATAATTTATTACATGCCCATGCAGTCTCTCTTATGCAATACGGCGTGCAATACGGCTGTGCAATACGGAATTCCATATTGCACACCAACCTGTTCCAACCGGGTCTTTTTTTATGCAATGCGACTGCATAAAGTGCATGGTGTTTATCACCGTTGATAGAAAAGAAAATTAGGTCAGTAGGTGCTTGGGTCATGTAATAAATACAAAACCACATGTATGTTTCAATGAGTCATTTTGTATTCAATTCGTCAGATGTGCGTAGAAAGAAAACGTCTCGACCTTCGGTCTCGACGTTTTCTTCCTATGTACATCTGACTCATTGAATACAAAACGACTCATTGAAACATACATGTAGTTTTGTGTATGTACATTCACTGTATACCTCACAATATGATTACATACATTCATTGGATGTGGACTTGCTATATCTTATGGTGTGTAATAATGGTTACAGAAAGAAATCTGAGAATCAACAACAATAACTCCAATTTAACTATTCTGACATTTAATTAAAAAGAATAATATGAAAAGAAAATGATACAATATCTTTTACAGTGTATGGTTTACAGAAAAATAAAACAGAAATACTTTAGTTAGTCCAAAATAAAGTTAAATAGAGTCCCGTAATCCAGTGATGAAGAAACCTTCCAGCTGGTATTGTAATGTACAAGAATGTGTCTGCAGAAACAGTGTCCAATAAATTGTAAAGAATTGTTCGTGCAAAATTCAGCAGTCCACAATAAATTATCCAGTTGAGTAGTGGGTTTTCACGAGAATAAATTGTTGTTCAAACAAGAAGAATAAAATCTTTTCAAATTTTGGAAACACTTGTCCAATACAAAAGATGCTCAGATCACAAAATAATATTCCGTAGAATACATTTTGAACTCAGCTGCTATCTAGAATAATGCACTGTCCTGTAATAATAAACTCCAATGCTTTATGTATAAACAATAGTCAGTGTGAAATGAATGAATGTCAGAAGTTTGTTGACAGAGACTTATATAGTCTTCAAATAGAAAGTTCCAGAATGAAAAATTGCTCTAATGTTTTATTGTTCCATTAACTGAGTGATGATTGGCCAAATTAAGTCACCTCATTAACTTTATAGATGATTCTATCTGATTTCAAGTAAACAAGTGTGACCCAAATAAACAATTAGTGCGCAAAATAGATCCTGTTTAAGAGTATTTGTAAACATGTCGACAGGTGCACTCAAAGTTCATTCAGTGGCAATAAGTGATCACACAAGCCAGAGTCTGTTTATTCTAATTAAACTATAATTTTAGAAAACATTAATTGTTTATAATTATTAACCAAGGACATATCAATTCTTATAATATAATAGGGTGACCATAACATTATATGATCGAATACATTCATTGGATAATGACCTGCTATGTGATCACATACATTCATTGGAGAATTGCTTATGATCACATGCATTCATTGGATAATGACCTGTTGTATGATCACATACATTCATTGAATGTTGACCTGCTTATGATGACATACATTCATTGGATAATGACTTGATGTATGATCACATGCATTCATTGGATAATGACCTGATGTATGATCACATGCATTCATTGGATGATGGCCTGCTGTATGGTCACATACATTCATTGGATGATGACCTGCTGTATGATCACATGCATTCATTAGATGACGACCTGCTGTATGATCACATGCATTCATTGGATAATGACCTGCTGTATGATCACATGCATTCATTGGATAATGACCTGCTGCATGATCACATGTATTCATTGGATGATGACCTGCTGTATTATCACATACATTCACTGGATGATGACTTGCAGTATGATCACATACATTCATTGGATATTGACCTGCTGTATTGTATGATCACAATCATTCATTGGATGGTGACTTGGTATAGGATCACAAACATTCAATGGATAATAACTTACTATTTGATCACAGATGATGACTTGCTATGATCACAAACATTCATGGGATCATATTTCGCTACATGATCACATACATTCACTGTATTTTCCATTATATGATCTCAAACATTCACTGGATGATGACTCGCTATATGATCACATATCTCCGTTTGATGGCAACCTGATATACACATACATTCAATGATCACACACAATCACTGTACTTTTCGTTATATGATCACATATTTGTTCAAGGATCATTCTGATTTCACAAAGTAAATTGCTACTTCATGAATTGAGGGGAAGGCCAATCATATTAATATTTTCAAAATGCAACCCCAAAACTACCCCCAATAATGAATATGGACTCTTCCAACCGAAGCCATTAACTTGGCATGGTAGATACCACAATCAGAGATCAAAATGCTAAACCTCAGCACACCGAAATATGAAAGTTTTAACCCAGCCATTTTTCCCATAATGCAAATAGAATAGGAGTTTAACCAATTCACTCTTCTTGTTTGACTGAGCTCATCGAGCTCTGTACAACATGATTCAATTCATAAGATTTCTAGTTGCTTTATGGAAAACATTTTACAACTTGAAATTTTGGTACTTGAATATCAATATGAAGTGTGTTTAACCCTTTACCTAATAGTATTTTTTTTTTAAATAAATTAAATTTCACATTTTTCGAAAATGAATTTTACAATTTTTATTGAGAAATGTCAGAGATATTTTAGGCTTTGGTTAATTTTCTAGCCTTTTTGGCCACTATGTTAGGTAAAGTGTTAAACATACATACTTTTTAACTGGTACAGTGCTGCATTATTTTTAAAAGGTGATCTGTAATATGCAGACTTTTTTTCAAAGATATTATGCTAAGAACAAGGGAAGCCTACTTTAGCAAGGTTTTGTTCATAAATAATTGTTTTGTAATAATTTATTGGAGCATACCAGAGGCACTCTTCAATAAATTGTAACAAAATTTAATATAAACATTTTTCTTGCTACTGCCTAGCACACGACAAGCCTGATGCATACAGTGTAAAGCCACTAAAGTGGCTTTCATCACTTTTCAATAAAGCCATAATAGTGGCTTCTGGCACTTAACCAGTTAATTCCTTGTATATTTTCTCACCTTGTGAGGTCATAATCTCCAGTATAAAAAGAATCTTAGTTTCTCACCTTGAAAGGTCATTTGTCATAAGCCAGTTACTGACATAATTATGTTCTTCTTGTGTGTTGATGCTCACCAAATAGGCTCCATTATTCTGAAATGACATTTAAGGTGTCCATGATATTTGACTTACAAAGACTGCATAACCAGGAATTTCTTTTAGTGGTATCTAACTCCAAGTGAGGCCACACAAAGTAGATCTTCTGTTTCACCGACTATTTTCTTTTACAAAAATGCATGCAGGCCAGCGTTTTCTTACTTTATTTTTTCTTTTTATGATTATGATTTCATTACCCTCAGAGGTTCATATACTCCGCTCTGTCAAACAGAACCAATTTGGTTAAATTTCTAGTTGCATTATGGGGAAAAATTGTTGCGGGAAATTTCTATATTTTGATATGACCATGCAGAGGGATAATGTGTGGAATAACTTTAGCATTGGTGTATTTTATCCAGTTTATTAACCAGGAGACGTTATTTGACATGAACCACTTACTTATTTTCTGTGTTTGCATTGAAAATAAAGAGAGCTAGCAGCAGCTAAAACAAGAGCGCACGTATTGCTGAAGCAATACCATGTCCCCTACGGGACTAATGAGCATTAATAATTATACAAATGTTATAACGTAGAGGTGATCAGCATCAATTCCGTTGAAGCGTTTCAAAAAAAAAGTCCAGAAAACTGATATTTTGGTGCTTTTCCATATTTCCAAGGGCCATATCTCACACAAGAATAATGCAATCAGCATGAAACTCAAACTTGATCTGTAAGTCATCGTTCTATAGTAGGTTACCAAGAAAGAAATCATTCGGTTGAAGCATTTCCAAAAAAAGTCCGGAAAACTAAAGTATGACTGACAGACTGACTGACAGACTGACGGGTGGACAGAGTGTGAATGAAACTTGATATGTAAGTCATCATTCTATAGTAGGTTACCAAAAATGAAATCATTCCGTTGAAGCGTTTCCAAAAAAAGTCCGGAAAACTGATATTTTGGTGCTTTTCCATATTTCCAAGGGCCATAACTCAAACAAGAATAAGGCAATCAGCATGAAACTCAAACTTGATCTGTAAGTCATCGTTCTACAGTAGGTTACCAAAAATGAAATCATTCCGTTGAAGCTTTTCAAAAAAAAAGTCCGGAAAACTGGCATTTTTGGCACTTTTCCATATTTCCAAGGGCCATAACTCACACAAGAATAATGCAATCAGCATGAAACTCAAACTTGATCTATATGTCATCGTTCTATAGTAGGTTACCAAGAATGAAATCATTCGGTTGAAGCATTTCCAAAAAAAGTCCGGAAAACTAAAGTATGACTGACAGACTGACGGATGGATGGACAGAGTGTAAATGAAGCTTGATCTATAAGTCATCGTTCTATAGTAGGTTACCAAAAATGAAATCATTCCGTTGAAGCATTTCCAAAAAAAAGTTTGGAAAACTGATATTTTGGCGCTTTTCCATATTTCCGAGGGCCATAACTCACAAGAATAAGGCAATCAGCATGAAACTCAAACTTGATCTGTAAGTCATCCTTCTATAGTAGGTTACCAAAAATGAAATCATTCCATTGAAGCGTTTCCAAAAAAAGTCCGGAAAACTGATATTTTGGTGCTTTTCCATATTTCCAAGGGCCATAACTCACACAAGAATAATGCAATCAGCATGAAACTCAAACTTGATCTGTAAGTCATCGTTCTATAGTAGTTTACCAAAAATGAAATCATTCTGTTGAAGCATTTCAAAAAAAACTCCGGAAAACTAAAGTGTGACTGACAGACTGACGGATGGACAGAGTGCAAACCTATAGTCCCCTCCAGTGATGCCAGTAGGGGACTAATAACCATGTATGAGGGCTTGAGAAATAGATTTTTATCTTTTTTATACCCAAATGAGAATGTCACTTTTGCAAAAATTTCAAAATTTGTGATTACTGATATCTCATTAATGGTAAACCCTAAAATATCTTGATTACAGGGGCTCCAAGTGTCAAATGTAAAGTAAAAATGTAGTCATAAAAATCCACATTTATTGCTGATAAATTCCAAATAAAATGAGTCTTGCTAGCCATCTTGACTGCAACATTATCTTAGTTTAAACAATATTTATTTGTTCAACATTTCAAGAGATACAAAGTACAACATTGTTGATGGTGGATCCAACAGAAAGCTAAAGAGCTTATAAAAGGTCGTTTCCACGTTTGACATTTACAATATAACGATATAATCGGATTAATGACACTCGTACAGTTTCATTTATATTGTTTAAACCATGAAAATTAACATGTGAGGTACTGTAGGAAAAAAGAGAATATTGGAATGAAGAAAGAAAGCAAGAAGCCAACCTGGGTGCAAACTGATCCGGTAACTCATCTAGTATTGCAGAGAATTCAAGTAGACTATGGTCACAGCACACGTACAAGTTGGATATGAACTGTGCATGGGGAAGACGTCTACGTTCTTACACATACACATACATATATACACAGATACATATCGTCGCCTGAGTGCTAGAATGCCCTGTGTCCCCTGTGGGACATAGAACATTCAGTCGACGATACATATACACACGCATATATACACATACATACAGACACACATACAAGCACGCACGCATGCACACACACATACATACTTAACATACATACGCACGCACATAAACGCACACACAAACATATATATTTACATACATATGCATACATTCATGCACTCTCATGTGCACGTGCATGCACGTATCTATATACACTTACTAGAAGCGCTTTGAAGCTATAATATAATCCTGGAGAAGGTCAACGACTGAACGATTTTCTTCGTTACTCAAAAATTCAGAGCCATAGAGTAAGACTGAAACATTTGGAGTAAAAGATAGTTGACCAATGGTACGGTTATGAATATTAAAGTAAAGAGGGCACATTAACAGAAAGTGCTCAGTCGACTCGATCTCTCCACACTGGCAATAGGGTGAGAGTGATATATGATTGGCATATAGGTGTGAATTGAGATTACTACATCCCAAGCGCAACCGGCAATGATATATCTGTGCTGAACGACATTTTGCATTACTGAAAAACGATGGCGGCCGTCGATTATTATGATTTAAATAACTCTTAAAATTACTATAAGAACTATTCTCTCTAACAGATAGTGGTATTCTATTCCATAATTTAGTTACTGCCGGGATGAAAGAAGATTGGTATAAATTGGTTCGACAAAAAGGAATCCTGAGGTTACCACTTGAACGAAGATTATGAGCCGTATTGCTCGCCGATACTGGGGGTGGGACCTTACTAGCAATGTATCGGGGCGTTATGCAATGGTACATCTTGAAAAACTGCATTAGTTTGTGTTTTCCACGCCTGTCCTGGAGGGTATCCCAGCAGGTTTCGGAGTATAATAGGGCTTTGCTGGCACTGACAGTTCCCCCGGTAACAACCCTAGCTGCAGCAACTTGAATTTTCTCTATATTAACAATGTCTCTTTCATTGCAGTTATCCCAAACCGTATCGGCATATTCCAATAGGGGTCTTACGAATGCAAAGTAAATTTTTTCCAGAACACATCTATCAAGTATGAATTTGTACTTTCGCATTAAGTCTATACGTGTCCAGGCTTTAGCACAGATATAATCAATGTGATTAGTCCAGGTACAAGTAGTATTCAATATAACACCTAAATGCTTGTGACTATCAACTTCGGCAATTTGCGTATTAGAAAACAACAAGGGTGGATGAGAACGGGGATTAGTTTTCCGAGATATGAGAAGACTTTCAGTTTTTTGTGGATTGAATTCGACCAGCCATAATCTAGCCCAATTTTCTATTGTCGCCAGATCGCGATTGATTACATTAGCTGTTTGGGCAGGATTTTCAACAATAAGATAAAGAGATGTGTCGTCTGCAAAGAGATGCAGACTGCTGATCAAATTTTCCGTAATATCATTAATATAGATGAGGAATAAAAGAGGACCAAGAATCAAACCTTGTGGAACTCCAGAACAGACAGCTCTCTAAGAGGAGCACTCGTTTGCTATAACAACCCGCTGGGATCTATCAGGGAGATATGATCTGAGAAAATCCAGTAATTCCCCCCTAATTCCGACCTTCTGCAATTTGTAAAGCAATCCGGCGTGCCAAACTATATCAAACGCTTTACTAACATCCCAGAAGACCACTCTGACCTCCTTGCCATCATCCAGAGCACGACAGAATTCGTCGTATATATCTGATAGTTGGAGAACTGTAGAGTCCCGAGGTGTAAAACCAGATTGAAATGGACTAAGGGTATTATTATCACTCAGGAATTTCCATAGACGCTTCAAGATGCATTTCTCAAATACCTTGCCTACACAGCTAATCAAAGATATAGGACGATAATTCGTGACTAAGTTAGAGGGAGGTTTTTTCAGAATTGGAGATACATTAGCTTTTTTCCATGCAGTTGGAAAATAACAGTTATTCAACAGGATATTAAACAGGATCGATAGTGGTTCACACAAGGACGTTTCACACTCTTTTAGTAGACGAGGGCTGACCAAATCCGGACCAGAGGCTTTGGACACATTTATTGCTGTCAGTGCTTCATAAACATCGCGGCAGTGGAGCGTTATATTATCAAGTATTTCATCGCATGGTAGAACAGATGCTGGCAACGAGGCTTTAGAATCATCTACGCAAGAAATAGTACAGAAATAACGGTTGAGCACCTCATCTTTCTCAGTGTTCGACAAATACGTTCTGTTTTGGTGAGTTATAGTTGGGATCCCTAATGAAGTATTATTTCCTATGAAAGATTTAAGGGTCTTCCACCATTGTGCTAATGAAGTCTCTGAGCTTTTCAGCACGTTTTGAACTTTAGATAAATGGATCATTTTGGCCTTTCGTATCGCTGAAACGACCTCATTCCTCTTACGTCTGTATTTATACCATGCTTGAGGAAGACCACTCCGTTTGGCTGCATGATACAATCGTTTTCTTTGTCTGATAAGTAGTCTTATGTTATTGTGAAACCATTCAGGTTGGTTAGTTCTCGAGGTTGTGTATTTATTTGGGATATGCTTTGATGCCAAATGGAGTATTTTATTGGTAAAATCAGATACAATAGTGTCCAGATTGGG
This sequence comes from Pictodentalium vernedei, assembly GCA_031216915.1. Taxonomy (NCBI): domain Eukaryota; kingdom Metazoa; phylum Mollusca; class Scaphopoda; order Dentaliida; family Dentaliidae; genus Pictodentalium; species Pictodentalium vernedei. The sequence continues at coordinate 129,136,404 of CM062289.1, forward strand.
GGTTATCAAATATTTCGTCCCATTGTTCGTTAACGATTGCATTATTTAGATCGATGTAGTTTCCTAATGCATAAGCCCAGACACGTCTCTTGAAAGCAACATGAGCTGATTTTGCGAAGTCAATTTCGATAACAATTGGTTTGTGATAGCGGATCATGTCTGGAAAGAAGGGATCTAAAACTTCACACGACACCACGTTCACTGACTGAGACATGGCAAAGAGGTCGAGCAGCGTCGCTGAAGTTTCGGTAATGCATGTCGGATCATTGACAAACTGGGCCAAGTTGAAACATCTGGCAATTTCTAAAAATTTGCTTCCTAGAGGCATAAGTTGATTATCATTAAAATCACCAGTAACAATAAGATCTTCAATTTGGGTATCTTTGGCCTTTTCAATGGAGGCGGAAATAATATTCCACGTTTCGGGTGGACTATTAGGTGGGCGGTAAAACACACCCAGCAAAAGTGGCTTACCATGTTTTGTGACAACTTCAGTCCAAACACACTCAATATTTACTAACTCAAGATTAGGTCTATGTCGGAAGGAAATGCCCTCCCCCCCTCGTCGACCGGTCCTTACGTAGTGGCTCCTGAAAGCTGGGCAGAAGTACATTAGATATCGGAGTGTTATCAGTTAGCCACGTCTCGGTGAGAGCCAGAATATCAAAGACCAGCGATTCACATTTTATAATGTCTAATTTCGTTTGTACATCTAAGCTTTGTACATTCAAATGGCACATTTTTAATATATTTACTCTCTTATTTGAGTCTGTAGGATTTGGGCCTGGGTTCAATTCAATATCGCCCGATAATATAATTAATACTAGCAAGAGCACTGTTGGTGCGAGAATGGGAGCCAAAAGTGTTAAATAAAAAACTCTGTCAATCACCGAAACACCTGTACCCAAATTATAATTAAAATGTGGTTCCAATGACCATGCATTTTTGTCCCCAAGCGTAACTGGACAATCGAACAAGCTGAAGAATAATGCAAGCATAACAGTGAGGGCGTTAAGTAGGCTGCTTCCCTTCCAGCGCATATGCATGTAGCATAATATACAGCATATTTGATGTTTTTGGAGCTTATTTTTAATGCCGTGACAATAGACAACACTATTAAAAAAAACAATCCGAGCTCTGTAGACATTTATGTTACACATTTATGTAATATCAGCATCAACCAGTCGGGAAAGTACTCGGATGATTTTGTTGTTTACAATTTTGTGGTACCGTTTCAAGTTTACATACTGGTTGGCAAGAGTAGTAAGTTCTGAATAAGACTGAAAGAAGTAGTAATAATTTGTAATAGGATGCTGCAATACAAAAAAGAACATATTTACATGTAAATATTGTAAACCAGTATCAAACATATATGACACTGGATGAAGTGAATGAGTTACGATAGGCTGCAATGGAAGCTATTAATGTGGGCAGGTTATACATCACTGGCCTAGACTACCATTCATATCTATGTACATAAAACCATCTGGCATCTGACTGCGAAATACAAGAGTATGTCAGATCTTCATTAATCTAATTGGGACAATTAAAGGAGTGGATTAACTCTGTTGGTCTTCGGGAACACCCTAGTGGACAGACAAACTAATAAGATACCAGTCCATTTGTGAAATACAAATTATGACAAGCAAGTATTCAACATCACATGTAGAGGACACGCTGTGTTAACCTAGTTAGAACGATACAAACAATTGAATGCCATTCTCGTGCTTCAGATACACCCCAGTGTGCAAAACAATCTTATGTTGGTCCATGTAATTGTCATCACTAATTCAAAAAGGTAATAACAGGGCCAATTTTTTTAGACTAATTTGTGTTGCAAGGATTCATCGTGCGATTTACAGGGGTTTGAAAGAGCAAACCAGGGCATGTCGTATTTAGCATCACAGGTAGTCGATACACACCGTTAATGTAATTAGAACGATGGAGATAATGGAATGACTTGTTCTTGTACTACTGGCCTATTAACCCTTACCGGGGACGTACAGAAAGTTAACATGCTAAGTATGGTTAGCCCACTAGTAGTAGACTTAATAACTTTGTATTAAGATTTGTTTTGTCTAACGGAAAGTTAACCCTTTACCGAAGACGAAGTGAGAGGTATATATACTTGGTGTGGGTAATTCCACTAATCACAATTTATATGTAAACGCCACCATCTCCAACTTTTGTCCCATCCGACCGTGCTCCAAGAGCTGAGTTAGATGGCACAAAGCAGCTTGGTAATTAGCATATGACTTTGGTTTTGTCTAAAGGAAAGTTAACCCTCCACCGAAGACGAAATGAGAGGTATATATACTTGGTTGTGGGTAATTCCACTAATCACGATATATATGTAAACGCCTTTATCTTCAACTTTGTCCCATCCGACTGAGCTCCAAGAGCTCAGTCATATGGAACAAAGCCGCTTGATAATTTGCATATATCTGCACCACTTGAGCATGCAGTATTGACCACTAGGTTTCACTACAGGTCCATTAACACTCCATAAGAGACAGATGGAAAGTTAACATGCTAAATATTGTTTAGTCCACTTACTACAGACTTAATCAATTCACATTAAGATTTATGCTTAGCAAAAGAGAAATTGACCCACTACCAGGAACGAAATGGAAAATATACATACTGGGTGTGGAATGGTCCACTGATTGCGATTTACGATTCACGTGTGTGTTCAGTTATTTCCAGCTGTATTCCACCTGACCCAGCTCCAAGAGCTCAGTCAGATGACATAAAGCCACTTAGTTATCAACCACTAAGTTATCAGTAGATAACTGCACTAATTTATACGAGGTTGTACAACATGTCCATTAATCCTCAACCAGAAACATACAGAAAGTTGACCTCAGACATGCAGTAAGGTATGGTTTGGTCATCTGATAGTAGACAGAAAAATTAACCCTCAGCCACTAAAAAAGATGGAAAATATAGAAACTGGGTATGGGTTGATCCATTGGTCACAATTTACGTATGAATGCAGTTAATACAAATTATGTCCCATCTGGCTAGGCTCCAAAAGATCTGCGTGTCCATCTTGGATCCTAAATGAATTGTTTAAGTGAACTGCTGCTTCTTATAATAGCAGCCATAACTAGATTTGATGAAAACTTGACTCAAGAAATCATTGGTAAAAAAATCTACACAATTCACTGTGGAAAAGTTGGTTGAATATCCTCAAATTTTACTCATTTTAACAGCAAGAGATTTCCTGTCATGGGAAGGAATATCTGCCAGATGCATGTAAGGACTTAAACAGCCAGTGACAACAGTTGAGTAGTGAACAATGTAAAAGAAAACCATAAGAGAACAGAAGTGAATGCCACAGCCAGTGTAAAAGTTTCAGCACATTTTGAACTAGAACTAGGTCATTCACTGTTAGAGTTCATCACACAAGGTCTTTTAACGAGGTCTTTTAGTGCACAGATTTAAAATAATTGTAAAATTTCTACCCTAAATGTTTCCTGAGCAGAATCAATGCATAACACCATCTATATTCATTGTGTTGTCTTTATTCGTACTGTGTTTGACAGTTGTGTTCACAGAATTTTTGGAGTTACTGCTGAAATATCAGTATCATTAAGTCATTCAATGAAGTTGAAATGACTTAAAAAGGCTAATGATCGCTATAAGTCATTTCAACTTCATTGAAGTTGAAATGACTTATAGCAATCATTTGCCTTTTTTAGTCATTCAGCAGGATTGAAATGACCTATAGCGATCATTAGCCTTTTTTTATTTTTTTTTTTTTTTATTCGGACAATCATTTCCACAGTTTTAAAACTACACTCACAAAATTTTGCTCTGATGTAAACAATATTCTACTTTTAATGTATTGGAGCCCAATTTTTTATTTTTCACCTTTATCGAAAACACTACCCAATTTAATCTTTTTCTTTCAACTTTTATAATCAATGTCTGTACCAAGCCTCCCTCTTTCAACTCGCATATCTCATCTCCTGCAAAATCCATATCTAAAAATGTTGTGTTATCCTAAGAAAATCTCAATCGTTATGGCAGATCTCGGAGGCGACATCGTAGGGGGTCAGAAAATTAAAGTACAGCAGAAGTTTTTTCAAATTTTAGTATAATTTAGAGCTCAAAGAATTAAGACATAGCTGTATTTTTGTTTTTTTGATTTATAGCCATTTTTGACCTTTTTACATCGCTTCCAATTTAGGAGTTATTTTGCACATTTCTCATTGAAAATGCTCATTTTCAAAAATGCACACCTGCTCATTTTCAATAATGCACACCTCCATATAAATAATACACAGAGCTATGAAATTTCACACACTTTTAACTTCATGATGGCTCCATTAAATAATAATAAAATAATAATGTCAATTTGACATTCTTTTCATGAACTTTTAATATCTGCCCACTTGTTGAATGCTAATGCTCAAATTGTCCAATAAAACCATATTTTAGAATGCAATCAGTTTTAAGCCGATGAACAATTTGTCTGGGGCTACTGTCGGGGTGACATTGGAAAAATTAAAGTTTGAAAATTTAGTCAGTTGTAGAACATGAAAAATAAAGAGACACTGTCTATGTATTTTTTGAATTAAAGTCATTTCAAAATTTTTATATCAGTTTAAGTTCTTACACCCCCTCCAATTTTGTTGCACCCCACCTCAACAATGACAATACATAACCTCCCATAGAAACTAAACACACAGTGCAAGTGATAGTTGGGATGATGTTTAGGCACATTTGTATGCTCATTGGCACAACAAATTGAACGCTATGATGTCAGATGTAACGGAGATGCAAAAAATCTAAAAATTAAATTCAACTTACAAAAGGTTTGACTATCTGACCTTATAACATCCACGTTTCCAAACACAAAGTTGAATAAAATTTTGAAATATGACATCAGATACAGGAGATGTGAAATAAACAACTATGGGGGTACACCCATCCCTTTTGCACAGAGCCTTATGCTCCCCCTCCCCAAACTACAAAACATAGCACTAAATTTATACAACAGGAATACTAGAGGAATAATTGAAGACAAGCATTGCCAATTTTTATTCACAAAGCCTGAAAAAAGGGTCAACAATTTTAGAAATTTAAATTTTAGGTGGTTTTAGTATTCGTGGTCCCAAATACAAAGATGAAAAACTTTGAAAAATCTGACATCAAACACGTAAGATATGATCTTAATATCATCGACATATTATTCCATTATTTGAGCCATTTTGGCCAGTAAAATTAAAAACTCTATCTTGTGATTCATCTACTTCATATTTATAAATGACACAGCAATCAAACTTCACATACTGTTTTCTGATCATTTCAAATTGTGCAATTTCCATTTTGATTTCAAATTTACACACCCAATGTCAGTGATGCAAATTTTACATTCTTTTATTGTACCTTTTATTTCAACCTCATTTTCAGCCTCGGCATTTCAAAATTTTCAAAATATAATCTCCACAAAAACCATATCTAAAAATGTGGTTCCACCTGAGGAAATTCCCAATCTTTTATGGTTGAACTCAAAGAGAACATCATAGGGTTAAAAATTAACATATGTCAGAATTTTTTGAAATTTTAGTGTGCTGTAGAGGTAAAAAAAAATTAGAAGATAGGTTTCATTTTGTTTTTCGATTTATCGCCATTTTGACGTTTTTATATCACTTCAAAGTTTAATCTATTTTGGTCATATCTCATTAACCCATTGAAACCAAGAGACCACTTTTCAGTTCAAGTGACATGATGTGTCATACTTTCATTAACCCTTTACCTAACATGAAAAGCAGACGACACTTGCAAACAAAATTCTTGAATAACTATTTTTTTCATTTTTTGTCTCAAAAACATAGGTTATGACCCCTCATTGGAACGAGCTCGACGAGCTCGTTCCAAAGAGGGGTCATAACCTATGTTTTTGAGACAAAAAATGAAAATATAATGAAAATTAATTGGCGATTTCTGTGAATAGCGCTGGCCGGTTTTGGCCATTACGTTGGGTAAAGGGTTAAGTAGGACAACTGCTAATCTGAAATATGGGGTAGTCCAATTAATATTTTCAATGTGCAGCCCCAGGGCTGCACACTGAAAATATTAATTGGCCTACCCCCAGGTAATAAATATGAACTCTTCCAATTGCTTCCATTGAACTGACATGGAGATACCACCAGGGTTCAAAGGGTTAAAAATCTTTGTAATTCCAGTAGCCAGCATATATCAATTACACAGCTATGGAACTTCCCACCCTGTTTTGTAGTCATTTGAAATTCTTAACCTCTATTTTTGAATTAAAATTAAAATGCCCCTATCCTCCTCCCCCACCCCACCACTCAATGCCAGTGATGCCATTTTATGTTTTTGTGTTTATCTTCTCTTTTCAACTGCATTTTTAACATTTCCCTTTTCAATATTTTGGAAATATAATTGCAATACACATCAGACTTGGACTCCCAAATGGCATTGGTCACAAAATGGTGTTGGCTGTGCTTCCTAGAATGACTGGAAATTGACTCTAACCGACTGACCATTCAGTAGTTTGGGGATGGCCAACAAAATGTTGGGCTACGTAAAAATTCTTGGGGAAACTGCTTCTTTATCATTAACAAGTATTAATATTCCATGAAATTAAAATTTTTATAGCCTCTCAAGGCAAAAATCTAAAAATCTATCTAGACACAAGAAAGCTGATTTACTGGTAGTGCTAGAAGCCCATATTTGGGCTTTATTCTGAACTGCAGGTACCTAAAGTTAAAGGCTTCATATTCTGTGTATGTCCTTCATATACTACTCAAAGTTTGCTGAGCACCAAATATATTCAACTACCTGTTTACGTTTTAGTTGAAATATTGTAATGAAAAGTGTATATATTTTTTATTTAATTATATCTTTAATGATTTAAGGACAGAAATTAAGATTTTATTTGTATTTGACATTATTTTTTGGCTTTTGAATACGATAACCATGGAAAATGGATATTATTGGTAAAAGAAAAAATTTGTCAATATGCCAAAAAGTTGACGGAGTGAACTGGTATGGGTTCAATATCGAGTATGAGACCCATTACTGTTAATTACAGCTTGACAACGCTTTCTCATGCTCGCAATCAGATTCCTGGTGGTCCTTTGTGGGATGTTGTTCCATTCTTGGACCAGCGTGGCACCAAGCTCCTGGACACTTCTTGGCTGGACTGGATGGCTGAAATTGCAAGCTGCAACTCATTCCAGACAGGGCTCGATTTAACTGGATTAGCATAGCACTTTGCTCTCCAATTTCTGAATTTTGCTATTCAAGATTTATTAGTTTCAAGTGCTTTTGGATCAACTGCTAATCAATTTTCCAGGATGAATAGTAAATTGCTATTCAAAATTTTCAGATTAAATCAAGCCCTGATTCCAGACATGTTCAATTGGATTGAGGTCAGGGGATCTTGCTGGCCAGTCCATACGCACAATCCCCTCCCTCTGTCGGTACTCCCCAACAGCATGGGCAACATGAGGACGGGAATTATCGTCCATCAGAATGAATCTATCATCCACTGCACCTGCATACAATCTGATGTGGACATCCAGGATCTCATCAATATACCGTTGTGCAGTTGTATCACGTTCAAGGACACAGAGCTCTGTGCGTCCATCCCAGCTGATGCTGCCCCAGACCATGTTTGACCCTCCACCATAGCGGTCATGCACAGGAATGTTGGCTGCATGGAATCACTCTTCTAGTCTTCTCCATACCCTAGAATGCCTATCTGCGTGGTCTAGGCAGTATCTTGACTCATCTGTAAAAAGGACAGGTCGTCAATCTTCTCTGGTCCACCCAACGTGGTCCATGGTCCATTCATATCGTGCCTGGCGGTGGTTCGGGAACGCGAATACATGGTCTTCTCAATTGGAGACCACCTTCGTGCAACCTTGCCCGGATAGTCTGCGTCGAAACATTTACCCTGGATGCATTCTGAAGGACACTGCAAAGCTGGGTTGCTGTGGCAAAGCGGTTCCCACAGGCCTGAATGATCGATAACCAGTCTTCAGCTGCAGATGTTGCCCTGTCTCTGCCACCACCATGCCGTCTTACTGGTGTGCCATACTGCTGAAATCTTGCCCACGCTCTGGTGATCACCGGATGGTGCACACCAAGGGCTTCACCAACCTGACGATGGGTAGCCCCTTCTCCACATCCCTACAGCCCGCCACATTTCTGCTTCAGACAAATGTCTTCTTACATTTGCATTTGCCATATTCAATCATTAAATCACAAGGGTTTGTGTTGAAATGAAGACTGAATACCCTACACATGTCATGTACATGTAGACAGTACACAACAACATCATGAAAATCAAGGGGTACATGCTTTCCATGACTGTCACGAAAAGTCTGCCTGTCAAGAGGGCTAATGTAAACACTAGGGACCATCCCAATACATTCCTCAATCATATCCACCAAAAATATCGCAAATATGTCACCAGCAAATTTCACAATGATGTGTCAAATAGTTTATGCTTAGCAAACTTTGAGTAGTATATTATCTTGGAAGTAAAATTACTTCATCTCCATCGATTTGCATTGTTACAATTTATGGGAGGGTGCCTACAGGCACTCTCCCATAAATTGTAACAAGACAAAAACTTGTGAACAAATCCTGAGAGTGAGAAAAAATTTAGCACTCCATTAGTTAAGTTACTCAGACTTTAGCATTCAAGATGCAATATATGGCTAACTGATCATCCGTTTGCATAGATTTAAATTTGGTCAACCACCACGCAAACGATACAGGCATTCTTGTCACATTTTGCACACTGCTTTGCGATTTCAAAACCATCTAGTTGTTGTTATTTATTTATTTATTTATTTATTTATTTATTTATTTATTTATTGGTGTTTAAGGTCACATCCTTATGCACAATGGCTAATCTTGACCGTGACAGTTTTTACGGGTGGAGGAAGCCGGAGTACCCAGATGTTGTTTCATTACAATTGGATGAGAAGATATATATGCAGTTGTAGTACTCAAAGCATTTGAAATTTGTTTATGTTGCTGAGTGTTCATATGTGATAAGGTGTTGACAGATTAGATATTGGTGTGGCTAGATATTTCTTGCTTGCAGGAATATTTACATCATTCAATTTTTAGATTAGGCCTAAAAAAGTTAAAAATCTGTTTCTCAGGCCCTCCCACTTGGTCTTTTTGGCTGCCACATGCTCTCTTTTTATAACCAAAACAAACTTAGCAAAAATAAAAATTAAAATGGTTTATGTCTGATATTTTACCCAAGTTAATAAAACTGATAAATTTGTCCCTTGAGTGCAACAAGGCTTTGCAATGATTTAGTACAGTGGAGCCCACTTAATTGGATATTTCGTAATTGTATATCCCAGTTAATTGAATATAATTTTCAAACACAAAACCATTTACCATACCTTCAGTACAAATTTGATCTGTTAATTGCAGATGGGTTGTAGAGTAAACTCCTGTTAATTGTATATAAATTTTTGTAATATGTCGAAAAAATCACTGTGACACGCACCAAATTCCCCTTATATATCAACCTTTTTGACCTCACTACATCCAATACAGACATTTATTCCATTATATATCTTTTGACAGAGCTCTTTGAGCTCTGTCAAACAAGATATAATAGAATAAATACTCAGTTTGCTTCCAGAACACAGGAAACTGACCAAATCCCTGTTAATTGTATACTCCTGTTAATTGAATAATTTTTGCTGGCAAAATGGATATTCAGTTAAGAGGATTCTACTGTATTACAAAGACATCCTGTACTCAAGGGATGCAATACACAATCATCCATGCTATTCTGTAGATTATGAGGCCTAAAACATAAAACAAACTGAGAACATGAACTACTGACAGCAAAGAAATAATTGCAAAAATAAAAAATAAAATAAAAAAATGCCCACCCACATGCAAGTTTACAAAAAATGGCCTGTGAAACAAAAGATCTACTTTGTGGGGCCTCAGTGCTTTTCTTGCTCTGTGATTTGAAAATTTTCTGTTCATTACAATACCAGCACCATCAATCATGCACTTCATCAAACAGGAAAGTTTATTTATACCTATTCTATTTCTCTTGAACCACACATCTTAATGTTCAGGTATACCATTTCCAGTGTGAGTAGTAATGTAAAATGGTTTATTATTTCCACATTTGTCTACAGGGCATTTTTATGCATACAATTTATAAATTGAAACATTGCACCTTTCACTATTAACTGCAATGGCCTACAGTTTAGGTTCAAGTGTACAGACTTCCCTTGGATTGTTCAGTTACATGTTTGGAGTTAGTATGTTGGGGAGTATGACAGCTGTTTGCCATTGCTCGGTGGTTCTCTCTGGGTTCTACTCCAGCTTCCTCCACCCCTAAAACTGTCCCTGGCCATTAGTTATTGGATGGAAACCAAATTCAAGATGGCCACCATGGAAGCCACAATGAATTGGCCACTGGTGGCTATCTTGGATCAGCTGACTTGTCAAAAATCAAAAGGAAGCTTCCTCTAGACACCAGCAATGCATAATTAAAAAATAAAAATGATCGGAGTCAGCATTCATTAGTTATTGGACAGGAACCAAATTCAATATGACTGTCATATTTTTGTTTATTTTGAAATTCCCACCTCTGATATTCCTTAATTTCAAATTAAATATACACAAATTATACATCAAAATGAAGGCTTGAGATTTATAGAACACGAAACACATATACATTCAACTCATAGAGTTTACAGCAGGCAACACTGGTTACTGGAAGTCTGCTACCATATTCATACCAGAACTGATAAGCAAATAATATTTCACGAGAACAACTTGTGGCCAAATGTGCTTCACATGTCCAAGAACAAAGCTAGGGCATTCAAAACACTTTTGAATGCAGCGATAGGACTGCATTTGGGAAAAGGACAACACTGTTTGCATTTTTTTATTGAAGATGGATTCCATGTTCGACAGACATGCACAAATCACTTGATACCACAAATTTCCATCGAAAAACAAAATCGTAATTCTAAGAAATTTCAATATGGCAACTGTGCAGTCTCTATATAATAACAGTATGCTGTATGAAGGCGATCTTTCTCATTATTTGATTTTGGACAGCATTGTATATCGATGCTTTTTCCGTCTGATGACGTTGACCGGAAATCGACAGAACATTTGTAAGTAAACAAAAGCGAAGGTTTTGGAATTTACCCCATGCAGCTCTGCCACTGCCTTATGAAGAATTTTGATGCCTTAGCTTTGTTGTTGGATATGTGAAGCACATTTGGCCACAAGTTGTTCTCATGAAATATTATTTACTTATCAGTTCTGGTACGAATACGGTAGCAGACTTCCAGGAACCAGTGGTGCCTGCTGTCAACTCTGTGAGTTGATTTCATATATTTTCCGTGTTCTATACCTCCCAACCTTCATTTTGATGCATAATTTGTGTATATTTAATTTGAATTTAAGGAATATCAGAGGTGGGAATTTCAAAATAAACAAAATTCCATTACTTATATAACACCTTAATCAAGCAACATTCAGGAAGGATGCATCTGATTTGTTAGGCAAAGTGTTACTCAAGTTATTACAGTTGAGAATTGTAAGATCAATCAATCTACCATCACCATTATGTTTATGTACAAAATGTTGTATCGAGGTCTCGCTTGTTTCTTAGGCTATATCCCAACTTGTCTTCGACTCGCTGAGTTATGGCCTTAGAAACAAGAACTTGACTCTGTAACAACACTTGCTCTTGTTTCTAAGGCTCTTCGACTTGTCTTCATCGAGGTATGGCCTAAAAAACAAGAGCTCGAGTCTTGAGACATTTTATACATACACATAATGGTGATAAAATATATGTATCAAGTATACCTTCTATCATTGCCATTTTCACATTTATGTGAGTGATACATACATATTATCACTACAGTGAAGTGATCTGGGTTGTAGTATCACATCGAGTCGAGGAGGTCAGATCGCCAGAACAAACGAGCTGCCGCAGGCTGCGAGTTTGATCCGACGATCTGACCTCATCAACGAGACGTGATGTGACGATCCAATTCACTTCACTGCAGCGATAAAAGGTTTATTATATGACTTCTAGTTCAACATCACATGCCAATGCTAGCAATTCCACCAACCTTTTTTTTGGTAAATTGGATTGAAGTAAAAAATAACTATTTTTGTTTACACTTATTTTTTGTAACTTGGTGTTGTCACACTCAACTCGAACATTGATAAGTGAAAATTGCCCCGAAACGTTTCTTTAACGTCCCAATCATCTTCACAATCCATTTTGATTGTGTTTATAAATCGAAAATTGAAATTTTATTCATTTTTTACAAAGCCAGAAGCAATGGTTGCTAGCAGACGAAACTGTAAACAAATCCAGACCACCGTCTGAGTGCACCCACTCCAGCTCGGAGTAAAGAACTCTCTTCGACCAGAACAGATAAAAATGCATTTTCGAACGCACCCATAAATAGTCCATCATATTATAGTGATATGGAATCGGATTCCACACTGTGGATTTTAAGGGAACAGGAAAAGATCATCAGACAATAGTAATGTTTCGCAGTTAAATAACGTAGTCATACAATAAACAAGAGCAACACGGAGCATGGCATATGCCCCCTCCAGCAATATCATGGATAGAATTACAAAAAAAAACCAAGATCAGTCTTGCAGAACTTTAGTTGTAGAGCGAAAACCAATTTCAAGTGTATTTAACATTGTAGGTCACTGTGACCTTGACCTTTGGCACATCATGGTCAAAATAAATAGGCTTCTTCCACTCATCATACCTAATCCACATATGAAGTTTGGTAAAGATCCGGTTGGTAGAACTTTAGTTATAGAGCAGAAACCAATTTCAAGTGTATTTAACATTGGAGGTCACTATGACCTTGATCTTTGGCACATCATGGTCAAAATTAATAGGCTTCTTCCACTCATCATACTTAATCCACATATGAAGTTTGGTAAAGATCTGGTTGGTAGAACTTCAGTTATGGAGCGGAAACCAATTTCAAGTGTATTTAACACTGGAGGTTACTGTGACCTTGACCTTTGGCAGATCATGGTCATAATAAATAGGCTTCTTCCACTCATCATACCTAACCCACATATGAAGTTTGGTAAAAATCCAGTTGGTAGAACTTTAGTTAATTGACAGAATTTGAAAAGTTAATGGACGGACAATGGACGACAGACATGGTGATGACACAATGCCCCCTCCTCAAAGAGGCAGGGGGCATAAAAATGGTATTTTTAATTTATTCAGTTCCAGTTATCTCTGGGAAATGTAACTGCTCTTCTTTATCCAGTGAGTTACGCAATGGTACCAATGTTTATGTCGATGGGTGAATTTCACATTGTGGGTTAACACAATCTTTCCTGAAACCTGCTGAAAGGTACCTATCCTGCTCATATTCATTCTAAGTACTCTGCCTTGTTGTAAACCTCAATAATGTTTCTGATCATTTTTTTAAAAAATCCTATCACAGAAGAAAGATGTATCCCAAAAGAAAAAAACACTTTTTATGAGGTACTGAACACCACCCACTCACCACCCAAACCTTGTGTATGTAAGAAGTTGCAGACCACTCCATTCCACACCCCCCCCCCCCCCACCCCCAACAATGTTTTTTGTAGGTGATACCATAATGTCTCTAAACCAACATCTATGGACTTTGTCCGTGAGGATTTTGACTATGTACCCAATTTGTCATGTGTTCCTGAGATATTTTATGCAAGGCTTCAGCTGTTTAATGTCAAATGAAAAAATGTGCGTCATAATAGTAGAAAACAATTACATGGGAGAGAAATCTAGGGAGGTGGGGGGGGGGGGATATCCAGAGGGAACATATCCTGCTCCATCATGTTTTACTGGCCAATGCCATTTGGATGTCATTATATTGGGGGGTTGACCAAGCCTGAATATAAGCAAGGAGGTTCCCAGAGGGTAATTTGCTGATACTATCCCATACAGTGGGCCAATTTATCCTCCAGATACATCTTTCTGTTTTGGATTGAGACCTTTATTCAGACTGAGGTTCACAGGGGGTAAATTTTGTGATGCTACCCTGCTGTGCATTTTGCAGATGACAGTCTGCTTATTTTCAGGCTTAGAGTTGACATTATGTCAAGTGCAAGACTGTTTACAGATACTTGAACTAATTTGTTGTCTGCTCATATGCATGTCAGAATATTTTCTTCAACAAGTTGGGTATTTGCATGAATTTGGTCTCCAACAACTTTCACAAGAATGGAACAAGTGTCCTCATAAAATTTTATGCTCTGTAATACAACTACTGCAGTTCTCATATTTTTTTGAGTTATAACAAAAAAGAAAATTGTGATATAGAAATGGATAAAGTTCAGCAAATGGTTCTTTTTGCACTTGGTGAAGGAAAAGTTACTGAAAATGGATTTGTGTATACAGATATATGAACACTTTTTGTGAAACAAATTTATTACATTTTTAAATAATAAGTGATATGTCATCTATAATAATGAAGAAATGATGTGATGAAAACAAGTATGATAAATGAATGAAAGTGTCAATGACACCGTAGCTCAACTTGACAAACTTGAACTTGGTAAGTTGTAAGTGAAATTGCAAAATTGAAAATCACTGGTTCCAATGCTATTTGGTAAAACTTCAACATAACAACATTATGTGTGCACAACATTAGAGCAATTCATGCATTTTTAAATGTAAATTGTAGTGCTGGCTAAAGGCAAGTGTTGTTACACAGATGCAAAAAGTTCAAAGGTCACTGTAAACAGCAACATTTTTCCCAGAAATGAAAGCTAATTAACAGCCCTTAACTAGAGGACTCACCTAATGTGCACACCAAGTTCTAAAACAATCCTATGATACATGCACCCTGTATGCCACAAATGCATTAAATTCAAAGATCATTGCTGACAGCAACATGTTTTGATGGAAATGGAGGAAAATCGATAGTTCACATCTAGAGGTTACCCCAAACATGCAAACCAAGTTTTACACTGATGCATTCATAAATTCATCCTTCAGGGCCTGCCAAAGAAAATGATGATGCACAAATGCAATAAGTTCAAAGGTTATTGCTAACGGCAACATTCAGCAATGTTTTTCAAGAGAAATGAAAGAAAATCAAAAGCTCCCATCTGGAGGTTGTCCAAACAAGCACACCATGTTTCAAAGTGATCGAATCGTAAACGTGAAATGTGTGGTGTTCCAAAGGAAATTGTCGACAGACAAAATGGCAAAGTTGAAGGTTGTTGCTCACGGCAACATTTTTTGATGGAAATGGAAGAAAATCTATAGCCCTCATCTAGAAGTCACCCAAAATAAGCATACCTAGTTTCAAACCAATCCATTCATAAACTTGATGCAAAAGCAGCAAAGTTCAAAGATCATTGCTAACAGCAACATTTCTAGACGGAAATGAAAGAAGATCAATAGCTTGCATCTCATCAAATCATAAATGTGACCTGTTCAGTGTGCCAAAGGAAATTGCCAACACATAAAAGGGCAAAGTTGAAGGTCTTTGCTAATGGAAACTCATTTGGTGGAAATGAAGCTCCCATCTGGAGGGCAACCCAAAAAACATACCAAGTTTCAAAGGAAATTCTGGCCTTTAAATTCATTTATTTTGGGCACACCCGTTTGCCCTAATTTGGGCACACTAAAACCAGAAATAACCAGAAATTATCATGTCATGTTTTATTACCATGCCTTTCTTGGTGTTTCTATGATAATATTAAGATGGAAGCTATTCTTATTTAAGCGATCACATGCAATCTCTGAAAATTTGGATACCTTCTCTGAGACCACTGAGCTAAAATATGGTGTTACCCAAGGCTCAGTATTCAGATCACTACTGTTCACAGTTTATACCTTATCACACGGTGATATCATAAGGAAGCACTCTGTAAATTTTCATCTGAAACACTAGAAACTGTTATACAGTCTATGGTCCTGTCTTGACTGGACTATTGCAACTCTCTTTATTTTGGACTTCCGCTGAAATCTATTAACCTGCTTCAGAGCATTCAAAATACAGCAGCCAAGATGATTACTGGCGCCAAAAAAAATTTGGCCACATTACACCAATCCTCAAATCCTTGCATTTGCTACCAGTTGAGTCCCGCATCAAATATAAAGTATTAATGATGACATACAACATCATGTGTGCCAAAGGAAAAGGTATGTATGTACGTACGACGACGGATTGGAAGTGACGGCAGTAGCTCAGGTTGACTTCTGATTTGACTCTGATCTTTGCCAATATGAACCAAACTAGAGTTGTCCCTCTTGATGTGTATCTTGATGCAACCAACTTCTTTTCTTCAAAATCATTCACCGTTTTCGTCAAACACAATCAGCATAATTGCTGTAACCAGCATAAATGGAGTGACATGAAGCCGAGTTTTTGTATGGTAAGGAATTAATGATGGCAATAAGTAAGGCTTGGGTGGATGAAGATAAGAAAGAAGAGAGCTGTGTTGAAAATTCAACTTAGAGTCTTAATCCTTTACCCATCGTAATGGCCAAAACCATCCAGAGCTCTTCTCAAAAATTGCCTATTAATTTTCATCATTTTTGTCACAAAAACTTGTTATGACCCCTCGTTGGAATGACCTCATCAAGCTCATTTCAATGAGAGGTCAAAACCTATGTTTTTGAGACAAAAAATGGAAAAAATTAGTTATTCAAGAATTTTTTTGGCAAGTATCGTCTGCTTTTCATGTTAGGTGAAGGGTTAAGGAGAGATTGGTAGAAGTGAGAGAAAAGGAAGCTTCAGACTTCGTGAATAGAATGACAAACAATAACACTGTTAGAAAACCGCTACAGATCTGACAACTTTTTGTATTTTTATGTGTGTCGATTTAATAAATAAAGAGGTTATTGCTTGGTTAGTTCCATATCAGCCAAGTCCAAACATGGCCTGAAAGTCAGTAATATAATTTTTTGTTTTGGAACGTCCTTTCAAAGAATTACCAAACCAAAAAATTATATTATGGACATTCAGGCCATATCTGGACTAATATCAGCCCAGTTATCAGGCCTCTGTAACTTCACATCAACCTTCAACCTTTGGTCTCAAGCTGACATGAAGTTAGTTACCTCTAGCTGATTTCTTTGGCTGATATGAAACTAACCATGTTATAACCTCTAAATAATAAGTTAAAAATATTACACATTCTTCCACCAAGATGCACTTTTGTTCTGAGTTTAACAGAACATTGAGATTCTAACTTACACTGCAGGATTCACTTGCTGCATCATACTGCAGACTTGGGTAGAATGTAAACCGGTAACATCTCAAATTAAATGTCTCCCAACCATCTGGACAATCTGAAATAAAATATTTATTTAATGTTAAAACTTTACCTAACATGATTATGATATATAACTGGAAGATGAAACTAAAAATTTTCATTTTTTGGCTCAAAACATACCTTATGACCACTCATTGGAATGAAATTGGAAATCTTGTTACAATGTGAGGTTATAACAAAGCTATACTTTAGACATAAAAACTGAAAACCAGATGCTCAAGCAAGTCTAAACTGCTCACCTGGATCAAGTTGCCATGGAGGAAATAAAAATGGGGGTGGGGAGGTGAAAGGAGAAATAAGGGTATTAGTATAAGGGATCAGATAGACAGAGGCCAGTCTTTCGACTGTTAAAACAGGAGGTGTGAAGTATACTGCTTGCTACCATTTGAAGCGAAGCCCAGCATTGGAAAAATGTTTCTAAGAAAAACATCAACGAACAACTCCACACCATTCACTTCACCCCACTGGTGTACATTGAATACAAAGTACAAAAATATTACCAAATTTATTTGAGTTCTGTATTATAAATGAAATGCAACTTCAATGAGTCAATTGTTAGCCAATCAGATTATTCACCACAGAATGTATGAGTGAAAAGACAGTGAGTAGTATTACTGGACTTTGAAGTTTGTTGTACAGTGGAACCCTGTTAATTGAATAGCCACTTTGCTCCTGAAAATTATTCAATTAACAGGAGTATTCAATTAGCAGGTATTGTGTAATTTTCCTGTATTCTAGAGATAAACTTAGCATTTATTCTATTATATCTTGTTTGACAGAGCTCATAGAGCTCTGTCAAATAAGATATAATAGATTAAAAGCCTGTATTGGATGTATTTAGGCCAAACAGGTCGATAAACAAAGGAAAACTGGGGAGAGTTAGGGAAATTTCTCAACAGGTTACAAGACCTATTATTCAATTAACAGGAGTTTACTCTATAACCTATATTCAATTAACAGATCAAATGTGTACTGGAGGTATGGTAAATGGTTTTGTGTCCAGATATTATATTCAATTAACAGGATTATTCAGTTATGAGATATCCAATTAAGTGGGCTCCACTGTATTATGTTGTTTCCATACCAATGCTCAGTAAGTGAAGTTTGATTAGTTTGAAGTCTTGGAATGATACAGCTTATAATTCATGGTGTATTGTTCACAATTTCGTGTCAACATGGTATTATTTGGCCTATTTTCCCACGAACAGATTTTAACCCTTTGCAGAAATCATGATATCAGAATTTGTTATTTTAATTGTTTCCCCCAATTCTTGAAACAATTCCAACAAAACCATATGTGACCCGTCATTGGAACAAGCTCGTTCCAATGAGGGGGGGGGGGGGGGGGGGAGGGTCACATGATATGGATGGACAGACAGATAATGGACTGACGACAGATGACTTTGCATCAGAAAAGCTCTGCTGACTTTGTCAGGTGGAGCTAATAAAACATAACAGAAATTCTGAATTTTTTATAAAGAACTTTATTGTGAAAACATAGCGGTTCATATAATTCGGGCTTTGATTTTTAGTTTCTTCACAACTGTTTTCACAATCATAAAGCAGTGGGACTAGTGTTGTTTTTTTTTTCGTATGGTCACAAATGTTTTTAGAGTGATAACATTGCATTCACTCCGAAGAATGTTCTGAAAAGTTGTTTTCATAGTAATCAATGTGAATGGCTGTGAGGGAGTAAAAGTGGTGGAAAGCTTTTAGTTTCTCGTGATGGAATATCATGTGGAATTAAACAAATTCAAACAACTTCGACATGGTGGTGGTGTAGAGGAAAAACATGTGTCTTGCAACTATAAAACAAGAGGGCAATAGTTTTGTAAGGGGTTCACACTCACACAATCACCCTCCTGACCCTAAACTTGCAACTAGGTCTATGTGCATGCCAAAATTACTTCTGATCAGAAGATCTTTCGTGCTGCATTATATACTGTGGAGAACACTGTTACTGAAATTATAAATGATGAGAATTCATTTTTAACCCTTACCTAACACGAAAGGTAGACGACACTTGCAAATAAAATTCTTGAATAACTAATTTTTTTCATTTTTTGCATCAAAAGCATAGCTTATGACCCCTCACTGGAACGAGCTCGTAGATCTCATTCCAATGAGGGGTCATAAGCTATGTCTTTGAGACAAAAAGTTAAAAAAAATAATGAAAATTGGATGGTGATTTTTGTGAATAGCGCTGGCCGGTTTCAGACGTTATGTTGGGTAAAGGGTTAAAACTGAAGCAATATGCTGTTGAACGTATTGTTAACAGACAAAGAGCCAGCAGGTGACCTGGTGAACCAACAACTTTGGATTTCTCAGTCGATACTAATTTCCTCAACTGAGATGATTTTCTCGTTGATGACATGAATATGGAAATATGTAGTCCTCAAGACATAATAAATCTCCACACCATGTATTTTGGTAATGAGAATCTGTCATGCCTATTGGGAATATCTGGTGTTATAACAATGCGTATCCCTGTTAAGCATGTCAAATTTTCATACTGGTCAAAGTACCATTAATTGTAATCTCCCCAAATACACCAAAATAAGTCCCAGAAATCATGACTATTTTCCACACAAGTACGGTACTATACTTTACGTGCATATTTTAATTTGTATTTTCATTTCATTTGCATCATTATTGTTTCTCATTTTAAATTAATTTTTTTTCTGTTTTAAGTGTAGTTTACTGAAATGACAAAAGTTGTAAAATAAAATATAAGAAAGGTTGAAAATTTGTTAACTGTATCTCACATGATCAAAACCAGTTGCCCAGTAGTTGTCAGGCCTATTATAAATGTGCCCTGTGGGCCATGTCAAAAAATGCTGATGCGATGCATAAATGCTCTAAATTCAAAGATCGTTGCTAACAGCGACAGTTTTTGATGGAAAAAAAAAGAAAATCGATAGCTTCTATCTAGGTCACCCTGAATAAGCATACCAAGTTTCAAAGCAACTCGAGAATGAATGCGCCTTCTGAAGTGTGCCAAAGGAAAATGTTAAAGCACAAATGCACTAAGTTTGAAGGTCCTTGCTTGTGGCAATGTTCAAGCTTTTTTTCTTTTTTTATGTAAATTCAAAAATATGCCCTGTAGGGAGTGCAAAAGGGATAAGTTGCAGTACATATGCACTAAGTTCAAAGGTTGGTGCTAAGGACCATGTCTTTCGATGTTAAAATTAATAGCTTCCATCTATTAAAATCTCCCCGAATACGCATACCAAGTTTCAAAGCAATCTATTCATACATATGCCCTATAGAGGGTGCTAAATAAATATATTGATGCATGCACAAATGCACCAAGTTCAAAGGCTGTTGCTATGACAACGCTTTTTGATGAACTTGAACCAAGTTTCAAAGCAATCCATTCATAAATGTGCCCTGTAGGGCATGCCAAAGGAATATGTTGATTCACAAATGCAATAATATTAAACGCCATTGCTGATGTATAATATTGTACACGGGTATTTTGTTCTTAGTACCTTGGAAATGATTGTTGTCTGAAGAATAAATCCGCTTTTAACAAGTCAAGGCCATAAGGGTCAAGGCCACAGAAAAATCAATATTGGAATTAAAATCAAAAGCACGCGAAATGGGTTATAAGGGTTTTTTCTAAATTAGGCCTAAATAGAAATGAAATGGAAAATTTTTGGCTTGAAGGAGGAAGAATGTCAGAGAAAACTAATACTATGATGACTATAAGAAAAATATATTAAAAAAGACCCAGACTTACCAGAGAGAGAGAAAGCGAGAGAGGGAGAGAGAGAGAAGTAGTCCAGTCAATCAAGTCAAATTATACCCCAACCACCAAGAAATTGCTATACAAATGTTTGTATTATTTTTGGACAGGAATCAGAACGCGAAAAACATAGGAAAAATCCCCATTAATCCCATCATGGGAAAATGGTTATTTTGGGGTAAAAACATTGAAAAATTCAGTAAAATCAGAGAAAATTGGAATTTTCTCAATACTCATTAAAAGGGTTCACAAACAACAATCATTTCCAAGGTACTAAGATCAAAATACCTGTGTACAATATTATACATGAAATCCCAATTACAGAACTCAAAAAATTGTGTGATTTTGGGGTGAAAATTGTGAAAAAGTAAATAAAATGTACGAAAAATTGGAATTTTATCACTACTTGTTCAAATGGTTCCAAGCACAAACACTGTCATCGTATTATACATTAAATTGGTATGAGTAATACCTCTCTTAAACTCCAAGTCAACGGTAGCAAAAAAAATGTGATTTGGGGGGTAAACTGTTTTAAAAATTACGGTTATATATCATCAATTTGACATTGATTTGGAGTTTAAGAGAGGTATTAATCATACTGATTTTGTGTATAATACGATGACAGTGTTTGTGCTTGGAACTTTTTGAACGAGCAGTGGTGAAATTCCAATTTTCGTATATCTTATTTACTTTTTCACATTTTTCACCTCAAAATTACTCATTTTCTTGTGTTCAGTAATTGTGATTTCAAGTATAACATTGTACACGATTATTTTGATCTAAGTACCACGGAAATGATTGGTGTTTGAACTCTTTTAATCAGTATTGAGCAAATTCCAATTTTCGCTGATTTTATTGTATTTTTAAACGTTTTTACCCCAAAATAACCATTTTTCCATGAAGGGATTGCTGGGGATATTTCATATGTTATTTTGCATACTAACTCCTGCCCATAAACAGTACAAAGGTTTAACAATTTCTTGGCGGTTGGGGTATAACTTGACTATTTTCATTTTCTTGCGAAGAAATAAGTCATCAAAAACATAATTTCTCATTGTGGGATTTTTGGGGATTTTTAGTATGTTGCTATTTAGACAAGTAGGCTTCACACAGAAGCAAAATCTATTGTACAGCAATTTCCTGTGGGTTAAATATCAGATTGACTGGACTAAAGAAAAGAAGAAGAATAAAAATCATTCAAGAAGTAAGAAAAAGAAAAAATAGGCCGATGAAATCGTCAGATGTGTACCCATACGCGCAACTAGTAGAAAGCTGTATGACGGAGGGCCACCACGGATGCTGACATTATGTACACCATACAAGGTATGGGTACATATAGAAATGGATTGAAGGAGTGTCTAATTTGATGGATAAAGGGTTAATATCTCCGGATCAAATTATCAGATTTACATAAAAAACTATACAGCACAGCACATCAGTAACCTGAATAAATATATAAAGAAACATGACAATCGGACTGATCTTTTTTGAGTTATCTCATGCCAAAGGGATTGGAGGAATTTTCAATTTGAAGGATAAAGGGTTAATATCTCCGGATCAAATTATCAGATTAACACCAAAAACTATACAGCTCAGCACATCAGTAACTTGAACACAAATATAAAGTAACTTGACAATCCAAGCAATATTATCAAGTTATCGAATGCCAAAGGGATTGGAGGAATTTTCAATTTGAAGGATAAAGGGTTAATATCTCCAGATCAAATTATCAGATTTACACCAAAAACTATACAGCTCGGCACATCAGTAACCTGAACACAAATATAAAGTAACTTGATAATCCAAGCAATATTTTTCAAGTTATCGAATGCCAAAGGGATTAGAGGAATTTTCAATTTGAAGGATAAAGGGTTAATATCTCAGAATCAAAATAACAAATTTACACCAAAAACTATACAGCTCAGCACATCAGTAACCTGAACACAAATATAAAGTAACTTGACAATCCAAGCAATATTTTTCAAGTTATCGAATGCCAAAGGGATTGGAGGAATTTTCAATTTGAAGGATAAAGGGTTAATATCTCGGGATCCAATCATCAGATTTACACCAAAAACTATACAGCTCGGCACATCAGTAACCTGAACACAAATATAAAGTAACTAGACAATCCAAGCAATATTTTTCAAGTTATCGAATGCCAAAGGGATTGGAGGAATTTTCAATTTGAAAGATAAAGGGTTAATATCTCCAGATCAAATTATCAGATTTACACCAAAAACTATACAGCTCGGCACATCAGTAACCTGAACACAAATATGAAGTAACTTGACAATCCAAGCAATATTTTTCAAGTTATCGAATGCCAAAGGGATTGGAGGAATTTTCAATTTGAAGGATAAAGGGTTAATATCTCAGGATCAAAAAACAAATTTACACCAAAAACTATACAGCTCAGCACATCAGTAACCTGAACACAAATATAAAGTAACTTGACAATCCAAGCAATATTTTTCAAGTTATCGAATGCCAAAGGGATTGGAGGAATTTTCAATTTGAAGGATAAAGGGTTAATATCTCGGGATCCAATCATCAGATTTACACCAAAAACTATACAGCTCGGCACATCAGTAACCTGAACACAAATATAAAGTAACTAGACAATCCAAGCAATATTTTTCAAGTTATCGAATGCCAAAGGGATTGGAGGAATTTTCAATTTGAAAGATAAAGGGTTAATATCACAGGATCAAATTATTCGATTTACACCAAAAACTATACAGCTCGGCACATCAGTAACCTGAACACAAATATAAAGTAACTTGACAATCCAAGCAATATTTTTCAAGTTATCGAATGCCAAAGAAATAGATACGGATGCCGGACGGACAGCTGGACGGATGGACAGATGGATGGACGGACAGACAGACGGACAGACAGATGGACAAAGGATGGACGAACGACGGATGGTCACCCTGGATGCCGGCATTATGTGTACCATACATAGTATGGGTACACATAAAAATGAAAGTGTCAATGACACTGTAGCTCAACTTGTCAAGACATGTACATGTATAGTATGTGACACAGCAATGACAAACATCTAGGTAATGACCTGATAAAAAAGGTACATATAAAGTATTGTAACGGTCTGTACATAAATACTGACCGTAGCCTGTAACAAATGTATAGGTAAAGTATTGTAAAGGTGGGTGACAGTCAGATGCTAAACTAGAAAAGAAATCTTTGAGTCCCAGAGTGAGTCTGACTGAACCCCAAAATATTTGTTCTCATAGCACAGTGATAACAAAGGCACCACAAAACACACTCATTCCTGTCCAAGATGAAAACAAAGGTACCCAAGAAGTTTCGTGAAGATCAGTTCATAAATACGAGCTATATAGAAGTTGTGACAAAAAACTGATTGGACCTAATTACGGTACAAAATGGCCACTGGCAGCCATCTTGAATTTTGGACCGCACTCAGAAACACTTGTTCTAGTCCCAAGGAGATAACAAAGGTACCCAAGAAGTTTCGTTAAGATCGGTTGATAAATACAGCCTCTAGCCCGAGCTGTATTGACATGTGGACTTACAGTGTATAAGTAGCACTAAATAAATCAAAATTCATCTAATTTGCATAATTTCTGAACTAGAAAAAAACCTGTACTGTATGTGATGTATTCCATTTTACTAAACATTCATACAAAAATTTATTCAAATCAGAACTTTCATACAGAAGTTCTGTACAAAAGACTGATTGCACTAATTTTGGTACAAAATGACTGCTGGTGGCCATCTTGAATTTCGGACCACACCCAAAAACACCCGTTCTCATCCCACGGTGATAACAAAGGTACCCAAGAAGTTTCGTAAAGATCGGTTCATAAATGCGGCCTCTAGCCTGAGCCGTTTCAAAGTTGTGCACAAAAAATTGATTAGACCTAATTTCGGTACAAAATGGCCACTGGCAGCCATCTTGAATTTTGGACCGCACTCAGAAACACACGTTCTTGTCCCAAGGTGATAACAGAGGTACCCAAGAAGTTTTGTGAAGATCGGTTGATAAATACAGCCTCTAGCCCGAGCCGTATTGACATGTGTACTTACTGTGTGTAAGTAGCACTGAAAAAATCAAAGTTCATCTAATTTGCATAATTTCTGCACGAGAAAAAAACATGTATTATATGTCATGTATCCCATGGTACTAAACATTCACACAAAAAAATTTTCAAATCACTGCTTTCATATGGAAGTTCTGTGCAAAAATCTGATTGCACCTAATTTTGTACAAAATGGCTGCCATCGGCCATCTTGAATTTCGGACCGCACTCCAAAACACTTGTTCTCGTCCCACGGTGATACCAAAGGTACCCAAGAAGTTTCATAAAGATCGGTTTATAAATACGGCCTCTAGCCCGAGCCGTATTGGCATTTGCACCTACAGTGCTGAAAGTAACACTAAATACATCAAAGTTAGTCTAATTTGCATAATTCACGTACGAGAAAAAAACCTGTATTATATGTGATGTATCCCATGCTACTAAACATTCATACAAAAAATTATTCAAATCAGCACTTTCATATGGAAGTTCTGTGCAAAAATCTGACTTCACCTAAGTCTGTACAAAATGGCCAGCAGCGGCCAACTTGAATTTCAGATCGGACCCCAAAACACTCGTTCTCGTCCCACGGTCATAACAAAGGTACCCAAGAAGTTTTGTAAAGATTGGTTCATAAATACGGCCTCTAGCCCGAGCCGTATTGAACTGTTGACGGACAGACGGATGACTGGCCATGGCATAAGCTCAAATTTGGCTTCGCCAAAGTTGAGCTAAAAATGAATCAAGACACAAGGAGAAAAAAATCTTCCGATACTAGTAGCAGAAAGCAAAAGGCTGAAGGGTTTCTCTGTTGAGTGGATTACTCACAAAAAAAAAAAAAAACTTTCGCAATGAAATAACTGGTCATGACCAAACCCGACAGTGACGATTACATTATAACATGGATGATTTTGTTAGATCGCTATACAAAAAAATAGGCCGATGAAATCGTCAGATGTGTATAATAGAAAGCTGTATGGCGGAGGGCCACCACGGATGCCGACATTATGTACACCATACAAGGTATGGGTACATATAGCAATGGATTGGAGGAGTGCCTAATTTGATGGATAAAGGGTTAATATCTCCGGAACAAATTATCAGATTTACATAAAAAACTATCAGCACAGCACATTAGTAACCTGAATAAATATATAAAGTAACATGACTATCGGATTGATATTTTTTGAGTTATCTCATGCCAAACGGATTGGAGGAATTTTCAATTTGAAGGATAAAGGGGGGTTAATATCTCCGGATCAAATTATCAGATTTACACCAAAAACTATACACCTCAGCACATTAGTAACCTGAACACAATTATAAAGTAACTTGACAATCCAAGCAATATTTTTCAAGTTATCAAATGCCAAAGGGATTGGAGGAATTTTCAATTTGAAGGATAAAGGGTTAATATCTCAGGATCAAAATAACAGATTTACACCAAAAACTATACAGCTCGGTACATCAATAACCTGAACACAAATATAAAGTAACCTGACAATCCAAGCAATATTTTTCAAGTTATCAAATGCCAAAGGGATTGGAGGAATTTTCAATTTGAAGGATAAAGGGTTAATATCTCAGGATCAAAATAACAGATTTACGCCAAAAACTATACAGCTCGTCACATCAGTAACCTGAACACAAATATAAAGTAACTTGACAATCCAAGCAATATTTTTCAAGTTATCGAATAAATGGATACGGATGCCGGATGGACGGACGGACGGACGGACAGACAAAGGATGGACGAACGACGAATGGTCACCCCGGATGCTGGCATTATGTGTACCATACATAGTATGGGTACACATAAAAACTGAAATCCACTTTCGTTCCCACAGAACAAGCTCGAGCCATGAAGGGATTTTTTTTTTAAATCATTCAACATCATGTGTCGCAATTAGTTCATTGAACTTCATTCCCAACAATTTTTTATGAAAGAGGCACAATCTCACATAATTTATTTCGCCAGAACTTAAGCATGTCCTACACTTTCTGTCAAAAATGATCCTTGAACATGTATTTCTGTTTATTGTTATGCTGCATATTACTGCAACAAATTCTGTCACGTAAGTATTCAATTCTGTATCACAAAACAAAATTTGTTACAATAAATATTGTTTAAACTAAAAATAGTAAAAATATATATAAACAAGAGGCCCCAGGGGGCCTGAGGGTGCTCACCTGACATGGTAGTCTAAATATCAAACCAGGGACTTGACTTGAATAAGCTGCATATGCCTCTCATAAGAAAAGCATATATCAACTAGATGAAGCAGTTGTGCCCACACAATACACAGGATTTTCCTTCTATTTTCAGTTCCTGCAATTTTACATCCCAAAATTGAGATAAATGCATAAAAAACAGATTTTTTTTTTATTTTTGTTCGGAAATTTTCAAAGTCCTAAACAAAATATTTTCAGCCTAAATTTTTTTTTTCTTCTTAAAATTAACCAAAACGCATAAAAAACCAAAAAAATAATTTCCGGATTTTGGTCCAAAATTTTCGAAGTCCCACCCGGCCCCCAAATTTTCAGTGTAAAAAAAATTTTTTTTTTTTTGTCTTAAAATTGACCAAAATACATAAAAAAAAAACAAAAAAAAATTCACAGATTTTGGTCCAAAATTTTCAAAGTACCACTTGGCCCCCACATTTTCAGTGTAAAAAAAAAATTGTTTTTGTCTTAAAATTGACCGAAATGCATAAAAAAACAAACAAACAAAATTCTGGAGTTTCACCCAAAATTTCGAAGTCTGGAACGGGACCCCAAATTTTCAGCCAAAATATGAACCCAGGGACTTGGCTTGAACAAACTTGAATCTCACTCCCCTAAGGATGCTGCATAACAAATATCAAAAGAGTCTTATTGGTAGATCTGAAGAAGAAGATTTTTAAAGAATGTTCCTCATACTGCACTAATTTAAAAATTTGGGCTCCCATAGAGAGTCCAAATATGGACCCAGGGAATTGATTTCAATAAACATGTGAAAAAATCTTCCAAAGATGTTATATGTGAAATTTGAAAGCATTTGGAGCAGTGGTTTGGGAGAAAAGTAGTCTTAAATGTTTTTCCCATTACCCACAGTGTTAAAAAAACGCTGACTCAGAGCACTTTTTCAAAGTCCCAAAAAAGTACCCCATGATAAAACCGATAGCAATTTTTTTGTGACTATTCCATTCTGTTGGTCCTAAGGAAGCGTCACACCAAATAAGAATTCTCAGTGCCATGTAGTTTTGGAGATAATGGCCTTTTAATTTTTTTCTATTTTTAGCTCCTGCGGCTCCAATGGGGCGACAGGAATAAAAAGTTGAGCATAAATTAAGTACTCATGACCCAATAAGCCCTCATATCAAATTTGGTCCAAATCTGCCTCTCAGTTTGGAAAATAGAAATTTTGGGAGGGGCAAAAAATCTTGCCGCTCCCAAAACAACAGCAAATATAGCCCCACAAACTTCTCTTGAACAAATCTGAGTCTACACCTCAAAAGGAAGCTGCACACCAAATATTAAGTCTCTGCTACTGCTGGTTCATGAGAAGATTTTTTAAGATTTAAGCACACTTTTTGGGCATGGCCCTACCAAGGGGCGGGGCAACTTGATTTGAACAAAATCAAATTGCGATGTCATAACAAACTATTATCTCAAATATCAATTAAATTGGTTCAGGGGTTTGGGAAAAGATGCAATCACCATGTTCATGAACGACGGACGGTGAGTGATCACTATAGCTCTCCTGACTGAAAGTCAGGTGACCTAATAACCATTGCCAACTACTGCAGTACAACCTGTCTCCAGAACCGACAAACATCACTACAACAAGATGGGCACAGAATGATGCCTCAGACCATGATTACTGGAGCCTTTAGTAAGTAAAAAAAAAATCCAATATGGCCACCAGTCGGCCATCTTGAATTGATCGGGAAAAAATTATGTCACGAACTGCTCCTCATTGTGTCGATCATTTTTTTGAGTTTCACAAAAATGCTGCAAAAACTGTAGAAGTAGTTCGCTCCACAAGAATTTTGCAAAATCCAATATGGTCACCATCTTGAATCCGATCTGGAAACAATTTATGTCACACACTGCTCCTCATCATGTCGATCAATTTATATTGAGTTTCATGAAAATGCAGCAAAAACTGTAGAAGTAGTTCGCTTCACAAGTATTTTGCAAAATCCAATATGGCCGCCAGTCAGCTGTCTTGAATCCGATCTGGAAAAAAATTATGTCACGCACTGCTCCTCATTGAGTCGAACATTTACATTGAGTTTCATGAAAATGCAGCGAAAACTGTAGAAGTAGTTCGCTCCGCAAGTATTTTGCAAAATCCAATATGGCCACCAGTCGGCCATCTTAAATCCGATCTAGAAAAAGATTATGTCACGCACTGCTCCTCATTGGGTCGATCATTTATACTGAGTTTCATGAAAATGCATCAAAAATGTAGAAGTAGTTCGCTCCACAAGTATTTTGCGAAATCCAGTATGGCCTCCAGTCGGCCATCTTTAATCCGATCTGGAAAAAAATAATGTCACGCCCCTCCCCTCATCATGTTGATCATTTTTGTGAAGTTTCATGAAAATGCGCCTAAAACTGTGGAAGTAGTTCGCTCCACAAATTGCAACGGACCGACGACGACCGACCGGCCGACAAGTTGACTCCTATATACCCCCCACCAAACTTCGTTTTGTGGGGGTATAACAACACAGTCGATGGGACAGCATAACGATCCAATCTGTCACTACGGACTGGGAGATGAATTAGGCATATCACTAAAAATGTTCAGCAATTTCAAGTTCGGCGGGGGGAGTTCAGATAAAAGGGCACTTTCTTTTCATAAAAGGCATTTCCTATATACAGAAAGGCATCATAGGAATTTTTTTTACTAATTTCAAGTCATCATTATTTTAGTATCGGGTGTCATGAATCAGTTTCATTGTCAAGTTGGCTTTCTGCAGTTTTGAAAGAAACAAACAAAAGTAGTTCAGAAAATTGTAGAAATAATACGTTTGTTTTTTTTTGTTTTTGTTTTTTTGTTGTTGTTGTATATAGTAAATTCAACTACTTCACTACAGGCTGGCATTAAGCACTGTATGACTATGAAGATGTACAAAGTGAACTAAGACTTGGTAACGTAACAATAAAAATGGGTGACCATGGAGATAAGCCTCTATTCTCCGATTATTTTTATGGAGAACACTCAAGATTTATACGGAAGCCCTGGAGGGACATTTTTTGTTACTAGTTATTACTTACTTGTTATTACAAATAACAAATAACAAGTAAGTAATAACAAATAAGTAATAACAAATAAGTAATAACAAGTAAGTAATAACAAATAAGTAATAACAAATAAGTAATAACAAATAACAAGTAAGTAATAACAAATAGGTAATAACAAATAAGTAATAACAAATAACAAGGAAGTAATAACAAATAAGTAATAACAAGTAAGTAATAACAAATAAGTAATAACAAGTAAGTAAAAACAAATAAGTAATAACAAATAAATAAGTAATAACAAATAAGTAATAAGAAATAAATAAGTAATAACAAATAACAAGTAAGTAATAACAAATAAGTAATAACAAATAAGTAATAACAAATAACAAGTAATAACAAATAAGTAATAGCAAATAACAAATAAGTAATAACAAACAAATAAGTAATAACAAATAAAAAGTAATAACAAATAAGTAATAAGAAATAAATAAGTAATAACAAATAACAAGTAAGTAATAACAAATAAGTAATAACAAATAACAAATAAGTAATAACAAATAAGTAATAACAAATAAGTAATAACAAATAACAAGTAAGTAATAACAAATAAGTAATAACAAATAAGTAATAACAAATAAGTAATAACAAATAACAAGTAAGTAATAACAAATAAGTAATAACAAATAACAAATAACAAAATAAGTAATAACAAGTAAGTAATAACAAATAACAAGTAAGTAATAACAAATAACAAGTAAGTAATAACAAATAAGTAATAACAAATAACAAGTAAGTAATAACAAATAAGTAATAACAAATAATAACAAATAACAAGTAAGTAATAACAAATAAGTAATAACAAATAAGTAATAACAAATAACAATAACAAATAAGTAATAGCAAATAACAAATAAGTAATAAAAAGTAATAACAAATAAGTAATAACAAATAACAAGTAAGTAATAACAAATAACAAATAAGTAATAACAAATAAGTAATATTATTACTTATTTGTTATTATTTATTTGTTATTTGTTATTACTTATTTGGTATTTGGTATTTGTT
Source organism: Pictodentalium vernedei (assembly GCA_031216915.1). Classification (NCBI taxonomy): domain Eukaryota; kingdom Metazoa; phylum Mollusca; class Scaphopoda; order Dentaliida; family Dentaliidae; genus Pictodentalium; species Pictodentalium vernedei. Next base: position 129,167,838 of record CM062289.1, read on the forward strand.
ATTACTTATTTGTTATTACTTATTTCTTATTTGTTATTACTTCCTTGTTATTTGTTATTACTTATTTGTTATTTGTTATTACTTATTTGTTATTTGTTGTTACTTATTTGTTATTTGTTATTTGTTATTACTTATTTGTTATTATTTGTTATTACTTACTTGTTATTTGTTATTACTTATTACTTATTTGTTATTATTTTCTTGCTATTTGTTATTACCTATTTGTTATTACTTATTTGTTATTACTTGTTATTTGGTATTAGTTAATTGTTATTACTAAATTGTTATTTGTTATTACTTATTTGTTATTACTTACTTGTTATTACTTATGTATTATTACTTACTTGTTAAGTAACTTATTTGTTATTACTTATTTGTTATTTGTAATAACAAATAAGGAATAAGTGCCCGATCACCCTCCCTACTATGGGCAGGCTGCAATTTTTATTACTTATTTGTTATTTGTAATAACAAGTAAGTAATAACCAGTAACAAAAAATGTCCCTCCTGGGCTACCGTAGATTTAGGAGAGGAACTTTCCTTTTTTATAATTTTATGGACAAAGTTTATTCAAATTTATCTGTATGATGAATTGATGTATCGTGCACACACGTACGCGATTCCGCAGAACAAATTGTTTTCGGTCAACGGCTTGTCAGACCTGCTTTGAAAGGAGAATAATCACTTTCAATGGACGAGAAGAATGAAAATGCTAAGTTACCAACCATGAAAACTGAATAACAATCCTACCCCAACATCATACTGGTCCTCATCAACAGTCCATTTTCACATAGCACCATCTTTCATCCGGGACTCAATTTGCACCCACAAACCGGCTTTATTTATCAACATTGCACACGTGTGTACTGAACTGTTGATCGGCATTGAAAGCTTCATTTTTCGTCTCCGTTTTATCAATTAAAATTCGACAATTTAATCTGCGTTCATCCCCGAAGAGAACAATGGTTGGGTGTAAGAAATTTGTGTGTTTTGCGATGTTATTTCCATACTTATCATTTTCGTGTTACAATCATTCAATGATTCATGTCCGTTCCGACGTTCATCACAACTCTCAACCACAATGTACCTTCGCCTTCTTTAAAGCTAAAATGTTTCTTTCGAAGAACGGCAGGCAAGCACACAATCGAATTTTGTTTCAAAAGAACGACAGCAATGGCAAAAAAAATATTTGTAAAGTGGAAAGAAACGATACATGTATCAATGCAACGTTCAGTGCAGTACAGCAGACGTGGGTGCCATTTGGAGTAACAAATCTGAATGGCTGGTTTCGAGGGGGCATATCGAGTCCCGGATGTAAGATGGCGCTTTGTAAAAATGGTCTGTTCTCATCATTTAGAAATAGGCCTGAAGCTCACTTTAAACGACACGCGCATTGAAAATAAGAATGACGTAATTAGCTGTAAATGGGTCTCTTCGGCGCTTTCTACGGAAAACCGAACTCGTTAACGCACATGCTGAGCAGTACTTAATTTGGAATTTCACGAGTTTTTCTTTCTGGTCGACACTTTGAAGTGACATCATACGGCACAGCCGATACCCCGAAAGTTAATAAGAATACAGATCACTTCAACCCCCAAGCAGATCACTTCAACCCCCAAGTCATTTCGGTCCGAGTCATTTTGGCCTTAAACACGTCAACCTCAGGTCACTTAGGCCCCAACACACCTAGCCATTTCGGCCTCAACACATCTAGTCACTTCGTCGTCCATTACGTTTTTCTAAACCGTGAACGTTTTTTTTATATTTTATCTATTATTTTTAATAATCACATTATTCTTTCTAATATTTACATAATCTTCATGTTATGCTATTTGAATTCTTTATGCTTACTGCATAGTAGTAGTCAAATGGATTCTGCGCGCCTTGGGACAAGTATTACGAGCCGCCGCCGCCAGTTGCGAACCTTTCAAACTATAGTCTGCCTGCCAGTTGTCATTAACCCGTTTACTGCCACGTCCACTTTAGCCATATATATGAAGGACATCTGTGTACGCTTGAGTGCGCGGAAGCTTATTAAAGTTCAGTGGCGGCGCTACGGGGGGGGGGGGGGGGGGGGCATGGGGGAGGATTTGCCCCCCCCCCCCCAAAAAAAAAACGAAGGCTTTGGCCCCCCCCCCCCCCAGTTGCCCCCCCCAACCATCTCGCATGCATTTCCATCCACCCTCACACACAAACACATTCAGTCACTCTCTCTCACACACACACACACCCCTCTCTTTTTTTATTCCCAATAATTTCCCATACACACTTAGCCCAAAGCCTCAGGCTAGCTGATGAACACATCCAGGCAGTAGAGATTTAAAGACTCGGATGCAGATACTTATAAGTTATAATTAAGTTATGAGCCAACAAAGGCATGTCTATCCATATCCCTTGTCTAAAAAAATTCATGGATTTCGCATTATGACAGACGGGCATTATCTCCCTTGCACTGTTCAATTATTTGAAGTCTCTCTCTCTCTCTCTCTCTCTCTCTCTCTCTCTCTCTCACTCTTTCTCTCTCACGCACAGACCCACCAGACGCGGATCCAGGATTTTTTGAAAGGAGAACCGCTAATTACCATTACATTTAGTCGAAACTTGGACCCAAAGTCCGTAATATAATTTTTTGGTTTGGTACGTCCACAGGACGTACCAAACCAAAAAAGTATATTACGGACTTTGGGTCCAAGTTTGGACTACCTCATAACAAAGTAATGATATGATCCTTTACGTATTTGCCCCCCTTCATGGGAGTCTGCCCCCCTAGTTGCCCCCCCCCCCCCACAAAAAAATTTCTGGCGCCGCCACTGTTAAAGTTGTGACATTCTTGAAACTCTATCATCTGACTAATTGTCGGAAGGGGCTCGCTGAGCCCTTTCTAACAAGTAATCAGATGGTGGGTTTGATCTGCGCATACCAGAACGTACAGATAATCATCATAAAATAGATGGCAACAGTCACTTTCGACAGCATAAGTGTTAAATTTGTCAGCCGCAAAGGTATCCTGCCGACCAACCGCGGGAAGCTTACAAAAGTTTGAGTTAATTCCTTTGCCGTTTCTGTTCGTCGTGACGTGCCCTATGTCAGCCTCTTCGAACCCGATCGACTTCAAACTCGGCAGGTGTGTGTATTTTTATCCGATATAACCAAATGGTGGCAATATTTTGCGTTATTCTTGAAGTATCGACAACTGAGTCGCACCCTGTGCTATTCTGCATGCAAACATGCGTTGCCATTGAAAATGTTTTGCCTCCCTTTAACCGATTAGTGAGTGAGTTGAAAACTTTGTTTTATTGATAACTTCAAACAAATTAACATGTGTGCAATAACAATAATTGTGAGTGCTCAATGAATGAATGACTTGATATAAAGGACCTGCGGATTGCAGATTTTGATCGAATCGAATACGGAATCGAATTGGTGAAAACGAATCGAATTTCGAATCGAACTTTGAATCGAATCACAGTTAATGGATACGTAATCAAAAGAAAAGTTTTTTTTTCTAAAATAATAACCCCGATTATTAAAAGACACACAGTTAATATATGTAGAGCGCATTTTTTCGCCTCACCAATTCCCGTACTGTAAAATGGGATATAAACCAACATACTAGCTATTGATTGAAACTATTCGAATTCTTGACTTTGTAGCTTTGAAACTGCAGCAAAAAATATTTTTAAACGAACCCGGCTGATAGGGCTAATTCCACACTTTTGTCATATGTTTTCTTTAAAAAAACTCGTTTCAAATCGGATCGACTCCATTCTGTCGTGAAGCCATTTGTTTTAAAATGCGGAATAACTAAAACGAAACGATAAGTCAACGACGAATGGAGTCGATCCGCTTGCAAATTAAAGCCTGCTCTACTTCTGTTTATATAATAATCAGGGGTATAATTATCGAAAACCGTTGCTTTTGACGATGTATCCAGTAACATGATCGACCAGAACAATACTCAATATAAAATAATGTGATGATGTTGTGGAACAAATCATTTATTGAAGTTGAACAGCTGAATAACTTTTCATCAAAGTTCAAAACTTTTTTGTAAATGATCACCGGTTATAATGCACAATAAGTTGAAATGAACAATTGTAGCGGTAATAGCGTTTGTAGCAACTGTTATACTGTCGCTACAAGTCAGTCACGTTTGTACTCAGAACAATACTCAATAAGAAATAATGTGATCAATTACAATCTCAAAACATTCACGGTTATGGCTGAAGTATATTCGAAAATATTCGAATTTCCGATTTCGAATCGAATCGAATATTGACTTTCGAATCGAATTTCGAATTTTCGCAGGAGACTACTTGGTATGCAGATGTACGCATTTGGATGAAGGTAGTCGTTGGGAGGACTCTTCTTCAACACAAGAATACGGATAAGAAAAAAGCAAGATTTATATTACTGATTTACCGGTATATTACTTTGGCGATCAACGCGGAAGTCGGGTGCATGATTCATATTACTGATTTAACGGTATATTACTTATGCGATGAACGCGGAAGTCGTGTGCATGATTTATATTACTGATTTACCGGTATATTAGTTTGGCGATGAACGCGGAAGTCGTGTGCATGATTTATATTACTGATTTACCGGTATATTACTTTGGCGATGAACGCGGAAGTCGTATGCATGATTTATATTACTGATTTACCGGTATATTACTTTGGCGATGAACGCGGAAGTCGCGTGCATGATTTATATTACTGATTTACCGGTATATTACTTTGGCGATGAACGCGGAAGTCGCGTGCATGATTTATATTACTGATTTACCGGTATATTACTTTGGCGATGAACGCGGAAGTCGCGTGCATGATTTATATTACTGATTTACCGGTATATTACTTTGGCGATGAACGCGGAAGTCGCGTGCATGATTTATATTACTGATTTACCGGTATATTACTTTGGCGATGAACGCGGAAGTCGCGTGCATGATTTATATTACTGATTTACCGGTATATTACTTTGGCGATGAACGCGGAAGTCGCGTGCATGATTTATATTACTGATTTACCGGTATATTACTTTGGCGATGAACGCGGAAGTCGCGTGCATGATTTATATTACTGATTTACCGGTATATTACTTTGGCGATGAACGCGGAAGTCGCGTGCATGATTTATATTACTGATTTACCGGTATATTACTTTGGCGATCAACGCGTGAGTCGTGTTCATGATTTATATTACTGATTTACCGCTAAATTACTTTGGCGATCAACGCGAAAGTCACGTGCATGATTTATACTACTGATTTACCGCTATATTAGTTTGGCGATGAACGCGGGAGTCGTATGCATGATTCATATTACTGATTTACCGGTATATTATTTTGGCGATCAACGCGGAAGTCGTATGCAAGATTTATATTACTGATTTACCGGTATATTACTTTGGCGATCAACGCGGAAGTCGTATGCATGATTTATATTACTGATTTACCGGTATATTACTTTGGCGATCAACGCGGAAGTCGTATGCATGATTCATATTACTGATTTACCGGTATATTACTTTGGCGATCAACGCGGAAGTCGTATGCATGATTTATATTACTGATTTACCGGTACATTACTTTGGCGATTAACGCGGAAGTCGTATGCATGATTTATATTACTGATTTACCGCTATATTAGTTTGGTGATCAACGCGGAAGAGTATGCATGATTTATATTACTGATTTACCGGTATATTACTTTGGCTATCAACGCGGAAGTAGTGTGCATGATTTATATTACTGATTTACCGGTATATTACTTTGGCCATGATTTATATTATTATTGCGTTCTTTGGAGAATGGAATGTTTGGTTGGGTGAAGGTAATCGTTGGTGGGGTAGGGGGTCTTCTCCAGTACAATGATATATGATTATGAAAAAAGCATGATTTATATTAGTGATTAATATTACTTTGTAAATCAACGCGGGAAGTAATGTGCACGATTTTTATTACTGTTGCGTTCTTCGGGGAATGGGGTATTTCGGGGAATGGGATTCGGCGTAGGATCGTTGGTCGGTTTGTTTGCTGTCCGGTGCTGGTATAACACCTTTGCAGTGCGTGTTTTGGAGAATCAGAGGTCAAATAAGACTCAAATTTCTTTTTTAGTTTGCGACAGGGTGTGTCTCCAAAAACATAAGTAACATAAGGTCTCTTCAATGTGTAATTGGATATAAATGTTATGGTTATAAAATTAGTATGTCATTATGTGTTTGCTGGCTTTATTAATTACCATCACCGAAATGCCATGTATGGAAAAATGTGCGTAAGACGGGTCCATCCACTACTATTTTATATTTGAATACACGTTTTAATCAATATATCAATACGAGTCTGTTGGTGCAAAACCAATGCCAAACATCCCCGGAACCAGAAGGTGAAGACGATGGAGGTGTACAGAACACAATGCGTGTTTTTATGGAGGTTGCATGTCCCCTCTAAGCATCTTAGGACACAGTTACTGAAGATGATGGAGGTTTACGGGACATAAGGAGTGCCGATCATGGAAGTGGCATGTCGTGACCTCAGGACACAGTGAGTGAAGATGGCGGAGAAGTATGGAACACAATGAGTGCTGATCATCGACGTGGCATGCCCTCTTTAAATATCTCAGGAGACAGGGAGTGCAGATGGTGGGGCGTGCAAAACACAATGCGCTCTGATCATGGAGGTGACATGTCCCCTCTAAACATTTGAAGACACGGCTGTATGCAGTTGGTTTGAGTGCACAGGATACAGAGCACCGTGACGGCAGATCATGGAGGTGGTATGTCTCCTTGAAACACATGAGGGCACTATGAGTGAAGATGATCGAAGTGTAGAGAAACGCAGTGAGTGCTGATCCGGGAGGTGGTATGCCCCCTCCAAACATATCAGAACATGGTAAATGCTGATGATTCTGGTGCACTCGTTAAAGCGAATGTTGATCATGGAGTGTCATACCCCCTCCGAACACTTGAGACCAACGCGAGTGAAGATTATCGAGGTGTACAGAACACAATTAGTGCTGATCTTGGAAGTGGAACGTCCCCTGTGAACATTTCAAGACACAGAGAATGCAGATGTTGGAGGTGTACAAAACATAATGAAGATGATGGAGGTATACAGAACACAATCAGTGCTGATATTGGAGGTGGTATTCCCATCTAAACATTTAAAATGGTAATATTAAATACTTGATCATTGCTCCCTAAATATTTGTCCTGTGATAAAACATATGGTGATTTGAGGTACACCATGGGGTCTCAAAATTCCGTTTATTTCTATACAGATTTGGATGAAATCAGAGGGACGGTCTGGCTAAATGATGTGGGGGTGGGGGGAGAGGACAAAATATTTTTCTGTTGCCATTTTCCACACTTCATTTCACCTTAAGCTGAGTTTAGATTGTGTATCCCCCATAGGTGAAGATTCGGAGTCTTCCTCGTGGAAACAAACCGTTTAATGCCAGTTGCAGCACCCCGGGTACTACTTTCCGGAGGCTGCCGAATTCAGAAAGGAATAACACCTGTAAAATGGCACAAGTAATATCAGGGTGAAAGTCCATGAACCAGTTTTAGGGATTTCAGGCATGAGTGTACATAAGGTTGGCGCTTTCAGGAAAGGTGGGGATGTACGGGGCTCCCAACCCCCATGGCTTCGCCGCTGTATAAAATGTAAGGATAGATCATGCATCCTTTTTTAACAAGGAGAGGCCCGGCTATCTAGTGTTCCCTTTCCTCGTTTTATAAAAAAATCAGTGGTCAGGACACTATATGTTTCATATAGAACTTCTGTCTTGCACGCATGCATCGACGTCAGTTTGTAAAAATAATGCTCAAACGATCAAGCATAAATAGGTGACCTCTTCTTGAAAGTAAGTTTGGTGATCTGGCCTTAATAACAGTGGCGTTTGGTCTGCTGTTTCGATCACACCCAAGCGTTGTTCAAGGAAATAGCCAAAGCTCAACCCCTGCCGAATCATACCCTTGTGATCAAACCATCTTATATGTTTATAACACGATTTCACCCAAACTAGCTGCAAGCATACCATCACCTGGACATTTTGCCCGAACCGTCCCCCGAAATGTTTATCTTAAAACTGCTATTTCACTTGAAGTCAGAAGTGCAGAACACTTTTAACTATACAATTGGTATTGTAATGGGCTTCGCGTTTTGGGGTTCGTTGCCATTAACAAGATATGAGAAAAATGAAAATCACAAAATCCAAGAATAATAGTTGATGTTTTACCGAAAAACTTGCCCTTTATTCGACAGTAGGAATAACACATCTACAGGTCAAACAGAGCAAGTCACAACATAAAAAATACGAATTTGATCACTGAAATGAAATGTCACTGTGGACTGGAACCGGAATACTGAATATTGTCACACTATCCCCCTTTTATATATTTGAGTCCCTTCAAAACTGGTACTTATGTGGCGTCTTAACCGTCCGTCCAATTCTACTTCTGGAAAAAGCACTATTACCATTATGCACTTTGTCCATTCGTCCCGGTTCTCGTTGAAAGTTGGAATTATCGATATCCATCGTCTTCTTTTCTTCATTGTCTGAATTTGTTTCCTTTGGAGTCATCGCCGGTTCAATGACTTGGTCGGCTCCAATAGAACTGCCCGTGTTGCAATGTGAATTGGGTGTCCCTTCAGATGTGATGCCTGTCACAACGACAGGCATTGCATCAGAAGAACCTTTGATGCTGTTTCTATTCAGCAACGCTTCATCAACAGGAAGATCCCCAGTCGCTACGACTGGAGAATCACTCTTGCCTGTACATGACATACCATTAGCCGCGATGGCCAAAGGGTTATCAATACCAGCCCCATCATCCTTGGTCGTAGAATCTTTGTCGGTAGCCGCAATGGCCAACGGGTCATCAATATACTCCTCATCATTGTCAGTGTTAACTTGACTAGACTGAATTACCCCTTACCTCTCTATCCCTACGAGAATAAAAAAACACCAGATTACTCGGTTCTCGATTCCCATGAGGTAATCTCTGCTCACATCCCTCTACTTCCCTTGGATCCTACAGTTTACACTTAAACCGTTAGCTCAGGTGGGTATAATATCGCTTAAGAAAGAATTTAGCCTATCATGGTGTATTATGGACATCTTTTCGTGGTCTTGAATTTTGTACAGGACAGGACCTATGGAGCCAACTGCCGCAAGGGGGCCCTTCCAAACTGTTTTCAGTTTGGGACTTCTACCTGTCTGTTTAGAACTGTCAAGGGTGAACACTAAATCCCCACAGAGAAAGCATTGTGAATTGCAGACAAATCATGGTGTTTCTTTCGCCTGAGTCGGGCTGATTTGAAATGTTCCCTGGCTAGCTGCTGCAGTTTGTCAAACTCCTTTGACATTTCTTGGACACTGTCTTCTGGATTTGGGTGCCGATGAGGTGCAGGAAGACCACATATCACATGCGCTCCCGATGGTGCCTGTGCAGACGTTGTTCCATTGTTAGGAGTAACAACCCTGCCGATAACAACTGACTCACTTTCTGGCGGAAGGGAAGTGTCAGCACTGAGCTCAACCAACGACGTAGTGCTCTTGTCATCTCCAACAATTTCCCCCTGGATCAGCTCTTCGCCAATCATCAGGTCTCCTCTTCTGAGTAATATTTTTACATCATTGCCCCTGAGGAAATCCATACCAAGAAGCATTTTGTCTCTGATTGGCGCTACATATATGCTCCATGGAACAATGATTTGCTCTAACTCAATGGTGGTTTCAACACCTCCCCTTGCTACCATCTGGGCATCACTGCTAGCATTTAAAAGGTTAGTTTGGTGCGAACTGGTTAAGTTCAATCTCGTCAACTGTGTTTGCTCTTCTGAACTGATAGTAGCTTCTGCTCCTGTGTCAACAATGGCTTCCAAGAAATGTCCATTTATCTTGATTGGTACTATAAGTCTTGTTCCATCGCTTTGCGAGCGATTAATCGGCAAAGTATCAATTGTTTGGGTATCAGACTGTTGGGGATTAACAGGGGTTCTTCCTATTGTTGTGGAAGCCATACCCTCCTTTGGGTCTTGATCTCCCAACTGTGATCCTGGCAAAGACCTATCAACAGGGCTTGGCGAACGTGATCTTGGACAAAACCTTCTGTAATGGCCAACCCCTCCACACGCATCGCATGTCACATTTGATTTCTTCACAGGATTGGCACCAGATTTTATTTTTTCAATCGTATTTGTTTGCGCCTTCTCCCCAAACTCCTGGAACCTAGCGCCCACTGCTTCGTTATAGTAACATACGTCGGTGTTGATAACCGATAACTGGCAATATCACTCCACTCATACTTATAATTTCCTTCTTTATCAGCCAAAGTAATTTGACCTGCCTTTGCTTTTTTCACTATTCCTTCCCACAGGGGCTCTGTAACCATGGTCCAGAAGTTCCACCCACCCGATCAGCTGCTTCTGCGATGGAAATTGGGCTCTTATTCATCATGTCATTGGCTATTTGACTGTTCTTGAAACCCTTCAAAAAAGCTAGCTTCAGCAGCTAATTGGTCTTGTAAATCAAGCCCAACGCCAGGATAAGCCCGGGTCTTAAGCCTTCGAACTTCTTCGGCGAATTCTTCCGTTGTTTGATACAGTCATCTCAATTCACCCAGCTTTCTCTTAACTGTAGTTGGAGACCCCCTTCTACCAAATCGTTGGGACAGGTGGTACAATAACTGAGGATAACAATTTCCAACATGTGGGGGCAGGGAACAAACAAACGTCATAGCAACCCCTCTTAAACATTCATACAGCCGATCGACCTTTTCATTGTGTCCCCATCCAAATTTTTGCGACATTCGCTCAAAAGGAATACTAAACACCCCCAACCCTCCTTCCCATCATAGGTTGCCATTTTAACCTGCGAGTCCGATGGATGATACATTCCCCACTGAAATTCATTCCTTGACCCTGACCGAGTGCCGTCCCTAGGACAACTTGGCCCACCCCCACCCCAAAATGGGTAAATTTGTCCCTGGTCCCTCGTAATTCCCCTCACACATATCAGGCCTATTGCTCATCTCCCATTGGTTATGGCATTCAATTCCGTGGCAGATGTCTCTGCTGAACCAAAGATGCATTCAAGGAGTGTCGATGGGATCGTTCTCACATTGCACTCCTTCCTACGTGGTCTGCTTGTGAGTTACAATAATCAAATTGGGACCCCTCAACCCCCATATCGGTTCTCACTTCTAAAAGAACTGCCATGACACTCTCCTTTAGAATAACGTTGCCAGGCCAAGTTAGATTCTTTTAAAATGAAGGCAGTCTGCTTTTGCATTTCTGCCATAATGTTTTTCATCATATTAAGTGTCACCAAGACTACTGTCAGTTGAGTTTTTATTTTTATCTGATTTACCTTAAGAGTTGGCTATTTTGATAAATTCACCTGTCGAAAAATTCTGTAAATCCGCTCACTCATCAGTCATTGCCTCCAAAGTTCTATTTTATGTTGACAAATCCAGCAATGGAAGTCAATCCACAAATTAACGTTAACGAAATCAGAAAATAGAAACAAGAGCGTCAGTCAAAAATCAAAGACGTGCGAACTCCCTTAATGTCTTTGATTCCGCGGGAAACTCCGTGCAAATGAGGAGAAACTGAATTCCGAATTTCGTTTTTAATTTATCCCCCTTCTGACCAACAATTGTAATGGACTTCTCGTTTTGGGGTTAGTTGCCATTAACAGGATTTAAGAGACATGAAAATTACAAAATCCAAGTATAATAGTTGATGTTTTTCCGAAAAACTTGCCCTTTATTCGGCGGTAGGAATAACACATCTGCAGGTCAAACAAAGCAAGTCACAACATAAAAAATACGAATTTGATCACTGAACTGAAATGTCAGTGTGGGTAGGAACCGGGGATACTGAATATTGTTACAATATTCTTCCGAATCATTAACATTACAACCAGTGGGTAATAGCCTTTGGAAAGGCACCACGAACGTCACATAAAGTCAAATTTCGCACCAGCAAAGGTACCTTAAAGCATTCGGCAGAGAAAATAAATGTGCAGCCAACATATTAATAATTATCCGCTTATATATATATTGCCTAATTTTCTATCGAACGTTAAAAATCTTCAACGAAACGATATCGAAGTTTTCGCTTGATATAAAAAATGTGTGGGGGCAGTTACGTCACAAATGGTGTACGAAACAAAACGCTTTAACTGCTCTCCGTGGAGTGGCACCTGGACCCCCCCCCCCCCCCCCCCGCCCTCACAAACTTTAAGAGTTCACAAACTTTAAGAGTCCCGCTCTCTCTCCTCTCTCTGTGTGCCTTTCTCTCTCTCTCTCTCTCTCTCTGAGGTAATATAAAAATAAAAGAAATTAGTCTCACTGAATCAGTTCTCTACACTTGGAATTTAATTTCGAAAAGAAAAGAGATGCTTGTGAGGGTATTGAAACAGTTGGGTAAGTATTGGATGGTGGGAGGTAGTAGTGGATAATGTTAGGTAAGTATGGGTTGTATTGAGAAGTATAGGGTAGTATTAGGTTTTTATTACACGCCTATTACTTTCCCCCCAGTTCCATATTTGCAAATCCTTTCGAACACGTTTTCCATGCAGATTTCTGTTGACGGACTATTTTTCCACCTGACGTCATGGATTCATCAAAAGAACTAAACTCCGCCCATTTTTGTAATTGGCCAATCGAAACGTCGCAGTCTGACCTAGATCAATTTAGAAGCCGCGTGACAAATCGAATGTCAATAAGCCCATTGCCGATAAGCCATCTTTGACGTTAATGATATGCAAGGTCAGAGATAGCTTCGGGTAAACACTTCGATGAGACCATCTGTCAAGACTGTCATACATGATGTAGAAACAACCAAAATGTTTCGCTTGAAACGAGAAAATGTGCATTTTTGATTTAATACCAATAAAGATAGAAAAAATAACACACTTTCAACACTTCATTTAATACACTGGGCAAAATAATATTGATTTTTTAGTGAAATGAATACCGCAATACACCTCTTCCCACAAGCGAAGGTGGATTCGGATTCATAGTTTTGTTTTGTTGACGAGTGAGAAAACTGCAGATATATCACTGAAATGACACAAAAATGTCTGCGTGGGTGAAACTGCAAACCCTGGGTATCCAAATAACCAACCCATACAAATATTTTCAAGCATAACTCTCAGATGTTCCCGCTGGAAGAGGTTGGGGGTGAATGAAAATCGTCTGCTAGTAGAAGTATCGCGTGTTTACTAATAATATTTTATCCATATACAGTACAAGTCAAAAAGAGTTGAAGAATAACACCACTACTGATATAAACTATACATGTAATGTTTCCTATACTAATAACACAAGAATCAGACATAAAAATACATAAATTCTTCTTTTGGCCATTTTCTCCAACTCACGCAGTCACGCAGTGGAAGCTGTCTTCTTACAAAAACACCCACGAAGTGGAAGGTCCATGCGGGGCTGGGGAAAGGAAATTCGGACCCGGGGTTAATTCTGTGACGCCCCCCCCCCCCCCCTTTCCAAAATGTCGGGATATTATTGCACAGATGATAAATGCATCTGCAGCGAGTGCCGGAGGAGCGATCGATCACAGAGTGGTTGAAGGGAGGCGACGTTTCTCCCCCAACAAAATTGTTAAATCAGTTATTAAATGGAATCTTCTGGCGGCTTTTGGGATAAAACATCACGTTATATTTTGTCGTCGAAATGACGTTTTTTAGCAGCATGTTTCAAATTTCCAAGTTGATCAATGAGTATCCAATGACCTACCGTCCATAGCTATATTGACTGCACAATTCTTGAAGTGATAACTTGGTTCCGTCAGGTTGATTAAATAAAGTTATTACATCAAGAATCATGCAATCCAGAATTACAGCCGTTGGTCAAGTGCATAGCTTCATTCACGATACAGCCCCCTTCTTAACTGTTGGCACAGGAGTCAGAACCTTGGGGAGGGGGACTAGGTCAAACGTGGCCTGAAGGCCCGTATTTTAATTTTTTTGTTTTGGAACGCCCTTTGAAAAGATGTACCAAACCAAAAAAAAATGAAATAGAGTCTTTCGGGTCATGTTTGAACTAGAGGGTGGGCAGGCGAAACCAAGATCCTTGACTCCTGCCCCCCCCCCCCAAGTTCCAGGCTCTGTGGGTTACTACCCTGGGCCCCACCCTCTCCCCGACCCCAGAAACATGACCAAAATGTGCAGACATGGATATTGTATTACAGAACACACAGGGTGATTTTGTACTTCTCAAAGTAGGTGGATATACATATATTTCCAACATAGTTTGGAGAAAGTTTGGGATTCAACAAGCTAATCTGCAATTTATGGACCACTAGTAACTTATCAGTGCTCCTTAAACTGCAGATTTGCTTTGTGAGTTACAAGTTTTTACTGGCTGTCAGGTATGGTAAGTGGTTGATGCCCATGTGCATTGATTTGCACAAGCAAAATTCCAGTCAGCGGACCTCCGAGTGGAGTTCAGAAATCACTTGACTTCAAGTTCGAGTCGAAATACGTTGCAGAATAACCACTATAAACTACTAGTATCCATCTTCAACTACACCGACAACACAAGAACCTGACATCATTTTTGGGAAAGCTCTCACAGAAAGCTTTCCGGAAAATGATTTCGGGTTCTTGTGCTATTGGTGTAATGGCAGTGGGTTACTTTGTTCATTGCGGTTATGCTACGACCTATTTTGATTCATACAGTATTTGTAGACTTGAACATAAGCTTCTACCTTTAAGAAGTCTTTTTTCCAGACATTTCATACTTGGCTATTAAATAAATCAGGCCTGGCATTCTGAAAAATGCAGGAGGGCAAAAAATCGCTCTCCTCAATCAGCTTAGGAGAGCAATTAGGTTTACACAGCATTTTAAGTATCCAGTTGAACGAACTCATTGAAACTGAAACCAACAGACTGTTACATCAGTGATTTTATTAACTTTACTAAGGTAAAGCGAAATCTCATAGACATCTAGATGTCTCACTCAACAACCGAACACACACTTGACAAGACCTGTGTGTGTACCCTGACCTGTTGTCCAAGAAAGTCATACGCCTACCACTACCACCTTCAACCCCCAAGAGGGGGTTGAAGGTGGTAGTAGTAGGCCTATGACTTTCTTGGACAACAGGTCTGCTTGAATCTACAGTCACATCCTGGTGCAAGTGCTTCAAGTGACAGGATAGTAGTAATGGTAGTATATTATAGTGCCAATATTCCTTGAATAATTACCCCTCAAACTGTGATGTCTGTTGTTGAACTTGAAACTGATAGAAAAAAAAATATTGCTGTGACCCATTTTGCTTCAAATGATTGCAACTGTGTTTGGGTATGGTTGCAGCCATTACCTTTTACCACAAAACCACTTTCAAAATGAAATTACGTGATGTTATGTGACTTCGAAGTTAAATTACATTTTTGCTTTACAACAAAAATTTAATGTGAGCATAATACATGTAATCTCAATCATCCCAGACCAAAATATTTAGGAGGGCAATTTTTCGCTCTCCTTAATTCTTTCAGGAGGGCAGTAAGGAGAGCTAAAAAATCGCTCTCCTGAAATTGCCAAGCCTGATAAATAATTGTTCATTAACAGATTAGTTCTATTAAACATTATTGGACTGTAGCCATAACCACATTTCAATATTTCGTGATTATAAAACAAATTTAAAATAAGAAGTTTTGACTTGCTGAAATAATCTACAATTGTAGTACTCTGATCACAAAAAGTAGTATAATATATTTTGTACTTTACTTTTTAAACCTTTACCCAGAGATAACATCAAAATTGGAAATTTAAATTTAAATTTTTCAAATTTACACAAAAAGCCTCAAACAAATCGAATCATGTGATCATCGGGGGAACAATCTTGTTCCGATGATAGATAACATTATGTGGCTTGTACAAAACTTTTTAAAAACATTTTTACCTGCTAATTCATGAATTATGTGTGTAATTGCAGTCAATTTGTTAATTAAGGGTTAGGCAGTGAGGTGTGTGGATTATGGAGATTCTTATCAATCCATTTTCCAATGTTTGAGAAAAAAAAATTAACAGTACCAGAAGGGTAAATTACCATCACTCATGGTTATGCTTTTTGGCATATCAAAGCTGCGTCAACCAAAAAAAAAATAGTTTTCCTGAAATAATATTCTTTCATGGACATTATAAATTACAGTTTGAATTTCTATGCATTGGAAAATAGAATGCAATAGGAATTCCAATGCAATTAACCCTCTCAAGTGCTGTGTATAAACCCAAAACATGTTAAAAAAGGTTACAGAATACATGTGCATGTACATTTATTTTTATGTCCGATTCTTGTGTTATTAATAAAGGAGACATTACATCAGTAGTTTATACTAGTATAGGTTATTCTTCAACTCATTTTGACTTGTACTGTATATGGACAAAATATTATTAGTAGACACGCGACACTACTACTAGCAGACGATTTTCATTCACTTTTTTTAGGGACCACCCCCCCCCCCCCCCCCCAACCTCTTTCAGCTGGAACATCTGTGTGTTGTGCTTGAAAATATTTGTGTGGGTTGGTTGTTTGGATACCCAGGGTTTGTAGTTTCACCCACGCAGGCATTTTTGTGTCATTTCAGTGATATATCTGCAGTTTTCTCACTCGTCAACAAAACAAAACCACGATGCCGAGTCCGCCATCGCTTGTGGGAAGTAAAGGGGTTCTTTGCGGTATTCCTTTCACTAAAAAAATCAATATTATTTTGCCATATGCATTAAATGGAGTGTTGGAAGTGTGTTATTTTTCTATCTTTATTGGTATTAAATCGAAAATGCACATTTTCTCGTTTCAAGCAAAACATTTTGGTTGTTTCTATCGCATGTATGACAGTCTTGACAGATAGTCTCATCGAAGTGTTTACCCGAAGCTATCTCTGACCTTGCATATCATTAACGTCAAAGATGGCTGATCGGCAATGGGCTTATTGGAAAATCATTAAATAACGACGAGTTATTTAAAACAGACAATCTTATAATTTCGCAGTAATTTAAAAATTGGTTTCGGCAAGTTGTCCAGGCCTGGATATCCGCCCCCCCCCCCCCCCCACACCCATTCAAAGTATTTAGCAACCATTTGGAAAAAAATAAATAGGTTTTATTTATACTATCACCCATCCATAACAATGCTAAGACAATGGCTGCAAAGGGACAACAGAATAATATCTATGGCATATTGGCAACTTTGCTGCGGGGGAAGATGTCTTGTCCTGGTTATCTCCCTTCCCCATGACTGGATACACAGAAAACATCTGACAGGGGAACCATACAAAATGTTGAAAATATTTGCAGTTGCGAAAGCTCTTCTGTTACTTGTATTGTTTTGCATTGTTGTTTCAAGAAAACTGCTGTTAGTTATTATAGGTGATACCATAAAGTCCCTAACCAATTTCTAGCGATTTTGGTATGATGATCTTGAAAACACACCTAACTTGTCATGTGTTCCCGAGTATTTTTATGCAAGGCTAAAGCTGTTTAATATCAAACGAGAAAACGTGTATAATAATAGTAAAAAAAATATTTCCATGATAACCTGTGATAACTTAAAAAAAATTCAGGTCAAGGGGGATATCAAGGATGAGGGGGAGATATTCTAGGACACCCCCGGCGGTGGGGGTATCCAGTGGATGATATCCTGCTACAGTGGTTCCAAGACGACTATCTTATTCCAATGAATGCTCATAAGCCATGATTTGGATGAAATATAAATAATAAAATTTGAAGCGATCTGAATGTGGATTTTTGCATCAGGTGCGTAGCTAGGATTCTATAATTGGGGGAGTCTTAGTCAGTTTTTGGGGTGAAAGATGATATTTGAAAGGCCGTTGTGTGGGGTTTCGGAGGTGCCCTCTTGTCCTAACTAGGACGCTCGAGTCGTTGCCCTCTCCTCCCACTTCCCTTTAGGGAAATGGGAGGAGGGGGGAACGGTCCGAGAGTCCTAGTTAGGACTAGCCCCGCCTATGTCCCTGAGAAAAGTTTGCAAAATTTAGTGCTCTAAGAGCGAATCTGAGGAATATGTTGCGTGTACAGCCCCTATATTTGAGACCATTGTTGGTCCCGATATTGTGTGAAAGTTGCATTGGGCCAACGTTTTGGGTTGGGGGGGGGGGGGGGGGGAGGGCGGCGAAAATTTTAGGACTTCCTACCCGTAGCAACCGCACTGTTTTGGGTACAATACAGGATAGATTTGGCTAACTCATTAGTTAAAAGGTTCACACATATTAAGATTCACGGTATTTCATCTTTATAAAAAAAAAAACAATTCCTTCCAACTCCATCACAACATTAAATTTAAAAAAAGACGAAACCAGTCACTCGCTAAAAAGTGGTTCGAGTCAGTTATGACGTGGTTCTACGAAAAGTACTAAATCACAGCTGCATATTAACTGGTTGAGGACTAGATTATTTTTGTTGGTCTGTATTTGTTCAGGCACTCATCAAAAATTTGTATAAGAACAAATTTATATAAACAAAATATTTTTTGTGTTTGACTGAATATGAAACATGAGCCAGGAAAATGTTGGCTTTTGCTCTGGTACCCCCCATTTTTTTAAAGCTCCAATAGTGGCTTCTAGCACCAGTTAATATAAGAACGTGATATCGTTAGTCTCAGTGGAAAAGCCTTCACAGTATTTTGTTGACTATAAACTCTTTCTTTACTTCTCCAACGCCCAATCCTGGGTACCACTGCCTTCTCAGAGGTACCTGAACCAATCCAGTTCTTGTTGGTATCCACACACTGGGACGGCTGCTGTGCAAAACGCCCCGCGCGTCAAAGAAAGGAGTCGCTAAATTGTGTTTGAAATCATCCGAATACTTTTATTTCCTAGACAAGTGAGGAACACGATAAGACGAATTATTTTATTTGCACAGCATTTGGGGGACACTATAAGATCAATTGTTTTATTTCCTAGATAAGTTAAGAACACGAGAACACTAATTAGGCTATTTCCAAAGCAATTTAAGAGCACGATAAGACTAATTATTTTATTTCCAAGATAAGGTAAGAGCACGATGGGACTAATTATTTTATTTTCAAAACAAGTTAGGGACACAATAAGACTTACTAATAATTTTGTTTCAAAAGAAAGTTAGGAACATGATAACACTAATTATTTTATTTCCTTGACAAGTTAGAACACAATAACTCTAATTATTTTACGGCCTAGGCATGTTAGGAACCCGATAAGACGAATTAGTCTATTTCCAAAACAATTTAGCAACACGATAGGACTAATTATTTTATTTCCTAGACGGGAACGCGATAAGACTAATTATATTATTTCCCATACAAGTTTGGAACATGATAAGATTAATAATTTTATTTCTCAGACAAGTTGGAAACACAAAAAGACCAATTATTTTAGTTCCCAGACAAGTTAGAAACACAATAAGACCAATTATTTTATTTCCCAGAAAAATTAGGAACACGATAAGACTAATTATTTTATTTCCTTGATAAGTTAGGAACTCGATAAGACTAATTATTTTATTTCCTTGATAAGTTAGGAACACGATAAGACTAATTATTTTATTTCCTTGATAAGTTAGGAACACGATAAGACTAATTAGTTTATTTCCTTGACGAGTTAGGAACACGATAAAACTAATTATTTTATTTCCCAGAAAAGTCAGGAACACGATAAGACTACTAATTTTATTTCCTTGACAAGTTAGGAACACGATAAGACTAATTAGTTTATTTCCTAGACAAGTTAGGAACACGATAAGACTAATTATTTTATTTCCCAGACAAATTAGGAACACGATAAAACTAATTATTTTATTTCCCAGGCAAGTTAGAAACACGATATGACTAATAATTTTTTTATTTCCTTGACAAATTAGGAACACGATAAAACTAATCATTTTATTTCTTTGACAAGTTAGGAACACAATAAAAATAAAAACTAATTATTGTTTTTCTTAGACAAGTTAAGAACACGATAAGACTAATTATTTTATTTCCTTGATAAGTTAGGAACACGATAAGACTAATTAGTTTATTTCCTTGACGAGTTAGGAACACGATAAAACTAATTATTTCATTTCCCAGAAAAGTCAGGAACACGATAAGACTACTAATTTTATTTCCTTGACAAGTTAGGAACACGATAAGACTAATTATTTTATTTCCTAGACAAGTTAGGAACACGATAAAACTAATTATTTTATTTCCTTGATAAGTTAGGAACACGATAAGACTAATTAGTTTATTGCCTTGATAAATCAGGAACACGATAAGACTACTAATTTTATTTCCTTGACAAGTTAGGAACACGATAAGACTAATTATTTTATTTCCTTGATAAGTTAGGAACACGATAAGACTAATTAGTTTATTTCCTTGATAAGTTAGGAACACGATATGACTAATTATTTTATTTCCTTGATAAGTTAGGAACTCGATAAGACTAATTATTTTATTTCCTTGATAAGTTAGGAACACGATAAGACTAATTATTTTATTTCCTTGATAAGTTAGGAACACGATAAGACTAATTAGTTTATTTCCTTGACGAGTTAGGAACACGATGAAACTAATTATTTTATTTCCCAGAAAAGTCTGGAACACGATAAGACTACTAATTTTATTTCCTAGACAAGTTAGCAACACGATAAGACTAATTAGTTTATTTCCTTGACGAGTTAGGAACACGATAAAACTAATTATTTTATTTCCTAGACAAGTTAGGAACACGATAAGACTAATTATTTTATTTCCCAGACAAATTAGGAACACGATAAAACTAATTATTTTATTTCCCAGACAAGTTAGAAACACGATATGACTAATAATTTTATTTCCTTGACAAATTAGGAACACGATAAAACTAATCATTTTATTTCCTTGACAAGTTAGGAACACGATAAAACTAATTATTTTTTTTCTTAGACAAGTTAAGAACACGATAAGACTAATTATTTTTTCCTTGACAAGTTAGGAACACAATAAGACCAATTATTTTATTTCCCAGACAAGTCAAGAACACGATAAGATTAATAATTTCATTTCCTCGGCAAGTTAGGAACGCAATAAGGCTAAATAATTTTATCTCCATTCTTCGACAGGAGTGAGAAAGCCGCCTAACCACCCGAAGTCAAAATAGACAATATAAAATGCCGTAGCCTCTGAAGACACTGAATGCACCAAGAAGCCATGGGTGCAAATGGGGGAGGGGGTAGTTTTCCTTTTTGGACATCCTAGACAGGACAGAAGTTTCACATATAGATTTGCTCTTGCTGCTAATCATGCACTTTCTAAGAAGACGGGATTTGGTACTTGCACCTATCTCACACATAAATTCGGTCTTCAAATGGAGGTCTGTGATACCCTATTCGGGCTGTTGGGGGTGATCGGCATGGTTTGGAGTACGGTAAGTGCTGATTAACCCTTTACCCAACGTAACGGCCAAAACCGGCCAGCGCTATTCTCAAAAATCGCCAATTAATTTTTATTATTTTTTCATTTGTTGTCTCAAAAACATAGGTTATGACCCTCATTGGAACGAGCTCGTCGAGCTCGTTCCAATGAGGGGTCATAACCTATGTTTTTGAGACAAGAAATGAAAAAAAAAAAGTTATTCAATCATTTTTTGGCAAGTGACGTCTGCTTTTCATGTTAGGTAAAGGGTTAAAAAAGAAAATTCCGACAGACGAACATTTCAACTCTCATCAAGCCATACCTTCGGCGAAGGCATGAGATGATGTAGAATACTTCATCAGTGGGGATTTGAACTATCAAATTCAGGACAAATCAGGTTTACACCTCCTACCCCATCGGTCATTTCGAGGCATCCTTGCCAGAAACCACATCCATTATAATTTCGATGACTGATACTTCTGCCTTGCGTTTCAAGGAACACGGATCTTCCTGTTTATTGGCACATATATATTTATATGTTTCTACGGATGGTCGAAAGACCAAAGTGTATATATTCATATGGTAAGAATAAAATATGTTATGCTTATATGTTATATTACAAAATTAAACTAGATTATTCAACATTATAATTTGTAATTTTTTAAGGATGGGTGAGGGAAGGATAGGATGCTTGACTTAAGTTCTGCCCAAAATGTCATCACGCTTGCTCCGGACATAGGTATTCCCTAACATAACCCATATGAGGAAAAGTAAAATTTTTATACACCCTTAACCCTTTACCTGACACGAAAAGCAGACGACACTTGTAAATAAAGTTATTGCATAAGGCCAAATAAAAAAATGAATTGATTCTCAGGCATTTTTTTTTTCAAATCAGTGAGGGAGGGAGGATTTTATTTTATTTTTTTTCTTTGTGTAAAAGGTTGAGTATACTCAGGAAATCTTTTTGCTGTCTTTCCACTTAAAAAAAGAGAAAAGGTATTTTAGTGTAATTATAACTAACTGCCGGAACTGCTAAAAGGATTTGTATTTTATTGTTCTTTTTAATGGTATCTGTCAAGCATCATGATCCATTAGAATAGGCCCCAGTAACCAATGCTTGAGATAGAAGTCCTTTAAAATGGGCAACATGGCTCTAAATGATTGGTTAAACTTGAGTTATATCAGTGTTGCGGCCATGATTAGCCATTGGGCAGAAATATATGACCTTAAACACCAGCAAGTAAATAAATAATTAAATCATGATCCAGTATATCAGAATTTTCTTTGTTACAGTTTATGGGAGAGTGCCCAGAGGCACTCTCCCATAAACTGTAACAAAGAAAATTCTGATATACTGGATCATGATTTAATTATTTATTTATTTGCTGGTGTTTAAGATCATTTACTGCAAACACAGCTAAATAATTATATGTCGAGAAATGTTAAAAAATTACCATTCTAAGTTTTCACAAATTCTTAAAAAAACATAAATTCTGATATACTGGATCATGATTTAATTATTTATTTATTTGCTGGTGTTTAAGATCATTTACTGCAAACACAGCTAAATAATTATATGTCGAGAAATGTTAAAAAATTACCATTCTAAGTTTTCACAAATTCTTAAAAAAACATGACATAATAAAAATGTCTAATGAGGAGGTTCAAATCCAATGAGGGAGGGCCTGAGAATCAAAACATTATTTTTTTTTAGCCTAACTCAGGCGTTTCATTTTTTACGTCAGAAACACAGGTTATAATCCCTCATTGGAACGATCTCAACCAGCTCGTTCCAATGAGGGGTCATAAGCTATGTTTTTGAGACAAAAAATGAAAAAAAGTAATGAAAATTGAATGGTAATTTTTGTGAATAGCGCTGGCCGGTTTGGGTCGTTACGTTGGTTAAAGGGTTATCTACGCTGAATGTTACTTACCATACAGTTCGCCATGTACCTGAGACGACAGTACCAGTAACAGCGTCACACATACAATATAATGATCTTCAAAACAGTTTCCTGCAAAATATTAAATATGTTGTAATGTATGTAAATATTGGAAACTTGTTCAAGAAAGGGAACTAAATTATTAACTCTGGAGGAGAGATATTTAGAGGTTAAGACGTTTTGGACTCATCCATGTCATTGAATTCTCGTCAAAATATTTAAAACAATCAAAGACTCCCAGTGGAGATGCGGAGAACCAATGCTGTCCCTATGCAACATTGGCGCGAAAAGTATAGCAGAATGAATCTTCAGCGAAGGTCGCCGATACAACGCAACTTACCCGAGTAACAGAATCGCTTTCGACGAGGCATGGCGATCAAATACAACAAAAAAAAAGCATATTTAAAAGAACAAGAAAGCGTAATATCTTTAATTAGGAAGAAAACATTCATTCTGAGGTATGACTGCATGTAATAAAGCCACCATAAAGTTAACTTTCTGGCAGCTGTGATGTTTTCCTCACATTTTCCAAACGGAAACGAATAACTCAATGTAATCAGCGGCTGTTTCTTGATTTTTGTTTACTGAGAACATAGTTTCTTTTAAATAAATTTTTACTTTATTAATTATTCGAATGATTAAATATTAATTAATTTTATGGCCAATGGTATATTCAACAGAGCAGGGGTTACTTTTCTGTGCTTGTGATTCACTGTTTTACAATGGATTGTAAATTTGGTCCAGAATGACCGTGAATGGTAACAGTTGATGGTTTTATGGTACTTGTGTCATTCAATGAATGGCTCTTGGCAGAAATTAATAACAATTCCAATACTTCTCCCATACCCCTTGCAACACAGTGAGCCTAATCTATCCAGTGATTTGCATATAACTGGCAGGAAGAATCTATTTACATAAAGGTGGAAATAGGTGTGATTCCATTATGAAGTGAACATCTTCAAATAACTTAAACCCTTTAACTAACACAAGTAGATAACGATACTTGTCATATAAAGTTTTCAATAAGTAAGGCCTCACCAAGTAGATCTTCTATTTCTCAGGCCATTTTTTGTAAAATTGCGTGTGGGCGGGTGGTGTTTTATTTTATATTTTATTTTTGTAATTATTTCTTTGCCATCAAAAGTTCATGTTCTTGGGTGGTTTTTAGTTTTAGGCCTCGTAATCTACAGGATAGCACAGGTAGTGGTGTGTTTCGTCCCTTGAGTGCAAGAAGGCTTTGCAGTAGTGCTAAAGCACAGCAAAGCCTTGTTGCACTCAAGGGACAAATTTATCATTTTTATTAACTTGGGCAAAATATTTTTATTGTTTAAAGTTTGCATTAGTTATAAAAAGAGAGCACGCGGCAGCCAAAAGGACCATGCGGGAGGACCTGAGAAACATATTTTTTTACTTTTTTAGGCCTAATATGGATGGAGGGGAGGGGTTGCCTTGGGGAGATCGCCCCTCACTTTTTATACGCCCGTTTGGAAAACGGGACGTATTATGTGAACGGTCTCGCCGTCCGCCCGTCCGTCCGTCTGTCTGTCCGTCCGTGGACACATTTCGTTTCCGGACGATAACTTTAGTTGCAATGGCTTGAGCTGAACGGCCCATTTACAGTAGAGTTATGGCCCTTTATTTATGGGAATTTAGCCCAAATATAACTTGAGATGTTATACACAGAATGGAAAGAAATTCGGTCTGTGGGTTTATTACAACAAAATACAGGATGAGTTTCATATCGGGTTTTGAAAGCCCATTTGCGGTAGAGTTATGACCCTTTGTTTATGAGAATTTAGCCCAATTTTTTCGTTTCTGGATAATAATCTCAGTTATGACGGATCGAATGGAAAGAAGTTTGGTATGTGGGCTTATTGATACAAAATGCAGGCTGAGTTCAATTTCGGGTTCTGTCGGCCGATCTCAACTAGAGTCGTGGCCCATTGTTTAAGAGAATTTAGCCCAATTTATAGTTTCTGGTTAAAGAATTGGAGTGATTACTTGCTGAAAAACTCCTATAACACACCCTCCACCCCCACCCCCCGACCCGTTAGTTGGGTAATTTTTCTTTTCTTTTCTTTTCTCCAAAATGCATTTTGACAGATTTAGCTTTTGGCGATGCAGACCGTTTGTTGGATGAAAACAGTGATTATGTGCAATTCGAAAAAGACTAACGGGCGTATAATGCATGCCTGGCGTAGCTCTTGTTCAAATCATGTATTTTGTCCCTCCAGACCCATTTCTGTGAATAAAAAAATACCCATGAAGGTTTTTAAGCGACATTTATCTTCTTTTTTTCATTTAACCCTTTTCAAACACAGTTATCAAACAACACCCCCCCCCTCCCACCCCCATAAAGAAATGTTGAAAGACAATAATTCATTTTTCAACCTCAAAACACATACCTTACGATCTCTCAGTGGATCGTTCCAATGAGGGTCCACTAGCTATCTTGCCTGCAAGATCTACCAGCGGAACCGTTACTCGTGTTTCTGTAGAGATACCGCGTTGTTGGGTACAGTGTTTGAGGTGATTAGAATTGAACTGTATTCACTTTAGAAGTTGACATTTGGAATAACACCCCCAGTGGCATGCCAGGGTCTTGACGAGCAATAATAGCAGGACCTCGGGCAGGACATCGGAAGTGACATCATAGTCACGTGTCTCATTTACGTCATATGGGTTGTCATAGTAGCCCACGTGAGCGACAATTTTGTGGCGTCATTACCACAGTGATACATGGGGTTAGTGCACGTTTCCGTCGTTCTTTTCGTATACTAGAAGCCGTCATTTGGTTTCTATGGTAGCACGTGGTAGCTATGAGCATAGAATGATTCTAATAAGGAGTTATGATCGGAGGGCATATTCGATTTAATGGGAGTATAACTAATTACCCAAATGGATCCGTAAACGGTCGATAATCACTAAAAACTACAAAAAATCACGCACGAAAAACGACCCGATGAAGGCTTGATCTAACAAGAGTAACACTTGGGGCCATAGGCCCAAAAGGTGCGATCGATTTAATGGGGGAATGACTAATTGCCCAAAACAATCCGCCAATTACCTAAAAGCACCGAAATGGGCTTTATCTAGCTCTTGTTCTCCCTGAATCCACAGTTTCTACCTATTTTGACTCTATATAACTGACCACCTATGCACGCTAGCACAACCCATATAAGACCCACCACACACAAAGACATGACGTCACTTCAGAGTTTTACTAGGGGTGGTTTATCAAAATTGACACATATCACCCAAGGTCGCCAATATGCTAAACACATTTCAATCGCCAGCAAAAGATTAATCGAAAAGAGGACTTTTCTATACTTTTCGCATGTTGTTCTGTGGTATATTCGAATCGCTTTGCAGTAGAAATAAATTCAATTGAAAATATTTGTTCTTGTCACGCTCTCCTGCTTTCTAAATTTTAAGTAATCTGTATCAAATGAAATTCCTTTAAACCAATTTTCACAAGTGCATTTCTTTTAAACTGATTTGCATTTGTCTATTGTTTGCAATATGGTAATAGTCAAAACTAAAAGAAATACAACACAAAAAATTAATTTATATGCGGCTAAAGCACTTAAATACATTATTTTAGCTTGTGTTGACCGTCCAAAATTATAGCTGGTTGCAATGTTAAATTTAGTTGTTAAAACAGTATGGGCATAA
Source organism: Pictodentalium vernedei (assembly GCA_031216915.1). Lineage (NCBI taxonomy): Eukaryota > Metazoa > Mollusca > Scaphopoda > Dentaliida > Dentaliidae > Pictodentalium > Pictodentalium vernedei. The sequence continues at coordinate 129,194,864 of CM062289.1, forward strand.
GAGTTCTATCTACTTTTCATGAAAACCTGACATCAAAATAACTATTATTTTATGTGTTGTGGGAAAAAAGAATATTGCTTTTATGCGACGACCCTGGAAATGAGTGCGGCACACAACAATGTTGTTTCCGTTAGTGAAAAACATTATTAATCAAACCAAGTGGATTGCATTTTATACCCCCTTCTTACTAAGACTGTACCTTCCATTTACTTGCTTTGGACCAGAAACAATTTGCGCTGTTTACTTACACTGTTCTCACTTGAAGTTTATAACTCAAAAACTCTTTTACTAGCAGGATTTATGAAATAAAAGTCATTCTGCATTGAACAGGGCAGTGTTGCGAACGTTTTCTTGGCTTTGTCTATCAAAAAAAAGAAGATTATTCGGTGTCTGACTCGCAATTTGCGTTTACTTGCTGCATTAACGAAGACGGGGCAAGATTGGGTGTTTCAAATTTAACTGTACCTTGAACTCAATTCTGCGTTGAATTAGTTTAAATGCTTACCGAATATTTTCCCCCCTCTGCTGTTTGCTCTCGCGTGTTTGAACATACCATGCAGTGTTCGGCAGGGATTACATCGTATCCACCTTTAACTTAGGTGGGACCTTTCATTTATAAGAATTTGCGCTGCTAACTTGCTTTGTTCTTACATTGAGCACTGTGTAACGTTTTCCATCAGAATTTATGAAACAATGGTCGCGCTGTATTGCACAGGCCAGTGTTAAGGATGTATCTTGTCACTGTTAATGCAGAGAAAGAAGATTATTTCGCAGTTTGCGTTTACTCGCTTCATTGAAGGAAACGACACCAGATTCTTTCAAATTTAGCTGTTCTCTAAAAAGTCAATTCTGCATCGAGTGAGCTTAAATGCTCACCGAATATCTTCTCTCTGTACGTTCTTCTCTGAATGTTTCTGAGCATACATGCAGTTTTTCAGTCGGGTTACATCAGATCGAACCGACTTATACAGAATATAACAATCTCGTGGATCTTAACCAGACCATAGGAGTTGTCGCGGATATAGGGCTATGGAGTTGGTAGTGTAGTAGAAAGAAAGCCATAGATGCTGAAAGTGACAATAAAGCCTTATAAAATAAACCAATTAGAAACACACAATTCGAGTCGGTTTGGAAAAAAAAGTTATCACTTGCATCACTATATTTTATGCTTTTGGATTTCTGGGGTGAAGTAGTGTTGATGGGTGTTTTTGTGGGGGTTTTTTATTTGGTTGGTAAATGGTCTTTGTCCTTCGGTTGTTACAATACACACCTGCTCTATTGAGGTTCACCCAGCAGTGCTGAAGAATAGGGGACTCTGCAGTTTCTTTTTAAAACACCTAGTCTCCTGAACTTTAAAAACAAATCCATAACTCTCAACCATAGTTTTAATAAATTTAGTGAAAAAAGATTTAACTCTGTTGTGTCACTTATAAGCTTATTTTGGGGGCTATACGACAGTGTAATACTTTCCCTCCTGCTTGTGATCTGCTTGTTTTATAAAGAGCCAACTGCTGCTAGAAAAGAAAATTTAAAACTTGAGAGATATCATTAGGGTCAGTGTAGTAAGTATAAGAGTTAGCAAGCCCCCCCCCCCCCCCCCCCCTCCTCTTTTACTATACTGACACTAAACCATTGTGGCTGTCAACCATTTTTGTCCATTTCAAGATGCAGATTTTGTTTCTCAGTATCTTAAATTTATAGCATGAAAATGGTTAAAATGACTAACTATGATATTGATGGGCCCAAAACAATTATTATTTGCCCGGAACATAATATAGAATAATAATAAAAAAAAACACAGAAAAATGGAGACCAGGTATTTTTAAAATTTAATCGCACAGACTTCTAACGATTCACCCAGAGACAAAGACGGACCCGGACCAACTACGGTGACTGGTAAGTTGGCTTCACATCTTGACCGGTACAGTCAGACGCATAGCTGGGATTCTATAAATAGGGGGTACCCTAGTCAGGTTTTTTCGCTGCGGGCGGAGGGGGTGAACATGATATTTGAAAGGCCGTTGTGGGGTGGGTGAAGGCTTCCCCTATTTTTAACTTGGACCCTCCGGTTATTACCCCCTTTCTCCCCCTTTGGTAGAAGAAAAGTGTTTGTTACATCCGGAACGTCCTAGTTTGGATTAGGCCTCCCACCACCAGTAAATTTTTGCAAAATTCAGAGCTGAAAGAGCGAATTTGGGGTATTTTGAGAGTGTTTAGCCCGTATATTCGAGATCACTGTAGTGTTCTATATGTTATGTAAAAGTTGCATTAGACAAATTTTTGGTGTGGGGGGGGGGGGGGCTGCGAAAATTTGGTGCGGGGGAAAGCCCCCCCCCCCCCCATGTTGCTACACGCCACTGGGTACATAATATTATAAAGTTACTAACTTTTTAGAGGATAGTGTGTGTATAGCAATAATTTTATTGGACACTTTACTGAATGAACCTGCAAAGTATTACCACATACGGACCTCGAACGACATTGAACTTTGCCCCTAACGCACTTTTCAGAAAACAGGTTAAATTATTCGTGACTGATTTTTAAACTTTCATTTTTCCTAAACATACAGCTTATCACCGCTTATATGAACGGGACTGATGACCACATTCCTGTCGAATTTCAAATGCTACATTTTAACTGATGCATATCGTTATTGGCTAAAAAGAATGATGTAAAATTTCAGGAAGGAAGACTTTTTTTCTTCTTTTTTCCGGATATTGGACTACACTAGAAAGTCAATATGACCTGACAAACAGGCTAAACTATATGTTCAATTGAAATAAAAATGCCTGAACGTAAATTTTCCAATCATACCTGATCTTAAACTTTAATCTTTAACTCTTTACCTAATACAACAAGAAAAAGAAAACACTTGTAAAAAAAAAAAAAAAAAAAAAAAATTTCCGAATAATAAAAAATTTCATTTTTTAAGACCAAAACATAGCCTATGTATGAATCACCTCATTCGCACGAGATTAGTACGACATGTTCATTTCGACTCCTACTGAGGGTCGAAAAAAACATGTCCTACTAACGAGCTCAATGAGCTCCTTCCAAAAAATGTACCATACCCTCTGTTTTGGCGACAAATATTGAAGAAACAATAAATCTGATGGAGTTTAAAAAATAAAATAAAATTAAACAGCGCTGACAGCAAAATTAGGTAAACGATTCAGTTTGAGAAACTTGATTTCAATTCGTTCTGTGAGACCACATTCCTGTCGAATTTCAAATGCTACATTTTTAACTGATGAATATCGTTATTGGCTAAAAAGAATGATGTAAAATTTCAGGAAGGAAGACTTTTTTTCTTCTTTTTTCCGGATATTGGGCTACACTAGAAAGTCAATATGACCTGACAAACAGGCTAAACTATATGTTCAATTGAAATAAAAATGTCTGAACGTAAATTTTCCAATCATACCTGATCTTAAACTTTCCTTTAACTCTTTACCTAATACAACAACAAAAAGAAAACACTTGTAAATTCGTTCATAAGTAACAGTTATCTTTGAAAAGAAAATTATTTTTCAAAGAAAATTACGCCTAATATTTATTATTGATTTCATTATTATATAATTATTTATTAGTATTACTTATTATTTATTTTAGAAACAGAAAGTGGGTTAAAAATAAACAAAACGCTCTACTGAATCTTGAAACGACCACCAGTAGTCATCTGTGACGATGACAGAGATAACAAACTCGACCTTAGGGTTCATAGTTTAATGCCCTTAGGCCTCCTGCGATATCTCACTAGTGATGTTCTGTTTTTTAAGATGTTACAAACTACATTGCACAATGCCCCGTGGCTGACCATGTACCGTATCCTTCCATGCACGCGTAATCATGGTAGATAAATTGATGTGGGTGACTTTCATCTGTAGCATATAACATTCGACATTCACATTTTATGACATTTAGTATCCTTCTTTGGAAAAGGAGCGAAAAAGGCAGGATGAGGAACATATACTTCATATTATTCGCCATCGGTAAGTAAAAACTTAGAAATATTTTCATTTCGTGTTCCAACATTACAAGAAACCAACACTGGGTGAAAATCATGAGCGTTGAAACTGGGGTGGATGGTGGTACACTGCAAAAAATATAGGTTCTCTTCAGAACCAAAACTGGTTCTAATCTTGTCCCTGAGATGGAACCAGTTTAGTTTAAACAGTATTTATTTCAAATCAAATAAATTTACCACGATTAGCATTCAATTTTAACAGAATAATACATGAACTGAAGTAGATTCAGCAGTTAACTTGGAGCTTATTCAACGCAGTCGCCAAACATTTTGAAACAAAGAGAATATAAATACCTGGTTTATTGGTTCTATACAGAACCAAAACTGGTTCGATATGCCAACTGTTCATATCTCCCTTGCTTAATAATGATTTGAGACAACCTCGTATAAGCTCTAAACTTACGACTGAAACCCCCTCAATTTATGTTTAATTCTGTTAATATTTAATGTTAATCTTTATCAATTTATTTGATTTGAAATAAATACTGTTCAAACAGAACTGGTTCCATCTCAGGGATAAGATTAGAATCAGTTTTGGTACTAAAGAGAACCTATATTTTCTGCAGTATACAATCGTCTCTAGATGTCACTTGAGATCTAGTATGTATTATTATCACTTAAGAGGGTGTTCTCTAGTAGATTAACGGAGTGTCATGCAACCGGAAGCGGGCGCCGGGAAAACAAATTTCATCAACAGCCCGCCGCCCGCTTCCGGTCATGCTAATAATAGTAAGAATATGATTTTGTTGAGGACTGAATCACAGCCTTCTGACTTATTAATGTCCATCGACTTCGTCTCGGGCCGGTAATAAACCCTCGGACTGTTAATCTGTTATTCATTCCCCTCGGGCCCTTAATAAACCGTAACGCCCCCCCCCCCCCCCAAACTCGTGTTATTGTTATATTATTACAGCGAAGCCCATCTATTAACTGAATAGCCACTTTGAAAGTGAAAATATTGAATTAACAGAATTATTCATTAACACAAATTTGGCCGTTATATTCTAGTGACAAACTGAATATTTATTCTATTATATTTGTTTGACAGAGCTCGTGGAGCTCTGTCAAACAAATATAATGGAGTTAATGCCCATATTGAATATACTCAAGCCAAACGGATATATAAATATGATGATTCCAGTGGCTGAGAGAGCAATTCTTGGCTCAGTGGTAGACTGTTGGACTTCTATGCTAGAGGTCCAGAGTTCGATCCCCGTCCGGGACGACACGCGTTGAGTCCTTGGGCAAGGCACTTTATCCGGGTTGCCTACATGGGGGCACGATGACGTCGTGCACTAAGGCGTACTGCGCGTCGAGGTGCACATGTCTTCAACCGCTGTAACCCTGCTTGAGCAGAGCTTGAACAGAGTTAGAATGTTGAGGAGCTGACAGTTGCTCGTCGATGCTCGGTGGTTCTCTCCGGGTACTCCGGCTTCCTCCACCCGTAAAACTGTCACGGTCACGATTAGCCATTGTGCATAAGTATGTGACCATAAACACCAATAAATAAATAAATAAATATTTACAAGTCACTTTACTTGCTATTGCAAATCTGGTGTATACTTTGTGACCTAATAACAGTCATAACAGACAATGATGGCGCCAAGATTAGAGAGTACTGTATAGAGGTCTAATCCCCCCCCCCCTCTCCCTGGTCGGGGAGTCTGTCTCCTTTATTGTGGGCTTGTTGGACAATACCCTATAGCCCTCCGTCCTGGAGCACAACTCCCCTTGCAAGTGAGATCGTCGCGCAAACAACCACTAGCTTCCAGGGGCCAATACTATAGAACTTTTACAATTGTATTTTCTGGAATTGTATTTTCGAGTTATGACTTTAACTGGGTTAAAATGAATCATTAGCATTTTTAAAGATGTGGCAATTTGCCAGTTGGCAAATTGCCATATCTTTTAAAATGTTAATGATTGATTTTAGTAAGTTATATTAAAAAGTAAAAAATATAATTCTATAGAAATACGATTGTAAAAGATTTATTGTATTGGCTCCGGCTGGACTTTCAAGTGGCATATGTAGTTACAAATTATTATCAGACCGTTTTTACAATATATTACAAGATTGCTGTTTTTATGAATTATTAAAATACATTTTACAAATCAGTATTATTAGTAATCAATATGTGTGAATTACTAATTCCCCCGCACCAAATTTTCGCAGCCCCCCCCCCCCCCCCACCAAACATTTGTCTAATGCAACTTTTACATAACATATAGAACACTATCTATCCGTGACACAAAGGGAAACACTTGAAATAAATGTGTTAATTGTGTTTACTAATTAAAAAAATCCGAATTGAATTTCGATCCCAATGGAAATCTGGGAAAAATATTGTTCATCGGCTGAGAGATGTGACGTCATTGTCTATATTTAGACGTGTCGGGCTGTTATTGACGTGTTGGGCTGTTATGTTCAATAACGGCCCAACACGTCACATGACTTGTACTTGTTGAGCATTACGAGGTTTCAACGCCCAGTAAAACATTGTTAATGTGCTAGGAACGCCCGCAAAAGTGGTCATAATATTTAGTGACATACATTTGATTATGCACGTTCTCTGGGAATGCTGTTGTTTTATTTTTAGAAAGAAATATTTTTTAGAAAGATTCATACCCTGAATAAACAAATCAACAGAAAACCTTTCACATCCTCCCCCGCATAAACCTCACCCGCCCTCCATTCTCTTACACAACGTTAACCGGGTGAGCTAGTTAGGCTTACTTGAGCCTTTGGCTTCAATTTATAAACTGCATACACAAAACCATCTCACGCTTTTACGCAAACAGAAAACTCTTTTTCATTTTAACCCCCCCCCCCCCGACGAGTCACCTCCGAAGAAATAAACGATATCTTGTCCATTTGAAGTAATGTCTTTTCACTTTTCTTTCAGCTGCCGGTGTTTATGCACATGATATTGGTGACAGTAAATGTAAGTAATTGATAGCCTATAAGTAACTCTACAATCCACCCCCAATTTACTTACCACCGACCGTTTCAATAAAGTTATGAATACATACCAACCTCCCCAGAACTAAACGAGGGTATATTTTCGGAATATTTGACTCTCCACCTGGCCAATTATCTTAATATACGCAACATGGTGCAAGGTTTTCATCTCATGGGAATATATTACTTTGTCTACCATTAAATGGTAGAAAGCAAAATTATTTCGTACTGTTTTGTAAACGTTTATTTTTTATAGAGCTAGTTTATTTATTATGCTGGGAGCGCTGTCGTTCCTTTGTTATAACGGGAGCGTGGCTGTTGATTTGTTAAGCTAGGGACACATACCACCGTTTATCGCATCCGTTGAACGCATCCGATCACCGTGTCCGTCAAAACGGTTTCGGACAATATGGTTTCAGTTGCGCATGGCACATACCTCCGGCAACGATTACCGGTTGCGTTCACCGGATCCGTTGATCGCAGTTTTCGAACACTGCTCGATTTTGGCTCATAGCAAACATGCAATAACTTTTAAAGTTGTTGAGGAACAAGCTTAGAAAACATGGAGCAGATTAGCTCATCATACGAACATATCATGTACATAAGGCTTCTGTTTGAAAATCAATAAATAAATAAATATTTTTGGTAACTGATAATTGACGCAGCAGTTATTTCTACACTGGCTGAATCTATAAAATATTTCTGTAGGTGACATAAACGGTAACGAGCTCGACATACCTGAGGCAAATGGCAAGCCTTTGTCTTGGGCAAATCACTCCCCGCACTGTTCGGCGTCTCTCTATTTCCGGTCCTATGAAGTGTAAGACCTGAGCAAATTGCTCACGATTTAAGCGGAAGTACTGGGTGAATCTTTCCTCATCGTCATACAGATCTCTCATTACTAAGTTCGCAAATGCCCCTTGTTCCTTCCTCTTGTTTACGATAGGATGCTGCCAGTATCTTCTTCTATTCTTGATGATATTGTAAGCAAGAAGGACAATAAGTAGATCATCTTCACTCGATGAGCTCATGACGGCAAAAGGATTTGTCTCATCAGCCGTTTTTGACGCTTGTAGATTAGATTAGATTTATTGCAAAAAACACCTTCGATGAGGCAGATTGCACACAAGTAAGTTATGAATAAATTTGTAACTGAAATTACAATACAATCTTTGTACCTTCATACAAATGTGAAGAGTGTTGGAAATGAAACGGAAATTTCAAGAAATATATACAAATACAAATATTTACAGAGAACACAATACCATCTGCGTGAAAATATGCCTCCACAACATGTAAACATATGTAGCTTGATAATTATGCTCTTAGTCAGGACTGAATGCTTGCCTATGAATTGAACCCTGAGCTTAAAATGATATGGTATTCATGGATTCATGTATTCATGTTCATGGATATTCTAATTACTGATAGGCCGTATGTGTCAGATGTTGCCGCATGGTTGCCATCCGTTCAACGCACCCGATAAACGGATCCGACAAACGCGATAAACGGTGGTATGTGTCCCTAGCTTTATACTGTGCGATCGGTAGTTTGTTTGTTATCCGGGAGTGTGGTCGTTTATTTGTTAAACTGGGAACGTTATCGTTTATTTGTTATACTTGGGGCCTGGTTGTTCATTTGTTATTCTGAGAACGCAATTGTTCATTTGTTATAATGGGACAGCGTTTGTTCATTTATAAGATTGGGAGTACGGTCGTTTATTTGTTGTACTGGAGTTGCGATCGTTTATTGGTTATGGGAGCACGGTCATTCATTTATTATATTAGGATCGCGACCGATTTGTTGTACTGAAAAAGCGGTCGTCCTGTTGCTATACGACGAGAGTGATCATTTATTTATTATACTGGGATCGCGATTGTTGATTTATTATACTGGGATCACGGTCGATAAATTGTTATACTGGGATCGCGGTCAATAATTCGTTATATGGGAGAGCGGTCGTTCATTTGTTATACTGGGATCGCGATTGTTGATTTGTTATACTGGGATCACGGTTGATAATGCGTTATTATGGGAGAGCGACCGTTCATTTGTTATACTGAAAGCTCGGTTGTTCATTTCTTAACCCTTTACCCAACGTAACGGCCAAAATCGGACAGCGCTATTCACAAAAATCGCCAATTAATTTTCATTATATTTTCATTTTTTTGTCTCAAAAACATAGGTTATGACCCCTCTTTGGAACGAGCTCGTTCAAAAATTAGTTATTCAAGAATTTTGTTTGCAAGTGTCGTCTGCTTTTCATGTTAGGTAAAGGGTTAATGTATTGGACTTCAGCTTCATCCTGGTCCGTGTCATCTGCGTTGTGCGCTTGGAGAAAGCACTTAATCCCACTGGTGGTGTCGTGTACAAAAATGCACACAACACGTTGACAGCACATTTTCCCTCAACCTATGCTAACCCCACCTGAGTCAGGGCAGTAAGTGGCAGAGTCCGACAGTTACCTACCGCTACTCGGTGTGGTACTTTGGCTTCCCCATCCGCAAAGCTGCTCTACACGTTATGACACAGGCCCTTGTAACGTCTTTAAACCGTAAGTAAGCAAGCAAACAAACAAACAAACAAACAAGTAATTAAACTGAGTCCTATATGTCTAGAGTGAAACATACGGGCATCCCTGACGCAACGAAACATACGGGCATCCCCGACGTAACGAAACATACGGGCAACCCCGAGGCGAAGGATGCCGACGTTACGAAACTTAGGGGCACACCTGCCGGAACGACCCATACAAATAACCCCGATGCAACAAAACATACGGGCATCCCTGACGAAACGATTCATATGGACATCCCAGATGCAACGAAACATGTGGGCATCCCTGATGTACGAAACATACGGACATCCCCGACGATTCATACGGGCATCCCTCTACAATACAGCCCAAATATAGGGGCAATACAAGCTATAAATACCCCCGATTCGCTCTTAGAGCACTAAATTGTGCAAAGTTTTCTCGGGGTTGAGTGGGGGCTAGTCCTAACTAGGACCCTCTGGTCGTTGCTCCCTCCTCCCACTTCCCTGATGGGACGTGGAAGGAGAATGCAACGGCTGGAGGATCCCACTTAGGACTCGGGGAGGCAGCCGAAAAGCCGGCACAACGGCTTTTCATGTATTATCTTTGCCCCCCGCCCCCCCCCCCCCCCCCCAAAAAAAAAAAACAAAACACAAAAAGCTGCCTAAGACACCCACAATTATAGAATACTGGCTTCGCGTCTGGGGAAATTAACAAATGTTTGTGGTATGCTTGTCGTGTGAAATGATTATGACCAACTGTTTCTTCCAATCATTAGAGAGATCATTGTGGGGGTGGGTGGTTACAGAACTCTTGACCCTCTGAACCCTGGTGGTATCTTCCCTGTCAGTTCAATGGCAGCAATTAGAAGAGTCCACATTCATTATTTGGGAGTAAACCAATTAATATTTTCAACGTGCAGCTGTGGGGTTGCACGTCGAAGATATTAATTGGTCTACCCCACACATTTACTCAGCAGCCATCTTACTTAAGGACATTATGACGTATCATGCTTTTGAGCCGGAAAAGTGGCCACTCCTATTCAAAGGGTTAAAACCGAGCAAAATACCACCTTAACGAATACTGTACGGTTAATCCTGATACCCAGAATGTTCCATTACATTTCGTCCAGTTCGCATTTTCTTGTCTCTCACTGCAAGCTTTACGAGCAGTTCTAGTTGGGGGTAGACAATTATGGTTTTGAAGAAATTGAAAATGAATGTATCGGAGGAACAATTTTGTACTGAGTTTTGAATTTTCATTCATGGTAGAGTTTTCAGGAAATTTAAGTATAAAAAGTCATTGAAAAACAGGTACGTAGGAATCAGAGGGCGGGGGGGGGGGGGGGGGGCGCAACTTTCTCCAGAGAGAGAGAGAGAGAGAGAGAGAGAGAGAGAGAGAGATCAGGCCAAAATTATTTTTAGCAGCCCGTTATTGCAATCTTAATAGGGGTTAGCAGGAGGAATTTTCTATTTACTCTTAAGATTGGATCAACGATTCCCTCGTTTGATATATCTCTATCACGACCTTTACTGTGGAGAAAATGGTCAATTATTGGCTTAAAATCTAACAAATTTCCTCATCTGGCCGAGGAGAAATTTTTAAATATGGAGCCAGAAATCTACATTTTTCTTAATTTAGAGGTGCACGAGTCCCAATCAAAGCTTTTTGATTGTATTCCAACCATGCCACCCAGCCTGATGGGCCACCACTAATATATATCAGTGTATGGCTGTTCGCCCGCCCGCCCTCTCTTTATTTAGAAATGCTTTCTACGTCCCTATTGAAGAGTGTCCATGTGTACTTTCCAATGAACTACTACATAACATCGCTCACTGATGCCGTCCGTTAAGAAAACACCGATGACTTTTCACCCACACTGATGCCCTCCATTAAGGGCACTGTGCTCTCATAGCTCTTCTGAATGAAAGCTATAGTGAACGTGTGCCTCAGTGTCGGAGGGTTGTGAAATCTGTGGATCTCTCACCAAAGCTATAGACCTCTAGAAACGTGAAATATATATTACTTTGTTCGTTACCGCCATGTTGTCTGCATAGAGAACTGGGGAGATCCCATCTGAATGACATCGCATACGTGAACTATCAATGAACCCCACTGCGTATTAAGACACTACGGCTGGACTCTCCGAGTAAAAGGTTCCATAGATCAGATCGCCAGTGATAACAACGGAATTTACTTTGCGATGTACTGAAAAAGAATATAAACCCTCTGTTAACCATGGTACCAGTACTATATTTTCCACACCGGAGTGTTTTGAATTTGAAAAGGTTTTAATTCTGGGTCTGTTTGATGCGTATTCGAATACTGTCTACGAAGTGCACGTAGATGCCTGACTTTATTGATTGTGCCTGAATTTTGTATCTCAATTATCAATAGGGGCGTCATTAAGGAGAGTGATAGGGGGTGTGCTCCCATTAGTGTCCAACCGATTACCAAACATGGTCGCTGACCGATTACCGGTTATTTGAGCCCACAATCGGCCGATTCTGATGCCGATTCCGATTGTAATACCGTGCACTACAAGACAAGTCGAGGCTCGAAAGAACTGCATTAAACTGAATATTTTTCAAAGTGTTAAACTTCGTTGACTGAGGTCCCAGTAAAATTACCAGTCGCGCACACTTGGGCGGTAAACGTGGCTCTCAGAGCCACGTTTAACGCCCAAGTGCGCGCGACTGGTAATTTTACTGCGACCTCAGTCAATGGAGTGCATCCTTCAATTTTCCGGTATGAACTGGCGATTGCTGCAAGTGTGCTCAGTTGTAAGCTTTACATGTCGTTTAACACGTATATCCCGTAAAGGAGCGTCTAGAGAGATTAAGAATACACATTGTGGTTGTTTCTCAACTTTATTGAATGGTATCATCGACATCATTTTACATTAACAATTGAACAATTGCAGAAGGTAATAAAATGCGATTCAGAAAAATCACAAATTGCTTGGCAACAATCGGTTGAACCGATGTTCCAGGAGCCGTTGCCGTTGTCACCCGATTGCCCATAATTGGCCGATTGTGTTGGCCGGTTCCGATCATCGGTTGAACACTAGCCCCCATACATTTTTCAATTTGACTATAACATTAACATTCCAACTGCATCATCGAAACAATACCGTCGACAAAGGCAATCCTTCATGGTGTAGTTGGAATATTAGTCAGTCGTGACTAGAGCCATCACAAATCAGGTTTACACCCTCACACCCATGACGGCCATCTCCGTGACGCCTTTGGTTATCAAGGCAATGCGACGCAATGGAAACAGAATAGCTTAAAACTACATGAATCATTTCAAACGTTAGAAGAGAGCCTATTTGTATGGTAGACATAGTGAGGTTTTTATTTTTTCTTCGTGGACTTCATGGATAACAGTTTATTTCAAAATGTACTGGGAAGTCCCCAGCTGAGAACCCCTCTGAGATCTGCAAAAAATTATGAAAAATTATGTTACCACCAATAAAGGAAAATTGGGAAACACATTCTTTCCAAATAATTAACAAAGTAATGTTTCCAAGAAAATATACAAACTTTTATCAAGACTTTCTTCAAGAAACCAAAGTAGATAGATACTTCAGATCATACGGGTCTGTTTCCAGAAGCGCATGTAATTAAATACTTGAAGAAAATGAAAAATGCTTGGAAAAATAATGAAAATACTAACTTGTTACTTTCGGAAGTTCACAAAAGTGCTCAAGTTTTAGTTTTTTTTTTGAAGTCCATAAAAGTGCATAATTTTCAGATTTGGCTTCTTGAAAACTGTTCAAATTTTAGATTTGGAAGTCCATGGCTGTAGAAAATTCCAAACTTTTAGACTACTGTCTTTCGGCAAAGTACACCCCTGTTAGGAAACACTAAAAACAGGAAGGAAATATATAATCTGAAATCAGTTGGGGATAAAAATCAATCCAAATCAGCTGAGTTGAGTGAATGTGAACCCAAATGGGTTCATATTCACTCAACCCAATTGCTTTGGGTTGATTTTAACCCATGCACTCCCGTACACTCTAAAATCAGTTGCATGGGTTAAAAATCAATTCAAATCAACTGGGTTGATTGGGGTTGATTTTTAACCCAACTTGCATACTCTAAAATCAGGTTGGCTAAAAATCAATTCAAATCAACTAGGTTGAGTGAATATGAACCCAAATGGGTTCATATTCAGTCAACCCAGTTGATATGGATTCATTTTTAACCCAACTGATTGCGGGCGCGATGGCTCAGTAGGTAGAGGTGTATGTTGCACGCCGAGAGGTCCTCGGTTCGAATCCTACCGCGTTGTGTCATTGGGCAATACACCTTCACCTCATTGCCCACGTGAGAGCACGGTGGCGTTGTGTACAAAAGCGTACTTTACGTCGATGGTGCACTTGTCTTCAACCAATGCTAACCCTGTTTGTGTGGAGTTAGTATGTTGGGGAGCCTTACAGTTGTTCGCCGTTGCTCGGTGGTTCCCACCGGGTACTCCGGTTTCCTCCACCCGTAAAACTGTCCGACAGGAGGTGACCCTGGCTGTCGAAAGTGTCGTTAAAATCCAATAAATAAATAAATAAATAACCCAACTGATTTTAGAGTGTATGTGTCAGAATACGACGGGTATATAAAAAGAGTCACTAATGAACTGCATTGAATATATATTTTTTATTTTTTATATTTTTTCAGCTAAATTCCAGTTCAATTTCGATGCAGGTATGTAAGCAACACTAAAAAAATATTTAATTTATCAGCCGTTTCTCATGGGGATAGAAAATTGATTCACATTTCATACGACATTGGTTTCAGTTGTTATCTTTGAGAACGTTTGACTTTTATCAGTAGTCTCTGTTCCGGCAGATCACAATCATCAGCAATAGAAATTTTATATCTTTTTATTATATGGTGGCTTATAAGATAACGGGTGGGGCGTGTCTAACACGTATTTTTCTATATCTTATGTCACGATGGTTACAAGAGAAGATCCACCTGGAAGTGACGCGTTTTAAGGAGATCAGCATTCCCCATGTTCGGTTACGTGAGAGAGTGACATACGTCACTTGGTTTCCAAAACAAATCACGCGTGAATTGGGAGGCACAATCCTGGTCAGAAAATGGTGGACGTGAACTCGATTCAACGTCAGATAAATAGATATTGGTATGTTACGCGCTTGATCATTTGTGTTAACCCTTTACCTAACATGAAAAGCAGACGACACTTGCAAAATAAATTCTTGAATAACTATTTTTTTTTATTTTTTGTCTCAAAAACATAGGTTATGATCCCTCATTGGAACGAGCTCGACGAGCTCGTTCCAATGAGGGGTCATAACCTATGTTTTTGAGACAAAAAATGAAAAAATAATGAAAATTAATTGGCGTTTTTTGAAAATAGCGCTGGCCGGTTTTGGCCGTTACGTTGGGTACAGGGTTAAAATAAAGTTTTATAGTTAGTGTCAATTGTAATATTATTAATAATATGCAAAATCCAAGTTGAAAACAAAACTTTAGGTTAAGAACACATTGAAATGTGAGCGCTCACAGTCGGATTCGAGTATCTTTGTTGCTTTGCAAAGCGAAACTGGGCTACCATTTCAGAAGTTCAGCATTCGAACGGCATTGATATAAATAAAGTGTTATCAGTTCCTGTGCCATAGGTGTTTCAATAGTTGAGTAACACCAAAGAAAAGAAGCAATTGACGGCAAACGCCATCGCTGGCTCCCTATTTCGCTCAACACGTGTTTATTGTTTTAGAAATAAATGTGACTTGCCCACCCCACATGGCCAAACATGAGGAATGCTGATTGAGTCTTTATTACACCCCTGTTCTGTGAAATGCCCATCTACAGCAAAACTAAACCATGCGGAAAATGAAAATCCGTTCTGCACACATGCACAGAACGGAAATCGTTGACGGACTATTTTTAAATAGAAGCGAAATTTCACTGGAAATTTCAGCAAATCGTGCACCACAATTACAATCTGAATCGCTAGCGATAGCTAAAAATAGTAACACCGGTTCCCCTCGCAAATTTGATTGGCGATAAAATGTTTTTCTTTTTGTTGATAGTTTGTCCCCTGAGTTCCAATGTGTTCTATGTGCCTACTGAAACATAGAACACATTGGAACTCGGGGTACGAGTTGTAAAATGAATTGCTGAGTGTCCTTCTAATAATTGCTTAATAATAAAGGCATGTAATAAACACAAAGCGACACACGCTTTTATAGACGCGGAGGCGTGTCACAAAGCACAAAACGACACGCGTGTGAATGGGTTAATCGATATGGCACTTGTGCGATCGCGGTAGGATAAACCTCGAAGCCTGCGGGCCTGGAGTTTTATCCTGCCGCGATGGCACAAGTGTCATATCGATTAACCCATTCACACGCCTGTGTCGTTCTGTTGTGTATGTTACGCCAAACGTTTACATGGATATTATTGCTGTTTTTTTTGGCGTTAGAAGGCTATTAAAACCAGATGTGATTGCAATTAAATTTTGCAACGCATGTACTAAAAGATTACCAACTGTTTTTGAGTCTTATTTTTGGATTTTTTCATTTATGGCTGCAAGGAATAGAAGTTTTCACGAGCAACTAAAAGCCGCTTCTAAAAAACTATTCTTGCAGTCCAATTCGGATAACAGAAGGTTGGGTGGGGTGGGGTGGGGGTCTGTCCTGGGAAAAAATTGCAAATGCAGGTCGGAGCATTTTTTCCCATCATTAAAGTAACACCACCGCTCCCCCAGCCCTACGTGTAAACAAAGTACTTTTACTCCCCAAACAATTATTTATTTATTAAGGCTTAACAATACTTTAATAGCCAAGGCCATATCGTGACAGTTTTACGGATGGAGGAAGCCGGAGTACTCGGAGAGAACCACCGAGCAACAACGAGCAGGTACCAGCACCCTAACATCGTAACTCCGCACTGCAGCACAGGCAGGATTAGATTGGTCGAAGACATGTGCACCATCGACGTGCAGTACGCCTTAGTACACGGAGTCATCGCCCCCCCCCCCCAAATAATTAAGGACCAACCCCATTTCCTTATCATTTTCAATGTTTTTTTTACACGTTTAGTACAGTTTGGTATTATTGAGGTTCAGTGGAGGTGTAGTGGGCTACGAATGCTGCACGCTTCTATGGGGTGAGGCATTTTTATTATTTGTTAGTGGCCTGAAGTCTTCTGCCAACTGATGCTTATATACATTTCAGTAGGGACCCACTGTTTCTATTCTAATAGTTAAATAGTTCTGAAGGGCTCACTGATAAGCAAAAAGTTCTTTCTGCCTATATTTTCTGTCTGAAACTATTCGGGTGAACTATTCTACTGAACTCTCAATGAGAAATAGAAAAGGGTCAAACTGTCAAATCTGGAAATTGTAGTTTCGCACAGTTAGGCAAAGGAAGTTTTTTTTAAAAAAATAATTAACATATCAAAGAGTGCTATTTCAGAGACTTCAATCGTCAACAATCGTCAAAGTATAAAATTACAAAATGCCTAGTCTGAATATTAATCGGTATTTAACCCTTTACCTAACACGAAAAACAGACGACACTTGCAAACAAAATTCTTAAATAACTAATTTTTTTCATTTTTTGTCTCAAAAACATAGGTTCTGACCCCTCATTGGAACGAGCTCGTTCCAAAGAGTGGGCATAACCTATGTTTTTGAGACAAAAAAAGGGAAAAAATAATGAAAATTCATTGGCGATTTAAACCGTGGGCTTTTCTGGAGACATACTTGGGTTGTAAGCAACATTAGTCTCAGTTTATAAAGACTCAAGAAGAGCGAGTATTTTCCAATATTTATCTTAGTGAGTTTACGTAAATAGAGAAATTTCACAAAACTCACGATCAACCGTTGCGAATATATTTTTGCGAACATACCAGAAAGACATTAATTATATTTACAAGTACATGTCCTACACTCTAAAATCAACACGGTTAAAAATTAACCCAAATCCATGGGTTGAGTGAAAATTGGGTTCATATTCACTCAGCACAGTGGATTTGGGTTGATTTTAAACCAACTGATGTTGGAGAGGAGATAGTGATATGGCACTTAGTATCTGCCATGATTTAGCTCTGAAAGTTGGTGAAGCTCAGCACCTTGCTACAGCACGCTAACTTGGATTGAATAGTCAAACTTTACTGCACAGTTTATGAGCAGGTTCAATAGTCCAAATATAGTTTCCGTCTCAAGGGTTGAATATAACAAGTCTAGGACTAGTTCTTACATGTACTGTCGTCCTGTAGCCAATCCTTTAATTCTTTTGGCGCGACAGGCGACTAAAGTCGACAGACAGCAGACCGCGGAAAGGTACTGCAGTAGTCATTTTAGCCAACTGTGTGTGTCCATTTCCATGTGACTTTAACCCTTTACTCAACGCAGACGATGTCAAAATTTATTATTTTAAATATCCTTTTTTCAAATTTTTCAAAAAATTTCAACAAAACCATATCACGTGACCCCTCGTTGGAACGAGCTCGAGGAGCTCGTTCCAACAAGGGGTCATATGATATGGTTTTGTGGAAATGTTTTGAAAAATAATATTTTTTCAACTGCTGACGCGGGGGGGTGGGGAGGGGTGGGGGTGGGGTGGCTGATTCGTTGGGTAAAGAGTTGAACAAACATACGTATTCCTGTGCTTCATGCACCATTTATGTCCTATCCATGAACACGGATACCGTCCCTTGAAAGTATAAAGGTGCCATTGACATATATACAGAAAATCATTTGAAAAACTGTCAACGAGATCATTAGACCATCTGTTAAAATAATAACGCTTTAGTCTAACAACCTATACGTTTTGTAAAATTCCCGAAGAATATTAGGCGCTAAGAAGTCTGTTTCTCAGATTATTCCGCGCGAAAAGAGTTAAGACATTTGCGGTCGAATTTTCCAGAATTGTATTTCAAGTTCTACCTGTGAACATAAATGACTGAAGTGAACCATTAGCGTTTTAACCCTTTACCCAACGAATCGCCCGCATCCGCCCGCGTAATATGCAAATTCAGCAGTTGAAAAAGTATTATTTTTTCAAAAATTTCAACAAAACCATATCATGTGACCCCTCGTTGGAACGAGCTCGACGACCTCGTTCCAACGAGGGGTCACATGATATGGTTTTGTTGAAATTTTTTGAAAAATTAAAAAAAATGATATTTAAAATAATAAATTTTGATATCATCTGCGTTGGGTAAAGGGTTAAAAAGCGTAGCAATTTACCAGACTCAATTGTAACCATAATTATAAAACATCGAGGTACACAATTTCACACATATATATATATGCAACGATAACAGATGGCGTTTTGACATCGCATTCATTTGAAACTGCTGACGTAATAGCCACAAAAACGTCAAAACACAGACAAATGGTCCAAAATTAAATTTCACTAGATAAAGATGAAATCATTTTAGTTCATTTAGTTTAAAAGACATTTTAGTACGTATCATTATAAATACAAAACTGGGAACGCGGTGGCTCAGTGGTTACGGAATTGGACTTCAAACCGAGAGGTCGATGGTTCGATCCCCGCCAGGAGTTACAGAGTTGTGTCCTTGGGCAAGGCACTTCATCTCCATTGCCTACGTGGGGGCACGGTGACGCTGTGTACTAAGGCGTACTGCACGTCAATGGTGCACTTGTCTTCAACCAATGCTAACCCTGCTTATGTGGAGTTAGTACGTTGGGGAGTTTGACAGTTGTTCGCCGTTGCTCGGTGGTTCTCTCCGGGTACTCCGGCTTCCACCACCCGTAAAATTGTCCGACACGAGGTGGCCTAGGCTGTGGAAAGTGTTCAGGTTTACGGTCATTTTGGACAGTTTTCATTAAACAGCCCATTGCTTATTACCGACAGACCTCCCTAGTTACAAATGACAAAGCTTTGCTACTTCACACACACAATGTCTTTATTTCTTTCACTTTCGATCCGCAATGCGAACGATCCGAGTTTTACGTTTCCTTCTTAATCTTTGGTTTTTAAATTTCAGGGGGGGGGGGGGGGCTACGGCCCCCTTCCCCCGTCGGAGAGGTCCAGTCCCCCCCGTCGGAGATTTTTAGTCAGTCGGAGAGTCTCGTAAACCCGGCTTCACGAGAAATTTCCGACAATCGAATGTAGATATCTCGTCTTGTCAGTCTCGAACCCTTGCAGCACTGGAACTTTGATAGAGAATAGTGATTCTCACGAAATTCCTTAATGTCGTTCGTCAAAAAGGCTTTATAGATGAAATATTTCCCGACCTTATTATAATATGTTTACTTTAACCCTTTACCTAAGGTAACGGCCAAAACCGTTCAGCGCTATTCTCAAAAATCGCCAATTAATTTTCATTATTTTTTTCATTTTTTGTCTCAAAAACATAGGTGATGACCCCTCGTTGGAACGAGCTCGTCGAGCTCGTTCCAACGAGGGGTCATAACCTATGTTTTTGAGACAAAAAATGAAAAAATTAGTTATTCAAGAATTATTTTTGCAAGTGTCGTCTGCTTTTCAGGTTAGTTAAAGGGTTAAATAATCAACAAACATACTCAATTTGCTTCTCTTTTTGGTTCTCCAATTTACCAATTTCCACTCATTTTCCTTCGTTTGGGAGGTCAAATGTTATAGCCCCCCTGTCGGAGAGGCCCCCTCCCCCCTGTCGAGAAATCCCTGGCGCCACCCCTGTTTTTAATCCCATTTTAGGCACATTGTTCTGAAAGTTTGAAATTGCTAGAGGTTCGACTTTCATATCTTACATGTATACACCTAAAGGAATACTTAAATTGTTCAATATCACATTGATATTCACACTGATATAATATATTCAATATTAATATGTTCGAAAACTTTGAAGTGAAATTTCATTGTATAAAATTGAAATTAAGTGACACATGATCTCGACACGTTTTGCTTGAAATGACAAAATTAACCCTTTACATAACACGAAAGGAAGATGACACTTGCAAATAAAATTCTTGAATAACTAACTTTTTTCATGTTCTGCGTCAAAATCATAGCTTATGACCCCTCATTTGAACGATCTCAACGAGGGGTCTAATCAGGGGTCTAATCAGGTTCTAATCAGGGGTCATAAGCTACGTTTTTGAGGCAAAAACAGGCAAAAAAGGAAATAATAATGAAAATTGAATAGCAGTTTTTGTGTATAGCGCTGTCTGATTAAACCGTTAAATTCGGTAAAGGGTTAACATTCAAACTTTATTATGTTTTCCACTTTGCCTCCAGACCACAGCTTATGACCTTGTGTTCGACATATATTCAGTTTCAAACATAAAATCTGTTTAAAATAAATGGCTTGACTCAAGTTACTTGCAGTAGAAAATTGGGGTTTTAATTTTTTCTTCTCGATATTTTGTTTTCTCTTTCAATCGCTTAACCCTTTATACACGTAAATCCCAAAACCGACTAGCGTCATTTACAAAAATCATCATTCAAATTTTATTACTTTGTCATTTTTACATAGATTATGACCCCCTTATAGGAACCAGTTCTCCGTGTTCGTTCCAATGAGGGGTCATAAGCAAGGTCTTCAGGCAAAAAAAAAGAGAAGATCTTTGGAGCTAACATTTTTATAGTGCTTATAAATGCTTATAAAAATGCTTTTTGTAAGTGCTTAACTGGTAGAGTGCTGAATTATTTTTGGTCAGTAAAATTTGTTCTTTTGTCTTTGCCTTGTTACAATTTATGGGAGAGTGCCCATAGGCACTCTCCCATAAATTGCAACAAGGCAAATCCTTACATACCAAATAATTTCTCTTCAAAGATAATACGAAGCACATCTACAAAATAAGAAACCTTTAACTTGTGGTACCTGCTCTTCTGAGTAAAGCCCAAATTTGGGCTTCCAGCACTCAACCAGTTAATAAAAGGTTATGACAGGGCATGAAAATTAGGATTCGTGCGCAAAGGTACAAGTATACACAGGATTTCTGTGGCACACTTGAAGACACGGATATGTGTAGGATTGATTTCAGAAGTGTGCATGTACAATGGATTTCGAGGCATGCATGGAGGCACGAGGATGCTAGTGCTTGATTGGAGACCATGCGCAAAAGTGAAGTATAGGGGGTTTGGAGATTTTCTCGTAAGTAGATTTGAGAAGGGAAAGGCTGGGGCATGCATTTACACTGGGTTCGAATGTACAGCATTCTAGGGTGTTGAAGCATGCTTGGAGGTACAAGTGTACAAGAGTTTCGGAACCGGAACGAGGGAAAGAATAGCAATGTATTACAGACGTATGATATGCACGATGACTGCTAGAAATGCACACATCGCTTTGGATGACTTACAACCACTCCAGCATAGTCATTGAGAAGGAAATGTGTTGTGGATACTTGTTATTGGGATACATACAGAGTTAGGCCACTACTGAAAGTTGAAGTTTTTGACAACAATGACGATGCCATGATAGATTACAAGTAAAGTAAACTGCTTGGCCAGCAACAATATCACACAAAAGCTGTGGCATCGTTAAGGGTGTTTAGGGGGCGACATTCCCTCTTCCCAATAATTTTTTCAGTCGAGACATTTTCATCAAGATTGGAATCTAAGATATCAATTCAGTCTTGTTAGTAACCATGTACTTTCTTAAAAGACTAGATTTGCAGAGGTGCGGGAAGCACCGTAGGCGAGGGGGCTGCTGCCCTCCCCGCCTTCGGACCACGACGGCGACAGGGGACCTTTCCAGGTTCGTCACCCAATTCTTGTCAATTACTTATTCGCGAAGTAAAGCTAATTTACACCCCAAATTCGTTCTGGGAACTTTCAAAATTCATAAATTTCCCATGGGGCGCGCCCCTGCCCCCACCTTCTTGAGTGGGACACTCCTCCTAAACTCTCCCCCTCCCAGGGCTTCGGCCCTCGAAACATGTTTGCCTTCAACATACCATGGCGGGGCTGTCAGTGCCCGTAAATACCCCTTTACTGGGGTCTGGCTATGTCCTGAAGTGCTTTCGGCGCCCCTGAATTCTTGGACTTTTGTCACACACACACAGTTGTTCAGCTAAATGGCGGACCTTGGAACCCGATTCGGTCTGTTGGAGTACCGGTATTTTCAGTTTTGGTTAACCCTTTACCAAACATGAAAAACAGACGACACTTGCAAACAAAATTCTTGAATAATTGATTTTGTTCATTTTTTGTTTCAAAAACATAGGTTGTGACCCCTCTTTGGAACGAGCTCGATGAGCTCGTTCCAAAGAGGGGTCATAACCTATGTTTTTGAGACAAAAATTGAAAAAAATAATGAAAATTAATTGGCGATTTTTATGAATAGCGCTGGCCGGTTTTGGACGTTGCGTTGGGTAAAGGGTTAAATAAAAAGTGGCACCACAACTATTACATGAATGTTATTATACCCGCACTCTCGAAGATAGTATATTGGATTACATGCCTCTGTCTCTCTGTTTGCGGTATCTTTGCGATGGGGAGCGCTGTGGATCAGTGGTTACGATATCGGACTTCAATCCAAAAGGTCCACGATTCGATCGTCGGCAGGGGTAACCGTTTTGTATCCTTGGGCAAGGAACTTAATCCCGATTGCCCACGTGAGGGCACGGATGCGCTGTGTACTAAAGAGTACTTCACGTTCATGGTGCACTTGTCTTCAACCAACGCTAACCCTGCTTGTGTGGAGCAAGTACATTGGAGAGTCTGACAGTTGCTCGTCGCTGTTCGGTGGTTCTCTCCGGGTACTCAGGTTTTCTCCATCCGTAAAACTGTCCGACATGATGTGGCCCTGGCTGTCGAAAGTGTCTTTAAACCCCAATAAATATACTCGCCCAAAAAAGAAAGTGTGCATTGCAGAAATTGATCAAACTCCAAAAAAAATAATTTCGTAGGTGTAAAGAGTGTTAACCTGTTCATGAATAAGTTATATTGAACACAAAACAGCTTTCCCCGTTAAAATTGCATTAACGTTAAATGACGTGCTGCACGTTTGTGAAAAGGCATGTTTTGCACGTGGAGAGTCTGAACATTCATGCAGCAGTGTGAATCCTTGGGTATTTAAACACGAAAGTGAGGCCTTCCTATCGTTCATATTCAAACTTGCGCTGCTGTTAAAGCGACTCCACACTAGCATGCCAAGATTGACAATGAATCAACGTCTCCTTGCCCTGGGTATGATTAGAGTTGGCAGAACACACAGAGAGGTTGCCCAGCATTTGAACTGCCACCGTAACACTGTAGACAGGCTAGTCCATCGACATGCACAACATGATGACGTTCGAGACCGACCCCGCTCCGGGAGACCCCGAGTTACCATCCCTGCACAAGATCGGTATATCCGTGTCGTCCATCTCCGGAACCGGCAACAAACGGCAACGGCGACAGCCAGGAACATCCCTAACCTGAGACGGATACATCCTCAAACAGTAATCAACCGGCTGAGAGAATACGGCTTTCGTCCTCGAAGACCTGCAATTCGTCCGATTTTGACGTTACGTCATCGTCGTGCTCGATTGCAGTGGTGTAGACAACATCTCAGGCATCCCTTATACTGGTGGCGACGTGTTTTATTCACAGATGAATGTCGTTTCCATCTTTTATCATCAGATGGCCGCCAGAGAGTGTACAGACGTCGAAACGAACGCTACGCAGATCCATGTGTCGTGGAGCGAAACCGTTATGGGGGAGGGTCTCTCATGGTGTGGGGTGGCATCACTGCCCGTAACAGAACTGAGCTGGTCATTATTGATGGCAATCTCAATGCAGCCAGATATCGTGATGAAGTGCTTACACCTGTTGTTGTCCCATTTCTGCAACGTCACGGCCCCGGCGTCATTCTACAGCAGGACAACGCCCGACCCCACGCAGCTCGTGTTGTTCAACAGTATCTGCAGCAACAACAAGTGGATGTTCTTCCCTGGCCCGCAAATTCGCCCGATATCTCACCCATTGAGCACGTATGGGGCGAAATGAAACGTCAGCTACGCCGGCTTCCCCACGTACCGTCAACGCTTGTGGAACTCCAAAGACAGCTTATCAGAATATGGAACAACATCCCACAACACGTCCATGCTAACTTGTTCGCTTCCATGAGGCGTAGATGCACAGCAGTTGTCGATGCAGACGGAGGTCATACCAGATATTGAGTGTGTGACTTTTGTGTTTGACCCTTAGTGTCTTTGACTCTCCATGGCACCAAGAGTATTCGTCGTAGCGTAATGAAATTTCTCGTGTTAATCACAAGTTGATTCATCTGTGATTGAGTAAAATTTCCATGAATGAAAATGATATATATCTTTTTCAGTGTTATTTTTTAGCATGCACACTTTCTTTTTTAGGAGAGTATATATAAATAAATCCTTGCGATGACCCGCTTTTGCCACATGTTGAACGGAGCAGCTCACCCTATTTTCACCAGTTATGGGCTTTACTTCGGCCTTTACTTTCTCAAATTGTCAGTAGTTTTTGTTGGTGACGTTTGTCCATCCGGAGCTATATCAGCTGTGGGTGGATGGATTTCAACGAAATTGGGTATGCAGTATCATTGGGGTGGTCCACTTCTCCCAAATCTTGAAAGGAGTTGCTCGCACTATTTTAACCTGAATTACCACCCTTAGTTTGTTTGTCATTTTTTCAGTGATTGTTTGGACTCGTTCATTCTTCATCTGTCCAGCAGTGCAGTGGGGGGTATGGATTGCCTTCAGCAAGAGCTCTTGTTTTTTACTAATCAATCACTTGAGTTATTACCTATAATTCCATCTGACTAAAACTGCACCTGCATCAAGACATGCCTCCAACGAAGGAATGCCTTGATGCTGTATTTGGAATATTAGTCCATTGGGACATGAGCCATCACAGTCAGGACAAATCAGGTTTACGTCCCCCCCCCCCCCCCCTCCCCCACAACCAATCGGACTTCTTCGGACGTTCATTTGTGAACGCGTGAGGCAGATTGTGCCACCCAACAATATGATATTGTGTTTGTCCGAACATTTCCTCAAGGTTCACCATCACAACGATGGTATACACATATTGTTGTCTTTTTGTTTTTATAAAATGATGAGAAATTTAGCTCATATTATATTTATTATAAATTGTTACAACAAAGCTTCAAAAGATATATGTCATATTGTGGATTGAGTAATAGTACAAATAAAAGGGTGAGTGAACCAAGGTGAATGCTATAAGTGAAATTCATGCACTGAGGCGTCGCGAAGATGATCTATTGCTCGAGGGAGGGTGGTGTGGCGGTGTGTGGGCTCTGGTGGTTGAGTGAGTGGTTTATTTGGGTGAGAGGGTGGGTGGTAAACCCGATTTAATCACAACTGTGATGGCTCAGGTCCCGACTGAGCAAAGTATCCCAGCCACATCATCAAGGCATGCCTTCGTCGAAGGCATGCCTTGTTGATGTTGTTGGAATCAGTCAGGGATATAGTTAAGAAAAACTCTAGACTTTGAAATTTATTTGTGGATAAATAAAACATACATTTAGTAGTCGAGAGGCAATATCCTATTAAAATAACGCGAACTGCACCAGCAATCCAAATTGGTCATGCCGGAGCCCCAAGATCCAAGGTCGCAAATTTGGGTTTCGTCAGGCAGAGGTTGGGCAAGAAATTATGAACGAGCAAGTTGGGCAGACGTCCTTGCTTACCGGACGAAAATTACACACACGCTATGGGGTATTCAGTTGGGCATAATTTGTTGCTTACTCGAAAAAATAGACGGACGCGGACGGACGGACGGACGGACGGACGAACGGACTCTCTTAAAAATGGGAGTTGTGGGCTTAATTTTTTATGGAAAAATTGATCATTTTAATTCGTTCGGACAACGGTTAGAACCACGTTTTTTGGAAACATTTCGGGTGTGTGTGTGTGTGTGTGGGGGGGGGGGGGGGGGTATAGACATGGTTACATCCCCCAACGTAATGCTTGATAGTAAATAACGCTAACCCAACCGTGAACTGACCCTAACCCTTAAAACCCGAAAAATCTCATATCTTAATAATTAAGCTCATAATATATCAAATAAGCTCATAATATTTCGGTAAGCTCATAATGCCTGTCCGGACAAAAAAAAACAAACTCGTAACTCCCGTATTATAGCGCGGACGGACGGACAGGCAGGCGGACGGACGGACGTACGGACGGACGAACAGACGGACGGACGGACGGACGGACGGACGAACAGACGGACGGACGGACGGACGGACGGACGGACGGAGTGTCTGTCGGACGGAGAGACTGTTACTCGAGAGTTTATCAGAGATATTCTGAGTGGATGGAGTGAGGTCGATGCTGTGTATGGGTGTTTTATATGCATCTGAAGCTATGTTCATAAGTATTTTTTTTTTCTATTTTCACAGGAGCAGGTGGCGATGAAAATCATAACTCACCAGATGGAGATCTTGGTCCATGGAGCGCATGTATTGGCGTTTCAAATTGTGGCGAGGGAATACGATTTAGAAAATCCAGGGGTAATCACCTTGACGATACATACCAGTTCCAAACCTGCAACGACGATCACGTCTGTCTGGGTACGTACATTATAGAGTATACACGCATTGTTTTTAAAAAGGATGCCATCAAGATTTTCTCTTTCCAACAAGAGTTTTGGCACTGCTCATAAGCCAATTCATGAGTTATTTATTTATTAGAGGTTTAAAGACACTATCTACGGTTTGGGCCACATGGTGGGCGGAGAAAGTCGGAAAAACAACCTTTACTTATTCCCAGTTCCTTATTCGACAGTCATTATCAACCAATTTTAGCATGATCCAATTGAATTACCGGCACAGTACGTGTTAACTGCATAAGAAGTTGCATCACAACTACTGAATGCATATTTTATTTATTCAGTAATGAATGCGTTGATGATGTAGTTGGAATAACAGTCAACCAGAACACCCTCAACCGGTCATCTTCGCGACATCCCTGCCCATATTTGAAGATAATTACTGGACTGAATGCAATGCATATTTTCAGGATTACGAACAAATGATAGAAATATCTTTATTTTTATTACAGTTGAAGAACCTTATAGTGAATGGACTCAGTGGACACCATGTACAACACCTTGTGGTAATGGAACAAGATCTAGGTCACGTTTTTGCTTCAAGAGAGAAGATATATGCACTGAAGGGTTCATGGTAACGGAAGAAGAAGAATGTAATGAAGGATTTTGTGGTATGTTTTCTTTGGTGCAGTTGAAACCAATATTTTTTGAGGACGTTAGGGACACTGATAGCTGTTTTAACAGAAAATCTCTGAATTATAAAATTATATCTTTAGTGACCTCTTCCAGTGTTTTATTTGAACTCTTCGTTATTTTTTTTAACCCTTTACCTAACATGAAAAGCAGACGACACTTGCAAACAAAATTCTTAAAAAAGTAATTTCTTTTCATTTTTTGCCTCAAAAACACAGGTTATGAGCCCTCATTGAAACGAGCTAGATGAGCTCGTTTCAAAGAGTTGTCATAACCTATGTTTTTGAGATAAACAATGAAAATTAATTGGCGTTTTTGTGAATAGCGTCGGTCGGTTTTGGTTAGGTTTACGTTCGGTAAAGGGTTAATGCATAAATCTATAATCTTAAACATCTTGCTTCGAGTCCAGATTCATTCATCAAATGTTGAATCATGGGCAAGTAGAGAGAGTCAAACGTGGTAATAGGCGTCACAGGATATTATATAGGCGTCGCAGAGCATGAGTTGGCGTCACAGGACATGATCTAGCGTCACAGGACATTATATGAGCGTTACAGGGCATGAGTGGGCCTGTGGGCGTCACAGGACATCAGTAAAAGTTGAAATGTTACTTTGTTAATTAGAAGCTGGCGTCACGAGTGGGGAAGCCGGAGGCACGAGAGCGGCAGAGGAGGCAGCCCCCCCCCCCCCCCCTGCCTTCGGGCCACGGGGGCGAGAAGGGACGGCAGACACTGCCCTCCCCAGATTCGTCACTCAATTGTTTCAATGATTTATTCTCGAAGTAAAGCTAAAGTACATCCCAAATCCGTTCTACGAGCTTTCAAAATTCAATGGCAGAGTTGAGGGAGTTCGGGAGGAGGTATCCCCTTCCTGATGGGAGGGGGTACCTCCTCTCAAACTCACCTATGCCGGGCCATCGGCCTTCGAGACTTGCATGCTTCGACATGTCATGGCGGGGCTGCTAGTGCAAGTAAATGACCTTTTTTTCCGGTGCCTCTGGTCACAGGACATGACTAAAGGCTGAAATGTTATTGTGTTGGATTAGAATCCCTTTCCACCCCTCCCCCTTTTTTTTTTTTAAAAAAAGCTCTTTTTTCAGTCTAGACTCTACAATACATTTCGATTGAACTATCGCAAAATACCCTTTCAGTGTGGAGATTTTTACCCCGACACTGAACCCCGAATGCTGGGAACAAAACTCAAGAGATACGAGTAACATTTCAGAAAGTGGACTAGGAGAATCATTGCCTGGAACGTTTATAGCGTGCCTGTCTTCGGCTTATTTACACAAAACGAGTTACTGCTTGGGATGGAACTTCACTCTGCAAGTATTTTATTTTATCAAGAGAGCTCAATCTATATGAACTGTACAGACCAACGAGCTGTGGTATGAAGTACACGTTCTATAAAGTACTGTCAAAACAGATACTATTTAACATGGGAAGTTTAGGACAGCGATGTGGCTAAGGAGTCTTGAATGGGAATGAGTTGTATGAAAGAATTTCTTTTGTTACCTCAAAAACGTTTGAAAACTTTCCAACTGGTGTCATCAGAAATGACAACTTCCACAATTTTGAATCCATGCGGAAAATTTTCAGATTATTTGTCCTGAAAATTATAAAAGGATGCTAAAATTTAGTTATAAAGATGAACATTCTATCAATTTTACGAACTCTTGTCTGGCATTTATAAGTATTTTCGACTGGAGCTACTAAATATCTAACTATATTGAAGATTTAGTCAAATAATTGGCGTGGAGTGGAGAGGAGGCGATGAGACCTACGCCGCCTCCACCCCACCTACTCCTATAGTCACATCTTTGGTTTGTGAGGTCAGGTTTGAAACGTCAGACTATCATTATTGTACTTATATGAGGTGCGTGACAACCGTTACTTATTCCCAGTTCCTTATTCGACATTCGCTATCAACCGATTTCATCGGTTGATAACGAATGTCGAATAAGGAGCTGGAAATAAGTAACGGTTGACACGTCCGTACTTCTATGATATATGCTTTATGATAAAGAAATATATTCAAAATATTTCTTATTTCTGTTTTATTTATTCAGAATCGACTCCAGTTAATGGAAACTACACCGAATGGTCTGAGTTTTACCCATGCTCTGCCACTTGTGGAAATGGAACTCAGGTACGATACCGATACTGTACCAACCCTATTCCAGCGAATGGAGGTGACATGTGCGATAATGGAATGCGAGATGAGGAAACTCAGCCATGCATGGTCCGGCCTTGTGGTAAGTCTGCTCTTCACAAGGTATTATTTTTGTCACCGTGACATTGCTAACATACATAAATGTAAATGAAAATTAGAGGCCTCTCTCGATCAAGATGGATTGCCACGCCTACAATCTGTAACACAAATAATAAACCTTTAACCTTTGAGTTAACAAAAACATTAGGTGTTCAGATACAAAAGTTGAAGTGTATCTTTATCTGTCAAGAAGCAAATAGCTTATCAAGCTTCGATTCGGTATCCATATCAGTAGCCTGATATGGGATCGACATCGGATCGGCTTCCCGATTCGTATATTTTCGGGACGTGACAACCGTTACTTATTCCCAATTCCTTATTAGACATTCGTTATCAGCCGATAAAATCGGTTGATAACGAATGTCAGATTTATTTACTGGAGTTTAACGACACTGTCGACAGCCAGGGTCAACTCGTGTCTGACAGTTTTACGGGTGACGGAAGCCGGAGTAACCGGAGAAAACCACCGAGCAGCGGCGAGCAACTATCAGACGCCTCAATGTACTAACTCCACATTAGTATGGTTAGCAGTGGATGGAGACAGGTGCACCATCGACGTGCAGTACGCCTTAGTACACAGCTCCACCATGCCCCACGTGGGCAATCGGGATAAAGTGTGAATGTCTAATAAGGGACTGAGAATAAGTAACGGTTGTCACGTCCGTTATGTTTTTTACGATGGGATGTCTTCTGTCGGCGGAATCATGCCGCAGAAATGGAAGAAAAGCTGCCTGTTGCTTATCGGCATCCTTGCTTTTCTTACCCTGTTATGTAACTTGTGACCAGGCGCGTACCCAGGTTGTCAAAGTTAGGAGAGCAAGAATAATATGTAGGGAGGCTAGTTCAGCAATCCGAACGTAGCGGCTACCCCCTACGAAGGGGGGTGGAGGTAGCCGCTACGTTTAGGGCGCTGAACTGTGGGGGGGGGGGGGGGCGAGAATAGGATGCATCATCTGAGCCACGTAGCGGCAAGATGGGAGCGTGTACAAGAGGGCAACACCCATTATCACTGGAGGAGGGAGGGGACTCCCTCGGGAAAAAATCTGAAATTCGGAACAAACAATGCCATGTTTACCAAGAGACTACCAGCCGGGCACCTGTGTAGTCTGTTGCTGCTAAAAGTGAACCAAGTTGGAATTATGCCTCAAAGGGTTAATAGATTTTCTGAAGCTCGAATTAGTGTACAATTCATAAGCACTATGAGATTAGCAGACAACGTAAGTTGCAGGATAGCTGTAGCAAATCTCTC
The DNA here is from genome assembly GCA_031216915.1 of Pictodentalium vernedei. Classification (NCBI taxonomy): domain Eukaryota; kingdom Metazoa; phylum Mollusca; class Scaphopoda; order Dentaliida; family Dentaliidae; genus Pictodentalium; species Pictodentalium vernedei. The sequence continues at coordinate 129,226,060 of CM062289.1, forward strand.
GTTTACCTTATAATGATCATGTCAGATCGTAGTTGTTGACAACGCAGTCTGACCCATTTCTTTTATTTTCAGTTGATGGAGGATATAGTGATTGGGCAAACTTGCCTTGTTTTAACGCGACTGCCAGGAGTAGGGTGAGACTTTGTGTCAACCCTGTGCCTTATGGTGGCGCACCATGCCCGAACGGAGCATTGGATCAAGAAATCATTCCATGCGACCCTAACCCTTTGCCATCATAAGGTAAGAGTTTTATCCTTCATACTAGCTGTTTATATTCTGACACGTTATTACCCTGTCCGTTAGAAGTTGTTTCGTTAACCTCCAATAAACAAACAATATTAGTTGTCCTTGTGTTTTCCAGGGTGTATGGGAGTTTACACCGTTTTGGGAACTCATATACCCTGAGGCGAAGCCGAAGGGTGTATGAGTTCCCAATCCGGTGTAAACTCCCATACATCCTGGAAAACACAAGGGTAACGGATTTATTTCCAAGAATTTTGGTGTACTTAATACTTTAACCTACATTGTGGGCAAAAACTGACAGAAAATTTGTACTTTGCAAGTTTCTTAAATAAAACCAGACAAATATGGATGTCATTGGAACTGGCTCAATGAGCCAGTTCCAATGACATCCATATCTGTAATATTTTATTGCACATAAATATTATTTTCCTGTATTTTTATTTTTGTTCTAACATAACCGAGCAGAAGATATGAATTAATAATTAAAAATAGGCCGATTAAATCGTCAGATGTGTACCCATACGCGCAACTAGTAGAAAGCTGTATGACGGAGGGCCATCCCGGATGCCGACATTATGTACACCATACATGGTATGGGTACATATAGAAATGGATTGGAGGAGTGCCTAATTTGATGGATAAAGGGTTAATATCTCTGGATCAAATTATTAGATTTACATAAAAAACTATACAGCACAGCACATCAGTAACCAGTATTCATATATAAAGTAACCTGATAATCGGATTAATATTTTTTGAGTTATCGCATCCCGAAGAAATGGATTGGAGCAGTTCTCAATTTGAAGGTTAAAGGTTTAATATCACAGGATCAAATTATCAGATTTACACCAAAAACTATACAGCTCGGCACATCAGTAACCTGAACACATATATGAAGCAACATGACAATCGGATTGATATTTTTTGAGTTATTTCATGCCAAAGGGATTGGAGAAATTTTTAATTTGAAGGATAAAGAGTTAATATCTCAGGACCAAATTATCAGATTTACACCAAAAACTATACAGCTCGGCACATTAGTAACCTGAACACAAATATAAAGTAACTTGACAATCCAAGCAATATTTTTCAAGTTATCAAATGCCAAAGGGATTGGAGGCATTTTCAATTTGAAGGATAAAGGGTTAACATCTCAGGATCAAAATAACAGATTTACACCAAAAACTATACAGCTCGGAACACCAGTAGCCTAAAGATATATATAAAGTAACATGACAATTGGATTGATATTTTTTGAGTTATCTCATGCCAAAGGGATTGGAAGAATTCTCAATTTGAAGGATAAAGAGTTAATATCTCAGGATCAAATTATCAGATTTACACCAAAAATTATCCAGCTCGGCACATCATTAACCTGAACACAAATATAAAGTAACATGACAATCCAAGCAATATTTTTCAAGTTATCGAATGCCAAAGGGAGGGATCCGGACGCCGGACGGACGGACGGACGGACGGACGGACGGACGGACGGACGGACGGACCAAGGATGGACGAACGACGGATGGCCACCCCGGATGACGGCATTATGTGTACCATACATGGTATGGGTACACATAAAAATGGGTACTTTTCAGCCCTATAGCTTGCTCTTGTATATTCTTGTTTTTACAGCGTGGATAAACACGGTGTACAAAAAGCCACTGTGAATTGCAAGTTACACCGTACATCTCAGCCAATCAAGATGCAGTATTTTATTTCATTTGGAAATAATAACCATTTATCAAAAGTAATGATCAAAATCGGCCAACACTATTCACAAAAATCTCCATGTTGCCTCGGAAATATTGATGATAACCCCTCACTTGAACAAGCTTCTTGGGCTCGTTCCAGTGGGGATCATAAGATGTGTTGTGTTTTTGGAGTCGTCAAATGAGAAACATTAGTTATTCAAGAACTGTTTTGCAAGTGTCGCGTTCTATTCGTTTTGGAAACCGGGTTAATGGTGGTGTGGTTACGGTTGTCAAAATGACAGATCACGTTTTTGACAATTTAGCGAAAGCAAAACTTTTATTAGTTGTTTATAAGATAAGATTTTCTTTCCCAGAAATGCTCATTATCGAGCTCGGCTGATATGACTTCAACCCTGGGTGATATGACGCCGATCTCGACCGATATGAACCAGACTAGTGATGTCCACCTTGATGCGTTACTAGGCGAAGCCAGTTTGTTTACAGCGAAATCGAAGGTTTATTCCCAACAAGACGAATCCCAACAAGACAAATTTAAATAAACTGACTTTATAAACCATTTCTGTTAGGTTTTCCATCGTAAACTGCAAACACGGCTTACTTTTGGACGAAGATGTTTCACTTCAGTTAACTGGTTGAGTGCTGGAAGCCCATTTTTGGGCTTTATCCTGAAGTGCCGGTACCAGAGCTAAAAGGCTTCATATTCTGTGGATGTACTTCAATTAATTTTTAATGTGATATAATTAAGTCTGGGTGGATTTGCCCTGTTACAATTAATGTGAGAGTGCCTATAGGCACTCTCACATTAACTGTGACAAGGCAATAATATATATAGAATTTTGATAACCAAAAAAACGTAACACGCTACCAGTTAACAGAGTCGCCACGCTTTGTTACAAGACGCTATAAGCTACAATTTTTTATATCTATTTATCAAAAAAAAAAACCCAAACACATGCATTAAACAAACCCCTAAAATACTTCAAATACCATATTTGAGGTACACGTTCTTTTTAAAGTAAATTTCCCCCATATTTGATGGGAAATGTTTTTATACGCCCGTTTGAAAAACGGGACGTATTATGTAAATGGTCTCGCCGTCCGTCTGTCCGTCCGTCTCTCTGTCCGTCCGTGGACACATTTCGTTTTCGGACCATAACTTTAGTTGTAATTGTTTGAGTTGAGGTAAATTTGGCTTGTGGATTTAGTACAACAAAATACAGGTTAGGTTCGATTTCCGTCTTTAGCGGCCCATTTTTAGTAGAGTTATGGCCCTTTATTTATGAGAATTTTGCTCAAGTTCTTGTTTCCGGACGATAACTTTAGTTGTAATCATTTGAGATGAGTTATGTTTGGCGTGTGGATTTAGTACAACAAAATACAGGTTGGGTTCGATTTCCGTCTTTAGCGGCCCATGTTTAGTAGAGTTATGGCCCTTTATTTATGAGAATTTTGCCCAAGTTTTGAAAGCCCATTATTTTTAAATGATGAGAATCCACGCCGTTTATATCTTATGAACCTCAAAATGTCCTTTTCCTTGGCGCCACCTATTGCCAATCGTTATCAATGAAGTTAACCTGTCAATGAATGGACGCTACCATTGTAAACGGCGAGGAGAATCTTCTAGACCTAAAAATTGTTTGCATTTCTATTCTGCATACTAAAATTTCACAAAAACAATATGAAATGTGTGCACACAAGCATACAATTTGAACCCTTTACCCCAGACAGGGCAGGGGAATGGGCAATCATTGGGGGGGGGGGGGGGGTCAGACATAGTCGAGTCAACAAAAATTTCAAACTTTACCCCAATGAAACTTGTGCGTGTTCCAATTTTGACGTGCGTATGTTGCCCCGCTAGGCGGTGCTCTTGTTTTCGTATTGTTGCGATTCGTCTTCTTGTGATCGTCTTGTTGGGATATTTTACCAATTCGTCTTGTTGGGATGACACCAACTCGAAAGCAGTCGATCAGTAAAATTGACAGTACTGGGCAAAATGGAGTAGTTTTTTCACAGTGGGGAATTAATAATGGCAAAATAAATAAGGATTAGGTGGGTGAAGAGAAAAAAGAAGGGAGTTGCACAGACATTTCCACGCAAACAAAGATCCAGAGTCGTAAGCGGAGATTCTTCGAAGTGGGAGAAGAGGTACTTCAGCTATCCGAACATCGCGGCTTCCTCACTGGGGAAACTGCGACGTTTGGATTGCTGAACTAGAAGAAAAGAAATCTGCAGACTTTTATGAATAGAATGAGAAACAATAACACTATCAGAAAACTGTAACAGATCCGAGAACCTTAATTATTTGATTTGGTTTAATAAATAAAGAGGTTCAATAAAACTAAACTAACAGTTCATCGTCAAATGCCATGTGAACAAAATATTTTTCTTAATAGACTCATTGAGTCAGCAGAATCTTCATATTATAATGGGTGTATCGATGCATGTACGACAGCAAACCCCTTTTTTTCGCACACTACAACCTTAGATTTGACCAACAGATTTGGGAATTACTGTATCAATAAAGTGGAACTGATAAACAAAAGCACCGAAGCTACAACTAAACCAACTTTTGATGATTTGTTTATCGGCTGCACACGGCCAGAGTTCACTGCAGTAAATGAGCTCGAAGAGAAAAAGGTAATTTTGATGAGTCCTTACAAGACAAATGACCTAGATCCCATTCCAACCTTTATATCTAAAATTTTAGAAAAGGTGGTTGCCAAACAATTTATGCGGTACCTCCCAACAAATTGCCTATTGGAATCATATCAATCGGCCTTCCAGGCTAATCATAGTACGGAAACTGCTCTTTTAAGGGTCTGTAACGATATAATATGTTCATTAGACGAACGTAGATCTGTCCTTCTGGTCTTATTGGATCTTTTCGCTGCTTCCGATACGGTCGATCATTCCCGTCTCTTATCCACAATGCAACAGCTTGGAATAAACGGAAAAGTTCTTGCCTGGTTCCAATCTTATCTCTCCTTACGTGAACAACACGTAACCATTTCTAAAACGAACTCTGACAATAAAGTATTAACGTGTGGAGTTCTCGGGGCTCCATTATTGAGCCTATGCTGTTTACACTTTATAGAGCGTCATTGGGAAAGTTGCTGAGGCAGACCGGTGTTCCTTGCCATTTGTATGCTGATGACACTCAGTTGTATTTGTCACTAGGCCCTTCAATTGAATCTGACCCCATTGCTTCAGTTTCGATGATGGAAGAGGTACTAGTCATATCGCGTTCAAAGAGTCCGTCAAATTTGCAAATCAAGTCACTTGTTATAGGAAATTCTACAGAAAATGTATCAAACAGTGCTCGTAACATTGGTGTGATATTTGAATCTCATCTATCAATGGAGGAAAATGTCAATACTATTTGCAAGGCCTGTTTCATGCAAATTGGGAACCTGAGCTATCTTCGTCGTTACCTCTCCCCTAAGTCATTGGAAACTGTAGTTCATGCTTTCATTTCATCCCACTTGGATTTTTCCAACTCACTTCCTATTGGGCTGTCACAATCATGATTTTATTTCAAAACTACAAAATATTCAAAATACAGCTGCACGTATCATCACAAGCTCTATACGCCATGATCATATAACACCACTGCTAAAATATTGCACTGGCTCTCTGTACGACAGTGGATTATTTTCAAAACTTTGGGTTTGGAGTTTAAATGCGTTCATGTCTCGGCAACTAAGTACTTACAAGACCTGCAGGCAAATAAATAACCATGAAAGGAACTTGCACTCCTCCACACAAATCAAGCTACAGATGCCCTTCTCTGCGTCCACTTTTGTGAATAACAGAGCCTTCTCTTTCGCTGGACCTATTATTATTTTGTTAATTTTATGTCCGGCGAGATTAAACTATTGAAGTAATAACTCTAAATATTACCCGTTTACAGACTGATATGACTGCTGACACAGTCTCATAGTTTATAATTCAGCTCTGAATAACCGTCAAAAAAGGCGTAACGTGAATTTTCACGAGTTACATATTCAAACACAGCGTGTATCCACCTGCATTACACAGTGCAATGTTAATGTGGTCGAATAGTATTGTGGACAAATAGTATTGGCATTGAATACGGGGATAATGTGCATAAAGGCTACTACGGCCTTTGGAAGTTCATGCATTATTGAAAGAACTCACAGCGTAGCCTCGGCCATTGGCAGTGTATGCATTACTGAAGGCTCCCTTGACCGTTGGTAGTGCAGACATCACTGAAAGGCCAATCGGTCGTTGATAGTGCGTTCCTTACTGAAGGTTCCATCGCTCATAGGCAACGCGTTCATTGCAGAAGGCTCCTATTGTTTGACTCTGATGGGCTAGAAATATAAAAAATATTAACCCTTCGAATCTGAGCGGCCCTTTTTCCTACCAGGAACATGATACGCCATAACGTCATTAAATAGGATGGCTGTTTAGTAAATGTATGGGGTAGACCGATCAATATTTTCAACATGCAGCCCCTGGGCTGCACGTTGAAAATATTGATTGATCTACCCCAAATAATGAATATGGACGCTTCCATTTGCTGCCATTGAACTGGCATGGAAGATACCACTAGTGTTCAAAGGGTTAAGTAATATTCTCCTTCAATGTAACTGTGACATTTAAATCCTTTCATGCTGTTGGTGGATAATCCTGCCCAGAATGGGAAATCTCTTGCCACGAAAATAAGCAAAATTTGGGTCTTTAAAACCAAATTGGCCACTGTAAATTGAATCAACATTTCAACCATTGTTTTCTTCAGTTAAATTTTCTTGAATTTTTTATCAAATCTAGTCATGACTGCTTTACAGCAGCCATGACTAGATTTGTTAAACAATATTTTTCAAAAATACTTAGCGGGTTTAGAGTTAAATGATATTTATATGTACACCTAAACCATGCTGCATAAAAGACTTCACTGAGATGACGTTCCCGAGGTCATGTCTGAGTATTACTAGGAGCGAGTCGTTTTCAACATAATGGTACTTGTACTGAGTTCAATACTATCATAAAAAAACATTACTAACTGAAATGACGCACCATACTCTCTCGACAAAAACTCAGCACAACAGATTTTGTTTACACAAGCTTCATTAGCATATTTTAAAACGTTTCAAACAGTAATTCTTTGTGGCACAATATTTCAAACTTTCAGGATTCGACACATACATACCACAAAAAGACAGACTGTTGGTGTTGGTTTTATAGAGGTTGGACCTCACCATGATGAGAATGAGACTCTAGAAAAAGCATTCTTTAAAAGCGAATTCATTAAATATTTAAATTTTTAAAATCAAAACTATAGTTATCGGGATATATTATTTATTGTATAGATGGGTAATAAACTCAAAATACATCACAAGATGGAATTAATAAACCTTTTTGCTCTGTGCGCTAAATGGTAATTTTCTCCACCTTGTTTCTGTTTACATTTCCTTTATTTATTTATTTACTGGTATTTAATGTCACATACTTATGCACAATGGCTAATCGTGACCGTGACAGTTTTATGGATGGGGGAAGCCGGAGTACCCGGAGAGGACCACCGATCATCGACGAGCTACTGTCAGCTCCTCAACATTTTAACTCTGTTCAAGCTACGCAGGGTCAGATTGGTTGAAGATATGCGCACCATCGTCGTGCAGTACGCCGTAGCACATTTAGTACGCCCCCGTGTAGGCAACCGGGATAAAGTACCTTGCCCAAGGACACAACGCGGGTCGTCCCAGACGGGGATCGAAATCGGGACCTCTAGTATAGAAGTCCAACAGTCTACCACTAAGCCACCGAGCTCCCCTTTAACGATGGGAATGCATGTCTCATAATGCTGACAGATCAGAAGCATCCAACCATTTCCTGTATAATAATGTAATTAAAGCAGACCTAACTCCCTATCTATATTAATATGTAATTAAAGCTGATCTAGCTCCCTAACAATATTATTATGTAATTAAAGTAGTTCTAGCCCTTTAGCTATATTAATATTGTAATTAAACTAGGCCTAGCTCCTTTGCAATATTAATGACGCCATTAAAATGGAGCTGGGCTCTCTATCTATATTAATATGCAATTAAATCTGAGATAGCTCTCTCTCTCTCTCTCTCTCTCTCTCTCTCTCTCTCTCTCTCTCTCTCTCTCTCTCTCTCTATCTATATGAATATGAAATATGAAATTGGAGCAGAGCTACTCTCTCTATATGGCAGTGGGTAACTAAACCAGAGCTAGCTCTATTTATATTAACATATAATTGAAGCAGAGCTAACTCTCTATCTATATTAATACGCAATTAAAGCGCTGCTAGCTCTCTGTCTATTTTAATATGCAGAGGCGGCGGAAGCTCGATAAAAGTGGAGGAACACAAATTTACAATGCTACCATGGTTCGACCCAGTGTGAGAAAGGTTACCATCGTATATCAGTAAATGTACCATGACTCGCTATTGTTTCTCGTTTAGATGAATATGCCGCGGTGTGGTCACTGCCCCGTCCGTTTCTTCCACTTCAACCATCTTCCAACCCGAAGGCCAGCCTTCGGGTTGGAAGATAGTTGAAGAGGAAGAAACGGTCCGAAGCGACCGAAAGTGGGATTCTTTGGCTAAATATTGTTTGGATTTGCAAATGATGTTACAGGGATGCCTCTATATTGACACGTTTACAATCGCCCATTTTAACTCATTGTGTAACTGCGAAACATATCTGTGGAAAAACGTGGAGGGACAAGAGCCCCCTATGAGCCCTGGCTCCGCCATCTCTGTTAATTTGTAATTGAAGCAGAAATAGCACTCTATCTATATAAAATGTAATTAAAGCTCGGCTAATTCCCTTTCTTATGTGACCTTAAACCCCAATAAATAAATATAAATAAATAATTCCTTTTCTATATTAATATGTAATTGAAGCAGAAGAACTAGCTCTCTATTTATATTAACCTTACGATCTGCTTTTAAACTTTACAGATGTTTATCTTTTGTAGGCATGGATATGTATGAATAAGCGGCGAAATAGACTGATAGTACCGAGAACGAATTTGTAATGAAGTAAGCACAGAGTTATGGAGTAAATCATACCGGATGTTTGGAGCTGTTAAATAAATAAATTATCATAAATGCCGTGCTTATGTTATCACTTCGCTCATTATCACTGTATAAAGAATCATTATTGAATAAAAAAGAAATCTTTACGTTGCGGTTAATAAAAAAATAAATATTTTTTATGACAACTGAAGAGTAACGTCAAGCAAACATTGTGGAAAAAGAGTTGTGACAAACATCTTGAATCACCTCGCTGCTACCCCAAAACAGCCTTGCTTGCACTCTCACTCACCCCACCCCCTCCTACGCTCCCACTCAACCAGCCTCCACTTACACTAAGCAATCTTTCTGTTAACACTTCAGGAGACTGAACATTTCTCCAGATTTGTTTCTGAAAAACAAATTGCTTGGTAATGTTTTTCAGTTAGACAGCCAAGACTTGACTAGAAACTACTGTCGTGCAAAATTTGATAGTTACCTCGAAGACTGCCTTGTGATTCCACAATGGAGTACCTGTTTCGAGGACTAAATATTTATGAGTATTAACTTGAGACTTCAAAGGCAAAGAGTGGACTTGAGAGGAAAGAACGTCATTGTCAAAACATATTTAGTATTTATTTATTTATTGATGTTTAAGGTCACATATTTATGCACAATGACTAATCATGACCGTGACAGTTTTACGGGTGGAGGAAGCCGGAGTACCCGGAGAGAACCACCGAGCAACGACGAGCAGCTGCCAGCTCCCCAACATCGTAACTCCGCACTGCAACACAGGCAGGCTTAGATTGGTTGAAGACATGCGTACCATCAACGTGCAGTACGCCTTAGTACGCGGCGTCATCGTGCCCCCACACGGGCAATGGAGATGAAGTGTCTTGCCCAAGGACACAACGCGGTTGCCGCAGGTGGGATTGGAACCGAGGACCTCTCGGCTTGCAACCTGCACCTCTACTGAGCCACCGCGCTCTCCTGTCAAAACATAAAGAACTATGTGAAAAATTTTGATGTGAATCGATTTTCACAGGATCGATGTGTGTTCCTAAAGCCTGTAAACTGATTTTGAATGTAATGAAAGGTGCTTAAAACCAGAGGCTCAGGTTGGTCTAAAACGATCACCTGGATCAAGTTGCCTAGTTGGAAATTTAAAGTGGGTTACAGTATGGAAGCAAATAATTAACCCTTCACCCAACGTAACGTCCAAAACCGGCCAGCTTTATTCTAAAAAATTACCAATAAATTTTTCATTATTTTTTCGTTTTTGTGTCAAAAGCATAGCTTTTGAATCCCCTCATTGAAACAAGCTCATTTAGCTCGTTCCAATAAGGGGTCATAAGCTATGTTTTTGACACGAAAACTGAAAATATAGTTATTCAAGAATTGTGTCTGTAAGTATCGTCTGCTTTTCGTGTTTGGTACATGATTAATGATTAATAGGATTTCCCCGGTGAGGCTTAAACAAGTAGATCCGTGAGTTGTCGGGTTCAGGGAAATGACCACACAGGTAAGACTCTCCCCCCCCCCCCCCCCATCCCACTATTTATCATTACCAGTTTGGAGAAAAATAAAGAAATGAAACAGATATGAGCGCCATATTTATCAATAATATTTATATTTAAATGCGCATATTACATATATATAGCGTAGACAATTACACTGGCGTAAACATTCAAAAGTCGGTTGTCATCAGGCACTTTCAACAATAAGACCTAATTCTACATAAATATAAATTACCCAGCTTACAATATCCGTCGAACCTCCAATGAATGTCAACAAGTTAACATTTGATGAGAATTTCGACTTATCATATTAGTTTACAAAATGTATTCTTGGGCCTTCGAGATTCAGTGCGATTTCGAATCTTAAGTTGATATTCGGTTCGAGTCGAAATCAACTGCCCGATTCGTTTGCGCTCGAATCTTTTTCATAGGAATACAGATTGTTATAAATCATCTTCATCGTCTCAAAAAAATGCATAGTTCGGATGGAAATCGGACATAAATAATGTTGAAATAAAAGACTGGGTGTAACTTCCGCTACATTTACCCTTTACCTGACCAGAAAAGCAGACGACACTTGCAAACAAAATTCTTGAATAACTAATTTTTTCATTTTTTGTCTCAAAAACATAGGTTATGACCCCTCTTTGGAACGAGCTCGTCCCAAAGAGGGGTCATAACCTATGTTTTTGAGACAAAAAATGAAAAGATAATGAAAATTAATTGGCGATTTTTGAGAATAAGGCTGACTGGTTTTGAACGTTACGTTGGGTAAAGGGTTAACATAAATAACACCTTCACTCATGCCACCAGCCATACTAATTTCGCAGTCACTTGTCCCTGCCACTGTTAAATGCAAATTTACGGCTTCCAAAGCAATGTCGACGACAAGCTATAATCCTTAGAGCGTAATATTCCGCCTACATCATCAAGGCATGTCTTCGACGAAGCAATGCCTTGATTGTGCAGTTTGATTATTTTATCAGTCGAGATTTGAGCCATAAGGGAACTGATTCAATTCGAGATTTGATTCGTATCGCAAATGTGTGATTCGCAGGGCCCTAATGTATTCTTGAAGGATTATTGTCACTTCAAAGCTGTTCCAACATTACTCAAGAAGGGTTAATCACACAAATAATCAATGAATTTAAGTACTGAATATTTCCTAAGGGTTTATCATACAAAATAATCAGCGAATCTACGTTTTTAATATTTCGGAAGGGTTAATTACACAAAATAATCAGCAAATTTCCGTAGAGATCATTTCAGAAGAGGATTTACTACAGGTAACTGTAGGACACTCTGGCGCACAAAAGGTAGGCTTTAACTACTGTTAATCTCACAAATAATCAGGGAATTTACGATTTGAATATTTCTGAAGGGCTGACTTATCCTGCAAATTAATCAGCGAATCTCCGTAGAGAAGGCATTTTAAACTGATCACCACAACATCGCGAATCACCCTACCAAACAGCGAGTTGTTGCTTAACAAGGAGGGAGATTCCAAAAATTCCCACAGAATAAGAGGTTTCTACGAGGTGGAAAATATGGGTCAACAATTCATATGCGTCGGATTCTTTTAAAATTTTAGTATGTTGCTCCAAAAATTACTGAATAGCTGTTTTTTAGTTTTTGATTTATCGCGCATATTGACCTATTTACGTCACTTCAAATTATAGACAGTTTTGTACATTCCTAATTGAAACCCATAATTTGGTGACATGCTCCACTCGTTAAAAATACAGCTTCAAAACTTCGCGCATTGACTTTCGATTATCTGAAGTTGCTCCAACCGCTTTTAATATTAGACATTTAAACTCCTGATTTGAAAGAGTCGAATGTTAAACATTTTAATTCCCATCTCCTTTTTAACAATTTGAACCCCAGTGGAATCTTCCATGTCAGTTCAATGGCAGCATTTGGGAGAGTCTATATTCATTGTTTGGAGGTAGACTAATTAATATTTTCAACGTGCAGCCTTAGGGCTGCACGTTGAAAATATTGATTATTCTACCCCACACATTCACTTTGCAGCCATCATACTTAATGAAATTATGTCATATCATGTTCCTGGGTCGGAAAAGCGGTCTTTCGAGTTCAAAGGGTTGAACCTATCTTTTTGAAATTTTGGAAATATAATCTCTCCAATAGGGGTGCGCGGTGGCGTTGCGGTAACCGGTTCTCGTCAGATCACCGAAGTTAAGCAACGTCGAGCCCGGTTAGTCCTGGATGGGTGACCATCTGAGCGATCGATTCGGACTCCCGCGCTGTGTCCTTGGGCAAGGCACTTAACCCCCATTGTCCACATGGGGGCACGATGACGCCGTGTACTAAGGCGTACTGCACGTCAATGGTGCGCATTTCTTCCACCAATCTAACCCTGCCTGTGCTGCAGTGCAGAGTTACGATGTTGGGGAGCTGGCAGCTGCTCGTCGTTGCTCGGTGGTTCTCTCCGGGTACTCCGGCTTCCTCCACCCGTAATATTGTCTCGGTCATGATTAGCCATTGTGCATAAGTATGTGATCTTAAACACCAATAAATAAATAAATAAATCTCTCCAATGAAAAAACAAATCTAAAAATGTGGTACAGCCGTTTGATATTCCCAACTGTTATGGTCGAACTCGGAAGTACCGGTAACATGTAGGGGCGGGGGTCACAAGATCCAAAATTTAAATGCATCAGATGTTTTTGAAATATTAGTATATTGTAGGGCTAAACAATTTAGGAGATATCCTTTTTTACGTTTGTACATCACTTCAAATTATAGGCTCTGTTGGTCATTCATCATCAAAACTCATAATTTGGTGACACCACGCACAGCTCCAGAGTTGCTCAAGATGCAGCTTCGAAACTCCACACATCGACTTCCAATTATCTGAAGTTGTTCTATCCGTCTTAATTTTTTGATATTTAGACTCTCGATTGGAAGGAGTTGGTTCTTATAGCGCGTATTCCTCCGCATAGCTGTAGTAAGAAGTGTAGGAGGCAACAAATATTCTGTTTTTTGTTTCGATGTGACGCTTTATCCAAAGCATGCTTTGTTTGTATAAAAATTATTACTGACAAAAAACCTCCACTTTTCAGTACATGTTTGCACTTTTCTGTATCATTTCGTTCCAGATGGAAATAGCTACTATTGCTTTACATAATTAAGTCACCAAACGAAGTTGGAATGTTTTTTTTATTACACGCCTGTTCTATGAATTCCCCATCATCTAAACTATGCGGAAAATGAAAATCTGTTCCGCACTCTCCCATAAATTGTAACAAGACAAGTCCTCACAGACTAAATAACGTCACTTCAAAGATAATATAAATCACGTCCATTGAGTAAGAAACCTTGAAGTTGCAGTACATTACAGCACTTTACCAGTTAAAGACGGTGATTTTCTAACACAGCTCTCTATCAGAAATACATACAGCTATAAAAATTCGTATATTAACACTTACATGATGTCTCTATCAAATGCAGTTGTCACAGTTTCAAATTTCATTTCCTACCCCAAATAACGTCAGATTGACATCTTTTTCATTAACGCTTAATATCCACCACGCTATTCAACTTTCCTTCTTAAAATTTTTCAAATATTCTCTCCAATAAATACCATATCTAAAATGCAATCAGCTTTTAGCCGACGAAAAGTGCGTCTGGGTTGTCGTTGCGGTGAAGGTCGGACGTCAACGTCCCAAAGTTTAAAGTTCGTCCGATTTTCATTAAATTTTAGTATGTTGTGCAGCTCAAAAAATAAAAAGATAGTTGTTTTGGATTTTTTTTTTATTTAACGTCAATTTTTTTTTGTTTTTACACTCCTACTATCTGATATCAAGCCTACCGCAATATTTGGTAACACGTCCCATTAAAATATAGTACAAACACATTCATTGATAACTACAGGGTGGCCCTCGGATATTTATATAACTGCGGGCGCCTTACAGAGAGAGAGAGAGAGAGAGAGTTATGGCGTCCAATGTGGCAAAAGTGCGAAAAAAGTTACCCCCTCCCATTTAGTGACAGTCCTACCTCTATATCTGGTAACATGTTACATTACCATCATAATATATTACATGCCGGTCAGTTAATCATTGGAAGATGGTCTCGTCGCATTTGTATGACCATGGAAGCAACACGGGTTGCTCCATTACGTCAATTGAAATGGGGTTGCGAAAATCGCCACCTCCTCCACTTCACTCACAGCCCAACCTCAATATCTTTTAATATGTGCCACTATAATATATTTCATACGCCTACATTAATAACTAGAAGGTAGCCTCGTCACACTTATATGGCCGTGGACGCAGCACACAGATCGTTATGACGTCAAATGTCGTACTGAAATGGTTAACCGGATAACCGGTTTGAAACCGGTTACCTACCTAACCGATTTAAAAAAAAACGTCAACCGGTTATCCGAAATATCGATAGTGATCATCATTCCACGGTTAAAACGTAGAAAATCTGCCGCTTCACCTTTGGGATAAATTACACCTCGAAGCAGCGATGTATATATTGAAAAATAATCGACTTTGGCGTTCAAGACTTCGTTAATGATCAATAATTTCCGTGAGTTCTGAGTAACCGCAGAAACTATTCCGTAGTATGTATACAAATGAACGTTGTCGAGTACTCGATAACGTTCGATTGTATACACACTACGGAATAGTTTCTGCAATACTGCTTTCCAATTCCTATATTTTTGATCCCATATTCGGTGAAATAATGGCAACGGTTAACCGGATATTATTCGGTTATAGCTCTCGGTTAGTCGATTGTGAAAATGAGCCAACCGTTTCAGCCCTAGTCAAATGTGACAGAAATGCGAAAAACTCTACACCCTCTCCCTTTGACTGGCTTTAGTGACAGACTGACAGCTCTTTATATCTGGTAATATGTACCACTAAGATATATTATTATCACTTTATAGGGCACTCCCTGGCGAATATTTTCATTTTCGGGGGCTGCACAAAACTTCACATCCGGGTTCCCGGGCAATAATAAAAAAATCGTTTCAATATGGCCCGGCGGCCCTCACATCCCCGGATGTAGGGGAGGTAACACTGCTTTGAGTTTGAATATTTGGAGAAGAGAGATGTGATGGCGGAATTTTGTGATCTTTGGCGTGAAAGAATTAAGATATACATTCGCATTTAAGGCATGAGTTAGTTGCTGACAATGATTGTGTGGGAATTTCACACACCTACTGCATTGAAAAATGATAATAAGTGCTAGGCATTCAATTTATCAGCGTGGGAAGCGGCCAGGTGAAAACCGCAAACGCACGACACGCCGAGGTAAGTAAAATTTTCAAGTTTTAAACAGGTTATTCACAGGTGAACCAGGGCTTTAAATACTGTGAAAATATTTGTAATACTTCCGGATAAAATTCCGATTTATGATTTTATAAGGTTTGGTGTGGAAAAGTTGATAGTTTTGAGATGAAAAATCGCGGAGTTTAAAATTTCCTAATCTCGTGTACAACAAATGACTTTCGGTACTTGTTTGCGTTGGGCGTCAACTGATTAATCACGTGACAATACTTAGCTAAAAATACCGTGTTGATAAACAGACAACATGCGTCAATTTTCAATAAATTTCAGCGTTAATTTTTTCAAAATGTCACAATCGAGTGAGTTACGGGAAGACGATTTGGAAAACATGAAGAAAAGTTCAGTGCCTCACAACACAGCACTGGCTAACATGTAACCTCTTTGAAATGTGATAATAATACAAATAACATTATTTTTACGGGCGTTATGATTCATTAACGGCCCTACGAAAATGATTAACAGCCCTTGGGCCTATTAGTGGCCCTCGACTTCGTCTCGGGCCACTAATAGACCCTTGGGCTGTTAATCATTTTCGTAGGGCCATTAATGAACCATAACGCCCCCAAAAATAATGTTATTGTATAATTATAAACACCTCATGCAATAATCGGAAGGTGGCCTCATCGCATTCATACGACCATGTAAGCAACGCCCATAACGCTATGACATCAAATATGATGGAGGTGCGAAAAACTCAACCCCTCACATTTGGCTTCAGCCCTATCCCCAAACTACATAACACAGCACTATAATGATATCAGACACGCCAAAAGGAATAGCTGAGGGGGGTCCACTGAGCATTTCTATCCACATTTTAAATTTATCACCACCATGTGCGGCAGATGTCCAACAACTCATTCTGAACATTTTGTGAAGCTACTACCAGAACTTCGGCCACAGTTTACTGTTAACGGGCGATACTGTTATACTGGTCTCAGATACGCTCGTCTTTCTAGCGACAGGAAGCGACGTGAGACGCATTATCCAGCGGCTTGAACGTTAAAAGACAGCATACATATTCCCTTCGTAGTTGGGCCGACTCAGTCAGGGCCGTGCGCCGTTGGATGACTTTTGGAGATTCGTTTTGCGATTTCAAAATAATCCAGTTGTGTGCAGCATTTATGGGGAAAATGTTCTGTTATAAATTTTGATGTCACATTTAATGCCTTTACCCAAGACTTGCTTTGGTTGCATAAAAATTAGTACTCTTAGAAAAATATCAATACTGAGTGAACTTTGCAGTTTTCAGTTTTCATTTTCACCAACAGAAAGACATTTCTTTGCATAGGTGAATATAACATTCAAAGCATAACACAATATTTTGAGGTCACATTTTATCCATTACCCGTTTTGGCGGCGTGAAAAGTAGTGCCGGTAAAGAAAAATTCAGGTTTGTGTGGATTTAATATATTCCTGTCCTCAATACATTTGTCCCATACAATTATGAATTAACGTACACTGAGTTGCACGGAAGTATTATGAATTTATTTGACAAAAACATTTCTGGTAATTGTTTTGGTGTCAGTTTTAGCCCGATGCCTGTTCTGCTTGTCAAAGAAGAGTACGATAGCAAACGAGTAGTGTTTACATATGCCTGTACATGTGTCTATTCATGGTTCTAAAAGGTGTCTACACAGGTGTTTGTGCAGATGTCTATACATGTGTCTGTACAAGTGTCTGTACAGGTGTCAATGCAGGTGTCAATACAGGTGTCTACATGTGCATATACATGGGTCTGTACAGGTGTGTCGACACAGATATCTATAAAAGTATCTGTACATGTGTCTGTATGTCTATACATATATATATATATATATATATATATATATATATATATATATATATATATATATATATATATATATACACTTCATCAAATATTTTATATAACTTCGTCAAATTGCCGTCATGCTCGGAAGTTTACTTCCTTCTAAGCGGCTTTCATTTTTGACTAATACTTATTCCGTTACGTTAAGTGCCGTACCAATGTGTATCGCGTCATGGGAACGTAAAATTTAGCGTCACGCTGATCCTAATTGTTGAATGGGAATTATAAAATTGATCGTGATACGCGTACGTCTTACAGATCGATTTATTATTTGGCAAGTGACGTGATTTATTATTTTGACGTACGCGTATCACGATCAATTTTATAATTCCCATTCAACAATTAGGATCAGCGTGACGCTAAATTTTACGTTCCCATGACGCGATACACATTGGTACGGCACTTAACGTAACGGAATAAGTATTAGTCAAAAATGAAAGCCGCTTAGAAGGAAGTAAACTTCCGAGCATGACGGCAATTTGACGAAGTTATATATATATATATATATATATATATATATATATATATATATATATAGGTGCCTACACAGGCGTCTATATATTTGTCTGTACATGTGTCTGTACAAACGTGTGTAGTGTTTGCAGATGTCCGTACATGTGTCTATACACGGTTCTATAAGGTGTCTATACAAGTTCTATACAGGCGTTTATATAGGTGTCGATACAGGCGTCTAAACAGGCGTATATACAGATGTCTAAACAGGCGTCTATGCATGTGTCTATACATGTGTCTTTACAGGCGTCTATACAGGTGTCTGTACAGATATATGTACATATGTCTGTACATGTGTTTATACAGGTGTCTATACTAGCGTCTATACATGCGTCTGTACAATATGTCTATGCAGGTTTCTGTACATGTGTCTATACAGACGTCTATACATGTGCCTATACAGGGGTCTGTACATGAGTCTGTGCATGTATCTGTACAGGTGTCTAAACAGACGCCTATGCATGTGTCTATACAGGTGTCTATACATGTATCTCTGCAGGCGTTTGCACAGGCATCTGTACATGTGTCTATACAGGGGACTAAACAAGCGTCTATGCATGTGTCTATACAGATGTCTATACATGTATCTGTACATATGTCTGTACATGTGCCTATACAAGTATCTGTACAGGTGTCTGTACAGGTATCTGTACATATGTCTATGCAGGCGTCTATACATTTGTCTGTACATTTGTCTATATGGGTTTCTGAACAGGCGTATATACATTTGTCTATAAGGCATCTATACATGTGTCTACACATGTGTCTGTACAGGCGTCTATACATGGGTCTATACAGGCGTCTACACATATGTCTGTACAGGTGTCTGTACAGGCGTCTATACAGGCGTCTATACATGTGTCTATACATGTATCTATACAGGTGTCTGTACAGGCGTCTGTACAGATATGTGTACATGCGTCTATATATGTGTCGGTATAGTGCACATTGTTCATGTATCTGTATTAGTGTCTGTACAGGTATCTCCCGGAAATGGAAATCCCGGATAAAGCTTGGCGCTGTTCATAGGGCAATACAATTTCTGTCAAATATTTAATTTCAAATGTAACCTTGCGTGTATACGGCAGCTAGAAAAAAGGTAATGCCAGGAGGCCCACTGTTTTAAGAGAAGTTTGCAAGTCTTTGAACTGAATGTCCCAGGGAGAAAACATTATTCAGAAATGCTTTGGTAACCTGCACTCACTGAGTCTGGGAAAACTGTGTTCCGCTGTGTTTTAAGGTCTCATCGCCCATTTTGACTGCCAAAATAAAGTGTGTGGTCAGAAAGATTTTGTTATTATGGGCCATAGTAATATACGCGAAGTATTTGTCTGCAACTATATGAGTTTCAGTACTTTTGAATGGAATACTTTGAGCGTCTACATGGGACCCTTTCCCACTCAAATAAAAATTTAATTCGCAAATGATGTCCCTAGGTGTGTAGTCTTTAGCGCCCAGAAAACCAATAATTACCAATTGTCGAAACGTAGAAAGTGTCTGAGTTCAAGGGCAAACAGCAGGTTCTTCTTTAACCCCTAGAGATAATTTACGATTTGACCACCGTTTACTGCGACAAAACAGGTACCTCAAGGCGGGCAGCAGGTACCTCAAGGCGGGCAGCCTTTAGATACACTTCCAAGTTCCAAGTTACATTCTACGTTGGCAACCGAGACAACCCAAGAAATGCAGAACCACCGTCTATTGACGGTCAAATACAGCAGAACGAAACGCGTGTGTGAATGGGTTAATCGATATGGAACGAGTGCCAGCGCGAAAGGATAGAACGAGAGGCCGCAACACACGCGTGTCGTTCTGTGTTTATTTCACGCCTTCACGTCTATAAAAGCATTTATTAGAAAGACACTCAGCAATTCATTTGACAACTATCAACAAAAAGAACACATTTTATCGGCAACCAAATTTGCGAGGGGTACCCGTGTTAGTATTTCGTCCCCTGAGTTCCAATGAACACATAGAACACATTGGAACTCAGGGGACGATTTTTAGCTATCGCCGGCGATTCAAATTGTAACTGTGGTGCACGATTTGTAGAAAATTCCAGTGAAATTTTGCTTCTTTATAAAATTAGCCCGTCAACGTTTTCTGTTCCGCACATATGTGCGGAACGGATTTTCATTTTCTGCATGGTTTAGTGTTGCTGTGGAGGGAAATTTCATAGGACAGGTGTGTAATAAAAATATATAAATCTCCCCCAGTCCTTCAAACCTTAAGAGTAAAGAAGCAGTTTAATAGAACATACAAAGACTGGGTTGATCAGGATCATTCCTGACATATCTCGTCATGAACATCGCCTTTCAATAACGTTATCTCCCCTGAAATTATTGGACTGGTGACCTCTCTGCCCTGAACACCGATCCACATACCAATATAACCAGATTTTTCTTCGCCGAAAGCTTTTGAAAGCGGTCCCTTGAACACGAAGCTCACGTGTTGTTGAAAGCGAAGGAATTCTTGATACGAATCTGGGGCGTCCCAGTTGAAAACTGGTGGCTCGAAATTATTCATTGTTTATGTTAAAGTGTCACTAACAGGGCGATTGGGCAGTAACTTACTAACTTCTGACACCAAGTGTCGTTTCTTAGTGTGGCTCCAAGTGTGAGGTACAGAACAGAATAACATATAACCAGCAGATCTGATTGACGCAAACTGTGTTGATTCTTTTTATTTGTCGCTTACCGCATACATAACTACTTGAATATATTAAAACTTAAAGGACGCTTATGCGCTACAAAATTAATGTAAACTTTCAGCATTATGTTACAGTGAGGAAGGTCCAATTGAGAAGCATGTAATTGTTGAGAAAACACCAATGACAGCAGTAGAAAATAAAGCGAAGTTTCCTTTTGTAACTTTTAATAAATGAAAACAACAGAAGCTCTCGGAGCTGTCTTGTTTTCGTTTATTAAAAGCTACAAAATGAAACTTCGCTTTTTGTGGCGAGCTAATTGGAAGCAACTAAGTAACCGTCCTCTATGTTGCTTTGCTTAGCGAATGTGTTTTTACAGTAATTTGAAAGTTTTTATTTTTCCCAGAAAGAAAAATAGCAAATCTTTCCTCCTAGACTTTTATAGTACTGGAAAGTATGTCACGATGTGTACACTGTTGAAAAAAATGAACAGACAAAAGCTACACTCTAAAATCAGTTGAGTTAAAATCAACCCAAATCAACTGGGTTGAGTGAATATGAACCCAATTGGGTTCATACTTTTATAGTACTGGAAAGTATGTCACGATGTGTACACTGTTGAAAAAAATGAACAGACAAAAGCTACACTCTAAAATCAGTTGGGTTAAAATCAACCCAAATCAACTGGGTTGAGTGAATATGAACCCAATTGGGTTCATACTTTTATAGTACTGGAAAGTATGTCACGATGTGTACACTGTTGAAAAAAATGAACAGACAAAAGCTACACTCTAAAATCAGTTGGGTTAAAATCAACCCAAATCAACTGGGTTGAGTGAATATGAACCCAATTGGGTTCATACTTTTATAGTACTGGAAAGTATGTCACGATGTGTACACTGTTGAAAAAAATGAACAGACAAAAGCTACACTCTAAAATCAGTTGGGTTAAAATCAACCCAAATCAACTGGGTTGAGTGAATATGAACCCAATTGGGTTCATATTCACTCAACCCAGTTGATTTGAGTTGATTTTTTAACCCAACTGATTTTAGTGTGTAGAGACATCAAAAGATAGTGAAAGTGACGCATTATTATTTTTAAATGGGTTTAAACAGAGAATATTAGTCAAACATTCAAAATGTTTTGAAAAAAATTTTAAAAGCCAACCTCTCTATTTTAAAAATCACTTTACAAGAAAATGCCTGTAATTTGTGAAATTATGCGCAAATCAATGAAATACTTCGCATTTTTTTCGAAATTTCAATTTTTATATGAAATTCCCATACCCTTAATGTTAAATTTACTGACAACTTAAGAAAATTAAGGGGAGATAACTTTCCTGTAAATCTCTTCCAATGACGAAAAGCCATTGTAAGTCATGTTCACGTGACTGTTTGTTATAAAATTCTCCACATCTAGTATACATGTGCATGCTTATGTGTTTATGTTCCAAATTCTTTTCTAAATTAATATTTTTTATTTTCTTATTCTTTATGTCTTTTTTCTGTTCCAAAACAAATTCTCAAGCTTGCATTAGCCCCAGACCTTTCCAGGGGCGGACTGGGTCAAGAAAAAATACCAATGCATCAGAAGGGGTTGGGGGGACCCAAGAAAATGTTGATTTTTCGAACTGAAAGAACACTGTTGCCGACGTTCCGTGCATCTGAGCGACCAGTTGCAGTCCACATTGAGGATATTTCGATGGCATATTTATATCATCTTCGTTGCTCATTGGGAAAAAATGGTTGAACCGGGGTGGGGGGTGGGGGGTGGGGGTGGAAGGCTCGGACCCACCAAGTCGACCATGGTTCAACCCAATGGGAGAAAATTTTGATTTTTCAAACTGTGAGAACGCTGTTTCCTTACATCTGAGTGATCAAATGCAGACTAAACTAAATACTGCACGCCAAAAACTAAAGTGTTAAAAACTACACTTGAAGTGCTGTATTTAACACATACTAAGTGCTGAACTAGCACGTTGTTCAAGTGTAGATATCCCAGAACTTGACAGGTGTTACAATAATACCACTTGACAAGTGTAATGTCGCGACACTTAAAAGGAAACAACGCAGATGGCGCGGATTAGGCTCGAACTCTCGAGCCTGATCCGCGTCATCTGCGTTGTGTCCTTTTAATTATGTACCCACCAAGCGCAAATCAAATTATGGACGATTCTGGAAGAACCACCAATCCTAGACACATGGGAAGTGCCATCCATTCAAGTTTCAGATGTCTGACGATTGTAATGTCAAAGTGCTTAAAGCATTGCACTTTGGTGTTAAAATCAAACCCTAAGAGTTAGAATGGGTTTAACACCTTGGAAGTGTCAGTTTTAACACTTTAGTTTCTAGTGTGTGGTATATCGAAATGTCTCTATGTGGACTGCCAATGGTAGTTCACATAGAGAGCATTTCGGTATACCGTCAGGCTCTGCAATCAGACCCATTTCCAGCGCCTGTTGGTCATTTTCACAAAATTTCATGCACCAACATATGTTGGGCTGCATCAATTTTGGGCGAACAGAATATTATTTCTGTGTGTATATTACATTGTGATATTCGAAGTACCTCTCTTGGTGACTTATCAAAATTTAAATTTAACATCTCTGTAGATTTAGTATCGTAATGAAGTGTTAATGTATCTTTAACTAGTCGAGTGCTGGAAGCCCATATTTGGAATTTTCCCGGTGGTCCATATGGCCAGTCCGCCTCTGATCATTTCCCTCTGAGGGCAGAAGAATGATCACTGTTTTATCATCCATGGCGGACCTATGATTCTTCAGAATTACAAGTTCCTGATATCGAATCTCATATGTAATCACAAACTACTGGACAGAATGTGTGTAAAATTAATTTCGTATCGTCTTATGAGTGCAACAAGGAGGCCTGAAAATAAGCAGTCTGACATTTGCAGAATGAGGTCCCCAAAGGGTGAATTTGATGATGCTATCCCATACAGTAGACCAATTTATCCTCTGGGTACCTCTCTCTCTCTTTAGTTTTGAAACCCTGATTCAGATTGAGGTTCACAGAGGGTAAATTTAGTGATGCTACCTTGCTGTGCAGGGTAGCATCACTAAATTCACCCTCTGGAGACCTCTTTTTCAGATGTCAGTCTGCTTATTTTCTGGCTTGGCAACAAGGCGATATCTTCAATGCTCTAGCATTGCATGTGACGCCCTGCTGCACTCAATGGGCGACATGGAAAGCGTCAGTTTATTTTTCTTTCATTGGGAAAATCAGCGCACTAGGCCCACTTAAAATTTAAATCATAAAAGCTATCAGCAGGCTTTTCAGAATTTCTCGACAAATCATAAAAACAATTTCAATAATCGTATTACTGAACAGGTGACGAAAGAGACACAAAATATTTTTTATGATGATTGACACTTGTCATATTATGTCAAACGTTACAATCACCCATTGACAGTTTTACAAAAAGTGAAATTCGACGTAAATGACTACATGTAAAATCTTTAAAATTATAAATCTGTCTGTCTGTCTGTCTGTCTGTCTGTCTGTCTGTATGTCTGTCTGTCACACACCTTTCTATTTTTCTATCTCACCTGACCCTCCTCCCTCTCTGTAACGATTGAGAATTCAGAACATTATTTCTCTGTGTGTTCTTTATATTGTGATATTCGAAGTACCATTCTTGGTGACTTATCAAAATTTAAATTTAACATCTCTGTAAATTTAGTACCGTAATGAAGTGGTAATGTATCTTTAACTGGTAGAATGCTGGAAGCCCATATTTGGGCTTTAATCGGAAGCGCAGGTACCACAACTTTAAGGCTTTATTTTCTGTGGATATGTTTCATAATAACTTTGTAGTGAAATTATTTACTTGTTTGGACGTTTCCGTGTTACATTCGATGGGGGAGGGCCTGCAGGCATTCTCCCATCAATTTTAACAAGGCTAACATGTGTGAACCAATTGTGACAACCAAAAATATTAACACTCCACCAGTTAACTGTTCAATAATTCATTCCTGACTCACATTGATTTGAAGTCCACAGGTCTCATGACGAGGAAAGTTCTACCATGGGTATGCTCTCACTGCAACACTTTAGGAACAATGCGGACCTGAATAACACACATGGATACGTGGATATCCGGTCTGTTATGGGGATATTTTCATGTTGGAGAGTGGATGTCCGGAATCGTATGAGGGTGTTTTCTTGGTGGAGCATGAATGTCCAAACTGCTGTGGGGATGTTTTCATGGCGGAGCCTCCATATTGAATTGTTATAGATATGATAAAGGGCTGCTGCATCTCTTCGGTTATGTCATTTTGGAAACTGCTGGATAAGTAGATTTTCATTTAATTTAAAGTACTATGGAATGCTGTGGCTATCCGGGAAGATTTTTCACGTTTCAGCAACGTGTACCCGTGTATCTTACAGACTGTTCTCGTCAATAATGGAGCGGACATTGCCAAACGTGCCTTAAAATGCATTCGCAGATATTTACTCGAATGCCTTCAGTGAAGCACTTCTTACGAAAGAGATCCGTCCAAGTCGCAAATATATTTAGCGCGAAGAATGGTGACAAAGTCACTCTCATAATCATATTACAAAACTAAAACTTCCAGCGAACAAAGTATTCATAATTACAAACAACATTGTAGATTGTTCAGGAAAAGGGGGGTAAAAAAACAAATTAAGGCGATTTACCATTAACTATATTAAAAGCAAACCAACACGATATGCATTAGGGCCCTGCAAAAATTCGAGATTCCATTCGATTTCGAATCTTAAGTTGATGCCCAATTCGTTTCGTTTCCTTTCCTTTCCTTTCCTTTCCTTTCGAATCTTTACGGGAGCGCGGTGGCTCAGTAGGTAGAGGTGCAGGCTGCAAGCCGAGAGGTCCTCGGTTCGAATCCCACCTGCGGCAACCGCGTTGTGTCCTTGGGCAAGACACTTCATCTCCATTGCCCGCGTGGGGGCACGATGACGCCGTGTACTAAGGCGTACTGCACGCCGATGGTACGCATGTCTTCAACCAATGTAACCCTGCCTGTGCTGCAGTGCGGAGTTACGATGTTGGGGAGCTGGCAGCTGCTCGTCGTTGCTCGGTGGTACTCTCCGGGTACTCCGGCTTCCTCCACCCGTAAAACTGTCACGGTCATGATTAGCCATTGTGCATAAATATGTGACCTTAAACATAAATAAATAAATATTTCGAATCTTTACACGGGAATATAGCTTGGTATCAGTCATTATCGTCTCACAAAACGTATAGTTCAGATGGAATTGTTCGTAAATAATGCTGAAAATAAAGATAGAGTGTAATTTCATGTATATAAACATAAATAGCATTTGACACATGCCATCTCCCATGCTAATTCCAGTATCACTAGTCTCTACCACTCTTGAAAATAGAGTTAAAGTTTCCAAACAATATTGACGGTGTGCTGCTGCTAGTGGCTAGTCCTGTGCAGTGCATAGTGCTGGTAAGTCTCGCACCAGTTCCTGGGTAATATTCCAGCTACATCATCAAGGCATGCCCCGATGATGTAGCTGGAATATTTTATCAGTCCAGACTCCAGCCGTCAAAGACTGAACAATTAGGTTTACAACCCCAACCCCCCGCCCGTTCTCGTTTCGGTCATCTTCAAGACGCTCAGAATTCAATTCGATTCCGAATAATAGATCCGATTCGATTCGAGATTTGACTCGTGGGATGACCTTCGTGGCGGCAACTTCGTGGTCTCGCTCTTCTCGAATACTACGAAGAGATCTTTAGCCTGCACGAAGTGTGTCTATCTCCGCACAGATGACAGCCATTTTACGTCCCCACCCAACAGGACGGTACGACATCAACCCCACAATTTGATGCTGACATAGAGTGTTTGGACGCCTCGAGAACTTTCCCCCGACCGGGGATCGATCCCCCTGGCATGAGAGACCAGCGCACTTATCCACTCGGTCACCACTGGCATGAGAGACCAGCGTACTTATCCACTCGGCCATCACCCTCTTTAAGGGTTAATGCTCTTATGTATCTCATCATCATACCCGCAACTACAGATATACAGATGTGTGAAAAGAAATTAATTAGATATACCAAACAGCAATTATTTACGACCGCCTTTTCGCACCATTTATTTTTTTCAATGAAAGTTTGCTTTTCCAGTTTGTACCCTATAATCCCACACAAAAGGCTGTAAGAATGACACGTCACTCTTATGTGATGATAGACTCGAAATGGACCTCAAAATATCATCTATCCCCATTGTATACTTATGTACTTGTAAGTGTAGTTTCGTGTGAAAGCTAATTCATAACATCCTTCTTAATAAAAAATGAGTTGAGCGGCTAAGGATGCAGCAATTTCAAAATGAGTCTTAGCCGAGTTGACCTGCGTACAATTTTATTCATATTCTCCCTTTGAATTTCTATGATGGAACCGAGTTATCTGTAATTATTCATACAAGTAAGTCTGACTTTTTCTAACTATTAAATATTGAATATTATTTCTGTCACTGATATCTATATAACTATCATGAAGGTACATATTTTAACCCTTTACCTAACCTGAAAAGCAGACGACACTTGCAAAAATAATTCTTGAATAACTAATTTTTTTCATTTTTTGTCTCAAAAACATAGGTTATGACCCCTCGTTGGAACGAGCTCGACGAGCTCGTTCCAACGAGGGGTCATAACCTATGTTTTTGAGACAAAAATGAAAAAAATAATGAAAATTAATTGGCGATTTTTGAGAATAGCGCTGGCCGGTTTTGGCCGTTACGTTAGGTAAACGGTTAAAGATTTTTTAACTCGAGAAATGAGAATCTTTCCGTTGTATTACTAATGGACGCAATTGGAAACTTTTACAACACACGACAGTTGGGTTTGGTTATTTAAACTGTTGGAATCTATAAAAAAATAAGAGTGACTTCATTAAACATGAAACATTATCTTGCTTTATGGTCTTGGAATTATTTCTAGTCACACGTTGTTTCTCTGTTCCGAAAAGCTAGCTTTTACTGAAAACAACAACTTATATATAATTCTCTCCATCGCGGTCTGAACCTTCAATGTGCGAGCAACTGTTATTCAGTTTCTGGGGCGAGCTGACACGACTTTAAGATTATTATTTTGATTACGACTCGGTTACTACGGTTACTACTATCAAACACAGAAATTAACACCCACCGCCTCTGATGTTTTCCTACGTTTAGTCTCATATAAGACTAACATAATTCTCACGCGCTGTCACAGATCATTTCTAAAGTTTAGTCTAATAACACTCTCATATAATTAACACGCCCCTTAAGATAATGTCTGAAGTTCAGTCTAATATGAGACTCATATATAATTAACACGCATCTTCCCGATAATATCTTAAGTTTGGTCGCAGTTCGGACTCATATCATGATGAATCTAATATCACACTCATATAATTAACACAGGTTTTCCCCGATCTTATCCGTGGGTGAATCTAATCTCAGACTCATATATTTAACACACGTCTACCGATCATATCCGTAGGTGAGTCTAATATCACACTCATATACCGATCATATCCGTAGGTGAGTCCAATATCACCCTCATCAGACTCATATAATTAACACACGCCTTCTCTGATCATATCCGTTGGTGAGTCTAATATCAGACTCGTATAATTAGCATACGCCTTCCCCGATCATATCCGTAGGTGAGTCTAATATCACACTCATATACCGATCATAAAAAAAATCGAGATTCGATTCGATTACGAATTTTAAGTTGATATTCGATTCGGAATCAGCAGCCCGATTCGTTTCCTTTCGAATCTTTACACGTGAATATAGCTTGGTTTTAGTCATTGTCGTCTCACAAAACGTATAGTTCAGATGGAATTGTTCGTAAATAATGCTGAAAATAAAGATGGAGTGTCATTTTATCTATATTAACATAAATAGCATTTGACCCATCCCACATCCCATGCTAATTCCAGCCTCACTAGTCTCTACCACTCTTGAAAATAAAGTTAAAGTTTCCAAACGATGTTGACAATGAGCTGTTGCTAGCGGCTAGTCCTGTGCAGTGTATAGTGCTGGTAAGTCTCGCACCCGTTCCTGGGTAATAGTCCAACTACATCACCAAGGCATGCCTTCTATGAAGGCATGCCTTGATGATGTAAGTGAACTAATTTATCAGTCGGGACTTGAGCCGTCAAAGACGGAACAATTAGGTTTACAGTCCCCCCCCACCCCTTCTCGTATCGGTCATCTTCAAGACGTCCAGAATTCAATTCGAGATTCGATTCGATATCGAATAATAGACCCGATTCGATTAGAGATTTGATTCGAATCGAAAATGTGTGAGTCGTAGAGCCCTAGTTTGCATAAATAATCCCATGTGATAAGTGTAAGTATATAGGCCTTCAAATGTGTCCCGCTTCGTAAGAATCAGTTTTACTTTTCGTGAACTCCTGCTGTGATAATCAGTTTTCGGTTCTTAAATAATTTAGAATTTAAGTGTACTGTTATACCCTTGTAACAGCAATCGGTGCATATAAATAATGAATTTCCAAAAATGTTAGGGCCCTGCGAAGCATTGATTCGCTTCGATTTCGAATCTTAAATAGATATTCGGTTCGATTCGAAATCGACGGCCTGATTCGTTTCCTTTCGAATCTTTTTCATGGGAATATAACTTGATATCGGTCATCTTCATCGTCTCACAAAACGTACAATTCAGATTGAAATCTTACATAAATAATGCTGAAATAAAAGACTGGGTGTAATTTCCGCTACAATAACATAAATAACATCTGTACTTATGCCACCGGCCATGCTATTATTATTATTATTATTTATTGGTGTTTAAGGTCACATACTTATGCACAATGGCAAATCGTGACCATGACAGTTTTACGGATGGAGGAAGCCGGAGTACACGGAGAGAAGCAACGAGCATCGACGAGCAACTGTCAGCTCCTCAACATTCTAACTCTGTCCAAGCTTCGCCCAAGCAGGGTTACAGCGGTTGAAGACATGTGCACCATCGACGTGCAGTACACCTTAGTACACGGCGTCATCGTGCCCCCATGTAGGCAACCGGGATAAAGTGCCTTGCCCAAGGACACAACGCGGGTCGTCCCGGGTTGGGATCAAACTCGGGACCTCTAGCATAGAAGTCCAACAGTCTACCACTGTGCCACCGCGCTCCTCGCCGGCCAAGCTAATTCCAATATCACTAGTCCCTACCACTGTTAAATGCAAATTTATGGTTTCCAAGCAATGTCGACGTTGAACTCAAATCCTTACAGGGTAATATTCCAACTACATCATCAAGGCATGCCTTCGACGAAGGCATGCCTTGATGATGTAACTGGATTATTTTATCGGTCGAGGCCTGAGCCATCTCAGTCGGAACAAATCGGCTGTATAGCACCCCAACCCCCACCGGTCATCTTCAAGACGCCACTGATTCGATTCGAGGTTGGATTCGATTTCGAATAATAGACCCGATTCTATTCGACATTCGATTCGAATCGAAAATGTGTGATTCGCAGAGCCCTAATATATGTATAGTTACTCGATATTATCCCTGAAAGGCACGATACCAATTTTGTTGAATTTCTTATCTTGCATGTACGTGTGGAACAGGGGGCGCGGTGACGTTTCGGTAACCGGTCCTCGTCAGATCACCGAAGGTGAGCAACGTCGAGCCCGGTTGGTCCTTGGATGGGTGACCGTCTAAGCGATCGATTCGGACTCCCGCGTTTTGTCCTTGGGCAAGGCACTTAACCCCGATTGTCTACATGGGACACGATGACGCCGTGCACTAAGGCGTACTGCACGTCGATGGTTCGCATGTCTTCAACCAACCTAACCCTACCTGTGCTGCAGAGCTGAGTTACGATGTGGGGGAGCTGGCAGCTGCTCGTCGTTGCTTGGTGGTTGTCTCCGGGTACTCCGGCTTCCTCCACCCGTAAAACTATCACCGACACGATATGACCTTGGCTGTTAAAGTGTCGTTAAACCTTAATAAATAAATAAATAAATAAATAACGTGTGGAACACCCGTTCCAATATATAAGCTTTTGGCGGATTTGCTGATGGAAGTTACACTGGCAGGGATTTGTAGTGAAGTTTTAGCTGTCTGTATAAGTCAGCCATTACTTCACTAGACACCACTGCAAAGTCATAGAGAATATCTAGTGTTTTTGAGTGGATACGGAAAATTATCTCATGAGTGACCGAGACAAATGTTTATTTTTCGCGAGCGCTTGTCTCGGTCACTCAAACACTAGATTTTCTTTTTATTGTACGCTTTTTATAAGAATCTAATTTTTACTATCGATAATTCCAATCGTTTCAACCTGAATGTATGCATGAAAGTGAACAGCTTATGCGCATTGATACGCGGAAGTGATTTTATAGATACTCGGAACAGCTTGCGTCTTGCGATCTGATTCAGCTGGTGGGCTTCATGCATCAATTGAAGGTGAAGACGTATTGAATTATTACTGGAAATGACCGGTATCCACTCAAAAACACTAGATTTTTTTTTCATTATACGTTTTTAGAACAACATTTCCAATGATAATTTGAGTTGTATTCACCTTGACGTAATGCTTTGAATGCAGCCATTTTGATTGATACCGTGACTTTGAAAGTGAAAATGTCTATACCTTCACAGTGGGGGATACGATTTCTATCTTTCCGCAATTTTTTCGATAATCTATCGTTTAGCGTATAATAAAAAGTGTTATCTTATTATGAGGGAGCAAAAAATAGATAGAATTCTCCAGGCATTTTACCTCTTTAACACTCGTGGTATCAGTCCAATGACATTAATTTGAAGAGTCCATATTCGTTATTTGGGGTACGCCAATTAATATTTTCAACGTGCAGCCTTGGGGCTGCACGTTAAAATATTAATTGATGTACCATACACATTCACTAAGCACCCATCTACTTTATGACTGAAGATCGTATAACAATCCTTGCCCGAAAGAACGAACATTTGGTTTTTAATGGTTAATGACATTTTCAGAATCCAGGGCAAGAACGAAATGTACATTTTGCGAGAATCTAAGTCAATTCTCAATATTTTTCTTGCGAGAATCGATTCTGAATCTACCATTGATGATCAGCCCTTGTGCAAAAAGAGCAGAGAGCGGGATGCAGAGCAAAGCTTCTCTGCTTCTTCATCCTGCACGATAATGAAGTGAGTAACCCGCGTGAAGGGGGCACGGTGGCTCAGTTGGAAGAGGTGCAGGCTGCAAGCCGAGAGGTTCTCGGTTCGAATTCCACCTGCGGCAACCGCGTTGTGCCCTTGGGCAAGGCCCTTCACCCCATTGCCTAAGTGGGGGCATGGTGATGGTGTGTACTGGGGCGTACTGCACATCGACGGTGCACCTGCCTTCAACCAATGCTAACCCTCCTTGTGTGGAGTTAGTATGTTGGGGAGCTGACAGTTGCTCGCCATTACTCGGTGGTTCTCCGGCTTTCTGCATGGTCATGATCAGCCATTGTGTAGAAATGTGTAACCTTAAACACAAATAAATAAATAAATAAATAAATAAATAAATAAATAAATAAATAAATAAATAAATATAAATAAATAAATAAATAAATAAATAACCCGTGTGAAATAGCTACCGAATTCTTTGCTAATTATAAACATGAAAAAAAACATAACAAACGCATTTCCTGAACAGAAATTTTCCAAACATTTTTCACTTTTTTTACCCTTTCAAGACTGATGGTATCTTTCAAGTCAGTTCAAATGCGTCATTTGGAAGAACCTATAGTCGTTTTTCGGAGTACAGCATTGGGTCTGCACGTTGAGTATATTGATTGGACAATGATACAAATTTATTCAGCAGATCCACTTCATGAATTCAAGTTTTATCACAGTCCTGGGCTGCTAAAAGGGGGATCCCTGTCTCAAGGGTTAATTGCCCTTATGTTTCTCATCATCATACCCGCAACTATGGGTCTACATATGTGTGAAAAGAAACTTATTAGCTATACCAAACAGCAATTATTTACTCCGCCTTCACGACTGCCTTTTCGCACTATTTATTTTCAATGAAAATTATTTTTTTCCAACTTGCACCCCGTAATCCTACATAAAAGTCTGCAACAATAACAAGTCGCATTAATGAAATGATAGACTCGAAATGGACCTCAAAATATCATCTATCCCCATTGAATACTAACGTATTTGTGTATGTAGTTTCGTGCGCAAGCTAATCCATAACATCCTTCTTCATTAAAAATGAGTTGAGCGGCTAAGGATGCAGCAATTTCAAAATGAGTCTTAGCCGAGTTGACCTGCGTACAATTTTATTCATATTCTCCCTTTGAATTTCTGTGATGGAACCGAGTTATCTGTAATTATTCATACAAGTAAGTCAGACTTTTTCTAACTATTAAATATTGAATATTATTTCCTTCATTGATATCTATATAACTATCATCAAGGTACATATTTTAAAGACTTTTTAACCCTTTACCTAACCTGAAAAGCAGACGACACTTGCAAAAATAATTCTCGAATAACTAATTTTTTTCATTTTTTGTCTCAAAAACATAGGCTATGACCCCTCGTTGGAACGAGCTCGACGAGCTCCTTCCAACGAGGGGTCATAACCTATGTTTTTGAGACAAAAAATTTAAAAAATAATGAAAATTAATTGGCGATTTTGGAGAATAGCGCTGGCCGGTTTGGGCCGTTACATTAGGTAAAGGGTTAACTCGAGAAATGAAAATCTTTCCGTTTTATTACTAATGGGCGTAATTAGAAACTTTTACAACGCGACAGTTGGGTCTGGTTATTTAACCTGTTGAAATCTAAAAAAAATAAGAGTGACTTCATTAAACATGAAACATTATCTTGCTTTGTGGTCTTGGAATTATTTCTAGTCACACGTTGTTTCTCTGTTCCGAAAAGCTAGCTTTTACTGGAAGCAACAACTTATATAGAATTCTCTTCATCGCCGTTTGAACCTTCAGTGTGCGAGCAACTGTTATTCAGTTTCTGGGGCGAGCTGACACGACTTTAAGACTAGAGGCGCTAACAACTATTATCATGATTACGACTCGGTTACCCCGGTTACTACTATCAAACACAGAAATTAACACCCACCGCCTCTGATGTTTTCCGACGTTTAGTCTCATATCAGACTAACATAATTCTCACGCGCTGTCACAGATCATTTCTAAAGTTTAGTCTAATATCAGTCTCATATAATTAAAACGCCCCTTAAGATAATGTCTGAAGTTCAGTCTGATATCAGACTCATATAATTAACACGCATCTTCCCCGATAATATCCTAAGTTTAGTCTCATTTCTGACATATTTCATGGTGAATCTAATACCACACTCATATAATTAGCACACGTTTTCCCCGATCACACCCGTAGGTGAATCTAATATCAGACTCATGCAATTAACACACGGCGAGTCCAGACAGGACCAAACGGATTCCTTCCACGAGGAAAACACGAACTATGTCTAGGAGAAAAATAGAAGTTGAAATTATCAATACGGTTGATTAGACCTGAACATTTAATGATTTATCCAAGAATTTTGTCTATTAGGTTTCATGTTAAACCCCTTTACCCAACGAAGACGATATCAAAATTTATTATTTTAAATACCATTTTTTTAAATTTTTAAAAAAATTGCAACAAAACCATATCATGTGACCCCTCGTTGGAACGAGTTCGACGAGCTCGATCCAACGAGGGGTCACATGATATGATTTTGTTGATTTTTTTTTTAAATATAATATTTTTTCAACTGCTGAATTTGCATATTACGCGGGCGGTTGCGGGCGATTCGTTAGGTAAAGTGTTAAGTTCATGGTTTCTGGCTTTCGGTTTGAATATGCAGGTGAGGAAAGCATTTCTGTCGTTTTGTAATTTCCTAAAACCTCTATAAAGGCGGAATATTCAGGCGGACATTTTCTCACTTTTCAGGAATAGATATATTTTTGCACATCAGCACGCAAAAGTCAGCCGTTTCGTCCGCTTGAATTCCCAGGTCATCATGTCATAATAAAACATATTGCGCCTTCAATGGGATACGGACGTTAGACTTTTCATCCATATTGCATTGAAGATTCAGTAAAGCGGATTTAGAGAAAGAGCAGTTAAAAAAACAATATGTACTATGGACTCTTTGTTTTTGCAGTACAGAATGTGCAAAGTTCGGTTTCACTCAATTTACATTTATAAAGTCTGACTAGTGAAAAGTATCCCATGAATGATTTTAAATTGTAGGTTTTACAAAAGTGTGTTATTTGTCAAGATAAACGCTTTTTTCGTGTACAAAGAACCAGTCGTCTGACTGTATATTTGTACAAAGCACTGAATTCCTCTTTTCCTGTCATCTCACTGGTGGAGTGGCTTCTAATCGGAATAACTCGGGGTAAAAGGTTTGACACACTTTTTTGTATATTTCAATTTTTCTAACTTTTCGTTTTTCACCTGGTCGTTTCTTAACCCTTTATCCAACGCAGACGATATCAAAATTTATTATTTTAATTACTATTTATTAAAATTAAAAAAAAAAGAATTTCAACAAAACCGTATCACGTGACCCCCTCATTGGATCGAGCTCGATGAGCTCGTTCCAACGAGGGGTCACATGATATGGTTTTGTTGAAATATTTTGATAATTTTTTTTCTTTCAGCTGCCGAATTTTTATATTACGCGGGCGGATGCGGGCGATTCGTGAGGTAAAGGTTAAGCCCTGTTTCAACTTCTCTGTCCATGTTTTTTGTATAGCGTTCAATACTTCCAAGTAGACAGTTGAAGGAGTGTTAATGTCAAACTTTGTCGATAATTCCGTATATGTAAAAAACGCCCGTTATGGTACAGGTCGTTTGTCACAACAAGTCTTATAAAAATGGATTTGTTTCCGATTTTTATATTCTTATTATAAAAAATAGGTTCTAAAAATGTGTTTACACTGGAGGGTTTTGTGACGCCTTCCAGTAATAACCAGGCTTTTAACACGCTTGCCCAGACTGGTTGGTGTGTTTTGAAATTTCTGACAATCCTTCGTGCTGCAAGTGCTACATCTTGCAACTGTTAATTTTTTTCAAAATCGTCAAGGACGAGGGTTTTTCATGGGGAAAAAATCGTTGCATCTGCAAGTTTTTTTTTATCCACGCAAGTTTTAATGCATTACTTAGTGTTCTGATGTGGGAAAATTTTAGGCCTCCCTTTTCTATCAAACTGATAGTCGTAGTACGTTTGATTTTATAATTTTTTTTGTGGACCATAGAAAGTTAAATAGTATATTTTGGAGCTTATCCTCGACGTGCTTTGGGGGCCAGGTAATACAGTCAGACTGTATATTAATATTCGGATTGCTAGGGTTTTGACAACTGCAGTCTTTCCCATCAAGGTTATATTTCGGAAAGACCAATCATTTAATAATTTACTGATGGCATCTATTTTTTCTTCGAAATTTTGTAGCACACAATCTCGAGCGGAAAGGTTAAATTTAATACCAAGGATTGTGAAAGTACTGCCATGGTTCCAAAGAACTGGCTGGATTGTCTGACATTCTGCATGGCACCCTTTCTTTGAGCCAATCCAAATAATCTGTGTTTTCTCAAAGTTTGCACGAAGACCTGATAATTGCGAAAATGCCTCAACAGCATCTGGTGCAGAATTCAGCGAATGACCGTCGTCACTTAGAAAGAGAACTGAGTCATCTGTTTATTGACTAATGGTGAATGAATGGTTGTCGCGCGCCGAAGGCGCGCTGGGACGTTGTGGGGCAAGCCCCTTTCGACCCTCGTTTCCAGTATAATATTATTCCATTAATTTGAGACTTCGTCATCAGCATCATGTCTGAGCGGTGTAAAGGCGGAAGAGGATGGGTGTTGATGTTCCTTGTTGTTGTTCTTCAGGCAAATATAGTGTGCCGCTTAGAGTGATGTAGAGTAGATAGACCTTCATCGGCAAGTATAGTCTGTCCTGGGCTCTATTGCTGACGTGTACGGTTAATGACTGACATCGAAAACCCAAAGAAAACGGACATTAACAAGGTACCACCAACCTGAACATTCCTGGTTCAGGTAACAGGCCTGCTATTTCTTACTGGGCCGGGGCATGTGGTGCGCTAAAGAAGCGCTTTTCAAAAATTGGTCAAGAAAGCGGGGCGCAGGACTAACGCTAGCCTCCCTGGGGGTGGACGCCCACCTCCGGGGATGGAGTGAGGGGTGAGCTGAAGCCATAACGGTTATTGAATTGTCATAACGTGTTACTGAAGTCCATATCGGTTATTGGGGAGTAAGGTAGAGGCGGAAAGATAGTTAAAAAAAACTTAGAGTTAAAGCAGCAAAAGATAGAGTAGAGGAAGAAAAAATGTGCCGGTGGAACGTTGGCTGTCTTTTCTGGATGTGTCTCTGTCATGTGTGTTTTTCAAGCAAGTATAGTCTGCCATTAAATGAGTGTTGGAGCTATCACTGGCAAGTATTGTCTGCCTCAAGCTCTTCTGTTGTCGGTTGTTTGGCTGTTGCGATGTTGCTTTGTGGGCGGTCTATGCGTGGGGTGGTCGGGGAATCTTTTTCCGTTGTGTCCGGTCTGGTATGTTTGTAGTGTTCTGTTCTTTGTATCTACGGTGGCTGAAAATGGAAAAGTATAGAATGATTAATGCCCCCCCCTTGTCTCTGAGGTTCTGCTCTTGTCTTGCATGACTTGGCTGTGTGGCTATACTGTCGGCTGTTTTCTTGGTCTGGTTGTATCATGTGTCTTGTGCATTTCTTCAGGCAAGTTTAGTCTGCCACTAGATAAGTGTTGGAGCTATCACTGGCAAGTATAGTCTGCCTCAAGCTCATCTGTTGGTGGTCAATGGTTGGTTGTAGCGTTGTTGGTGGTCAAAAGTGATGTAGGGTGGTCAGTCGCCTGATTCTCTTGGTTTGATTGGTTCTCCTGTGGTTGTCTGTGCTGTGTGTCAGGGTTATGCTGAAAGTAGATAGGTTGATAGATGATTAGAGTGCCCCCCCCCCCCCCTTCTCGTTTTGTCTTTTTCGTATTCGGCGCTACGGGATGGGCTTCCGAGGCTGAAGCTGAAGTTGCCTTAGTTTTTGGGTCGGTATCGCTGTAGCGGGAGGGTAACAGGTTTAAACACAAAACCACACCCGAGGGTGTTACTTTCCTGTTTTAACCCCCCGCTGTTAAATCTGCTTGGGCTGGCCTTCTTAGTACTCATCTGGGTTATTTTTAGGAAGCGAAGAACAGGTTTACACACAATACCACACCCGAGGGTGTTACTTTCCTGTCTTGCCCTCCGTTGTTAGTCCTACTTGGGTTGACCTTATTTGGTTTAATTTCAATAGTTTGGGAGAGCGGAGAACAGGCTTACACACAAGACCACACCCGAGGGTGTTACTTTCCTGTTTTGACTAATTAGATATTCGGAGTCATTTATTCTGATTCCGTGGATGTCTGGGTCGTTTTTCAATTTTGCGCTCAGAATTTCGGCACAAAGAATGAAGGGATAGGGCGATAAAGGATCAACCTGTCTCACTCCATGTTGCACGGAAAACGATCTAGAGCAGTGGCCATTATTAAGGACGCAGCTGTGAATGTTTTTGTAAAATGTGTCAAACCAATTTATTATAGATGGACCAAATTTGAAAAATCGAAGAGTTCTTTTAATAAAAGACCACTCAAGTGAATCGAATGCTTTTTTTCAAAATCAAGCAGAGTTAATATTCCTGGGATTTCTAGTTTTTCGCATTTTTCAATCAAGTCTGAGGACAGTCTAGGGCATTCCCCGATATACTCCCCTTTCATGAAGACTAACTGCGTTTCTGATATAAGTTTTGGGAGAACTGATTTTATTCTATTCGCTATGACCGAGTACCCTATTTTGTCATCAACATTTATTAGGAATATCAGTCGCCAATTTTTTATAAAGACTTTTGGTTTATTTTGTTTCGGAATACATGTAATAATACTTTGTCTTTGGGCGACAGACAATTCTTTTGATTCGTATCCATTGTTCAATGATCTGTCTAAAGTACTGCCCGATGTCTTTCCAGAAGAATTTATAAAATTCCACCGTGATGCCGTTTTTCATTGTTTTCAGCGCGTGAAGACATTCATGTCATGTTAATGATCCCTCAAGAGATTGTGTTTCATCGTCCTCTAAAAAGTTAAAATATGGATTATTGTCATCTAAAAGGTATTCACTTTGTCGTCATTTCGGCCAACCACGGATAACTTTGAACCATACAAATTTCGGTAAAAAGGTTTTTATTGATCGATTGTCTCCTTTAGGTCTGTTGTTTCAGTCCCATCGTCCTTGACAATTTTTGACATGAGTCTTTCAAAATAGTGTCTCTTTTCTAAGTTGCAAAAGTATTTAGTGGCTTTCTCACTTTCCACTTGGCTTTTGTTCTTAAAATGATTCTCTTTATTTTTCGGCCTCTAGTTGCTTTGGGTTCTGTGTTCAGGGACTCTATTTCACCTTTAAATGATAAATCGCCTTGGTCATGTTTGAAGTTTAGAAAATTAATTTTTTTCTCAATTTCGGATTCTTTTATGTCTCTTTGTCATTTCAGATATGAAGAGTAAGATATTGTTTTGCCACGACTCATCAGGTTCAGCGTTTCCCAAAACAGCTGGTCACTGATTACAAAATATGCGTTATATTTATTATTATTATTATTATTATTATTATTATTATTATTATTATTATTATTATTATTATTATTATTATCTCTAGTCATTTGACATCTTGAATTAAGGCTGCACGATATTCAAAACTGAATACCGGTATTCAAAAAATACCGCGGTATACCGGTATATCCAAAACTGTTCAGATATATGAACACAAGTACTACAATCGTGACTCGAGGCATCACAGTCGGAACGAATTAGCACGCTTTGATGATGCAGTTCGAAAAACCTTTACCCAACGCAGACGATATTAAAAGTTATTATTTTCAAAATTAGTTTATCAGATTTGAACCAAAGATTTCAACAAAACTATATCATGTGATCCTTCATTGGAACGAGCTCAACGAGCTCGTTCCAATGAGGGGTCACATGATATAGTTTTATTGAAACTTTTGAAAATTATTTTTTCAACTGCTGAATTTGTATATTACGAGGGCTTAAGCAGACGATTCCTTGGATAAAGGGATAATATTATTCATTCGGAACTACAGTTAAACAACTTACGACATCTTGAAAATTAAATTGAGGGTTAATAAATAATGACGATAAACCGATATTTTTGTAATTACACCGGTATTCAATCGATATTGGTTTGAATACCGGTATATATGGGTTTATCGATATACCGTGCAGCCCTATCTTGAATACCGATCCACCGTTTCAGATATCGTTGCTTTTAGTTCATATAGTTCAGTTCACATCACTCAAAAGACTATTATTGAATTACCACACGCCTCGATCCTCTCTTGTTTTACAAAAGATAACTTAACTGAGACAGCAATGTGATAGAATCTGTAGCCCAAATGAATATCCGATCTTTCGAGGAACATTTGGATGACTGTGGAGACTAAAAAAATCCAATCTAGCCATTTTATTACCAGCCCCTCTCCAAGTGTATCTTTTTTAAGTGGGTTCCCCAATCTCCAAACGTCGTTCAGCTCGAATGTTTCCATTTTGTGTGCAATGATTTCAGATTATTTGTGTGCTTGTAATTAAGGGTATATATTTCATAGTTATGTGGCACCTTCCAATCACATCCAATCAAGACTGAAGTGTTGCCGACGCTCTCAATCTCATCAAACAAATTTTGGTGGAAGCCTGGGTTGGAACTCAGTGGACGATCTATTCAGTAGATTCTCTATGAAACCTCCCGATAGATAGATTCTCTTTGAAACCTCCCGCCAGGTAGATTCTCTATGAAACCTCCCTCTAGATGATTATCTGTTTTTAAATGTGAGTTCAGTCTCTACTCTGTAAAAGAGGCAGTTGTGCTAAAAATGTTGTAGGTTATTTTATGTACATTTTGAAGGCAGAGGATAACCTTTCTTAGGAGGTAAAGGTTGCTGGTGGGGGTTTGGGTGGAGATGGGATAGCTGACCGATATGAGTATGTAATAGATTGGGTGGACACCAGTTATACAGAGAATAAAGCCAAATGTTGGAATACATTACATTTTGGAGGTTGGAATTTATTTTCTCCATAAGTGGCTGGTAAAATATGTTTTGTTTAGTGTTTTGTTCTGTGTGTGTATACAGAACACTTGGTAAGAACCAGGCATGTAGAGAATGGATATCTAGTGCCGAGAAGCATTGCATTTCGGGTGTTGGGATCCGTTCTTACAGTGAGTGGTCTGTTACAAACATTTTGTGGATATAAATTGCATGCATTTCTCTCCAAGGTTTTATACTAAATAATAGTTATGTACTTTTATATATTTTTACAATTCAGATACTTCTTCCCTTGGGAGGGGGTACAGATGAAATGGCTAGTTGATTTGAAAACAGGATCTTAGCATAGAAAACCAGCCAGGTAGAGAAATGGGCAGCACGTACTGAGATGTATCACTCCTCAGATACCGGGGTCCACCGATAGCTTTTAAATGATAAGATCTTTTGGGGGCAGAGGAAGTGAGATAGCTACCTGATGCAACTATACAAAACACTATGTGGACGGCAGCCATGTCGAAGATGGGCAGCCTATGCCGAGATGCACTGCATTTTAGGTGTTTGTATCCATTTTCGCTAATGTTTCTTTGTTTACTGGTGTTCATAGTCACTTTCAACAACCATGGCAAGTATAAAGTCAAGTTAAGCCAATCAGTTATTCTTGTACCTCACACATTAGAAGCCCCTTACCCCAGGCGTTGGTGACCGGGTCCTATTCTACCTGTGGAGTAAAAGTAGTTTTCCGCAGTGAACTGGTAAGTAGGTAATAAAGGCCGTTTCTGGACCACTTTGTATATGTACTGTACGATACATGGTAGATGGTGCGTTTACCATCGTAGGATTCAGTGTTAAATCGCATGCCCGTTCGTAAAAAATGTCGTTTTTTTAATGTGTCCCAGAATCGGCTGTTATTTTGAGACTCCTAGAACGCACTTTTAACGTTCAAATACCCGTTGGCGAACGTGCCGAATGTATAAAAGTGAAAAATGTACGAAATTGTACATTTTGTTTTACATAAAATTTTTTGTTTACGTTCCCATCGTGGATTAGACCTTCAATCTATCGTTGGTGAACGCGAAAAAAAACGCTTTGCCGGTTCTAGACCAGCATAAAAAAACGGTTTGCCGATTCTGGACCAGTGTCCCAGAATTGGCAAACGGCTTTTGAGGTGGGGATTTTCCCATTTCTGACGTAAGTGGGGGAATACCCATAGTGGGATTTTCCAAACTCAACAGAAAAAAACCTAAGTTTTTGGAAATTCTGTACGGTATAAACTTACTGAGAACGCCATTTGTCACGCTCGAAATGTATTACGGGTTTTTATTCAAATGAGCGTCAATTGTCAGTTAAATGGTTTAACTGAAAAACTATTCTATGGATGAAAGCGGAAACAGTTCAAAAGATTAATTGATATGATTTAAACGCGTTTTTTTCTGAAAGCGTTACATTACTGATGTGTTTACTTATGATTTTGATTATCAGATGTAATTATTCTCAAACGCGTTAAATCAGAAACCGGTTTCTTATGTACTAAAACTTTCAAACTTTTCAAAGTTCTCCAGTTCGCCATTGAGTAAATAATCTGTGATGCGATTTTAACGTGTTCAGAGGCAAAACGCATTTATAGAGGTTTATCATGTAAAATGTTTTTCCTCAACTGGTTTTTAGTTATTATATTAAAGACAGAAGATTTTATTTACTTAAAACATAAAAAATAATTATACATTTAATTTTGAAAATAATAAATAACTCACATTGGCATACTCAAAGGAAATGTTAATAATTTAAAAAACAAAAAAAAAAAAGTTTTTACAGATGGATGCTAAACGCCGAGATCAGCTTTTAAATGAATATGAACGTGCCAAAAAGGGCATTCAATCGGTTGACAGAAGCAGACGTCTTGGAGAGATCGAACTCAAACGCGAGACCACAAAAATATTTAAACCCGTGACGGAGGTTCAAGAGCGAAGCAAGAAGGAGATCGTTGACGAATTGAGACCCTTAAAAGAAAGTTCTTTGAGAATGGGTTCGTTGCCCGGTAGTTTTACAAACCAGTATTCGTTTCAATCTACACCGGATTACGTTCCCATGAGAATCGAAACCGATGTGAGTGAGAGCAATGATAGAGCTTCGACTATCACCACTGATAGCGTCGCGTTGTCCGAGGAGGGTGGTAAGAGAGATCTGTTGTATGGATTTTATAAGGATTTGGACGGTAGAACTTTTGTGGGCGACACAGAAGTGGAAAAAGATGATGATGAATTAACCGTCGGCACGAATAGGTACGAATTAACTTCCGGACTGCGCAAATTGCTCCTTTACGACAAGCCTAGTGATTACACGGAACAGGATTACAACAATTATGGTGACATTCTGGTTCAGACCAACGCCATGAAGAGAAATAACGATGACAGAGAGACGAGACCTAAAGCCAGCAGAGGTTACAAGTGGACGAAAGTGGTGAAACCTATATGGAATTCGCATAAGAAGTTCATCGAATCGATGAGTGGTAAAGGGGTGCAAACCACTTTTCTTCCGAGCGATTCTGACGCTCTGTTTCAGAGATTGAGATTGTTGATGGCAAGTAGACGCACTGGTAACACAGGATTAGATAATGAGATAGTTAGCATATGTGACGAATTGTTAAGACAGAAGGTTTTGAATAAAAACCATTATAAAAGGCTGATGAACGAATTGAAGGATTGATGTATATAATAAGTAGAGAGAAACAAACCAACAAACAAAAATATATAAAATCAAAACAGTAAATTTTACACTAGAATAATAAAAAGTATTTAAACAACAAACGATTTACCAGTGAAAACAAAATATATATTATAAAATAAAAATATGTTGGTGATAAAGAACAGGGGATACGTTAGAACTTACGTTCAAGGCGGTTCTGGCATCGTCGATTTGATAATGCGAGCGTTCACGAGTGATGCGGGTAGAAAACTCGCATCGACCGCATTTGAGGTCGGTAAGAAGACGGCTTTGGATGCTGGTAAGAAAGCCACTT
Source organism: Pictodentalium vernedei (assembly GCA_031216915.1). NCBI lineage: Eukaryota > Metazoa > Mollusca > Scaphopoda > Dentaliida > Dentaliidae > Pictodentalium > Pictodentalium vernedei. Next base: position 129,269,989 of record CM062289.1, read on the forward strand.
CCGAAGCCAGTGGTAGGATAGCTTCTGTGGCTGACAAGAGGGCAGCCGACGCGTTGATCGACAAGTTTATCAGTCCACTGGCGAAGCGAGCTACGTTAGAGCAAACGCCGAAAAGTTGGAAAGATTTTAAGGATGCTGTGGTACCCATACAAGATTTAGTCAAAATGACAAGAGGATCTGGATTGAAGAGAACTCGCGACGGTGTAATATAAATAAATATTAATATTAAAAACTGAGTTTGAAAAAACATAAAAAATTGTATTTGAAAAAATCTAAAATAACAACAAAAAAAAAAATAAAACAAAGATGAACATTAAAGATATGTCTTGGAACGATGCCGCGACCAAGAGGTCGAATAATGAGTTCTTTCCTAAAAGCATAAGAGGTTTGATAGTGGGAAAATCGAATTGTGGAAAGGCCAATCTGTTGATGAATCTGTTGTCCCGACCCGACTGGTTGGATTACGACAGATTGTTTGTGTTTGGCAAGAGCTTGTTTCAACCCGAATACAGATTGCTTCAAGAGTGCATGGATCGTAGATTGCCCAAGGACGTCATAGCCAGAATCTTTGACAGTAGGGAGGAAATCGACAAAAGTGAAGCTCCTCTCTCGTCCATTTTGGATGGTGCGGCGATGGAATTGATGAAGAGAAATGCATCTTCGAACATCGAGTGTCGATTTTATGAGAACGCTAGCGACGTTCCGAATCCTAGAGAACTGAAATTGGAAGATAAGAATCTCATGATTTTCGATGATCTGCTTTTGGAGAGACAGAACTGATGCAAATCGTATTATGTTAGGGGTTATCACAGCAACGTGGACTGTTTCTACCTGTCGCAGAATTATTTTCGATTGCCCAGACAGACGATAAGGGAGAATGCTAATTTTCTATGTCTCTTTCACCAACATTTCAAGAATCTCAATCACATCTACAGCGATCACGTCGCAAACGACATGAGCGCGGCGGAATTCAGGAGATTCTGTAAGAGGGTTTGGGATGGAGGACTTTACAATTTCGCCGTGATCGATTTGACTAGCGAATTTAATTGTGGAAAATATCGGTGCGGATTCGACAAGTTTTATGTTTCTGATGATAATAAGATAGAGCGTGAAAATAAAAAAAAAATTAGAAAATAATAAATCTTCAAATAATTAGTTTTTGAAAAAATAAAAAATAAAATTAAATATAATGTTCGAACAAGGAGAATTGTTAGAATGGATAGCCGAGAATACAGCTGCAAAACAATCCATTCAAATTGTGGTGAGTGGCGAATCGACTCGATTTGCGACGAAATTCGAACCTTCCATCGAATTGAATAGAGAGAAAAGATACAAGATGGCGTTGGTGAATCTGGAGACTTATTATTCCTTTCCCAACGTCACTGAAAAGAATAAATCGTTCAAGTATTCCGACGGAGTGGATTGGTTGGAGATTTGAATTCCCAAAGGAAGTTACGACATAGACGATTTGAACAATTACATTCAGACGTGAATGAAGACGGATGGAAAGGGGAGCAACAAGATCAGACTCGCTCCCAATCCTAATACCATACAGGCGATGTTGGATTTGGAAGATAATTTTCGAGTGGATTTCAACATGGACGATTCTATAGGCAAGATGCTGGGATTTGATCGAAAGATGTATCGAGACCACGCGGCATCTGAAAATATGGTCGACATTCTCGCAGTCAATAGCATTCTGGTGAACGTGGATGTGATTGCTGGAAGCTACGTGAATGGTAGCACTCAACCGACGATCTATTCCTTCTTTCCAAATGTGTCGCCGGGTTATAAGATCATGGAACGACCTCGAAATTTAGTTTATCTACCAGTGATTTTAGACACGTTGTATAGTCTCAAAACCACGTCGACGGATCAAAATGGTGAACTGTTTGATCTTCGCGGTGACGGTACGATTTCACATAAGAGAAATATAAAAGCAAAAAAAAAAATAAAAATATTGTGTATACACGTATATATAAATAACAAAAATAAAATAAATGCAATATTAATTTTACCAAAATTATTTAATATATAATTATCATTAAAACAAAAAAAAACGACTGAAGAAAATATATTTTAAAAAAAGGAATTATGACACAATACGTGGTTAAAAACGTGAACATATCCGCAGGACAGAGGAAGAAACTTAAGAGAGTGTTAACAACTCGAGGCGAGGTGGTGAGATTCAAATTCACTCACGAAGATCTGACGAGTGGAGGTCAGGGTTCGATCGCCTGGACCAGAAGTCAAATCAAAAGGATGGAGAAAGCAATTCGTGATGGAAGAGGGTTGACGGTGAGATTGAGTCCCGCTCAATTGAGATACAATTTGAGAATGAAAGGTGGTTTCTTACCGCTATTGGCAGGAATAGCCGCAAAAGCATTATCCTTCGCCGCAAAGGCATTACCCTTTCTCAGAAAGACTCTCGGCATTGGAGTTCTCATGGGACTCGCGAGTTCGGCAGTTGAGAAATTAATGGGTGGCAGTGGACTGTTTTTGAAGAAGGGAGGAGCCGTGTGTCGCATCCACGTAGACGACAGTGGTAAAGGATTGTATCTAGAACCCGTTAGAGGTGACAACTCTTTGAGTGGAAACGGTCTCTATCTGAAGAGTGGATGGAACATTGAACGACTCGGCAAGGGTTTGTTGTTTGGTGAGAATTCACCATTTAAGAATATACCGATTTTGAATATGTTATTATAATGTAAAAAAAATTATATAATTATATAAATATAAAATATAAATCATAGAAAGTACAAAATAATATATAAAATGGATAAAAAGGTGGAAAAACAATTAGACGATAATGATGAATATCACGAGATAGAGTGTGAAAAAGATGTGGAAAAACGATTAGACGCTAATGATGGATATCTTAGGAAAGAACTGATAAAAGAGTTAAATAAAGATAGGGATATGCGGTTGAAATTTAAAAGAATGAGATGTTTTCCACCATTACCACTACCTTCTGAAGAGAATGGTAATGATGCTAGTGTTATCGAGAGATGCACAACATTCGTTCATAATTATGATTCGGATAAACAAATGTGTTCTTATAAAAACATAGCATATCACAAAAAAAAAAGAAAAAAAAAAGACGAATCAACGCTGAAATTTGAGAAAAAAGGAAACGTTATTATAATATATGGGCAATAGTGAAGAAGGAAAACAAAAAAAAAAACAAAAAAAAAGTAATGAGATCTAAAGATGATCTCATTACTTTTTTTTCCTTCTTCTTCGCTAAAAATCAATCTCTCTATTGTTTATATTTCCAAGTCCATTATTAGCATGTTGACACTCGTGTTTTCTCCTTTTTCGAAAATGTGTTGAATGTTTATCTTTACTTTTTTAAGTTTTTTTTTACATTGGTGAACGTGCTCTCACCACCCGATTTGTCCACGAGTTCGAGTATGATTTTTGGATATATGTAACTTCCATAGAACAATGACAAATCGTCCTTGTTGAATTCTCTGTCTTCGGCAATGATGATATTCTACAGATCACTTTCATAGTCGTAAAACACAATTTCAAAGGCATGTTATATCTGTCGTAGTAGCGCTCTAAGCCCTTCGTCTCAACCTCGTTCAATTCGATGGAATCGTGTCGTTGTAATCTATAGATTTTAAAACTGATTTTTTACACGTTTTGACTATTTTCAATTTCAATTCGCATCTTTTAGGTGTTGTTGTCATGATTGATTATTTGTTTTTTTGTTTTATGAATTATTGCAAATAATATATATTGTTAAATTTTGTATTTAAATAATAATTTGTTAAAAAGTTTGTTTTGTTTTTTTTGCTCTTTATATATATATAAAAAAAAGTTTTTTTTTAATTTTCTTTAATGTAAAAATTTTTTTTTGTAAAAGTTTTTTTCTCTTTATATATAAATAAAAAGTTATATTTTAACATCCTTTTTTCTCATATTAATTCCATTTTTTTTCACGTTAAGGAACATAAAAATAGATTAATTTCATCTCATTAAAGAAAAACAAAAATTAAAAAAAACTTTTTTTTATATATATAAAGAGTTAAAAAAAAACAAACTTTTTTAACAAATTATTTAAAAACAAAATTGGAAAAAAACTATTCTTACAAATGGAGCAAACAAATAAAAAAATGGAAAATTCAAATGAGAAAACCGTACCTCAGTTAAACGAGATTTGTAAAGTATTAAAAATTCCACATTTCAGAAATCATAGAACTAAATCCAAAAAATTGAAGTCATCCAGGAATATTGTTTGCGAAACGATGGAAAGAAAAAAATCAAAAGATTGGAAGTGGATAAACTTAAACAGTCAAAAAATGCATTGATTGTGAAAAAGGAGAAGATGACTAAATGAAAAGCCGTTGAAGAACTTCAAGTTTCAAAAGAAAAGAAAAGAAAAACTAAAACGAAAACGAATGATGTACTTCAAATTCTAGACAAACGAGATACATCCAGTGAAATTCAATGAGCAATCGATGAAGAGAAAGAAGAATATGTAGCATGACTCATCACGGAACTATTCCAATTGAAGCCTTAGAACGGGAGAGTGCGATCAAAGGCGTTTTTAAAACTTTCGACATGGTTCCCTCGTTCAAGAAAATCGATCCGAAATTGTTTATGGAACGGGTGAAGAAAAAAGTATTGGATTTGTTTCACGAACACATGAATGTGGGACAAAAAATTAAGATGATACTCCATTATGTGATGAATAAAATCGACGTGAAGTCTGGTGAGAGCATCGTGAAAAATGCATATTTCAGATCTAACGTCGAACCCGTACTTCGAGGTTCAGATTTATCGGATGTTTTCGAAAAGATGAAAGACAAGATGTTGATGTCTCTCACGAATTATCAACATGAAGGTAGTAATTGGATGTTCGATGAGGTGTTGAAATCGAAATTCATATAACTAAAAAGGATTCATAGAAAGGGTCTTCCTACGTGGAATTACCGTATTTCTTAGCTAAAAAACACTCCGTGGTCAACGTGAGAAATAAAGATGATCAGTGTTTTAAATGGGCAGTCACTTCCGCTTTATACCCTGTCAAAATGCACTCCGATAGAGTTTCTCGTTACGAGGAGACTTCTAAAAATCTCGATTGGACCGGAGTGACTTTTCCAACGCAGTTAAAACACATCGAACGTTTCGAGGATCAAAATCCCACCATAGCGGTGAACGTCTTGGGATGTGACAATGAAAAACGAACGATCTATCTTCTCAGACAGACTTCGTATCTTGAAAGAGAAAAGACGATTATTTTATTATTGATTTCGAATGGTGACAATCGTCATTATTGTTGGGTTAAAAATCCGAGCCGATTACTGTCGAGACAAAATAATAAACATGAACATAAGATATGTTTATGTTGCAACTGCATGAACGCGTTTTGCAGCAAAAAATCGTTAGCAAAACATTTGGAATATTGCAACAAAAATCAAGGTGTCGTCATCAAAATGCCCAAACCTAACACCATCGTGAAGTTTGAAAATCACAATAGAAGGTTAAAAGTACCATTCATCGTGTACGCTGATTTCGAATGTTTCACAGTGAAAATGAGTTCCTGCCAACCTAACGCTCTTCAAAGTTACGTCGAAAGATATCAAAAACACATGCCTTCGGGTTATTGCATTTACGTGAAATGTGCTTTCGATTCACAACGCGACATGGGTCCCTTCATCTACATGAAACAGTGCAAAGATGACGACGTGGCTCAAAGGTTCGTGGAAGAGTTAGAATCGAAAATTCAAATGTTATACGACAAATTCAAAACTCCAGCGAAAATGATCATCACGCGAGAGCAGCAGGACGAAAATAACAGAGCCACCGAATGTCACATATGCAGACAATCGTTCGACGAGAATTCTGAGGAAAATAAGAAGGTCAGAGACCATGATCATTACACGGGTCTGTATCGCAGTCCGGCTCACAGCAAGTGTAATTTAAAATATCGAGATGCCGTTTCTATCCGGCGATATTTCACAATCTCTCAGGTTATGACAGTCATCTTTTCGTGAAAAATCTCGGCACCTCCCACAAAGAATTAAATTGCATCATGAACAGTGAAGAAAGATACATTTCCTTCACGAAATGGAAGGTCATGGAGAAGAAAAGAGTAATCGACAGAGAGACGTTGGAAGTAAAAACGAAATCCATTCGTAGAAGCATACGTTTCATCAACAGTTTTAAATTCATGTCGACCGCTCTGGAAAAATTAGTCGATAACATGAGCAAGGATAAATTTAAAATCACGAGCGAACATTTCGGAGAACGAGTAGACGTCATGTTGAGGAAAGGAGTCTATCCTTATGATTACATGAACAATCTAAAGAGATTTGATGACAGTGCACTACCTTCGAAAGAAGATTTTTATTCAAAATTATACGAATCCGACATTTCCGACGAGAATTACGAACATGCCAAAAACGTGTGGAAATCATTCGATATGAAAACCATGAGAGATTATCATGATCTCTATCTGAAGACTGACGTTCTGCTCTTGGCAGACATGTTCGAAAATTTTTGAGATGTCTGTTGTCGAAATTACGATCTGGATCCCGCTTGGTATTTCACCGCACCCGGTCTGGCATGGGATGCTCTGTTGAAGACCACCGAAGTCCAATTGGAATTATTATCCGACGTGAACATGTTGCTCATGTTCGAAAGGGCTGCGAGAGGTGGCGTCTCGATGATCTCCCACAGATATTCTGAAGCTAACAATCCCTACATGAAAGAAGGTTTCAATTCGAAACGGTAGAATAAATACATACAGTATTGGGACGCTAATAATCTGTACAGTTGGGCTATGAGTCATCCTTTACCGATTGGAAATTTTGAATGGGTAACGGAACAGGAAGAGATGCAAAAATGGAGAAGTCGATTTGAACTATTTGGAAGAATTACACGATCTACACAATGATTATCCACTGGCTCCCGAACGAATGGAACCGAACGAAGGAGATGAAGAAAAACTCATTTCCCAAACGTAACTACGTCGTCTACAGTGAGAATTTGAAACAATACGTCGATTATGGGATGAAATTAGTCAACATACATCACATCATTCGATTCGACGAAGAGCCTTGGATGAAAAAATACATCGATCTCAACACGAATCTCAGAATTCGAGCCGAGAACGATTTCGAAAAAGATTTCTTCAAACTCATGAACAACTGCGTGTACGGTAAATCGATGGAAAACATCAGGAAGAGAACTGACGTTTGACTCGTCACATCTGAGAAAAGAGCTAAAAAATTAGTGGCAAAACCCAATTACAAACACCGAACCATATTCAATGGAAATCTAGTAGCCGTTCACATGCAAAAGACGCACCTGAAGTTTGACAAACCGTATTATCTAGGACCAATCATCTTAGATATCAGCAAACGATTGATGTACGAGTTTCACTATGATCACGTCAAACGAAAATTTGGTGATAAAGCCAAACTACTGTTCACCGACACAGACAGTTTAGTTTACGAGATAGAGACAAAAGATGTCTACCAAGATATATCTCCGGACGTGGCCGCATGGTTCGACACGAGCAATTATCCCATCGATCACCCATCCAACATTCAAGCAAACGACAACAAGAAGGTGTTGGGTAAATTTAAGGATGAGAGCGGCGGTAAACAAATCGTCGAATTCGTGGGCTTGAGACCCAAACTGTATGCTTATCGTCTAGAAGATGAAGAGATCAAGAAGTCCAAAGGGGTTAAAGCATGCGTGGTGAAGAAAAACATCTCTTTCCAAGAGTATAAGGATTGTCTGCTAGGAAGTGGTCTGGTGTATAAGACTATGAAATCGATTCGAAGCGAAAATCACGACTTGTATACTGAAATAGTCAACAAGATTTCGCTGATGGCCGATGATGATAAGAGATTCGTGTTAGACGATAAAATAAACACTTTGGCACTCGGACATTGGACTTTAGACGATAGGATTTCAGATATGGTTGAGGATGATAGGATTCCAGATATGTTTAAGGATGATAGGATTCCAGAAAATCAAGAGGAATTAGACGGATTCAAGATTATGGAAATCGATAGAGACATTGAGAGAGTTAGTTTAAAAAGAAAAAGAAAAAAAAATAACGTCATTTTAGTGAATTATAATAAAATAAATAAATTAAAAAAAAAAATATACGCATTTATGAATAAGAAAATAGAGATATCCATAGAAGGTGTCGTCTTACCTAACGAACCCCCATCCAACATCGATCTGTTGAATGCGACGAAGGATTTGAAAATCAAAGATTTTCTAGGCATGTTTTCCAGAGATGCCTTGCCGAAGAGAAGACCTCGACAATCGGAATGCGGAATTTTAAATCTAGACGATTTATCAGGCAAAGGCACTCACTGGGTGGCGTGGTTCAAGAACGGGAAGAAGAAGAATTATTATTTCGACAGCTACGGAATCTCGCCGCCGAAAGAAATAAAGAACTATTTCAACAAATCGATGGTTCATTACAACACAGAACAAGTGCAATCACCAGATCAAGTGTTTTGCGGTCACTTATGTCTCTACATTCTCAAGAGATGGTCTGAAGGAGATCGGTTTCAAGACATTATCAATTATTTACATTAAAGAGAGAGATTTTTTTTATAGTATATAAAGGTAAAAAAATTATTTAAAAAAATTTAATCGAATAAAAACGAAAAAAATAAAATAAGTGAAATAATTCATTTTTTTAATAAACTGCATTTGAAATATATTTTTTAAAAACAAAAATCTCAAACATGCCAGTCGATAAATTTGGTAGAAGTGCCGATGAAAGCCGACCCAAAAAGAAGAGGAAAACGCTCGAAGTCGATGATGGTTACGATGTTGCCAACTTGGACGAACGTTACGTTCTGATATACGGACCTCGAGAGGAACCTTTGAACATGAACGATAAGAAGCTCTACAATCTTCCCGAATCGATAGATCTCGCAGATGCTGCAACTAAAAAATACGTTAACAGGGGGAACACGGATTTCGAACGAATCATGCTAGATAATTATGTGGATAAAGCCATGACTGACGATCTCGATCTGAAATCCAAATGTTTGGTGAACGTTGCAAATCCCATAGATTCCACTGATGCTGCGACCAAGAAATACGCAGATGACTCTCACGTGCGATTCAGCAAACATCTGAGAAATAGATATGTTCAGAAAACAATGCACTCGGAATTGAACGCCAATTCTAACAAGATAATGAACGTGGCCATTCCCACGAATCCCAAGAACGTGGCAACCAAACACTGGAACAGAGAAAGTCTGATGGACGAGAAATGAAATCGGATCTGAATGCGGGATTCAACAAGATATTGAATCTGTCGAAGGTCGACGACACGGATGAGGACTCAACTGCGGTCAACAAGGGCTACGTAGATTCTGCTGTGATACGATCACAGGAATACGTAGAATTGCAAGTGGACGATCTCTACCTGAACAAACAATCTGGCAGAACCATGGAGGGTGGTATCAACATGAACGGTGAGAATTTATTCGGACTCAATCACGATCCCGAATTCGATTCCAGCATGGTCAGCAGGAAGTACGTGGACAACAACTCGGTCTGGAGAAAGGGCGACATCATGGAAGGTAAACTAGACATGGGTGGACACGCGCTCACGGAATCTACCGGATCCCATGAACATGACGGATGCCTGCACCCTGATTTCGGTGGTGGAAAGACTCAAATATGCTAGAAAATTGATCACCATGTGGTTCGAGGAGGCCGGCACGTTAGAGGAGGGAAAAACTGAGTGGTCTTTTGGAAACGGAGGTAGCAGATTGAAACATGGTCAGGTGGGATATCCCATGCCGTTGGGAGATGAAATCATTCGAATGGCTCTGGCTTCCTCAGATTTGAATAACAGAGCGGTCGTCAATCTCGTGGTGAATGGAGTAGAGAGCGATAAGAAATACAGCATCGAAAAGACTGAGAATCAACACATGAATGTTAGCACGTTTGGCACGCCTCTCAAAGTGAATGCCGGAGACAGGATTAATTTCATTACGAAAACCAATAATCCCGAAGCCGCCAGTTCTGTGGTGAGTCTACTGATCAAACTAGATCCTTTGAACAAACAGTGAATGCATGGAAAAAATTAATTAAAAAAAAATAATGAGTGATTATTAAAAACAAAAAAAAAGTAATGAGATTTAGAAAGATGTTCAATCTCTCTAGATCTCATTACTTTTATTTTTTATTTTTTTTGGTTTTGTTTTAATACATTATTTCTCATAATGTTTCATCTCGTGAAATTGGATCACCTATCTCGAAACACGCATCAACATCTATTTTAACATTTCGAAGAGCTTTTATAAATTCTCAAAAAGCAGTCGGTCCTCTATACGTCAACCTGTCTAAAAGTTTTCTGGTCTTATCATCTATCAAGATTTTACTTTCGATTTCACGTCTCATATAATCGGTCAATATCAAAGGTTCTGTTTCGACTAAAGTGTCTAGAATTATTGCTAACGAATCTTGCGAAATATTTTTTTAATTAAAACACGTCTATTTCTTCTTAAGTATTCTCTTTCTTTATCATTCATGTTTTAATAATTTTTTAAAATTTTTATTTATATATATTTTTTTTTCACACATGTCTCTCATCGAATGATGACATCTTATTTCCATCCGATTCAAATTGTAATTCTCTGTCTGACAGGACCAGGGCGAAGGCTTCGGTTTTTCTCGGCACGTTCCTATTGAATTGCATCTTGATCTGAATGTCTTAGACGCTACTCTTGAGTCGTTCACTCTGTTTACTGACGTCGAATACAAACATGGGATACATCGACTTGTATTCACTGGGAGATATGTTAGGGTTGCTCATCAATTCGTCTAGACCATGATACTTCTTTCTAAAATCAGCGGCGTCGCTGTACAGTCTGCAGAAATCGTTCTTGTCGAACGACGCATTGTAATCGATTGCTGGATATCTCATTGCATTCAGAAACACTTGCATGTTTCTCAAATGGCAGTGATCGAACAGCGATGCATTCTTTTCCTGAGACCCATCCCTATCGGTTTGAAACGCAATCACGATGAAACGCGGTCTCTCGGAAGTGGATTTCACTGTCAATCTCCAATCGAAGTGATTCGTGGAGGGTGGAATGCTAGCTGTGTCTCACTGTCTCATTCTAAATCCCACAGGTAATTTACTCTTGGATTCTATGATCTTGTAGAGACGCGTTTTTTCCACGACCGAAGGCTCCACGTGTGGAATGAACCACGATATCTTCTGTAGAGCTATCTTACCCGCAGCGGTCGCAGTGAGTCTCACTATCGCGTCGTCATTTCCTTTTCGAATCAACGTCAGATTGTGTTTGAATCCGTACATGATCTTGTTGTAATCGTCCGCGAATCCGAAGATGTGTTTCAAAGGTATCCTGAACGAAAACGTTCCTTTAGGTCTGGATGTCTTCACGACGTAGTCGAATATCGCAGCGGCGCCGGCACTAGCAGGGCCAACAGTGTCTTTCATCCACAACTGATTAAGTCCTCTGGATTTTGAAAAAATCATCAGGATACGTCAAGAGTCCGAACATCGTGGTGGCCGGACCGGGATGAAACACAGATTCTATCTCTTGTCCGGATAGCATGTATTTTATATTACTGAATAGATGCATGATTCCATTATTGGCTAGAGTAACCGTGTCATCGTCGGCGTAGTCGCTCCCATCTTCCTTAGTGAGATGTCCCTGCACCACTATGTAACTCTCGCTAGGATGGACGAATAGATCTTGAGTTTCGACGTTGATTCTTATCTCTCCCGCATTGTTCAAACTCGTTCCGGTTACTGGTTCGCATTCGTGAATCTCATATTCTTGAATACTTCCATCTTTCACTATGCTTTGTGCTATATCTGGTATATTTGCCATTTTTTAAAGGGTTTTTGTTTTTTTTGTTTATTAATTAGCTTGCGTTTTTTATCTAAAAATAGTTTTAATTATTTTTTATTATTATTTTTCTCTCCTATATATATATGTGTGTAAACAAGAAAATGTTAAAGAGAGTAAATAAAAGAAATTTGTTTTTCTTTATCACAACTTTGTCTTCTGTAATTGTTGTTCGTAAAACTTTCCGATGATCTCTTCTCCATCCAAAGCTTCGATTTCGTAAGTCACCGGATCGGTGTGAAATATTTTGATTATCACGAAGATTTCCGAGGTCCATCGAGGAGTATAACCCTTTTCGAAGTGCTTCTTATAAGCGTAGATTCTCACTCGATCGCCGACCGCAAATTTCGGCATTCTAGACTTCTTCCTGATCTTAGATCTCTCAGGATATAGATTCGCGTAGACCCGTTTTTCGTTTCGAGGATCGCTAGCTTCTGCGGGAGTCATCTTGATCGATCTGTGTCGCATGTTGTTGTAATCTTTGACCAGACCGTTCAGAACGTATATGTATTTCTTGGTCGAATTCGCCGTGAAGTATCTATGCATCTTTTCCTTCATCGTTCGATTCCAATGTTCCACCACACTGGCTTTCTCTTCATTTTCGATCGAGTAGAGGTCAACCAATCGATGAACGTGCTTGTTGTAGAATTCCTTTCCCTTATCCACCCACAATTTATTCGGTTTTCGAGAAGACGAGTCGAACACGCTCTTCAGAGCCTCGGCAACACAAGGTCCCGATTTATTCTTCAAAGCTCTGATCCAACCGTATTTGGAAAACACGTCGATGACCGTCCATAGATAATTTGACACCCTCGTTCCAACGAACGCCGGTTCGAAATACTTGACGACCATATCTTCCCTTTCCATCGTCAGACATGAATGATTCTCGTGATCGAAGTCTAGGTGATCCCGACATCCGACGCATCGTTCTAACAAGAGGCGACTTAGTTGTTTGTTCACACAGAATGCGTAGGCTCTCATCAACATTTTAAAAAGAAACCTTGCTCTAATAGTCTGGGAAGCGCTCATGATTTACGTATTTTTTTTTATTATCTATTCGATTTGATATATTTATTTTTTTAAATAACTATTTATTTATATTTTTTTTCTCTCCTATATATATCAACACTTTTTTTATTTCCTCGACCTTCAATTTGATAGGTCACGTGACCACCTTCTCGAAACTTCGATTCGTGACCCCCACCCCCACGACGAGGGGAGATAACTTTGTATGATTAAGTTTATGAGAATCAAGCTATCTGATTGGTTAATTAGCACGTCACGTGACCACCTTCAGAGCCTCAAAAGTCGTTTGCCGATTCTGGGGCACTGGTCCAGAATCGGCAAACCGTTTTTTTATGCTGGTCTAGAACCGGCAAAGCGTTTTTTTTCGCGTTCACCAACGATAGATTGAAGGTCTAATCCACGATGGGTACGTAAACAAAATTTTTTATGTAAAACAAAATGTACAATTTCGTACATTTTTCACTTTTTTACATTCGACACGTTCGCCAACGGGTATTTGAACGTTAAAAGTGCGTTCTAGGAGTCTCAAAATAACAGCCGATTCTGGGACACCATAAAAAAACGACATTTTTTGCGAACAAGCATGCGATTTAACACTGAATCCTACGATGGTAAACGCACCATCTACCATGTACCGTACAGTACATGTACAAAGTGGTCTAGAAACGGCCTTTATTATCTACTCTGGTACCGCTCGACTACCCAGAGTTCCCACGGGAATTTTTTGCTAGTGAGTTGTTCCTAACAAAAACTACTGCTATGGATATAATTTATAAGCACTGGACAACAAAAAATGTTTTTTGGACTAAATGACATAAATGTAATTTCAATATCCTTACATGCAGATTCCTTTCCTCTTGAGAAGGGGTCCATTTTCTCCAAGAGTGGTTTGCGGCAGAAACTAATTTTGTTTTCTATAAATATAATTACCTCTTACACAGTAGGCTTCTACAATGATATATGTTCCAATAAGACTATAATCATCCTCCTCTGATTGGACGAGAGCTCGCTTAGTACATTATATGTTTACGTCTCAAGTGGCAAATGTTACCGTCTGACGCCACAACGCGAAATATTTGCAATGACCTCGTCCGTTTCGTAACTGCTTCATCAACGGAGTGACTAGCACGTCGCTTCTTTTTCTGGATGTTTCACGTGTGCAGCAGACGGTGTTCCGGATGAAGTGTTGTTTAAATTACAAACTGCTTTACGATTTGAACTGAGATGGAATGAGTTTATCTGGTTTATAATAATCTCCGATAATATCCTCAATTTAGTCTCATTACGGACTCATATCACAGACAATCGTCTTCTACGATCATATCCGTAGTGCAGTCTCATAAATAATTAAATACATACATACGCATGTTTATACTGATGGAGGCGGAAGGAAGACGGCCAATCTGGCCATGCTGCTTCCCAACAGAATATCATTATTTCCTTATTAATTATTGTCACATTGTACTCTAAAATTCTGCTGAATAAAACTTACTTACTTACTTACTTACTTTTACTTACTTACTTACTTACTTACTTACTTACTTACTTACTTACTTACTATCACATAATTAACTCGTCTCTTCCTGATAATATTTGTATTTTAGTCTCATATCAGGCTCATATAATTGACAAGAGTTTTCACCGATCGTATCCGTAGGTGAGTCTAATATCAGACCCATATACAGTACGTGGAGAGTGTATTATCACTACATCACCCGCAGAGTGGAGATTCCACCCAAGGAATAATTGCAAATTTGTTGCAAAGCATAACCAGCACCAGCAAAGTTTCAGCCAATAGACCTCCGGGTAAAACCCTGAGGTCCATCGGCTGAAACATTGCTTGTGTTTTTTGTCCATATGTACAAAATTTGAAAGTTATAGCTTGGGTGATAACTCCACTCCGCGGGTGATTTAGTTACAATCCACTCTCCACGTACTGTAATTAACAAACGTCTTCCCTGGTCATATCTGTTGCTTCGTCTATATCGTACTCATATAATTAATACGCATCTTCCCTGATAATATCCGAAGTTTAGTCAAATATCAGTCTCATATAATTAACAATTAATATCCTCAATTTAGTCTCATTATGGACTCATATCATAAACAATCGTCTTCCCCGATCATATCCGTAGTGTAGTCTCATAAATAATTAAATATCAAATAATTAACTCGTCTCTTCCTGATAATATTCGTAGTTTAGTCTCATATCAGGGTCATATAATTGACAAGAGTTTTCACCGATCGTATGCGTAGGTGAGTCTCATATCAGACTCATATAATTAACATATCGTCGCATGAGTGCTAGAATGTTCTATGTCCCCTATGGGACATAGAACATTCTAGCCCTCAGGCGACGATGTGTCTTCCCTGACTATATCTGTTGTTTCGTCTATATCAAACTTAAATAATTAACTTCTTCCCCAATAGTATTCTCCGATAATATCATAAATTTAGTCTCATTTCGGACTGATCATCAATATGCGTCATCTGCGATCATATCCGTAATTTAGTGTTATATCAGACTCGCACCATTAACACACCCCTTCTCGATAATATCCGAAGTTTAGCCTCATATCAGACTCATATACTTCTTAACACGCATCATCCCAGATATCCTAAATATAGACTAATTTCAGACTCATATCACTAACATGCGCGATGCGTCTTCCCCGATCATATTCGTAGTTTAGTCTTACATCAGACTAAATAACACGCCTCTTCCCGATAATATCCGAAGCTCGGTTTCATATCAAACTCATGTAATTAACAAGTGTTTTCCCCGACCATATCCGTAGGTGAGTCTTGTATCAGACGCCTATAATTAACATGCGTCTTCCCCGGTCATATCTGTTGTTTTATCTGTACCAGACTCATATAATTAACACGCATCTTTCCCGATAATAGCCGAAGTTCAGTATCATATCAGACTCATATAATTAACAAGAGTTTTCATCGATCATTTCCGTAGGTGAGTCGATCTAATATCAGACTCATATAATAAGCATGCGTCTTCCCAGATCATATTCGTAGTTTGTGTATATGATACTTATATTTTAACCCTTTCAACGCTTCGTGCATAAATTTGTTCTTGAATGATAAGAGGGCGAGATAAACAAGAAACAGCGAGGACATTCAGGAATAATTTAATCCCACAACTCGAGATTGCCCCATATGGCTGGGGAATAAAATCATTACTGAAACATCCACAAAAAACCCTAAAATATCCCAGCTCATTTTGTTGTAAACAATATTTCATTAAACAATTCCCATACTCAGTTAAAAGGGTTACAGTCTTCAATAATAGAAATTGAACGGAATTTCTTCCATTGGTTGAAAATTCGATACACTGGAATAACAATAGAGTAACAGTGGTTAGCGCGATACAATGAATAACTATACAGTAACAACGGGCAGCTGGATAAACCGGTAATAACCATACAGTACTAATGGTTAACTCGAAAAACAGGAATGATCATACATTAGTCATGGTTAAATCGACACACAGGTATAACCATACAGTAATCATGGTTAACTCGATACGCAAAAATGACAATATATCATGGTTAATTCAATAAACAGGAATGGCCATACAATAATCAAGGTTAGGTCGACACACAGAAAGAATTGTACAGTAATAATGGTTTGCTCTATGCACAGGAATAGCTGTTTAGTAATAATGTTTTGGTTAATACACAGGAATGACTATATAGTATTAATGGAATGGTCGATACACAAGAATGACTGCAAAGTAACAATGAATGGTTATACAATTATGGTTAGTTCTAAGCACGGGAATGACCATACAGTAATCGTGATTAACTCGATACACAGGAAAGAAAATAAGTAAATCACGGTTAACTCGATACACATGAATGCCTTACATTAATCATGGTTAGGTCGATACACAGGAATAAGTGTACAGTAACAATAGTTAGGTCGGTACACAGGAATAAGTGTAAAAAAACAATGGTTAGGTCGATGCAAATGAACAAGTGTACAGTAATAATGGTTAGGTTGATACACAGAAATAAGTGTACAGTAGTCATAGTTAGGACGATACACAGGAATTTCTATGCAGTAATCTTGGTTAGGTCGATACATAGGAATAACTGTATAGTAGTAATGGTTACCTCGATACACAAGAATGACTATACGGTAACAATGGTTAGGTCGATACACAGGAATGAATATAAGTAATGGTTAGTTAGGTTGATTCACAGGAATGACTATACAGTAATAATGGTTAGTTCTATACAAAGGAATGACCATACAGTAATAATGGTTAGTTCGGTATACAGGAATGACTGTACAGTAATAATGGTTAGTTCGATGCACATGAATGACTATACGGAAATAATGGTTAGCTCGGTACACAGAAATGGGTATACCGTAATGATGGTTAGCTCGATACACAGGAATGACTATATAGTAATAATGGTTAGGTCGATGCAGAGGAATGTCCATACAGTAACAATGCTTAGCTCGATACACAGGAATGGATATAAGATAATAATGGTTTGCTCGATACACAGGAATGAATATGTAGTAATTGAGGTCAGCTAGATACACATGACTAACTCAGTAACATACACAGGAATGACCACATAGCAATAATGGTTAGACGATACACAGGGATGACTATACAATAATAATGGCTAACTCCATACACTAGAATGGGAAAACAATAACAATGGTTTGCCCAATACACAGGAATGACTATATAGTAATAACGGTTTGCGTGAAAAACTTGAATGACTATACGGAAATAATGATTATCTCGGTAGATAGGAATGAATATACAGTGATACCAGTTAAGATGATACACAGAAATAACTATATATTAATAACTGTTATGTCAATACACAGGAATGGCTTTTTGGAAATAATTTTGAGCTCGATACACGGGAATTACCATACTATAATAATGGTCAGGTCGATACCCAGGAATGACCATACAGTAACAAGGATTAGCTCGGTACACAGAAATGACTATTTAATAATAATAGTTAGGTAGATACATGGCGATGACTGTACAACAATAATAGTAAGCTCAATACACAGGAATGACTACCAAGTAGTAATTGTCAGTTCGATATACAGGAAAGACAATATAGTAATAGTGGTTAGCTCGGCACATAGGAATGACTCTACAGTAATAATGGTTAGTTCGATACACAGGGATGATAATACAGTAACAATTCTTAGTTCGATACGCGGGAATAACTATATAGTAATAATGATTAAGTAGATACACTGGGACAAATATGCTGCATTAATAGTTAGCTGGACACACATAGTTACTTTTCAGTAGTAATGGTTAGTTCAATACATAGGAATGATCATACATAATAATGGTTAGATTGATACACAGGACTGACTATATGGTAATACTGACTGGCTCTATCCACAGGAATGACTATACAGTAGTAATGATTAGGTAGTTTTACAGGAATGACTATACAGTAACAATGGTTGGCTCGATACATAGGAATGACTATACAGTAGTAATGATTAGGTAGTTTTACAGGAATGACTATACTGTAACAATGGTTGGCTCGATACACAGGAATGACTATACAGTAGTAATGATTAGGTAGTTTTACAGGAATGACTATATAGTAATAATAGTTGGCTCGATACACGGGAATGACTATACAGTAGTGATGATTAGATAGTTTCTCAGGGATGACTATACAGAAATAATGTTGGCTCGATACACAGGAATGACTATACAGTAATAATAATTAGGTCGTTAGACTGGAATGACTTTACAGTAGTAATGGTTAGTTCGATACTTAAGAATGACTACCCAACAATAATGGTCAGGTCGGTACACGGAAATAGCTATATTGTTATAATGGTTAGATTGTACACATGAATGACTATACAGTAATAACAGTTAGGTTGATACGCAGGAATGATTATATAGTAATAATGGTTTGTCGAAACACTGGGGTGACTAACTGACTATACAATGCTAAGCTTAATACACAGAACGACTATACAGTGATAAGGGTTAGGTCGATATACAAAAATGATTACAAAATGGTAATGGTTATTTTAAAGGAAAAGGATGCACTGGTACACACATTTTCTGATTAAACGATTTTTTTCTTTTGAATTTTCCACTGAAATGTTGCTGACTGGGAATATTTGGTGTTGTTCATTGGTGAGATTCAGTTTAACCCAAGACGGATGTAACACAAGCTTTTTTTGTTCTCTCAAGCGATGACTGGTTGAAGACTTAGTCGTTCTTTTAATTTGGAGTTTGTTAGATTGAATTCATCTTTTACTATACACCTCATGTTGGACAATGGGGTTGTAATTATTGATAAAGAGAAAGAGATCGAATTTTTAATTGGTTGAGTGCTCGAAGCCACTATGAGGGCTTTCAGAAAAAAGAAGGTACCGGAGCTCAAGCCGATATTTTCACTGTTCACGTTTCACATTCCGTCAAACCCAAATAATATTTTGTTAATATAAATTTGTTTTATTACAAGTTATTGAAGAGTACGTGTGGACACTCTCCAATAATTTGTAATACAACAAATTTTGAATAACAAATTCAGACCACCAAAAATAATTAATATACAACCATTACAGTGTATACAACAGGCAGGGTCGTAGCAACATGGGGGGGGGGGGGGGGGCGAGGGAACGGGATGTCTCACCCAGAATCCTGGCCAGATTTTCAATAATTAGAAACTACCAACTGTTGGAAATATCATGCCCCATGGTAGCAAATTTTGTGATATTTTATCTGTAACTGTGACCGTATCTAACAGATATTTAGTTAGTTAAGAGATTTTCTAATTGTTGTCAATATTTCGTCCATTGAGTGCAACTCTAGAACGCTAAGGGCATATACTTCAAACACAAGGGGAGGGAGTGCATTCGGATTTGTTTAGCAGATGGAAGTTCACAGGTAGCAGTTGGAAAATTCCCACTCATGGGGAGGGGGTGCAGACGGATTTATCATAAGTTCCATGTTCCGTAGCCGTGGGGGGAGGGGGGGGGAGGGTACAGATGGAAATTCAGAGAAGTAACCCCACCCCAAACCAACACCCTTTAGCCACGTCCCGGACAAAACGATAATATTATTTTATCGTTTTCACCCTAAGAATTTTGTGACCTGTTAATAATTTAATTTTAGGCAAGCTTTATACATCCCCAGTACAGTCGTCGCGGAATGGTCGTAATCCACGCGTGGGCAGTGGTATCCACGCATGGGTTTACCAGGTAATAAAAATCATCATCAGCTAAATTTTAATTAATTGAACACCGGGTCGTACCAGGTGCTTCTTTAATTAAAAGTTTTGATGATTTTTCCTGTAATTAGTGTTTGGAAACTAATATTACTGCGTCCGTGGAAATATCCGGTCAACTAGGTTATGGGATTATTGAAACCAACTAATTCACATCAGTTGTTACTTACAAAGTCATTCTATCTACTACATACATTTAAAGATATCATCAAATCGCAGCTTATTCGTTTCCACCATAATTCGAGAGGAAAGGAAAATTATACAAGGCTTGTTTTACTTTATTTGGCGCCCTGAAATTGAGATGGTACTCGATGAGCTTTTTGCGTAGTCTTAATCTCAGACTCTGAAAAACCTGGAAACATCTGCAGAAATTAATGATTTCAAAACACTGAAAACTGAACACAACAGACCGTTGCACAGTTGTAGTGGAACGGTGATGAATTGCACAGAGCCCCGTTGTAGATTGCATACCTTTAGGCCTGATCAGAAAGAAGAATTTTCCTTTGAACAAAAGAAGATATATTATTAGACTCGCGGCTCCCTGCATTTTAAATTCACCGAATACTAGTTACCTTATCACTTTTAATCTCTGTAGGAAACAGTATGTGGGTCAAACTAAAAATCCTTTTTCGAGAACGTGATATTCGACACAAACGTGATATAAAACATAATTCAGACGTTCCAGTAGCACAACATTTTAATCATGCACGCCATTCTTTGAGCTATTTCGAAATTCATCCAACTGAATAACCACCACATAAAGACACAGCAGATGGAACAGACGAATTTAAGAAACAACGAGAGGCTTTTTGTTTGGATCAGCTCAATTCAAACCCTCTGGCCATTTTACATTAACGTGTCACAGAGAGAATGCGAAAGGAGTTCAATCATTCATTCACTTTAGCATACAACAGAATGAATGTCGAAACAGCGAAATTATACACCTGGAACTTAATTAAGTACACCCTGAAATGTTTCATGACAGTGAAGTTGCTGTTGCTGATTACTATGTTTTAATGATTGCTATGTCTTGCAGTACATTTCATCTAGTGAAACATGATGTTTCTGGTTGATAGCGTACCTCAAACACATTCCCTCGTCCACGTGAAG
The DNA here is from genome assembly GCA_031216915.1 of Pictodentalium vernedei. NCBI lineage: Eukaryota > Metazoa > Mollusca > Scaphopoda > Dentaliida > Dentaliidae > Pictodentalium > Pictodentalium vernedei. The sequence goes on from CM062289.1 coordinate 129,291,275, forward strand.
CATGCTACCCACAAATGTTACAAAAATCACAATCATCCACATGCAACATCTTGGTATAAAACAAGAAAATTTGTCACTTCCTTTATCAATATATGTTGACATGGCAAGGAGGAGACTGTCAGAGGCACTAAGATGGCAAGTGGGGTTTTGAAAACCGTCTCCATGCACTGGATATGAGGTCCAGAAGGGTCATCACGCGTCCAGCTCTGTCCGATCGGCATCAAAGACGACGTTTGGAGTGGTGTATGACACGGCAACATTGGAATCTCAGGACATGCAGGAGAGTCCATTGGTCAGACGAGAGTAGGTTCCTGCTTCACGTCACAGGTGGTCGCACCAGAGTGTGGAGACATAGCAATACCGCTTACGTGCTCGGGAATATCAGATCTACAGTTCCTTATGGTAGAGGATCAGTAATGATCTGGGGATGCCTCTCTCATTCTCAGGATTGTAAACTTGATAAGGTGACTGTACGTGGGAATCTCAATGGTCATCAGTACATTCGAGACATTCTCAATTCTCAATCCGGTTGTCGTGCCTCATTTTGACAGCCACCCGTTGTCTAATCGCCCTGTATTCACTGAAGACAATGCAAGGCCACATCGTTCCCATGCAGTGAGAGCATTCCTTCAGAACAACGCTATTTCAACACAACCTTGTCCTGCAATGAACCCCGATTTGAATCCCTTAGAAAACTTCTGGAACTTTCTTGGACGTCGTGTGCAAGCAAGAGATCCGTCTGTACAGTCAGCTCAATACAAAGGGATTAATAATGATCAGCTCAATACAAAGGAATTATTACAAAATAATAATGGTTGTGTCGATACACACGAATGACTATAGAGTAATAATGGTTAGATCAATACACAGGAACGACTGTACAGTAATAATGGTTAGGTCGGAAAACAGGAATGACTGTACAGTAATATTGGTTAAATCGATACACGTGGCGACCATTCAGTAATAATGATTAGCGCAATGCACAAGAATGACTATACGGTAATAATGGTTAAGTCGATACACAGGGATGAATATACAACAATAATGGTTAGGTCGATACAGAGGAATGAATATTCAGTAATAATGGTTAGATCGATACACGGGAATGAATATACAGTAATAATGGTTAGGTCGATACACAGGAATGAATATACAGTAATACTGGTTAGGTCGATACACAGGAATGACTATACGGTAAGAATGGTTAGGTCGATACACAGGAATGAATATGCAGTAATAATTGTTTGGTCGATACACGGGAATGACTATACGATAATAATGGTTAGGTCGATACACAGGAATGAATATACAGTAATAATGGTTAGGTCGATACACGAGAATGACTATCCAGCAATAATGGTTAGCTCGGTACATAGAAATGGGTATGCAGGAATAATGATTAGCTCAATGCAAAGGAATTACTACAAACTAATAATGGTTGTTTCGATACACACGAATGACTGTACAGTAGTAATGGTTAGTTAAATACACGGGAACGATTGTACAGTAATAATGGTTAGGTAGGAATACAGGAATGACTTTACAGCAATAATGGTTAAATCGATACATGTGAATGACTATACAGTAATAAAGGTTAGCTCAATGCACAGGAATGGCTTTATAATAATAATGGTTATCTCAAAGAAATACTAATGCAGTTATAACGGTCAGATGGGCGCAAAAGAATACTCCCACTGTAATAATGGTTAAGCGAGTACAAAATAAGACTCACAAAATAACAAAGGTTATCTGAGTACAAAGTAATACTTATAGAATAATAATGGTTGTCTGATTACAAAGGGAACACTCACACGGTAATGATGATAAGCTGTATACAAAGAAATACTCATACAGTAATAGTGGTTATGCGGATTAGAAAAGGAATTCTCATAGACTAATAATGGTTAGCTCTATACAGTAAAAATGGTAGGCTGGTTTAAAAAGGAATACTTATACAGTAATAATAGTTAGCTGGATACAAAGAAATACTTATACATTAATAATGCTTAGCTGAATACTAGACAATAGTTCACTGCTCGGATACGAGTACGATTTTTATCCACGAGTGGGGCGCGCAGAGGATTATTTCACGAGGCGTTATCCGAATGAAATAATCCGCGCGGCCCTCGAGAGGATAAAATCGTACTCGAATCCGAGCAGTGAAGTTTTGTATTTATTTTATTTTCTTCTTATTTACTTTTCCAAACAACCCTTTATAACTGATTGAACTCAACCGATTTCTAAACAATAAAAAATAGTCCGTCATCGCTGAGAGTGGAATACAATTTGGTGGAAGAAAGAATACTCATACAGTAATGGTGGTTAGCTGAGAACAAAATGATACTCATATAGTAATAACGTTTAGCTGGATGCAAAGGAAACTAATGGTTAGCTGAGTACAAAAGAATGCCCGCAAAGTAACAACGGTTAGATGAGTACAAAAGTTTACTCATACTGTAATAATGGTTAACTGGATATAAAGGAATACCTCTACACTGTTTAGCTGAGTACGAAGGAATATTCGCAAAGTAATAATGGTTAGATGAATACAAAAGAATACTTGTACAGTAATAATGGTTAGTTGGATACAAATGAATGTCCATGCAGTAATAAGGGATAGTCGAATACAAAGTACTACACATACTGTAATAACGGTTAGCTGAATACAAAGATATGCCTTACAGTGGTTAGCTGAGTACGAAAGAATATTCACAACGTAATACTGGTTAAAGGAATAGAGAAGAATATTTACACAGTAATAATGGTTAGCTGAATACAAAAGGATATTTACACAGTAATTATGGTTAGCTGGATACAAAGGACAACTCAACAGTAACAATGGTTAGCTGGATATAAAGAACTACTTATACAGTAATAATGGATAGCTGGGTACAAAGGGATACTCATACAGTAATAACAGTTAGGTGGGTACAAAGGAATACTCATACAGTAATAACAGTTAGCTGGGTACAAAGGAGTACTCATACAGAAAAAACAGTTAGCTGGGTACAAAGTAATATTCATACAATAATAGCGGTTAGTTGGGTACAAAGGACTACTCATACAATAATAACGGTTAGCTAGGTAAAGAGGAATACTCTTACAGTAATAATGGTTAGCTGGATACAAAGGAATACTTATACAAACCTAACGGTTAGCTGGGTACAAAGGAATAATCATACAGTAATAACGATTAGCTGGGTACAAAGGATTGCTCATACAGTAATAACGGCTAGCCGAGTACAAAGGCATACTCATACAGTAATAATTGTTTGTTGGATACAAAAGACTACTCATACAGTAATAACGGCTTGCTGAGTACAATGGCATACTCATACAGTAATAATTGTTAGCTGGATACAAATGACTACTCATACAGTAATAACGGTTAGCTGGATACAAATGACTACTCTAACAGTAATAACAGTTAGCTGGGTTCAAAGGACAATTCATATAGTAATAACGGTTAGTTGTGTACAAAGGACTACTCATTCAGTAAAAATGGTTAGTTGGATACCATGGAAACTCATGAGGTAATAAGATTAGCTGAGTACCAAAACATGCTTGCGAAGTAACAATGGTAGATGAGTACAAAGGTATACTCATGCTGTAATAATGGCTAGCTGGATATAAAGGGATACCCCTACACTGGTTAGCTGAGTATGAAGGAATACTCGAAAAGTAATAATTGTTAGATGAGCACAAAGGACTACTCATACAGTAATAATGGTTAGCCGTAAACAAAGGAATACTCATACAGTAATAACGGTTAGGTGGGTACAAAGGAATACTCATACAGTAATAATTGTTAGCTGGATACAAAGGACGCCTTAGACAGTAATAACGGTTAGCTGGATACAAAAGAATACTCATAGAGTAATAAGGATTAGCTGGATACGAAGGGAACTCATACAGTAATAATGGCTAGCTGAGTACAAAAGAATGCTCGAAAGGTAATAATGGTTAGATGAGTGAAAAGACTGCTCATAAAGTAATAACGGTTAGACAGATACAAAGGAATACTCATACAGTAATCAGGGTTAGTTGGATACAAAGGAAAAATCATAGAGTAATAACGGTTAGGTTGGTACAAAGGATTATGCATACAGTAAAAATGATTAGTTGGGTACAAAAGAATACTCATACAGAAATAATGGTTAGTTGGATAGAAAGAAATAACGGTTAGCTGGGTACAAAGGAATAATCACACAGTAATAATGGTTAACCGGGTACAAAGGAATACTCATACAGTAATAACGGCTAGCTGAGTACAAATGCATACCCATACAGTAATAATTGTTAGCTGGATACAAATGACTACTGATACAGTAATAACGGTTAGCTGGATACAAAGGACTACTTATACAGTAATAACGGTTAGCAGGGTACAAAGGAATAATCATACAGTAATAACGGTTAGCTGGGTACAAAGGATTACTCACACAGTAATAACGGTTAGCAGGGTACAAAAGACTACTCATACAGTAATAACGGTTAGCAGGGTACAAAGGAATAATCATACAGTAATAACGGTTAGCTGGATACAAAGGACTACTCATACAGTAATCGCGATTAGCAGGGTACAAAGGGCTACTCATACAGTAATAACGGTTAGCTGGGTACAAATCATTAATCATACAGTAATAACGGTTAGCTGAGTACACAAAGGCATACTCATATAGTAATAATTGTTAGCTGGATACAAATGGCTCCTCATACAGTAATAACGGTTAGCTGGATACGAATGACCGCTCTAACAGTAATAACAATTAGCTGGGTACAAAGGACAACTCATATAGTAATAACGATTAGTTGTGTACAAAGGACTACTCATTCAGTAATAACGGTTAGTTGGATACCAGGGGAGCACGGTGGCTCAGCGGTAGACTGTTGGACTTCTATGCTAGAGGTTTCGAGTTCGATCCCCGACCGGGACGACCCGCGTTGTGTCCTTGTGCAAGGCACTTTATTGCGGTTGCCTACATGGGGGCATGATGACGCCGTGTACTAAGGCGTACTGCACGTCAATTGTGCACATGTCTTCAACCGCTGTGACCCTGCTTGAGTGGAGCTTGAACAGAGTTAGAATGTTGAGGAGCTGACAGTTGATCGTCGTTGCTCGGTGGTTCTCTCTGGGTACTCCGGCTTCCTCCACCCATAAAGCTGTCACGGTCACGATTAGCCATTGTACATAAGTATGTGACCTTGAACACCAGTAAATAAATAAATACATAGTTGGATACCAAGGAAACCCATGCAGTAATAAGGTTAGATGAGAACCAAAAAATGCTTGCGAAGTAACAATGCTTAGATGAGTTCAAAGGTATACTCATGCTGTAATAATGGTTAGCTGCATATAAAGGAATACGTCTATACTGGTTAGCTGAGTATGAAGGAATACTCGAAAAGTAATAATTTTTAGATGTGCACAAAGGACTACTCATACAGTAATAATTGTTAGCTGTAAACAAAGGAATACTCATACAGAAATAACAGTTAGATGAATACAAAGGAATACTCATACAGAAATAACGTTTAGATGGATACAAAGGAATACTCATACAGTAATAACGTTTAGATGGATACAAAGGAATACTCATACAGAAATAACGTTTAGATGGATACAAAGGAATACTCATACAGTAATAATTGTTAGCTGTAAACAAAGGAATACTCATACAGAAATAACAGTTAGATGAATACAAAGGAATACTCATTCAGAAATAACGGTTAGATGGATACAAAGGAATACTCATACAGAAATAACGGTTAGATGGATACAAAGGAATACTCATACAGAAATAACGGTTAGATGGATACAAAGGAATACTCATACAGTAATAACGTTTAGATGGATACAGAGGAATACTCATACAGTAATAATTGTTAGCTGTAAACAAAGGAATACTCATACAGAAATAACAGTTAGATGGATACAAAGGAATACTCATACAGAATTAACGTTTAGATGGATACAAAGGAATACTCATACAGAAATAACGGTTAGATGGATACAAAGGAATACTCACACAGAAATAACGTTTAGATGGATACAAAGGAATACTCATACAGAAATAACAGTTAGATGGATACAAAGGAATACTCATACAGTAATAACGTTTAGATGGATACAGAGGAATACTCATACAGTAATAATTGTTAGCTGTAAACAAAGGAATACTCAAACAGAAATAACAGTTAGATGGATACAAAGGAATACTCATACAGAAATAACGTTTAGATGGATACAAAGGAATACTCATACAGTAATAATTGTTAGCTGTAAACAAAGGAATACTCATACAGAAATAACAGTTAGATGAATACAAAGGAATACTCATACAGAAATAACGTTTAGATGGATACAAAGGAATACTCATACAGAAATAACGTTTAGATGGATACAAAGGAATACTCATACAGTAATAACGTTTAGATGGATACAAAGGAATACTCATACAGTAATAACGTTTAGATGGATACAAAGGAATACTCATACAGTAATAATTGTTAGCTGTAAACAAAGGAATACTCATACACAAATAACAGTTAGATGGATACAATGGAATACTCATACAGAAATACGTTTAGATGGATACAAAGGAATACTCATACAGTAATAATTGTTAGCTGTAAACAAAGGAATACTCATACAGAAATAACAGTTAGATGGATACAAAGGAATACTCATACAGAAATAACGTTTAGATGGATACAAAGGAATACTCATACAGTAATAACGTTTAGATGGATACAAAGGAATACTCATACAGTAATAACGTTTAGATGGATACAAAGGAATACTCATACAGTAATAATTGTTAGCTGTAAACAAAGGAATACTCATACAGAAATAACGTTTAGATGGATACAAAGGAATACTCATACAGTAATAATTGTTAGCTGTAAACAAAGGAATACTCATACAGAAATAACGTTTAGATGGATACAAAGGAATACTCATACAGTAATAATTGTTAGCTGTAAACAAAGGAATACTCATACAGAAATAACGGTTAGATGGATACAAAGGAATACTCATACAGTAATAACGTTTAGATGGATACAAAGGAATACTCATACAGTAATAATTGTTAGCTGTAAACAAAGGAATACTCATACAGAAATAACAGTTAGATGGATACAAAGGAATACTCATACAGAAATAACGTTTAGATGGATACAAAGGAATGCTCATACAGTAATAATTGTTAGCTGTAAACAAAGGAATACTCATACAGAAATAACAGTTAGATGGATACAAATGAATACTCATACAGAAATAACGTTTAGATGGATACAAAGGAATACTCATACAGTAATAACGTTTAGATGGATACAAAGGAATACTCATACAGTAATAATTGTTAGCTGTAAACAAAGGAATACTCATACAGAAATAACAGTTAGATGGATACAAAGGAATACTCATACAGAAATAACAGTTAGATGGATACAAAGGAATACTCATACAGAAATAACGTTTAGATGGATACAAAGGAATACTCATACACTAATAATTGTTAGCTGTAAACAAAGGAATAGTCATACAGAAATAACAGTTAGATGAATACAAAGGAATACTCATACAGAAATAACGTTTAGATGGATACAAAGGAATACTCATACAGAAATAACGTTTAGATGGATACAAAGGAATACTCATACAGTAATAATTGTTAGCTGTAAACAAAGGAATACTCATACAGAAATAACGTTTAGATGGATACAAAGGAATACTCATACAGAAATAACGGTTAGTTGGATACGATGGAATGCTCATACAGAAATAACGTTTAGATGGATACAAATGAATACTCATACAGAAATAACGGTTAGTTGGATACAATGGAATGCTCATACAGAAATAACGTTTAGATGGATACAAAGGAATACTCATACAGTAATAATTGTTAGCTGTAAACAAAGGAATACTCATACAGAAATAACGTTTAGATGGATACAAAGGAATACTCATACAGAAATAACAGTTAGATGGATACAAAGGAATACTCATACAGAAATAACGTTTAGATGGATACAAAGGAATACTCATACAGTAATAATTGTTAGCTGTAAACAAAGGAATACTCATACAGAAATAACGTTTAGATGGATACAAATGAATACTCATACAGAAATAATTGTTAGTTGGGTACAATGGAATGATCATACAGAAATAACGGTTAGTTGGATAAAAAGGAATACTCATAGAGAAATGACGGTTAGATGGATACAAAGGAATACTCATACAGTAATAATTGTTAGCTGTAAACAAAGGAATACTCATACAGAAATAACAGTTAGATGGATACAAAGGAATACTCATACAGAAATAACGTTTAGATGGATACAAAGGAATACTCATACAGTAATAATTGTTAGCTGTAAACAAAGGAATACTCATACAGAAATAACAGTTAGATGGATACAAAGGAATACTCATACAGAAATAACGGTTAGATGGATACAAAGGAATACTCATACAGTAATAACGTTTAGATGGATACAAAGGAATACTCATACAGTAATAATTGTTAGCTGTAAACAAAGGAATACTCATACAGAAATAACAGTTAGATGGATACAAAGGAATACTCATAAAGAAATAACAGTTAGTTGGATACAAAGGAATACTCATACAGATATAACGGTTAGTTTGGATACAAAGGACTGCCCATACGCCAATAATGGTTATTTGGATACAAAGGAATACTCATACTATAATAACGGTTAGCTGGATACAAAGGAATACTTATACAGTAATAACGATTAGTTGGATACAACGGAAACTCATACAGTAATAATAGTTAGCTGTAAACAAAGGAATACTCATACAGAAATAACAGTTAGATGGATACAAAGGAATACTCATACAGAAATAACGTTTAGATGGATACAAAGGAATACTCATACAGTAATAATTGTTAGCTGTAAACAAAGGAATACTCATAGAGAAATGACGGTTAGATGGATACAAAGGAATACTCATACAGTAATAATTGTTAGCTGTAAACAAAGGAATACTCATACAGAAATAACAGTTAGATGGATACAAAGGAATACTCATACAGAAATAACGTTTAGATGGATACAAAGGAATACTCATACAGTAATAATTGTTAGCTGTAAACAAAGGAATACTCATACAGAAATAACAGTTAGATGGATACAAAGGAATACTCATACAGAAATAACGGTTAGATGGATACAAAGGAATACTCATACAGTAATAACGTTTAGATGGATACAAAGGAATACTCATACAGTAATAATTGTTAGCTGTAAACAAAGGAATACTCATACAGAAATAACAGTTAGATGGATACAAAGGAATACTCATAAAGAAATAACAGTTAGCTGGATACAAAGGAATACTCATACAGATATAACGGTTAGTTTGGATACAAAGGACTGCCCATACGCCAATAATGGTTATTTGGATACAAAGGAATACTCATACTATAATAACGGTTAGCTGGATACAAAGGAATACTTATACAGTAATAACGATTAGTTGGATACAACGGAAACTCATACAGTAATAATAGTTAGCTGTGTACAAAAGAATGTTCGTAAAGTACTATTGCTTAGATGAGCACAAAATAATACTCATACAGTAATAATAGTTCAACTGTTAGATGAGTTTGTAGTATGAATTGCCGATCATTTTGTCATGACACATCATGGTTACAACTGACATTGACAACTTTTTTGTCTTTCAGAAGAGAAAACACATCAGAAATTTTTCATATTTTGATATTTTATGAACTTCACTGGTTATTAACTACTCATGTATTGATATATTATGATCTTCACTCATTATTTGATGAACTTACTCGTTACTCATATATTGATGTTTTATGAACTTCACTGGTTATTAACTAATCATGTATTGATATATTATGATCTTCACTCATTATATGATGAACTTCACTCGTTACTCATATAGTGATGTTTTATGAACTTCACTCGTTATTAAATACTAATGTATTGATATATTATGATCTTCACTCATTATTTGATGAACTTCACTCGTTACTCATTTTTTGATGTTTTAGGAACTTCACTCGTTATTAACTACTCATGTATTGATATATTATGATCTTCACTCATAATTTGATGAACTTCACTTGTTACTCATATATTGATGTTTTAGGAACTTCACTCGTTATTAACTACTCATGTATTGATATATTATGATCTTCACTCATTATTTGATGAACTTCACTCGTTACTCATATATTGATGTTTTATGGACTTCACTCGTTATTAACTATTCAAATATTGCTGTTTTATGAACTTCACTCGTTTTCAACTACTTATATACTGTTTTATGAAGTTAACTCATAAGTAACAACTCATATATTGCTGTTTGCGAAGTTCACTCGTTATTAAGTACTCGTGTATTGAATTTTATAAACTTCACTCGTTATTTCGACACATAATATCTCTTTTTTCATTTCGTGACTCATTTTTTTAGCCTTTTAAAGAAATTATTAGAAATGAAAAATGTTCCCTTATACCAAAGTTATGACTCCTCACCGCGATTTTGAACTATGACCATCTCCATAGGACATTGGTCATTGGAGGATCCAGAGGAGGTGCAACCGGTGCCGTCTCTCTATTGTTTGTAACTCAGTGGTGTCATAGGCACCTAGATCAGGGGCACTGTAAAATCCGCGATAACACATTGATGTCCACAACCGGAGGTACTGGATGTCCATGTGTTATCTCGAATAATATCGTACGTACCCTATACACATGGCTACAGCTCATGTGCGTGTCTCCCGTCAGCCTTTATCCATTGGCTCGAGTTTTCAAAATGTTGATGAGTCTCTACAAAATCTTTTTGCTGAAACATATAGTGAAAATGTGCAAAGAAGGTATCTTCGGACAACATTGACCTTCAATTTTCCAAACGTTTTCGAAAGAATCCCCCGGAGAGTGTTGATAACAGATGCATAGCCCCTCCGCCACGTATTCGACCCCAACGCACCCTTCGCATCATGACCCATGATAGAATGCTGGCGCCCCTGAAACAACAATCTTGCATCCGCAAATGCTGATGTTCAGTGTAACAACGATGTTACTTCTACGTGCTGGAGAGGTCTTACAAGAATCAACTGAGGTGCCTCTTACAGGAGGGCGAGAATTGTATGTATTCTATTTTGGTCACATTCAGTTTTTTTGTCATTGGAGGGATACATACATGATTTCGAGAATACTTGTCACGCGATCAAACCTCTCAATGATGTATGCTTTATATGTCCTTTACACAATCCTTTCGTGAAGGTGTACTTCAGTAATAGCGTGTTATATTGTCGTTACCACGACTTGTACAATGCCAGTATTATCTGTGAGATTGATATATCGGTACAATTAGATCAATCATCCAACCCAAACACGACCAGTTACGTCCACAAATATTACTATTTTGTTCGACATTGAAGACAAAGTGGAGAATATTGTCAAATAGAGAAAATATTTCCCACACTGGATATAAAGGGTGATTATCTCGTCCTGGGACTGTATATAAAGAACGATTATCTCATCCTGAGACTACATATAATGAGTGATTACCGCGTCCCCAGAGTGTACATAAAGGATGATTATTTTCGTGCAGATGAAGGGTGAGCCAAAAAATTGTTTTTGAGTCTTATCATTTCTGACAAGGTTATCCGCACCCAGTCATCTCACAACAAGATAACACTCGCGATATAATATGTTAGTGAAGTCTCCATCTGATAACAAGAGAACACTATTGATATGATATGTTAATGACAGTCTCCTTCACGTTGTTACACACTAAAAAGGCTAAATGGTTCTTTTCAGCTTCACTATGAAAAGCGTGGTTAAGGACCTGCTTGTCGTGATAGCAGTTTGTTTAGGGGTAACGTTTTTCTTTGCCGAATTGATTATTGGGAAGCAGAACAAATCCATGGCACTTGTTGGCGATTCTTACACAGTTCTCACGGATTCTCTGTCAGTTAGCATTGGAATAATCGCTGCAAAGGTGAGTATTACGTACGGTGCAAGTAACAAACACATATTGTGGGTGTTCTATACATCACAACCTTCATTTAAATGTATAATTTGTACATATTTATTTGAATTTTATAGAATTTCATACTTGGGGTTTCATAGTAAATTCGTTTATCGCATCTTATGCACCACTTTAATCCAATGTGGTTAGTTAGAGCTCTCAAAACTAGTATAACAGTGCGCGATGCGAGTGTTGTTACTATTCATCTTCTACCCTAAGACACAAGACACTATGCGTACGATGCCATGATGTAACAGTTCTGATTCCACAGAAAAACACTTTACGCGATATGAGCGATGGCACGAAGTAACGATTCTTCAATAGTTACACGCAAGACGCGATACGAACGATGGTATGACGTAACGATTCTTCTTCTACATTGACACACAGTACAGGATGCGAGCTCGCCCGCGAAGTAACACTTCTTTTTCAACAGTTACACACCACACATAATGCAAGCTTTGTCATGAAGTAGCGATTCTTCTACAGTTATACACAGGACGTGATGAGCACTGTCGTGAAGTAACAATACTTACACACAATGCACAACGCGAACTTGTCCACGAAAAAACAATTCTGTTTCTACAGTTACACATAACACGTGATGCAACCTTGTCGTGAAGTGACGATATGTCTTCTACAGTTACACACAAAACACGATGCAAGCAAGGCCATGGAGTAATGATTCTTCTTCTACAGTTACACACAGGACGTGATGCGATCATTGCAATGAAGTAACAATATGTCTTCTACTGTTACTCACAATACATGATGAGAGCTAGACCATAAAGTAACGATTGTTCTTCTACAGTTACACACAATACACAATGAAAACTAGTCCACGAAGTATCAGTTCTTCTTTTACAGTTACACACAGCACGCGATGCACGCCTTGTCTTGAAGCGACCATATTTCTACTACAGTCACACACAATACGCGATGCGAGTGGGGCCATGAAATAATGATTCTTCTTCTACGGTTACAGATGTTTGCAACGAAATAAGAATATTTTCTTCTACAGTTACACACAATACACGATGAGAGTTAGACATAAAGTAACGACTGTTCTACAGTTACACACAATACGCGATGCGAACGAGCGAGACCATAAAGTAACGATTTTGCCTCCAGTTACACACAACACACGACATGAACACATCACGCGATAAGAGCTATACCATAAAACAACGAAATTTCTACAGTTACACACAATACACGATGCGAGCACGATCATAAAATGGCGACTCTTCTACAGTTACACACAATACACGATGCGAGCTTTACCACAAAGCAATCATCATCTTCTACAGTTATACACAATACACGATGTGAGTGCTCTGAGGAAATAAAGATTATTCTTATACAGTTGCACACAACAAGCGATGAGAACTGTACCATAAAATAACCACTATCGTCTACAATTACACACAATACACGACGAGAGCTATACCATAAAGCAACCATTATTTTCTACAGTTACACACAATACACGGTGAAAACTATACCATAAAGCAACTATTATCGTCTATAGTAACACGCAATATACGGCGAGAGCTATGCCATAAAGCAACCATTCTTCTTCTACAGTTACACACAATATACGATGAGAGCTATACCATAAGGTAACCATTCTTCTTCTACAGTTACGCACAATACACGATGAGAGCTATACCATAAAGTAACCATTCTTCTTCTACAGTTACACACAATACACGATGAGAGCTGTACCATAAAGTAACCATCCTTCTTCTACAGTTACACACAATACACGATGAATGCTATACCATAACGCAACCATTATATCTTATAGTTTCAAACACGATGAGAGCTATAGCATAAAATAACCATTATCTTCTACAGTTACACACGATACACGATGAGAGCTATACCATAAAGTAACCATTAGCTTCTACAGTTACACACAATTCACGATGAGAGCTATACCATAAAGTAATGATTCTTCTAGTTACACACAATATAAGATGAGAGCTATACCATAAAGCAACCTCTACCGTCTACAGTTACACGCAATACACGGTGATAGCTATACCACAAACCAACCATTGTTCTTCTACAGTTACACGCGATGCACGATGAGAGCTATAACATAATAACAATTCTTGTTCAACAGTTACACACAATACACATGGGGAGCTATACTATAAAGCCACCATTATCTTCTGCAGTTACACAATACATGATTAGAGCTATACCATAAAGCCACCATTATCTTCTACAGTTACACACAATACACGATGCGAGCACGATCATAAAATGGCGACTCTTCTACAGTTACACACAATACACGATTAGAGCTTTACCACAAAGCAATCATCATCTTCTACAGTTATACACAATACACGATGTGAGTGCTCTGAGGAAATAAAGATTCTTCTTATACAGTTGCACACAACAAGCGATGAGAGCTGTACCATAAAATAACCACTATCGTCTACAATTACATACAATACACGACGAGAGCTATAGCATAAAGCAACCATTATTTTCTACAGTTACACACAATACACGGTGAAAACTATACCATAAAGCAACTATTATTGTCTATAGTAACACGCAATATACGGCGAGAGCTATGCCATAAAGCAACCATTCTTCTTCTACAGATACACACAATATACGATGAGCGCTATACCATAAGGTAACCATTCTTCTTCTACAGTTACGCACAATACACGACGAGAGCTATACCATAAAGTAACCATTCTTCTTCTACAGTTACACACAATACACGATGAGAGCTATACCATAAAGTAACCATTCTTCTTCTACAGTTACACAGAATACACGATGAGAGCTATACCATAACGCAACCATTATATCTTATAGTTTCAAACACGATGAGAGCTATAGCATAAAATAACCATTATCTTCTACAGTTACACACAATACACGATGAATGCTATACCATAACGCAACCATTATATCTTATAGTTTCAAACACGATGAGAGCTATAGCATAAAATAACCATTATCTTCTACAGTTACACACGATACACGATGAGATTCTTCCATAAAGTAACCATTAGCTTCTACAGTTACACACAATACACGATGAGAGCTATACCATAAAGTAATGATTCTTCTAGTTACACACAATACAAGATGGGAGCTATACCATAAAGCAACCTCTACCGTCTACAGTTACACGCAATGCACGGTGATAGCTATACCACAAACCAACCATTGTTCTTCTACAGTTACACGCGATGCACGATGAGAGCTATAACATAATAACAATTCTTGTTCAACAGTTACACACAATACACATGGAGAGCTATACTATAAACCCGCCATTATCTTCTGCAGTTACACAATACATGATTAGAGCTATACCATAAAGCCACCATTATCTTCTACAGTTACACACAATACACGATGAGAGCTATACCGCAAAGAAACCATGTTCTTCTACACTTACGCAAAATATACGATGAGAGCTATACCAAAAAGCAACCATTATCTTCTACTGTTGCACACAGTACACGACGAGAGCTATACCACGAAGCAACCATTATCTTCTACAGTTACACACAATACACAACGAGGGCCATACCATGAAGCAACCATTATCTTCTACTGTTACACACAATACACGACAAGAGCTTTACCACGAAGCAACCATTATCTTCTATAGTATACACAATACACGACTAAAGTTATACCATAAAGCAATCATTATCTTCTAGAGTTATACACAATACACGACGAGAGCTGCTATACCATAAAGCAATCATTATCTTCTACAGTTACACACAACACACGACGAGAGCTATACCATGAAACCACCATGATCTTCAATAGAGTACACGTTACACGACGAGAGCTATACCATAAAGCCACCATTATCTTCTACAGTAACACACAATACACGAAGAGAG
This sequence comes from Pictodentalium vernedei, assembly GCA_031216915.1. Lineage (NCBI taxonomy): Eukaryota > Metazoa > Mollusca > Scaphopoda > Dentaliida > Dentaliidae > Pictodentalium > Pictodentalium vernedei. The sequence continues at coordinate 129,307,220 of CM062289.1, forward strand.
CTATATCATACAGCCACCATTATCTTCTTTTGTTACACACAATTCACGAAGAATGCTAGACCATAAAGCAAAAATTATTTTCTACAGTTACGCACAATATACGACGAGAGCTATACCATAAAGCAACCATTATCTTCTACAGTTACATACAATACACGAGGAGAGATATACCATAAAGTAACGATTCTTCTTCTAGTTACACACAATACACGATGATAGCTATACCATAAAGCAACCATTATCTTCAACAGTTACACATAATACACGATGAGAGTGTTGTGAGGAAGTAACGATTCTTCTTCTACAGTTACAAGCAATACATGATGAGAGCTATTCTACAAAGTAACCTTTCTTAATCTACAGTTACACACAGTACCCGATACCATAAAGCAACATTACCTTTTAGAGTTACGCACAATACACAATGAGAGCTATACCATAAATTAGCCATTCTTCTTCTACAGTTACACACAATACATGTTGACAGCTATACCATGAAGTAACCATTCTTCTTCTACAGTTACGCACAGTACGCGATGAGGGCTAAACCCTAAAGCAACGATTCTTCTTCTGAAGTTACACACAATACACGAGTGAGTGAGATAAGAAATTAACGATTCTTCTACAGTTACACACAATACACGATGAGAGCTATAACTTTAAGTAACCGTTCTTCTTCTGCAGTTACGCAGAATACACGATGAGCACTATAACGTAAAGTGACAGTTCTTATTCTGGAGTTACACACAATATACGATGAGAGCTATACCACATAGAAACCATTCCTCTTCTACACTTACACAAAATATACAATGAGAGCTATACCATAAAGTAACCATTCTTCTTCTACAGTTACGCAAAATACACGATAAGAGCTATAACGTTAAGTAACCATTCTTCTTCTACAGTTACGCAGAATACACGATGAGTGCTAAAGTAACCGTTCTTATTCTACAGTTACACACAATACACGATGAGAGCTATACCATAAAGTAACAATTCTTCTTCTACAGTTACACACAATACATGATGAGAGCTGTAACTTTAAGTAACCGTCCTTCTTCTGCAGTTACGCAGAATACACGATGAGCGCTATAGCGTAAAGTAACCGTTCTTATTCTACAGTTACACACAATACACGATGAGAATTATACCATAAAGTTACCATTCTTCTTCTACAGTTACATACAAATACACGACGAGAGCTATACAAAAGAGTAACCATTGTTCTTCTACATTAACACATAATACACGGTGAGAGCTATACCATAAAGTAACCATTCTTCTCTACAGTTACGCACAGTACACGATGAGAGCTATACCATACAGTAACCATTCCTCCTCTACAGTTACACACAATACACGATGAGAGCTATACCATAAGGTAACCATTCTTCTCTACAGTTACACACAATACACGATGAAAGCTCTACCATAAGGTAACCATTCTTCTCTACAGTAACACACAATACACGATGAGAGCTCTACCATAAGGTAACCATTCTTCTTCTACAGTTACGCACAAAACACGATAAGAGCTACACTATAAAGTAATCATTCTTCTGCTGCAGTTACAAAGAATACACGATGAGAGCTATACCACACACTAACCATTCTTCTTCTACAGTTACCCACAATACACGATGATAGCTATACCATAAAGTAACCATTCTTTTTCTACAGTTGCACACAACACACGAGTAGGGCTATACCATTAAGTAACCACTCTTCTTCTGCAGTTACAAACAATACACGATAAGACCTATACCATAAAGTAACCATTTTTTTCCTCTGGAGTTATGCACAATACACGTTGAGATCTATACCATGTACGATGAGAGCTATACCAGAAAGCAACCATTCTTCTTCTACAGTTACACACAATACACAATGAGAGCTATACCATAAAGTAACCATTCTTCTTCTACAGTTACACACAATACACGACGAGAGCTATACCATACAGTAACCATTCTTCTTCTACAGTTACACACAATACACGACGAGAGCTATACCATACAGTAACCATTCTTCTTCTACAGTTACACACAATACACGACGAGAGCTATACCATAAAGTAGCCATTCTTCTCCTATAGTTACACACAATACGCGATGAGAGCTGCTATACCATAAAGTAACCATTCTTCTTCTACAATTACACACAATACACGATGATAGCTATACCATAAAGTAACCATTCTTCTCCTATAGTTACACACAATACACGATGAGAGCTATACCATAAAGTAACCATTCTTCTTCTACAGTTACACACAATACACGATGAGAGCTATACCATAAAGAAGCCATTCTTCTTCTACAGTTACACACAATACGCGATGAGAGCTGCTATACCATAAAGTAACCATTCTTCTTCTACAGTTACACACAATACACGACGAGAGCTATACCATAAAGTAGCCATTCTTCTCCTATAGTTACACACAATACACGATGAGAGCTATACCATAAAGAAGCCATTCTTCTTCTACAGTTACACACAATACACGACGAGAGCTATACCATACAGTAACCATTCTTCTTCTACAGTTACACAAAATACACGATGAGAGCTATACCATAAAGTAACCATTCTTCTTCTACAGTTACGCACAACACACGACGAGAGCTATACCATAAAGTAGCCATTCTTCTTCTACAGTTACACACAATACACGATGAGAGTTATACCATAAAGTAGCCATTCTTCTTCTACAGTTACAAACAATACACGATGAGAGCTATACCATAAGGTAACCATTCTTCTTCTACAGTTACACAAAATACACGATGAGAGCTACACCATAAAGTAACCATTCTTCTTCTACAGTTACGCACAATACACGATGAGAGCTATACCATAAAGTAACCATTCTTCTTCTACAGTTACACAACATACACGACGAGAGCTATACCATAAAGTAACCATTCTTCTTCTACAGTTACACACAATACACGATGAGAGCTATACCATAAAGTAACCATTCTTCTTCTACAGTTACGCACAATACACGACGAGAGCTATACCGTAAAGTAACCATTCTTCTTCTACAGTTACGCACAATACACGACGAGAGCTATACCATAAAGTAGCCATTCTTCTTCTACAGTTACACACAATACACGATGAGAGCTATACCATAAAGTAACCATTCTTCTTCTACAGTTACACACAATACACGATGAGAGCTATACCATAAAGCAACCATTCTTCTTCTACAGTTACACACAATACACGATGAGAGCTATACCATAAAGTAACCATTCTTCTTCTACAGTTACGCACAATACACGACGAGAGCTATACCATAAAGTAGCCATTCTTCTTCTACAGTTACACACAATACACGATGAGAGCTATACCATAAAGTAGCCATTCTTCTTCTACAGTTACACACAATACACGATGAGAGCTATACCATAAAGCAGCCATTCTTCTTCTACAGTTACACACAATACACGATGAGAGCTATACCATAAGGTAACCATTCTTCTTCTACAGATACACACAATACACGATGAGAGCTATACCATAAAAGAAACCATTCCTCCTCTACAGTTACACACAATACACGATGAGAGCTATACCATACAGTAACAAGCAATGAGAAATCCTATAGCAGCTTTTTTCATCGGGGCACCACTTTGGCAATTCCTTCAAACTCGTTGGAATTGATTCTGCCAGGTTCTGGGCGAGACTATGGTATGGGTTATGACACCCCCTAATATGGGTCATATTTATCTAGATTGGAGTCTTATTAGAAATCGATTCGCTCTTGCTGGTAATCGTGAACTTTCTTATGTAACGACACTTGGAACTTTGTCACGCATGCAGCATGTGTTGGCATTTTGGGTCCCAGAATGACCATATATGAGTCAAGTGCGTGATAGTTAAATAAGTTGGAGTTAACCCTTTATCCAACGTAACGGCCAAAACCGGCCAGCGCTATTCACAAAAAAAAAATCGCCAATTAATTTTCATTATTTTTTTCATTTTTTGTCTCAAAAACATAGGTTATGACCCCTATTTGGAACTAGCTCGAGTTATTAAAGAATTTTGTTTGCAAGTGTCGTCTGCTTTTCATGTTAGGTAAAGGGTTATATAAGTTGTTCGGTATTTGAAGTGTTGTATTGCGTATTTACGTTGTTGGAAATTCTATTCGCATTGTGGGCGTTGCGGGGTATACGTTTTTTCCTTCATCTTTTGTTTTCAATCTCATTTTGAAACTCATCCTTTCGTAATCTTCGGGGAAAAAATCTTCTATGGAAATTTACTGTAGGAATTTTCATAGACTGGGCCAATTACGTCCAATTACATTTCTGTTCTCTGGAAATTTAATACAGGAATTACGTCTGTATACATTTCCGAGTACAAATTTACAACAAGAATTTTCAGAACCTGGACCTTACGCCCATGAACATTTCTATTCTATAGAAATTTACTGTAGGAATTCTCATAGCCTGGACCATTTACTCCAATACATCTCAATTGGATGGAAATTTATTACAGGAATTCTCATAGCCTGGACAAATTACGTCTTTATACATTTCTATGTTATGAAAATGTATAGGAATTCTGATATCCTGAACCAATCACACCGAAGTACATTTTTGTTCTGTGGAAATTTACTGTAGAAATTTTCATAATTGCACCAATTACCAGGCCTGAAAATAAGCCGTCTGACATTTGCAGAATGAGGTCCCCAGAGGGTGAATTTGATCATGCTATCCCATACAGTTTGCCAATTTATCCTCTGGGTACCTCATTCTGTTTAGTTTTGAGACTCTGATTCAGACTGAGGATCACAGAGGGTAAATTTAGTGATGATACCCTGCTGTGCAAGGTAGCATCACTAAATTCACCCTCTGGGGACCTCATTTCGCAGATGTCAGTCCTGCTTATATTCTGGCTTGCCAATTACTCCCAAGTACATTTCTATTCTGTGGAAATTTATTGCGGGAATTCTAATAGCCCGGGACAATTACCCTCAGTACATTTCTATTCTTTGGAAAGTTAATTACCCCAGTACATTTCATTTCTTTGGAAAGTTACTATAGGAATCCTCATAGCCTGGACAAATTACACCGGCGTACATGTCTATGCTATGAAAATATATCATAGGAATCCTCATTGCCTGGACAAGTTACGCCCATGTACGTTACTATTTTATGGAATTTTATTATAGGAAATCTTATAGACTGGACCAATTACAGCCAAGCACATTTCTATTCTTTAGAAATTTACTAAAGAATTATACCCATGTATATCTCTCATTTATGGAAATTTTCTATAGGAATTCTCGGCGTCTGTACCAATTACGTCCAAGTATATTTCTATTGCATGGAAATTTACTATAGGAATTCTCATAGCTAGACCAATTACGTTCACACAGATTTCTATTTTACGGAATTTTTTTTTTTTATGGGACGAATAGAGACGAATTAAGTCCAAGTACATTTTAATTCTTTGGATATTTACTGAAGGAATTATCATATCTGAATCAATTAAGCCTATGTACATTCTATTCTAATGAAATTCACTCTAAGAATTCTCATAGCCCAGACAATTACGTACAAGTGCATTTCTATTCTGTGGAAATTTACCATACAAATTCCCACCCATAGCTTGGACAATTCATGTCCATGTCCATTTCTGTTCTCTGGACATTTACTGTAGGAAATCTCATAACCTGAACAAATTACGCCCATGTTCATTTCTATTCTTTTAGAATTTACACTATGGGAATTCTCACAGCCTGGTCCAATTGGGTTCATGTACATTTCTATTCTACAGAAATTTACTACAGGAATTATCATAGCCTGGACACATTATGGTCATGTGCATTTCTATTATATAGAAATTTACTACAGACATTCTCATAGTCTGGACCAATTATCCCGATTTACATTGCCAAATATGAATTTTTATACCCTAGGTTCAAAATGTCCAAGTAAATTTGTATTCTATGGAAATGTTTTTTTGGAATTCTCGTAGCCTGGACCAAATATGTTTTTGTACATTTCTATTCCGTCAAATGTACTAAAGGAATTCTCATAGCCTGGACCAGTTAATCCCATGTAAATTTGTATTCCAAGAATATTCTCATAAACTGGATCTATTACGTCCAAGTACATTTTTATTCTACGGAAATTTACTTTTTTATTGTGGTTTGACACTTTCGACAGCCAATGTCACCTCGTGTCAGGCACTTTACGGGTAAAGGAAGCCGGAACACACAGAGAGAAGCAGCGAGCAGCGGCTAGCAACTGTCAGAATCCCCAACATACTAACGCCGCACAGGTAGGGTTAGCATTGATTGAAGACAAGTACATAACCAACGTGCAGGGCGCCTTAGTACACAGTACCACCGTGCCCCACGGGGCAATAGGGATTAAGTGTCTTGCCCACCGACACAACGCAGTCACCCCTCTCCGGAATCGAACTGTATACCTTTCGGTTTAATGCCGTAACCGCTGAGTCACTGCACTCCCGGAAATTAATTTAGGAATTATTGCCCGGACCAATTATTATGCATATTCTATGGGTATTCTTATAGCTTGGACCTATTACGTCCAAGTATATTTTTATTCTATGGAAATTTACATAGGAATTCTCATTACTTGGATCCAAGTACATTTCAATCCAATGGAAATTGACCATAGGAATAATCATTGCCTGGACGAATTATACCACAGTACATTTCTATTCCATGGAAATTTGGTATAGTACTTCGCAAAGACTGGAACAATTACACCCATGTACATCTCGATTCTATGGGTTTTTATGATACGAATTCACATATAGAGACCAGTTACGTCTAAGTACATTTGTATTTTATGGACTGCGCTAAGAATTATCATAGCCATAGCCTGGACCAATTACAACAAAGTACATTTCTGCTCAATGGAAATGTACTACAGGGATTGTCGTAGTCTGGACCAATTACGTCCAAGTACATTCCTGTTTCATCGAAATGTTCTACAGAAATTCTCATAGCTTGAACCACTTACGCCTGTGCACTTGTCTATTCTATGAAAATTTATTGTAGGAGTTATCATTGCCTGGACCAATCACTCCCATTGTATTTTTATTCTATGGAAACATCATAGAGTAAGCCCAGACAAATTGCGGTCATTTAACATTTCTACTCTATGAAATTTACTATAAGAATTCTCGTAGTTTGGACCTTTCACACCGAAGTACATTTTTATGCTAGGGAATTTTCATAGCCCGGACCAATTACCCCAAATTACATTTCTATTCCATAGAAATTTACTGTAGGAATTCTGATAGCCTGGACTAATTACCCCCAGTACATTCTATTCTATGGCAGTTTACTGTGAAAATTCTCATAAAGACCAATTACAAGTACATTTTCACTCTATAGAAATTCAGTATAGAACTTTTTATAGCCAAGTACATTTCTAAATTATGGAAGTTGACTTTGGGAATTCTCATAGACGGCAATTACACCCAAGCACATTTTTATTCTATAGAAATTTACTATAGGAATTCTCTTAGCTGGACCAATTACACCCAAATACATTTCCATTCTATAGAAATTTACTATAAGAATTCTCATGGAGACAAATTCCACGAAGGTGGCTCCTCTTCCGAAGAAGGAAAGTTACTCTAGCAATTCTCATAGTCTGGGCCCCTGGGAAAGAAGAAAATTTACTCTATCAATTATCATAGCCTGGACCAATTACCGCTGGGTGCTCCCATGGTGAAAGAAGAAAATTGACCATCAGAATTGTCATAGCTTGGACCATACGTGAATTTACGTCCAAAGTCATTTCTCTTCACGGAAATTTTACAGTAGCATTTTCCATTGGGACCAATGACACCAAGTTGGCAGTGGCTGTAAATCTCACCATTATAGGTGTCTTTTAAACCTTGCATTTTGTTCTTATGTTTTGTAGTTGGCATAAGAATGGAAAACAAAATGGACAAAAAAAATTTTTCATTAACCTTTTCTTTTTTGCAATGTGGTCGAGCCTTCTATGACGGTTGATTTTTTTCGGTTGTGTACAAACGTTCATTGTATGATCAACACTCAACTTTTTTATATTGTAAAAAGTAAAACTGTTCATAGGCCATTGCGAAAAGGACCAATTGGAGATGGTGGGTGTACATATGACTGATGGCTCAAGTCCCGACTGACAAAATATTGCAACTGGATCAGCAAGGCATGTCTTCACCGAAGGCATCCTTGGTGATATTGTTGGAGTTTAAGTCTGTCGGGGTTGTTGTTCAAAATCTCAAGACTTCTTTGAAATTTCTTTGTACATAAATAGTATATACGTGTAATAGTCGTGATACAACGTCTTATTTAACCCTTTACCCAACGCAGACGATATCAAAATTTATTATTTTAATTACTATTTTTTTAACATTAATAAAACCATATCATGTGACCCCTCATTGGAACGTGCTCGATGAGCTCGTTCCAATGAGGGGTCACATGATATGGTTTTCTTGAAATATTTTGAATATTTATTTCTTTCAACTGCTGAATTTGCACATTACGAAGGCGGGTGAGGCAATTCGTTAGCAAATGGTTAATTGACATGTTTTGTACCGGTATTCCAAACTGGTTGTGTCCAGAGGCGGACTGGCCGTATGATCCACCGGGAAAATTCCGGTGGGCCCTCTGTTGGGTTCCCCCATGGACTCCAAAACTGATGCAGCCCAAAACTGGGGCTCCAAAACTGATGCAGCACAACACCGGGGATCACTGGCGAAGCGAGACCGGTTCTCGTTAGATCACCGAAGTTAAGCAACGTCGAGCCCGGTTAATCCCTGGATGGGTGACCATTCGGCGTATGATACGGGTGCTTCCCGTAGTAGTGGCTGGGGTACTATCGGTGAAGTTTGAGTGTGTGATTCTGCGACGTTGCATCACATGCCAGCTGTGAACGTTGAAATGTTCACTAGTACTACGCAATTCCCACCGTACCTAGATGTAAAATAAGGACCTGTTGAGGTGCTTGCCTTGTGTGCCTGTCTGTTGAGCACCGGCAGTATGCTCCGGTTTAGTTGAGCTGAGAATGTCATAGAATGAACAAAGGGTGTGAACACCTGTGATACGGGGTAATAATGTAAGCCAGAGAGCACTGCGGTTGATTCTAGACGTTAACATTGCATTGCATTATTATTACCTGTTGGTACGTGAAATTTCGTGAAAATGACCAAAAGGCAAAATGGATCTGATTGCAGACTGTCGGTATATTGAAATGTCCTCTGCGTGGACTGCCATTGTCAGTCTACACAGAGGATATTTCGATGTACCAGCAGTCTTGTCTGCCATTGCTCGCTCAGCGTTCCTTCAGATTCAAAAATCATGTTCTCCGTTGGCCCGAACTATGGTCTTCCCGGTGGGTCCTCTCCCGCGCCCTGGTACAGCCATTTTTGTCGAATGATCGATGAAGATGATACAAAAATACCATCGAAATGTCCTCTATATGGCCTGCCATTTGTTGCTCGGATGCAAGGAAGCCGCGTTCGTTCAGTTCGCAAAATGAAACTTTTCTCCGGGTCTGGGGCCACATTGGTGCATTCCCCGGATACGTTTCTTGGCCCAATCCGCCCCTGGTTCCTGGTTGTGCCGACCCCCAATAGCCTGAATATACTACAGACTTCCATTTTCATGATTTACTGTGTGTTTGACATTAGTCTAAGTGTGACATCTAGTCTTCTCAGAGAGTACATGATTAATGGCAAGAGCAAATAGATATCCAAGTTATAATAATGTCCGTACAACACATGCAACTCTTTCGCACTTATGTATATTGGCTTCGATATGTTCTTTTGTGTTAGTGCTTAGTGTGTCCCCAAACCAAAAAGCACATACACACATACGGGTATTGTAGGAATGGTGATGTGGTACTGAAGGCTAAATTTGGGAGGAAAGGTATCTGAGTTTATGTTTTGGGGATAGTTTAGCAATGTGTACTTATTATATTGGCTCATATACCAGTACAATACTCGCTCGCTCGCTCACTTACTCACTCAAAGGAAAGCCCGCCGCCTGCCCAATTTCCGTCCACCCGCCCGCCCACCCACTCGAAGTCCGCCCACCCGCCCGTTCATCCGGGAGCATGTGATAAATTACAGTTGGGGTATTTGATTATTTTGACAAACTGTGCGTCCAGGCATATGGATACATGGACAGATGTTGGTCTCCATTCAATACCCCTGAATCCTCCTTGAAGATCATAGGCATAATACTGGCACACATTAATCTATTGGATAGTCTGCGATAACAGAGGAGGCTTCTTCAGGATGGAATCTGCTAACCAATGCCTGTGTTTGGGAGAGATGGCCTGTAAAGGGGGTAGCATAGGTATATGTTTATCCTAATCAAGTCTGTCACCCCTTGGAATCTAAAAAATACTATTTGACTGAGTGAGGTGACGGAACGTAATTTGTGGACATATGAGCATAATTGGACTCTTTCAGTTACTAGTGTAAAAAAACTTAAAGTGGGCTAAACTCGAATAATACTTGTTTTGCAGTCATGAGACTGAAAATGATCTTAAACATTAATAAAACTGCAATACAGTGTTGAGTAGGCAATTTTGAAATGCAAAATTCCTATGCAATTGAGTAGTACACATTGTCTGACCTGTGAGATCTATTAAATATTTCTCTTGAATGAAGGATTGAACTGCTGTTTCATTTACAGACTTACGATTCCTGAAGGTAACCCTGGGAAGTGGAACAGTGCTTGTTTACTCTGACAAACAGTCTGGAAATAGGACCTGGAACCCATACCTGGGATTGAGGTATTCTATACTAGGTCACATGGGAATAAACGATTGACTAAACTTGACTTCATACCTGTGTTGCAGTCATGAGATAGCCAAAGATGATGAAAGTGACCTTAAATAAATAAATAAATAAATTTAAAAAAAATAAAAATAAATAAATAAGTAAATAAATAAATAAATAAATAAATAAATAAATAAATAAATAAATAAATAAATAAATAAATGTTCAAGAGAATTGTTGAATGTATATTGTGACTGGGCTTATTGGAGAAAAGGGATTCGTTTTATACCGACAATGTTTCTGTATATATTTTAATATACTCGAATCATTGTAATTGAGTGACAGGTGATCGACTTAGGATCGTGAGGTAAACATTCCTTTATATACTTGGGGCATTGAAAAAGTGGTGACAGATAGTGGAATAACGGGTTACATTGCTTTATATAATTTAACATACACACATCATTGTAAAGGCGTAACGAACGGGTGCATAGATGGTAGGTCTAGAAGTAGTAGTGGTAGAGGAAGCGCCCTGAAAAAATATATTACAAGCCTTGTTTAACATTCATATTGCTTTCCTATTGACTTCCAACTGTTATCAGACTTCTTACTTCAGTGCGTATCTTCCAAATAAGATGACTCCTCCAAATTTTACGTGAGCGTTTAAAATGGAAATTGGTTGACCTGTTGCAATAGTTTACCTAAAACATCAGCATAAATGTATCCATTCGAGATGGTCATTACCCCATTTGACATAATTATACGGCCTGAGGATGTCTCTGCATCACAATCGAAAAACATGCATTCGCTGAAGACCATTCGGTGCATTGCACATAAAGATGATAAGACAATGTAAGACAGTACATGAGACGGTAACATACTTTTAACCCTTTAGCCAACCTAACGGCCACAACCGGCCAGCGCTATTCTCAGAAATCGTCAGTTAATTTTCATTATTTTTTTCATTTTTTGTCTCAAAAACATAGGTTATAACCCCTCATTGGAACGAGCTCGTTCCAATGAGGGGTCATAACCTAAGTTTTTGGAAACAAAAATGAAAAAAATTAATTGTTCAAGAATTTTTTTTGCAAGTGTCGTCTGCTTTTCATGTTAGGTAAAGGGTTAAATGTGCTTTTTATTGAACACACTGTTCCTAAAATTTTGACCACATGAGAACAATACCCGAGTTAACCCTTTACCTAACGTTACGTTCAAAACCGGCCAGCGCTATTCACTAAATTCACCATTCAATTTTCATTATTTTTAAAAAAACAAACCATAGCTTATGATCACTCATTGGAACGAGCCCGTGAACTCGTTCCAATGAGGGGTCATAAGCTATGGTTTTGACGCAAAAGGTCCAAAAAATTTATTATTCAAGAATTTTATTTGAAAGGGTCGTCTCCTTTTCGTGTTAGGTAAAGGGTTAATATTTGGAAATTAATTAAAAAAACACGACTTCTGCACTGTTTTCGAAAGAGCCACATAATTGAAAATCTAAAAACAGTCATGTAACGTAGAACAAATATCCGACGCATGTGTCAAATGTCATGACTGTACGTCAACGCAAAATTTTCGGGTGAAGGCAAAAATAGGCTTACGATTTCAATAAACCATTTTAACAGATCACTAATCCATTAAAACAGATTATTAAATGAAAATGTCCTGACACAAACGTGCTGATGTAGCGAATAAATCGACTATGATGATCTGATTACAATCATGGCATAACAAAGCCAACTCATGCGACCACAGTTGGTCGTATTTTTTAGGCTGCATTTATTGAATTCATTGAACAAAACCTCCGGCTGGCACCAGACAAACTGGGAGTCTTCTTATTCTATCTTCAACGGTAGTTAGAGTTTGTTTCAGTAGAGGACGATTTAAAAGGGCTGAAATTCCTGCAGCCGCAGCAAGAAATAATGTGTTCATAATGAGGCGTACCACGTCGGTTGCCAATAGATGGCGTGCGTGTTCTATCGGTTATACAATACTTTCGAGTTTACCAGAGGAAGTTATTTTTGTTCATGAAAATATACAAACAAGGGAAACAGTTGCTAGATATGTGTATGTTACAGGAGTTCGTCATTCTAAATGGCAGAGTTTTAGGAGACTCAATTGGTAGTCCCACATGTTACAAGCCTAATGGTGTAAGTGTGGTTGACTATATAATCGTCTCTCCTGATCTGCTGGATCGAGTTCTAAACTTCCAGGTTTCCCCGTTTATACCTACTTTATCTGACTGCCATTGCGGTCTCAAATGTACTATATCCACTTCATTCAAAATTAACAAAGCAATAAAATATTCCAAACCTAATCAGACTCCAACTCCAGGTAAATTCACCTGGACTAAAACTTCAAAACTAGCATTTCAGCATGCACTTAGTAACCCAGCAATCGTTAGAAAGAAATAATTAAATTCCAAAATGCCTCCTTCTCTCCAGAACATATTAGTCAGGCAACTGGCAATCTACAAAATATATTAATAAAAGCTACCAACATATAACTGAAGTTTAAACACACTAAACCAAAGAAGTACCAACGGGATAAAAATTGGTTTGATAGAGAATTGAGGGGTAAGCGCAAAGCACTACAATATAAGGCAAGGGAAATGTCAGATTCACCATTCAATGAGGCGAAACGTGACAGTTATTTCAAAGCTTATCGCCAGTATAGGACTCTCCTCCGAACTAAAAAAGAAAAACTATAAAATGACTCTTGTACACACACTTAACAACTTGAGGGAAAGCAACCCAAACGAATACTGGAAATTACTTCACTGTGAAGAAAGCGGGCAAGAGACCACATCGGAAAGTAATATTGACATTGAATGTTGGAAATCGTACTTTGAAAATCTCAATAAAGTCAATCCTACATTCGCAAAAAGAAATAATACTCAGTTAAAACCCTTTACCTAACGAATCGCCCGTATCCGCCCGCGTAATATGCAAATTCAGCAGTTGAAAAAATATTAGTTTTCAAAAAAATTCAATAAAACCATATCATGTGACCCTTCGTTGGAACGAGCTCACCGAGCTCGTTCCAACGAGGGGTCACATGATATGGTTTTTGTTTAAATTTTTTGAAAACTTTTAAAAAAATATATTTAAAATAATAAATTTCGATATCGTCTGCGTTGGGTAAAGGGTTAAAAGCAATTTTAGAAAATCTTGAAAAAGACAATCAAAAACATGAAAGTTTCACAGAACTAGATTTTAAAATTTCAAATAAAGAAATTAAAGATAGTTCTACATCTCTTAAAGGGAACAAAGCTGTGAGCTTGAATTTTCTTTCAAATGAGATCACAAAAGCGAACCTCCCATTTATCATTCATCTGTACAATAAGCGTTTCAATTTAGTATATTTAAATGGCATATATCCTTCAGAATGGTCAAAAGGTTATATTGTACCAATATTTAAACAGGGAAACCCTAAAGACCCAAATAACTATAGGGGGATTACTATTAACTCTTGTATGGGAAAAGCTTTCAATAAAGTACTTAACATGCGATTAACAACATATCTGGAACAAAATAACATTTTGTCAAATAGTCAGGCTAGTTTTAGAAAGAACTTTAGGACAACAGATCATATGTTTATTTTGAAATAAAAGTCTCATAGATAAATACGGTAGTGGGAGAGGTCAGAAACTCTTCTGCTGCTTTGTGGGTCTTTGGAAGCATTTGACCTATTAATCAGCATGGTCTTTTCATAAAACTTTTACTGTCAAACGTTGGTGGGAAGTTCTATAATATCATTAAAAACATGTATTCCAAAGGAGATCTAACAGTGAAAATTGGCGGGTCTCTCAGTTCCTGTTTTGGCTTTGAAACTGGAGTTAAACAAGGGGTACTTTGGGCCCGACACTTTTCAACCTTTATGTGAATGACCTATGTACATATCTCTCACCATCAGAGGAAAAAGTAAAGTTAATTGAGAAAGAAATTGACTATCTACTATATGCTGATGATCTTATCCTCATATCGTCTACATCAAATGGGCTGCAACAAAAACTGAATTTTCTTGAGAAATACTGTAGTGATTGGTGTCTCACTGTGAATACAAATAAAACCAAAAGTATTATCTTTAACAAAGGTGGTCATACACTTCCACAAAAATTTATATATAAAAATCAGATCACTGAATGTGTTCAAAAATATAAATACTTAGGTCTTGTCTTTTAAGCTAGTGGTATATTCACTCAGGGTAGACAGGACTTGTATAATAGAGCCCTTATTGCTTCCTTTAAAATAATGAAAATAATGTCTAGTGCAAGACCATCTATAGAAACAATGCTGCATCTATTTGACCACACCATCAAACCACTTTTGTTATATGGAGTAGCACTTTGGGGCAGTTATAACCTTACTCATAAATCAGCACAGAAAGCATCCACTCATATTAACCCTTTACCCAACGTAACGGCCAAAACCGGCCAGCGCTTTTCTCAAAAATCGCCAATTAATTTTCAAAATATTTTCATTTTTTGTCTCCAAAACATAGGCTATGACCCCTCGTTGGAACGAGCTCGTCGAGCTCGTTCCAACGAGGGGTCATAACCTATGTTTTTGAGACAAAAAATGAAAAAATTTAGTTATTCAAAAGAATTTTTTTTGCAAGTGTCGTCTGCTTTTCATGTTAGGTAAAGGGTTAACCCATTTAGCATGATCTATGCTGATAACATTGCTGATCGCTCACATATTCAATTCTGCAGATATTTGTTTGGAGTAAATGCAAAGAGCTCACACATAGCAGTGTTGTCAGAGGTTGGACGATTTCCATTATACACCTAGGTAGTAAGATCTCTAATTTCATATTTGCACAGACTATATCATGATGCTCATCCTTTATTATATGATGCCTTTCTCTCAGGTCAGGAAGATCATAAAAATGGTTCTGTTGCTTTGCGTACCACAGTAATGTCAATATTAAAAAATTTGAAAATCAAGGAAGAAGCTATCATCAATCTTACACTTGAGCAAATCCTGGAAATTGTTGAAAGAAAATTATATAAAATATATATGAATGAGTGGCACTCGATTCGAAAATCATATCTATCAAACGTTGAAGGCAAATTAGATTCCTTCACATATAAAAGAGCATTTCAAAAAGAACTGAATGATTTTGATTCCAGAAAAGCCACATGTCGACTCAGAATTAGTGCTTATAATCTTAAAATGGAGATGGATAGGCACATGCCAATGTACAGAAAAACAGATAGAACCAGGCGAATATGTAAGCTATGTGATACTGGTAAGGTAGAAAATGAATTTCATTTTCCAATAGAATGTCCCGTGTATAGCATACCAAGAAAACAGCTTTTTGCCCAAATAAATCGAAGGTTTATACATTTTTCGGCTCTGAGTAACCAGCACAAGTTTATTTGGCCCATGTCCGCTGAAGACTTAACGGTATTTGAACTCCTGGGAAATTTCATACAAGAAAATTTCAGGTATAGAAAAAATACCATGTTGTAAAAAAAAAGTTCAGTTAAATTTATATTCCATAAAGCTATATAAACGATTGGCACTTTTGGGCTTCATAAATTATGTTTGTGGTCATGTTATACCCAAAAACTGTGCAATTACTGAAATAGTACACTCAAGTGAAAAAATGTCAAAATCCATTTATACATGACCTCTTTTCCCTGTAAGTTGTTTCTCTCATTTCCTCCATTGTTCAAAGTCATTTTTTTTGTTTACCTTTTCACTTCATTGTTATCATTTACTACGTTGTTGCCATGCATATACATATATACTTAATGTGGGCCATTGTGGTAAAAATAAAATTATCTTATCTTATCTTTATTTACTGAACAGCCATCTTATTTGATGACGTTATGATGTATCATGTTCCTGGTCGGAAAAAGGCTGCTCGGGTTCAAAGGGTTAAAATACTAAGTATTATGATGATAATTCTAATAAAATAATATCATTCACATTACGATGTGGTTCAATGGGAAGCACCGCGATTACAAACTACCGATAGATGGCGCGAGGGTACTACTGGTCAGAAACGAAGATTGATTTTTGTTTACGCTTGACAACGCATACACAATAGCGCAAAGATCAGTATTCAAAATATTGATAAACCGACTGTTCCCTCAACAATGCCACCCAATTGTTGTGTGCCATTGTGTGGGAATGTTATAGGTGTTTACACGTTTCCAAAAGAAATCAATTATTTATTTATTTATTTATTGATGTTTAAGCTCACATATTTATGCACAATGGCTAATCATGACCGTGACAGTTTTACGGGTGGAGGAAGCCGGAGTACCCGGAGAGAACCACCGAGCAACGACGAGCAGCTGCCAGCTCCCCAACTTCGTAACTCCACACTGCAGCACAGGCAGGGTTAGATTGGTTGAAGACATGCGTACCATCGACGTGCAGTACGCCTTAGCACACGGCGTCATCGTGCACCCACGCGGGCAATGGAGATGAAGTGTCTTGCCCAAGGACACAACGCGGTTGCCGCAGGTGGGATTCGAACCGAGGACCTCTCGGCTTCCAGCCTGCACCTCTACCAACTGAGCCACCGCGCTCCCAAAAGAAATCAATTTACACGAAAGATGAATAAAAGCTGTTCTATCCGATATCTATGCGTTGAACGGCTTCTAAAAATTCGCTTTGCGATTTGAAAACAATCTAGTAATAATACTTGGTATCATAATAATACTGGGTATATACTTGGTACTATACTCTCCCCAAAAAGAAAGTGTGCATGCTAAAAAATAACACTAAAAAAGATATATATCATTTTCATTCATGGAAAATTTTATTCAATCACAGATGAATCAATTTGTGATCAACACGAGAAATTTCATTACGCTACGACGAATACTCTTGGTGCCATGGAGAGTCAAAGACACTAAGGGTCAAACACAAAAGTCACACGTTCAATATCTGGTATGACCTCCGTCTGCATCGACTACTGCTGTGCATCTACGCCTCATGGAAGCGAACAAGTTAGCATGGACGTGTTGTGGGATGTTGTTCCATATTCTGATAAGCTGTCTTTGGAGTTCCACAAGCGTTGACGGTGCATGGGGAAGCCGGCGTAGCTGACGTTTCATTTCGTCCCATACGTGCTCAATGGGTGAGATATCGGGTGAATTTGTGGGCCAGGGAAGAACATCCACTTGTTGTTGCTGCAGATACTGTTGAACAACACGAGCTGCGTGGGGTCGAGCGTTGTCCTGCTGTAGAATGACGCCGGGGCCGTGACGTTGCAGAAATGGGACAACAACAGGTGTAAGCACTTCATCACGATATCTGGCTGCATTGAGATTGCCATCAATAATGACCATCTCAGTTCTGTTACGAGACCCTCCCCCATAACGGTTTCGCTCCACGACACATGGATCTGCGTAGCGTTCGTTTCGACGTCTGTACACTCTCTGGCGGCCATCTGATGATGAAAGATGGAAACGACATTCATCTGTGAATAAAACACGTCGCCACCAGTATAAGGGATGCCTGAGATGTTGTCTACACCACTGCAGTCGAGCACGACGATGACGTAACGTCAAAATCGGACGAATTGCAGGTCTTCGAGGACGTAAGCCGTATTCTCTCAGCCGGTTGATTACTGTTTGAGGATGTATCCGTCTCAGGTTAGGGATGTTCCTGGCTGTCGTCGTTGCCGTTTGTTGCCGGTTCCGGAGATGGGCGACACGGATATACCGATCTTGTGCAGGGGTGGTAACTCGGGGTCTCCCGGAGCGGGGTCGGTCTCGAACGTCATCGTGTTGTGCATGTCGATGGACTAGCCTGTCTACAGTGTTACGGTGGCAGTTCAAATGCTGGGCAACCTCTCTGTGTGTTCTGCCAGCTCTAATCATACCCAGGGCAAGGAGACGTTGATTCATTGTCAATCTTGGAATGCTAATGTGGAGTCGTTTTAACAGCAGCGCAAGTTTGAATGTGAACGATAGGAAGGCCTTACTTTAGTGTTTAAATACCCAAGGATTCTCACTGCTGCATGGATTTTCAGACTCTCCACGTGCAAAACATGCCTTTTCACAAACGTGCAGCACGCCATTTAACGTTAATGCAATTTTAACGGGGAAAGCTGTTTTTGAGTTCAATATAACTTATTCATGAACAGGTTAACACTCTTTACACCTACGCAATTATTTGTTTGGAGTTTGATCAATTTCTGCAATGCACACTTTCTTTTTTGGGCAAGTATATAATAATACCTGGTACCATAATAATCTGTACTCTGTAGGCATGGTAAAGTATAGATGAGGCAAACTCGGCAGTTAGCCTCAAATGGAGGGGAGTTAAATTGGGTACCTTTGGTCAAATGGACCGCGTGTAACCTTGGTATCTTTGGTAAAATGGGCCGTACGTGGACGTGGTACTTTTGGTCATATTAGCCGGCGGTTAAAACGATAACTGGAATCCAATGGGCCGTATTTGGACTATGCAGCGTGGATCAAATGTATGGAGTCACATGAAATGGATATGAACTGAACAGCAGACGTTCCGTTGCCGGTACTGGAGAAAAGTGTGGACAATGAAATTAATCCATGTTTTGGTTCTGCTTCAGGTTTCAAATCGTCAGTCAACAAAGAATACATATGGCTGGGAGAGGATAGACGTATTTGGGAGATTTGTCAATGTCGTTTTCTTGTATGCATTGTGCTTCTCTGTTCTGGTTGGCAGTTTGAAAAGAATTGTTACAGTGGAGGAAATTGAAAATCCTCACGTTGTTTTAATAACAGGAATGATTGGATTGG
Organism: Pictodentalium vernedei; assembly: GCA_031216915.1. Classification (NCBI taxonomy): domain Eukaryota; kingdom Metazoa; phylum Mollusca; class Scaphopoda; order Dentaliida; family Dentaliidae; genus Pictodentalium; species Pictodentalium vernedei. The sequence continues at coordinate 129,326,745 of CM062289.1, forward strand.
CATTTCATTGTATTACTATTAGCTTATTCGGAACTCGCACCCTCAGCCACTACTGTACAAGATCAGATTCATCATGTCGGCATATTCAATATGATACGACACATAACAATTTTCAGAGAGATGAAGAAGATGAGCGACAACAAACTTTTATGGATGTTTCTGACGATGATGGTAAGTCATGGATGAAACAACTGTATATCATAGATAAATGCGAAGCCTCGAAATTTGATTAGACTCAAAGTTGTCCCAAAGATTCGATTCGATTCGAGAACAGTACAGTCGCCGTGGACTAGACGAAATTCACACGTGGGCAGCGATGTACACGCATGCGTTTACCAGGTTATAAAACTCATCATTAGGAAAATAAAACAAATTAATTCATGAAGCACCGGGTTGTACTCGGTACTTCATAAATTAAATTTTTAACGATTTTTCCTATAATTAGTGTTTGGAATCTAATATTACTGCGTCCATGGAAATATTGTCCACTCGTGAAAAATGAACAGTCCACGGCGGCCGTACTGTAGTGCAGATTAGGAAATTTCCAAATCGTCGAGATGTTCTTGAAATTCTACTAATCGTCACTTATTCAACTTCTTTTCTATCTTCAGACTAATTATTATTATGTTATTAATTATTATTATAGTACTAAGTATTATTGATTCACTTGACCAAATAGGCAAGTCTCGGTTAAATACATATATATTATCACCATTATGTTTATGTACAAAATGATGCATCAGAGTCGAGCTTTTTTTGTTTTTAAGGCAATGCCTCGAAGAGTCGAAATACAGCTAAAGAAACAAGAGTAATCCGGCCGCCAAATTCCAACTTTCTGCCCAACATTAAGTCGCGTCCAAAGGGTTTTTTCTCGGTGGTGTCTGATAGAGGGACATCACCTGATTCAGAAAAAAAGTTTGCTGGACGTCTGACAGAATTGAGCAATTTGCGATATTCGTCGCAGAAAAGGGGTACCCAAATTCAATTCGCATAGCCTGGGTGTTGAAATCTCACATATAATTGGCATTTACTAGAAAAAACCTAGAAGTTAATACTCTTATAGGCACAAATCGCATTATTCAATGCATAAATAAGTGTATGTTCGCTACAAAAACTACCATTTTGTTTTGAAAACAAGCGTTTTATGCACAGCATTTATAAATTAATAAAAAGTGTTTACAAGAAAACGCCAAATTGGAAGGTGAAGGCACTCCTTCAGATCAGCGACGTCATACCGCACTGATAAAACACCAGTGCTCTTTTTCTTGTCGTCTCTTTCCTTCAATTGAGAGGCCGCTATATATAAAGTGATCATAACTTCTTTACACTTTCTCGATTTATTTTGAGTTGAAATCAGTTTGAATTAAACAATTTTTCTATTGACGATCGTTGAGTTTGACAGCGAAGCTTGCCTTTTTCGTTTGTCATTTCATTTTTCTTTCGTCCGGCATTTATTTGAATTTTCTGTAGGTTTATGTGCAGAATCCGCCATGTTGTCCAGGCACATTAGACATAAAAATGAGAAAGTAAGGAAAAAAATCGGAGAAAGCTGATTTTTTTATATGTTTCCGGGACACACATTACGGATAAAGTGTGAAAAGTCCCCGCGAATCCAAGTTGAGCTTTTTCAGTTATAGCGTTTTTTTGATGAAAAAAAAAATTCGACCCAGCTCCATATTTCTCATTCTTATTCGCCTTAGTAGGGTGAGAATCATACATATCGTGCTGAATTATATTCAGAATACATATCCCCAACAGAAAATGCCAACTTTGTACCAATCCTCACACTCAATGGTGAAATATTCACGAAAATGTACAAAATTACGAAATTTTTTTTATTGTTTTCATACACACAACGGTACACAACGTCCATTAAATCAAATCTACGACTACTTTGGGAGTTAAATTATATATCAAAAATTGCAGAAAAGCAGTGGCTTTATAATGATATATAACAATAGTCATTTATTCCATAATAAACTGGTGAAACGTGTGAAATATTAACCATACCCCCTAAACTCAAATTCAAACGGCCTCGACTTTTCTCATTCAAATACCGTATTATAGCATCATTGTTTCAATTTCCATGTTCGATTAAATCACATAATGTGGTGTTCGCCTACACTCAAGATGCATTGGCATGTAATGTGTGCACGCCCTTGATGTGGAGATTGTGTCTTCGTCAGATAAGTTGACAAAAGTTTTCGTTAGACTCGGCGGCTTCCATATGATTATGTCATATTTAGGGGCAATTGGTTCGATCATGGCTGGTAGCGGCTTGGATGAACTTTGGGGGACTGTTTATGCTGGTGGGTCAATCCATCATTTGATCAGTGGTCATGCATATTCAAGAGCAGTTCGTGCCCATTTGCTAACACAAATTGCCATTACAAAACTTGTGTTTGAAGAAAGCCGAACACTAGATAACATAGACTGCACAGAAGTCAATGAAATATTCTGTGGACTTGCCAGAGGTGACTGTACAACAGCTGACGCTGTCAATAAAGAAAGTGTCAACCATCTACTGTCAAAATTACACGAACTGCTCCAGAATGCGTCCGTAGGACGCACAGGAAAGCTTTGGGTACAATACTACGAGCAAATAGGTCTTCTCCAGTTGTTCTTGAGAGCAGAGCGCACAGGCGACTGGGAACTCCACACATATTGTGTTCGCAATATGATTCCAGTATTTCACGCAGGTGGTCATTTTGCATACGCAAAAAGTTCTCATCTCTATTTGCAGCAGATGAATGAGCTAACAGAAATAATGCAACAGGATGATTTGAAGTTGTTCACTGAGAAAGGTTACTTTACCATAAGGCGCTCAGATAAATTCTGGGACGGGATATATTCTGATCAGACCATAGAGCAGTGTTTAATGAGAATGTTCAAGCTCCCTGGTGTTCTCACACATGGCAGGGGAATAACCGATAGCACTGTTGCGAAATGGGTACATGGACTACCTCTTTGCCTTCCGATATGTAATGCTCTCGAAAATTTTGTTCATGTTCACACTGGTCATGGCGAACAACATCGGGATCTCCGTCAAAGTTCACAATTGACTGATGCCAATGATATCACCAAATTATTGAACTGGCTCAGAGTGCATTCCCCCTTTCAGAATAGAGATCCACTACAATTAGTCTCTATAGCGACCGGGCTTGTGGCCGACGAAACTGTGAACTGTGACCAAGTTCGCAAAATTGGTGAATGTTGCGTATCGAATGTTGTAAGCAAAACGTTCAACAGCATCAAACTACGACGTGTTGACACTGTGAAGTCTTTCGCATCGATGGCAAATAGCATCAAAGTCCGTGGAAGTAAGGTAGTGATTGACCCCACAATTCTGTTCAACCGCATCACATGTGTTATTCAGTCACAAGCAGAGATGGAAGAGTATCTCAAATATGAACTCGCCCCGAAACCACCAGCATTGTTTGCTTCTGCTGGAATGAGGAAGACACAGAAAAGCGCGCTCGGTAAGATCCTCAAAACATACGGTTCCGAGCAAACTAAAATCCCAGAACATTCTCTGTTTGTTGTAGATGGTGGATTTTTATTGAGGGCAGTTGTATGGCCTAAACAGTCGTCATATAAGGACATATGTACATCATATTCCAATTATCTAGTGAGACATTTTGGGGCGAACGTCGTGGTTGTTTTTGATGGTTATGCTTGTACAATGTCGACAAAGGGCATGGAACAAGCCCGTAGATCTAAAGACAGGTATTCCATTGATATCAATATCTCACCCGAGTTACCAGCCACCACACCCCAATCCGATTTCCTTGCAAATGCCAAGAACAAAACCCAACTGATCGATCTTCTAATGCAGGAGCTATCTGCTATCAATATTCAGTCCAAGCAGGCCGAGGCTGATGCTGATGTACTGATAGCCGAAACTGCACTTGACATCACTCAAGATGACAACAATGTTGTCGTTGTGGGAACAGACACAGACTTGTTAGACATTCTTACCTCTCGAGTTCAACCGGAATGTAATATTCACATGATGTATTCCATTACCCCAAACTTACTAGTTTCAGTTAATGAAATAGCAACCAAAATGGGTGACCATAAAAGCAACCTCCTTGTAGCACATTCTATAAGTGGTTGTGACACTACTTATGCACTCTTTCGAGTTGGTAAGAAGAAAGTATTCAGTACAATTGTCTCCGATGTTACTAGCGACTCACAACAGTATGTCAACACAATTTTGGCGGATGACAGTACACCAAGTGCAGTAGCCGCTGCCGGGGAACAACTTCTCCTGATCTTATACGGGAGTAAAACTGTTTCCTCTCTCGACCAATATAGATATGTCACTTACAAGCGTTATGTAGCAAAATCTAAACTGAATAAACCCATCGACCTAGCCTCACTCCCACCAAGCAGCGATGCTGCACAACAACATGTCTACAGATGTTATCTCCAGGTCCAACAATGGCTGGGCACTTCGCTTCCTCCGACGGATTGGGGGTGGTCGCTAGACAATAGACTTCTTGTACCGACTGCAGCCACAAAGCCATGTGCCCCCGATAACCTACTGAATCTGATCAGTTGTGGTTGCAAGAATGCTTGTACAAAAAGGTGTGGGTGTAAGAAGGCAGGACTCTCTTGCTCAGGTTTGTGTAATTGCAGTTCGGATTCTTGTAACAACCACAGAAACACTGTCCTGTCGGAAATTTCTGAGTTCGATGAATAATATGTATATAGGTCATGTCATTTCTGTATATAGCGTTGATAATAGTCAATGTAACTTAATCCATGTTGATTGATTTGTACATTCTGTAAATATTATTTATTGATTTTTGTACATTCTGTAAATATTATTTATTGATCTAATGCTGCCAGACACAGACGTGTCTGTTCGGTCCCAAGCCCGAAAATAGTTGAGTTCTCATGCTGACGAATTTTATGCCAAAAGGGGAACTCGGCCAGAAGCAGAGGGGGTCTTCCATAATGTCTATTTTGTAAGCAATGATAAAAGTCTTCAAATGGTGGTGGATTTTTTATCGTCTGTCCAACTAACATCCCGTTCTGTACTACGACCCTTTGGGCAAATCCGTTAGGAAAATCGTCATTTTTTGCGTAAATCCGATACTTTTTTGTGAATTTTCAATAATGTTTCGCAGAAATTGTCACAGAATGCACATTTTCCTCTAGGTAAATGTATATTAGACATTATGTAGCTCGAAATACGCGTAAACAAAAAATACAGTTGGATCAATTCGAGGTTACAAAGTTCGTGCGATTTTTTTTAATTTTTTTCAAACGCGTTTTCGAAAAAAGGCTGTAGAAAAAAAAGCTCAACTGGGATTTTAGGGGACTTTTGTCTAATCGTTCAGTGACATGTACTCGACATTCCCTGAAAAAATCAGCTTTCTCCGATTTTTTTCCCTAGTGAAACCTAATGTTCTTGGGCTAATGGCCGATCGTTGCTTTTTGTCACCGAAATACGGATGTGAAGTTGTAAGGGTAAGTGGCCGTCTGATAAACGTGGAATCGAAGCGAATCGAGAACATAATCAGATGCAGCAAACTGTACAATGATGGTCTGCATGTAGATTTACAAGCGCAGATAGATGTGGATGCCAATTCAGTCTTGAGAAGTCACATATTTTGTGGAAAGAAATATGTTCACCCGAAAAGTATCAGACAAACTACATCAAGCAGAAATATTCCTACCGAGGCGGATGCACCACCCGAGAAAGCAACAATTTCATTTTCAGACATACAGGGCAGGATTACGATTTTGTAGGCCCCTAGGCTACAGATACAGTAACTGTGAGGCCCCCAGTGATAATTAATAAAAACACGCAAATCGAATTTCGGATTCTTGAAATCAGTTTATTCAACTTCTACAAAATAATGTCAATTAGGCCAGCATACATGGCTGCAAGTGTAACACAACAAAAAGAGAAAAGATATTGTGATATTTTCAAAACTAAAATAAGTTTTTGAAATATTAAATTTATTTGACAGCTTGTAATCAGGATTGCCATTGCCAACGAGTTGGAATAAGAAAAAAATCCAATATAGTATACAGTATATTAATTTAGCCCTTTTTAAAGAGATAATTCAGCATACTTATACTTTCATCCTGCATTTACAGGTAATGAAGTAACTTTTTACAGTAAATTAATTTCACTTATTCTTTGGAGGCCCTCAGCTGGTGGAGGCCCCTGGGCTGCAGCCCATAAAGCACATGCATTAATCCGACACTGCAGACTTATAAACATGTTTGTCCTTTCAGTTGAAACTATATGCAGCTGTCTTGATCTTTTGTGGGCCTCGGATAAAATAACTCGGCGCGTACGCGTTTAACATTCTGAAAAGAAAGTGCACTCTAACAGTATAACTGTGTGTTATTCCAGCTTGAATGCTGACAGCGATGCAAATATAAAAGCAATGTGGTTCCATAGTTTAATAATTATACTCTTGAAAAGTGTTTTTTTTTTTCCTTTCGAATATAGAAACGTACAAGGTCCCTCGCAAAAGCGTTTATAAAGCGTGAAATGTTCTATATTTTGTAACGTAAACAAATCGTAACCACGCACGCGGTTTTAATATACAGTGGCAAGATACAGATTTTTGTTTTCGTACAATACATACTTGTTGTAAAATAAAATACTTAAGTAGAAACCAACAGTTTAAAGTTGTAAGAAGATGGGATATACATAACTTGAGGTGCCATGTGATTTGATTGGAGATTTTATTCTATATCCTCCGCATGATTTGCTTCGCGTCTTTTTTGACCATATGAAATATAATGCATAATATTTTGACCAGTAATTTGATATTTGCAGGGACCTAATACATGCATGATGTAGGAAGTGGAATTCGTAATATTTTGGCCGGAAATTTTATATTCGCCGGAACCTTCCACATGCATATAGGTTATTATCACCATCTGGGTTTCCGAGGTGGTGTATTGAAGTCGCGATCTTGTCTCTGGGCATATATCGGCGAAAAAAACCATCTCATCAGAAAAGAATAAACCTAAGATTTTTGTCTCTCCGCCGATGACAAACTCTGCGCTAGCCATCAATCTTTGATGCACAATCCAAACGAAATGGTGGTATGCTTAAGACTTAATTCCACTGAGGTCTTTTATTGTGATGTTTCCAGGTTGAGTGTATTGTGCCGATCCCTGTACAGTTCATCATGATTGCAAGAAAATACTTCTATATCTGAGACCCTCAACTTTCCTCCTGATTTCGTCCCTCCATTCTCTGCCATGTGCTTCTTTACATCTACACAACCGTTACGATGTTTTCCTTCTATTATTTCGGTACCTCTGGTGTTTTGATTGGCATGTTAAAGTGTCCTTTGAGATGCTAATGTCGTGGCCCCCTTCGTCTTTTTAAGTACTCAGTGTATACTACTCAAAGTTTGCTAAGCACCAAGTAAATACAATTACCTGTTTTACGTTTTAGTTGAAATAGTGTAATGAAAAGTGTACATATTTTTTATTTAATTATATCTTTTATGATTTAAGTACAGAAATTAAGATTTTATTTGTGTTTGACATTATTTTTTAGCTTTTGAATACGATAACCATGGAAGATAGATATTATTGGTAAAAGAGGAATTTTTTCAATTTGCCAAAACGTTGACGGAACGAACTCGTATGGGTTCAACATCGAGTATGAGACTCATTACAGTCAGTTACAGCTTGACATCGCCTTCTCATGCTCCCAATCAGGTTCCTGGTGGTCCTTTAATTGTAGAATGTTGTTCCATTCTTGGACCAGCATGTCACCAACCTCCTGGACACTTCTTGGCTAGACTGGACGGGCTGAAATTGCAAGGTACAACTCATTCCAGACATGTTCGATTGGATTGAGGTCAGGGGATCTTGCTGGCCAATCCATACGCCCAATCCCCTCTGTCGGTACTCCCTGGCAACATGGGCAACATTAGGACGGGCATTATCGGCCATCAGAATGAATCTATCACCCACTGCACCTGCATACAATCTGACGTGGACATCCAAGATCTCATCAATATACCGCTGTGCAGTCAATGCACCACTTTCAAGGACACACTGCTCTGTACGTCCATCCCTGCTGATGCCGCCCCAGACCATGATTGACCATCCACCATAGCAGTCATGCTCAGCTATGTTGGCAGCATGGAATCGCTCTCCTGGTCTTCTCCAGGGTCTTAATGGTGTGCCATACTGCTGAAATCTTGCCCAGGCTCTGATGATCACCATATGGTGCACACCAAGGCCTTCACCAACCTGACGATGGGTAGTCCCTTGCTCCACCATCCCTACAGCCCGCCACATTTCTGCTTCAGACAAATGTCTTCTTACATTTGCATTTGCCATATTCAATCATTACATCACAAGGGTTTGTGTTGAAATGAAGATTGAATACCCTACACATGCCATGTACATGTAGACAGTACACGAAAACATCATGAAAATCAAGGGGTACATGCTTTCCATGACTGTCACGAAAAGTCTGCCTGTCAAGAGAGCTAATGTAAACACTGGGGACCATCTCAATACATTCCCCAATCATATCCACTAAAAATATCGCAAATATGTCACAAGCAAATTTCACAATGATGTGTCAAATATTTGATGCTTCGCAAACTTTGAGTAGTATAAATTCCATCGGTACCTGCTGCTATGCCATTGTTTAGCACAGTGACTGTATTCGTACATCTCCACCACCGTTTCAACACATACTAAGTTAGATACATTTTTCAGCTCTTTTCATTTCTCTTTCTGGAAAGACTCCTTCACTCCACCTTGCATCATTTACCCTTTCCGATCCTGGAAAAATGAAAAGCATTTTACAGTTATATTTAGAGTTAGCAATAGACTTAAATGTCTGTGCAATATGTACGGCGAATTCGAAAAGCACGTATAATTCCGGCTCCAGTCGCGCATTAGTTTTACTCTGGCAAATAGAGTAAACTTCTCTCACAGTTTCAGTTCTTTAAAACGCGATAAATGATATTGCTGAGCAATGTGTGACCACCTTTTTGTATTGGATTTTCTTTCTTTTATTTTTGTCATGCTCAAAACTTACAATCTGGTTTAATGATTGTTTGACCAACAGCGTGTTGCGGAAACAAAACAGCTAATTCATCATGTTATTGTTTTATATAATGTTTTAATTAAACAAAGATCTAATGCTACTTATTTGGATAAATTCATTCCATTAAAGAGGAAGTTGTTATTTGGATAATTTCATTCTGTTAATGGCTATTAAATCGTCATTTGGATGCATACGTTCAGTCGATGAGTATTAAATAGTTATTTGAATAAATTCATTCTATCAATGGGTATCAGATAATTATTTGGATACATTCATTCTATCAATGAGTGTTAAATAGTTATGTGGATAAATTCATTCTATTAATGGTTATTAAATAGTTATTTGGAAACATTCATTCTATCGGTAAGTATTAGATAATTATTTGAATATATTCATTCCATTGATGGGTATTTGATAGTTATTCGGATACATTCATTCTATCGGTCAGTATTAGATAGTTATTTGGATAAATTCATTCTATCAATAGGCAATCTATTAATTCGTATTAAATAATTATTTAGATGAATTCATTCAGTTAATAGGTATTACATAGTTATTTGAATAAACTGATTCTATCAATGAGTATTAGATAGTTATTTGGATAAATTTATTGTATCAATGGGTATTAGATAATTATTTGGATAAATTCATTCTATCAATGAATATTAAATACTTATTTGGATAAATTCATGCTGTTGATGAGTATCAAAAATCTATTGGGATACATGCATTCTATCGACGAGTATTAGATGACTGTTTGGATAAATTCCTTCGATCTATAGGCATTCTATTAAAGTGTAGTAAATAGTTATTTGGATAAATTCGTTCTTACAGTGGGCATTAGATAGTTAGTTCAATAATAATAATAATAATAATAATAATAATAATAATAATAATAATAATAATAATAATAATAATGCAATGTTAACGTCTAGAATCCACTGCAGTGCTCTCTGACTTACAGTATTACCCTGTATCACAGGTGTTCAAGAATTCATTCTATCGATAGGTATTGGATTATTATGTGGATAAATCCATTCAAATAATGTATATTAAATATTAATTGGATACATCCATTCTATCAAAGCGTATTAAATAATTATTTGGATAAAATCATCCTATCATCGGGCAGCGGACAATCTATTAATGGGTATAAGATAGTTATTTGGATAAATTCATTCTATCTATTAGTATTAGGTAGTTATTTAGAAAAAAATCATCCTAGCATCGGGCATCCTATTTATATATATTTATATTTATTGGTGTTTAAGGTCACATACTTATGCACAATGGCTAATCATAAACGTGGCAGTTTTATGGGTGGAGGAAGCCGGAGTACCCGGAGAGAACCACCGAGCAACGGCGAGCAGCTGCCAGCTCCTCAACATGGTAACTCCGCACTGCAGCACAGGCAGGGTTAGATTGGTTGAATACATGCGCACCATCGACGTGCAGTACGCCCTAGTACACGGCATCATCGTGCTTCCATGTGGACAATCGGGGTTAAGTGCCTTGTCCTAGGACACAACGCGGGAGTCTGAATCGATCGCCCGGTCGGCCACCCATCCGAGGACTAACCGTGCCCGACGTTGCTTAAATTCGGTGATCTGACGAAAACCGGTTACCGCAACGCCACCGCGCCCCCGGGCATCCTATTAATGGTATTAAATAGTTATTTGGATAAAGACATTCTATTCATGGGTATTTGATAGTTACTTGGTTAAATTCATTCTGTTAATGGTTGTTAGGTAGGTATTTGGATAAATTCATTCTAGCATTGGGCCGTCTGTTAATGGATATTGAATAGTTAGCCGGATAAACACTTTCTGCAGATGAGTATTAGATGGGTCTGAAATAGTTAGTCGGGTAAATTCGGGATATTATGGAATATTGAATTGATATTTGTATAAACTCACTCTGTAAATGTATATTAGATAGTTATTTGGATTCATTTATTCTATCCATGGGTATTAAATAATCATTTTGGTAAATTCCTTCCATTAATGAGTATGAATGTATATTAGATAGTTAGTTGGATCATTCCTTCTACCAGTGGGCATTCTATCAATGGGTACTAAATAGTTATTTGGATGAATATTCATTCTATAGATGGGTATTAAATAGTTATTTGGATATGTTCATTCTCCAAATGAGTATTAAATAGTTGTTTGGATTGATTTGTTCTATCTATAGGTATTAAATAATAGTTGTAATAAATTCGTTCTACCAATGGGCATTCTAATAATGAGTATTATTACACACACATTAAACTTTAAACCCTTGTGTAAAACGGAATCGCCGCTATGATATAAATGATCTGTATTCAACGGGTGATATACAAGCCGGAACTTTTTTACCGCACCGTTTAATTACGCTTCGAAACGTTTCCAAATTTCCGGCGTTATACAATCATCGACCGTCTGTCGCAAAGTGTGAAAATGAAAACGTCCAAAGCAAAATAAAGTCGGTTTACAAAAAATTAGTTAGCCAAAAATGAGATTATATGTTTTAAAAAACCGATCATTTTCAACCAGAACATTAACCCAATCCCATGGCCGCCTTGTTTTGTGGATCCCATTATATCTAAATTGGTCAACTTTATTTCGGTAAATCTTCGTACATCTTGAGAGGCTTCGAATTTCTTTTAAAAATGTTTCTCCCAGCTGTTTTGCAACTCTGCACAAATTTGTACTTATATTTTTTACAAACCGTAATAGCCACCAAATGGTTAGGCGTGAATGGACACCAGCCGAAGAGAAACAGCGGTACGAATTTCAACAAACACCGATTCCGAAAAGGTTGTTTCGATTTTTTATCGATCCATTTGATCAGTACAGCCTCAGTCAAAACAAACTCTTCACCTTTGGGTTTAAACATCGGAATTAAAATTTGTTTATTTAAATGAATTTTAATGCATGGGTTGAGTAATAAACACAGAACGCGGTGTGTGTTTGAATCGGTGGGTGTTTTACATAACGAGTTGGAATTGCGTAGACATATTTCGCTCTCGCGAAATATCACTATGCCATTCCAACTCGTTATGTAAAACACTCACCGATTCAAACACACATCGCGTTCTGTCTATTTATATAGTTATTTGTCTAAATGCATTCTATTAATGGATATTACATGGCTATTTCGATAAATTCATTTTTAGTGGGAATGAAATAGCTGTTTTGGATGAATTCATCTTATTCATGGGTGTTAGATAGTTATTTGGATAAATCCATTCTATTAATGCATTTTAATTGGAACTTTATTTGAATAAAGCCATACCATTAATGGCTATTAGATATTTGTCCAGACACATTTATTCTATTAGTGGAAATTAAATAGTTATTTTGATAAATTGATTTTAATAATGGGCATTATGAAAATTAAATATATTGTATTTTGTAATATGTTAATTAATAACTATACGGGTTGCCAAATACAAATAAACTTGAGTGGGATCAGGACAACGAGAAATCCCCGCAAACAAAAACATGTCAAAGGGTTATATATCATGGCTTGGACCAACAAGTCTTTTTTACACTGAAGGGTTAAATATCACGGGGTTGAGCTAGGAATCTTTATTTCTAAGGGAATCACTTCTGCAATGACCCTTACCTTACGTATCGCCAGTATCCGCCCGTATAATTTACAAATTGGCTGTTGAAATAAAAAATTCAACAAAACCATATCATGTGCGTCCTCACTGGAATGAGCTGGTCGAGAGTGTTCCTCTAGGGGTGGCATGATATGAGGTATCATATGATGTTGTTGACATTTTGTGATAGAACTGAAATTTGAAAATTAAAATAACAAATTTTTATATCATGTGTTTGGTAATGGTTTAACCCTTTGCCTAACAAATCTGTCTCATCCGCCCGCGTAATTTACATATTAACCCTTTACCTAACATGAAAAGCAGACGACACTTACAAAAAAAATTCTTGAATAACTAATTTTTTTCATTTTTTGTCTCAAAAACATAGGTTATGACCCCTCGTTGGAAGAACGAGCTCGAGGAGCTCGTTCCAACGAGGGGTCATAACCTATGTTTTTGAGACAAAAAATGAAAATATTTTGAAAATTAATTGGCGATTTTTGAGAATAGCGCTGGTCGGTTTTGGCCGTTACGTTGGGTAAAGGGTTAACCCTTTACCTAACGAATCGCTCGCATCTGCCCGCGTAATATGCAAATTCAGCAGCTGAAAAAATATTATTTTTCAAAAAATTTCAGCAAAACCATATCATGTGATATGGTTTTGTTGAAATTTTTTGAAAAATTAAAAAAAAATGATATTTAAAATAATAAATTTTGATATCGTCTGCGTTGGGCAAAGGGTTAAGCAGTGAAAACAAAATTCAAAATATTTCAACAAAACCATTTAATGTGCCCCCCACGTTGGAACGAGCTCATCGAGATCGTTCCAGTGGGGGTCACATGATACCGTTTTGTTGACGATTTTGGAAAAATTCGAAAAAACAATAAACAAAATAATAAAGTTTGATATCCTTTGCTTGTGTAAGGGCCAGTCTGGGGCTTTTATTTATCGGCATTTTATTCAAATTTCAGGCAGACCTCATCGAACACAAAAAATCAACATTTGCTGGATTTTGATACATGTTCTTGGGAATTTCATTGGTTCAATAACCGTTGTTATTAGTTCTGTATTGACACTTTACGGACCTGGACAATGGTGTCATTACGCGGATCCAGTTCTCAGTATCTGCATGATTGCAATTATTGTAACTGGGAGCCAACCTCTATGTAAGTATAATCTTTTATTACACGCCTGTTCTATGCAATCCAACTCTACAGCAACACTAAACCAGGCGGAAAATGAAAATCTGTTCCGCACATATGTGCGGAACGGAAATCGTTGACGGTCTATTTTTAAATTGAAGCGCAATTTCACTGGAATTTTCTACATATCGTGCACCGTAATTACAATTTGAATCGCAAGCGATAGCTAAAAATCGTCCACTCAGTTCCAATGTGTTCTATGTGCTATGTAGGCGCATAGAATACATTAGAACTCAGGGGACGAAATAGTAACACGGGTTTCCCTCGCAAATTTGGTTTGCGATAAAATATGTTCTTTTTGTTGATAGTTGTCAAATGAATTGCTGAGTGTCCTTCTAATAATTGTTGCTATAATCGTGAAGGGGTGTAATAAACGCAGAACGGCATACACATGTGAATGGTAAATCGATATGGCACTTGTACCATCACGGAATGATAAAACTCGAGGCCTGTGGTCTCTCGTTTTATCCTTCCGCGCTGGCACTCGTGCCACATCGATTAACCCCATTCACCCGGGTGTGCCGTTCTGTGTTTTAAGAGCGGAGGTTCAACAATAATTCAGTCCTGAAGGGCTATTTTATGTTTTATTTGCCATTAATGGTGCACACGAGTACAGGAGGATAGGTGTTTAACCCTTGCTCTCCTAAAAAGTGGACAATACAGCAAAAAATGTTAAGCATCTTCTGTGAGATGCCCACATCTTCAATGTAGTGAGTCAGCAATCTAATTGTTAAACATATCATTGCTCAGATCGATACATCCGGTTCTTGACCTACTTAAAATGTTATTTTTCTCTAGCATATACTCGAAACACTTACAGTTTAGATTAGAAATTGTTTTTTTTAAACTCATTCAGTAGCAAATTCCCCACTGATTCACTATGTGACTTCGACGCATCTTTGCAAGCTGGGATGTAAGAGCGATTGAAAAGTTGTGTTCTCGTTTGAAAAGTTATTAGTGGAGTTACGAAGTGGATATCGCGAAGTCTCTGATACGCATCGTGAAAGAAGAGTGTGAGCGTAGGGTGCATTTTTGTTAACGATTTTATGAAAAGTGAATACAACTGCGTTCTTCCAGTGATTTCCAATCTACTTCAAAAAGGATTTGTACTCGAGATACACACGCTGGTCATCCGATTACCACCTTTGCGGTGCAGTACCTCGTCTGCGGTTTAAAAAAGACAGAAACGGTTGAAGGTAGGTGTCATAAAATATGGTATAACTGCTATTGTCGGTGTGTTTTATGAAGTAATTGAGCTCTGTTATTGAAAATACATTAGCGTTCGTCCTCATTCTTTCGGAAATTTTCGACAAAATTTGTTCTCTTCGTGAATGTCAAGGACATAGGTCAAACCTTCGCTCCATTGTTGCTTCAGACTTTTGTCTTTGAGTTTTGGTCAGCTTCAGCTTTCATAAAAAGACCTGCATTCGCCTTATTTGGTAGCTTCGACGAGAGGTGCTGAACTTTTAGAATACCTGATTTGCGGTGTTGTCTAAACCGCAAAAGGTGGTAACTTTACACCGCAAATAAGGTATTCATAAAAATCAATTACCCCCCTCGATAAATTCCGTTTAAACATGTTTTCACAAAAAGGCTCACAAACGTAACTTACACATTTGGCTAAAATAAGACAATTCTCTATACAGATGCTGCTCCAAGGACTCACAATAGCATATTTTAAATATAATTCGCAGTTCAAAACCAACAACTGGAATTTTTATCTCCATATATCCACTTTAAAATACTTCAAAAAATTGTTTTTTTTTTATTTCTCTCATGAAATTATTTCTTGGATGAAAGTATTGGTGATTAATACCTACCCTGAAAGAGTTTGCAACACAAGTAGGCTTGTTGAAATGCGTGTACTTACCAATTTTCCAACTTGTATGCGTAACAATCTGCTGTTTTTTAAACAGCAAACGAGGTACTGCACCGCAAAGGTGGTAATTGGATGACCAGCGTGATACAGGTCTTGTTGAACTCACGACAAGGGCTAAAGAAACAGCTTATTACTGATCACCTCCACCTCACTCCACTCCATAGTATAATAAACAGTTTTAATACACAGATGGTTACAGATTTTACTTGATATAAACGATGAACAGACACCATTTTAGAAAACCGTGTGACTTTCTATTCTCAAATAGAACATAGGGTAGACACCTGCAAAACTAATACATGTAACAAAAAAAAAGGTGGGGCAACTTTAGAGTTATCTCCTTTACACCGTAAACGTTCTAATGTCCATATCTTTCTACCACACACTCCCTCCACTCCGCACTACTCCAAACCTTTTTTAAATGGAAACGTCATTATTTTTCACACATCTCTGTCCTTTGAGTAACGTGGATGAGGGTCGTGGTCTTCATGTTGAACATATACACATATTAACCTCCTAAAGGTTTTCGGCTGGAGAATAACGATGGAGTTGGATGAGGTTTTAACTTCCAATTATCCCCAATTCGCACGCCCACGCATGTCAGTCTATTTATTTATTTATTTATTCAATGTCGATTAACAACACTTTCGACAGTCAGGATTACCTCGTGTCGGACTGTATTACGGGTGGAGGAAGCCGGAGTATCCGGAGAGAACCACCGAGCAACGGCGAGCAACTGTCATGCTCCCCAAAATACTAACTCCACACAAGCAGGATTGGCATTGGTTGAAGACAAGTGCACCATCTACGTGCAGTACGCCTTAGTACACAACACCACCGTGCCCCTACGTGGGGGTGAAGTGTCTTGCCCAAGGACACAACGCGATTGCCGTAGGTGGGATTCGAACCGAGGACCTCTCGGCTTGCAGCCTGCACCTCTACCTACTGAGCCAACGCGTCCCCATGTCAGTGTGTGTAATCAGCTGTTTTTCTCTTTGTAGTTCAAGCATCCGGATCCATACTTTTACAAACAAAACCTCAACATGTCGATGTCCAGACACTAAGAAAGAACATAGAGAAACATGTAAGTTTGTCGCTTCAATATATTTGCCATCCAGGGGAATCTATATCCCAGAATCCGTGGTAACCGCTTGAACGCGAAAGACCACTTGAACGCGAAAGACCACTTGAACGCGAAAGACCGATTTCCGGTCCAGGGTTGTGATACGACCTGAATTCGTAAAGCAGACAGCTGCTCAGTGAATTGGTGTGGAAGACCAATCAAGATATTTTCAACGTGCTCTTTGTTGTTAGTAATCATGTACTGCTTAAAAGACTATATTTGGCACTTGGACTTGTGTCACATAAACAGTCGGTCAAACAAATGGAGACCCGTAGTTTCGGTTGGGGCTGTTAAGACCACTTTGGAGTGTCGGTACGATGCGTGTTATAAACTAAGAAGTTGCGTCACGACCACTACATGTATGCATTATTTATTCACTAATAATTTTTTTGGAAGTCTTGAATTTTTTAACCCTTTACCCAACGTAAACCGGCCAGCGCTATTCTAAAAAATCGCCAATTAATTTTCATTATGTTTTTCATTTTTTGTCTCAAAAACATAGGTTATGACCCTTCGTTGGAACGAGCTCGTCGAGCTCGTTCCAATAAGGGGTCATAACCTATGTTTTTGAGACAAAAAATGAAAAAAAATAGTTATTCAAGATTTTTTTTTGCAAGTGTCGTCTGCTTTTCATGTTAGGTAAAGGGTTAACTATAATCCAGATTGATAAATATTCCTACTATATCGCCATGGCTTGTTGATACGAGGTAACTTTGATGAAATGCAACAACAGATTTAGTCTCAAACAAGAACATATCATGGGCCATAATCAATACACTGGAAGTGTTTACCTCGAGAAATACCACACTCAGAACTTGGTCAGAAAGCATTCTCGTTACAACAGCCTGCATACCAATTCGTGTAGTCACAGTATCATACCTTATCAAATGTGGTGAAACAGACGTATTTTGTTATACAATCGTTCAAATTCATTCACGTCGTCAACTATGTTCATTTTATCTGGTCTCTGGAATGTTTCAAATTTTTCGTATGCTATGAAAGCAGACTGATAAGTTTCTTTCCCATATAATCCTTTTAATTTAGTTACAGTTTATTCATACCATCATCAGCATTCAAATCTGCAACAGACATATCAGCACAAGCATAACGCGTTTTTTCAGTCAAAGATAAATACACCACTGGAGCCTGTTTTTCTATTTGAAAAGAAGTTATACACTGCCACAGTTCTAATTCTTGTATCCACATATCAAAGTCACAGCCATCAGTGTAAACTGGAGGAGGAAACACAACTTTGTTCACATTTGCCATTGTTATGAAAAATGTCCATTTCACCAATTCAATTGTGTCTGAAGTTAATCCACAATCATCTGCCACAACCTCGCTCTGCTACCATTGTAGATTTGTGTCGCATACCTTTAATGTTCCATTGATATTGTATGTCTCTATTTAGTGGCAGGCTTTCAATCACATTTGATATTTCCTTCCATCACATGGACTCATATTAAACACAACATCCACTGACCAGACACTCCATTAATGACCTTCACCTTAGTAACAGATAATACAGTTGTGTACACAAATACTTGGATGACTATACTGTGGTCTCTACAGTTCTGTACAATACACATTGGTGTGAACTTTATGCATTTATACATTAACAAATACGACTGAAGGAGGACTGTTTCTAGATAAAGGAACGAAAGAACTAAGCAACAATTTATCAATGGTGAGTATTTCCCTCCAACCTTTCCCCGCACCCAATTGAAAGAGTTCGATGTATTGATACGATTGTCTACTAAACCAACTCTTCCAAGATAGCAGTTTTATATACAGCCAACTACTGGGAAGGTATCATCGATGCATCAAACGTAAAAAATGTACTGTCAGTACACAGAACCGCCGTGTGAATGCGTTCGTCAATACGGCACGGGTGCTGGCCCAGAAGGATAGAACGAGAACCACAGCCTTGTATTCGCATGTCGTTCTGTGTTTATTACACACCTCTCTGACATGTAATCCTTTAATTTAAAAATTCAAACATCACACATAGAAAAATTCAAACTTTAAAAAACTAATTATTATTTTTTCCAATTGACATTCAATTTATCGGCTGTCACCACAGTTTCTGAATTGATCTGGGACCAGAATGCGACGTTTTGATTGGCCTATTACGAAAGTGGGTGGAGTTTAGATCTTTTGGTGGATCCATAATATCAGGTGGAAAAGTGGTCTGTCAATGAAAATCCATATGGAACAAACCAAAAAAATTACATTACGGACTTTGGGTCCAAGTTTGGACTATGGTAAAACGTGCGCATGTGTACACCCCTGCAGTTACTCAGAAAAAAATTGTGCTCTCCCCCCACACTCTTTGGAGCTTCGGCCGCCCCTGCCACCATTCGTCGATAGCAATCAATTAGTAAAATGGGCGTCATCAGGCCAAGCGGAGTAGTTTTTGTATGTAATGATGGAAATAAGTAAGGATTAGATGGATGAAGAGAAGAAAGATGTAAGCCATCCAGAAACTTTATTGCAAACTAAAATTCAGAGCCGTAAACGGAGATTCGTCGAAGTGGGAGAAGAGATAGTTCACGAACGTGACAATCGTTACTATTCCCAGTTCCGTATTCGACATTCGTTATCAACCGATTTTCGCAGTACAAACTGCATTGCGGGGTGGCACAAATAGATTAATGAAGCTCTCCATCAAAATTGGAGACCGAACCTTCTCAAAATTGGGGACCAGTGGGACCCAAAAAAGTGCCGAGTTGCTCAAAATCGCGGTGTAGGTGGAGGGGAACAATTAGATTCATGAAGATTGCCACCAAAATTGGACCTTCTCAAAATTGGAGACCAGAAAATTGCGAAAGTCCAGTCCCCAAGTTTGGTGGCAATCGTCATGAAACTATTTGCGCCATCGCACAAGACAGTTTATTATTGAAAACAGAAAACCCATGTTGTAAGACATTCCATCCATCCATGTTTTTTTGTTTTTTTTTATTTCAGGTGCCGAATGTTATCAATGTACATGAGTTACATGTTTGGCAACTGACAGAGAGCAAATTTGTGTCAACATTACATTTCGTGATCGCTGATTCACATAACTACAACTCAATCCAACGTGAGGTATTAGCGTACCTCCAAGATGTCGGAATTCATTGCATTACTATTCAACCAGAGTTTCAGAATGTAAGTCTCTAAATGATTGCTTATGTAGTATCGAAAGCAAACAAGGCGTGCTAGTAAGGGGGTCGCCAGGATTTCCCCGACGCGGGGCTATGTCCCCAATATACGCTTTCCTATTTATTTAGTCCTAAGTATATTTAACCCTTTACCCAACGTAAAGGCCGAAACCGGCAGCGCTATTCACAAAAATCGTCAATTAATTTTCATTATTTTTTCATTTTTTGTCTCAAAAACATAGGCTATGACCCCTCTTTGGAACGCGTTCCAAAGAGGGATCATAACCTTTGTTTTTGAGACAAAAAATGAAAAGAATTAGTTATTCAAGAATTTTGTTTGCAAGTGTCGTCTGCTTTTCATGTTAGTTAAAGAGTTAAAATCAATATTATAAAGTAACTTTCCACACTGGGCTGTTGCACTACAAACCTTTTACAAGATGCAAGATAGAATCGGGAGTGGTTTCTTCTGGATGATTCACTCATTCACACCCTGGACTCTGACTTGTCAACAGCGTTCAGATGGAGCTCCCGTTTGAAATACAACAGACGCTGCAATGGCTGGAGGCTGCTGCAGCCTGGCCCTTGTTCTATCACGTCCATAAATACCAGCAACTTTCAGTATTAAGGGGTCGTCCAACCTAACTTTGGTCAATTTTTTGACATTCTTCCCAATGTCTCAGAAACAGATAAGAGAAGCAAGGAAAGGCAAATTATATATCAAAATAATGAGTAAAGTGCATAGAAAAGGTACATATAATTTTTTTTTCAGGAAAAAAGTGAATTTTATGATTTTGAAGAAGATTAATTTGCCAATGGCATAAGTAACGAACCGGTAAAACCACAAAATAATCGGTAATTCGAAAGCCTTGTCCTCAATATAATGATAACATACTACAGACTCGGAGAAAGCATTTTTTGGCACACACTGGTGGGTTTTGATGTTTGAATGCAATAACACCAACACAAATTTTTGATGTTCCGGATGTGACCATGTTTCAATGATGTTTATTCCGGTCATGTGATTACGATGTGGTTCTTGCAGAAATACTCAATTTGGGCAATCGTAAGAATGCAAGGACGTGAACACGCCCTTTATTTTTTCGAGACAATGTATGAGCGAATTTGCAAACAGGTGACAGCAAATACTTGAGCTGTTAATGTCACAACTGCAAAATATGGTTCGAAATTCCCTCTCGTGTTTACAGGCCGTCTGAACTTTTTTGTTGACAAAAAATCTGAATTATTGCGCACTAGAAAGACAACATGAACCACTTGTAAAAAAATAACCGAGTGTATAAAATCGGGACGATACACATAAAATAAGACAATATTCATAATATAAAGTAAGCAGAATGCAACAGAAATCACTTTTTCACGAAATATATTCCAAGTGACCTGGAACTATATTGAGCGTGTTGATTTCCCCGATGTTGTGAAGTTATTTATTTCACAGTTACCATGGATTTTCGACGGGCTGTCGTTGGTGTCTGCAAAGGACCGATTGAAGATTGGTTGAAAATGATGCATTCGCGCTTTTAAATAAGGTGCGCTTGGACGATGCTGAGAATTCAGTTTTTTCTTGCAACCAACCATACCAACACAAGCGTCGATCAGTGTCTTTTGTCATCGTTTTACACTGACAAGTGTGACAAATTTTCTTCACCGGAAACCATCACCCAATTTGCATATCACAATAAACATAACCGCTGTCACTGATGTCAGCGTGGCCGTGTGGTCAAAACCGAAACGAATTATCGAATGCACGGTTAATATTAGCTGCAATTGGCTTTTAAACAAACGAAATATTCGCAATTTCTTCATTATTCATGCCGAGTTACTTTTTAACCAGACCACATGCGTTCAGTTTCGTTTGTCGGCATCAAACTGATATTGTTTGTGGTAATTAAATAGTACGAGAAGGCGAAGGAAGCCAAATATTTTCCATCATCTATTAATTAATTAAAATTGATAATTTCTTTTATTTTACTGAAATTATGAATTGATAAGGTGGGTGTGTTGCGATTATTATGCCCCAGACCTGGAAGTTGTAAAATCAAAGGTGCATCTAGGGCCGTGCAGTGGTGACCTCTGTCCTCTTAGTCTTACCCATTCATCATTAGTTACATGTACCAACATTCTCCCCTGTATCTCAACCATTGCTATTCCAATTTGAAGGATATTTGGTGTTGTGATCGAGCATCATGGGGAAACAATGCCTGTTTAGCTGCTGTAGCATGTGTTTCTTCCCACAAGTTTTCAGAGTTGTGGTACTTTTTCACTCTTTGAGTTAGAAAGTTTTGTTTATAACTAGTTGATTTGTTACAATTTGTTGCAAAGTGCCTGCTAATACCCTCAATTGTATTGCTACAGAATTTTCTGGTGAAGATTTTGTTCCTATTACTTATCAAGCAACAACCTAATGATTATTCTGTACAAAGCCACCAATCTGATGTTTGACACTTTTATCGGAGCTGTTTTGAAGGCTGATGTTGATTATGGCAGGACTTTTCTATTCACCCATTAATCGATAAATTAAGTGTTATAGTTGGAAGTAAGAAGCATGAAAGGCCCAGAACTAAAAAGTCTAAAAAGAATGTTTTGCAATGTAACATGATTTTTGCAGATACACTTATTTGGAGGGTTACCTGTCTGATAGTGTTTGGAACATGTGTGGCCAGGATCTTCAAAAAGAAAAAAAGAGTTAAACTTTGAGAAAAAAGGCATATGCCTTGCGTGCCGGAGGTAGCGTCATACAAGGAAGAGAGCCCCCCCCCCCCCCCCCTCTCCGGGAATTTTTTTGTGTCAAATGGAGCTCACTTGTCACCTTTTGGGGATTGCTTTGTGTACTGCGTTCTTGAAAAAAATATGTGACACCCTCTGGATGTGCCCTTCTGATCTCAATATGCCAATAAGCCTCCTTGGGGAAAGTACATGCAATAATGGTTATGTAAGGTTGATTTGATGTGTTTTGAATAACAATGTACTTTTAAGTACATTAGATGGTTTATTGCAGTGACAGCCAAGAGTAAACAAAGCTATTATACTTATTGATAAACCAGACAAATTTAACAATTTAATCACTATCAAATTGATGCATGGGATAAAAGGGGTTACGGTGCAAGGGGTTTGTAAATATATTTATTCAACTACAATGTATGACTTTGCAGTGCATTCTACATAGGAGAATATCATAGTTTCTTTCCAAACCACCACAGTAACACATACATCTTTATATTGGGAGACACTCTTTTGTCCTTCCATACGTCTTCTGCTGGACTCCTTCAAGTTGACCTTTGTTGAACTCCCCAAATCAAAACATAAACAAAAGAAAATGTCTGCCTTCAATCAGTGAGCACTCCACTGATAACATTTGGTCTCAATCTTTATTACTTTCAAGAATTAGGAAAAGATTTCTTCGAGTATGTACTTCAATGTTTATAGAATACAGCTGTTATTTTATTTTGAGGTATTTTATTGTAAAAATTTTGTTCTCTTACTTATGCCACAGCAGACTTTCAGGTGGTGCTATTTACACATGGCAGCAGTTCCATGGCAAATTTCAGTTCCCACATGTTCTATGTTTCATTCCAAACATTTTGGTATATAATTTATTGGGGTTCTTCATTTTGGAACTTTTTTAGACTTGAAAGAAAATTACATGAAATTTGACCAAAGTTAGATTGGACGTCCCCTTAACTGAATTGTTGACTACAGTTTACTTCACCACTCATTTCCTCGTTTACTGCACCAGTCAGTTATTGACTAAATTATTGACCACATTTTGCTTCACCAGTCGTTTTATGATTGAGTTGTTGACTGCATACTACTTCACCAGTTATCAACTAAACTGCTGACTGCTTTGTATTCACCCCAGTTGTTTATTGTTTCAAGTGTTGATTAGATCAGGACTGGCAACAGTTGTATTTATTCCAGGGGCGTAATTAGGATTTCCTATTGAGAGGGGGGGATAATTTGTTTTAGGGGTGCCAGGTCGATATATGCCACAGGCATATTCGAAGGCCGTAGGCCTGAGGTGGCGGTAGGGATAGCCCTCCCCATTGGTGGGGGTTCAGGGGACTCCCCTGAACCCCCACCAATGGGAGGGCCATACCCACCCACCCACCCCCACCTCAAGCCTACGGTATCCCCTCCTATTGGTGGGGGTTCGGGGGGCTCCCTCGAGAATATTTACCCGCAATAGTAAATCTGGGACCCTCTGGTGCTTTAATTTTCCCATTTTGAGGGGAGGGGGACACTATAATTTGTAGGGGGCCATGCCCCAGGCCCCCTCCCTCTTGGCCACGCCACTGATTTATTTCAGTGATGACTAAACTGTCGACTGTATTCTATATTAACCAATTTTTACTTACATTTGTATTCAATTCTATTCACCCCAGTAGTTTATTGACCAAGTTGTTGATTATATTTGTATTTACCCCGGTAGTTTATTGACGAAACTAATTGTCTACATTTGCTTTTACAACTGTAGTTTTGGGACTATTTACAACAATATTTCAGTGACTAAATTGTTTACAACATTTACATTGAAACCAGTTATATTATTGTATTTTTACTTTATTTGCAGGAGCAGTATACCAGTCGTGGCAAAGATTTATCAGAGACAGAATGTATGCTTTCTTGTCCAAACAGTAAAGTTTGTTCTAGAAATTTGTGTTGTATCAGTGAAGACAAGTTCAAAGAACGACCGAGGCCTTCTAGGTCGAAAAGTCTTCCAAATATGGAAACGAGAAGCGAAGAAATCCGCAGAACGTTTCCGCGAGTGAGGACTTGTATAGGCGATATGACAGCTGAGGAGGTGCGTGATTCCGTTACGCGTGAAATGATGACTCAGTTGCGTGATTCTGCAACACGTGACATGATGACTGATGAAGTTCACGATTCCACTTCATGTGATATCAGTGATGGGAAGATTCCAGTGACTGAAGCTTTAAAATTACTTCATCGTGAAACTGATATCTAATTCTCACAAAATTTCGTATAATATTAGTACTGATTGGTCCATATGGACATGACAACCGTTACTTATTCCCAGTTCCTTATTCGACTGTCGTTATCAACCGATTTTATCGGTTGATAACGAATGTCGAATAAAGAACTGGGAATAAGTAACGGTTGTCACGTCCTCCTAGATCCATCCACTGTTTTGGCACGGTCCTTTAATCATTTGGGGGGGGGGGGGGGGGGGACCATAACCCTTCTCGCCTCCACAGTGGATCATTCACTTCACAATCCCCCTCCCA
Organism: Pictodentalium vernedei; assembly: GCA_031216915.1. Taxonomy (NCBI): domain Eukaryota; kingdom Metazoa; phylum Mollusca; class Scaphopoda; order Dentaliida; family Dentaliidae; genus Pictodentalium; species Pictodentalium vernedei. The sequence continues at coordinate 129,352,001 of CM062289.1, forward strand.
ACCACAAACTGCTTTATAATATTATCTCTCATTGCCGCCATCTCAGTTTTCCCAATAATATTGATCATTTCTCTCATACTCAACCATATCCGTTTATCTCTCATGTGTGCGCCGCATTCTTTCATTGGTTTCTCAATGTGACTTATTCTATTTGGTAGGCATTTAGGACATGTTAACCCTTTACCCAACGTAACGGCCAAAACCGGCCAGCGCTATTCTCAAAAATCGCCTATTAATTTTAATTATTTTTTTCATTTTTTGTCTCAAAAACATAGGTTATGACCCCTCATTGGAACGAGCTCGTCGAGCTCGTTCCAATGAGGGGTCATAACCTATGTTTTTGAGAAAAAAATAAAAAAAAATAGTTATTCAAGAATTTTTTGGCAAGTGTCGTCTGCTTTTCATGTTAGGTAAAGGGTTAAACTGAAATATTGCAGGTTTCTGCATTGTTCATCATTTGTACGAGTGTTCGAGTCTCATACAGAGTCGAACAGCTTTTTACACCCTCTGCGGTTTAAAAGGTTTACCGGGTAATTCAGGTTGTATAATTTCCCCACAACTATTATATATTTGACTGACATCTTACCAGGTTCATCTCTTGCAGCTTCTGTGGTTTTTTATTTGACCTGCTAATCCACCGATCCGCATCATTTTGCAGAATCAATGGGTTCTCTACTCTCGTTAGTTTTAAATAGTGTGGTCGTTGGAGTGTTGGACTGCACGGGAATTGTTATCAAGCCAGGTTTGATTCTGTGAAGAAATATCCCATGAACAACGTACACAAAATCCTCTAAAACACGCTTTGGGGTAACTTCAGAATTAAGACTGCGCCCAAGATGGCATCCAAAAGCTTGAAATTCCCACTATGTCTCATAAATCGCGAATATCACGTAATTTGGAGTACAGTGGGACTTAAGGGCCTATATAAGTAATGAAATTTTGTTTATTTTGAAAATTCTCACCTCTGATATTCCTTCAATTCAAATTAAATATACACAAAATGTACATCAAAATGAAGGCTGGGATGTATAGAACACGAAACACATGTGTAATCAACTCATAGAGTCGACTGTAGGCACCACTGGTTCCTGGAAGTCTGCTGCCGTATTCGCACCAGAAATGATAATTTAATAATATTTCACGAAAACAACTTGCGGCCAAATGTGCTTCACATATCCATGAACAAAGCTAGAGGATAAAAATTCTTTAAAACACGGCGACAGAGCTGCATTGGGGAAAATTCCAAAGCCTTTGCTTTTGTTTACGTATGAATATACTTTCGATTTCCGGTCGACGTCATCGGACAGAAATATCATGTAAAAACAGCGCCGTCTAAAATCAAATAATGAAAAAGATCGCCTTCATACAGTATACTGTTATTAGATAGAGATGGCACAGTTGTCATATTCAATGTAAGGTATCATGATACCTGTTGAAATTTGTTAGAATTATGATTTTGTTTTTGGATGGAAATTCGTGGTAACGAGTGATTTGCGCATGTCTGTCGAGCATGGAAACCATCTTCAATAAAAAATGCAGACTGTGTTGTCCTTTTCCCAAATGCAGTCCTATCGCTGTATTCGAAAGTGTTTTGAATGCCTAGCTTTGTTCTTGGATATATGAAGCACATTTGGCCACAAGTTGTTCTGATGAAATATTATTTTATTATCAGTTTTGGTGCGAATACAGTAGCAGACTTCCAGGAACCACTGGTGCCTACAGTCGACTCTATGAGTTGATTACATATGTATTTCGTGTTCTATACATTCCAACCTTCATTTTGATGTATAACTTGTGTATATTTAATCTGAATTTAAGGAATATGAGAGGTGAGAATTTCAAAATAAACAAAACTGATTTCATTACTTATATAGGCCCTTAAATGATCATTACGATTTGTCATGATATCTCGCGCGTTGAGATGCCCGCCAAAATGACCACCCTGAACGAGAAAACGCAGTTTTATCAATCCAAGTCATATTCATTTCCCTGGGGAATAATACATGCTTTGAGGCAACGAACAGTCGATTCAAAATCTGTAAAAATGTCCATGTACGAGTTAATCCTATTGAGGGAAGGAAGGAGCAAATGTCAGGCAATTATTTTTTTCACCCTCTTTCTTATTCATCCCCTTCAATCACGAGCTCACAGTTCAATTCATTCCTGCGACATGCGCACACAAGTAGTTAGGGGAGCCACTATAGCCCCAAGCATTTTTAACACGGCGTTTTCCATAGGGTCCATAGGGTTAGTGTTAAATTGCGTAACTTATAGCCCCAAGAATTTATAGTTGTGAAACTTATAGCCCCAAGAACTTATAGCCCCAAACCTCAATGCACTGTGCCACCAGTGAATTCAGGTTTGGGGCTATAAGTTCTTGGGGCTATAAGTTTCACAACTATAAATTCTTGGGGCTATAAGTTACACAATTTAACACTAACCCTATGGACCCTATGGAAAACGCCGTGTTAAAAATGCTTGGAGCTATAGTGGCTCCGCATCATGCTTTATGACCAGATCCTATAGTACATTTCTGGCTTATAAGTTTCCACTGTACATTAATTTATTTTTTGTAGTTTGCAAATTAATTTTTTGTTTAGCTTAAATGTTTTTTGTGGTTTGCAATATAATTTTTGTTTAGCTTAAATGTTTTTTGTTTTTTGTGTTTCGCAAAATAGACAAATAATTTGCAAACACAAAAAATATTTTCTAAGAAAATATATTTTGTGTTTGCAAATTATTTTTACAAAAAGCTTTTTCATAATTTTATGAAAAAGTTTTTTGTGAAAATAAATTTGCAAACACAAAAAATATTTTCTAAGAAAATATTTTTTGTGTTTACAAATTATTTTTCTATTTTGCAAGTTTTTATTTTCCCACACCTGATTTTTTTCCCGCACTTGATCGAATTGTTGCATGAGAGTTCTTCAGTGCATTTTCGATCCTCGGATTGTCTATAGAAAGAAGGTGAGTTGAGGATTTGGATACATTTCATCGTCTGACTAAAGAAAATCATCTTTGACAGAGAGGAAAAAGACATGGAACCAACGAAGATTGATTACAGAGCCATGGAGAGTTATGAGAGAACCAAGAAAGAGAGGGCTGATGAAGAATTCGCCTTGGCTTTGAGAAAGTGGTGGTCAGCAACACTTCCCATGAAAGAACAACTTAAGAAGATTGAAGACCACCCATTCGTCAAAGCCGCCACACATCCGTTCAGGGAGATCCAGTACAAGAATCGACCTAAACACTGGTTTGATCTCCCCGTACATATGCAGGAAGAAGCTCTTGTGGGGAAAAGTTATCAATGGGAACAAGAATGTTTCACAGATGAAGATATGTTACCAACAACTATAGACGTGTGGAAAAGTGAATTTTTCACCGAAGAAGAGATGAGTTTTTACCAAATACCCCTCTACGGAACTGAAGATTTTTAAAAACGGCCCTTTTCAGGGCTACCCACACTATTAGAAAGAGATATATCTTCTCATGTACACAACCAAGTCTTTGTTATGAAAAGACAAAAAAACAGTTCCCTCCCTAGAGTGTGAGCCAATGTCTATATTATTTTAAAATCATTTTATATTAGGGGTTATCCATATGGTTTTGGGTTGTCATCTCTCCATTCTGTGCATACAACTTCTGTAAATGGGGAAATGGCATTTTGTGTGTCTTCTTGTGTTTTGTTGTGAGCATAAGGAAATTATGCTTACAATAAAACACAAGAACACATGCACAAAATAAAAATACTTAGGGATTCGCATTGTGGTCAAACTCTCTGTGATAGTTGTTTTTTCTATAGTAAGAATAGTATTCATTGTATGTTTAGCAATCAAAATTTTCTCTACAGTATAAACTGTATATCAGGTTACACTATAAAATGTTTTGATAAGTATGCATACAATATTAAAACCTAATGCTCTCAGTGAAAAAGAGAAGTGACTCTTAACTCTTTTTTACTGTTGGGAAATAATAGGGACACGGTGATAAAAAAGGGATTATAGGACTAGCCTAACAAAATTGACTAAACTATCACAGAGGTTTTAACAAAACACAAAACTGTATTTAAAGTTGAATCATTATATTGAAATGAAATCTGAACATATATACACCGAGATCTGAGTTTGCCTATCCATGAGAAAACCTATTGACATCAAGATTCGTTTTTATGCTAGTTTTTTATTTGACAGCCAAGATTGTTTTTGAAAAAAATCTTGGGAGTCAGATAAAAAACTGATATCACTCAAGTGATCTGATTTTGAAACAAATATAAAAAATAACTAAAAAAACCTATCTCTCTGTTACACAAATGTCTGGCGAAAATTATATAATTGATGATTGACTTTAATAAAAAAAACTTAAAAAACTAAAAGATGTAAAAAATTACCCCTGTGGGATTGTTTTGACACCTGATATTTATTACAGTTATTTCAAATAATGTCTATAAGTTTGCTCAAACCATCGTTGAACATCTCTATCATTCTCTTGAAAATTTCTTGGATCAAATTTGATAGTAAGAACTGTCTCTAAATCATATCCTCTTGCAAGATGATCTAAAGCAAATATACAGTACATTCCACACACAACAGTAAATTCACTTTGTAGTCTCATTGTATTTATTGTCCAGGAATCTGTATTTTTCACTATGAAATTGTATATGTCTCTATCTATTGGTGGTAAACCATATGAATCAAAGTAGATAGCAGAATGATTGTCTTTAAAATATATTGCTATCCAATGTTCTCCTGGTTCTTTTGATGAATCTGTGTTCACAATATATGCTTGTCTGTGTTTAGGTTTTTGTTTTGGTAACAAGTCTTTTGAACACACTTTTCCATTTAAGGATGATAACCTTTGAGAACTGTCGAGTATAGTTTGTAATTGTATGGTTTCCATCTTCTTAGCCTTGAAAAAGGCTGGCACGGAGCCGTTAATCAAGATATGCTGTATAATATGACCGGTCTCTTTTAACTAAATCTGCCCACTTTTGAATGTCTTTTTGGCAGTCTATATGAGCACAATATTCTAATAAGTTTATTTTTCTTCCTCTTTTGTGTAGATTATATAGTATAGTCACTGGACACATTTTCTGTAAACACTCTGCAATGTTTATATCTATTAATGTTGTTGTGTTGGTTCGATTTTCTTCTTCACAGATATTTTTCATTTTCTGTTGAATGGATTTTGTCAGTTCTATCACTACACATTCTTGAAATAATGTTTGTATTTTCTCTTTACACATCTTGCAATGTTCACACTGACTCATCTTGTTTAATAGTCAAATATCACTTCTCTAAATTTGTTGATTTCTATCTCACTATCAAATTCTGCATAGACAACAACGTTGATCACCTCTGGAAGAGCTTGAGCAAACTGAATTTCAAACCTAAGATTGCCAGACTTTATTGGGTGAGCCAAGGGCCCACTACTACTCTGATCAGGTGTCAAATCAATACCCCAAAGGGTATATCCTTTTGCATAATCCTGCAAAGATAAATTAAATGATTGATTTTGTCCAAAATAGCCCATAGCTTCATACAATGATAAATATGAATTTAGATAAAGTCCACCTTCAAAATTCGGTTCAAAGGGACGTGCTTTAATGGAATGTCCATCTATTGTGATTTCCAACTTATTCAAATCGAAATGTTGAAAATTAAATGGATTAGTGCCAATATCTCCATTTATATCTCGATTACTAACTAAACCAAAAATAATTCGTTTTGGCATCTGTTTATGAAACAGATAGTCTTCTATTTTTGAACGAAGACCACTTCCAATAGTAAAAGTTTTAATTTCACTACGTCTTATGGGCATTTTATAATTTGTTCGATCTATTTGTGCATTAAGATCATTCGCAAATTTTGGAAATAAATCCAATGCCGGTATTCTGAATATGGCTTTTTGAATTTCTATTTTTCCATGTTCACTACCAATCAAACAAAATTTAGTTGGAGCACGATGCAATTTAATTCTCATCTCAACTCCATTTGGTAAATACTTATCTTGCACAAACAGATCTAAATGCAGTTTTCCTCTTAATTGTACATTTTTGCTACCACCAATTAATTTAGCTCGTTCAGTCAAACCTTTGTTCGACGAAGCTTTACTTGTTTCTGTGTGTCCAGGAGTATCTGTATACCACATCTCTTGAATAACTAAGAAAATTCTCAAAAAATGCTCTATAAGGATAAAGATCTGTATTGGTGGTGATAAGATTGCCATTCAGTGTAACATCAATTTTACTGAACATGCTATGAAAAAAATTATTGATAGGAGCAATTTGTGTATCTCCAGTCAAAACACTCCCATCTTGTTTTGTAATTTTAAATTGAACATCAAGTGTAGATGCTGCAAGATCTAACCACTTGGTTGTTTGTCTTGGAATTAAAAATTCTATTAGTGAAGAATTATTTAAAGATGCAATAGGAAATTGTTCAATTTCACCAATATTTTCTATACCACTTGATGTTGGAGATACAATATCTGGATCAAAACTACTACCAAAATGTTCGCAAGATCCATGTAACATCATGATTTTTTTTCAATCAAATATATCAAGTGGTCTTGTTTTTCGTTTTGAATAAGCTTGTCTTTGACGTGTCTTGCCTCTACAAGAACGAACCGCAGACTGACGTTTTCGTTCTTGTTTTTGTCTTTTTATACCTAAAGCAGATTCACCAACTGATTTCAAAAGATCTTTTCCATGAGTTAATAAAATGTCTTTAGGTGCTTTACGTTTTTTTATCAATTCATTTGCTATTTCTAAACCATGTCTTAATCCATCTCTCTTTAATGTTTGAAATGCATTTTTTGCAATTGGTTTTATAAATGGTGCAGCTGTTCTTATTGCTGTGCGAAAAATAGACCCTAATCCATATTGCTGTGGTACACCTTGATACACCGGCATCATTTTTACAAATTTAATTTATGTCTCTGTCTAAAATGCAACTTGACAACTGTCTTGCCACTTGCAAACTGAATGGGTTTACCAGTGTTCCCATTTATATTTATACTAATCTGATCAAAATAAGATTTTGATACTGGTACATAATGTACATTATCAAATTCTATATGAGTATGCAAAGACTCTTTATGTGATTCAAATGGAATCACACGTAAAATAGGTGCTTCAATTTCACCTAAAAATGTATAATCTGCTATGTCAGAATAAATAAAGATTTGATTGAAATCCACATTTAAGTCCACATTATATTTAAATGCACCTTTTGATGTGTTGGGAAAAATGACAGGAAAAATATTGTCTTTACATCCCATTTTTTGTAATAAACTTTCTGACATTTCAATACCCACTTTCCCAATACTATTTCCTACTATTTTTACACGGCCTTGGAGACTTGAAAATCCACGATGAAATAATACATGAAATGATTTAAATATGTCTCCAAGTTTTTCTTGAATTTCTATTTGCGTTGCATCTATGAAATGAGCGCCATTTGAATATGCACCTGATAAAATATTTAATTCAACAACAGCAACACCTTTGTGTAATGTATGTTTCAAATTCGTTTTATTAATACGATTTGATATTTTGCTATCTGTCACAATGATTTTAAAAACAGATTCTTCATCTGTAATATTTTTTGCTTCCGAAGGTAAAATTACTTCAACTAATCCCACTTCCCAATGTTCTTTATCAACATGAATGGGTTTAGATAATTGTGTTTGAAAACAACATTGGTTATTATTTGGAAAAATATCCATAGAACTATCACTCAGAAGTGTTACGTAAAATGAATTCATTTTTCTTATCTTGTGGTTGTTTCAAATATTTTAAACCTGGACTTGGAAGAATATATCCTAAAGAACTACTTAATAACACTAACCACAATTCTTTATCAGGGCTTTGTAAACTCAAATGTGCAATGGCAGTAATTATAATACCATAAATGATAATCTGTGTGAAATAAGTGACTTGATTTTTTGCAACACGATTTCCACAAATTTTAAATTGTTGACTTTGTTGACTTTGTACATCAACACTTGTAGTTTCATTAGGTAATGAAGTTTCATTTGATGACATATTCTTTTTATATCAAATCTGATTCTGCTATCCAACTATCAAATTTTTTTGGATAACCTTCCCAATGTACTTTAAGTTCTTTAATAATTTTCTTTCCCACATGTCTTGACCGTCTATTAAGAATTGATTCAATTATATATTTTTTATCATCTTTTATACTTTGAATTTCTTGTGGATAAAATGTCCCTTGTATATTTTCATCACCCATATCTTCAAGTTTATAAGTGGGTGGTATTGTATGTTTTACATGAGTAATTTTAAATAACTCTTTTGTCCAATTTGGTAAATACCCTTTTTCAAATGTATGTTTGGTTTTATTAATACGTACTATATCACCAACTTTAAATTGTATTTTTTTTCTTTTTAAATTTCTTTTTACCATACAAATGTTGAGATACTTCTACTTCATTTTCTAATGATACTGAAGCAGGAGTTCTCTGAATACTTCAATGAAAACTATGATTATATCCATCAACTAAATTTTCCAACACATCAATGTATCTTAATGTACGTTTGTGTGTAAAATATTTCCACATTCGTGTTTTAAATGTGCGTTGAAAACTTTCAACAATACTAGCTTTGGTTTCAGGATTTTCTGTTGTGAAGAAATGAATGTTTTGTTTCTTTAAAAATTTTTGTACATCTTTATTTTTAAATTCAGAACCTTTATCAGATTGTAATGATAAAGGTTTACGTCCAGAAGTTTTCAAAATACTCTGAAAAGATTTTGTTAATGTCTCTCCTGATTTATTGTGAATGGGTATTACCCATGCATATTTCGAAAGTACATCAATAACACAAACTAAATAACGAAATTGGTCATTGTAAGATTGTAAACTTTGTAAGTCTGCTAAATCAATCTGCCATTGATGATCAATACCACCCACTATTGTCTTACGTCTTGACAATTTTTTACGGATGGGTTTATGTAAAGTATAAGTTCTTTCTCCTTTCAACCATTTTTTCACTTGATCAATTGTGATGGAATTATCTTTACTATGAGCTGCTTTGTACAATTTTTGTATACCACCATAACCAGCAGGATGTTTTGTATTGTAATATATTTCAGTTAATAAATCATTCAATAAGCCTCCCATTTTTCAGATACTCTACGTTTTGTCAATTTACGCTTTAGTCCTGACTTTGGTGTGTCTTCACTCCACTGCACTCTATGACCTCGACGAACTTTACGTTTTGGAGGGGATGATTGAGGAGTTTCAGACCAACTATCTTCTGGAGAACTTTGATATTTACTGGGTTTGGGTATAGGTTGTCTATTCATCCATAACCAATGTTCACGATTACCAACAAAATCTTGAGGGATATTTATATCTTTTAATCCATGACTAAACATTTCCCATCTACTCAGTTTAAAACCTTTTCGGTGTCTAAAAACATCATTGACTAAATCTATGATATTTGAACCTTTTATGACTTCTCCATCATAACTTAATACACCCTGATCATCCCAACTCATGTGTGGATGAGATGATAAAGCAGATACTAATGAAGTTGCTTTACGTCTCATTGTAACAGGGACACTTTCTATAATACGATCTCGTAATAATAATGATTTTTCTTCTGACTCAGGCAATGGAACCAATGTTGGTTGTAATGCCTTCTTATGTGATATTTGAAATTTTTGTAAAGTTTCCCCATACTTTTGTCCTTTCTCACTTTTGGACAACTCTGAATTTCCTAACACAGATGATAAATCATTTTGAAGTTGTGCAGTATTTGTAACTTGTGGGTTAGGGGGTAATCTTGGTCTTTGAGCTTTTTCATTTCTAAAACGTTGCATATCTTCTAACATTTGATAAGGTACAATAGCCATCTTTTTCATATTTTACTGACTAATTTATTTGCAAGATTTGATGCAACTCCTATAGCAGGTCCAAGTAAACCAAGTAATGGTAAAAAACCACCTTTTTGATTTAAAATTTGTTTTTTCTTTTCAAGAGTTATTGATTTACTAGCGAGTGCTCGTAGTTGTTGACGCTTTGGATGTAATTTTTGTTTCTGACTTTTTGTTAGATGTATGTTGCCTTTTAAAAGATTATGACATCATTCTGACACACAATTAATTAATTCTTTAGGTGCATTTTTCATAATTTGTTTTTGAAATGCTGGAGGAGTTTGACTTAAACCTATTAACATACCACCATATTTTTTAACTAAAGGAATTTTTTGTTTCTTATTTTGTCTCACCATCTTGCTCTTATAGAATCTAATGAATAAATGAAACAAATATAAAAATGTAATGCTATTTATGCATGTGCAAAAACTTTATATTATTTAAAGTAAGACCTTATCCCTTTAACAGGTTTAGGTGTATTTAAAGCTGTAAAACGTGCCATTGTGGGAATCTTTTCTTTTAATGGTACATGTTGTGTATTTTGTCTAGAACCCATTGGGTCATGCAGTACATTTTGACTTGGTTTTATTACAGAATGCATTGGTTCATGATTTTTAACACCATCTTTTGTTATTGACACTACACGTGTTAACTTAAGTGGTGATACTTTTCTTTGTCTTTGAAGATTTTTCACAAGTAATGCTTTTGTTTTTGTAGATGGAGATCTATGAGGTGCAATTTCAAAATTTGTGTACATATATTTAGGTCCTACCTTTCGTTGATTTTTTATCTCTCTAGAACTTGATGAGTTATTTGATCTTTTCTTAGGGGATTTTCGTTTCCTTTTAGGTGACTTTTGTTTCTTACTCTTTGTTTTTTTGAATGGTGAATAGAATGATCTACTTGTTTTATGACCATCCCATCGAATTAAATTACGAATGATAACACCACCAAAAAATACACCACCTCCTGGTTTTAAAATAATGTTTCGTTTTGTTGCAAGATCAACTCTGGGATTTGCAAGTTGTTCAAGATCTTGTTTATGTTTATCCATATAGGTTAATGTTTGTTTTGGCAATTTAATTTTCTTATTAAGTATGATTCTGCTTGCTAATGTAAACCATTTTAAAATTTTCTTAAAACCTTTCTTAAGTAATTTTTGTCTTGCAAATGGACTTGTTTCTTGACCAAGTTGTTCCAAAGATTGTATGAATGATACCATGATGATGTGTAGTCGTTGACAAACTTTGACTAACTAACACCAACTCATTAGAACATGGGAAATTTATAGTTTTGTATAAATGATGGGGCCACATTCATTTTGTGTTACCCAAGGGTGAAAAATATCAGTTCTTAATCTCGAAGACTCAGGAGTTCTAGGATGAAAATCAATTAATAAATAACCATGATCAACACTTGTTGCATCTTGATAACATGCATTTAAATGTGGTAATTGAACTTGATTTGACAATACTTTAATTTGTCCTTTATCTCTGGTATTTTGAAATAAAATCATATAATGTGCATTTAAACTTATGGTACGACTAGATTTAGATTGTTGAAACATATTTTGTGTAATGTAAATGACACTTGTATTTCTATGATGTCCTTTTCGTGTGAACCATAATTTAATTTTTTCTTCATCTTTATCTCCTAACATATCATCAAAAACTACAAGATGGGGAATAGTGACATCACTGACAATTTCATATTCATCATCAGGGATACCTTCTATGAATTTAATATTTTCACTTTCTTTAAGTAAATTATATGTATTTTGCCATTCTTTATAACACCAAATAATTTTTTGTGGGGGAATTTGAAATAAGTCATGTTTCATATCAATAAGCTTTTTGACAAATTCTGTTTTTCCTGAACCACTAGGTCCCGAAATAAAGATATTACAAGGGTGTTGAAACAATAAACATTCACTTGATGCCATAATTGTAGTTGTGTGAAAAAGTTTTGTCAAATCACTCACTTATATACTTTCTGTTTCCATACCTTCTTCATGTCTTTTAGTAGGTATTCGTTTTAAGGGTGCTTTTAACTCAAATAAAGTTTCTGAAGAATCTATTCTTCTATCTATTTGTGGTACACATTGTCTATACAAGTAATTAATGATTTCTTTATCATAAATTATATTACCCCACACAACTCTTGTCCAAATATTTTCTATATTATCTTTGTAAAAAGCATTCATGATTTGTAATGCATAACAAAATTCCCCATACATTTCATCTTTTCCCAATTGATTATGAATAAACTCTTTTGTTATTGTTAGATAACCAGGAGTGATCAATTGAAATGCATATAATAATGCCTTACGTGTAATCTTGTTGTCTAAGATACGTCTTACTGGTTCCATGGTTGAAATCAAAGTGATGATTCTTTTGTCTCTTCTGATGTATTTTGTGCATCAGGTACCATATTACACCATGCACTTTGTACATCAGGACAGTCAGGAAAATCATTTCCTACATTATCTGAAAACATTTTATCTAACTTAGTTTTGAATTGTCCTGCAGCTTGTCTTGCAATTATGGTACTAAATGATGTACTTTGATCATTTAGCACCATGAGTGCAAATAAAGAATTAGAATCTGGAAAATCATCTAAACACTTGTCATATTTTTTCATTGTTGAAAATATTTGATTTAAAGTGAATCCATAATCCATCACTGATAATATTTTATCTGGGGGTGTTTGCATACTTGTTGGTGGATTGTATAATTGACAATTTCTTATCAGTTGAATATAAGAACAATTTGGTGACCACTTAACATGTTCTTGCAAAGGAATATCTTTTTCTTCCCAATTCATTAAACTTTGTCCACATACAAAACATTTTACTTTACCATCTCCCACATAGAAAAATCCAGCTTTAGCTAATTCTTCTTTCTTGGATTTTAAAATAGGATTTGTAGTCATACTAAAACTCGAAAGTCTTTTTAACTCTGACAAGTATATAGGATAAGTAGGATTAAGTGGTAGAGACATCTTGCCTGCTCAGTGTTCAAAGTTAAAATGAGAAATCTGAAGGGTACTTTTATACCTTAAACCCATAAGGTCTTGTGTCATATTTATCCACTACAAAACGTTTTGTGTACACAGATCTGAATGTTTTGGTTTGTCTTTCACTTGTGACTTGTCTGTTCTTGTTGCGTTTAATTCTATGTGTGTATTCAATGTTCATTTTGTAATTGTGTCTGTCTTGTACACATTCCACCATGGATTCAAAATTGACTTTCTGTGATGTATTGTAATCTAATGTGATTCCTTTAACTTTACATGAAGTGTGTATTTGACCATCTTTAATGTATTTGTAACCATAATTTTTTGGACCTAATCCTACATATTCAATAATTTTTGCATCTGGATGTTCATCTGTCCATTGACCTAACCTACTGTTTACAATTTGTGGATTCCAAAGATAGGGGTTATGGATGTAAATACAACTGTCTGTGTCAAAATATAATACTCGTCTACCCAAACGTCCTATTACTTTATATAATTCCATTCGTGCATAAGCTGTGACAAAAGATGCAACTGCAACATTAGCTGATTTGTGAGGTTCATAAACATCTGTAGACTTTGTGTAATTGACTAAAATACATTTATCATGATCAAACAATTCAACATTTTTAATAATGATGTCTTTATCTTGTATCAGGTCAAAATATTTTGATGGGTCTTGTATCTATTCTGTTTTTGTTTTTAAATTGTTTTGTGCACTTTTCCCACATAAACAGTTTAACATGGTTTTAGCAAATGATCTTTGTCCTGGATTTTTTTCAATATTTTCCAAATGTATGTTTTCAATTTGTGCATAGTCTTTCTTAAATGTATCTTTGTCTGTTTCTGTTTTCACCCAATCTGGATATCCACTGGCTTCTTGTTTCATTTTTAAATATTTGTTCACATAATGTTTGTAAATTTCTGAAGACCATTCTTCCCAATGCCAAATCTGATAAGTGTCAAGTAATGTGTATCCCATCCCCAATGCTTTAAAAAGTTCAACAGATGTCCATGTACCTGTAATACTGCGTTGATCTGGTGTGTGTTCACATTTGTCTAATTCTTGTTCTGCACATGTATTGCAAAGTGTAAAAACCATTTTCTTGTTGCAATGAATTGGTAATACTGGCATGTGTAAAGATTGTGGTGGTAAAACTTTACATTTGATAAGCCCCCTGTACTGTCTTATGTTATTCATGTCTATGTTTTCTTTTGTGAGTATATTTGGATGACCTACTGGATATTCTCTGTGTTTATTGACATAAGGATAGAGTGAACAGATGTCTATGTATTTTATTTCTTTGTCTGTGTTTTGGTCTATTTTATGATGTAATTTAATGGCATTTGTTCTCCCCCCAAATAATGCTTCACGTGGTTTAATAGGATCCATGTTTGGAAAAAATGAATTTAATGTTGATTTTACTTCAGGGTTTGATTTGCAAAAATCATCAAGTTCATGTTCCCATGTTATTCTCATGTTATACCCTAATGATTCTAAATGGTGTATGTGTTCCTGTGTATTGTTGTATAGAGTTTGGTAACTTAGCAAATTGATTGGATTTTTCCCATGTGTATAGTCTTTGTAACATGTCATGCACCCATGCCACATACATCCATAAAATTCAAAGATTGTATTTGTGTCTTTGTGAAACCCATCAACATAATATCCCCCTATTTTAACTTCCCCGCCATTGAGTGCATGTTGAATATGTATGTTTTCTTCCTGTGCAACTGTCTGTAAAAATCTAATGGCTTTAATGGAGTATTTGACTTTAGCAGGGTAACCTATGTCTGAAATGATTGTCATTTTGTTTTCTGGAAGTGAATTTGGCATATACAATGATGGATCTAAATAAGGACCATCATAATTGTGATAAGCTTGTGTGTTTGCCAAATGGGGGAAATAACCTTTTGCTAATTCTGTCAAGCCAAATGTTTTGGGAAATTGTGCCAATCTCATTGAAAGAAAATTTAAAGAATCTATAAGTCTAATACCACAAGCTTTAAGTGAAAGAATTTTGTTCCCATTCATAATTACATCAGGAGTTGTTGTACCAGTTTCAATGAGGTGCCTTAAAATAAATTGTCAATCAAAAACCTCTTAAATTGTGAGCAATAGCTATTGTCCCTTTATGTTCCTTACTGAAAAGCCAATCACAAAAATCTGATAAAGTAGATTCCCCTTTAAATATTGATTGCCTATATCCAAATTTGTCACAGGAAATACATTCTTGATCTATAGATTTACAAATACATTCCCCACATGCATGATGAGCAACACAGAAATTTGGGATATGAACTCCTGAGTCTTGTGTGGTTTCAAAA
Source organism: Pictodentalium vernedei (assembly GCA_031216915.1). Taxonomy (NCBI): domain Eukaryota; kingdom Metazoa; phylum Mollusca; class Scaphopoda; order Dentaliida; family Dentaliidae; genus Pictodentalium; species Pictodentalium vernedei. Next base: position 129,367,243 of record CM062289.1, read on the forward strand.
TCAAAAAATACAAATGGAATGTTTGGTAATTTTTCATCCTCGGGTGAAGTGTATTTTGGAATGAAACATTGGTGATCAGAATTAACTACTTGTTGACAATATTTGCATTTTTTGAATCCTTCACAGATGTGTTTTCCTTTTGTTGGATATATTAATGAATTGCATGTTTTACATTTTTGAACTAATTGACAAATTGTTTTTTCTTCTTTCCCCTTTCTAGTAATATGGTTATTATAGCATGATGGACTTCTAAACTGTCTATTGCAACTGTAACAGGTGATGGGATGTTCAGGAATACATTTTGTTGGAGCATAGCAAACACAACCAAAAGGGCACATGTGACGTTCTCTCTGTTGGACATCTTTACTGCAAAGTTCACAATAGTAGTGACATCCTAAAAACCCTTTAATTGTAGTGATAGTATCAAAATGCTGGTCATGGTGGTAAATATGAATAACTTTACTATCAGTGGTGGTAACTGGAGGTTTGAATAAAAATTCACTTTTTGCATACTGTGGATGAATTTTGATGACATACTCTGGGTAAAGCAGGTCTTGTATTTTATAATATTCTTCACATGCCACCAGTACTTTCAGGTTTGGGGCTATAAGTTCTTGGGGCTATAAGTTTCACAACTATAAATTCTTGGGGCTATAAGTTACACAATTTAACACTAACCCTATGGACCCCATGGAAAATGTTAAAAATGCTTGGGGCTATAGTGGCTCCCCTAATTACTCACACATTCCTCTCACAGGAATTTTTGGATAACAGCTTTCATTTGCAACGTTCGGACTTCAAGCGTTTTCTTGTGCTACCTCCCGACCTGTCATAATTTGGATTTCAAGTCACGATGTCCAGAAAAACATGTCAATGTTTATGGATGCCCGTGATGGAGAATGTGACAACCGTTACGTATTCCCAGTTCCTTATCCGACATTCGTCATCAACAGATTTAATCGGTTGATAACGAATGTCGAACAAGGAACTGGGAATAAGTAGCAGTTGTCACGTGCGTGTAAGAGGTTTGCTAATTCTGGTAATGCATCACAAGAAACTGGATATGGCTGATGTATACATCCAGGCAGAAGTTGAGCAAAAGTAATATAGCAATGCGGCCAGTCGGTGATCTATATATATAGTCCAAGAGGCTGGCGAGGTCAAGACAGCGAACATTTTGTTTCGACGCGTTTGGGAATGCTGCAGAACTACCTTTGCAATATATGGACATGGGAAAATGCATCTCATAAAAATTAGTATTGAATAGAACCTCAAGTAACATCACCTCTCAAGCACAATGCTGACGTTTCCAAGAAGGCATGGGTGGAACCGGCATAAGATTTGATTAATTATGTATGGCGCCCAACAGGAAGACACGATTCATACCCTACGTTATGCCCAATCATTGAAATTAAGTAAAAAAAAACATCAATCGACCGACAGAAGCTTCCGTGCACAGAACGAGAGGAACACTACCACAGTCGACGAGTTGACCTCCATGTCATGGTTTGAAAAAAAAACTCTCTCGAATGATACTTTGGCTCCTAGAGATTAGTAGAGAATAGAGATAGGAACACCGTGGCAAGGAGCTTGTTTCAACCATTACAGCTCGTGATGCATCACCAGAAAAACTTTATGTTCGCACGCTGAAAATGTGAAGCCCTGTTTGTACAGAACGCGAAGCGACGCGACGCGACACGGGGCACAGCGACTTTGCAGCGCTTCGCTAGACCTGTTTATACGCCGTGCACAGGCACGCTTTAATCATGTTACACGCTGCATAATTAGGCAAGCACACGCTGCATAATTAGGCAAGCGCACATAAGCGGAGCAACATTTTTGGCTAGCCTAGCGAAACTGAAAAGGCACATCGCGTCGCATCGCTTCACGTCCTGTATAAATGGTCAAATTGAATTACACCGAAAGCGAAAACTTTTCGCGGCCGCGTCGCTTTCTGTATAAGCAGGACCTAATTCGTCACCTGGGAATCCCTGTGTAAATAATTCGTGCACATGTCAAAAGAACGGATTAAATTGTGTTATAGCTTGCGGAAACTGTCGCGGAAAAGAGTGTAAAATTCGGAATAGGTTGTCTTTGAACGGGCAGAAGCAAACACCTGCGAATGTCACCAGGGTCAAAACAGAAGAGTCGCCTGGGACCCCCCCCCCCCCACACACACACCTTTGCACAATGTGATTGACATGAACAATTTATTTCAATATTTTAGACGTTGAATCGATTGTGTGTTGACTTAAAATGGCCAATACGTTCCGGGGAAATGATACGCCACTGTTTGTGGCGACACAGTGCGACGTTTTGTATATAATGCTACCCTTTCTCATTTCTAGCGGCCTCATTGGCGGTCATCTTGGTTCGCTAGATATCAAAATTACTCGAAGTGGCCTTATTGTGAGGTGGTCGTTGGATATATCCCCATTTCGAAAACACATTGCTAGCAATTGCCGTATGTTCGTGGTTTATTGGGCATGTGATGAAATGTCAATATTTTGGATGCCATCTGGAACGAATATCTCGAAATTTGAAATTTCCTTACCCCTTTACCCAACGCAACGGCCAAAACCGGCCAGCGCTATTCTCAAAAATCGTCAATTAATTTTTATCATTTTTTCATTTTTTGTCTCTAAAACATAGGTTACGACCCCTCGTTGGAACGAGCTCGACGAGCTCGTTCCAAAGAGGGGTCATAACCTATGTTTTTGAGACAAAAACTGAAAAAAATTAGTTATTCAAGAATTTTTTTTTGGCAAGTGTCGTCTGCTTTTCAGGTTAGGTAAAGGGTTAAATCAGATTTCATATATGCTGTTTGTAGGATATTTCTTCGCACAGTGACACAAGTGAAACAAACACTAATTTGATAAGTTATTCGAAGTCCAATCCTCTAATGACCACACTACGAGGCCAGCTTCGACAATAACCAATAATCACTGCAATTAACTTTTCCCCAAGTTGGATTTTGTCTGTATTCTTTGGACATTTCTGTACATTTTGATCAAAAGGACACCAAACATAGCCCGATAACAAGTTCTTCTAGGTTGACTACGGCAGCGTATTAGCGCCATTTCGTTTTTTGGCATAACTTATGTTAAATTGTAATTACAATTTAGCTAAATTGTAATTACAACTTAATAAATTGTAATTACAACTTAGCTTAATTACAACTTAATAAATTATAATTACAACTTAGCTTAAATTGTAATTACAATATAGCTTAAATTGTAATTACAACTTAATAAATTGTAATTACAACTTAATAAATTTTAATTACAACTTAGCTTAAATTGTAATTACAACTTAGCTTAAATTGTAACTACAATATAGCTTAAATTGTAATTACATTGTAGCTAACATTGTAATTACAATTTATTTATATTGTAATTACAACTTAATAAATTGTAATTACAATTTAGTTATATTGTAATTACAACTTAGTATAAATAAGTTGTAATTACAATTTAAGCTATATTGTAATTACAATTTAAGCCAAGTTGTAATTACAATTTAAGCTAAATTGTAATTACAATTTAAGCTAAGTTGTAATTACAATTTATTAAGTTGTAATTACAATTTATTAAGTTGTAATTACAATTTAGCTAAGTTGTAATTACAATATAAATAAGTTGTAAATACAATTTATTTATATTGTAATTACAACTTAATAAATTGTAATTACAACTTAATAAATTGTAATTACAACTTAGTATAAATAAGTTGTAATTACAATTTAAGCTATATTGTAATTACAATTTAAGCTAAGTTGTAATTACAATTTAAGCTATATTGTAATTACAATTTAAGCTAAGTTGTAATTACAATTTATTAAGTTGTAATTACAATTTAGCTATATTGTAATTACAATGTAAGCTAAGTTGTAATTACAATTTAAGCTATATTGTAATTACAATTTAAGCTAAGTTGTAATTACAATGTATTAAGTTGTAATTACAATTTATTAAGTTGTAATTACAATTTAGCTAAGTTGTAATTGCAATATAAATAAGTTGTAATTACAATTTATTAAGTTGTAATTACAATTTATTAAGTTGTAATTACAATTTAAGCTATATTGTAATTACAATTTAAGCTAAGTTGTAATTACAATTTATTAAGTTGTAATTACAATTTAAGCTATATTGTAATTACAATTTAAGCTAAGTTGTAATTACAATTTATTAAGTTGTAATTACAATTTATTAAGTTGTAATTACAATTTAAGCTATATTGTAATTACAATTTAAGCTAAGTTGTAATTACAATTTATTAAGTTGTAATTACAATTTATAAAGTTGTAATTACAATTTAGCTATATTGTAATTACAATGTAAGCTAAGTTGTAATTACAATTTAAGCTATATTGTAATTACAATTTAAGCTAAGTTGTAATTACAATTTATTAAGTTGTAATTACAATTTATTAAGTTGTAATTACAATTGAGCTAAGTTGTAATTGCAATATAAATTAGTTGTAATTACAATTGAAGCTATATTGTAATTACAATTTAAGCTACATTGTAATTACAATTTAAGCTAAGTTGTAATTACAATTTAAGCTAAGTTGTAATTACAATTTATTAAGTTGTAATTACAATTTAGCTAAAGTGTAATTACAATTTAACATAAGTTACGCAAAAAAAACGGAATGGTGCTAATACGCTGCCGTAGTTGACTCCTAAAATATTCTTCCGATGACAACAATAAAATGGTCGCATAAGTATATGTGGTAATCCCATACTCTCCCAAATAGTTTTCCCAATGAACACCTTGTTATAGTTTTAAGCAATTAAGTATTCTTCTCCCGTTAGTATTAAGTTTATTGTTGAACAGTACGTGGAGAGTGGATTGAACTAAAACACCCGCAGAGTGGAGTATCACCCAAAGTATCACTTTCAAATTCTGTACATATCGACAAAAAACACAAGCAAAGTTTCAGCCAATGGACCTCCGGGTTTAACCCGGAGGTCCATTGGCTGGAACTTTGCTTGTGATGGTTATGCCTTGCAACAAATTTGCGATTATTGCTCGGGTGCAATCTCCACTCTGCGGGTGATTTAATGATAATACACTCTCCACGCACTGTAGTTTCTCCACACCTAACTATTAAATTCACACCTAACTATCCATAGTACTCAATTTCCCTAATACTGCTATCACACCAAAGGTAGATCTCAATTCGATCATACTTCGATTGAGATCGGTTTCGGATCGAGTTTGATCGAGTTAGAACGTGTCATGATCGCCATGGTCGAGTTAAGGTCTATATCGTCGATAATATCGAGCCCAGGCATCTCGATCATTTAAGGTTGCAGTGATAAGATTGAGTTTGCTCAGGTCGATCAACTGATTGAAGTCCGAACGTGTTGAGAGCGTATTAAGATCGACTTAAACGAGTTAAAATCGGGTAACAATCGAATAGATCAAGGTAAAACCGAGATGAGATCTACTTGGTCAAGTCAACATCTATTGAGGTTTAGGTTTGGGGTCTTGTCCAACTCAACAGCAAGTCGATCTACTCGATCTTAACTCATTCCATTTTCAAGTCGAAATAGAATGATGAAAATTAACATTAGAAAAAGTTCGAGTCGAGGACGTCGAAGAAAACCACTTGGTTGAGTGGGCGTCGAGCAAGCATCGAGTCGCAATCTGATTGGAAGAGTTGTGATCGAGTTGGCATCTGGTTGGGCGAGTTGCGATCGAGTCGCTATCTGATTGGTCGAGTTACGATCCACTTATAATCGAGTTGTGATCGAGTCATAAACGAAGTGACAACGATATGATCGGTTTGCTATCGTCTTAATCGAACTAAGATCTACCTATTACATAAAAGTTGAAGAAAATTAAACAATTTGACAACTTAATCGTAATCTAATCGAGTTGAAAGTTTTTTTTTATTATCGGGTACATCGACCTGGTCGTAGTATAATCGATTATCGGTGTGATAGCAGCATTACTGTTAGATGCTCCCTTTCCTCTTTACTAATATATAGAAAACTTTCATCCCACTCCACCCATCTTCGAGACTCATCAACCCTACTGCCTACTGCTATTGCCTTACTCTTGTTTTTCTTTAAGTACTTGTCCTATATATTCCAGAACTTTCCAACAATGATTAACGGTTTTTGTAGTGCTTTAACCCTTTACCCATTACACAGGATATCAAAATTTATTATTTTAATTATAATTTTCTTTTTTAAATTTTCAAAATATTTCAACAAAACCGTATCATGTGACCCCTCATTGGAACGATCTCGATGAGCTCGTTCCAATGAGTGGCCACATGATATGGTTTTGCTGAAATGTTGAAATTTAAAAAAAAAATCAACTGTACGATGATTAAATTACGTGGGCGTACGCTGCCGATTTGTTGAGTAAAGGGTTAACTCTCAGCTAATAAAACCATGTTATGAAGAATAACCCTTGAGATTTTGTCTCTCCAACGTTAATCCCTATGCGCTTACCATGGACTCTTCTCCCAAAGCTTTAATGTACAATGCAGAGAATCGGTGACAGGATGCACCCTGCGTAAGGCCTATCTGTATTGGGACCCCTAAGTGAGATGGTTCCTACACTGAGTTCACTCTGCGTATTCCTGATAAATTCTTTCATGATTCCAACAAGATTTCGTCAAATTCTTTGCTTAACTTAGTTTCCTGCACAGCCCACTACAGTTAAAACTAGAAGTCCTGTCATGAAATGCGCACAAATAGCACGTCGATCTGTGCGTTAATCAACGCGTTATGACCTAAGTAAGGCTATCAAATTTTATGCATATGGCTGTGCACAAGCAATGTTCCAGCCAATGGACCTCCGGGTAACCCGGAAGTCCATAGTCAGAAACATTGCAGGTGTTTGCTATCAGTAACTAGGAGAACCTGCTGTGCTTTGGATGCCATTCGATATGGCAATTCCTACGCGCAATTAAGCCTAGATAAGCGCACATTTCGTGACAGGTCTTCTAGTTTTAACTGTAGCTATTCACCTGGAGGTCTGCTATCAGCTTCAGCCCTTGTAAAATGGCGGCGAAAATTGAGAAGAAAGACGTTTCTCGGTAGGGGTTAGAAATTGTGCTGTTGTGTACGTTAAAATGCCCAGATCTTTCCCATTTTTATCCCAATCTTTTTTCGAGAGATTTTGTGATCGACTTGAATAAAAATGAGTGCATGCCACCACCAGACAGCAGCATTCGACGCGTTTTAATGCGCGAGAGTCGCGTCGATTATTCATGTTTTGATCCCAAATGTTTATTTCCTAGTTCAGCATAGCATCTCCGTACAGTGTATCGTAAAGTACACCTGCTACCCGTCATTTTGACACCAACCACACGGCTGTGCTGCAATTAGTTCAAAAGTTACAGCTGATTTTATCTTTTCGACCCCCCCCCCCCTCCAGAGTAGGCCTCACCCACGGGCGATGGATGTATCTGGCTTAAGTATCGACAATGATGAATGAAAATCCCGTTCCAGTTCCCAAGTACAGGTAATTGGATTTTCAAATGTTTATTTCCAAATTCCATGTGTGGTATCACGTCCTCACATGATGCATCTGAAAATAAGGTCCATGGCTATTATCGTGATTCCAACTGCAGCCCTTGGTTACACTTTAAATGCTGCAGATAATCCTCCCCCAACACCCATCCAACCAATTGCGCACACACCCGTAGAGGAGAAGTTTACAAAACGTGCTGCCATTTATTCTTCCATGTTGAAGAAGAAGGAAATCAAATATTCAGTAATATAATATTTGTTCAACGTATTCAGATATACATGTGAAGACAGTGGCGGTGCCACAGGGGGGGGGGGGGGGCTAAGGCCCCCATCCCACTTTTCCTTCGCCCCCCTCCAAATCAAACTTCAAATTACTATCTGACTGTAGTTTTCCCACCCAATATCACACCCGCAAACGGCACACAACAATACACATCATGTCAGGTGTTGTAGAAATGCTCAGATATCACCCTCAGGGCGTCCAAATATGAAACTTTTTCATGGGGGAGATCCCCCAGACCCCCACACACGCGAGGGGGGACACCCTTACCCTCATCCAACTACGCCCTGCTTCCTTTGGGAGATGCCTCCGGCATCTCGACCTTGAACCCCCTCTAATATCTTGCTTAGCCCCCCCCCCCCCCCCCTCCTCCAATTGAAATCCTGGCGTCGCCAGTGTGTGAAGAACAGGTATTAAAATATCAACCTGACATTCCCCGATTCGACAAAAATGAATGTAACGTCTGTGTTGGAATGCCACTCTGCAAGTGTTTTAGTGACAATCCACTCTCCAGATACATTTATGTTCAGTAAGTGCATTTATTAACTTTGCTGATATGGATATGTCATAAATACTATTTAGCTTTTGCTTTTCGTAAATGGATATTTATATTTTTGTGAATTGGTACATTCATTTTTATCGGATCGGTGCATGTCAGGTTGACATTAATTTTTAGTTCCTGTTCTTTACATGTATATCTGAATAAGTTGAAAAAAACCCTATATTACTGAACATTTTAATGCCTGGTTCTTTCTTTCGTATATTTTCTTTCAACTTGGGAGAATAAATGGCAGCACGTTTTGTAAACTTCCACTCGACAGGTGTGTGTGTGTGCAATGGGTTCGGTGGGGCGAGAGTGTTTTTGGAAATAAACATTTGAAAATCCTGTTACCTGTACTTGAGACTGAGACCGGGATTTTCAATCATCTGTTTCGACATTTATAACTTTTTTATTTTGAAGTGAGAAATTGTGTTATTTCGCCATACCATATCACCTTGTTCGAGGAGTTCCATACGTACACCGTCCACTGGTGAGAATTACTCCTGGGTATGGGGATCGGAAAAATAAAATCAGCTGTAACTTTTGCGGCACACATGCAGGTGTACTTGGTGTCAAAATAACGGGTATCGGAAGTAGTTTACGGCACACTATGTTGGGATGCTGTGCCGCGCTCAGAAATAAACATTTGAGATCGAAACATGAATAATCGACGTGACTCTCGTACATTAAAATGCGTCGAATACTGTTATTTTGCGGTGACATGCATTAGTTTTTGTTCAAGTCAATCACAAAATCTCTCGGAAAAAGATTGGGACAGAAATGGGCAAGATCTGGGCATTTTTTAACTTGCACAGCGGCACAATTTCTACTCCCTACCGAGAAACGTTTTATACTACTCTATGGGCACCGCAGTCTGTGTTTAAAGTACATTCTGCAAGTGTTTTAGTGACAATCCACTCTCCAGATGCATTCACGTTCAGTTTAGTGCATTTATTAGCTTTGCTGATATTTCATAAATACAATTTAGCTTTAGCTGCCAGACTGACATTTTAATACCTGTTCTTTACATATAAATGGCAGCACGTTTTGTAAACTTCCACTCGACTGGTGTGTGTGTGCAATGGGTTCGGTGGGGCGAGAGTGTTTTTTATTTTTTTTTTTTGCAGCATTTAAAAGTGTGACCAAGGGGTGCAGTGTTGGTATTACGGTACTATTACCATAACAGACATGGATCTTATTTTCAGATCCATCATGTGAGGACGTGATACCACGCCAGGAATGAATTTGGAAATAAACATTTGAAAGTCCTGTTACCTGTACTTGAGAATTAGACCGGGATTTTCAATCATCTGTTTCGATATTTATAACTTGATCACGGACATTGTGTGGGCAATGGGTTGGGTGGGTGGAGGGGGTGGGTGGGTGGAGGGGGTGGGTGGGTGGAGCGGACGGTATTTAAAACAACGAGAACAAGTTTTGTCAATCTGACACCAAGAAGTGACATTAACAATATTACATTACAACCACTATAAGCCTTAATATTTACGTTTGTCATTCGGATTTAGTATTGTTTTATTTATTTATCTCTATTTATGTTGATTTTGAATATACAAAGCAATCTGCCGTTGTTCTGGTGTATTTGCTTAATAAATCTTATCTTATCTTATCTTATATATCTGAATAAGTTGAAAAATATTATATTACTGAACATTTGAATTTCCAGTTCTTTATTTACGTCTTTAGCATATTTTCTTTCAACTTGTAAGAATAAATGGCAGCACGTTTTGTAAACTTCTACTCTACGGGTGTGTGAGCAATGGGTTGGGTGGGTGGAGGGGGGGGGGCGGACGGGTGGTACCTGCAGTATTTAAAACAAGTGTAACCAAGGGGTGTTGTTGGTATAACTATAACAGCCATGTACCTTATTTTCAGATGCATCATGTGAGGACGTGCCGCACCAGGAATTTGGAAATAAACATTTGAAAATCCTGATACCTGTACTTGGGAATTATTGGGCCGGGATTTTCATTCATCATTGTCGATACTTATAACTTTTTTATTTTAAAGTGAGAAATTGTGTCCTTTCGTAATACCGTATCACGGTGTGCGCGAAGTCGCATACGTCCATCGCCCGTTGATGCGGCCTATCCCGGAGGGGGGGGGGGGGGGGGGGGTCGACAAGATAAAATCAGCTGTAACTTTTGAACTAATTGCAGCACAGTAGTGTGGTTGGTGTCAAAATGACGGGTATCGGGCGTACTTTACGATACCCTACACAGGGATGCTATGCCGAATTTAGAAATAAACATTTGAGATCAAAACATGAATAATCGCCGCGACTCTCGCGCATTAAAACGCGTGGAATGCTGTTGTCTGGCGATGGCATGCACTCATTTTAATATAAGTCGATCACAAAATCTCTCGAAAAAAGATTGGGACAGAAATGGGAAAGATCTGGGCATTTAACGTACACAACAGTACAATTTCTACCCCCTACCGAGAAACGTCTTTCTTCTACTCAATTTACGCAGCCATTTTAAAATGGCTGAAGCTGAAAGCAGACCTCTAGGTGAGTAGCTAGTGGGCTACGCAGGAGAGTATGCTTTACTGTGTTACACTCAAACCATTTTTAGCATATGAGGTAGAGCAAATAAAAAGATAAAAAGAATGTGGAGGACAAAAGAAGCTGGTTGAAGGTTTTACCTGTGGAGGTTATCGGCGGTGGTTGTAATATTTGTAACGTAGATCAGTGAGGGGCGAGGTGGGAGCGGTGTTACAATTCCTGGATTTCATAAATTAGTGTGATTTTAAATAACAGTTATCTCATGGGGACAATACTGGATAAGAGGTGCCCCCCCCCCCCCCCCCCCCACTGAACCAATTATACTTTAGAATCTTCGTTTTAAAATTCAGTGGGCAAAGGTGAGGGATAGATAATGCATAGGGGGTTCCGTGAGATTATTTCGTTTCAAATACATCCTAAAGAGGAATGGTTGCATACTACTTACCGGATAACTAATCTTAGTTGGGTATTAAACATCATCCACCAGGGGCGATTCTCTACACTCAATTATTACGCCCACTTTTTATATTTTATTTTAACTTGATTTTAGCACCAACCGAAAGGGAGCTTCCTTCCATCAACATAAACCACCTACCAAAAAATCGTGAAAATCTCTCGAAGCATTCTCGAGTTATCGTGCGACGTGTAAAAAATCAACAATTTTCTAAGTAATAAAGTCCCATAACTCTGGAATGACTAATCGACTGTCGCAGATAAATGGAGAAGGTAGCAATTCTCCAGTAGGCTGCCAGCATAACATCCGACAACATGACGGAGTTAGTATAAGCCCAGAGAGGAAGACAATGCACGCACCTCGTGGCAGAAAAACGATTGGTAATACAATCGCCAGTAGCTAGACGAGCGGAAGCAGCACGAATAACAAGACAAATCCATCGAGATATGGATGCTGGAGAGATCTGGTATGTGAGAGAACGCATATCCATCCGGGATAAAGGCGCGAACGCCCCCCCCCCCCAAGCAGAGCAGCGCCCAAGAAAGTGTCAATCTTGGAGTAAACTGCAAAGTCCTAGGCCTTTTCATGGAAAAGAGCTGAACAAGCTTGGAGAGGCAAGGAAGAGTGCCGAAACAATGCTGCCGAAACAATGCGGTACCACATATGAAAAAGGTCTCCGAAGCATGGACGTGTACCCATTGCTGGAGACTCCCAGAAACAAACAGATACCAGAAACTACGTAATCGGTGTGATTGAAGGAGTGACAGAAGCAACAGAGTGATCGCACATCATCGACATAAGAACCTTCCACTGAGCCACAGAGGATAAACCAATGGAGTGTGTGCCTCCTTGAAGAAGAAAAGCAACTCCACTGCTCGTCTCTAAAAACCTTTACGGGGGAGACAGGACCCGATAAAAGACATGCGCGAAGGCACAATGAAGTCGGGCCAACAGGAAACCTCCTCGGGCGACTTTGGCAAAGAAAGTCGCGACGTAGAGGGAGACATGCCGGAACCGCCGCTAAGAGAGAGCGGAGCAGATTGATCCACACCCACCGAGAAGACAGGGGTGTGATCGAAAGGATTCGACGACTGCAGGTTCATATATGGGCTAGAACCTGAGGCAGAATCGGAACCGACAGGAAGGCGTAGCCGACAAAGCCATTCCAAAGGAGGGCCAGAGCGTCCACGGCGAAAGCCAGAGCATCTGGACACGGGGACACGAAAGTGTCCACCTGATGGTTCCAACGAGTCGCAAAGAGATCGATGTGGGGACGACCCCAGAGATCACAAAGAGACTGGAACACCGCTATGTGGAGCATCCACTCGGTGAAAAAGAACCTGCCCCGTCGGGACAGGGAGTCGGCTAGGACGTTCAGACGACCGGGAATGTGACAAACAACCACCCCGGCGTTGAAGATCCCGAGCCAATTCGTACATTGGAACCGAGCGCGTGCCGCCCTGGTTCCGAATGTAAGCAACCACTGTCGAATTGTCGGACAACAGAAGGACCTGGCGATTCGACAGGTCAGGAATCCACTGCCTGAAACCCAGAAGAATAGCAAGAAGCTCCTTCTGGTTGATGTGTAGAGCTGCCTGATCCTGTTCTCACATCCCGTGAAGGGAAAGACCTAGAGGATCCAACGTCGCACCCCATCCGAGATCGCTGGCATCTGCAGTCAGAACGCGATCGGACGTGGGTAAGTCCAACGGGACACCCTGCGTAATCCACTGAACATTCGTCCAGTGGAGAAGGTGAGGATGAAGAGATTCTGGTAACTGAAGCACCAGACCCAGAGAATCGACATTCGGCCTCCAACAACTGAGCAGAAAGTGTTGGAGAGGTCTGATATGCAGCCGACCTTGAGGAATGAGATCCGTCACCGAACCGCAGAGACCGAGCAGCCGGAGAAAACCCCGTGCTGTCGCGGATGTGGACTGGGAACAGAGTCAGAGCAAAAGCTGAGAGAATCACAGCCCTGGCCTGGGGAATCGATATTCTGCCTCCAACGACTGAGCAGAAAGTGTTGGAGAGGTCAGATATGCAGCCGACCTAGAGGAATGAGATCCGTCACCGAACCGCAGAGACCCAGCAGCCGGAGAATACTCTGTGCTGTCCCGGATGTGGACTGGAACAGAGTCAGGGCAAAAGCTGAGAGAATCACAGCCCAGGCCTGGGGAACCGTCACCGTATTGAACTGAGTGCGGAAGGCCATCCCCAGATGACAATACGACTGGGAAGGGACCAGATCCGACTTCTCGTTGACTCTGAATCCTAGCGACGTGAGCAAGTTCAACATAGTGTCGACATCCAACTCGAGTAAGGCAGCATTGGAATGCCTCTGGAGGATATCGTCTAGATATGCCGAGGTAGTCACCCTGGACTGTGTGCGATGGAAGGCTATCACGTGCGACATCAGTAGGGTGAAGGCCCAAGGAGCCAGATTGAGGTCGAAAGGCATGGCCTTGAATGGTAAACTCGCCCCAGAAAAGCGAACCTGAGATACTTCCGCGACGCCTGATGAATCGGATCGCGAAAGTAAGCGTCTCGCAGGTCGATGCTGGAAGCGAAATCTCCCTGGTGAATGGAACGGCGGACCGACCTGAAAGTCTCCACACTGAACTTGGGAGCAATGATAGACTGATTCTGGATACTCAGATCGATAACCGGTCGGAGTCGGCCGTCCTTCTTCGGCACCAAGAACAGGAGGGATTAAAACCCCACTGACTGAATGTTCTTGACGACCTTGATCGCCCCCTTTGCCAGGAGATTGTCTATCTCCGTGGACAAAAGTTCCCGACGTAAAACGTCTGAAGGAACTGTGGTTGGAAGAGGCACCCTGGACAGAGTGTGGTGCCTCCGGAAGGATATTCGCAGCCCGGACCGAACAACATCTAACACCCAAGGATCGGATGTGATGGTGGCCCAACGGTCTGCAAATTCTGATATCCTTCCTCTAACCTGGGACGAATCGAGGCGAGGACCTTCAGTTCGAGCCCCGACGAGGCCGCGAGAGGAGAAACCACCTCCTCTACTGAATGAAGAATCCTGGGACTTCCCTCTAGCCTGCCGACGCTTACCCTTACCCCGTGAGTAAGTAGAAGCTGTGGCAGAAGGACCAGCCCTTTGCTTCGCAGAGGAAGCAGAAGTGTACTTGTTAGGCTTTGAACGGCCCCTGACTCCCCTAGAAGGCTGACGAAGCAGCAGCTGATCTTTGGAATGACGCAGGACGTCATCCCGGACCGTCGACACGGAACCATGGAACAGTAGCGGACCTGCCAAAGAAGCAGATCGAAGAGCAGCGCGCTGCCCCTCGGGAAGGGATCGGCCTGTGACCAGCACAGAGCCCTTTCGAACTAGTTCCAAAATAGCCGTGTCACGGGCATGCGTGTGAGTAAGATGCATTAGCGCATTGGACAGCACAAGCAAAGGAGCCTGTACATCGTCAAACCTATCTGGAGGCAGATAAGCAGCTACGGCAGAGGCGACGTGATCGGAGAGAGAAAGCATACCCAGCATTTCTCTCGATACGCCCAACATGGACTCCAGAGTCGTCATAGGAATGACGGCAGACTTGGAAAGCCCGAAGGAATTGGAGTCCCGATTCAAAACCTTCAAAGTCTGGCAGACTGACGGATTGGCGAAATCGTAGTAACAATAACGCACCGGAGGCAAAAAGGTGTCAACCCTGGTGAAGAGCGGAGCCTTCATAGCCTTGAAACTTAGCTTAGCGTCCAAGGCTGAAAATGCTTCAACCACCTGTACTGACTAGCACGGTCAAAGACGCCTAGAAGCAAGTTGCTCCACAGACTGTAGGCGCGCGATCGATGATCGCAGCCTGGCTGACACTGTCGGCTGGTTTGAGATCCGGAAGGAACCTAAACACAAAGTCAAGATCTGCCCCAAATCAGAAGACTGCTGGCTCTCGACATCAAGGATGTCTGACTCCTTCCCGGAGTGGGCAAACCAGCCGACGCCTCCCATGGTGTAGGCACACCAGGGGGATCAGAAAGCGGCCTGTTTCCAATCCCGGGAGGCGGCGCCATTGGGGCGCCTGGAAACCACTCGCTGGAAGCAACGGGAAGGCTCTTGGACAGAACCTCACCTCACTGCCCGTAGCGGCCGGTTCGACATCGGGACGAACCAGCAAAGTGGCTTCACACCTGACCCTCTTAACCAGCGAAGGGTCACGATCCTCCAATACACCCGAAAGGGGCGACTGACGGCAGCCGAAACATCTGAGGGCAGACGTGTATAGGGTTACGACACACCCAGAGGATCAACATAGCGGGAACTCAGGAGAGTCGTCCGCGGACCTCTGCGGTGCACAAGGTCCAGGCTGCACAGAAGGCGTTGGTCCAGCAAAACTGGCCGTGTGACCAGAATGAGTGGACGGAAACGCCAATGACACAACTGTGGTACTCGATGGCGCAGAGACCACAGTAGAGGGTTCGGCCGGCAGCCACTTCCAACTTCGCCGAGTTGAAGTCAGGGAAGGCTGAGGCCGATACCCCACGTCTACACTACCAGACACCGCTGCAGACCCCTGCAGGTATAAAACTGCTCTGCTCAACGGCTGAGAGGACACAGCATGGGGTTCAGTCGGCAGCCACTTCCGACTTCGCCGAGTTGAAGTCGGGAAAGGCTGAGGCCGATAACCCACAACCACACTACAGACATCCCTGCAGGCCCTTGCAAGGATAAGCCGAGGCCGGCTAAAAACGGTGCCCGATGACGTTGTAGACGGAACAGCAAAAGCAGCGAATACGACGGGAGCTGTTGGAACTGGCGGAAAAGGAGAGAGAGCCACCTTGCTCGGCCTCCAAAGGAGGAGTCACAACCCTAGTGACAGCCTCAGATGTCGACTTGAGAAGGCGCATTGTCCCGGAACCAGGCATCTCTTCACCAGAAATCCAACAGCCCCCGCAGTATCCACCACGGTAAAAAAACTGCACATCCCCCACGGATGGGGTGTAACTCTCACCAGGCGTGGTCGAGTCGGGAGACCCCGAAACGAGAGCGCCCCCCCCCCCCCGCGGGTGCGGGAGGAGCTGCACATCCCCCACGGAGGGGGTATAACTCACATCAGACGTGGTCGAGTCGGGAGGCCCCGAAACGACAGCGATCCCCACTCCCGCGGGTGCGGGAGGAACAGCCACGAAAACGCACCAAAGGCGAGGGCAAAAGGAATTGCCCTAAATGAACCGAACAGGACCTAAATGAACCGAACAGGAAATAACAAGAGGTGAGAGCAGTAGAAGAAAAAGGTGAACTCAACAGATACAGAAAGTAGAAGAACACTCTCAACTACGAGAGAAGGTGACAGAAAAAATAACCGGTTGGTACATGACAGAACCCAGACGGCCGACAGGGACCTAAAAAACAGAAATTCAGCCCTCAACAGAGTGAAGAAATCCCGTCCAGACAGTCCCTCATTGACACCTAACTCCAACAACAATAATACAATTTATCATGCTTCCTTGGCCCAGGCACTAAATCCCAACTGTCCACGTGGGGGCACGGTGGCGCTGTGTACAGTGCCGTATTAACCCATGGCCGGTCACCTAGGCTTTTAGGTACTTCTTTTAGGGTTTCTTTGGGCCCCCTCCGGTACTTCAATTTTTCACCCCACTTCAGCTGACAGCCTGACCCTGGTACGGTGGACTCTATGCTGCAGTACATAGCCCTATACCCATTTTGCGGGTCTCAGTCCTGAAGAATTCTACTCACGACTTGACATATTATTTAAATAAGCATTAAAATGATGTACTGTATATAAATATATATATAGTGTACTTACGATAGTATATATATGGATAAATACATATGTACATGTATCGCTACGGCGCAGAATGCAAAGTGCCTTTAACCACTGGAGCTCTAAGGAGTTGGTAACAGTGCCTCAGCAAAGAAAAAAAAAAAAAAAAAAAAAAAAAAATTGGCGGGTCCCCTAGGCTTCAGCCTAGTCAGCCTTATGAATAATACACCCTTGGCTGTGTACTACTGAGGCCTACTGCACGTCGATGGTTCACTTGTCTTCAACCAATGCTAACCCTGCTTGTGTGGAGTTAATAAGATGGGGGGGGGGGGGGGGTTGGTGTAAGTTAGTCTGGCTGTCAAAAATGTCATTAAACCCCAATAAATAAATAAATAAATAAATAAATAAATAAATAAATAAATAAATATAGGCCTCAGGGGTCCTTAATCGGCCACCTGATAAAACTCTTTGAATAAGGATTTAAGATCATATTCAGCATCAAAATGTTAATATAGTTAATCTAATTTAGTTAGGAGAGTGTGGGGTGACGAAGGGTGGGGATGAAGGATCTGTTGGGTGAATTGTTTTTTTTTTTTTTTGTTGTGTAAAATCACTCAAACCCCTTCAAAATTCATTTTGAATCCAAACCAGAAAGAATAACCCAGTTGATTAGACCCCCCCCCCCCCCCCCCCCCCACCCACCGAAACAATCCAGCCTAACACTTTGAACAAACATTAAACTAGGAGTTATATTAATGCCATATACCAAATATCAAACGATACTGTAGCCTGGTGGATTTAAAGGAGATTTTTTCAAGAATATTCCTCATGTTGCACCAAGTTACAGAGCCCATATATGAGCCCAGGGATTTGATTTGAACAAACCTGAATCTCACCACACCAAGGATGTCAATACTATGTAACAAAGAATCTGACTTGTAACTGTGAATAACATTTTTTAAAGAATAGTCCTTAGATTGCACTGAGTTAAAAGTTGGGATCCCACAGAGAACCCAAATATGACTCAGGGGATTTGATTTGAACAAACTGAACTCTGAACCTCCAAAGGTTGCTGAATATCAAATATCAAAAGATTCAGACTGGTGGATCTGAAAGAGATTTTCAAACGAATTTCCCCATATTGCACTAAGTTCAAATTTAGGTTGCCACAGGGAGCCCAAATATGAACCCAGAGACTTGATTTGAACAATCTGGAATCTGACTGAATATTCCTCATATTGCATAAGTTCATATTTCGGTTCCCACAAGAAGCTCAGAGTTTAACCTCAGGGACTTGATTTGATAACCTTTACCCAACATAATGGCCAAAACTGGCTAGTGCTATTCACAAAAATCGCCAACTAATTTTCATTATTTTTTCACTTTTTGTCTTCAAAACATAGCTTATGACCCCTCATTGGAATGAGCTCATTCCAATGAGGTGTCATAAGCTATGTTTCTGACGCGAAAAAATTAGTTGTTCAAGAATTTTATTTGCAAGTGTCGTCTGCCTTTTGTGTTAGGTAAAGGGTGTAAATTGAATCTGAACCTCTAAGCATACTACAAACCAAATATGAAAAGATTCTGACCGGTAGATCTGAAGAAGATTTATAACAATTTTCCTCAACTAAGTTAAAGTTCCGAGTTCCAATCGGGACCCAAATAAGACCCCAGGGTCTTCATTTGAATAAACTTGAATGTCACCCCAATTGGGGTGTTACATACCCAATATCAACTGGTGATAAATCGGAAGAAGATTTTTAAAGAATATTCCTCATATTACATGAAGTTAAAATTCAGGCTCCGATGGGGACCTCAAATATCTCTCTAGCGACTTGATTTGAAAAAGATTTGAAAAAAAAAATTGTCATATTGGACTGATTAAAAATTTGGGTTCCCATAGGGAGCCCAAATATGAACCCAGGGACTTGATTTGAAAACACTTGAATCTCCCCTTACTAAGGATGCTGCATACCCAGAATCAAAATATTCTGACGGATGGATCTGAGGAAGATTTTTAACCCTTTTAACCAATGCAGACTATATCAAAATTTATTATTTTAAATATCATTTTTTAAAATTTTTCAAACAATTTCAACAAAACCATATCATGGGACCCCTCATTGGAATGAGCTCGTTCCAATGAGGGGCAACATGATATGATTTTGTTGAAATGTTTTGAAAAATAGTATTTTTTCAGCTGCAGAATTTGTATATTACATGGGTGGATGTGTCCGATTCGTTGGGTAAAGGGTTAAACAATATTCTTCATATTACACCAATTTAAATTTCAAGCTTCCACAGAGAACTCAAATATTACTCCAGTGACTTCATTTGAACAAACTTTAAGCTCCCCCCCCCCCCCCCCCCCCCCCCCCCCCCCCCCCCAAAGATGCAGTATACCAAATATCAAGAGATTTTGACTTGCAGATCTGAAGAAGATTTTTCAATACATTTCCTCATATTGCACAAAGTTAAAATTGGGTTCCAGTAGGGAGCCAAAATGACTCCAGGGACTTGTACTGAACAAACCTGAACTGACCCCTCTAAGGATGTTGTGTACCAAGTATTAAAAGATTCTGATTGGTTGTTCTGGAGAAGTTTTTTTAATTTAAAAAAATAATTGTGGGGGTGCTAACAGAATTTTGCCCTTTTTGGTGCCATTTGTTAGTGTGGCAACTTTTTTGAACAAACTTCGATTGGCATATAAGGAACATGCAAATCAACTTGGTTCAATTCGGCCCAGACATTTATCAGGAGAAGTCAATAATGTAAAGTTCATGCTGGACAGATGATGGACGACTGGACAACAGACAGAAAGTGATCACTTAAGCTCTGCATGACTTTCAGTCAGATGAGTTAAAAAAAACAAAAAGAACAAGAGGCCCCATGGAGCCTGAGGAGCTCACCTGAACGAAGTTGTTTAAAGAAGGAATTAATTAGCATCTTTGGCTAGTTAACACCACAGAGGAATGAAGTTATTTAATTATTTGTAACTCTATTGTCCATGGCAGATGATTTTTTTCTTCTAATATTGGGATGCTATCACAGAAATAATGTCCAGATTTCCAGTAATGCAAAACTGGCGAGTCCACATATCAACCTTGGGACTTGCCTTGAACAAACATGACCTCCTTCCCCTCCACCCTATACCAAATATCAATAGATTCTGAATGGTGGATCTGAAGAAGGAGATTTTTTAAAGAGTATTTATCATATTACACTAAGTTAAAACTTGGGCCACCACAGTGAGCCCAAATATGAATACAGGGACTTAATTTGAACAAACGTGAATCTGAGCTCAATAAAGAGCCCAAATATTAACCCAGAGACTTAGTTTGAACAAACTTAGATCTGACCTCCCTTAGGATGCCTTATACCAAATATCAAACGATTCTGACTGGTGGATCTGAAGAAGATTTTTAATGGTTATTTCCATGTTGCACAAAGTTAAAATTAAAGCTCCCATATAGAAGAAGAAATTTGAATCCAATCCCTGTAAGGATTTTGCATACCATATATCAAAAGATTCTGACTGGTGCTTCTGGAGAAGAGTTTTAAAGATTACTCCCCAAACAGGACTAACCCAGGGACTTGGTTTGAACAAATTATGATTTGACCTCCCCAAGGATGCTGTATACCAAATATCAAAAGATCCTGACTGGGGGTCTGAAGAAGATGATTTTTAAAGATTATTCTCCATATTGCACTAAGTGAAAAGTTATTCTCCATATTGCACTAAGTTAAAATTCACAGGATTGAACCAGGAAGCCCAAATATTAACTGAGGGACTTGCTTTGAACTAACTTGAATCTGGCCTTCGTAATAATGATGTATACCAAATATTAAAAGATTCAAACTGAGAGTTCTGAAGAAGATTTTGAGAGATTTTTTCCCCATATGGCCCAAACTTAAAATTTGGGCTTCTGTATTGAACCCAAATACGAACACAGGGGCTTAACTTTAACAAACTTGAATTCCATCCCCCTACCCCATGGATGTTGTATGCCAAATATCAAAAGATTCCATGGTTCTGAAGATGGCAATTTGTTTACCATTCTATTCTACTGGCCCTAAGGATGCTTCATACCAAATAACAGTTCTCTGCATGGTTTGAGAAAGATAGGCGCTTGAACATATTTCGATTTGTAGCTCCTGGGGTGTCTACGGGGATGCATGAAAATTTTTTTTTTGAGGGTTCAAGCACTCATGACTCAATAATACCACATTCCAAATTTGGTTGAAATTGGCTCATCGTATCTGATACAGAAACTTTGGGCAGGGCCTATAAACTTTGCCCTCCCGTTACAAAGGCAAATATTGCTCTATGATCTTCGTTTGAACAAATCTGATGCTACACCTCAAAAGTAAACTGAAAAAAGATAATAAAACAGAAAAAAACAGGAGAGAAAAAACCATGCCATATTTGACGACCAAAGATGCTAAGAAGAGAGACAACATTCTTTATTAGTTATCAGAATCGAAATAAACATCCAAAATAGTGAATTGGAGACAGACGACTGGGCGATATCAAAATGAGACGAGGCATGAGCAACATATATTCGGACCCATGATCCAAATGCAAGAGAAAGCTAAGAATGAGATTGTAGAAGAATGAAGGTCTATCAGACAATTTCCCCGATAGACATGCCGACAAGTTTTGGGATGTGACAACCATTACTTATTCCCAGTTCCTTATTCAAGTTTCATTATCAACAAAATTTTATTGGTTGATATCGAATGTCGGATAAGGAACTGGGAATAAGTAACAATTGTCACATCCATGACAAGTTTATCTACTTTCTCTCCTCTAAAAATTGAGACTGACGACCACAGCTGTGTCGCTTGAAGCAAAGTCAGCAGATTCAAAATCGATTCCAATGCTCTAGAAGATACAAGTCAAACTTACCTCCAATTATAAAATAATAATATTCCCCAAACACGGATTCGACTTAAGATTTTCGTCAAGGAAAACTATACATAGGTAATAAGGAAGTACAATTAAACCTTTACCCAACGCAGACGATATAAAAATTTATTATTTTAAATATCATTTTTTGAAATTTCAGCTGCTGAATTTGCATATTACGTGGGCGGATGTGGCTGATTCGGTGGGTAAAGGGTTAAACTGCAATAATCTTATCAGCCACGGACAAGAATACAAAGGTACCCTGGGACTTACGACATTTGCTCGTGTTGAGTAAACACATGACAGATGGTTATGAGGAAGAAGATCACCAATCTTATGGTGGTATTCTACTCAATACCAGTGCTATGAAGAAAAATAATGATCTAAAGGAGGCGAAACTTAAGTCGAGTCAAGCTTACAAGAGGAAGGAGACAGAAAAACTCATTTTTTGAGCTCTACAACATACAAATTTTTTTTTAAAAATCCCAACGCATTTTAATTTTTGACCTTATAACCTCTTATGACATCACCTCTGAATTTTGGTCATAAGGACTGGAATTTCCTTGGACATTACCAGATTTTTAGATATCGTTTTTTGTCAGAGATTATATTCCCAAAATTTCAAAAGTCTGAGGCTTAAAGTGATCTTGAAACTAAAAGATTTATTTACTTATTTATTTATTGGTGTTTAAGGTCACATACTTATGCACAATGGCTAATCATGACTGTGACAGTTTTACAGGTGGAGGAAGCCTTAGAGAACCACCGAGCAACGACGAGCAGCTGCCAGCTCCCCAACATCATAACTCTGCACTGCAGCACAGGCAGGGTTAGATTGGTTGAAGACATGCACACCATCGACATGCAGTACGTCTCAGTACACGTCGTCATCGTGCCCCCATGTGGACAATCAGGGTTAAGTGCCTTGCCCAAGGACACAACGTGGGAGTATGAATTGATCGCTCAGACGGTCACCCATCTGAGGACTAACTGGGCTCAACATTGCTTAACTTCGTTGATCTGACGAGAACCGGTCACCACAATGCCATCACCCCCCCCCCCCCCCCCCCCCCCCCCCCCCCCACACACACACACTTAAAGCTAAAAGATAAAACAAGTACAACATTGATTGCAGGCGATCAGACTCTAGTCCCCCACGGTGGATGGTCTGTTCTATAAAATATGCAAAATATTTTTTAGGCCTGTTGGGCATTTAAAAAATAAGTTGCACGTTCTGAAATGGACAAAATATTTCAACAGCCAGTGGAAATTGAAGTCCTCTCTCTCCCACCATGTATCTGTTCTCAGGCACCTACCATTTAACAACAGGAATAACAATGAAATCCTTCATTATTGCATTTTTATTAAAAAATTATTCACGTGCATCATCCTCCT
The DNA here is from genome assembly GCA_031216915.1 of Pictodentalium vernedei. Lineage (NCBI taxonomy): Eukaryota > Metazoa > Mollusca > Scaphopoda > Dentaliida > Dentaliidae > Pictodentalium > Pictodentalium vernedei. Next base: position 129,390,603 of record CM062289.1, read on the forward strand.
ATTATGTGTCACCAATGGTATAAATATGAAAGTACCGTCTTGAAGCATCTATCTATTAGATACAGGTGGTAACCGTACAATAGGAACACAAAAAAATCAATGAAATGGTCGTCCTTTGGCCATTCTAAAATTTTTTTCCAAAAACTTTTGACATGCATCATCCTCCTAGCATCTCTGGCCAATGTTAGAAATCCTCCTAGTATCTCTGACCAATGTTGGAAGTCTAAAAGTAATAGCTCGAAACATGTCTACAATAAAGGTGATAACGTCAAATATGGCAAAAAAATTTACAATGAAAGTGTCAATGACACTGTAGCTCAACTTGTCAAGACATGTACCTGTATAGTATGTGACACAACAATGACAAACATCTAGGTAATGACCTGATAACAAAGGTACATATAAAGTATTGTAACGGTCTGTACATAAATACTAACTGTAGCCTGTAACAAATGTATAGGTAAAGTATTGTAAAGGTGGGTGACAGTCAGATGCTAAACTAGAAAAGAAATCTTTGAGTCCCAGAGTGAGTCTGACTGAACCCCAAAATATTTGTTCTCATAGCACAGTGATAACAAAGGCACCCCAAAACACACTCATTCCTGTCCCAAGATGAAAACAAAGGTACCCAAGAAGTTTTGTGAAGATCAGTTCATAAATACGAGCTGTATAGAAGTTGTGACAAAAAACTGATTGGACCTAATTTTGGTACAAAATGGCCACTGGCAGCCATCTTGAATTTTGGACCGCACTCCGAAACACTCGTTCTCGTCCCAAGGTGATAACAAAGGTACCCAAGAAGTTTCGTGAAGATCGGTTGATAAATACAGCCTCTAGCCTGAGCCGTATTGACATGTGCACTTAAAGTGTATAAGTAGCACTAAATAAATCAAAATTCATCTAATTTGCATAATTTCTGCACGAGAAAAAAACCCGTACTGTATGTGATGTATTCCATTTTACTAAACATTCATACAAAAATTTATTCAAATCAGAACTTTCATACAGATGTTCTGTACAAAAGACTGATTGCACTAATTTTGGTACAAAATGGCTGCTGGTGGCCATCTTGAATTTCGCACCACACCCAAAAACACCCGTTCTCATCCCACGGTGATAACAAAGGTACCCCAGAAGTTTCGTAAAGATCGGTTCATAAATGCGGCCTCTAGCCTGAGCCGTATAGAAGTTGTGTACAAAAAACTGATTAGACCTAATTTTGGTACAAAATGGCCACTGGCAGCCATCTTGAATTTTGGACCGCACTCAGAAACACTCATTCTCGTCCCAAGGTGATAACAGAGGGACCCAAGAAGTTTTGTGAAGATCGGTTGATAAACACAGCCTCTAGCCCGAGCTGTATTGACATGTGTACTTACTGTGTGATAGTTGCACTGAAAAAATCAAAGTTCATCTAATTTGCATAATTTCTGCATGAGAAAAAAAACCGTATTATATGTGATGTATCCCATAGTACTAAACATTCACACAAAAATTTTTTCAAATCAGCGCTTTCATATGGAAGTTCTGTGCAAAAATCTGATTGCACCTAATTTTGTACAAAATGGCTGCCATTGGCCATCTTGAATTTTGGACCGCACCCAAAAACACTCGTTCTCGTCCCATGGTGATACCAAAGGTACCCAAGAAGTTTCGTAAAGATCGGTTTATAAATTCGGCCTCTAGCCCGAGCCGTATTGGCATTTGTACTTACAGTGCTGAAAGTAACACTAAATACATCAAAGTTAGTCTAATTTGCATAATTTACGTACGAGAAAAAAAAACCTATTATATGTGATGTACCCCATGGTACTAAACATTCATACAAAAAATTATTCAAATCAGCGCTTTCATATGGAAGTTCTGTGCAAAAATCTGATTTCACCTAAGTCTGTACAAAATGGCCGCCAGCAGCCAACCTGAATTTCGGATCGGACCCAAAAACACTCGTTCTCGTCCCATGGTCATAACAAAGGTATTCAAGAAGTTTCGTAAAGATCGGTTCATAAATACGGCCTCTAGCCCTAGCCGTATTGAATTGTTGATGGACAGACGGACGACTTGTCATGGCATAAGCTCAAATTTGGCTTCGCCAAAGTTGAGCTAACAAAAAAAGTCTGTCATTCAGCCATCTTGAATTTTTTTTCAAAAGATTTCGGCCATCTTGAATTTAGAAAAAAAAATTTCGATGTGCATCACCCTCCTAGCATCTCCGACCAATGTTAGAAATCTGAAAGTAATAGCTCAAACTATGTCTAAGATACAAGTGGTAACGTCAAATATGGCAAAAAAATAACAACAAAAATGGCTGCCATATGGCCATCTTGAATTTTTTTTTCAAAAGATTTTGGCATGCATCATTCTCCTATGGTGTCTGACAAATGCTGAAAATTTAAAACTAATATCTCAAAACATCTCCAAGATATGGGTGATAACGTCACTTGAGAATGCAAAAAATGAACAAAAATGGCCCGGCCATCTTGAATTTTTTTTTTTCAAAAACTTTTGGCATGCATCATCCTCATAGCATCCATGAACAATGTTAGAAACCTGAAACAAATATATTAAAACATGTCTAAGATACAGGTGGTAACATCAAATGAAGCAAAAAATTATGAAAAAAATGGCCACCGGTCGGCCATCTTGAATTTTTTTTTCAAAAAGTTTTGACGTGCATTGTCCTCCTATTATGTGTCACCAATGGCATAAAAATGAAAGTACAGCATCGAAGCATCTATGAGATACAAGTGGTAACATAAACTAAGATACAGGTGGTAACGTCAAATATAGCAAAAAAAATGAGAACAAAAATGGCTGCCATTCGGCCATCTTGAATTTTTTTTTCAAAAGATTTTCACATGCATCATCCTCTTATGATATCTGACAAATGTTGATAATTTAAAACTGATATCTCAAAACATTTCTAAGGTTCGGGTGATAACGTAACTTGAGAATGCAAAAATAGGCCGATGAAATCATCAGATGTGTACCCATACACGCAACTAGTAGAAAGCTGTATGACAGTGAGCCACCATGGATGCCGACATTATGTACACCATACAAGGTATGGGTACATATAGAAATGGATTGGAGGAGTGTCTAATTTGATGGATAAAGGGTTAATATTTCCAGATCAAATTATCAGATTTACATAAAAAAACTATACAGCACAGCACATCAGTAACCTGAATAAATATATAAAGTAATATGACAATCGGATTGATACTTTTTGAGTTATCTCATGCCAAAGGGATTGGAGGAATTTTCAATTTGAAGGATAAAGGGTTAATATCTCCGGATCAAATTATCAGATTAACACCAAAAACTATACAGCTCAGTACACCAGTAACCTGAACACAAATATAAAGTAACTTGACAATCCAAGCAATATTTTTCAAGTTATTGAATGCCAAAGGGATTGGAGGAATTTTCAATTTGAAGGATAAAGGGTTAATATCTCAGGATTAAACTATCAGATTTACACCAAAAACTGTACAGCTTGGCACATCAGTAACCTGAACACAAATATAAAGTAACTAGACAATCCAAGCAATATTTTTCAAGTTATCGAATGCCAAAGGGATTGGAGGAATTTTCAATTTGAAGGATAAAGGGTTAATATCTCGGGATCAAATTATCCGATTTACACCAAAAACTATACAGCTCGGCACATCAGTAACCTGAACACAAATATAACAATATAAAGTAACTTGACAATCCAAGTAATACTTTTCAAGTTATCGAATGCCAAAGGGATAGGAGGAATTTTCAATTTGAAGGATAAAGGGTTAATATCTCAGGATCAAAATAACAGATTTATACCAAAAACTATACAGCTCGGCACATCAGTAACCTGAACACAAATATAAAGTAACTTGACAATCCTAGCAATATTTTTCAAGTTATCGAATGCCAAAGGGATTGGAGGAATTTTCAATTTGAAGGATAAAGGGTTAATATCTCAGAATCAAATCATCAGATTTACACCAAAAACTATACAGCTCGGCAAATAAGTAACCTGAACACAAATATAAAGTAACTAGACAATCCAAGCAATATTTTTCAAGTTTCAAGTTATCGAATGCCCAAGGGATTGGAGGAATTTTCAATTTGAAGGATAAAGGGTTAATATCTCAGGATCAAATTATCATGTTTAAACCAAAAACTATACAGCTCGGCACATCAGTAACCTGAACACAAATATAAAGTAACTTAACAATCCAAGCAATACTTTTCAAGTTATCGAATGCCAAAGGGATTGGAGAAATTTTCAATTTGAAGGATAAAGGGTTAATATCTCAGGATCAAAATAACAGATTTACACCAAAAACTATACAGCTTGACACATCAGTAACCTGAACACAAATATAAAGTAACTTGACAATCCTAGCAATATTTTTCAAGTTATCGAATGCCAAAGGGATTGGAGGAATTTTCAATTTGAAGGATAAAGGGTTAATATCTCGGAATCAAATCATCAGATTTACACCAAAAACTATACAGCTCGGGCAAATCAGTAACCTGAACACAAATATAAAGTAACTAGACGATCCAAGCAATATTTTTCAAGTTATCGAATGCCAAAGGGATTGGAGGAATTTTCAATTTGAAGGATAAAGGGTTAATATCTCAGGATTAAATTATCCGATTTACACCAAAAACTATACAGCTTGGCACATCAGTAACCTGAACACAAATATAAAGTAACTTCACAATCCAAGTTATATTTTTCAAGTTATCGAATGCCAAAGAAATGGATATGGACGCCGGACGGACAGATGGACAGACGGCCGGACAAAGGATGGACGAACGACAGATGGTCACCCTGGACGCCGGCATTATGTGTACCATACATAGTATGGGTACACATAAAAAATGAACAAAAATGGATGTCATTCGGCCATCTTGAATTTTTTTTTCAAACAATTTTGACGTGCATCATCCTCATAGCATCTATGAACAATGTTAGAAACCTGAAGCAAATATATCAAAACGTCTAAGATACAGGTGGTAACATCAAATGAAGCAAAAAATGATGTCAAAAATGGCTGCCAGTCGGCCATCTTGAATTTTTTTTCAAAAATTTTTGACGTGCATCATCCTCCAATAATGTGTCACCAATGGTATAAAAATGAAAGTACAGCATCGAAGCATATATGAGATACAGGTGGTAACATAAATGAGGACAGACAGGCAGACAGACAGACGGAGTGCAATCCAATAGTCCCCCAAAACGGTAAAACCGTGGGGGACTAATAACCGTAAAAGATTAAAAATGGCATTGGTGGCGGGGACATTTTAATTCCAAAATTTAGTGTGCACAATTTCAGGTACCCATCAACGATATGTGAAGTTTCATAGTTGTGTAATATAATATAAGTGCTGAGATAATGACATAACAAAAGTAGCGTTTTTACTAAAAATAGTCTAAAATTGAAGTCAAGTAAAAACATCAGAAATGGCAATAAGTGGAACCCCCCCCCCCCCCCCCCACCACCCCAAAAAAACCACCTACCTCCTATTTTTATGAGCTTTACAACTTACTAAAATTTCATGAAAATCTGTCAACATTTCATTTTTTGTGATGTTGACGTGAATTACATCACCCAAAAATTTACCTATAACTGTTGATAATTTGCCAGATCAGTACACATTTTTTTATATGGTCTTTGGAGGAGATGATCTATCCAAAATATGCAGAAGAATTGTTTGATACAGGAGCTGATATTAAAAGATGGAGAAAAATGTTAAAGGTGCCGTTACTTTGGCTAAAGGTTGGATATCAGAAAATGAATGCCTAATTGTATGACCAAGGACCAAATTGTATTTTCTAGTTATGACTTTAAGTGTGTAATGAAAGTGTCAATGACACTGTAGCTCAACTTGTCAAGACAAAGACATGTACATGTATAGTATGTGACACAGCAATGACAAACATCTGGGTAATGACCTGATAACAAAGGTACATATAAAGTAGTTTAACGGTCTGTACATAAATACTGACCGTTGCCTGTAACAAATGTATAGGTAAAGTATTGTAAAGGTGGGTGACAGTCAGATGCTAAACTAGAAAAGAAATCTTTGAGTCCCAGAGTGAGTCTGACTGAACCCCAAAATATTTGTTCTCATAGCACAGTGATAACAAAGGCACCCCAAAACACACTCATTCCTGTCCCAAGATGAAAACAAAGGTACCCAAGAAGTTTTGTGAAGATCAGTTCATAAATACGAGCAGTATAGAACTTGTGACAAAAAACTGATTGGACCTAATTTTGGTACAAAATGGCTACTGGCAGCCATCTTGAAATTTGGACCGCACCCAGAAACACTCATTCTCATCCCAAGGTGATAACAAGGGTACCCAAGAAGTTTTGTGAAGATCGGTTCATAAATACAGCCTCTACCCTGAGCCATATTGACATGTGTGCTTACATTGTGTAAGTAGCACTGAATAAATCAGAGTTCATCTAATTTGCATAATTTCTGCACAAAAAAAAACCCCTTACAATATGTGATGTATTCCATGTTACTAAACATTCATACAAAAATTTATTCAAATCAGAACTTTCATACAGAAGTTCTGTACAAAAGACTGATTGCACTAATTTTGGTACAAAATGGCTGCTGGTGGCCATCTTGAATTTCGCACCACACCCAAAAACACTCGCTCTCATCCCACGGTGATAACAAAGGTACCCAAGAAGTTTCGTAAAGATTGGTTCATAAATATGGCCTCTAATCTGAGCCGTATAGAACTTGTGTACAAAAAAGTGATTAGACCTAATTTTGGTACAAAATGGCCACTGGCAGCAATCTTGAATTTTAAACCGCACACAGAAACACTCGTTCTCGTCCCAAGGTGATAACAAAGGTACCCAAGACATTTCGTGAAGATCAGTTCATAAATACAGACTCTAGCCCGAGCTGTATTGACATGTGTACTTACTGTGTGTAAGTCGCACTGAAAAAATCAAAGTTCATCTAATTTGCATAATTTCTGCACAAGAAAAAAACCTGTATTATATGTGATGTATCCCATGGTATTAAACATTCACACAAATATTATTCAAATCAGCGCTTTCATATGGAAGTTCTGTGCAAAAATCTGATTGCACCTAATTTTGTACAAAATGGCTGCCATCGGCCATCTTGAATTTCGGACCGGACCCAAAAACACTCGTTCTCGTCCCACGGTGATACCAAAGGTACCCAAGAAGTTTCGTAAAGATCGGTTCATAAATACGGCCTCTAGCCCGAGCTGTATTGGCATTTGCACTTACAGTGCTGAAAGTAACACCAAAAGACATCAAAATTAGTCTAATTTGCACAATTTACGCAAGAGAAAAAAACCTGTATTATATGTGATGTATCCCATGGTACTAAACATTCATAGAAAAAATTATTCAAATCAGAGCTTTCATATGGAAGTTCTGTACAAAAAACAGATTTCTGCATCATCGGTACAACATGACTGCTGGCAGCCATCTTGAATTTCGGACTGCATCCAAAAACACTCGTTCTCGTCCCACGGTCATAACAAAGGTACCCAAGAAGTTTCATAAAGGTCTGTTCATAAATACGGCCTCTAGCCCGAGCCGTATCCAATTGTTGACGTACGGACAGATGGCCAGATGGATGACGGGCCATGACAAAAGCTCAAATTTGTCTTCGCCAAAGTTGAGCTAAAAATGAACCATTAGCATTTTCAAAGATCTGGCAATTTGCTAATTAACATTAACAAGTGTGCCACATTTCTTTACTATAGCTTCAAAAATGTGGCTGTAGTGTGCTGAACAACAACAACAACAATAACAACAACAACAACAACAAAAACCTCCTAACGACTGCAATAATAAGTCACTTCAACTTCGATGAATGTCTAACAAGCGGACCTGAAGAGTAAATACAATTACAATGGACGCATTAGGAAAATACAATTACAAAAACACCAAGCTTGCAGAATAGGCAAACCCAATTATTAACACACCAAGTTCACACGATAGTTAAATACAACTACAAACACACCAAGTTTACACAATAGGCAAATAATTACCAACACATCAAGCTTACACAACAGGCAAATGCCTTGATTAACACATCAAGTTTACACTAGAGGTAAATACAATTATTAACACACTAAGTTTATACTAATGACAAATATAATCACTAACACAATTTGACACGAGGTGACCCTGGCTGTTGGAAGTGTCATTAAAATCCAATAAATAAATACTTTTACATGAAGATTACACTACAAACAGACACAATTCGTCCCCTGAGTTCCAATGTGTTGTATGTGCCAGTAGGCACATAGAACACATTGGAACTCAGGGGACCAATTGTTTACACACCAAGCTTACACTAAGCAAACACAATTACTAACACACCAAGCTGACACATTAGGAAAACACAATTAGTAACACACCAAGCTAACACTATAGGGAAATATAATTTTGCAACTAGAAGTTACCATTAACAAGTGTACCTAATTTGGTTACTATAGCTTTAATAATGTGGCTGTTGTGTGAAGCACAAAAAAGGAAGAAATAGGAAAAAAAGGACTAGACGATCTGAATAAGTCACTTCAACTTTGTTGAATGATTAACAAGCTGACGCTATAAGCAAATATACAGTACATGGAGAGTGGATTGTAACTAAATCACCCACGGAGTGGAGTTATCACCCAAACTATAACTTTTGTATTTTGTATATATCGACTAAAAACACAAGCAATGTTTCAGCCAATGGACCTCCGGGTTTAACCCGGAGGTCCATTGGCTGAAACTTTGCATGTGCTTGTTATGCTTTGCAACAAATTTGCAATTATTGCTTGGGTGGAATCTCCACTCTGTGGGTGATTTAGTGACAATACACTCTCCATGGTCTGTAACTACTAACACAACCCAACACATTAAGAAAATACCATTACCAACACACCAAGCTTACACTAGACAAATATAATTACTGAGATGCCAACATTACACTATAGACATATACAATTACTAACACACCAAGCTCACACTATAACTAAATATAATTACTAACAAACCATGCTCACACATTAGGCAAATATAATTACTGACATACCAAGCTTACACTTAGGGCCTGCAAATTGCTGATTTTGATCGAATTGAATATTGAATCAAATTGGAGAAAACAAATCAAATTTCAAATCGAACTTCAAATTGAATGACAATTAATGGATATGTTATCAAAAGAAAAGTTTTTTTTTCTAAAATAATACCCCCAATTATTAAAAGACACAGTAATGTAGAGTGCATTTTTTGCCTCACCACTTCCCACGCTATAAACTGAGATAAAAACCAATATACTAGCTGCTGATTGAAACTATTCGAATTGTTGACTTTGTAGCTTCGAAACTGCAGCAATTAACATTTTTAAACGAACCTGGCTAATAGGGCTGATACCTCACTTTTATCATATGTTTTCCTGGAAAAAAACTTCGCTTCAAATCGGATCGACTCCATTCGGTCGTGAAGCCATTGTTTTAAATCAAAATTCAATGCCAAATGCAGACGATCTGTTTGTAAATTAAAGCCTGCTCTACTTCTGTTTATACTTCTGTTGTACAGTTGTAGCTACATCACTACAAACACTGTTACCGCTACAAGTCAGTTGTGTTTCTACTCAGAACAATACTCAATATAAAATAATGTGATCAATTACAATCTGTAAACATTCACGGTTATGGCCGAAGTATATTCGAAAATATTCAAATTTCCAATTTCGAATTGAATCGAATCGAATATTGACTTTCAAATCGAATTTTGAATCAAATTTTGCAGGAACCTACTTACACTACAGAAAATGCAATTATTAACACACCAAGCTTACAATGTAGTGAAATATAATTACTAAACATTAGATAAATACAATCACTAACACACCAAGCTTACACTATAGGTAAACACATTCACTAACACACCAAGCTTACACTTTTGGTAAATACAATTACTAACACACCAAGCCTACAGTATACACATATAATTACAGTGGAGCCCTCTTAATTTGATATCTCTTAATTGTATATCCCTGTTAATTGAATATAATTTTCAAACACAAAACCATTTACTGGTCGCCGGACATTTCCCCATCGGACATTTCCCCATCCGGACATTACCCCATCCCATTTAGGCCAGACATTTCCCCATCGGACATTACCCCATTCTGCTTAATAGAAAAACGGACAATTCCCCATGCGGACTTTCCACCATCCATTTCTTAATTTTTTGTGGGTCCGTTTGTTTGAAATTTTTCTATTGATTTGTTGTGTATCATTCCCTTTTTATTAAGCCAACATGGGTAATATTGTTTGAATTGTTCGTGTTTATAAGACATTTGTGTTCTGTTTTCGTAGCAATTTACAGTTAACTTTTTGTTGAGATGATTGATAAACGGTCATGTCTTCACTGATGTGAAATTCAATGAATACATCACTTTTTATCACACAAGTGGATTGAACAATATGGATGTTTTCATTGCAATTTTAATATTTGTTCTTTCTGTCAAGCTAGTTTCGTTCAAAATATTGTTAAGTTGATTGATCAACAGTCGCGTCTTCATTGAAGTAAATGTCAATGAATGCATCAGTGTTTATCAAACAACTCAACAAGAAGCATGTGTAAAAGATTTATAAGCAAACATATTTATATACATATATACATACACTTGTAACCAGATAAAAATTCTTGTTTTTTATTATTGATGTTGCGTTTTCATTGTTGTGAAATTCAGATTGTGCTAAATGTGCTAATGCCTATACCATATGCCGAGATGTTGTTTTTTCGAGTTATAAAAGAATAAAAAATGAAATCTTTTTAAGAGTTACTTGTCATTCATTCATATGTGGAAGCTGTCAGCTACATTGGACATGGGGCAATGCCCAATGGGGAAATGTCCACCTCCGATGGGTAAAGTCTGACGGGGAAATGTCCGCCCTCGATGGGGAAAGGTGTTAATATCCGACGGGGAAATGTCCACCCCCGATGGGGAAATGTCCGCCTCTGATGGGGAAATGCTGATGGGGAAATGTCCGCCCTCGATGGGGAAATGTCCGGATGGGAGTTGTCCGATGGGGAAATGTCCGGATGGGGAAATGTCCGATGGGGAAATGTCCGCGCACCCCATTTACCATACCATACCTTCAGTACAAATTTAATCTGTTAATTGTATATGGGTTGAAGAGTAAACTCCTGTTAATTATATATAAAGTTTTGTAATATGTCAAAAAAATTACTGTGACACACACCAAATTCCCTTTATTTATCAACCTTTTGGCCTCACTACATCCAATGCAGGCATTCATTCTATTGTATCTTGTTTGACAGAGCTCTATGAGCTCTGTCAAACAAGATATAATAGAATAAATGCTCAGTTTACCTCCAGAACACAGGAAACTGACCAAATCCCTGTTAATTGTATACTCCTGTTAATTGAATAATTTTCACTGGCAATATGGATATTCAATTAAGATGATTCTACTGTACTAACAAGCTTACACTATAGACAAATTACTACCACACCAAGATTACACAATAGACATATACAATTACCAACACACCAAGATTTCAATAGAACTAAATACAATTATTAACACACCAAGCTAACACTATAAGCAAATATAATTACTAAAACACCAATCTGACACATTCGGGAAATACAACTACTAACAAGCCAAACAAAACTGATCAGTTATGCAGATAGTGGTACTGTAAATGCTGAATGCAGATATTATAAGCCCCTTTCAGAGTTGATAATATCTAAAACATATTAGAACCATTGACAAGTATACAAGCTATAATTACCACAACACGGAATCCATGTACACTTGCAAGTAAAAATATTAATTGGATGTGTGATGCATCCTTGTGAAACTGGCTCTAGCAAAGATAACCAGAATAATCTGTAATACAATGAAACAGGCAAAAGCCTATACACACTAGAGCAGGGCCTACTTTGAGGGGGTACCCAAAGACTGGCGTCCTTGGATAGCTATTTCTAACGTAAAGAAATGGGCATAATTTGTGAAAACATATTTTTAAAAAAGACAAAATATGTCGAAATGACTGGGGAGTAGAAGGAGAGGATACATTAAGCAGACATTGAAAAAACATAATAATTTTGTTGATGAATGGTGATCGTTCAGGGATTGACCCCAAAAATGGGTGACACAAGATTTAATCAATTAAATCAAAATTTTTAAAGCACAGCCCTGAACAAATCACAGTCTGCCTCTTTCCCGATGGTGTCGTATCTTCTTGAAACATGATCCTTCTCCTTGATCCAATATTTGAAGCCAGGAAAACACAAATTTCAGAGCTAAGAAACAAGACTTGTTCACACAAGACCAAACAAAAGAATGATTATTGGTGGGTATTGAGGACACTTCTTGGCTCTGGGAATGCACAGAAACCATCTATGGATGACTGTACAGGACTCTTGTTTTTTTATTCTTTTTATTGATTTGGCTTAATTTTGGGGTGTGTGTGTGGGGGATGGGGGGGGGGGGGGATTCAAAATTAAGTGTTTGGTCTGAATTGTAATGAATTGAGTGCCAGCATGTCTGGGCCAGTGGTAATGGTGGAAAAATACATTTTGCAGAAGACAGTGATAGGAGTACAATGTACTTTTCCATCAAAGTTTATATAAAACAATACAAATTATGTTAAACTTCACATATATAAATGCTTTATTTTAAATTCAACAGATATAAACAATTAAAACTCTTGAGATAAATAAATATACACAGGTTATACAAGAATAAACACAATGGCCTGCATCAGATGAGAATTTATAAACAAAAGCACAGATATACAATATGATAATTGTCTGAATATACAAATGAGTCCAAGTATTTAACATGTGATTGAGGATGAGATGTAAGGCGACGAAACACACATCTGACTTTATTAACCCTTTACCCAACACAAAAGGCAGACAACACTTGCAAACAAAATTATTTGCATCAAAAACATAACTTATGACATCTCACTGGAACAAGTTCAACGCGCTCGTTCCAGTGAGGTGTCATAAGCAGTTTCTGAGACAGAAAAATAAAAAAATAATGAAAATTGAATGGTGATATTTGTGAATAGTGCTGGCCAGTTTTAGCCATTACATTGGGTAAAGGGTTAAACTTCTTACTTGTAAATCATTTCAGGACGTAATTAAAACTCCGATAAATACTGTTGCCTAACAATCATTGCCTTTCTATACACCTTGGAAAACTGGGTAGGTGTGGGATAATAATTTTAATTTCAGATTTCATTTTTTAAACTCCTTAAATGCTTGTTGTTTTGGTTTGAGTGTATGTAACTGCCATGAAACTTCTGGATTCATGTATCAACTTAATCAGCTTGTTTATTCATTTAGAAATGACTGTGGGCAAAAACTGTCTCCACTCGATTTTTTTTAAAGAGGCAAAAAATATGAATTCACCTTTCAACATGGTCCTTAATGCCAAGTTTCACAAGTGACACCTCATGTGATTTCAGACTTACATGAAAGTGTCAATGACACTGTAGCTCAACTTGTGTAAGACATGCAATGACACACATCTAGGTAATGACCTGATAACAAAGGTACATATAAAGTATTGTAACGGTCTGTACATAAATACTGACCGTAGCCTGTAACAAATATATAGGTAAAGTATTGTAAAGGTGGGTGACAGTCAGATGCTAAACTAGAAAAGAAATCTTTGAGTACCAGAGTGGGTCTGACTGAACCCAAAAATATTTGTCCTGAAAGCACAGTGATAATAAAGGCACCCAAAAACACTCATTCCTGTCCCAAGGTGATAACAAAGGTACCCAAGAAGTTTCATGAAGATCGGTTCATAAATTCAGCCTCTAGCCCGAGCCGTATTGACATGTGCACTTACTGTATAAGTAGCACTGAATAAATCAAAGTTCATCTAATTTGCATAATTTTTACACAAGAAAAAAATCACATATTATATGTGATGTATTCCATGTTATTAAATATTCATTCAAAAATTTATTCAAATCAGAACCTTCATATAGAAGTTCTGGACCAAAAACTGATTGTACCTAATTTGGGTACAAAAAGGCAACCGGCAGCCATGTTGAATTTTGGACCGCACCCAAAAACACTTGTTCTCATCCCAAGGTGATAACAAAGGTACCTACGAAGTTTCGTGAAGATCGGTTCATAAATAGAGCCTCTAGCCCGAGCCGTATTGACATGTGCACTTACTGTGTAAAAATAGCACTGAATAAATCAAAGTTCATCTAATTTGCATAATTTCTGCACGAGAAAAAAACCCGTATTATATGTGATGTATTCCATGTTAATGAACATTCTTTCAAAAATTTATTCAAATCAGAACCTTCATATAGAAGTTCTGTACAAACAACTGATTGTAGCTAATTTCGGTACAAAATGGCCACCGGCAGCCATTTTGAATTTTGGACCGCACCCCAAAACACTCAACTCGTTCTTGTCCAAAGGTGATAAGAAAGGTACTCAAGACGTTTCGTAAAGATCGGTTCATAAATATGTCCTCTAGCCTGGGCCGTATAGAAGTTGTGTACAATTGAAAGTGTCAATGACACTGTAGCTCAACTTGACAAACTTGAACTTGGTAAGTTATAAGTGAAATGGCAAAATTGAAGATCACTGGTACCAATGTTGGTGAAATTTAAAAATAACAGCATTGTGTGTGCACAACGTTAGAGTAATCCATTCCTTTTTAAATGTAAACTGTAAGTCGCCATGGCTAAAGGAAGAATGTTGATACACAAATGCAGTAAGTTCAGAGGTTATTGTAAACAGCAACTTTTTTCACAGAAATGAATGCTAATCAATAGCTCTTATCTAAAGGCCTTGCCTAATGAGCACACCAAGTTCAAAAACAATCCTATGACAAATGTGGCCTGTAGGCCATATCAAAGAATGTTGATGCCCAAATGCAATAAATTCAAAGATTGTCGCTAACAGCAACAGTTTTTGATGGAAATGAAAAGAAAATCAATAGCTTCCATCTTTGTCACCCTGCATAAGCATACAAAGTTTCAAAACAACCTGATAATGAATGTGCCCTCTGAGGCATTCCAACGGAAGAAGTTAATGCACAAATGCACTGGGTAGAAGGTCATTGCTTGTGGCAATGGGTTTTTTTTGTGTTTTTTTATGGAAATTCATAAACATACCCTGCAGAGAGTGCAAAAAGGATAAGTTGATGCACAAATGCAGTAAGTTCAAAGGCTGGTGATAGCATACATCTAGAGGTCACCCCAAACACACATCAAAGTTCATCAAATGTCATTGCTAGTGGCAACATTTTTTTTATGGAAATCGACGAAAATCGATAGCTTTCATCTAGAGGTAACCCCAAACAAGCATACAAAGTTTCAAACCAATCTGATCATAAATGTGCCCTGTAGGGCATGCCAAAGGAATATATTGATGCCTGATTAAACTAAGTTCAAAGATTGTTGCCAGAAATTTTTTGATTGACAGAAATGGAAGAAAATCGATAGCTCCCATCTAGAGGTCACCCCAAACAAGCATGCCAGGTTTCAAAGCAATCCAATCATAAATGTGCCATGTAGGGTGTGCCAAAGGGAAATATTGAGGTCTGACTAAACTAAGTTCTAAGAACGTTGGCCGTGGCAACATTTTTTTAGGGAAATTGAAGAAAATCAATAGCTCCCATCTAGAGGTCACCCCAAACAAGCATGCCAGGTTTCAAAGCAATCCGATCATAAATGTGCCCTGTAGGGTGTGCCAAAGGGAAATATTGAGGTCTGACTAAAATAAGTTCTAAGAACGTTGGCCGTGGCAACATTTTTTGAGGGAAATTGAAGAAAATCGATAGCTCCCATCTAGAGGTCACCCCCAAACAAGCATGCCAGGTTTCAAAGCAATCCGATCATAAATGTGCCCTGTAGGGTGTGCCAAAGGGAAATATTGAGGTCTGACTAAACTAAGTTCTAAGAACGTTGTCCGTGGCTACATTTTTGGACGGAAATGGAAGAAAATCGATAGGTCCCATCTAGAGGTCACCCCAAACAAGCATGCCAGGTTTCAAAGCAATATGATCATAAATGTGCCCTGTAGGGTGTGCCAAAGGGAAATATTGAGGTCTTCTGACTAAACTAAGTTTTAAGAACGTTGGCCGCGGCAACATTTTTTGACGGAAACGGAAAAAAATTGATAGCTCCCATCTAGAGGTCACCCCAAACAAGCATACCACGTTTCAAAACAATCCAATCATAAATGTGCCCTGTAGGGTGTGCCAAAGGGAAATATTGTGGTCTGACTAAACTAAGTTCTAAGAACGTTGGCCGTGGCAACATTTTTTGACAGAAATTGAAGAAAATCGATAGCTCCCATCTAGAGGTCACCCCAAACAAGCATGCCAGGTTTCAAAGCAATCCGATCATAAATGTGCCCTGTAGGGTGTGCCAAAGGGAAATATTGAGGTCTTCTGACTAAACTAAGTTCTAAGAACGTTGGCCGCGGCAACATTTTTTGACGGGAATTGAAGAAAATTGTTAGCTCCCATCTAGAGGTCTCCCCAAACAAGCATACCAGGTTTCAAAGAAATCGGATCATAAATGTGCCCTGTAGGTGTGCTGAGGGAAATAATGAGGTCTGACTAAACCAAGTTCTAAGAACGTTGGCCGTGGCAACATTTTTTGACGGAAATTGAAGAAAATCGATAGCTCCCATCTAGAGGTCACCCTAAACAAGCATACCAGGTTTCAGAGCAATCCAATCATAAATGTGCCCTGTAAGGTGTGCCAAAGGGAAATATTGTGGTATGACTAAACTAAGTTTTAAGAACGTTGGCCGCGGCAACATTTTTTGCTGAAAATTGAAGAAAATCGATAGCTCCCACCTAGAGGTCACCCCAAACAAGCATACCAAGTTTCAAAGTGATCTGATCATAGATGCGACCTGTGAGGTGTGCCAAAGTAAATTGTGGATGTTCATAATAACATACTAATATACTTACGTACGCCGACGGACGAAAAGTGATGGCAATAGCTCAGCTTGACTTTGTCAAGTTGAGCTAAAAACTGATTGGACCTAATTTCGGTACAAAATGGCCATTGCCAGCCATCTTGAATTTTGGACTGCACCCAGAAACACTCAACTCGTTCTCGTCCAAAGGTGATAAGAAAGGTACTCACGAAGTTTTGTAAAGATCGGCTCATAAATACGGCCTCTATAGCCCGAGCCGTATTGAATTGTTGACGGGAAGACAGGCGACGGGCCATGGCATAACCTCAAATTTGACTTACGGCAAAGTTGAGCTAAAAATGCTTGCTTCATGTCCAGAATGTTGCACTCTTTGTACTTAGAACTGGTGCCTCTCATCTGAAACTACAATAGGATCTCTGTGCGTCACTCAACATGGATCGAACAGTGCACTGTAGGGATACTGAACATGGGTACCTTGTTTAATCAACAATTTCATGTAGAAGGTGAAGGAGAAAGGACAATTCTATTGGTGATGTGCCACTGCTCCTCACCTGGCAACCCACAGCATGCCATTATCTGGGAACAGTGGGACAAACAGGCAGGTTGCATTTTGTTTCATTACAGTAAAGTATGTTCTTTCAAATGACCAATTAAATTGTCTTATAGTACACTCATGGCTATAATAAGGAAACAGAACAATCCTCGTGTTGTGTGTAACAAGAGTTCTTGTCCTTGAAAAATTATCCCACACCAGTCCCGTTTTCCATAAACCACCCTTGCTTCTACTCATCCAGATTATCCTCTCAGTGCATTATAGGCATTTTAAGAGCATGTTACGTATCGGCTGAATATACAGGCAAGTTACTCCCTCAGTAGTTTGTAGTAATATGTTTGCTGTCTTGAACAGGCAAATTACCACCAGTGACTTACAGTCAGGAATTGGCTGCCAAACCAGACAAATCATGCTCACAGTGCTTTCTAGTCAGGGATGAGCTGCCAATACAGGGAAAACATCTCTTAGTATTTTCAAGTCAAGTACGGTGTTCCTATGTTGGCAAATTACCCTCTTTCTGCAGACAACTTATCTGCAGGTACATGTAAAGTACTCTGTCAGAGCTGTCCAGTCAAGTCCTGGCAGCCTATATATGCAAATCACCCTGCAGGTGGTTTCTAAGTCAGAAAGTGGCTTATAAGTCAGCAGCTGGCTTCCTATAAGGAAAATTACAATCTCACTGGCTTCAAGGCAAGTTTGGAAACCTATAGAGTTGTGTTTTTTCTAGTGTTGCCCTGGCTTCTCATGCAGAAAAATTACCCTGGCAGTTATTTTTTGTCAAGTGTTGGTGAACTTTATAAAGTACCTTGTGGGTGGTTCAGTTTAAAGTCTGTCTTTGTATACAAGTTACCCAGTCAGTGGTTTATGGTCAAGTCTTGACAGTCCATACAAATTACCCTGTCTGTTGTTTATAGTAAAAGCTTGGTCCTCTGTACAAATTACACTATCAGTGGTTTAGAGTTACTTAAGTGTTGGCTTTCTACACAAATTACCCTGGCAAAGGTTTATTGTCAAGTCTAGTCTCTCTATACAAATTACCCTGTCATTGTTTTAGTCAAGTCATAGCTGTCTGTACTGGCAAATAACTCTGACAGTGATTCCGTTTCAACTCATGCACGTCTATGCAGGCAACCAAGTTCTGAGAAAAAAGCACCGACATACCATTAGATTTACAGGCTGCAGTCAAGGAGAATATGCAAATACACTTCTTCATACTTCATGGCAAATCCTTTATTGTTTTACCACAATTTATTGGAGAGGCTAAGGCTTTCTTGAATCAATTATACCACATCTATGCTAACAAATTATAACTGATGTGATGTCTCACTTGTGATTGCGCACACACATTGTCATGACATGACATCTATAGTTTTTCATAAAGCCAACTATGGAATTCAAGCAGATGCTTAATCCTTACATCTCGTGACAGCAATTGACAGTCCCTTTTATAGTGCAAAGAAAAAGTTGTCCCAAGTGTATTCTTCCTTAAGACCTCTTTGTGTACGCTGCATTTATTTATTTTGACAGTGTTTTTACATCATTGTTAGCTGCCTGTATAGCCAGACAATAATGATGTAGAAACACTGCTAAATCATCTGCAGATGTGCACATGTATATACAGTACTTATTAATGTAAAATTAATTTGAGGACTTGACTGGTCAAGTGCTGGAAGCCCGTATTTTTGGCTTTATTCTGAAGTGCCGGTACCACAACTTAAAGGCTTCATATTCAGTGTTCTGAATATCACATTTGAAATTAAATTATTTAGTCTTTTAGGATTTGCCTTGTTACAATTTATAGGAGAGTATTGGTACTCTCTCATAAACTGTAAAAAGGCAAAGATATGTCAACATATTTTGATGACCAAAAAAATTCAGCACTCTACCAGTTAAGGATTAAGCTCACACTGAGAACACAAGAACATTCTTGTGATACCAGTCATCAATGCTTTTTTCATAAAGCAAACTATGGTCTTCTAGCATTAAACCAGCAGAAAGATATTCCCTGATCACAGATCATAGTATTTTTCATAGGATTCTACTTCTCCCTTAATAACGATGATGGTGATTATCGATGGATGATAGTAATTTTCCAGGTATTTTACATTTATGTCCCTTAACACCGTTAATTTAATATTACTACTTATATTCCCCTTAACACTGGTGACAGTAATTTTCCAGGGATCGAACTGATACTTTCCTCAACACCAATGATAGTAATTTTCCAAGGACTGAACTTATGTTTCATTTAAAAACGATGATAGTAATTTTATGTTCCCTAACACGGATGATAGTAACTGTCAAGGGATTGTACTTTTGTTTCCTTGAATAACACTGACATTAATTTTCCAGGGATTGTACTTTTTTGTCCCTTAACATTGATGGGAGTAATTTTTCACAGATTGTACTTCTATTTTAAACACTGATGACAGTATTTTTCTATGGTGTCTATTTTCATATCCTTTACCAGCGATGATAGTATTTTTATTTATATATTTTATTATCACAGATCATATTAATGTTCAAAATATCGTACTTATATTTTCCTTCATGCAGATGATAGTAAATTGGCTATAAAAAATATAGGCATCAGTCAACAAGGAAATTTCCCACTTTTTCAATATTCATACAGTTTTTCAAACCTTTCAAAACAGTGTTAGAATTGTATATCAGCTTGTAGAGTTCTAAGTTTCTTTTAGTCATCAACATTTATTCACATGTGTTTGCCTTGTTACATTTATGAGAGAGTGCTTGTGACCACTCTCCCATAAATTGAAACAAGGTAAATCCTGATACAAAGTAAATAATTTCACTTCGAAGATAATATAAGGCACATCCACAGTATATGAAGCCTTTACACTGCAATACCATCATTTCCGAACAGAGGCAAAATATAGGCAAAGACATTCAATCAGTTAAGCTATATTTTTCCAAAATGTAAACAAATCCAAATGACCTATCGCCATAACTTCGGAAACAATAACCGAGCACTAGAAAGATTTAAAACAACACTTTCCCCTTGAAATATTTATCTGAGAATTAATCAAAACCAGAGTGATTTAAAAATACTCTTGCCCTTTAAAATATTTACCTGAGAAGTACAGTTAAAACTAGAAGTCCTGTCATGAAATGCGCACAAATAGCACATCGATCTGCGCATTAATCTATGCGTTAGGACCATAAAAGGGCTATCAAATTCTGTACATATGGCCTGTGCACAAGCAATGTTTCAGCCAATGGACCTCCGGGTAACCCGGAGGTCCATTGGCAGAAACATTGCCAGTGTTTGCTATGAGTAACCAGGAGAACCTGCCGTGCTTTGGATGCCATTCGATATGGCAATGGCGTGCAATTCCTACGCGCAATTATGCCAAGATAAGAGCACAGTTCATGACAGGACTTCTAGTTTTAACTGTAATCAAACCAGAATGATTTAAAAAGACACCTCCCCCTTAAAATATTTATCTGAGAAGTAATCAAAACCAATTTTGAGTCTTCCTTCATCATCAACTAACACAGGATATGTCACAGCAGTAACATTTCGTCCCTTCGGCATTTGCACAACTCCAGTTTGTAAGTTGAATCTCCAACTGTGCCAAGGGCAGCGAACACACAGAGTTTTGTCAGGCAGTTCTTCGATGTCCCCTAAATGTAAAGGACCACCTGTAATAAAAAACAATAACCATTTAGTTTATATAGCAACACATTTATAAATAATGTCTCACAATTTAATTAACATAATAATTACTGTGAACTAGACAGACCCTCCTCGAGGCACAAGAAACTTGATTAGATGAAATACAAAGCAACTGTGGAAGGGACATTTTAGGCCTAGAATCTCATATCATTTGCTTTTTCTTATAGTATCTGGATCTCAACAAAGAAATTCATACAAATGGTATGGCTGCCGTGGACTAGTCACTTTCCACGGGTGGGCAATATTTTCAAAGATGCAATAATATTAGATTCCAAACACTAATTTTTATGAATATGCATAAAAAATTTAATTAACTGGTAGAGTGCTAAGTTATTTTTGGTCATCAAAATTTGTTCATGTGTCTTTGCCTTGTTACAATTTATGGGAGAGTGCCCAGAGGCACTCTCCCATAAATTGTAACAAGGCAAACCCATATAGACTAAGTAATTTCACTGCTAAGATAATATGAAGCACACCCACAGAATATGACACATTTATGCTGGGGTACCTGCTCTCCATATTAAAGCCCTGATAGCGGCTTCTAGCACTCTACCAGTTAATGAAGTAGTGGGTACAACCCGGTGCTTCATTAATTAAAAGTTAGCTCATGATGATTTTTATTACTTGGTAAATGTGTGGACATCAGTGCCCATGCATGGATTACGACTTTACACATAACTATCTACACATCCACACAAAGTTATAAGAAGTTGAACATGACTACTCATTCATGGTGATTGATTGAATCATTTCTTTAAAATGGGTTGATTTCCTTCATAAGTTCATATCTCCCATCACTTGAATTTCCCTTTGAAAACGAGCATCATTGCATTCCTTTCTGGTGACGTCATATTATCGTTCATTCATTCATATTTTTGTGTTCATGTGCCGATTTTTCTAACCATCAAAACAAATTGAGCGACCTTGGGAAACTGCTCTTGGATGATGCAAGAGGGGTATTTGTGTTGCAGATATTATCAGGGAAATATAATAAACACAATAGTTCACTGCTTGGAGTAACGTACGATGTTTATTCTCTTGTGGGATGCTTTGCTGCTTCAGGTTTTATTTCAGAAATCACACAAACTCAGGTACTATCGACCGATAGAACATGAAAAGGAAGAAGCTGCTTCAGGTTTTATTTCAGAAATCACACAAACTCAGGTACTATCGACCGATAGAACATGAAAAGGAACGTTCTAATATTATATTATACAAAGCTGACTTTGTTATTCAGAATTTGTTTTATTACAAATTATTAGAGTGCCCATAACTGAATATATGAAACATGAATACTAACTAAAACGAATCTGCAGGACCATAGTCTGGGGGGAGGGGGGGTCTGATTTTGTTGTTCAGAATTTGTTTTATTACAAATTATTGTAGAGTGCCCATGGGCACTCTCTAATAATTTGTCATAAAACAAATATATGTAAACAAAATATTATTTGCGTTGCTGAATATGAAACATGAGGGCTTTTGCTCTAGTACTCAACCAACTATCAAGAGTAAATATACATGAACATAATTTTCTCATAAAACATTTTTCTATTTTTTGACTGGTTGTCTCAAATTCTCATTTATTCGGAAAACGATGGTGTCACTGAATGTCCTCTGCTCAGAGAACTCCGGATGCAGGAAGAGGACGTATCTCTTGATGTAGGCCTTTTTTGTAGGATCAAGTTCAAGTTTGTTCAGCTTACCTCCACCAAACCATGAGAATTTCACTCTTTGGGAATCCAGTCCAAATAACTCAGGGAAAACCTTTTCTGATATGTTTTTGGCAAAATTGCCGGGGTTATACGAGTGAGCAAGAATTGTTCTTAATTCTTCTACAGTCAGTCTGTACTCTGGCAGGATATCACTTAAGTGTTCCTCCTATGTTGAGTGCTGATGCATAGGCTGTAACTGTGGGGCCTCATTTACAGATGTATCTGAAGAATTTATACCTGCACATGTATTTGTGACAATGGCAGGACACTGTCTGGCGAGTTTACTAAGATTCTCAATCTGTCCTCTGACTTCCCTCAATTGCCTGTTCATTTCTGTTAATTTTGTCTATTCACACCAGTAACGATTCTTGTGTGGTGTGCTTAACGTGAAATAGTGGTATGGCGCTAATTGCCCCTGTAGATGGGGGTAGAAGTAAGTGTTTGCTGTGGTGGAATTGATGATGGCGATGATCTATGTTGTGATGGAGTAGAGAGTGGTGGTGGTGATGGTGGTGATGATGATGGTGGTGGTGGTGATGATGATGATGAAAATGGAGGTGTTGATAGTGGATGTGTTTGTGGTGACGATGATGATGATGGTGGTGGTGATAGTGGTTGTGAAGATGCTGGAGTCGTTCTTGGAGGTGACTGTGCTTTTTGTGATGTTATAAAAGGTAGTGTTGGCTGTACATGAGAACACTCAAGTTCAGTTGGTAGCAGTGGCGAAGTTGTGCCACAAGTGGAGTCAGACTGGACGCTTGGACTCTTTTTATTACTTTAGCATCTTCTTTGCTTTTCTGAAAATGAAATGTTTGCATATATATAAAAGCACAGATAAAAGCACACATATTCTGTCAGTTATTGCAATCATCGCCTCCCCCCCCCCCCCCCCCCCCCCCCCCCCCCCCCACCACCACCATAAAACAAAAATATCGCAGAGCAATGATTTTCGGTCTACTACAAAGGACTAGAAATTCTCGGCGAACACTTACTGCGTCTATGGCTCTCTGCATCAAACAAAAAAAAAAGTCACTGATGTCTCATTTACAGTAGCATAAAACAATCTAAGTGTGAAAACATGTGTTTGAAAACAATGCTTCTGAAGAAGCACTGTCCACATATACGTGCGATAATTAAAAAATTAATTAAAGAGTATTTAAGTCATAAATATTTTCTATGGGAGGAGCAAAACTTTTACGCGAAATGATTAAGGCAAATTTAGATAATTAATGTTAAAAAATGTAATAAATTAATAACAATTAATGTTACAGACTTATGTGGCAATTTATTAAATTCAATGCAATCTGATAAAAAATGTAATAATTTTGCATTTATTGGAGGAAAAAGCTGAAGTGGAGCCATTTCAATGAATAATTACGCAAAATTACTGGGGCCAAATATATATAACACTGTTACAGACTTATCAGGCATTTTATTAAATTAAATGAAATCTAATAATTGTAGTTTATTTTAGTCACCGCCAAACAATGAGAAATTCATTTAAGAGAGTAGGGGGGGGGGGGGGGAGGGATATACTCCTCCCATTTACTCCAAGCTTCCTTTTAGTCGTTTTTCAAGTTTGACATATGATGGTTTGCTGTTTTTCAACACAAACTGAGTTGCGGAGAACAAACTCAAAGAGCTTTCTGGGAACTGATGTTAGGAGTAAGTAGAAAAGGCGGATTCTGGACCACTTGGTACATGTACCGTACCCGTACATGGTGCGTTTACCGTCATAGGATTCAGTGTTAAATCGCGTGCACGTATATAAAAATGTCGGTTTTTTATGGTGGTCCAGAATCCGCTATTGTTTTTTGAGGCTCACAGATCGCACTTTTAACGCTGAAACACCCGTTGGCAAACGCGTACATTCAACACGTTTCTCAAAAAGTGAAAAAATGTACGAAATTGTACATAAAATTTTCTTAAAAATTTTTGTCGACGTTCCCATCATGGATTAGACCTTCAATCTATGATCTAGGATGAGAAGCCGAATGGTGCTTTGCCGACGGCACCATCGCTAGAAGAAAAAGAAAGAGGAGAGAGGTATCGCATTGATCAAATCAGTAGAATCCAAGTGTATCCAACTCAAGAGAGAGATTCTCGTCGTTCTCTCAAGAAGAAGTATTCGCGTTTCGTGAAATTCGTCAACGCGATCGACACGACACTCATCACGATTTCCATGGGTTTACACGCGGCCGGCATTGGATTGTTGTCGACTGCGGTCGGTATTCCGATCGTGTTGACCTTAGAAGGAGAGGCTCTCGCCGCTGGATTGTTTAGCACGCTCGGAAACTTTTTGAGTAGGAAATTATATCTGAAGGCGAGGAAACACGACAAGATTCGCGTCTTGGCCGACTCCAAGATCGACACGATATCTGAAATGATCTCGATGGCGTTGAAAGACGGCAGGATATCGGATGGAGAATACTTCACGATATTGGGCGAGAAAATGAAATATGAAGCCATGAAAGAAGCTGTGAGAATCAAGACTCGTCAGATCATCAAGGAAGAGATGAAGGATTCTCACGTGGAAAAGGGGAGGAAAGAGGCCAGGGAGGAATTCAGTAAGATGATAGAACTCAAGAGCAGCGATTGAAAAAAAAAATATATATATAATAAGAACAGAATTTTTAAAAATGAAATATTAAATTTATATATAAAATAAAAACAAAATTAATTTAAATAACTCTCAAAAATGTATTGCATAAAGTGTAAGAGAGTTACCGAGACGAGTAATTCTCAAGAAGTACGAACTAAAAACGACAGACAGATGCTTCGCGGAATTTGCGACGTGTGTGGTTCTATCAAGACTCGATTCGTCAAAAAAAAAGAATGCGAGCAAAGGTAAAGGCATTGTGAATAAAATGATCAATAATCTACCTTTTGAAATGCATCTGCCTGGTCACAGTTTCACGGGACCTGGAACGAAATTGAACAAGAGACTTAACGCCGATCTGACTCCTAAATCTTGGAGCAAACCTGTGAATAGGGTGGACACAGCCACGTATGATCACGATCTATGCTATGCCGGACATCCCGACACCAAGACTCGCAACGATGTCTGCGATAAAAACATGTTGGCGAAATTGAGAGGTATATCGAATCCGACCAGGAGAGAGAAGATAGAACTTCGCTGGTCGGTAATCTGATCGGTGCGAAACATCGATTCGGATGGGGCATTCCAAAAAAAAAAGCACATCTGAAAAGAAGAAGAAACGATTATTGACGAGCGAATTGGCTGAGGAGTTACACAAACCCATCGTGCGTAAATTTCGAAAAAGAAGGGTGTTCGTGAAGGGTTTGGATGATATTTGGTCTGCCGACTTGGTCGACATGAGATCGTTTTCGAGGTGGAATGAGGGTGTCAAATAATCTATTGACGGTCATCGACGTGTTTTCCAAATACGGTTGGATCGGAGCTTTGAAGAATAAATCGGGACCTTGCGTCGCCGAGGTTCTGAAGAGCGCGTCCGACTCGTCTTCTCGAAAACCAAATAAATTGTGGGTGGATAAGGGAAAGGAATTCTACAACAAGCACGTTCATCGATTGGTCGACCTCTACTCGATCGAAAACGAAGAGAAAGCCAGCGTTGTGGAACGTTGGAATTGAACGATGAAGGAAAAGATGCATAGATACTTCACGGCGAATTCGACCAAGAAATACATATACGCTCTGAACGGTCTGGTCAAAGATTACAACAACACGCGACACAGATCGATCAAGATGACTCCCGTGGAAGCTAGCGATCATCGAAACGAAAAACGGGTCTACGCGAATCTATATCCTGAGAGATCTAAGATCAGGAAGAAGTCTAGAACGCCGAAATTTGCGGTCGGTGATCGAGTGAGAA
The DNA here is from genome assembly GCA_031216915.1 of Pictodentalium vernedei. Classification (NCBI taxonomy): domain Eukaryota; kingdom Metazoa; phylum Mollusca; class Scaphopoda; order Dentaliida; family Dentaliidae; genus Pictodentalium; species Pictodentalium vernedei. The sequence continues at coordinate 129,417,393 of CM062289.1, forward strand.
TCTATGCTTATAAGAAGCACTTCGAAAAGGGTTATACTCCTCGATGTACCTCGGAAATCTTTGTGATAATCAAAATATTTCACACCAATCCGGTGACTTACGAAATTGAAGCTTTGGATGGAGAAGAGATCATCGGAAAGTTTTACGAACAACAATTACAGAAGACAAAGTTTTGATAAAGAAAACAAATTTTTTTTTTATTTACTCTCTTTAACATTTTCTTGTTTACACATATATATATAGGAGAGAAAAATAATAATAAAAAATAATTAAAACTATTTTTAGATAAAAAAAAAGCAAGCTAATTAGTGAACAAAAAACAAAAACCCTTTAAAAAATGGCAAATATACTAGATATAGCACAAAGCATAGTGAAAGATGAAAGTATTCAAGAATATGAGGTTCACGAATACGAACCGGTAACCGGAACGAGTTTGAACAATGTGGGAGAGATAAGAATCAACATCGAAACTCAAGATCTATTCGTCCATCCTAGCGAGAGTTACATAGTGGTGCAGGGACATCTCACCAAGGAAGATGGGAGCGACTACGCCGCCGACGACACGCTTACTCTAGCCAATAATGGCATCATGCATCTATTCAGTAATATAAAATACATGCTATCCGGACAAGAGATAGAATCTGTGTTTCATCCCAGTCAGGCCACCACGATGTTCGGACTCTTGACGTATCCGGTTGATTTTTCGAAATCCAGAGGACTTAATCAGTTGTGAGTTAAAGACACCGGAGGTCCTGCTAACGCCAGCGCCGCCGCGATATTCAACTACATCGTCCAGACCTAAAGGAACGTTTTCGTTCAGGATACCTTTGAAACACATCTTCGGATTCGCGGATGATTACTCATGTACGGATTCAAACACAATCTGACGTTGATTCCAAAGGGAAATGATGATGGGATAGTGAGACTCCCCGCGACCGATGCGGGTAAGATAACTCTACACAAGATATCGTGGTTCGTTCCGCACGTGGAGCCTTCGATCGTGGAAAAAGCGTGTCTCTACAAGATCATAGAATCCAAGAGTAAATTACCTGTGGGATTTAGAATGAGACAGTGCGACACGGCTAGCATTCCATTCTCCACGAATCACTTCGATTAGAGATTGACGGTGAAATCCACTTCCGAGAGACTGCGTTTCATCGTGGTTGCGTTTCAGACCAATAGGGACGGGTCTCAGGAAAAGAATGCGTCGCTGTTCGATCACTGCCATTTGAGAAACATGCAAGTGTTTCTGAATGCCACGAGATATCCAGCAATCGATTACAATGCATCGTTCGACAAGAATGATTTCTGCAGACTGTACGGCGACGCCGCTGATTTTAGAAAGAAGTATCACGGTCTAGACAAATTGATGAGCAACCCTAATATATCTCCCGGCGAATACAAGTCGATGTATCCCATGTTCGTATTCGACGTCTGTAAACAGAGTGAACGACTCAAGAGTAGCGTCTTAGACATTCAGATCAAGATGCAATTCGATAGGAACGTGCCGAGAAAAACCGAAGCCTTCGCTCTGGTTCTGTTGGACAGAGAATTACAATTCAAATCGGATGGAAATAAGATGTCGATCATTCAATGAGAGACATGTGTGAAAAAATAAAAAAATAAAAAAAGTAATGAGTAATTATTAAAAAACAAAAAAAAAATAAAGTAATGAGATCTAGAGAGATTGAACATCTTTCTAAATTTCATTACTTATTTTTTTGTTTTTAATAATCACACATTATTTTTTTTAATTAATTATTTCCACGCGTTCAATGTTTGTTCAAAGGATCTAGTTCGATCAGTAGAGTCACCACGGAAGTGACGGCTTCGGGATTATTGGTTTTCATAACAAAATTAATCCTGTCTCACTTTGAGAGGCATGCCGAACGTGCTAACATTCGCGTGTTGATTCTCAGTCTTTTCGACGCTGTATCTCTTATCGCTCTCTACTCCATTCACCATGAGATTGACGACCACTCTGTTATTCAAATCCGAGGAAGCCAGACTCATTCGAATGATTCACCTCCTAACGGCATGGGATATCCCACCTGACCATGTTTCGATCCGCTACCTCCATTCCCGAAAGACCACTCGTTTTTTCCCTCCTCTAACGTGCCAGCCTCTTCAGCCCACACGGTGATCAATTGTCTAGCATATTTGACTTTCTACACCACCGAAATCAGGGTGCAGGCATCCGTCATGTTCACAGGATCCGGTAGATTCGTGAGCGCGTGTCCACCCATGTCTAGTTTACCTTCCATGATGTCGCCCTTTCTCCAGACCGAGTTGTCATCCACGTACTTCCTGCTGACTGCACTGGAATCGAATTCGGGATCGTGATTGAATCCGAATAAATTCTCACCGTTCATGTTGATACCACCCTCCATGGTTCCACCAGACTGTTTGTTCAGGTAGAGATCGTCCACTTGTGATTCTACGTATTCTTGTGATCGTATCACGGCAGAATCTACGTAGCCCTTGTTGACTGCGGTTGAGTCCGCATCCGTGTCGTCGACCTTTGACAGATTCAATATCTTGTTGAATCCCGCATTCAGATCCGATTTCATTTCTCATTTGTCAGACTTTCTCTATTCCAGATCTACGTAGTGTTTGGTCGCCACATCCTTGGGATTCGTGGGAGTGGCCACATTCGTTATCTTGTTAGAATTGGCGTTCAATTCCGAGTGCATCGTCTTCTGAACGTATCTATTTCTCAGATGTTCGCTGAATCTCGCGTGAGAGTCGTCCGCGTATTTCTTGGTCGCGGCATCGGTGGAATCTATGGGATTCGCGACGTTCACCAAACGTTTAGATTTCAGATCGAGATCGTCGGTCATGGCTTTATCCACATAATTATCTAGCATGATTCGTTCGAAATCCGCGTTCCCCCTGTCAACGTATTTTTTAGCTGCAGCATCTGCAAGATCTATCGGCTCGGGAAGATTGTAGAGCTTCTTATCATTCATGTTCAAAGGTTCCTCTCGAGGTTTGTATCTCCAAACGTAACGTTCGTCCAAGTTGGCAACGTCGTGACCATCGCCGACTTCGAGCGTCTTCCTCTTCTTTTTTGGTTGACTTTTGTCGTCACTTCTACCAAATTTATCGACTGGCATGTTGTTTTGAGATTTTTGTTTTAAAAATATATTTCAAACGCAGTTTATTAAAAATGAATTATTTTACTTATTTTATTTTTCATTTTTATTCGATTAAAATTTTTTTAATAATTGTTTTACCTTTATATACTATAAAAAAAATCTCTCTCCAATGTAAATCATTGAGAATGTCTTGAAACCGATCTCCTTCAGACCATCTCTTGAGAACGTAAAGACACAGGTGACCGCAAAACACCTGATCTGGCGATTGCACTCGTTCCGTGTTGTAACCAACCATCGATTTGTTGAAATAGTTCTTTATTTCTTTTGGCGGTGAGATTCCGTAGCTGTCGAAATAATAATTCTTCTTCTCCCCGTTCTTGAACCACGCCACCCAGTGAGTGCCTTCACCCGATAAATCGTCTAGATTTAAAATTCCGCATTCCGATTTTCGAGGTCTTCTCTTCGGCAAGGCATCTCTGGAAAACACGCCTAGAAAATCTTTGATTTTCAAATCCATCGCCGCATTCGACAGATCGATGTTGGATAGGGGTTCGTTAGGTAAGATGACACCTTCTACGGATATCTCTATTTTCTTATTGATAAATGCGTATTTTTTTTTTTTTTTTATTTATTTATTTTATTATAATTCACTAAAATGATGTTTTTTTCTTTTTCTTTTTAAACTAACTCTATTGACTTCCATAATCTTGAATCCGTCTAATTCCTCGACTTTCATAATCTTGAATCCGTCTAATTCCTCCTGATTTTCTGGAATCCTATCATCCACAATCATATCTGAAATCCTATTATCTAAAATTAGATCCAAAGTCCAATGTCCGAGTGCTAAAGTGCTTATTTTATTGTCTAACACGAATCTCTTATCATCGTCGGCCGTCGGCGAAATCTTGTTGACTATTTCGGTATACAAGTCGTGATTTTCGCTTCGAATCGATTTCATAGTCTTATACACCGGACCACTTCCTAACAGACAATCTTTATACTCATGGAAAGAGATGTTTTTCTTCAGCAAGCATGCTTTAACCCCTTTGCACTTCTTGATCTCTTCATCTTCTAGACGATAAGCATATAATTTGGGTCTCAAACCTACGAATTCGAGGATTTGTTTACCGCCGCTCTCATCCTTAAATTTACCCAACACCTTCTTGTTGTTGTTCGATTGAATGTTGGACGGGTGATCGATGGGATAATTGCTCGTGTCGAACCACGCAGCCACGTCTGGAGTTATATCTTGGTAGACATCTTTCGTCTCTATCTCGTAAACTAAACTGTCCATGTCGGTGAACAGTAGTTTGACTTTATCACCAAATTTTCGTTTGACGTAATCGAAGTGAGACTTGTACATCAATCGCTTGCTGATATCTAAGATGATTGGTCCGTGATAAAACGGTTTGTCGAACTTCAAGTGCGTCTTTTGCATGTGAATGGCCACTAGATTTTCGTTGAATATGGTTCGATGTTTGTAACTGGGTTTCGCCACTAATTTTTTTGCTCTTTTCTCAGACGTGACGAGTCGAACGTCGGTTCTCTTCCTGATGTTTTCCATCGATTTACCGTACACGCAGTTGTTCATGAGTTTGAAGAAATCTTTTTCAAAATCGTTCTTGGATCGAATTCTGAGATTCGTGTTGAGATCAATGTATTTTTTCATCCAGGGCTCTTCGTTGAATCGAATGATGCGATGTATGTTGACTAATTTCATCCCGTAATCGACGTATTGTTTCAAATTCTAACTGTAGACGACGTAGTTACGTTTGTTAAATAAATTAGGAATGAGTTTTTCCTCGTCTCCTTTGTTCGGTTCCATTCGTTCAGGAGCCAGCGGATAATCGTTGTGTAGATCGTGTAATTCTTCCGGATAGTTCAAATTGACTTCTAAAATGCAAGGATAGTCTCTCCATTTTTGCATCTCTTCCGATTCCGTTACCCATTCGAAATTTCCAATCGGTAAAGGATGACTCATAGCCCAACCGTACAGATTATTAGCGTCCCAATACTGTATGTATTTATTCGACCGTTTCGAATCGAAACCTTCTTTCATGTAGAGATTGTTAGCTTCAGAATATCTGTGGGAGATCATCGAGACACCACCTCTTTTAGCCCTTTCGAACATGAGCAACATGTCCACGTCGGATAATAATTCCAATTGGACTTCGGTGGTCTTCAACAGAGCGCCCCACGCCAGACCGGGTGCGGTGAAATACCAAGCCCGATCCAGCTCGTAATTTCAACGACAAACGTCTCGAAAATTTTTGAACACGTCTGCCAAGAGCAGAACGTCAGTCTTCAGATAGAGATCGTGATAATCTCTCATGGTTTTCATATTGAATGATTTCCACACGTTTTTGGCGTGTTCGTAATTCTCGTCGGAAATGTCGGATTCGTATAATTTCGAATAAAAATCTTCTTTTGAAGGTAGTGTGGTGTCGTCGAATCTCTTTAGATTGTTCATGTAATCGTAAGGATAGACTCCTTTCCTCAACGTAATATCTACTCGTTCTCCGAAATGTTCGCTCATGATTTTAAATTTATCCTTGCTCATGTTATCGACTATTTTTTCCAGAGTGGTTGACATGAATTTAAAACTGTCGATGAAACGTATGCCTCTACGAATGAATTTCGTTTTTTCTTTCAACGTCTCTCTGTCGATTACTCTTTTCTTCTCCATGAGCTTCCATTTCGTGAAGGAAATGTATCTTTCTTCGCTGTTCGCAATGCAATTTAATTCTTCGTGGGAAGTGCCGAGATTTTTCACGAACAGATGACTGTCGTAACCCAAGAGATTGTGAAATATCACTGGATAGAAAGCGGCGTCTCGATATTTTAAATTACACTTGCTGTGAGCCGGACCGCGATACAGACCCGTGTAATGATCATGGTCTCTGACCTTCTTATTTTCCTCCGAATTCTCGTCGAACAATTGTCTGCATATGTGACATTCGATGGCTCTGTTATTTTCGTCCTGCTGCTCTCGCGTGATGATCATTTTCGCTGGAGTTTTGAATTTATCGTATAACATTTAAATTTTCGATTCTAACTCTTCCACGAACCTTTGAGCCACGTCGTCATCTTCGCACTGTTTCGTGTAGATGAAGGGACCCATGCCGCATTGCGAGTCGAAAGCGCATTTCACGTAAATGCAATAACCCGAAGGCATGTGTTTTTGATATCTTTCGACGTAACTTCGAAGAGTGTCGGGTTGGCAGGAACTCATTTTCACGGTGAAGCATTCAAAATCGGCGTACACGACGAATGGTACTTTTAACCTTCTATTGTGATTTTCAAACTTCATGATGGTGTTGGGTTTGGGCATTTCGATGGCGATACCTTGATTTTCATTGCAATATTCCTGATGTTTCGCTAACGATTTTTCGCTCTGAAACATGTTCATGCAGTTGCAACATAAACATATCTTTCCTTTATGTTTATTATTTTGTCTCGACAGTAATCGGCTCGGATTTTTAACCCAACAATAATGACGATTGTCACCATTCGAAATCAATAATAAAATAATCGTCTTTTCTCTTTCGAAATACGAAGTCTGTCTGAGAGGATAGATTGTTCGTTTTTCATCGTCCTGTCCCAAGACGTTCACCGCTATGGTGGGATTTTGAGTCTCGAAACGTTCGATGTGTTTCAACTGGTAGAGTGCTGGAAGCCCTATTTTGGGCTTTACTAAAAGTGACAGGCAATAACTGACTGTAGCTACATTCTGCCTGAGGAAGCCTTTATTGTCCCTGATATGAATCAGATTTTTATAAAATACCTTGCTCTCTGACATTTAATTGGATAGTGCCTATAAGGCACTATCCAATTAAATGTAATAGAGCAGTATATGATGAGTTTTGATTTGTTGTCAGAAAAAACTCAGCACTCTGCGTTGGAAAAGTCACTCCGGTCCAATCGAGATTTTTAGAAGTCTCCTTGTAACGAGAAACTCTATAGCTATGTATTTTGACAGGGTATAAAGCGGAGGTGACTGCCCATTTAAAACACTGATCATCTTTATTTCTCATGTTGACCACGGAGTGTTTTTTAGCTGAGAAATACGGTAATTCCATGTAGGAAGACCCTTTCAACAAATCGTTTTTAGTTATATGAATTTCGAGTTTCAACACCTCATCGAACGTCCAATTACTACCTTCATGTTCATAATTCGCTAGAGATGTCAACATCTTGTCTTTCATCTTTTCGAAAACGTCCGATAAATCTGAACCTCGAAATATGGGTTCGACGTTAGATCTGAAATATGCATTTTTCACGATGCTCTCGCCAGACTTCACGTCGATTTTATTCATCACGCAATGGAGTATCATCTTAATTTTTTGTCCCACGTTCATGTGTTTGTGAAACAAATCCAATACTTTTTTCTTCACCCGTTCCATGAACAATTTCGGATCGATTTTCTTGAACGAGGGAACCACATCGAAAATGTTTTAAAAACGCCTTTGATCGCACTCTCCCATTCTACAGGATTCGATTGGAATATTTCTGTGACGAGTCGTGCTACATATTCTTCTCCTTTCCCTTCGTTGATTGCTTGTCGAATTTCGCTCGATATATCTCGTTTGTCTAGAATCTGAAGTGCATCACTCGTTTTCGTTTTAGGGTTTTTTTTCTTTTCTTTTGAAACTTGAAGTTCTTCAACGGCTTTTCGTTTAGTCGTCTTCTTATTTTTCACAATCGATGCATTTTTTGACTGTTTAAGTTTATCCACTTCCGATCTTTCGATTTTTTTCTTTTCATCGTTTCGCAAATAATATTCCTGTATGACTTCAATTTTTTTTGATTTGGTTCTATGATTTCTGAAATGTGGAATTTTTAATATTTTACAAATCTCGTTTAACTGAGGTACAGTTTTCTTATTTAAATTTTCCATTTTTTTATTTGTTTGCTCCATTTGTAAGAATTTTTTTTTTTTTCGAATTTTGTATTTAAATAATTTGTTAAAAACGTTTGTTTTTTTACTCTTTATATATATAAAAAAAAGGTAGTTTTTAATTTTAATTTTCTTTAATGTGAAAATTTTTTTTTTGATGAAATTAATCTATTTTTATGTTCCTTAACGTGAAAAAAATTGAATTAATACGAGAAAAAAGGATGTTAAAATTTAACTTTTTATTTATATATACTCACCCAAAAAAGAAAGTGTGCATTGCAGAAATTGATCAAACTCCAAAAAAAATAATTTCGTAGGTGTAAAGAGTGTTAACCTGTTCATGAATAAGTTATATTGAACACAAAAACAGCTTTCCCCGTTAAAATTGCATTAACGTTAAATGACGTGCTACACGTTTGTGAAAAGGCATGTTTTGCACGTGGAGAGTCTGAAAATTCATGCAGCAGTGTGAATCCTTGGGTATTTAAACACTAAAGTAAGGCCTTCCTATCGTTCACATTCAAACTTGCGCTGCTGTTAAAACGACTCCACATTAGCATGCCAAGATTGACAATGAATCAACGTCCCCTTGCCCTGGGTATTATTAGAGCTGGCAGAACACACAGAGAGGTTGCCCAGCAGTTGAACTGCCACCGTAACACTGTAGACAGGCTAGTCCATCGACATGCACAACATGATGACGTTTGAGACCGACCCCGCTCCGGGAGACCCTGCGTTACCACCCCTGCACAAGATCGGTATATCCGTGTCGTCAATCTCCAGAACCGGCAACGATGACAGCCAGGAACATCCCTAACCTGAGACGGATACATTCCCAAACAGTAATCAACCAGCTGAGAGAATACGGCTTACGTCCTCGAAGACCTGCAATTCGTCCGATTTTGACGTTACGTCATCGTGGTGCTCGACTGCAGTGGTGTAGACAACATCTCAGGCATCCCTTACACTGGTGGCGACGTGTTTTATTCACAGATGAATGTCATTTCCATCTTTCATCATCAGATGGCCGCCAGAGAGTGTACAGACGTCGAAACGAACGCTACGCAGATCCATGTGTCGTGGAGCGAAACCGTTATGGGGGAGGGTCTCTCATGGTGTGGGGTGGCATCACTGCCCGTAACAGAACTGAGCTGGTCATTATTGATGGCAATCTCAATGCAGCCAGATATCGTGATGAAGTGCTTACACCTGTTGTCGTCCCATTTCTGCAACGTCACGGCCCCGGCGTCATTCTACAGCAGGACAACGCCCGACCCCACGCAGCTCGTGTTGTTCAACAGTATCTGCAGCAACAACAAGTGGATGTTCTTCCCTGGCCCGCAAATTCGCCCGATATCTCACCCATTGAGCACGTATGGGACGAAATGAAACGTCAGCTACGCCGGCTTCCCCATGCACCGTCAACGCTTGTGGAACTCCAAAGACAGCTTATCAGAATATGGAACAACATCCCACAACACTTCCATGCTAACTTGTTCGCTTCCATGAGGCGTAGATACACAGCAGTAATCGATGCAGACGGAGGTCATACCAGATATTGAGTGTGTGACTTTTGTGTTTGACCCTTAGTGTCTTTGACTCTCAATGGCACCAAGAGTATTCGTCGTAGCGTAATGAAATTTCTCGTGTTGATCACAAATTGATTCATCTGTGATTGAATAAAATTTCCATGAATGAAAATGATATATATCTTTTTTAAGTGTTATTTTTTAGCATGCACACTTTCTTTTTTGGGAGAGAATATATAAAGAGAAAAAACTTTTACAAAAAAAATTTTTACATTAAAGAAAATTAAAAATTAAAAAAAACTTTTTTTATATATATATAAAGAGTAAAAAAAAAAACAAACTTTTTTAACAAATTATTAAATACAAAATTTAAAATAAATGGGTACGGGTCAAAACGTACCCAGACCGAAACGTACCCAGACCGAAACGTACCCAAGGAGTCAAAACGTACCCAGACCGAAACATACCCAAACCAGGAGTCAAAACGTACCCACTGCAAATGGGCTTGGCAAAACTTCTGGCAGACAATTTGGGGCTCGTCTTTATACCCATTGATAAAAAATAAGATTTATTATGCAACAACATTTATTTGTTCAATCTATATAAAAACGTACATAGCACATCTACAAATAGCACGATAGTAGCAATAAACATAGCAACAGGTAAAAATAAAAAGTACATGTGTGAGGAGAGTACGAATGGTAATTTGGGGAAAGTAGATGCATAAATGTAGCAGACAATAAAAAACTATCATCGTAACAATACAATCAAAGTCAATCAAAGCCTTTAAAATTCAGAACAAAACTGACAATTAATTATTACTTTTTTTTAGAGTTTAAGCAATTATTACTTAAACTCTGCACCATAATTGGACACGAAAAAATCAATTATTTGTATATTAAGCCGATGTGTTAAAATGGCAGTATTGAATTGTATTCAAAATCAAGAACAATGCCGTCTGCTGTTTATTAATGACCTAGCTTGTCGGTGATAGCTGTCAAAACAGCTTAACAGTCGATCTTTTATCACACCTCCCCGACTGGACTCCCAAAATTTCTTCTTTCTGGCTAATTTTCTTTTTCTTTTTTTAACTGGTGTGATCTTTGTTATATATATGATCTCAAATGAGTTCCCCTTTAATATTGAAATTTAGGAAACAAGTCAAGTAGATTTCATTTGCAACGAGCTTTAGCGAGCTGCAAATGACATTTACTTGACGAGTTTCCTAAATTTCAATATTAAACGAGAATGGGTTAGAGATTCTGTTTATCACATAATCCGATATTGTCATTTTTGCTGGTGTCAACTATTAACCCTTTACCATACCGCAATTACATGTAGTACAGACGACACTCGTAAAACAAATTCTGGTATAACTAAAAATTTTGATTTTTTTGCTTGCAAACATAGCTTATGACCCCTCACTGTAAGGAGCGCTGCACTCGTTACAATGAGGGTCATAAGCTATGTTTGCAAGCAAAAAATTAATTAATCCTTTACCAAACTATACATGTACATGTAGTGCAGACGACGCTCGTAAAACAAATTCTCGCATAACTAAAAAATTAGATTTTTTGCGCTCGTTCCAATGAGGGTCATAAGCTATGTTTGGAAGCAGAAAAAAATTAAAAAATTTAGTTATACGAGAATTTGTTTTACGAGTGTCGTCTGTACTACATGTGTCGTTAGGTAAAGGGTTAATTTATTTTTGGCTCCAAAACATAGCTTACAATGAGGGGTCATAAGCTATGTTTTGGAGCAAAAAATAAATTAATCCTTTACCAAACTATACATGTAGTGCAGACGACACAAGTAAAACAAATTCTCGCATAACTAAAAAATTGATTTTTTGCACTCGTTCCAATGAGGGTCATAAGTTATGTTTTGCAAGCAAAAAATCTAAATTTTTAGTTATACGAGAATTTGTTTTACGAGTGTTGTCTGCACTACATGTGTCATTAGGTAAAGGTTTAATTTATTTTTGGCTCCAAAACATAGCTTATGACACCTCATTGTCATGAGCGCGTTGCGATCGTTACAATGAGGGATCATAAGCTATGTTTTGGAAGCGATATATGTAGTGCAGATGACACAAGTAAAACAAATTCTCTTATAACTAAAAATTTAGATTTTTTGCTTGCAAAACATAACTTATAAATATATTTTACATGAAAGTATATCTCACACGTCAGTTGGTCCATATATACAACCACACACTCTCAACAGTTTACTGGTGGAATATTCTCCTGAGTTGTATTTGTCCCAGGCGGCAAACAATTTGCCCTGAACATTTTTCACAGCCTTTCTCTGATTTCTTATCACTTTTGATTCACGAAGAAGTCTCATTTGGACAGTTATGTAATTTGCTTCACTACGCAGCAGTTTTAGAAGAACGTAGAAAGACAGTTGTGCTTTGCCTGCTTTCAAGTTTATCCTTCGATGCCAGCCCTCTACATCATTATTACACCTGACTGACTGATTAAATACACTCCATGTTTGAGCAGGCCAAACACTGCTGGACAACCATGTATTGTCTATATACACTAACAATTGCACTAAACGATGATCCGTGATATCAGACTTCAGAAGTTCAAAAGCTGGTTGTATATGTTCACTGGGCAAAAATGGCAATGCCATCACCTTTCTGAGATATAAATACACAGCTGACTTGTCAATATATTCCTGTCGGAGCCCTAGATTAACACAGTGGCGCCACACAGCCTGACTCCAATGAAATGCACACCCATGCATTTCTATATTAGGAAATACGGTCCTGGCCGCTTTCCAGCACCCTTTTTCAAAATCGGCAACAAGTTCAGTTACAGCTGGTTCATTTGGTAGTTTTTCTTTTAGTGCAGAAAATACTGCTTCATAATCTTTCGAACGTCTACGTGACATCATGACAAATGCTAATGGCACCATTTTTGTTTCTCCGTCCTTTTTCACAAAAGCTTGGAAACTAAATAACTGAACGAAAGGTTCCCGAACAATTTTAAATGTTCCATCGACGTACCAACGTCGAGACTTTGACAGAAGTTCAAGTTGATCACCAGTAGCAAAAATGATGTGACGTTTGCTATCAACCCACAAATCTGATTTTAAGAAATCCTCCTCAATATATGTTGTATTGAGTTCAAAATTTAAATCTTTGGGTTCTGTGGGGCGCATTGCTTGCCTGACTCTATTTGCCGTCCTAGAAAGAAGAGACGGGTTTGGAATATTATATGCTGCATTATTGCCTCTGACTCGCGTCTCCATAAACTGAAAAACAATTTGTGGTGCTGGCTTAAACACGTCACTTTTTGCCTCAGTTTTAACATCTGTCACCATTTTAATTTTCAAATTAAGTCCTGGATCACAAGAATGAGTGTGAGACATATGACCACTAATGAACACATTATTTTTCTCAATGACAGTAGCTGGGTAGCAGTAGCTTTTGCTTCGCTTGCTGCACCACCAGTAAGTTGTTTCACCCGTTTTGCGCTTCACTGTGTATGCATATCCGTGATTCGACACCAGTTTTCTCTTCCCTTTCTGAGAACCACTGTCCACGACTTCGAATTCTAATGGTGTTTCCTCAGAGTCTAATACTCCATCAGGGTTTTCATCAGGTATAGAGTTTTCATGCACGGGATCAACTATGTCATAGTCTCTATTAGATATATTGAATGATGCGTTATTTGATGATGTAGCTGCCGACGATGATAAACGAGTGCTCTCGTGAACAGGTGTCTCTGAATTATTAGCAGGCGCCACAAAACTGTCCTGAGTACTCTCTTGAACAGGCGCGTCCGAAGAGGGGGCTGAACACCCAGCACTGCCACATTGCCACTGAAAATCTGTAATCTCGCCACGCACAATTTGTCGGTACAGAGTCCTGTCGATTCCTGTTTGACATGTTCTATGCTGCCATCGGTTGCATATATCACAACACAAGGCCTCCTGTCTTGCCCTCACATTCCGTTGGCAATAAAGGCACGGATACTCTGGTCGTACTCGTGGACGTGTTGACCTTTCCGACATGATGAACTTAATAACATCATCGGGTGGTTACGCATATTTTATAGATGGCTGAATGTTTTCAAAATAAAGTAAACAATATGGTATCATTAGAAATAAAAGGGAAACTCATAACATTCAATACTGATTGATAATAGCTGTTTTTATATAGAACACTAACTTGTGTTTACACTGATCAGTAATAATCAGTGGTTACAATCATCACGTGAAAACATAACATTGTCGGTTCCTACAAAAAAGTAATCAAAAGTTTAACAATGCTTGATAAATGTTGTTACAACAGAACAAACTAACATGGGTTCACTATAATTAATAATGATTAATAATAACCGGCTGTACCAACAGAAAATATAATTGATTCTGCAATTGTTTTTACTAATCACTCTCATTAACATTATGTTTTGAATGAATGACTTCTTCTTTCTTTATCTCTTTTTATTTGAGAAAAATGGTATTAGGTACGTTTTGACTCATGGTTTGGGTACGTTTCATTCTGGGTACGTTTTGGTCTGGGTACGTTTTGACTCCTTGAGTACGTTTCGGTCTGGGTACGTTTCGGTCTGGGTACGTTTTGACCCGCATCCAATATACATTATTTGCAAGAATTCATAAAACAAAAAAAAACAAATAATCGATCATGACAACAACAACACCTAAAAGATGCAAATTGAAATTGAAACGAGTCGAAACGTGTAAGAAATTCGGTTTGAAAATCGATTGATTACAACGACACGATTCCATCGAATTGAACGAGGTCGAGATGCAGGGCTTAGAGCATAAATACGACAAATATAAGATGTCTTTGAAATTGGATGAAGCCATGCTCGATTTGTTTTACGAGTACCAAAGCGATCTACAGAAAATCGTCATCGCTAAAGATAGAGAATTCGACAAGGACGATTTGTCGTTGTTCTATGGAAGTTACATATATCCAAAAATTTCACTCGAACTTGTGGACAAATCGGGTGGTGAGAGCACGTTCACCGATGTAAAAAAACTAAAAAAAGTAAAGATAAACATTCAACACATTTTCGAAAAAGGAGAATACACGAGTGTCAACATGCTAATAACGGACTTGGAAATATAAACAATAGAGAGATTGATTTTTTAGCGAAGAAGAAGGAAAAAAAAAGTAATGAGATCTAGAGAGCTTGATCATCTCTAGGTCTCATTACTTTTTTTTATGTTTTTGTTTTCCTTCTTCACTATCGCCCATATATTATAATAACGTTTCCTTTTTTCTCAAATTTCAGCGTCGATTCTTCTTTTCTTTTTTTTTGTGATATGTTAGGGTTTTTTTTATAAGAACACATTTGTTTATCCAAATCATAATTATGAACGAATGTTGTGCATCTCTCAGTAACACTCGCATCATTACCATTCTCTTCAGAAGGTAGTGGTAACGGTGGAAAACGTCTCATTCTTTTAAATTTCAACCGCCTATCCTGATCTTTATTTAACTCTTTTATCAGTTCTTTCCTAAGATATCCATCATTAGCATCTAATCGTTTTTCCATATCTTTTTCACACTCTATCTCGCGATATTCATCATTATCGTCTAATTGTTTTTCCACCTTTTTATCCATTTTATATTATTTTAAACTTTCTATGATTTATATTTTATATAATTATATAATTTTTACATTATAATAACATACTCAAAATCGGTATATTCTTAAATGGTGAATTCTCACCAAACAACAAACCCTTGCCGAGTCACTTAACGTTCCGTCCACTCTTTAGATAAAGACCGTTTCCACTCAAAGAGTTGTCACCTCTAACAGGTTCTAGATACAATCCTTTACCGCTGTCGTCTACGTGGACACGACACACGGTTCCTCCCTTCTTCAAAAACAGTCCGCTGCCACCCATTAATTTCTCAACTGCCGAACTCGTGAGTCCCGAGAGAGCTCCCACGCCGAGAGTCTTTCCGAGAAAGGGTAATGCTTTTGCGGCAAAGGGTAATGCTTTTGCGGCAATTCCTGCCAATAGCGGTAGGAAACCGCCTTTCATTCTCAAATTGTATCTCAATTGAGCAGGACTCAATCTCACCGTCAACCCTCTTCCATCACGAATCGCTTTCTCCATCCTTTTGATTTGACTTCTGGTCCAGTCGATCGAATCCTGACCGCCACTCGTCAGATTTTCGTGAGTGAATTTGAATCTCACCGCCTCGCCTCGAGTTGTTAACGCTCTCTTAAGTTTCTTCCTCTGTCCTGCGGATATGTTCACGTTTTAAACCATGTATTGTGTCATAATTCTTTTTTAAAATATATTTTCTTCAATTGTTTTTTTTGTTTTAATGATAATTATATATATATTAAATAATTTTGTAAATTAATATTGCGTTATTTTATTTTCTTATTTATATATATACACACAATATTTTTTTTTTTTTGCTTTTATATTTCTCTTATGTGAAATCGTATCGTCACCCTTTCTCCGCGAAGATCTAACAGTTCACCATTTTCATCTGTCAACGTGGTTTTGAGACTATACAATGTGTCTAAAATCACTGGTAGATAAACTAAATTTCGAGGTCGGTCCACGATCTTATAACCCGGCGACACGTTTGGAAAGAAGGAATAGATCGTCGGTTGAGTGCTACCATTCACGTAGCTTCCAGCAATCACATCCACGTTCACCAGAATGCTATTGACTGCAAGAATGTCAACCGTATTTTCAGATGCCACGTGGCCTCGATACATCTTTCGATTGAATCCCAGCATCTTGCCTATAGAATCGTCCGTGTTGAAATCCACTCGAAAATTAAAATTCTTTAGTAAATTTTGTTTCTTAACATACCTACCACAATTGTTTACAATTGGCTGTAACATAAGTGCAAGCCCTACTTCGGAACTAACTCAAGCTTTTAGAATCTTTTCCAAACGAATTGGAAAAGTACTAGAGTGCAAAAGCACGAAAAAGATCGAAAAAAGGGTCGAGCGAGACCAGCGCTCGAAATTACAGGTACTCTCTCTGCACACCTCTTGCGTTTACCAAGCGCATGAGCAACAACCGTGACGTCAATTCCGTATTTCCGCCAATGAGAAGTTTGTGATTTAGCGGGGAGGCATCGATATCAAAGATATCCCCAAGGAGGGTGGGCCTCCGGTAAACAATTGTGGTAGGTATGTTAAGAAACAAAATTTACTAAAAAATTTTAATTTCTTTTCAACCTACTCACAATTGTTTACAATTGGCTGAATAAACAATAGGAGGAGGTGAATCACATAACCAATACCAACAAGAGTAGCAGAACGAAAGCAAGGATGGCAGAGAACAAAAACGAAAACCTGTAATGAAGATAGAGAGAAGGCACCTGAAAAGAACAAGGCTGAATGAAGCGCAACCTCGACAAAAACAATTTTAACGAGGGTGCACAACAGCCTGAGCAGCAACGAGAGGGCCTAAAGAATAAAGGTCCTCAGATTGCTGCTGAAGGTGGCGGAGATAAAAGGAGGAGAAGGTAGAAGCATTCCTCCAGTAAGCCGCATTCATAACATCATGGAGCGAAACAGAATTGGAGAACGCCCAGGATGTAGAAATGGCACGAACCTCGTGAGCATTAAGCCGGTTCGAAACAAGTTCCGATGCAGACAAGCGAGAATAAGCCAGCTTGATTGCAAGACAGATCCACCTGGAAATAGAATGGGAAGAGATAGACTGCCTCTTAGGAATGAGAGACAGAAAGAATCTCTTCCGACCCCTCCTAATGAACTGAGTGCGAGTAATGTAAGTCTTGACCGCACGAACAGGACAAAGAAGAGGCCTCCGTCCATCTACAGCAGGGAGAGCCCGAATGCAGATGGGAGGAGGTACCGAATCGGGGAGTTGATTCTTAGCCAGAAAAGAGCAATCAGTAGTGAATGTGACACTGTTAGCCTCATTTCGGAAGAAGGCAGAATCAACAGATAGAGCATGAAGCTCACTGACTCGACGAGCAGAAGCAAACGCTAGAAGAAAAGCCGTCTTATAGGTGAGAAAACGCATGTCGGTCTCAGATAAAGGCTCGAATGGCGCCCCCTCCAAACAGTGCAACACCCATGCCAAGTTCCACTTGGGTGTAAGACGCAAAACTCGAGGCCTCTTCAAAGAAAAGTGCCGAATAAGTTTGGAGAGGAAAAGATTACGACCGATACACCGCTTTCCCACATAAGAGAAAGTATCAGACAGCATAGACCGATAGCCCTTAATCGTAATAGGCTGGAGGCCCTTGGAGTCAAAAAGAAAAACCAGAAAATCCACAATTTGAGCGATTGACGGATCACGGTAATTCACATTGTGATCTGAACACCAGCGGCAGAAAACCTTCCACTTGGCGGCATAAGTCATTCCAGTGGAAGGTCGCCGCGATGCAGAAATGCACTCCACTGATCGTCTCGAAAAACATCTACGTCGGAGACTGGACCTGATAAAAGACAGGTGTGAAGGGACAGGCTCGCCAGGTTGTTGTGATACTTCCTGGGACGACCCTGTGAAAGAAGATCGCGACGTAGAGGTAGACGAATCGGTCGATCGGCCAATAGAGATTGATCCACACCCTCTGTGGAGGCAGGGGTGTGATCAGAATGATCCTGCAACTGCAAGCACGAATCTTCGCTAAAATTTGAGGAAGAATCGGTGCAGGAGGAAAGGCATAGCCGACCCAACCTGTCCAGTCCAGAGACAGAGCGTCTACTGCAAATGCCAGAGGATCTGGACAAGGGGAGACAAAAGTCTCTACCTGATGATTCCAGCGAGTAGCGAAAAGGTCGACCTGAGGACGACCCCACTGCTCGCAAATCGCCTGAAACACCGACCGATGTAGCATCCATTCGGTTGGAAGGACACTGTCGCGTCGGGACAGGGAGTCTGCTAGGACGTTGAGACGCCCGGGAATGTGTCGAATGGACACCCGAGCGTTCACATCCCGCGCCAACAGAAGAAGATCCCGAGACAGCCGATACATGGGAATCGAATGTGTGCCTCCCTGATTCCGTATGTAGGCCACTACTGTCGAATTGTCCGAAAGAAGTAGGACAACATGGTCCGACAGATGAGGGATCCAAAGCCGAAAAACTCAACAGAAGAGCAAGGAGCTCCTTCTGGTTGATATGAAGGCCCACCTGCTCGCTGTCCCACTCTCCGTGAGTAGACAGACCGAGAGGATCCAACGTCGCATCCCAGCCCCGATCACTGGCATCCGCAGTAAGGATGCGATCGGCCAAAGGAAGATCCAACGGAACACCCTGTGTCATCCAGGGAATATCTGCCCAAGTGCGGAGGTGACAAAGCAGAGACCGAGGAATAGTGAGTTCCAGGTCCAGCAGATCTACATTCGGACGCCAATGATCCAACAGGAAGTGTTGGAGAGGTCGGACAAACAAGCGACCGAGCGGAATGAGATCTGTCACTGAACCGCAAAGGCCCAGCATCCGAAGGAAAGTCCTGGCCGAGACCGAGGAAGATTGAAGCAGGTCCCGAGTCAAGGCGGAAAGAATCGTCGCCCGAGCCTGGGGGACCGACACTACATTGTGAAGAGTGTCGAAATCCATCCCCAAATGACGGAATCGCTGAGAAGGAAGAAGATCCGATTTCTCGCGATTGACTCTGAAACCCAGCGACGCTAGCAGGCAAAGAAACTGCCGGACATCGAACTCCAGAACAGCAGCATCGTGGTGCCGTTGGAGGATGTCGTCTAGGTAGGCTGACGAAGTCACTGCCGACTGAGTGCGATGGAAAGCAAGCACATGTGACATCAGTCGGGTGAAGGCCCAAGGAGCCAGGTTCAAACCGAACGGGAGAGCTCTGAATTGAAAAACTCGATCCTGAAACGAGAACCGAAGGTATTTCCGTGACGCCAGATAAATGGGTACATGGAAGTAGGCATCCTTCAGGTCGATACTGGCCGCAAAATCGCCCTGAGGAACTGAACGTCGAACCGACCGGAAAGTCTCCATACTGAAATGAGGAGCAATTATGTACTCGTTCAGGGTACTCAGATCGATGACAGGACGATATTGGCCGTTTTTCTTCGGCACCAAGAAAAGTCTCGAGTAAAACCCCGGTGAAAGGGTGTTCCTGACCACCTCGATCACCCCTTTGGTGAGGAGATTGTCGATCTCCTGCACCAGAAGGTCCCGACGCAGAGAATCTGAAGGGACCTGAGTCGGAAGGGGCACCCGAGATAAACTGGGGTGCCGATGGAAGGACAGTCGCAGACCGGATTGAATGACGTCGAGGACCCAAGAGTCCGACGTTATCTCTGTCCAACAGTCGTAAAACAGCGACAGCCTTCCCCTGACTGGAGGCGAATCGAGGTGAGAACCTTCACTTGCGGCCTCGACGAGGCCCCCCGAGAGGAGAAACCACCCCGGGAAGTGACAGAGTCCTGAGACTTTCCAGCCTGAGGCTGCCAGTGGGCCTGGCCACGTCGGCGCTTCTTATGAGCAGAAGGAGCAGACAGAGCCGAAGGCGTAGCCGACGTCGCCGACGAGGCAGATGCAGCAGCACGCTTGGCGGGCCTGGAATGACCCCCACCCGCAGCAGCAGGTGGGTCAAGCTGTCTCAGCAAATGCTGGTCCTTCGAATGACGAAGAACTTCGCCACGAACAGCTTCCACGGAACCATGGAACAACTGAGGTCCCCCAAAGAGGCAGACCTCAAAACAGCACGTTGCTCAGAAGGAAGGGATGGTAAAGAATTCAAAACCGCATCCCGGCGTGCCAGCTCCAAATTGGCCGTGTTACAGGCGTGAGCGTGAGTCAAGTTCATAAGAGCCTGTGACAAAACGCGAAAAGGCGCCTGAGCGTCATCAAACTCCCCGGTGGAAAATATTCAGCCAGAGCGGCGACGACATGGTCCGCGAGAGATAACATACCCAGCATCTCTCGGGACAGGCCCACCATAGACTCAACTACCGACATCGGGAGAACTGCCGACTTAGGCTTAGTCAACCCGAGGGAAGAAGAATCCTCATCCACAGTAGTCATCCCTTGGAAGACTGGTGGAGAGACGGAATCGTACACGCGAAACCGCGATGGAGGCAGAAAGGCATCAGCTATAGAAAAGAAGGAACCCTTGAGGGCCTTAGAACACATTTTGGCGTCTAAGCCCTGGAAGGACTCAACCACCTGAGCTGATTGCAGAGGACGCAAAGCCCCGGAGCTAGGAGGCTCAACAGGGTTACGGCGCTCCATAGTGGACCGCGGCCGGACAGTCACAGAAGGCTGGTCGGAAGGTTGAATGTCCGGCAATAAACCAAAGACGAAATCCAAAGCCTGTCCCAAGACTGACGAGGGGGGGCCCATCACCTTCAAGATACTCGTCATCCTCCGTAGCAGAGGAAACGTAGCCCAACTCGGGCTGACCAGCAGAAACCTCCTCTGAATACTGTGCAGTATCCAAGGGGCCAGGCGAGACATCTCGGCGACCGTCCAAAGGAGGTTGTGCCTCAGGAGGCACAGGGAGGCCAACTTGAGGGTTGCCAGAAAGCAACCGGGTGAGCGCCAAAACGGCCTGGCGCAGGTCACCCTGAGAATCCGTCATAGCAGAATCGCCCGACGGAGTGTCCTCCCAATGGACCCTTCTGGTAGAAGAACCCAAATCCTCAGAAGAGACCGACGGCGAACGTCGATCGGCAGACAGAATAGGAGCACGGTGAGAAGACACCGGAGGATAGTCCCGATTGTGACGCCCAGGGGCCATCACTGACCTCTGCGAAACAGAAGGCCCTGCCTGCAAATCCTTTAAAGAGACCGACGGCGCACGTCGATCGGTAGCTGGACCTAGGACACGGTGAGAAGACACCGGAGGATTGTCCCAAGAATGACAGGAACCTGTCATTGGCCTCTGCGCAGCAGACGGCCCCAACTGCCTATCCTCTGAGACCGACAGCAAGCATCGATTGACACCCAGACTCGGAACACAGTGAGGAATCACCGGAGGAAGGTTCCGAGAGTGACAGCTAACAGGGGCTGTCACTGACCGCTGCCGAACAGCAGGCCCTGGATGCCAACGTCCCAACACCATCCCGCTAGGCGGCACACTAGCAGGCGAAGGTGGAACAATAAACGATTCACTCGAGGGACGAGGAATCGCTGCCGAAGTGACCGGCCGGCTCAACCGACTAGGAGCAAACCTAGCCAGATGAGACGGAGCAGACAGCAAACCCACACAGCCCCGCCGCGAGGCAGGGGGAGGCTGAGAACACACAGACACACCAGCAGATACAGCCTCGGTCCCCCGAGACTGTAGACCATCCCCAGAGGAGATGGAAGAGCCACCATCAGACAGAATAGGATCTGGAGTAGCAACCTCCTCAACAACGGTCGACGGTGTAGGAGGCAGATCGGAGAGGGTTACCGAGCTGACCTCGGAAAAGCTCTCAACGAAAACAGACGCCTCAATAGTGACATCAGAAGACAAAGAGACCACGGTCTCCTCGTCAGGTATCACTGAACTAACACCGCCAACAGTTGCAGAGGAACTCGCCACAGAAGTCAGATCCGAATCCTGTGTGACAGAGTCACCACGTGCACCAGCAGAAATGTCTGCTATGGCACGGCTACCCTTACCCCGAGAACGAGGGGTTTTAGCTCTGGAAAGAACCACCTTGTTCACAGAAGCCCAAAATTTAGAGGACCAAACCCCACAGATACCACATGATTGGGCCTGAGTGCAATTGTTGCAAGTGACACATGTGGTATGAGAAACAAGAGGTACAAGGAATAGTCTTAGGCATGATATCAATACAATAATCAAGCTTCCCGCCGACGGAAAACAGTACTAAGGTCGTGTTCACACGTGGGGGAAAGACAAGATAAAGTGTGAAGAGAACTGCAATAAAAATACAAATTAACATTAAATAATAATTTGGTAGCTTGATAAAAGGATACAATCCAGAAGCACACTAAATATGAAGAATAAGTTGTTCACGAAGAATACATAGCATAATTAGCACGAGTCACAAAAATTTCCGACCATGTACAATGGCAGAAAATAAAGGAATTGACGTCACGGTTGTTGCGCATGCGCTCGGTAAACGCAAGAGGTGTGCAGAGAGAGTACCTGTAATTTCGAGCGCTGGTCTCGCTCGACCCTTTTTTCGATCTTTTTCGTGCTTTTGCACTCTAGTACTTTTCCAATTCGTTTGGAAAAGATCCTAAAAGCTTGAGTTAGTTCCGAAGCAGGGCTTGCACTTATGTTACAGCCAATTGTAAACAATTGTGAGTAGGTTGAAAAGAAATTATCTTCCAAATCCAACATCGTCTGTAAGGTATTAGGGTTGGGAGCGAGTCTGATCTTGTTGCTTCCCTTTCCATCTGTCTTCATTCGCGTTTGAATGTAATTGTTCAAATCATCTATGTCGTAACTTCCTTTGGGAATTCGAATCTCCAACCAATCCACTCCATCGGAATACTTAAACGAGTTATTCTTTTCGGTGATGTTGAGAAAGGAATAATAAGTCTCCAGATTTACCAACACCATCTCATATCTTTTCTCTCTATTCAATTCGATGGAAGGTTCGAATTTCGTCGCGAATCGAGTCGAATCGCCACTCACCACGATTTGAATGGATTGTTTTGCAGCCGTATTCTCGGCTATCCGTTCTAACAATTCTCCTTGTTCGAACATTATATTTAACTTTATTTTTATTTTTTTTTCAAAACTAATTATTTGAAGATTTATTATTTCCAAATTTTTATTTTCACGCTCTATCTTATTATCATCAGAAACATAAAACATGTCGAATTCGCACCGATATTTTCCGCGATTAAATTCGCTTGTCAAATCGATCATGACGAAATTGTAAAGTCCTCCATCCCAAACCCTCTTGCAGAATCTCCTGAATTCTGCAGCGCTCATGTCGTTTGTGACATGATCGCTATAGGTGTGACTGAGATTCTTGAGATCTTGGCGAAAGAGACATAGAAAATTAGCGTTCTCCCTTATCGTCTGTCTGGGCAATCGGAAATAATTCTGCGACAGGTAGAAACAGTCCACGTTGCTGTGACGACCCCTAACGTAATACGATTTGCATCGGTTCTGTCTCTCCAAAAGCAGATCGTCGAAAATCACGAGATTCTTATCTTCCGAATTCTCTAGGATCCGGAACGTCGCTAGCATTCTCATAAAATCGACACTCGACGTTCGAAGATGCATTTCTCTTCATCAATTCCATTGCCGCACCGTCCAAAATGGTCGAAGGAGAAGCTTCACTTTTGTCAAATTCCTACCTACTGTCAAAGATTCTGGCTATGACGTCCTTAGGCAATCTACGATCCATGCATTCTCGAAGCAAGCAGATTGGTCTTTCCACAATTCGATTTTCCCACTATCAAGCCTCTTATGCTTTTGGGAAAGAACTCATTATTCGACCTCTTAGTCGCGGCGTCGTTCCAAGACATATCTTTAATGTTCATCTTTGTTTTGTTTTTTTTTTTGTTATTTTAGATTTTTTCAAACACAATTTTTTATGTTTTTTCAAACTCAGTTTTTTAATATTATTATTTATTTATATTACACCGTCACAAGTTCTCTTCAATCCAGATCCACTCGTCATTTTGGCTAAATCTTGTATGGGTACCACAGCATCCTTAAAATCTTTCCAACTTTTCGGCGTTCGCTCCAACGTAGCTCGCTTCGCCAGTGGACTGATCAACTTGTCGATCAATGTGTCGGCTGCCCTCTTGCCAGCCACAGAAGCTATCCTACCACTGGCTTCGGAAGCAGCTTTCTTACCAGCATCCAAAGCCGTCTTCTTACCAACCTCAAATGCGGTCGATGCGAGTTTTCTACCTGCATCACTCGTGAACGCTCGCATTATAGAATCGACGATGCCAGAACCGCCTTGAACGTAAGTTCTAACGTATCCCCTGTTCTTTATCACCAACATATTTTTATTTTATAATATATATTTTGTTTTCACTAGTAAATCGTTTGTTGTTTAAATACTTTTATTATTCTAGTGTAAAATTTACTATTTTTATTTTATATATTTTGTTTGTTTGTTTCTCTCTACTTATTATATACATCAATCCTTCAATTCGTTCATCAGCCTTTTATAATGGTTTTTATTCAAAACATTCTGTCTTAACAATTCGTCACATATACTAACTATTTCATTATCTAATCCTGTGTTACCAGTATGTCTACTTGCCATCAACAAACTCAATCTCTGAGACAGAGCATCAGAATCGCTCGGAAGAAAAGTGGTTTTCACCCCTTTGCCAGTCACCGATTCGACGAACTTCTTATTCATATCCCATATGGGTTTCACCACTTTCGTCCACTTGTAACCTCTGTTGGCTTTGGGTCTCGTCTCTCTGGCATCGTTATTTCTCTTCATGGCGTGGGTCTGAACCAGAATGTTGCCGTAATTGTCGAAATCCTGTTCCGTGTAATCTCCAGGCTTGTCGAAAAGGAGCAATTTGCGCAGTCCATCAGTTATTTTATACTTATTCGAACCGATGATTAAATCATCATCATCCATTTCCACTTCTGTGTCGCCCACAAAAATTCTACCGTCCGAATCCTTATAAATTCCATACAACAGATCTCTCTTACCACTATCCTCGGACGACGCGACGCTATGAGTGGTGATAGTTGAAGCTGTATCGTCGCTCTCGCTCACATCGGTTTCGATTCTCATGGGAACGTAATCCAGTGTAGATTGAAAGGAATACTGTTTTGGAAAACTACCGGGCAACGAACCCATTCTCAAAGAACTCTCTTTTTTGGGTCTCAATTCTTCAACTATCTCCTTCTTGCTTCGCTCTTGAACCTCCATCACAGGTTTAAATATTTTTGTGGCTTCGCGTCTAAGTTCCATCTCTCCAAGACGTCTGCTTCTGTCAGCCGATTGAATGCTCTTCTTGGCACGTTCATATTCGTTTAAAAGCTGATCTCAACGTTTAGCATCCATCTGTAAAAACATTTTTTCATTTTTAAATTATTAATATTTCCTTTGAGTATGCTAATGTGAGTTATTTATTATTTTCAAAATTAAATGTATAATTATTTTTATGTTTTAAGTAAATAAAAATCTTCTGTCTTTAATATAATAACTAAAAACCAGTTGAGGAAAAAACATTTTACATGATAAAACCTCTATAAATGGGTTTTGACTCTGAACGAGTTAAAAATCGCAACACAGATTATTCACTCAATGACAAACTGGAGAACTTTGAAAAGTTTGAAAGTTTTAGCGCATAAGAAACCGGTTTCTGATTTAACGCGTTTGAGAATAATTACATCCGTTAAAAGGGTTCGCCTCCTCAAAACAATAGCGGATTCTGGACCACTGGTCCAGAATCCGCAAACCGTTTTTTGATGCTGGTCCAGAATCCGCAAAGCGTTTTTTGCTCGCGTTCACCAACGATAGATTGAAGGTCTAATCCATGATGGGAACGTCGACAAAAATTTTTAAGAAAATTTTTATGTACAATTTCGTACATTTTTTCACTTTTTGAGAAACGTGTCGAATGTACGCGTTCGCCAACGGGTGTTTCAACGTTAAAAGTGCGATCTGTGAGCCTCAAAAACAATAGCGGATTCTGGACCACCATAAAAAACGACATTTTTATATATGTGAACCCGATTTAACACTGAATCCTATGACGGTAAACGCACCATGTACGTATATGTGTACGGTACATGTACAAAGTGGTCCAGAATCCGCCTTTTCTACCTACTGTTAGGTAACTAATGGTATTATCAGTGATCACCTATTATTTACTTAACTTTCGATACACTATTTCTGTATTTTGCCGTAATGTCGATCCTTAATTACACCACTGAGATGCATGAAAAAATGTAGTCGTTTTTTTACCATTCAAAATATCAGCACGTAACATTAATTCCCGAAAAGCCCAAGAGATTTCTAGGAACTGATGTTAGGTACTGGTATTATCAGTGATAAAAAACAAGACAGACAGCGTAATCACCTATTATTTACTGAAATTTCGATACACTATTTCTGTATTTGGACTTTGTTTGGGACCGACTTCTCTTGTGGGTCGACTTCTCTCGTGGGCCGATTTCGTTTGGGGCCGGCTTCTGTATTCAGCGTACAATATGGCTTAGTGCACAACGCAACCCCCCCACACACACACGTACGCGTAGTTAGGACATATATTAACCCTTTCCACAACATAATGACCAAAACCAAACAGCGCTATTTTATTTAAATATCCCCATTTAAATTTCTTTACGTTTTTCAGTTTTTGGCTCAAAACATATCTCATGACTAATCACTGGAACAAGCTTTCAATGCGGGGTCATAAGCTATTTTTTGGGCGCAAAAAAATGAAACAAATTAGTTATTTCAGAATTTGCAAGTGTCGTCTGCTTTTCGTGTTAGGTAAGGGTTGAGACAAATATATGGGATCACAGAAGGGGAGAATACAGGTACAAAGTCTTTTTTCCATTTTTTTAAATTCAAGCCATATTTCATATCATCATGTTCATGGTTATTTATTTATTTATTGATGTTTAAGGTCACATATGCACAATGGCTAATCATGACCGCATGTTCATGGTTTTATTTAAGATGATTCCAGGGGGACACACCTGAGACTCCCCAGTCCCCTTTCTTCTGAGATAATATTTGATTTCTTTTCTTCCCAGCTTGGGGGGGGGGGGGGGGGGGCCACTTGCGAACGTTTAAGTACTGAAAGGGGGGCCACTTGCGAACGTTTAAGTACTGAAACTTACCTTTGCTATGTCAGCTGACCTTGAGAATGAACCCCACTGCACCAAATATTCCTTCTCCACTTCAATCCACTGCGTCACAAGAAAATATCTTCTTGTTCGAACCTGGATCTTGTTGTCTATGTCATGTCTTATGAGATAGTGACTTGGTAGCGAAGTCTCTTTTCTTGTGGTCATTTTGGTGATGATATTAAAGAACTGATTCTGATTTTTGAATGAATGAATGAAAGTTTTTTGATTTTTCCTGAATGAAATGAGTGTTGCGCACCGAAGGCGCACAGGGACGGTATGGGGAGCAAGCCCCTTTCGACCCTCGGTAACAGTATGTTAGATTTTTTTGTATGTTTGAGCATGGCAAGGGAGGAGAGGGTTCAGGTACTCGGTTGTGCCTGTGTTGTTTCTGTTTCTTTTTCTTAGTTGGTGGTGGCTGTGTAGGAGAAGGCGTTGCAGTTGTTGATTTTGCTGATCTTGCTGTCTTTAGTCAATTTGATTTTTCAGAGGAGATCTTGATTGTGGCATGTGTGTACTTTTAATTCAGCCAATAGCGAAGCAGCTGACCGCCATGAAGCTTTTGTGAAGCCAGGTCGACAGCTTTTCTCGATCATAGCTTGAAGGCTATTAACGTGCATGGCTTCAGGACAGCTTCTTGGCATTTCAATTACTGTGTATTCTTTGCTAACATTAAGATTATAGTTGGTCATAGAAGATGTAAGATTTATTTTTTGTTCTCTCTGGGTTTCAATATTTTTTTAAATTTTAGTTTCAATGCACGCTCATTGTAAATTGGGGAAAAAGTCAGTCACTTTTTAGGTTATCTGGCTGAATTTAAAAAAGCTTTAAAAAGCTTCTTTGGCCATAAATAGTTATCATTTACGAGACGATAGTCTAAACTTGGATTCAAAGTCTGTAATACAATATAGGCCTATTGGTGTGACGTCCTGAAAGATGTACATCAAAAATTATATTATGTACTTTGGGTCAAAGTTTAAACTAACAAGACCGAATTCCGCTATGAAGACAATAGACAGGATTTTTGACACTATAATAATAAATAAAGCAAACTCCCCCAAAAGTTAAAAAATTTATAGTAATTTATATATTTTTTATACTTACCAATGACCCAGACTTAGCTGGTGCTAACTCTTAAATTCTAGGGCCAAACACAAATTTTACCCCCCAATCCCCAAAATTTGCATCTAAAACCAAAAATTACATGTCCTATATGGTCCTCCATACCTTTCCTCCACTGCACATGCGCAGTGTCAAGGAGGTCTCGAAATTGGCACCAAAAGTCATTCTTACAAGCAGTGCCTGGAAAAGCGTTATGTACTCAGCGGGGAGGTATGAGTTCCCAACTCATGGGAGGGCCATCCCCGTCTGGGTCATTGGTAAGTATAAAAAATGTATAAATTACTATAAATTTTTTAACATTTTTATACTGTACCAATGACCCAGACTTAGCTGAATAGTAAAAAGGTTGGAGGGCCTAGGACATAAGCAATCCAATAACTCAACTATATATATACACAATTATCCCCTCAAGGAGAAAGGAGAAATAGTCTTTACATGTATCTTTCTATTCTGCATCAAAACGAGAAAGACACAACACCATTCTGTACTTGAGCATAATAACATCACTGATGTCTATTAACCTCCAGTATAATCCATTATGGTAATTATTTTTAAAGGAAAGCCGATAAATAAAGTAATCCAGATAAATGAGACTCTTAAATTCATTAAAAGTGACCGATAATTGTATATTAATGTCTGCATGATATGTGACATATACAAATACTACACACCGAGGTACACTTAAAAATATTACATGGATGAGTAAAAAGATTATCTTTACACTTTAAAAATCATCCCGGTACCGACTAGAATTACTGACTCTAGGGGAGGTATTCCCTTGCTTTTCACTATAAAGCAGGTGACCTAAGGGAACACCCTCCCCCCCCCCACCTTCCCCTTGCCCTGGGTCAAATACCCCAGAGCGAAGAGGGCAGCAGCACAGAGTCACTGCCGGAACCAAAAGCCTACACAACTATAGTTGCAACTGTTTAGTGGACGACATTCTGAGCAACAAATAACGAACCTAAACAATGCCGGTCTCTAGAAATGGACTCAATATTTCTGAGGTATAAATTTGTGCAAGTGAAAGGCTAAAACCAATATGCAGCCGTCATTAGAACTGTAATAGCAGCGCTATTAGCATAAGCCTCTGAAGTAGAAAGAACTCTTACTTCAAGAGCTAAAATCTTAATCGCAGACTGCTGTGTTGAAGATATTATCATAAGCAGTACTGAAAGCTAATAGAATCCATCTAGCTATAGAATGGACCGAAATGTGGAGGAAGTTTCCACAGCATAAGCCACAACAGACACCTGAATTGATTAATGCACGGTCTTTGTGGAGACAGAGGTGCTACCAACAGAATTGCATTGAGATTATTTAACTTAAGCAATATCTGCTGAATCAATGGCACCGAAGGATACCCATATCCTATTATCCAGTCTCTCGAGATGGATAGAGCGTCAACTGCAAACGCTCGAGGATCCGAACATGTTGACACATACACTTGCAACTGCTTGTTGAGATGCGTCGCAAAAAAGTCCATCATTGGCCGCTCTCATAGGTAGCAAATCTGATATAAATACTCGTTGTTAAAAGTCCATTTGACTGCAACAAGCGGCCCTTTTGTGAAAGGGAGTCCGCTAATACGTTCAGACGACCCGGAATACGACGGACCGATAGGAGAACTTGATGTTCTAGTACCAACAGAAGGATTCATTCCATTACAGTGAATAACAGAATGGAATGAGTACCTCCCTAGTTCCGAAAATACGCTTATACCGTCGAATTGTCGGACAGAATTGCCTGTGGGCATTCTGGATAACATTCATGCAATGACGTAACGCAAGCCAAAATAACATCAATTCCTGATGTTTATGTGCTTGATTAGGAACTACGGATCCCAAGGACCCTGGCACTTAAAAACCGTTGGGCTCAATGTTGGGTCCCAACCTATTTAACTGGCATCCATCAAAACTGTAAAACTCGGATCCGGCAATTGCAGTGGAAGTTATTTCCCTGAATAAACCACTAAATATCTGCCCAAGTCTGAATCTGTTTCACTTGACTTACAAGAGGATGTACGTAATGAGTGAAAGAATCTTCACCCTCCAACTCTACTCTTTTTGAGTCAAAAAGATTTGGAGAGGACAAGTGCATAGCCGCCCCATTGGAATAAAATCCGCGGCAGCTCCATACAACTCTATCAGTCTGATGAATTCTCTCGCTGTAACTTTGTCTGAGTGAAAACAATAGCGAGCGTAACAACTGATTAATTTCGCTCTGGTTAACGGCAGATGAACGAGTTTGTTGTGCGTCTCGAAGCTCATTCCCAAGTGGGTGAATGACTTGGACGGCACCAGATCCGACTTCTCCTCATTTATTATAAAACCGAGACGTCGGAGTAATAGAAGCAGATTCTGCACATCGTTCTGAAGCATTAACTCGTTGCCGTACCCCTGAAGAATGTCGTCCAGGTAGGCCGATGCTACCGCTGACGAATGAGCTCGGAAATGTATCATTACCGAGTTCATTATTCGAGTGAAAGCCCAGGGCGCTAGGTTCAAACCGAAGCACATCGCTCGGAACTGATATACAACTCCTAGGACTGCGAAGCTTAGATACTTTCTGAATGTCGGATGTACCATGACGTGAAAGTATGCATCCTTGAGATCTATGCTTGTAGCATAGTCGTTCACCCGAATACTCGCTCTGACTGATCGAATTGTCTCTATATAGAACTTCGGAGCGACGATCAGCTTGTTTATCCAGCTCAGATCTATGACTGGCCGGAACGAGCCGTGTGGTTTCGGAACCAGAAACAGATGGCTGTAGAAACCCGGAAATTCCTGGTCTTCTATGACCTCTACCGCGTTCTTCTCCAGAAGAGACTGTACTTCTGATAGAAGAGCGTCTCTTTTCTGCGGATTTGACGGAAGCTGAGTCCATTTTGGACTTCAAGTTAATGGAGGCTTTCGTCTGAAGGATATTCTTAGTCCTTCCGAAATTACCCCTCGAACCCAAGGGTCGTCCGTAATTGACGCCCAATTGTTATAAAACTCGACAATCTTCCGCCTACCGGAACACGATAGAGGTTCATACCATCACCTCCTGGACCTGCGAGGCTTGCGGAAGGAGAAACTACGTCCTCCACGACCCGCACCTCGCCCCGTCGACCTAGGGACGTCTAACCGGTTATCTCGGCCAGAATAACGTCCCCCAAATGAGTCGCAGCCTTGACAGTCTCTAGAATAAGACCTAGAGGATGCATAGGAACCTCTATAGGAACTTTGCTTGGGTGTACTTGTCCCAGAAGTGCCTGTCTTACTCTTTCTTCTCTATCCGACTTTTTAGAAGCGGATTTGAATAGCAGAGAATCCGAAGCTTTCTTAGTTATCTGATCATAGATTGCTGAACGCTTGCCTTCGAAGAGAAGCTCCCCGGAGACCGAAGCGACTCTGAGAGAGTTTTTCACCTTACCATCCACGCGCGTGGATGTAGCTAGGGCCGCATCACGTCTAACCAACTCCAGGTTTGCCACTGAAAGGGCGGAGTTATACGTGGAATAAGCTATTGCCCTTGAAAGAACTCTTAAGGAAGATAGTACATCCTGGAATTCTTTCCCTTCAAGGCGTAATGAAAATGCTTTAGTAAGGTGATCTGCGTACGATAATGCGTCTAAGATAACTCTGTTAGACATTATTGTTGTTTCCAACATCGCGGTTGAAATTGACATAGACGACGGTATAGATCATTCTAGATCTTCGGCCTGATCGTCTAGATGCAGAGGAACTCTCGGTATGCCCTGTCCTGCCGTTTCGAAATTATTCCTTGAATTGATGAAAGGCAGATGTAGAGCATTCGCCGATAAGAAACCTGACTTGCTCATTTTGGTAGCAAGCTTATATATAGCATCCTACAATAGTTCAAATGTTCTTGTGACATTATTGGACTGTGTCGGAAACTCAGGGACGATGTCCCTAAACCGATAAAATTATTCCGTGTCCAGTGACGCAAACAGTTTCTAATCTGGCATCGCAGCCTTTTGGTCCGACAGAACAACTTCCGAAAGATAATGCCGGATGATATCTACGGCAACTTTATGTTGTTCCGAAAGGGAAAAACCAACTCCTCGGTATCCCTTTCCCATCCTGTCAGACTTCTCGGTCGTTCGTACCTGATGCTTCAGCGGAGCGTACCGACCCAGCGTCGTCGGATAAATCCTGTTCCGACAGAGATTCTGTCATCTGCTGGGATGCTGCGATAATTTGTGCTATTTGTAATAGCACGTCCGTTACGGAGACCTGTGGAGCAGCGGTCTTACATTACTTAGCCGCTGAAAGCTCCCCGGACGTTAACTCCTGCATATTTCTTATGCGAAAGTCCGGAGTCTATAGGCCTTGTGTATTCCTGACTACCGGATGGCGTGACCTGGTCGCCGTGAAATCCTTGGTCGGCGAGACTGGCTAGATAACAGTGGTCACATAGTCAAAGTGCAGTCGTGTGCGCTGCCGTGAGGATGAGGAAGCCATTAGAGCATTCTCCCCGGACTGTCTATATAACGGAGCGTCCCGAGCGGTGGACGTATGCTCCGAATGAGAAACATTTGTACTACAACATCTGTTCTCAGATGTTGTTGTACGAGAGAGGGACCTCTCTCACTCGCAGCCCGGGTGGACCTGGACGAGCTAGGAACCGGACTTAAAGGCTTCCTCCGTACCCTCCTCGTATCCATCGTCACTGGGTGTGCACGTAGTATATTTTATAGTGCTCGCATCACACAAATCTACTTCCTGGACCGCAACGGACGAACCCGGTTACCGAACCATTCGATGAATGGACGCTACACCGGGCGAGCTAGCGGACGCCAAAGCCGTCGATCCTACTTGGGACCTCTTAGGCAATTGACGTAATATCATGAGCACTTAGCCGCTAGCTCTTCATTTGACTGTGACGACGGAAGCACACTTTTCGAAGACATCACAGAAAAACAACGGATTCTTATTCCTGAATGAGGCCTGTGGAGCCGTGACTTACAAAATATCCAATGGCAGCTCCAGGGACGTTCATTCTTGCATTTATATAATATGCGAACGTCCCATCAGGAAAGACCTCATATCCTTGGCTAACAGATGAAGTAACCTGGTCGACAATATTCCCTGGTCGGCAAAGCAGGAGCTCTAGGAACGTTCATTCCTGCATTTATATAATATGCGAACGTCCCCTGAAACTCTGTGGTCACAAGCCAAGGTGCGGTGGTGTGTGTGTAGACATGAGGATGAGGAAGCCCATAACACAGCCAGTTCGGACTGTGTATGTGACGGAACGTCCCGTACAGGAGGATTGGACGTATATTCTGACTAACAAACAAACATACAACAACATTGCGGCTCAAATGTAGTTGTAAGAGAGAGGGGGCCTCTCTCGCTCGCGGTCCGGATAGACCTGGACGAGCTAGCTACTAGACTGACAGGCTTCCTCTGTACTATCCTCGGATTTGTCGTTGCTGGGTGTGCACGTTCCAAGTTTATAGTGCTCGCATCACCCACACTGCTTCCCAGAACCGTAACGGACAAACCCGGCTGCCGAGCCATTCGATGAATGGTCGCTACACCAGGCGGACTAGCGGACGATCAATGCCTTCGATCCTACTAGGGACCTCTTCGGCAATTGTCGTATTACCCTGAACACTTAGCCACGAGCCCTAACACTGCAACGACGGAGAAGAAAACATCACTCTGAATTCTGAAAAATAAAATGATAGTATAGAGTGACCCTACGGAGAGAGGACCGGTATGGACCCCTCCCCGCAAACACAATATCGTGACACATGCCTCCAACATTGTCATTTCAATCAACACACACAGAGCAGGAATTAGTGCGAAAACATTGAACCTGAGAATTAGAGGAAGATATCCTCGCATTATAAATAAAAAAATATTTTTTCATCAATAAAAAATACACAGTCATATTAGTCGCACTATCCCTTGAAATAAAGATACATAATATAACATAATCCATTATAATCTTTGAAAGAAAATAATTTAAAAAAAAAAAAATTTTTTGAAAAATTTTTTTCAGAAGAGCCCAAGTTCCCAATGGGAACACCAAGCCCAAATGGATCCCAAAAAAGCCTAAGTGTGGACAAAAATTTTTAAAACATTTCAAAAAATTAATGCAACACTTACATACAGTATTAATGTATCTTGCTATGTCTAAACTAATGTAAAGACAAGAAATCACTATCAGCAGTATCCATTGTCAATGTAAACAAGAAGTTGTACAAAAACCGGAAACATGACTCCAGGCACTGATAAACATGGCCCGAAATCAGTTACCAATTTAAACACTATCTGATGCAAAACAGAGATTTTCCTAAAAGAAACTGCAGAACATCAGATGGTAGATGCAGATCACAACGTCTAAACACCTAAGGGTGAGAACGTCAACATGGGGAAAAGAACAGAAATTCATTCTGTTACGAAGCGAAAACTCCCAAGAAATTTTAGTAATAATTATTATAGAAAATATGCCAAAAGCATGGGAGAATAGCAAGGGGGGAATAAAGGAAAGGGAGAGAGGAAACACTGATCAAGCAGTGGAACTTTCATAGCAAGAATGATAACAACAGGCTCATGCCTCGAAATTAGGGAACATAACATAATTTCATAAAAAATTTTAAGTTACAGCCCTGATTATTTCCTGCCACTGAATTTTCCTCTCATCCTTCGGTTTCCTCTTTAGATCCACCATTTCTCTCATATTTAAGTGTCTGGCATCATTTAAACTGAGATTTACAAGCACAAATTAAGTTATTTATTATTTATTTATTGGTGTTTAAGGTCACATACTTATGCACAATGGCTAATCGTGACCGTGACAGTTTTACGGGTGGAGGAAGCCGGAGTACCCGGAGAGAACCACCGAGCAACGACGAGCAGCTGTCAGCTCTCCAACATCGTAACTCTGAACTCTGCACCACAGCACAGGCAGGGTTAGATTGGTTGAAGACATGCGCACCATCGACGTGCAGTACGCCTCAGTTAATAGCGTCATCGTGCCCCCATGTAGGCAATCAGGGTGAAGTGTCTTGCCCAAGGACACAACGCGATTGCCGCAGGTGGGATTCGAACCGAGGACCTCTCGGCTTGCAGCCTGCACCTCTACCAACTGAGCCACCGCACCCCCACAAGCACAAATATCAGTCAGATGTGAACTGATGAAGGGCCAAACAAAGAATGACTTTTGGTGCCAATTTCGAGACCTCCTTGACACTGTGCATGTGCAGTGGAGGAAAGGTATGGAGGACCATATAGGACATGTAATTTGGGGTTTTAGATGCAAATTTTGGGGATTGGGTGGTAAAATTTGTGTTTGGCCCTAGAATTTAAGAGTTAGCACCAGCTAAGTCTGGGTCATTGGTACAGTATAAAAATATCAGATTTTTCAAGATGGGGGGGAGGGGGGGGGTGGGGGGAGGGCATTGTTTACTACCCCTCTCAGATAATAACTTAATGTAGGGCAAATTGTAGAATATTAACACCATTGCACGGTGTTAATATTCTACAATTTGCCCTACATTAAGTTATAATTAATATAACTTACATGTAACATGCTTTTTGAAGGATGTTGCGGTTCATTAGCTGTGCAACAGAAATGATAAAGATGCCCAAATCTTATGACAGGTCCAAGATGAAGTCGACAGTGGTACACGTAAGACAGAGTTTTTAATCATTCCAAAAGCCCAGGGTCACTGAAATTCCCGACAAACCCAGGTTATTGCCGAGCTTTTTTTTACCACAGACTAACTCTTCATTTACTTAACGAATATGTCTGACAATCTGAATCCCGTGCAATGTACAAAAATTGCCTCCTCAGTTAGGTTGTATCAACGCCGTTGGTGAATGCCGTTTATTAACCTGGTGCCCCCACCCCCATGTGAATTCCTCCTACTCACTCCTTCCTCATCTGCCATTCTCACAACTCATCTTGAAACAATCGTTCTTGATGCCGGTTTGGGAAGCAGATAACATGGCACCAGCAATTTTATTTTTAGCTGGCTGTGACATTTGACCTGAAAGCGGAAATTCTCTGAACTGTGCGTGCAACAATGAATTTTAATTTTTAAAATTGACTGTCGTATTTCAATGCAACACAGTTATAATATGCCTTCGTGAGCTGTATTTGTGACACTGTGTAATTGGGCAGGAGGAAAAATGTAACTACGATATAATGTATCAATAATATCATTAAACTTGAAGGAAAATTATGGATGACTCGTTTTCATTCTGACATTCTTGACATCAACATGGAGTTGTTTATTTGATCTAATCCATTTCACAATTAATTCCGAGATTACGCTCTCTTGAGTTAATCCCTTTCGCTGCAAATGTCTTGTCCAATTTAATTATTGCATTCATTGTCGGCGTAATGTCGGGCGGGTTTAATCCTTTTGCCTCACCTCGGACCTGGGATATTCATATAATGGTCGCTTGCGCAGTAGTGTAAGTCGAACAAAGGGCATAACTGTGGTAAGTATGCATGGATGAAACCTGCAATATGTGGATGTACTTTCTGTCATACTGGTCTATCACCATATCAAAGAACATCAAAACCTGATAACCAATACTTGAGTTAAAATGCAAAACATTCATAGGGATAATTTTGTAAGTATAACAGGGGACATAACTCTGGTATGAAAACCTGCAATTTTTCATCCATGCTGGTCTCTCACCACACCAAAGGACATCAAAATCTGACACGGAATGCTTTAGTTATAATGCAAAATATTTGTATGGAAAGTTTTTTGAGTGTAACAAGTACCATAACTCTGGTACACATGCACAGACAAAACCCATTAATATTTGAATATCCTTTCCCCCATGCAGGTCTCTCATCATATCAAAGAATATCGAAATCTGACAAAGAATGCTTGAGTTATAATGAAAAATGTTTGTACAGGAAGTTTTCTAAGTTTAACTCTTAATCTGCTGAGTATTTTCTAGACATTTTTCATTAAATCTAGTCATGGCTGCTGTTATGGCTAGATTTGATGAAAAATTCATCTAAATTTAACTCAAGAAGCCATTGGTGAAAAATCTATTCAATTTACAAGGGAAAAACTGGATGACATAGGCCCAAATTATACTTATTTTAGTGACAACAGGAATCCTGTCCTGGGCAGGAATATCTGCCAGCAGCATGCAAGGAGTTAATAGGGGGCCATTACTCTTGTATGTATGTATGGACAAAACTTGCAGTATTTAGAGAGCCTTTCCCCATGTGGGTCTCTCACCTAAGCATAGGACATCAAAATTCAACAACCAATGATTGAGTAACAAACCAAAACATTCATACAGAAAGTTTCTAAGTGTAACAAGTCCATAACTCTGGAAAGTATGCACGAACAAAACCTGTCACAAGCTGATATCCTTTCACCATGATGATCTTTCATGATACCAATGGACATGGAAATCCAACAACTGACCCTTGAGTCATAATGCAAAATGTTTGTACTGACATCGAGATATGAATGTTGAGACTGAGCCCTCTACTATCTGCCCACCAAAACGTCCTTAGCAGGGTATCCTACTGATAGTGGGCCCTGGACAGGCCTGAAAATAACCAGTCTGACAATTGCAGAATGAGGTCCCCAGAGGGTGAATTTGATGATGCTATCCCATACAGTGGCCAATTTATCCTTTGGGTAGCTCTTTCTGTTTAGTTTTGACACCCTGATTCAGATTGAGGTTCTCAGAAGGTAAATTTGGTGATGCTACCCTGCTATGCAGGGTAGCATCACTAAATTCACCCTCTTGGGACCTCATTTTGCAGATGTCAGTCTGCTTATTTTCTGGCTTGGCCCTGGATGTATGGATGTGCATGCTCATTCTATCTGTTGGCATCTTTTTGTGACATTGACCTTGGTACAGTTGAAACTAGAATTCCTGTCACTGTATAGTGTAACTATTTTAAACTAATAACATGCTGTGTAAGTGCACTTTTTTCCCTGTCAAACTGCACCATTAGCATAACTCAATTCCGGTAGAAAAACAGCGTGATCAAAGCTGTAAATTCTATATTAGTAAATAGAGATCATTAACATCCTTACTAATCTCTACTGGGATACATATACATGTAATAACGTAAATAGACATTAAAATTTGACTGCATATACAGAATGAAGAGAGTGGATTATTACTTAATCGCAGTGCCATATATTCTTCACTCGAAAAGTATTTATAATTGTTCATAACAGCACAAGAAACACTTGCAAACTTTCATCATATGGACCACCGGGTGCAACAGTGCAACCCGGTGGGGCATGTGATGAAAATGAAAAATCTATCCCACTATCAGATCAGTTCAGTTCATGATTTCATTACCGACCTCGCTAACAGCGCATTACATTTTGCATTGCACAGCACAAGCGCTCTTGTATATTTCAGACTACTTCATTCTTCTGCAGTAAAGAGCATATTAACCCTTTACCTAACGTAACGGCCAAAACCGGCCAGCACTATTCTCAAAAATCACCAATTAATTTTCATTATTTTTTTCATTTTTTGTCTCAAAAACATAGGTTATGACCCCTCGTTGGAACGAGCTCGTTGAACTCGTTCCAACGAGGGGTCATAACCTATGTTTTTGAGACAAAAAATGAAAAAAATTAGTTATTCAAGAATTATTTTTGCAAGTGTCGTCTGCTTTTCAGGTTAGGTAAAGGGTTAACTAACGGGCATTTCCTGTGCTAATTGTGACAGGCTATCTAGTTTCAACTGAAGGTTGACATGAATTTTGTATGTGACACACTGTCTAGAGATGCCAGTTATGTTGTTTAAGTTTCACTGCAATATCACCTTCCAGTAAAAGTGAGCCAAGGAAAATTAGTTTTGCATGCCGATTCCAGGTGTTGACCTCTGTGATCTTCAGCTTGGAAGGCCGATCGTGAATTTTAAATTGTGACTTTTAAATATGATCCACCATCTAGTGGTGGTCCATATGTTGTGTAAGTTTTCTTGTGATGTCTCCTTCCACAAAAAAGTTGATATGCATGCTGATTCCATGGGTTGACCTTTATCTGTCACCTTCACCTGGTAGGTCAGTCATTAGTTTTGTATGCAATACAACATTTATTGGTGTTCCATATGTGGTGTAAGTTTCATTGTTACATCTCCTTGAGACTAAAAAGTTATGGCACGGACACAAAAGTTTTCCTGTCAAGTGAAGACTGATTGCATTTTTCGATGTTGTTTTTATGGAAGATTATAGTTCCCAAATTTTAGAAACAGTCATTTTATACATATAAGAAATCAAAATTGTTTAGAAATGACGTTTTTATGTCAAAATTTTTTTATTTAATTATTTGGTTTTAACCCTTTACCTAACGTAATGGCCAAAACCAGTCAGCGCTATTCTCAAAAATTGCCAATTAATTTTCATTATTTTTTGTCTCAAAAACATAGGTTATGACCCCTCGTTGGAACGAGCTCGTTGAGCTCGTTCCAACGAGGGGTCATAACCTATGTTTTTGAGACAAAAAATGAAAAAAATTAGTTATTCAAGAATTATTTTTGCAAGTGTTGTCTGCTTTTCACCTCGTGTTGGACAGTTTTATGGGCGGAGGAAGCCGAAGTACCCAGAGAGAACCACCGAGCAATGGCGGGCAACTGCAACATCAACGTGCAGTACGCCTTAATACACAGCGTCACTGTTTCCCCAAGTGGGCAATCAGGATGAAGTGCTTTGTCCAAGGACACAACACAGTTACCCCTGGCGGGGATCGAACTGTGGACCTTTCGCTTTGAAGTCCAAAGCCGTACCACTGAGCCACCACACTCCCTTATGTCAAAATAACACCAAAATTATAACCATTGTCTTGAATGGACACAGAGCAAGTAGTGAGTAAAATTCTATAGCTGTGTGTCAGATCAATACAGAACTGTGAGATGTTTTTAATGAAAACTGTGCAAAATGCCCCTAACATTTTGGTATTTACGTCGTATATCAGGTATCGTTTCAAAATGACATTTTTATATCAGAATGTCAAAAATCTTAGGCGGTGGTCGGTAATGAGATGGTGATGGTATAAGCCAGTTTAGGAAAGGTGGACTGGAAAACAGTAGCTGGGGGTCAAAGCGAAAACTGGTAGTTGCAGGAAATAGTGTTGTACTGGGGCTAGATAGGGTGGTTTGTGATCCAGATAGTCTGAACCGAACTAATCTGCAATTTCTGGGGGCCAAGGTGGAGGATATTAGGGATAGAGTGGATGGTATTGTTAAGGGTTCAGGGTCAGATCCAGTGGTGGTGGTGCATGTGGGTACAAACAATATTAGAAAAAGGAGGTCCATGTGTTACAGTTAGAACTTAGAAGAATCTTTTTTGGCATAAAGCAGGGTGGGCGGGGAAATTTTGGATGCAAAAGCAAAGTAGGGAGGGCAAATGTGAAAAAAAGATAGAAAAAAAGGAGAGAGGGGGGAGGGAGGGAGGGCGGGGGGAGTCATGTGTTTTCAAAATGAGATACAGCAACATCCAGGGTCTCCAGAGGAATGTTTAGTGAAATTACGACCTTTGTGAACGATAGGAATCTTGATCTGATAGGCCTTAACGAGACATGGATTAGACAGGATGAAACAACTGGCCAGATCAAGAGGTATGTCTGGCTTGAAGTGGGGCAACCAGAAGGCCAGAAAATGGAAGGGTGTAGGTATGTATGTCAAGGAAGAGTAGGCCTAGAGGGATCTTATGTGGAGGGGTGTTTGTTGTTCAAATTGAGAATGATTTGATTTATTGGTGTTTAAGATCACATACTTATGCACAATGGCTAATCGTGACCGTGTTCAAATTGAGAACAAAGTCACTGGAGTTGAGGGGGCGACTCGGCAAAGGCTAGGATAGAGTGTGCCAAATGTGTGATTCAGGAATAACAGAGTCCCTGGAACATTTCATTTTAGAATGCCCCAAATATTTTCTTAGCAGAACAAGACGCTTTAGAAAACTAATGGAAAATTGGGATGAAAACAGAAAGGATAAGTGGATGGGGAATGACATGGGGGGAAAGGATCGATTATAGTTAGGGAGATTGAGCACCTTTTGACTGAATGCTGGGAGATTAGGAGGAAGAGTGAGGGAGGAAAGCCAGATAGGGGACTGGGTTAATTTAGGCCTCCTCATTAGAGGACAAATCAGTAGAAGGCCAAAGAATTAATACAGTGGAGCCCACTTAATTGGATATCTCTTAATTGTATATCCCTGATAATTGAATATAATTTTCAAACACAAAACCATTTACCATACCTTCAGTACAAATTTGATCTGTTAATTGCATATGGGTTGTAGAGTAAACTCTGGTTAATTGTATGTAAATTTTTGTAATATGTCGAAAAAATTACTGTGACACGCACCAAATTCCCCTTATTTATCAACCTTTTTGGCCTCACTACATCCAATACAGGCATTTATATTCTATTATATCTTGTTTGAAGAGCTACATGAGCTCTGTCAAACAAGATATAATAGAATAAATGCTCAGTTTACCTCCTGAACACAGGAAACTGACCAAATCCCTGTTAATTGTATACTCCTGTTAACTGAATAATTTTCACTGGCAAAATGGATATTCAATTGAGAGGATTCTACTGTATTATGTTATTGGTAGAGACATCACCTAGCAAATAGTGTGTGAAGTTTCCTAGATAAAAACATAATAAGTTGTGCATGTCATAAATTTGGCACATATATTGTAAATATCAAATAATTGTGTATTTTAGTAAATTAAAAGCCATGAGATGCTGTTGATCATAACAGTAGTCAACAAACTGTGACTGACCATCAGTAGAATGAATTGACCATGGTGTTTTAAGGTGATATTAATTAAAATTTGGATCCAAAGTTATTTTTGGTCACAAACCACCGAATCGAGTGACCCACACCATAACAACACATAGTAATGCAATTTTTTAGTTCTTGACGAAAGAATATGTTGTGAAAAGAATATATGTAATTAATAATTATGGCATCTTGGAAACCTTGGGTATTTTTTCATATTTAACGATGAAAATTCTAATATTTTTTCTGTACTTTCAACTTTACTTGTTTTGCTAATGGCCTGTCACTACAACAACGTGTAGTGACAGACAATAATATTAGAGTCAACAAAGCATTTATTTTACAATCAATCGATTTTTTCCATGATACAAGCTAAAATGCCTAGACTGAGACAAATTTTTATCCTCCACAGCGATCCTTCGATTCGGAAAGAGAACATTTTTACCTGTACTCATCGAAAAATGATTACACATGTCAAGGTCACCATTTTGATAACAGTAATTACATGACAAACGAATCACCAACTCAGCAAAACAAGAGGCCTGCATCGCAAAGAGCTGCTAATGTCCCTGGCCACAAAAGATTTTCTAAGTTGAAAGAATGAAACGGGCCAT
This sequence comes from Pictodentalium vernedei, assembly GCA_031216915.1. Classification (NCBI taxonomy): domain Eukaryota; kingdom Metazoa; phylum Mollusca; class Scaphopoda; order Dentaliida; family Dentaliidae; genus Pictodentalium; species Pictodentalium vernedei. The sequence continues at coordinate 129,460,144 of CM062289.1, forward strand.
AACTCTGGAAACTATGTGTGGAAGAAACTCACGCTACACAGGTATCATTCCCCCATGATGCTCTATCACAAAACCAAATATTCAAATCGGAGTAGCAGTGGCTGAGAAATAAGAGAAAATGTTGGTACAGATGGATGGACAGATGGATGGATGGATGGATGGATGTACCGATGGATGGACGGATGGACTGGGGTCTCCACTTGGGGGCAAAATAAACTGGACCAGATCAATGTTGCCATAATGATATTTTTATCGAGACCTATCATGCATTAACCCTTTACCCAACATAACGGCCAAAACCGGCCAGCGCTATTCACAAAAATCGCCAATTAATTTTCATTATTTTTTTCATTTTTTGTCTCAAAAACATAGGTTATGACCCCTCTTTGGAACGAGCTCGTCGAGCTCGTTCCAAAGAGGGGGCATAACCTATGTTTTTGAGACAAAAAATGAAAAAAATTAGTCAAGAATTTTTTTTGCAAGTGTCGTCTGCTTTTCATGTTAGGTAAAGGGTTAAAGCTGAAAAGTAATTATTTATGGTAGTCACCACTGAGTAGCTCAGAATAGCCATGGAAGCTTATGAAAGTGAGCACATTTGAAGTTAACTGAAGTCTCCCTGTACTTGACCTTTGCAATTCAACATTATAGTGAATGGGCTCAGTACGGGATAAGTTCAGTATTATCTAAATTTTGGAATCGATGCATAAATGTGTTCAACCATGTGATAGTTTGTCAATAAGACAAACACACACAAGAACAGTTTGCACTGTTTATCAGTCATTGTCTGAATGACTCTCTCAGAAACAACAGCACATGGTTTGTCATCATCCATTTTTACATGTTATTAAGTGCTGTTCTACAAAATACAAGTTTGTGCAGTATTAGAGGGTCATGAGTGCAAGTATCAGGATTTCAGACATCAACGGAACCGAAAAATTGTTTCCGTGGTTCAAGAGACATGGAACCCGCCGGTAACAAAATTTAGGTACCGTCTGGGAGCAGTTATGGGAACCTTTTTGAAGTTTTTCCGAATCGAGGGAATTTTATATCATTCGTAGCTTTTTAGATTTCAGACACGTTTCCCTCCTAGATAAAACTGCCTGCATACATTGATATACTTGTAAGTTATATGTGAAATGATATTGGGACATTTCAGCCCCGAGACATTTCGGCCTCCTATATTAACAGTCCGGAGTGAAGGGAATTACCCCCGGCACGATAGATACCAAACAGAGGTTATTGGGATGTTGATTTTTTAATATATGTTTATTGTTTTAGATATTATAACGCCAGTAAACCTGTGCATGATACCTTTGTTCAACTAGAGGGGGGTATCAGTACCCCGTGGCTCACCAACAGGTGGCCAATGTAAAGGGGTGGCTAGAGTAAAAAAAAAAAGTTCAAAACTTGCACACAAAAGTCCAAAATTAAAGAAAATAAGCAGCTAAAGGGTTAAATAATATAATAATAACCCCTAAGAAGCATGTTAACATAAAATAGGAACCATGGCAATATGCTACAAGGTAAGTCTCCACTTTGAAAAAAAGAAAGACAAACCTCAAAACCTGCACATAAAAGTAAAAAAAGTATCACATTTGTTTCAAAGGGTTAAAATTTAGAAAAATACCCTAAAAATATTACAATAACCAGCGTGGCAATATGCCAGTGAGATAAAACTCCACTTAAAAAAAAATATCAAAACCTGCACGCAAAAGTACAAAACCTGCACAGAAAAGTCCAAAATAAAGTAAATAAGCAGCTAAAGGGTTAAATAATATAAAAATAGCTCAAGAAGCATCCTAACATAAAATAAAAACCATGGCAATATGCTACAAGGTAAGTCACCACTTGGAAGAAAAGAAAGACAAACCTCAAAACCTGCACATAAAAGTAAAAAAAAGTATCACATTTGTTTCAAGGGGTTAAAATTGAGAAAAATACCCTGTCACAGTAACCACAACGGCAACATGCCAGTAAGGTGAAAGTCTACTTGAAAAATATCCACTTGGAAGAAAAGAAAGACAAACCTCAAAACCTGCACATAAAAGTATCACATTTGTTCCCAAGGGTTAAAATTTAGAAAAATACCCTGAAAATGTTACAGTAACCACCATGGTAATATGCCAGTGAGGTAAAACTCTACTTAAAAAAAAATATCAAAACCTGCACACAAAAGTACAAAACCTGCACACAAAAGTCCAAAATTAAAGTAAATAAGCAGCTAAAGGGTTAAATAATATAATAATAACCCCAAGAAGCATCCTAACATAAAATAGGAACCATGGCAATATGCTACAAGGTAAGTTGCCACTTGGAAGAGAAGAAAGACAAACCTCAAAACCTGCACATAAAAGTAAACAAAAACATCAAAACCTGCACACAAACGTCAAAATAAGTCCAAAATTTGATTCAAAGGGTTAAAATTAAGACGAAATACCCTGGAAAAGAGTTAAATGTTATCGTGAACCCCCACAGCAATATGCAAAGAAGAAAAAATTTTTTTTAAAAGCACAAAAATCCAAACCTGTAAACAAAAGAAGACCAAAATTGAAGTAATTAAGCAGGGAAAGGGTTAAATAATACAAACATAGCCCTAAGATGCATGTTTACATACAATAGAAAGCATGGACATATGCTGCAAGGTAAATCTCCACTTGGAAGAAAGGAAAAAAAAACCATCAAAACCTGCACGCAAACATCAAAATAAGTCTAAAATTTGATTCAAAGGGTTAAAATTAAGACAAAATACCCTGGAAAAGAGTTAAATGTTATAGTGAACCACCATAGCAATATGCAGAAACTCTACACTTGGAAGAAAGGAAAAAAAAAAAAAACCCATGAAAACCTGCACGCAAACGTCAAAATAAGTCTAAAAATGTATTGAAGGGGTTAAAAACTTTTTAAAAATGTACTGGAAAGATATCAATGTTATAATAACCACCACTGCAATATGCAGTGAGGTCAACCTCACTTGAAATTGTTTTTTTTTATCGCAACCTGTACATAAAAGTAAGAAGCTGTAAACCTAAGTCCAAAAGCTTTACATAAAAGTCCAAAATTGAAGTAATTCAGCAGGAAAAGGGTTAAATAATACAAACATAGCCCTAAGATGCATGTTTACATACAATAGAAAGCATGGACATATGCTGCAAGGTAAATCTCCACTTGAAAGAAAGGAAAAAAAAACCATCAAAACCTGCACGCAAACATCAAAATAAGTCTAAAATTTGATTCAAAGGGTTAAAATTACGACAAAATACCCTGGAAAAGAGTTAAATGTTATAGTGAACCACTATAGCAATATGCTGAAACTAAAAAAAAATGTGAAAAGCCAAAAAATCAAAACCTGTACACAAAAGTTCAAAATATTTGAGAGCGGACGCCAACGCCGACGCTGACGCCGACGCTGACGCTGACATGAGGCCTATGCCATAGGCTCACACAACTAACGTTGGTGAGCCAAAAAACTGCTTTTCAGTTTTCAACATATATTGAACACAGGCGCTTGTTATTTTATCATACTTAAAACAATTCTCAGACACACAATGAAATTACTTGTGATAATGTTACTGACGAAAAAAACGTCAAGATGTTTACAGAATAAGCCAATCACATTCACTTCAGCAAAAGGGTCCCGCACTTTACTCATTCCGAGAATGCTATTGGTTGAAATGTCTAACGTGTGCAAACGGTACACATGTATTCTTCCCACTTCAACTTGTTTCTGTATTCGATGTAAACAGCATTCCGTTTCTATCACAGTGATGATTGTCCACCAACGAGCAGCTCTTATGAGCATTTCTTTCAACAACAAATGTTTCAATGTCTTTAGTGACAGATTGAGTGGGTAACAATATTTCGGTTCCATCATTTTGTGACCACGGTACCGACATGCTACCAGTAACGATCGTTACCGTGAAATCCTGACACTTGTGAGTGTAGTATATATGACTGTCCTAGGGTAGGATTAATTGGTGTTGTTATGGATGAAGTAGAATGTAATTTGTTTCCCACAGGTTGGGTGGGGGTGACTGGGTTAAACATACCACTCCTCCCTACAGTGCATTTTGTGATAAGAAGGAAGGTTTCATGCTTAAGCACATTGATGTATGTGTGCTATTATTAATATTACTGCTGGTCGTGAGTGTAAAATTGCATCAGCAAATCTCCATCAGGGTTCTTTGTATCTGTTTTGAAGGTTAGGCATGCTCACATGAAGGGACCAGTGAAAGGTTTAGTGGGAGTAGGTATAAATTTTAACCCTTTGACCAGTACACTGAAATGACTTATTCTTGGTTCGATGAGTGTATTTATTTTAACCCTTTGCCAAGTATGGTTTTAATAATCTGTCAACTCGTGATTTGACATGTTAGTTATGTATTGCTCAAAACTTCAGCCCATAATCTGGGTAAGTCGTTATTGATATTAAAGTGTATTTATCTGAAGACAGTTAGGTAGGTAATTCAGACTGGTGTTGGTGATACGATAGTTAAGTTGGGATACATTGGCAACCTTGATAAAATGGATGGTCGATCAACTATAATGTAGGCAATACATGTTCCTGTGCTTTACAGTGAGTGAGATTAGCTCATATTACTTGATTGATACGTTGCGTGGTTTAAGGTTACAGAAAAATTTTCATTATTAACTGAATAACTAACCCTGTACACTGTGCAACTTTAGTGTAAATCTCATCTATATCAACTCTTTACCCAATGCAATTACCAACTAATACTATTCTCAAAAAAGTCTTCAAACTCAGCTTATGACCCCTCACTAGAATGGACTGTGGAAAGTTTGGTTTTTTTAGTGAAAAATGAAAGCATTATCTATTTTCAATTATTAGCTTGTTTCAAGACAAATTATAAGACCTGATTCTGAGTTGTCTAACTCCTTTTACTCATAAAATTCTCTCACACAATTTTAGGTATTCTCAATAGTCAACTTCTTTTACCACAAAAACTCTCACACAATATGCATATCTAGTTTCTCTTGAGTAATCCAGCTTCTTCCACCATAAAAATCTCACACAATATGCATATGTATGTACTCTGAGTAATCCAGCTCCTTTACCCATAAAAGCCTCTCACACAACTGTTTTCACTGTGGTTAAGGCCTAAAAAAGTAAAAAATTTGTTTCTCAGGCCCACCCACATGGTCATTTTTGCTGCCACATGATCCCTTTTAATAACCAATGAAAACTTTAAACAAGAGGCCCCGCGGGCCTGATGCGCTCATCTTGAACAGAAAACAATATAAACAGAGTCCAAGAATGAGTCTACCTTAAGCAATCCATCTCCATAGGATACATTGTCAATCCTTGATTCCCTCAGGAGTGACAAAAATAATCCGGGCATCATGCCTTTTCTTCAGTTGATCATAATGTAAAATGAAGAGCTCCCCTATGAAGCCCCTTGATACAACCTATGTGGATTAATCTTAGTTACACACCTCTAGAGGGTACTGAATACAACATTTTTAATTCTTCAGCATCATGGCCAATTTTGGATCCCAAAGGGAGCCCAAATATTAACCCAGGCTCTCAATTTGAACAAAGTCGAATTTGACTTCCCTAGAGATGTTGTGTACCAAACTGACTGTTGGATCTGAAGAAGAGAAATTTTAAAGAAATTTCTTCATATTGTATTAAGTTATATTTCAGGTTCCCATATGGAGCAAAAATATTAACCCAGGCACTCGAATTGAACAAATTAAAATTTGCCCTGCCCCCCCCCCCCCCCTCCCCCCGCCTATGGATGTTGTATATCAAATATGAAAGCATTCCGACTGGTGGATCTGAAGAAGAAGATTTTTAAAGAAATTTCCTCATATCACACTAAGTAAACATTTGGCCTACCATAGCGAGCCCAAATATAAACCTTGGGATCCAATTTGAACAAACTTGAATCTGCCCCCCCTATAGATGTTGCATACCAAATATGAAAGCATTCTGACTGGTGGATCTGAAGAAGAAGATTTTTAAAAATTAGCCCCACATTGAACAAAGTTAAAATTTTAGGCTACCATAGCAAGCCCAAATATTAACCTACGGATCCGATTTCAACAAATTTGAATCTGACCCCCCTAGAGATGTTGTATACCAAATATGAAAGCATTCTGACTAGTGGATCTGAAGAAGAAGATTTTTGAAGAAATTCCCTCATATTGTACTAAGTTACATTTCAGGTTCCCATATGGAGCCCAAATATTAACTCAGGCCCTCGAATTGAACAAACTTGAATCTGCCTCCCCCCATCCCTAGGGATGTTGTATACCAAATATGAAAGCATTCCGACTGGTGGATCTGAAGAAAAAGATTTTTAAAGAAATTTCCTCATATCGCACTAAGTAAAACTTTGGCTTACCATAGCAAGCCCAAATATATACCTAGGGGTCCGATTTGAACAAACTTGAATCTGACCCCCCCTAGAGATGTTGCATACCAAATATGAAAGCATTCCGACTGGTGGATCTGAAGAAGAAGATTTTTAAAAATTATCCACCACATTGAACAAAGTTAAAATTTGGGCTTCTGTAGGAAGCCCAAATATTAATCTAGGGACTTGGTTTGAACAGTCTTGAATCTGACCCTCATAACAATGATGTATACCAAACATTAAAGGATTCTGACTGGTGATTCTGAAGAAGAAGATTTTTAAAGAATTTTCCCCATATCACCCTAAGTTAAACATTTGGGCTCCTGTATTGAGCCCAAATATGAACCAATGGGCTTTATTTTAACAAACTTGTATCTGAACCCCTATGAATGCTGTATACCAAATATCAAAAGATTCTGATGATTGGTTCTGGAGAAAAGATTTTTTTAAATTTTTGCAAATATGCTGACTCAGCATTTTTTCGATGCCCATTACATAACACCCTAACATAACCGATGGCAATTTTTTTTACCATTCAGTTCTACTGGTCCTTAGGATGCTCCATACCAAATGACAGCACTCTGTTCCATGTGGTTTGGGAAATATGGGTGTTTGAAAATATTTCTATTTTTAGCTCCCAGGGTTCCCTTGGGGATGTGGGAATTTTTTTTACATGAGTCAAGTACTTATGACCCAATAATACCACATATCAAATTTGGTTCAAACCAGACCATTGATTCAGAAAATAGAAATTTTGGGCGGGGCCAAAAATCTTACTCCTCACATTACAAAGCCAAATATTGCTTCACAAACTTCCTTTGAACAAATTTGATTCTACACCTCAAAAGGAAGCTCCATAACAAATATCAAGTCATTGTACACACTGGTTCATGAGAAGAAGATTTTAAAAATATTTTGGAGCATTTTCCCCCACCCCCTCCCTATGGGGCTGGGCATGTTGAGTTGAACAAAAATGCAATGCCCCTTTGGGACTATCACTCCCACAAACTTTCACTTGAATTGGCCCATTGGTTTTGGAGAAGACCAAAACATGGTGTTGACGGAAGACCGACGGATGACGGACAGAAAGCGATGAGATTAGCTCAGCTTGACTTTGTCAAGATGAGCTAAAAATGAGTGTCAATGACACTGTAGCTCAATTTGACAAACTTGAACTTGGTAAGTTATAAGTGAAATGGAAAACTGAAAATCATTGGCTCCAATGTTATTTGGTGAAATTTCAACATGACAGCATTGTGTGTGGACAACGTCAGAGTAATCCATGCATTTTGAAATGTAAACTGTAAGGCTGGCTAGAGGAAGAATGATGATAAACAAATGTAGTAAGTTTAAAGGTCATTGTAAATGGCAACTTTTTTCACAGAAATGAATGCTAGTCGATAGCCCTTATCCAGAGGTCTTGCCTAATAAGCCCACCAAGTTCTAAAACAATCCTATGATAAATACGCCCTGTGGGCTAGGGCAAAGATTGTTCATGCACAAAGGCACTAAATTCAAAGGTTGTTGCTAATAGCAACTGTTTTTTTTATGCAAATGAAAAGAAAATCAATAGCTTCTATCTTGGTCACCCTGAATAAGCGAACCATGTTTCAAAACAACCTGATAATGAATGTGCCATCTGAGATGTGCCAAAGAAAAACATTAATGCACAAATGCAGTTTGAAGGTCGTGGCTAGTGGCAATGTTTTTTTTTTCTTTTTTTGATGGAAATTCATAAATGTGCCCTGTAGGGAGTGCAAAAGGGATAAGCTGAAGTGGATGGAAATTCATAAATGTGCCCTGTAGGGAGTGCAAAAGGGATAAGCTGAAGCACAAATGCACCATGTTCAAAGGTTGGTGCTAACAAAAACGTTTTTTGATGGAAAAATCAATAGCTCCCATCTAGAGGTCACCCCAAACATGCATACCAAGTTTCAAAGCAATCCATTCATAAATGTGCCCTATAAAGGGTGTCAAATGAATATGTTGATGCACAAATGCACCAAGTTCAAAGACTGTTTCTATGGAAATGTTTAATGATGAACTTGAACCAAGTTTCAAAGCAATCCATTCATAAATGAGGCCTGTAGGGCATGCCGTTGGAATATGTTGATGCACAAATGCACTAATTTTAAACATCATAGCTGATGGCAAGGGTTTTTGATGAAAATGGAAGAAAATCGATAGCTCACATCTAGAGTTACCCCAAACATGCATACCAAGTTTCAAACTGATCCATTCATAAATTCACCCTGCAGGGCTTGCCAAAGGAAAATGCTGATGCACAAATGTAATGAGTTCAAAGGTCATCAACATATGACGTTTTTTTACAGAAATGAAAAAATGAAAGTGTCAATGACACTGTAGCTCAACTTGTCAAGACATGTACATGTATAGTATGTGACACAGCAATGACAAACATCTAGGTAATGACCTGATAACAAATGTACATATAAAGTATTGTAACAGTCTGTACATAAATACAGGCCGTAGCCTGTAACAAATGTATAGGTAAAGTATTGTAAAGGTGGGTGCCAGTCAGATGCTAAATAGAAAAGAAATCTTTGAGTCCCAGAGTGAGTCTGACTGAACCCCAAAATATTTGTTCTCATAGCACAGTGATAACAAAGGCACCCCAAAACACACTCATTCCTGTCCCAAGGTGAAAACAAAGGTACCAAAGAAGTTTCGTGAAGATCAGTTCATAAATACGAGCTGTATAGAAGTTATGACAAAAAACTGATTGGACCTAATTTCGGTACAAAATGGCCACTGGCAGCCATCTTGAATTTTGGACCGCACTCAGAAACACTCGTTCTCGTCCCAAGGTGATAACAAAGGTACCCAAGAAGTTTCGTGAAGATCGGTTGATAAATACAGCCTTTAGCCCGAGCCGTATTGTCATGTGCACTTACAGTGTATAAGTAGAACTAAATAAATCAAAATTCATCTAATTTGCATAATTTCTGCACGAGAAAAAAACCCGTACTGTATGTGATGTATTCCATTTTACTAAACATTCCTACAAAAATTTATTCAAATCAGAACTTTCACACAGAAGTTCTGTACAAAAGACTGATTGCACTAATTTTGGTACAAAATGGCTGCTGGTGGCCATCTTGAATTTCGGACGACACCCAAAAACACTCATTCTCATCCCACGGTGATAACAAAGGTCCAAAAGAAGTTTCGTAAAGATCGGTTCATAAATACGGCCTCTAGCCTGAGCCGTATAGAAGTTGTGTACAAAAAACTGATTAGACCTAATTTCGGTACGAAATGGCCACTGACAGCCATCATGAATTTTGGACCGCACTCAGAAACACTCATTCTCATTCCAAGGTCAAGGTGATAACACAGGTACCCAAGAAGTTTCGTGAAGATCGGTTGATAAATACAGCCTCTAGCCCGAGCTGTATTGACATGTGCACTTACTGTGTGTAAGTAGCACTGAAAAAATCAAAGTTCATCTAATTTGCATAATTTCTGCACGAGAAAAAAACCCGTATTATATATGATGTATCCATTGGTACTAAACATTCACACAAAAAATTATTCAAGTCAGCACTTTCATATGGAAGTTCTGTGCAAAAATCTGACTGCACCTAATTTTGTACAAAATGGCTGCCATCGGCCATCTTGAATTTCGGACCGCACCCAAAAACACTCGTTCTCGTCCCACGGTGGTACCAAAGGTACCCAAGAAGTTTCGTAAAGATCGGTTTATAAATACGGCCTCTAGCCCGAGCCGTATTGGCATTTGCACTTACAGTGCTGAAAGTAACACTAAATACATCAAAGTTAGTCTAATTTGCATAATTTACGTACGAGAAAAAAACCCGTATTATATGTGATGCATCCCATGGTACTAAACATTCATACAAAAAATTATTCAAATCAGTGCTTTCATATGGAAGTTCTGTACAAAAAACAGATTTCTGCATCGTCGGTACAAAATGGCGGCTGGCGGCCAACTTGAATTTCGGATCGGACCCAAAAACACTCGTTCTCGTCCCACAGTCATAAGAAAGGTACCCAAGAAGTTTCGTAAAGATCGGTTCATAAATACGGCCTCTAGCCTGAGCCGTATTGAATTTTTGATGGACAGACGGCCAGACAGACAGACGGCCAGACAGATGACAGACAACTGGCCATGGCATAAGCTCAAATTTGGCTTCGCCAAAGTTGAGCTAAAAATCAAAAACTCTGATCTGTATACAGGTCGCTCCAAACAAGCACACCATGTTTTAAAGCGATCAAAATCATAAACATGAACTGTGCGGTGTTCCAAAGGAAACTGTCAACAGACAAAATGGCGAAGTTGAAGGTCATTGCTAATGGAAACATTTTTTGTTGGAAATGGAAGACAACCTATATAGCTCTCATCTAGAAGTCACCAAAAACAAGCAAACCAAGTTTCAAACCAATCCATTCACAAATGCACCCTGCAGACCATTTCAAAAAAAAATGTTGCTGCAAAAACGGCTAAGTTCAAAGATAAGCGCTAACAGCAACATTTCTTGACAGAAATGAAAGAAAAACAATAGCTCACATCTAAAGGTTGCCCCAAACTGGCACACCAAGTTTCAAAGCAATTGGATCATAAATGTGACCTGTGCTGTGTGCCAAAAGAAATTGTTGATGCACAAAAGGGCAAAGCTGAAGGTCATCGATGCTAACAACAACTTTTTTGATGGGAATGAAAGAAGCTCCCATCTGGAGATCAACCCCAAAACATACCAAGTTTCAAAGTGATCCATTCATAAATGGACCTTGTAGGGCGAGCCAAAGGAAAATGCTGATGCACAAATGACTAAGTTTGAAGGTCGTTGCTGATGGCAACTTTTTTGATGAAAATGGAAGAAAATTGATAGCTCCCATCTAAAGATCACCCCGAATAAGTATAACAAATTTTAAAGCAATTCGATGACAAATGCGACCTGTGCAGTGTGCCAAAGGAAATTGTCGACGTCCAAACAGATAAGTTGAATGTTGTTGCCAGTGGCAACATTTCTGCACAGAAATGGAATAAAATCAAAAACTCCCATCTAAAAGTCAGACCAAGCAAGCATACTTAGTTTCAAAGAGATCCATTCATGAATGCACCCTGCAGGGCATGGCAAAGGAAAATATTGATGCACAAAGTTCGAAAGTCAAGGTAACAGCAACATTTTTCAATGGAAATGACAGAAAATTGATGGCTCCTATCTAGAGGTCACCCCAAATATGCATACCAAGTTTCAAAACATTCTGATGATAAATGAGTCCTGTGCAGTGTGCCAAAGGAAATTGTCAATGTACAGAAAGGATAAGTTAAACATCGTTGCTAATGGCAATGTTTCTCAACAGAAATGGAAGATCAATAGCTCCCATCTAGAGGTCACCCCAACCAAGCATATCATGTTTCAAAGTGATCTGATCATAAATGTACCCTGTAGGGTGGCCAAAAGGGAAATATTGATATATAACTAAACTAAGTTTGAAGGTTTTTGCAACGGCATTTTTTGACAAAAATGGAAGAAAATTGAATGCTGCCATCTAGAGGTCATCCCAAACAAGCATACCATGTTTCAAAGTGATTTGGTCATAAATGTACCCTGTGGGGTGTGCCAAAGGAACATATTGATGAAGAACTAAACCAAGTTCAAATGTCATTACCAAGTGCCAACAGCAATTTTTTTTTGACTGAAGTGGAAGAAAATCAAAAGCTCCCATCTAGAGGTCAGCCCAAACAAGCATACCCAGTTTCAAAGCAATCTGACCATAAATGTGCCCTGTAGGGCGTGCCAAAAGAATATACTGACGCATAACTAAACTAATAATAACTAAGTTCAAAGGTCGTTGCCAACAGCGTTTTTTGATGGAAATGGAAGAAAATTGATAGCTCCAATCTGGAGGTCACCCCAAACAAGCAATCGATCCAGTCATAAATGCACCCTGCAGGGCATGCCAAAGGGAAATATTGATGTATAACTGCATTAAGTTAAAAGGTCGAATGCCAATGGCAACGTGTTTGGATGGAAATGGCAAAAAATCAATAGCTCTCATCTGGAGGTCACCCAAAACAAGCATACCAAGTTTCAAAGCGTTCTGATCTTAAATGTACCCTGTAGGGCATGCCAAAGAGGAATATTGAAGCATAACTGAACAAAGTTCAAAGGTGGTTGCCAACTGCAACGTTTTTTGACGGAAATGGAAGAAAATCAATTGCTCCCATCTAGAGGTCACCCCAAACAAACATACCACATGTCAAAGTGATCCAGTCATAAATGGGCCCTGTAGGGTGTTTCAAAGCGATCCGATCATAAGTGCGACCTGTGCAGTGTGCCAAAGGAAAATGTGGACATATGATGGCAATAGCTCAGTTTGTCTTCATCAAGTTGATCTAATAAAAATTAAATTATTTATGTCTGATATTTTACCCAAGTTAATAAAATAGATAAATTTGTCCCTTGAGTGCAACAGTTGGCTTTGCATTGCAAAGCCTTGTTGCACTCAAGGGACGAAATACACCGCCATTAATGCTATTCTGTAGATTATGAGGCCTATAACATAAAACAAACCAAGAATATGAACTTTTGATGGCAAAGAAATAATTACAAAAATTAAAAATAAAATTAAAAAAATGCCCTCCAGCATGCAATTTTACAAAAAAATGGCCTTATAAAGAGAAGATCTACCTCGTGGGACCTAAATACCAGCAAGCAAAGAAACAAACAAACCTGCATGAGGACATTTCTCATTAAAAGCATAAACATCATCTCCATGTCTGAATATGGCTATCTTTGTTTCATTACAATTCACAAGAGAACCTGTTCTGCTGTTCTGACGAACAAGCATCTTTCTGTTGCTTCCATCAAATGTTAGCTGTGCTGTTTTATACTTTTCTCCCTCAACAGACCAGTCATATAAATCTACAATTAAGAGTAATTAGTTAGTTTAGCAACATGATATGAACAAGCCAGCATCTTCCTGTTAATACATCATGCAAGAATCCCAGTCAGGTTTCCCACTGATATCAGAAAATCAAATGTGAGCACTATTTAACCCCCTGTACACTGATGTCGAAATATCTAAAGTTCAGGGTGCAAATATTTCCCATAATGCAACTAGAAATTTAACCAATTCAATCTTGTTTGACAGAGCTCAACGAGCTCTGTCAAACAAGATTGAATTGGTTGAATTCCCAGTTGCATTATGGGAAAAATAGCTACTTCAAATCTGGATATTTTGACATCAGTGTGCAGGGAGTTAAGTGCTATTCAAGGACTCTGACCATGATTTTCAAGGACTGTTATAATTTTGATATGAACTTTCAACACCATAGCAACAAAAAGAGTTTTAGTCTTGAGGACCTGATCTCTGGAAAACCCAACAAGCTACATGTAGAAATATGTCGATCCTTGAGTTCAACAAGGAGCCATCTGTAATGCTAAAGCATTGCAGATGATGCCTTGATGCACTCAAGGGTCAATATAGAGATCAGATAAATGTGATTTCTGACCAATTTAGTGACATCACCTGTATGTGGCAAGGGTTATCCTTAGATTTATTTTCTCTGAGGTTATAGGTAAACTGAATTTAACTGGTTGAGTGCTAGAAGCCACTATCATGGCTCTAATGAAAAGTGCTGAAATCCACTTTAGTGGCTTTACTCTGTTATACACTAGTTTGTTGTTGGCTCAGCAGTAGAAAAAAATCTTAATATAAATTAGTTTTGTTACAATTCATTGGAGAGTGCCAACTGGCACTCTCCAATGAATTGTAACAAAACAATTATTTTTTAACAGTATATTGTTAAACTAAGTCTCCTCCTGCTGGTAACGTAGTGTCTTTGAAAAAAAATACTCTCGTTACAAATGACCACAGAAAAATAATTTAGCACTCTACCAGTTAAGAACATGTACTTCTCAAGGGGAGTGATGGAAAATCAAGTACTTTTAAAGGCTAGAAACAATTTTAAGCACTTTTCAACGAAGGGGCCAAAAGGACTTTTCATTTGAGTGGGAACCCAGCCAGTAATTGAATAGATTCGGATATGAGTTGACCATAACCTGTGCATCATTCTGTATATAGGGCTACTAACAAGAGGGGTAGAGCTGAAATGATTCAAGGGTTTTCTTGATCGATTAATCACATGGATTAACCTTGGTTAACCAATTAATCAGTTGTCCTGATAGGTCACTGAATAGCTGCCGCTCTATTGATGATTTACAATGTTAATAATGTTCTATTTTCTGGCTACTGATACAGAGTAATGTTCACGTGAGTGAACAAGTATATCAGCACGCAATTTGCATGCTGTATTCTATTCCGTATCACACAGGAATCTTGATAATATGAAAGAGAAACATCGTTCATGGCCTAAGATTTTCCCATGTGGCATGTGCAGAAACAAAAGAGCAGTTAATGTGCATAATCGCAGGTAAGTATATTGCAGCTTACCTTCGATTTTTAGGAGCGCACGATCGTCCTTGCAGCCTTGTACCTGCACCGGGCCCAAGGAAACATGCGCAGTGTGATGCGCTCTGGAAACTGGAAAGGCTATGGTTAAAATTTTTTTTTTACGTGAGTCTCCACTGTCTTCCAGTTTCAGACTGCCAGCAGCTTTGAAGTTTTGTTGATGTAGGGGTGTGTACAAATAATGATGACTCGCTTGCAGTGCGCATGTCATATCTCACTCAGTGAGTCTGCACACGGAATTAGTTTTGGTGACATCGTTTGATCTTTTCCAGCGAAGTTGCAGACTTGCCGCTACTTTGAAAACGTCATAAACCAAACAACTCAATAATAAGTAATTTAAATAGAGGCATAGCTCTTAACATTCCCTACAGTACCCATGTTATAACTGTTGTTTTGCCACCCACCCCCACCCCACACCTACACACACACACACTTTCTTGTTCAACTCGATTTGATCTGCAGTTGAAATGATGCAAACGGCGACCATATATTATATATCTATCCATCTTATAGTGTATCTGCCCCATAATTATGACATCACACTCGTATTTGTTAATGGAATTTCTGGGACGTAGGATACTTAACATTCAAATACCGATGATCACACACAGTGCCGACAATGCCAATATTGAGTTTTACTTTACAACATGTGCCTACAAAATGTAATCAAGATTATCGAACAAAGACCCGGTGTATGGTGCCCTGAAAGTGAGTATGGGATTAAGTAGATGACACCAATGGGAGGTGGCATCTAGTGAAATCTCGCACTCAACGTCACGACTGAGGGAGAGAATTACATGAAAATACGGAAAGTGAAAGAGACAACGTTATCAGGATAAAACACAAGCCGACTTCACTGATGTTTTAACAACGTCATAGCGAGTACTGCATGCATTTGAAACTGACAACTCGCCGACGAGTGAGTGTGACAATGTCTATGTGAGTCGGGGGTGTGTTTGTTACAGTGTTAACATCCATAATGCAGTAGTTCAAGGAACGGTTAATCGATCAAGGACTTTTTTGATTGATCACGATGTTGATCATCGGTTAATCAATTAACCGTTTCAGCTGTACCATGGGACCTGAGGCACTCAATTGACCATAGTTGCATAAAGAAGGATTTAATTAGCATCTATAGCTAGTTAACACTATGGAGGAGGAATGAAGCTATTTAGTTATTTGTAATTCTGTTGTCCATGCCAGATGATTTTTTTCTAGTATTGCGCTACCACAGAAATAATGCCAAGATTTTCAGTAATGCAAAACTTGGGAGTCCAAATATTAACCTAGGGACTTAACTTGAACAAACTTGAAGGATGCTGTATACCAAATATCAAAAGATTCTGATTGTATCTCAAGAATCTCAAGAAGCAGATTTTTAAAGATTATTCCTCATATTGGACCAAGTTAAAATTAGAGCTCCAATAGGGAGCCCAAATATTAACCCAAAGACTTGATTTGAACAAACTTAAATCTAACTTCCCGCAGGATGATGTGTACCAAATGTCAAAAGATTCTGACTGGTAGATCTGAAGAAGAAGATTTTCAAAGATCATTCCTCATATTGCACTAAGTTAAAATTTGGGCTCTCTTAGAGACAGCCCAATTATTAACCGATGGACTTGAGTTGAACAAATTGAATCCAATCCCTGAAACAATGCTGTATGTCATAAAATTAAATGATTCTGACTGGAGTTTCTGGAAAAGAAGAGTTTTAAAAATTATTCCTCATATGGGACAAAGTTAAAATTTGGACTCCAATAGGAGCCCAAATAATAACCAAAAGAACTGATTTGAACAAACTTAGATCTGACTTCCCTAAGGATGCTGTATACCAAATATCAAAAGATTCTGACTGATGGATCTGAAGAAGATTTTCAAAGATTATTCCCCATATTACACTAAGTTAAAATTCTGGCTCTCTCAGAGAACCCAATTATCAACTGATGGACTTCAGTTCAACAAACTGAATCCAACCCCTGTAAAGATTCTGTATATTATATATTAAATGATTCTGACTGGTGTTTCTGGAGAAGAAGAGTTTTAAAGATTATTCCTCATATTGGACTAAGATAAAATTTGGGTTCCAATAGGAAACCCAAATATTAACTCCGGGACTTGGTTTGAACAAAATGAGATCTAACCTTCCTAAAGATACTGTTTACCAAATATCAAAAGATTCTGTCTGGTGGATCTGAAGAAGATAATTGAAGATTATCCTCCATGTTGCACTAAGTTAAAATTTAGGGCCCCCATAGGAAGCCCAAATATTAAGCGAGGGCCTTGATTTGAACAATCTTGAATATGACCCTCACAACAATGATGTATACCAAACATTAAAAGATTTTGACCAGTGGTTCTGAAGAAGGTTTTAAAGCTTATTCCCCATATTGCCCCCTAGTTAAAAATTTGGGCTCATGTACTGAGTCCAAATATGAACCAAGGGACTTCATTTTAACATACTTACATCTGACCCCTATGGATGCTGTATACCAAATATCAAAAGATTCTGATCAGTTTTTCTGGAGAAGATTTTTTTTTTAATTTTTGGAAATATGCTGCCTCAGAACACCCTTCACACAACCGATGGCAATTTATTTTTACCATTCCATTCTACTGATCCTAAGGATGCTTCATACCAAATAACATTTCTCTGTTCTGGTGGTTCAGGAAATATGGAAATATTTCTATTTTTAGCTCCTGGGGTTCCCATGGGGACACAAGAAAATGTTTTGGGGCATGAATCAAGTACTTATGGCTCAATAATACCACATACCAAATTTGGTTCAAATCGGACCATCGATTCTGAAAATAGAAATTTGGAGCAGGCCAAAAATCTTTCCCCTCCATTTACAAAGGCAAATATTGCTCCACAAACTTTGTTTGAACATCTCAAAAGGAAGCTTCATACCAAACATAAAGTCATTGAACCCACTGGTTCATGAGAAGAAGATTTAAAAAAACATTTTGGAGCATTTCCCCCACCCCCTCCATATGGGGCTGCACACGTTGATTTGAACACAAATAAAATGCAATGTCAGAACAAGCAAGCACCTCATATTTAACTAAAATAGGTTCAGCAGTATAGGAGGAGCTTGTGCAAGCACCATGTTCATGGTGAGAGATCACTGTAGCTCATCCTGACTTTCAGTCAGGTGAGCTAAAAATGGAATCACTACATCCATTGGTTCATGAGATGATTTTTAAAAAAATAATGGATACTTCTCCTCCACCTCCTCCCCAGTGATGAAGAGACAATTTAACTGAACTAATATTGTGTATACAGTTTGTCTGAATTAAACAAAGTAGTGTTTGAATAATAAGATCCCAACTGTTCTATTATAAACAGTAGTATTGTTATTATGATGTCATGTTTTTACTATTTTTAGTCCTTACAGAGACCCCATGGGGTGATGGACAAATTTTTTTCTCATAATTCAAATACAAGTTACCAACTTATGTTACAAACTGAATTTCATTCAAATTGGCCCAGAAGTTCTGATTTTTTAAAATTTGTCCTGGGCACAAAAACCTGCCCCTCCCTAGATGATTACAAATTTGCCGCACAAACTTCGTTTGAACAAACTTGGATCCAGACCTCAAAAGGAAGCTGTATAACAAAAATGGAATCACTACATCCATTGTTTCATGAGAAGAAGATTTTTAAAAAATTTAGGGTACTTCTCCTCCACCCACTCTTTCTTGGAGATGAGACATTTTAAATGAACAAAACTTAAAGGATATCAATATTTTACATATACATGTGTTACAGGCTACGGTCAGCATTTATGTACAGACCATTACAATACTTTATATGTACCTTTGTTATCAGGTCATTACCTAGATGTGTGTCATTGCTGTGCCACATACTACAGGTGTACATGTCTTTCACAAGTTGAGCTACAGTAACATGAAATACATTGACACTTTCATTTTTTTAATTATGCATTATTGGTGTCTTGAGGAAGCTTCCTTTCGATTTCAGACCAGTCAGCTGAACCAAGATGACCGCCAGTGGCCAATTCATTATGGTGGCCATCTTGAATTTGGTTTTCGCCCAATAAGTAATGAATACTGATTCAAATCAAATTCATATTTTGGTTATGCATTATTGTCATATTTTGGTTATGCATGAAGTATCTAGAGGAAGCTTCCTTTTGGTGTTGGTTATACCCCCCGAGAGACTAACCTTCCTTTTTATGACATCGCTCGATGGCATATGCCCCGCTTTGTATTGCTCTTGTTACATTATTATTAACCCTTTACCCAACGTAATGGCCAAAATCGGCCAGCACTATTCACAAAAATCACCATCCTATTTTCATTATTGTTTTCACTTTTTGTCTTAAAAACATAGCTTATGACCCCTCATTGGAACGAGCTCAATGAGCTCGTTCCTGTGAGGGGTCATAAGCTATTTTTTTACCAAAAAAATGAAAAAAAATAGTTATTCAAAAATTTTATTTGCAAGTGTTGTCTGCCTTTCGTGTTAGGTAAAGGGTTAACTGAAGAAAAAGCATGATGCTTGGACTATTGTAGTCACTCCTGAAGGGCTCAAGGATTGACAATGGATCGAATTGAGATTGATTGCTCAATGTAGATTCATTCTTGGCCTCAGCTTATATCAGGTTCTGTTGAAGGCGAGTGCTTCAGGCACTGTGGGGCCTCTTGTTTCTTGGTGCTTTTGCACCACTTTTTCTTTCCCAAGTTGCTTGGGGAAGAACCAGAAGTAGAGAGTATACTTCCGAGTTAGGGACTTCCACTGTAGTGCAAGCCTGTTGTAAAAAATTGTGGTCGGTATTGTTTCTGGGGTAACATTTTTAATCCCCAGATGCTAAACAAGAAAAGAATCTTCATTGGGTTAATTCTACAATGGGGATCCTTGTATGGCACACCATACATGTAAGCCAAATGTTAGCAATTGTTTTGCCCTGTTTGATTCAAGCCCTTTTAAGGTTGATTCATACTAATTAATAAATATTTGTCCAGTCCTTCTTAAAATATAGGTAATTGAATTTTTTATATTTAGCTCATAGGGTTCCCACGGGTGAGGAGGTTTTATTTTTCTCATTGTGAATAGAAAATCAGGTTGTGCTAATAATGTTTAACCTCCCCAAACAACAACAAATATTAACACAGGAACTTGGCTTCAACACATTTGAATATACGCATCCTAGGGATGCTGAATTCAAGAAACATTATTTTGTCTGGTGTTTTTGGAAAAGATTTTTAATTATCTCCCTTTTTGAGTCCTCAAGTGGGTCTGACTGAACCCAAAAATATTTGTTCTCATTGCACAGAGATACGAAATTGACGAGTGCACTTACTGTGTATTAGTAGCACTGAATAAATCAAAGTTCATCTAATTTGCATAATTTCTGCATGAGAAAAAAACCTGTATTATATGTGATGTATTCCATGTTACTAAACATTCATCCAAAAATTTATTCAAATCAGAACCTTCATATAGAAGTTCTGTACAAAAAACTGAGTGTATTTAATTTTGGTACAAAATGGCTGCCAACAGCCATCTTGAATTTTGGACCACACCCAAAAACACTCATTCTCGTCCCAAGGTGATAACAAAGGTATCGAAGAAGTTTCGTGAAGATCGGTTCATAAATAGGGCCTCTAGCCCGAGCTGTATTGACATGTGCACTTGCTGTGTATAAGTAGCACTGAAAAAATCAAAGTTCATCTAATTTGCATAATGTCTGCATGAGAAAAAACCTGTATTATATGTGATGTATTTCATGTTCCTAAACATTCATTCAAAAATTTATTCAAATCAGAGCCTTCATATAGAAGTTCTGTACAAAAAATTGATTGTACCTAATTTCGGTACAAAATGGCCACTGGCAGCCATTTTGAATTTGGAACCGCATCCCAAAACACTTGTTCTCATCCCAAGGTGATAACAAAGGTACCCAAGAAGTTTCGTGAAGATCGGTTCACAAATATAGCCCCTAGCCAGAGCCATACTGACATGTGTACTTACTGTGTATAAGTAGCACTGAATAAATCAAAGTCCATCTAATTTGCATAATGTCTGCATGAGAAAACAAGATGCCCCAGGGGGCTTTAGGCGCTCACCGAAG
Source organism: Pictodentalium vernedei (assembly GCA_031216915.1). Lineage (NCBI taxonomy): Eukaryota > Metazoa > Mollusca > Scaphopoda > Dentaliida > Dentaliidae > Pictodentalium > Pictodentalium vernedei. Next base: position 129,481,082 of record CM062289.1, read on the forward strand.
GTTCCATACCGTTAAAACACAAATTTTATCAAAAGCTATTCTTAAGGTTCTACAGAGTAAATCTATACTCTCTGTGGAGCTAAAACATCAACAGGACTGAATGGGACAATGCTGCTGATCAAATATCAAAAAATTCTGCATGATGGTTCTGAAGAAGATTTTTAAAAGAATTTTCCTTGAATTGCACAAAGTAAACATTCACGCCCCCATAGTGAGCCACAATATTAATCAAAAGACTCAATTTGAACAAACGTGAATCCATCCCATACCAAGATGCTGCATACCAAATATCTAAAGATTCTGCCCACTGGTTGTGATGAAGAAGATTGTTAAAGATTTTTTCTTAAATTGCACAAAGTAAAAATTCACACCCCCATAGTGATCCCCAATATTGAACGGGGGATTCAATTTGAACAAACTTGAATCAGACCCATACCAAGATGCTGTATACCAAATATCAAAAGATTCTGCCCATCGGTTCCGGAAAAGAAGATTTTTAAAGAAAGTTTCTTAAATTGCACTAAGTAAATATTCACACCCCTTTAGTGAGCCTCAATATTGATTGAGGGACTCAATTTGAACAAACTTGAATCAGACCCATACCAAGATGCTGTATACTAAATATCAAAAGATTCTGCCCATCGGTTCCGGAAAAGAAGATTTTTAAAGAAATTTTCTTAAATTGCACTAAGTAAATATTCACACCCCTTTAGTGAGCCCCAATATTGATCGAGGGACTCAATTTGAACAAACTTGAATCAGACCCATACCAAGATGCTGTATACCAAATATCAAAAGATCCTGCCCATTGGTTCTGGAGAAGAAGATTTTAAAATTTTTTTTCTTAAATTGCACTAAGTAAAAATTCAGGTCCCCATAGTGAGCCCCAAAATTGATCAAGTGACTCCATTTGAACAAACTTGAATCAGACCCTTACCAAGATGTTGTATACCAAATATCAAAAGATTCTGCCCACTGGTTCTGGAGAAGAAGATTTTTCCTTAAATTGCACGAAGGAAAAATTCATGCCCCTATAGGGAGCCCAAATATTGATCAAGTGGCTGGATTTGAACAAACTTGAATCAGACCCATACCAAGATGCTGCTTACCAAATATCAAAAGATTCTGCCCATTGGTTCTGGAGAAGAAGATTTTTTAAGAATTTTTCTATAATTCATATGGCGCTATCAGAGTTATGCCCCATACAGAGCCCCCAAGAGACGTGGCCATTTCATTTGAACAAACCTGAATTGCCAAAAAGTAATGAACATCCACATGAAGTTTCGTGAAAATCGGACCAGATGTTTCAGAGGAGAAGTTGTTTGAAAAATGTTCACGACGACGGATGGAAAGTGATAAGTTGAGCTCCCTTTGGTGAGCTAAAAATTCCTCATATTGACTAAATTATAATTCGGGCTCACAGAAGGGAGCCCAAATATAGACCCAGGGACTTGGCTTTAACAAACTTGAATCCCCCCGCCCCCCAAGGATGCTACACAACACATATCAAAACATTCCGACTGCTGAATCTGAAGAAGATTTTTTACGAAAATTCCTCATTTCAAACTAAGTTACAATTCAAGCTCCCACAGTGAGCCCTAATATGGACCTAGGGACATGGCTTGAACAAACTTGAATCTCACCCCCTCCCCCCCACACCCACCCACCCCTAAGGATGCTGCATACCAAATATCAAAACATTCCGACTGCAGGATCTAAGAAGATTTTTAAAGAAAATTCCTCATTTTGAACTAAGTTATCATTCGGGCTCCCACAGTGAGCCCAAATATGGACCTAGGGACATGGCTTGAACAAACTTGAATCTCACCCCCCTAAGGATGCTGCATACCAAATATCAAAACATTCTGACTGCTGGATCTGAAGAAGAAGATTTTTAAAGAAAATTCCTCATTTTGAACTAAGTTATAATTTGGGTACTACAGTGAGCCCAAATATGAACCCAGGGACTTGGCTTGAACAAACGTGAATCCCCCCCCCCCCCCCCCCCCCCAAGAGCATGCTGCATACCAAATATCAAATGATTCTGCCTGCTGGATCTTGAGAAGAAGATTTTTAAAGAAATTTGCCTGAAATGAACTAAGTTCAAATTGGGCTCCTATACTGAGCCCAAATATGAAACCAGGGGGCCGATTTGAAAAAACTTGAATCAGATCCACCCCACAATGTTGCATACCAAATATCAAAAGATTCTGCCTGCTGGATCTGGAGAAGAAGATTTTTGAAGAAATTTGCCTGAAATGCTCTAAGTTCGAATTCGAGGTTTTATAGTGAGCCCAAATATGAATCCAGGGAGCCGATTTGAACAAACTTGAATCAGTTCCACCCCACAATGTTGCATACCAAATATCAAAAGATTCTGCCTGTTGGATCTTGAGAAGAAGATTTTTTAAGAAATTTGCCTGAAATGCACTAAGTTCGAATTCGGGTTTCTATACTGAGCCCAAATATGAATCCAGGTGGCCGATTTGAACAAACTTGAATCAGATCCACCCCACAATGTTGCATACCAAATATAAAAAAATTCTGCCTGCTGGATCTGGAGAAGAAGATTTTTTAAGAAATTTGCCTGAAATGCACTAAGTTTGAATTCGGGCTTCTATACTGAGCCCAAATATGAATCCAGGGGTCCGATTTGAACAAACTTGAATCAGATCCACCCACAATGTTACATACCAAATATCAAAAGATTCTGCCTGCTGGATCTGGAGAAGAAGATTTTTTAAGAAATTTGCCTGAAATGCACTAAGTTCGAATTTGGGCTTCTATAGTGAGCCCAAATATGAATCCAGGGGGCCGATTTGAACAAACTTGAATCAGACCCATACCAAGATGCAGCATACCAAGTATCAAAAGATTCTGCCCACTGGTTCTGGAGAAGAAGATTTTTTAATAATTTTTCTATAATTCATACGGTGATATCAGAGTTATGCCCCATACAGAGCCCCCAAGGGACGTAGCCATTTCATTTGAACAAACGTGAATTGCCATATAGTAATGAACATCCACATGAAGTTTCGTGAAAATCGGACCAGTGGTTTCAGAGGAGAAGTCGTTTGAAAAATGTTCACGACACCGGACGATGACGGACGACGACAGACAACAGACGACGGACGGCCAGTGATAAGTTAAGCTCCCTTCGGTGAGCTAAAAACCTGTATTATATGTGATGTATTCAATGTTACTAAACATTCATACAAAAATTTATTCAAATCAGAACTTTCATACAGAAGTTCTGTACAAAAAACTTATTGCACTAATTTTGGTACAAAATAGCTGCCGGTGGCCATCTTGAAATTCAGACTGCACCCAAAAACACTCGTTCTTGTCCCACGGTGATAACAAAGGTACCCAAGAAGTTTCATAAAGATCGGTTCATAAATACGGCCTCTAGCCTGAGCCGTATAGCAGTTGTGTACAAAAAACTGATTTGACCTAATTTCGGTACAAAATGGCCACTGGCAGCCATCTTGAATTTTGGATCGCACCCAGAAACACTTGTTCTCATCCCAAGGTGATAATAAAGGTACCCAAGAAGTTTCGTGGTGATCGGTTCATAAATACAGCCCCTAGCCCGAGCCGTATTGACATGTGTACTTACTGTGTGTAAGTAGCACTGAAAAAATCAAAGTTCATCTAATTTGAAGCATTTCTGCATGAGAAAAAAACATGTATTATATGTGATGTTTTCCATGTTACTAACATTCAGACAAAAATTTATTCAAATCAGAGCCTTCATATAGAAGTTCTGTACAAAAAACTGATTGTACATAATTTTGGTACAAAATGGCCACCAGCAGCCATTTTGAATTTTGAACCGCATCCTAAAGCGCTTGTTCTCGTCCCAAAGTGATAACAAAGGTACCCAAGAAGTTTCGTGAAGATCGGTTCATAAATATAGCCCCTAGCCAGAGCCAACATATGTACTTACGTGTATAAGTAGCACTGAATAAATCAAAGTCCATCAAATTTGCATAATGTCTGCATGAGAAAAAAACCTGTATTATATGTGATGTATTCAATGTTACTGAACATTCATACAAAAATTTATTCAAATCAGAACTTTCATACAGAAGTTCTGTACAAAAAACTTATTGCACTAATTTTGGTACAAAATGGCTGCTGGTGGCCATCTTGAAATTCAGACCGCACCCAAAAACACTTGTTCTTGTCCCACGGTGATAACAAAGGTACCCAAGAAGTTTCAGAAAGATCGGTTCATAAATACGGCCTCTAGCCTGAGCCGTATAGAAGATCTGTACAAAAAACTGATTGGACCTAATTTCGGTACAAAATGGCCACTGGCAGCCATCTTGAATTTTGGATCGCACCCAAAAACACTTGTTCTCATCCCAAAGTGATAACAAAGGTACCCAAGAATTTTTGTGATGATCGGTTCATAAATACAGCCCCTAGCCCGAGCCGTATTGACATGTGTACTTACCGTGTGTTAGTAGCACTGAAAAAATCAAAGTTCATCTAATTTGCAGCATTTCTGCACGAGAAAAAAACACATATTATATGTGATGTATTCCATGTTACTAAACATTCAGACAAAAATTTATTTGAATCAGAACTTTCATACAGAAGTTCTGTACAAAAAACTGATTGCACTACCTTAGGTACAAACTGGTTGCTGGTGGCCATCTTGAATTTTGGACCGCACCCAAAAATACTCGTTCTTGTCCCACGGTGATAACAAAGGTACCCAAGAAGTTTCGTAAAGAACGGTTCATAAATACAGCCTCCAGCCCAAGCCGAATTGAATTGTTGATGGACAGACGGATGACAGGCCATGGCATAACCTCAAATTTGATTACGGCAAAGTTGAGCTAAAAATTTGACTACGTTGGACATACGGACGACGGGCCATGGCATAACCTCAAATCTGACTACGTCAAAGTTGAGCTAACAAGCAAATTCAGTGAATTCATGTCTCCCGCTGGGCAGCAGTTTCAAGGGGAATTAATGCATCCAGTGGAATATAGTTGAGTTGCAAGTGGAAGTTATTTAGAAGGGACAGAACAGACAGTGCCTCAGACAGTGGTTATCAGATTTATTTTCACGGAGGTCACTGTCAAAGCAAGTAAAGTGATGTGGAGTATAACTGTGAGAATCAATAAAAATTAAGACCGTATGATAAGACATATTACATTAAACTGATGTGAAAAGTAATCCATATATGAAATTTCATTGAAATCGGTTGACTCTAAGGAAAGTTAGAGTCTGGAAACCATCAGCCAATCAAATTTAAGTAACCTAATTAAATATGCGCGGAAAATGCCCATGTTCGAACTTGGACCCACAATTGATGAAAGTGATCTACTACCCAAAATTCATCAAAATTGACTGACTGTAAGGAAAGTTAGAGTCTGGAAACGAAAAACACGGAAGGTGTGCACTTACTGTGTATTAGTAGTAGGACTGAATAAATCAAAGTTTCCCTAATTTGCACGAGAACAAAACCTGTATATGTGATGTATTGCCTGTTACTAAACATCCATACACAAATTTATTCAAATCCGAACTTTCATACAGAAGTTCTGTACAAAAAACTGATTACACCCAATTTTGGAACAAAATGGCCACTGATGGCCATCTTGAATTTTGGACCAAACCCCAAAACACATATTCTGGTCTCACAATGATATGAAAGATACCTAAGAAGTTTTGTGAAGATTGGTTCATAAATACGGCTTTTAGTCCGAGGTGTGTTGATGAATGGGGCAGACGGACAGGCAGACGCACAGATTTTCGCTACAAAATTTCCCACATTTGAATTTGACCTAGGTATTGATAAAAGTAATCAATATATGAAATTTCATCAAAATCGGTTGATTTTAAGGAAAGTTAGAGTCTGGAAACCGTCAGCCAATCAAATTTCAGCAACCTAATTAAATATGGGTGGAAAATGCCCATATACGAACTTGGACCCACATGGGGCATAAAAAGTGGAGCTCCCCTGTGGAGTCCCTTGATACAACCTACGTGGATTAATCTTAGTTACACACCTCTAGAGGGTACTTTATATAAATGAAAGTGTCAATGACACTGTAGCTTAACTTGACTGTATGTTGTGTTTGATGAAAAGGATAATGTTCAATGTTTGTTTGTTTGGTTGTTTGTTGGTGGTTAACGTCACATATTTATGCACCATGGCTAATCGTGACACAACATGTAGATGAAGTAAAGTTTAGTCAATCGTTGATCGACATGTTACCCATTTTAGAGGACTGTCACCCCAAGCATTGGTGACTGGGTCCTATTTTACTAGTAAAGCGGTAATGTTCAATGTTTATGAAAGGATTATGAAATATGACAAGAATTGTGATAACTGAGAATATGTTAATTTCTGTTCCCTGTACGCTATGTTTTCAATAAAAATCATTTGAGGTGTAGGCTGTACTAAAGAACTGAGGGGTGGGTTAATGTGACCCTCACAGTTAATTTTTGTCAACCAAAGTCATCAAGTTACAATGAAATCCCTTCATAAATATAACTCGTAGATTTTGCTAAAGGAATCTTGGTCACATCATGGCTCAACAGTCATGGTTCACCGATCATGACCAAAATAGGAAAGTCTCATCTAGATATCATAAAAGTTATCCTACCAAGTTACAATTAAATCCCTTTATAAAAAGAACCTGCAGACAGTACTAAAAGAATCCAGGTTTTGTGACCAGGTGGCAGTAACGGCTGACTGATCATGACCAAATAGGAAAGTCCCATCTAGACATCATATCGAGTTATCCTTCCAAGTTACAATGAAATCACTTCATAAATATCTAAATTTTATAGTAAATTTCCTTTCGTATTATACGTACCACAATTGTTTACTACAGGCTTGCACTACAGTGGAAATCCCTAACTCGGATAAAATACTCTCTATTTTTGTCTTTCCCAAGCAATTTGGGAAAGAAAAGTGGTGCAAAAGCACCAAGAAAAAATAAGCCAAAACTGGGTCGAGTGTAACAGGGTAATGGCCCCAGTACGGGATGCTCTCTCCCAAGTACAACTCCACGACTTCCGTTGCCAGTGCGCATATACCATCGCTAAAGACTCATTCTTTTTGAATTCGTCAATGTTAGAGTTATGTGATCAGCGGGGAGGAAAGATTCTTTACCCGTAAAGAAGACGGGAGGGCCTCCATGTAAACAATTGTGGTAGGTATAATAAGAAAGGAAATTTACTATAAAATTTAGATTTCTTATCAACCTACTCACAATTGTTTACTACAGGCTGAATAGACAATAGGCTGGAGGAAATCGCATAACCAACCCACACATAACCCCAGTGCACTGGAACCATGAAGCAGAAGCAAGAGGTCCCGAGGCTTATCAACCATAACGTCGTAATCATTGGTAAAGGACAATGAAAGGAGACATATGGGCCTGTGTGACACACAGACAGAAAAGGGCAGTAACAGCACAAGGCTGAAACTGACCTTCAAGAAGCCTAATGGCTAGGGCAGACAACAGCCTGAGCAGAAGAAAGAGGACCCAGGGCAAAAAGGTCCTCCGACTGCTCCTGCAACTGGCACAGATAAAAGGTGGAGAAAGTAGAGGCATTTCTCCAGTAGGCTGCCTGCATAACATCCAACAACTTGACGAAGTTAGAATAAGCCCAAGAGGTGGATAGTGCCCGCACCTCGTGGGCAGAAATACGATTGGTAATACAATTGCCAGCTGCTAAACGACCGTAAGCCGTACAAATAGCAAGACAAATCCATCGAGAACTGGATTGAGGAGAGATCTTCTGTCGACCCAGAATAAGAGACCAAAAAAAAACGTTTCCTGCCTTTCCGTATGAAACGTGCCCGATCGAGATAAATGTGAATAGAACGGACCGGACAGAGCAAAGGGCGATTACCCTCAACAGAAGGAAGAGCCCTGATACAGATAGGAGGAGGAGTAGTATCTGGTAACTGATTCTTGGACAAAAAAGAGCAATCAGTGGTAAAAGTAACACTGTTGGGAGAGCTCCTAAAAAAGGCCGGGTCAACCGAGAGGGCGTGAAGCTCACTAACCTGTCTGGCCGAAGCAAACGCCATCAGAAAAGCCGTCTTATATGTGAGAAAATACATATCCACCTGGGATAAAAGTTCGAACGATGATGGTTCCAACGAGTCACAAAGAGGTCGATGTGGTGACGTCCCCAGAGATCGCAAAGCGACTAAAACACTGCCCTGTGGAACATCCACTCGGTGGAAATAACCCTGTCCTGTCGGGACAGGGAGTTGGCTAGGACGTTCAGACAACCGGGAATGTGATGAACAACCACTCCGGCGTGAACATCCTGAGTGAGCAGTAGAAGATCCCGAGCTAATTCGTACAACAGAACCGAGTGCGTGCCACCCTGGTTCCGAATGTAAGCAACCACTGTCGAATTGTCAGACAGCAGAAGGACCTGGCGATTCAACAGGTAAGGGATCCACTGCCTGAAACTCAGAAGAAGAGCAAGAAGCTCCTTCTGGTTGATGAGCAGAGCTGCTTGATCCTGGTCCCACATCCCGTGTAGGGAAAGACCGAGAGGATCCAACGTCGCACCCCATCCGAGATCGCTGGCATCTGCCGTCAGAACGCGATTGGACGTGGGTAAGTCCAATGGAACACCCTGCGTAATCCACTGAACATCTGTCCAGGGAAGAAGGTGAGGATAAAGAGATTCCGGAAACGGAAGCACCTGATCCAGAGAATCTACATTCGGCCTCCAACGACTGAGCAGAAAGTGTTGGAGAGGTCTGACACGCAGCCGACCTAGAGGAATGAGATCCGTCACCGAACCGCAGAGACCGATCAGCCGGAGAAAACTCCGAGCGGTCGCGGACGTGGACTGGGACAGAGTCAGAGCAAAAGCTGAGAGAATCACAGCCTTGGCCTGGGGAACCACTACCAAATTGAATTGGGTTTGGAAAGCCATCCCCAGATGACAAAACGACTGAGAAGGGAACAGGTCTGACTTCTCCTCGTTGACTCTGAATCCTAGCGACGTGAGCAAGCTCAACAGAGTGGCGACATCCGACTCCAGTAAGGCAGCATTGGAATGCCTCTGGAGGATATCGTCCAGATATGCCGAAGTAGTCACCCTGGACTGTGTGCGATGGAACGCTATCACATGCGACATCAGTCTGGTGAAGGCCCAAGGAGCCAGGTTGAGGACGAAAGACATGGCCTTGAACTGGTAAACTTGCCCCAGAAAAGTGAACCCGAGATACTTCCGTCACGCCCGATGCATCGGAACGTGGAAGTAAGCGTCTCGCAGGTCGATGCTGGCAGCGAAATATCCCTGGTGAATTGATTGGCGGACCGACCTGAAAGTCTCCATGCTGAACTTGTGAGCAATGATAGACTGGTTCAGGATACTCAGATCGATAACCGGTCGGAGTCGGCCGTCCTTCTTCGGCACTAAGAACAGGCGGGAATAGAAACCCACTGACTGAATGTTCTTGACGACCTCGATCGCCCCCTTTGCCAGGAGATTGCAAATCTCCGTGGACAAAAGTTCCCGACGTAAAATGTCGGAAGGAACTGTGGTTGGAAGAGGCACCCTTGACAGAGTGGGGTGCCGTCGGAAGGATATTCGCAGCCCGGACCGAAGAACATCTAACACCCACGGATCGGATGTGATGGTGGTCTGCGAACTCTGCTATCCTTCCTCTAACCTGGGACGAGTCGAGGTGAGGACCTTCATTTCGAGCCCCGACGAGGCCCGCGAGAGGAGAAACCACCTCCTCTACTAAATGAAGAATCCTGAGACTTCCCTCAATTCTGCCGACCTTTACCCTTACCCCTTGAGTAAGAAGTAGAGGCGGAGGCAGAAGGACCAGCCTTTTGCTTCACAGAGGAAGCAGAAGGGTACTTGTTAGGCTTGGAACGGCCCTTGCCTCCCCTAGAAGGCTGATCAAGCTGACGAAACAGCAGCAGGACGTCATCCCGGACCGTCGACACGGAACCATGGAAAAGTTGCGGACCTGCCAAAGAAGCAGATCGAAGAGCAGCACACTGCTCCTCGGGAAGGGATCGTCCTGTGTCCAGCACAGAGTCCCTTCGAACTAATTCCAGATTAGCCGTGTTACAGGCATGCGTGTGAGTAAGATGCATAAGCGCCTTGGACAGCACACGCAAAGGAGCCTGTACCTCGTCAAACTTATCTGGAGGCAGATAAGCAGCCAAAGCTGAGACGACGTGATCTGAGAGAGAAAGCATGCCAAGCAACTCTCTGGATAAGCCCAACGTGGACTCCAGAGTCGTCATTGGAATGACGGCAGACTTGGGCTTGGAAAGCTCGAGGAAAGTGGAGCCCTGATCCAGAACCATCAAAGTCTGGCAGACCGACGTATTGGCGGAATCGTAGGAACGATAATGCACAGGAGGCAAAAAGGTGTCAACCCTGGTGAAGAACGAAGTCTTCAGAGCCTTGGAATTCAGCTTGGAGTCCAATGCTGAAAACGCTTCAACCACCTGTACCGACTGGCACGGTCGAAGGCGCCCAGAAGCAGGTTGCTCCATAGGCTGTAGGCGTGCGACCGATGATCGCGGCCTGGCTGACACTGACAGCTGGTTAGTAGGTTTGAGATCAGGCAGAAACCCAAACACAAAGTCAAGAGCTGCCCCCAAGTCCAAAGACTGCTGGCCCTCGACATCAAGCATGTCGGACTCCTCCCCAGAGTCGGAAGACACATAGCCCATCGTGGGCAAACCAGCCGACGCCTCCCATGGTGTCGGGACACCAGGGGAATCAGAAACCGGCCTGTTTCCAATCCCGGGAGGCAGGGCCATAGGAGGTGCCTGGAAACCACTCGTTGCCTCGCTGGAAGCAACAAGAAGGCTCTTTGATAGAACCTGAGTGAGTAAAGAGAGGGCCTCCCTAAGCTCACTGCCCGTACTGGCCGATTCGACAGGGGAGCGAACCGGCAAAGTGGCTTCACCTCTGACCCTCTTAATCAGCGAAGGGTTACGATCCTCCAAAACACCCGAACCGGGACGACGGGCGGTAGCCGAAACATCTGAAGGCAGACGTGTATAGGGGTACGAGGCACCCCGAGGATCAATATAGCGAGAACTCATGAGAGTCACCGTGGACCTCTGCGGGGCAGAAGGTCCAGGCTGCACAAAAGGCGTTGGTCCCCCAAAACTGGTCGTGTGGCCAGAATGAGTGGACGGAAACGCCACGGAGTTCATAGTGTCTCCACTAAGAACATCCGAATCCAAAGACACAACTATGGTGCTCGACGGCGTAGAGACCACAGAGATGGGTTTGGCTGGCAGCCCCTTCCAGCTTCGCCGAGTTGAAGTCAGGGAAGGCTGAGGCCGATATCCCAGGTCTACAGTACCAGACATTCCTGCAGTCCCCTGCAGCGAAAAGCCGAGGCCGGCTGAAACTGACGACGAAGCAGACAGACCAGCAGTAGTAGTAGATACGTCGGGAGTCGTTGAGGCTGGTGGAATAGTGGAGAGAGCACACCTGCTCGGCTCCGAAGGAGGAGTCACAACCCTAGTGACAACCTCAGATGTCGACTGGAGGGGGACTGTAGTCCCGGAACCAGGCACCTCTTCACCAGAACACTCAACGGCTCCCACAGTATCCACTACAGGAAAAGACTGCACATCCCCCATGGAGGAGGAATAACTCTCATCAGACAAGGTCGGCTCGGGAGCCCCCGAACGACCACGTTCTCCTTTCCCACAGGAGCGGGAGGCACGGCCACGAGAACGAACGACACGTTTAACTGACGCCCAGAAAATGGATGACCATGATCCACAGACACCACATGGCCGCTCGGCCGAACACCCATTACAGGAGGAACAAGAAGAATGTAAATCGTCCACATGCTTTGGCAGCAGACATTGCCCACAAGGAATTGTCCTGGGCATGATAGAGGTGAGAGGAGCAAAGAAGGTGAAATCAGAAAACAGAAGAACACCCCCAAAGAAGAGAGAAAGGTGACAGAAACAAAGGCCACAGACAGTTGACCAGGAACCACACAACAGGATGACTACTCTCAAAAGAGAGAAGAAAAACTGTAGGAGTGGTACCCCACTGACACCTAACTCTAACACAATTAGAAAATTTAGCAAATTAAGCATTAACAATAATTGTGAAAAATAATAAGTCCGAACCGCATGGCACACGAAATACGCGCGCGACTTGAGAGAGAAGAATTAAAATACATTATGGATATATAATATTGAAGAGAATATAAAGAAAACTGTTCCTGAGAATACAAAGGATACACTGATGCACTATGAATCAGGAATCATCAAACAACGAGTTGGATAAACACTGATAAGCATGCAGAAACATCTCGACATGAAGCGGATGATAAAAAGAATGAGACTTTAGCGGCGGTATATACGCACTGGCAACGGAAGTCGTGGAGTTGTACTTGGGAGAGAGCGTCCCGTACTGGGTCTGCGCCGGATGCACTCGACCCAGTTTTGGCTTATTTTTCTTGGTGCTTTTGCACCACTTTTCTTTCCCAAATTGCTTGGGAAAGACAAAAATAGAGAGTATTTTATCCGAGTTAGGGACTTCCACTGTAGTGCAAGCCTGTAGTAAACAATTGTGAGTAGGTTGATAAGAAATGAACTGTCGATTGTGCTAAACAAATCTAGGTCACAGGCCTGTGTGGCCATCATGGCTGGCCTATCATGGCCAAAATAGGCCATTACACAGAATCATCCTACCAAGTTATAATGAAATCCCTTCATAAATATGACCTGTAGACTGTGCTAAACATTTTGGGGTTTCAGGCTCGGGCAGCCATCACGGTCGACAGATTGCAACCAAAAGGGGACATTCTCATCCAGACATTATACAGAGTCATTATACCAAGTTACAATGAAATCCCTTCATAAATACGACCTGTAGACTGTGATAAATGTTTTCGGGTTTTCAGCTCGGCCAGCCATCATGGCTGACCAATCGAGACCGAAAGGGGACCTTCTCATCCAGACATTACCTCAAATCTGCATATGAAATTTTGTGATGATTGGACAAGAACTGCGGGGTGTAGCCTGTGCTAAAAGAAAATGTGAACAGACTCACAGACTTTCTCAAGTTAAGCTAGAAATTCTAATACTTCAGCAACCTGGCTCCTTATAAAATTAACTTGGAAGTATGTTTCTATTTTTAACACATAGTGAGTCCCATGATAGCTAGGATTAATTTTTTTATATAAATTAAAGATCTGTTTCCCCACTAATGCTGCATATCAAATTTTGTTAAAATTGGACTACGAGTTTTGAGTAGTGAACTAGAGACGTTGTTTACGAAATATGAAAGGTTTCTGACTGGTGGATCAGAAGAAGATTTTTAAACAAATTTCCTCAAATTGCACTAAGTTACCATAGGGAGCCCAAATATGAACCCAGGGACCCAATTGGAACAAACTTGAATCTGCCCCCCCCCCCCCCCCCCCCCCCCCCCCATCCCTAGAGATGTTGTATACCAAATATGAAATAATGAAAGGACTCTGACTGGTGAATCCGAACAGGACAATTTTTGAAGAAATTCCCTCATTTTGGACCAATTTAAAATTCGAGCCCAAATAGATGTTGTATATCAAATATGAAAGGATTCTGATTGGTGGATCTGAAGAAGATTTTTAAAGATTATTCCCCAGATTGCACTAAGTTAAAATTTCAGTGGGCTCCCACAGGGAACCCAAATATTAAACCAGGCACTCGATTTGAACAAACTTGAATCTGATTGCCTCTCCCCCTCCCCTGAGATGCTGTATATCAAATATAAAACCATTCAGATTGGTGGATCTGAAGAAGAAGATTTTTAAAGAAACTTCCTCATATCGCACTGAGTTAAAGTTCGGATAACCATAGGGAGCCCAAATATTAACCCAGGGACTCGATTTGAACTTGAATCTGACCCTACTAGAGATGTTGTATACCAAATATGAAAGGATTCTGACTGATGAATCTGAAGAAGATTTTTAAAGAAATTTCCTCATATTGCAGTAAGTGAAATTTTGGGCTACCATAGAGAGCCCAAATATGAACCCAGTGACCCGATTTGATCAAACTTGCATCTCAAACCCCAAGAGATATTGCATACCAAATATGAATGGGATTCTGACTGGTGGATCTGAAGAAGGAGATGTTTAAAAATTTTGTGCTACCATAGAGAGTCCAAATATGAGCCCAGGGACCCAATTCGAACAAACTTGAATCTGACTCCCCTACTGATGTTATACACCGAATATGAAAGCATTCTGACTGGTGGATCTGAAGAAGAAGAATTTTAAAGATTATTCCCCTTGCCTTAAGTTAAAAATTCGGGCTCCTGTATTGAGTCCAAATATGAACCAAGGGACTTCATTTTAACAAACTTATATCAGATCCCCCTATGGATGTCGTATACCAAATATAAAAAGATTCTAATCATTAGTTCTGGAGAAATTTTAAAAACATGAGGCGCCACGGGGCCTGAAGCACTCATCTTAAACAGAACAAAATATAAACAGTCCAAGAATGAGTCTACATTAAGCAATCCATCTCCATAGGATACACTGTGAATCCTTGAGTCCCTCAGGAGTGACAAAAATAATCTGGGCATCATGCCTTTTCTTCAGTTGAACATAATGTAAAATGTAGAGCTCCCCTATGAAGCCCCTTGATACAACCTATGTGGATTAATCTTAGTTACACACCTCTAGAGGGTACTGAATACAAAATTTTTAATTCTTCAGCAACATGGCCAATTCCGGCTCCCATAGGGAGCCCAAATATTAACACAGGTTCTCGATTTGAACACATTTGAATCTGACTTCCCTAGAGATGTTGTGTACCAAATGTGAAAGCATTCCGACTGTTGGATCTGAAGAAGAGAAATTTTAAAGAAATTTCTTCATATTGCACCAGGTTAAAATTTGGGCTACCAAAGCGAGCCCAAATATTAACCTATGGATTCGATTTGAACAAACTTGAATCTGCCCCCCCCTAGAGATGTTGTATACCAAATATGAAAGCATTCTGACTAGTGGAGCTGAAGAAGATTTTTGAAGAATTCCCTCATATTGTATTAAGTTAAATTTCAGGTTCCCATATGGAGCTCAAATATTAACCCAGGCACTGGAAATGAACAAACTTGAAGCTGACCCCCCCCCCCCTCCCCCCCACACACACACACCCCTAGAGGAGTTGTATACCAAATATGAACGCATTCTGACTGGTCGATCTGAAGAAGAAGATTTTTAAAGAAATTTCCTCATATCGCACTAAGTAAAAATGTGGCTTACCATAGCCAGCCCAAATATATACCTAGGGATCTGATTTGAACAAACTTGAATCTGCCCCCCCCCCCCCACACCCCCTAGAGATGTTGCATACCAAATATGAAAGCATTCTGACTGGAGGATCTGAAAAAGCAGATTTTTTAAAATTATCCTCCATATTGAACAAAGTTAAAATTTGGGCTTCCGTAGGAATCCCAAATATTAACCTAGGGACTTGGTTTGAACAATCTTGAATCTGACCCTCATAACAATGATGTATACCAAACATTAAAAGATTCTGACTGGTGGTTCTGAAGAAGATTTTTAAAGAATATTCCCCATATTACCCTATGTTAAAAATTTGGGCTCCTGTATTGAGCCCACATATGAACCAATGGGCTTTATTTTAATAAACTTGTATCTGACCCCCCCCCTCCCCCCCCCCCCCCCCCCCCCCCCTATGAATGCTGTATACCGAATATCAAAATATTCTGATGATTGGTGCTGGAGAAAAGATTTTTAAAAATTTTTGCGAATATGCTGAATCAGCATTTTTTCGATGTCCATTACAGAACACCCAACTTCATACCAAATAACAGCTCCCTGTTCCGTGTGGTTTGGGAAATATGGGCATTTGAAAATATTTCTATTTTTAGCTCCCAGGGTTCCCATGGGGATGTGGGAAATTTTTTTTTTTACATGAGTCAAGTACTTATGACTCAATAATACCACATACCAAATTTGGTTCAAACCGGACCATTGGTTCAGAAAATAGAAATTCTGGGCGGGGCCAAAAATCTTACCCCTCCCATTACAAAGACAAATATTGCTTCACGAACTTTGTTTGAACAAACTTGATTCTACACCTCAAAAGGAAGCTCCATAGCAAATATCAAGTCATTGTACACACTGGTTCATGAGTAGAAGATTTTAAAAATATTTTGGAGCATTTTCCCCACTCCCTCCCTATGGGGTTGGGCATGTTGAGTTGAACAAAAATGCAATGCCCCTTCGGGACCATCACTCACACAAACTTTCACTTGAATTGGCCCAGGGGCCTGGGAGGAGAAGATCAAAACATGGTGTTGACGGACGATAGATGACTGACGACAGACAACGGATGGACGACGGCCGCAGAGCAATGAGATTAGCTCAGCTTGACTTTGTCAAGATGAGCTAAAAAATGTTTGCAAATATGCTGATTCAGCATTTTTTCGATGCCCCCCATACAGAGCACCCTGACATAACCAATGGCAATTTTTTTTACCATTCAGTTCTACTGGCCCTAGGGATGCTTCATACCAAATGAAAGTGTCAATGACACTGTAGCTCAACTTGACAAACTTGAACTTGGTAAGTTATAAATGAAATGGCAAAATTGAAGATCATTGGTACCAATGTTATTTTTTTTGCCAGTGGCAACATTTTTTGACAGAAACCAAAGAAAATCGATAGCTCCCATCTAGAGGCCTCCCCAAACAAGCATGCCAGGTTTCAAAGCAATCCGATCATAAATGTGCCCTGTAGGGTGTACAAAAGGGAAATATTGTGGTCTGACTAGACTAAATTCTAAGAACGTTGGCCGTGGCAACATTTTTGGACGGAAATGGAAGAAAATCGATAGCTCCCATCTAGAGGTCACCGTAAATAAGCATACCAGGTTTCAAAGCAATCTAATCATAAATGTGCCCTGTAGGGTGAGCCAAAGGGAAATATTGTGGTCTGACTAAACTAAGTTCTAAGAATGTTGGCTGCGGCCACATTTTTTGATGGAAATTGAAAGCTCCCATCTAGAGGTCACACCAAACAAGCATGCCAGGTTTCAAAGCAAGCTGATCATAAATGTACCCTCTAGGGTGTGCCAAAGGGAAATATTGAGTCTTCTGACTAAACTAAGTTCTAAGAACGTTGGCCGCGGCAACATTTTTTGACAGAAATTGAAGAAAATCGTTAGCTCCCATCTAGAGGTCTCCCCAAACAAGCATACCAGGATTCAAAGCAATCTGATCATAAATGGGCCCTGTAGGGTGTGCCAAAGGGAAATATTGAGGTCTGACTAAACTAAGTTCTACGAACGTTGGCCGTGGCAACATTTTTTGCCAGAAATTGAAGAAAATCAATAGCTCCCATCTAGAGGTCACCCTAAATAAGCATACCAGGTTTCAAAGCAATCAAATCATAAATGTGCCCTGTAGGGTGTGCCAAAGGGAAATATTGTGGTTTGACTAAACTAAGTTCTAAGAACGTTGGCCGCGGCAACATTTTTTGACGGAAATTGAAGAAAATCGATAGCTCCCATCTAGAGGTCACCCCAAACAAGCATGCCAGGTTTCAAAGCAATCCGATCATAAATGTACCCTGTAGGGTGTGCCAAAGGGAAATATTGAGTCTTCTGACTAAACTAAGTTCTAAGAACGTTGGCCGCGGCAACATTTTTTGACAGAAATTGAAGAAAATCGATAGCTCCCATCTAGAGGTCTTCCCAAACAAGCATACCAGGTTTCAAAGCAATCTGATCATAAATGTGCCCTGTAGGGTGTGCCAAAGGGAAATATTGAGGTCTGACTAAACTAAGTTTTACGAACGTTGGCCATGGCAACATTTTTTGCCGGAAATTGAAGAAAATCGATAGCTCCCATCTAGAGGTCACCCTAAATAAGCATACCAGGTTTCAAAGCAATCAAATCATAAATGTGCCCTGTAGGGTGTGCCAAAGGGAAATATTGTGGTTTGACTAAACTAAGTTCTAAGAATGTTGGCCGCGGCAACATTTTTTGACGGAAATTGAAGAAAATCGATAGCTCCCATCTAGAGGTCACCTCAAACAAGCATACCAAGTTTCAAAGTAATCTGATCATAAATGCGACCTGTGAGGTGTGCCAAAGGAAATTGTGGACGTACGTACTAACGTACTAACGTACGTACGTACGCCGACGGACGAGAAGTGATGGCAATAGCTCAGCTTGACTTTGTCAAGTTGAGCTAAAAAGTGTCAATGACACTGTAGCTCAACTTGACAAACTTGAACTTGGTAAGTTATAAATGAAATGGCAAAATTGAAGATCATTGGTACCAATGTTATTTTTTTTGCCAGTGGCAACATTTTTTGACAGAAACCAAAGAAAATCAATAGCTCCCATCTAGAGGCCTCCCCAAACAAGCATGCCAGGTTTCAAAGCAATCCGATCATAAATGTGCCCTGTAGGGTGTACAAAAGGGAAATATTGTGGTCTGACTAGACTAAATTCTAAGAACGTTGGCCGTGGCAACATTTTTGGACGGAAATGGAAGAAAATCGATAGCTCTCATCTAGAGGTCACCGTAAATAAGCATACCAGGTTTCAAAGCAATCTAATCATAAATGTGCCCTGTAGGGTGAGCCAAAGGGAAATATTGTGGTCTGACTAAACTAAGTTCTAAGAATGTTGGCTGCGGCCACATTTTTTGATGGAAATTGAAAGCTCCCATCTAGAGGTCACACCAAACAAGCATACCAGGTTTCAAAGCAATCTGATCATAAATGTACCCTGTAGGGTGTGCCAAAGGGAAATATTGAGTCTTCTGACTAAACTAAGTTCTAAGAACGTTGGCCGCGGCAACATTTTTTGACAGAAATTGAAGAAAATCGTTAGCTCCCATCTAGAGGTCTCCCCAAACAAGCATACCAGGATTCAAAGCAATCTGATCATAAATGGGCCCTGTAGGGTGTGCCAAAGGGAAATATTGAGGTCTGACTAAACTAAGTTCTACGAACGTTGGCCTTGGCAACATTTTTTGCCAGAAATTGAAGAAAATCAATAGCTCCCATCTAGAGGTCACCCTAAATAAGCATACCAGGTTTCAAAGCAATCAAATCATAAATGTGCCCTGTAGGGTGTGCCAAAGGGAAATATTGTGGTTTGACTAAACTAAGTTCTAAGAACGTTGGCCGCGGCAACATTTTTTGACGGAAATTGAAGAAAATCGATAGCTCCCATCTAGAGGTCACCGCAAACAAGCATGCCAGGTTTCAAAGCAATCCGATCATAAATGAACCCTGTAGGGTGTGCCAAAGGGAAATATTGAGTCTTCTGACTAAACTAAGTTCTAAGAACGTTGGCCGCGGAAACATTTTTTGACAGAAATTGAAGAAAATCGATAGCTCCCATCTAGAGGTCTTCCCAAACAAGCATACCAGGTTTCAAAGCAATCTGATCATAAATGTGCCCTGTAGGGTGTGCCAAAGGGAAATATTGAGGTCTGACTAAACTAAGTTTTACGAACGTTGGTCGTGGCAACATTTTTTGCCGGAAATTGAAGAAAATCGATAGCTCCCATCTAGAGGTCACCCTAAATAAGCATACCAGGTTTCAAAGCAATCAAATCATAAATGTGCCCTGTAGGGTGTGCCAAAGGGAAATATTGTGGTTTGACTAAACTAAGTTCTAAGAATGTTGGCCGCGGCAACATTTTTTGACGGAAATTGAAGAAAATCGATAGCTCCCATCTAGAGGTCACCTCAAACAAGCATACCAAGTTTCAAAGTAATCTGATCATAAATGCGACCTGTGAGGTGTGCCAAAGGAAATTGTGGACGTACGTACTAACGTACTAACGTACGTACGTACGTACGTACGTACGTACGCCGACGGACGAGAAGTGATGGCAATAGCTCAGCTTGACTTTGTCAAGTTGAGCTAAAAACAGTTCTCTGTTCAGTGTGGTTTGGGAAATATGTGTTTAAAAATATATCTATATTTAGCTCTTGGGGTTCCCACAGGGACACAGGAAAAAATCTTTTTTTCATGAGTCAAGTACTTTTGACCCAATAATACCACATATCAAATTTAGTTCAAAATGGACCATCGGTTCAGAAAACAGACATTTTGGGCGGGGCCAAAAATCTTGACCCCCCCCCCCCCCCCCCCCCCCCCTATTTCAAAGCCAAATATTGCTCCACGAATTTCAATTTCGTTTGAACAAACTTGATTTTACAACTCAAAAGGAAGCTCTATACCAAATATCAAGTCATTGTACCCACTGGCTCATGAGAAGAAGATTTTTAACAAATTTTGAAGCATTTCTTTCCACCCCTTCCCTGTGGGGCATTTGAAAATATTCATGTTGAGTTTAACAAAAATGCAATGCCCCTTCAGGCCCATCACTCACACAAATTTTCACTTGAATTGGCCCTGAGGTTTTGGAGAAATCCAAAACATAGTGTTGACGGACAACGGACAAAGAGCGATTAAATAAGCTCAGCTTGACATCAAGGTGAGCTAAAAATAAGCCAAAACTGCACCAGCGTACACCCTGTAGGGGACATTGGTACCAGTGCTCAGATGTATAACCAATGTGTCATTCTATTTGAATTCACCACTATTGGAGTTATGTGACCGCAGGGAGGAAGGATTCTTTCCTGAATAAGAAGACGGGATGGCCTCCAGTAAACAATTGTGGTAGGTATAGTAAGAAGGGAAAATTACCAAAAAATTTATATTTCTTATCAACCTCCTCACAATTGCTTACAACAGGCTGAATAGACAATAAGAGGTGGGAATCACATAACCAACCCCCACATAACCTGACTGCACTGGAACCGTGGAACAGGAGAAGAGTTCCCATGGCCTGTAGAGCCATCGTATCACAAACATCGATAGGGAACAAAACCATCAAAGTCTTGCAGACTGATGGACTAGTGGAAGCTTAAGAACGATAATGCACTGGGGGCAAAAAAGTATCAGCCCTAGTGAAGATGATGTCTTCATAGCCTTAGAACTCAATTTTGAGTCCAAGCCTACAAAAGCCTTGACCACTTGCACTGACTGCTGCAGTCAAA
The DNA here is from genome assembly GCA_031216915.1 of Pictodentalium vernedei. Classification (NCBI taxonomy): domain Eukaryota; kingdom Metazoa; phylum Mollusca; class Scaphopoda; order Dentaliida; family Dentaliidae; genus Pictodentalium; species Pictodentalium vernedei. The sequence continues at coordinate 129,502,147 of CM062289.1, forward strand.
GGAGACCAGAAGCAGGTTGTTTCACAGACTGTAGGCACATAACCGACGATCGCGGCATGGCTGAAACCTCCAGCTGGTCCGACGGTTTAAGCTACGGGTAGGAACTCAAAAACAAAGTTGAGAGCTGCCCCCAAGTCGGAAGACTGATGGCTCTCGATGTCAGGTGTGTCGGACCCAGATCCTGAGTCACAAGACACATATTCTATCTTGGGCATACCAGCCAAAACCTCCCATGGTGTAAGAACACCAGCAGGATCAGAAAGAGGCCTGCTTCCTATCCCAGGAGGTGGCGCCACAGGGGTGCCTGGAAAGCACTAGTAGCCTCACTGGAGGCAACAGGAAGGCTCTTGGCAAGAACCTGCGTGAGCAAGGAGAGAGCCTCCAGAAACTCATGACCCGAACCTGCCGGTATGACAGGGGAAGGACCAAGCAAAGTGGTATCATGTCTGACTCTTTTCATCAGTGAAGGGTCATGGTCCTCCAAAATACCCGACGCCAAATGATGGGTGGCAGCCGAAGCATCCAAAAGCAGATATGTATAGGGGTATGAAATACTCCAAAGCTATGATGTGCGGGAACTCAGGAGAGTCGCCATGGACCTCTGAGGAATAGAAGGTCCAGGCTGCACAGTTTGTGCCAGTCCCGCTAAACTTGCCGGATGGCCAGAAAGCTAGGATGGAAGCACAACAGAGTCCTTGGTGACTCCACCATGGACATGTGAACCCAAAGCAAAATCAGCTTGGTACGACGGCTGAGAGACTGAAGCAGAGGGGCCGGCCGACTACCCCTTCTGACTTCGCCGAGTCCAAAGGAGTAGAAACCCCTGCAGGGATGAGCCGAGTCCAGCTGAAATAGAGACCGAAGATGTTACCGACTGAGACGTAGCAGGAGTGGATACATCAGTAGCTGTTGGCAATGGCAGAAAAGCAGAAAGGGCGACTGAGCTCAGCTCCAAAGGAGGCATCACAGTCTTAGAAACAGCCTAAGATGTTGACTAGAGGGGGACATCAGTCCTGGCATCAGGCATTCCTTTGCCAGAAACGTCAGCAGCTACCGTGATATCCACCACCAGAAAAGACTGTGAATCCCCCATGGAGGGGGTGGAACTCTCTCCAAACAGGGTCGAACGACTGTGCTCCCCTTTCACATGCATGTGGGAGGAATGGCCACAAGCATGTACTTCGCGATTGACTGAAGTCCAAAAGGTGGAAGACCTAGAACCACACAGCCCACAGGGTCTTTTAACAGAACACCCATTCAAGTGAAGCATGAAGCATGAGAGCCTTCAACATGCTTTGGCAACAAACATTGCCCGCAAGATACCGTTAGAAAGCAATGTGGGTGGGAAGGTGAGCCCAAAGAAAAAATATATCAGGACACAGAGAGGTGGGGGGGGGGGGGGGAAACTGAGGCATGATGGGAACACACACGTACCTCAACAGCCAAAAGGGGTAAAACCGGCAGAAATTCGACCCTCAATAGAGGGGAGAAATGCTGCCACAACAACCCAACGCTGACACCTAACTCCAACAACAGCAGAACCCAAAGGGTTAACATACATAAACAAAAGACAGAACAGCACAGTACGTGAAAATCGTGCATGAAATCAGTACATAGAAATATATATCACACAAATATGGTGAATAATCGAGAGAGAATACATAAAAAACACAACCCTGTATGTCTGGAGGATGAAGCAAAAGCTTATGAGTCCACGATACAAAACACTATCATTGTCAATATTGAGTCAAAGGTATCACTGATGAGAGCATCACAAAATACATCTTCATAAGATGACAGAAGAAAAAAGAATGACACGTTGGTTATACGTCTGCACACTGATACCGGAAGTCGTGGATTGGTACAGAGAAGAGTGTCCCCTACTGAGTGTGCACTGGTCGCAGTCGGCCCAGTTTTCGCTTATTTTTTATTGGTGCTTTTCCACCACTTTTTCTTTCCCAAATTGCTTGGGAAAGAACCAAGAATAGAGAGTATACTTCCAAGTTAGGGACTTCCACTGTTGAGCAAGCCTGTTGTAAACAAGGTGTGTTCCACTTCGGTCAATTCCACTTTGATCAATTCCACTTTGACCAACTCCATTTTGATCAATTCCACTTTGATCAATTCCATTTTGGCCAACGTTGGTCAAAGTGGAATTGATCAAAGTGGAATTATTTGTACAAGGACCAAATGTGGGTAGGGGGTGGGGGTGGAGTGTGTGATTCAAGGGTTCATAAAAAAAAAAAAAAATTATTTAAATGTTTATTTATTGCATAAAAGTATGAAAACATGGAATGTCACCATAAATTATTCAATAATCAGGATTAAAATTACTCAATTAGGATTAGGTAAAAAGGTGATATGGACATCATAATAAGACATACCTAAGAGGATTAGCTGACATTACGCTAGTTAAATAGGACTTTTCTATAATTTCATTGGCAAAATTAATGATATATCTTTAGCACTGCATCAAATTAAAAATAGAAAATTCCAGCAAGTAACATTCTTAAAGATAGCAAATAACTTTCAATATCGTAGGCTGGTATTTTTAACGATAGTAAAACAACTTTATCCTAGACTTTTCCCGTAGATATGCTTCTATTGCGTCTGAACTACACAAGTCCTAACTATGCAAAATGTTTTTACCATTGAAAATACCAGTAAGAAACATTAATTATTGAACATTGTCAACACACATAACAAAATACATACAATTGTCAGTGCCTAATAACAAATTTGCGGACAAAAATCATCACAAATAGCTACTCAAATCAATATCTAATACTATCTTTTATCTTGTAAAAAAATAAGTCTAAAAAATTCAAAACAAATAAGTACTCAAAATATCATTACCTAATAACAAAAATCAAGAAAAAAATGAGAATAAATAACATTTTTTTTTTATCTTGTTGGTCAAAGTGGAATTCACCAGAAAATTACTCTTTATGTCAAGTTGATCAAAGTGGAATTGATCAAAGTGGAGTTGGTCAAAGTGGAATTGATCAAAGTGGAATTTACCAAAGTGGAAATAACCGTAAACAATTGTGAATAGGTTGATAAGAAATGGAATCACTATATCCAATGGTTCATGAGAAGATGTTTATAAAATTTGGAGTATTTTTCCCCCACTCCTCCACATTGGGGGCAACACATTGATTTTAACAAAAATGCAATGCCCCTTCAGGACCATTATTCACACAAACTTCACTTAAATTGACCCAGTGGTTTTGAGGGAGAAGACTCAAACACAACTTAACATGTGGCGACCGTGATGACAATACCTCACCTAATAACTATAGGTCCACAGTGGGGCACGGTGGCACTGCAGTAACTGGTTCTCATCAGATCACCGAAGTTAAGCAACATCGAGCCCGGTTAATCAGTGGATGGGTGACCATCTGAGCAATCAATTCAGACTCCTGTGTTGTGTCCTTGGGCAAGGCACTTAACCCCGATTGTCCACATGGGAGCACGATGACGCCGTGTGCTAAGGCGTACTGCATGTCGATGGTATGCATGTCTTCAACCAATCTAACCCTGCCTGTGCTGCAGTGCGGAGTTACGATGTTGGGGAGCTGGCAGCTGCACGTCGTTGCTTGGTGGTTCTCTCTGGGTACTCCGGCTTCCTCCACCCGTAAAACTGTCACGGTCATGATTTGCCATTGTGCATAAGTATATGACCTTAAACACCAATAATTAAATTAAATAGGTCCACAGTACGGGTGCGTGGACTGGTCACTTTCCAGAAGAGGGCAATATTTCCACGATCGCAATAGTATTCAATTCCAAACACTAATTATGGGAATAATCAACAAAAATTTAATTAATGAAGCACCAGGTACAATCCAGTGCTTCATTAATTAAAATTCTACTGATGATGAATTTTAATACCTGATAAATGAATGTGTGAACATCACTTCCCATGCATGGATTCAGACCAGTCAACGGCGGCTCTACTGTACATAAGACCGTAAAGCAAATCTTCAGACACCAATGAACAAAGCAAGGCGAACGCTGATTTCAGTCACATCAAGGAGCAGGTGTCAAGATCATGTGTTAACTTTATATCATGACACTCGGTAGGGTTGAACATGAAAATACTGAATACATTATATTAATGTGATGTTGAATGAATTCAAATATTTCTTCTAGTTTATGTAAGATTTGAAAGCCTAATCTCTTGCAGCACTTGTCAGATTTTCAGAACGATGAGTCTAAAAATGTGGCAAAAAAAACAAAAGATTAAGAAGAAAAATTAAAACTCACATTGTTTATATTGCGGATTTAAAGTGATAAAAGTAACAGGATTGTTGATAATTTCAGATGACCAATATTAAGTGGTATGTGAAGTTTTAAAGCTTTGCTGCTTATAAGTACAGAGATCTGACGGTACTAAAAATTATAGACTTTTTAATAAGAATGCTCAGTACTGTTCAAGTGATGGTTAAAGTGTTTTGAATAACTCATCCATCTGCTCTGTATGGCTCCCAGGAGTGGCTGTAAGAAAACAAGAGGGGGCCTACGGTCTGGGGCATACCCCCAAGGTGCATACCGCCAAACAAGAGAAGAAATGAACCATGATACTGTGAAAGCTATTCCTATAAACAATCTTCATTCCAAATTTCATTGAGAACCGCTAAACCCAAACCACAGATATGATGCGAACAGACATAAAATTTGCTATTTTATCAGGCAACTACAAAATTATTGTCTTTGTTTTACAGCAAGGTAATTGTGAAGGCCAGAAACACCTGTTACTGAAGTCTACTGACAATCAGACCATCAACATAAGAGATGTAGAACAAAGACATAATGCCACATGTGGGGAGGTGATTTGCATGTATTTTCTTTTTTTTACTGCAGGTACATGACTCATTTGAAAGCCTTTTCCATAAACAATCTTCATTCCAAATTTCATTGAAATCTGATAACCCAAACCTGAAATATGAGGCGAACAGACAATTTTTTTTTATTATTTTACGAGGCAAACAGCAAATTTTCAAAGTTAAAAAGGGCGACAAGTATAAAAAGTGAAAAGTAAGAAATATTACTAGAAACTCATTTAGAAGCCTTTCCCATAAACAATTTTCATTTCAAATTTCATTGAGATCCAATAACCCAAACCTAAGATACGCGGCGAACAGACACAAAAAAGCCTATTTTTGGATATTCAAAGGGCCATAACTCACAGAAAAAATATTTCATCAGCAAAACGAAAAGATCTCATGATAATGAACATCCGTATCAAATTTCATCGAAATATGAGCAATAATGTTGAAGTTATAAATTATAACAGATCTATCAGTCTACACCTTATTTCTACTATTACTGTAGAAAAATATTAGATTAGTATTAATTGGATAATGGAGTTGTTTAGGGATTAAAAATCAATACTTTGGCCAGACTGATATCCTTTGTCCAAAGAATAATCTGTACAATTACAATGTTCAGTTTACAATGAAACAAATTTTGAACAATGAAGAGTTTGCTATCAAAAGGCAGATAAATAATTGAACTTACCTTCATGTGTAGTATGAAGTTTGATCTACTGTTTGATGGACCTGATATGTGCACTTCAAAAGTATTAGTTTAATTCTTTACTACTTTCTAATAGAGATAATCACAATATTTTTTGTAGAAATACTGTATACATGTGTATTAAAAACAAGAAAAGTATTCAACAAGTATTCATGAATTCACCTCAAATTTGGCTGTATTCGAATACGAATACTTTAAAATTGCATGAATTTTGAATACATTTGAATACTTGAAAAAGTATATTGAATACGACTGAATACCGAATACGAATATGAATACCCCAACCTTGGTTATAATGCGAACAGACATCTGAGTGCAGATGGAGACGTATATGGATGGATGCACAGACATGTGGACAGGCACAATCAGTATACTGTACACCACTTTTTGAAAAAAAAGGTGGGGTATAATAACTCACAATCATTCAGTACTGCTTCCTACCTATAAATAACACCCGCTCAGTAGAAGTTCCCATATCTGCTCAGAAGTCAGGCCTTACAATTTGTTATAATTGACTAGAATCAGTTTTGATTCTTCCAAATTCCTGTTGAAAGAATCAATTTTCAGTTCTTAAATATTTAGAATTTGAGAGTACTTTATATCCCTGTGACTGCAACGTGAACATATGCTATGGTAAGAAACAAACATTATTTTATATACTTATGAAAGTTTTTCTTTTGTGACCCAGTTATAATGTAATTAGTGATGAGTTTCTTGTCATACATGTACAGTTGAAACTAAAAGTCCTGTCATGAAATGCGCACAAACAGCATGTTCATCTGCACACAAATCTACGCGTTATGACCATAGTAAGGCTATCAAATTTTGTACATATGGCCTGTGCACAAGCAATGTTTCAGCCAATGGACCTCCGGTTGCCTGTGTTTGCTCTGAGTAACCAGGAGAACCTGCTGTGCTTCGGATGTTATTCGATATGGCAATTGCATTCAATTCTTACGTGCAATTAAGCCAAGATAAGCGCACAGTTCATGACAGGACTTCCAGTTTTAACTGTATGTGTAGAACACATGTTTCCAACCTGGTGGTCTAATGAAGATGGAAAATTAGTGTACCATAGCAGTGGTGTCTAGTGAAGTTCTGATACCTTATTATGAGAATAAGAATTCTTCTGGCTTTTTAAGCCATCTTTGGAATCTAGACCAAGAATCAAATGAACATTTTGTATGTCATTGAATCAAAGTTAATTCTCATTGGCTTTCTTGCAAGAATTATTTGTGCAAACCAATTCTGATTTTTTCATGAAGTTTAAGCCCTGGTAGTGCTGTCTAACCCACAATTGCTCGCAGGACATGTGGTACTCCAGGATTCTTTTGAGTGACCTCAGGAGCCAAATATGGGACCCATTCCCAATGGCATTTTGGTATGATTTTTCCCAATTCGCATCCAAAATTTCCCAATCTCAGTACTCATCCAAATAAAAATTTAATCCTTCTTTACTCTTGAAGACTTAATTTTGACTTTCATCACTTTTTACTGCAACAAAACAGGTACCTCAACAAGCAGTTTTAGATACATTTGCAAGTTACCTCCCAAAAACCTTGTCAGTTGTTTCCAGGCAAGTCTTGGCTGCCTATTTTGCCAGTCACGTCTTGCCAAGACACAACAGCAAAGCCACAGAATGTCAACTGTTGAAGTGTAGCAAAATGGATGAATAATAAATATCCTCATTATTTAATAGTATAAAAACAATTTATTTAATAGAGATTACAAAGACTGATTATTTTTTCATGCAACTGTTTGTTATAAAACTTATTACATGTACAATACATGCAATAGCTTCTGTATACAAGTTCTCATTTCTTATTCTTTGTGTGTTTCTTCTAATCTTCTCGCAAATAAATTCCCAATTGGAGCCTTCATAATGTGGATTTTCCCAACTGCATAGGCCCCAAAACCTTTCCCAAAGAGAGCACAAGACTCCCTGGTGCTTCTTAACTAACATTCACTCTCAGTAAGTACATTGTAACACACATCCACTCAGTTAAGAGGTTGAGGTGAATACTTTGTAAATGTATTTGAATATGAATACCTGTACATTACGTGGAGAGTGGATTGTAACAAAATCACCCGTGGAGTGGAGTTATCACCCAAAGTATCACTTTCAAATTCTGTACATATGGGCAAAAACACTAGCAATGTTTCAGCCAATGGACCTCCGAAGGTCCAGTGGCTGAAACTTTTTTATGATTGTTATGTTTTGCAACATATTCGCAATTATTACTTGGGTGGAATCTCCACTCTGCAGGTGATTTAGTAGTAATACACTCTCCACGTACTGTACATTGAGATACGAATACAAATACACTAAGGCTTAATAAAATTAAAAATCTGTTTCTCAGGCCCTCCCGCATGGTCCTTTTGGCTGCCGCATGCTTTCTTTTTATGACCAAGGCAAATTTGAAGAAATGAAAGTGTCAATGACACTGTAGCTCAACTTGTCAAGACAAAGACATGTACATGTATAGTATGTGACACAGCAATGACAAACACCTAGGTAATGACCTGATAACAAAGGTACATATAAAGTATTGTAACGGTCTGTACATAAATACTGAGCGATGCCTGTAACAAATGTATAGGTAAAGTATTGTAAAGGTGGGTGACAGTCAGATGCTAAACTAGAAAAAATCTTTGAGTCCCAGAGTGGGTCTGACTGAACCCCAAAATATTTGTTCTCATAGCACAGTGATAACAAAGGCACCCCAAAACACACTCATTCCTGTCCCAAGGTGAATACAAAGGTACCCAAGAAGTTTCGTGAAGATCAGTTCACAAATATGAGCTGTGTAGAAGTTGTGACAAAAAACTGATTAGACCTAATTTCGATACAAAATGGCCACTGGCAGCCATCTGGAATTTTGGACCGCACCCAGAAACACTCGTTCTCGTCCCAAGGTGATAACAAAGGTACCCAAGACGTTTCGTGAAGATCGGTTCATAAATACAGACTCTAGCCCGAGCCGTATTGACATGTGTACTTACTGTGTGTAAGCAGCACTGAAAAAATCAAAGTTCATCTAATTTGCATAATTTCTGCACGAGAAAAAAACCTGTATTATATGTGATGTATCCCATGGTACTAAACATTCACACAACAAATTATTCAAATCAGCGCTTTCATAAGGAAGTTCTGTGCAAAAATCTGATTGCACCAAATTTCGTACAAAATGGCTGCCATCGGCCATCTTGAATTTCGGACCGGACCCCAAAACACTCGTTCTCGTCCCACGGTGATAACAAAGGTACCCAAGAAGTTTCGTAAAGATCGGTTCATAATACGGCCTCTAACCCGAGCCGTATTGGCATTTGCACTTACAGTGCTGAAAGTAACACCAAAAAACATCAAAGTTAGTCTAATTTGCATAATTTACGCACGAGAAAAAAACCCGTATTATATGTGATGTATCCCATGGTACTAAACATTCATACAAAAAATTATTCAAATCAGAGCTTTCATATGGAAGTTCTGTACAAAAAACAGATTTCTGCATCGTCGGTACAAAATGGCAGCTGGCAGCCATCTTGAATTTCGGACCACACCCAAAAACACTCGTTCTCGTTCCACAGTCATAACAAAGGTACCCAAGAAGTTTCGTAAAGATCGGTTCATAAATACGGCCTCTAGCCCGAGCCATAGCAGCTTGGCACTTACAGCTCTGAAAGTAACACTAAATAAATCAAAGTCAGTCTAATTTGCATAATTTACGCACGAGAAAAAAACCCATATTATATGTGATGTATCCCATGGTACTAAACATTTATACAAAACTTTATTCAAATCAGAACTTTCATACAGAAGTTCTGTACAAGAAACTGATTTTTGCATCATCGGTACAAAATGGCCGCTGGCAGCCATCTTGAATTTCGGACCACACCTAAAAACACTCGTTCCCGTCCCAGGGTCATAACAAAGGTACACAAGAAGTTTCGTAAAGATCGGTTCATAAATACTACCTCTAGCCCGAGCCATAGCCAATTGTTGACGTACGGACAGACGGACAGACAGACGGACGACGGGCCATGACAATAGCTCAAATTTGACTTCGTCAAAGTTGAGCTAATAAAAATTAAATGGTTTATGTCTGATATTTTTCAAAAGTTAATAAAACTGATAAATTTTAAAATTTAGCATTGCAAAGCCTTGTTGCACCCAAGGGACGAAATACACCACCACCCTTGATATTCTGTAGATTATGAGGCCTAAAACATAAAATAAACCAAGAACATGAACTTCTGATAGCAAAGAAATAATTACAAAAAAAAAATATAAAATAAAAAACCGCCCGCCCGCATGCAATTTTACAAAACTTGGCCTGAGAAACAGAACATCTACTTTGTGTGGCCTAATTTAAAAGTATTTAAAAGGCTTTATTGTTCATGTATTCAACAATTTAAAAGTCATCACCACTTTTGGTGTTTGTTACAAAGGCAGGATCATGCTGACGATTAACTCTTTCAGCACGAGAGACCTCTTTTCCGGTCCAGCAACATGATACGTCATAATCTCATTAAGTAGGATGGCTACTGAGTGAATGTGTGTGATAGAACAATTAATATTTTCAACATGCAGCCTGAAAGCTGCACGTTGAAAATATTAATTGCTCCACCCCCAAATAATGGATATGGACTCTTCCAATTTCTGCCATTCAACTGGCATGGAAGATACCACCAGCATTCAAAGGGTTAAGCACATTGATAATTAATAGGACTTGGTGGTTTTTTTTTCTGGTTCGTTTCCATTTCTTGTGGCAAACCGAAAACCGAACTGCAAGCCTCAGCAAAAAACGGCTGAATGGTTTTACTATGTGTGTGCATAAACTGATCAAACTATATGTATCTTACTGGGAGGGAACATTCCAGATTAGTGGCCCCTATGGACTCTCATAACTTAGTCAATCAGGCAAAGGGGTGAATACATCGTGTTCTCATTGTCACATGTTCTCCTTAATGACTCACCCAGTGGACGAATCAATAAGTCCGACGATGTGATGAGAAAACAACACAGATTACAGTTAAAACTAGAAGTCCTGTCACGAATAGTGCGCTTATGTAGGCTAAATTGCGCATTGGAATTGTGCGCAATTGCCATATCGAATGGCATCCAAAGCACGGCAGGTTCTCCTTGTTACTCATAGCAAACACATGCAATGTTTCTGCCAATGGACCTCCGGGTTACCCGGAGGTCCATTGGCTGAAACATTGCTTGTGCACAGGCCATATGTACAGAATTTGATAGCTTTACTTGGGCCACAACGCGCACATTAACATGCATATCAACGTGCTATTTGTGCGCATTTCATGACAGAACTTCTAGTTTTACATATAACTATAGATGAACCTTATCCATTTGTTACCTTAATGTTTGGTTTTTTTCTGGCTGAAAAGGCTTAGCAACTGATTAATGTTCAACCGATTACCAAAAATGGTCACTGACCATTTACTGGTTATTTTAGCTCACAAATGGCCGATTCTTGTGCCGATTCCGATTGTAATACTGTGCACTACTGGACAAGTCAAGGCTCGAAAGAACTAGATTAAACTGAACATTTTTCATGGCATTAAACTTCAGTGACTGGAGTTGCAGTAAAATTACCAGTCACACGCACTTTGGTGGTAAATATGGCTTTAAGCCATGTTTATCACCCAAGTGCATGTGACTGGTAATTTTACTGCAACCTGAGTCAATGGAGTGAAACCTTCACTTTTCCGGTATGAACTGGCGATTGCCACAAGTATGCTCAATTGTAAGCTTTACATGTCGTTTAACTTGTATATCCTGTAAAGGGGCAACTAGAGAGAATAAGAATACACATTGTAGAGCTTTCTCAACATTATTGAATGGTATCATTGACATCATTTTGCATTAACAATTGAACAATTACAGAAGATAATAAAATGCGGTTAATGAGTAATCACAAAATGCTTGACAACAATTGGTTGAACCGATGTTCCAGGAGCCATTGCAGTTGTCATCCGATTGTCCACAATCGTCTAATTGTGGTGGCCGGTTCCGATCATCGGTTGAACACTACTGTCGAATAAATATGTAGTGTGGCAATTTACCTACCTAATAAATAATAATCAGTTGAATACTGCAACTCATCACCCTAGAACCCCTAAGAATGGTCAAAGGGAAGTTCGGCCAAATCCAGTGGTGGTACCTACAAACAGGGCTTTGTGGTGAGAGGTGTCATACATACTGTTGTGGATTTTTTCCAAGCTAAGGAGTCTAAGTGTTATTTATTATCTGTTCTGAACACATAAAAAAGCGAACTGAAGCCAAGGTTTTTTCCTGAAACTGAACTGAAACAGAATTTGAAAAAGCAAAACCTCCTAGCACCAATAATTAAGTCTACTGTCTGTATTTAATGCATAATTTACATGATGGTATTTTGGCCCCACAAAGTAGATCTGTTTCTCATGCAATTTTTGTAGGAGTTTTTTATTTCATTTTTTATTTTTGTAATTATTTCTTTGCCATCAAAAGTTCATATTCTTGGTTTGGTTTATGTTTTAGGCCTCATAATCTACACAATAGCATGGGTGGTGGTGTATTTCATCCCTTGAGTGCAAGAAGGCTTGACATTTTGACCAGTAAGCAGGGATTGTGATTTTTTTATTTAAATCAGACTTTTTTTATTTAAATCGATTTATATGATTTTTATTTCCATACATTAAATTATTCACCAGAGGATACTTTTCTCATATGATTCCTTTAGAAAAAAGAAACAGAGTGTATTGGCAGCAGTTTGTATCAAACGCTGCCCAAAAATGGAGACAAATAACTGATACAAAACATTTACCTGTGTTGACCATTTTAGTCTATGATGTGGTATGAGGTGGGTGGTATGGGGGGAAGAATTCCAGAATACATTTGGCATACATTGTAGAATAAACATTTGGTGCAGATGGAAATAGAGAGGAGTCTTTGAAACTTGTGTTTTCTCATTGTTTCACATTGCTGGAAGGAAGATGACTTCTTGAAAATCATTTTTGATACTTTTGATACTTAAATCACTGATCGTTGTTCTCGGAGCTGATTTAGTATTTTTGATGGGTTCATTGAAAGATTATCATATATATGGTTTTAAAATCTATGTTCACTTAGAAATATAATTTTATTCATATTAGCTGAAAATTATATAAACTTATAAAACTTATTCAGGAACATTTAACTTATCTACAGCACGTTCCAGCAGTCAAGACACAGTGGGATGTATATTTCCACTCCATAGATTAGTTCTAACTGCCATAAACAAGGGCTAATTACTGCATTTCAACAGTTTATATGCATTCCATCTGATTCAGCTCATTTCCAAGTTGTTTTGAAAATATTCCTGAAGATTTGTGAATTTATGATTGAAAGCAATGATCTTTTTAAAAAAAAATCATTGATGTAAATCAATGATTTAAATCAATTGATTTAAACCAACCAACCCTGTCAGTAAGTGTGGAGAATTTGAACAACTGATGGAGATGTTTCGACAAATTTTAGGTGACAAGCCATTCTGACAGCTCCTCTCGTGGGTCAAAACATCAACTAATAGCATATTGCCAGAGTGTGGAAGTTTTGACAAATGAGTTTATAGAAGTGTTTTGACCAAGCACTGAAGGGGATGCTTCAGTTGGGGTAATTTTGACCAGCAGCTGATTTGTATCCCTTCCAATGCTATTTATTTATTTATTGGTGTTTAAGGTCATTTTAAGCATCTTTAGATACATCATGCTCGCAACATCGGTATGAAGTCAAGTTTAGCCAATCATTTATACTTGGCCCTTGCGAATATGGATTTTTTTTCGACTCGACTTTTGACTCTAACTTGCCAAAAGAAATGTTCAAGTCGACCGAACATTGAATTAGCCAAAACCAGGCATCAAAGTGCAGTTTCGTACCTGATATAACCTGTTTAAAATAGCCACATTAGGATTGTTTTGGCATTGTACTGATGATTTATCCACATATTCATGCTAACATTCAACAGTTTGTATGTTACATGTACATGTAACAACGCAGAACAGATGGAAAATAGGAGGCAAAGAATCTGTATGTACCTGTGATTGCTTCACCCCTTTCTTGACTTGAAGCTTGGCATCACCCGATCTTGCCTTATTATGAAGCGATGGAGGCTTCTTAGTGAAGTGTACCAGAGGTGAGATGTACTCCCTGTTTGCTTGGGTTTTGTATGAAGTCTTACATGTATCACATGTGCATGTAGCTGTGGCTTTATCCACTGTAAAATATGAGTGTATTTCCGATGTCATTTGGAATCACGTGACACACGTGATTCCAAATGACATTGGTAATACACTGTAAGTTCCATGTTGACGATGTGTGCTTGCAGTTTGCTCTCAATTCCTTGCATTGTTTTGACAATGTAGCCAGTATTCAATTACAAATGTACGTATAATAAGACATTTATCAATAATTTATTTTTTCATATTTGATTTTTATATTTGTGATTTTATTTTCGACTCGAAATCGACTTGCATTTGTTGATCGACTTGACTTTGACCTGAACAATCGAATATTTACAGGGGCCTAATTTATACCTATGCTTCCAACTTTAGAGGACTTCCACTCCAGGCATAGGCTCCGGATCCAAATTTTCCAGTAATGCAGAACTTGTTTACCACAGTAAACAAGCACTGCTCCACTTCCCAGAGTTCCCAGGGGGTTTCCAATGTGATAATTTGTGAATCAACAAACTTCGCCCATTATTATACAGTAAATATTGCCACTAGGGTTGGCACGATTGTGAAATTTCATGATCAACTTAAAGAAGAATATTCAAAGTTGACTTCAATCATACTCCGTAACCCCCAAGAAACAACTAGGTATATTGAAAATAATATTTTGGGTCATTTTTAGTTCCTCAGGCCAGACATACTTTGCATGCCTACTTCTCTCCATTGAAAATTTAGAGCCGAGGCTCAGGTTTGGACCTGAGGTGGTCAAGAGTCTAATAACAGCTGCGCTGATTGAGGGTTAAGATGGAAATTGCACACTCGACAAACTGAGAAGGGCAATTATTTGTACTCCATAGAATGCCAGACCTGGTGTCATGTGCTGTACGTGTATCTTTATACTTCTTTCCCATATCAATTACAATGTATTTTGATATTCTAGTCTGTGACACTTCTTATGAACACGATGGGGAGGAAAGTAATTAACTAATAATTCATCAGTAACTTAGTAATGAAAATCCATAACTGTTGACTTTGAAATTGGAGTCGATTATGAGTGTTTCTAATGATTAATCAACTTCTTGATTAATCATGACAGACCTAATTGCCATTGGTAGAAACATCTAGTTTATTTGTCTGAACACAGACATAGTGACCATGACCCTACTACAGGTTTTGACAACTATACTAGTAGAATAAACAAAGGTCAGGTGTTGCACCCAGACAGTTTCACAGTTGGTCTTGGGTTATTTCTTCCTGAATTCTTTTTGTCCCACTAATCATTTTTGGTTAAATTCCCATTCATCCTGGGTACTTTCATTCCAGATTGATTTTCCCTAAATTACAGACTTTTTATCTATACATACATATAAATGACAGGGCAAAGGCACGATTGAATGGTGAATTTCAACTGGGGGTTTAGTTGTAATATTTCTAGGATTCAGGTTACAACTTTGATGAGAAGTCTGTTAAGTAGTAATTTACATTGATATGGCTTTCCATTCCCAAAGGATTAGAAAAGTAAATAATCTAATAACGGATGTCTTGTCAAAACATGAGATCAAGCCAGGAGGCACAATTAAATGCCCAATTTTAATCAGGGTTGCGTGACAGGATCTCTTACATGTTTGACAATTAGTCTGTCATATACTCTTTTCCGTTGATATGATGTTTCAAACTACAGGCTCAAGTGAGCCAAACATGCTCACTTGGCTCACGTTGTCAAAACAGATGAGTGTGTCAGTAAGTGATGGACAGCAAGAACATTTATTTTTGATTTACCATGATGATGACACAAACAAAGGCAATTTTTGGACCGTTCATTAATTTCTGCTGGTCCTAGGAAAGATTCTCAGGCAAAAACAAAGCTGTTTTGTGAAGTCTAAAAAAAGTGACCATACAAATTTTTGTTTTGTTTTTGAGGTGCTGTATAAGCAATGGGAAATTAGGCTTGAAAATAGGTGACACGTTATTTTTGATGTCATCCAAAATTTAAAAAAATGTTTTAATTTTTCACTTGTTATGCCAACAATCAGTGATAAATCAATTATCAAAACTTAATATGAACTGATTACCGATTATATCTCTGCCGATTATGCTGATTCAGATGCCGGTTTCCGATGGTTGAAATAGGATACAGAAGAAAATCTGTTGGTGCCTGTTATACTACAGAATTTTGTTGCTAAAGAACCAATTAGGAAAGCTTAATACCATATATGTTCTCAGAGTATGCATATTTAGTGGTGGGCAATATTAGCCAAAATATTCACATTTTTAGGGGTTGGGGTGGATGAGAAGACCGTTATTTACGATACAATCACACAATATTATTCCCTTGTGAAGATCGTGTTTATTCTGTTAAATAGTATTAATACGGTATTGTGTACATGTAAGAATACAATACACTTGGCTGTATTAACCAGGAATGTACTGAGCACACATACTTTGGGTCTTAACTGAATAATAACTTTGATGTTAATGTGTATTGTGAAGTTGTATGACGCATGGTTTACAGATACACATGCGACATGTCAGAATTTATTATTTATTTGTTCATTTTTCAACATGTTTTACCTCCCTTGGTGTGTTTCACCAGTTTTACATGTACTCTGCAATCAACATTGGAGACAAACATCAAGGGAGGTAACTGAATTAAAAAATAAACTTGACAAACTGAAAACGTGTTTGTGACAGTCATGTGACCCACATGTTGTGTAATAATCATCTTACATTGAAAAAAAGGGTGTTTTTTCTCCAATTTTAATTTCTTATTGTATTGTGATGCTTGCATCATTCATGAAGTACTACAGACTACCGAATGAACACATTTTATTTATACATGTACCCAGTGCACATGACTGAAGGACGGCAACTTTGATCAGTCAGGAAATTGTGGAGATCTTGTACCAATTGCAGATAGTAAATTCTGTAATATCTCGACTCTGCAAATCCCTAAATATTCTGCTATGCAGTACACACGTTTTTAATCTGGAAACTTTATGGGAATACTAGTAGTCAGATATTAAAGAGATTTTTAATAGTCAGTGTTAAATATAAAATAACCGGAAACTGCCAGTTGTCATAATCAGCCGATGCCCCATAACCAGCCAGTTCCAATTGCCGATTCCGATTATCGGTTCATCACTACGAACAATTGCAAAGAATTGTTCATAAATACAGATGGATAACAAAAAAGTCACAAATTATAATTTTGTTTAGATTTTTTGACAACACTGAAAATAACCTGTCACCTAATGTCAAGCTAACTTTCCATTACTTATAACTTATATAGCACCTTAACTTCTGTGATTCTTTCAACCCCATCCCCCCAAAATATTTGGGGGGGGCATAAATCAAGTACTTATGACCCAGTTATACTGCATGACAAATTTCGTTCAAATCAGCCCATTGGTTCTGGAAATAGAAATTTTGAGTGGAGATCAAAATGGGCATCCATGGGGATCCCAAATTTTGACCTACTGAGTTCCTTTCAAAAAACTTGAATCTACAGCATTAAATTACATGTAAGTTTCATACCAGAAATCTAACCATTATTACAAATGGACTATGAGAAGATGACTTTTAAAGCATTTTAGGCTTAAGGGGAATAAACCCCATCGCTAGAGTCATAGTAACTTTTGGGGAAAAAAATCAGAAGAGTACACTCAACCAAGATGCTTTGTACCAAATTAGTTTGGATTTGGCCCAATGGTTCTGAAGAATACTTAGTTGATAGAGAGCAAGAAAGATAATGACTCAGCACTTTCCCATTGCCAACAATGTTAACATGGGCATCCCCATATGGTACACCATGACAAAATCGATAGCAATGAAAGATTTACCAACAGTATACTTGTGTTTTTAAATTAACTTAAATTTATTTACAATTGCAGATGAAAAATTATGTACAGATGATGATGATAATTAAGATCACTCGAACGGCGCGCCGATCCCATCCAACAGTTCTCCTCTCACACACTTCCCACACTCCATGAAAGTTTACTTCTCTCACCTGTTCTCGAACAGAACCTAATTCCCGTCTTGTCATAGACATATAACTGCCCACCCTACTACAACTTGCCCCAGTAACTCATAAATTCGGAACATATGCATTCACTCAGTTAGCGTCACAGCAATTGTTTTGGTCCATCTGATTTCAATGGTCCTAAGTCAAGAAATAAAGCAGTTATGACCCAATTATACTACATGCCAAATTTGGTTCAAATCAGCCCATCGGTTCACGAAATAGAAATTTGGGGTGGAGCCCAAACAAATTATACATCAAAATAAAGGTTGGAATGTATAGAACACGAACACATATGCAATCAACTCATAGATTTGACAGCAGGCACCACTGGTTCCTGGAAGTCTACTATCGTATTCGCACCAGAACTGATAATAAAATAATATTTTGCAAGAACAACTCGTGGCCGAATGTGTTTCAGATATTCAATAACAAAGCTAGCCATTCAAAACGCTTTCGAGTGCAGCGATACGACTGCATTTTGGAAAAGGACAACACTGTCTGCATTTTTTATTGAAGATGGTTTCCATGTTCGACAGACATGCACAAATCACTTGATATCACGAATTTCCATTGAAAAACAAAATCGTAATTTTAAGAAATGTCAACAGGTATCATGATGATACCTTGCATTGAATATCTAATAACAGTATACTATATGAAGGCGATCATTTTCATTATTTGATTTTAGACGCCGTTATTTTTACATGCTTTTTCCGTCCGATGATGTCAACCAGAAATCGAAAGTATATTCATATGTAAACAAAAGCAAAGGCTTTGGAATTTATCCCCATGCAGCTCTGTCGCCATGTTCTGAATCTGAATTTGAATACTGTGTAAGCTGCATTTTCGCATATTTTAGCACAGTGTTTTGAAGAAGTTTGATCCGCTAGCTTTGTTCTTGGATATGTAAAGCACATTTGGCCACAAGTTGTTTTCGTGAAATATTATTAAATTATCAGTTCTGGTACGAAAACGGCAGAAGACTTCCAGGAACCAGTGGTGCCTACAGTCGACTCTTATGAGTTGATTACACGTGTTTCGTGTTCTATACATCTCACTCTTCATTTTGATGTTTATTTTGTGTATATTTAATTTGAATTGAAGGGGTAATCCTTTACAATAGCGGGTTTCGTGTTTTTTGCAAAATTAGGCAATTTTTTCTTGCTTCTTTGGGTTTTTTTTATTTTAAAACACTTTTCCAACAAAAGCGCATACTCTTTTGATGAAAATATTCATATTTTATTAACAATTACACTATTCTATTGCGCTGTTGAAAATCAGTCGACTCGAAGTCGCCATTGCAGTTGGCTTTTCTTTCTCACTGGTCGGGAGTAAGTGGGTGTGCTCGTATGAAAGTGTAATTACACCCTTGGTGGAATATAGGAGAAATCAGTGGAAGATCCTAACCCTGGCCCCGCTGCTACTGACCTTATTTTGATGTCGCCTCAAATCTTGTTGCACGTACATTGATGCCTCCCTCGCTTTGAAGAAGACACATCGAGGGCACCGACGCTGAAACGAAATTGAGCTGACGACTCCATTCGAAAACGCTACACTCAGTGTGTTCTTAAAATGCATTTTTTTATTAAATTTCTTGCCCCGGAATCAAATATTTTTCTATTAATTTGTTGGAAAAGTGTTTTAAAACAGAAAAAACCCAAAAGAAGCGAGAAAACATTGCCTAATTTCGCAAAAACCGAAAACCCGCTATTGTAAAGGATTACCGTCAATATCAGAGGTGAGAATTTTCAAAATAAACAAAATTTCATTACTTATAAGGCCCTCAATATACAACTGACATCGTCAACTTTGTCGTGGGCCAAGTTGGGGTAACTTGTGTTTGGTAATGCTTTATTATTCAGCCGACACGTTAATCTGGATGCGTCCAATTTCTCACCTCTTATTGTGATGCCATGGACGGGCATAAATAATTTATTATCTGGTGTCGTCTGCATGAGAAAACTGAAGGACTGTTGTCGAATCACAACAATTGCCACACTGGCGTCTCAATGTTTGTTTACATTTTGTGAATTCATTCGATTACCCTCGGTTTTATCCGATTCTCGTTATTTGACATCAGCAAAATAAAATGAGACATTTCCGTCCTCATAAGCTCGACCATTCAACCCAAATTAGACAAAAGCGTTGTACAGAATTACGGTTCTACTGCTAGTCTCTAGTTAGTGGGGGCTCAGGTGTGTCTGCCCCCTGACATACTTGAGCAAGGGGCCCATATATGCCAAAGGCATATCCGAAGGCCGCAGGCCTGAGGTGGGTGTGGTTATATCAGGGTCCCCCTCCTTTTGATAGGAGTCTGGGTACCTTCCTGAGAAATTTTAAAAAATCAATACCCACATTTTTCAGTGGGTTAGGTAAGTTGTTTTTTATAGTTTTTTTTTTAAATAATAAAATTTTCAGTATCTGGAGCTTTCGGCCATCTGGCCTTTATCAATGAATCTAGGGTCCTAGGGTCCCTTGCGTTGTTTTTACCAGAAGCGTTTGTTAGAGAGAAAATTAATATAGGAACACACTGACATCGGAAAATGTATGCGTGTGCATACAAAGCTGAATCTTCCGCTGCGACTCCCATCGTCATCGGAGAGAAAATGTCGGTATTGGCGCCTGAACGATGAGGCCCATAGGCCCATCTAAAAATGGCCCCAATCCGGCCCTCTTCTTCTTTTTTTTTCTTCTTCTTCCCTCAAATGTTTTACCGTTTTACATCCTTTTGGGGGTCCATCCAGGCCGCCGCGCCCCGCCACTGGACACACTCCAGACCACTCCCAATGGGTGAGCCACCCCTGTCTCTA
Organism: Pictodentalium vernedei; assembly: GCA_031216915.1. Taxonomy (NCBI): domain Eukaryota; kingdom Metazoa; phylum Mollusca; class Scaphopoda; order Dentaliida; family Dentaliidae; genus Pictodentalium; species Pictodentalium vernedei. The sequence continues at coordinate 129,522,730 of CM062289.1, forward strand.
GCCAAGGCATTTTCATCACAGGAGAGTCCCTCAGGTATCCGACATCAACTGAGAACAAAGGAAAATTATATTTGACAACTATTTTTGGATCGATCCTCTTCGCCACATATACTTATATTTATATAACCAGGTGTCCTACTCCTTTTCCTCAAAAACAAACCAATCAAACATGTTTCTATTCATCTCAGATTTGAACCACTTTGACTGCTCCCAATGTTTGATATATTACTCTTTGCTTTAAAATTATATTTAAATCAAGTCCTCGATACGTATGTTGGGTTGCCATGGGCCTCCCAAAACGATTTTAACACTATTTATAACGGAAAGTTGTTCAAATAAAACACATGGTGTCATATGTCTTTGGGAGGGGGTATTGTTCGATGGATGGTAAGGAGGAGGTGCAGACATTTAAACAACAAGTAATTGGCGCAACATTCCTAACCATTTTTTTTACAATTCCACAAATTTAAATAATACTATGTTTGACATCACATCTTATCAATGATAATTAACAGCTTTGGAAAAAAAAATAAGCCACTTGCCACTGCACTTGGGACATTTTTAGGGGTGCTAGCCAAATATGCCCAACCCATTATAAATCACAATATGAGAGTAGTTTTGAATTTTTAAAATTTTTTAAAAGCCTAAAGTTGTGAAAATTGTTGAAAAAAACATTGGTCTCTATGAGATGGGTTTTTCGGGTCCCATGGGGTTCATCTTCATGTCCCATCAGCATTTATGTGAAGGAAGCATCACATTTTTCCATCGATCCATTCGAATGTACTTGATTACGTAGCATATGTTGGAACATATGCACGCGAGTATGCATTCTACACAATAATGTAGTAAAAATATAGTAAAAATATAATAGTGTCACACAGTTAGTCAAATGTTAAACGAATCACAGTACACTAAAATAATGTGTTTCTGCGAATAAAAGTATCCGCTTACCTGGAATCACCACATAAGTACAATATCCACCCAAAATCAAATTTCAAATTTCCAGCAATTTATGAAGCAAATTTTAACAAATTTATACAAATGACGTGGAAGTAACTATGTCACGTATACAATTTTTCCAAATTATATTTAACGTATGACATTGCATTCACGAGGGCTCGGCAAGTGGGGACAGAAAGATGCTATTTGATACAAGTAGTGCTTGCACCTTTCATCCCCTTTTAGCAGGTCATTGGGCAGGACTCCGGAAGTGACGTCATGTCACGTGACCCAGCGACGTCATATTGGTTGTTATGGTAGCCCGCGTGAGCGACCATGTTGTGATGTCATTACGAAAAAGAGATATGTATTTTCAGGGTGCATGAACAGCGTGTGTTATTAGGGTGATACATGTTTCCGTCATTCATTTTGTGTAATGGAGGCCGCCATCTCGTTTTCCACGGTGGCATATGGTCGATATGTGACCCCAAACCCTCTAATAAGACGGGGGTGTTTCCAGAGGGTGTGTTAAATTAAATGTGAGGTTATCTAATTACGACAAACAACCCTACAACTAATTTCAACAGACAGGATTATTCCAGAATCCCCCACTATGCTTCTGTCTATGCATCTCCAAGCTATGTGTTTGTTTTTCTGTCTACTCAACCTTATTTGTTTGTTCGGGTGTATGCTCCAGTATCGTGGAACAGCCATTCAGTTGGAACAGTTTTAACTTATTGTTAATATATTTAACTTTTCTGCTCTGTTTTGGCTAGTTCTAATCCTATTCCGGGTACTCCTGTTCCCCACTCGTGTTTTATTCAATGTATGTTTCTTTATCCTTTTTCTTTATTCTTTATTCACGGTGCACATACATGTAAAATGGATACAAATAAATATATAGCACAAATGTAATAAGTAGTATACCGTTGGAAGTGGCATAGCCAGATTGGCTGTCTACTTGCCACCCCTGGAAGATGGGGTGATTGGAAACCGACCAAATGAATGAACATAGAACCACTTATGTGACACATGATGGGGAATTGAGATCTAACCATTTCAGATCCGGGGCCAGAGATATGGTCCATCAAATATGCCAGAGGAAAGTTGGTTTAAAAATTAAATGCCAATAAGAAAGTAGGTTATGGAATTGAGATCACATTGCAAATAAAAGCAATAAAATTGTGAATAAACACAGTACTGTTGCAAATAAATGCAATGATGTTGCAAATAAACACAATACTTTTGTAAATAAATGCAATACTTTTGCAAATAAACAAAATACTATTCTGAACATTCAACATATCATTGAGAATAAATGCAATACAGTTGCACTTAAATGCAATAATAGTTTTTCTTGTTACTCCCGTGGGTGCAGTGGGTTGGTTTCCTCGGACCAAACAAAGTGTGTAGAACTGTGTAATTTGATATTTGTTAGCGAGATTGAATTTTTAGAATGATTTTATTCAGACAATTGTGATCCAGTTTTTCCGTGTATTCTCCCTTGATTGAGAGGGTGATTAAACAGCCCAAGAAGGGTTAATGTTGTCAGTCATTCAGTGGTAAGAAGAGGATTAGTCCACACATACAACAATAAGTCCCGGAAATCTGTCAACACGACGACAAGTGCAGCAATTGTTTTAAAAGTAAATTTCAGTGATCCGTATTAGCCGAGTTGACCACACCACAATACGAGGAATTCAAATCCACCTGCTGGCATAGCTTTTGACATTTAGTATTCTGCATCCTTAGGGTACAGCAGATTCAAATTTGTTCAAACCAAGTCCATGGACTAATATTGTAGTTATCCTACGGTCCTACCTTAAGAGGATCACCACATGCGTAATCATTATCATTGAAAATGCTTTGAAACAATACGCGGCATACTGTTTTCACGACGTCAGGTTTTGTCACGTTTTCCACAGATTTCCCTATAAATACGGCTCGTTGTGAATGCTGAGAGGGTAGTGTTGAGCTGGCCTAGTGGTATCCACAACCTCTCACATTGGACTTATATGCTGCTACTCTATCGAAGCAAAACGTCGACTCTATTTGGCGGGACAGATCAACGAATTAACTTTTGGCGAACTGTCAAGAACCGGTGTTTCAAGGCATGTCGAAGCATGGCGTATATAGCTGATAGGTTGGAAAGATTGGGCTGCCTCACATTTCTCTCTCAGCATTCACAATGAGCCGTATCTACAGGGGAAGCTGTAGATCACGTGACAAAGGCTGTTGTCACAAAAAGAGTTTACGTCTTATGTGTATCTCATGATAATGCACGCAGTGTATCTGCGACAGGGCAGCACCTATCCCAAGTCACAAGCATCTGTATCTAAAATAAACGGTGGGTCTGTTTGGGCCTGGAAAGGACAATACAACATCTGCGGTCAGACTCTTCAACTAGTCGAACGATGACTGACATGTCTCACCCCAAATAAAGAGTCTTCCCTTTTCTGTTAGAACTCAGTTTGTTTGTGAAGACAAACCACTACTTTAGCTAGTGGAGTCTCTTATGAATGTCGATACTGTGAGCATTGACCAAGCAAACTGCGCGACACAGTCTACGATTTGGAAACTGTCCAGTTAACTACACCAGAAATCTTGGGTAGGATCCGTACGTATTCCCTCTTCAGATACTATATGTCCCATGCATTTCACTTCACAACCAAACTGATGATCTTCGTTGGGCTATAACTTCAACCCTGCTTTGACAAAAGTCTTCACTGCAGAATTGCGAAGTTTCACTGGCATGACAATGGTTGCGACGGCAGTTTTTGGTTCGTCCCGAGCATTCATCGCTATTTGGAGACGTGGAATCCATTATTTATTCCCAGTTCCTTGTTCGTCATTTGCTAGCAACCGATTTTTTTGGTTGATAGCGAATGTCGAATAATGGAACAATCGGTTGATTGCGAATGTCGAATAATGAGCTGGGAAAAATAATGATTGTCACGTCCGTCTCTATTTACAAATAACCACTTATCAAGTATAACATTAAAAACTGCGAAGCAGACGCCAGAAAATATATATACTCACCAATTCGAAGAAAAGGGTAGGGAACCTTGATTGTCTCTTCTTGCGGATCCATCCTCATTTGCCTTCTTTTCTTTCTTCACAATCATTTCGAATATGACCTTCGCCTCTTCATCTGCAGCAAATAATTGTCTGCTTTTACTCATCGTTCCGATTATTATCCGATGTCTGGTGCATTTCTTGACTTGGCTGCACATCGGTATACTGTCGTTTCTTGGTTCTTGGCTTCTGTCCCGTTTCATCAGGTCTTTCCACACCCTTGCAATTTATCCATCATCATTCTCAATCACTATTTCAGCTGAATTCCTCTCCATGTTGCGGCCAGGTTCTATAGTAACCCGAGCATAGCTTGTCTCTACAGCCAGGGACCCGTGTAACGAACGCTGCTAGCTCCACTGCTATATAAATGACGGCATCAAGGGTTTGAAGGGTGAGATTGTTGTACTTCCACACCACATCTCTTTCCTCCTCTAGAGAATTACAAAAGCATTACGATTTAAGACGTCCAGGAGTTCAAGCATTGCAGTTGGGTAGGCGAGGCCCACTTTTCTTCCAATCCCTTGTCCCACTCCGGCAGACTCACATTTGCGCATCTCCGGCGAGCTCGTAGCTCAACTCAACATAACTTAGTCTGATTTGGAAGCTGAAATCAGTTTTTTAGTGACGTGATTAGTTTTGTATAATCTCTGTGTTCAGATCTGCTCAATATGGACAACACTTGTTGTGCTGACCGATTCAAGCTGCCAGTGAAATACAGGGCCTGTTCTTCTTTATTTCTTTGGTTAAACTCTGAACAGGTGTCAAAATGAATCGCATAAACATGATGGATGTGGATCTACGAATGGTATATTCTCTTTCACTGGGGGTGGTGGGGGGGGGGGGGAGGGGGTAGCCTCCAAGTAATATGTTTCTCCTCTGTGGTTGACTGAATACGACTCGAATGTTGACACTGCGTCGGCTCCATATGTTTGAAACAACCACGGCTCGCTAGAGGGTACTCTGTCCGTCCAATATCTAACCTGCTCTGCACGTACTCGGGCATCAACTCTGGGCTGATCCAAACTCCTTCAAACAGCTCCATCGTCTTCCATCAGTAAACAGACCCTCTTCTCGACGCACAGCCTTTGAACGAGCTAAGTGTTGCAAACATATTCCCATCGACTTCTGTTATTATCCATCATTTTCTCAGCCTTTAAGCATAGGGCTCACCGCAGTTGCTCTGGAAGTTGAATCCAACCAGCTCTCTATAGAGAGCCAGTCGAGTCCCCTCGGTTCTCACGGGGGTGCTCAGTTAACTGTTTACAACTCCTTGTTGGACGTTCACGAAAATGTACATGACTCGTCGAAGGACGCTCGTTGTCCACCTTCTCGAGACTCATATCTTGAACGCTGTAGTTGTCTTCGGCCATTCCTAATCTTCTTAATGTAATCCCGCCTCCGCCACAAGTATAGTGTTCTTAAGCCACAATGTAATGTAAAGTTCCCCGACGAAGGGGGTCATAGCCTCTGCCAGTAGAAATCCACAAGACACTGGAAGTAGACTGGAAACACGAGATGCCACCAATGATCCAAGGCTACCCCATTAACGGGCCCTATCCGCCAAACGGAGACATAAAATAGAAAATTGTTCATACGATGATTTATTGTATACAAGAATTACTTACAAATATTAATGTACCAGCCGGTCTGTCTATCCATGGAAAGTATCAGCGTCTCTCTCTCTCTCTCTAAACTTTCACTGCCTATCCCCAAACTAAATTCTCTATCGCACTAGACGGAAGTGTCTGCTCGGTGGAATGGGTCTGCCTAAGAGTCTCCAAATACCGAAAATAATGTAAATTACATGAATAATGTCATAGTGTCTATTTTGGAAAAGACTTAACATATTTTCACTGGCTGTCCTTTCAAAATTGTGACAGTTCGAAAAATAAGATGAGAGGGACAAGGAAAATATGCTTTTTCAATTGACTGCGAAACTGGACTGTAGTTGGGGAATCGCCAAATTTAAACACAAAAACACACGGCAACATATGTTTGTCTCCTGTTCATTTTTCAATGAGATGATATACTAATGGATACAGGACTGTTTTCCACCAAATGAGCCAGATGAGCTTAGGAGACCGGAAAATGCTAACACTGCCGCCGATGTAAATCATTTAGTATTGTAACCATAACTAACTCGACTCGCTGTTTGTTGCTTTAACTCGCTTGAATTCTTCTTCTCCATACAAAATGGACAATCTCGTTTGAAGTGCCTCGGATTAAAGCACTGGTAAAACAAGCTGACGACGCAATCGGGACTCGGGGTTTAACAGTCGACTCGACTCTCGACTTTTCACACTGTCAGTAAAAGGGAACCTGTCAGAGGATAGGCACAAACAGAGAACGAAAACAGAAGGAAGAGTCACTTGAAGAAGAGCTTACAACCCAGTCTGTGCGGCGACTGCAATGTAGATAACGACCTAGCAACAGGAAGAGTTATGTCACCTTCCGACTGGCGGACCAAATACAGATGTGATCAGGCAATTTGCTCTCCGAACGAATTGAGTGGCGTTAAAGGGTTAGCCCGTCGCAGGTTCGTTACCAAAGTTTCGTTCCCCCGGAGAAGGCGAATTTTAACTGAAATAAGTGCAGTGTGAGGAATAATCTTCAAAGATATTCTCCACTGTGATAGTATACCCACGCGGAAAGTTAGGTTATCAAGGGTTTGGCCACGCAATGGAGATCGAAACTGTTGTGTGAACATCCTGAAAAGTGAAAACCTGTGCCTAGTGGCAGTAAACAAGATGTTAATTTAGACTCACATTACGGATCAAGATACTATAGAATGCAAATGGGTGGTGGTGGTGGGGGGGGGGGGGGGGGGATCATCACTGGATCTATTGTTGCATTTCATGTTTTCTTTCTATTCTATTTTTTTTATCTCTTCTCTCTCTCGTTCAGTTTAATTTGTGTTTGTGTATAATGTTTATAATATTTAGATTTTGTTACATTCTGTTATTTTTTGAATATTGTAAATATTTTGCCATATTGTAAATTGTTATTCATTGTACAGGAATGGGTCTTCTAAGAGGTAATCACTTGTCCTCCAATCCTAATTTGCATTGTCAAATGGCAAATAAAAATATGTTTAATATAATAATAATATAAAAGATTTTCTTCTTCAAATACACCAGGCAGATTTTTTTTGGGTTAAAATCAAGTCCCTGGTTTCATATTTGATCCCCCTATGGGAACCCGAAGTTTATATTCCTGTTTTCATATTTGGGAACACCAATTTTATCTTGGTACAATCTGACGAATATTTTTCAACGCCCTTCTCCTTCAGATCCACCAGACAGAATCTTTTTTATATTTGTATTTGGTACATGTATATAGCATTACAATGATTCCTAGATTATGGTTTGTTCCAGGGACGGCAGAAGCTCAATAAAAGTGGAGGGGCACAAATTTACAATGCTACCATGATTCGACCCAGTGTGAGAAAGGTTACAATCGTATATCGGCAAATGTGCCATGAATCGCTATAGTATTATTATTATTTATTGGGGTTTAAGGTCACATACTTATGCACAATGGCTAATCGTGACCGTGACAGTTTTGCGGGTGGAGGAAACGGAGTAGCCAGAGAGAACCACCGAGCAACGACGAGCAACCGTGTCAGCTCCTCTACATTCTAACTCTATTCAAGGTCCGCTCAAGCAGATTTACAGCGCTTGAAGACATGTGCTCCATCGACGCGCAGTACGCCTTAGTACACGGCGTCATCGTGCCCCATGTAGGCAACCGGGATAAAGTGCCATGTCGTCATCGTGCCCCCATGTAGGCAACCGGGATAAAGTGCCTTGTCCAAGGACACAACGCGGGTCGTAACAGACGGGAATCGAACTCGGGACCTCTAGCATAGAAGTCCAACAGTCTACCACTGAGCCACGACTCGCAAAAGACTCTCGCTAAGGTGAATATACCGATGTGTTGTCACTGCCCTGTCCGTTTCTTCTACTTCAATCATCTTCCAACCCGAAGGCCAGCCTTCGGTTTGGAAGACTGTTGAAGTAGAAGAAACGGACCGAAGCGACCGAAAGTGGGATTCTTTGGCTAAATATTGTTTGGATTTACAAATAATATTACAGGAATGTCTGTATATTGACACGTTTGCATGCGCCCAGTTAACCCATTGTGTAACTGCGAAACATATCTGTGAAAAAGTGGAGGGGCACGTGCCCCCCTGGCTCGGCCGCCTCTGGTTTGTTCAACGCGTTATACTTCACTGATTTGAGGGGAACCAGGGGGCATTGAAATTTAACACAGAATCCACTCTTGTTTGTCTGAATGGTTCTGGGTTTCTGGGCCGATTGTGGCCAGATAGAACTGTGGTTGGATAATATTAACGTTTGTTCAAATGGGGGCCACAAGGCCGCATGGTGCTCTTGGGATGTTTCTTTAAAATGGATTTTGTAGTATTTTTAACTGATTTCATGTGGTGGTTGGGTGGGTCATTTTTTATTAGCTCATCCGGCCTAAAAGGCCATGTGAGCTTTTCTCATCACTTGGCGTCCGTCGTCGTCCGTCGGCCGGCGTCCGTAAACTTTTCACATTTTCATCTTCTTCTCTGTAACCGTGGAACCGGTGTGAACCAAAGTTGGCAGGAATAGTCTATGGGACGTCCTCTACAAACGGTCCTCATTTTGTTCCCGTCGGATGAAAAACACGGCCGCCAGAGGCATTCTTTGATTCTGATTGGTGGATTTTCAAAAATCTTCTCTGAATGAATCTGCCAGGCCAAATGTTTTGATACTTCACATAAATGATGACGGGGCCTACCTTCTACCAACGATACTCATTTAATGTTGATCGGGTTGCAAACATGGTCACAATTGCGACTTATAATTACTATAGAAACCCTATGGGAAATCACATTCATCTTCTCCGGAACTACTGAGCCGACGTGAACCAAACTTGGCAGGGATGGTCTATTGGAGGTCCTCTACAAACGATCCTCATTTTGTTCCCGTGGGTTGAACAACATGGCCGCCAGAGGCATTGTTTGATTCTGATTGGTGGATTTTCAAAAATCTTCTCCTCTGAAACTGCCAGGCCAAATGTTTTGATACTTCACATAAGTGATGACCAGGACCCTCTCTACCAAAGATCCTCATTTAATGTTGATCGGGTTGTAAACATGGCCACAATTGCGGCTTATAGTTACCCTATGGGAAATCACATTTTCATCTTCTTCTCTGGAACTACTGAGCCGACGTGAACCAAATTTCGCAGGAATGGTCTATGAGAGGATGGAAATATGTGGCCACCAGAGGCTATATTCTAATGCTTAACCCAATGCCTCTCCTGTCTGCACGAAGATCGGCACTGTCAGCAAAATACTTGTTTTTTGAGAATCTGGTAAGGGTTGGTTCCAGTTTTCTCCACTGAGAACTGGGAAAAAACCCAAAATATTGTGTATACAGTACAAGTCAAAATAAGTTGTAGCATAACTGCAATAAACTAAATAAACTACTGCTACTGCCTTGACAAGATCAGAATCTGACATTTTCTGGAAAGCTTTCAGTGAGAGCTTTCCAGAAAATGATGTCAGCTTCTTGTCTTATCAGTGTAGGAAGTGAAAAGATACATAGTTTATAGGATTATCCTACAACTTATTTTGACTTGTACTGTAAACCATAGCAACTGTATGTTGTTATTATTAGTCTCAAGTTACTTATCAGAAAATACTGATTGATGACAGGTGTTTGAAAAACCAGGGAAATTTTGTTTATATTCTCTTGCAATCGTGTCAGCTTAGGTGACAGTAATTACTGTATATCTTTTAAGATTTGACAAAATTGGAGTAAAATGTGTTTCCTGTAACCCTTTACCTATCCCAAGCTATTTTGAAAGAGAATACTGTCTGAAAAAATTGTAATATTCAAAATATTTAACCATATTTACTGATTTTTTTGTTGAAACAGAATTCATAAATGTATGCATTTTCAAGAACATCTTCTTTGAAACTACAAGGCCAAATGGTTTAAAACTTAGTGTGACTGATGACTGTAACTCCCTCTACCAATGATCCTCATTTAATCTTCATTGGTTTGCAATTATGGTTGCAATTGTGTCTTATAGTTACCATAGAAACCCTATAGGAAATCACATTTTCATCATCTTCACTGAAAGTACTGAGCCAATGTGAACCAGACTTGGCAGGCATTGTCTATGAGAAGTTCTCTACAACTGTTACTCATTTTATTCCTGTTAGGTGAAAAACGTGGCCGCCAGAAGCATTATTTGATTCTGATTGGTCAATTTTGAAACCTCGTCTCCTCTGAAACCACACGCCAAATGTTTTGAAACTCTGCATGGTTGATAACTGGGACACCCTCCACCAACGTTCCTCGTTTAATGTTGATCGCATTGCAAACATGGCCACAATTGCGGTTTATAGTTACTATAGAGAAACCCTATGGGAAATCACATCTTCATCTTCTCTCTGGAACTACTGAGCTGACGTGAACCAAAACTTGGCAAGAATGGTCTGTAGGAGGCCCTCTACAAACGATCCTTTTTTGTTCCCGTTGGTTGGAAAATATGGCCACCAGAGAGATTCGATGATTCTGTTTGATGGATTCAAATGTTTTGAAACTTCACATGGTTGAAGACTGGGACATCTTCTATTAATGTAATGTTGATGTAATGTTGCAAACATGGCCACAATTGCTGGTCATAGTTACCATGGAAAGCCTATGGGAAATCACATTTTTATATGTAGTTCCAGGTGAGCGACTACAGGCTCTGTAGAGCCTCTGGTTTGTACACATAATGGGTCAATTTGGGTGATTTCATTTTTTTATAGACTTAATCGTTTAATTGAATGATTATTTATTTCACAGTATACATATATACAGAATACATACAGAGATAGTTGAACAGTAATAGTACAACGATAACATATATGCATACTGTGGGGGTATAACGTAGCCAGATTGGCTGTCTTCCCATTATCCTCGGCTTATATCATATTGCGACATTGCGCCGGGCTTGCAATCGTGTGTAACTGTTTACCACCTTATGTAGGTAGTACGGTAAATGGATAGCTTTCCATTATCTTCCTGCGGAGCTGTTACTCTGCTTTACCTACCAGAAGCAGGGCAACAGGCTCGACTAGGAAATTTGGTATAGCCAATGCTAAGCTCCATAAAAAGAACAGAACTTTACGAGTTAGGTTGGTACATGATTTGAATGAGTACAATACTTGACCGAGTATAAAGTTTAATCGACTTTAGGGCTTAAGGGCTGCCGTGTGGATGATTCTGTCTCCTTTCCAACTTCAGGCTGATGTATGTTGAAATATATATACCAAATTATCACACATCAGCCAATTTCACACTTAATAGAGTGAATGAATCAGGCTGATGTATGTCACCATAGTAATATATGTACCAAGTTGTGACACAGCAGTCAATTTCAAGCTTAATAGAGTGAAAAAATACTGTTGTTTGTTGTATGCAATAACCTTCTTCAAAATGGGGAACCATGTCACGTAATGCTTTAAATGAGAGCCATCCGGGAAGCAATACCAGAATTCTGTGCCGTTCAGACAGGGCAGAAGTCGGAAGGGAGCGGTACAAGAACTAGTCTAGAGAGCAGAGTGAAAATGCTTCTGGCAGCAGTCCATGCGATAAGGATTTTTGCAATGAACATTATTCTGGTAAGCCGCCATGAATGTGTCTACTAGCTTCTTCTTAAAGAGTGACCTGTTGGAAATTATGCGTAAGTTGTGATCCTGGTCATTCCATAGTTTTGGGTATGTAAACACTGGGAATAGGTCTGAAGATTTCGTTCTGGTGTGCACAATTTCTAACGAGTCTGTTTGTCTTGTAATTCGCGGTCTGTTTGTAGAAGTGAAAAAATTATTGAAGGAAATGGGCAGTTTATTGTTATGTCAGTCGAATGCAAAGAGCAATGACTGCAGCTTATGCAAGTCGTTCACTTTTAAAATACGATTTGTTTGCGATAAAGGGTGTCAGTAGGAACATTATAACGTATATTATTTATAATGCGTATAGAACCTCTTCTGCAGGAGAGATACTTTCCTAACTGATTTAGAGTTGCCCCCAATGTGTACACCATAAGCAATATGGCTATGACTAAGGGTATAATATTGATTATCATTGATTCATGCGGTAGTAATTTCTTCTCTCTACTAAGGGCAGAGTTAGCGCGCTCACTCAATTGTTGTGCATATTTGTGCAACATGGTACTTATGGGATAGATGTTAATCCATTACGATTCCTAACAATTTTTTAGAACTTTTAAATTCATTCTGACCCACCCTATTTATTTTCTGGCCGTTGAGGACGATGTCCTGGATCACCGAAGTAATCTTTTGCGTTGGATTTATTAACATGTATTTCGTTTGTTTCTGAATTTAGCATTAGGTCGTTAGCAGAACACCATTCAGATATTTTATTTAATTCTAGGTTTGCATAACTGACCAGAATAAGATGTCTTTATCAGAGGTAAACACGGTCCATTGGGTGATCTGTTGTGCACCTAATGGGCCCATTGTGAAGGTTTTTTGTACAACTAATGGGTCCATGGGGTGATATTTTGCACACTTATTGGATGCACTGGGTGATTTCTTTTGTACATCTAATGGGCCAGTTGGGTGATTTTTGTACACCTAATGGGTCCTTTGGGTGATTTACGAATACGCGTGTTCAAATGAAGCCCATGGTATCTTATCTGGGCCCCATATGGGGGCGTAAATTTTAGCTAAGTTTAACATGAAGACAATTATTTTAAAATCTTCTTCAGAACAACCAATAAGAATCTTTTTATATTTGGTATGCAACATCTTTAGTGGAGGCCAGATTCTAGTTTGTTCAAACCAAGTTTCTGGTTTCTTACATAGGTTCCCAACGGAAGCCAAAATTTCACTTCCTGCAATATGTGGAAAATTCCTTAAAAATCTCTTTCTTCAGGTCCACCAGTCAAAATATTTTTGAAACTTGGTACACAGCATCTCGAGTTCTCCGGATGATCTCCCTTGGTTTATGTGTATTAACTCCCTTTGGATTCGAAATTTTAACTTTGTGCAACATGAAGAAAATATGAAGAAAATAAGATCTTCTTCAGATTGGCCAGTTAGAATCTTATGATATTTGGTAAGAAAACATTTTTTCTAACAAATATTATGTTCTCATTAATAATTTCATCTGTTTGCGGGTGTGTCAGAGCACACAGCCAGAAAGCCTTAATTTGTTTTACCCTTTATCCAACGTAACGGCCAAAACCGGCCAGCCCTATTTACAAAAAACACCATATAATTTTCATTATTTTTTTCATTTTTGTCCCCAAAACATAGTCTATGACCCCTCATTGGAACGAGCTCGTTCAGCTCGTTCCATTGATGGGTCATAAGCTATGTTTTGGAAACAAAAAAATTAAATTTTTAGTTATTCAAGAATTTTGTTTGCAACTGTCGTCTGCCTTTCATGTTAGGTAAAGGGTTAAAAAAGAAAACTATCTCAATCATATCCTTGTTGATTGTTATTTCACTCCATGTTTCATACAACGGATGGCTTTCAGAAGCACTGACGATTTCATCAAGGTTCAACCTAAATTTCTAACCAACCAAGGAAGCTCTTTTGTTCCTTTTCAACATAATTTTGGACCGAACACAGGGTGTCTGAGGGGGGTGGGGGGGGGGGGAGTGGTCGTTGAAAAACATATATCCCTTTTCAAAGCAATATGCACATATTTACAAGATGGCACTTCTCTTTTGCCTTCGTCTTTCTGATCCCTTAACACTAATGCCCCTATTATTTGTTTGGGTTTTGTGAACGCGATATTTTGTGAACGCGATAACTTTAAGTAATGGCTGTGCGTTTGATGTCATTGCCGTTATTTTTTACTTGGTTATGTTTTTCAGTCATTTTTTGATCCACTATGTTTTTTCTTCCATTTTTGGTTTTGCTATGTTTTCTCAATAATTTTTGGTTTGGTTATGTTCTTCTATCAATTTTGGTTTGGTCCAAAATATTTAGTTTGTCTACGTTCTTTTGTCATTTTATTGTTTTACCTATGTTATCTTTTAGTTTGGTTATGGTTTTTGGTTTTGGTTCATTATCATAATACCAGTTCCCCCAAAAAACAGTTCCCTCGAAGTCAATTACCAAATACCAATTTACACCTTATCAATGTTTTGTTTTTAACTATTTCAGGATTGTAAGTTATTGTGATGAATTGACGGTAACATGGTCTGAGGTTTGCGGCTCGGGGCTTATGTTCAAATGAGACGCGAAGCATCGAGGTTAAACATACGCTCCGAGAAGGAAACCTCAGACCATGTTACCGTCAATTTATCACAATAACGCATATATTCAAATACTACCCTACCCACAGTCCAAAACCTACATCGTGAAACACGAGAGGCTTATTTACTGAACTTGTGCTCGTTAAAAGTTGCCTTGTTCAAGGCAACTTTTAACGATCGCAAGTTTAGTAAATAAACCACTCGTGTACCACACGACAGCAGTGAATAAATAGTCAATAAATCAGATAAACTCATTCCATCTTAGTTCAAATCGTAAATTTGTTTGTTTAAACAACCCTTCATTTGGAACACTGTTTGCCACACGTGTGAAAAATCCACAAAAATGAAGCGGCTTGCTAGTCACTCCGTTGATGAAACAATTACCAAATGGGCGACGTCATTTCAAATATTTCGCGTTGTGACTTCAGATGGTAACATTTGCTACTGGAACCATAAACATAAAAGAAACTACGCCAACTCTCATCCAATTAGAGGGCGAGGATTTTACTCTTATTGGAACATAATAAGATGTAGTATGGCAAATTATGTATATGAAGGTTTGTTCTCCTTTTTAACAGTATTTCTTCTGTTTTGCATTCCAGCCTATCTCCTGTGTTGTGGTTTTGTATTTCATTTATTACTGATCACACAAAGGTATTGATTTAAGGTTGTTGTCAGCACATCCTTTGATGTTTGAAACTCCTACTGAATAATAAATGTGTGATAGCTTGTATAACCCTTTACCAAACGAATCGACCGCACCCGCCCGCCCGCCCGCCCGCCCGCATAATTTTCAAATTAAGCCGTTGAATGAAATATATTTTTCAAACCATTTTAACAAAAATGTGACTCTTCGTTGAAACATGCTCATCGAGATCGTTCCAATGGGGGCTCACATGATATGGTTTTGTTGATGAGATTTTTGGAAAATTTAAAAAAAACAATATCTAAAATAACAAATTTTGATATCCTGTGCGTTGGGAAAGGGTTAATTGTTTGTTTTGTTTCATGGATGTGTGTGTATGTGTGTATATTTGTGTTCAGTGTGAATAAGCGGGGTCGTGACAATTGTTACGTATTCCCAGTTCCTTATTCGACTTTCGTTACCAACCGATTTTATTTTAGTTATCTAAGTAAATTGATTTCATATCTCCAGAACATAACTTATGAGCCTTCACTAGAACTTTCTCAACCAACTTATTCCAGTGAGGGTAAAGAACTATATTTTTAGCAAAAACATTCAAGACAAGAAAGTGTCCATGTTGTCTCCCTAGGGCACCTGTCAGCAGGCCAAGCTGTAGAAGCCCCAAAATATTTGATGTTTTGTACAATCGGAGGCCGCCAGTAGCCTATTGCATTTCCTACATAAAATGTTGAAAATAGAACCTGGCCTTCAATTTATAATCAGTTAAAGTTCGAAATATCAGATATTTACGGCAGAAAAAACAACAACAAGGGAATGACGTGAAAACCCCCACATCGGAAAGGTTTTCGCGGCCATAACTACCATTTTTTTCTGGAATGAAAAGCTGAAAATTCAATTGAGGCTCCGTTTTGTAATCATAAAAAAACTCCGAATTTTCAAATCATTATAACAGAAAAAAACCAAACTAAAATGTTACCACTGCAAAAACAAAATAAAATGTCCTTGAAAAGTCAAGGGCAACACTTGTGGAATTACTCATACTGCGAATGTGAAAAAGAAATTTTGACCACAAGAGAAACTGTCAAAATTCGAATTGCTGCATGAGAGTAATTTGAAATCGTTGTGCGGAAAACATTTTTTTTTCACAATTGGAAACGACTGTAGAGAAATATGTCCTCTAGAAATCTGAAAATCAAACATGGCTTTGCTTTTGTGGTCATTAGAAAAGCTGTCACATTTTAAATCATTCTCCTTAAGGGTATTACCTGTGTGATGCTTAAACTAAAAAGTGCCATGCTTTCGCATAATCAAAGGCCAATACATTGGAATTATGTAAGATCACATGTCCATGTTCCTGCTTGTCACCGGTCCTGTTGAGAGATTGCACTTTGCTGGAGATCACAGGCTCGTGTTTCCAGTTACCGCTTAATACTGAGGAAGTCGTGCTTCAGCCAGAAATCACTGGCTCATGTTTTTATGTGACACGAAGGAGACATTTTGCTTGAAATACTTTGTCTCGACAAATATTAAATTATTTAACCAGTTATTACAGTTAGCGCTCTATTAACCCTTTACATAACGAATCGGCCACATTCGACCGCGTCATGTTTTAAATTGAGCAATTCAAAGTAAAATTTTCATTTTTTTTAACAAAACCATATCATGTGACCCCTCTTTTGAACGAGCTCGTCGAGCTCGTTCCATTGAGGGGTCACATGATATGGTTTTGTTGACTTTTTTAAATTAAAAAAAACAATATAATTAAATAACAAATTTTGATATCGTGTACGTTGGTAAAAGGATTTATTTATTTATTGGGGTTTAATGACACTTTCGACAACCAGGGTCACCTCGTGTCAGACAGTTTAACGGGTGGAGGAAACCCGAGAGAACAACCGCGCAACGGCGAGCAACTGCCAGACTCCCCTACGTACTAACTCCACATGAGCAGGGTCAGCATTGGTTGAAGACCAGTGCACCATCGACGTACAGGACGTCTTAGTACACAGCGATACCATGCCCCCACGTGGGCAATCGAGATTAAGAGCCTTGCCCAAAGGACACAGCGCAGTTACCCCTGAAGGGGATCGAACCGTAGACCTTTTGGTTCTAAGTCCAATTCTGTAACCACAGAGCCATCGCGCTCCTGGGTAAAGGATTAAATAAAACGCCGCTCTAAGAAATCTCATTAATGGATTCACTCGGAAAGTCTTCCAATGCTTCCGTTGTTTCCTCTGCTAGTAATTCTTCACTTTCCTCTAATCTCCCCAACATCCGTCCATGAGAAGACGTCATGAGTTCGGAATTTCTTCCACTTTCTTGAATACTTATACCATGATCATGATCAGGAGTTCTTTCATTAACAAATTTCACCTTTGGCATTAAATTTCGATTTACGTCACCATTTTCCTCTTGTTCAAAGTATGTTTTCATATGATCAAAGAATAGTAGTCTATTTTTAGAGTTCACTTTCAATTTTCGTAACTTTGCAAATGCAATCATACGTCTGTGTGTGAAATTCGCCATCCATCTTTTATATCGCTGTTGCGTCTCTTCAAGTTGCTGTTTCTTCTGCTTGATGAACTGTTCAAAGGCTTTTTGTTCTTCTTCACTGGTTAGTAAGTCCGGGTCCAAATCATCTTCATTGATCTTCCAAAAGAAGAAAGAGAAGGAAAAAAAGAAAAAATTAAATCTCAGTTCGATCCCAAATGTACAACTTTCAAGAGAATGAAAACTTATTGTTGTCAATTTTCATGTTGCTGATGTACAGTACGTGGCGAGTGTGGTATCACTAAAACACCCGCAGAGTGGAGATTCCACCAACCAATCATTGCAAATTTGTTGCAAAGCATAACCAGCACAAGCAAAGTTTCAGCCAATGGACCTTCGGGTTTAACCCGGAGGTCCATTGGCTGAAACATTGCTTGTGTTTTTTGTCGACATGTACAAAATTCGAAAGTTATAGCTTGGGTGATAACTCCACTCCGCGGGTGATTTAGTTACAATCCACTCTCCGCGTACTGTAAGAGTGTAATTCAGTTCATATATGGCAGCTGATGGTGACTAAAGTATTCCCTTTGTTAAACCTAGACCAGTATTCCATAAACAAAGGCGACTTGAGTATTTTCTTGGGAAAACCTTGGCCTGTAATCCACAAGCCGAGGCGACTTGAGTATTTCCTTCGTGAAACCTAGGCCATTAAACCATAATAAAGGGCTACTTGAGTATTTACTTGGTGAGACCTTGGCTCAGAAATACACAACCAAAAAGTGAGTTAAGTATTTACTTGGTGAAACATTGTGCCAGTAATCTGACGTTCAGGGTGAAACATGGCCCAGTCATCTATAATCAAAGGTGACTTAATTAATTTCTTGCTGAAGCTTTGGACCAGCCAGTAATACATGATCAAAGGTGACTTAATTGTTTACTTGATGAAACCTTGGGAGAGGAAACCAGAACCAACGGTGGCTTAGTTATTTACTTTGTGAAACTTTGGCCAGTAATCCATAATTAAAGATGACTTAAGTTTTACTTGGTGAAACCCGTGCCAATAATAAATAACCGAAGGTAACTTGAACATTTATTTGGTCATACCTTTGCCAACAATCCAAACTCAAAGTTGATTTAATTATTTCCTTTGTGACACTTTGGCCAGTGATCCATAACCAAGAGTGACTTACGAATTTAATTAGCGAAACCTGGGCCAATAATCCATAATTAAAGGTGACTTAGGTATTTACTTTGTGAAAACGGGGCCAGCAATGCATATTCGAAGGTGACTTGAGTATTTACTTAGGGAAACCTTGGGTCAGTTATAAATACACAGAACGACACGCGTGTGTGAATGGGTTAATCGATATGGCACGAGTGCCAGCGTGGAAAGATAGAATGAGAGGACACAGGCCTCTAGTTTTTTTTAATCCTTCCGCGATGGCACAAGTGCCATATCGATTAACCCATTCACACGCGCATGTCGTTCTGTGTTTATTACACGCCTTCACCTCTATAAAAACAATTATTAGATGGATACTCAGCAATTCATTTGACAACTATCAACAACGAGAGCACATTTTATCGCCAACCAATTTGCGAGGGGGTCCTGTGTTACTATTTCATCCTTTGAGTTCCAACAGACACATAGAACACACTGGAAGTCAGGGGGTGATTTTTAGCTATCGCTTGTGATTCAAACTGTAATTGCGGTGCACGATTTGTAGAAATTTATAGTGAAATTTCTCTTCTTTATAAAAATAGTCCGTCAACGATTTCCTTTCTGCACATAGTTGCTTTCATCAAAGAGCATGGTAGGCTTATGCTGGCATAACATAAAGACCTTGGGGCAGATTAGATATCATGCCCAACATATCATGCCTATCTCAGTTAATCATTTTAAATCGCCTCCATGTATGGTGAGAAAAAGCAAGTCTTTCCTTTGTATAAGGTTGGGAACAAAGGTTTCATCTTCAGTCATCGGAAAACATGGTATGGCAGATGCCATAGTTGTGAGCCTTGTAGAGGCAAGGCAGAAAAGTATCGGAAAGATTAATGTGCTAACACTAAAACTTGGGTACGAATGAATGACGAATTGAAAAAGGCCATAAAAGGGTAGAAAAGTCAAATGTGCCGAGTACAGGAATAGAAAACTCAAGCGGATGGAAAGCAACGAAGGTAGGATATAGAGGAAGAATGCCAACAAGCACGAAATAAAGTAAACAGATTAAAGACGATAATCGGAGAGTGCGAAACAGCAATCTTATTAGGACGATAAGAATGGCAGGAGGATAGAGTTCGAACGTATTTTGGAAATGGGTGAATAAACGAAACAAAGGAAGTAATCCACAGAGTATTAAAGCAGAGGGCAGAATACAGACGATCAAGACCAAATCACATCAGAACTAGACAAGCATTGTGGTGGGAAAAGGTAAACGATAAGCGATGGGACATGGGGATCCCACCGGGGTGCCAGAATGAGGTCGAGGAAAATTTATCGTGTGTGGCGAAATTAAAGCCAAGGAGTTACAAAAAGTGGTCTCAAAATTAAGGAACGGAAAACCGGGAGTGGTGGACGACATTCCTAACGAGTTCCTAAATGAAAGTGTCAGTGATACTGTAGCTTAACTTGTCTGTGTGTTTGTTTGATGAAAAGGATAATGTTCAATGTTTATTAAAGGATTATGAAATAAGACAAGAATTGTGATAATTGGGAATATGTTAGTTTCTGTTCCCTGTATGCTATAAAAATAATATGAGGTGAAGACTCTACTAAAGAACTGAGAGGTGCGTTAATGTTCTCATCTAGGCATTATATGAAGTCAACCTACCAGGTTACAATGAAATCCCTCCATAAATACGACCTGTAGGCTGTGTTAAAGGTTTTTGGGTTTTGGGCTCGGGCAGTCGTCACGGTTAACAGATAGCGACCAAATGGGGAAATTCTCATCTAGACACCATACGGAGCCGTCCTACCAAGTCACAATGAAATCCCTCCATACTAAATATGAAAATATGACATGCAGACTGTGCTAAAGTTTTTGGGTTTCGGGGTTGAGCAGCCGTCACGGTTGACAGATCATGACCAAAAGGGGACGTTCTCATCTAGATATCATACAGAGGCATCCACCAAGTTGCAATGAAATCCCTTCATAATTATTACCTGTAGACTGTGCTAAAGGTTTTCGGGTTTCGGGCCCCTTTAGATGTCACAGTTGACCAATCGCGACCAAAAGGGGACATTCTCATCTGGACATTATATGAAGTCAACCTACCAAGTTACAATGAAATCCCTCCATAAATACGACCTGTAGGCTGTGCTAAAGGTTTTCGGGTTTTGGGCTCAGGCAGTCGTCACGGTTGACAAATCGCGACCAAATGGGGACATTCTCATCTAGACACCACACGGAGTCGTCCTACCAAGTCACAATGAAATCCCTCCATACTAAATATGACATGCAGACTGTGCTAAAAGTTTTTACTTTTCGGGGTTGGGCAGCCGTCACGGTTGACAGATCATGACCAAAAGGGGACGTTTCCATCTAGATATTATACAGAGGCATCCTACCAAGTTCCAATGAAATCCCTTTATAAATATGACCTGTAGACTGTGCTAAAGGTTTTCGGGTTTCGGGCCCCTTTAGACGTCACAGTTGACCAATCGCGACCAAAAGGGGACATTCTCATCTAGACATTATATGAAGTCAACCTACCAAGTTACAATGAAATCCCTCCATAAATACGACCTGTAGGCTGTGCTAAAGGTTTTCGGGTTTTGGGCTCGGGCAGTCGTCACGGTTGACAGATCGCGACCAAATGGGGAAATCTCATCTAGACATCATACGGAGTCGTCCTACCAAGTCACAATGAAATCCCTCCATACTAAATATGACATGCAGACTGTGCTAAAAGTTTTTGGGTTTCGGGGTTGGGCAGCCGTCACGGTTGAAAGATCATGACCAAAAGGGGACGTTCTCATCTGGATATTATACAGAGGCATCCTACCAAGTTACAATGAAAGCCCTTCAAAAATACGACCTGTAGACTGTGCTAAAGGTTTTTGGGTTTTGGGCTCGGGCAGCCATCACGGTTGACCGATCGCGACCAAAAGGGGACGTTCTCATCTAGACATGACCCACACCTGCATATGATGATCGGACAAGAACTACGGAGTGTAGCCTATGCTAAAGGAAAATGTGAACAGAATCACCCAAAAGAGTGAAGAGAAAGCATGGCCACATTTATACACAAAAAGGGGGAAAAGGACGTGTTGGGTAATTATCCTAAGATTTCTTTCAGGAGCAACGTTGGAAAAGTTTTCTGTAAAGTACTGTATGGGAGATTAGAGAAGGTTATCGAAGCGAAGCTTTTTGTGGGGAGAGATTCAGAATGGCTTCAGGAAGGGAAGGAGAGTCATTGACCATCTTTTCATGCTATCCCACATGATAGAATCTGCGAAAGCCAAAAGGAAAAAAGATGTTTATGGCCTTTCTGGACGCCAAAGAGGCATACGATACAGTATGGGGGAGGGTATATAGCGAAAGCTTGAGGTCCTGGTCTTGGGAGGCGAGTTTGTTGGAATTCTGAAAGTATTGTACAAAGATTACAGAATGAACTTAACCTGGGTAAAATAACAACAAAACGTGTGCATATTGAGATAGGTGTATCCTTTCGCCAATTTATTTTTTGCATTGCTCATCAAAGATTTGGGAGATGAACTCCCGCATAGCGACGAAGGTGTAGCATTTGGGGACCTGAAGATTCCAGGGCTATTTTTCGCGGACGACATGGTACTAGTGTCAGAAAGCGCAGAGGGGTTAGCGAAAATCCTGGTAATAGTGCTTCTAATTCGCAATAATAACAACTGATCATCTAATAACACAGATTCACTAATACACTTAAAACTGTTAACTAATAACTATGTAACTACGACGTGTTATCACAACTAAATACTATAAACTAAATACTACACATACTCATCGGTTCTTCTTCGGCATCTCCCCTCGATGCAAATCATCAGATCGGGAATCCTGTCGTCCAAATGACGGCTTACCGGAACCACACAAATACATTAACGCTTTACTACACCGCGTGAGCTATGATTATTCCATCCTAGCGAGTCTGTCTTGAGGACGGATGAAATGGTTTCGCACGCCGAAGGCGCGCAGGGACGGTTTGGGGGCAAGCCCCTTTCGACCCTCTTTTTGTCTGGTCTGGCCGTGGTAAAAGAGGAAAGTGTTAAGATGCTTAGTGGCGTCTATGATTTCGTCTGCTTTTCTTAGGAGGAGGTGGCTGAGTTGGTGATACCCCCTTTGGTGGTGTTGAAGGAGTGGTGGAGGGCTGACTCGATTGGTAAGGTCTGGCCCTAGCAGCTGCCGGTGGTGAAGAGCTCTTTGGTGTTGTTCTCAGGTGGTGGTTGCTGAGACTCTCTAATCCTATTCTGAGCATGTTGCCTTTGCACCCGCGATCTCTCAAGGCCTTAATATGGGCTTGTAGAAATATAAGGTGGTCGTCGTCTCTGGCCTTCTCTCCTAGGATACTTTCCACGGACTCCGCGGTGTTTGCTTCCTGGATGGTGTCCCGGTCGGAAAAAGCAGGAAGAGCAAGAGTGGGTTTAGCGACATGTGCGATGTCAGCCTCAACTTCCTGCTCCACAAACAGACCATCCTCCTCCATCTCCTCTTCGGGGGAAGAGTGTGATGGGCTGGAGGTTAGACTATTACCTGGCGAACCAGCGTCCTCCGGACTTTCCACCGGAGTGGAGGGTACCGAGCTGGACATGGAACGGACCGGGGTAAGGACGGTCTTGAGGTTAACTCGAGGAGTCTTATATAGGCGCGCGCATCACCAATCAAAAACTTGATATGGGCAAAGGTGCTAATTTAGAAAAGACGGCTTTGATGACTTGCAGTGACATGAACTGACTTTTAAATAAGTTCTAATTTGGAATGCATTGTTTATACTGTCCCCGCATGACAGCGACTGAACAAAGAACGCTTTCCGAATGCGAACTTAATTAAATTAATGTGCTTACCCAGTTTACTGCCACTGATTATTAAAAAGTTTCTTTCTTTTATTCATTCTAAATAACTCGAATTGTTTACTTATTTTTAAAATTTAGAATAACCTTAAAATAACAACCCTGTGATATTTACTCGCACTAGCAGCCCCGGCATGACATGCCGAAGCATGCATGTCACGAAGCATGCATGTCACGAAGGCCGAAGGCCCGAGATGGGGGTGAGGAGAGGTGTTTCCTCATCGGGAGGGGTGGGGGACCTCCTCTCAAACTCCCGAATCTCCCCCATAGAATTTTGAAAACGCTCAGAACGGATTTGTGGTGTTTGTTTTAGCTTTACTTCAAGAATAAATCACCGAAAAAACTTAGTGACGAACCTGGAAAGGACATTGTTTGCCCTCTTGCTCCCGTGGTCCGAAGATTGGGTGGGCAGCTGCCCCTGTGCTTCCAGATTCCCTGGCCAGGCAACTCAAATCCATCAGTATCGACAGCCAGGCAGTCAACCAACTCACACCATGTCTGTATTTTTTTCCTTGGGGGTGGGGGTGGGGGGGGGGGGCGGTGGGGAATATTGAAATGCTCATTATCCTGGCGACAAGCAAAGTGAACAAACGCCAGAACCTCGCAAATGAAATTAGCGTGTAATGTTGTGTCGCGCATTTTAATGTGACCTCGGAAGTGACATCTTTATTCACATGGCATTATCAGTGAAATCATGATGGTTGTTTTTGCAATTCACATAGTTACGCCATCAGTTGCGTGATTGGTTGTCATGGTAATAGTGCACATAGATAGAACGTGTAGCCATGGAAGCATTTGTGTGGATACAGTTGATACGGAAAAAATTAATGTGTTGTGATGTCATAAAATATGGCATCAATCATGACATCGATGGCGTCAACTGCTGCCATGGAAACGGCTGTTAAGCATGTGCTTCTGTAGTAATGGCTGCTCTGTTGTGACATCATCAATGAAGTCACCAGTGTCGTCATCAATGCCATTATTATTAACATCATCAATGATAAAATCAGTGAAGTTATTACCATAATGCATGGTGGGTAATCTGTAAACGCTAAAGAAATAGCTACGACTCGTTGTTTGGTAGTATTATTTATTTATTTATTGGTGTTTAAGGTCACATACGTATGGACAATGGCTAATCGTGACAGTTTTGCGGGTGGAGGAAGCCGGAGTACCCAGAGAGAACCACCGAGCATCGACGAGCAACTGTCAGCTCCTCAACATTCTAACTCTGTTCAAGCACGGCTCAAGCAGGATTACAGCGGTTGAAGACATGTGCACCATCGACGTGCAGTGCGCCTTAGTACATAGCGTCATCGTGCCCCCATGCAGGCAACCGGGATAAAGTGCCTCCCCAAGGATATAATGCGGCTTTTCCCGGAGGGGGATCGAACTCGGGACCTCTAGCATCGAAGTCTAACGGTCTACCAATGAGCCACCGCGCTCCCGTTTGGTAGTATAGTGTGAACTTTAACCTTTTTGTTACTATTTGGCTTCCACAGGCTGTGGGCCTGCTCAACGCCGTTCATCGTATATTTTTATGGGTAACACATATTTCTAAATCACGTGGCGTTGAGATGTATGTTTGAGTCTGACGTAGTAGAATGGTATATACATTCTATATCACCTTTAGTTGATCGTTTTGCTATTCCGCGCCTTCGTTGCCTTGTACCCGAAGCGCTATATTACACTAGCCCGTGGGTGTTATGTAGCAGTATTCTGTTGTTTTTGTGGTTGTGCTTGATTAAACGAGGGTATCGGCAGTATAAACAATCAATATCCCTTTTGTTTTAACTTGAGCTTTCTCCGCCTGTTGGTCAACCTCAGGCCATAGACAAAACCGCCAGATGGGTGTTATATTGTCAAGGCATCTAAGAATATTTCTAAGCCTATTGCTACAGTCTCAAGTAGAGATAACCTAAGTATGCAGTCGATCACGTTAAACTTTAATACCCGTATGACCAAGCAAGTCGTGATTGCTGTCGTCTAAAGATAAAAAGGAATGGCCATATTAGGCTTATAAACATACTGGGAAAGCTGAAGGTCAACCGACATACACACAAACAACGTACAGTTAAAACTAGAAGTCATGTCACGAACTGTGCGCTTATTTAGGCTTAATTTCACGTAGGAATTGCGCGCAATTGCCATATCGAATGGCATCCAAAGTACATCAGGTTCTCCTGGTTACTCATAGCAAACACAGGCAATGTTTCTGCCAATGGACCTCCGGGTTACCTGGAGGTCCATTGGCTGAAACATTTCTTGTGCACCGGCCATATGTACAGAATTTGATAGCCTTACTATGGTCATAACGCGTAAATTAACGCGCAGATCGACGTGCTATTTGTGCGCATTTCATGAAAGGACTTCTAGTTTTAACTGTATACTCTGCTACCAACTCATACTACTTCAATCAAATGCAACATACTTAACTACGATATAACACCCAGCTTGGGGTACAGTATAAGGCTTCAGGTTGACCATCACAATGTTTAATCAGAAGCGTCAAAGACTGTACCACTAGCGCACTCAACTTCAATCAAACAAAACCTCAGAATAACACATTGTGACATAGCGCCTAGGCCTATAGTCTAGTATATTATGTTTTACGCAAGGCAACATTTCCGACGAAAACTTCATGTAAGATCCCCACCCCCATACACCTGAATACCTACACCACTCCATCTTACACGCATACATAGCACTCAAAGACAGTTATGCTTTCACACAAGAGACATAGATGATCTTTAAGCAACTTCTCATAAACAAAAAACTTGAAAGAAATCCGCAAAAACAAAACAGATGCTTGGATTTGAAAGATAACTGTTACGAAAGTAGATAGTATGCCGGTCCCCGGGAGATATTAATACCCTCAAATTGTCCGAAACTGTCAATATCTTTCCCTATAGTGTTACCAAAATGAAGCTTCCATAATATGCAAAACACTTGTTTTTGTCTGTATATCCACAATAATAATGCCAATTACCCGTGACTGAGTGTGTCCACTTTATTGTTGTTGAAATAGCCAGGAAAATGGTTGATATTTCCCATGCGTTTCACTATCAATCGAACACACGACGTTATAACTAAACACAAACTATGCATGTCTGAAGAAATGTCGAGATATATATAACGAATGAAATTGAATTTAACCTAAGATTGTTCAAACTATCTTTACTCAAAATAGTAGAACGAATATACAACGCAACGTCGCTGCCGTCACATTACGTAATATCTTGCGTCACAAGAGGTTTTAAACGTCTACTAAACACCATGCTTATTTTCTAAACACAAGACTTTAGTTTTTAAGCGCGTGCGTTAATTTCGTTAAACACAATACGTTTACTTTGCGGGGAATATCATCTCATTTATTAAACACCAGTATTTAATTTTCAAATGGACCTACTATCAATTGTTTTCTTATAACATAAGAGAATAGCAAGCACTGTTGATGGCAACATTCCAATATTGTGAATATCCCGAAAACATCACGTATCGATCGCAAGGGGTGGAGATAAAAGACACTCACTGGCGTAATACAATTCCGGCAAACTCATGCAGTAAATCAGATTCAAGTCAGTATTTGACCCAACAGTTGTCATCTCAAACTCAGCATTCTTCCAACGACATGCGAAAGTTATGAATAATTACAACGATCTTCTCCGAATACAAGCGACAAAGTATGAACGCTCAATTGTTCAGTGCCAGAATTGACAATCATACAAGGACATGTATCTTTGCGTTTCTTCAGTTATAATTTCTTGAGCATAGGCTTTAACAACAGCCGTAGCTGAGAAAAAGACGCTGATAAAAAGACGAAAACCCCAATGGGGTCAGTTTAAAAATACCGTGTTTCTGACACGAGAACTGCTAACCGGCTTAAAAAATAGAAACACAATCTGCATCCAACTTATGATGTCCAGCACAAATTAAACGCTGTCCGTGTTTACTTCCAGCAACCAACAAACAGCAAAGTGCGATAAACGCCACATATTTACAAAGTAAACATATAGTGAATAATAAATAAACACAAATGTATAACAATTAAAAACCTGAGTTTAAGAACTAAACACAAAATCTTAATATCCAAACACCTCTTAAACATGTTGAGCGTTGACATTTTTTGCAGTGATATATTTAATGACGTTATAACATATCATGTTCCTGGACGGAAAAGTGGCCGCTCGTGTTCAAAGGGTTAAAGCACAACCGAATAAAACAACTTAATTAACCGTAGTTATAGCAATACCTTGTTGTAACTTGCCGAATCGCCCCTGTTGATTGTATGAATAGAAATTACAAAAAATAGGATTAACTGGTTGAGGTCTAGATTATTTTTGGTGGTCTACATTTATTGTTCAAAATTTGTTTTATCACAAATTATTGGAGAGTGCCTACTGCACTCTCCAATAATTTGTAATAAAACAAATTTATATGAACAAAATATTATCTGCATTTGACTGAATATGAAACATGAGCACATTATGTATTGGCTTTCGCTGTGGTACCCTCATTTTTTTTGGAAAGCCCTGATAGTGGCTTTTAGCACCCAACCAGTTAACAGCTGATGAACCACCGAATTAGATCACCCCCGATTTTATTATTTTTTTCGAATTTTATAGGGTGGATCCAAAAGGGTTGCCCAGCAAATTTTTTTTAAAATTGCACGAAAATTAGGTGTATCGAATGAGTGACGAAAAACATTTGTTTTGCCCTGTCTCTAATTTTTTCTACTCACCTTCATTTTTTTTTTAAGCCCTGATAGTGGCTTTTAGCACCCAACCAGTTAACAGCTGATGAACCACCTAATTAGATCACCCCGATTTTATTATTTTTTTTCGAATTTTATAGGGTGGATCCAAAAGGTTTGCCCAGCAAATATTTTTTACAATTGCACGAAAATTAGGTGTTGTATCGAATTAGTGACGAAAAACATTTGTTTAGCCCTGTCTCTAATTTTTTCTATCTACTCCCCCCCCCCCCCCCCCCCCCCCGTCATTACGGAACAATTTGCTGATTGAACTTTGTTCTAACGTAACCTTTTGCTAACTTGTATTATTTTATAACCTATTCGGATCTTTATATCATGTTCTGAGTGCAACAAGGCGACATTACAATGTTTTACTGTTGCAGATGGCGCCTTGTCGCCTCTGACCCACAGAGAGGAATAGAATTGTGATGTTTTATCATATTTTACAATATATAAAACACAATGTTAAGAACTATAAGACCTCGACTTTTGTATGCTCACTGTTGCTGACTGTCTGTTAAATAAATTTTCATTTTGTTATCAAAGGAGGAAACAGAAATAGGATATCCCCAGCACATAAATCATCTGCTCTGATCAAACTGATTGATTATCCATTGGTTTTCAGTTGTTTGTACTGCATGAAAAATCTGAATTCACATATTCGGAAAATTTAGGTCTCATAGTCAACAGATACAATCAGAGACGCCGGAAGCATTTCAGGGCCACGGGGGTCAGACCCGGGAGAAGGGCATTTACTCGCATTGGCAGCCTCACCATTCCATGCCGAAGCATGCATGTCTCGAAGGCCAAAGGCCCGAGATGGGGGAGTTTGAGAGGTGCCCCCTCCGATTGGGAGGGAGCACCTCCACCCCAACTCCCCCAACTCTCCCATTGAATTTTGAAAGCTCCTAGAACGGATTCGGGTCGTATTTTAGCTTTAGTTCGAGAATAAATCAGTGAAACAATTGAATGACGAACCAGGGAATGGCATTTTCTGTCCTTCTCGCTCCCGTGGTCCGAAGACAGGAAGGGCAGCTGCCCCCTCTGCCCCCGTGTTTCCGGGTCCCTGGATACAATATACTTACATCGTCTGGTTCCACCTCCATGATCACTGGTGACGAACAATTTAGCGTAAGGTATCATATAACCTGAAAGATCATCACGTAACTGTAAACCCTGAAAGAGAATGTCATACTTTAAACACACAGGATGAAAGAAGAATATAACATTATGATTTGGATGGTCCTTAGCGAACTGCTATTGAATACGTCGCATAACTAACTGTTTTGTAGTGTCACCAGAACTATAACTGCCGATGAAGAGATAACTTTAGCAGACAGGGAAAGCTGACATGTTCCTTGTTTATGTTCTGGAAATCGCATTTCGAGATCTCCAATACATTCCTGAATTTCATTTTTAAATTTAGCGCTCTATGAAGTGGACAGAGCCAAAATTCTAAAAGTGGGTCACATAATGCTTGTTTAGATATTTGTGTGTAGACAGATCTTCATTGTGCTGTATACCAGTAAACTGATTACAATATAACATTTCAACAAACAAGAACATAAGCCAGTACATAGCATGGAAATGGTATAGCTTGAAAGGCTGTCTTCCTGCCATTTCCGTAAAAAAGGAAGATATCAAATGGCTTTGGCATCAGTGTAACAAAATGCTTTCCCCAAAACAGGGTTATCTAATCTTTTATTTGTGATTCGTTGGGGCAAGATGGTATTGGAGGATTAAGTGTTTGGAAAAAGAGGATGAGATACCAGAGGATATGGATGGCGGATGACACAGTCGGTGCACGCTGGGTTGTGACATTTATGTATATTTGTGTATATTTATCGGACAAAGGTATTTTGCAGCGGCGTATTTGTTGCTCTTGATAGGATCAAACAATATTGTCTAGTTGACATAGATATCTCATAAATGTTAAGGGTACTTTTATGAAAATTCATATTTATTGGAAGCATTTTTTCGTTTTTAATATCGCGATCTACTCTAAGAAGTGGTTGTCAACTAGGTAATTGAGTATTATTCTTGCATTGACTTATAACTGATACAGCCAAGTAATAACGTCTGTTGACAAATCACAATAAAAAAACTTATATTGGTATATCCCAATAAAGACTTTTATTGGCATATCCCAACAAAGAATTATATTGATATATTCTTGTGAAGACTTGTATTGATATATTCTAGTAACGACTTATATTGATGTATTCCAATAACGACTTTTATTGATATATTCTAGTAATGACTTATATTGATATATCCTCGTAATGACTTATATTGATATATTCTAATAATGACTTATATTGGTATATTCTATTAATGACTTATATTGATATATTCTAATAATGACTTAGATTGATATATTCTAGTTATGACTTATATTGATGTATTCTAATAACGACTTATATTGATATATTCTAGAAATGACTTATATTGATATATTCTAGTTATGATTTGTATTGATGTATTCTAATAACGACTAATATTGATATATTCTAGAAATGACTTATATTGATATATTCTAGTTATGATTTATATTGATGTATTCTAATAATGACTTATATTGATACATTCTAGTAATGACTTATTTTGATACATTCTAATAATGACTTATAATGATACATTCTAGTGATGACTTGTACTGATGTATTATAATAATGATTTATATTGCTCTATTCTAGTATTGAATTATATTCATATATTCTAGTAATGACTTATGCTGATGTATTCTAATAATGACTTATACTGATATATTCTAGAAATGACTTATATTGATATATTCCAGTAATGACGTATTGATATATTCTACTGATGATTTGCATTGATGTATTCTAATAACGACTTATATTGATACATTCTAGTAATGACTTATACTGATCTATTCTGGCAATGATACATTCTAGTAATGACTTATATTGATACATTCTAGTAATGACTTATACTGATCTATTCTGGCAATGATACATTCTAGTAATGACTTATATTGATATATTCTAGTGATGACTTATACTGATGTATTCTAGTAATGACTTATATTGATATATTCTTGTAATGACTTATATTTATATTTTGTGTTTTTCATTTTGTTTTCATTCAGATATAGATGGCAGTGTATAAATGAAGTTGACATGATAAGACATACAATTCAGTAACAGTATTTAACAGCTGGAAATAATGAATAGTTGTCAATAATAAATGCAAATACTGTGTAGATAAATTTGGATTTTTTATCGAAAATGTTGCTCAAGCAGATTTGGGTTCTCGCTTGAGACAAACTGACATTTTGGAATGTTCTTCATTGCAGACAGGTACTTAAATAAAGGTCCTCGTTGTATTATTTCCGGCTTTAACGGGTAAAAGAGTCACACAAGAGGTGATAGGATGACCCATCTTATTCGTGACAAAGAAGCTTTTTTCTGTGAGTGACAATATACTGAGGACAGTTCTAGATCTTTATAACCTTTTAGTTGCTGAATGTAGCTTGTGTAGCATGGTAGACATTTTCTCACCTTGCAGGAATAAACATATTTCTTAAATATGAGAGTGCATAAACTAATTATGGGTTCTGTTGTCGCGTTATTTCTGTAGTCCAAGAAAATGTATTCTGCGGTAAGTGGGAAGGTAATTCCGCACTTCCCCCTCAAATCGTCTAGAAAGTTTAACAGGATTGTTTTGGAGCAGGAGCATTCGAAAAATAGTGGAGGTGTAGTTTCCTTTGTGTTGTTACAGAAAGAACATAGTTCTGTTTCCGATAGTTTAATTTTGGGAAGTTTAGAATTTGTGTATAATATCCTGTGTGAAATTTTCAGTTGTAGACTTTGCAAATATGAATCGTCGGTGATTATGATTGCACTTTTATATATCTCATGCCGGTCGCGGGACTGTAAGGGTAAAAATTAAGTTTCACCCCATTTTCTCCGCGTTTCTAATGGGCAAACGGCCGAAAGTTTCAGGAATATGGGACAGAAGCTTTGGCATACTTTCCTAGACTGTTTCAATTTTTCGATATTATTGTTTCTTATCCTTGGTATATTTTTGTGCGGCTGGAGAATTATTCTCCATAATTTGGAAATTGCTTCTAGTAATGGCTTCTACTGATATATTCTAATAATGACTTATATTGATATATTCTAGTACTGACTTTTATTGATACATTCTAATAATGACTTATATTGATATATTCTAGTATTGACTTTTATTGATATATTCTAATAATGACTTATACTGATATATTCTAGTATTGACTTTTATTGATACATTCTAATAATGCCTTATATTGATATATTCTAGTATTGATTTATATTGATACATTCTAGTAATGACTTATATTGATATATTCTAGTATTGACTTAGATTGATGTATTCCAATAATGACTTACATTGATATATTCTAGTTATGACTTATATTTATTTATGATTTATTCTGGTAATGACTTATATTGATATATTCTAGTAATGACTTCTATTGATATATTCTAATAATGACTTATATTGACATATCCTAGTTATAACTTGTATTGTCCGTCTAGGAGTTAAATGGAGACATGGTATTGACCAGATAATCATGTGTGCTCTAATACTTCGAGAACCCAACCAACTCCGTTTCCTCATCATTGTGTCTTATCAATTATTACCAAACCACCCAGTCACCGTGTCTTATCATTTACCACTCACCAACCGACCCCGTCATTGTGTCTTACCATTTAGCAGCCACCGACGCCATTGTATCTTATAATTCAACACCCACCCACCCATCGGTATGCCTTCACCCACCCACCCATCAGTATGCCTTATCATTCATCACTCACCCAAACCTCGTCATTATGTCTTATCATTCCCCCATCTTTGTGATCTTTCATTGAATGCATCCTGCCATTGTGTCTTATTACCACCACCTCTCCCCTCTGACCTGTAAGTTAAAAGCCACTTACCCTTATCATTGTGTCTTAGCATCCACCAAACCCCAGTAATGTTTTTCATCATTTACCATCCATCCCGTCTTATAATTCACCACCCCTCAGACACTATCGTTATATCCTATCACTTACCATCCACTACGTTATTGTGTTTTATCATTTACCACCTACCATCTTATCATTTACCACTTACTCTGTCAACTTGTCTTATAATTTATCACCTATCCCGTCACTGTGCCTATCATTTACCACCCACCGAACCCTATTATTGTATTTTGTCATTTATGATCCACATGCCATTGTGTCTTATCATTTACTACCCACCACAGCATCGTGTCTTATAATTGTCCGTCGTTGTGTCTTATCATTTATAACCCAACCACTCCATCATTGTATCTTATCATTTACCAGAAACCAACCTCATTGTGTCTTATCATTTACCATCCACCATGCTATTGTGTCTTTTCATTTACCACCCACTATTCCATTGTGTCATCA
The DNA here is from genome assembly GCA_031216915.1 of Pictodentalium vernedei. NCBI lineage: Eukaryota > Metazoa > Mollusca > Scaphopoda > Dentaliida > Dentaliidae > Pictodentalium > Pictodentalium vernedei. Next base: position 129,556,381 of record CM062289.1, read on the forward strand.
TTTAATTCATCCTTGCCATTGTGTCATATCATTTATATTGCACCCGTCATTGTATTTATGATTCAACACCCACAAATCCCCGTCATTGTGGCTTATCATTCATCCTTCTACTGAAACTCTTCAATGTGTCTTATCATTTTCCATCCACCCGGTAATTGTGTATTTTCCTTTACCACCCATTCCACTATTGCTTTTTACGATTCACAACGACCGGACACCATCATTGTTTTTCTTCATTGAGCATCCGCCCATCATTTTGTCTTATTATTTACCATCCACCACCGCCATTCTCTGTTATCATTTATCAACCACCCCATCATTGCATCGTATCATTTATCAGCCTCCCCATTATTGTTTCTTATCATTTACTACCCATCCAGCCATTGTGTCATATAATTTACCACCCACACCCGTCATTTTGTATTATTCACCACCTACCAACACCATCGTTGTATCCTAACATTTTCCATATACACCACCAGAATGTATTATCATTTACCACCCACCCGACCATATTATTTGCCACCCTCCGAACCCCATCATTGTGTCTTATAATTCATCAATCACCAACGCCTGTTATTCTGTCTTACCATTCACAGAACAAATCTTTTTATTTCCAGTGAAACGGAATACCGCGTGTTGATTAGCTGAGAGGTACGGTGTAACTTGCAATTCACAGTAACTTTTTTTACACCGTGGTTAACCGCGGAGTAAAAACAAGAATACACAATAGCAAGCTATATAACTTCTGCTCGGTTATGTTAGAACAAAATTAAAAATACAGGAAATTTAATATTTATGTGCAATAAAATATTACAGTTATGGATGTCATTGGAACTGGCTCATTGAGCCAGTTCCAATGACATACATATTTGTCTGGTTTTATTAAGAAACTTACAAAGTTCAAATGTTCTGTCAGTTTTTGCCAACAATGTAGATTAAAGTATAAAGTACACCAAACTTCTTGGAAATAAATCCGTTATCCTTGTGTTTTCCAGGGTGTATGGGAGTTTACACCGGCCTGGGAACTCATACACCCTTCGGCTTCGCCTCAGGATGTATGAGTTCCCAAACCGGGGTAAATTCCCATACACCCTGAAAAACACAAGAATAACAAAAAGTGTCTTATATTTTTACCTTCCACCTCGTCACTGTGTCTTATAAGTCAATACCCACCAACTCCCTTCATCGCGTCTTATCATTTACCACCAATCCCGTAACTGTGTCTTGTCATTTATGATCCACCCACCATTGTGCCATATCATTTACAATCCAACACATTGATTTGTCTCATAATTCCCCATCCACCAAACCCAACCATTGAGTCTTATCATTTATTACGCAACTGCTCCTTCACTGTGTTCTATTATTTACCAGCAACCAATCCCAGTCATTGTGTTCTATCACTTACCACTCACAACTCCATTGGCTTATCACTTACAACCACCCCTGCCATTATGTCGTGTCATTTATCTTCCACCCCTTCATTGTGTCTTATTATCGTGGCTTAACCTACCACCGACATTGTGGCTTATCATTCAACACCCACTGAACAATGTCCATTTGTCTTATCATTTTCTACCCACCCCGTCATTGTGTCTTTTCCTTTACAACCCGTCCCGCCATTGCTTCCCCACCACAGACTCGCGCCATTGTGTCTTAAAATTCACCATCCATCGACCCCGCCATTGTGTCTTCTCAACCATCACCCACCGAACCCTGTCCTCGTGCCGCATTATTTACAAACCACCAACTCCCGTAAGTGTGTCTTATAATTCACTACTCACCAACTTTCATCATCGTGTCTTATCATTCACCTCGCACACCATCATTGTGTCTTATCATTTACCATCCACCAATCTCCACCATTGTGTTTTATAATTCACCACACCCACCGACTCCCGGCATTGTATTTTATCATTAACCACCCACCCTATCATTGTGCCATATAATTCATTAACTGCTGACCCCTTCATTGGGTTTTATAATTTACCACCAACACTTTTATTAGATTTTATCATCCCCGTCAATGTGTCTTATCAGTTACCGCCTACTCAACCTAACACTGTGTCTTATTTACCATTCACTCCGCCATTGTGTCTTAATATTTAACACCCACCCGCCCTTGTGTTTTACAATTCATAGCTCAGAATCCCCATCATTGTGTCCTATATTTCACCAGCCCATATCTTTGTGTCTTATAACTCACCAACTACCAACCTGTTGTTGTGTCGTCATTTACTACCCACCCATGTGATTGTGTCTTATCATTTACCCCTCACCACACCACTGTGTCCTATCATTTACCACAACGAAATAATTGTGTATTTCCATTTACCACTGACCCCCGCCATTGTGTCATGTCACTAAACATCTATCCCCTGCCATTGTGTCTTATAATTCACCTGTACCAACGCCAGTCATTGTGTCTAATAATTAACCACCCGACAAACATCTGTCATTACCTCTTATAATTCACCACTCACTGACCCCTGCGAACCCTGTCATTGTGCTTTATCATTTTCTACTCACTAAACCCCGTCATTGTGTCTTATAATTCACCATCCGCCGACATCTGCCATTGTCTTTTATCATTTGCCATCTGCCACTGTCATTGTGTCTGAATAATTTAGATACCCCTTGTCATTGTGTGTTATAATTCACCACCCACCACATCATTGTGACTTATTATTTACCATCTACCCCACTACAGTGTGGTATCATTTTCCTCACACTGCCCCATTGGGTTTTATGATTTACCACCCGTCTCCGTGTTGTGTCCTATAATTCACCACCCACCGCCTCTGTCATGGTGTCATCATTTGGCACACATCACAGTCATTGTGTCCTAACATTTACGACGCACTTTCACATTGAATCTTTCAATTCACCACCAACTACGTCACTATATCTTATCATTTACCACCCATCCCTGTCATTGTGTCTTATAATTCACCATCCATTGCCCCCTGTCATTGTGCCATCGTTCATCACACACCACAGTCATTGCGTCTTAACAGTTACAACCAACCTTCCCAATGAATCTTTTAATTCACCACCACCACGTCTTTGTACCTTATCATTTACCACCCACTGTATCATTGTGTCATATCATTTACCACCCACTACATTATTGTGTCTTATCATATACCATCAACTACCTGTCTTTGTTTTACAATTCACCACCCACCGACCCAGGTCATTGTGCCTTATCATTTACCACCCACTTAACCCCATCATTGTGTCTTATTATTTACCATCCACCTTGTCATTGTGACTTAAAATTCACCACCCAACAATTTCCATCATTGTGTCTTATCATTTGCCACCCACCTCCATCATTTTGTCTCATTATTTACCATCGACCACCTTATCATTGTGTCCTGTAATTCACCATCCCCATCTTCCGCCATTGTGTCTTATAACTTACCATCCAGCCCGTCATTGTGTCTTATCATTTACCCTCCACCTTGTCACTTTGTGTCATAATTTACCACCCGCTCACTCCCGCCATTTTGTCCCATCATTTAGCATCCATCCATTCATTATGTCTTATAGCTGACTTTCATTTGTCATCAGCCACGCCAATGCGTCTTATCATTCATGATCCACTGATCCTCGCCAGAGCCTCATATGATTTACCACAAACCCCGTCATTGTGTCTTTTTATTTACTATGCAATCCATCCACCTCGTCATTGTGTCTTGTCATTTACCACCCATCCCACCATTTTTTCTTATAATTCAACACTCGCCAAAAACCTATCGTTTTGTCTTATCACTTATTCCACCTCGCCATTATATCTTATCATTTCCGACTCTCACTCACCATTGTGTCCGTCATCGAGTCGTATCGGTTTCCGCCTACCGACTCCCGCAATTGTTTCTTATAATTCACCACCCACTGAACCCCTGCGATTGTCACTTATAATTTCCCACCCACCAACCTACATTACTCTGTGTCTTATCATTCATCACACACCCAACACCGTGAATGTGCTTTATCCTTTACCACCCACCCCGTCATTGTGTCGTTTTATTTACTATGCACGACTGACATTGCTCCTTATGATTCACAACCCACCAGTCCTCCGTAATTGGGTTTTATCATTTACCATCCACCTCATCATTGTGTCTTGTCATTTACCACCCACCCACCATTTTTTCTTATAATTCAACAGTCGCCAAAACCCTATCATTTTGTCTTATCACTTACCCCACCTCACCATCATATCTTATCATTTCCCACTCTCACCCAGCATTGTGTCCGTCGTCGCGTCTTATCGGTTTCCGCCTACCGACTCCCGCAATTGTTTCTTATAATTCACCACCCACTGAACCCCTGCGATTGTCACTTATAATTTCCCACCCACAAACCTACAACACTCTGTGTCTTATCATTCATCACACACCCAACACCGTGAATGTGCTTTATCCTTTACCACCCACCCCGTCATTGTCTCGTTTTATTTACTATGCACGACTGACATTGCTCCTTATGATTCACAACCCACCAGTCCTCCGTAATTGGGTTTTATCATTTACCATCCACCTCATCATTGTGTCTTGTCATTTACCACCCACCACACCATTCTTTCTTATAATTCAACAGTCGCCAAAACCCTATCGTTTTGTCTTATCACTTACCCCACCTCGTCATTATATCTTATCATTTCCCACTCACACCCATCATTGTGTCCGTCATCGCGTCTTATCAGTTTCCACCTACCGACTCCCGCAATTGTTTCTTATAATTCACCACCCGTGAATATGCTTTATCCTCTACCACCCACCTCGCCATTGTGTCTTTTTATTTACTATGCACGACTGGCATGGCTCCTTATGATTCACAACCCACCAGTCCTCCGTAATTGGGTTTTATCATTTACCATCCACCTCATCGTTGTGTCTTGTCATTTACCACCCACCCACCATTTTTTCATATAATTCAACACTCGCCAAAACCCTATCATTCTGTCTTATCACTTACCCCACCTCGCCATTATATCTTATCATTTCCCACTCACACCCATAATAATAATAATAATAATAATAATAATAATAATAATAATAATAATAATAATAATAATAATAATAATAATAATAATTTTAAAGCCTAGAATCCACACACGGTGCTCAATGGCTGTACAATAATTGCATACATACATATACACACATACACATACATTCTCTCATAGATACATTGATACATGGATCACTATTATCGTTTATTGGTGCCCAACGCCACATCAGCAACCGAGGCTATATCGTGGCGATAAGCGACAGAACCTAAAAGAAAAAGGGTATTGAATTAAAACAAAATAAAAAAAATTTAAAATTTGTTTTAAAAAATACAACTTTACCAAAAACAAGTATGTGAGTGTAACTTGACGAGTAACGAGGCAATCCTCATTGACTAGGTCGCACCTACGCACCTGGTAATGTCAGTTTATGACCAAAATTAAAAGACCACTGAAGGAAATGCCTTTCGAAAAAGGTATGTTTTAGTACCAGACATGAATGATTCAAGTGATTTACTATTTTTTATGTCGATTGGAAGAAAATTCCTAAGCATTTGGCCAGTAACCGCAAAGGCCCTGTCACCAGCACTAGTAAATTTGGATACGGGCTGAACCAGATTGAGTTGACCTGGTGACCCAAGAGACCTCGGTGGTTTGTGGACGGTAAGAAGATCGGACAGGTAGGATGGTGCAGATCCCGAGATACACTTAAACACCAAAAGGACAATTTTAAATTGAATTCTTTGCTTAACGGGTAGCCAGTGTAACTCAGAGTGTACTGATGTTATATGGCAGTACTTTTGAGTTCTGGTTATGACCCGTGCAGCACAATTTTGGATGTGTTGTAGCTTTTCAAGAATAGATGTTTTAGAGCCAATCAGAAAAGAGTTGAAGTAGTTGAGGCGACTGGTAACAAAGGCGTGGACAAGCTGTTGTGATGTCTGCGTATCAATGAAGGGTCGAATTTTGCTAATATTTCTAAGATGAAAAATGCACTGCGAGAGACATGTTTGATATGTTCATCAGTGGCCAAATTTTCATCCATGAAATAACGTAAGTTTCGAACACAGCTACTGGGTTTTATCGCAGAACCTCCAATATTGAGGGACAGTTTGGATATTTTTTAAAGTTGATGAGGTAGACCTATATATATTACTTCTGTCTTGTCATCGTTCAATTTAAGAAAGTTTTTAGTCATCCATGCCCTGATGTCTGAAATACAATGTTCAGTCTTACTGCATGTTTCAGGCTCAAAGGCGTGAGTAAAACTAATATACAGCTGTGTGTCATCTGCGTAAAAATGAAATTCAAGGCCATGGCTTCGGATAATGTCACCTAGAGGTAAGACATAGACAGTGTACAGTAGGGGACCCAACACCGATCCTTGAGGGACGCCAAAACGTTGTGTGACCTTGTCTGACGACTCACTGCCAATAAGGACAATCTGTGTTCGATCATTAAGGTACGACGAAAACCAATTAAGTGCTCGGTCAGTAAGGCCTATTCTCACTGCCAGTCTTTCAATAAATATATTATGGTCTATGGTGTCAAAAGCGGCGCTTAAATCCAACAAAACAAGACATGTTAGGTTGTGCCTGTCCGTGGATAGGAGGATATCATTTTGGACCCTTAGAAGCGCCGTTTCTGCACTGCAGTTAGATCTGTATGTAGATTGGTTAACTTCGGCTAGGCCGTGGGCTGCCGAATGAGAATTCAGCTGAGAATCCGCCGCACGCTCAATAATCTTTGATAGGAATGGAAGATTAGAGACCGGTCGGTAGTTTATCAGAACCTCTGGGTCAAGTGTTGGCTTTTTGAGAAGAGGTTTTACTAAAGCGTGTTTCATGCTTGTCGGAAAGATGCCAGAGTGGAGGGAGGCATTGACCAGTTTCAAGATCGGTGTAGTTAACTCCGAAAGAGATGCTTTTAACAACCAAGTTGGAATGATATGTAGCATGCATTGCTTAGATGGTGCCTTGGATATTAACCTCTGGATATCTGTTGTAGCCAAAGGTTTGAATTGGGACAACTGTGCAACAGCTTTAACACAGGTGCATGGCATGTCGGCCATCTGTCGAAGATCAGATTGTGAGCTTGTATCAAGCGAAGCTCTGATAGTCTCATTTTTTCAGAAAAGAAAGAAGAAATTCTATTCGCAAGGTCTTTGGATCACGAATGCTCTGGGAGTACGGTTGTCTTTTGACAATACAGAAGCTTCTCAAGAACGACAGACAACGGCATTAGGGGAATTAACATTAGCTGACAATAAGTCCGGAAAGTATTTCTGTTTCGCGGATTTGACCAGTTTGTTAACAACATTTCGCTGGTTGACAAACATCTCTCTGTGAAAACATAGTTTCGTTTGCCGCCACTGAAGCTCTAGTTTGCGTCGTAAATCTTTTGCGCGCCTAACCTCATCACTGAACTACTGTGAGCAAGGGCATACGCTAAAAGTGCGTGTTTGCTTAGGCGCAAACTTGTCAATAACCTCTTGAAGTCAGCCAGTGAGGATGTATTCAGTGCTGTCAACAGTTTGCATCTCGTTAATTTTAGCGATGGGAGACGAAGCAATAGCATCCTCGAGCTTAGCAAAGTCAGTACTTCGGTACTTGCAGTATGTGACTTTCTTCCGGACAGGGGAGGGAAGAGGAAGTGCCAAATCGAAGATAATCATAAAATGGTCAGAGATTGCAGGATCAACAATTAATACATTTTAACAAGATCAGCCTCATTGTGTCTTATCACTTACCAACCACCAACTATTGTATCATATAATTTACCATCCACGCAAATTATCTTGTCTCATCATTTACCACCCACCGAACCCGTAATTGTGACTCTCCATTTATTACCCATCCCGCCATTTTGTCTTATAAGTTACAACTTATTAAGCCCTGTCATTTTGTCTTACAATTCACCGCCCACCAGATCCCATCATTGTGTCTTATCAGATGCCCCTCTCCCCATCATTGTGTAATATAATTCATCATCCCTCGAATCCTGCCATTGTATCTTATCATTCATCAACCACTGAACCCCGTCATTATATATTACTCAAAGTTTGCTAAGCACCAAGTTTCTCCAACTACCTGTTTTACGTTTTAGTTGAAATATTGTAATGAAAAGTGTATATATTTTTTATTTAATTATATCTTTAATGATTTAAGTACAGAAATTAAGATTTTGTTTGTGCCTGACATTATTTTTCAGCTTTTGAATACGATAACGATGGATATTATTGGTAAAAGAGTAAATTTTTCAATTTGCCAAAAAGTTGATGGAGTGAACTGGTATGGGTTCAATATCGAGTATGACACCCATTACTGTTAATTACAGCTTGACAACGCCTTCTCATGCTCCCAATCAAGTTCCTGGTGGTCCTTTGTGGGATGTTGTTATATTCTTGGACAAGCATAGCACCAAGCTCCTGGACACTTCTTGGCTGGACTGGACGTGCTGAAATTGAAAGCTGTAACTCATTCTAAACATATTCGATTGGATTGAGGTTAGGGGATCTTGCTGGCCAGTCCATACGCTCAATCCCCTCCCTCTGTCGGTACTCCCCGACAGCATGGACAACACGAAGACGGGCATTATCGTCCATCAGAATGAATCTATCACCCACTGCGCCTGCATATAGTCTGACGTAGACATCCAGGATTTAATCAATATACAGATGTGCAGTCGATGTACCACATTCAAGGACACAGAGCTCTGTACGTCAATCCCTGCTGATGCCGCCCCAGGCCATGATTGGCCATCCACCATAGCGGTCATGTTCATCAATGTTGGCTGCATGGAATCGCTCTATCTGTGTGGCATACCTTAGAACGCCTATCTGTGTGGTCTAGGCAGTACCTTGACTCATCTGTAAAAAGGACAGGTAGCCAATCTTCTCTGGTCCATCCGACGTGGTCCATGACCCATTCATATCGTGCCTGGCGGTGGTTCTGGGACAGCGGAATGCGAATACATGGTCTTCTCGAACGGAAATCACCTTCGTGCAACTTTGCCCACCCAGATAGTCTGCGTCGAAATATTTACCCTAGATGCATTCTGAAGGTCACTGCGAAGCTGGGTTGCTGTAGCAAGGCGGTTCCTACGGGCCTGAATGACCAAAAACCAGTCTTCAGCTGCAGATGTTGCCTTGTCTCTGCCACCACCATGCCGTGTTGCTGGTGTGCCATATTGCTGTAATCTTAGCCAGGCACTGGTGACCACCGTATGGTGCACACCAAGGGCTTCACCAACCTGACGGTAGGTAGCCCCTTGCTCCACCATCCCTACATATTTCTGCTTCAGACAAATGTCTTCTTACATTTGCATTTGCCATATTTTATCATTAAATTACAAGAGTTTGTATTGAAATGAAGATTGAATACCCTACACATGTCATGTACATGTAGACAGTACACGAAAACATCTTGTAAATCAAGGGGTACATGCTTTCCATAACTGTCACGAAAAGTCTGCCTGTCAAAAGAGCTAATGTAAACATCTCAATACATTCCTCAATCATATCCACCAAAAATATCGCAAATATGTCACAAGCAAATTTCACAACAATGTGTCAAATATTTGGTGCTTAGCAAACTTTGAGTAGTATATGTTATCATCCCGTTACTGTGTCTTATTCAATACCACCCACTAGCACCCACCAGTCCGTGTACCTCATCTTCCACCATCCACTGACTCCGTCATAGTGTCTTATAATTCACCACTCACCGACCCCTGTCATTCATGGGTTGAAAATGATATTTTCAACCCATCCACGTCATTGTGTTTTACAAGTTACCATCCACTCCTGTCATTATGTCTTATCATTTACCACCAACACACCATTGTGTAGTGTCATTTGTCATGCACCCCGGCACTGTGTATTATCATCCATCAACCGCGGGTCCTCCTCAATATGTCTTATAATTTACCACTTTCCGGCCCCTGTCATTGTGTCTTATCATTCATCACCCACCAGACCCCGTAATTTGTCTTGTCATTTAACACCCATCCTGCCATTGCGTCGTATAATTTACCATCCATCGGATCAGCGTGTCGTATCATTTACCACCCATCCAATCATCGCATCCTATCATTAATCTCCCACTGAACCCCCATGGCTGTGTGTTATCATTTGCCTTCCACCCCGCCGTTGTGCCTTTTAATTCACCACCCACTTACCTGTCATTGTTTCCTATAATCCACCAGCCAACGGCCCCCATCAATGTGTCTTATGATCTACACTCACCCCATCATTGTGTCTTTCCATTTATCATGTACCCCAGCATTGCTTCTCATCTTCCACCACCCACCGGATCACATAATGGTGTTTTATTATTTACCCTCCACCCTGTCTTTGTGTCTCATCATTTACCATACACTCTGCCTTTACATCTTGTCACTTACCCCCCCCCCCCCCCCCCCACCGTGTGTTATAATATACCACTCACATCCGTCATTGTGTATTATAACTTACCACCCACCCCGTCATTGTGTATTATAATTTACCACCCACACGCATTATTTTGTCTTACCATTTACCGCCCACCGTGCATCGCCATTGTGATTTGTCATTTACCACCCACCTCACCATTGTGTCTGATAACTTTCCACCCACCCAACCCTGTCATTGTGTCTTATAATCCACCCCCCCCCCCACCATACCCCATCACTGGGTCTTATAATTCACCACTCACCAACCCCGTCATTGTGTCGTATCATTTACCTCCTACCCCGTCATTGTGCCATATAATTCACCGCCCCTCAAATTCTGTTATTTCGTCATATCACCACCTAACCTCATCATTGTGTTTTATCATACATAATTTTATACCTAATCATTTACCATCAACCCTATCATGGTATCTTGAAATTTACCCTCCATCCCGTCATTGTGTCTTAGCATCTACCACCCACCCATGTCGTTGTGTCTAATCATTTACTACTCATCACATCATTGTGTCTTATCACGTCAGTGGGTCTTATTATTCATCACCTACTGATTCCCCTCATTGTGTGTTGATCATTTACCACACACCCCATCATTGTGCTTTACCATTTACCCCCATCGTCATTGTGTCTTATAATTCATCAACCACCGGCCTCCGTCATTATTGACCCCGTCCCATCATTGTGCCTTACCATTCCCCACTCACCCCGTCATTGTGTCTTATAATTCATCAATCACCACCACCCTTATTGGGTCTTATAATTCCCCAGCCATCGATCCCCACTGTGTTTGATCTACATCACTCACCAAACTCCGTCATTGTGTCCTCTCATTTACCACCCTTTCATTCTGCCATCCCGCCATCATTGTATTCTATAATTTACCACCCACTCACCCCGTCAATGTATCTTATAATTTACACCCCCCCCCCCCCCCCGCCCGTGAGTTTGTCTTATCATTTACCACCCACCCCATCATCTTGTCATATTATGTACCACCCATCCCGCCATTGTGTTATTAACTGCTCACCGCGTCATTATTTCTCAAAATTTCTACCCACCGATCCCGCCATTGTGTCTTTGTTATTTCCCATTCACCCCGTCAATGTGTACTATCATTCATCACCCACCAAACCCCGTCATTGTGTCTTATCATTTACCACTCTCCCCGCTACTTCATCATATTCTACACTACCCACCAAACCCTGTCATTGCGCCTTACCATTTATCACACACCCCGACATCGATATCCATCACGTCATTAACAAAATTTTCAACAACGTTAGCCAATGTGAATAAACCATGCAAATATTAGTAAAACTGGAACTTGTCTTTTACTCGGAATGACCAGTATTTCACATATAAAGGGACAACGCAAAAAGAAATAATAACATTCCGATATCCTACTCTCTATGTTCTCAACGGGGGATAAAATAAGAGGGACGTGACAACCGTTACTTATTCTTATTCGATAAATTTGGTTGATAACGAATGTCGAATAAGGAACAGAGAATAAGAAACGGTTGCCACGACCGTAAAAAAACAGAGAAGAGTGAAAAAATATCATCAAAAATGAATCAGTGATAGTAGTATGTCGTGTACCCGGACGAGCAAGATTTGGGGGACCTCGGTGGGCGAGCTCGGAAGTTACGTCATGTCACCTGACACAGTGGCGTCATGTTGGGTTGTCATGGTAACCCGCGTGGGCGGCCGTGTTGTGACATCATTACCACAGTGATACGTGGTCTCAGTATGAATGTGCAGCGCGTGTTGCTATGGTGATACGTGTTTCTGTCAACAATTTTGTATACTGGAGACTGCCATCTTGATTTCTATGGTGGAGCGTGTTCGGTGGGTGTGTTCGATACAACAGTGTATCTAATTACCCAAATGGAACCGACAAGTTTTACTAGTTTGCATTCCCTCGGTATCCGTTGAGTTGCTTCTATCTATGTAACCATGTTATTGTTTCTCAGTCCACCCAGCCCTATTAGTTTGTTCTGGAGTATACTTCAAGAGTGTAGAACAGCCTAATCAGAGTTAGAACAATTATGCTTATCATTACTATATTTAGATTTCCTGGTCAGTTCTGACTAGTTCTAACCCTCTTCCGGGAACTCCAGTTCTTGTTTCGAACAGCATAAACCATCTTTCATTTATGCAGATCATCCAGTCTGTTTACTATACTACAACTAACTAACCAGTCAGATCACTCCATTCATCTAAATCCCCCTCACTTTCACATCGTTATCTCTGATACAGGGGGATCCTAAGAATAAGCCCAGGAGTCAATCGATCTATAACCAGAACAGGCATCGCTCGGACGACTCGAATCCCATGTAGCAAATGAATTATCGAGCATTTGCTCAACCGAGTGACTCCACATACGACTCTTCGACTCACCTCGGTATTTAAGGATACTTATGACATTGTAATGTATCATTTGAGGATACCTTTTGATGATACCTCTTGACGATACCTTGGGGAGGATGACTATTTGGGGATAGTTATGGTACCTAGAACCTGTTTGTCCACTGCCTTCTAGGCCACATCACACCCTCCGGAGCTCCAAGGCCACTACTACTGACCTGTCTATGGTAACGATATCTGCACTATGACCAGTTTCACTGTATTCACCATAACCATAGTCCTCTACCGCCATTGCAATCTTGTACCATTACCGCCTTGTACCATTACTATTTGCTATCACTATTCTGTCCTGTGCTAGAATGTCCCAACCGTTACTTGTGCCACTACTCCGACTACTAGTACACTACTGCCGCTATGGGCCCCAGTTACTATTACTATCACACTTGTTTTTTTTTTTACTACTGCTTGCTCAAGCGGCTCATATCTCATCGAGCAAATGACTTCCGAGTACACTGCAAAAAATATAGGTTCTCTTTAGAACCAGTTCTGTTTAAACAGTATTTATTTCAAATGAAATAAATTTATAAAGATTAACATCAAATATTAACAGAATTAAACATAAATTGAGGGGGTTTCAGCGGTAAGTTTAAAGCTGATACGAGGTTGTCTCAAATCATTATTAAGCAAAGGAGATATGAATAGTTGGCATATCGAACAAGTTTTGGTTCTATACAGAACCAAAACTGGTTCGATATGCCAACTGTTCATATCTCCTTCGTTTCAAAATGTTTGGCGACTGCGTTGAATAAGCTCCAAGTTTACTGCTGAATCTACTTCAGTTCATGTAATATTCTGTTAAAATTGAATGCTAATCTTGGTAAATTTATTTGATTTGAAATAAATACTGTTTAAACAGAACTGGTTTCATCTCAGGGACAAGATTAGAACCAGTTTTGGTTCTAAAGAGAACCTATATTTTTTGCAGTGTATTTGCTCAATGAGCAAATGCCCTTGCGACTCTTAGGCTCATTTCGGAAAAAAATATTCTATGGCCTAAAAAGGGATTATGTAAGTGGGGTGCCGAGAAACGTGGTTGATGATTTGATTTCATCGAATGAGCTAAAAAGCCATGAGCGTAATTGCTCCATGACCCAATAAATGTTTTTGCGACTCGAATCGCATCGCCCAAATGAGCTATAGAGCAATTGCTCGTAATTCCTCGATCGGCAAATGCTCTTGTGACTCATTTCTGTAAAAGAGATTTTATAGGCATTCTGTAAAAGGGATTCCATAAGTGGGATTCCGCAAGTGGGATTTCAAGCTCCTATATAGCTCCTGGTAGTCTTACAGCTGTCTTCTGCCTGTCTCCAACTATCTGTCTTGTGATTAGCCTCTATTGTAGTCACCCAATACTGTAGTCTCCTACTACTCTTACAGCTTTGTACCATTACCATTGAGTTGTAGCACTACTTCATACTTCCCAGCTATGCCTGACTCTGTCTCGACTCTGCCCCCCGTCAGGTCTTTAACAGACGCAACTAGATTGCTCCATTCATCTAAGCCCGTGTTTGTCTTTACATTTCCTTGACCTAGTGCACACTAGGATACCCTACAGAAGAAACAGTCTGTTGGTGGTACCGAGATGTGCTTGTGTGTTAGTGCACAATGTGTATACACCCCATGCAGCATATTGGCACATGCTGGATATGCCGATATGAGCCTGTATGCTTATGCACAATGTGCGCGCCACATATCAAGCACGTATGATGAAAAAGCGATTCTCTAACCACAGACATGTCCTAAAATGTGATTCCACAGAGCATGGGCTAGTGGTTGATTGGATGTGTTGGTAAGCTAGTGCACAGTGTGTCGCAATATGCGCGCATCACATGCTGCATATAGACACATACTGAATGTGCCAATATGCTAATGCACAATGTGCGCACAACACATGCAGCACATAGGCACATACGACGAAAAAGGCATTCTGTAACCACAGACATATCCTAAAAAGGGATTCTGTAAGGGGGATTCATATCTGACTCCGTGAAATGGGATTCCGCGATTTGACAAAAGCACCAGTGGTGCCATGTTGGGTTGTCCCAGTAGCCCACGTAAGCGGCCATGTGTGACGTAATTATCATAGTGAAACGTGGTGTCAGTACGTATGCGCAGCACATGTTTTTAGGATGACACATGTTTCCGTCGTCCATTTTGTATACTGGAGGTCGCTATCTGGTTTCTATGGTAGCATGTAGTTGCTATGTGACCCAAAACCCTCTAATAGGACGGGGGTGTGTTAGGAGGGTGAGTTGGATTTAATGTGAGTAGTTTTCTGTTTTGGATTTTCCCCAAATCTTCGTTTACCTCGTAGAATTACACAAACAGACCCGACAATCACTCCAAATTCACCCAAAATGACTTGATAAAGCCCCATTTTAGGCTTATAATAGTAGAAAGTAGTGCTATAGGACCGATAGGTCACCGAGAGTGGTGTTCGATTTAATAAGAGCAATTTTCCGGTTTGAATTTTCCCCAAATCCTCGGATGCATCGTAGGATTATCCAAACAGACTCGACAAGCTTTACTAGATCGGATTGCTTCGGAATCTGCTCTGCTTCTATCTATGTATCCATGTTGTTTTTCTGTCTATTCGGCTCCATTCGCTTATTCTAGAGTATACTTCAGTAGCGTACAAGAGCCTGTCAGTTGGAACGGTTTTTATAGTTACTATATTTAGCTTTTCTGATTTGTACTGACTAGTTTTAATCCTATTCCGAGTACTCTTGTCCTTGTTCCTAGCAGCATGTTTCGTTTATCTGGACCATCCAACCGGTTTACTTTACTGCAACCAACTGTCCAATCCGATTATTCCATTCATCTAAACCCCGCCCACTGCCACATCGTTATCTGATACAAGGGTTCCAAAGAATAAGTCCAAAAGTCAATCGAGCAGAGATAGGTAATACTCGAATCTTAACGAGGAAATAAGCTATCAAGTAGTGACTCAAACAGACATCGCTCGGACGACTCGAAGCTCATCGAGGTAATAAGCTATCGAGCATTTGCTCAACCGAGTGACTCCACATACTGCTCTGCGACTCATCTCGGTAATTGACGATACCTTCAACATGGCTCCTATACAGGTCTATCTCCTATACAGTTCCAGACTTCTAGACCATCCATCACCTTCATAGCTCCATGTTCACCATCTGTCCTAAGATCAACCTGTATGGTATTCACCTTTTGTGTGGTGTTCTACCAGCATTGCAGTCTTGTACCATTACTGCCATGTACCATTACCATTGGCTACCACAAATCTGCCCTGCGTTTGAGCATCTCAACCATTTCTGTATCGTGGCACAACTACAGTCCTTGACACATTAATGCCGCTGCGGATCCCAGTTCATATTACTATCAAAATTGTGTTTTTTTCACTACTACTTGCTCGAACATTTCTCTACTACTTATACGAACAACTTTTCATACTTATTCCAGATTCCCCTATTAAGCTATCGAGCAATTACTGAAAAAGTCATTGCTCAAGTGACTCGAATCCCATCGAGAAAACCGTCTATAGAGCAACTGCTGGAACGAGTGACTCCACATACGACTCTTATGCCCATTTCGGAAAAAATGGGATTCCATAACACAGTCGTTTTCAAAATGGGATTCTCTTAGTGGGATTCCAAGCTCTATACAGCTCCTGGTAGTTTTGCTATCGGCTTCCATCTGTCATATGATTTGCCTCTATTGTTGTCACCCAACTGTACAGTCTTCTACCACACTTACAGCTTTGTGCCATTACTACTGACCTGTAGCACTACTTCATATTTCCTAGCTATGTCTGACTATCCTGGTAACCTAAAGTTCCCCTACATCCTCATCTAGGTATTTGGGAACACGAGGACATAGGACAATCCCTCATTGGGGTATTATCTATCATTGCTCATATCTTCATCTGGAGATCGAATCGAATCATTGAACCATTTCGAATCGAATCAATTTTCGAAGCTTTCAAGGGCCATGTTACAACTGTAAAATTTATGAACCAAAATTTTAAAAATAGTAGTATGTCATGGACCCTGACAGGCCTCACTGGCAGGATATCATGCAGGGTCGCATATGCAACGTCATAGTCACTCGACCCACTGGCGTCATGTTGGGTAGTCGTGGAAGCCCATGAGGACGGCCATGTTGTTATGTTATTACCTAGTGATATGTGGTGCCAGTGCGCTTCAGCGGCGCGTGTTGTTAGGGTGATACGTGTTTCCGTCGTCCATTTTGTATACTGGAGGCCACCTTCTTGGTTTCTATGGTAGCACATGGTTGCTATGAGTCCCCGTCCCGATCATTCGATTCGATTCGATCGCGCTGATTCGGAAATGTTCCAATGGTCAAGATAGTCCGAAAACCATTCTACGTGTCTCCTTTGAAACTCTTTGCAGGAGACCTGGCTATAGAGCAAGGGTTCAAGGAGGTTCCGCTTCCATGACTATTTTGATTTCGTCCTGGGACATTTCGCTTTTATATTATGCATGATACATTGCCATGCCATAAGTATCCTCAGATACCCAGATGAGGATATGAGCAATGATAGGTAATGCCCCATTGAGGGATTTTCACATAGCCTTCATGGCCTCATACAATGAAACTGAGCTGCCGAAGGTCAGTGGTTGTTCTGCTGATGTGCTTGAAGTGGGGTACATAGCGCTTGGTATTTCATAGGAACGCGTCTTATAGCATTACCTGCTACTCATATAAGCCCAAATGACCTTCGCCAAATCCGTGTCGGTATTTTGGGTTGAGTTTGGTGATTTGGAAGAATTGCCGGGTTGTTTGTGGTAATTAGATTTACTCCTATTCAATCGAACACATCTCCCTCCGAACATGACCCCTTTCCTTTAAGACGCCTTCCAGTCTCAAGCAAACGCTACCATAGAAACCAAGATGGCGACCTCCAGTATACAAAATGAACGACGGAAACACGTATCCCCTCAATAACACGTGCTACGCAAGCGTACTGACACCACGTATCACTAGGGTAATAACGTCACTACATACCGCTCACGCAGGCTACCATGATAATCTTACATGATGCCATCGAGTCACGTGACTATGACCTCACATATGAGGTCCTGAATGAGATCCTGCCAATGAGGCCTGCCTGGGTACATGACATACTACTTACGCCATTATCAAGTGACGCTATGGTTTAATTCCTGCGTGTCAATTAGGAAATTGATAAAATTACGCTTTATACTGGCCAATTATTGTAGATACATATAAATTATATTAATTATCGCTCTCGTCTTTAGTAGAAATCAATTATAGGCCCATTCTATAAAAACAATAACATGAAAAGCCAATTTACTTAAGTTTTCTCAAAGAGGAAATGATTTGCATCAGTTTCAATATTGTCGATCAAACTACAAGAACACGTCCGGAAGTGAGGTTCCAGATATTAAATGAGCGGAACTGCGATAACAAGCAACGTCGGATTTGGTGTACGCGTTGTTAACTGCTGAAATAATGTTGTGACCAAAACAAACGAGTTTTAACTTCTTACCAAAAAGATGACTTCATAAACGAACCCCAACGGGTTTCGTCGGAAGCAGTAGGTAGGCTCAGTAACAATTTAATCCTACGACTGATAAGGTTCAAAAGGTTAAATAAGGGATGGTGCATCCTACCAATTAGTTGTTCATATAGTAAATATAAATGTTAGTATAAAAATGTTGTTTCTTGCCCATAGGATAAAATAGGACCGACTACAGCCAAGGAAGGAAATTCGCCTCCCGGGTGGCACCAGGATTTCCCCGACGCGGGGGCTCTGCTCCCCGACAGAGGGCAAGAGGGACCTCGGACCCACCCACAAGCCACAAATTTAATAAGAACGATATAACTCTTAGCCCTTAACCTAAAGTAACGGCCAAAGCTGGCCAGCGCTATTCTCAAAAATCGCCAATTAATTTTCATTATTTCTTTCATTTTTTGTCTCAAAAACATAGGTTATGACCCCTCGTTGGAACGAGCTCGTCGAGCTCGTTTCAACGAAGGGCCATAACCTATGTTTTTGAGACAAAAAATAAAAAAAAATTATTCAAGAATTATTTTTGCAAGTGTCGTCTGCTTTTCAGGTTAGGAAAAGGGTTAATAGAGACTAGATGTGTGTCGACCAGTGATTGTGTAGAAAGTTTCTTGTATTAGACTAATATAGAACTATCGCAATGTAATTAACTCTGCCTATGCCACAGTGATTGTACACGCATCTCGTTTTCTCTGTTGTGCACGTGTATCAAGTCTTTGGGAGTATTATCTCTGTCTTCATGGTGTTTTCTCCCGACGAATTTGACCGATTTCTACGACTGGGGAGGGGAGTAACCATCGTCGACCGGTGGCTGCATCCTCCCCGATGCCCCTTGGCGCCAACCCTGTTGCCGCCTACTTGTTGAATAAAACACACCATGCATGGCAGCTCGGGTATAAATATTGTTCTGAGTGAGGCAAAAAGAGTTCGGATAGAGAGCTATCCGGTATTATTACCACTTTAGCGGGCATTCCCTAGTATATTAACGCGGCGCGGTGAAATTAAGTAATTCATAGCGTATTTAACTGAAAGCGGCCCACCGTCCGCGCCCTGTCACGATAATAATAGTAATAACATGATTTTGTTGTTCAGTGACTGAATAACAGCCCTCTGGCTTATTTATTAACGGCCCTCGCCTTCGTCTGGGGGTCTTCAATAAACCCTCGGGTTGTTATTCATTCCCCTAGGGCCGTTAATAAACCGTAACGCCCTCCAAACTCATGTTATTGTTATATTCACATAATTTTGTTTTATTGAGTTATGACAGAGCCACTGTCAGTGACGTGTTATTTTTTTCGGATAACCACTTAAAGGTTCCACACATTTCTAAAAGTGTGAGTATTCGTTAATCAGGTATACAAGATAAGTAGTATGTCAGGTACATTTGAGGACTCATTTGGGGGACCCCGGTGGGGGACCCCGGAAGTGACGTCATGTCACGTGACCTAGTGGCGTCATGTTGTGTTGTTATGGTAACCCGCGTGAGCGGCCATGTTGTGACGTCATCTCTTTAGTGATACGTGGTGTGAGTGCGCATGTGCAGCGCGTGTTGTTAGGGTGATACGTGTTTCCGTCGGCCATTTTGTATACTGGAGGCCGCCATCTTGGTTTCTATGGTAGCACGTGATTGCTATGTTACCAATGGCTTCTAACAAGACAGGGGTATGTTTTGAGGGCATGTTCCTTTGCAGAAAAGTAAATCTGATTACCACAAACAACCCGACAATCCCTCCAAATCACCAAAATCCACCCGAACTCACCGAAATTGACTTTATTTGATACGGATTTCCCATTTTATTGGTTTTATTGACTTAGCACGTAGTGCCATAGTACTAAGGGGGTATAAGAGGTGCGTTCGATTGAACAGGAGTAATGTTCTGGCTTTGAATTCGCCCAGATTCCCTTTTTGGATCCCTATCCCATGACGTTTTATTTCCCAATAAGAATAGCACGTAGTGCTATAGGACAAATTTACCCAGAATTCTCTGCTTCTATCTATATATGCAATACTTTTCGTTTACCTGACCATGTTCCTTTAACCTGGAGTAAACTCCAGTAGCGTAGAAGAGCTTATTATTTTGAACAGCTTTGCTTATTATTACTATATTTAGCTATTCTAGTCTATTCTTGTTAGTTCTGACCCTATTCCAAGTACTCTTGTTGTTTCATTTATCTAGATCATTTATATAAATTATAACTAACCAATCAGATTGCTTGATTTCCCATGACCTGTATGCAGAGTTATCTCCCTTCTGTACAACAGAAGCCAATATCATTCCCAAAGCCAATATCATTCCCAAAGCCAATAAGCTATCGAGCAGTTACTGATAAGTCATTGCTCGAACGACTCGAAGCTCATCGAGCAAATGAGCCTTAGCGCAATTGCTCGATCGAGTGACTCGGCATATTGCTCGAATGACTCGAAGTCCCTCGAGCAAATGAGCTATCGAGTAATTGCTCGTTCGAGTGACTCCTCGAACGACTCTTCGACTCATTTCAGTATTTGAGGATACCTATGGCCCGGCATTGTATTATTTGAGGATATCTATCGAGGATACCTTTCATAGGATACTTATCTGAGGATACTATTACCTATATCACAAGGCATACCTATCTCAAATATCCCTTATATGCTAAAGAGCAAGAGAGTAATTGCTCCATGAGCAATTGCTCGATCGACTCGAAGCTCATCGAGCAAATGAGCTTAAGAGCAATTGCTCCATGAGCAATTGCTCGAACGACTCGAAGCTCATCGAGCAAATGAGCTATCGAGTAATTGCTCGTTCGAGTGACTCCTCGAACGACTCTTAGACTCATTTCAGAAAAAGGGGTGCCGAAGGCCATATGTTTTCCAAAAAGGGGTGCCGAAATTGGGGTGCCTTCTGGAGAATCCCTTTTATGTCAAATGAGCTATCGGGTAATTGCTCGATCGAGTGACTCGACATGCTGCTCGAACGACTCGAATCCCATCGAGCAAATGAGCTAACGAGCAATTGCTCGTTCGAGTGACTCCTCGAACGACTCTTAGACTCATTTCAGAAAAAGATATTCCATAGCCATAAAAAAGGGATTCTTAAAAAGGGATTCTGTAAAATGGGATTCCTATTCGAGTCCATAAAATTTGGATTCCGTGTTTTAACATCGACACTCGAGGGTATTCCCCTTCCCTATTGGAAGAATTCAGTTTAATGGGTTGTATTCTCGAGTTAAAATTCAGATCACCTTCGTTATATTTTCATTAAGTTTAAAATTTATTAAGTTAAACTTTGTTCAGTTCAAAGGTGTTAACATTGGGATATAGTTAGGGGTTATACTTCATTCAGTTCAAGGGTGTTAATACCTTCATTTAGATTATAGTTAAAAACTTTCTGGACTTCAAAGGGGTTTTAATTACATAAAGTTCATTCAGTTGAAAACTTTGTTCAGTTCAAAGGGTTCATTCAGGTTTGTTCAATTTAAGGGGTTAACATTGGGTTATATTTAATGGTTATAGTTCATTCAGTTGAAAACTTTGTTATGGTCAATTCACTTCGATAACTTCATTGGATCTTTGTTCACTTTGTTCTGTTCCCATCCATCTTGATTGTATTGGATCTTTGTTCACTACGACTTCATTCGAACAGGTGTCTTGTATCTGTTCATAATTCACATCTGTTCAGTCTGTCCAACTAGTTCGATCAATCCGACTAGTTTGACATTCTTTCACTTTGTTATGTTTACTTCGTTGTTTTGTAGTGACTGGTCGTATCTGTTCAGAGTCTTGTAGTCATTGTTGAATTGGTTGTTATCAACCCCTTTCCATACCCTCGAGTGTCGATGTTAAAACACGGAATCCAAATTTTATGGACTCGAATAGGAATCCCATTTTACAGAATCCCTTTTTAAGAATCCCTTTTTTATGGCTATGGAATCCCTTTTTCTGAAATGAGTCTAAGAGTCGTTCGAGGAGTCACTCGAACGAGCAATTGCTCGTTAGCTCATTTGCTCGATGGGATTCGAGTCGTTCGAGTAGCATGTCGAGTCACTCGATCGAGCAATTACTCGATAGCTCATTTGACATAAAAGGGATTCTCCAGAAGGCACCCCAATTTCGGCACCCCTTTTTGGAAAACATATGGCCTTCGGCACCCCTTTTTCTGAAATGAGTCTAAGAGTCGTTCGAGGAGTCACTCGAACGAGCAATTACTCGATAGCTCATTTGCTCGATGAGCTTCGAGTCGTTCGAGCAATTGCTCATGGAGCAATTGCTCTTAGGCTCATTTGCTCGATGAGCTTCGAGTCGATCGAGCAATTGCTCATGGAGCAATTACTCTTTTGCTCTTTAGCATATAAGGGATATTTGGGATAGGTATGCCTTGTGATATAGGTAATAGTATCCTCAGATAAGTATCCTATAAAAGGTATCCTCGATAGGTATCCTCAAATAATACAATGCCGGGCCATAGGTATCCTCAAATACTGAAATGAGTCGAAGAGTCGTTCGAGGAGTCACTCGAACGAGCAATTACTCGATAGCTCATTTGCTCGAGGGACTTCGAGTCATTCGAGCAATATGCCGAGTCACTCGATCGAACAATTGCTCTAAGACTCATTTGCTCGATGAGCTTCGAGTCGTTCGAGCAATGACTTATCAGTAACTGCTCGATAGCTTATTGGCTTTGGGAATGATATTGGCTTTGGGAATGATATTGGCTTTTGTTGTACAGAAGGGAGATAACTCTGCATACAGGTTATGGGAAATCAAGCAATCTGATTGGTTAGTTATAATTTATATAAATGATCTAGATAAATGAAACAACAAGAGTACTTGGAATAGGGTCAGAACTAACAAGAATAGACTAGAATAGATAAATATAGTAATAATAAGCAAAGCTGTTCAAAATAATAGGCTCTTCTACGCTACTGGAGTTTACTCCAGGATAAAGGAACATGGTCAGGTAAACGAAAAGTATTGCATATATAGATAGAAGCAGAGAATTCTGGGTAAATTTGTCCTATAGCACTACGTGCTATTCTTATTGGGAAATAAAACGTCATGGGATAGGGATCCAAAAATGAAATCTGGGCGAATTCAAAGCCAGAACATTACTCCTGTTCAATCGAACGCACCCCTTATACCCCCTTATTACTATGGCACTACGTGCTAAGTCAATAAAACCAATAAAATGGGAAATCCGTATCAAATAAAGTCAATTTCGGTGAGTTCGGGTGGATTTTGGTGATTTGGAGGGATTGTCAGGTTGTTTGTGGTAATCAGATTTACTCTTCTGCAAAGGAACATACCCTCAAAACATACCCCTGTCTTGTTAGAAGCCATTGGTAACATAGCAATCACGTGCTACCATAGAAACCAAGATGGCGGCCTCCAGTATACAAAATGGCCGACGGAAACACGTATCACCCTAACAACACGCGCTGCGCATGCGCACTCACACCACGTATTACTAAGGAGATGACGTCACAACATGGCCGCTCACGCGGGTTACCATAACAACACAACATGGCGCCACTAGATCACGTGACATGACGTCACTTCCGGGGTCCCCCACCGGGGTCCCCCAAATGAGTCCTCAAATGTACCTGACATACTACTAAGATAGTTATCCCACAGGAACAAAGGATTAAGTAATTATTGGACTCTTGTTAATTTCAATTACACAATAATAATCAATAATACTCATTTCAAGTTTATTCCACTTCGTTTTGAAACATGTATGCTTTTGTTATATGTTCGGTTATTCGGGAGTGTGGTGGCTCCTTGGTTAGAGCATCAAACTTTAAATCGAAAGGTCGACGGTTCGATCCGGACCCGCGCCATCTGCACAGTATACTTGGACAAGAGACTTCATCAGTCAGGGCACGGTGGCGCAGAGTACTAAGGAGTACCGTGGGAAGCTATGGATACAGAGTACCTGTATGGAAGTGAGTGAAAAGCCTTGGTTACAAAGTGCCCGAATTATAAGCTTGCACCTATAAGTATTCGGTAACCATGGATCTACACACCTTTGTTACCGAATACTTATAGGTGCAAGCTTATAATTTATAGGTGACCGGAAAGCTTCGGTTACCGAGTACACGAAGTACAGGTGCACGCTTCGTTAAAGAGTATCCGATTTATAGATAACCGACAAGCTTCGGTTATTATGTATTACAGAACAGTGCAATACAGTGTGGCCACAGATCGCCTTGATGGTAGCGGAGTGGGTACCGCGCCATCATGGCTCTCAAAGACTCAACTTTAAATGCAATGGCTGAATCTGTTCTCTTGTCGGGTATGTTATCTCCTGATATCTTCAGAACAGTTCTAGCTTTTTTGTTATGCCCCCTCGAGGGTATGTATGCTGCGTCAGCCTGCACGTTTTCTGAACGTCGTTCGTCTCTCAGCTGCTTGTGTTTGATTCCATGTTGGCTTCATCTTATACTATCTTATATTTTATCGTATCACTGTAATTCCTTTCGTCTTTTAAAGTATCTATCTATATACTTAAATATCTTTCATCACATAGTTTAAACAATTTGCATTTGGTACACCGCCAGTAGTTCCGGTAATACTTATTTTGTAACTCAAATACCTTGGGGGACGACCAACATAAGCATCAAGCTTTCTGTCGAATCCCATCATTTTTGTGATTTACCTAGTAATGTTTCTGTATGCTGCATTCACTGTTTCATAATTATATTTGTTTCTTTCCATTATTGTAAATCATATTGTTGCAACTACAGTGCTTTTATTAATAAAATATTGTTTAAACTAAGCTTCGGTTACTGAATGCACAAATTATTGGTGCAAGCTTCGGTTTCAGAGTACCCGATTTATAGGTGACTGGCAAGCCTCAGTTACAGAGTATCTGATTTATAGGTGGCCGCAACGTCTCTGTTGTCGAGTACTCGAATTGTACATGCAAGCTTCGGTTGCATAGTACCCGAATTATTAGTGATCCACAAGCCTCCTTTGCCGTGTTCTCGAATTATAGGAGACCGAAAAGCCTCGGTTACCGAGTACCCGAATTGCAGGTGCAAGCTTCGTTTACGGAGTACCCGAATTATAGGCGACCGGCAAGCCTCAGTTACAGATTACCCTAGTTCTGGATTACTCTCTTTCTGGATTCCGTTATTCGCAATATTATCCGAATATTTTGGCCCAAGGCCACTGTGGGAGATTTTATTTATATTTCATCAAGGGTTAGAAACAATATTTTTTATTATACGCATGTTCTATGTAATCCCCATCTACAGCAACACTAAACCATGCGGAAAACGGAAATATGTTCCGCACATACAATTCGTGCAACGCAATTACAATTTGAATCGAAAGCGACAGCTGACAATCGTCCCCTGAGTTCCAATGTGTTCTATGTGCCAGTAGGCACATGAAACACATTGGAACTCAGGGGACGAAATAGTAACACGAGTTCCCCTCGCAAATTTGGTTGGCGATAAAATCTGTTCTTTTTGTTGATAGCTGGCAAATGAATTGCTCAGTGTCCTTCTAACAATTGTTTTTTATAGACGTGAAGGCGTGTAATAAACACAGAATGACACGCGCCTGTGAATGGGTTAATCGATATGGCACGAGTGCCAGCGCGGAGGGATAGAACTAGAAGCAGCACAGAACGACACGCGGACTCTCGTTCTATCCTCCCGCGCTGGCACTCGTGCCATATCGATTAACCCATTCACACACGCGTGTCGTTCTGTGTATATACTAAACTTTTCAAGAGATTAAGTAGGTTTTTAACCAACCGATTAGAGTTAATTGGATCCGAGGTCTTTTCGCTTTTCCAACTCTATTTATAGCGATAATCAGCTTGGTAACACTGGCATTGGATCCAAAGCACTTATTCATACAAACACTCTTGTGAGTAATGATGTTTATATTTGTGTTCACTGCTGTGATATCGTCAAGTGGATGAGCATAAATTCTTGACGGTGTCATTATCTTGCGCACTCTTCAAAGAGGCGGTAATACGTGCAGACTTATACTCCAAACACAACATAATTTTTTAATTTCAAATAAAATGGCATTTTTAACCCCTAACATGACAATGACTCATAATGATAAGCGAATTTCTTTCCCTTTTCACCAAACAATATGTTGAACTGCGACGGTGTCGACCAAATATAACTGTTATTGAGTAAGGAGCTGGTTGTAGAAAAGTACAATGCATAAACCCTTGAGTTCACAAGCACACACCCTGGCAAATGTTATGTTGTTTATACAACACTACTCTATGGACAATATATTAACCCTTCGTTCACACCCTTGGGAAATGTTATGCCTTTAAAAGAACAGTTCTCAGTGGACAATGCATTAACCAATGATTTCACAAACCCCCCCTTTGACAAATGTTACGCTGTGTATGGAACAATACTATGAATTCTTAAGTCCACACTTGGCAATGTGTTATTCTGTTTACAGAATAGTATACAGAAAAGTACACATTGAATGATTCATTAACCTTTGAATTCACAAGCACACTCTTGGCAAATGTTACGTTGTTTATGGAACAGTACAGTTGATATTATATTAACCCTTATGTGCACAAGCTCACCCTTAGGAAATGTTATGCCGTAAAAAGAACAGTACTCATTGGGCAATGCATTAACCCTTTACCCAACGTAACGGCCAAAACCGGCCAGCGCTATTCTCAAAAATCGCCAATTAATTTTCATGATTTTTTTCATTTTTTGTCTCCAAAACATAGGTTATGACCCCTCATTGGAACAAGCTCGTCGAGCTCGTTCCAATGAGGGGTCATAACCTATGTTTTGGAGACAAAAAATGAAAAAAATTAATTATTCCAGAATTTTTTTTGCAAGTGTCGTCTGCTTTTCGTGTTAGGTAAAGGGTTAACCATTGAGTTCTCAAACCCACCCTTGACAAATGTTACGCTGTGTGCAGAACAATGATCTGTGGACAATGCATTAACCATTGGGATCACATGTCCAACCTTGGCAAATTTTACGACCTTTGAACAAGTGCTTCTCCGAGGATGTCGTCCATACAAATGTCACATTATACTACTTGTGATTTCTTGTCAGGTTTTGGGTGCCTCTACAGATAAACTACAGTGTCAGTGGTTTCCAAACAATTCTTTTCTACATAGAGGACGTTACCCTCTTATTGGTTTCTCGCCTATTATTTGTTATCACCCTCTCAGCTGATTCTTGTCCGATAGTTGTTGCATATACAGGGACATAACACCCTCATTAGTTTCTCGTCAAATAGTTGGTGTCTATGCGGGGACATTGGCTCTCGGGGGTTTCCCGTTGAGTATTGTCTACCTATGCGGGATATCAATCTCTCAGTGGCTTCTCGTCTAGTATCTGCTGCTTATACGGAGACATTTACCCACCAAGAGTTTCTCGTCTGTAGTTTGCTGGCTGCTTTACCCACTCGGGTGTTTCCTATACGGAAACATTAGCCTCTCGGTGGTTTCTCGTCTAGTATTTGCTGCATATACGGAGACATTACCATCTCAGTGGTTTCGCGTCTAACATCTGTTACCAATGCTGGGGCATTACCCTCTCAGTGGTTTTTCGACTAATATTTGCTGCCCATACGATGGCATTACCCTCTCAGTGGTTCCTTTCTAATATTTGCTGCCTATTCGGTAACATTACCCTCTTAGTGGTCTCTCGTCTAGCATGTACTGCATATGCAGGGACATTACCCTCTCAAGTGTTTCTCGTCAAGTATTTGTTGCATATACGGGGACATTAACCCTTTACCCAACGAAACAGCCAAAAAAAACCGGCCAGCGCTATTAGACTTATTGTCAAGTGGTTTTGTAAGAAATCCGTGCTACCACTAGACTTTTTTAACCCTTTACCTAACGTAATGGCCAAAATCGGCCAGCGCTATTCTCAAAAATCGCCTATTAATTTTCATTATGTTTTTCAATTTTTGTCTCAAAAACATAGGTTATGACCCCTCGTTGGAACGAGCTCGTCGAGCTCGTTCCAACGAGGGGTCATAACCTATGTTTTTGAGACAAAAAATTTAAAAAATTAGTTATTCAAGAATTATTTTTGCAAGTGTCGTCTGCTTTTCAGGTTAGGTAAAGGGTTAAGAGTGGTGTTGTAAGAAATCAGTGCTAACCACTAGACTTGAATGCAGTGACGTAGCAGTAAATCAGTGCCGACGAGGAGACGTTATGTGTGGGATGAGTGGGTGTCACGCGTGCGCTAAAAGACGCGCATTCTCAAATTATGCAATTTTTCATAATTTTCTGAAATATATCAGAATATATCATTATTTATGTTCCAAAAACGCAGAGATAAAGCTGTAAACCAACCCTAAATAGGTTAACTGCAACACAGGGATTCTGTATAAGTGTTAATATGGGGTGAAATATGTGCAAATGTCACAAATAATACATGTTGGCGGAGGTGTGGGTGCCTGGTTCTCGGTGTAGAAAATATTCCGGACAGTTTTTTTTTAAAAATGCTTTATAATGCACCAGATTCAACATGAATTAATGTAAAAATGTGCTAGTATCAACTAATATTCTATTCACTTCTATGACTTCACTTATTAACGCAAATGTTAAAATGATATGATACTGGAGAATAGTTTCTGTTGTTCACTCGTTGTCATTGGTTTAGTATTCTGACAGAAGGAGTGCTAGTGAATTGATTGTGACAACTGCCCTTTTTCAAATTGGTAAAGTTCCAACACGCTTTAAAATTTCAAATATTGTTACACGACCTAGTCACAATATAATATTCAGTATAATTTAACTTGCTATTATTGTGTATTTAGACTTCACCACAGGTGTCATCGGTAACTTGAGATTTTTGGAAAAATGACAAATATCATCTCCAACTGATTTTTAATCGAGAATTAGGCAAAAATAAATAATAAAATCATGATACGATTTCTAACTCTAGAACCCTAAGGGCATATACTTCAAACACATGGGGAGAGGGTGCATTCGGATTTGTTTAGCAGTTTGAAGTTCACAGGTAGCAGTTGGAAAATTCCCACTCATGGCGAGGGGGTGCAGACCGATTTATCATAAGTTCGATTATCCGTAGGGGTGGGGGGCATGGGGATGGGGGGGGGGGGGGGGGGCGTTTGTACAGATGGAAATTCAGAAAATTAACTCCAACCCAAACCAGTACCCTCTAGCCAAGTCCCTGACCAAACAGCAATAATATTTTATCGTTTTCGCCCTAACAATTTTGTGACCACTTAAAACCGGTTTTCCTTTGAAGATTTTGCCTGGTAATAATTCAATTTTAGGCAGGCTTTATACCTCCACAGTACAGTCGCCGTGGACTGGTCGTAATCAACACATGGGCAATGCTGTCCACGCATGGGTTTATCAGTTAATAAAAGTCATCATCAGCAAAATTTAAATTAATGGAATAGTGGGTAGTATTCGAGAAGAGCGAGGCCACGAAGTTGACGCTACGAAGGTCATCCTACACACCTGCGCCATTGGGCCAAGGAGAGACGTTAATATACGTTGCATAACTTGTTCGCCAATCCTTGTAAAACAAATAAGATTAAATTAATTAAAGTTTTGATGATTTTTCCTGTAGTGTTTGGAATCTAATTTTACTGCGTCGGTGAAAATATTGCCCAACCGTGGAAAGTGACCAGTCCACGGCGGTCGTACTGAAGCTGAATTACTACCAAGTATTGACAGTCATAATTAAGTTCAAATGCGAATATTTGGTTCTCGGAAGATGGGTGAATGTACATTTCAAGGCATTATTCAAACTCAGGAAAGGTTTCTAAGACATTTTATAAGTGATGTACAGAACCGCATTTTTCTCGATGAGGTCGCGATCCAAATACAACATATACTTACACAACTGTGGACCAGGCCGCGATCGGGGTGCGACATATACTTACACACCATTTCATCAGATCGCGATTGAGATACGACGTACTTACACACCAGTTGGTCAGGTCGCGATCGGTATGCGACATCTTTCACATCGGTGGATCACGTCGCGATCTGGATGTGTCAAAATGCTTACACACGGGTGGATCAGGTCGAGACCCGGATGCAACATCTTACACACCGGTGAATCAGATCGCGATCTGGATGTGTCAAAATGCTTACACACTGGTGGACCAGGTCGCGATCCGGATGCGACAAACACACTGGTGGATCAGATCGCGATCGGTATTCGTCATTTTACACGTCAGTGGATCAGGTCGCGACCCTAATGTCATATCTTACACACCAGTGAATCAGGTCGCGATCGGACTGCGACATCTTACATAACGGTGGATCAGGGCGCGATCTGGGTGCACCATAATACTTACACACGGGTGGATCAGGGCGCGACCCGGATGCGAAATTCTTACACACTCGTGGATCGGGATTTCATAAAGAAACTGATGCAAATCCAAACTGAATTTAGAAAAAAGGACTGAAAATAGAAGCTCCGATTCTATGTTCTCCTAATTCTACAGAGTTATATAGAAAGAAACATGGAAAGATATTTCGAACGGATCGCGACCGGATTATCTATCCGCCTTTCTCATCACATTACTATGCCAAGCCAATAGTGTTTTGAAAATCATAGAATAGCCAGAAAAAAATTACCTAGAATCCTCCTTAGTTCCTCTGTATTGGACTTCTTCGTCTGTTTATATGAATAAGTAAATGTATTTCCGCCGTCACGAAAGTAAATCTTTTAACACCCATGGAAACTGCCAACCAATGCCAAGCTGTCAAACTAACTCTCTGTGACAGCAAACGAACCATATAAGATCAAAATCTTTCTGAAGTTTACGTGATTTGATCCGCATCGATTTTTACGAGCAGTCTAATAGTTGTGGTCCCAAGTAATTATAAAATCCCAAACATGCATTTATTCTTACCAACAACAAAGAAAAGACTATCGAATGGTGTTTGTATAACCAAACAATAATTTAATAGTGCGGAACATTAAATCGTATTTGATGTATGTGTATACATATATTCTCTCAACGCAATCCGAACTGTTGTTGTTCATGTATATTGTCTGAGTGATATTACCCCAAGTACGCCGAACTGTTGGTGAATTATATTGTCTAAATCTTATTATTACCTAAAGTGGGCCGAACGTGTTTAATCATGTTATTGGCCTAGTTGAAAAACGTCGCACCTAACCTCACTTTACCATTTTAACCCTTTACCCAACGTAACGGCAAAACCGGCCAGCGCTATTCACACAAATCGCCAATTAATTTTCATTATATTTTCATTTTTTGTCTCAAAAACATAGGTTTAGACCCCTCTTTGGAACGAGCTCGTCGAGCTCGTTCCAATGAGGGTCATAACCTATGTTTTTGAGACAAAAAATGAAACAAAATTAGTTGTTCAAGAATTTTGTTTGATGATGTCGTCTGCTTTTCATACTAGGTAAAGGGTTAACTCTTTACTAACGGAATTTACCAAGTCCGTTCAGTGTTTTACACAAGGAATGCAAGGGAACCGGAAGCGAATGAGAGCAAAGGGGTCACGCGTGCCCTTTTTGCCAGAAGTGTTTCAGTGCAAAAGACTTTACTTTCCGAGACCCGCAAAACTCTCGAGTACATGTAGTCGTTTCTAACGTATTCTCCCATTTTGCCAATGGGGCAGGGGGGGGGGGGGGGGGGGGGGGGGTATCATGTATAATAGAGGAGTTTGGTCGATAATCTCAAAACAAAAAAGCTACATGTATACACGCGGTGGGGAGATTTCTAAAGCTTTTCCCTTGAGTGTATCATTAAAGGTCTCACGGAACTAAATATTTAGTTTAGAGTGATCTGCCTTGAAATGTTGCACTCGGATATTGCATCATAGTCTAAAATAAGACTCCAAGAAAAAAACTGATTGCTTGAGAAAACTGTTAAAGCATTTTATTATGTTTTTACAACAATACTGAATATTTCACAAGAAAAAAGAGATTTTCTAAGTATTTTCTGGGTCTTTAAAATTCGGTTAACTATTTGTGTATTTTTGTTGCGAATTCCCAGAAAAAAACTGAGTTCAAGGACGGTACTTCACTTCCTGGTACATTTTCTCTCTTATTTGTTTCATGACCCCATGTTTTGTGGCCAGAGAAAGTTGTGTGAAGGTGTGTACTTTATGTAGGTATTTAAATATTTAATTTAAAGTGATGCGATCATATTTTTTTCCACATAAGTGTTATAATGGTCGCCTATGGGAAAATATTTAGTTCTGTGAGACCTAAACAAGGTGCATCTGTAGCGTTCCACCGTTTTCCTCCCGAAGGACGCACATACAATGTCAGTACTATTCAGTGTCACATTACAATTTATGAAACATCGTATACGTTGTAAACGCTCGATCTTTACTCATACCCAGAGTCTAGTCCCCACATTGATACCTGTGGTCCACTTTCCTCCAGGGTGCTTCCGATGTCCTTAAAGGAATGTCAATAAAGTTTTATGTTTTTAAACATTTATTTTCAAGACATTGCTAACGACCCATCCCGTCCTATTGAACTCCTTTTGATAAGTGGCCAAAAGCCGTGCATCAAAGGCAATTTTCCCGGTAATTAGGGAAAATGTTGCCCGTTGAGCAGAGTTTTCGGGAGCCCTAAGTGTTGAGCGTGAAAAATGTTAGGGAGCTGCCAGATCCGACCATAGATCTTCCCTTGTGGTAAATTTCCATTCCCATCGGTCCATAAGTTTTAACTTTGAAACTAATAATAAATTATAGTTCTCAAGGAGAAAGAAGACTTCTTCCTGTAATTTTCATTTGCAAAGTGCTTTCAAGACGATAACAAATCTACACTTTACTAAGAAAATAGTAAGCGAGGACGTGAGCACGATGGCTCATTGGTTAGAACTTTGCATCGAAAGGTCAACGGTCAGATGCCGACCCGCGTCATCCTTGGGCTTGACACTTAATTCCGAGTGCTCACGGTGGCGCCGTGTATTAAGCCACGCTGCACGTCGATGATGCACCTGCCAACAACCGCTGCTATCTTCTTGTGCCGGTTTAATAAGCTGGAGAGTCTTACAGTTGCTCGCCGATGCTCGTTGGTCCTCTACAGATACTCCGTCTTCCTCCACCCAAACAATTTTCAAGTACGATTTGACCCTGTCTGTTACAAGCGTCGTTAAATTCCAATAAACAAACAAACCGTATACGAGGGATGAATTATACCAGGTTTCTCGGATATCGAACGGACCTCAGAAGTGACTTCATATCGCGGTCCATTGTGTGTATCATGTGTGTTGTCATCGTAGCCCACGTGAGCAACCATGCTGTGACCCATTGTCAAAGTAATTGGTTTTAGTGCATATGTGCAGCGCTTGTTGTTAGGATGACACGTTGGTTCCGTCTCTCAGTTTGTGTACTGGGACCTGCCACATTGGTTTCTATAATGTAACATGCTAGTGCTAGGTGGAGGTGTGATTTGTGGGCATGTACGCTTGGATGGATGTATATCTAATCGACGAAAGCCGACAAGTACCTGTTTATCTGCCTCGGACTTTCTCCGAATCCTCGTTTTCTACTCTTGTGCGTTTGTCGGTCCCTCCTCTGCCTTTTTTCGCCCTAGCATTCGATCTAGTCGTAGCCATTTCTGACCCTGTTCCGTCCCCTGCTATCGACAAAGTCTTAGTGCACCCAATGAGGTTACTCAATTTACCTAGGCCCCAACCCTCTCTCATTTCATAAACAGTACCTGCCTTTGTAGATACGGGTAGTTTTTACTCTTCGCTTGAGCTGAAGATCAACGCGAGCAATATATATATATATATATATATATATATATATATATATATATATGTCCTATATAGTCGTTGTCTTCTGTGCCATGTCGTTCTGTCACCCTATCAGATTTTGAGACCACAAAACGTAACTCTATTGAAAATTAATAGGAATCCTGTAAAACAACCAACCGTGCCTAGAGTGCATCTCCTGTTAAGTAGAAAAAAGATTTATTTTCTCCAGTCTCTAAACATCACCATCCCTCTCCAGTATCCAATTCACTGCCCCCCCCCCCCCCCCCCCCAAGTATCCAAACATCACCGCTCTTTCCAGTATCCAAACCACTGTCCCTCTACATTATCCAAACATTACTACCCCTCCCCAATATCCAAACATCACCGTCCCTCTCCAGTATCCAAACATTAAGGCCCCTCACCAGTATCTCCAAATCACCGTATCTCTCCAGTATTCATATAATCGCCCCTCTCCAGCATCCAAATCACCGCTCCTCTCCAGTATCCAAACATCACCGTCCCTTTCCAGTATCCAAATAACGCCGTACCTCTTCAGTATCAAAATCACTGCCGCTCTCAAGTATCCAACCATCACTCCCGTCTCCAATATCCAAACATCGACGTCCTGCTCCAGTATCCAAACACCACAGCCCCATTCCTTTATCCAAGCACCACCGCCTTCACAAGGTTCCAAACACCACCCTCTCTCCAGTATCCAAACAACACTGTTCCTCTCGAGTATCCACATCACCGCCCCACTCCCGTATCCGAATCACCGTCCCTTTCCAGTATCCACATCACCGTCACTCCTCAGTATCCAAACATCACCGTCCCTCTCCGCACCCAAACATCATCATCCTCTTGAGTATCTAAATCACCACCCATCTCCAGTATCCAAATCACTGCCTCTCTCCAGTATCCGAACATCACAATCCCTCTCCGCTATCCAAATCATCGTCCTCTCCAGTATCCAAGTCTCACTCTCCGTCTTCAGTATCCACGTCACCGTCCTACTCCAGTATCCAAATCACCGCTCTCACCCATATCCAAGACCACCGCCCCTCTCCAGTATCCAAATCACCGTCTCTCTGCAGTATTCAAATCAGCACCCACTAGTATCTAACTCACCGTCTCTCTCCAGTATCCAAACATTACCGCATTTCTCCAGTATCCAAACATCACAGTTCTACTCCAGTATCCAAACATCACCCCCACCAGTTTCCAACACTGCCCCCTCTCCAGTAACCAAACATCGATGTTCCTCTCGAGTATCCAAATCACCATTCCTTTCCAGTATCCAAATCATCACCGCCCTTCTCCAGTAACTAAATCACATAAATCCCAGTATCGAAACATCTTCGTCCCTCTCCAGTATCCAGATATCTCCGTATATCTCTAGTATCCAAATATCGCCGTCACTCTCCAGTATCCAAATCACCGCTTCTCTCCATTTTCCAAGTATCACTGTCCCTCTCTGCCATCTAAACATCACCATCCCCCTCCAGAATCCAAATCATTGCCAGACCCCTCTCCCACATCCCTTTCCAGTATCCAAACATCACCGCCCCTCCGGTATTCAAATCACCGTCCCTCTCCAGTATCCAGACATCTTCGTCCCTCTCCAGTATCCAGATATCTCCGTCCATGTCTAGTATCCAAATATCACCGCCCCTCTCCAGAATCTAAACATCACCCTCCCTCTCCAGTATCCAAATCACTGTCTCCATTTTCCAAACATTACCGCCCCTCTCTGTTATCTAAATATCACTATCCCTCTCCAGAATCCAAATCATTATCCCTCTTCAATATCCAAAGTACTACACCTCTCCAGTATCCAAAATCACCGCCCATCTCCAGTATCCAAACATCACCACCCCTCTCTGGTATCCAACTCACCTCTCCTCTCCGTTTTCCAAACACCACTGTCCCTCTCTGTTATCTAAACATCACCACCCCTCTCCAGAATCCAAATCATTGTCTCTTTTTAGTATCCAAAGTACTACCCCTCACCAGTATCCAAATCACCGTCCTTCTCCAGTATCCAAACATCAGTGTCGCTTGCCGTTGTCAAACATTACCGTCCCTCTCCAGTATCCAAATCACCATCATACTCCAGTATCCAAATCACTACTCTGCACCAATATCCAAATCATCGTTCAGCATCACCGTCCCTCTACAGTATCCAAATCACCATCCCTCTCCTGTATACAAACATCACTGTCCTTTCCAGTATCCAAATCACCGTCCCTCTCCAGTATTCAAACATCACCGTTCCTCGCCATTATCCAAACATTACAGTGCCTCTCCAGTATCCCAATCACCACCACACTCCAGTATCCAAATCACCACTCTGCACCAATATCCAAATCACAGTCCAACATCAGTGTCTCTCTACAGTATCGAAATCACCATCCCTCTCCTGTATCCAAACATCACTGCCCTCTCCAGTATCCAAATCACCGTCCCTCTCCAGTATTCAAACATCACCGTTCTTCGCTATTATCCAAACATTACAGCGCCTCTCCAGTATCCCAATCACCACCACACTCCAGTATCCAAACCACCGCTCTGCACCAATATCCAAATCACAGTCCAACATCAGTGTCTCTCTACAGATCCAAATCACCGTCCCTCTTCTGTATCCAAACATCACTGTATTCGAACACCAATATAACTCCAATATGCAAACTTCACCGTCCCTCTCCTGTTTCCAAACAAATAAGATTTGAACCAACTTTTTCGTGTTCATGCACCGTATAAAATGCGTTTTCGAAACCATCTTTACCAAACTCCCACATTTTCTTACTCCCAGCACCGCCTATACCCTAATTCAGCATCATACTCAAATAATTTAACATCATGCTAAAATAATATAGTATGATGCTAAATTAATTCGGCATCATGCTAAATTAATTCGGCATCATGCTATATTATTTAGGTATCATGCTATATTATTTTAGCATCATGCTTAATTCACTGATTTGTGATCCTGTTCGCACGTCATAAGTGTCAGTAGGAGTAATACTTATTCATTCATGGATCGAGTAATTCCGAATTATGTTGATGGTGTCCGATATTGATTGTGAAAGATTGTTCTACCCAAATCTACAACATAATATGCACACTATTGAAATTATGCTGCTATTGCCGAAACCTGGCCGATTTTGAATTTCATACTGAAGTAAATTCTAAAAAACAGGTTCCTTTTCAGAGATGAACTCAATTGTTTAACCCTTTACCCAACGTAACGGACAAAACCGGCCAAAACCGGCCAACGCTATTCACAAAAATCATTATATTTTAATTTTTTGTCTCAAAAACATAGGTTATGACCCCTCTTTGGAACGAGCTCAAATATTTCTGCCAAATGAGAAAAATATTTCTCTTATTATTTAAAGTGCGGGTATTTAAAATCAATTCAATGAATGGCCCGTTTAAATCTAGAATTGAATCCCACCTGCGGCAACCGCGTTGTGTCCTTGGGCAAGACACTTCACCCCGATTGCCTACATGGGGGCACGATGACGCTGTGTACTGAGGCGTACTGCACGTCCATGGTGCGCATGTCTTCAACCAATCTAACCCTGCCTGTGCTGCGGTGCAGAGTTCAGAGTTACGATGTTGGAGAGCTGACAGCTGCTCGTCGTTGCTCGGTGGTTCTCTCCGGGTACTCCGGCTTCCTCCACCCGTAAAACTGTCACGGTCACGATTAGAGATTGTGCATAAGTATGTGACCTTAAAACACCAATAAATAAACAATAAATAAATCTAGAATTACGTAGGTCACCAAACTTTGACTCACAACACACGCTTTGGAAGTGAAACAACCCCCAATCCCACCAGGGCAGACGTTGGCTGAAAGTGAGTTATGATGACAAACGATATTCACGGTTAAAACCTATACATCAATTTTCTCATCTATTTAATTAAAATATACAATTTCAAACGGAAATGCGGCATTCAATTTATTACTGTTTAAGTTGTACACGTTGCTGGGAACACATCAATCACTCACTTGTACTTGTGAAGTCAAGAGGTAGTAGAAACAGAAACCCCATAAATAGTTTGGGCAGCGTCAAGATAGCTGAGGATCATGAAATACAGTCGTAATCAGGCCGTAATCAGGACCGCGGGTGGTAAAAGTGTCAGTGATACTCCATAACAACTAACTAAAAATTGTGAGAAACCAAGGGGGGGAGCATCAAGAGATATCGTCGACGACGTTATTGTTTGATACTGTATTATACACAGGAAGAGGTGTGT
Source organism: Pictodentalium vernedei (assembly GCA_031216915.1). NCBI lineage: Eukaryota > Metazoa > Mollusca > Scaphopoda > Dentaliida > Dentaliidae > Pictodentalium > Pictodentalium vernedei. The sequence goes on from CM062289.1 coordinate 129,594,757, forward strand.
TAACTCTGAACCCAATGTAACGACCAAAACCGGAATGTGCTATTCACAAAAATCCCCATTAAAACCCTTTACCCAACGTAACGGCCAAAACCGGCCAGCGCTATTCTCAAAAATCGCCAATTAATTTTCATTATTTTTTTCATTTTTTGCCTCAAAAACATAGGTTATGACCCCTCATTGGAACGAGCTCGTCGAGCTCGTTCCAATGAGGGGTCATAACCTATGTTTTTGAGACAAAAAATGAAAAAAATAAGTTATTCAACAATTTTTTTTGCAAGTGTCGTCTGCTTTTCATGTTAGGTAAAGGGTTAAGGTTTCATTGTTTTTCATTTTTTGGCGCCAAAAACATAGATAATGATCACTCATTGCAACGAGCTCGTTGAGGAATCATAATCTATGTATTCGACGCAAGAAATGAAAAAAAAAATTAGTTATTCAAGAATTGTGTTTGCAAGTGTCGCCTGCCTTTCGTTTCAGCTAAAAGGGTTAATAGTATTATTGATATAAATATCTGTGCTGTGATGGAGTGTAATTAAAGCACAGTATATCAAACGGACGGCATTTTAAGCAAAAGTCAATGTGGGATTGATAGAATTTACCCAGTAGACTACACTTCAATTGTCGAATCTCGGCTCGTGCAGTTATCTTAGGCAGGGGGTAATAAACTAGGAATATATATAATTGTCGAATCTCGGCTCGTACTGTTAACTAAGGCACGGAGAAATAAACTAGGAATATAATTGTCGAATCTCGGCTCGTACAGTTAACTTAGGCAGGGAGTAATAAACTAGGAATATAATTGTCGAATCACGGCTCGTACAGTTAACTTAGGCAGGGAGTAATAAACTAGGAATGTTATTGTCGAATCACGGCTCGTACAGTTAACTTAGGCAGGGAGTAATAAACTAGGAATATAATTGTCGAATGACGGCTCGTACAGTTAACTTAGGTAGGGAGTAATAAACTATGAATATATCACAGTTCATCTCGCACAGAAAGTACAAATCAGCGGAAGTAGCATCTATAAATTTTCAACATGTTTTAGAACTTCCAAAGATATTCGTTTTCGCTTTTAGCCCTTTGAACTCTGGTGGTATCTTCCATGCCAGTTCAATGGCAGAAATTAGAAGAGTCCATATTCATTATTTGGGGTAGACCAATCAATATTTTCAACGTGCAGCCTCTGGGTTGCACGTTGAAAATATTGATTGGCCTACCTCACATGTTTACTGAACAGCCATCCTATTTAATAACGTTATGGCGTATCATGTTCCTGGCCGGAAAAGCGGCCGCTAGGGTTCAAAGGGTTTTTAAGCATTAGCACCTGCAGCATTAAAAACTCGTTGGCAATGAATAAAAAGTTCTACATAGTCATAAGGTACCCAAGATCAACATAACGTTCTACGAATTATGTTGCTTCCTTTCCATGATTGTGTTGATCGGGGAACATGACTCTACGAACTTTCGTGTACTTTATGCTAACAGTTGTTTCTCATTGGCAGTGTTTGGATATACGGGTTCAGATATATGGAACCCACTTCCTAGCTTTTGGAATCCAGCCAGTAACATTTATGAGAGATATTTTGGACTCAGTTGAGGGGATTAAAAGCCGAATTCCAGTGCTTTAAAAGTACGCCACCTGATTGACAGCAGTGACGCCCTTTCTTGAAATGCGCGGATAATTTCATAGTTATTACTTTTCGCCCTTCAAACCTGACAAGCCGCTTTTTTCCACCAGGATGATGATATGTCACACTTTCCATTTTTATAAAAGCTAATCGCTGCTCAGGAAATTGATGGGTGGACAAATCAATATTTTATAAAAACTAATCACAAGTCATTAAATTGTTGGGTGGCCCAATCAATATTTAAAAAAGGCTAATCACTCCTCAGTAAATTGTTGGGTAGATCAATCAATATTTTATAGAAGCTAATCACTGCTCAGTAAATTATTCGTTGGACCAATCAATATTTATTAAGCTAATCACTACTCAGTAAACTGTTGGGTGGACCAACCAATATTTTATAAAAGCCAAATCCCCACTCAGTAAAATTTGGGGTAGACCAATCGTTATTTTATGAAAGCTAATTACTATTTAGTAAATTGTTTGGTAGACCAATCAATATTTTAAAAAGGTAATAATTGCCCAATAAATTGTTGGGTAGACCAATCAGCATTTGATAAAAGCTAATCACTGCTCAATAAGTTGTTTGGTAGACCAATCAGCATTTTACGAAACCTAATCGCTGCTCATTAAATTGTTGGGTAAACCAATCAATATTTTAATGAAGCTAATCACTGCTCAGTATTTTACAAAAGCTAATAATTGATCAATAAATTGTCGGGTAGACCAATTAACATTTTATAAAGCTAATCAATGCTCAGTAAATTGTTAGGTCGATCAATCAGCATTTTACAAAAGCTAATCACTGCTCAATAAGTTGTTGGTTGGACCAATCAATATTTATTAATACTAATCACTGATCAGTAACAGTTTGTGTAGATCAATCAACATTTTATAAAAGCTAATCACTGCTCAGTACATTGTTGGGTCGATCAACCAGCATTATACAAAAGCTAATCACTACTCAGTAAGATCTTGGGTAGATCAATCAACATCTAATAAAAGCTAACCACTGCCCTGTAAATCGCTGGGTAGACCAATCAATATTTTATTAAAGCTAATCACCGCTCAGTAAATTGTTGGGTCGACCAATCAGTATTTTACAAAAGCTAATCACACAGTAAATTGCTTGGTAGACTAATCAATATTTTATAAAAGCTAATTACTGCTCAGTAAATTGTTTGGTAGACCAATCAGCATTTTATAGAGCTAAACGCTGCTCAGCATATTGTTGGACAGACAATCAACATTTTATGAAAGCTAAACACTGCTTAGTACATTGTTGGATAGACCAATCAACATTTTATAAAAGCTAATCACTGCTCAGTAAATTGTTGGGTAGACCAATCAACATTTTATAAACGCTAATCACTGCCCAGTAAATTGTTGGGTAGGCCAATCAATGTTTTATAAAAGCTAACCACTATTAAGTAAATTGTTGGGTAGACATTCAATATTTTATAAAAGCTAATCACTACTCAATAAATTGTTGGGTAGACCAATCAACATTTTATAAAAGCTAATCACTGCTCGGTAAATTGTTGGGGGGACCAGCAGTAGTTTTCGGCATGCTTTGTAAAAGGAATTCATTAATATTATGCTGCCGAAGTTTGTTGGTGATATTTATCTGAATCAAACTTAACTTGTGTTGGGTAGACAATCAATATTTTATAAAAGCTAATCACTACTCAGTAAATTGTTGGGTAGACCAATCAACATTTTATAAAAGCTAATCACTACTCAGTAAATTGTTGGGTAGATCAGCAGAAGTTTTCGGCATGCTTTGCAAACGGCATTCGTTAAAATTATTCTGTCGAAGTTTATTGTTGACATTTATCTGAATCAAACTTAACTTGTGTTTGAATTCTGTTTAATCGGCATATAATGTTATAAAAAGACACCGAACTTGGTCAAGCATGTGATGAAAAATTATCACCCTCCTGGACAATTTCATCTTGGTCGTTAATTACGTCATTCACCTAAGTTGACATGACTTCTAGCGACCTTCAGGCTATAAAAAGTGTTTTGATTCTCTAGGCAATCCCCCATTGAATTTGCTCCCCCCACCCCACCCCCAATGGATATTTTATTGCCTTTAAGTGTCTTCCAATATTAGTTCCAACTCAGGGAGACCTGAAACTCTTTACATTTTTTGTCTAATGCATATTTATTTAGTTAGTTGTGTCTCCAATTTGTTTGCCTTGTTACAATTTATGGGAGAGTGCCTGTAGGCACTCCCTCATAAATTTTAACGAGGCAAATCTCCATAGATTAAATAATTTTACATCATAGATAACATGAAGAACATCGAAAGAATATGAAGCCTTTGAATTGCAGTACCTACAGTTTATTTTTAGAAGAATGTTTTATTTTTCAACATAAAAATGAATATAAAAACCATATCTAAAAATGTGTTGTCGTCATGAGAAATTCTCAACTCCATAAACGTCTGACTTTCATGACTTTTAGTGTGCTGTAGCCTACAAAAAATAGTGGACAGGTGCTTTTTGTTTCTCGAGATACCACCGCGTTGACGTTTCAAATTTCAGCATCCTCGCACAACCATTTACGGTCATTCAAAACTGATCCATCCGATTTTATTTTTTGTCACTTAGACCCTCGATTGGAAGGAGTCGAATTTTAACCCTTCACCCAACGTAACGGCCAAAACCGGCCAGCGCCATTCTCAAAAATTGCCAATTAATTTTTCATTATTTTTTCATTTTTTGTCTCAAAAACATAGGTTATGACATTCGTTGGAACGAGCTCATTTTCACTAAGCTTCGTATCAGCAATCATAAGTTAGCTATCGAAAAAGGGCGACATTATCAACCGCCGAAGCCTGTTATCGACAGGATATGTACTCACTGTGAAGCAAACCCCGGGAAAATAGAAAACGATTACCATTTTCTTATGGAATGCACACATTATTCAGAGCTTCGATCAGAACTATTTGTTCTGATGAACAGTAAGATTGACGGTTTTATTGATCTGAGTATATTTGAGAAATTCAAATTAATATTTGAAAATAGAACCTCCAGTTTATGCCATAAAATCTGCAGCGTGATCCGCGATTTTTTCGCCAGACGATTATGATATGTTTAGTGATGTGTATTGGAAATTCTAGTTCACATCTCCACGATCTTTTTCGTATCAAATTAATAAAAATATAGTACTTTGATCATGGAAAATTGGTGGATGAAATTGTAATATTTTGAGTACTACTTTTGTTCATGTTACTTGTAGATTATCGCATACTGTCCTGTATAGGATGTTTATGCTATTAAATGTTATGTTATGTTATGTTATGTTATGTAACCTATGTTTTTGAGACAACAAATGAAAAAAATTAGTTATGCAAGAATTTTTTTTTTTTGCAAGTGTCGTCTGCTTTTCATGTTAGGTAAAGGGTCAACTATAATCCAGATTGACAAATATTCAAACTATATCGCCATGTCTTGTCAATACGAGGTAACTTTGATGAAATGCAACAACAGATTTAGTCTCAAACAAGAGCATATCATGAGCCATTATCAATACTCTGGAAGTGTTTACCTCTGCGTCGTCTGCTTTTCATGTTAGGTAAAGGGTTAAGTTTGTTTCTTTTCATTTCTAGTCCATTTTTAAGCTTATCTTTCTGAAATTTTGGCCATATAATCTACAATAAAAACCATATTTAAAAATGTGCTTCCGTACAAGAAAATTCCAAACCGAACGGGGCGGTGACATCTGGAGGATAGCGTTCGGTCAAAAATTAGATTGTGTCGATTTTGTTTTAAATTTTAGTACGTTTTTACGTAGCTTCAAAGTTTATCCTATTTTTGACGTATTTCTTTAAAAACGCAATCTTGTGATTCGCATAATTCCAAATTTATAAAACATATAGCTACGAGAGGCATACACTGTTTTCTGGTTATTTGGAATTGTTAAATGTTATATTTCTCATTTCAGATTTACACATCCGACCTGAGCGATGCCAATTTTACGTTTATTCTATATACATTTTTATTTTCAACCCCATTTTCAGCTTCAGCCTTCCAGAATGTTTGGAATATAAACTTCACCAAAAAAAAAAAAAAAAGAACAATATCCAAATATATGTTTCTGTCCAAGCAATTTCTCAACCGTTATAGCCGAACACTGAGGTGACGTCAGAGGGGTGGGGAGAGTTATATGGTCAAAACTTAAAAGGCGTCGGATTTTTTTTTAAACTGCAGTATGTTTAGAGATGGTGGTTTGGAACAAACTGAAGGTCGCTCCTGTTAGAGTTGTGGTTTGGGACACATTGAAGATCGCTCTGGTTAGAGTGATGGTTTGGGACACACCGAGGGTCACTGTCACTCTGGCAAGAATGGTTGTTTACAACACATTGAAAGTCGCATCGGTAATAGACGTGGTTTGGGACGCTTGGAAGGTCGCCCCGGTAAGGGTTGTGGTTTGAGACACTTTGAAGGTCGATCCGATGAGAGTGGCGGTTTGGGATACATTGAAACACGCTCTGCTAATAGAGGTGATTTGGGACACACTGATGGTCCCTCCCGTCAGAAAGGTGGTTCGGAACACATTTAAGGTCATTCCGGTAAGAGACGGGTGGTTTGGGATACCTAAAAGATCGCTCGAGTAAGAGAGGTTATTTGGGACAAACTGATGGTCGATCCTGTAAAACTGGTGGTCGATTTCTTGAGTCCTGTAAAATTTTGGCAATCTTCTTGACTAAACAATTCCCCCAGTGAGGAATGCGGTAATATTCCATTCGTAATATCTTTGACAGATACAGAGAATATGCAAATTAAATCGATAAGTTATCCATTAAAGCGAATTTCGAGAAGGCTTTTTGTGTACCAAGTAGTTTTTGATCGCACAATTCACGTCCAATATTGGGTGCATACGCTGAAGATTTGTTCAGCCGTGTTAGAGCTCTTTGTATACTTTTTAACCTCACAGGCATACGTTATGTAAACTGGCCGATCGATTTTGTTTAAGAACCTATAATTTGTAACAACAAATGTCTTCAGTACTTGCTGAAAAAAGAAATAGGAACACTTCGGTGTCGCCTTGAGGGTCGATAATAATGTAAAATATTCCCAATTAGTTGAAGAATGCGTTTCCTGGATTATATCAATGTATTGATGGGCTGGTCATAATATTGAAACAGCCATAAGCCGTAAAAGCTATTCTTTGACATCAATTTACCCTACTTCTACAATGGCCCACTAACTGCCGTAACGCATATTCTTTGAATTAATCCTTTACCTAACATAATTGAACAAAAACGGTCAGAAAATTAACCTGAATAAGCATACCACAGACTGGTTCTGATGATATCCATATTTGTATGGTTTTATTGAAAAATTGTGAAATTTGTTTTCGAAAAATGTGAAATTTAATTTATTTTCTGAAAATACTGTGTTAGGTAAAGGGTTAAAGTTACACTCCGTATACAATGGGGTCACTTGCTGCCTCAACGTGTATTCGTTGAAACGAACTTATCCTTCGTCCACAGTGACCCAGTTAGCTGGTGTAACAAATATTCTTTGAAATAAATCTACCCTTCGTCTACAGTGGCGTGGTTAGCTGATGTAACAGATATTATTTGAAATAAGTCTACTCTTCGTCTACAGTGGCGCTGTTGTAACAGATATTATTTGAAATATATTTATCATTCGTAGTGACGAATAAGCCCTATTATTTATACAGGTCTTTGGATATGTGTACAGCCATACTGTATAACATGGTAATAGTCCTTCGATTTCAGTAATATTGCCCTCGGCGTTCCTTGCTAAGCTGTATAACATGGTAATAGTCCCTCGATTTCAGTAATATCGCCCTCGGCGTTTCTTGCCAAGCTGTATAACATGGTAATAGTCCCTCGATTTCAGTAATATCACCCTCGGCGTTCCCTACCAAGCTGTATAACATGGTAATAGTCCCTCGATTTCAGTAATATCGCCCTCGGCGTTCCTTGCCAAATTGTATAACATGGTAATAGTCCCTCGATTTCAGTAATATCGCCCTGGGTTTTCGTTACCAAGCTGTATAACATGGTAACAGTCCCTCAATTTCAGTAATATCACCCTCGGCGTTCCCTACCAAGCTGTATAACATGGTAACAGTCCCTCGATTTCAGTAATATCGCCCTCGGCGTTCCTTACCAAGCTGTATAACATGGTAATAGTCCCTCCATTTCAGTAATATCGTCCTGGGTTTTCCTTACCATGCTGTATAACATGGTAACAGTCCCTCAATTTTAGTAATGTCACTCACGGCATTCCTTACAAAGCTGTATAATATGTAAATAGTCTCCCGATTTTAGTAATATCACCTTTAGGTTTCCTTACCACGCTGTATAGCATACCAATAGCCCCTCGATTTTAGCAATGTTGATCTCTGTTTTCCTTACCACGCTGTATAATATGGTAATAGTCCTTCGATTTTAGTTATGTCTCCCTTGGTTTTCCTTACAGAGCAGTATAATATGGTAATAGTCCCTCGATTTAGTAATGTAACCCTCGGTTTTCCTTACCATGCTGTATAGCATAGTAATAGTCACTCTACTTAGTAATGCCACCTTCGACTTCTCTTACCATGCCATAAAATATGGTAATGGTCCCTCGATGTTTAGTAAAATCGCCCTCGGTTTTACTTACCACGCTGTATAATATGGTAATAGTTCATCAGTTTCCTAATGTTGATCTCGCCTTTCCCTAGATTCAGTAAAGTTGCTCTTCGCTTTTCTTAACACGTTGTATAACATGGTAATATTTCCTCGATTTAGTAACGTTGCTCTTGGCTTTCCTTACCACACTGTATAACATGGTAATAGCTCCTTGATTTTAGTTCTGCCACCCACGTCTTTCCTTACCACACTGTATAACATGCCAATAGTCACTCGATTCAACTGCGTAATAACACCCCGGCTTCCCTTTCCATACTGTATAACATGGTAATAATTCCCCAGTTTTGTAATGTTGATCTCAGCATTCCTGAACACGTTGTATAACATGGTAATAGTTCCTCGATATTAGTACTGTCATCTACGGTTCTCCTTATCATACTGTATAACATGGTAAGAGACCCTCGATTTTAGTAACGTCACTCCCAGCTTTCCATATCACGCTCTATAACATCATAGTCCCTCGATTTCGAAATGTCACCCTTGGCTTTTCTTCCCATACAGTATAACATGATAACAGCCCCGAGATTTGGTAATGTCGGCTTTCCTTACTGCGCCCTATAACATGATAACCGTCTCTGATTTAGTAATGTCACCCCCGGATTTCCTTACCACGCTGTATAACATGGTAATAGTCCCTCGAGTTTAGCAACGTTGCTCTTGGCTTTCCTTAACACGTTGTATAACCCGGTAATATTTCCTCGATTTTAGTAACGTTGATCTTGGCTTTCCTTTCCACGCTGTATAACATGGTAATAGTTCCTTGATTTTAGTACTTTCACCCTCGGCTTTCCTTCCCATACTGTATAACATGGTAATAGTCCCTCGATTTTAGTAACGTCACTCTCAGCTTTCCTTATCATGCTATATAACATAATAGTCCTTCGATTTAGATATCGTTCCCGGAGTTCCAATGTGTTCTATGTGCCTGTAGGCTGCCAGTAGGCACATAGAACCCATTGGAACTCAGGGGACGAAATGTCACGCTTGGCTTTCCTCCACATACTGCATAACATAGTAATAGTCCCGCGATTTGGCATTGTAACCCTCTGCTTTCCTTACCACGCTGTATAACATGATAATAGGCCACTGATTTATTAATGTCACCAACAGTTTTCCTTACCACACTACATAACATGATAATAATCCCACTATTTTGGTACTGTTGCTCTCGGCTTTCCTTACCACGCTGTATAACATGATAATAGTTTGTCGATTTTGGTAATGTGGCTCTCGGCTTCCCTTACCAAACATTTAAATTTACTTGGAAAATTTCAGTATTACCATTTGTATAATCGGAGAACCAGCAAACCTTTAATCGTGGTATTTATTGTGACAGAATTTATTTCTGAATTTGAAAGCTCTCCTAGTTTGACCCTTTAAGAATCTCTTAAATTTAAAAGGAAGATTTATTCCAACTTGCTCAATAAATTCTCTACCACTCTTGGCTGAACAAACATAAACTTAAACAGCTCATTGTTAACCCTTTACCAAACGTAACGGCCAAAGCCGGCCAGCGCTAATCACAAAATTCGCCAATTAATTTTCATTATTTTTTCATTTATTGTCTCAAAAACATAGGTTATAACCCCTCGTTGGAATGAGCTCGTCGAGATCGTTCCAATGAAGGGTCATAGCCTATGTTTTTGATGAAAAAAATGAAAAAAATTAGTTATTCATGAATTTGTTTTTGCAAGTGTCGTCTTCTTTTCATGTTAGGTAAAGGGTTAATCATTATATTGAATAAGGTATTTTGCCACTGGGGTTACCACCATCTTCTGATTTACAAGAAAAGGCCCAAAAATTCTATTCCGCTCTATCTTCTGAGCAAAGCAGTAAATATGACACTGTTAAAGTGGGCTGTACTTAATGCTTTTGAACTTGTTGCAGAGGCCTATAGTCAAAAATTCAGAAATGATTGTAAAACTGAAAATCAGACTCATGTGGAATTTATCAGAGAAAAACAAACTTTATTTGTCAGGTGGTGCCATTCTAAAGAATTAGAGAATGATTTCTTAAAATCAAAGGAAATGTTAACTGAAGAGTTTAAAGGAAAGATACTTTCGGATATAAAGGCCCACCTGGACAAACAAAAAGTGGAACCCTTAAACAAAGCAGGAGTGTTAGCAGATGACTATGCCTTAACTTATAAAATGACTCGTAGCTCCTCAAATTTTTAGCCCTTTGTAAAGTGGATCTGGACCACATTCAGATAAAAGTCACCCTTCCAATCCAACAAACTTTTCACAGCCCAAATGTAATAAGAAATCTAATGAGAACAAGAAAATAGTGCAGTGCGAAGCATTACATATTCACCCTTCTGCAATGTCAATATGGGCAATACAAAAATTATTCAACTTTCTGCTGCCATTCAACAAAACTCATTCCCATGGACAACAAACAAAGCAAAAACTTCACACGGACAGTGAGACTATACGCAACCGGGTACCAACCCCCCCCCCCCCCCCCCCCAGTGGGGATGCCAGCCGTGTAAAACGACGGTATGATGAACATGACACCCTGTGTTCAGTCTTGACACAAAATGATTGTGCTCTCCTTAAATCCAGCTCACATCACCAAGTAACAACGCCCCCCCCCCCCCCCACGGGGCCGGGCTTATAGGGATGGGCTACCATGGCACCGCTCGCTGTCATCTCGCACCGCTGTTAGATGACCGCACCCGAAGCTTGAGGATGAACCTAGAGGCTACTATGTCCCCCCCCCCCCCCCCCCAAGCAATCGGCCAACAACGACATAAGACATAAGACATCCTCGCGAAAGCATTATCGAGCTGACGCCCATTAACTCTTAGCGCTCGGACCAATACCCCCACAATAATTACCAGCAGATTATCAGTGTTTCCAGAACAAATAGCCACCAAGGCTGCAGCTTCATTCACCTTTTTTAATAGCATCCAGTGAAAATAACATCACCATACAAAGTCGCTACACATCCCGACTCTCACTTTCACGACTGCCTTACTAAGGTCGCCGTCACCATTAAATCTGGCCAGCGGGGATTACACGTTGGCACACTTAACGACTTCTACTCCCATGCGTCCGATTTTGTAACATTACCACTGAAATACAACAGATTTCTATATTTGTTTGTTTGATAAAGCCGAATGGGCAGACATCTTGGTCACACTTTGCGGAAGCTAATTCCGGATACCTACACTAGGAGTTCTCTTCCACTATATCACTCCAAGTGACCATATATACTTTATCTCCACAATGGAGACGTTGCACCTCTGAACGCAATCTAGACTCAGACATCTGCTAAATACAACCCGACACCTCTTCCAGCAAGCAGCAACGAGTAACTGTCAGACTCCCCAACGAACCAACTCCGCACAAGCATTGGTTGAAGACATGTGCACCATCAACGTGCAGTCCTCCTTACTACACAGCGTCATCCTGCTGAGCCACCGCGCTCCCGACTCACTCGGGTCTCCACGCGTCTTTATTCAGTACTTGAACCATCAGTGTACAGACTGATTTTATCTCACCATCAACCAATCCTTGGCTCGCCAGTAACAGGATGTGGACGGAAGAGGATGGTTGGGTGCCGTCCAATGTCCACCTGCGTTTTTACCAAATTCGACTGGCTATGTGACCACAATTTCTATAAACTTGTCGCATTGTTCACGAGTGTGTACCAGTAATTATCAAATCAGTTACCTGTTACCAGTGATTGGAAAGCTACCCGCACTGACTTGTCACACATTGCTCCTCTACCCCCCCCCCCCCGGGGGGGGGGGGGGGAGACTAATTCACACTGAGTGAAATTTATAACACTAACACACCTACTATAATGCCTCCCGCGTCAATAAGAGTGTTTGTACCACCACACCCCCCACCCCCACCCACGCGACATTGTTCGTACAAAGATACCAAAACAAACAGAAGTGCACACTACAGTACATGGTTCACTACATACGAATCGATAACGTCCTGGGACATGTCGACACCATGGCAATACTATTTTCGCTGCCCACACTCCAGAGCCACGCCCACACAAGTAGAACCCTCCAATCTGGCACTATCGATATATGTACACACTGGAAGCTTGAGGGCGAACTCGGTTGCTGTTATGTCCTTTTCTTAACACCAGTACCAATATACAGTTTCTTTCCTCTTGTTCCGACACAATAAGTCCCGGGACGTACCAAAACATCTAACCGGCCTCACGGGATATATCTGATCACCCCTGTAACCTCACCAAATAAACCGCTGCCAGTACAAAATGAGCGATTCACACTTCCATGTATATCAAGGGGAAACGATTCCTTTGACTGAAAGTGGTCGTGGTTGCAGTTCGACCCACGCTATCTAAACACTCCACACGGAAGTTTCTGTATGGCAATACCACCCCCCCCCCCCCCCCCACACACACACACGCGGAGGCATAGGCGTGTCACAAAGTTCGGCACGAAAGCGGACATAACAGTAAATGGACCACCAACGCACGGACTGACATTGTCCTCCAACGTATCAACAGTGAAGTAGCTAGAGGGTCTTCAACAGGGGGGTGGGGTGGGGTGGTGGTCAGTTAGATTTCTAACTGGGGTGGGGTCTCTGCACGACATGCCGTAGACATATCCCGAGGGCCACCGGCTCGAGTTGGGGAGAGTTCAATAAGAGGTATCCCCCCCTCTCTATGGTGGAGGTTCGGAGAGCCTCCCCCGAGGGGAATTTTTTTTATTTTTGATCCTCTGAGATTGATTCAGAGGTCCTCTTCTGGCTTAAATTTAGTCATTTTATCCACAAGAAAGATGCATATCCCCAAGGTAGGTCCACAGAATAGATTGATGGATCTGGAGAAGAAGATTTTGAGCACTAAGTTAAAATTTGGGCTCTCAGAGGAAACACAAATATCAACCCAGGGACTTGATTTGAACAAACTGAATCTGGCCCCTCAAAGTAATTTGTATACCAAAATGTCAACCGATTCTGACAGATATATCTCAAGAAGCAGATTTTTTAAAGATTATTCCTCATACTAGACTTGATTTGAATACACCTGAATCCGACCCCGTAAGGATGCCGTTTTCCTCATATCAAAATATTCTGACCAGTGGTTCCGGAGAAGAAGATTTTTTAAAGATTATTCCACTTGTTGGACTAAGTTAAAATTAGGACACCAATAGGAAACCCAAATATCAACCCAGGAACTTGGTTTTTACAAACTTGAATCTGACTCCCCTAAGGATGGTGTATACCGTATATCAAAAGATTCTGATTGGGGGTCCACGAGAAAAAGAGTTTTAAAGAGTATTCCCTATTTTGCAGCAAGTTAAAATTCGGGCTCCCACAGAAAGCCCAAATATTATCCGAAGGAATAAATTTGAACACACTTTCATAAGACATCTGTAAGAATACTGTATAACATATATCAAAACATTCTGGCAAGGGATTCGAAAGAAGAATATTTTTAAAGATTATTCCTCATGTTGGACTAAGTTAAAAATCGAGCACCAATGAGGAGCCCAAATATTAACCCAGGGACTTCATTTGAACAAACTTGAATCAGGGAAGAAAATTCTTTAAAGAGTACTTGTGGCACCAAGGTAAAATTTGGGCTTGTGAGCCTAAATATGAACCGACGGCTGAGTTTTAACAAACTTGTGACTGACCCTTGTGGTTGATGTATATCAAATATCAAAAGATTCTAACTATGGGTTCTGTAGAAAAAGACTTTTAAAGATAATTCCTCACATTGGACTTAGTTGAAATTCATTTCATTCCAACAGAGGGCCCAAATATTAACCCATGGACTTGGTTTGACGAAACTTCGATCAAAAGATTCTGACTGGTGGCACCGAAGAAGAAGATTTTTAAAGATTATTCCTCATATGGCACTACTTTAAAATTCGGGCCCCCATAGAGGACCCAAATATTAACCGAGGAACTTATTTGAATAAACTCCGACAAGAGGTGACCCTGGATTTCGAAAGTGTCGTTAAACTCCAATAAATAAATAGATAATTTGAATCCACTTGAATCTGTCCCCGGTAACGATGTTGTATGTCAAAGGATTTCTGACTGGTGGGTCTGGAGAACAAGATTCGTTAAATAGTATCGTACTTCTCGTTAAATAGTATCGGCCTGAAATGAGCCCAAATATAACCGCGCGCTAATTCTTAACAAACATGTATTATCCAAAGATTATGATCGGCAGTTCTGGAGAAGGAGATTTTTAATTTTTTTGCAAATATGGTGACTCAGCATTTTTTCGACCCCCCCCCCCCCCCCCCCACCCCCACACTTTATAGTGCACTATGACACAACCGATGGCATTTTTACCAGTCCACTGTACTGCTCCTAAGGATTCGTCATACCACATAACGTATCTCTGTTCGGTGCGGTTTGGGAAATATGGGCGTTTGACTAATTTTTAGTTTTAAACTCTTGGTATTCCCACGGAGGAGCAGGGATTTTCCCCATGAATCAAGAACTTATGGCTCCATAATACCACATACCAAATTTGGTTCAAATCGGCTCATCGGTTCAAAAAATAAAAATTTCGAGCGGAACTATAAATCTTGCCCCTTTCATTACAGACCGATATATTGCTCTGCGAACTCCATTTGAACAACATGATTCTACACCTGAAAAGGAAGCTCAGTACCAAATACCAAGTCATTGTACTGATCGGTTAACGAGAAGAAGATTTGTTTGTATGGGATGGAGCAAGTTGATTTCAACAAAATAAAAATGCAATGTCAGAACGAACAATCACATCACATCTAATAGAAATTGGTCGTGCGGTTTTGAGGGAGAAGTCGCGAACGCCATATTCACGGACGACAGACGGCGTACGACGGGCGATGAGTGATCACAATAGCTGACAATGACTTTCAGTCAGGTGAGCTAAAAGCTCACAAGCTTAAACTGTATAAGGTATATGTCAAACCAAATGGCGATAAACAATTGAAAGAACTGTAAATAGAAGAGCGTTTCCCAGCTTCACAGCTGACAACATGACAATAACAGATGTCCTGGGAAAACAAAGAACATGTCGTTTACTCAAATATGATTACAGACTACAGGCATATTTTGATACACACGCATCGACATTAGAGTATGGTTTACACGGTTGCGTGTAAGTAACCGTGTTCATGCGATTGAACACGGTCGCCATGTACGACCTCGTGTCCCGGTCGAAGAAAGGCCGGTGTTTGGGTATAATATGGGCGGTATTGCGAGTGCGTCGCATTTCTGATGGACTGTCCAGTTTATTCACACTCGACAAATGAACTGCTTGTTCTTATGTCAAATAAAAATGGAGAGTTCAGCAGTGTGAAAAGTCGGTTCAATGTGATTTTAATCTGCAATAAAGTCCGCGGCTTCTTTAAAAGAAGGTAGTCTGTACTGATGGCAGTACATTCTAATGCGACACGATACACCATATTACAACAGGCTTGTTTTATTCTTCAAGAAGGGGGCGCGGTGGCTCAGTTGGTAGAGGTGCAGGCTGCAAGCCGAGAGGTCCTCGGTTCGAATCCCACCTGCGGCAACCGCGTTGTGTCCTTGGGCAAGACACTTCACCCCGATTGTCTACATGGGGGCACGATGACGCTGTGTACTGAGGCGTACTGCACGTCGATGGTGCGCATGTCTTCAACCAATCTAACCCTGCCTGTGCTGCGGTGCAGAGTTCAGAGTTACGATGTTGGAGAGCTGACAGCTGCTCGTCGTTGCTCGGTGGTTCTCTCCGGGTACTCCGGCTTCCTCCACCCGTAAAACTGTCACGGTCACGATTCGCCATTGTGCATAAGTATGTGACCTTAAACACCAATAAATAAATAAATAAATAATTCTTCAAGAAAACTTTCCTCTTGGTTACAATGATAATATACTTCCGGTTACGTGGTCTAATGTTGTATTAGCGCATGTAGCACCCTGCTTCCATTGGGGGGGGGGGGGGGGGGCGTCAGATTGCTAAAAAGGCTTTCAATCTATACAAGTCAGTTCGTTCCGTTACTATCTGCAAATTGCAAACTAAATACAAAAATAAAAGCTTTTACTCTCAGACGTAAGGATATCGTATTTTATGGTGCAAAATTCCGGATTTCCTCGAATGGGGTCAACCTTGGTCACCCCATTTCATTCCCCCACAGTCCCCATTCAGTAACCAGTATTTAGCGTTTTAGATAATTTTCAAACGGTGTTAGCCCTGGTCGTCTCGTTTCGAGAATACTTGGAAGTTCTTCACATGAGAAAAAAATATGGATGTACCCCACCTCTCGTATCGTTACTAGTGGTGTTCTACGGAGAGTGACTGCATCTTTAGTAGAATGCCAGTACAGAGGCGGGGGCCTTGAGGTGGACTTTGAAACTTGAAAGCTTATAATCGTAGAGAACAAAAGTCGTTTTTGTCAGAAAAGACCCGGACATCCCCCGCCACAATCGCGTACCTCTGATTAATTTCATCGACGATCCTCTGTTTGTGTTGACATCTGGAGCGGACCAACATTATAATAATAATCTTGAAGTCGCTGCTATGAATTGGACCGAAACAAATCAAATGTCATATGCTGTTAATTTTGTATTATTTTAAGAATGTTTGTATAGAATATTTATACACTTACGTTGTTTGACAGTGATCAACCATGTTTGACAGTGATCATCGATGTTTTGAATCAAATAGACTTTGAGTGGCAACTGAATCAAGTAAACCATTGATGGCGACTGAATCCAACTAAAAATTCAAGGCAACTGAATCGAATAGGAAAAGGGGTATACAAGCGACACAATCTCCGTGATTTTAACTGGCAAGTGGCACAGATCGACGCCCGTTTCAATTTAATACATATTTGCCGAGACATCCAAGACACGACAGTAAATTCTCTGGAAAGGTTTTTTCCGGAGGCCGTCCGTCTAGGTGGGCGCCTGTATCTTCATCCCGGTTAGGCATGCTCACAAAGCACTTTTCGAAATGACCCAATTTTTCATGCTAGAACGCCATCTAAATGTGAGGTGCGATGGCGAAGAAAATGTTCTTCTCTTCTTTAGGTGAGTGGTCAGGATTATGAACAAAAAAAGCAAACCACCGTGAGTTCAGGATGGAAATATTATGGTTCCTACCCAACCCTTCCTTGTCCTCGTATTAAAAAGAAATCTAAAATGCCACCCGCCCCCACCCCGCCCCTAAAATTTAACTCTATAATGCATTGATGACATGACTCGGGGTGGGTTGGGAACCCAACGACACAATTATTTTTTAACTCCATTTTCACACAAGACCAGGTTGCACTGTTTTATGCATGTTAACACTTCAGATATCGACAACCTGGGGTAGTGGATGTCCATGTGTTCTCACGGATAATATCGCAGTGGCGATGGAGCCAGGGGGAATAGGGAGCACGTGCCCCTCCACTTTTTTCCACACAAAATGTTTCGCAGTTACACGATGAGTTAAACTGGGCGCATGCAAACGTGTCAATATACAGGTATTCCTGAAACATTATTTGCAAATCTAAACAATATTTAGCCAAAGAATCCCACTTTCGGTCGCTTTGGTCCGCTTCTTCTACTTCATCTAGCTTCCAACCCGCAGACTGGCCTTCGGGTTGGAAGATGGTTGAAGTAGAAGAAACAGACAGGACAGTGACCACACAGCGGCATATTCATCTAAACGAGAGACTATAGCGAGTCATGGTACATTTACCGATATACGATTGTAACCTTTTCACACTGGGTCGAACCATGGTAGCATTGTAAATTTGTGCCCCTCCACTTTTATCGCGCTTCCACTGCCCCTGTAAAATCGTACCCCATGCATAAGGTTATTGCTCCTGCAAAGAAGTCACCAGGGAGCCAAATTAACCATTCATTTACCAAATTCCCCCTGGAAAGGCCCTCCTAGAATACTCCATATCGGGCACACACCCTCCAACTCGCCGCAACGGGAGCCCGGTGGAGCTTTCATGGCTGATGGTTGAAATGGGGCGCCCCTCCCAACAACTCAAACTCATGGAGCTTCCACTGATAATCGACATATCTGTCACTGATAATCGACGTGTTGTTTGACGTTTCGTCTATGGCCTATAAGATGGGAGACGGAATTAACGTTCATCAAAGTTCAACGTCATAGCGTTAACGGGAACTCTGGATTTCCATTCCGTAGGCACTCAACTAAAGTCATTTCCGCAATGAAGAAGAACATATCTTTAATGCGGCCGTTGGGTTTCAAAGACTACGCCACAGTGGGAACATCAATCTCAAAAACTGAACTGGAAGAGAAACACGGGATTGGATATGTTAAATGTGATAGAATATCTCAGACAAATCTATCTGAAATTCTTGATCTTAAGGAAGCTCAAACATTCGTACAGGAGCTTCTAAGTGAAATTGCATTTCTTCGAAAAGATCTAGTTGTTTCAGCAAATGCCATGAAAAAGGGATATGACGAGCGGATAGAGGAAACTGCCACAAGACTTTATGGAATCTTAGTCGAAAGAGAGGAAGAGATAAAACGAATTCATTATGAAAAAATAAAAAGTCTGACGCACACTTTTCGCCAAGAGTTGGCCGATGCAATAGTAAAATTGTCGGTGGACTTTCAGAAGAATATTGATTTCAATATATCAAAAGTTCGAGCAAAAAGAGTTACTGATAAAACTCAGAAGTACAAACTTTTACAAGCGATCGTACATAGGGATGAATGCATTATACATGCATTGAAAACACAACTGAAGCGCCTGCACGAAAAATTCATGTTCGACAACAACGATGATGATAACGAACTTCTTAATGAGGTAGCGTACTAAATTAGAATGGCATATGGTTCTGCGGATCAGACTTGTCGGGGTGGGGGTGGGGGATAGCGAAACAGACAAGGTGATCGCTTACAAAGGGTTCCGCAATACCAAGAGAGGTGTGCAGATTGAGATCGATCTCTATCGGGGGGGGGGGGGGGGGAGGAGGGAGGGGTCAGTAAAAAAAACCCCGAGGACAGGAGGAACAGGAACACAGAACGACAGGTGGCGACCCAAGGATTCCGAACTTTGGCAACAAATACACCCTTTATCCCCGATACGGTGGCGATAATTTTTCTTTTTTTGTCTTTCTAAAGTGTTGGGCAGGGAGAGAGAGGAGGGGCGAATTCCAGCAACTTGCTTCCGTTGGGGACTTTTTTATATTTAAAGCACACAACTTTGATTAGGACATTGTTCTATTATCAAACATCGAAAATAGGTAATTTTTTAAAGACAGTCAATGATTTCCACAAACTGGAGGGGGCACGGGTCAAATATCATCCACTTTCGAAAGGGTGTTGAATTGTGGGACTACAAACCCGAAAGGCGCAGACCTCATGGGCAGAAACATAGCATAAATTTCAACTTTAAGCACCATAGGGGGGGGGGGGGGGGAGGGCTCAGCGCTTACGGCATTGGACTTCAAACCGAAAAGTCGACGGTTCAATCCCCACCAGAGGTAACTGCGTTGTGTCCTTGTGCAATGTACTTAATCCCGATTGCCCACGTCGGGGCACGGTGGTGCCGTGTACTAAGGTATACAGCACGTCGAGGATGCACTTCCCGTCAACCAATGCTAACCTTGCTTGTGTGGAGTTAGTACGTTGGGGAGTCTGACAGTTGCTCGCCGTTGCTATGTGGTTCTCTCCGGGCACTCCGTAAAACTCCGACACGAGGTGACCCTGGCTGTCGAAAGTGACGTTAAACCCAATAAATAAACACCCTAAGGAAAGAGCTGGGGAAGGCATCCCACTCTAGCAATAGAATTATAAAAATCTAACTTTTGTATTAATAATGCGTTCTTCGTGATTGTAGACAAAACTGTTGAGAACAGAACATGGATTTTTATCAAAAGTATATGTATGAATATTTATTTATTTATTATTTACTTATTGGGGTTTAACTACACTTCCAACACCCAGGGTCATATCGTTTCATCTTTACGGGTGAATGAAGCCGTGAGAACCACCGAGCAACGACGAGTAACTGTTGGAGCCCCGACTTGATAACTCCACACAAATAGTATTAGCATCGGTTGAGTGCATGCATATGTTCCGTCAACGTGCAGCGCGAGTGTTACAAACATCCTTCCAGATGATAAATTTTACAGTTTAAAAAATGTGAATGCACCAAGAGCAGGTTTGGCATTCTTAAAAATGCACGAGGGCTAAAAATCGTTCCCCTCGCGTGGACTAAGGTAGCGATTAGCTCTCCCCAAGCTCACAAAGGCTGAAAGTGGCAAAATGGACTTTTACTGTTAATGAATTCTGCCTAGTGTACTTTGTACATTTTATTTGGTGCTGCTAACAAGGTAGTCTCTTTGAGACGGATACACTGCCCCTCCCACACCTCCGGACCTCGGCATGGTTCGGAGGTGTGGGAGGGGCAGTGTGATCGTCTTACAGAGACCACTAACATAGCAGAGATCTAAAAAGATGTGGGTTTAAGGAATAGGCTGTTACGGCAATCATTATTTTCTAAGGCCAGGAGGGCTAGTTTTCGCCCTCCTCACTTTTTTTACTGCGAGCAGTAGTCGAGTAAATAAATCGCTCTCCTGAAAATGCCAAGCCTGCAAGAGCAACTACTGCTCATTTGCTCTTTTATTTCGTATCATTTGCGTACAGACCCGATAATAGAAAAGTCCAAGCCTCCTTTCAAATTGTACTTTCCATGAATTGTTTGAGACATGAGCATCTTGCAAGTGTACTGAGAGACTATTGCCTTTCTCACGACTTTGACACTTCTAGGTCATTTTCCATGTTTAATAACTTTTTTCCATCCACTAAACTTTGAGGATTTATTTCTTTATTGGGATTTAACGACACTTTCGACAGCTAGGGACTCCTCAGTTTTTTGGGTGGAAGACGCGGAGTAACCGGAGAGAGCAATTCAATTCAATTCAATTCAATTCATTTTATTTAACGGTATGTAAAATATAATAATCAATTCAGTTACAGAATAATATTGTGATACATATACATACCGTTGAGGGACAGCATAGCCAGATTGGCTGTCTTCCTGCTATCCCCCGAGGTAAAAATGTAATTAGAGCAACATCATATCAGACAGAGTATACAGCCGATAAGAGAGAAATACGGATCCTTTTGGAGTAATGTTGTATTATTGCATTGTTGCATTAATGCGTGGGAAACAAAACACTTAAAATATCAATAATATTATTAGAATATATTGAAAATAATATTGATAATAGTTTGGGAATAAGATGAGTGACAAACTGACGAGCTAGCCGGTAAAAAAGTAGAACTGTATTACAGATTAGTATAGTAAACTATCTGGTACAGTCTGGGCAATACGGGTTGTTACATATAATTTGTGTTTGATAATTTGAGAGAAGTTTTTGTGTTAACATTTTCTTAAAAGCAGTACGATTAGTAGCATTTCTTATACTCGGTTCCAGGTCGTTCCAAAGCCTAGGGTAATTGAAACAAGGAAGGTAATCTAAGGATTTTGTTCTTGTTCTGCAGACGCGAATCGATACCGAGTATCTGGTGGTGGGACCAGTAGTATTATTAGTAAAGAGTGAAAACATTGCATTTAATGACTGGGGAAGAGATCCATTTTTCCAATCGAATAAAAATAGCATGGCATGGAATTTGAAAATGTCTGTAACTTTCATTATTTTATCTTGAGCAAATAGAGGGTCAGTATGGGCATTGAAACGTGCGTTATTAATTATGCGAACTGAGCGTTTATTGGGATTTAACGACACTTTCGACAACTAGGGACTCCTCAGTTTTTTGGGTGGAAGACGCGGAGTACCCGGAGAGAGCAACAGCAACGGCGAGCAACTGTTCCGCAATACCAAGAGAGGTGTGCAGATTGAGATCGATCTCTATCGATCTCTATCGGGGGGGGGGGGGGGGGGGGGAGGAGAGAGGGGTCAGTAAAAAAAACCCCCGAGGACAGGAGGAACAGGAACACAGAACGACAGGTGGCGACCCAAGGATCCGAACTTTGGCAACAAATACACCCTTTATCCCCGATACGGTGGCGATAATTTTTCTTTTTTTTTGTCTTTCTAAAGTGTTGGGCAGGGAGAGAGAAAGAGAGAGGAGGGGCGAATTCCAGCAACTTGCTTCCGTTGGGGACTTTTTATATTTAAAGCACACAACTTTGATTAGGACATTGTTCTATTATCAAACATCGAAAATAGGTAATTTTTTAAAGACAGTCAATGATTTCCACAAACTGGAGGGGGCACGGGTCAAATATCATCCACTTTCGAAAGGGTGTTGAATTGTGGGACTACAAACCCGAAAGGCGCAGACCTCATAAGCAGAAACATAGCATAAATTTCAACTTTAAGCACCATAAGGGGGAGGGGGGCTCAGCGCTTACGGCATTGGACTTCAAA
The DNA here is from genome assembly GCA_031216915.1 of Pictodentalium vernedei. NCBI lineage: Eukaryota > Metazoa > Mollusca > Scaphopoda > Dentaliida > Dentaliidae > Pictodentalium > Pictodentalium vernedei. Next base: position 129,617,412 of record CM062289.1, read on the forward strand.
CCGAAAAGTCGACGGTTCAATCCCCACCAGAGGTAACTGCGTTGTGTCCTTGTGCAATGTACTGAATCCCGATTGCCCACGTCGGGGCACGGTGGTGCCGTGTACTAAGGTATACAGCACGTCGAGGATGCACTTCCCGTCAACCAATGCTAACCTTGCTTGTGTGGAGTTAGTACGTTGGGGAGTCTGACAGTTGCTCGCCGTTGCTATGTGGTTCTCTCCGGGCACTCCGTAAAACTCCGACACGAGGTGACCCTGGCTGTCGAAAGTGACGTTAAACCCAATAAATAAACACCCTAAGGAAAGAGCTGGGGAAGGCATCCCACTCTAGCAATAGAATTATAAAAATCTAACTTTTGTATTAATGATGCGTGCTTCGTGATTGTAGACAAAACTGTTGAGAACAGAACATGGATTTTTATCAAAAGTATATGTATGAATATTTATTTATGTATTATTTATTTATTGGGGTTTAACTACACTTCCAACACCCAGGGTCATATCGTTTCATCTTTACGGGTGAATGAAGCCGTGAGAACCACCGAGGAACGACGAGTAACTGTTGGAGCCCCGACTTGATAACTCCACACAAATAGTATTAGCATCGGTTGAGTGCATGCATATGTTCCGTCAACGTGCAGCGCGAGTGTTACAAACATCCTTCCAGATGATAAATTTTACAGTTTAAAAAATGTGAATGCACCAAGAGCAGGTTTGGCATTCTTAAAAATGCACGAGGGCCAAAAATCGTTCCCCTCGCGTGGACTAAGGGAGCGATTAGCTCTCCCCAAGCTCACAAAGGCTGAAAGTGGCAAAATGGACTTTTACTGTTAATGAATTCTGCCTAGTGTACTTTGTACATTTTATTTGGTGCTGCTAACAAGGTAGTCTCTTTGAGACGGATACACTGCCCCTCCCACACCTCCGGGCCTCGGCATGGTTCGGAGGTGTGGGAAGGGCAGTGTGATCGTCTTACAGAGACCACTAACATAGCAGAGATCTAAAAAGATGTGGGTTTAAGGAATAGGCTGTTATGGTAATCATTATTTTCTAAGGCCAGGAGGGCTAGTTTTCGCCCTCCTCACTTTTTTTACTGCTGCAGTAGTCGAGTAAATAAATCGCTCTCCTGAAAATGCCAAGCCTGCAAGAGCAACTACTGCTCATTTGCTCTTTTATTTCGTATCATTTGCGTACAGACCCGATAATAGAAAAGTCCAAGCCTCCTTTCAAATTGTACTTTCCGTGAATTGTTTGAGACATGAGCATCTTGCAAGTGTACTGAGAGACTATTGCCTTTCTCACGACTTTGACACTTCTAGGTCATTTTCCAAGTTTAATAACTTTTTTCCATCCACTAAACTTTGAGGATTTATTTCTTTATTGGGATTTAACGACACTTTCGACAGCTAGGGACTCCTCAGTTTTTTGGGTGGAAGACGCGGAGTAACCGGAGAGAGCAATTCAATTCAATTCAATTCAATTCATTTTATTTAACGGTATGTAAAATATAATAATCAATTCAGTTACAGAATAATATTGTGATACATATACATACCGTTGAGGGACAGCATAGCCAGATTGGCTGTCTTCCTGCTATCCCCCGAGGTAAAAATGTAATTAGAGCAACATCATATCAGACAGAGTATACAGCCGGTAAGAGAGAAATACGGATCCTTTTGGAGTAATGTTGTATTATTGCATTGTTGCATTAATGCGTGGGAAACAAAACACTTAAAATATCAATAATATTATTAGAATATATTGAAAATAATATTGATAATAGTTTGGGAATAAGATGAGTGACAAACTGACGAGCTAGCCGGTAAAAAAGTAGAACTGTATTACAGATTTAGTATAGTAAACTATCTGGTACAGTCTGGGCAATACGGGTTGTTACATATAATTTGAGAGAAGTTTTTGTGTTAACATTTTCTTAAAAGCAGTACGATTAGTAGCATTTCTTATACTCGGTTCCAGGTCGTTCCAAAGCCTAGGGTAATTGAAACAAGGAAGGTAATCTAAGGATTTTGTTCTTGTTCTGCAGACGCGAATCGATACCGAGTATCTGGTGGTGGGACCAGTAGTATTATTAGTAAAGAGTGAAAACATTGCATTTAATGACTGGGGAAGAGATCCATTTTTCCAATCGAATAAAAATAGCATGGCATGGAATTTGAAAATGTCTGTAACTTTCATTATTTTATCTTGAGCAAATAGAGGGTCAGTATGGGCATTGAAACGTGCGTTATTAATTATGCGAACTGAGCGTTTATTGGGATTTAACGACACTTTCGACAACTAGGGACTCCTCAGTTTTTTTGGGTGGAAGACGCGGAGTACCCGGAGAGAGCAACAGCAACGGCGAGCAACTGTCAGACTTCCCAGTGCACTAACTCCACACAAGCATGCATGGTTAGCATCGGTTGAAGACAAGGGCACCCTCGGTGTGAAGTACGTCAGAATACACGGCGCCGCAGTACCCCCACGTGGGCATTCGGGATGAAGTGTCTTGCTACGGGCACAACGCAGTTACCTCTGACGGGGATACCACCATTGATCAGAGGGTTAAGCTGTCAGATAACTCCAAGAAATTGTTTCTTTTCCTTTGTTCATTGGCCATACCATCTTGTGAAATTACAATTTGTAAACACTGTCTGGTGAGAGACGAAAATCAGTACCAGAGGCCTGTAATTTGAGTGAATAAAGAATGAATGAAATTAAGTGGACGGGGAAGTACCAGGAAGTGGGGGCGAGAAACTTATTCCAATCTCAAGAAAAAGGTTCTGGAGGGAGACCATTTTTCATCTGTCTCAAGGAGTCGTCAACTCTCAGTGAAACCACCCCCGGTACCGGTTCTGTCTGCCACAATAAAGCACTTGTAAATCTCAAGCAGCATGGCCTCGAGGTAGACAAAATTCATCAACGTCGCGAGTGTGGACTGGGGCGAAACATGCAGCTGGAAACACCGGGTGGGGTAGGGGAGATTCTGGCACGGCCCCCACCAGTACTAGTAAGTCCTTGCGACTTAAGTTGATGCGGAATTCTTCGTCGCTGATTTGGTTGCCTGTCGGGGCTCCAGAATAGAGATTCGTGATGCTTGGCCGCAGCCAAGATGAATATAGCATTGTGTTTTCTCGCTAGTCCATGACTGATAAATTTTCCCAATCACACCTATTAGCCTATGCGCCCACCACAGCCTTTAGGACAATAACTAGAGGTGCGATTGAGAGAACGTCTATGGTCACATTCTCTCGTTAGGCGGGCTTTTATATCGTCGATTTCCTGGACACGGTAGCCCTTTTTGTCATCACTCAGTTGTGACCAGACTGAGGTCACTAAATATTCCTTTTCCTGGATTAAATAAATTTCGAGAAAATACTTAGACACTACGATTTTTGTTATTTACAAGGCTTCACTGGATTCCAGCGTATGGTTTTATCAGCGCTCACTTCCGAGTCGGGCTTTTCCGTACTGCCGTGAGCTGGTCTTTACAATTGGTATGCCAATATATATTTTACAAAAAACATTTCACGAATATATATACATATCGGGTAACTATATAAACAAACAACAATTGTTAACGAAAACAACAAAGAGTCGGTTGTTATGACTAGCTGGACGCAATCACAGGGCTTTGTTGAAAATAATGAAGCTGTGCGGATTTAATTACTAGCTTTACAGGATTACGTTTTACATTTAAAGTCTGCATTAATCTCTGTTTTGTTGGTTAACAGCCAATGTTTCTATATGAATAATTTGACACAGCATTGTGAAATTTGCTTGTGACATATTTGCGATATTTTTGGTGGATATGATTGAGGAATGTACTGAGATGGTCCCCAGTGTTTTCATTAGCTCTCTTGTCAGGCAGACTTTTCGCGATAGTCATGGAAAGCATGTACCCCTTGATTTTCATGATGTTTTCGTGTACACGTACATGACATGTGTAAGGTATTCAGTCTTCATTTCAACACAAACCCTTGTGATTTAATGATTGAATATGGCAAATGCAAATGTCAGAATACATTTGTCTGAAGCAGAAATGTGGCGGGCTGTAGGGATGGTGGAGCAAGGGGCTACCCATCGTCAGGTTGGTGAAGCCCTTGGTGTGCACCATACGGTGATCACCAGAGCCTGGGCAAGATTTCACCAGTATGGCACACCGGTAAGACGGCATGGTGGTGGCAGAGACAGGGCAACATCTGCAGCTGAAGACCGGTTTTTATCATTTAGGCCCCTAGGAACCGCTTTGCCACATCAACTCAGCTTCGCAGTGACCTTCAGAATGCATTCGACAAAAAAGAGATTCCATAGCCACAGGCGTTTTCAAAAAAATGGGATTTCATGGAATATGGCTGTTAAATACCGAGATGAGGCTAAGAGGGATAGTAAATTATACCTCATTGAGGGATTTTTCATGGCCCTCATGACCTCAAAAGAAATGAGGTCTATGAGAAAAGCCCTCAATGAGGCCTAATTTACTATTCCTCTTAACCTCATTTCTTTTGTGGCTATGGAATTCCTTTTTTGTCGTATGAGGCCATGAGGGCCATGCGAAAGCCCTCAATGAGGCCTCATTTACTATCCCACTTAGCCTCATTTCGTTTGAGGCCCATGAACAAATCCCTATGATCTTTTCATAGCCCTCATGGCATCATACGACTAAAAAGGGATTCTTCAGAAAGTATCCCGTGGCACCCCTTTTTGGAAAATGTCTGGCCTTCGGCACCTCTTTTTTCTGAAATGAGGCTAAGAGTCGTATATGCGAGTCACTCGAACGAGCAATTTCTCGATAGCTCATTTGCTCGATGGGATTCGAGTCGTTCAAGCAATGACTTATCAGTAACTACTTGGTAGATTCTTGGGTTTAGGAATGAAATAGGCTTTTGTTATACCAAGGGAGATAATTATGTATGGATATGTATAAATTACGGGAAATGAAGGAATCTGACTGGTTAATCAGCTTCCGTGAAGTGAACTGATTGGATGATCTGGATAACTGAAACAAGAACAAATGTTCTCGGAATAGGGTAGGAACTACTAGTATTACGTTCCACCTTACCAGTGACGGGATGATACAAAGCATTCTGTAGGCTACTATCAACGGCTAAGATGGGACCTACAGGGGAATATACCAACCATACTCTGCTGACGTTCTGTACTACCAGGCATTAGCCCCACCCCAGAATACCGCTTGATAATATGGAGCACCTGGTGGATCAGTAGTACCAAGGGCCAACATGAGACCTACAGGGGTATGTACAGCCTATGCTATACTGCCGTTCTAAACTACCAAGCATTACCCCCACTCCCACAATATCACTAGACCTTCCATAACGTACTGCATATACCAACCATATCATAAAACAAAGCAATCGGTTAGTTGGATGGGAGCGCGGTGGCGCTGCGGTAATCGGTTCTCGTCAGATCACCGAAGTTAAGCCACGTCGAGCCCGGTTAATCCTTGGATGGGTGACCGTCTGAGCGATCAATTCGGACTCCCGCGGTGTGTCCTTGGGCAAGGCACTTAACCCCGATTGTCCACATGGGGGCACGATGACGCCTTGTACTAAGGCGTACTGTGCGTCGATGGTACGCATGTATTCAACCAATCTAACCCTGCCTGTGCTGCAGTGCGGAGTTACGAATTTACGATGTTGGGGAGCTGACAGCTACTCGTCGTTGTTCGTTGGTTCTCTCCGGCTTCCTCCACCCGTAAAACTGTCACGGTCATGATTAGCCATTGTGCATAAGTATATGACCTTAAACACCAATAAATAAATCGGTTGATTAATAGTACCAATCACTAACAGGGGGCCAATAGGAGTATATACCGCCCATACTATACTACCGTTCTAAACTACCAGGCATTTCTCCTACCCACAATAAACCTATACCTAGCAATGCATACTACGTATACCAGTCATAGGATAACATGAAGCATTATGTAGATTAATAGTACTAAGGGCTAACATGGGACCTGTAGGGTTAGAAAGCGTACATCGTATACTACCACACTAAACTACAATGCATTAACACCCCCCCCCCCCCCCCCACACACACACACACACAATAACGTCTGGTCTTACATACAGTCACATAAAGCATTAGGTCGATTAGTAGTACCAATGGCTTTCGCGGGGTCCCACAGAGGTATATATCGTCCATACTATACTGCCAGGCATTGCCCCCCACCCCCACTCCACAATACCACTTGACCTGCCATAACGTACTACCTATACCAGTCACAGAATAATACAAAGCAATCGGTTGGTTAATAATACCGAGGTCTAACACGGGACCTACAGTGGTATATGCAATGCATCCTATGTCCCGTTCTAAACAAACGATTATAATACTTGCCTAACCTGGCATTACGAACTGCCCATACAAGCCATAAGATAATACAAAGGATTCGGTAGGTTAATAGTACTAAGTGGGTAATAGACCAACAGACCATTCATCCTATACTGCCAATCCAAACCACAAAGGACTATCTTTCAATGCCGCACTGGGCGACCATGCATGACCCCCATCCCCATAATACTGCTTGACCGAGTTACAGCAGACATAGGATAATATGAAGGCCCAAGGGCTAATAGTATACCAATATTGATTTATCTGATAACCATAGAGTATAACAACCGTTGTATATACTTGAAGTATATACAACGGGTGTTGTATATAATTATAATTTATGCGAACGACCTCTGACCTCTTTCAATTCCATTTTCATTCATTCATTCATGAAACATCGTTATATCACAGGGCAGGTTTTAATTGTACGCTTATTGCACTTTGTCAAAATCCTCTGATGGTGTAATTTCTTATTTATTTTGCTTCAATAAAGGCAACCTAAAATTTTGCTTCAAAACATTGTAGAAATTACTTGAATGTTAATAGTAATTAGTATGCGGCGACTGCGAACTATTTATAGTCACGGCCTCGATCAAAAGTACTCGCGGAACTGCGCTAATTAAAAGTTCGTCTGCTCTACCTGAAAAAAAAACACTTCGTAAAAATTGTAAACAAACGCAAAATTATTTGTTATATTGGGACTACAGCATAAAACACGGAAGAAAACTGGAACTATGTCAAAAAAAGAATAACTCTACTGAAACACCGTTTTGTTACTGTTAATAAAATAGTTGAAATTTATTTTGTTCCAGCGCAGTTACATGATGCAAGAAGTGCAATCGCACTTTACAATCGCCGTCATCGATTTTGTAATGGAAGGGACACAACTCTATGCGTCTTGTCCTATTTCTTTTGTCTCGTAGACTGGTTTTCTTTGGAGGCCCGTGGGAAGCATATATAAGTCGGGGCGACGCACGAGACGGGTGTCTGTTTGTTATCAGATAAAAACGATAAACATATAGTGTGCTTTTATATCTGTGTTATACAACTCGTTGAAATATGGTTTATTTTTTCTCGGCGAAGCCTCGAAAAAATAAACCATATTTCAACTCGTTGTATAACACAGATATAAAAACACACTATATGTTTATTGTCTATATATACCACTACTATCATATCACCCACCCCCTTTACGAGAAACCCGACACCTCCGACCCGAACAACGTTATGTCAAATTGTATAGTGGACAACAACAGCGGTCAACGTCTCTATGACGTCGCGTGCACATCGTGACGTCACGACGTCAATAGCAACGTCAACCGTTTCACGGGAAAAACTTTCAAGAAAACCCAACTTTCCCATCATCTTTCCATCATTCACCCATAATATATATCCATAGCCCTGTGTCTACCTATATCACTATACATACCATAGCATACTATATATGTAGTAAATTTTGCAACGAAAAAGTTGCTCCGGCAAAGGGCTCCGGTTCCTATGGAAATTTAACACTAGCTGCTCTGGGTAATGGGGCACGATCGGGTACATGCTATACTACCCATATTCATTATTTGGGACATACCAATCAATATTTTCAACGTGCAGCCTCAGGCCTGCACGATGAAAATACTGATTGGTCTACCCCACATATTTACTGAACAGCCATCTTATTTAATGATGTTATGGCGTATCGTGTTCCTGACCAGAAAAGAGGCCGCCAGTGTTCAAAGGGTTAAAAGACAATTTATTCTCACAACACTGGATTCCAGTCGACAAGTAGAACATTTCCGTACTGAGAGCGAGACTCACAGTACAAATTGGTATTTCCAAAATTCCTTCGTTTTAAATTCATAACTTGGTATATACATTGTGGTAACTATCACCAACTATTAAAATATACAACGAAGGCAAACGTGTTTTTAGAACAAACTGGACAAAACTTGAAATGACTAATACCTGATTGTTATTGTAAAAAAATGAAGATCAGGTTGAATTTGTTAATTACTAAATCTGTTATACCTGCATGTTGATTAAACTAATATGAATACATGATTGCGTATCGAGTTACAAATGCAGGAGAAAATGTTCGAAAATTTGTAAGTGCTTTTCAAAAAAATAAAATGTCACAGGCTTTTGCCAGGTGATAGTACCCCCTACCTACTAAAACTTATGTTCCCGACATCAGATTCATTAGTCATATTCGATGTTTTAACACAAATAACCATCACAAGGGTTATATAAACGGGAGGTAGGAAATTATGTCTTTGCCTAAAATCTCCGGCGGCACGAAGTTTAGGGGTACTGGAATCTATAAAAACCATCAATATAAACGGCAGTTACCAGGAGCTCTCCGTATTCTCGACATGCAAAGGTTGCGGTTTCAATCTCACGCGTGTCTCTTCTGTGATCTAAACCGGGTAATACTTTTTGCCGGTAAAAAGGACGGTATCCGGTAAAAAGGACGGTAAGTGTATAAAAACTACGTTTTAAAGTACTAAATGTACCTCTGAATGTGTGAAAAGTGATTTTTTAAGGAAGCTTACGCAATAATAAGTATATAGAAGGAAGATTAAGTATTGTTTGTTTTATTGTAGACTATTTACAAGACAAAATAGATCATTTTTCCATCGACACTGATCGACACGCCATTTTGTGCAAGGAAAACAACGATTTCGCTGAGGTGCACGACGGGGTGAATATTATCATACTTGCTCGGTGGAGGTGTAGCTAATTTTAGATGTTTCTGTTCACCACAAGGGGATTTAACAGAAAGTGTTTTTGGAGAGAAACCATTTACAATTTGAAAATAGTCTACAATAAAATAAACAATACATAATCTTCGTTTTATATTGCGCACGCTTCATTAAATTGTCACTTCACACTTTCAGAGGTACATTTAGTAAAACAGTTTTTATACGCTTACCGTCCTTTTTACTGACCGGCAAAAAGTTGTGTTCAAGCTTCTTTTTTTTTAAACGGGGGTTCATATTTTATTTTCAGTTAGACATGAAATCCACCGTGACGGAATTACCTTTGGACCCCGGTATAGCAAATTCATGTTGAACCGACATCTGTATTCACAAGGAGGAAGCTGGCTGTACACTTTAGGCATGTTCCGTTTGTTTCAATTTTCATTTTGGAATGGATTTCTGATGCTTCAAATGACTAGTTTTCTAAGACGGGGGTGCTATGGGTCAGTTGACGGAATTACAGTCGCTGACATGACTATTTCAGGAATTTGTGTTTTCTGAAGTTTTCTGCTCGAGATGCGCATTATGAATGAACTGCTGTTGGTATTGCTTTGTCACTGTAATCTAGCATCAGTACACATCGTAATTTCACAGTCTGTAGACCAGTAAGTTATTTCCATTCGCCGTACAGTACAGCAGCACTGTAACTCCGTCACGTGACGGAATAACAACTGCTGTTATTCCATCACAATAAAACTTAATTTACGTTTTCGTGGCGCGAGATAACCACGCCCCCCCCCCCTCCCCTTCGCGTGGTGTTAGAAAGGCAGGAATAAGTAATAAAAGAAAGCGAACACAGTTCTTTAACTGGCAATATGATTTAGAGCTTTCAGCATTGCAGATGGCAGATTGTAGCTCTCAATATTGTAAGAGTGAAAATTGTCATCTGCAATGCTATAAGGCAAAGTGCTATCGAAATTACTTATTATTATTTGTCTTTCACGTGGGCATGGGTGGTGGCTATGTGACGTTTGACGTACCGGCAAATAAATGCAGATCATGGATACGATAATGGCGTAGGTTTGGTGTGGTTAGGTCTAGCTGATGGGACGGTCAATTGTGGAATTTAGTTATATGCCTGATATCTAGTTTAACTATTTATTCAAATTCAAAAATTGAACACAACGAGGAAATAAAAAACAACTTTTCCGAAGAACAACTTTCTAATTCCAACAATTAAAAGAGAAAGCGCATACTCGAATATGTTCATCTTTGGAAGGGACAAAGAGGCATGAGTTTCAAAGTTTCAAATTTTCAGCGTTGATAAACGAGAAGCCTTTTAATGCTGATGGTGGTGGGGAGGCGGGGACTATGATTGATAATACGAACTACTTCCGACAGTTGTCGGCGTTTTAAGATCTGACATTCAGGCAAAATCGCTTAACAGATCGATTCTGCCTGAACGGACATTCGTAAAAGGGCCTTCACTGTCGGAAGCAGTTCGGATTATATGAGAAAAAAACTTGGTTCGTCAAACCTTACGGGAGGCCAAAACGGGCTATATAGCTTTTTCAAACATACACCTATTTATGATGAAACGCGTATTAAAAATAAAAAAAAATTCAACATAATGCCTCGTTATAGGAAGGCATGTACGCTAAAAAGTGTCGATAAACTGCCCAGAGAACACCGAACTTATGGGATCGTTTCCTTCACAAACAGAGTTTAAGCTTTTGTATCAATTGACCTTGTACATGACGTGTTCGATGCCAATGTAGAGCCATACAGTTTTTAAACCGCAAAATGGAAATGCAACAAATTAACACAAATTTCAGTCACTGAACTGTAGAATTGTCAAATATAGCCTATAATATCCAGGCCCGAGCAATTTTAACATTCCGTATGGTATCGGCAATTAAACATGAGAAATACACTTGTGCCGACTGCTTGTAAATTAACCCTTTACCCAACGTAACGGCCAAAACCGGCCAGCGCTATTCTCAAAAATCGCCAATAAATTTTCATTATATTTTCATTTTTTGTCTCAAAAACATAGGTTATGACCCCTCGTTGGAACGAGCTCGTCGAGCTCGTTCCAACGAGTGGTCATAACCTATGTTTTTGAGACAAAAAATGAAAAAAAATAGTTATTCAAGTATTTTTTTTGCAATTGTCGTCTGCTTTTCATGTTAGGTAAAGGGTTAACTAATTGTTAGTTTACAAGCAGACGACGCAAGTGTATTTCTCACCATCATTTAGAATGCCGTGGTCCTCACCGCACGACTCATGGACCCAAACACGACAACCGGTACACATTATCCAGTCCTCGGTGGATTTCGGGTCAGTGGTGTCGCCATATAGAAAGCCACAACGGATACATTTAGAAGTTTTATCTGTCTCACTCTCCTGATGCTTTTTGGATTTCTTCCTGCGTGATTTGCATTTGACTGAAGTGTCACATCCAGGCGACTTTACCGCCTCGTGGTTTGTAAACGTTAAATGTGAACTCCAGAAAATAGTAAATGTGGATCCGAGATTGGTAATTGATAAAGGTATACGGTTAATATTTGAATCTGCCCTCCATGTACAACGGGACCTCGAATTATTTATAATAAATCGGATAATTGTCGCTCGTAAACCTCATTTCTCTGTGCACTTTCTTGTCCGACTAAATGTTTTTCGACCTTTTCTGCGACTTCTCCCAGTTATCATGAACAACCCAAGAACTCCCAAAAGTCATGTAATACACCACTGTAAAGCTTATTTATCCCCCTTTCCATTGATACTGGGTATTGTTGGATACGTTTTGTGAATCAAATTTGAGGGTGGAAAAACGAAGATGAGTGCTATCGTTTTCGAAAAGCGAGTTGTTTACCTTGTTAATATGTATATACCATTACAGGGGCACGTCAGCATAGATTAAAAAATGGTATCAAATATCATTTTTCTTTCGATTTCCCATGTGCCGATGTGCCGAGTACCTGTGTGTGTGAGCTCACAGTGGTGGGCCCGTGTGTGTGTGTGTGTGGGGGGGGGGGGGGGGGGCTCTGTGGGACCCCAAATATGCAAACCGTAACTTACTGTTTTAACCCCCACGCTTCCTCAGGAGGCACTAGAATCGATTTGAGAGCTTCAGAATTTGAAGAAAAAAATTATCCCGGAAAGGGCCCACAACCGTGGGAGGGAATACGCCCAATTCCATAGTTCAAGCCATTGAAATAAGATAGCGTTGTCGACCCCCCCCCCCCCCCCTCCCCCATTTCGAAATTATGGGAAATGGATTATATATCTAGCGGGGCGTAGCCAGGATTCTGTAATGATGTGGGAGGGGCAATCATGATATTTGGAACTAGGCTAGACCTCACCAGAGACAAATTATCGTAAACAATAAAACAAACAATACTTGATGTTAGTTATATATATTTATTATTGCGTACGCTTCATTACATTGTCATTTTTCACACATTCAGCTGTACATTTAGTACTTCAAAACATGGTTGTATACACTTACCGTCCTTTTACCGGCAAAAAGTTGTGTTCAAGCTATTTTTTAAACGGGGGTTCATAACTTATTTACAGTTAGCGTTTCGCCAAACACATGCCGAGGTGATAATAAATATTAAAACCAACCACGCATCAGTGGATACTAGTTCTAGATTCCTGTATGTCCTACCCCAATAGTACTTACATGCGCCTATTAAGAGTGGAGTGCCTTGTTCTCACTTCACCAATCTCTATGTGTGAGCTCCCAGTGGTAGACCGGGGGGGGGGGGGGGGGGCAAATGCAAACCATAATTGAAAATATCCTGGAAAGGGCTCATAATCGTGGGAGGGAATACGCACAATTCCATAGTTCAAGCGTTATATCGATCTTGTCCCCCCCCCCCCCCCCCCCCACTATTTCGAAAATATGAAGTGGATTTTTTTTTTTCATCTAGTAGAGGCGTAGCCAAGATTCTATAATGGAGGGGGCATTTTGGGGGTGGGGTGGGGGGTGGGGCAATCATGATATTTGGAAGGTCGTTGTGGTTGGTTTTAATATTTATTATCACCTCGGCATGTGTTTGGCGAAACCCTAACTGAAAACTGAAAATAAAATATGAACCTACCTCCCCCCCCCCCCTTTCCCGTTTAAAAAAAAGCTAGTTTGAACACAACTTTTTGCCGGTAAAAAGGACGGTAAGCGTATAAAAACTGTTTTACTAAACTGTACCTCTGAAAGTGTGAAGTGACAATTTAATGAAGCGTACGCAATATAAAACGAAGATTATGTATTGTTTGTTTTATTGTAGACTATTTTCAAATTATAAATGGTTTCTCTCCAAAAACACTTGCTGTTAAATCCCCTCGTGGTGAACAGAAACATCTAAAATTAGCTACACCTCCATCGAGCAAGTATGATAATATTCACCCCGTCGTGCACCTCAGCGAAATCGTTGTTTTTCATGCACAAAATGGCGTGTCGATCAGTGCCGATGGAAAAATGATCTATTTTGTCTTGTAAATAGTCTACAATAAAACAAACAATACTTAATCTTCCATCTATATACTTATTATTGCGCAAGCTTCCTTAAAAAATCACTTTTCACACATTCAGAGGTACATTTAGTACTTTAAAACGTAGTTTTTATACACTTACCGTCCTTTTTACCGGATACCGTCCTTTTTACCGGCAAAAAGTATTACTCTCTAAACCCGCGTATGTATCTATTCTGTTGTTGAGTTCGTTGTTGTTTGTAATTGTCTATCATCTGCTTCCATTCTCTGGCACGGTCAGATTTACCCACAAAATGATTTACTTTGTTTGTCGAAGGGTGTTTAACACCATGGACATTGTCATGTTTATTTGCTATAGTTTTTAATCCTTCATTGTTTGGGCGAAAACCTGGTATTCTTTGTTTGTTGTCTTTAACAAACTGACGTGCCAAGACGTCCAAAATCAATATCGTTGACCCATGTTTTTTTGCTTGGGGGAAGGTCTCTCCATTTTATTAAATATTGTAGTCCAAATTATTCAGAGTTGTAATATCTTATCACCTTTTCCGTTAATCTTTTCGGCTCAGCGTCATCTTTTGAAAAAGTATGGAGACACACTTTGAGCCTCTTCTGGGGTCGTCTGGATTGAAATATTCGCCAAGTAGCCTGGGCACACATTGAACTAACATGTTCAGTCTCTACAGTAGTTCCGCAATAAACTTTCGATAAATAAACAGTTTGTGTACTCACGGTTTCTATTGGAGCCCCCAGTTAGGAAACTGAATTACACAGTTCTGTGTCTTTCTTGGTTGTACTATCTAACGGATCGTTTTCTCTTTGTTTCTTCATGATGAACTGCTCCAAAGGCTTCTTGTTTCGACACAAATTTGATTTTGTTTTAAGTTTTTTTGAAATCACTTAGTGGTTTCCTCCACGTTAAGGTAATGTGGGTTTCATAGCTTTCCACTTGAAGTCCCCACAAGAGATGATGTTGTTCGAAGTTCAGTGTCTGTAACAAATTAACAAATTTTCAACATTCGAGGGAATTAGGCTTTCCACACTGCTCCCTTTAATGCACTCGCTTTTCTCTGAGCTAAAAAGACATCCATGCCCGGATTCTCCACAAATTGTGACAATGCTGTGGTCACCAAATATTCCTTTTCCGGGATTAAATAAACTTCGAGAAAATTCTTAGCCAATGTTTCTATAGTACATTAATAATTATGTGTAGCTCTTAATCCCTAAACTTTTTTTTGTCACAGATTGCTCTGTGGTAGTATCTCTAAATAATAACAGGCATCATTGGAGCCACAAACGTCCACTTTAGTACATCACCCGCATCATTGGACACACACATCCAATATTAGTGTATTACAAGCATTATTGGACACACAAACCTTCATCTTTAGTATAACAGATGCATTACTGGACACACCATCTAATGTCAGGACATCACGCGCATCATTGACACACAAACATCCAATGATAGTACATCACGCGCAACAGTGGGCATACCGACATCTAACGCGAGTGCATTATACGCATCATTGGTCACATAAACCGCCAACGTTAGTACGCCACTTGCATCACTAGACACACATACATCCAATGTTAGTATACTCACGCACCATTGGACACACAAACATCCAGCCTTAGTACATCACACGCATCGTTTGACACACAGACAACCAGCATTAGTGCATCTCACGCATCATTGGACACACAAACATCCAATGTTAGTACATCACACGCATCATTGGACACACAAACATCCAATGTTAGTACATCACACGCATCATTGGACACACAAACATCCAATGTTAGTACATCACACGCATCATTGGACACACAAACATCCAATGTTAGTACATCACACGCATCATTGGACACACAAACATCCAATGTTAGTACATCACACGCATCATTGGACACAAAAACATTAAATGTTAGTACACCACGCGAATCATTGGACACACAAACATCCAATGTTAGTACATCACACACATCACTGGACACACAAACATCCAATGTTAGTACATCACACACATCATTGGACACACAAACATCCAATGTTAGTACATCACACGAATCATTGGACACGCAAACATCAAATGTTAGTACACCACACGCATCACTGGACACACAAACATCAAATGTTGTTAGTACATCACACGCATCAATGGACACACAAACAACCAATGTTGTTAGTACATCACACGCATCAGTGGACACACAAACAACCAATGTTGTTAGAACATCACACGCAGCAATGGACACACATCCAGCGTTAGTACACCACACGCATCATTTGACACACAGAATCTAATGTATAGTACATTACATGTATCACTTTACACAAATATCCGATGTAAGTACATCACACGCGTCATTGGAGACTCAAACATCCCCACAAGCCCATAGCTTCATAAAGAGTACGTTGGTGGGGGTGTGTTTTTTAATGGGTCTTCCTCATTTGCACGAATATCCAGTTGAAAGTTTTGAGTGAGATTTCAAGTTTTAAATTTGTCCCCATCTGACAGTGTGGTTAACTATCTGCGCCGTGTTTCTGTATGTGTAAAGTTCAAGAGGAGACACATGGTAGAATGTTCAGAACATTTCGACGATTCAACAAAATTTTGAATCGGCGCAATTTGAATCGAATCAGGAACGATTTCGAATCGAATCGAATTTCAAAGCTTGTAGGGCCTCGATGTGGGCGACATTTTTGTTTGTGCCAATCCATCACATGCGTTCTTTATTAATTCTTAATAAAGAGCTATTTTCATTTTCAATAGTGAGGAGACGGGGGACCTGCCTTGATCGTTTGTGAATTGTGTTGTTTCTACTCCAGTGAACATAATCAATAATTCGCATAGTTCTTCAGAACAGATTTGTCACGACACGCTCTTTTGGGACATCAGTTCGTTTAATCCTTTACCTAACATGAAAAGCAGACGACACTTTCAAAAAAAATTATTGAATAACTAATTTTTTTCATTTCTTGTCTAAAAAACATAGGTTATGGCCCCTCATTGGAACGAGCTCGGCGAGCTCGTTCAAACGACGGGTCATAGCCTTTGGTTTTGAGAAAAAAATGAAAGTGTCAATTACACTGTAGCTCAACTTGTGTAAGACATGTACATGTATAGTATGTGACACAGCAATGACACACATCTAGGTAATGACCTGATGACAAAGGTACATGTAAAGTATTGTAAAGGTCTGTACACAAATACTGACCGCAGCCTGTAACAAATGTACAGGTAAAGTATTGTAAAGGTGGGTGACAGTTAGATGCTAAACTAGAAAAGAAAGCTCCATGGGGTTAATGTTACAAAGGGGATCCTTGTATGGTGCATCATAAGCCAAATGTTAGCAACTGTTTTGGCCTGTTTGAATCAAACCCTTCTAAGGTTGATCCATACTAATTAATAAATATTTGTCCAGTCCTTCTTAAAATATAGGTATTTGATTTTTTTATCTTTAGCTCATAGCTTTCTCACAGGTGAGGAGGTTTCATTTTTCTCTTTGGAAATAGAAAATCGGGTTGTGCTAATAATGTTTACCCTCCCAACAGCACAAAATATTAACACAGGAACTTGGCTTCAACACATTTGAAATACACATCATAGGGATGTTGAATTCAAGAAAAATTATTTTGTCTGGTGTTTTTGGAAAAGAGTTTTAATTATCTCCCTTTTTAAGTCCCCGAGTGGGTCTGACTGAACCCCAAAATATTTGTTCTCATACCACAGTGATAACAAAGGCCCCAATAAATTTATAGCAAACAATACGGACCTAAAAAAAATTTTCTTTACAGGTTCTGTACAAAAGTTGTAATACACACAATTCCCGTAAATATGACTGCTGACAGGTTTTTTGAATTTTTGGCGGAGCCCAAAAGCACTCGTTACCATCCCATGATGATAACAAACGTAGTCCTAGAAGTTCTGTACAAAAAACTGATTGCACCTAATTTCGGTACAAAATGGCCACCGGCAGCCACCTTGAATTTCGGACCCCACCCCAAAACATTCATTCTCGTTCCAAGGTGATAACAAATGTACCCAAGAAGTTTCGTGAAAATCGGTTCATAAATACAGCCTCTAGCTCGAGCCGTATTGACAAGTGCACTTACTGCGTATAAATAACACTGAATAAATCACAGTTCATCTAATTTGCATAATTCCTGCACGAAAGAAAATCCCGAATTATATGTGATGTATTCCGTGTTACTAAACATTCATTCCAAAATTTATTCAAATCAGAACCTTCATCTAGAAGTTCAGTACAAAAAACGGATTATACCTAATTTCGGTACAAAATGGCCGCTGGCAGCCATCTTGAATTTCGAACCTCACCCCAAAACACTCGTTCTCGTCCCAATGTGATAACAAAGGTGCCCAAGAAGTTTCGTGAAGATCGGTTCATAAATACAGCCCCTAGCCCGAGTCGTATTGACATGTGTACTTACTGTGTATAAGTAGCACTGAATAAATCAAAGTTAATATCAATAATAATTTATTTATATAGCGCTTTTCCCAGCGAAACGCTGCTCAAAAGCGCTGAAAACATAGGTGACGGTAACAATGGTATAATCAGCGGCCGAAGGCTGCTTGAAAGAGATGGGTTTTCAGAGCTTTCTTGAAGTGATCTGCATTTAGGGTTTTTCTAAGGTTCTGAGGGAGGGCGTTCCAGAGTGAGGGAGCTGCGAAAGTGAACGATCTCTTCCCTGCCGTTGGTCGAATTCGCGGTACGACAAGGAGACTCTCAGAAGCTGATCTGAGATTCCTCGACGGTGTGTGTACTTTGATGACCTGCTTAAGGTAGATTGGTGCTTTGTCGCTATGTAAAATGTTGTGTGTCACCGCCAATACCTTATACTTAATGCAGGACTCAACTGGCAGCCAATGCAGAGATTTCAGAATTGGTGTAATGTGGTCGTATTTTTTCGCACCGGTAATGATCTTAGCTGCTGTGTTTTGAATACGTTGAAGCAGGTACATTGATTTCAGAGGAAGGCCGAAATAGAGAGAGTTGCAATAGTCCAAACGGGACAGGACCAAAGACTGTATAACAGTTTTCAGAGTGTTTTGGTCAAGTAGCTTTCTGATTTTGTTGATGTTTCTTATTTGGAGGAAGCAGCTTTTGCTCACTTTTGTGATTTGGTTATGCAGATCAAAGCAATCATTAAAAGTGAAACCGAGGTTTTGGGCAGTTTTACTTGAGCTAATTGCGCTATCGCCTATTTTCAAGCAGTTAATTGGAACTTTGTCTAGCTGATGTTTGGCGCCTAACTGTACAAATTCTGTTTTATCATCATTTAACTTCAGAAAGTTTCTCCCCATCCACTGTCGAATATCCTCAATGCATGCCTCCAGTGTTGTTAAGGAGTCATTCATATTGGAAAGATCAGCAGACAGATACAGCTGGGTATCGTCTGCGTACAGGTGAAAATTTACAGAGTGCTTCCTTATGAGATCCCCGGGGCGCGGTGGCTCAGATGGTAGAGGTGCAGGCTGCAAGCCGAGAGGTCCTCGGTTCGAATCCCACCTGCGGCAACCGCGTTGTGTCCTTGGGCAAGACACTTCACCCCGATTGCCTACATGGGGGCACGATGACGCTGTGTACTGGGGCGTACTGCACGTCGATGGTGCGCATGTCTTCAACCAATCTAACCCTGCCTGTGCTGCGGTGCAGAGTTACGATGTTGGAGAGCTGACAGCTGCTCGTCGTTGCTCGGTGGTTCTCTCCGGGTACTCCGCCTTCCTCCACCCGTAAAACTGTCACGGTCACGATTAGCCATTGTGCATAAGTATGTGACCTTAAACACCAATAAAATAAATAAATAAATATGAGATCCCCAAGTGGTAGGGTGTAAACTGTGAACAGTAAGGGTCCGAGTACTGAGCCTTGGGGGACACCATATTTTAGCTCGACGGGCTCTGATAGAGTATCGCATTGCGTTCGGTCACTTAAGTAGGAACGTACCCACTCAAGGGCAGATCCGCGTATTTTGAGTCGTTTTTCCAACCGCGACAAAAGAGTTCCAGTGGTCAATCGTATCAAATGCAGCAGACAGGTCGAGCAGCACGAATGATGTTAGCCTACGCTCGTCCATCGAATTCAGCACATCGGAGCTGACACGAATTAAGGCTGTTTCAGTGCTGTGCCCGGGTCTGTATGCAGATTGAAATATTTCCAGATTGTTATTAACTGTTCATCTAATTTTCAGAATTTCTGCACGAGAAAAAAAAAAAACCCGTATTGTATGTGATGTATTCCATGTTACTAAAACATTCATACAACAATTTATTCAAATCAGAACTTTCTTACAGAAGTTCTGTACAAAAAAACTGATTGCACTAATTTTGGTGCAAAATGGCTGCTGGAGCCATCTTGAATTTCGGACCACACCCCAAAACACTCGTTCTCGCCCCACAGTGGTAACAAAGGCACCCAAGAAGTTTCGTAACGATCGGTTCATAATTACGGCCTCTAGCCCGAGCCGTATAGAAGTTCTGTACAAAAAACTGATTGTACCTAATTTCGGTACAAAATGGCCGCTGGCAGCCATCTTGAATTTCGAACCGCATCAAAAAACACTCGTTCTCGTCCCAAGGTAATAACAAAGGTACCCAAGAAGTTTCGTAAAAATCGGTTCATAAATACAGCCTCTAGCCCGAGCCGTATTGACATGTGCACTTACTGCGTATGAGTAACACTGAATAAATCAAAGTTCATCTAATTTGCATAATTCCTGCACGAAAAAAACCCGTATTATATGTGATGTATTCCTTGTTACTAAACATTCATTCCAAAATTTATTCAAATCAGAACCTTCATCTAGAAGTTCAGTACAAAAAACTGATTGTACCTAATTTCGGTACAAAATGGCCGCTGGCAACCATCTTGAATTTCGAACCTCACCCAAAAACACTCGTTCTCGTCCCAATGTGATAACAAAGGTGCCCAAGAAGTTTCGTGACGATCGGTTCATAAATACAGCCCCTAGCCCTAGTCGTATTGACATGTGTACTTACTGTGTATAAGTAGCACTGAATAAATCAAAGTTCATCTAATTTTCAGAATTTCTGCATGAGAAAAAAACCCCGTATTGTATGTGATGTATTCCATGTTACTAAAACATCCATACAACAAATTATTCAAATCAGAACTTTCATACAGAAGTTCTGTACAAAAAACTGATTGCACTAATTTTGGTGCAAAATGGCTGCTGGAGCCATCTTGAATTTCGGACCACACCCCAAAACACTCGTTCTCACCCCACAGTGATAACAAAGGTACCCAAGAAGTTTCGTAAAGATCGGTTCATAATTACGACCTCTAGCCCGAGCCGTATAGAAGTTCTGTACCCAATTTCGGTACAAAATGGCCGCTGGCAGCCATCTTGAATTTTGAACCGCATCACAAAACACTCGTTCTCGTCCCAAGGTGATAACAAAGGTACCCCTCCACCCAAAAACCACACCCTAACCCTAGAACCCCACCCTGACCTAAACCCCACCCCCGGGACCTAACCCCCACCTTAAGCCCTACTCTGGGGTTAACCCTAACCCCACCGCACCCCTGACCCTAACCCCACCCTAGCCAGACCAATAGGATTAGGGGCTATTTTTCGGTTTAGGGGCTACTAAAACTAAAACCACACCCTTGACCCCCACCCCCGGGACCTAACCCCCCCATCCCCCAACCTTAAGCCCTACTCTGGGACTATCCCTAACCTTAACCCCACCCCACTCCTAACCCTAACACTACCCTAATTTGGAGGTAGCCCCTAATAATAATATCCCCTAAACCCCCAATGTTCGCTCGGACGGACGGAGGACGGGCCATGGCATAACCTCAAATTTGACTACGTCAAAGTTGAGCTAATATAATGAAAATTAATTGGCGATTTTTGAGAATAGCGCTGGCCGATTTTGACCGTTACTTTGGGTAAAAGGTTAACAGACGAAATGTTCACTATTCTCCTGTACATCTTTACGCTTTCATATCTTAAATCCAAAAATATTTTATAACCTCTCATTCGAACGAGTGTGATGAGCTCGTTCCGGCGAAGGTCTATAAGCTGTATTTTTATTCAAAAATTGCAAAATATCGAAATTAAAAAAAAACTATTTTTGTGTATTAGGTTATTCCGTCTCTGTCAATTTATCTAGTAAAATGCTCAAGCGGTACAAAGTTCTTCGAAACAATTTTTAACACAACAATGGCTTCTTTCCAGGCGTTGAAACCATCAGAGAATGAGGAAAATATTGAACAAGAAGTTGAGATGTTGAAGGAGAAAATTCCGTTCATGAAAAGACGTGTCAGTAATCTACAGGAGAATCTAGAAGACCAAATGAACGATACTGCTAAACTGAAGACAAAGACAGATGTTTTGAAGAATAAGTTACATATCCACCAAGATATGAGTCGCTTATTGAGAGAAGAACAAGACGAAATAAAGGACATTTTAGATATTAAAAAGGCCAGCGTACAAATGGCCCTCAACAAGAAGCGAGTTGAATGGGAGAAAGTTATTGAAGAGAAAGTAGAGGTAGCTAAGCAGGAAGTTATCGAACAGGCACGTCAGAGTGGCTTGACATTCAAATGTCGGTGAAAGAACAAGAACAATTACTGACGGACGAAATCCACCTTTTGAACGAAAAAATAGTGAAACAGTTACAGAGGCGAAAAAACAAAACTAAGGAAGAAGCCGACATTGAACAAATCATTTTTAAATAATCATTGCAGAATGCAAGAGATAGAACGATTGCGAAGAGAGCTGGTAAGCGTGCGTGAAATGTGGGAACACAGATACGTTTTTTCTACAATACAGCAAAAATGAGATCAAGGAAGAGATGTTCGCACAGAAGAAAATACGCAGACCATTAGCACAACTCAACAAAGCCTTCGTTTCCTTCGGCGACCACTACCTAAAAGGTATCCAAAGTCCAAAGCAGCAAAATATCTCCACAGTCAATTTAGTCATGCCTCTTGTACATCATCCAATTTCTGCAAGAGTCTCGGTGTTTTCTGATACAGACAATAGACTCAATGCACTCGACTTCAAGTATAATGAAAACATGTGGCGTGAGAAACGTTCTAATCGCAAGCAAGCCAAACATTTGTGTCGTGAGAGACACAATCATAATGATGATTGCGGTTACGAATATACCGAACAAGTTTGTAATTCTACAGAAGCCACGTCCATCTCTACGACAGACCTTTCAAATCAAGAGACGAAATCTGAATTAAATTGCCATTCGCGCTCCAAAAACTGAGTAACTCAACAATAGAAACTTAAGGCAAATCTTCAAATACTTCAAAAGGGTAAATAAAAATTGAATATTACAGAATAGAAGGCGTCAAGAGTTTAACCCTTTACCCAACGCAGACGATATCAAAATTTATTATTTTAAATATCATTTTTTCAAATTTTTAAAAAAAAATTCAACAAAACCATATCATGTGACCCCTCGTTGGAACGAGCTCGTTCCAACGAGGGGTCACATGATATGGTTTTGTTGAAATGTTTTGAAAAATAATATTTTTTCAAACTGCTGAATTTTGCATATTACACGGGCGGATGCGGACGATTCGTTGGTTAAAGGGTTAATAATTCCCAAGTTTCGGTCACAGAAGCGGGTTGACCCGGAAAAAGTTCCACAAAATATGGCTAGGATGGGCTCCACGTTACAGGCTGAGAGTCGTAACACGACTGACAAGGAAGAGGTTGAGGGCGCCAGAATCATCCGAGGGCAAGGGGGGGGGGGGGTGCAGGGGTATCGAAAGGGCACTCAGGGTATGAGTTAGAAATGGTTGTTTACAAGTAGTACAAATTGTTTTATTACATGCCTGTTCTATGAAATCCCCATCTTCAGCAACACTAACACCATGCGGAAAATGAAAATCCGTTCCGCACACATGTGCCGAACCGAAATCATTAACAGACTATTTTTGGATGATGATGCTGAGTGTCCTAATTGTTTTTATAGACGTAAAGGCATGTAATAAACACAAAACGACGCGCGCATCGCAGCCTCTGCTTTTATCCTTCCGCGCTGGCACTAGTGCCATATCGATTCACCCATTCACAAGCGCGAGTCGTTCTGTGTATATGTGGCACTCGATACTACTTACATTATTTAGTCATAAAACGAAGTTGAAATGACTTTTAAATAGCCATCGGCAGGCCTATTTTTTTTTCTTTAAAATTTTCCAGGTGAAAATAAAGGCACTTCCCTGTCATCCAAGCTCATGGAATTTGGCACCCTTGCAGATAATTACCGCAATTTTCAGCGTTTTTTTTTTTTTACTTTTTCAAATTTCGCCCCTGATGCAAGCGATGCCGATTTCAATTTTTTTCTTAATCTTTTAATTAATTTCAACCTCATTTTGAGCCTCAGCGGCCTTTTTTAATTTTTACAATATAATCCCCCAAAAAAGTTATGGTCGAAGTCTCAGGTGATGTCATAGGGTCAAAAATTAAAATGTTTCAGTTTTTTTTAAATTTTAGTATGTTGTAGAAGCTCAAAATATAGGAGATAACTGCGATTTTTATGTTCTTTGTTTTTACGATTTATTGTAATGTTTTACGCTTTTACGCCACTTCAAAATGTTGGCCGTTTTAGAATGAATGAATGAATAACTTTATTTGCAAAAAAACATTATAGTACAGGTATATGGTCATGGTCATATAATTGTACAACATTAAATATATTTTATATTTTATACCGCAGGTTTGAATAATCATGTCAAACTGAATACTTGTTTTCTGCAGGGGGATGACTTAGCCGACTGGCCGTATTGTTGTCACCCACCTTAATAAAGAAAAAAAAAGTGTGAGAGAGGAAAGTAGCAAGAAGTAAGAAGTGAGAAACAAAGAGTGAAATAGGGGGAGGAACAGAGAGAAGGGTTAGCTGGAGGATGAGGCAACTGAAAAAAAATTAAAATATTGGGAGATGTGAGGTGTTATCCAGGACCAGTTTAATATAGAAACTTAAATACGCTGTTGACAGTATATATTCTGAGTTAAATCCATAGTTAAAGAAAGGAAACGAGACCTGCAATTCATAATTGTAAATAATAAGTGATTCCGACCTTCTGGTAGCAAAGCCCACGACACCCATTGGAGCATACTCAGGCTGCCCATCTCAATGATGGGTCATGGACTTTCTTTGGAAGAAAGGGAGTGAGATAGTTACATAATTTGAGAGATACGTAATAGTTACGAACTGAGCTGGAGGCATTCATGAATTTGAACAACCTGCCAATGTGTGGTGACTAACAGCACTTTGGCGAGTTGTTTCAGATTCAGGAACACCGACAGCGAGGTCAAAACGTTACTTGCATCGCCAGTTTCACAAAACGAACGGACCCGGTATGGTACATGTAAGTGAGTGCAGGTATTTAAGTGTCGTGGACTTAATTCGGTGGGTCAGTTCTTGTTGCAGAAGTGCGGCCGACTTCTCCACATCCTGACATGCTCTATTATTACATCCATTACGTGTACATTGCATACAAAACCGCACTTGTTAATGCCCCGTCGTTTGTGAAGAAACGACCGGCATGAAAAGCTATTTTAGAGCGGTCACGTGAGAAGGATTACATAACCAATTAATATTTCAAGAGAAAAATCTACCAGAGACTGTCCCTGATTAGCAATTATTACTGTTCAGCCAGAAAAAATTTCTAAAACCTACATTTAATAATATATTCAGATACAAATGCCATATCTTTTCATTTCCAGGACTCTGTACTGCGGTTTAATAGAGGAATTGAAAAAATCCGGTCGTTAATTCGTGAGATCTTCGATTTGTTTTCATAATAAAAAATTTTTTTTTCGCCGATATATGATTTGGATCCCCCCCCCCCCCCCACCTATATTTGTTCGCCGGTCTCCAATGACATCAGAATATTTCAATGCAATGTAGATCCGATCGGAAGAGCCACACTGTTGCAACGTGATTGGTGAAATTCTCATTTTTGGGGTTAAATTTATCACACAAAATAACAGGATTTACCGAACCGATTTTCACCTTTAACCCCTAGCACACTGGTAGTGCAACAGATTTTCTCCAATCACTCTGTTTTTCTCTTGTTGAACTGTGAATTTAACCAATTATATCTTATTTGACAGAGCTCACTAGAAGGTATATTTGGTTAAATAACAAACTGCATTATAGGAAATATTTGCTGCTGAAAACTTTGCCATTTTGACATCAGAGAGCAGAGTGTTAAAGATTTTATTTGATATACAAAATTCCCAAACAAAATGTATCAGGTACAAACAAAAAGATTTAGAGAACAGAAATTAATATGTTAATCTTTTCCCAATACAGTCCAATCAACACTGATTAGTGAGTGGACATCTGACATTATGTAATTACACATAACACACTCAGTCGATTTTAGATGATTTTTAGCTCAACTTTGGCGAAGCAAATTTGAGGTATTGCCATGGACCGTCGTCCGATCGTCGCGCCGTATCACATGGCTCGGGCTAGAGGCCGTATTTATGAACCGATCTTTACGAAACTTCTTGGGTACCTTTGCTATCACAGTGAGACGAAAACGAGTGTTTTTGGGGTCCGGTCCGAAATTTAAGACGGTCGCTGGCAGCCATTTTGTACCAAAATTAGGTGCAATCAGATTTTTGCGCAGAACTTCCATATGAAAGCTCCGATTTGAATAATGTTTTTCTATGAATGTTTAGTACCACGGGATACATCACATATAATACGGTTTTTTTCTCGTGCGTAAATTATGCAAATTAGACTAACTTTGATTTATTTAGTGTTACTTTCAGCACTGTCACTGCAAATGCCAATACGGCTCGGGACAGAGGCCGCATTTATGAACCGATCTTTACGAAACTTCTTGGGTACCTTTGTTATCACCGTGGATGAGAACGAGTGTTTTGAGGTCCGGTATGGAATTCAAGATGGCCGCTGGTGGCCATTTTGTACAAAATTAGGCGCAATCAGATTTTTGCACAGAACTTCCATATGAAAGCGCTGATTTGAATAATTTTTCTGTCTGAATGTTTAGTACCATGGGATACATCATCTATAATACGGGTTTTTTCTCGTGCATAAATTATGCTGATTAGACTAACTTTGATCTATTCAATGTTACTTTCAGCACTGTAACTGCAAATGCCAATACGGCTCGAGCTAGAGGGCCGTATTTATGAACCGATCTTTACGAACTTCTTGGGCACCTTTGTTATCACCTTGGGACGAGAACGAGTGTTTTTGGGTGCAGTCCAAAATTCAAGATGGCCATTTTTACCAAAATTGGTGCAATCAGTTTTTTGTACAGAACTTTTGTATGACAGTTCTGATTTGAATAAAATTCTGTATGAATGTTTAGTAAACATGGAATACATCACATATAATATAGGTTTTGTTTTCTCGTGCAAAAATTATGCAAATTAGATGAACTTTGATTTATTCAGTGCCACTTATACACAGTAAGTGCACATGTCAATACGGATCGGGCTAGAGTCTGTATTTATGAACCGATCTTCACGAACCTTCTTGGGTACCTGTGTTATCACCTTGGATGAGAACGAGTGTTTCTTCTGGGTGCGGTCCAGAATTCAAGATGCTGCCAGTGGCCATTTTGTACCGAAATTAGGTCCAATCAGTTTTTTGTACACAGCTTCTATATGGCTCAGTCTAGAGGCCGTATTTATGAAACCGATCTTTACGAAACTTCTTGGGCACCTGTGTTATCACTGTGGGACGAGAACGAGTGTTTTGGGGTGCGGTCCAAAATTCAAGATGGCTGCCAGCAGCCTTTTTGTACCAAAATTAGTGTCAATCAGTTTTTTTTTTTGTACAGAACTTCTGTATGAAAGTTCTTATTTGAATAAATTTTTGTAGGAATGTTTAGTAACATGGAATACATCACATATAATACGGGTTTTTTTTCTCGTGTTATGCAAATTAAATGAACTTTGATATGTTCAGTGTTACTTATACACAGTAAGTGTACATGTCAATACGGCTCGGGCTAGAGTGTGTATTTATGAACTGATCATCACGAAACTTCTTGGGGTACCTTTGTTATCACCTTGTGACAGGGACGAGTGTTTTTGGGCGCCTCTGTTATCACTGTGCTATGAGAACAAATATTTTTGGGTTCAGTCAGACCCACTCTGAGACTCAAAGTTTTCTTTTCTAGTTTAGATCTAACTGTCACCCCCACTTTTACAATACTTTACCTATATATTTGTTACAGGCTACGGTCAGCATTTATGTACAGATAGTTACAATACTTTACATGTACCTTTCTTATCAGGGTCATTACCTAGATGTTTGTCATTGCTGTGTCCACAACTATACATGTACATGTCTTAAACAAGTTGAGCTACAGTGCCACTGACACTTTCGTTTCGTATGGAGTGTACACGTAATGTGACAAACGCTTCATATGAGTCTAGAAACATATTAGTCATCACGTTTTTGAAGGAATGTCTTGGATATCTTTGAACATCTGGGGTCAATGTCATTCCACATTTTTGGAAACGAATGCAGGGGAAGATTTGATGTGAACTGCGTTCGGGGCTTAAGACTTTTTATGAGGTCAGTTTGTCTAGTGAGTCTGTCTGTTTCGTTTGTGTTAATTGTAGAGCCTATCTAACGATTGTTGTAGTTTGTTATGGACCCAGTCGTGCATAAATATCAGAATATTTAGCTTGTGCAGATCCGTTAATTTAAGAATTGTATTTTTCTTGAATAACGGCTCGGTGTGAGTGTTGTACCTTTATCGTTTATTATTCGAATAGCGCGTTTTTGTAAGATACTTAGTTTGTTTGCTGCTGGCGCGTGTCCCAATTCGTGTACTGCGTACATCTAATGGCTTTGCACTAACGTAAAACTTTGAGTTTTAGCGTATTGTGAGACAAATGTTTTTTTACCCTATTAATAGCCAAATAGACTTAGCTATTTTTGAACTTACATTAGAGATGTGGTGCTTGAAATTTAAATTTTCATCTATATCAACACCTAAGAATTTGACCGTTCTGGCTTCGTGATTATTTCCTACTTGTATTATATGTTTATTGTTTATAGTTATGAGATTATCATCTAACTTCCAAGTATCATTCAGGGGGTGTAGTAAGATGCATTTGGATTTGGTGGCATTGAGTGATAGTTTATTCGTTCAGCACCACTCTGCAATTTTCCTAATTCTGTATTTATTGTTTTCTATCAATGCATCCAGGCTATGGTTTGCCGTGGATGTCGTATTTATATTTATTTATTTATTGATGTTTAAGGTCACATATTTATGCACAATGGCTAATCATGACTGTGAAAGTTTTACGGGTGGAAGAAGCCGAAGAGGCAGGGTTAGATTGGTTGAAGACATGCGCACCATCGACGTGCAGTACGCCTTAGTACACGGCGTCATCGTGCCCCCATGCGGGCAATGGAGATGAAGTGTCTTGCCCAAGGACACAACGCGTTGTCGCAGGTGGGATTCGAACCGAGGACCTCTCGGCTTGCAGCCTGCACCTCTACCAACTGAGCCACCGCGATCCCCGTGGATGTAGTATCGTCGGCAAAATATAAGAGGTTTAAAGTTGTCGATTTACTGATGTCATTGACATATAATAAAAAAAAGAAGAGGTCCTAGAATTGAACCTTGCGGAACCCCACGTTATGTTTTGGGATGTCGATGTGCTGTCTTTGTACTGGACATACTGCTTTCTTCCAGACAAATACCTTCTAAACCATGAGTTGGGTATTGACACTTAAAAGTTTATTTAAAAGTATAGAATGATCTATAGTATCAAAAGCTTTAGAGAAATCAATTAAAACTGACGATGTTCGATCCTTACTAGGTTTGTCGTTGCTTAAGGCAACATTGTGCATAAGTTGTATTATTGGGTGTAGTGTGGAGTGTTTTTTTTTTCTGAAGCCAAAACTGAAGCTGATATCGAATGTCATGTTCGGATAAGAAATTGAATAAACGGTTGTACATAATCTTTTCCAGAACTTTGGAGAATGCCGGAAGTAAACTAATGGGTATGTAATTATTAAAAATTCTGGCATCTCCAGCTTTGTGAATAGGAACGACCTTTGCTATCTTCAGTTTCTCCTTTAAAATGTTACTTTTGTTTTTCCGGGTAGCTCCGAATATATACTACTCAAAGTTTGCTAAGCACCACATATTTGACACATCATTGTCAAATTTACTTGTGACATATTTTACATTAGCTCTCTTGACAGGCAGATGTTTCATGACACTCGTTTCTACTCCACTCCGCCGTTTCAAAATGGGCTTGTGAGTGTAGCGCTCTGTGCATCTTCGACAGCTTTTGGGTCCTTCTATTCTAGACTTTCATAAGGGGGGGGGGGGGGTAGGGGGGGGGGTCGCAACATCCTTGGGTTTTCGGGTTGGAAGAGGGATGAAGTTATTATTATGCCCTTTCGTATCTGCGATAAAATTGACAGTGGAAGTACCGCCCATGCAAACAAAAAACAGATTTGCACGTATGTATGTCTACTGTTCAGTAAAATCAAGAAAAATAAAAGCGACCCTTAATAATCTGACAATCATGTTATAAATAAAATATACCCAATGTAGCTTGGTGTACCAAATATTCACCACTCGTGGTGAAGTGGTGTTAACCGCGCGTCAAAGGCTCGCGGTTAACACCACTTCACCACTTGTTGTGAACATTTGGTACACCAAGCTACTATGGGTATACCCTATATATCTTGTGCTACCGGATGAAAAGAAGTAGCGTTTTTAATGAAATATGACATAAAACCAGCCATAACCTATTTTTAGAGCTCTACAACACACATACAACATATTAAAGTTTCAAAAAATGCTGACATACACATCCCCACCTCAACCCCCACCCCCATATCAAGTTACCTCCGAGTTCGACCATAACGGTTGGGAATTTCCTAGGATGACACCACATTTTAGATATTTTTTAGTTGAGATTATAATCCCAAAACTTCGAAAGGGACTAAGTTTGAAAATGAGGGTTGAAAGTTTAAAAAATTTATAGTAATTTTATATATTTTTTTATACTTACCAATGACCCAGACTTAGCTGGTGCTAACTCTAACAAAAACCAGGGCCAAAACACAAATTTTGCCCCCCAATCCCCAAAATTTGCATCCAAAACAAAAAGAAATCATGTCCTAAAAGGACCTCCATACTACGCCCCCACTGCGCATGCGCAGTGTGGACAGACGTCCCGAAATTGGCGCACAATTATCATTCTTACTGGCAGTGCCTGGTCAGCGCTATGTACTCAGCGGGGAGGCAAGAGTTCCCAACTCCAGGGAGGGCCATCCCCGTCTGGGTCATTGGTAAGTATAAAAAATATATAAATTACTATAAATTTTTTAACATTTTTATACTGTAACCAATGACCCAGGACTTAGCTGAATAGTAAACAGGCTGGAGGGCCTAGGACATAGAGGAAAATCCAATAAGCTCAACTATATAGTAAAGAGGTAACCCCTTAAGGAGAAAAGGAGTATTAGGCTTTACATGTATCTTTCTTATTTAATATTAAATTAGAAAGATACGCTACCCTAAATAATTGAGCACAATAACATTCATGTTCTCTATTAACATCCAGTATATCCCTTATACTAATTATTTTTAAAGTAAGCCAATAAATAAAGTAGTCCAGAGAATTGAGACTCTTTATAGTCATTTAAAAGTGTCCGAGTATTGTATATTAAAGCCCGTTGACACTTGACATATACAAATGCTTCACACCGAGCTACACTTTAAAAATAAGACATGAATGAATTTAACATTAATATTACACTTTAAAAACCATCCCAGAAGCGACTCAGAAATACTGACTTCGGAGGAGGCATTCCCTTGCTTTTCACTATAAAGCAGGTGACCTAAGGGAACACCCGCCCCCCCCCCCCCCCCCCCCCCCCCCCCCCCCCTTCCCCTTGTCCTGGGTCAAATAGCCCAGAGCGAAGAGGGCAGCCGGACGGAGTCACTGCCAGAACAGAAAGCCTGCATAACTATAGTTGCAACTGTTTAGTGGACGACATTCTGAGCAACAGATAACGGACCTAAACAACGCAGGTCTCCAGAAATGGACTCAATATTTCTGAGATAAAAATTCGTAAATGTGGATGGCTGAGACCAATAAGCAGCCTTCATTAAATCTGTAATAGCAACACTATTAGCATAAGCCCAGGAAGTAGAAAGAGCTCTTACTTCATGAGCGGAAATCTTAAGCACAGACTGCTGAGAAGAAGATAAACTCTCATAAGCAGTAAGGATAGTTAATTGAATCCATCTAGCAATAGAATGGACCGAAATGTCCTTTCTATTAGGCATCAAAGACAGAAAGAAACGTTTCCGTCCCTTTCTGATAAACTGAGATCTCTGTTTATAGATACGTAACTCTCTAACAGGACAGAGTAAAGGCCTACGCCCGTCTGAAGACGGAAGAGCCTTAATAACAATAGGTTCCGGATATTTATTAGGAGCCTGATTCTTAGCTAAAAAAGCCCACATTAGTAGTGAAGGTGATAGTGTTCCCGACACTACGATAGTGAGAATCATCCACCGACAGTGCATGAAGCTCACTGACTCTTCTAGCAGAAGAGAAAGCTAAGAGAAAAGCTGTCTTATAAGATAAGAATTTGAAATCTACTGTCCCAAGGGGTTCAAATGGCTTTTCCTTCAATTTAAGAAGAACCCAAGCTAAATTCCATTTAGGAATTAATCTAAGAGTTCTGGGTCTATTTATCGAAAAGTTTCTAACCAATTTAGATAAAGAGACATTAGATCCAATTTGTAAATTATCATGATGTGCATAGGTATCAGATAACATAGACCTATAACCCTTTATAGTAACAGGCTGCAGTTTGATTTCGTCAAACAAGTATACTAGAAAGTTTGCAATGTCTGGTATAGAGGGATCGAATATATCTACAGAATGATCCCTACACCAACGACGAAAAACCTTCCACTTAGCCGCATAGTTTAGCGAAGAGGAGGTCCTCCTACAGTTAGAAATCGCGTCCACTGCTCGTCCTGTAAAGTGCTTGCCATGCAAGAAGGACCGCACAACGGAAAAACGTGAAGGTTGAGACCTTGCGGGTTATGATGGAGTTGGCGCGATTTCCCCTGCGAAAGAAGATCCTCCCGTGGAGGAAGCTTTCGCGGTAGGTCCCACAACAGACACCTGAGTAGATTTATCCACGGTCTCTGTGGCGACAGAGAAGCTACCAACAGAATCTTGCATTGAGATTGTTTTATCTTTAGCAATACTTGTTGAATTAACGGTGCTGGAGGATACGCATATCCTATCATTCCGTCCCAAGGGATCGACAGAGCGTCTACTGCAAATGCTCTTGGATCCGGACACGGAGACACATACGTCTGCAACTGATTGTTGAGATGTGTCGCAAATAAGTCTATCATTGGCCGTTCCCATTGGTAGCAAATCTGATTGAATACTTGTTTGTTGAGAGTCCATTCCGACGGCAACAAGCGACCCTTTCGTGAAAGGGAGTCTGCTAGCACATTCAGACGACCCGGTATGTGACGGACCGAAAGAAGAACGTGATGTTCTAGAGCAAACAGAAGGATTCTTTCCGTTAGATTGAACAACGGAACTGAATGAGTGCCTCCCTGATTCCGTATATACGCCACTACTGTCGTATTGTCGGATAGGATTTGGACATGAGCATTGTGAATAATGTCCATCCAGAGACGTAACGCAAGCCAAATTGACATCATTTCCTTGATGTTTATGTGCTTGCACAGGAATTGCGGATCCCAAAGACCCTGGCATCTCGAATCCGTTGGGATTAATGATGCACCCCAACCTGTTTGACTGGCATCCGTCATAATGGTAAAACTCGGATCCGGCAACTGCAGCGGAACTCCCTGAGTTAACCACTGAATGTTTGCCCAAGTCTGAATCTCTTGTTTCACTTGATCTGACAAGAGAACGTCTACGTCGAGCGAATGAATTTTCACACTCCAATTCTGAGTCAAGAAAATTTGAAGAGGACGTGTGCGTAACCGCCCCATCGGAATGAGATCCGTAGCGGCTCCGCACAGACCTATCAGTCTCATAAATTCTCTCGCTGTGACTTTGTCTGCGTGCAGACAATAGCGAGCGTAACAACTGACTAATTTCGCTCTGGTTAACGGCAGACGAACAAGATTGTTGTGCGTCTCGAAGCTCATTCCCAGATGAGTGAATGACTTGGACGGCACCAGATCCGACTTCTCCTTGTTTACTATAAAACCGAGACGTCGGAGCAATAGAAGTAGATTCTGAACATCGTTCTGAAGCATTAACTCGTTGCCGTACCTCTGAAGAATGTCGTCCAGGTAGGCCGACGTTACCGCAGACGAATGAGCTCGGAAATAGATCATTACCGAGTTCATTACCCGAGTGAAAGCCCAGGGTGCTAGATTCAATCCGAAGCACATCGCCCGGAATTGATACACCACTCCTAGGACTGCGAAGCGTAGATACTTTCGGAATGTCGGATGTACCATGACGTGAAAGTACGCATCTTTGAGATCTATGCTTGTTGCATAATCGTTCACCCGAATACTCGCTCTGACCGACCGAATCGTCTCCATATAAAATTTCGGAGCGACGATCAGCTTGTTTATCCAGCTCAAATCTATGACTGGACGGAACGAGCCGTCTGGTTTCGGAACCAGAAACAGATGGCTGTAGAATCCCAGAGTTTCCTGGTTTTCTACGACCTCTACCGCGTTCTTCATTAAAAGAGACTGCACCTCTGATAACAGAGCATCTCTTTTCTGCGGATTTGACGGAAGTTGAGTCCACTTTGGACTTCGAGTTAATGGAGGCTTTCGTTTGAAGGATATCTTTAGACCTTCCGAAGTCACTCCTCTCACCCAAGGGTCGTCCGTAATCGACGCCCATTCTTGTGAAAAGCTCGACAACCTTCCGCCAACCGGTACGCGATAGAGGTCTAAGCCATCACCTCCTGGACCTGCGAGGCCTGCGGTAGGAGAAACCACGTCCTCCACGACCCGCACCTCACCCCGTCGACCTCGGGGCGTCCGTTCGATTGTACCGACCCGAAGGACGTCCCGAACGAGAGTCGCTACCCCTGACGGTCTCTCGAATAAGACCAAGAGGACGCACCGGAACCTCTATAGGAACCTCTCTTGGGCGCATCATTAGACCCAGAAGTGCCTGTCTTATTCTTGTCTGCTGTATCCGGCTTCTTAGAGGCAGATTTGAACAACAGAGAATCCGAAGCTTTCTTTGTAATTTTATCATAAATAGCAGAAAGCTTGCCGTCAAAGAGAAGTTCTCCGGAGACCGAAGCGACTCTAAGAGAGTTCTTCACCTTAGAATCCACAAGTGTGGATGTAGCTAGGGCTGCGTCACGTCTAACCAACTCCAGATTTGCCACTGAAAGGGCGGAGTTACACGTGGAATAAGCTACTGCCCTTGAAAGAAGTCTTAAAGAGGATTGTATATCCTGAAACTCTTTCCCTTGAAGGCGCAGTGATAACACCTTAGTAAGGTGATCTGTGTAAGATAAGGCATCTAAATTGGCTCTGTTAGACGCAATAGCTGTTTCCAACACCGCGGTTGGAATAGAAGCCGACGACGGTAATGATAGCTCTAAGTCTTCCGCCTCGTCGTCCATACGCAGAGGAACTCTCGGGATACCCTGTCCTGCCGTATCGAATTTATTCCTTGCATTAATGAAAGGCAGGTTGAGAGTATTAGCGGACAGGAAACCTGCTTTCCCCGTCTTGGAAGCAAGTTTAAATATAGCGTCGTTCAATAATTCAAATGTTCTTGCAACATTATTGGACTGCGACAGAAACTCGGGAGCGATGTCCCTGAACCCCTCAAAAAATTCAGAGTCCAATGACGCTATAATCCTCTTGTCGGGAACGGCAGCAGTCTGGCCCGACGGAACAACTTGAGGGAGAAAGTGCCGGATGAAGTCCACGGCAGCTTTATGTTGTTCCGAAAGGGATAGCTCCAAATCATCCGTATCCCTTTCACCATCCGGTTGGACCTCATGATGTTCCCGGTCGTCCGCCCCCGATGCTTCGGCGGAGCGTACCGACCCAGCGCCGTCGGATAATTCTCGATCCGACACCGTTTCTGTCGGCTGCTGGGATGTTGCGATAAGCTGTGCTATCTGCACAAGAATGTCCAGCGTCGAGACCTGCGGAGGCGCAGTCTTTCGCTGCTTCGCCGAGGGCAGCTCCGCATCAGATGGCTCCCGCATACTTTTCCTATGCGAACGTCCGGAGTCCATCGGTCTCGAATCCCTGGCAGCCGGATGGTGTGACCTGGTCGCCGAAGAATCCTTGATCGGCGAAGCTGGTAATATATCGGCGGTCACGCAGCCAAGGTGCGGTCGTGTGCGCTTACGAGAAGAGGAAGCCTTAGCAGTCTCCGCGGACTGCCTATACAACGGAGAGTCCCGAGCGACGGACATATGCTCCGCTTGCGACACATTTTGTACCACAACATCTGCTCCCAGATGTTGTTGTACGAGAGAGGGGGCCTCTCTTGCTCGCGGCCCGGCTGGACCTGGACGAGCTAGGAACCGGACTCAAAGGCTTCCTCTGTTCTCGTTTACTATCCGCCGTCACTGGGTGTGCACCTAGTATGTTTATAGTGCTCGCATCACCCAAAATTTCCTCCTGGACCGCATCGGACGAACCCGGCTACCAAACCATTCGGTGAATGGACGCTACACCGGGCGAGCTAGCGGACGACATTTGTCTAATCTCCATGAGCACTTTTGCCGCTAGCTCTGAATTCATTTGTGACGACGGACGCACACTTGTAGAAGATAACATGGAAACATCACCCTGTTCTTGTTCCTCTGAAATAGAAACTGAGAGAGTAGAGTGACCTTGCGGAGAAAGAGCCGGCATAGCCCTTTCTCCAGAAACAACATACCGTGACACGCGTTTCCAATGTTTATCATCCCAAAATTGACATATAGGACAGGGATTAGTGCGAGAACACTGACTACAATTAATACAATGATCATGAAAGTCAGTGGAAGATTTCTTCCCATTACAATTTGAACAAACTCCTTTCATTGTGAAAAGTCAACAACAAGTCCTAGTTACTCGCACAAACCCCTGACACAAAGATACATAATAACATGATCCATTAATAAATGAAAAAACAATTGTAAATCAAAATAATTTTGAAAAAATATTTTTTCAGCAAAGCCCAAGTTGCTGAAAAGTAACATTGAGCCCCGATGGATCCGATGGCAAAGTGTGGTCAAAAATTTTAAATTTATATTAAATAATTAATGAGACACTTACGGATAATATAAATGTATCTTATAGTGAGATAAACTACAGCAAAGGCAAACAGCCCCCCTCAAAAAAGGCTGTTGCCAATGTAAACAAACAGTGTAAAACACCAGAAAACATGACTCCAGGCACTGAACAAACTGGCCCGGAATCAGTCATCAAAATTACAGTCTATCTGATGCAAAACAGAGACTCCCAGGGGAGAATCTGCAGAACATCAGATGGAAGATGCAGAACACAACGTTTATACACCCATGGGTGAAAACGTAACTATGGGGAAAATAACAGAAAACATTCTGTATCCAAGCAACTCTCCCAGGAAAATTTTAGAAATGAACTTTCTCAAAAGTATGCCAAAAGCCTGGGAGAATTGCAAGGGGGGACTTTAGAAGGCTAGGGGAGAGGAAACACTGAATAAGCAGTGTAACATTTAGCAAGAATGACAACAAGAGGCCCATGCCTCGAAAGTTAAAAAATTTATAGTAATTTATATATTTTTTATACTTACCAATGACCCAGACTTAGCTGGTGCTAACTCCAACAAAACCAGGGCCAAACACAAATTTTGCCCCCCAATCCCCAAAATTTGCATCCAAAACAAAAAGAAATCATGTCCTAAAGGACCTCCATAGTACGCCTCTACTGCGCGTGCGCAGTGACGCAGTCGTCCCGAAATTGGCGCCAATTATCATTCTTACTGGCAGTGCCTGGTCAGCGCTATGTACTCAGCGGGGAGGCAAGAGTTCCCAACTCAGGGAGGGCCATCCCCGTCTGGGTCATTGGTAAGTATAAAAAATATATAAATTACTATAAATTTTTTAACATTTTTATACTGTACCAATGACCCAGACTTAGCTGAATAGTAAACAGGCTGGAGGGCCTAGGACATAGAGGAAAATCCAATAAGCTCAATTATATAATAAAGAGGTAACCCCTTAAGGAGAAAAGGAGTATTAGGCTTTACATGTATCTTTCTTATTTAATATTAAATTAGAAAGATACACTACCCTTAATAATTGAGCACAATAACATTCATGTTCTCTATTAACATCCAGTACAACCCTTATACTAATTATTTTTAAAGCAAGCCAATAAATAAAGTAGTCCAGAGAATTGAGACTCTTTATAATCATTTAAAAGTGTCCGAGTATTGTATATTAAAGCCCGTTTGACACTTGACATATACAAATGCTTCACACCGAGCTACACTTTAAAAATAAGACATGAATGAAATTAAACATTAATATTACACTTTAAAACCATCCCGGAAGCGACTCAGAAATACTGTCTTGGAGGAGGCATTCCCTTGCTTTTCACTATAAAGCAGGTGACCTAAGGGAACACCCGCCCCCCCCCCCCTCTTCCCCTTGCCCTGGGTCAAATAGCCCAGAGCGAAGAGGGCAGCCGGACGGAGTCACTGCCGGAACAGAAAGCCTGCATAACTATAGTTGCAACTGTTTAGTGGACGACATTCTGAGCAACAGATAACGGACCTAAACAATGCAGGTCTCCAGAAATGGACTCAATATTTCTGAGATAAAAATTAGTAAATGTGGATGGCTGAGACCAATAAGCAGCCTTCATTAAATCTGTAATAGCAACACTATTAGCATAAGCCCAGGAAGTAGAAAGAGCTCTTACTTCATGAGCAGAAATCTTAAGCACAGACTGCTGAGAAGAAGATAAATCTTCATAAGCAGTACGGATAGTTAACTGAATCCATCTAGCAATAGAATGGACTGAAATGTCCTTTCTATTAGGCATCAAAGACAGAAAGAAACGTTTCCGTCCCTTTCTGATGAACTGAGATCTCTGTTTATAGATAGGTAGTGCTCTAACAGGACAGAGTAAAGGCCTACGCCCGTCTGAAGATGGAAGAGCCTTAATAACAATAGGTTCCGGATATTTATTAGGAGCCTGATTCTTAGCTAAAAAACCCACATTAGTAGTGAAGGTGATAGTGTTCCCAACACTACGATAATGAGAATCATCCACCGATAGTGCATGAAGCTCACTGACTCTTCTGGCAGAAGAGAAAGCTAAGAGAAAAGCTGTCTTATAAGATAAGAATTTGAAATCTACTGTCCCAAGAGGTTCAAATGGCTTTTCCTTCAATTTAAGGAGAACCCAAGCTAAATTCCACTTAGGAATTAATCTAAGAGTTCTGGGTCTATTTATCGAAAAGTTTCTAACCAATTTCGATAAAGAGACATTAGATCCAATTTGTAAACTATCATGATGTGCATAGGTATCAGATAACATAGATCTATAACCCTTTATAGTAACAGGCTGCAGTTTGATTTCGTCAAACAAGTATACTAGAAAGTTTGCAATGTCTGGTATAGAGGGATCAAATATATCTACAGAATGAGCCCTACACCAACGACGGAAAACCTTCCACTTAGCCGCATAGTTTAGCGAAGAGGAGGTCCTCCTACAGTTAGAAATCGCGTCCACTGCTCGTCCTGTAAAGTGCTTGCCATGCAAGAAGGACCGCACAACGGAAAAACGTGAAGGTTGAGACCTTGCGGGTTGTGATGGAGTTGGCGCGATTTCCCCTGCGAAAGAAGATCCTCTCGTGGAGGAAGCTTCCGCGGTAGGTCCCACAACAGACACCTGAGTAGATTTATCCACGGTCTCTGTGGCGACAGAGATGCTACCAACAGAATCTTGCATTGAGATTGTTTTATCTTTAGCAATACTTGTTGAATTAACGGCGCTGGAGGATACGCATATCCTATCATTCCGTCCCAAGGGATCGACAGAGCGTCTACTGCAAATGCTCTTGGATCCGGACACGGGGACACATACGTCTGCAACTGATTGTTGAGATGTGTCGCAAATAAGTCTATCATTGGCCGTTCCCATTGGTAGCAAATCTGATTGAATACTTGTTTGTTGAGAGTCCACTCCGACGGCAACAAGCGACCCTTTCGTGAAAGGGAGTCTGCTAGCACATTCAGACGACCCGGTATGTGACGGACCGAAAGAAGAACGTGATGTTCCAACGCAAACAGAAGGATTCTTTCCGTTAGATTGAACAACGGAACTGAATGAGTGCCTCCCTGATTCCGTATATACGCCACTACTGTCGTATTGTCGGATAGGATTTGGACATGAGCATCGTGAATAATGTCCATCCAGTGACGTAACGCAAGCCAAATTGACATCATTTCCTTGATGTTTATGTGCTTGCACAGGAATTGCGGATCCCAAAGACCCTGGCATCTCGAATCCGTTGGGATTAATGACGCACCCCAACCTGTTTGACTGGCATCCGTCATAATGGTAAAACTCAGATCCGGCAACTGCAGCGGAACTCCCTGAGTTAACCACTGAATGTTTGCCCAAGTCTGAATCTCTTGTTTCACTTGATCTGACAAGAGAACGTCTACATCGAGCGAATGAATTTTCACACTCCAATTCTGAGTCAGGAAAATTTGAAGAGGACGTGTGAGTAGCCGCCCCATCGGAATGAGATCCGCGGCGGCTCCGCACAGACCTATCAGTCTCATAAATTCTCTCGCCGTGACTTTGTCTGCATGCAGACAATAGCGAGGGTAACAACTGACTAATTTCGCTCTGGTTAACGGCAGACGAACGAGATTGTTGTGCGTCTCGAAGCTCATTCCCAGATGAGTGAATGACTTGGACGGCACCAGATCCGACTTCTCCTCGTTTACTATGAAACCGAGACGTCGGAGCAATAGAAGAAGATTCTGAACATCGTTCTGAAGCGTTAACTCGTTGCCGTACCTCTGAAGAATGTCGTCCAGGTAGGCCGACGTTACCGCAGACGAATGAGCTCGGAAGTAGATCATTACCGAGTTCATTACCCGAGTGAAAGCCCAGGGTGCTAGATTCAATCCGAAGCACATGGCCCGGAACTGATACACCACTCCTAGGACTGCGAAGCGTAGATACTTTCGGAATGTCGGATGTACCATGACGATCTATGCTCGTTGCATAATCGTTCACCCGAATACTCGCTCTGACCGATCGAATCGTCTCCATATAAAACTTCGGAGCGACGATCAGCTTGTTTATCCAGCTCAAATCTATGACTGGACGGAACGAGCCGTCTGGTTTCGGAACCAGAAACAGATGGCTGTAGAATCCCAGCGATTCCTGGTTTTCTACGACCTCTACCACGTTCTTCATTAAAAGAGACTGCACCTCTGATAACAGAGCGTCTCTTTTCTGTGGATTTGACGGAAGATGAGTCCACTTTGGACTTCGAGTTAATGGAGGCTTTCGTTTGAAGGATATCTTTAGACCTTCCGAAGTCACTCCTCTCACCCACGGGTCGTCCGTAATCGACGCCCACTCTTGTGAAAAACTCGACAACCTTCCGCCAACCGGAACGCGATAGAGGTTTAAGCCATCACCTCCTGGACCTGCGAGGCCTGCGGTAGGAGAAACCACGTCTTCCACGACCCGCACCTCGCCTCGTCGACCTCGGGGCGTCCGACCGATTGTCCCGGCCTGAAGGACGTCCCGAACGAGAGTCGCTATCCTGACGGTCTCTCGAATAAGACCAAGAGGACGCACCGGAACCTCTATAGGAACCTCTCTTGGGCGCATTAGACCCAGAAGTGCCCGCCTTATTCGTGTCTGCTGTATCCGACCTTTTAGGAGCGGATCTGAACAACAGAGAATCATTAGCTTTCTTTTTAATATTATCATAAATAGCGGAAAGCTTGCCGTCAAAGAGAAGTTCTCCTGAGACCGAAGCGACTCTAAGAGAGTTCTTCACCTTAGAATCCACTAGTGTGGATGTAGCCAGGGCTGCGTCACGTCTAACCAACTCCAGATTTGCCACTGAAAGGGCGGAGTTACACGTGGAATAAGCTACTGCCCTTGAAAGAAGTCTTAAAGAGGATTGTATATCCTGAAACTCTTCCCCTTGAAGGCGCAGTGATAACGCCTTAGTAAGGTGATCTGCGTAAGATAAGGCATCTAAATTGGCTCTGTTAGACGCAATAGCTGTTTCCAACACCGCGGTTGGAATAGAAGCTGACGACGGAAATGATAGCTCTAAGTCTTCCGCCTCGTCGTCCATACGCAGAGGAACTCTCGGTATACCCTGTCCTGCCATGTCGAATTTATTCCTTGCATTAATGAAAGGCAGGTTGAGAGTATTTGCGGACAAGAAACCTGCTTTCCCCGTCCTGAAAGCAAGTTTAAATATAGCGTCGTTCAATAATTCAAATGTTCTTGCAACATTATTGGACTGCGACGGAAACTCGGGAGCGATGTCCCTGAACCGCTCAAAAAATTCAGAGTCCAATGACGCTATAATTCTCTTGTCCGGAAGCGCAGCAGTCTGGCCCGACGGAACAACTTGAGGGAGAAAGTGCCGGATGAAGTCCACGGCAGCTTTATGTTGTTCCGAAAGGGATAGCTCCAATTCAACCGTATCCCTTTCACCATCCGGTCGGACCTCCCGATGTTCCCGGTCGTCCGCCCCCGATGCTTCGGCGGAGCGTACCGACCCAGCGCCGTCGGATAATTCTCGATCCAACACCGTTTCTGTCGGCTGCTGGGATGCTGCGATAAGCTGTGCTATCTGCACTAGAATGTCCGACGTCGAGACCTGCGGAGGCGCGGTCTTTCGCTGCTTCGCCGAGGGCAGCTCCGCATCAGATGGCTCCCGCATACTTTTCCTATGTGAACGTCCGGAGTCCATCGGTCTCGAATCCCTGGCTGCCGGATGGTGTGACCTGGTCGCCGAAGAATCCTTCATCGGCGAAGCTGGCAAAATATCGGAGGTCACGCAGCCAAGGTGCGGTCGTGTGCGCCGACGAGAAGAGGAAGCCTTAACAGTCTCTGCGGACTGCTTATACAACGGAGCGTCCCGAGCGACGGACGTATGCTCCGCTAAAGACACATTTTGTACCACAACATCTGGTCCCAGATGTTGTTGTACGAGAGAGGGGCCTCTCTCGCTCGCGGCGCGGCTGGACCTGGACGAGCTAGGAACCAGACTAAAAGGCTTCCTCCGTTCTCGTTTACTATCCGCCGTCACTGGGTGTGCATCTATTATGTTTATAGTGCTCGCATCACCCAAAATTTCCTCTTGGACCGCATCGGACGAACCCGGCTGCCGAACCATTCGGTGAATGGACGCTACACCGGGCGAGCTAGCGGACGACATTTGTCTAATCTCCATGAGCACTTTGCCGCTAGCTCTGAATTCATTTGTGACGACGGACGCACACTTGAAGAAGATAACATGGAAACATCACCCTGTTCTGGTTCCTCTGAAATAGAAACTGAGAGAGTAGAGTGACCTTGTGGAGAAAAAGCCGGCATCGCTCTTTCTCCAGAAACAACATATCGTGACACACGTTTCCA
The DNA here is from genome assembly GCA_031216915.1 of Pictodentalium vernedei. Classification (NCBI taxonomy): domain Eukaryota; kingdom Metazoa; phylum Mollusca; class Scaphopoda; order Dentaliida; family Dentaliidae; genus Pictodentalium; species Pictodentalium vernedei. Next base: position 129,660,620 of record CM062289.1, read on the forward strand.
ATGTTTCTCATCCCAATGTTCACATATAGGACAGGGATTAATGCGAGAACACTGACTACAATTAATACAATGATCATGAAAGTCAGAGGAAGATTTCTTCCTATTACAATTTGAACAATGTCCCTTCATTGTGAAAGAACAACAATAAGTCCTAGTTACTCGCAAAAACCCCTGACACAAAGATACATAATAACATGATCCATTAATAAATGAAAAAACAATTGCAAAACAAAATAATTTTGAAAAAATATTTTTTCAGAGAAGCCCAAGTTGCTGAAAAGTAACGTTGAGCCCCGATGGATCCGATGGCAAAGTGTGGTCAAAAATTTTAAATTTATATAAAATAATTAATGAGACACTTTCGGATAATATAAATGTATCTTATAATGAGATAAACTACCACAAAGGCAAACAGCCCCCCTCAAAAAAGGCTGTTGCCAATGAAAACAAACAGTGTAAACACACTAGAAAACATGACTCCAGGCACTGAAAAAACTGGCCCGGAATCAGTCATCAATTACACTCTATCTGATGCAAAACAGAGACTCCCAGGGGATAATCTGCAGAACATCAGATGGAAGATGCAGAACACAAACGTTATACACCCATGGGTGAAAACGTAACTATGGGGAAAATAACAGAAAACATTCTGTAACCAAGCAACTCTCCCAGGAAATTTTAGAAATGAAACTTCTCAAAAATATGCCAAAAGCATGGGAGAATTGCAAGGGGGGACTTTAGAAGGCTAGGGGAGAGGAAACACTGAATAAGCAGTGCAACAATTAGCAAGAATGACAACAAGAGGCCCATGCCTCGAAAATAGGCAACTTAACATAATTTCAACAAAAAATTTTAAGTACAGCCCTGATTATTTTTTGCCACTTCTTTTTTCCTCTCCTCCTTCTATCCTCCTTAGAATCACATTTTCTCCAAAAATTACGTGTCTGGCATCCTTTAAACTGAGATTTACAAGCACAAAGATCAGTGAGATGTTGACTGATGAAGGGCCAAACAGAGAATGATAATTGGCGCCAATTTCGGGACGACTGCGTCACTGCGCATGCGCAGTAGAGGCGTACTATGGAGGTCCTTTAGGACATGATTTCTTTTTGTTTTGGATGCAAATTTTGGGGATTGGGGGGCAAAATTTGTGTTTGGCCCTGGTTTTGTTGGAGTTAGCACCAGCTAAGTCTGGGTCATTGGTACAGTATAAAAATATAGGCAACTTAACATAATTTCATCAAAAAATTTTAAGTACAGCCCTGATATTTTTTTGTCACTTCTTTTTCCTCTCCTCCTTCTATCCTCCTTAGAATCACCATTTCTCCAAAAATTACGTGTCTGGCATCCTTTAAACTGAGATTTACAAGCACAAAGATCAGTGAGATGTTGACTGATGAAGGGCCAAACAGAGAATGATAATTGGTGCCAATTTCGGGATGTCTGTCACAATGCGCATGCGCAGTGGGGGCGTAGTATGGAGGTCCTTTAGGACATGATTTCTTTTTGTTTTGGATGCAAATTTTGGGGATTGGGGGGCAAAATTTGTGTTTGGCCCTGGTTTTGTTAGAGTTAGCACCAGCTAAGTCTGGGTCATTGGTACAGTATAAAAATATAAAAGGTATAGATTAAACGTAATATACAATGTTTAATCTAAGCACCACATATTTGACACAAATTTTTTTCACGTCACTTCAATGCTTAGGCTATTTTGGTCAAATCTTATTAAAAAAAACTTGACATTTCTAATTCCACTAGCCCGAATATATCAGTTATACAACAATGAAACTTCACACACTGTTTTGTAGGCATTTGAAATTGTTAACCTCCATTTTGGTATTAACGGCACTGACCGCAGAATGGCGTTGGCCGTGCTTAGTTGAATGGCATCTGGAACTTGACTTTGCGATTTCAAAAGCTTTAGAACTCACTTAGCCGATTGATAAGCTTTTTTGGGCTGTGATTATCTAAATTGTACTAAATCACATAAATAAAATACGACAGAAACGTTTCTCAGTTACAGTTGTCGGAAGGTAGTCTATTATCCCACTAGTGCACCTCTGGCCAAAAATTACATGTGCATCCCCCCCCCCTCCCAGTCCTCACTCCCAGCAGCCTTGGCATAGTGTATTTACCTCCGAGTTATAAATAGCTCTCATAAGAGTAAATCGCGATTTGTCAACCGTTGTAAATAATTCCGTTTATAGTACACGTTAGTGTGTAATTCTAAAGGGTAATTTTCCAGGTTCGTTTTAGTCGAGACAGATAGGGGAACCGCACAAGACAACGACGTAATCAGTGTTGTTAAATTGCTTGTCCCTTTGTCTGTCCGTCTGGGGAACGGGACAACTCGCTGTACCCGAGGTGGGACGAGTCGCCGTCGGGACGACAAGTCGCCTTGGAGTAGTAATTGATAAGTAACACGCAGCATAGGATTAAATTATCTTTATTAATACTCATGACTTATATAACAAGACAGGTTCAATATAACATATAATAATATAACATAAAATAATAGTTACTAACATAACAAGATTAATCAGAGTGACAGACGATTCGTTGAAATCAATGGCAATAATTAATTAATTAATACATTTTCAAGCAAATTTACTCTTTTACAGATCGTGCTTAGACAAAGGGGTACAACAGCATGCACCTGTTCATTGAAAATTATTTTATATCTGTGAATTCACATGAAAATGGTCCGAAAAGACCATTTTCATGTGAATTCACAGATATAAAATAAATTTATAGAATTCTATATTATTTGAAAATTACTATAATTCACAAAAGATATAATTTATACAAAAATATATAAAGATTGAAGTACAAATGTATGTTTGCTATCCATTATGGGAGAACTACTGTATATAGACAGCTGAACATTTCTTTAAATTGGCTGCAGTAGACAATGAAGGTGGATCTGACATATAGGCATCCCAATATTTCCGTATCTTTTGGGCCATCTTCGTATATTTTGATCGGAGAGAGAGCGAGAGAGAGAGAGAGATTCACAGTTTACAGTTAGGAAAGAAACTTGAAACTCACCTTCAATATCATTATTAGTACGGACGTTATGACCAAAAATACTCCATTCATGCAGACTAAACGTGGTGGAGTCAACCCATTGGCGTTGGACATAATCAACAAATTCCCTGAGTTGTCTCGGGCTGAGTTTTATTGTATAATGCCTCAAAAGTCTCCAGTATGTGAGCAGCTGGTAGGAATGGCAAGGCTAATATTTGATGGACAAAGTCATGCACTGGTCCTCCATCTCTGTAGGCTGTCTGAAGACCTATTCTCGTGACATATCTGTAGACTGCCTTACCCCCCATGAAAACAACAACCTTTTATTTCTCTGCCAGGAAACACCTCTCTAACAGCTTGCCAAAGAGCTGCAAAAAAATATTAAAAAAAAATATAAAAAATAAAAACAAAGGTTCATAAGTTACCATAAAATATTTATTTATTTATCAAAACAATTATTTACCTGTTTCAAAATCTAAAACAAAATCTGTTACAGTTGGATGGTGCAGTTTCTGTCCTCAAAACATGAACATCATCCCCTCTGGATCTACCTGACATCAGCACATACACCATTGGAAACTGTTTCTTCTTTCTGAATGAAACCATTTATTGTTAAAAGTTTCCCTGATTGAAAAGGTGCTCCAACAATCTGAAAATGAAATTTAAATTCTTTCTGTGAGAAACAAACGACTTTAGGCTATATAACATGTGACATCGTGACTGCGACTTTTGACTTGTCTCACACCAACATGACTGGTCACTCCTTTCCCACGAACACTACACCTCCATTTTGTAGCTCCATCTTTCTCCGTCTGAAAATGAGAATTTTTCGTCTTTACAAAGCATTAAAAATACTGTACTATTATTTGTAATGCAACTTTACTTACAACTTGGTTTTTGTTTAATACTGAGTTTATATATATATACATACAGGCCCGTCGGAACCGGGGGGTCTGCAGCCCCCCCCCCCCCCCCCAATAATTTGCTCATATTTCGCCGTTAGTTTATCCATGATGGGAGCAACCGAAGTAATCTGAATAAAACTAGACATTACATTATTTAACTCAGATTAGAACAGTGGCGTAGGAACAGGGGGGGGGGGGGGGGGAAGGGTAAGGGAGATATTTCCCACCCACCCCCACCCCCACAAATTTGTCAAAAGTAGGCTTTACTGGGCTGGGTTGGTGGTTTCTCCACCTGGGATGCCCACTGGTTACCATATTCCGACATTGCTGTTAATGATTACTGGATTGAGTGGGTTCCATGTGGGCTTTCTTCCACCAATAAAAGTGACAGTCGTGTTTTCGCCTAATTGTGGAAAGCGATGTTAAACCCCAACCAACCACAGGGTAATTCATTGCATGTTCACTATTCCTGTCATTCTGCTCGGAAATCGCGCTGAATTGATCAGAGAGCTGACGTATTTCCTTAATGACGATGTATTTGCTCAGAATCACTCAGAATGCATATTTGTACATCTTAAATTAAAAAAAATTTCCCGGGGGAGGCCCCCCCGGATCCCCCACCAATGAGACGGGGAGGTACCCCCTCTCGTGCTCACCCCCACTCGCCTCTTCGCGGGGCGGATAATGCGAAGCGTCATAGGAATATACAATTTATTTGCTCAGAATCAACCAGAATGCATGTTTTTACATCTTAAATTCGAAAATTTTCCCGGGAGAGGCCCCGCACCCTCCACCAACGAGACGGAGGATACCCACTCTCATGTTCACCCCCACTCACTGCTCGGATGACGCATCGCGTCATGGGAATATAGGTCCTACCCCCCCCCCCCCCCCCCCCCCCAAATAAAATTAGCTTACTACGCCCCTGGATTAGAATTATGAACGTATCACTGAATGTATAACATGCACCTGCATATGTTGATGTGCAAACGTTTTGAGCAATTCCATTGGCAGCTTAGAAGACCATGACAACCGTTGGCGAAATGATAAAACTAATGAATCCACCATAAGGCCTGACTGGTTTTTAGCATGACGGAATACGGCCACGGCCTACAGGTGAGCCCGGTGTGAGAACCGTCCCCAAATGTTATGGGGTTCTATTGGGATTTTTGAAACATTTTGTTAAAAAAACAACTTTTGCCACTTAAAAAAATCAAGAGGTTTTTGCTTCAAAAGCTACCAGAATGCTTCCTTTGATTGCCGTTTTCAAAAAATTTTCTGGGGGAGTAACCCCCCTCCTCTCCCCCCCCCCCCCCTCAAAAAGCTTGTTCCTTCAGCACTCGCGCCAAATGCCTCGGCATCTGGATACCCCATACCCATTTAGTATCAGCCAGTTCACCCAAATTAGCAATATCAGCCCCCCCAATATAAATTTCATTCCGACGGGCCTGACATATAATTACATACATTTTTCAAAACTGTATTTAGTTCATTCATTTTAAATTTAGAAAAATATTATATTTAAAATGTTTATAAGAATATCATAATTGGTACTTTACCTTGTAGACAACGTAGGAATAGCCATTACTGGAAATCAAAAGTGGTTTGCCACGATGTGTACCTGTTGGCAATATAGTATAAGTTGTTGGGCCGTCTGTGGGCAGTTCATTATCCTCGGGTAGATCTGGATCCTCCATTGACATTTCCATTGCTTCTGGTGGGTTGTCATTGTTTCTGTGCGGAAGGTCAAAAGTATCGCTCAAAGCTAATACTGTAGAGGCATCGTGGGTCTGTGTAGTTTCTTCCATCAATTGTTGTAGAATTTCAACATTCTGCTGGTCAATCTGGTCATCGTCTGATACATTCATTGGCTCATCTGGGAGAATATCTGAAGCCATCGATTCCGATGTACCAACTGTTGCCGCAACCTCTCTCATCATCTCTCCTACAGAAATATCAGATTTAAAGATTAATAAAAACGTTTTTTCATTGCAACTCTACTAATTGTGATAATTTATTTGTAATAAAAAAGTTTTTTTCTTTATTCTAGAATTATCTCCTGTTCAATCGTTAAATCAAATATTAATTATGAAACTTACTTTGCTGACAAGGTGTGAAAACAAAATTCAGAACAATTCTGCTGTGCATGGCATTTCTGTATTGCTGGAGGTCAATACCAGTGTTGCAAAGTCGATGCTGCCCGCGGCCACAGTCATCACAATCTACAGCATGTTGTTGAGCTCTAACTTCTCTGTTGCATTGAATACAATTAGTAGAAGACATTTTGAAATTATGCTAAGTTCTGCCATCTGACTATATTTATATAAAATCAGGTCGGCAAATGAAAGGGGACTCTGAAAACACTCTGTGATAACTGTGATCATGGATAATTGAGAAGCCATCACCCAACCAAAACAAAATCATTGAAGAAACAATACTGTAGTAGCAGACAATTAAGAATCAATCACTTTATATCAGTGATAAAAACAACATTCTAAAAACACACTGTGATGACAACACCAACACACAACTCGCTTGGGCCTAACTTTTCAATAATCTGTCTTCTGTAGCAATCGACAATCGAGAACACATCAAGTTACTCAAAACGATACCAATGTTAAGACACTCTTTGTAAAAAAAAAAACAATGTGAAAGCTGTCGATTTTATTTTCAACAATATCATTCTTCTGACAATGTTGTAATGAACAGTTTAGTTCAACTTTGGTACTTTCATAAAACATTTAATTCTGTTTTTTTTCAATTCACGGAGGTTGGATTTATTTGTAAAAATACTCTACAGGTAAGTAAATGATAAAATTAACAGTATTTCAATTGAATAAATTAAGAATAAATTACATTTTTTGAAAAACAAAAAATGGGACAACTCGCCGTAAAAATCGGGACAACTCGCTGAGTTGTTGTCCCGACGGCGACTTGTCCCGTATCCGTCCGTCTGTGTGTTACTTCACAACATAGAAAATCGTTTTTAATGTTTACTATGAATTATATTAGAGTGAAAAATAATGTAATGAATTTTATATGGACCAATGAACATGTGGCATGGCATTCATTGCTCGGTTACCAGATAACAGCAGTCGTTGATAGCCAACCGTCACGATTCACATGATAAAAAGGGAAATGAAAGTGTCAATGATAAAGTAGCTCAACTTGTGTGTTGTGTTTGATGAAAAGGATGATGTTCAATGTTTATGAAAGGATTATGAAATAAGACAAGAATTGTGATAATTGGGAATATGTTCATTTCTGTTCCCTGTATGCTATGTTTTTGATAAAAATAATATGAGGTGTACACTGTACTAAAGAGCTGAGGGGTGGGTTAATCTGACCTCACAGTTAATGTATGTGGCCCTCACAGTTAACGTATATCAACGAAAGTTACCAAGTTACAGTGAAATTATTCCAAAACGAGTCATCCTATCAAGTTACATTGAAATCCCTTCATAAATATGGCTTGTAGACTGTGCTAAAAGTTTTCGGGCTTCGGGCCCCTGTAGCCGTCAGTTTCCCAATTGCGTCCAAAGGGGCCAAAGGGGACGTTCTCATCTAGACATTATATGAAGTCAACCTACCAAGTTACAATGAAATCCCTTCATAAATATGACCTGTAGACTGTGCTAAAGGTTTTTGGGCTTTGAGCTTGGGCAGCCATCATGGTTGAATGATCGCAACCAAAAGGGGACATTCTCATCTGGGCATAATCTGGAGTGCTCCTACGAAGTTACAATGAAATCCCTTCATAAATATCACCTGTAGACTGTACTCAAAGTTTTCGGGCTTTGGGCCCCTGAAGCCGTCACAGTTGACCAATCACGACCAAAAGGGGATGTCATCATCTAGGCATTATATGGTGTCAAACTAACAAGTTACAATGAAATCCTTCCATAAATATGACCTATAGACTATGCTAAAGGTTTTGGGGTTTTGGGCTCGGGCAGCCATCAAGGCTGAATGATCGCGACCAAAAGGGGACGTTCTCATCTTGACATTATTTGGAGTCATCCTACCAAGGTGCAATGAAATCCCTTCATAAATATCACCTGTAGACTGTGCTAAAAGTTTTCGGGCTTCAGGCCCCTGTAGCCGTCACAGTTGCCTAATGGTGTCCAAAAGGGGCTGTTCTCATCTAGACATTATATGAAGTCAACCTACCAAGTTACAATGAAATCCCTTCATAAATATGACCTGAAGACTATGCTAAAGGTTTTCGGGCTTTGGGCTTGGGCAGCCATCATGGTTGAATGATCGCAACCAAAGGGGGACATTCTCATCTGGGCATAATCTGGAGTGATCCTACAAAGTTACAATGAAATCCCTTCATAAATATGACCTGTAGACTGTGCTCAAGATTTTTGGGCTTCAGGCACCTGTAGCCATCACAGTTGACCAATCACGACCAAAACGGGATGTCATCATCTAGGCATTATATGGAGTCAAACTAACAGGTTACAGTGAAATCCTTCCATAAATATGACCTATAGACTATGCTAAAGGTTTTGGGGTTTTAGGCTCGGGCAGCCATCAAGGCTGAATGATCGCGACCAAAAGGGGACGTTCTCATCTAGACATTATATGAAGTCAACCTACCAAGTTACAATGAAATCCCTTCATAAATATGACCTGTAGACTGTGCTAAAGGTTTTTGGGCTTTGAGCTTGGGCAGCCATCATGGTTGAATGATCGCAACCAAAAGGGGACATTCTCATCTGGGCATAATCTGGAGTGATCCTACAAAGTTACAATGAAATCCCTTCATAAATATGACCTGTAGACTGTGATCAAGATTTTCGGGCTTCAGGCACCTGTAGCCATCACAGTTGACCAATCACGACCAAAAGGGGATGTCATCATCTAGGCATTATATGGAGTCAAACTAACAGGTTACAATGAAATCCTTCCATAAATATGACCTATAGACTATGCTAAAGGTTTTGGGGTTTTGGGCTCGGGCAGCCATCAAGGCTGAATGATCGCGACCAAAAAGGGACGTTCTCATCCTGACATTATTTGGAGTCATCCTACCAAGGTGCAATGAAATCCCTTCATAAATATCACCTGTAGACTGTGCTAAAGGTTTTCAGGCTTCAGGCCCCTGTAGCCGTCACAATTGCCTAAAGGGGCTGTCATCATCTAGGCATTATATGGAGTCAACCTAACAAGTTACAATGAAATCCTTCCATAAATACGACCTATAGACTATGCTAAAGGTTTTTGGGCTCGGGCAGCCATCAAGGCTGAATGATCGCAACCAAAAGGGGATGTTCTCATCTAGACATTATTTGGAGTCATCTTACCAAGCTACAATGAAATCCCTTCATAATTATGACCTGTAGACTGTTCTAAAGGTTTTTGGGCTTCGGGCCCCTTTAGCCATCACAGTTGCCCAATCGTGTCCAAAAGGGGACGTTCTCATCTAGACATTATATGAAGTCAACCTACCAAGTTACAATTCGATCTCCTTTGGTATGCTGATAGACCCACATGGGGAACGGATATACACAAGGAACGGGTTCCGTCCAATAATTTTTCCCAGAGTTATGGCACTTTTTCACTCTTTCGACTTTGAAAATTTTTAAAGCCCTTTGTATTGCATTCACTGGATTTGATTTATTCTTAGTATGCTCATGGACCCACTTTGCAAAATAATATCCACAAGTGATGTGGTCTGTCCCATTATTTTTCTAGAGTTATGGGACTTTTTCGACTTAGAAATTTCAATTTTTCTGATTTCAGTATGTATCATGAAATCAAAACCAAATTTGTCATGTGAGTTTAAAATGCCACCAACCTCCGAAGGCGGATTCAGGGGTATTTAGTGGAGACCTCCATCGATCCGTCTATCCATACAAACATTTTGGATTGAAATTTCAAAGCCGTTGGTCGGATTTGGATTTCCTTTGGTATGCTGATATAGGGGAATGGATATGCATAATGAACGTGTTCCGTTCAATAATTTTTCCCAGAGTTATGGCCCTTTTTCACTCTTTCAACTTGGAAATTTTTCATGTCCCACAGTACCTTTAAGGCTACATCCGTTGAACATGCCTGTGGGTCGGTAGCAGTGGCCCATGCTTTGCGTACTCTTGTTGGGAATAGTATGTTGTCAAGGTAGCATGCAATATAATGTCATAGCCATAGTTCAAGTCGTTATGAATCAATCATATGAGTCATGTATCTGGTGACGTCATCTTTGACATCATTGAATAAACTGGGGAACCGCGTGTGAAATTACTTGTCCCAAGTATTTGTAGGTGTGGTTCCTTAGTTTATTCAATTATGTCTTAGACCCTTATAACAAGTACTGTACAAACACCCCCTCCCCTCGCTGTAACTCAAAGCACCCAAAGTATAGACCCCATGCCAATTAATTATTATTGAATTTTTCACCATGTAAAACAATTATTATTTACCACTTACATGTAAAAGTGGAGTTTCAATATACATTCGAAATTTATGAAACCATACTTTCAGAAATTACTATAAAATCGCACCCCAGGCTACCTCAAAAGCACACCACATATAGAGCTCATGCTATCAAATTATCATAGAATTTTTCACAGTACTGAAAATCTCTATTTACGACCCATTTCTCAGCACAATTTCAATGTATATTCGAAATTTTTGATGCTATACTCTCCAAAATTAGTATAAAGTCACGCCTCAGTCTTACCCAAACATGCTGCGAAAACCATCAAGCACACAACATAACCGCATGTTACTACTGGTAGTCAGTTATGGGAAGGATGTGTCTGGCCACAAAAGCCCATATTTTGTCCTTATTATGAAGTGTTGGTAGGGGACCACCACAACTTAAAGGCTTCATATTCTGTGGATGTTGCTGATATCACCTTCGAAGTGAATTGTTTAGTCTGTTAGGATTTGCCTTGTTATGATTTATGGGAGAGTGCCAATAGGCACTCTCCCATAAATGGTATCAAGGCAAAGATATATGAACACATTTTGATACCAAAAATAATTCAGCACTCTACCAGTTAAATACAAAGTTATTTAATGGTGTAAGATAGCTGTACTTGTGAAAATCAATGTTGAAGGGGCATAACTCCTATAAAACTAAGTGAGCAAAGCTGATATGTGAACTTGTTTCACTTAAACATCTTATGAGCCCACATATCAGAAATATTTTTTAAATTAAGTTTTTTATAAAATTAAGTTTTTTATAAGTTGAAGGGGCATAACAAGGTTTTCAAAACGCATCCACAAACTAAAGGAAGAAATTGTTAAATGTTGTAAAATGGCTCTATTACCACAATGTTTAAACAGCGTGAATTCAACGTCCATTAAGTTGTTAAATGTTGTAAGATGGTTGTGATGCCGAAACTTGACTACAATGTAAAGTAAGAAATGGTTTTGTTGCCGTATGAAGGAAAATTGCACAGGAAAATATTCAACAGGAAAACATGGCACAGAAACAAATGCCACACGGAAATAATAGCACAGCAAATTTGACACTTTTTGTGGGAATGGGGTGGTGAGGATTGGCTCAACACAATTGGATAGAAACAAGTGCACCACACTGGTGATTACCACGCCAAGCTAGCTTTCTGAGGAAGGCGCCATGAAAGCAAGAGTCTTAGATTTTTATCGGTGGGTATCACTGGTAAACAATTTGGGTAACTTCAGCAAAAATAGTCAGACGAGGCTGGAATGCACACTCTTTTCACTTGACCTATAAGATCAGAAACCCCAGATAATTGGAATAGGTTGGTAATCAGTTAAATAGTGTCCACCCCCCCACCCCGCCCCCCCCCCCCCCCCCTCATCCTTCACTCCCTGACAACTCAAGTGCCAAGTTACTAAAATGAAAGTGTCAATGACACTGTAGCTCAACTTGACAAACTTGAACTTGGTAAGTTATAAATGAAATGACAAAATTGAAGATCATTGGTACCAATGTCATTTTTTTTGACAGTGGCAACATTTTTTGACAGAAACCGAAGAAAATCGATAGCTCCCATCTAGAGGCCTCCCCAAACAAGCATGCCAGGTTTCAAAGCAATCCGATCATAAATGTGCCCTGTGGGTTGTACAAAAGGGAAATATTGTGGTCTGACTAGACTAAATTCTAAGAACGTTGGCCGAGCCAACATTTTTTGACGGAAATGGAAGAAAATCGATAGCTTCCATCTAGAGGTCACTGTAAATAAGCATACCAGGTTTCAAAGCAATCTAATCATAAATGTGCCCTGTAGGGTGAGTCAAAGGGAAATATTGTGATCTGACTAAACTAAGTTCTAAGAATGTTGGCTGCGGTAACATTTTTTGATGGAAATTGAAGAAAATCGATAGCTCCCATCCAGAGGTCACCCCAAACAAGCATGCTAGGTTTCAAAGCAATCCGATAATAAATGTGCCCTGTAGGGTGTGCCAAAGGGAAATATTGAGTCTTCTGACTAAACTAAGTTCTAAGAACGTTGGCCGCAGCAACTTTTTTTGATGGAAATTGAAGAAAATCGATAGCTCCCATCTAGAGGTCTCTCCAAACAAGCATACCAGGTTTCAAAGCAATCGAATCATACATGTGCCCTGTAGGGTCTGCCAAAGGGAAATATTGTGGTCTGACTAAACTGAGTTCTAAAAATGTTGGCCGCGGCAACATTTTTAGACGGAAATTGAAGAAAATCGATAGCTCCCATCTAGAGGTCACCCCAAACAAGCATGCCAAGTTTCAAAGCAATCCGATCATAAATGTACCCTGTAGGGTGTGCCAAAGGGAAATATTGAGTCTTCTGACTAAACTAAGTTCTAAGAACGTTGGCCGCAGCAACATTTTTTGATGGAAATTGAAGAAAATCGATAGCTCCCATCTAGAGGTCTCTCCAAACAAGCATACCAGGTTTCAAAGCAATCTGATCATAAATGGGCCCTGTAGGGTGTGCCAAAGGGAAATATTGAGATCTGACTAAACTAAGTTCTACGAACGTTGGCTGTGGCAACATTTTTTGCCGGAAATTGAAGAAAATCGACAGCTCCCATCTAGAGGTCACCCCAAACAAGCATGCCAGGTTTCAAAGCAATCCGATCATAAATGTACCCTGTAGGGTGTGCCAAAGGGAAATATTGAGTATTCTGACTAAACTAAGTTCTAAGAACGTTGGCCGTGGCAACATTTTTTGACAAAAATTGAAGAAAATCGATAGCTCCCATCTAGCGGTCTCTCCAAACAAGCATACCAGGTTTCAAAGCAATCTGATCATAAATGGGCCCTGTAGGGTGTGCCAAAGGGAAATATTGAGATCTGACTAAAGTAAGTTCTACGAACGTTGGCCGTGGCAACATTTTTTGCTGGAAATTGAAGAAAATCGATAGCTCCCATCTAGAGGTCACCTTAAGTAAGCATACCAGGTTTCAAAGCAATCAAATCTTAAATGTGCCCTGTAGGGTGTGCCAAAGGGAAATATTGTGGTTTGACTAAACTGAGTTCTAAGAACGTTGGCCGCGGCAACATTTTTTGATGGAAATTGAAGAAAATCGATAGCTCCCATCTAGAGGTCACCTCAAACAAGCATGCCAAGTTTCAAAGCAATCCGATCATAAATGTACCCTGTATTGTGTGCCAAAGGGAAATATTGAGTCTTCTGACTAAACTAAGTTCTAAGAACGTTGGCCGCGGCAACATTTTTTGACAGAAATTGAAGAAAATCGATAGCTCCCATCTAGAGGACTCCCCAAACAAGCATACCAGGTTTCAAAGCAATCTGATCATAAATGTGCCCTGTAGGGTGTGCCAAAGAGAAATATTGAGGTCTGACTAAACTTAGTTCTTCGAACGTTGGCCGTGGCAACATTTTTTGCCAGAAATTGAAGAAAATCGATAGCTCCCATCTAGAGGTCACCCTAAATAAGCATACCAGGTTTCAAAGCAATCAAATCATAAATGTGCCCTGTAGGGTGTGCCAAAGGGAAATATTGTGGTTTGACTAAACTAAGTTCTAAGAACGTTGGCCGCGGCAACATTTTTTGACGGAAATTGAAGAAAATCGATAGCTCCCATCTAGAGGTCACCCCAAACAAGCATACCAAGTTTCAAAGTAATCTGATCATAAATGCGACCTGTGAGGTGTGCCAAAGGAAATTGTGGACGTACGTACTAACGTACTAACATACTAACGTACGTACGTACGCCGACGGACGAGAAGTGATGGCAATAGCTCAGCTTGACTTTGTCAAGTTGAGCTAAAAACACAAAAGTTAAAAAATTTATAGTAATTTATATATTTTTTATACTTACCAATGACCCAGACTTAGCTGGTGCTAACTCTAACAAAACCAGGGCCAAACACAAATTTTGCCCCCCAATCCCCAAAATTTGCATCCAAAACAAAAAGAAATCATGTCCTAAAGGACCTCCATACTACGCCTCTACTGCGCATGCGCAGTGACGCAGACGTCCCGAAATTGGCGCCAAATATCATTCTTACTGGCAGTGCCTGGTCAGCGCTATGTACTCAGCGGGGAGGCAAGAGTTCCCAACTCCAGGGAGGGCCATCCCCGTCTGGGTCATTGGTAAGTATAAAAAATATATAAATTACTATAAATTTTTTAACATTTTTATACTGTACCAATGACCCAGACTTAGCTGAATAGTAAACAGGCTGGAGGGCCTAGGACATAGAGGAAAATCCAATAAGCTCAACTATATAGTAAAGAGGTAACCCCTTAAGGAGAAAAGGAGTATTAGGCTTTACATGTTTCTTTCTTATTTAATATTAAATTAGAAAGATACACTACCCTTAATAATTGAGCACAATAACATTCATGTTCTCTATTAACATCCAGTATATCCCTTATACTAATTATTTTTAAAGTAAGCCAATAAATAAAGTAGTCCAGAGAATTGAGACTCTTTATAGTCATTTAAAAGTGTCCGAGTATTGTATATTAAAGCCCGTTTGACACTTGACATATGCAAATGCTTCACACCGAGCTACACTTTAAAAATAAGACATGAATGAAATTTAACATTAATATTACACTTTAAAACCATCCCGGAAGCGACTCAGAAATACTGACTTGGAGGAGGCATTCCCTTGCTTTTCACTATAAAGCAGGTGACCTAAGGGAACACCCGCCTGCCCCCCTTCCCCTTGCCCTGGGTCAAATAGCCCAGAGCGAAGAGGGCAGTCGGACGGAGTCACTGCCGGAACAGAAAGACTATAGTTGCAACTGTTTAGTGGACGACATTCTGAGCAACAGATAACAGACCTAAACAATGCAGGTCTCCAGAAATGGACTCAATATTTCTGAGATAAAAATTCGTAAATGTGGATGGCTGAGACCAATAAGCAGCCTTCATTAAATCTGTAATAGCAACACTATTAGCATAAGCCCAGGAAGTAGAAAGAGCTCTTACTTCATGAGCGGAAATCTTAAGCACAGACTGCTGAGAAGATAAACTCTCATAAGCAGTACGGATAGCTAATTGAATCCATCTAGCAATAGAATGGACCGAAATGTCCCTTCTATTAGGCATCAAAGACAGAAAGAAACGTTTCCGTCCCTTTCTGATAAACTGAGATCTTTGTTTATAGATACGTAACGCTCTAACAGGACAGAGTAAAGGCCTACGCCCGTCTGAAGACGGAAGAGCCTTAATAACAATAGGTTCCAGATATTTATTAGGAGCCTGATTCTTAGCTAAAAAACCACATTAGTAGTGAAGGTGATAGTGTTCCCGACACTACGATAATGAGAATCATCCACCGATAGTGCATGAAGCTCACTGACTCTTCTAGCAGAAGAGAAAGCTAAGAGAAAAGCTGTCTTATAAGATAAGAATTTGAAATCTACTGTCCCAAGAGGTTCAAATGGCTTTTCCTTCAATTTAAGAAGAACCCAAGCTAAATTCCACTTAGGAATTAATCTAAGAGTTCTGGGTCTATTTATCGAAAAGTTTCTAACCATCTTAGATAAAGAGACATTAGATCCAATTTGTAAACTATCATGATGTGCATAGGTATCAGATAACATAGACCTATAACCCTTTATAGTAACAGGCTGCAGTTTGATTTCATCAAACAAGTATACTAGAAAGTTTGCAATGTCTGGTATAGAGGGATCGAATATATCAACAGAATGATCCCTACACCAACGACGAAAAACCTTCCACTTAGCCGCATAGTTTAGCGAAGAGGAGGTCCTCCTACAGTTAGAAATCGCGTCCACTGCTCGTCCTGTAAAGTGTTTGCCATGCAAGAAGGACCGCACAACGGAAAAACGTGAAGGTTGAGACCTTGCGGGTTGTGATGGAGTTGGCGCGATTTCCCCTGCGAAAGAAGATCCTCCCGTGGAGGAAGCTTTCGCGGTAGGTCCCACAACAGACACCTGAGTAGATTTATCCACGGTCTCTGTGGCGACAGAGATGCTACCAACAGAATCTTGCATTGAGATTGTTTTATCTTTAGCAATACTTGTTGAATTAACGGCGCTGGAGGATACGCATATCCTATCATTCCGTCCCAAGGGATCGACAGAGCGTCTACTGCAAATGCTCTTGGATCCGGACACGGAGACACATACGTCTGCCACTGATTGTTGAGATGTGTCGCAAATAAGTCTGTCATTGGCCGTTCCCATTGGTAGCAAATCTGATTGAATACTTGTTTGTTGAGAGTCCATTCCGACGGCAACAAGCGACCCTTTCGTGAAAGGGAGTCTGCTAGCACATTCAGACGACCCGGTATGTGACGGACCGAAAGAAGAACGTGATGTTCTAGCGCAAACAGAAGGATTCTTTCCTTTAGATTGAACAACGGAACTGAATGAGTGCCTCCCTGATTCCATATATACGCCACTACTGTCATATTGTCGGATAGGATTTGGACATGAGCATCGTGAATAATGTCCATCCAGTGACGTAACGCAAGCCAAATTGACATCATTTCTTTGATGTTTATGTGCTTGCACAGGAATTGCGGATCCCAAAGACCCTGGCATCTCGAATCCGTTGGGATTAATGATGCACCCCAACCTGTTTGACTGGCATCCGTCATAATGGTAAAACTCGGATCCGGCAACTGCAGCGGAACTCCCTGAGTTAACCACTGAATGTTTGCCCAAGTCTGAATCTCTTGTTTCACTTGATCTGACAAGAGAACGTCTACGTCGAGCGAATGAATTTTCACACTCCAATTCGGAGTCAAGAAAATTTGAAGAGGACGTGTGCGTAACCGCCCCAACGGAATGAGATCCGCAGCGGCTCCGCACAGACCTATCAGTCTCAAAAATTCTCTCGCTGTGACTTTGTCTGCGTGCAGACAATAGCGAGCGTAACAACTGACTAATTTCGCTCTGGTTAACGGCAGACGAATGAGATTGTTGTGCGTCTCGAAGCTCATTCCCAGATGAGTGAATGACTTGGACGGCACCAGATCCGACTTCTCCTCGTTTACTATAAAACCGAGACGTCGGAGCAAAAGAAGAAGATTCTGAACATCGTTCTGAAGCGTTAACTCGTTGCCGTACCTCTGAAGAATGTCGTCCAGGTAGGCCGACGTTACCGCAGACGAATGAGCTCAGAAATAGATCATTACCGAGTTCATTACCCGAGTGAAAGCCCAGGGTGCTAGATTCAATCCGAAGCACATCGCCCGGAATTGATACACCACTCCTAGGACTGCGAAGCGTAGGTACTTTCGGAATGTTGGATGTACCATGACGTGAAAGTACGCATCTTTGAGATCTATGCTTGATGCATAATCGTTCACCCGAATACTCGCTCTGACCGACCGAATCGTCTCCATATAAAACTTCGGAGCGACGATCAGCTTGTTTATCCAGCTCAAATCTATGACTGGACGGAACGAGCCGTCTGGTTTCGGAACCAGAAACAGATGGCTGTAGAATCCCGGAGATTCCTGGTTTTCTACGACCTCTACCGCGTTCTTCATTAAAAGAGACTGCACCTCTGATAACAGAGCGTCTCTTTTCTGCGGATTTGACGGAAGTTGAGTCCACTTTGGACTTCGAGTTAATGGAGGCTTTCGTTTGAAGGATATCTTTAGACCTTCCGAAGTCACTCCTCTCACCCAAGGGTCGTCCGTAATCGACGCCCATTCTTGTGAAAAGCTCGACAACCTTCCTCCAACCGGTACGCGATAGAGGTTTAAGCCATCACCTCCTGGACCTGCGAGGCCTGCGGTAGGAGAAACCACGTCCTCCACGACCCGCACCTCACCCCGTCGACCTCGGGGCGTCCGACCGATTGTCCCGGCCCGAAGGACGTCCCGAACGAGAGTCGCTACCCTGACGGTCTCTCGAATAAGACCAAGAGGACGCACCGGAACCTCTATAGGAACCTCTCTTGGGCGCATTAGACCCAGAAGTGCCTGTCTTATTCTTGTCTGCTGTATCCGACTTCTTAGAAGCAGATTTGAACAACAGAGAATCCGAAGCTTTCTTTGTAATTTTATCATAAATAGCCGAAAGCTTGCCGTCAAAGAGAAGTTCTCCGGAGACCGAAGCGACTCTAAGAGAGTTCTTCATCTTAGTATCCACTAGTGTGGATGTAGCTAGGGCTGCGTCACGTCTAACCAACTCCAGATTTGCCACTGAAAGGGCGGAGTTACACGTGGAATAAGCTACTGCCCTTGAAAGAAGTCTTAAAGAGGATTGTATATCCTGAAACTCTTTCCCTTGAAGGCGCAGTGATAACGCCTTAGTAAGGTGATCTGCGTAAGATAAGGCATCTAAATTGGCTCTGTTAGACGCAATAGCTGTTTCCAACACCGCGGTTGGAATAGAAGCCGACGACGGTAATGATAGCTCTAAGTCTTCCACCTCGTCGTCCATACGCAGAGGAACTCTCGGGATACCCTGTCCTGCCGTATCGAATTTATTCCTTGCATTAATGAAAGGCAAGTTGAGAGTATTAGCGGACAAGAAACCTGCTTTCCCCGTCTTGGAAGCAAGTTTGAAAATAGCGTCGTTCAATAATTCAAATGTTCTTGCAACATTATTGGACTGCGACGGAAACTCGGGAGCGATGTCCCTGAACCGCTCAAAAAATTCAGAGTCCAATGACGCTATGATCCTCTTGTCCGGAACCGCAGCAGTCTGGCCCGACGGAACAACTTGAGGGAGAAAGTGCCGGATGAAGTCCACGGCAGCTTTATGTTGTTCCAAAAGGGATAGCTCCAAATCATCCGTATCCCTTTCACCATCCGGTCGGACCTCATGATGTTCCCGGTCGTCCGCCCCCGATGCTTCGGCGGAGCGTACCAACCCAGCGCCGTCGGATAATTCTCGATCCGACACCGTTTCTGTCGGCTGCTGGGATGCTGCGATAAGCTGTGCTATCTGCACAAGAATGTCCGGCGTCGAGACCTGCGGAGGCGCAGTCTTTCGCTGCTTCGCCGAGGGCAGCTCCGCATCAGATGGCTCCCGCATACTTTTCCTATGCGAACGTCCGGAGTCCATCGGTCTCAAATCCCTGGCTGCCGGATGGTGTGACCTGGTCGCCGAAGAATCCTTGATCGGCGAAGCTGGTAATATATCGGCGGTCACGCAGCCAAGGTGCGGTCGTGTGCGCTTACGAGAAGAGGAAGCCTTAGCAGTCTCCGCGGACTGCCTATACAACGGAGCGTCCCGAGCGACGGACGTATGCTCCGCTAACGACACATTTTGTACCACAACATCTGGTCCCAGATGTTGTTGTACGAGAGAGGGGCCTCTCTCGCTTGCAGCCCGGCTGGACCTGGACGAGCTAGGAACCGGACTCAAAGGCTTCCCCCGTTCTCGCTTACTATCCGCCGTCACTGGGTGTGCATCTATTATGTTTATAGTGCTCGCATCACCCAAAATTTCCTCCTGAACCGCATCAGACGAACCCGGCTGCCGAACCATTCGGTGAATGGACGCTACACCGGGCGAGCTAGCGGACGACATTTGTCTAATCTCCATGAGCACTTTTGCCGCTAGCTCTGAATTCATTTGTGACGACGGACGCACACTTGTAGAAGATAACATGGAAACATCACCCTGTTCTTGTTCCTCTGAAATAGAAACTGAGAGAGTAGAGTGACCTTGCGGAGAAAGAGCCGGCATAGCCCTTTCTCCAGAAACAACATATCGTGACACACGTTTCCAATGTTTCTCATCCCAATATTCACATATAGGACAGGGATTAATGCGAGAACACTGACTACAATTAATACAATGATCATGAAAGTCAGAGGAAGATTTCTTCCTATTACAATTTGAACAAAGTCCCTTCATTGTGAAAGAACAACAACAAGTCCTAGTTACTCGCAAAAACCCCTGACACAAAGATACATAATAACATGATCCATTAATAAATGAAAAAACAATTACATATCAAAATAATTTTGAAAAAATATTTTTTCAGCGAAGCCCAAGTTGCTGAAAAGTAACGTTGAGCCCCGATGGATCCGATGGCAAAGTGTGGTCAAAAATTTTAAATTTATATTAAATAATTAATGAGACACTTACGGATAATATAAATGTATCTTATAATGAGATAAACTACAGCAAAGGCAAACAGCCCCCCTCAAAAAAGGCTGTTGCCAATGAAAACAAACAGTGTAAAACACCAGAAAACATGACTCCAGGCACTGCAAAAACTGGCCCGGAATCAGTCATCAAAATTACACTCTATCTGATGCAAAACAGAGACTCCCAGGGGAGAATCTGCAGAACATCAGATGGAAGATGCAGAACACAAACGTTATACACCCATGGGTGAAAACGTAACTATGGGGAAAATAACAGAAAACATTCTGTAACCAAGCAACTCTCCCAGGAAATTTTAGAAATGAACTTTCTCAAAAATATGCCAAAAGCATGGGAGAATTGCAAGGGGGGACTTTAGAAGGCTAGGGGAGAGGAAACACTGAATAAGCAGTGCAACATTTAGCAAGAATGACAACAAGAGGCCCATGCCTCGAAAATAGGCAACTTAACATAATTTCATCCAAAAATTTTAAGTACAGCCCTGATTATTTTTTGTCACTTCTTTTTCCTCTCCTCCTTCTATCCTCCTTAGAATCACATTTTCTCCAAAAATTACATGTCTGGCATCCTTTAAACTGAGATTTACAAGCACAAAGATCAGTGAGATGTTGACTGATGAAGGGCCAAACAGAAAATGATATTTGGCGCCAATTTCGGGACGTCTGCGTCACTGCGCATGCGCAGTAGAGGCGTAGTATGGAGGTCCTTTAGGACATGATTTCTTTTTGTTTTGGATGCAAATTTTGGGGATTGGGGGGCAAAATTTGTGTTTGGCCCTGGTTTTGTTAGAGTTAGCACCAGCTAAGTCTGGGTCATTGGTACAGTATAAAAATGTAAATTAGGGCTGACTTCAGATGGTAATCAGTCGAAGGGGCATAACATTCGGCATAATGCAGTACATATTGCATTATAAAAACAAACCACATATTTATTATGTCCTCAACTTGAAAAGTGAAAGGGGTATCTAGTGGAGACCTCCGTTCGTCTGTCCATCTATTCATTCATCCATCCGTCTGTTCATCCATACCAACATTTACCTTGTATCTCAGCCATTGCTACTCCTATTTGAATGATATTTGGTGTTGTAATAGGGCATCATGAGGTAACGATACCTGTATAGCATGATTTTCTTCCACACATTTTTTCCAGTGTAGCCATTTTTCACTCTTTTGACTTAGAACATTTTTGGTGGGTCGGGAGCATTGGCACATGCTTAGTGTTGCCTCTCTTGTTTATTTACTGGAGTTTAACCCTAATTCCAATTTTGTTGAGCTTCTTACCTTACATATTCATCGAGAGCACATTTTCCAACCTTTATAGGCTTTTGGTGGCCTTACTAATGAAGTTCCAGTTCCCTGGTAGTGGTTTCAAGTGAAGTCATAGCTGCACCTATAGAAAGCTTGGACTTTACTAAACTTTACTAAACACAAGCAACGTCTAGCCTGGTTAGACCTTGGATGGGTGACCGTCTGAGCGGTCGATTCGGACTCCCATATTGTGTGCTTGGGCAAGGCACTTAACCTCGATAGCCCACATGGGGACATGATGACACCGTGTACTAAGGCGTGCTGCACATCGATGGTGTGCATGTCTTCAACCAATCTAGCCCTGCCTGTGCTACAGTGTGGAGTTACGATGTTGGGGAGCTGGCAGCTGCTCATCGTTGCTCGTGGTTCTCTCCAGTACTCCAGCTTCCTCCACTCATAAAACTGTCACCGACACGATATGACCTTGACTGTCAAAGTGTCGTTAAACCTTAATAAATAAATAAATTACTAAACACTGCTGCTAAGTCAAAGTGTTACCTTATCATAAGGAAGCAAAAAGTGAGCAGAATACTCCCGATTTTGAACTTGTAGAGTGCTGAATTATTTTTGGTCATCAAAATTTGTTCACATATCTTTGCCTTGCTACAATTTATGGGAGAGTGCTAATAGGCACTCTCCCATAAATTGTAACAAGGTAAATCCTAACAGACTAAATACTTTCACTTCAAAGGTGATATGTAGAACATCCACTAAATGTGAAGCCTTTAAGTTGTGGTACTAACACTTCAGAATAAAGCCCCAATAGGGGCTTCCAGCATTCTACTAGTTATTTATTTATTTATTTATTTATTAAGGTTTAACAACACATTTAACAGCCAAGGTCATATCGTGTCAGTGACAGTTTTATGGGTGGAGGAAGCTGGAGTACCCAGAGAGAACCACCGAGCAATGACGAGCAGCTGCCAGCTCCCCAACATCGTAACTCTGCACTTCTACACAGGCATGGTTAGATTGGTTGAAGATATGCGTACCATTGACGTGCAGTATGCCTTAGTACACAGCATCATTGTGCCCCCATGTGAACAATCAGGGTTAAGTGCCTTGCCCAAGGACACAACACAGGAGTCCAAATCAATCTCTCAGATGGTCTCCCATCCAAGGACTAACCAGGCTTGATGTTGCTTAACTTTGGTGTTCTGATGAGAACCAGCTACTGCAACGCCACTGCACCCCCACTCTTCCAGTTAAGGGCAATTTCAGAATCTATGACAAAAATCCAACATTCTGCGAGAATCAAAGTTGATTCTCATTACTTACCTTGCGAGAATCATTTGCGACAATCGACTCTGACGAATTTTAAACTCTGAATAAGGAGTAACACTTGAATGATAAGTGATGATTGCGATACTTCCTTTTATTGAGATAATAATGATGTTGTAAATGCAGTTTTCTCTACACATCTCCAATCTAAGATAAGTTTGCTTATCAAAAGTCAAAGATCTTGCGAAGATATAAATAATTTTGATATTATTAACACAGTGTTCATTTTCAAATTTTCTTTTCAAGAAAAATTTAATTACAACCATCACATTACAGAGATGACAGCTACTTTAATCACAATGATGTAATGTTTATGGTTCTGTGTTCAACCATCTATTTCTCTCTCTCTTCACAGATTCAATCAATTACTCTATCTCTCTCTTCACAGGTTCAACCAATTGCTTTTCTTCCCTTCTGAAAACAAAATATTTATTAGAAGTTAAAATAAGATACACCTCATTTTTCTTACGCCCAACAACAATAAATAAATAAATAAATAAATAAATAAATAAATAAATAAATAAATAAATTATGCAATAAATAAATAAATAAATAAATAAATAAATAAATAAAAAATAAATAAATAAATAAATAAATTATGCAATGCCCATTAACTCTTCACCCGCTGAGTATTTTCAAGATATTTTTCATCAAATCTAGTCATGGCTGCTTTACAGGTCCCAGACAAGTGCCCCCAGGACATTTCCCCCCAGTTCAATTAATAGCCAAGTGAATAACTGCTGGGGGCACGGTGGCTCAGTTGGAAGAGGTGCAGGTGGCAAGCCGAGAGGTCCTCGGTTCGAATCCCACCTGCGACAACCGCGTTGTGTCCTTGGGCAAGACACTTCACCCCCATTGCCCGCGTGGGGGCACGATGACGCCGTGTACTAAGGCATACTGCACGTCGATGGTACGCTTGTCTTTAACCAATCTAACCCTGCCTGTGCTGCAGTGCGGAGTTACGATGTTGGGGAGCTGGCAGCTGCTCGTCGTTGCTCGGTGGTTCTCTCCGGGTACTCCGGCTTCCTCCACCCGTAAAACTGTCACGGTCATGATTAGCCATTGTGCATAAATATGTGACCTTAAACACCAATAAATAAATAAATAAATAATAACTGCTACTACCCCACCACCCTCCCCACCCCCCAGCCTTTTATCCCAACATGATTACCAAACATTGTTTTTACTGCATTGTGTATGGTAATCTCAAAGTCACAGAAAACAGCAATTTTCCTGGCAGATATTCTGACTGGGAGAGGGGGGGGGGGGGGCATGTATCCCAGGTACAATTCCATTGGGTGGGGTGGGGGGGGGGGGTGGCAGTTTCCCTAGCTGATATTTTACCGGGCAGGGGGGGGGACATATCCCAGGTGACAATTTCAATGGGGGGGGGGGGGGGGGGTAGTTATCCAACTGGCTATTATTGGCCTGGGGGCAAATATCCTGGGGGAGGGGGGAAGGTGGGGGGGGGGGGTACTTGTCCTACACTCCTGCTTTACAGAAGTCATAAGTAGATATGATGAAAATTCAGAAGCCATAAGTAGATATGATGAAAATTCATCTAAATTTAACGCAAGGAATCGTTAATGAAAGAAATCCATTCAATTTGTTGAGGGAAATCTTGTCCTGGGCAGGAATATCCACCAGCAGCATGCAAGGAGCGAAATTATACTGGACATACTTTGTTTTTACAATTAACAGCCACAGTGTAATAATCAAGCCACAGGGGTTCTTAGAGAGAGAGAGAGAGAGAGAGAGAAAGAGAGAGAGGACATGTTAGAATTACTAAGACCACCCTCATTTTACATGTCAGCTATATGAACAAGTGGATGTGTTATAATTACTAAACACCACCCTCATTTTACATGTCAGCAAGTGGACATGATACAATTACTGAATGCCCACCCCTCCCGCCCCACACACACATGTTAAATGTCAACTATATGAACAAATGGACGTGTTATAATTACTAAACACCACTCCCATGCGCAGGTCGGCAATATGAACAAGTGACATGTTATAATTACAAAATACCACCCTCATATTACATGTCAGCTATATGAACAAGTGGACAAGCTGCAATTACTGAATGCCACCCCAATGTTACATGTCAGCTGTATCAACAAATGGACGTGCTATAACTCCTTAACACAACCCTCATGCCCCAGGTCCATGGAGAATAAAATGGTGAAGAAAAAGGAAATTCTGATGACACCCAAAGTAAGAGCATGTTTTTTCTTTACACGCATTGAATTCACAGAGGGAATATTTTGACCTAACTGACTTTGTTTAATTTGATTCAGAAGTTTCTGGGAAAAGACACCTCAATTATGAATCAGCACAACTGAATAAAAAGAAGTGTTACCACAGTGCTGGAAATGAACAAAATTGACGGGTGCAGTTTTAAGCTCCTGCGAAATCAGAGATGAGAGTAAATTGCACCCGTAAAATGTTAGTGTATGAATTTCCAAGGGAATACTGTTACCAAACACCAAAAACCTTAACCCTTTGAACACGAGCGGCCGTTTTTCCAGCCAGGAACATGATATGTCATAACATCACTAAATAGGATGGCTGTTTAGGAAATGTGTGGGGTAGACCAATCAATATTTTCAATGTGCAGCCCTGAGGCTTCACGTTGAAAATATTGATTGGTCTACCCCAAATAATGAATATGGACTCTTCTAATTGCTGCGATTGAACTGGCATGGAATATACCACTAGTGTCCAAAGGGTTAAATGTATAAGGAATTGATGAATTATGACAGTAATTTGCCACTGGCCACAGTGTGCTGCTTTCTTAAAACAACACACATTCATTAGCCCTCACAGTATATTAATGCTCCACATTATTTTTCAACGAGTGCACTTTTCAGCTCCCATAAAATAGAAATCACGAGTGCTGACGGGAGCATTTGAACTCGCACTTGTCTCAATTCCAGGATTGTGTTACCAACTGTTCAGTGTGTCGGTTCTATATGGATTTTCTGTCATAAATTTTCAGCATTTCACGGAAGCAATGAGTACAAATTTTTCTCTGCAAAGCTGCAGTGGATTATACATCGATTAGCTAATTGAATGAGAAAACAAGTTGATATTTGAACTGAAGGTGTATTGTTTAATTCCTTTTTGCATATTTTATTCATAAGGAAACACTATTTAAATGAAGGTGGACTTTGAAAAATGATGGAGTTGAGGTGATCTATTTTTGTGTCGATAATCATAAATCAACCACAAAGCTTAGATTGTAATAAATAAAATAAAACTGAAAAAATATGGATATAAGTGAAGAGCCGGGAGGTATTGTTTTTTTACATTCAGTTCGGTTTCAAGAAAAAACCTCAGATTCGGTTCAGTTTTTCTAGGTGTTAAGAACATGAACATAGTAAACAACACTTCAGGCTCCTTACCTTGGAAAAGAACACAAAAGCTTGGATGACACCACCCACCACAAATTGCCTTGTCTGTAAATGCAGTGGAACCAGAACCCTGTTAATTGAAAAGCCACTTTGCCAATGAAAATGATTCAATTAACAGGAGTGTACAATTAACAGGGATTGTGTCATTTTCCTGTATTCAAGAGATATACTTAGCATTTATTCTATTATATCTTGTTTGACAGAGCTCCATGAGCTCTGTCAAACAAGATATAATTGATTAAATGCCTATACTGGATGCACTGAGGCCAAACAGGTCTATAAACAAAGGAAAACTGAGGTGAGTTAGGGTAATTTCTAGACAGGTTACAAGATTTTTTATTCAATTAACAGGAGTTTACTCTGTAACCTACATTCAATTAACAGGTCAAATTGTACTAGAGGTATGGTAAATGG
Source organism: Pictodentalium vernedei (assembly GCA_031216915.1). NCBI lineage: Eukaryota > Metazoa > Mollusca > Scaphopoda > Dentaliida > Dentaliidae > Pictodentalium > Pictodentalium vernedei. The sequence continues at coordinate 129,687,479 of CM062289.1, forward strand.
TTTTACGTTGGGAAATTATATTCAGTTAACAGAGTTATTCAATTAACTGGTAGAGTGCTGGAAGCCCATATTTGGGCTTTACTCTGAAGTGTCAGTACCAGCACTTAAAGGCTTCATATTATGTGGATGTTGTTCATACCACCTTTGAAGTGAAATTATTTAGTCTGTTAGGATTTGCCTTGTGACAATTTATGGGAGAGTGCCTATTGGCACTCTCCCATAAATTGTAACAAGGCAAACATATGTGAACAAATTTTGATGACCAAAAATAATTCAGCACTCTACCAGTTAAGAGATATCCAATGAAGTGGTCTCTACTGTATCTCCATTGGATTCATCCAAATTTCCCTTTGATTGGGTTCAAGGGTTGGAGGAGTCAATAAAGGAGAAATGTAACAATGAGAACACGACATATTTGCCCCTTTTCTATATAGACACCAAGTGAAAAGAGTCCATAGGGGCCACATGTCCAGCTTCCTCCCAGCTAGGTAGTTTGATCAGTTTATGCACCAACACAAAAAAAACTGTTTGGCAATTTTTTGCTGCATGTTGCAGACTGCAACACGCAGCAAAAAATTGCCAAACAGTTTTTTGAGGTTCAGTTTTCTGGTTTGACCCTAAACCAGAACTGGACCAGAAAACCAAATTAATAAAAGACACTTCAATTAAATATATTTTGCTTTGATCCATATTTTTGTTTTATTGGTTATAATGAGAGCTTTGAAAGGCAGTGATTTGATGCAACAGCTATAAACAGGAAAAAATAGTTGATTTATTTTCCTTGATTTTTAACCCAACCTGATTTCCTTCCTGGAGACCATGAACTACAAGGAATTTCTGAGATTTTCCCGTGCATTCCTGCCTAGTTAACCCTTAAGTCCTCAGATTAATTTTAAAGTATTTATGGCCTTTTTCTGCTTACATAGTTATTGATGACTTGGCAGTGGTTCTACATCACTGCTGGCTGCCTATACAGGCAGCCAGCAGTGATGTAGAACCACTGCCAGGGAAAATTCAGTCTACACACAAGAGTAATAAAAAAGATTACACAAGGGAGCACCTGCTTCAATGCAATATAAAAGTGGCGGTTTGGGGCTATAAGGGGGCTTAAGGGTTAACTACCATTTTATGAGCTCACCTGAGCGAAGCTCAAGGGGAGTGTAAGTGACCACTTTCTGTTTGTTGTCCCACATCCATCCATCTGTTCAGTGTGAATTTTACATTATTGACTTCTCCTCATAAATCACTGGGCTTAATTAAACCAAACTGGATATGCATGTTCCTTATCATATGTCAATTCAAGTTTGTTTAAACAAAGTTGCTACATCCACAGGAAGCACCACAAGGGGCATAAAGCTGTTAGCACTCTACAAAATTATTTTTAAAAATTAAAAAATTCTTCTCCAGAACTACCAATCAGAAACATTTGATACTTGGTATACAACATCCTTATCAGGGGAAGATTCAGATTTGTTCGAAACAAGTCCCTGGGTAAATATTTGCACTCCCTGGTCAAATTCTCTTGATATTTGGTGTACTGCATCTTTTGGGGTCAGTTTGAGGTTTGTTCAAAACAAGCCTGCGGAATATTTGAGCCACTTGTGGGTGCCTGAATTTTAACTATGTGTAATATGAGGAATATTCTTTAAAAATCATCTTCTTCAGATCTACCAGACAGACTATTTTGATATTTGATATGCAGTATCCTTAAAAAGTTAATATTCAATTTTAATCAAATCAAGTTCCTGGGGTCAGATTTAAGCTCCATGTGGGAGCTCAAATTTTAACTTAGTGCAATAGGAGGAATATTCTTTAAAAACCTCCTTCTTCAGATCAGAATCCAGTTTGTTCAAATCAAGTCCTTGGGTTCAAATTTAGGCTCATATGGCAACCTAAATTTTATCTTAGTGCAATATGGGGAAATTCCTTAAAAATATCCTTTTTCAGATCCACCAGCCAGAATCTTTTAATATTCCATATACAGCAACATTAGGAGGTTAAGATTTCAGTTTGTTCAAATCAAGGCCCTTGGGTCATATCTGGACTCCCGGTGGCATCCCAATTTTTTTATGTTTGTTCAAATGGGGTTCCACGAGTCCACTTAAGGCCTGGTGGAGGGGGGGGGGGGGGGATGGGGAAAAGGGTCTGTTGGTCAAAATGTTTGATTTTTTTTTTGAGAACAAGATTGGGGGGATTTTGAATGATTTTTATCCCCCCCCCCAAAACAATGTCCCCCGAGGGGTGGTTGGGGGTTAACTGGGTGATTTTGTATTTTGCTTCAAAATGAGTTTGGGCAGTGATTGAGAGATGTTATGCAAAATTTTAAATCATTCTTTAAACAATTTTATCAGGTGAGTGATTAAGGCCTCTTGGGGCCCTCTTGTATTGAAAATGTTTTTGAAATTTTCTTTGGTTGCTTCTTTTAAAATGAGATTTAATAACTCAAAACCATAACCTGACTTCTGGAAAAAAAAAATCAAAGCAAAATTCCATAACCTCCAGAACATGTATAGATGTTTCTTATGACTGCTAAACTAAACACCTCCCTAATACTTAAGGCCAGATAAATGTTCAAGTGAACAGGTAAGTGAACAGGTATGGAAGTCTGTTGTAAGTACTAAACATTACCCCAAATGCAACATGTCAGTTAAATGTACAAGTGAACATGTATGGATGTCATATGTTATAACTACTGAACACCTCCATTACCCCCATCCACTCACAATGTTAAAGGTATATATGAATTTGTAAGTGAACATGTATGGAATACTATGGATATCTGCGATATCTAGGTATCTACTAAATTCTATGCTCATGCTACATGTCAGTTAAATGTAAAAGTGGGAGCAAGGTGGCTCAGTGGTAACGGCATTGGACTTCAAATCAAGAATCCATGGTTCAATCCCCACCAGAGATAACTGTGTTGTGTCCTTGGGCAATCCTGATTACCCATGTGGGGGCACAGCGACACTTGTCTTCAATCAATGTGAACCCTGCTTGTGCAGAGTTAGTACACGGGAGTCTGACAGTTACTTGTCACTGCTCTGTGGTTCTATCAGGCTTCCTCCACCTGCAAAACTGTGTGACACAAGGTTACCCTAGCCACTGAAAGTGTTTTAAATCACAATAATAAACAAGAGGCCCCAGGGGGGGCTGAGGGCGCTCACCTGACATGGTAGCCTAAATATCAACCCAGAGAATTGATTTCAACAAGTTGCATCTGCTCCTCCTAAGAAAAGCATATACCAAATATCCAAAGATTCTGACCAGTGGTTCGAAAAAAAAGAAGATTTTTAAAGAATATTCCTCATATTGAATCCCACTGGGAGCCCATACATGAACCCAGGGACTTGGCTTTAACAAACTTGAATATCACCACCCTAAGGATGCTGCACACCAAATATCAAAACATTCTGACTGCTGGATCTGAAGAAGATGATTTTTTAAGAAAATTCCTCATTTTGAACTAAGTTACAATTCGAGCTCCCACAGTGAGTCCAAATATGGACCAAGGGGCATGGCTTGAACAAACTTGAATCTCACCCTCCTAAGGATGCTGCATACCAAATATCAAAACATTCTGACTGCTGGATCTGAAGAAGAAGATTTTTAAAGAAAATTCCTCATTTTGAACTAAGTCATCATTCAGGCTCCCACAGTGAGCCCAAATATGGACCTAGGGACAGGGCTTGAACAAACTTGAATCTCACCCCCCTAAGGATGCTGCATACCAAATATCAAAACATTCCAACTGCTGGATCTGAAGAAGATTTTGAAAGAAAATTTCTCATTTTGAACTAAGTTATAATTCGGGCTACCACAGTGAGCCCAAATATGAACCCAGGGACTTGGCTTGAACAAACTTGAATCTCACGCTCCCCCCCCCCCCCCCCCCCCCCCCTCCCCAAGCATGGTGCATACCCAACATCAAAAGATTCTGCCTACTGGATCTTGAGAAGAAGATTTTCAAAGAAATTTGCCTGAAATGCACTAAGTTCAAATTTGGGCTCCTATACTGAGTCCAAATATAAGCCCAGGGAGCCTATTTGAACAAACGTGAATCAGATCCACCCCACAATGTTGCATACCAAATATCAAAAGATTCTGCCTGCTCGATCTGGAGAAGAAGATTTTTTTAAGAAATTTGCCTGAAATGCGCTAAGTTCGAATTCAGGCTTCTATAGTGAGCCCAAATATGAATCCAGGGGGCCGATTTGCACAAACTTGAATCAGATCCAAACACAATGTTGCATAACAAATATCAAAAAAATTCTGCCTGCTGGATCTGGAGAAGAAGATTTTTGAAGAAATTTGCTTGAAATGCACTAAGTTCGAATTCGAGCTTCTACAGTGAGCCCAAATATGAATCTAGGGAGCCAATTTGAACAAACTTGAATCAGATCCACCCCACAATGTTGCATACCAAATATCAAAATATTCTGCCTGCTGGATCTGGAGAAGAAGATTTTTTAAGAAATTTGCCTGAAATGCACTAAATTTGAAATCGGCCTCCTATACTGAGCCCAAATATGAACCCAGGGGACCGATTTGAACAAACTTCCATCAGATCCACCCTACAATGTTGCATACCAAATATCAAAAGATTCTGCCTGCTGGATCTGGAGAAGAAGATTTTTGAAGAAATTTGCCTGAAATGCATTAAGTTTGAATTCGAGATTCTATAGTGAGCCCAAATATGAATCTAGGGAGTCGATTTGACCAAACTTTAATCAGATCTACCCCACAATGTTGCATACCAAATATCAAAAGATTCTGCCTGCTGGATCTGGAGAAGAAGATTTTTGAAGAAATTTGCCTGAAATGCACTAAGTTTGAATTCGAGATTCTATAGTGAGCCCAAATATGAATCTAGGGAGTCGATTTGAACAAACTTTAATCAGATCTACCCCACAATGTTGCATACCAAATATCAAAAGATTCTGCCTGCTGGATCTGGAGAAGAAGATTTTTTAAGAAATTTGCCTGAAATGCACTAATTTTGAAATTGGGCTCCTATACTGAGCCCAAATATGAACCCAGGGGGCCAATTTGAACAAACTTGAATCAGATCCACCCCACAATGTTGCATACCAAATATCAAAAGATTCTGCCTGCTGGATCTGGAGAAGATTTTTTAAGAAATTTGCCTGAAATGCACTAAGTTTGAATTCGAGCTTCTATAGTGAGCCCAAATATGAATCTAGGGAGCCGATTTGAACAAACTTGAATCAGATCCACCCCACAATGTTGCATACCAAATATCAAAAGATTCTGCCTGCTGGATCTGGAGAAGAAGATTTTTGAAGAAATTTGCCTGAAATGCACTAAGTTTGAAATCGGGCTCCTATACTGAGACCAAATATGAACCCAGGGGGCCGATTTGAACAAACTTGAATCAGATCAACCCTACAATGTTGCATACCAAATATCAAAAGATTCTGCCTGCTGGATCTGGAGAAGATTTTTTAATGTTTTTCCCATTGCCGACAATGTTAAAAAGTGCTGACTCAGCACTTTTTCAAAGTCCTGAAAAAAAGTACCTTGTGATCAAACCGATAGGGATTTTTTTTAACCATTCTATTCTACTGGATAAAAGAAAGCTTTATACAAAATAAGAATTCTCTGTGCCGTGTAGTTTTGGAGATATGGAAGTTTTAAGGTTTTTCCTATTTTTAGCTCCCGAGGTTCCCACGGGGCAATGAGAAAATTTTTTTTTGCATCAATCAACTACTTATGGCCCATTATCATCTCATAGCAAATTTGGTTCAAATCGACCTCACGGTTTTGAAAACAGAAATTTTAGGCGTGGCAAAAATTTTTGCCCATCCCATAACGAAGGCAAATAATGCCCGACAAACTTCTCTTGAAGAAATTTGATTCTAAACCTCAAAAGGACTCGGTATACCACATATCAAGTCTCTGCTACTGGTGGTTCATTAGAAGATTTTCATTTTTCCCCCACCCCTCTGCTCAATATGAGCCGAAACCTAATTTGCATAAAAATCAAAATGCCCCTATATAACCACTACTTACATGAAATTTAATTAAAATGTGGCCAGCAGTTTAGGAGAAAGAGGTCACTTCATGCAGGACGACGGATGGACGGACGGACGGACGGACGGACGAAGAGTGATAAGAAAAGCTCACCCTGACTTTCAGGCAGGTGAGCTAAAAACAAAAAAAATGTGTAAAGGTGAACATGTATAAATGTCTGTCATAACTAACAAACACCACCCCCATGGTACATGTCAGCTATATGTATAAGTGAATATGTATGGATGTGACATGTTTGTTGTAACAACCAAGCACTACCCCTATGCCACACATCAACTATAAGAACAAGTGAACATGTATGGACGTCATATGCTATTACAACTAAACACCTATCCCGTGCTAAAGGTATTGTTCAAGTGAACATGTATGGATATCTATTAGAACTACGGTAATAAACACAACCCCATGCTATATGTCAGCCGTATGAACAAGTGGAAATGTATGGATGTTGATTATAACTAAACCCCACTCCATAATACATGTCACCCAATACGTTATGTTATAACTATTAAACACCTCCGCCATGCTAAAGTCAGCTATATGTATGAAATAAAATAGTCTGTAAGCTTGTTTTTAATAAATGATGATGTACCACAAATAATTAGTGAAATATGTCACTCAGAAGTAATTTTTAACCTCCATTTGATATTTTAGACAGTCTCAGTTCTGGGCTCCTTGGTGAAATGAGCTTCATTTTCTGCTTGATATGTATTCTATGGCAATTTTTTATGGGGATTCTCATGGTGCAAACTGACTTTTTGAAAAAAATGCCCAAATTAACTTTTTATGGGTCTGAATCCTAATTTGAATGTTCTGACCCTCTGATGCTTTTGGGGCATACATTGTCATTCATCTCTGTAATTATTGGAGAGGGTAGTGACTCAGTGGTTAGTATTGGACTTCAAATCAAAGCATCCATGGTTCAATCCCAAAATGCGGTGACTGTGTTGTGTCCCTTGGGAAGACACTTACTCCTGACTGCCCATGTGGGAACATGTGGCACGGTGTACTAAGGCATTCAGCATGTCGATGCTGCACTTGCCTTCCACCAATGCTAACCCTCCTTGCACAGGGTTAGTATGTTTGGGAGTCTGACAGTTACTCGCCACTGCTTGGTGGTTCTCTGGGTACTTCGGCTTCCTCCACCCATAAAACTGTCCAATATGAAGTGACCCTGTCAAGAATATTGTTAAAACCCCAATGAATAAATAAATCCAACCATTGGTCATTATTAAATTTGTACCATTTAAAAACATTTAGTGACCTAAGAAATAAGGTTCAATGGATTTAATTGGGTGCCAGTGCCCAAAAAAATGGGGCCAGCCTTTCAAAGTTTAAAACTTTTGAAGGTTCTCATTTTCATTCTCAGATTCTTTCTCCAGCTTATAATCAAATAACTCAGCACGGAGGTTAAAAAAAAGTTGATAAATGAATATTTCTTCAAGTGGCAATCAGAAATCAGATCGGGTTTGAAGACCAGTAGTATAGCATGTTCACTTCAAGCATTTACTTCTGTGTTATCACATCAACAAAGAACCATTTGTAATTCCTGAGAGTTCACTAAAATATTGTGCAAGCACATGAACCAAGGACAATTTGTAATTCACTAAAGTTCACTAAACTGTTGTAGTATAACCCCAAGAACTTGCAAGAAGTGAGGCAGTTCTTGTTTACTGTGGTAAACAATCTTTGTTTTACTGATAAAATAGCACCCAGTCACCAATGCTTGGGGTGGAAGTCCTCTAAAATGGGTAACATGGGTGTATAATTAATGGGCTGGACATCTCTAATCACTGGAGTTCACTAACATATTGTGTTAGCACATGCCCCAAGAACCATTTGTCATTCACTAGAGTCCACTAAATACTGTGTTAGCACACAAACCAAGGATCATTTGTAATTTACTACAGTTCACTAAAATATTGTGTTTGCACATAAACCAAGGATCATTTGTTATTTATATACCAAAGACCATTTGGAATTCACTAGAGTTCACTAAAATATTGTATTTCCACAAAAACCAATGACCATTTGTAATTCACAAGGGTTCACTTGTTTATGGTGTTAGCACATAATTCAAGAACCATTTGTAATTCACTATAGGTCACTAAAATATTGTGTTAACACAGAAACCATGGACCATTTGTAATTCACTAGAGGTCATTAAAATATTGGGTTAATACATAAACTACAGACCATTTGTAATTTCCTAACCATGGACCATTTTTAATTCACTAGAGTTCATTAGTTTATTGCATTGGTGCATGAACCAAGGGCCATTTATAATTCAATCAAGTTCACTAAAATATTCTGTTAGCAAAGGAACCAAGGACCATTTGTAATTCACTAGAGGTCAATAAAATATTGTGTTAGTGTTAGCACATGAACCAAGGATCATTTGTAAGGCGTTAGGATAGGCCTAGTCTGTTCACCAAACTTTTTTCTCATAAAAGAAATAAAATATTATTAAAAAAAAAATTTGTAATTCACTAAAATATTGTTAGCACATAAACCAAAGACCATTTGAAATTTGCTAGACTTCACTGAAATATTGTGTTAACAAATAAACCAAGGGCCATTTGTAATTCTTGAGAGTTCACTAAATTATTGTGTTAGCACATGAGCCATAGGTCATTTGTATTTCACTTGAGTTCACTAAAATATGTGTTGGCACATAAATAAACCAAGGATCATTTGTAATTCGCTAGAGTCCATTAAAATATTGTGTTAGCACACAAACCAAGGAACATTTGTAATTTACTAGAGTTTACTAAAATACAGTGGAACCCTGTTAATTGAATAGACACTTTGCCAATGAAAATTATTCAATTGACATGAGTATTCAATTAACAGGGATTGTGTCACTTTCCTATATTCAAGAGATAAACTTAACATTTATTCTATTGTATCTTGTTTGACAGAGCTCCATCAGACAACTGACTCTCAAGGAAAGATTTATACAGTGAAACCCTGTTAACCCTTTACCCAACATAATGGCCAAAACCGGCCAGCGCTATTCTCAAAAATCGCCGATTAATATTCATTATTGTTTTCATTTTATGTCTCAAAAACATAGGTTATGACACCTCATTGGAACGAGCTCATTGAGCTCGTTCCAATGAGGGGTCATAACCTATATTTTTGAGACAAAAAATGAAAAAAATTAGTTATTCAAGAATTTTTTTTACAAGTGTCGTCTGCTTTTCATGTTAGGTAAAGGGTTAATTGAATAGCCACTTTGCCAATGAAAATTATTCAATTGACAGGAGTATTCAATTAACAGGGATTGTGTCACTTTCCTGTATTCAAGAGATAAACTTAACATTTATTCTATTATATCTTGTTTGACAGAGCTCCATGAGCTCTGTCAAACAAGATATAATAGATTAAATGCCTGTATTGGATGCACTGAGGCCAAATAGGTCTATAAACAAAGGGAAAACTGGCAAGAGTCCGGGCAATTTCTTGATAGGTTACAAGATTTTTTTATTCAATCAACAGGTGATTACTCTATAACCTATATTCAATTAACAGGTCAAATTTGTACTGGAGGTGTGGTAAATGGTTTTGTGTTGGGAAATTATATTCAGTTAACAGGGTTATTCAGTTAAGAGATATCCAATTAAGTGGGATCCACTCTATTGCATTATTATACATATCAAGGACCATTTATAATTCACTAAAGTACACTTGCTTATTGTGTTTGCACATAAACCAAATACAATCTATAATTCACCAGAGTTCACTAAAATATTCTGTTTGCATATAAACAAAGCCCATTTGTAAGTCACTGGAGTTCACTATTATATTGTGATAGTGCATAAACCAAGAACCATCTGTAATTCACTAGAGTTGATTAAAATATTGTGTTAGCACATAAACCAGTTACCATTTGTAAGTCATTAGAGTACACTATAATATTGAGTTAGCAAATAAATCAAGGACCATTTGAAATTCACCAGAATTCACTAGTTTATTGTGTTAGCACGTCAACCAAGGCTCATTTGTAGTTTCCAAGACATCAGTAGTTCATTGTGTTAGCATATATATGAAGGATCATTTGTAATTCACGAGAGGTCACTAGTTTACAGTGTTGGCATATGAAACAAGGACCATTTCTAATTCACTAGAGTTACTAACATACGGTTTTAGCATATTCACCAAGGAACATTTAAAATTCACTAGAGTCCACTAAACATTGTGTTAGCACATAACTCAAGGACCATGTGTACTTCACTGGAGTTCACTACTTCATTGTGATAGCATATAAACCAAGGACCATTTGTAATTCACTTGAGTTCACTAAAATATTGTTAGCACATAAACCAAGGATCATTTGTAATAAATATACCACTAAAGAACATTTGTAATTCACTAGGGTTCACTAAAATATTGTGTTTACATAAAAACCATAAACTGAGGCCCATTTGTAGTTTACAAGAGATCAGTAGTTCATTGTGTCAGCATATACATGAAGGATCATTTGTAATTCATGAGAGGTCACTAGTTTATTGTGTTGGCACATGAAACGAGGACCATATATAATTCACTAGCACTCACTAAAATAGTGTTAGAACATAAATCAAGGATCATTTGAAATTCACTTAAGTTCACAAAAACATTGTGTTAGTAAATGAAGCGAGGTTCATTTATAATTCTCTAGAGATCACTAAAACATTGAGTGAGCAAATAAACCAAGGACCATTTGTAATTCACTAGAGTTCACTAGTTTTTTATGTTAGAACGTAAAACAAGGACCATTTAAAATTCACTAGAGTTCACTAAAACATTAAACTGAGGATCATTTGTAATTCTCTAGAGTTCACTAAAATATTGTGTTAGTACTAGTGTTCAACTGATTACCAAAAATGGTCGTTGACCAATTACCGGTTATTTGAGCTCACAATCGGTCGATTCCGATGCTGATTCTGATTGTAATACCGTGCACTAGGACAAGTCGAGGCTCGAAAGAACTGCATTAAACTTCATTGTTAAACTTTGTTGCCTGGGGTCGAAATAAAATTACCAGTCGCGCACACTTGGGCGGTAAACGTGGTTCTCAGAGCCACGTTTATCGGCCAAGTGCGTGCGACTGGTAATTTTACTTCTGCCTGAGTCAATGGAGTGTAACCGTCACTTTTCCGGTATGAACTAGCGATTTCGCCCAGTTGTTAGCTTTGCATGTTGTTTAACTTGTATGTCCCGTAACGGGCGTCCAGAGCGATTAAGAATACACATTGTGGTTGTTTCTCAACTTTATTGAATGGTATCATTTTACATTAACAATTAAACGATTGCAGAAGAGAATAAAATGCGGTTAATGAATCATCTCAAAATGCTTGGCAACAATCGGATGAACTGATATTCCAGGAGCCGTTGCCGTTGTCATCCGATTGCTCACAATCGGCCGATTGTGGTGACCGGTTCCGATCATCGGTTGAACACTAGTTAGTACATAAACCAAGGACTATCTGTAATTCACTAGAGTTCGCTACAATATTGTGTTTGCTGCACATAAACCAAGGACCATTTGTAATTCACTAGAGCTCACTAAAATATTGTCTTAGAACATAAACCACTAAACGTTTGTAATTCAAAAGTTCACTAAAATATTGTGTTAGCACATAAACTAAGGATCATTTGTAATTCACTAGAATTCACTAAAATATTGGGTTAGCACATAAATCACGGACCATTTGGTGATTAAAAAGTTGAAATATGTCAAACTTGAAATAATTTAGACCAGTGGTTTGTGATTTTAATGCCGCTACCATCGCTAAATATACCCACACCCCCTTCCAATAACTCGCTTATATGTGACCCAGGGGGTTCATTCGAACATATTTGTACTTCATCCTTACATAAATGTTTATTTATTTCACACTTCTGCAAGACCAATCATGAGTGGGTAATTTGGCTCCCACTAAAAGTTATAGTACTGCAGTTTTTTTTAAATACATGGGTACTGTCAGAACTCAGAACATTCCTCTTTGAAGATGTGATCTGAATATAAATGTAAGCCTTACTACACTTGATCAGTGTAGATAAAGCATGCAAGGTGGAATCTGCCAACAAAAGGATTTAATGACCATGAATTTAGTTTAGAAACAAGACTTGGAAGGTGTGGACATGGCTGATGATGAGATGCTTTCTAAATTTTGGCAGCAAATTATAAATGGAGTCAAAACTCATGAGGAGAAGCCAGCAATTGTCAATTTCAATTTTAGATGTACTTTGATGTAGCTTTTGGTAATGTTCTCGACAAGTTTTGTCCAAAGGGTATCATTGTTGTTTCAAAAAAAGAAAAATAAATGTATTTTTCATGATGTCAGTTTAACAAATCATTAAAATCCATTTAAACTCTACAGAGTTTAACATCGGTACAGAATAAAAAACATAAATATTGTGCTCTTTCCACACCCTTTGTTTATATTTGGCGATGTAGAAATTATGTCTCATGACGTCATTTATTCTATGGAAACTTACCTGAAATGAAGTCTTTAGAACTTGTCGACAGTGTATGAATTGCATATCATACTTTAACCCACAGTACTGCATAGCAGCTACAATTCAGAATTTTGTTCAGCATATTAAAATAACTAGAAAGCTTCTTTTGATGTTCTGACAGTCTGTAGTACCTGGATTTTGTAATTAAATTATTTATTGATGATACTTATTCAACCAGTTTCATTATACACCCCTATGGATACTACAAATTTGATTATACTCCTGTAGGGATGCTCCATATTGATTATACACCCTAAAGGATGTTCCATATTGGTTATATTCCCTTTGGGATGTTCCTTATTGATTATACCCCCTTTGGGATGCTGCATAGTGATGACACTCTCGTATATACGCTCTATATTTATTATATTCCCTTAGGGATGCCTCATATTGATTACCTTCCTCTAGGGATATTTCATATTGATTATACTGCCTTAGGGATGCTCTATACTGATTATGCATCGTTCTGTACCATTAGGGTTGCTTAAAATTGACTATACTCCCTTAAGGATGCTCCTGATTGACTATACTACCTTTGCATTCTCCATATTGTTTATACTACCCTGGGGATGCTCTATAAGGATTATACTCCCTTAGGAATGTTCCATATTGATTATATACCCTAGGGGATGCTCCATATTGATTATATTCCTTTCGGAATGTTCCATCTTGATTATATACCCTAGGGGATGCTCCATATTGATTATATTCCTTTAGGGATGTTCCATATTGATTATATACCCTAGGGGATGCTCCATATTGATTATATTCCTTTAGGGATGTTCCATATTGATTATATACCTTTAGGGATGGTCCTTATTGTTTGCAATTTCCGTAGGCATTAGACATCATCCATTTGATTATATTCCCTTGTGGATGCTCCATATTGATTCTATTCCTTTTGGGATGCTCCACATTGATTACACTTCATTAGGGATTTCATGCCATGTTTGGACTAGCAGGTTGCATGCATCAATTCAAGGTGAATACGTTTTGAATTATTGCTGGAAATGATCGGTATCCATTCAAAAACACTAGATTTTTTTTTCATTACACATTTCTAGAGCAAACTGATCATTTCCACTGATAATTTGACTTGTATTCACCTTGAAGTGATGCGTTTCGAGCAGCCATTTTGATTGATATCACAAAAGTGAAAATTTCTATATCTTCATAGTGGCGATACAATTTCTATCTTTCCACAATTTCTTCGATAATCTATCGTTTAGCGTATAATAAAATTATGTACTTACCTGTGCTTTCTTTATTTTCTTTTTTAAAGCCTCAATATCAACATGATCATCTGGAAATGAAAAATATAAGGTTATTTTAAGTCAACGTTCATGATACCAAACAAAGCAACTAGTTTATTTTGAAACCGCAAAGCTAATTCTAGATGTCATCAATGAAACACTTCCATCACTGAATAAGCCCCTGCCAAGAAGAAAGTTAAAAAATTTATAGTAATTTATATATTTTTTATACTTACCAATGACTCAGACATAGCTGGTGCTAACTCTTAAAATATAGGGCCAAACACAATTTTGCCCCCAATCCCCAAAATTTGCATCTAAAACCAAAGAAAACATGTCCTGAATGGCCCTCCACACTTCACCTCTACTGCGCATGTGCAGTGTCAAGGACGTTCCGAAATTGGCGCCATTATTCATTCTTATAACCAGTGCCTGGTAAGCGCTATGTACTTAGCGGGGAGGTAAGAGTTCCCAACCCCTGGGAGGGCGATCCCCGTCTGGGTCATTGGTAAGTATAAAAAATATATAAATTACTATAAATTTTTTAACATTTTTATACTGTACCAATGACCCAGACATAGCTGAATAGTAAAAAGGCTGGAGGGCCAAGGACATAGAGCAAGATGGAATACGCTCAATTATATAAAATAGAGTCATCCCCTCTAGGGAAAAAGAAGTATTAGGCCTTACATGTATCTTTCTTATTTATGATAAATTAGAAAGATACAACACCTTCCAAAATTGAGCATCATACATCCATGTAATCTATTAATATCAAGTATAATCCTTATACTAATAATTTTTAAAGTAAGCCAATAAATAAAGTAAGTCTAGAGAATAGAGACTCTTAATACTCCTTAAAAGTGTCTGAGGATTGTATAATAATGTCCTTTGACACGTGCTATATTCAAAAGCTATACTTTAAAAACTAAGACCTGAATGAATTTTTAAAACATAAACTTCTCACTAAACAACCATCCCAATAACAGCTCAGAATTACTAACTCCGGAGGAGGTATCCCCTTGTTTTCATAGTAAAACAGGTGACCCAAGGGAACACCCTCCCCCCCCCCTCCTTTTTCTTGCCCTGGGTTAAATAGCCCAGAGCGAAGAGGGCAGCAGAACGGAGTCACTGCCGAAACAGACAGCCTACCTAGCTATAGTAGCAACTGTTAAGTGAATGACATTCTGAGCAGTAGATAATAGACCTAACAATAGAGGCCTCCAGAAATGGACTCGATATTTCTGAGATAAAAATTCATGAATGTGGATGGCTGAGCGCAATGAGCAGCCTTCAAAAATCTATAATAGCGACACTATTAATGTAAGCCCAAGATGTAGAAGAACTCTTACTTCAAGAGCCGAAATCTCAAACACAACTGCTGAGTGAATGATATACCATAAGCAGTATCGATAGTTAATTGAATCCATTAGCAATAGAATGGAGCGTAACGTCCTTCTATTAGGCATCAAAGACAGAAGAAGCTTACGCCCGTAGTAATAAACAGATATCTGTTTATAAATACATAAACTCTAACCGGACAGAGTAAAGGCCTATGCCCGTACGAAGACGGAAGGACCTTAATAACAATAGGTTCTGGATATTAATTAGGAGCCTGACTCTTATGCGAAAATCCAACCTAAATAGTAAAGGAAGTAGTGATTCCGAAACTACGAAAGTGAAAATCATCCACCGATAGTGCATGAAACTCACTGACTCTTCAGTAAAAGAGAAGCCAACAGAATTACTGTCTAAAAGGTCAGAATTTGAAAACTACTGTTTCCAGAGGCTCAAATGATTACTTAGCTAAATAAGAACCGAAGTTAAATTCCGTATAGGAATTTAATCTAATGATTCTAAGTCTATTTATCGAAAAGTTACTAACTGACTTAGATAAAGAGACATAAGACTCAATTGTAAACTATCATAGAGTGCATAGGTATGAGGTAACATAAACCTATAACCTTAAAAATAACAGGCTGCAGTAGATCTTGTCAAACAAGTATACTAAAAAGTTGCAATGACTAGTATGGAGGAATCAACAATATCAACATAGTGATCCCTACACCAACGACGGAAGAGCCTCCACTTTAGCCGCATAGTATAGCGAAGAAGAGGTTCTCCTATAGTAAGAAATCGCGTCCAAAGCTCGTCCAGTACAATGCTTACAATGTAATAAGGACCACACAACGGAAAACGTGAAGGTTGAGACCTTGCGGGTTGTGATAAAGATGACACGATTTTACCCAGCGAAAAAAGATCCTCTCATGGAGGAAGATTTCGCGTTAAGTCCCACAGTAGACATCAGAGTAAATTTACCCACGGTCTCTGTGAAGACAGAGATGCTATCAACAGAAATGTATTATGGTTGTTTATCTTAGCAATACTTGCTGAAACAACAGCGCAGGAGGATACGCATATCCTATCATTCCGTCCTATAGATCAATAGAGCGTTAACAACATAAGCTCAGAGATCCGGACAAGCAAACACATACGTCTGCAATTGATTAGCAAGTTGTGTCGTAAATAAATTATCATTAGGCGCTCCCATTGATAGCAAATCTGATTGAATACTTGTTTGTTGAGAGTCCATTCTGACGGCAACAAGCGACCCATAAGTGAACGGGAGTCCGGTAATACAATCAGACGACCCGGAATATGACGGACCGAAGCAGAACTTGGTCTACTATAACAAACAGAAGGATTCTTTCCATTAAATTGAATAACGGAAACGAATGAGTGCCTCCCTGGTTCCGGAGATACGCCACTACTGTCGAATTAACGGACAGGATTTGGACATGCATTTCTGAATAAAGTTCATCCAATGACATAAAGCAAGCCTAAAAAAAACATTATTCCGTGGAAGATAAGTACTTGCTTAGAGACTGCGGAACCCAAAGACCCTGGCACTTCGAATCCGTTGGGATCAATATTATATCCCAACCTGTTTGACTGGCAACCGTCATAATTATAAAACTCGGATCCGGCAACTGCAGTGGCACTCTCTGAGTTAACCACCGAATGTTTGCCCCAGTCTGAATCTCTTGCTACACTAGAGAGACAAGAGAACGTGTAAATCGAGCAATTCATGGATTGCTGAAAAGTTGCCGTCGAAGAGAAGCTTCTCCGAGAACGAAGCGACTCTGAGAGAGTTCTTCACCTTACTATCCATGCACGTGGATGTAGCTAGGGCTGCGTCACGTCTAACCAACTCCAAGCAGCCACTGAAGGGCGGAGTTATACGTGAACAAACTACTGCCCTCAAAAGAAACCACATTGAGGATCATATCCCGGAATTCTTTCTCTAGAAGACGTAATGATAACGCCTCAGTAAGGTGGATTACGTATGATAAAGCGTCTAAGTTAAGTCTATTAGACATCATTGTCATTTCCAACATTGTGGTTGGAAAAGACATAGACAGCGAAAAAGATTATTTCCAGTCTTTAACCACGCCGTCTAGACGCATATGAACTCTCGGGATGCCCTGTTCTGCCAAAATAAATTATTCGTATAAATGATAAAAGGCAGAAATGAGCATTGCGGACAAGAAACTAAACTATCATGCTTGGTAGCAGGCTTATATATATATAGCGTCGATAAATAATACACATGTTCTAATGACATTATTGGACTGTGTCAGTAAGTCAGGGACAATGTCCCTGAACCGATCCAAAATTCTGTGTCCAATGACGCTATAAGTCTCTTATCCAACATCGCAGCAATGTAGTCCAAAATAACAATCACTGGAAGATAATGCCGGAAGATATGTATGGCAGCTTCCGATGCTACGAAAGGGAAAACTCGAAATCTTTCGAATCCCTTTCGCCATCCTGTCGGACCCTATAAAGCGTTCGGTTGTCCGTACCTGATGCAACCACGGACCGCACCGACCCAGCGTCGTCGGATAATTCCTGATTCGACCAAGAAACTGTCGATTGCTGGGATGCTGCGAAAAAACTGTGCTAACTCGGATAGCACGTCCGTCACTGAGGCCTGTGGAGAAGCGGTCCTA
Organism: Pictodentalium vernedei; assembly: GCA_031216915.1. Taxonomy (NCBI): domain Eukaryota; kingdom Metazoa; phylum Mollusca; class Scaphopoda; order Dentaliida; family Dentaliidae; genus Pictodentalium; species Pictodentalium vernedei. Next base: position 129,705,306 of record CM062289.1, read on the forward strand.
CGATGCATTGCCGCTGGAAGCTCCGTGATCGTTACCCCGTGCATACTACTAATATGCGAGCGAACGGAGTGTATAGGCCTCATGTCCCTTGGCTACCGGATGGCGTGACCTGTTCGCCATGGAATCAGTGAATGACGAAACTGATCGGATACTCGAGGTCACGTAGCCAATGTGCGGTCGTGTGCACTGCTGTGAGGATGAGGAAGCATTATCGACAGTCTCTCGGACTGTCAATAAAACGGAGCGTCCCGAGCGACGGACATATGCTCCGAATGTAAAATATCTGAACCACAACATGCGGTCCCCTATGTTGTTGGACGAGAGAGGGACCTCTCTCGCACACAGCCCGGACGGACCTGGACAAGCCAGGACCCGGACTATCCGATCTGTCCTCAATCTGCCGTCACTGGGTGAGTACTAAAGTAATTATAGTGCTCGCATCACCCAAATCTCCTTCCTAGACCGCAACGGACGAACCCGGCAGCCGAACCATTCGATGAATGTATGCTACACCGGGTGAGCTAGCGAATGTCACTCCGTCGATCCTACAAGGGACCTCTTAGGCGATAGACATATTCCATGAGCACTTATTGCCGCTAGCTCTTCATTAACTATGACGACAGAGGCACACTTTGAAAGACATCTCCGTAACTTTGCGAACAAGAAACCAGAAATGCTTGGTAATAGCAAGCATATAACAATAAATATATAGCGTCGTTCAATAATCCGAGAGTTGTGTGACATTATTGGACTATGTCGGAACTGAGGGACGATGTCCCTGAACCGAACCAAAAATTTCTAAGTCCACCAACGCTATCAGTTTCTTATCCGGCATCGCAGCATTCTGGTCCGACGAAAGAACCTGTAGAAGATCAAGTCAGATGACATACACAACAGCATATGTTGTTCCGAAAGGGAAAGCTTGAAATCCTCCGAATCCCTTTCGGTATCCCGTCGGACCGGATGAAATTTTCGGACGTCCGTACCCGCTTCCGCGGAGCGTCCCGACCCTAGCATCGTCGGATAAAACATTATGCGACAGATTCAGTTGTTGCTGGGATGCTGCGATAAGCTGTGCTATTTAGGATAGCACATCCGTCCCCGAGGCCTGTGCAGTAGCGGTCTTACGATGCATTGCCGCCGGAAGCTCCGTGTACGTTGACTCCCGCACACTTTCCTATGCGAACGTCCGGAGTCTGCAGGCCTCGTGTCCCTGGCTACCGGATGGTGTGACCTGGTCGCCGATGATTCTCTGACTGGCGAAGCTGACTGGATATCCGAGGTCACGTAGCCAAGAGCGGTCGTGTGCGCTACCATGAGAATGAGGAAGTCTTATTGACAGTCTCTCCGGACTGACTATATGTTGGAGCGTCCCGAGCGGCGGACGTATGCTCCGAATGCGAAACATTTTGTACCACAACATCTGGGGCCAGATGTTGTTGTACGAGAGAGGGGCCTCTCTCGCTCGCCGTCCGGATGGACCAGAACGAGCTATGAACCGGACTAAAAGGCTTCCTCCGTTCTCCCTCTAATCCGCCGTCACTGGGTGTGCATTTGGTTGATTTATAGTGCTCGCATCACCCCAAAACTCCTTCTAGACCGCAACGGACGAACCCGGCTGCCGAACCATTCGATGAATGGACGCTACACCGGGCGAGCTAGCGGACGTCAAAGGCCGTCGAACCTACTAGGGTCCTCTTAGGCAATTGGCGTATTTACATGAGCACTTTTCCGCTAGCCCTTCATTAATTGTGACGATGGAGGCACACTGTTGGAAGACATCACAGATACATCACCCTAATCTTGATCGCCTGAAATAGAAATTGATAAAGTAGAGTGACCCTGCGGGGAAAGGACCGGAATGTCCAATTCCCCACTAACATACCGTGACATACGCTTCCCATGTTGTCATCGAAATAATCAGATACAGAACAGGAGTTAATGCGAGTACACTGACTACATATAGAATGATTATAAAAGTCAGAGGAAGACTTCCTCTTATTACAATTGCATCAAAATCCTTTCAATGTGAAAAGAAAACAAAGTCCTGGTACTCGCACCAACCCCTGAAAATCAAAATACATAATAATAATATGATCCATTAACATAGAAAAAATAACTGAAATCAAAATATTTTGAAAAAATATTTTTTCAGAACAGCCCAAGTTGTTGAAAAGTAACGTTGAGCCCCAATGGATTCCAAGCCTAAGTGTGGACAAAAAATTTAAAAATATTTTAAACAATTTATGCAACACTTACGAACAATAATAATATATCCAGTTATGATTAAATTAACATCAAGATATTATTTTCAAGAAATCCCCCCCTCACACAGAGGGCTGTTGTAAATGTAAACAATGAGAGTTAAAACACTAAAATAAGACTCCAGGCACCCAGGCCCGAAATCAGTTACCAAAAATACACTATCTGATGCAAAACAGAGACTTCCAGGGAAGAAACTGCAGAACATCAGATGGTAGATGCAGAACACAACGCCTAACCACCCATAGGTGAAGACGTAAACATGGGGAAAAGAACAGAATTCATTCTGTTATTCAGCTAAAACTCCCAAGAAATTTTAGTAATAATAATTACAGAAACTATGCCAAAAGCATGGGAGAATAGCAAGAGGGGGCTTAAAGGAAAGGGAGAGAGGAAAACACTAAAAAATCAGTGTAACTAAATAACAAGAATGACAACAAAATGGCTGCTGCCTCGAAAGTTAAAAAATTCATAGTAATTTATATATTTTTTATACTTACCAATGACCCAGACATAGCTGGTGCTAACTCTTAAAATATAGGGCCAAACACAAATTTTGCCCCCCAATCCCCAAAATTTGCATCTAAAACCAAAGAAAACATGTCCTGAAAGGCCCTCCACACTTCGCCCCTACTGCGCATGCTACTCAGCTGGGAGGCAAGAGTTCCCAACTCCTGGGAGGGCCATCCCCGTCTGGGTCATTGGTAAGTATAAAAAATATATAAATTACTATAAATTTTTTAACATTTTTATACTGTACCAATGACCCAGACATAGCTGAATAGTAAAAAGGCTGGAGGGCCAAGGACATAGAGCAAAATGGAATATGCTCAATAAAATAAAATAGAGTCATCCCCTGTAGGGAAAAAGAAGTAATAGGCCTTACATGTATCTTTCTTATTTATGATAAATTAGAAAGATACAACACCTTCCAAAATTGAGCTTAATACATCCATGTACTCTATTAATATCCAATATAATCCTTATACTAATAATTTTTAAAGTAAGCCAATAAATAAAGTAAGTCTATAGAATAGAGACTCTTATACTCCTAAAAGTGTCTGAGGATTGCATAATCATGTCCGTTGACATATGCAATATTCAAAAGCTATACTTTAAAAACTAAGACTTGAATGAATTTTAAAAACCTAAACTTCTCACTAAACAACCATCCCAATAACAGCTCAGAATAACTAACTCCGGAGGAGGTATCCCCTTGTTTTCATAGTAAAACAGGTGACCCAAGGGAACACCCTCCCCCCCCCCTTTTTCTTGCCCTGGGTCAAATAGCCCAGAGCGAAGAGGGCAGCAGAACGGAGACACTGCCGAAACAGACAACCTACCTAGCTATAGTAGCAACTGTTAAGTGAATGACATTCTGAGCAGTAGATAATAGACCTAACAATAGAGGCCTCCAGAAATGGACTCGATATTTCTGAGATAAAATTCATGAATGTGGATGGCTGAGCGCAATGAGCGGCCTTCAAAAATCTATAATAGCGACACTATTAATGTAAGCCCAAGAAGTAGAAGAGCTCTTACTTCATGAGCCGAAATCTTAAGCACAACTGCTAAGTCAATGATATACCATAAGCAGTACCGATAGTAAATAGAATCCATTAACAATAAAATGGAGCGTAACGTCCTTCTACTAGGCATCAAAGACAGAAGAAGCTTACGCCCATAGTAATAAACAGATATCTGTTTATAAATACATAAACTGTACCCGGAAAGAGTAAAGGCCTATGCCCATACGAAGACGGAAGGACCTTAAAATAATAGGTTCCGGATAATAGGAGCCTAACTCTTATGCAAAAATCCAACCTAAATAGTAACGGAAGTAGTGATTCCGAAACTACGAAAGTGAAAATCATCCATCGATAGTGCATGAAACTCACTGACTCTACAGTAAAAGAGAAACCAACAGAATTACTGTCTAAAAGGTCAGAATTTGAAAATTACTGTTTCCAGAGGCTCAAATGATTACTTAGCTAAATAAGAACCGAAGTTAAAATCCGTATAGGAATTTAATCTAAAGATTCTAAGTCTATTTATCAACAAGTTACTAACTGACTCAGATAAAGAGACAAAAGACTCAATTGTAAACTATCGTAGAGTGCATAGGTATGAGGTAACATAAACCTATAACCTAAATAATAACAGGCTGCAGTAGATCTTATGAAACAAGTATACTAAAAAATTGCAATGAGTAGTATGGAGGGATCAACAATATGAACCACGACGGAAGAGCCTCCACTTTAGCCGCATAGAATAGCAAAGAAGAGGATCTCCTATAGTAAGAAATCGCGTCCAAAGCTCGTCCAGTACAGTGCATACAATGCAATACGGACCACACAACGGAATACATGAAGGTTGCGACCTTGCGGGTTGTGATAAAGATGACACGATTTACCCAGTGAAAAAAGATCCTCACATAGAGGAAGATTTCACGTTAAGACCCACAGTAGACAAGAGAGTAAATTACCCATGATCTCTGTGAAGATAGAGATGCTATCAACAGAAATGTATTGTAGTTGTTTATCTTAGCAATACCTGCTGAAACAACAGCGCCGGAGGATACGCGTATCCTATCATTCCGTCCTATAGATCAATAGAGCGTTAACAACATTAGCTCAGAGATCTGGACAAGCTAACACATACGTCTGCAATTGATTAGCAAACTGTGTCGTAAATAAATCATCATTGGGCGCTCCCATAGATAGCAAATCTGATTGAATACTTGTTTGTTGAGAGTCCATTCTGACAGCAACAAGCGACCCGTAAGAGAACGGGAGTCCGGTAAAACAATCAGACTACCCGGAATATGACGGACCAAAACAGAACTTGGTGTACTATAACCAACAGACGGATTCTTTCCATTAAATTGAATAACGGAAACGAAAGAGTGCCTCCCTGGTTCCGGAGATACGCCACTACTGTCGAATTAAAGGACAGGATTTGGGCATGCGTTTCTGAATAATGTTCATGCAATGACATAAAGCAAGCCTAAAAAACATTATTCCGCGGAAGAAAACTGATTGCTAAGAGACTGCGGAACCCAAAGACCCTGGCACTTCAAATCCGTAGGGATCAGTATTATATCCCAATCTGTTTGACTGGCAACCGTCATAACAGCCACACTCGGGTCCGGCAACTGCGGTGGCACTCTCTGAGTCAACCACCGAATGTTTGCCCCAGTCTGAATCTCTTGTAACACTAGATAGACAAGAGAACGTGTAAATCGAGCAAATCATGGATTGCCGAAAAGTTGCCGTCGAAGAGAAGCTCCTCCGAGAACGAAGCGACTCTGAGAGAGTTCTTAACCTTACTATCCACGCGTGTGGATGTAGCTAGGGCTGCGTCACGTCTAACCAACTCCAATCAGCCACTGAAGGGCGGAGTTATACGTGAACAAACTACTGCCCTCAAAAGAAATTACATTGAGAATAATATCCCGTAAATCTTTTCTTGAAGACGTAATGATAACGTCTCAGTAAGGCAGATTACGTATGATAAAGCGTCTAAGTTAAGTCTACTATACATCATGTCATTTCCAACATTGAAATTGGAAAAGACATAAACGGCGAAAAAGAATATATGCAGTCTTTAACCACACCGTCTAGACGCATAAGAACTCTCGGTATGCCCTGCTCTGCCAAAATAAACTATTCGTATAAAAGATAAAATGGCAGAAATGAGCAACGCGGACAAGAAACTAAACTATCATGCTTGGTAGCAGGCTTGTATATATATATATATATAGCGTCGAAAAATAAAACACATGTTGTAATGACAATATTGGACTGCGTCGGTAAGTCAGGGACAATGTCCCTGAACCGATCGAAAAATCCGAGTCCAATGACGCTATAAGTCTCTTATCCAAGATCGCAGCAATGAAGTCCGAAATAACAATCACTGGAAGATAATGCCAGAAGATATGAAAGGCAGCTTCCGATACTACTAAAGGGAAAACTCGAAATCTTTCGAATCCCTTTCGCCATCCTGTCGGACCCTATAAAGCGTTCGGTCGTCCGTAGCTGATGCAACTGCGGACCGCACCGACCCAGTGCTAATTCCTGATTCGACCGAGAAACTGTCAATTGCTGGGATGCTGCGAAACAACTGTGCTAACTCGGATAGCACGTCCGTCACTGAGGCCTGAGGAGAAGCGGTCTTACGATGCATTGCCGCTGGAAGCTCCATGATCGTTACCCCGTGCATACTACCAATATGCGAGCGAACGGAGTGTATAGGCCTCGTGTCCCTTGGCTACCGGATGGTGCGACCTATTCGCCGTGGAATCACTGAATGACGAAACTGATCGGATACTCGAGGTCACGTAGCCAATGTGCGGTCGTGTGCCCTGCTGTGAGGATGAGGAAGCATTAAGGACAGTCTCTCGGACTGTCAATATAACGGAGCGCCCCGACCGACGGACATATGCTCCGAATGTAAAATATCTGAACCACAACATGCGATCCCCTATGTTGTTGGACGAGAGAGGGACCTCTCTCGCTCACAGCCCGGACGGACCTGGACAAGCCAGGAACCGGACAAACAGGCTTCCTCCAATCTGTCCTCAATCTGCCGTCACTGGGTGAGTACTAAAGTAATTAAAGTGCTCGCATCACCCAAATCTCCTTCCTAGACCGCAACGGACGAACCCGGCAGCCGAACCATTCGATGAATGTATGCTACACCGGGTGAGCTAGCGAATGTCACTCCGTAGGCGATAGACATATTCCATGAGCACTTATTGCCGCTAGCTCTTCATTAACTATGACGACAGAGGCACACTTATGAAAGACATCTCCATAACTCTGCGAACAAGAAACCAGAAATGCTTGGTTATAGCAAGCATAAAATAATAATATATATAGCGTCGTGCAATAATTCGAAAGTTTGTGTGACATTATTGGACTATGTCGGAACTGAGGGACGATGTCCCTGAACCGAACCAAAAATTTCTAAGTCCACCGACGCTATCAGTTTCTTATCCGGCATCGCAGCATTCTGGTCCGACGAAAGAAGCTGTAGAAGACCAAGTCAGATGACATACACAACAGCATATGTTGTTCCGAAAGGGAAAGCTCGAAATCCTCCAAATCCCTTTCGGTATCCCGCCGGACCGGATGAAACTTTCGGACGTCCGTACCCGCTTCCGCGGAGCGTCCCGCCCCAGCATCGTCGGATAAAATATATGCGACAGATTCAGTTGATGCTGGGATGCTGCGATAAACTGTGCTATTAAGGAAAGCACGTCCGTTCCAGAGGCCTATGCAGTAGCAGTCTTACGATGCATTGCCGCCGGAAGCTCCGTGAACGTTGACTCCCGCACACTTCCTATGCGAAATTCCGGAGTCTGCAGGCCTCGTGTCCCTGGCTACCGGATGGTGTGACCTGGTCGCCGAAGAATCCTTGATCGGCGAAGCTGGTAATATATCGGCGGTCACGCAGCCAAGGTGCGGTCGTGTGCGCTGACGAGAAGAGGAAGCCTTAGCAGTCTCCGCGGACTGCCTATACAACGGAGCGTCCCGAGCGACGGACGTATGCTCCGCTTGCGACACATTTTGTACCACAACATCTGGGGCCAGATGTTGTTGAATGAGAGAGGGGCCTCTCTCGCTTGCCGTCTGGATGGACCGGAACGAGCTATGAACCGGACTAAAAGGCTTCCTCCGTTCTCCCTCCGATCCGCCATCACTGGGTGTGCATTAGGTTAATTTATAGTGCTCGCATCACCCCAAAATTCCTTCTAGACCGCAACGGACGAACCCGGCTGCCGAACCATTCGGTGAATGGACGCTACACCGGGCGAGCTAGCGGACGTCAAAGGCCGTCGAACCTACTAGGGTCCTCTTAGGCAATTGGTGTATTTACATGAGCACTTTTCCGCTAGCCCTTCATTAATTGTGACGACGGAGGCACACTGTTGGAAGACATCACAGATACATCACCCTAATCTTGATCGTCTGAAATAGAAATTGATAAAGTAGAGTGACCCTGCGGGGAAAGGACCGGAGTGTCCAAATCCCCAATAACATACCGTGACATACGCTTCCCATATTGTCATCGAAATCATACGATACAGAACAGGAGTTAATGCGAGTACACTGACCACATATAGAATGATTATAATGTCAGACGAAGACTTCCTCTTAATACAATTGATCGATATCCTTTCAATGTGAAAAGAAAACAAGTCCTGGTACTCGCACTAACCCCTGGCAATCAAAATACATAATAATAATATGATCCATTAATATAGAAAAAATAATTGAAATCAAAATATTTTGAAAAAATATTTTTTCAGAACAGCCCAAGTTTCTGAAAGGTAACGTTGAGCCCCAATGGATCCCAAGCCTAAGTGTGGACAAAAATTTTAAAAATATTTTAAACAATTTATTCAACACTTACGAACAATAATAATGTATCTAGTTATGATTAAAATAACATCAAGATATTATTTTCCAGAAATCCCCCCCTCACACAGAGGGCTGATGTAAATGTAAACAATGAGTGTAAAAACACTAAAATAAGATTCCAGGCACCCAGGCCCGAAATCAGTTACCAAAAATACACTATCTGATGCAAAACAGAGACTTCCAGGGAAGAAACTGCAGAACATCAGATGGTAGATGCAGAACACAACGCCTAACCACCCGTAGGTGAAGACGTAAACATGGGGAAAAGAACAGAATTCATTCTGTTATTCAGCTAAAACTCCCAAGAAAATTTAGTAATAATAATTACAAAAACTATGCCAAAAGCATGGGAGAATAGCAAGGGGGGACTTAAAGGACAGGGAGAGAGGAAAACACTTAAAAAACAGTGTAACTAAATAATCAGAATGACAACAAAATGGCTGCTGCCTCGAAAATAGGTAACTTAACATAATTTCATTAAAAAATTTTAAGTTACAGCCCTGATAATATTCCGTCACACATTTTTTTCCTCTCCTCCTTCTCTATCCTCCTTAGAATCACCATTTCACTAATATTTATGTGTCTGGCATCATTTAAACTGAGATTTATAAGCACAAAGATCAGTCAGATGTTAACTGATGAAGGGCCAAACTTAGAATGATTAATGGCGCCAATTTCGGAACGTCCTTGACACTGCGCATGCGCAGTAGGGGCGAAGTGTGGAGGGCCTTTCAGGACATGTTTTCTTTGGTTTTAGATGCAAATTTTGGGGATTGGGGGGCAAAATTTGTGTTTGGCCCTATATTTTAAGAGTTAGCACCAGCTATGTCTGGGTCATTGGTACAGTATAAAAATATAGGTAACTTAACATAATTTCATTAAAAAATTTTAAGTTACAGCCCTGATAATATTCTGTCACACATTTTTCCTCTCCTCCTTCTATATCCTCCTTAGAATCACCATTTCACTAATATTTATGTGTCTGGCATCATTTAAACTGAGATTGACAAGCACAAAGATCAGTCAGATGTTAACTGATGAAGGGCCAAACTAAGAATGAATAATGGCGCCAATTTCGGAACGTCCTTGACACTGCGCATGCGCAGTAGAGGTGAAGTGTGGAGGGCCATTCAGGACATGTTTTCTTTGGTTTTAGATGCAAATTTTGGGGATTGGGGGGCAAAATTTGTGTTTGGCCCTATATTTTAAGAGTTAGCACCAGCTATGTCTGGGTCATTGGTACAGTATAAAAATATAGTTTTGTAATTATAATGTAAGATATCCTTTTTTGCCCTTTTTGAAAGGAAAGGTGATTGTTTGCTCAACCATTAATTGAAGATAAGAAAGTAAAATATCACCCTTTTTAGCAGTTCTGACACATTTGACATCATAGCATTCAGTATATGATGTTATTTATTTATTTATTTATTGGTGTTTCAAGTCACATATTTTTGCACAATGGCTAATCATGACCATATCAACTCAAGACCAGGGGTGAGCGTTAATAAGCCATGTTGCCCATTTTAGAGAGGGTTTGCACCTCCCAAGCATTGGTGACTCATCCTATTTTACCAGTAAAACAGAGCCTGTTTACCGCAGTGAACAGGCACTGCTTCACTTCCCGGGGTTCCCGCGGGGAAGTACGTGATGGGAATTGGCATAAAATGGAATGAGTGTATATCTGATATATTGATTTAGCTGTGTGCGAAGTAGTGTAATGGTATCTGATAAATTTGTGGTGTAGGGGTGCTAACAGAATGAGTGGGTATATCCCCGACGTTGTTGACATTATACGTCCAGTATGTGACGCTAGATTTTCAAAATGTTTTCAACTTGTTATTGGGGACAATGAGTACTATAAGTTCCCTTAATTTCAACTTATGCACAGCAATTTCAATTCAACATTTTACTCTCACTCATTCGGTATTAACATCACTGCCTTAACCCTTAAGAGGCTACTTCCGACTTGATAATATTTTTTGCAACAGTACAGGGGACCCTACATACAGTCTTTGAGTTAATTCACACGTTACATTCTAAGCACCTTGGTAGTTGTTTTTAGGAAAGTCTAGCCTGCCTATATAGACAGCCAAGACTTGCCAAAAAATAGTAGCAAAGTCACAGGATGCGGACTGTCAAAGAGTAGCAAAAATATGTAAAAATCTCTAGGCCGTTAGCTGGTTGAGTGCTAGAAGCCACTATCACAGCTCTTTTGAAAAGTGCTGCAAGCATTAGCTTGATGTTTGCTCAGTTATAGAAGAAAAAGTTTTTAACAAAATTGTTCATTTGCTATTTATTGCAGGGTGCCTTCTGGCACTCTCCAATAAACTGTAACAAAACAATTATTTATTAACAAAATCTAGCTAAATTAAGGCCACTCTTGCTTGTAGTGCAGTATCTTTAACATAAAATACCAGTGTTTCAAATCACCTTTGAAAAATAATTCAGCACTCAACCAGGTGAGGGTTAAATACTGGGTGACAATGTTGAAAACAAGGTGGCAAGTAATGCCCTCATCTATTTCTTTTGCCATCTGGGACATTATTATAGTGCTCTGTTATGAAGTTTTGGGGGTAGGACTGTCACCAAAAGTAAGGGGGGTAACTCCCGTTGGAAATGTCATATCTCTGAAATTTGAAGTTTTCCCTCTGTTCGGTTTTGGACCAAAAATAACTCAGTTTTTGGTTTCGGTTTTTGTAACACAATACATATTTTCCATATCTTATGTATTAAACTGAAACAGCATAGTACTAAAACATGTTAAATAACAAACAAGTGAACTAGAAATGAAATAAAACTGTATTGTGATTGATTCCTGTACATTCGATGGACAAATGAAAGTGTCAATGACACTGTAGCTCAACTTGTTAAGACATGCACATGCATAGTATGTGACACAGCAATGACAAACATCAAGGTAATGACCTGATTGATAACAAGGTAACCTCCCAAAACTTCTACAGCCAAAACTTCTACAGTCTAAAACAACACATTTCTGGGTCCAAGGCATGATAAATATTGCGCATGTTACCTTAACTTGTGAATGGGATTGTCCAATTAAATAAAAACACAGTATGTGAAAAATGGATTGTTTATTATTAATTTTATGATAAGGCGCATATAAATTAAAAGTTGTTTTGATTTTTGATACAAAATTAAATACAAGTAGTTCATAATAAATAGAAGTAGTTTTGATTTTTGACATATGTCATGATTGGGCACATATAATTAAATACAGGTAGTTCATAATAAATGGAAGTGGTTTTGATTTTTGACACAAAATTAAATACAGGATATAAGTAGTTTTGATTTTTGACATAAAATTGTTAAGTGGAAAAAACATCCTTTTATTTCGGCACTGGGGAATTCTCTCTCAACTGCACATATCGCTGCAAGTTCAAAGTCAGTTTGTACACGGCTTGAGGTTAAAGAACAATTTAATCTTTGTTGTATTTCCATCTTGAGCCAGCTGAAAAGTCTTTCATATGTTGTTGCCTGTCGATCTGGTAGCAGAGCAAATACAAGTGGATATGTGGTTGAACCAGTACGTGCATGTATAATGTAAACTTGATTCCAAAGATCAGAAGAAGATGTGAATGTTCCATCCATATATATGGTTTCAGCTGACTGAAGTGACTGTAGCTATTCAGTGGTGGAAAAAGATTTTGTCATCCTCACATCTTTGAAAAGAAGAAATGGTCGTCCATCTAATGTCATTGTCCAGTGTCCATCAAGATTGACCTCTGACCTGGTTTGTAGTAAAGTGGGTATAGTCTTCCGCCTATGTCTGTATAAGGCGCTACTTATTGATGGAAATGAAGGAAGCTGGTGAACTTCATTCGGGTTTTGTCTTGCTACCTCCTCATTGTACATAGTGTGCATCTGTGTAGTTTCGTCTCTGGCTCTCTTTCTCATAGAACTCACGAATCGGACTCTGTTGCTGTCTTCTGGGCCATGTGAATGTTCAGTTACATTTTTTAAAATATCTCCCACAGTTGTGCAACGTCCTTTACATGTAGACAATACACACTTCCAATGGATGCATGTCTTTCTAGCAACATTCTTGTTATACAAATATCCATCTAGGAGTACTTGGGAAGTTCCTTTCTGTGACATAATAAACTCTACTTTTCTCAAACCAGCCATTCTGATACTTTTGATGACATGAATGAATGAAAAGTTTTAGCGCGCCGAAGGCGCGCAGGGACGATGTGGGATTTACAAATCCCTTGCGACCGAATGACATGAAATGAAGAGATAATTCATTATATACCCATTTTTAAACTCATCACAATTATAATCACTGACTAAAATTCACTTTATTTAATATTATTTTGTGATTTGTTGTTACTAAATACACATACAACTCATCAAATTTTATTATTAAGATGAGCAGTTATTTTAGGTGATTTCCTAATCACTGTTTGGTTTGTTCCATTACAAAAATAGGAGTGAACAATTAACTGATCAATCAGTGTAGAAGTTCTGGGTTGTAGAAGTTTTGGCTGCAGAAGTTTTGGGAGATAACCGATAACAAAGGTACATATAAAGTATTGTAATGGTCTGTACATAAATACTGACCGTAGCCTGTAACAAATGTATAGGTAAAGTATTGCAAAGGTGGGTGACAGTCAGATGCTAAACTAGAAAAGAAATCTGAGTCCCAGAATGGGTCTGACTGAACCCCAAAATATTTGTTCTCATAGCACAGTGATAACAAAGGCACCCCAAAACACACTCGTTCCTGTCCCAAGGTGAAAACAAAGGTACCCAAGAAGTTTTGTGAAGCTCAGTTCATAAATACGAGCTGTATAGAAGTTGTGACAAAAAACTGATTAGACCTAATTTCAGTACAAAATGGCCACTGGCAGCCATCTTGAATTTTAGACTGCACCCAGAAACACTCGTTCTCATCCCAAGGTGATAACAAAGGTACCCAAAGAAGTTTCGTAAAGATTGGTTCATAAATACGGCCTCCAGCCCGAGCCGTATTGGCATTTGCACTTACAGCGCTGAAAGTAACACCAAAAAACATCAAATTTAGTCTAATTTGCACAATTTACGCACGAGAAAAAACCTGTATTATATGTGATATATCCCATGGTACTAAACATTCATACAAAATATTATTCAAATCAGCGCTTTCATATGGAAGTTCTGCGCAAAAATCTGATTGCTCCTAATTTTGTACAAAATGGCTGCCAGCAGCCAACTTGAATTTCCGATCGGACCCCAAAACACTCGTTCTCAACCCACAGTCATAACAAAGGTACCCAAGAAGTTTTGTAAAGATCGGTTCATAAATACGGCCTCCAGCCCGAGCCGTATTGAATTGTTGATGGACAGAGGGACGACTGGCCATGGCATAAGCTCAAATTTGGCTTCGCCAAAGTTGAGCTAAAAATTATATCTGCAATCTGTGTATGCTTTCAAAAAAAGTCACTTGAACCCAAGGCCATAGATATGGGAGTCAGGACTGTCTGTCGAGGGGGAGTGAGGGGTGGGGGCTCAAAGATGCTGATTGAGACAGAAAATTTATGGTTTGACCATCCTGTCAAATTTGTTTTTCTTTTCCATTCACGGCATTGATGTATTGCCCAACATGAAAATAAGTGAAAAGGGTCTGAATTTCAGAAAGTAACTGCCCAAAATCAAGGAGAAGTTGAGAACTTTAGAACATGCCTTTTACTTTCAGAAAGATAGATACCCTTTTCACAAGCTAACAAGTATTTACTCTATGATTTGGGACACACATTTTTTTCAGAAAACTATATTTTTTTTATGCTCCAAAGTTTGGGACATTCAGGAGATTTGTTTCCAGTTGGCTCGTCGCTAGAAGCAGGCGACACTCATAAAAAAAATTCTTGAGTAACTAAACTTTCATTTTTTGCTTCCAAAACATAGCTTATGATCCCTCATTGGAGCGAGTACAATGCGCTCATTCCAATGAGGGATGATAAGCAATGTTTGGAAGCAAAAAATGAAAATATAAAAAAAAAATTGGAGGGCGATTTTCGTATATAGTGATGGAAAACAAATCACACACAACTTTATTCAGCATCAAATCAAGACCAGGCTGTGTTCTTTCCCCATTTTCTAAGAATTGGGACACCTGTGAAAATAATTATTGTTAGCTGTTCCAATACACAGAGTAAATACGGTAACTTGACAAGTTGACATTTGTACTCAAAAGGAGCTAACTTTAAATCTCAGGATCATTCATTTACAAAGCACTGTGGAGGTTATGCAAATTATCAACAAAAAGGTCATCTGCAGTGACTTCCATGTCCATTCTTCCTTTCGGTTTGCACTGAATTATCATCACCAGAGAGTATTCACTGAATTCTGAGAATTCCCATTACTTCGAAAAACAACACAGCCACATGTGTTTTGCACATATAAGTGTATTTTGGTTTTTTAGTTTTCATTCTCTTCAGATTCCCAAATGACACTTTGTATGACAGGTATGTGCAGCTAACGTTTTATTAATATTAATTTAATCCCTTTCCTGAAATCCCGGGTTACCCAACTTTAATGGAGCATTGAGCGAATTGTTACTTTTCTCTTACCTTGACACCAAGTCACTTTGCAGGTGTCACAGTCCATTCTTTTTCAAGAAGAGTTTTGTACTCTTTGGCATGATGATTTTGTATGGGGAGACGTAGATTGGAGGTATTTACGCACTTTGCGATGAAATGCATAATTGGCATTTCTATCGTTGCTTCTTACAAAATATTGATATATGCTACTATGCCTTTTAACTGACATTTTGTTGATTACACAAAATCTATGGTGTGCCAAATGTGAATAAGCAAAAGTCAAGCAAACCTGAAAAAATACGTTTTTAATCTCTTTTTGGGTTTGGTTTCGGTTTCTACTAAAAAAACGAGTTTCGGTTTCAGTTCGTTTAAACTGACCAGCTCTATTTTTAACTTGTTATTGGGGATGATGAATACTACAAGTTCCCTTGATTTCAGCTTTATGCAGTCATTGCAGTACAATTTGAATTTGATGTTTTCTGACCTTGGATCACCAATAACATCATAGCATTAAGAATTTTCCAACAATTTGGATGAAAATGCACACAACTTGCCCTCAAGTATTCCTTTGCCCTGTGTGATATTATTATAGTGCTATTTTATGTAGTTTGTGGGTGGGGGGGGGGGGGGAGGGAGGGCTGTCACCAAATAGGAGAGGAGGTAAGGCCTGTAGGTATGGATGTCCTATCTCAGTTATGTGACATCCGATTATTTTTCAAATTTCTTTCAACTTCCTACTTGGGATCATGAGTACTAATACAGTGGAACCCTTTTAAATGACTAACCATTTTGCCAAAGAAAATTATTCAACTAACAGGCATATTCAATTAACAGGGATTGTGTCACTTTCCTATACTATAGAGATAAACTTAGCATTTATTCTATTATATCTTGTTTGACAGAGCTCCATGAGCTCTGTCAAACAAGATATAATAGATTAAATGCCTGTATTGGATGTACTGAGGAACTACTACTTAATTCTACCACTGAAGTGGGATTAACTATATTATTGTAGGTACTGAAGTGGGATATACTGCATTATTGTAGCTACTGAAGTGGGATCTACTACACTATTGTAGCCACTGAAATGGGAACTACTACTCAATTCTACCAATGAAGTGGGATTGATTACATTACTGTAGCTACTGAAGTGGGATTTACTGCATTATTGTACTGACTGAAATGAGATTTACATTATTTTAGCTACTGAAGTGGGATTCACTACATCTTTGTAGCCACTGGAGTGGGATTTACTACATTATTATAGCCACTGAAGTGAGATTTACTGCATCATTTTAGCCACTGAAGTGGGATTTACTATTATTTTAGCTACTGAAGTGGGATTCACTACATCTTTGTAGCCACTGGAGTGGGATTTACTACATTATTATAGCCACTGAAGTGAGATTTACTGCATCATTTTAGCCACTGAAGTGGGATTTACTATATTATTGTAGCCACTGAAGTGGGATTTACTACATTATTGCAGCCACTGAAGTGGGATTTACTGTATTACTGTAGCCACTGAAGTGGGATTTACTACATTATTGTAGCCACTGAAGTGGGATTTACTACATTATTGTAGCCACTGAAGTGGGATTTACTATATTATTGTAGCCACTGAAGAGGGATTTACTACATTATTGCAGCCACTGAAGTGGGATTTACTGTATTACTGTAGCCACTGAAGTGGGATTTACTACATTATTGTAGCCACTGAAGTGGGATTTACTATATTATTGTAGCCACTGAAGTGGGATTTACTATATTACTGTAGCCACTGAAGTGGGATTTACTACATTATTGTAGCCACTGAAGTGGGATTTACTATTTTATTGTAGCCACTGAAGTGGGATTTACTATATTATTGTAGCCACTGAAGTGGGATTTACTACATTATTGTAGCCACTGAAGTGGGATTTACTACATTATTGTAGCCACTGAAGTGGGATTTACTATATTATTGTAGCCACTGAAGTGGGATTTACTACATTATTTGAGCCACTAAAGTGAGATTTACTACATTATTGTAGCCAGTGGGGATTTACTACATTAGTGTAGCCATTGAAATGGGAACTACTACTTAATTCTACCACTGAAGCGGGATCGATTACATTATTGTAGTTAGTGAAGTGAGGTTTACTACATTATTGTAGTTACTGAAGTGGGATCTACTACATTATTTTGCTTTTGAAGTGGGATCTACTATATTAGTCTAGCTGTCGAGGTGGGATCTGTATTATTGTAGACAATGAAATGGGAACTACTACTTAATTCTACCTCTGAAGTGGGATCTACTGTGTTACTGTAGCCATTAAACTGAGATTTACTACACTATTATAAGTATTGAAGTAGGGTATACTACATTATTGTGGCTACTGAAGTGGGATCTACTACATTATTGTAGCCACTGAAATGGGTACTACTGCTTAATTCTACCACTGAAGTGAAATCAATTACATTATTTTTGTTACTGACATAGGATTTACTACATTATTGTAGCTACTAAAGTGGGATTTACTACATTATTGTAGCCACTGAAATGGGTACTACTGCTTAATTCTACCACTGAAGTGAAATCGATTACATTATTGTAGTTACTGAAATAAGATTTACTACATTATTGTAGCTACTAAAGTGGGATTTACTACATTATTGTAGCTACTGAAGTGGGATCTGCATTACTGTAGCTACTGAAGTGGGATCTACTACATTGTTCTTCCTACTGAAGTGGGATCTACTACATTATTCTAGCCATTGAAATGGGATCTGTATTAGTAGAAACTGAAGTGGGAACTACTACTTAATTCTCCCACCCACTGAAGTGGGATTTAATGGATTATTGTAGCCACTGATGTGGGATCTATAATACATTATTATAGGTATTGAAGTGGGGTCTACTACATTATTGTAGCTACTGAAGTGGGATCTACTACATTATTCTTGTTAGTGAAGTGGGATCTACCACTGCATTATTGTAACTAGTGAAGTGGATCTACTACATTATTGTAGGTACTGAAGTGGGATCTGTTATTACATGACTGTAGCTACCGAAGTGGTATCTACTAGATTATCCTAGCTGCTGAAGTAAGATCTACTACATGATTCTAGCTACTGAAGTTTGATCTGCTACATTATTCAAGCTACTGAAGTAGGGATCTACTGCATTATTGTTGCTACTGAAGTGGTATATACTGCATTATTGCGGATACTTAAGTGGGATCTACTACTGCATTATTGAGATACCAAAGTGGGATTATTAATTTGTTGGTGTTTGAGGTCTCATATTTCTGCACAAAGGCTAAAGGGTGACAGCAACATGGAGATAAAGTCAAGTTTAGTCCATCATTTATACCCATGTTTCCCATTTTAAAGGACTTCCACCCAAAGTATTGGTGACTAGGCCCAATATTTTCAGTAAAACACGGCCTGGTTACCACAGTAAACAATGACAGCTTCACTTCATGGGGTTCCCTCGGGGAAGTGATGTTCGATCTACTGCTGGTTTATTGCAGCTACAGAACTGGTATTAACTGGTAGAGTGCTGATTTTTATTTGGCCACCAAACTTTTTTCACATGTCTTTTCCTTGTTACAATTTATAGGAGAGTGCCCACAGGCACTCTCCTATAAATTGTAACAAGGCAAATCTTAACAGACTAAATAGTATCACTTCAAAGATAATACGATGCACAGCCATTGAATTTGAAGCCTTTAAGTTGCAGTACCTGCACTTCAGAATAAAGCCCAAATATGGGCTTCCAGCACTCTACCAGTTAACTACATTATTGTAGCAGCTAAAGTGGGATTTACTACACTATTCTAGCTACTGAAGTAGGGTCTACTACTACATTACTGTAGCCACTGAAGTGGGATCTACTACCTTATTTTAGATACTGAAGTGGTACTACATTAACTTGGCTGCTGAAGTAGATCTACTTTTCCAATATTGTAACCACTGAAGTAGGATCTACTAAATTACTCTACCTGCATAAGTGGGGTCTACTACATTATTTTAGCAACTGAAGTGGGATCTGTTACAGTATTCTTGCCACTGAAGTGGGATCTACTACATTATAGTAGCTACTTGAGGGGGATCCACTGCATTATTCTAGCCACTGAAGTGGGATCAACTACATTATAGTAGCTAATTAAGCAGGATCTACTGCACTATTCTAGCCACTGAACTGGGATTTACTACATTATTCTAGTAACTTAAGTTGGATCTTCTACATTATTGTAGAAACTTAAGTGGGATCAACTACATTATAGTAGCTAATTAAGCGGGATCTACTGCATTATTGTAGCCACTGAACTGGGATTTACTACATTATCCTAGCAACTTAAGTTGGATTTTCTACATTATTGTAGAAACTTAAGTGGGATCAACTACATTATAGTAGCTAATTAAGCGGGATCTACTGCATTATTGTAGCCACTGAACTGGGATTTACTACATTATCCTAGCAACTTAAGTTGGATTTTCTACATTATTGTAGAAACTTAAGTGGGATCAACTACATTATAGTAGCTAATTAAGCGGGATCTACTGCATTATTGTAGCCACTGAACTGGGATTTACTACATTATCCTAGCAACTTAAGTTGGATTTTCTTCATTATTGTAGAAACTTAAGTGGGATCTACTACATTATAGTAGCTAATTAAGGGGGATCCAATGCAATATTCTAGCCACTGAAGTGGGATCAACTACATTATAGTAGCTAATTAAGCGGGATCTACTGCATTATTCTAGCCACTGAACTGGGATCTACATTATTCTAGTAACTTAAGTTGGATTTTCTACATTATTGTAGAAACTTAAGTGGGATCTACTACATTATAGTAGCTAATTAAGGGGGATCCAATGCAATATTCTAGCCACTGAAGTGGGATCCACTGCATTATAGTAGCTAATTAAGCGGGATCTACTGCATTATTCTAGCCACTGAACTGGGATCTACATTATTCTAGTAACTTAAGTTGGATTTTCTTCATTATTGTAGAAACTTAAGTGGGATCTACTACATTATAGTAGCTAATTAAGGGGGATCCAATGCAATATTCTAGCCACTGAAGTGGGATCAACTACATTATAGTAGCTAATTAAGCGGGATCTACTGCATTATTCTAGCCACTGAACTGGGATCTACATTATTCTAGTAACTTAAGTTGGATTTTCTACATTATTGTAGAAAGTTAAGTGGGATCTACTACATTATAGTAGCTAATTAAGGGGGATCCAATGCAATATTCTAGCCACTGAAGTGGGATCCACTGCATTATAGTAGCTAATTAAGCGGGATCTACTGCATTATTCTAGCCACTGAACTGGGATCTACATTATTCTAGTAACTTAAGTTGGATTTTCTACATTATTGTAGAAAGTTAAGTGGGATCTACTACATTATAGCAGCTCATTAAGGGGGATCCACTGCAATATTCTAGCCACTGAAGTGGGATCTACAACATTATAGTAGCTAATTAACCCTTTCAACTTATAAGACCAATTTTTTGGTCCAAAGCTTAATTTCGTCCATTTTTTGTCATATTATAAGAGGTCTATACACGGAGCCTTGATGATAAAATAACAAATGTAGTCTGCAGCCACCTGGCATCTGCAGACTGCAGTTATTATTTTATCCGCTCTGTGTATTGATATTCGACTGAACCCTCTCACTGTAAGTGTACATAAAAGCGATACCATTCCAGGAAACGAGGGTTCAAGGGGTTAGGGGGGATCTACTGTATTATTCTAGCCACTGAAGCAGTATTCACTACATTATTCTAGCGAATGAAGTGGGATCTTCTACATTACTCTGACCATTGAACTGGGATTTACTACATTATTCTAGCAACTTAAGTTGTATCTGCTACATTATTGTAAAAAATTAAGTGGGATCTACTACATTATTCTCACAACTTGAGTGGTATCTACCACATTATTCTAGTCACTGACGTGGGATCTACTGCATTATTCTTGACACTGAAGTGGGTACTACTATATTATTGTATCCATTAAAGTGAGACCAATGGCATGATTGGCTGTGGAAGTGGGATCTACTTCATTTTTGTTGGGATCTACTATTGCAATATTGTAGCAACTTATGTGGGATCTAATACATTATTGTAGACACGTAAGCAGGATCTACTCTACCTTATTCTAGCAACTCGAGAGGTACCTACCACATTATTCTAGCTACTGAAGTGGGAACAACTGCATTATTCTTGACACTGACATGAAATCTACTACATTATTGTAGCTACTGAAGTGCTCTCTATGACATTATTAAACCCACTAAAGTGGGATCTACTGTATTACTATAGCTACTGAGGTGGAATCTTCCAATGCATTATCATAGCGTGAAGTACTAGTAACTTATGCAAAGAATTACAGAAATTCATAAAATAATCCATCATTGTAATGGGGTCCAGTTCCAAAGCCAAAAAGAGGTGATTTTCTAATATTTTTATCTGCATTCATGCTCTGGTGCCATTGTGGGGGGTTGCACATGAGGCAAAGTTTTGATCTTGATCCTTGTAATTTCTTGAATAAATGTTTTGTTTTCTTCAATGTGTAAACATTACTTGTGATTGAAATCCTTCGGGGAAAAAGTCAGAGGAAAAGTAATCAGAATTTATTATTTCCTGGCAGGAAAACATCCAATAAATAAAGAAAATGTATGAATATACTCTCAATACCGATACCAAAACTAAAATCGAGGTATTACTCTTCCAAATAACGTAACCAATACCAATGCAGAGTTTCAATACAACCAACATCATCAGCTACTGTATTACAGTATAAGTCAAAATAAGTTGTAGCATAACTGCAATAAACTAAGTATACTGCTGCCCCTGCAATGATAAGATCAGAATCTGACATCATTTTCTGGAAAGCTCTCAGCGAGAGTTTTCCAGAAAATGATGTCATCTTCTGGTCTTATCAGTGTAGGAAGAGAAAGATAGATAGTTTATAGTGGTTATCCAACAACCTATTTTCACTTGTACTGTATTTACTGTAGCTACTGAATACCGATTTATGAATTTCTTGTCCCTACAAAAAGACATTCAGAGACATTCAAGGCCTTGATAAAAACTAGTTTATAATTCCAAAATTTTCCAAACTTCCTTGAGAACAGAAAAACTGCAAAGAACTGTCCACAATTTAAAATGCCTACCTTTTTTCTTCTTGAATTCCTTCGGGGAGACTGTGGTCTCTGTAGGTGGTATAAACGATTTGCCTTTTTCTTCCTTCTTTTTGCTCATTGATGCCTTTTGTTTTTCCTGTAATGTTAAGAAACAACATACATTCAAATTTAACTGAAGTTGGGTAGAAATAAACCATCTTGTAGTTAATGCATAAATTAATGATCATTATGATTAAAACAATAGTTATATTCTGTTCTGTTTTGTATGAAGTTGCCTATTCTGTCAAATATTCCTAAGCAAGTTCTTTTTTGTTGGACACTGCCTATTCTGTTTTGATATTTCCAACAACGATCTGTTTGTTAGACATTTCCTATTCTACCAGAGATTCCCTAGAAGGTTCTGCTTTGTAAGACATTGCTTATTCTCAGAGCAGCCAAGAGCGAGGATGGGCTCTGCAAGCGCCAAAGAGAAAAGTGGAGGATCTGGGGGTCCTCCCCAGAAAACTTTTTCAAGTTAGTTCTAGAAGCATTCTCTTGCATTTTCTTGACAATATCTTCTCAATTATTTCCTTACAATTTGGGTAATTTATGACCTGTATTTCTGTGTGTAGGGTTAATTTTTTCTCCAAAGATAATTGTGACCACCACAATACAGGAAACACTGGTGGAAAACCAACAAGCTGGAACAAATAGGGTTTTTATATGAATAGAACCTGGTCAGTAATGCAACTACATACTCTTGCCACCTCCATTAGCATCAGAGGTCCGTACCAAAAGCCTTCCTACAACTTTCAGCTCAAACATATCGATCGGGCAACCTACACTTTTTTAAAACACCCAAAATCCTGGGGCAGTTGCCCCTTCCGTCTCTCGGTATTGGGTTGAACAAAGATATTGAGACTGCAATCAGGGAAGTGGTTATTTGTTGATTTCAGAGGGGAGGAGGGGCAATGCCTTGACTTCGATTTTTGCAACAATCTTTGGTGAAATATTCCAACAAAATAAAATGTTAATATTGGCTATGGTGCACCTTACTAGAATTGGTATAAAAATATGTTGAGGCTACTGCCGAGGAGTCGATTCATATTTTGAGAATTTTTGAGAGGTCGGAGAAGGGGTTATCACTCTAGACATTAGTTTTTGTACTGTATGTTCAAGAAATAATGTTAGGACAATTGTGTAACCCACCAGAACGGCTTTTAGTGACCTATAAAATTTTCAGTTTCAGATTAGTCAGTGGTTTCCAGTGTTAAGAGGTTAAAACACAACTGGTTGATATAAGATTTAATCAACAACAATGTGAATTCCACAACCTCCATCTCTAACCGTAGGTTCACCAACTGACATTTTGCAGTGTAGTGAATCTAAAAATAAGCAATGGACTGTTAAACCCTTTACCCAATGCAGACAATATCAAAAGTGATTATTTTAAATATCATTTTTTCTCTAAAATTTCAATATCATGTGACCCCTTATTGGAACGAGCTTGACAAGTTCATTCCAATGGAGGGTTAAATGCTGTGGTTTTGCTGAAATTTTCTGAAAAATAATATTTTTTCAACTGCTGAATTTGCAAATTACGCGGGCAGATGTGGCCAATTCGTTAGGAAAAGGATTAAGGGCTAGACTGGTTCCAGGCCATAACGTCAGATTCATTTAAGAATTTGACTGGTCATTTGAGAGCTTGCTGTTATTCCACAATTGATTTTGAAGAAATAAACTAAATGTGAGCATCAATTTAAGTAGAATTAAATTTAAAAGTCATCTTACAATTACAGAAATAACTTGATTGATTGATGATCGCAATGTGAATATCGAGAAAGTCATTCAATAAAGCATGGCCAATGCCATTTTTTGCAGAGGATTTTGATGTGTATGATGATGTTTAAGGTTACATTGAAGCCCGATGCATATGTTGATGTTTAAGGTTACAGCAAAGACTGATGTTTATGTCAATATTTAAGATTACAGTGAAGTCTGATGAGTATATTGAGTTTAAGGCTACCCTTAAGTGTGAGGTGTACATCAATGTTTAAACGTCTGATATGTGCATTTGTGTTAAGAAGTCTGAGGTGTATGTTTGATGTTTAGATGCCTGATGTGTATGTCAAAGTTCAGAAGTCTGATGTGTAAATTGATTTTTAGAAGTCTGATGTGTATGTCAATGTTTAAAAGTCTGATGTGTATTTTGATGTTTAAAAGTCTGATGTGTATGTCAATGCTTAGAAGTTTGATGTGTACATCAGTGTTTAGAAGTCTGATGTGTATTTTGATGTTTCGAAGTCTAATGTGTATATCAATGTTTAGAAGTCTGATGTGTATGTCGGTGTTTAGAAGTCTAATGTGTATTTTGGTGTTTAGTAGTCTGATGTGTATGTAAATGTTTTGAAGTCTGATGTTTATGTCAATGTTTGAAATCTGAGTTGTATGCTGCAGTTCAGAAGTCTGATGTGTATGTCAATATTTAGAAGACTGATGTGTATGTCAATGTTTAAAAGTCTGATGTGTATTTTGATGTTTAGAAGTCTGATGTGTATGTAAATGTTTTGAAGTCTGATGTGTATGTAAATGTTTTGAAGTCTGATGTGTATGTCAATGCTTAGAAGTTTGATGTGTATGTCAATGTTTAAGGTTACAGTGAAGTCAGATGTGCAGTCAATGTTTGCAAGTCTGATGTGTATGTCATTGTGTAGAAGTCTAAAGTGTATGTCAATGTTTAGAAGTCTGATGTGTAAGTTGCTGTTTAGAAATGTGATGTGTATGATGCTTAAAAGTCTTGATGTTTAGAAGTCTCACGTGTATGTCAATGTTTAGAAGTCTGATGTGTATATCAATGTTTAGAAGTCTGATGCATATTTTGATGTTTAGAAGTCTGATGTGTATGTCTATGTTTAAGGTTACAGTGAAGTCAGATGTGCAGTCAATGTTTGCAAGTCTGATGTGTATGTCATTGTGTAGAAGTCTAATGTGTATGTCAATGTTTAGAAGTCTGATGTGTAAGTTGCTGTTTAGAAATGTGATGTGTATGATGCTTAAAAGTCTGATGTGTATGTCAATGTTTGAAATTTGAGTTGTATGCTGCAGTTCAGAAGCCTGATGTGTATGCCAATGTTTAGAAGTCTGAAGTGCATGTCAATATTAAGTCTGATGTGTATTTTGATGTTTAGAAGTCTGATGTGTATATCAATGTTTCGAAGTCTGATGTGTATATCAAAGTTTAGAAGTCTGATGTGTATATCAATGTTTAGAAGTCTGATGTGTATGTCGGTGTTTAGAAGTCTGATGTGTATATCAATGTTTAGAAGTCTGATGTGTATATCAATGTTTAGAAGTCTGATGAGCATGTCAATGTTTAGAAGTCTGATGTGTATATCAATGTTTAGAAGTCTGATGTGTATGTCAATGTTTAGAAGTCTGATGTGTATATCAATGTTTAGAAGTCTGATGTGTATATCAATGTTTAGAAGTCTGATGTGTATATCAGTGTTTAGAAGTCTGATGTGTATATCAATGTTTAGAAGTCTGATGTGTATATCAATGTTTAGAAGTCTGATGTGTATATCAATGTTTAGAAGTCTGATGTGTATACCAATGTTTAGAAGTTTGATGTGTATGTCAATGTTTAGAAGTCTGATGTGTATCTTGATGTTTAGAAGTCTGATGTGTACGTCAATGTTTAGAAGTCTGATGTGTATATCAATGTTTAGAAGTCTGATGTGTATATCAATGTTTAGAAGTCTGATGTGTATATCAATGTTTAGAAGTCTGATGTGTATATCAATGTTTAGAAGTCTGATGTGTATGTCAATGTTTAGAAGTCTGATGTGTATGTCAATGTTTAGAAGTCTGATGTGTATATCAATGTTTAGAAGTCTGATGTGTATACCAATGTTTAGAAGTTTGATGTGTATGTCAATGTTTAGAAGTCTGATGCGTATCTTGATGTTTAGAAGTCTGATGTGTATGTCAATGTTTAGAAGTCTGATGTGTATATCAATGTTTAGAAGTCTGATGTGTATGTCAATGTTTAGAAGTCTGATGTGTATGTCAATGTTTAGAAGTCTGATGTGTATATCAATGTTTAGAAGTCTGATGTGTATATCAATGTTTAGAAGTCTGATGTGTATACCAATGTTTAGAAGTTTGATGTGTATGTCAATGTTTAGAAGTCTGATGTGTATCTTGATGTTTAGAAGTCTGATGTGTATGTCAATGTTTAGAAGTCTGATGTGTATATCAATGTTTTGAAGTCTGATGTGTATATCAATGTTTAGAAGTCTGATGTGTATATCAATGTTTAGAAGTCTGATGTGTATACCAATGTTTAGAAGTTTGATGTGTATGTCAATGTTTAGAAGTCTGATGTGTATCTTGATGTTTAGAAGTCTGATGTGTATGTCAATGTTTAGAAGTCTGATGTGTATATCAATGTTTAGAAGTCTGATGTGTATATCAATGTTTAGAAGTCTGATGTGTATATCAATGTTTAGAAGTCTGATGTGTATATCAATGTTTAGAAGTCTGATGTGTATGTCAATGTTTAGAAGTCTGATGTGTATGTCAATGTTTAGAAGTCTGATGTGTATATCAATGTTTAGAAGTCTGATGTGTATACCAATGTTTAGAAGTTTGATGTGTATCTTGATGTTTAGAAGTCTGATGTGTATGTCAATGTTTAGAAGTCTGGTGTGTATATTAATGTTTAGAAGTTTGATGTGTATGTCAATGTTTAGAAGTCTGATGTGTATGTCAATGTTTAGAAGTCTGATGTGTATGTCAATGTTTAGAAGTCTGATGTGTATTTCAATGTTTAGAAGTCTGATGTGTATCTTGATGTTTAGAAGTCTGATGTGTATGTCAATGTTTAGAAGTCTGATGTGTATATCAATGTTTAGAAGTCTGATGTGTATATCAATGTTTAGAAGTCTGATGTGCATGTCGGTGTTTAGAAGTCTAATGTGTATTTTGGTGTTTAGAAGTCTGATGTGTATATCATTGTTCAGAAGTCTGATGTGTATGTCGGTGTTTAGAAGTCTAATGTGTATTTTGGTGTTTAGAAGGCTGATGTGTATATCAATGTTTAGAAGTCTGATGTGTATATCAATGTTTAGAAGTCTGATGTGCATGTCGGTGTTTAGAAGTCTAATGTGTATTTTGGTGTTTAGAAGTCTGATGTGTATATCATTGTTCAGAAGTCTGATGTGTATGTCGGTGTTTAGAAGTCTGATGTGTATGTCAGTATTTAGAAGTCTGATGTGTATATCAATGTTCAGAAGTCTGATGTGTATCTTGATGTTTAGAAGTCTGATGTGTATGTCGGTATTTAGAAGTTTGATGTGTATATCAATGTTTAGAAGTCTGATGTGTATGTCAGTGTTTATAAGTCTGATGTGTATATCAATGTTCAGAAGTTTGATGTGTATCTTGATGTTTAGAAGTCTGATGTGTATGTTGGTGTTTAGAAGTTTGATGTGTATATCAATGTTTAGAAGTCTGATGTGTATGTCAATGTTTAGAAGTCTGATGTGTATATCAATGTTTAGAAGTCTGATGTGTATGTCGGTGTTTAGAAGTCCGATGTGTATATCAATGTTTAGAAGTCTGATGTGTATATCAATGTTTCGAAGTCTGATGTGTATATCAATGTTTAGAAGTCTGATGTGTATATCAATGTTTAGAAGTCTGATGTGTATATCAATGTTTAGAAGTCTGATGTGTATGTCGGTGTTTAGAAGTCTGATGTGTATATCAATGTTTAGAAGTCTGATGTGTATATCAATGTTTAGAAGTATGATATGTATTTTGATGTTTAAAAGTCTGATGTGTATATCAATGTTCAGAAGTTTAATGTGTATCTTGATGTTTAGAAGTCTGATGTGTATGTCAATATTAAGTCTGATGTGTATTTTGATGTTTAGAAGTCTGATGTGTATGTCAGTGTTTAGAAGTCTGATGTGTATATCAATGTTCAGAAGTTTAATGTGTATCTTGATGTTTAGAAGTCTATTGTGTATGTTGGTGTTTAGAAGTTTGATGTGTATATCAATGTTTAGGAGTCTGATGTGTATCTTGATGTTTAGAAGTCTGATGTGTATGTCAATATTAAGTCTGATGTGTATTTTGATGTTTAGAAGTCTGATGTGTATGTCAGTGTTTAGAAGTCTGATGTGTATATCAATGTTCAGAAGTTTAATGTGCATCTTGATGTTTAGAAGTCTATTGTGTATGTTGGTGTTTAGAAGTTTGATGTGTATATCAATGTTTAGGAGTCTGATGTGTATCTTGATGTTTAGAAGTCTGATGTGTATGTCAATATTAAGTCTGATGTGTATTTTGATGTTTAGAAGTCTGATGTGTATGTCAGTGTTTAGAAGTCTGATGTGTATATCAATGTTCAGAAGTTTAATGTGTATCTTGATGTTTAGAAGTCTATTGTGTATGTTGGTGTTTAGAAGTTTGATGTGTATATCAATGTTTAGGAGTCTGATGTGTATCTTGATGTTTAGAAGTCTGATGTGTATGTCAATATTAAGTCTGATGTGTATTTTGATGTTTAGAAGTCTGATGTGTTTGTAAATGTTTAGAAGTCTGATGTGTATATCAATGTTTAGAAGTCTGATGTGTATGTCGGTGTTTAGAAGTCTGATGTGTATGTCAATGTTTAAAAGTCTGATGTGTATATCAATGTTTAGAAGTCTGACGTGTATATCAATGTTTAGAAGTCTGATGTGTATATCAATGTTTAGAAGTCTGATGTGTATATCAATGTTTAGAAGTCTGATGTGTATATCAATGTTTCGAAGTCTGATGTGTATATCAATGTTTAGAAGTCTGATGTGTATATCAATGTTTAGAAGTCTGATGTGTATATCAATGTTTAGACGTCTGATGTGTATATCAATGTTTAGAAGTTTGATGTGTACGTCAGTGTTTAGAAGTCTGATGTGTATGTCTATGTTTAGAAGTCTGATGTGTATGTTGGTGTTTAGAAGTCTGATGTGTATATCAATGTTTAGAAGTCTGATGTGTATATCAATGTTTAGAAGTATGATATGAATTTTGATGTTTAAAAGTCTGATGAGTATGTCAATGTTTAGAAGTCTGATGTGTATGTTGGTGTTTAGAAGTCTGATGTGTATATCAATGTTTAGAAGTCTGATGTGTATATCAATGTTTAGAAGTCTGATGTGTATATCAATATTTAGAAGTATGATATGTATTTTGATGTTTAAAAGTCTGATGAGTATGTCAATGTTTAGTAGTCTGATGTGTATGTTGGTGTTTAGAAGTCTGATGTGTATATGAATGTTTAGAAGTCTGATGTGTATATCAATGTTAAGAAGTCTGATGTGTATATCAATATTTAGAAGTATGATATGTATTTTGATGTTTAAAAGTCTGATGAGTATGTCAATGTTTAGAAGTCTGATGAGTGTGTCAATGTTTAGAAGTCTGATGTGTATATCAATGTTTAGAAGTCTGATGTGTATATCAATATTTAGAAGTCTGATGTGTATATCAATATTTAGAAGTATGATATGTATTTTGATGTTTAAAAGTCTGATGAGTATGTCAATGTTTAGAAGTCTGATGAGTGTGTCAATGTTTAGAAGTCTGATGTGTATATCAATGTTTAGAAGTCTGATGAGCATGTCAATGTTTAGAAGTCTGATGTGTATATCAATGTTTAGAAGTTTGATGTGTATGTCAATGTTTAGAAGTCTGATGTGTATATCAATGTTTAGAAGTCTGATGTGTATGTCGGTGTTTAGAAGTTTGATGTGTATATCAATGTTTAGAAGTCTGATGTGTATATCAATGTTTAGAAGTCTGATGTGTATATCAATGTTTAGAAGTCTGATGTGTATATCAATGTTTAGAAGTCTGATGTGTATGTCGGTGTTTAGAAGTCTGATGTGTATATGAATGTTTAGAAGTCTGACGTGTATGTCAATGTTTAGAAGTCTGATGTGTATATCAATGTTTAGAAGTCTGATGTGTATATCAATGTTTAGAAGTCTGATGTGTATATCAATGTTTAGAAGTCTGATGTGTATATCAATGTTTAGAAGTCTGATGTGTATACCAATGTTTAGAAGTCTGATGTGTATGTCAATGTTTAGAAGTCTGATGAGCATGTCAATGTTTAGAAGTCTGATGTGTATATCAATGTTTCGAAGTCTGATGTGTATGTCGGTGTTTAGAAGTCTGATGTGTATCTTGATGTTTAGAAGTCTGATGTGTATGTCAATGTTTAGAAGTCTGATGTGTATATCAATGTTTAGAAGTCTGATGTGTATACCAATGTTTAGAAGTTTGATGTGTATCTTGATGTTTAGAAGTCTGATGTGTATGTCAATGTTTAGAAGTCTGATGTGTATATCAATGTTTAGAAGTCTGGTGTGTATATTAATGTTTAGAAGTTTGATGTGTATGTCAATGTTTAGAAGTCTGATGTGTATCTTGATGTTTAGAAGTCTGATGTGTATGTCAATGTTTAGAAGTATGATGTGTATATCAATGTTTAGAAGTCTGATGTGTATACCAATGTTTAGAAGTTTGATGTGTATCTTGATGTTTAGAAGTCTGATGTGTATGTCAATGTTTAGAAGTCTGATGTGTATCTTGATGTTTAGAAGTCTGATGTGTATGTCAATGTCTAGAAGTCTGATGTGTATATCAATGTTTAGAAGTCTGATGTGTATGTCAATGTTTAGAAGTCTGATGTGTATGTCAATGTTTAGAAGTCTGATGTGTATATCAATGTTTAGAAGTCTGATGTGTATCTTGATGTTTAGAAGTCTGATGTGTATATCAATGTTTAGAAGTCTGATGTGTATGTCAATGTTTAGAAGTCTGATGTGTATATCAATGTTTAGAAGTCTGATGTGTCTGTCAATGTTTAGAAGTCTGATGTGTATGTCAATGTTTAGAAGTCTGATGTGTATGTCAATGTTTAGAAGTCTGATGTGTATATCAATGTTTAGAAGTCTGATGTGTATCTTGATGTTTAGAAGTCTGATGTGTATATCAATGTTTAGAAGTCTGATGTGTATATCAATGTTTAGAAGTCTGATGTGTATGTCAATGTTTAGAAGTCTGATGTGTATGTCGGTGTTTAGAAGTCTGATGTGTATACCAATGTTTAGAAGTCTGATGTGTATCTTGATGTTTAGAAGTCTGATGTGTATGTCAATGTTTAGAAGTCTGATGTGTATATCAATGTTTAGAAGTCTGATGTGTATATCAATGTTTAGAAGTCTGATGTGTATATCAATGTTTAGAAGTCTGATGTGTATACCAATGTTTAGAAGTTTGATGTGTATGTCAATGTTTAGAAGTCTGATGTGTATCTTGATGTTTAGAAGTCTGATGTGTATGTCAATGTTTAGAAGTCTGATGTGTATATCAATGTTTTGAAGTCTGATGTGTATATCAATGTTTAGAAGTCTGATGTGTATATCAATGTTTAGAAGTCTGATGTGTATACCAATGTTTAGAAGTTTGATGTGTATGTCAATGTTTAGAAGTCTGATGTGCATCTTGATGTTTAGAAGTCTGATGTGTATGTCAATGTTTAGAAGTCTGAAGTGTATATCAATGTTTAGAAGTCTGATGTGTATATCAATGTTTAGAAGTCTGATGTGTATATCAATGTTTAGAAGTCTGATGTGTATGTCAATGTTTAGAAGTCTGATGTGTATGTCAATGTTTAGAAGTCTGATGTGTATATCAATGTTTAGAAGTCTGATGTGTATATTAATGTTTAGAAGTTTGATGTGTATGTCAATGTTTAGAAGTCTGATGTGTATATTAATGTTTAGAAGTTTGATGTGTATACCAATGTTTAGAAGTTTGATGTGTATCTTGATGTTTAGAAGTCTGATGTGTATGTCAATGTTTAGAAAGTCTGGTGTGTATATTAATGTTTAGAAGTTTGATGTGTATGTCAATGTTTAGAAGTCTGATGTGTATCTTGATGTTTAGAAGTCTGATGTGTATGTCAATGTTTAGAAGTCTGATGTGTATATCAATGTTTAGAAGTCTGATGTGTATCTTGATGTTTAGAAGTCTGATGTGTATGTCAATGTTTAGAAGTCTGATGTGTATATCAATGTTTAGAAGTCTGATGTGTATACCAATGTTTAGAAGTTTGATGTGTATATCAATGTTTAGAAGTCTGATGTGTATATCAATGTTTAGAAGTTTGATGTGTATGTCAATGTTTAGAAGTCTGATGTGTATATCAATGTTTAGAAGTCTGCTGTGTATCTTGATGTTTAGAAGTCTGATGTGTATGTCAATGTTTAGAAGTCTGATGTGTATATCAATGTTTAGAAGTCTGATGTGTATCTTGATGTTTAGAAGTCTGATGTGTATGTCAATGTTTAGAAGTCTGATGTGTATATCAATGTTTAGAAGTCTGATGTGTATCTTGATGTTTAGAAGTCTGATGTGTATGTCAATGTTTAGAAGTCTGATGTGTATATCAATGTTTAGAAGTCTGATGTGTATCTTGATGTTTAGAAGTCTGATGTGTATGTCAATGTTTAGAAGTCTGATGTGTATATCAATGTTTAGAAGTTTGATGTGTATGTCAATGTTTAGAAGTCTGATGTGTATATCAATGTTTAGAAGTCTGATGTGTATCTTGATGTTTAGAAGTCTGATGTGTATATCAATGTTTTGAAGTCTGATGTTTATGTCAATGTTTGAAATCTGAGTTGTATGCTGCAGTTCAGAAGTCTGATGTGTATGTCAATATTTAGAAGACTGATGTGTATGTCAATGTTTAAAAGTCTGATGTGTATTTTGATGTTTAGAAGTCTGATGTGTATGTAAATGTTTTGAAGTCTGATGTGTATGTAAATGTTTTGAAGTCTGATGTGTATGTCAATGCTTAGAAGTTTGATGTGTATGTCAATGTTTAAGGTTACAGTGAAGTCAGATGTGCAGTCAATGTTTGCAAGTCTGATGTGTATGTCATTGTGTAGAAGTCTAATGTGTATGTCAATGTTTAGAAGTCTGATGTGTAAGTTGCTGTTTAGAAATGTGATGTGTATGATGCTTAAAAGTCTTGATGTTTAGAAGTCTCACGTGTATGTCAATGTTTAGAAGTCTGATGTGTATATCAATGTTTAGAAGTCTGATGCATATTTTGATGTTTAGAAGTCTGATGTGTATGTCTATGTTTAAGGTTACAGTGAAGTCAGATGTGCAGTCAATGTTTGCAAGTCTGATGTGTATGTCATTGTGTAGAAGTCTAATGTGTATGTCAATGTTTAGAAGTCTGATGTGTAAGTTGCTGTTTAGAAATGTGATGTGTATGATGCTTAAAAGTCTGATGTGTATGTCAATGTTTGAAATTTGAGTTGTATGCTGCAGTTCAGAAGCCTGATGTGTATGCCAATGTTTAGAAGTCTGAAGTGCATGTCAATATTAAGTCTGATGTGTATTTTGATGTTTAGAAGTCTGATGTGTATATCAATGTTTCGAAGTCTGATGTGTATATCAATGTTTAGAAGTCTGATGTGTATATCAATGTTTAGAAGTCTGATGTGTATGTCGGTGTTTAGAAGTCTGATGTGTATATCAATGTTTAGAAGTCTGATGTGTATATCAATGTTTAGAAGTCTGATGAGCATGTCAATGTTTAGAAGTCTGATGTGTATATCAATGTTTAGAAGTCTGATGTGTATGTCAATGTTTAGAAGTCTGATGTGTATATCAATGTTTAGAAGTCTGATGTGTATATCAATGTTTAGAAGTCTGATGTGTATATCAGTGTTTAGAAGTCTGATGTGTATATCAATGTTTAGAAGTCTGATGTGTATATCAATGTTTAGAAGTCTGATGTGTATATCAATGTTTAGAAGTCTGATGTGTATACCAATGTTTAGAAGTTTGATGTGTATGTCAATGTTTAGAAGTCTGATGTGTATCTTGATGTTTAGAAGTCTGATGTGTATGTCAATGTTTAGAAGTCTGATGTGTATATCAATGTTTAGAAGTCTGATGTGTATATCAATGTTTAGAAGTCTGATGTGTATATCAATGTTTAGAAGTCTGATGTGTATATCAATGTTTAGAAGTCTGATGTGTATGTCAATGTTTAGAAGTCTGATGTGTATGTCAATGTTTAGAAGTCTGATGTGTATATCAATGTTTAGAAGTCTGATGTGTATACCAATGTTTAGAAGTTTGATGTGTATGTCAATGTTTAGAAGTCTGATGCGTATCTTGATGTTTAGAAGTCTGATGTGTATGTCAATGTTTAGAAGTCTGATGTGTATATCAATGTTTAGAAGTCTGATGTGTATATCAATGTTTAGAAGTCTGATGTGTATATCAATGTTTAGAAGTCTGATGTGTATACCAATGTTTAGAAGTTTGATGTGTATGTCAATGTTTAGAAGTCTGATGTGTATCTTGATGTTTAGAAGTCTGATGTGTATGTCAATGTTTAGAAGTCTGATGTGTATATCAATGTTTTGAAGTCTGATGTGTATATCAATGTTTAGAAGTCTGATGTGTATATCAATGTTTAGAAGTCTGATGTGTATACCAATGTTTAGAAGTTTGATGTGTATGTCAATGTTTAGAAGTCTGATGTGTATCTTGATGTTTAGAAGTCTGATGTGTATGTCAATGTTTAGAAGTCTGATGTGTATATCAATGTTTAGAAGTCTGATGTGTATATCAATGTTTAGAAGTCTGATGTGTATATCAATGTTTAGAAGTCTGATGTGTATATCAATGTTTAGAAGTCTGATGTGTATGTCAATGTTTAGAAGTCTGATGTGTATGTCAATGTTTAGAAGTCTGATGTGTATATCAATGTTTAGAAGTCTGATGTGTATACCAATGTTTAGAAGTTTGATGTGTATCTTGATGTTTAGAAGTCTGATGTGTATGTCAATGTTTAGAAGTCTGGTGTGTATATTAATGTTTAGAAGTTTGATGTGTATGTCAATGTTTAGAAGTCTGATGTGTATGTCAATGTTTAGAAGTCTGATGTGTATGTCAATGTTTAGAAGTCTGATGTGTATTTCAATGTTTAGAAGTCTGATGTGTATCTTGATGTTTAGAAGTCTGATGTGTATGTCAATGTTTAGAAGTCTGATGTGTATATCAATGTTTAGAAGTCTGATGTGTATATCAATGTTTAGAAGTCTGATGTGCATGTCGGTGTTTAGAAGTCTAATGTGTATTTTGGTGTTTAGAAGTCTGATGTGTATATCATTGTTCAGAAGTCTGATGTGTATGTCGGTGTTTAGAAGTCTAATGTGTATTTTGGTGTTTAGAAGTCTGATGTGTATATCAATGTTTAGAAGTCTGATGTGTATATCAATGTTTAGAAGTCTGATGTGCATGTCGGTGTTTAGAAGTCTAATGTGTATTTTGGTGTTTAGAAGTCTGATGTGTATATCATTGTTCAGAAGTCTGATGTGTATATCGGTGTTTAGAAGTCTGATGTGTATGTCAGTATTTAGAAGTCTGATGTGTATATCAATGTTCAGAAGTCTGATGTGTATCTTGATGTTTAGAAGTCTGATGTGTATGTCGGTATTTAGAAGTTTGATTTGTATATCAATGTTTAGAAGTCTGATGTGTATGTCAGTGTTTATAAGTCTGATGTGTATATCAATGTTCAGAAGTTTGATGTGTATCTTGATGTTTAGAAGTCTGATGTGTATGTTGGTGTTTAGAAGTTTGATGTGTATATCAATGTTTAGAAGTCTGATGTGTATGTCAATGTTTAGAAGTCTGATGTGTATATCAATGTTTAGAAGTCTGATGTGTATGTCGGTGTTTAGAAGTCTGATGTGTATATCAATGTTTAGAAGTCTGATGTGTATATCAATGTTTCGAAGTCTGATGTGTATATCAATGTTTAGAAGTCTGATGTGTATATCAATGTTTAGAAGTCTGATGTGTATATCAATGTTTAGAAGTCTGATGTGTATGTCGGTGTTTAGAAGTCTGATGTGTATATCAATGTTTAGAAGTCTGATGTGTATATCAATGTTTAGAAGTATGATATGTATTTTGATGTTTAAAAGTGATGTGTATATCAATGTTCAGAAGTTTAATGTGTATCTTGATGTTTAGAAGTCTGATGTGTATGTCAATATTAAGTCTGATGTGTATTTTGATGTTTAGAAGTCTGATGTGTATGTCAGTGTTTAGAAGTCTGATGTGTATATCAATGTTCAGAAGTTTAATGTGTATCTTGATGTTTAGAAGTCTATTG
The DNA here is from genome assembly GCA_031216915.1 of Pictodentalium vernedei. Classification (NCBI taxonomy): domain Eukaryota; kingdom Metazoa; phylum Mollusca; class Scaphopoda; order Dentaliida; family Dentaliidae; genus Pictodentalium; species Pictodentalium vernedei. The sequence goes on from CM062289.1 coordinate 129,741,935, forward strand.
TGTATGTTGGTGTTTAGAAGTTTGATGTGTATATCAATGTTTAGGAGTCTGATGTGTATCTTGATGTTTAGAAGTCTGATGTGTATGTCAATATTAAGTCTGATGTGTATTTTGATGTTTAGAAGTCTGATGTGTATGTAAGTGTTTAGAAGTCTGATGTGTATATCAATGTTCAGAAGTTTAATGTGCATCTTGATGTTTAGAAGTCTATTGTGTATGTTGGTGTTTAGAAGTTTGATGTGTATATCAATGTTTAGGAGTCTGATGTGTATCTTGATGTTTAGAAGTCTGATGTGTATGTCAATATTAAGTCTGATGTGTATTTTGATGTTTAGAAGTCTGATGTGTATGTCAGTGTTTAGAAGTCTGATGTGTATATCAATGTTCAGAAGTTTAATGTGTATCTTGATGTTTAGAAGTCTATTGTGTATGTTGGTGTTTAGAAGTTTGATGTGTATATCAATGTTTAGGAGTCTGATGTGTATCTTGATGTTTAGAAGTCTGATGTGTATGTCAATATTAAGTCTGATGTGTATTTTGATGTTTAGAAGTCTGATGTGTTTGTAAATGTTTAGAAGTCTGATGTGTATATCAATGTTTAGAAGTCTGATGTGTATGTCGGTGTTTAGAAGTCTGATGTGTATGTCAATGTTTAAAAGTCTGATGTGTATATCAATGTTTAGAAGTCTGACGTGTATATCAATGTTTAGAAGTCTGATGTGTATATCAATGTTTAGAAGTCTGATGTGTATATCAATGTTTAGAAGTCTGATGTGTATATCAATGTTTCGAAGTCTGATGTGTATATCAATGTTTAGAAGTCTGATGTGTATATCAATGTTTAGAAGTCTGATGTGTATATCAATGTTTAGACGTCTGATGTGTATATCAATGTTTAGAAGTTTGATGTGTACGTCAGTGTTTAGAAGTCTGATGTGTATGTCTATGTTTAGAAGTCTGATGTGTATGTTGGTGTTTAGAAGTCTGATGTGTATATCAATGTTTAGAAGTCTGATGTGTATATCAATGTTTAGAAGTATGATATGAATTTTGATGTTTAAAAGTCTGATGAGTATGTCAATGTTTAGAAGTCTGATGTGTATGTTGGTGTTTAGAAGTCTGATGTGTATATCAATGTTTAGAAGTCTGATGTGTATATCAATGTTTAGAAGTCTGATGTGTATATCAATATTTAGAAGTATGATATGTATTTTGATGTTTAAAAGTCTGATGAGTATGTCAATGTTTAGTAGTCTGATGTGTATGCTGGTGTTTAGAAGTCTGATGTGTATATGAATGTTTAGAAGTCTGATGTGTATATCAATGTTAAGAAGTCTGATGTGTATATCAATATTTAGAAGTATGATATGTATTTTGATGTTTAAAAGTCTGATGAGTATGTCAATGTTTAGAAGTCTGATGAGTGTGTCAATGTTTAGAAGTCTGATGTGTATATCAATGTTTAGAAGTCTGATGTGTATATCAATATTTAGAAGTCTGATGTGTATATCAATATTTAGAAGTATGATATGTATTTTGATGTTTAAAAGTCTGATGAGTATGTCAATGTTTAGAAGTCTGATGAGTGTGTCAATGTTTAGAAGTCTGATGTGTATATCAATGTTTAGAAGTCTGATGAGCATGTCAATGTTTAGAAGTCTGATGTGTATATCAATGTTTAGAAGTTTGATGTGTATGTCAATGTTTAGAAGTCTGATGTGTATATCAATGTTTAGAAGTCTGATGTGTATGTCGGTGTTTAGAAGTTTGATGTGTATATCAATGTTTAGAAGTCTGATGTGTATATCAATGTTTAGAAGTCTGATGTGTATATCAATGTTTAGAAGTCTGATGTGTATATCAATGTTTAGAAGTCTGATGTGTATGTCGGTGTTTAGAAGTCTGATGTGTATATGAATGTTTAGAAGTCTGACGTGTATGTCAATGTTTAGAAGTCTGATGTGTATATCAATGTTTAGAAGTCTGATGTGCATATCAATGTTTAGAAGTCTGATGTGTATATCAATGTTTAGAAGTCTGATGTGTATATCAATGTTTAGAAGTCTGATGTGTATACCAATGTTTAGAAGTCTGATGTGTATGTCAATGTTTAGAAGTCTGATGAGCATGCCAATGTTTAGAAGTCTGATGTGTATATCAATGTTTCGAAGTCTGATGTGTATGTCGGTGTTTAGAAGTCTGATGTGTATCTTGATGTTTAGAAGTCTGATGTGTATGTCAATGTTTAGAAGTCTGATGTGTATATCAATGTTTAGAAGTCTGGTGTGTATATTAATGTTTAGAAGTTTGATGTGTATGTCAATGTTTAGAAGTCTGATGTGTATCTTGATGTTTAGAAGTCTGATGTGTATGTCAATGTTTAGAAGTATGATGTGTATATCAATGTTTAGAAGTCTGATGTGTATACCAATGTTTAGAAGTTTGATGTGTATCTTGATGTTTAGAAGTCTGATGTGTATGTCAATGTTTAGAAGTCTGATGTGTATCTTGATGTTTAGAAGTCTGATGTGTATGTCAATGTCTAGAAGTCTGATGTGTATATCAATGTTTAGAAGTCTGATGTGTATGTCAATGTTTAGAAGTCTGATGTGTATGTCAATGTTCAGAAGTCTGATGTGTATATCAATGTTTAGAAGTCTGATGTGTATCTTGATGTTTAGAAGTCTGATGTGTATATCAATGTTTAGAAGTCTGATGTGTATGTCAATGTTTAGAAGTCTGATGTGTATATCAATGTTTAGAAGTCTGATGTGACTGTCAATGTTTAGAAGTCTGATGTGTATGTCAATGTTTAGAAGTCTGATGTGTATGTCAATGTTTAGAAGTCTGATGTGTATATCAATGTTTAGAAGTCTGATGTGTATCTTGATGTTTAGAAGTCTGATGTGTATATCAATGTTTAGAAGTCTGATGTGTATATCAATGTTTAGAAGTCTGATGTGTATGTCAATGTTTAGAAGTCTGATGTGTATGTCGGTGTTTAGAAGTCTGATGTGTATACCAATGTTTAGAAGTCTGATGTGTATCTTGATGTTTAGAAGTCTGATGTGTATGTCAATGTTTAGAAGTCTGATGTGTATATCAATGTTTAGAAGTCTGATGTGTATATCAATGTTTAGAAGTCTGATGTGTATATCAATGTTTAGAAGTCTGATGTGTATACCAATGTTTAGAAGTTTGATGTGTATGTCAATGTTTAGAAGTCTGATGTGTATCTTGATGTTTAGAAGTCTGATGTGTATGTCAATGTTTAGAAGTCTGATGTGTATATCAATGTTTTGAAGTCTGATGTGTATATCAATGTTTAGAAGTCTGATGTGTAAATCAATGTTTAGAAGTCTGATGTGTATACCAATGTTTAGAAGTTTGATGTGTATGTCAATGTTTAGAAGTCTGATGTGCATCTTGATGTTTAGAAGTCTGATGTGTATGTCAATGTTTAGAAGTCTGAAGTGTATATCAATGTTTAGAAGTCTGATGTGTATATCAATGTTTAGAAGTCTGATGTGTATATCAATGTTTAGAAGTCTGATGTGTATGTCAATGTTTAGAAGTCTGATGTGTATGTCAATGTTTAGAAGTCTGATGTGTATATCAATGTTTAGAAGTCTGATGTGTATATTAATGTTTAGAAGTTTGATGTGTATGTCAATGTTTAGAAGTCTGATGTGTATCTTGATGTTTAGAAGTCTGATGTGTATGTCAATGTTTAGAAAGTCTGGTGTGTATATTAATGTTTAGAAGTTTGATGTGTATGTCAATGTTTAGAAGTCTGATGTGTATCTTGATGTTTAGAAGTCTGATGTGTATGTCAATGTTTAGAAGTCTGATGTGTATATCAATGTTTAGAAGTCTGATGTGTATCTTGATGTTTAGAAGTCTGATGTGTATGTCAATGTTTAGAAGTCTGATGTGTATATCAATGTTTAGAAGTCTGATGTGTATACCAATGTTTAGAAGTTTGATGTGTATATCAATGTTTAGAAGTCTGATGTGTATATCAATGTTTAGAAGTTTGATGTGTATGTCAATGTTTAGAAGTCTGATGTGTATATCAATGTTTAGAAGTCTGATGTGTATCTTGATGTTTAGAAGTCTGATGTGTATGTCAATGTTTAGAAGTCTGATGTGTATATCAATGTTTAGAAGTCTGATGTGTATCTTGATGTTTAGAAGTCTGATGTGTATGTCAATGTTTAGAAGTCTGATGTGTATATCAATGTTTAGAAGTCTGATGTGTATCTTGATGTTTAGAAGTCTGATGTGTATGTCAATGTTTAGAAGTCTGATGTGTATATCAATGTTTAGAAGTCTGATGTGTATCTTGATGTTTAGAAGTCTGATGTGTATGTCAATGTTTAGAAGTCTGATGTGTATATCAATGTTTAGAAGTTTGATGTGTATGTCAATGTTTAGAAGTCTGATGTGTATATCAATGTTTAGAAGTCTGATGTGTATCTTGATGTTTAGAAGTCTGATGTGTATATCAATGTTTAGAAGTCTGATGTGTATATCAATGTTTAGAAGTCTGATGTGTATACCAATGTTTAGAAGTCTGATGTGTATATCAATGTTTAGAAGTCTGATGTGTATATCAATGTTTAGAAGTCTGATGTGTATATCAATGTTTAGAAGTCTGATGTGTATACCAATGTTTAGAAGTTTGATGTGTATGTCAATGTTTAGAAGTTTGATGTGTATGTCGGTGTTTAGAAGACTGATGTGTATACCAATGTTTAGAAGTTTGATGCGTATCTTGATGTTTAGAAGTTTGATGTGTATATCAATGTTTAGAAGTCTGATGTGTATATCAATGTTTAGAAGTCTGATGTGTATGTCAATGTTTAGAAGTCTGATGTGTATGTCAATGTTTAGAAGTCTGATGTGTATATCAATGTTTAGAAGTCTGATGTGTATACCAATGTTTAGAAGTTTGATGTGTATCTTGATGTTTAGAAGTCTGATGTGTATGTCAATGTTTAGAAGTCTGGTGTGTGTATTAATGTTTAGAAGTTTGATGTGTATGTCAATGTTTAGAAGTCTGATGTGTATCTTGATGTTTAGAAGTCTGATGTGTATGTCAATGTTTAGAAGTCTGATGTGTATATCAATGTTTAGAAGTCTGATGTGTATCTTGATGTTTAGAAGTCTGATGTGTATGTCAATGTTTAGAAGTCTGATGTGTATATCAATGTTTAGAAGTCTGATGTGTATATCAATGTTTAGAAGTCTGATGTGCATGTCGGTGTTTAGAAGTCTAATGTGTATTTTGGTGTTTAGAAGTCTGATGTGTATATCATTGTTCAGAAGTCTGATGTGTATGTCGGTGTTTAGAAGTCTAATGTGTATTTTGGTGTTTAGAAGTCTGATGTGTATATCATTGTTCAGAAGTCTGATGTGTATGTCGGTGTTTAGAAGTCTGATGTGTATGTCAGTATTTAGAAGTCTGATGTGTATATCAATGTTCAGAAGTCTGATGTGTATCTTGATGTTTAGAAGTCTGATGTGTATGTCGGTATTTAGAAGTTTGATGTGTATATCAATGTTTAGAAGTATGATGTGTATGTCAGTGTTTAGAAGTCTGATGTGTATATCAATGTTCAGAAGTTTGATGTGTATCTTGATGTTTAGAAGTCTGATGTGTATGTTGGTGTTTAGAAGTTTGATGTGTATATCAATGTTTAGAAGTCTGATGTGTATGTCAGTGTTTAGAAGTCTGATGTGTATATCAATGTTTAGAAGTCTGATGTGTATATCAATGTTTCGAAGTCTGATGTGTATATCAATGTTTAGAAGTCTGATGTGTATATCAATGTTTAGAAGTCTGATGTGTATGTCGGTGTTTAGAAGTCTGATGTGTATATCAATGTTTAGAAGTCTGATGTGTATATCAATGTTTAGAAGTCTGATGAGCATGTCAATGTTTAGAAGTCTGATGTGTATATCAATGTTTAGAAGTCTGATGTGTATGTCAATGTTTAGAAGTCTGATGTGTATATCAATGTTTAGAAGTCTGATGTGTATATCAATGTTTAGAAGTCTGATGTGTATATCAATGTTTAGAAGTCTGATGTGTATATCAATGTTTAGAAGTCTGATGTGTATGTCAATGTTTAGAAGTCTGATGTGTATATCAATGTTTAGAAGTCTGATGTGTATATCAATGTTTAGAAGTCTGATGTGTATACCAATGTTTAGAAGTTTGATGTGTATGTCAATGTTTAGAAGTCTGATGTTATCTTGATGTTTAGAAGTCTGATGTGTATGTCAATGTTTAGAAGTCTGATGTGTATATCAATGTTTAGAAGTTTGATGTGTATATCAATGTTTAGAAGTCTGATGTGTATGTCAGTGTTTAGAAGTCTGATGTGTATATCAATGTTTAGGAGTCTGATGTGTATCTTGATGTTTAGAAGCCTGATGTGCATGTCAATATTAAGTGTGATGTGTATTTTGATGTTTAGAAGTCTGATGTGTATGTCAGTGTTTAGAAGTCTGATGTGTATATCAATGTTCAGAAGTTTAATGTGTATCTTGATGTTTAGAAGTCTATTGTGTATGTTGGTGTTTAGAAGTTTGATGTGTATATCAATGTTTAGGAGTCTGATGTGTATCTTGATGTTTAGAAGCCTGATGTGTATGTCAATATTAAGTCTGATGTGTATTTTGATGTTTAGAAGTCTGATGTGTATGTCAGTGTTTAGAAGTCTGATGTGTATATCAATGTTCAGAAGTTTAATGTGTATTTTGATGTTTAGAAGTCTATTGTGTATGTTGGTGTTTAGAAGTTTGATGTGTATATCAATGTTTAGGAGTCTGATGTGTATCTTGATGTTTAGAAGTCTGATGTGTATGTCAATATTAAGTCTGATGTGTATTTTGATGTTTAGAAGTCTGATGTGTATGTCAGTGTTTAGAAGTCTGATGTGTATATCAATGTTCAGAAGTTTAATGTGTATCTTGATGTTTAGAAGTCTATTGTGTATGTTGGTGTTTAGAAGTTTGATGTGTATATCAATGTTTAGGAGTCTGATGTGTATCTTGATGTTTAGAAGCCTGATGTGTATGTCAATATTAAGTCTGATGTGTATTTTGATGTTTAGAAGTCTGATGTGTATGTCAGTGTTTAGAAGTCTGATGTGTATATCAATGTTCAGAAGTTTAATGTGTATTTTGATGTTTAGAAGTCTATTGTGTATGTTGGTGTTTAGAAGTTTGATGTGTATATCAATGTTTAGGAGTCTGATGTGTATCTTGATGTTTAGAAGTCTGATGTGTATGTCAATATTAAGTCTGATGTGTATTTTGATGTTTAGAAGTCTGATGTGTATGTCAGTGTTTAGAAGTCTGATGTGTATATCAATGTTCAGAAGTTTAATGTGTATCTTGATGTTTAGAAGTCTATTGTGTATGTTGGTGTTTAGAAGTTTGATGTGTATATCAATGTTTAGGAGTCTGATGTGTATTTTGATGTTTAGAAGTCTGATGTGTATGTCGGTGTTTAGAAGTCTGATGTGTATATCAATGTTTAGGAGTCTGATGTGTATCTTGATGTTTAGAAGTCTGATGTGTACATCAATGTTTAGGAGTCTGATGTGTATCTTGATGTTTAGAAGTCTGATGTGTATGTCAATATTAAGTCTGATGTGTATGTTGATGTTTAGAAGTCTGATGTGTATGTCGGTGTTTAGAAGTCTGATGTGTATATCAATGTTTAGAAGTCTGATGTGTATATCAATGTTTAGAAGTATGATATGTATTTTGATGTTTAAAAGTCTGATGAGTATGTCAATGTTTAGAAGTCTGATGTGTATGTTGGTGTTTAGAAGTCTGATGTGTATATCAATGTTTAGAAGTCTGATGTGTATATCAATATTTAGAAGTATGATATGTATTTTGATGTTTAAAAGTCTGATGAGTATGTCAATGTTTATTAGTCTGATGTGTATGTTGGTGTTTAGAAGTCTGATGTGTATATCAATGTTTAGAAGTCTGATGTGTATATCAATGTTTAGAAGTATGATATGTATTTTGATGTTTAAAAGTCTGATGAGTATGTCAATGTTTAGAAGTCTGATGTGTATGTTGGTGTTTAGAAGTCTGATGTGTATATCAATGTTTAGAAGTCTGATGTGTATATCAATGTTTAGAAGTCTGATGTGTATATCAATGTTTAGAAGTCTGATATGTATGCCAATATTTAGAAGTCTGATGCGTATGTCAATGTTTAGAAGTCTGATGTGTATGTCAATGTTTAGAAGTCTGATGTGTATATCAATGTTTAGAAGTCTAATGTGTATGTCGATGTTTAGAAGTCTGATGTGTATGTCAATGTTTAGAAGTCTGATGTGTATGTCAATGTTTAGAAGTCTGATGTGTATATCAATGTTTAGAAGTCTGATGTGTATATCAATATTTAGAAGTATGATATGTATTTTGATGTTTAAAAGTCTGATGAGTATGTCAATGTTTAGAAGTCTGATGAGTGTGTCAATGTTTAGAAGTCTGATGTGTATATCAATGTTTAGAAGTCTGATGTGTATATCAATATTTAGAAGTCTGATGTGTATATCAATATTTAGAAGTATGATATGTATTTTGATGTTTAAAAGTCTGATGAGTATGTCAATGTTAAGAGGTCTGATGAGTGTGTCAATGTTTAGAAGTCTGATGAGTGTGTCAATGTTTAGAAGTCTGATGTGTATATCAATGTTTAGAAGTCTGATGAGCATGTCAATGTTTAGAAGTCTGATGTGTATATCAATGTTTAGAAGTTTGATGTGTATGTCGGTGTTTAGAAGTCTGATGTGTATATCAATGTTTAGAAGTCTGATGTGTATATCAATGTTTAGAAGTATGATATGTATTTTGATGTTTAAAAGTCTGATGAGTATGTGAATGTTTAGAAGTCTGATGTGTATGTTGGTGTTTAGAAGTCTGATGTGTATATCAATGTTTAGAAGTCTGATGTGTATGTCAATGTTTAGAAGTCTGATGTGTATATCAATGTTTAGAAGTCTGATGTGTATATCAATGTTTAGAAGTCTGATGTGTATATCAATGTTTAGAAGTCTGATGTGTATATCAATGTTTAGAAGTCTGATGTGTATATCAATGTTTAGAAGTCTGATGTGTATACCAATGTTTAGAAGTTTGATGTGTATGTCAATGTTTAGAAGTCTGATGTGTATCTTGATGTTTAGAAGTCTGATGTGTATATCAATGTTTAGAAGTGTGATGTGTATATCAATGTTTTGAAGTCTGATGTGTATATCAATGTTTAGAAGTCTGATGTGTATCTTGATGTTTAGAAGTCTGATGTGTATGTCAATGTTTAGAAGTCTGATGTGTATATCAATGTTTAGAAGTCTGATGTGTATGTCAATGTTTAGAAGTCTGATGTGTATGTCAATGTTTAGAAGTCTGATGTGTATGTCAATGTTTAGAAGTCTGATGTGTATATCAATGTTTAGAAGTCTGGTGTGTATATTAATGTTTAGAAGTTTGATGTGTATGTCAATGTTTAGAAGTCTGATGTGTATGTCAATGTTTAGAAGTCTGATGTGTATATCAATGTTTAGAAGTCTGATGTGTATCTTGATGTTTAGAAGTCTGATGTGTATGTCAATGTTTAGAAGTCTAATGTGTATATCAATGTTTAGAAGTCTGATGTGTATATCAATGTTTAGAAGTCTGATGTGCATGTCGGTGTTTAGAAGTCTAATGTGTATTTTGGTGTTTATAAGTCTGATGTGTATTTATCATTGTTCAGAAGTCTGATGTGTATGTCGGTGTTTAGAAGTCTAATGTGTATTTTGGTGTTTAGAAGTCTGATGTGTATATCATTGTTCAGAAGTCTGATGTGTATGTCGGTGTTTAGAAGTCTGATGTGTATGTCGGTATTTAGAAGTCTGATGTGTATATCAATGTTCAGAAGTCTGATGTGTATCTTGATGTTTAGAAGTCTGATGTGTATGTCGGTATTTAGAAGTTTGATGTGTATATCAATGTTTAGAAGTCTGATGTGTATGTCAGTGTTTAGAAGTCTGATGTGTATATCAATGTTCAGAAGTTTGATGTGTATCTTGATGTTTAGAAGTCTGATGTGTATGTTGGTGTTTAGAAGTTTGATGTGTATATCAATGTTTAGAAGTCTGATGTGTATGTCAGTGTTTAGAAGTCTGATGTGTATATCAATGTTCAGAAGTTTAATGTGTATCTTGATGTTTAGAAGTCTGATGTGTATGTCAATATTAAGTCTGATGTGTATTTTGATGTTTAGAAGTCTGATGTGTATGTCAGTGTTTAGAAGTCTGATGTCTATATCAATGTTCAGAAGTTTAATGTGTATCTTGATGTTTAGAAGTCTATTGTGTATGTTGGTGTTTAGAAGTTTGATGTGTATATCAATGTTTAGGAGTCTGATGTGTATCTTGATGTTTAGAAGTCTGATGTGTATGTCAATATTAAGTCTGATGTGTATTTTGATGTTTAGAAGTCTGATGTGTATGTCAGTGTTTAGAAGTCTGATGTGTATATCAATGTTCAGAAGTTTAATGTGTATCTTGATGTTTAGAAGTCTATTGTGTATGTTGGTGTTTAGAAGTTTGATGTGTATATCAATGTTTAGGAGTCTGATGTGTATCTTGATGTTTAGAAGTCTGATGTGTATATCAATGTTTAGGAGTCTGATGAGTATCTTGATGTTTAGAAGTCTGATGTGTATGTCAATATTAAGTCTGATGTGTATTTTGATGTTTAGAAGTCTGATGTGTATGTAAATATTTAGAAGTCTGATGTGTTTGTAAATGTTTATAAGTCTGATGTGTATATCAATGTTTAGAAGTCTGATATGTATGTCGGTGTTTAGAAGTCTGATGTGTATATCAATGTTTAGAAGTCTGATGTGTATATCAATGTTTAGAAGTCTGATGTGTATATCAATGTTTAGAAGTGTGATGTGTATATCAATGTTTAGAAGTCTGATGTGTATGTCAATGTTTAGAAGTCTGATGTGTATATCAATGTTTAGAAGTCTGATGTGTATGTCGGTGTTTAGAAGTCTGATGTGTATGTCAATGTTTAGAAGTCTGATGTGTATATCAATGTTTAGAAGTCTGATGTGTATATCAATGTTTAGAAGTCTGATGTGTATATCAATGTTTATAAGTCTGATGTGTATATCAATGTTTAGAAGTCTGATGTGTATATCAATGTTTCGAAGTCTGATGTGTATATCAATGTTTAGAAGTCTGATGTGTATATCAATGTTAAGAAGTCTGATGTGTATATCAATGTTTAGAAGTCTGATGTGTATATCAATGTTTAGAAGTTTGATGTGTATATCAATGTTTAGAAGTTTGATGTGTACGTCAGTGTTTAGAAGTCTGATGTGTATGTCTATGTTTAGAAGTCTGATGTGTATGTTGGTGTTTAGAAGTCTGATGTGTATATCAATGTTTAGAAGTATGATATGTATTTTGATGTTTAAAAGTCTGATGAGTATGTCAATGTTTAGAAGTCTGATGTGTATGTTGGTGTTTAGAAGTCTGATGTGTATATCAATGTTTAGAAGTCTGATGTGTATATCAATGTTTAGAAGTCTGATGTGTATATCAATATTTAGAAGTATGATATGTATTTTGATGTTTAAAAGTCTGATGAGTATGTCAATGTTTAGTAGTCTGATGTGTATGTTGGTGTTTAGAAGTCTGATGTGTATATCAATGTTTAGAAGTCTGATGTCTATATCAATGTTTAGAAGTCTGATGTGTATATCAATATTTAGAAGTATGATATGTATTATGATGTTTAAAAGTCCGATGAGTATGTCAATGTTTAGAAGTCTGATGAGTTTGTCAATGTTTAGAAGTCTGATGTGTATATCAATGTTTAGAAGTCTGATGTGTATATCAATATTTAGAAGTCTGATGTGTATATCAATATTTAGAAGTATGATATGTATTTTGATGTTTAAACGTCTGATGAGTATGTCAATGTTTAGAAGTCTGATGAGTGTGTCAATGTTTAGAAGTCTGATGTGTATATCAATGTTTAGAAGTCTGATGAGCATGTCAATGTTTAGAAGTCTGATGTGTATATCAATGTTTAGAAGTTTGATGTGTATGTCAATGTTTAGAAGTCTGATGTGTATATCAATGTTTAGAAGTCTGATGTGTATGTCGGTGTTTAGAAGTTTGATGTGTATATCAATGTTTAGAAGTCTGATGTGTATATCAATGTTTAGAAGTCTGATGTGTATATCAATGTTTAGAAGTCTGACGTGTATGTCAATGTTTAGAAGTCTGATGTGTATATCAATGTTTAGAAGTCTGATGTGTATATCAATGTTTAGAAGTCTGATGTGTATATCAATGTTTAGAAGTCTGATGTGTATATCAATGTTTAGAAGTCTGATGTGTATACCAATGTTTAGAAGTCTGATGTGTATGTCAATGTTTAGAAGTCTGATGAGCATGTCAATGTTTAGAAGTCTGATGTGTATATCAATGTTTCGAAGTCTGATGTGTATATCAATGTTTAGAAGTCTGATGTGTATACCAATGTTTAGAAGTTTGATGTGTATCTTGATGTTTAGAAGTCTGATGTGTATGTCAATGTTTAGAAGTCTGATGTGTATATCAATGTTTAGAAGTCTGGTGTGTATATTAATGTTTAGAAGTTTGATGTGTATGTCAATGTTTAGAAGTCTGATGTGTATCTTGATGTTTAGAAGTCTGATGTGTATGTCAATGTTTAGAAGTCTGATATGTATATCAATGTTTAGAAGTCTGATGTGTATACCAATGTTTAGAAGTTTGATGTGTATCTTGATGTTTAGAAGTCTGATGTGTATGTCAATGTTTAGAAGTCTGATGTGTATATCAATGTTTAGAAGTCTGGTGTGTATATTAATGTTTAGAAGTTTGATGTGTATGTCAATGTTTAGGAGTCTGATGTGCATGTCAATGTTTAGAAGTCTGATGTGTATATCAATGTTTAGAAGTCTGATGTGTATACCAATGTTTAGAAGTTTGATGTGTATCTTGATGTTTAGAAGTCTGATGTGTATGTCAATGTTTAGAAGTCTGATGTGTATATCAATGTTTAGAAGTCTGGTGTGTATATTAATGTTTAGAAGTTTGATGTGTATGTCAATGTTTAGGAGTCTGATGTGTATGTCAATGTTTAGAAGTCTGATGTGTATGTCAATGTTTAGAAGTCTGATGTGTATGTCAATGTTTAGAAGTCTGATGTGTATATCAATGTTTAGAAGTCTGATGTGTATCTTGATGTTTAGAAGTCTCACGTGTATGTCAATGTTTAGAAGTGTGATGTGTATATCAATGTTTAGAAGTCTGATGTGTATATCAATGTTTAGAAGTCTGATGTGCATGTCGGTGTTTAGAAGTCTAATGTGTATTTTGGTGTTTAGAAGTCTGATGTGTATATCATTGTTCAGAAGTCTGATGTGTATGTCGGTGTTTAGAAGTCTGATGTGTATGTCGGTATTTAGAAGTCTGATGTGTATATCAATGTTCAGAAGTCTGATGTGTATATCAATATTTAGAAGTATGATATGTATTTTGATGTTTAAAAGTCTGATGAGTATGTCAATGTTTAGTAGTCTGATGTGTATGTTGGTGTTTAGAAGTCTGATGTGTATATCAATGTTTAGAAGTCTGATGTGTATATCAATGTTTAGAAGTATGATATGTATTTTGATGTTTAAAAGTCTGATGAGTATGTCAATGTTTAGAAGTCTGATGTGTATGTTGGTGTTTAGAAGTCTGATGTGTATATCAATGTTTAGAAGTCTGATGTGTATATCAATGTTTAGAAGTCTGATATGTATGCCAATATTTTGAAGTCTGATGCGTATGTCAATGTTTAGAAGTCTGATGTGTATGTCAATGTTTAGAAGTCTGATGTGTATATCAATGTTTAGAAGTCTAATGTGTATGTCGATGTTTAGAAGTCTGATGTGTATGTCAATGTTTAGAAGTCTGATGTGTATATCAATGTTTAGAAGTCTGATGTGTATATCAATGTTTAGAAGTCTGATGTGTATATCAATATTTAGAAGTATGATATGTATTTTGATGTTTAAAAGTCTGATGAGTATGTCAATGTTTAGAAGTCTGATGAGTGTGTCAATGTTTAGAAGTCTGATGTGTATATCAATGTTTAGAAGTCTGATGTGTATATCAATATTTAGAAGTCTGATGTGTATATCAATATTTAGAAGTATGATATGTATTTTGATGTTTAAAAGTCTGATGAGTATGTCAATGTTTAGAAGTCTGATGAGTGTGTCAATGTTTAGAAGTCTGATGAGTGTGTCAATGTTTAGAAGTCTGATGTGTATATCAATGTTTAGAAGTCTGATGAGCATGTCAATGTTTAGAAGTCTGATGTGTATATCAATGTTTAGAAGTTTGATGTGTATGTCGGTGTTTAGAAGTCTGATGTGTATATCAATGTTTAGAAGTCTGATGTGTATATCAATGTTTAGAAGCATGATATGTATTTTGATGTTTAAAAGTCTGATGAGTATGTCAATGTTTAGAAGTCTGATGTGTATGTTGGTGTTTAGAAGTCTGATGTGTATATCAATGTTTAGAAGTCTGATGTGTATGTCAATGTTTAGAAGTCTGATGTGTATATCAATGTTTAGAAGTCTGATGTGTATATCAATGTTTAGAAGTCTGATGTGTATATCAATGTTTAGAAGTCTGATGTGTATATCAATGTTTAGAAGTCTGATGTGTATATCAATATTTAGAAGTCTGACGTGTATATCAATGTTTAGAAGTCTGATGTGTATAGCAATGTTTAGAAGTTTGATGTGTATGTCAATGTTTAGAAGTCTGATGTGTATCTTGATGTTTAGAAGTCTGATGTGTATATCAATGTTTAGAAGTCTGATGTGTATATCAATGTTTAGAAGTCTGATGTGTATGTCAATGTTTAGAAGTTTGATGTGTATGTCAATGTTTAGAAGTCTGATGTGTATATCAATGTTTAGAAGTCTGATGTGTATGTCAATGTTTAGAAGTCTGATGTGTATATCAATGTTTAGAAGTTTGATGTGTATGTCAATGTTTAGAAGTCTGATGTGTATGTCAATGTTTAGAAGTTTGATATGTATGCCAATATTTAGAAGTCTGATGCGTATGTCAATGTTTAGAAGTCTGATGTGTATGTCAATGTTTAGAAGTCTGATGTGTATATCAATGTTTAGAAGTCTAATGTGTATGTCGATGTTTAGAAGTCTGATGTGTATGTCAATGTTTAGAAGTCTGATGTGTATATCAATGTTTAGACGTCTGATGTGTATATCAATGTTTAGAAGTCTGATGTGTATATCAATATTTAGAAGTATGATATGTATTTTGATGTTTAAAAGTCTGATGAGTATGTCAATGTTTAGAAGTCTGATGAGTGTGTCAATGTTTAGAAGTCTGATGTGTATATCAATGTTTAGAAGTCTGATGTGTATATCAATATTTAGAAGTCTGATGTGTATATCAATATTTAGAAGTATGATATGTATTTTGATGTTTAAAAGTCTGATGAGTATGTCAATGTTTAGAAGTCTGATGAGTGTGTCAATGTTTAGAAGTCTGATGAGTGTGTCAATGTTTAGAAGTCTGATGTGTATATCAATGTTTAGAAGTCTGATGAGCATGTCAATGTTTAGAAGTCTGATGTGTATATCAATGTTTAGAAGTTTGATGTGTATGTCGGTGTTTAGAAGTCTGATGTGTATATCAATGTTTAGAAGTCTGATGTGTATATCAATGTTTAGAAGCATGATATGTATTTTGATGTTTAAAAGTCTGATGAGTATGTCAATGTTTAGAAGTCTGATGTGTATGTTGGTGTTTAGAAGTCTGATGTGTATATCAATGTTTAGAAGTCTGATGTGTATGTCAATGTTTAGAAGTCTGATGTGTATATCAATGTTTAGAAGTCTGATGTGTATATCAATGTTTAGAAGTCTGATGTGTATATCAATGTTTAGAAGTCTGATGTGTATATCAATGTTTAGAAGTCTGATGTGTATATCAATATTTAGAAGTCTGACGTGTATATCAATGTTTAGAAGTCTGATGTGTATAGCAATGTTTAGAAGTTTGATGTGTATGTCAATGTTTAGAAGTCTGATGTGTATCTTGATGTTTAGAAGTCTGATGTGTATATCAATGTTTAGAAGTCTGATGTGTATATCAATGTTTAGAAGTCTGATGTGTATGTCAATGTTTAGAAGTTTGATGTGTATGTCAATGTTTAGAAGTCTGATGTGTATATCAATGTTTAGAAGTCTGATGTGTATGTCAATGTTTAGAAGTCTGATGTGTATATCAATGTTTAGAAGTTTGATGTGTATGTCAATGTTTAGAAGTCTGATGTGTATGTCAATGTTTAGAAGTCTGATGTGTATGTCAATGTTTAGAAGTCTGATGTGTATATCAATGTTTAGAAGTCTGGTGTGTATATTAATGTTTAGAAGTTTGATGTGTATGTCAATGTTTAGAAGTCTGATGTGTATGTCAATGTTTAGAAGTCTGATGTGTATGTCAATGTTTAGAAGTCTGATGTGTATATCAATGTTTAGAAGTCTGGTGTGTATATTAATGTTTAGAAGTTTGATGTGTATGTCGGTGTTTAGAAGTCTGATGTGTATATCAATGTTTAGAAGTCTGATGTGTATATCAATGTTTAGAAGTCTGATGTGTATGTCAATGTTTAGAAGTCTGATGTGTATATCAATGTTTAGAAGTCTGGTGTGTATACCAATGTTTAGAAGTCTGATGTGTATGTCGGTGTTTAGAAGTCTGATGTGTATATCAATGTTTAGAAGTCTGATGTGTATATCAATGTTTAGAAGTCTGATGTGTATATCAATGTTTAGAAGTCTGATGTGTATACCAATGTTTAGAAGTCTGATGTGTATGTCAATGTTTAGAAGTCTGATGTGTATGTCAATGTTTAGAAGTCTGATGTGTATACCAATGTTTAGAAGTTTGATGTGTATCTTGATGTTTAGAAGTTTGATGTGTATATCAATGTTTAGAAGTCTGATGTGTATATCAATGTTTAGAAGTCTGATGTGTATATCAATGTTTAGAAGTCTGATGTGTATGTCAATGTTTAGAAGTCTGATGTGCATGTCAATGTTTAGAAGTCTGATGTGTATATCAATGTTTAGAAGTCTGATGTGTATCTTGATGTTTAGAAGTCTGATGTGTATGTCAATGTTTAGAAGTCTGATGTGTATATCAATGTTTAGAAGTCTGATGTGTATATCAATGTTTAGAAGTCTGATGTGTATCTTGATGTTTAGAAGTCTGATGTGTATGTCAATGTTTAGAAGTCTGATGTGTATGTCAGTGTTTAGAAGTCTGATGTGTATATCAATGTTCAGAAGTTTAATGTGTATCTTGATGTTTAGAAGTCTGATGTGTATGTCAATATTAAGTCTGATGTGTATTTTGATGTTTAGAAGTCTGATGTGTATGTCAGTGTTTAGAAGTCTGATGTGTATATCAATGTTCAGAAGTTTAATGTGTATCTTGATGTTTAGAAGTCTATTGTGTATGTTGGTGTTTAGAAGTTTGATGTGTATATCAATGTTTAGGAGTCTGATGTGTATCTTGATGTTTAGAAGTCTGATGTGTATGTCAATATTAAGTCTGATGTGTATTTTGATGTTTAGAAGTCTGATGTGTATGTCAGTGTTTAGAAGTCTGATGTGTATATCAATGTTCAGAAGTTTAATGTGTATCTTGATGTTTAGAAGTCTATTGTGTATGTTGGTGTTTAGAAGTTTGATGTGTATATCAATGTTTAGGAGTCTGATGTGTATCTTGATGTTTAGAAGTCTGATGTGTATATCAATGTTTAGGAGTCTGATGTGTATCTTGATGTTTAGAAGTCTGATGTGTATGTCAATATTAAGTCTGATGTGTATTTTGATGTTTAGAAGTCTGATGTGTTTGTAAATGTTTAGAAGTCTGATGTGTATATCAATGTTTAGAAGTCTGATGTGTATGTCGGTGTTTAGAAGTCTGATGTGTATGTCAATGTTTAGAAGTCTGATGTGTATATCAATGTTTAGAAGTCTGACGTGTATATCAATGTTTAGAAGTCTGATGTGTATATCAATGTTTAGAAGTCTGATGTGTATATCAATGTTTAGAAGTCTGATGTGTATATCAATGTTTCGAAGTCTGATGTGTATATCAATGTTTAGAAGTCTGATGTGTATATCAATGTTTAGAAGTCTGATGTGTATATCAATGTTTAGAAGTCTGATGTGTATATCAATGTTTAGAAGTTTGATGTGTACGTCAGTGTTTAGAAGTCTGATGTGTATGTCTATGTTTAGAAGTCTAATGTGTATGTTGGTGTTTAGAAGTCCGATGTGTATATCAATGTTTAGAAGTCTGATGTGTATATCAATGTTTAGAAGTATGATATGTATTTTGATGTTTAAAAGTCTGATGAGTATGTCAATGTTTAGAAGTCTGATGCGTATGTTGGTGTTTAGAAGTCTGATGTGTATATCAATGTTTAGAAGTCTGATGTGTATATCAATGTTTAGAAGTCTGATGTGTATATCAATATTTAGAAGTATGATATGTATTTTGATGTTTAAAAGTCTGATGAGTATGTCAATGTTTAGTAGTCTGATGTGTATGTTGGTGTTTAGAAGTCTGATGTGTATATGAATGTTTAGAAGTCTGATGTGTATATCAATGTTAAGAAGTCTGATGTGTATATCAATATTTAGAAGTATGATATGTATTTTGATGTTTAAAAGTCTGATGAGTATGTCAATGTTTAGAAGTCTGATGAGTGTGTCAATGTTTAGAAGTCTGATGTGTATATCAATGTTTAGAAGTCTGATGTGTATATCAATATTTAGAAGTCTGATGTGTATATCAATATTTAGAAGTATGATATGTATTTTGATGTTTAAAAGTCTGATGAGTATGTCAATGTTTAGAAGTCTGATGAGTGTGTCAATGTTTAGAAGTCTGATGTGTATATCAATGTTTAGAAGTCTGATGAGCATGTCAATGTTTAGAAGTCTGATGTGTATATCAATGTTTAGAAGTTTGATGTGTATGTCAATGTTTAGAAGTCTGATGTGTATATCAATGTTTAGAAGTCTGATGTGTATGTCGGTGTTTAGAAGTTTGATGTGTATATCAATGTTTAGAAGTCTGATGTGTATATCAATGTTTAGAAGTCTGATGTGTATATCAATGTTTAGAAGTCTGATGTGTATATCAATGTTTAGAAGTCTGATGTGTATGTCGGTGTTTAGAAGTCTGATGTGTATATCAATGTTTAGAAGTCTGACGTGTATGTCAATGTTTAGAAGTCTGATGTGTATATCAATGTTTAGAAGTCTGATGTGTATATCAATGTTTAGAAGTCTGATGTGTATATCAATGTTTAGAAGTCTGATGTGTATACCAATGTTTAGAAGTCTGATGTGTATGTCAATGTTTAGAAGTCTGATGAGCATGTCAATGTTTAGAAGTCTGATGTGTATATCAATGTTTCGAAGTCTGATGTGTATGTCGGTGTTTAGAAGTCTGATGTGTATCTTGATGTTTAGAAGTCTGATCTGTATGTCAATGTTTAGAAGTCTGATGTGTATATCAATGTTTAGAAGTCTGATGTGTATGTCAATGTTTAGAAGTCTGATGTGTATACCAATGTTTAGAAGTTTGATGTGTATCTTGATGTTTAGAAGTCTGATGTGTATGTCAATGTTTAGAAGTCTGATGTGTATATCAATGTTTAGAAGTCTGGTGTGTATATTTATGTTTAGAAGTTTGATGTGTATGTCAATGTTTAGAAGTCTGATGTGTATCTTGATGTTTAGAAGTCTGATGTGTATGTCAATGTTTAGAAGTCTAATGTGTATATCAATGTTTAGAAGTCTGATGTGTATGTCAATGTTTAGAAGTCTGATGTGTATATCAATGTTTAGAAGTCTGATGTGTATATCAATGTTTAGAAGTTTGATGTGTATCTTGATGTTTAGAAGTCTGATGTGTATGTCAATGTTTAGAAGTCTGATGTGTATGTCAATGTTTAGAAGTCTGATGTGTATCTTGATGTTTAGAAGTCTGATGTGTATGTCAATGTTTAGAAGTCTGATGTGTATATCAATGTTTAGAAGTCTGATGTGTATGTCAATGTTTAGAAGTCTGATGTGTATGTCAATGTTTAGAAGTCTGATGTGTATCTTGATGTTTAGAAGTCTGATGTGTATGTCAATGTTTAGAAGTCTGATGTGTATACCAATGTTTAGAAGTTTGATGTGTATCTTGATGTTTAGAAGTCTGATGTGTATGTCAATGTTTAGAAGTCTGATGTGTATGTCAATGTTTAGAAGTCTGATGTGTATCTTGATGTTTAGAAGTCTGATGTGTATGTCAATGTTTAGAAGTCTGATGTGTATATCAATGTTTAGAAGTCTGATGTGTATGTCAATGTTTAGAAGTCTGATGTGTATGTCAATGTTTAGAAGTCTGATGTGTATATCAATGTTTAGAAGTCTGATGTGTATCTTGATGTTTAGAAGTCTGATGTGTATATCAATGTTTAGAAGTCTGATGTGTATGTCAATGTTTAGAAGTCTGATGTGTATATCAATGTTTAGAAGTCTGATGTGTATATCAATGTTTAGAAGTTTGATGTGTATCTTGATGTTTAGAAGTCTGATGTGTATGTCAATGTTTAGAAGTCTGATGTGTATGTCAATGTTTAGAAGTCTGATGTGTATCTTGATGTTTAGAAGTCTGATGTGTATGTCAATGTTTAGAAGTCTGATGTGTATATCAATGTTTAGAAGTCTGATGTGTATGTCAATGTTTAGAAGTCTGATGTGTATGTCAATGTTTAGAAGTCTGATGTGTATCTTGATGTTTAGAAGTCTGATGTGTATGTCAATGTTTAGAAGTCTGATGTGTATACCAATGTTTAGAAGTTTGATGTGTATCTTGATGTTTAGAAGTCTGATGTGTATGTCAATGTTTAGAAGTCTGATGTGTATGTCAATGTTTAGAAGTCTGATGTGTATCTTGATGTTTAGAAGTCTGATGTGTATGTCAATGTTTAGAAGTCTGATGTGTATATCAATGTTTAGAAGTCTGATGTGTATGTCAATGTTTAGAAGTCTGATGTGTATGTCAATGTTTAGAAGTCTGATGTGTATATCAATGTTTAGAAGTCTGATGTGTATCTTGATGTTTAGAAGTCTGATGTGTATATCAATGTTTAGAAGTCTGATGTGTATGTCAATGTTTAGAAGTCTGATGCGTATATCAATGTTTAGAAGTCTGATGTGTCTGTCAATGTTTAGAAGTCTGATGTGTATGTCAATGTTTAGAAGTCTGATGTGTATGTCAATGTTTAGAAGTCTGATGTGTATATCAATGTTTAGAAGTCTGATGTGTATCTTGATGTTTAGAAGTCTGATGTGTATATCAATGTTTAGAAGTCTGATGTGTATATCAATGTTTAGAAGTCTGATGTGTATGTCAATGTTTAGACGTCTGATGTGTATGTTGGTGTTTAGAAGTCTGATGTGTATACCAATGTTTAGAAGTCTGATGTGTATCTTGATGTTTAGAAGTCTGATGTGTATGTCAATGTTTAGAAGTCTGATGTGTATATCAATGTTTAGAAGTCTGATGTGTATATCAATGTTTAGAAGTCTGATTTGTATATCAATGTTTAGAAGTCTGATGTGTATATCAATGTTTAGAAGTCTGATGTGTATATCAATGTTTAGAAGTCTGATGTGTATATCAATGTTTAGAAGTCTGATGTGTATATCAATGTTTAGAAGTCTGATGTGTATATCAATGTTTAGAAGTCTGATGTGTATATTAATGTTTAGAAGTCTGATGTGTATGTCAATGTTTAGAAGTCTGGTGTGTATATTAATGTTTAGAAGTTTGATGTGTATGTCAATGTTTAGAAGTTTGATGTGTATCTTGATGTTTAGAAGTCTGATGTGTATGTCAATGTTTAGAAGTCTGATGTGTATATCAATGTTTTGAAGTCTGATGTGTATATCAATGTTTAGAAGTCTGATGTGTATATCAATGTTTAGAAGTCTGATGTGTATACCAATGTTTAGAAGTTTGATGTGTATGTCAATGTTAAGAAGTCTGATGTGTATCTTGATGTTTAGAAGTCTGATGTGTATGTCAATGTTTAGAAGTCTGATGTGTATATCAATGTTTAGAAGTCTGATGTGTATATCAATGTTTAGAAGTCTGATGTGTATGTCAATGTTTAGAAGTCTGATGTGTATGTCAATGTTTAGAAGTCTGATGTGTATATCAATGTTTAGAAGTCTGATGTGTATATTAATGTTTAGAAGTTTGATGTGTATGTCAATGTTTAGAAGTCTGATGTGTATATTAATGTTTAGAAGTTTGATGTGTATACCAATGTTTAGAAGTTTGATGTGTATGTTGATGTTTAGAAGTCTGATGTGTATGTCAATGTTTAGAAGTCTGGTGTGTATATTAATGTTTAGAAGTTTGATGTGTATGTCAATGTTTAGAAGTCTGATGTGTATCTTGATGTTTAGAAGTCTGATGTGTATGTCAATGTTTAGAAGTCTGATGTGTATATCAATGTTTAGAAGTCTGATGTGTATCTTGATGTTTAGAAGTCTGATGTGTATGTCAATGTTTAGAAGTCTGATGTGTATATCAATGTTTAGAAGTCTGATGTGTATACCAATGTTTAGAAGTTTGATGTGTATGTCAATGTTTAGAAGTCTGATGTGTATATCAATGTTTAGAAGTTTGATGTGTATGTCAATGTTTAGAAGTCTGATGTGTATATCAATGTTTAGAAGTCTGATGTGTATCTTGATGTTTAGAAGTCTGATGTGTATGTCAATGTTTAGAAGTCTGAAGTGTATATCAATGTTTAGAAGTCTGATGTGTATCTTGATGTTTAGAAGTCTGATGTGTATGTCAATGTTTAGAAGTCTGATGTGTATATCAATGTTTAGAAGTCTGATGTGTATCTTGATGTTTAGAAGTCTGATGTGTATGTCAACGTTTAGAAGTCTGATGTGTATATCAATGTTTAGAAGTCTGATGTGTATCTTGATGTTTAGAAGTCTGATGTGTATGTCAATGTTTAGAAGTATGATGTGTATATCAATGTTTAGAAGTTTGATGTGTATGTCAATGTTTAGAAGTCTGATGTGTATATCAATGTTTAGAAGTCTGATGTGTATCTTGATGTTTAGAAGTCTGATGTGTATATCAATGTTTAGAAGTCTGATGTGTATATCAATGTTTAGAAATCTGATGTGTATACCAATGTTTAGAAGTTTGATGTGTATGTCAATGTTAGAAGTTTGATGTGTATGTCGGTGTTTAGAAGTCTGATGTGTATACCAATGTTTAGAAGTTTGATGCGTACCTTGATGTTTAGAAGTTTGATGTGTATATCAATGTTTAGAAGTCTGATGTGTATATCAATGTTTAGAAGTCTGATGTGTATGTCAATGTTTAGAAGTCTGATGTGTATGTCAATGTTTAGAAGTCTGATGTGTATATCAATGTTTAGAAGTCTGATGTGTATACCAATGTTTAGAAGTTTGATGTGTATCTTGATGTTTAGAAGTCTGATGTGTATGTCAATGTTTAGAAGTCTGGTGTGTATATTAATGTTTAGAAGTTTGATGTGTATGTCAATGTTTAGAAGTCTGATGTGTATCTTGATGTTTAGAAGTCTGATGTGTATGTCACTGTTTAGAAGTCTGATGTGTATATCAATGTTTAGAAGTCTGATGTGTATCTTGATGTTTAGAAGTCTGATGTGTATGTCAATGTTTAGAAGTCTGATGTGTATATCAATGTTTAGAAGTCTGATGTGTATATCAATGTTTAGAAGTCTGATGTGCATGTCGGTGTTTAGAAGTCTAATGTGTATTTTGGTGTTTAGAAGTCTGATGTGTATATCATTGTTCAGAAGTCTGATGTGTATGTCGGTGTTTAGAAGTCTAATGTGTATTTTGGTGTTTAGAAGTCTGATGTGTATATCATTGTTCAGAAGTCTGATGTGTATGTCGGTGTTTAGAAGTCTGATGTGTATGTCAGTATTTAGAAGTCTGATGTGTATATCAATGTTCAGAAGTCTGATGTGTATCTTGATGTTTAGAAGTCTGATGTGTATGTCGGTATTTAGAAGTTTGATGTGTATATCAATGTTTAGAAGTCTGATGTGTATGTCAGTGTTTAGAAGTCTGATGTGTATATCAATGTTCAGAAGTTTGATGTGTATCTTGATGTTTAGAAGTCTGATGTGTATGTTGGTGTTTAGAAGTTTGATGTGTATATCAATGTTTAGAAGTCTGATGTGTATGTCAGTGTTTAGAAGTCTGATGTGTATATCAATGTTTAGAAGTCTGATGTGTATATCAATGTTTCGAAGTCTGATGTGTATATCAATGTTTAGAAGTCTGATGTGTATATCAATGTTTAGAAGTCTGATGTGTATGTCGGTGTTTAGAAGTCTGATGTGTATATCAATGTTTAGAAGTCTGATGTGTATATCAATGTTTAGAAGTCTGATGAGCATGTCAATGTTTAGAAGTCTGATGTGTATATCAATGTTTAGAAGTCTGATGTGTATGTCAATGTTTAGAAGTCTGATGTGTATATCAATGTTTAGAAGTCTGATGTGTATATCAATGTTTAGAAGTCTGATGTGTATATCAATGTTTAGAAGTCTGATGTGTATATCAATGTTTAGAAGTCTGATGTGTATGTCAATGTTTAGAAGTCTGATGTGTATATCAATGTTTAGAAGTCTGATGTGTATATCAATGTTTAGAAGTCTGATGTGTATACCAATGTTTAGAAGTTTGATGTGTATGTCAATGTTTAGAAGTCTGATGTGTATCTTGATGTTTAGAAGTCTGATGTGTATGTCAATGTTTAGAAGTCTGGTGTGTATATCAATGTTTAGAAGTTTGATGTGTATATCAATGTTTAGAAGTCTGATGTGTATGTCAGTGTTTAGAAGTCTGATGTGTATATCAATGTTCAGAAGTTTGATGTGTATCTTGATGTTTAGAAGTCTGATGTGTATGTTGGTGTTTAGAAGTTTGATGTGTATATCAGTGTTTAGAAGTCTGATGTGTATATCAATGTTTAGAAGTCTGATGTGTATATCAATGTTTAGAAGTCTGATGTGTATATCAATGTTTAGAAGTCTGATGTGTATATCAATGTTTAGAAGTCTGATATGTATGCCAATATTTAGAAATCTGATGCGTATGTCAATGTTTAGAAGTCTGATGTGTATGTCAATGTTTAGAAGTCTGATGTGTATATCAATGTTTAGAAGTCTAATGTGTATGTCGATGTTTAGAAGTCTGATGTGTATGTCAATGTTTAGAAGTCTGATGTGTATGTCAATGTTTAGAAGTCTGATGTGTATATCAATGTTTAGAAGTCTGATGTGTATATCAATGTTTAGAAGTCTGATGTGTATATCAATATTTAGAAGTATGATATGTATTTTGATGTTTAAAAGTCTGATGAGTATGTCAATGTTTAGAAGTCTGATGAGTGTGTCAATGTTTAGAAGTCTGATGTGTATATCAATGTTTAGAAGTCTGATGTGTATATCAATATTTAGAAGTCTGATGTGTATATCAATATTTAGAAGTATGATATGTATTTTGATGTTTAAAAGTCTGATGAGTATGTCAATGTTTAGAAGTCTGATGAGTGTGTCAATGTTTAGAAGTCTGATGAGTGTGTCAATGTTTAGAAGTCTGATGTGTATATCAATGTTTAGAAGTCTGATGAGCATGTCAATGTTTAGAAGTCTGATGTGTATATCAATGTTTAGAAGTTTGATGTGTATGTCGGTGTTTAGAAGTCTGATGTGTATATCAATGTTTAGAAGTCTGATGTGTATATCAATGTTTAGAAGTCTGATGTGTATATCAATGTTTAGAAGTATGATATGTATTTTGATGTTTAAAAGTCTGATGAGTATGTGAATGTTTAGAAGTCTGATGTGTATGTTGGTGTTTAGAAGTCTGATGTGTATATCAATGTTTAGAAGTCTGATGTGTATGTCAATGTTTAGAAGTCTGATGTGTATATCAATGTTTAGAAGTCTAATGTGTATATCAATGTTTAGAAGTCTGATGTGTATATCAATGTTTAGAAGTCTGATGTGTATATCAATGTTTAGAAGTCTGATGTGTATATCAATGTTTAGAAGTCTGATGTGTATACCAATGTTTAGAAGTTTGATGTGTATGTCAATGTTTAGAAGTCTGATGTGTATCTTGATGTTTAGAAGTCTGATGTGTATATCAATGTTTAGAAGTGTGATGTGTATATCAATGTTTAGAAGTCTGATGTGTATATCAATGTTTAGAAGTCTGATGTGTATCTTGATGTTTAGAAGTCTGATGTGTATGTCAATGTTTAGAAGTCTGATGTGTATATCAATGTTTAGAAGTCTGATGTGTATGTCAATGTTTAGAAGTCTGATGTGTATGTCAATGTTTAGAAGTCTGATGTGTATGTCAATGTTTAGAAGTCTGATGTGTATATCAATGTTTAGAAGTCTGGTGTGTATATTAATGTTTAGAAGTTTGATGTGTATGTCAATGTTTAGAAGTCTGATGTGTATGTCAATGTTTAGAAGTCTGATGTGTATATCAATGTTTAGAAGTCTGATGTGTATCTTGATGTTTAGAAGTCTGATGTGTATGTCAATGTTTAGAAGTCTGATGTGTATATCAATGTTTAGAAGTCTGATTTGTATATCAATGTTTAGAAGTCTGATGTGCATGTCGGTGTTTAGAAGTCTAATGTGTATTTTGGTGTTTAGAAGTCTGATGTGTATTTATCATTGTTCAGAAGTCTGATGTGTATGTCGGTGTTTAGAAGTCTAATGTGTATTTTGGTGTTTAGAAGTCTGATGTGTATATCATTGTTCAGAAGTCTGATGTGTATGTCGGTGTTTAGAAGTCTGATGTGTATGTCGGTATTTAGAAGTCTGATGTGTATATCAATGTTCAGAAGTCTGATGTGTATCTTGATGTTTAGAAGTCTGATGTGTATGTCGGTATTTAGAAGTTTGATGTGTATATCAATGTTTAGAAGTCTGATGTGTATGTCAGTGTTTAGAAGTCTGATGTGTATATCAATGTTCAGAAGTTTGATGTGTATCTTGATGTTTAGAAGTCTGATGTGTATGTTGGTGTTTAGAAGTTTGATGTGTATATCAATGTTTAGAAGTCTGATGTGTATGTCAGTGTTTAGAAGTCTGATGTGTATATCAATGTTCAGAAGTTTAATGTGTATCTTGATGTTTAGAAGTCTGATGTGTATGTCAATATTAAGTCTGATGTGTATTTTGATGTTTAGAAGTCTGATATGTATGTCAGTGTTTAGAAGTCTGATGTGTATATCAATGTTCAGAAGTTTAATGTGTATCTTGATGTTTAGAAGTCTATTGTGTATGTTGGTGTTTAGAAGTTTGATGTGTATATCAATGTTTAGGAGTCTGATGTGTATCTTGATGTTTAGAAGTCTGATGTGTATGTCAATATTAAGTCTGATGTGTATTTTGATGTTTAGAAGTCTGATGTGTATGTCAGTGTTTAGAAGTCTGATGTGTATATCAATGTTCAGAAGTTTAATGTGTATCTTGATGTTTAGAAGTCTATTGTGTATGTTGGTGTTTAGAAGTTTGATGTGTATATCAATGTTTAGGAGTCTGATGTGTATCTTGATGTTTAGAAGTCTGATGTGTATATCAATGTTTAGGAGTCTGATGTGTATCTTGATGTTTAGAAGTCTGATGTGTATGTCAATATTAAGTCTGATGTGTATTTTGATGTTTAGAAGTCTGATGTGTATGTAAATGTTTAGAAGTCTGATGTGTTTGTAAATGTTTAGAAGTCTGATGTGTATATCAATGTTTAGAAGTCTGATGTGTATGTCGGTGTTTAGAAGTCTGATGTGTATATCAATGTTTAGAAGTCTGATGTGTATATCAATGTTTAGAAGTCTGATGTGTATATCAATGTTTAGAAGTCTGATGTGTATATCAATGTTTAGAAGTCTGATGTGTATATCAATGTTTAGAAGTCTGATGTGTATGTCAATGTTTAGAAGTCTGATGTGTGTATCAATGTTTAGAAGTCTGATGTGTATGTCGGTGTTTAGAAGTCTGATGTGTATGTCAATGTTTAGAAGTCTGATGTGTATATCAATGTTTAGAAGTCTGATGTGTATATCAATGTTTAGAAGTCTGATGTGTATATCAATGTTTAGAAGTCTGATGTGTATATCAATGTTTATAAGTCTGATGTGTATATCAATGTTTCGAAGTCTGATGTGTATATCAATGTTTAGAAGTCTGATGTGTATATCAATGTTAAGAAGTCTGATGTGTATATCAATGTTTAGAAGTCTGATGTGTATATCAATGTTTAGAAGTTTGATGTGTATATCAACGTTTAGAAGTTTGATGTGTACGTCAGTGTTAAGAAGTCTGATGTGTATGTCTATGTTTAGAAGTCTGATGTGTATGTTGGTGTTTAGAAGTCTGATGTGTATATCAATGTTTAGAAGTATGATATGTATTTTGATGTTTAAAAGTCTGATGAGTATGTCAATGTTTAGAAGTCTGATGTGTATGTTGGTGTTTAGAAGTCTGATGTGTATATCAATGTTTAGAAGTCTGATGTGTATATCAATGTTTAGAAGTCTGATGTGTATATCAATATTTAGAAGTATGATGTGTATATCAATATTTAGAAGTATGATATGTATTTTGATGTTTAAAAGTCTGATGAGTATGTCAATGTTTAGTAGTCTGATGTGTATGTTGGTGTTTAGAAGTCTGATGTGTATATCAATGTTTAGAAGTCTGATGTGTATATCAATGTTTAGAAGTCTGATGTGTATATCAATATTTAGAAGTATGATATGTATTATGATGTTTAAAAGTCTGATGAGTATGTCAATGTTTAGAAGTCTGATGAGTGTGTCAATGTTTAGAAGTCTGATGTGTATATCAATGTTTAGAAGTCTGATGTGTACATCAATATTTAGAAGTCTGATGTGTATATCAATATTTAGAAGTATGATATGTATTTTGATGTTTAAACGTCTGATGAGTATGTCAATGTTTAGAAGTCTGATGGGTGTGTCAATGTTTAGAAGTCTGATGTGTATATCAATGTTTAGAAGTCTGATGAGCATGTCGATGTTTAGAAGTCTGATGTGTATATCAATGTTTAGAAGTTTGATGTGTATGTCAATGTTTAGAAGTCTGATGTGTATATCAATGTTTAGAAGTCTGATGTGTATGTCGGTGTTTAGAAGTTTGATGTGTATATCAATGTCTAGAAGTCTGATGTGTATATCAATGTTTAGAAGTCTGATGTGTATATCAATGTTTAGAAGTCTGATGTGTATATCAATGTTTAGAAGTCTGATGTGTATGTCGGTGTTTAGAAGTCTGATGTGTATATCAATGTTTAGAAGTCTGACGTGTATGTCAATGTTTAGAAGTCTGATGTGTATATCAATGTTTAGAAGTCTGATGTGTATATCAATGTTTAGAAGTCTGATGTGTATATCAATGTTTAGAAGTCTGATGTGTATATCAATGTTTAGAAGTCTGATGTGTATACCAATGTTTAGAAGTCTGATGTGTATGTCAAAGTTTAGAAGTCTGATGACCATGTCAATGTTTAGAAGTCTGATGTGTATATCAATGTTTCGAAGTCTGATGTGTATATCAATGTTTAGAAGTCTGATGTGTATACCAATGTTTAGAAGTTTGATGTGTATCTTGATGTTTAGAAGTCTGATGTGTATGTCAATGTTTAGAAGTCTGATGTGTATGTCAATATTAAGTCTGATGTGTATTTTGATGTTTAGAAGTCTGATGTGTATGTCAGTGTTTAGAAGTCTGATGTGTATATCAATGTTCAGAAGTTTAATGTGTATCTTGATGTTTAGAAGTCTATTGTGTATGTTGGTGTTTAGAAGTTTGATGTGTATATCAATGTTTAGGAGTCTGATGTGTATCTTGATGTTTAGAAGTCTGATGTGTATGTCAATATTAAGTCTGATGTGTATTTTGATGTTTAGAAGTCTGATGTGTATGTCAATGTTTAGAAGTCTGATGTGTATATCAATGTTCAGAAGTTTAATGTGTATCTTGATGTTTAGAAGTCTATTGTGTATGTTGGTGTTTAGAAGTTTGATGTGTATATCAATGTTTAGGAGTCTGATGTGTATCTTGATGTTTAGAAGTCTGATGTGTATATCAATGTTTAGGAGTCTGATGAGTATCTTGATGTTTAGAAGTCTGATGTGTATGTCAATATTAAGTCTGATGTGTATTTTGATGTTTAGAAGTCTGATGTGTATGTAAATATTTAGAAGTCTGATGTGTTTGTAAATGTTTATAAGTTTGATGTGTATATCAATGTTTAGAAGTCTGATATGTATGTCGGTGTTTAGAAGTCTGATGTGTATATCAATGTTTAGAAGTCTGATGTGTATATCAATGTTTAGAAGTCTGATGTGTATATCAATGTTTAGAAGTCTGATGTGTATATCAATGTTTAGAAGTCTGATGTGTATGTCAATGTTTAGAAGTCTGATGTGTATATCAATGTTTAGAAGTCTGATGTGTATGTCGGTGTTTAGAAGTCTGATGTGTATGTCAATGTTTACAAGTCTGATGTGTATATCAATGTTTAGAAGTCTGATGTGTATATCAATGTTTAGAAGTCTGATGTGTATATCAATGTTTAGAAGTCTGATGTGTATATCAATGTTTAGAAGTCTGATGTGTATATCAATGTTTCGAAGTCTGATGTGTATATCAATGTTTAGAAGTCTGATGTGTATATCAATGTTAAGAAGTCTGATGTGTATATCAATGTTTAGAAGTCTGATGTGTATATCAATGTTTAGAAGTTTGATGTGTATATCAATGTTTAGAAGTTTGATGTGTACGTCAGTGTTTAGAAGTCTGATGTGTATGTCTATGTTTAGAAGTCTGATGTGTATGTTGGTGTTTAGAAGTCTGATGTGTATATCAATGTTTAGAAGTATGATATGTATTTTGATGTTTAAAAGTCTGATGAGTATGTCAATGTTTAGGAGTCTGATGTGTATGTTGGTGTTTAGAAGTCTGATGTGTATATCAATGTTTAGAAGTCTGATGTGTATATCAATGTTTAGAAGTCTGATGTGTATATCAATATTTAGAAGTATGATATGTATTTTGATGTTTAAAAGTCTGATGAGTATGTCAATGTTTAGTAGTCTGATGTGTATGTTGGTGTTTAGAAGTCTGATGTGTATATCAATGTTTAGAAGTCTGATGTGTATATCAATGTTTAGAAGTCTGATGTGTATATCAATATTTAGAAGTATGATATGTATTATGATGTTTAAAAGTCTGATGAGTATGTCAATGTTTAGAAGTCTGATGAGTGTGTCAATGTTTAGAAGTCTGATGTGTATATCAATGTTTAGAAGTCTGATGTGTATATCAATATTTAGAAGTCTGATGTGTATATCAATGTTTAGAAGTTTGATGTGTATGTCAATGTTTAGAAGTCTGATGTGTATATCAATGTTTAGAAGTCTGATGTGTATGTCGGTGTTTAGAAGTTTGATGTGTATATCAATGTTTAGAAGTCTGATGTGTATATCAATGTTTAGAAGTCTGATGTGTATATCAATGTTTAGAAGTCTGATGTGTATATCAATGTTTAGAAGTCTGACGTGTATATCAATGTTTAGAAGTCTGATGTGTATATCAATGTTTAGAAGTCTGATGTGTATCTTGATGTTTAGAAGTCTGATGTGTATATCAATGTTTAGAAGTCTGATGTGTATATCAATGTTTAGAAATCTGATGTGTATACCAATGTTTAGAAGTTTGATGTGTATGTCAATGTTAGAAGTTTGATGTGTATGTCGGTGTTTAGAAGTCTGATGTGTATACCAATGTTTAGAAGTTTGATGCGTACCTTGATGTTTAGAAGTTTGATGTGTATATCAATGTTTAGAAGTCTGATGTGTATATCAATGTTTAGAAGTCTGATGTGTATGTCAATGTTTAGAAGTCTGATGTGTATGTCAATGTTTAGAAGTCTGATGTGTATATCAATGTTTAGAAGTCTGATGTGTATACCAATGTTTAGAAGTTTGATGTGTATCTTGATGTTTAGAAGTCTGATGTGTATGTCAATGTTTAGAAGTCTGGTGTGTATATTAATGTTTAGAAGTTTGATGTGTATGTCAATGTTTAGAAGTCTGATGTGTATCTTGATGTTTAGAAGTCTGATGTGTATGTCACTGTTTAGAAGTCTGATGTGTATATCAATGTTTAGAAGTCTGATGTGTATCTTGATGTTTAGAAGTCTGATGTGTATGTCAATGTTTAGAAGTCTGATGTGTATATCAATGTTTAGAAGTCTGATGTGTATATCAATGTTTAGAAGTCTGATGTGCATGTCGGTGTTTAGAAGTCTAATGTGTATTTTGGTGTTTAGAAGTCTGATGTGTATATCATTGTTCAGAAGTCTGATGTGTATGTCGGTGTTTAGAAGTCTAATGTGTATTTTGGTGTTTAGAAGTCTGATGTGTATATCATTGTTCAGAAGTCTGATGTGTATGTCGGTGTTTAGAAGTCTGATGTGTATGTCAGTATTTAGAAGTCTGATGTGTATATCAATGTTCAGAAGTCTGATGTGTATCTTGATGTTTAGAAGTCTGATGTGTATGTCGGTATTTAGAAGTTTGATGTGTATATCAATGTTTAGAAGTCTGATGTGTATGTCAGTGTTTAGAAGTCTGATGTGTATATCAATGTTCAGAAGTTTGATGTGTATCTTGATGTTTAGAAGTCTGATGTGTATGTTGGTGTTTAGAAGTTTGATGTGTATATCAATGTTTAGAAGTCTGATGTGTATGTCAGTGTTTAGAAGTCTGATGTGTATATCAATGTTTAGAAGTCTGATGTGTATATCAATGTTTCGAAGTCTGATGTGTATATCAATGTTTAGAAGTCTGATGTGTATATCAATGTTTAGAAGTCTGATGTGTATGTCGGTGTTTAGAAGTCTGATGTGTATATCAATGTTTAGAAGTCTGATGTGTATATCAATGTTTAGAAGTCTGATGAGCATGTCAATGTTTAGAAGTCTGATGTGTATATCAATGTTTAGAAGTCTGATGTGTATGTCAATGTTTAGAAGTCTGATGTGTATATCAATGTTTAGAAGTCTGATGTGTATATCAATGTTTAGAAGTCTGATGTGTATATCAATGTTTAGAAGTCTGATGTGTATATCAATGTTTAGAAGTCTGATGTGTATGTCAATGTTTAGAAGTCTGATGTGTATATCAATGTTTAGAAGTCTGATGTGTATATCAATGTTTAGAAGTCTGATGTGTATACCAATGTTTAGAAGTTTGATGTGTATGTCAATGTTTAGAAGTCTGATGTGTATCTTGATGTTTAGAAGTCTGATGTGTATGTCAATGTTTAGAAGTCTGGTGTGTATATCAATGTTTAGAAGTTTGATGTGTATATCAATGTTTAGAAGTCTGATGTGTATGTCAGTGTTTAGAAGTCTGATGTGTATATCAATGTTCAGAAGTTTGATGTGTATCTTGATGTTTAGAAGTCTGATGTGTATGTTGGTGTTTAGAAGTTTGATGTGTATATCAGTGTTTAGAAGTCTGATGTGTATATCAATGTTTAGAAGTCTGATGTGTATATCAATGTTTAGAAGTCTGATGTGTATATCAATGTTTAGAAGTCTGATGTGTATATCAATGTTTAGAAGTCTGATATGTATGCCAATATTTAGAAATCTGATGCGTATGTCAATGTTTAGAAGTCTGATGTGTATGTCAATGTTTAGAAGTCTGATGTGTATATCAATGTTTAGAAGTCTAATGTGTATGTCGATGTTTAGAAGTCTGATGTGTATGTCAATGTTTAGAAGTCTGATGTGTATGTCAATGTTTAGAAGTCTGATGTGTATATCAATGTTTAGAAGTCTGATGTGTATATCAATGTTTAGAAGTCTGATGTGTATATCAATATTTAGAAGTATGATATGTATTTTGATGTTTAAAAGTCTGATGAGTATGTCAATGTTTAGAAGTCTGATGAGTGTGTCAATGTTTAGAAGTCTGATGTGTATATCAATGTTTAGAAGTCTGATGTGTATATCAATATTTAGAAGTCTGATGTGTATATCAATATTTAGAAGTATGATATGTATTTTGATGTTTAAAAGTCTGATGAGTATGTCAATGTTTAGAAGTCTGATGAGTGTGTCAATGTTTAGAAGTCTGATGAGTGTGTCAATGTTTAGAAGTCTGATGTGTATATCAATGTTTAGAAGTCTGATGAGCATGTCAATGTTTAGAAGTCTGATGTGTATATCAATGTTTAGAAGTTTGATGTGTATGTCGGTGTTTAGAAGTCTGATGTGTATATCAATGTTTAGAAGTCTGATGTGTATATCAATGTTTAGAAGTATGATATGTATTTTGATGTTTA
Organism: Pictodentalium vernedei; assembly: GCA_031216915.1. Taxonomy (NCBI): domain Eukaryota; kingdom Metazoa; phylum Mollusca; class Scaphopoda; order Dentaliida; family Dentaliidae; genus Pictodentalium; species Pictodentalium vernedei. The sequence goes on from CM062289.1 coordinate 129,776,612, forward strand.
AAAGTCTGATGAGTATGTGAATGTTTAGAAGTCTGATGTGTATGTTGGTGTTTAGAAGTCTGATGTGTATATCAATGTTTAGAAGTCTGATGTGTATGTCAATGTTTAGAAGTCTGATGTGTATATCAATGTTTAGAAGTCTAATGTGTATATCAATGTTTAGAAGTCTGATGTGTATATCAATGTTTAGAAGTCTGATGTGTATATCAATGTTTAGAAGTCTGATGTGTATATCAATGTTTAGAAGTCTGATGTGTATATCAATGTTTAGAAGTCTGATGTGTATACCAATGTTTAGAAGTTTGATGTGTATGTCAATGTTTAGAAGTCTGATGTGTATCTTGATGTTTAGAAGTCTGATGTGTATATCAATGTTTAGAAGTGTGATGTGTATATCAATGTTTAGAAGTCTGATGTGTATATCAATGTTTAGAAGTCTGATGTGTATCTTGATGTTTAGAAGTCTGATGTGTATGTCAATGTTTAGAAGTCTGATGTGTATATCAATGTTTAGAAGTCTGATGTGTATGTCAATGTTTAGAAGTCTGATGTGTATGTCAATGTTTAGAAGTCTGATGTGTATGTCAATGTTTAGAAGTCTGATGTGTATATCAATGTTTAGAAGTCTGGTGTGTATATTAATGTTTAGAAGTTTGATGTGTATGTCAATGTTTAGAAGTCTGATGTGTATGTCAATGTTTAGAAGTCTGATGTGTATATCAATGTTTAGAAGTCTGATGTGTATCTTGATGTTTAGAAGTCTGATGTGTATGTCAATGTTTAGAAGTCTGATGTGTATATCAATGTTTAGAAGTCTGATTTGTATATCAATGTTTAGAAGTCTGATGTGCATGTCGGTGTTTAGAAGTCTAATGTGTATTTTGGTGTTTAGAAGTCTGATGTGTATTTATCATTGTTCAGAAGTCTGATGTGTATGTCGGTGTTTAGAAGTCTAATGTGTATTTTGGTGTTTAGAAGTCTGATGTGTATATTATTGTTCAGAAGTCTGATGTGTATGTCGGTGTTTAGAAGTCTGATGTGTATGTCGGTATTTAGAAGTCTGATGTGTATATCAATGTTCAGAAGTCTGATGTGTATCTTGATGTTTAGAAGTCTGATGTGTATGTCGGTATTTAGAAGTTTGATGTGTATATCAATGTTTAGAAGTCTGATGTGTATGTCAGTGTTTAGAAGTCTGATGTGTATATCAATGTTCAGAAGTTTGATGTGTATCTTGATGTTTAGAAGTCTGATGTGTATGTTGGTGTTTAGAAGTTTGATGTGTATATCAATGTTTAGAAGTCTGATGTGTATGTCAGTGTTTAGAAGTCTGATGTGTATATCAATGTTCAGAAGTTTAATGTGTATCTTGATGTTTAGAAGTCTGATGTGTATGTCAATATTAAGTCTGATGTGTATTTTGATGTTTAGAAGTCTGATATGTATGTCAGTGTTTAGAAGTCTGATGTGTATATCAATGTTCAGAAGTTTAATGTGTATCTTGATGTTTAGAAGTCTATTGTGTATGTTGGTGTTTAGAAGTTTGATGTGTATATCAATGTTTAGGAGTCTGATGTGTATCTTGATGTTTAGAAGTCTGATGTGTATGTCAATATTAAGTCTGATGTGTATTTTGATGTTTAGAAGTCTGATGTGTATGTCAGTGTTTAGAAGTCTGATGTGTATATCAATGTTCAGAAGTTTAATGTGTATCTTGATGTTTAGAAGTCTATTGTGTATGTTGGTGTTTAGAAGTTTGATGTGTATATCAATGTTTAGGAGTCTGATGTGTATCTTGATGTTTAGAAGTCTGATGTGTATATCAATGTTTAGGAGTCTGATGTGTATCTTGATGTTTAGAAGTCTGATGTGTATGTCAATATTAAGTCTGATGTGTATTTTGATGTTTAGAAGTCTGATGTGTATGTAAATGTTTAGAAGTCTGATGTGTTTGTAAATGTTTAGAAGTCTGATGTGTATATCAATGTTTAGAAGTCTGATGTGTATGTCGGTGTTTAGAAGTCTGATGTGTATATCAATGTTTAGAAGTCTGATGTGTATATCAATGTTTAGAAGTCTGATGTGTATATCAATGTTTAGAAGTCTGATGTGTATATCAATGTTTAGAAGTCTGATGTGTATATCAATGTTTAGAAGTCTGATGTGTATGTCAATGTTTAGAAGTCTGATGTGTATATCAATGTTTAGAAGTCTGATGTGTATGTCGGTGTTTAGAAGTCTGATGTGTATGTCAATGTTTAGAAGTCTGATGTGTATATCAATGTTTAGAAGTCTGATGTGTATATCAATGTTTAGAAGTCTGATGTGTATATCAATGTTTAGAAGTCTGATGTGTATATCAATGTTTATAAGTCTGATGTGTATATCAATGTTTCGAAGTCTGATGTGTATATCAATGTTTAGAAGTCTGATGTGTATATCAATGTTAAGAAGTCTGATGTGTATATCAATGTTTAGAAGTCTGATGTGTATATCAATGTTTAGAAGTTTGATGTGTATATCAACGTTTAGAAGTTTGATGTGTACGTCAGTGTTAAGAAGTCTGATGTGTATGTCTATGTTTAGAAGTCTGATGTGTATGTTGGTGTTTAGAAGTCTGATGTGTATATCAATGTTTAGAAGTATGATATGTATTTTGATGTTTAAAAGTCTGATGAGTATGTCAATGTTTAGAAGTCTGATGTGTATGTTGGTGTTTAGAAGTCTGATGTGTATATCAATGTTTAGAAGTCTGATGTGTATATCAATGTTTAGAAGTCTGATGTGTATATCAATATTTAGAAGTATGATGTGTATATCAATATTTAGAAGTATGATATGTATTTTGATGTTTAAAAGTCTGATGAGTATGTCAATGTTTAGTAGTCTGATGTGTATGTTGGTGTTTAGAAGTCTGATGTGTATATCAATGTTTAGAAGTCTGATGTGTATATCAATGTTTAGAAGTCTGATGTGTATATCAATATTTAGAAGTATGATATGTATTATGATGTTTAAAAGTCTGATGAGTATGTCAATGTTTAGAAGTCTGATGAGTGTGTCAATGTTTAGAAGTCTGATGTGTATATCAATGTTTAGAAGTCTGATGTGTACATCAATATTTAGAAGTCTGATGTGTATATCAATATTTAGAAGTATGATATGTATTTTGATGTTTAAACGTCTGATGAGTATGTCAATGTTTAGAAGTCTGATGGGTGTGTCAATGTTTAGAAGTCTGATGTGTATATCAATGTTTAGAAGTCTGATGAGCATGTCGATGTTTAGAAGTCTGATGTGTATATCAATGTTTAGAAGTTTGATGTGTATGTCAATGTTTAGAAGTCTGATGTGTATATCAATGTTTAGAAGTCTGATGTGTATGTCGGTGTTTAGAAGTTTGATGTGTATATCAATGTCTAGAAGTCTGATGTGTATATCAATGTTTAGAAGTCTGATGTGTATATCAATGTTTAGAAGTCTGATGTGTATATCAATGTTTAGAAGTCTGATGTGTATGTCGGTGTTTAGAAGTCTGATGTGTATATCAATGTTTAGAAGTCTGACGTGTATGTCAATGTTTAGAAGTCTGATGTGTATATCAATGTTTAGAAGTCTGATGTGTATATCAATGTTTAGAAGTCTGATGTGTATATCAATGTTTAGAAGTCTGATGTGTATATCAATGTTTAGAAGTCTGATGTGTATACCAATGTTTAGAAGTCTGATGTGTATGTCAAAGTTTAGAAGTCTGATGACCATGTCAATGTTTAGAAGTCTGATGTGTATATCAATGTTTCGAAGTCTGATGTGTATATCAATGTTTAGAAGTCTGATGTGTATACCAATGTTTAGAAGTTTGATGTGTATCTTGATGTTTAGAAGTCTGATGTGTATGTCAATGTTTAGAAGTCTGATGTGTATGTCAATATTAAGTCTGATGTGTATTTTGATGTTTAGAAGTCTGATGTGTATGTCAGTGTTTAGAAGTCTGATGTGTATATCAATGTTCAGAAGTTTAATGTGTATCTTGATGTTTAGAAGTCTATTGTGTATGTTGGTGTTTAGAAGTTTGATGTGTATATCAATGTTTAGGAGTCTGATGTGTATCTTGATGTTTAGAAGTCTGATGTGTATGTCAATATTAAGTCTGATGTGTATTTTGATGTTTAGAAGTCTGATGTGTATGTCAATGTTTAGAAGTCTGATGTGTATATCAATGTTCAGAAGTTTAATGTGTATCTTGATGTTTAGAAGTCTATTGTGTATGTTGGTGTTTAGAAGTTTGATGTGTATATCAATGTTTAGGAGTCTGATGTGTATCTTGATGTTTAGAAGTCTGATGTGTATATCAATGTTTAGGAGTCTGATGAGTATCTTGATGTTTAGAAGTCTGATGTGTATGTCAATATTAAGTCTGATGTGTATTTTGATGTTTAGAAGTCTGATGTGTATGTAAATATTTAGAAGTCTGATGTGTTTGTAAATGTTTATAAGTTTGATGTGTATATCAATGTTTAGAAGTCTGATATGTATGTCGGTGTTTAGAAGTCTGATGTGTATATCAATGTTTAGAAGTCTGATGTGTATATCAATGTTTAGAAGTCTGATGTGTATATCAATGTTTAGAAGTCTGATGTGTATATCAATGTTTAGAAGTCTGATGTGTATGTCAATGTTTAGAAGTCTGATGTGTATATCAATGTTTAGAAGTCTGATGTGTATGTCGGTGTTTAGAAGTCTGATGTGTATGTCAATGTTTACAAGTCTGATGTGTATATCAATGTTTAGAAGTCTGATGTGTATATCAATGTTTAGAAGTCTGATGTGTATATCAATGTTTAGAAGTCTGATGTGTATATCAATGTTTAGAAGTCTGATGTGTATATCAATGTTTCGAAGTCTGATGTGTATATCAATGTTTAGAAGTCTGATGTGTATATCAATGTTAAGAAGTCTGATGTGTATATCAATGTTTAGAAGTCTGATGTGTATATCAATGTTTAGAAGTTTGATGTGTATATCAATGTTTAGAAGTTTGATGTGTACGTCAGTGTTTAGAAGTCTGATGTGTATGTCTATGTTTAGAAGTCTGATGTGTATGTTGGTGTTTAGAAGTCTGATGTGTATATCAATGTTTAGAAGTATGATATGTATTTTGATGTTTAAAAGTCTGATGAGTATGTCAATGTTTAGGAGTCTGATGTGTATGTTGGTGTTTAGAAGTCTGATGTGTATATCAATGTTTAGAAGTCTGATGTGTATATCAATGTTTAGAAGTCTGATGTGTATATCAATATTTAGAAGTATGATATGTATTTTGATGTTTAAAAGTCTGATGAGTATGTCAATGTTTAGTAGTCTGATGTGTATGTTGGTGTTTAGAAGTCTGATGTGTATATCAATGTTTAGAAGTCTGATGTGTATATCAATGTTTAGAAGTCTGATGTGTATATCAATATTTAGAAGTATGATATGTATTATGATGTTTAAAAGTCTGATGAGTATGTCAATGTTTAGAAGTCTGATGAGTGTGTCAATGTTTAGAAGTCTGATGTGTATATCAATGTTTAGAAGTCTGATGTGTATATCAATATTTAGAAGTCTGATGTGTATATCAATGTTTAGAAGTTTGATGTGTATGTCAATGTTTAGAAGTCTGATGTGTATATCAATGTTTAGAAGTCTGATGTGTATGTCGGTGTTTAGAAGTTTGATGTGTATATCAATGTTTAGAAGTCTGATGTGTATATCAATGTTTAGAAGTCTGATGTGTATATCAATGTTTAGAAGTCTGATGTGTATATCAATGTTTAGAAGTCTGACGTGTATATCAATGTTTAGAAGTCTGACGTGTATGTCAATGTTTAGAAGTCTGATGTGTATATCAATGTTTAGAAGTCTGATGTGTATATCAATGTTTAGAAGTCTGATGTGTATATCAATGTTTAGAAGTCTGATGTGTATACCAATGTTTAGAAGTCTGATGTGTATGTCAATGTTTAGAAGTCTGATGAGCATGTCAATGTTTAGAAGTCTGATGTGTATATCAATGTTTCGAAGTCTGATGTGTATATCAATGTTTAGAAGTCTGATGTGTATACCAATGTTTAGAAGTTTGATGTGTATCTTGATGTTTAGAAGTCTGATGTGTATGTCAATGTTTAGAAGTCTGATGTGTATATCAATGTTTAGAAGTCTGGTGTGTATATTAATGTTTAGAAGTTTGATGTGTATGTCAATGTTTAGAAGTCTGATGTGTATCTTGATGTTTAGAAGTCTGATGTGTATGTCAATGTTTAGAAGTCTGATGTGTATATCAATGTTTAGAAGTCTGATGTGTATACCAATGTTTAGAAGTTTGATGTGTATCTTGATGTTTAGAAGTCTGATGTGTATGTCAATGTTTAGAAGTCTGATGTGTATATCAATGTTTAGAAGTCTGGTGTGTATATTAATGTTTAGAAGTTTGATGTGTATGTCAATGTTTAGGAGTCTGATGTGCATGTCAATGTTTAGAAGTCTGATGTGTATATCAATGTTTAGAAGTCTGATGTGTATACCAATGTTTAGAAGTTTGATGTGTATCTTGATGTTTAGAAGTCTGATGTGTATGTCAATATTTAGAAGTCTGATGTGTATATCAATGTTTAGAAGTCTGGTGTGTATATTAATGTTTAGAAGTTTGATGTGTATGTCAATGTTTAGGAGTCTGATGTGTATGTCAATGTTTAGAAGTCTGATGTGTATGTCAATGTTTAGAAGTCTGATGTGTATGTCAATGTTTAGAAGTCTGATGTGTATATCAATGTTTAGAAGTCTGATGTGTATCTGGATGTTTAGAAGTCTCACGTGTATGTCAATGTTTAGAAGTCTGATGTGTATATCAATGTTTAGAAGTCTGATGTGTATATCAATGTTTAGAAGTCTGATGTGCATGTCGGTGTTTAGAAGTCTAATGTGTATTTTGGTGTTTAGAAGTCTGATGTGTATATCATTGTTCAGAAGTCTGATGTGTATGTCGGTGTTTAGAAGTCTGACGTGTATGTCGGTATTTAGAAGTCTGATGTGTATATCAATGTTCAGAAGTCTGATGTGTATATCAATATTTAGAAGTATGATATGTATTTTGATGTTTAAAAGTCTGATGAGTATGTCAATGTTTAGTAGTCTGATGTGTATGTTGGTGTTCAGAAGTCTGATGTGTATATCAATGTTTAGAAGTCTGATGTGTATATCAATGTTTAGAAGTATGATATGTATTTTGATGTTTAAAAGTCTGATGAGTATGTCAATGTTTAGAAGTCTGATGTGTATGTTGGTGTTTAGAAGTCTGATGTGTATATCAATGTTTAGAAGTCTGATGTGTATATCAATGTTTAGAAGTCTGATATGTATGCCAATATTTAGAAGTCTGATGCGTATGTCAATGTTTAGAAGTCTGATGTGTATGTCAATGTTTAGAAGTCTGATGTGTATATCAATGTTTAGAAGTCTAATGTGTATGTCGATGTTTAGAAGTCTGATGTGTATGTCAATGTTTAGAAGTCTGATGTGTATATCAATGTTTAGAAGTCTGATGTGTATATCAATGTTTAGAAGTCTGATGTGTATATCAATATTTAGAAGTATGATATGTATTTTGATGTTTAAAAGTCTGATGAGTATGTCAATGTTTAGAAGTCTGATGAGTGTGTCAATGTTTAGAAGTCTGATGTGTATATCAATGTTTAGAAGTCTGATGTGTATATCAATATTTAGAAGTCTGATGTGTATATCAATATTTAGAAGTATGATATGTATTTTGATGTTTAAAAGTCTGATGAGTATGTCAATGTTTAGAAGTCTGATGAGTGTGTCAATGTTTAGAAGTCTGATGAGTGTGTCAATGTTTAGAAGTCTGATGTGTATATCAATGTTCAGAAGTCTGATGAGCATGTCAATGTTTAGAAGTCTGATGTGTATATCAATGTTTAGAAGTTTGATGTGTATGTCGGTGTTTAGAAGTCTGATGTGTATATCAATGTTTAGAAGTCTGATGTGTATATCAATGTTTAGAAGCATGATATGTATTTTGATGTTTAAAAGTCTGATGAGTATGTCAATGTTTAGAAGTCTGATGTGTATGTTGGTGTTTAGAAGTCTGATGTGTATATCAATGTTTAGAAGTCTGATGTGTATGTCAATGTTTAGAAGTCTGATGTGTATATCAATGTTTAGAAGTCTGATGTGTATATCAATGTTTAGAAGTCTGATGTGTATATCAATGTTTAGAAGTCTGATGTGTATATCAATGTTTAGAAGTCTGATGTGTATATCAATATTTAGAAGTCTGATGTGTATATCAATGTTTAGAAGTCTGATGTGTATAGCAATGTTTAGAAGTTTGATGTGTATGTCAATGTTTAGAAGTCTGATGTGTATCTTGATGTTTAGAAGTCTGATGTGTATATCAATGTTTAGAAGTCTGATGTGTATATCAATGTTTAGAAGTCTGATGTGTATGTCAATGTTTAGAAGTTTGATGTGTATGTCAATGTTTAGAAGTCTGATGTGTATATCAATGTTTAGAAGTCTGATGTGTATGTCAATGTTTAGAAGTCTGATGTGTATATCAATGTTTAGAAGTTTGATGTGTATGTCAATGTTTAGAAGTCTGATGTGTATGTCAATGTTTAGAAGTCTGATGTGTATGTCAATGTTTAGAAGTCTGATGTGTATATCAATGTTTAGAAGTCTGGTGTGTATATTAATGTTTAGAAGTTTGATGTGTATGTCAATGTGTAGAAGTCTGATGTGTATGTCAATGTTTAGAAGTCTGATGTGTATGTCAATGTTTAGAAGTCTGATGTGTATATCAATGTTTAGAAGTCTGGTGTGTATATTAATGTTTAGAAGTTTGATGTGTATGTCGGTGTTTAGAAGTCTGATGTGTATATCAATGTTTAGAAGTCTGATGTGTATATCAATGTTTAGAAGTCTGATGTGTATGTCAATGTTTAGAAGTCTGATGTGTATATCAATGTTTAGAAGTCTGGTGTGTATACCAATGTTTAGAAGTCTGATGTGTATGTCGGTGTTTAGAAGTCTGATGTGTATATCAATGTTTAGAAGTCTGATGTGTATATCAATGTTTAGAAGTCTGATGTGTATATCAATGTTTAGAAGTCTGATGTGTATACCAATGTTTAGAAGTCTGATGTGTATGTCAATGTTTAGAAGTCTGATGTGTATGTCAATGTTTAGAAGTCTGATGTGTATACCAATGTTTAGAAGTTTGATGTGTATCTTGATGTTTAGAAGTTTGATGTGTATATCAATGTTTAGAAGTCTGATGTGTATATCAATGTTTAGAAGTCTGATGTGTATATCAATGTTTAGAAGTCTGATGTGTATGTCAATGTTTAGAAGTCTGATGTGCATGTCAATGTTTAGAAGTCTGATGTGTATATCAATGTTTAGAAGTCTGATGTGTATCTTGATGTTTAGAAGTCTGATGTGTATGTCAATGTTTAGAAGTCTGATGTGTATATCAATGTTTAGAAGTCTGATGTGTATATCAATGTTTAGAAGTCTGATGTGTATCTTGATGTTTAGAAGTCTGATGTGTATGTCAATGTTTAGAAGTCTGATGTGTATGTCAGTGTTTAGAAGTCTGATGTGTATATCAATGTTCAGAAGTTTAATGTGTATCTTGATGTTTAGAAGTCTGATGTGTATGTCAATATTAAGTCTGATGTGTATTTTGATGTTTAGAAGTCTGATGTGTATGTCAGTGTTTAGAAGTCTGATGTGTATATCAATGTTCAGAAGTTTAATGTGTATCTTGATGTTTAGAAGTCTATTGTGTATGTTGGTGTTTAGAAGTTTGATGTGTATATCAATGTTTAGGAGTCTGATGTGTATCTTGATGTTTAGAAGTCTGATGTGTATGTCAATATTAAGTCTGATGTGTATTTTGATGTTTAGAAGTCTGATGCGTATGTCAGTGTTTAGAAGTCTGATGTGTATATCAATGTTCAGAAGTTTAATGTGTATCTTGATGTTTAGAAGTCTATTGTGTATGTTGGTGTTTAGAAGTTTGATGTGTATATCAATGTTTAGGAGTCTGATGTGTATCTTGATGTTTAGAAGTCTGATGTGTATATCAATGTTTAGGAGTCTGATGTGTATCTTGATGTTTAGAAGTCTGATGTGTATGTCAATATTAAGTCTGATGTGTATTTTGATGTTTAGAAGTCTGATGTGTTTGTAAATGTTTAGAAGTCTGATGTGTATATCAATGTTTAGAAGTCTGATGTGTATGTCGGTGTTTAGAAGTCTGATGTGTATGTCAATGTTTAGAAGTCTGATGTGTATATCAATGTTTAGAAGTCTGACGTGTATATCAATGTTTAGAAGTCTGATGTGTATATCAATGTTTAGAAGTCTGATGTGTATATCAATGTTTAGAAGTCTGATGTGTATATCAATGTTTAGAAGTCTGATGTGTATATCAATGTTTAGAAGTCTGATGTGTATATCAATGTTTCGAAGTCTGATGTGTATATCAATGTTTAGAAGTCTGATGTGTATATCAATGTTAAGAAGTCTGATGTGTATATCAATGTTTAGAAGTCTGATGTGTATATCAATGTTTAGAAGTTTGATGTGTATATCAATGTTTAGAAGTTTGATGTGTACGTCAGTGTTTAGAAGTCTGATGTGTATGTCTATGTTTAGAAGTCTGATGTGTATGTTGGTGTTTAGAAGTCTGATGTGTATATCAATGTTTAGAAGTATGATATGTATTTTGATGTTTAAAAGTCTGATGAGTATGTCAATGTTTAGGAGTCTGATGTGTATGTTGGTGTTTAGAAGTCTGATGTGTATATCAATGTTTAGAAGTCTGATGTGTATATCAATGTTTAGAAGTCTGATGTGTATATCAATATTTAGAAGTATGATATGTATTTTGATGTTTAAAAGTCTGATGAGTATGTCAATGTTTAGTAGTCTGATGTGTATGTTGGTGTTTAGAAGTCTGATGTGTATATCAATGTTTAGAAGTCTGATGTGTATATCAATGTTTAGAAGTCTGATGTGTATATCAATATTTAGAAGTATGATATGTATTATGATGTTTAAAAGTCTGATGAGTATGTCAATGTTTAGAAGTCTGATGAGTGTGTCAATGTTTAGAAGTCTGATGTGTATATCAATGTTTAGAAGTCTGATGTGTATATCAATATTTAGAAGTCTGATGTGTATATCAATGTTTAGAAGTTTGATGTGTATGTCAATGTTTAGAAGTCTGATGTGTATATCAATGTTTAGAAGTCTGATGTGTATGTCGGTGTTTAGAAGTTTGATGTGTATATCAATGTTTAGAAGTCTGATGTGTATATCAATGTTTAGAAGTCTGATGTGTATATCAATGTTTAGAAGTCTGATGTGTATATCAATGTTTAGAAGTCTGACGTGTATATCAATGTTTAGAAGTCTGACGTGTATGTCAATGTTTAGAAGTCTGATGTGTATATCAATGTTTAGAAGTCTGATGTGTATATCAATGTTTAGAAGTCTGATGTGTATATCAATGTTTAGAAGTCTGATGTGTATACCAATGTTTAGAAGTCTGATGTGTATGTCAATGTTTAGAAGTCTGATGAGCATGTCAATGTTTAGAAGTCTGATGTGTATATCAATGTTTCGAAGTCTGATGTGTATATCAATGTTTAGAAGTCTGATGTGTATACCAATGTTTAGAAGTTTGATGTGTATCTTGATGTTTAGAAGTCTGATGTGTATGTCAATGTTTAGAAGTCTGATGTGTATATCAATGTTTAGAAGTCTGGTGTGTATATTAATGTTTAGAAGTTTGATGTGTATGTCAATGTTTAGAAGTCTGATGTGTATCTTGATGTTTAGAAGTCTGATGTGTATGTCAATGTTTAGAAGTCTGATGTGTATATCAATGTTTAGAAGTCTGATGTGTATACCAATGTTTAGAAGTTTGATGTGTATCTTGATGTTTAGAAGTCTGATGTGTATGTCAATGTTTAGAAGTCTGATGTGTATATCAATGTTTAGAAGTCTGGTGTGTATATTAATGTTTAGAAGTTTGATGTGTATGTCAATGTTTAGGAGTCTGATGTGCATGTCAATGTTTAGAAGTCTGATGTGTATATCAATGTTTAGAAGTCTGATGTGTATACCAATGTTTAGAAGTTTGATGTGTATCTTGATGTTTAGAAGTCTGATGTGTATGTCAATATTTAGAAGTCTGATGTGTATATCAATGTTTAGAAGTCTGGTGTGTATATTAATGTTTAGAAGTTTGATGTGTATGTCAATGTTTAGGAGTCTGATGTGTATGTCAATGTTTAGAAGTCTGATGTGTATGTCAATGTTTAGAAGTCTGATGTGTATGTCAATGTTTAGAAGTCTGATGTGTATATCAATGTTTAGAAGTCTGATGTGTATCTGGATGTTTAGAAGTCTCACGTGTATGTCAATGTTTAGAAGTCTGATGTGTATATCAATGTTTAGAAGTCTGATGTGTATATCAATGTTTAGAAGTCTGATGTGCATGTCGGTGTTTAGAAGTCTAATGTGTATTTTGGTGTTTAGAAGTCTGATGTGTATATCATTGTTCAGAAGTCTGATGTGTATGTCGGTGTTTAGAAGTCTGACGTGTATGTCGGTATTTAGAAGTCTGATGTGTATATCAATGTTCAGAAGTCTGATGTGTATATCAATATTTAGAAGTATGATATGTATTTTGATGTTTAAAAGTCTGATGAGTATGTCAATGTTTAGTAGTCTGATGTGTATGTTGGTGTTCAGAAGTCTGATGTGTATATCAATGTTTAGAAGTCTGATGTGTATATCAATGTTTAGAAGTATGATATGTATTTTGATGTTTAAAAGTCTGATGAGTATGTCAATGTTTAGAAGTCTGATGTGTATGTTGGTGTTTAGAAGTCTGATGTGTATATCAATGTTTAGAAGTCTGATGTGTATATCAATGTTTAGAAGTCTGATATGTATGCCAATATTTAGAAGTCTGATGCGTATGTCAATGTTTAGAAGTCTGATGTGTATGTCAATGTTTAGAAGTCTGATGTGTATATCAATGTTTAGAAGTCTAATGTGTATGTCGATGTTTAGAAGTCTGATGTGTATGTCAATGTTTAGAAGTCTGATGTGTATATCAATGTTTAGAAGTCTGATGTGTATATCAATGTTTAGAAGTCTGATGTGTATATCAATATTTAGAAGTATGATATGTATTTTGATGTTTAAAAGTCTGATGAGTATGTCAATGTTTAGAAGTCTGATGAGTGTGTCAATGTTTAGAAGTCTGATGTGTATATCAATGTTTAGAAGTCTGATGTGTATATCAATATTTAGAAGTCTGATGTGTATATCAATATTTAGAAGTATGATATGTATTTTGATGTTTAAAAGTCTGATGAGTATGTCAATGTTTAGAAGTCTGATGAGTGTGTCAATGTTTAGAAGTCTGATGAGTGTGTCAATGTTTAGAAGTCTGATGTGTATATCAATGTTCAGAAGTCTGATGAGCATGTCAATGTTTAGAAGTCTGATGTGTATATCAATGTTTAGAAGTTTGATGTGTATGTCGGTGTTTAGAAGTCTGATGTGTATATCAATGTTTAGAAGTCTGATGTGTATATCAATGTTTAGAAGCATGATATGTATTTTGATGTTTAAAAGTCTGATGAGTATGTCAATGTTTAGAAGTCTGATGTGTATGTTGGTGTTTAGAAGTCTGATGTGTATATCAATGTTTAGAAGTCTGATGTGTATGTCAATGTTTAGAAGTCTGATGTGTATATCAATGTTTAGAAGTCTGATGTGTATATCAATGTTTAGAAGTCTGATGTGTATATCAATGTTTAGAAGTCTGATGTGTATATCAATGTTTAGAAGTCTGATGTGTATATCAATATTTAGAAGTCTGATGTGTATATCAATGTTTAGAAGTCTGATGTGTATAGCAATGTTTAGAAGTTTGATGTGTATGTCAATGTTTAGAAGTCTGATGTGTATCTTGATGTTTAGAAGTCTGATGTGTATATCAATGTTTAGAAGTCTGATGTGTATATCAATGTTTAGAAGTCTGATGTGTATGTCAATGTTTAGAAGTTTGATGTGTATGTCAATGTTTAGAAGTCTGATGTGTATATCAATGTTTAGAAGTCTGATGTGTATGTCAATGTTTAGAAGTCTGATGTGTATATCAATGTTTAGAAGTTTGATGTGTATGTCAATGTTTAGAAGTCTGATGTGTATGTCAATGTTTAGAAGTCTGATGTGTATGTCAATGTTTAGAAGTCTGATGTGTATATCAATGTTTAGAAGTCTGGTGTGTATATTAATGTTTAGAAGTTTGATGTGTATGTCAATGTGTAGAAGTCTGATGTGTATGTCAATGTTTAGAAGTCTGATGTGTATGTCAATGTTTAGAAGTCTGATGTGTATATCAATGTTTAGAAGTCTGGTGTGTATATTAATGTTTAGAAGTTTGATGTGTATGTCGGTGTTTAGAAGTCTGATGTGTATATCAATGTTTAGAAGTCTGATGTGTATATCAATGTTTAGAAGTCTGATGTGTATGTCAATGTTTAGAAGTCTGATGTGTATATCAATGTTTAGAAGTCTGGTGTGTATACCAATGTTTAGAAGTCTGATGTGTATGTCGGTGTTTAGAAGTCTGATGTGTATATCAATGTTTAGAAGTCTGATGTGTATATCAATGTTTAGAAGTCTGATGTGTATATCAATGTTTAGAAGTCTGATGTGTATACCAATGTTTAGAAGTCTGATGTGTATGTCAATGTTTAGAAGTCTGATGTGTATGTCAATGTTTAGAAGTCTGATGTGTATACCAATGTTTAGAAGTTTGATGTGTATCTTGATGTTTAGAAGTTTGATGTGTATATCAATGTTTAGAAGTCTGATGTGTATATCAATGTTTAGAAGTCTGATGTGTATATCAATGTTTAGAAGTCTGATGTGTATGTCAATGTTTAGAAGTCTGATGTGCATGTCAATGTTTAGAAGTCTGATGTGTATATCAATGTTTAGAAGTCTGATGTGTATCTTGATGTTTAGAAGTCTGATGTGTATGTCAATGTTTAGAAGTCTGATGTGTATATCAATGTTTAGAAGTCTGATGTGTATATCAATGTTTAGAAGTCTGATGTGTATCTTGATGTTTAGAAGTCTGATGTGTATGTCAATGTTTAGAAGTCTGATGTGTATGTCAGTGTTTAGAAGTCTGATGTGTATATCAATGTTCAGAAGTTTAATGTGTATCTTGATGTTTAGAAGTCTGATGTGTATGTCAATATTAAGTCTGATGTGTATTTTGATGTTTAGAAGTCTGATGTGTATGTCAGTGTTTAGAAGTCTGATGTGTATATCAATGTTCAGAAGTTTAATGTGTATCTTGATGTTTAGAAGTCTATTGTGTATGTTGGTGTTTAGAAGTTTGATGTGTATATCAATGTTTAGGAGTCTGATGTGTATCTTGATGTTTAGAAGTCTGATGTGTATGTCAATATTAAGTCTGATGTGTATTTTGATGTTTAGAAGTCTGATGCGTATGTCAGTGTTTAGAAGTCTGATGTGTATATCAATGTTCAGAAGTTTAATGTGTATCTTGATGTTTAGAAGTCTATTGTGTATGTTGGTGTTTAGAAGTTTGATGTGTATATCAATGTTTAGGAGTCTGATGTGTATCTTGATGTTTAGAAGTCTGATGTGTATATCAATGTTTAGGAGTCTGATGTGTATCTTGATGTTTAGAAGTCTGATGTGTATGTCAATATTAAGTCTGATGTGTATTTTGATGTTTAGAAGTCTGATGTGTTTGTAAATGTTTAGAAGTCTGATGTGTATATCAATGTTTAGAAGTCTGATGTGTATGTCGGTGTTTAGAAGTCTGATGTGTATGTCAATGTTTAGAAGTCTGATGTGTATATCAATGTTTAGAAGTCTGACGTGTATATCAATGTTTAGAAGTCTGATGTGTATATCAATGTTTAGAAGTCTGATGTGTATATCAATGTTTAGAAGTCTGATGTGTATATCAATGTTTCGAAGTCTGATGTGTATATCAATGTTTAGAAGTCTGATGTGTATATCAATGTTTAGAAGTCTGATGTGTATATCAATGTTTAGAAGTCTGATGTGTATATCAATGTTTAGAAGTTTGATGTGTACGTCAGTGTTTAGAAGTCTGATGTGTATGTCTATGTTTAGAAGTCTGATGTGTATGTTGGTGTTTAGAAGTCTGATGTGTATATCAATGTTTAGAAGTCTGATGTGTATATCAATGTTTACAAGTATGATATGTATTTTGATGTTTAAAAGTCTGATGAGTATGTCAATGTTTAGAAGTCTGATGCGTATGTTGGTGTTTAGAAGTCTGATGTGTATATCAATGTTTAGAAGTCTGATGTGTATATCAATGTTTAGAAGTCTGATGTGTATATCAATATTTAGAAGTATGATATGTATTTTGATGTTTAAAAGTCTGATGAGTATGTCAATGTTTAGTAGTCTGATGTGTATGTTGGTGTTTAGAAGTCTGATGTGTATATGAATGTTTAGAGGTCTGATGTGTATATCAATGTTAAGAAGTCTGATGTGTATATCAATATTTAGAAGTATGATATGTATTTTGATGTTTAAAAGTCTGATGAGTATGTCAATGTTTAGAAGTCTGATGAGTGTGTCAATGTTTAGAAGTCTGATGTGTATATCAATGTTTAGAAGTCTGATGAGCATGTCAATGTTTAGAAGTCTGATGTGTATATCAATGTTTAGAAGTTTGATGTGTATGTCAATGTTTAGAAGTCTGATGTGTATATCAATGTTTAGAAGTCTGATGTGTATGTCGGTGTTTAGAAGTTTGATGTGTATATCAATGTTTAGAAGTCTGATGTGTATATCAATGTTTAGAAGTCTGATGTGTATATCAATGTTTAGAAGTCTGATGTGTATATCAATGTTTAGAAGTCTGATGTGTATGTCGGTGTTTAGAAGTCTGATGTGTATATCAATGTTTAGAAGTCTGACGTGTATGTCAATGTTTAGAAGTCTGATGTGTATATCAATGTTTAGAAGTCTGATGTGTATATCAATGTTTAGAAGTCTGATGTGTATATCAATGTTTAGAAGTCTGATGTGTATATCAATGTTTAGAAGTCTGATGTGTATATCAATGTTTAGAAGTCTGATGTGTATATCAATGTTTAGAAGTCTGATGTGTATATCAATGTTTAGAAGTCTGATGTGTATATCAATGTTTAGAAGTCTGATGTGTATGTCGGTGTTTAGAAGTCTGATGTGTATATCAATGTTTAGAAGTCTGACGTGTATGTCAATGTTTAGAAGTCTGATGTGTATATCAATGTTTCGAAGTCTGATGTGTATATCAATGTTTAGAAGTCTGATGTGTATATCAATGTTTAGAAGTCTGATGTGTATATCAATGTTTAGAAGTCTGATGTGTATATCAATGTTTAGAAGTCTGATGTGTATATCAATGTTTAGAAGTCTGATGTGTATACCAATGTTTAGAAGTCTGATGTGTATGTCAATGTTTAGAAGTCTGATGAGCATGTCAATGTTTAGAAGTCTGATGTGTATATCAATGTTTCGAAGTCTGATGTGTATGTCGGTGTTTAGAAGTCTGATGTGTATCTTGATGTTTAGAAGTCTGATGTGTATGTCAATGTTTAGAAGTCTGATGTGTATATCAATGTTTAGAAGTCTGATGTGTATGTCAATGTTTAGAAGTCTGATGTGTATACCAATGTTTAGAAGTTTGATGTGTATCTTGATGTTTAGAAGTCTGATGTGTATGTCAATGTTTAGAAGTCTGATGTGTATATCAATGTTTAGAAGTCTGGTGTGTATATTTATGTTTAGAAGTTTGATGCGTATGTCAATGTTTAGAAGTCTGATGTGTATCTTGATGTTTAGAAGTCTGATGTGTATGTCAATGTTTAGAAGTCTGATGTGTATATCAATGTTTAGAAGTCTGATGTGTATACCAATGTTTAGAAGTTTGATGTGTATCTTGATGTTTAGAAGTCTGATGTGTATGTCAATGTTTAGAAGTCTGATGTGTATCTTGATGTTTAGAAGTCTGATGTGTATGTCAATGTTTAGAAGTCTGATGTGTATATCAATGTTTAGAAATCTGATGTGTATGTCAATGTTTAGAAGTCTGATGTGTATGTCAATGTTTAGAAGTCTGATGTGTATATCAATGTTTAGAAGTCTGATGTGTATCTTGATGTTTAGAAGTCTGATGTGTATATCAATGTTTAGAAGTCTGATGTGTATGTCAATGTTTAGAAGTCTGATGTGTATATCAATGTTTAGAAGTCTGATGTGTCTGTCAATGTTTAGAAGTCTGATGTGTATGTCAATGTTTAGAAGTCTGATGTGTATGTCAATGTTTAGAAGTCTGATGTGTATATCAATGTTTAGAAGTCTGATGTGTATCTTGATGTTTAGAAGTCTGATGTGTATATCAATGTTTAGAAGTCTGATGTGTATATCAATGTTTAGAAGTCTGATGTGTATGTCAATGTTTAGAAGTCTGATGTGTATGTTGGTGTTTAGAAGTCTGATGTGTGTACCAATGTTTAGAAGTCTGATGTGTATCTTGATGTTTAGAAGTCTGATGTGTATGTCAATGTTTAGAAGTCTGATGTGTATATCAATGTTTAGAAGTCTGATGTGTATATCAATGTTTAGAAGTCTGATGTGTATATCAATGTTTAGAAGTCTGATGTGTATATCAATGTTTAGAAGTCTGATGTGAATATCAATGTTTAGAAGTCTGATGTGTATATCAATGTTTAGAAGTCTGATGTGTATATCAATGTTTAGAAGTCTGATGTGTATATCAATGTTTAGAAGTCTGATGTGTATATTAATGTTTAGAAGTCTGATGTGTATGTCAATGTTTAGAAGTCTGGTGTGTATATTAATGTTTAGAAGTTTGATGTGTATGTCAATGTTTAGAAGTTTGATGTGTATCTTGATGTTTAGAAGTCTGATGTGTATGTCAATGTTTAGAAGTCTGATGTGTATATCAATGTTTTGAAGTCTGATGTGTATATCAATGTTTAGAAGTCTGATGTGTATATCAATGTTTAGAAGTCTGATGTGTATACCAATGTTTAGAAGTTTGATGTGTATGTCAATGTTAAGAAGTCTGATGTGTATCTTGATGTTTAGAAGTCTGATGTGTATGTCAATGTTTAGAAGTCTGATGTGTATATCAATGTTTAGAAGTCTGATGTGTATATCAATGTTTAGAAGTCTGATGTGTATGTCAATGTTTAGAAGTCTGATGTGTATGTCAATGTTTAGAAGTCTGATGTGTATATCAATGTTTAGAAGTCTGATGTGTATATTAATGTTTAGAAGTTTGATGTGTATGTCAATGTTTAGAAGTCTGATGTGTATATTAATGTTTAGAAGTTTGATGTGTATACCAATGTTTAGAAGTTTGATGTGTATCTTGATGTTTAGAAGTCTGATGTGTATGTCAATGTTTAGAAGTCTGGTGTGTATATTAATGTTTAGAAGTTTGATGTGTATGTCAATGTTTAGAAGTCTGATGTGTATCTTGATGTTTAGAAGTCTGATGTGTATGTCAATGTTTAGAAGTCTGATGTGTATATCAATGTTTAGAAGTCTGATGTGTATCTTGATGTTTAGAAGTCTGATGTGTATGTCAATGTTTAGAAGTCTGATGTGTATATCAATGTTTAGAAGTCTGATGTGTATACCAATGTTTAGAAGTTTGATGTGTATGTCAATGTTTAGAAGTCTGATGTGTATATCAATGTTTAGAAGTTTGATGTGTATGTCAATGTTTAGAAGTCTGATGTGTATATCAATGTTTAGAAGTCTGATGTGTATCTTGATGTTTAGAAGTCTGATGTGTATCTTGATGTTTAGAAGTCTGATGTGTATGTCAATGTTTAGAAGTCTGATGTGTATATCAATGTTTAGAAGTCTGATGTGTATCTTGATGTTTAGAAGTCTGATGTGTATGTCAATGTTTAGAAGTCTGATGTGTATATCAATGTTTAGAAGTCTGATGTGTATCTTGATGTTTAGAAGTCTGATGTGTATGTCAATGTTTAGAAGTATGATGTGTATATCAATGTTTAGAAGTTTGATGTGTATGTCAATGTTTAGAAGTCTGATGTGTATATCAATGTTTAGAAGTCTGATGTGTATCTTGATGTTTAGAAGTCTGATGTGTATATCAATGTTTAGAAGTCTGATGTGTATATCAATGTTTAGAAATCTGATGTGTATACCAATGTTTAGAAGTTTGATGTGTATGTCAATGTTTAGAAGTTTGATGTGTATGTCGGTGTTTAGAAGTCTGATGTGTATACCAATGTTTAGAAGTTTGATGCGTATCTTGATGTTTAGAAGTTTGATGTGTATATCAATGTTTAGAAGTCTGATGTGTATATCAATGTTTAGAAGTCTGATGTGTATGTCAATGTTTAGAAGTCTGATGTGTATGTCAATGTTTAGAAGTCTGATGTGTATATCAATGTTTAGAAGTCTGATGTGTATACCAATGTTTAGAAGTTTGATGTGTATCTTGATGTTTAGAAGTCTGATGTGTATGTCAATGTTTAGAAGTCTGGTGTGTATATTAATGTTTAGAAGTTTGATGTGTATGTCAATGTTTAGAAGTCTGATGTGTATCTTGATGTTTAGAAGTCTGATGTGTATGTCACTGTTTAGAAGTCTGATGTGTATATCAATGTTTACAAGTCTGATGTGTATCTTGATGTTTAGAAGTCTGATGTGTATGTCAATGTTTAGAAGTCTGATGTGTATATCAATGTTTAGAAGTCTGATGTGTATATCAATGTTTAGAAGTCTGATGTGCATGTCGGTGTTTAGAAGTCTAATGTGTATTTTGGTGTTTAGAAGTCTGATGTGTATATCATTGTTCAGAAGTCTGATGTGTATGTCGGTGTTTAGAAGTCTAATGTGTATTTTGGTGTTTAGAAGTCTGATGTGTATATCATTGTTCAGAAGTCTGATGTGTATGTCGGTGTTTAGAAGTCTGATGTGTATGTCAGTATTTAGAAGTCTGATGTGTATATCAATGTTCAGAAGTCTGATGTGTATCTTGATGTTTAGAAGTCTGATGTGTATGTCGGTATTTAGAAGTTTGATGTGTATATCAATGTTTAGAAGTCTGATGTGTATGTCAGTGTTTAGAAGTCTGATGTGTATATCAATGTTCAGAAGTTTGATGTGTATCTTGATGTTTAGAAGTCTGATGTGTATGTTGGTGTTTAGAAGTTTGATGTGTATATCAATGTTTAGAAGTCTGATGTGTATGTCAGTGTTTAGAAGTCTGATGTGTATATCAATGTTTAGAAGTCTGATGTGTATATCAATGTTTCGAAGTCTGATGTGTATATCAATGTTTAGAAGTCTGATGTGTATATCAATGTTTAGAAGTCTGATGTGTATGTCGGTGTTTAGAAGTCTGATGTGTATATCAATGTTTAGAAGTCTGATGTGTATATCAATGTTTAGAAGTCTGATGAGCATGTCAATGTTTAGAAGTCTGATGTGTATATCAATGTTTAGAAGTCTGATGTGTATGTCAATGTTTAGAAGTCTGATGTGTATATCAATGTTTAGAAGTCTGATGTGTATATCAATGTTTAGAAGTCTGATGTGTATATGAATGTTTAGAAGTCTGATGTGTATATCAATGTTTAGAAGTCTGATGTGTATGTCAATGTTTAGAAGTCTGATGTGTATATCAATGTTTAGAAGTCTGATGTGTATATCAATGTTTAGAAGTCTGATGTGTATACCAATGTTTAGAAGTTTGATGTGTATGTCAATGTTTAGAAGTCTGATGTGTATCTTGATGTTTAGAAGTCTGATGTGTATGTCAATGTTTAGAAGTCTGGTGTGTATATCAATGTTTAGAAGTTTGATGTGTATATCAATGTTTAGAAGTCTGATGTGTATGTCAGTGTTTAGAAGTCTGATGTGTATATCAATGTTCAGAAGTTTGATGTGTATCTTGATGTGTAGAAGTCTGATGTGTATGTTGGTGTTTAGAAGTTTGATGTGTATATCAGTGTTTAGAAGTCTGATGTGTATATCAATGTTTAGAAGTCTGATGTGTATATCAATGTTTAGAAGTCTGATGTGTATATCAATGTTTAGAAGTCTGATGTGTATATCAATGTTTAGAAGTCTGATATGTATGCCAATATTTAGAAATCTGATGCGTATGTCAATGTTTAGAAGTCTGATGTGTATGTCAATGTTTAGAAGTCTGATGTGTATATCAATGTTTAGAAGTCTAATGTGTATGTCGATGTTTAGAAGTCTGATGTGTATGTCAATGTTTAGAAGTCTGATGTGTATGTCAATGTTTAGAAGTCTGATGTGTATATCAATGTTTAGAAGTCTGATGTGTATATCAATGTTTAGAAGTTTGATGTGTACGTCAGTGTTTATAAGTCTGATGTGTATGTCTATGTTTAGAAGTCTGATGTGTATGTTGGTGTTTAGAAGTCTGATGTGTATATCAATGTTTAGAAGTCTGATGTGTATATCAATGTTTAGAAGTATGATATGTATTTTGATGTTTAAAAGTCTGATGAGTATGTCAATGTTTAGAAGTCTGATGCGTATGTTGGTGTTTAGAAGTCTGATGTGTATATCAATGTTTAGAAGTCTGATGTGTATATCAATGTTTAGAAGTCTGATGTGTATATCAATATTTAGAAGTATGATATGCATTTTGATGTTTAAAAGTCTGATGAGTATGTCAATGTTTAGTAGTCTGATGTGTATGTTGGTGTTTAGAAGTCTGATGTGTATATGAATGTTTAGAGGTCTGATGTGTATATCAATGTTAAGAAGTCTGATGTGTATATCAATATTTAGAAGTATGATATGTATTTTGATGTTTAAAAGTCTGATGAGTATGTCAATGTTTAGAAGTCTGATGAGTGTGTCAATGTTTAGAAGTCTGATGTGTATATCAATGTTTAGAAGTCTGATGAGCATGTCAATGTTTAGAAGTCTGATGTGTATATCAATGTTTAGAAGTTTGATGTGTATGTCAATGTTTAGAAGTCTGATGTGTATATCAATGTTTAGAAGTCTGATGTGTATGTCGGTGTTTAGAAGTTTGATGTGTATATCAATGTTTAGAAGTCTGATGTGTATATCAATGTTTAGAAGTCTGATGTGTATATCAATGTTTAGAAGTCTGATGTGTATATCAATGTTTAGAAGTCTGATGTGTATGTCGGTGTTTAGAAGTCTGATGTGTATATCAATGTTTAGAAGTCTGACGTGTATGTCAATGTTTAGAAGTCTGATGTGTATATCAATGTTTAGAAGTCTGATGTGTATATCAATGTTTAGAAGTCTGATGTGTATATCAATGTTTAGAAGTCTGATGTGTATATCAATGTTTAGAAGTCTGATGTGTATACCAATGTTTAGAAGTCTGATGTGTATGTCAATGTTTAGAAGTCTGATGAGCATGTCAATGTTTAGAAGTCTGATGTGTATATCAATGTTTCGAAGTCTGATGTGTATGTCGGTGTTTAGAAGTCTGATGTGTATCTTGATGTTTAGAAGTCTGATGTGTATGTCAATGTTTAGAAGTCTGATGTGTATATCAATGTTTAGAAGTCTGATGTGTATGTCAATGTTTAGAAGTCTGATGTGTATACCAATGTTTAGAAGTTTGATGTGTATCTTGATGTTTAGAAGTCTGATGTGTATGTCAATGTTTAGAAGTCTGATGTGTATATCAATGTTTAGAAGTCTGGTGTGTATATTTATGTTTAGAAGTTTGATGTGTATGTCAATGTTTAGAAGTCTGATGTGTATCTTGATGTTTAGAAGTCTGATGTGTATGTCAATGTTTAGAAGTCTGATGTGTATATCAATGTTTAGAAGTCTGATGTGTATACCAATGTTTAGAAGTTTGATGTGTATCTTGATGTTTAGAAGTCTGATGTGTATGTCAATGTTTAGAAGTCTGATGTGTATCTTGATGTTTAGAAGTCTGATGTGTATGTCAATGTTTAGAAGTCTGATGTGTATATCAATGTTTAGAAGTCTGATGTGTATGTCAATGTTTAGAAGTCTGATGTGTATGTCAATGTTTAGAAGTCTGATGTGTATATCAATGTTTAGAAGTCTGATGTGTATCTTGATGTTTAGAAGTCTGATGTGTATATCAATGTTTAGAAGTCTGATGTGTATGTCAATGTTTAGAAGTCTGATGTGTATATCAATGTTTAGAAGTCTGATGTGTCTGTCAATGTTTAGAAGTCTGATGTGTATGTCAATGTTTAGAAGTCTGATGTGTATGTCAATGTTTAGAAGTCTGATGTGTATATCAATGTTTAGAAGTCTGATGTGTATCTTGATGTTTAGAAGTCTGATGTGTATATCAATGTTTAGAAGTCTGATGTGTATATCAATGTTTAGAAGTCTGATGTGTATGTCAATGTTTAGAAGTCTGATGTGTATGTTGGTGTTTAGAAGTCTGATGTGTGTACCAATGTTTAGAAGTCTGATGTGTATCTTGATGTTTAGAAGTCTGATGTGTATGTCAATGTTTAGAAGTCTGATGTGTATATCAATGTTTAGAAGTCTGATGTGTATATCAATGTTTAGAAGTCTGATGTGTATATCAATGTTTAGAAGTCTGATGTGTATATCAATGTTTAGAAGTCTGATGTGTATATCAATGTTTAGAAGTCTGATATGTATATCAATGTTTAGAAGTCTGATGTGTATATCAATGTTTAGAAGTCTGATGTGTATATTAATGTTTAGAAGTCTGATGTGTATGTCAATGTTTAGAAGTCTGGTGTGTATATTAATGTTTAGAAGTTTGATGTGTATGTCAATGTTTAGAAGTTTGATGTGTATCTTGATGTTTAGAAGTCTGATGTGTATGTCAATGTTTAGAAGTCTGATGTGTATATCAATGTTTTGAAGTCTGATGTGTATATCAATGTTTAGAAGTCTGATGTGTATATCAATGTTTAGAAGTCTGATGTGTATACCAATGTTTAGAAGTTTGATGTGTATGTCAATGTTAAGAAGTCTGATGTGTATCTTGATGTTTAGAAGTCTGATGTGTATGTCAATGTTTAGAAGTCTGATGTGTATATCAATGTTTAGAAGTCTGATGTGTATATCAATGTTTAGAAGTCTGATGTGTATGTCAATGTTTAGAAGTCTGATGTGTATGTCAATGTTTAGAAGTCTGATGTGTATATCAATGTTTAGAAGTCTGATGTGTATATTAATGTTTAGAAGTTTGATGTGTATGTCAATGTTTAGAAGTCTGATGTGTATATTAATGTTTAGAAGTTTGATGTGTATACCAATGTTTAGAAGTTTGATGTGTATCTTGATGTTTAGAAGCCTGATGTGTATGTCAATGTTTAGAAGTCTGGTGTGTATATTAATGTTTAGAAGTTTGATGTGTATGTCAATGTTTAGAAGTCTGATGTGTATCTTGATGTTTAGAAGTCTGATGTGTATGTCAATGTTTAGAAGTCTGATGTGTATATCAATGTTTAGAAGTCTGATGTGTATCTTGATGTTTAGAAGTCTGATGTGTATGTCAATGTTTAGAAGTCTGATGTGTATATCAATGTTTAGAAGTCTGATGTGTATACCAATGTTTAGAAGTTTGATGTGTATGTCAATGTTTAGAAGTCTGATGTGTATATCAATGTTTAGAAGTTTGATGTGTATGTCAATGTTTAGAAGTCTGATGTGTATATCAATGTTTAGAAGTCTGATGTGTATCTTGATGTTTAGAAGTCTGATGTGTATCTTGATGTTTAGAAGTCTGATGTGTATGTCAATGTTTAGAAGTCTGATGTGTATATCAATGTTTAGAAGTCTGATGTGTATCTTGATGTTTAGAAGTCTGATGTGTATGTCAATGTTTAGAAGTCTGATGTGTATATCAATGTTTAGAAGTCTGATGTGTATCTTGATGTTTAGAAGTCTGATGTGTATGTCAATGTTTAGAAGTATGATGTGTATATCAATGTTTAGAAGTTTGATGTGTATGTCAATGTTTAGAAGTCTGATGTGTATATCAATGTTTAGAAGTCTGATGTGTATCTTGATGTTTAGAAGTCTGATGTGTATATCAATGTTTAGAAGTCTGATGTGTATATCAATGTTTAGAAATCTGATGTGTATACCAATGTTTAGAAGTTTGATGTGTATGTCAATGTTTAGAAGTTTGATGTGTATGTCGGTGTTTAGAAGTCTGATGTGTATACCAATGTTTAGAAGTTTGATGCGTATCTTGATGTTTAGAAGTTTGATGTGTATATCAATGTTTAGAAGTCTGATGTGTATATCAATGTTTAGAAGTCTGATGTGTATGTCAATGTTTAGAAGTCTGATGTGTATGTCAATGTTTAGAAGTCTGATGTGTATATCAATGTTTAGAAGTCTGATGTGTATACCAATGTTTAGAAGTTTGATGTGTATCTTGATGTTTAGAAGTCTGATGTGTATGTCAATGTTTAGAAGTCTGGTGTGTATATTAATGTTTAGAAGTTTGATGTGTATGTCAATGTTTAGAAGTCTGATGTGTATCTTGATGTTTAGAAGTCTGATGTGTATGTCACTGTTTAGAAGTCTGATGTGTATATCAATGTTTACAAGTCTGATGTGTATCTTGATGTTTAGAAGTCTGATGTGTATGTCAATGTTTAGAAGTCTGATGTGTATATCAATGTTTAGAAGTCTGATGTGTATATCAATGTTTAGAAGTCTGATGTGCATGTCGGTGTTTAGAAGTCTAATGTGTATTTTGGTGTTTAGAAGTCTGATGTGTATATCATTGTTCAGAAGTCTGATGTGTATGTCGGTGTTTAGAAGTCTAATGTGTATTTTGGTGTTTAGAAGTCTGATGTGTATATCATTGTTCAGAAGTCTGATGTGTATGTCGGTGTTTAGAAGTCTGATGTGTATGTCAGTATTTAGAAGTCTGATGTGTATATCAATGTTCAGAAGTCTGATGTGTATCTTGATGTTTAGAAGTCTGATGTGTATGTCGGTATTTAGAAGTTTGATGTGTATATCAATGTTTAGAAGCCTGATGTGTATGTCAGTGTTTAGAAGTCTGATGTGTATATCAATGTTCAGAAGTTTGATGTGTATCTTGATGTTTAGAAGTCTGATGTGTATGTTGGTGTTTAGAAGTTTGATGTGTATATCAATGTTTAGAAGTCTGATGTGTATGTCAGTGTTTAGAAGTCTGATGTGTATATCAATGTTTAGAAGTCTGATGTGTATATCAATGTTTCGAAGTCTGATGTGTATATCAATGTTTAGAAGTCTGATGTGTATATCAATGTTTAGAAGTCTGATGTGTATGTCGGTGTTTAGAAGTCTGATGTGTATATCAATGTTTAGAAGTCTGATGTGTATATCAATGTTTAGAAGTCTGATGAGCATGTCAATGTTTAGAAGTCTGATGTGTATATCAATGTTTAGAAGTCTGATGTGTATGTCAATGTTTAGAAGTCTGATGTGTATATCAATGTTTAGAAGTCTGATGTGTATATCAATGTTTAGAAGTCTGATGTGTATATCAATGTTTAGAAGTCTGATGTGTATATCAATGTTTAGAAGTCTGATGTGTATGTCAATGTTTAGAAGTCTGATGTGTATATCAATGTTTAGAAGTCTGATGTGTATATCAATGTTTAGAAGTCTGATGTGTATACCAATGTTTAGAAGTTTGATGTGTATGTCAATGTTTAGAAGTCTGATGTGTATCTTGATGTTTAGAAGTCTGATGTGTATGTCAATGTTTAGAAGTCTGGTGTGTATATCAATGTTTAGAAGTTTGATGTGTATATCAATGTTTAGAAGTCTGATGTGTATGTCAGTGTTTAGAAGTCTGATGTGTATATCAATGTTCAGAAGTTTGATGTGTATCTTGATGTTTAGAAGTCTGATGTGTATGTTGGTGTTTAGAAGTTTGATGTGTATATCAGTGTTTAGAAGTCTGATGTGTATATCAATGTTTAGAAGTCTGATGTGTATATCAATGTTTAGAAGTCTGATGTGTATATCAATGTTTAGAAGTCTGATGTGTATATCAATGTTTAGAAGTCTGATATGTATGCCAATATTTAGAAATCTGATGCGTATGTCAATGTTTAGAAGTCTGATGTGTATGTCAATGTTTAGAAGTCTGATGTGTATATCAATGTTTAGAAGTCTAATGTGTATGTCGATGTTTAGAAGTCTGATGTGTATGTCAATGTTTAGAAGTCTGATGTGTATGTCAATGTTTAGAAGTCTGATGTGTATATCAATGTTTAGAAGTCTGATGTGTATATCAATGTTTAGAAGTCTGATGTGTATATCAATATTTAGAAGTATGATATGTATTTTGATGTTTAAAAGTCTGATGAGTATGTCAATGTTTAGAAGTCTGATGAGTGTGTCAATGTTTAGAAGTCTGATGTGTATATCAATGTTTAGAAGTCTGATGTGTATATCAATATTTAGAAGTCTGATGTGTATATCAATATTTAGAAGTATGATATGTATTTTGATGTTTAAAATTCTGATGAGTATGTCAATGTTTAGAAGTCTGATGAGTGTGTCAATGTTTAGAAGTCTGATGAGTGTGTCAATGTTTAGAAGTCTGATGTGTATATCAATGTTTAGAAGTCTGATGAGCATGTCAATGTTTAGAAGTCTGATGTGTATATCAATGTTTAGAAGTTTGATGTGTATGTCGGTGTTTAGAAGTCTGATGTGTATATCAATGTTTAGAAGTCTGATGTGTATATCAATGTTTAGAAGTATGATATGTATTTTGATGTTTAAAAGTCTGATGAGTATGTGAATGTTTAGAAGTCTGATGTGTATGTTGGTGTTTAGAAGTCTGATGTGTATATCAATGTTTAGAAGTCTGATGTGTATGTCAATGTTTAGAAGTCTGATGTGTATATCAATGTTTAGAAGTCTAATGTGTATATCAATGTTTAGAAGTCTGATGTGTATATCAATGTTTAGAAGTCTGATGTGTATATCAATGTTTAGAAGTCTGATGTGTATGTCAATGTTTAGAAGTTTGATGTGTATGTCAATGTTTAGAAGTCTGATGTGTATCTTGATGTTTAGAAGTCTGATGTGTATATCAATGTTTAGAAGTGTGATGTGTATATCAATGTTTAGAAGTCTGATGTGTATATCAATGTTTAGAAGTCTGATGTGTATCTTGATGTTTAGAAGTCTGATGTGTATGTCAATGTTTAGAAGTCTGATGTGTATATCAATGTTTAGAAGTCTGATGTGTATGTCAATGTTTAGAAGTCTGATGTGTATGTCAATGTTTAGAAGTCTGATGTGTATGTCAATGTTTAGAAGTCTGATGTGTATATCAATGTTTAGAAGTCTGGTGTGTATATTAATGTTTAGAAGTTTGATGTGTATGTCAATGTTTAGAAGTCTGATGTGTATGTCAATGTTTAGAAGTCTGATGTGTATATCAATGTTTAGAAGTCTGATGTGTATCTTGATGTTTAGAAGTCTGATGTGTATGTCAATGTTTAGAAGTCTGATGTGTATATCAATGTTTAGAAGTCTGATTTGTATATCAATGTTTAGAAGTCTGATGTGCATGTCGGTGTTTAGAAGTCTAATGTGTATTTTGGTGTTTAGAAGTCTGATGTGTATTTATCATTGTTCAGAAGTCTGATGTGTATGTCGGTGTTTAGAAGTCTAATGTGTATTTTGGTGTTTAGAAATCTGATGTGTATATCATTGTTCAGAAGTCTGATGTGTATGTCGGTGTTTAGAAGTCTGATGTGTATGTCGGTATTTAGAAGTCTGATGTGTATATCAATGTTCAGAAGTCTGATGTGTATCTTGATGTTTAGAAGTGTGATGTGTATGTCGGTATTTAGAAGTTTGATGTGTATATCAATGTTTAGAAGTCTGATGTGTATGTCAGTGTTTAGAAGTCTGATGTGTATATCAATGTTCAGAAGTTTGATATGTATCTTGATGTTTAGAAGTCTGATGTGTATGTTGGTGTTTAGAAGTTTGATGTGTATATCAATGTTTAGAAGTCTGATGTGTATGTCAGTGTTTAGAAGTCTGATGTGTATATCAATGTTCAGAAGTTTAATGTGTATCTTGATGTTTAGAAGTCTGATGTGTATGTCAATATTAAGTCTGATGTGTATTTTGATGTTTAGAAGTCTGATGTGTATGTCAGTGTTTAGAAGTCTGATGTGTATATCAATGTTCAGAAGTTTAATGTGTATCTTGATGTTTAGAAGTCTATTGTGTATGTTGGTGTTTAGAAGTTTGATGTGTATATCAATGTTTAGGAGTCTGATGTGTATCTTGATGTTTAGAAGTCTGATGTGTATGTCAATATTAAGTCTGATGTGTATTTTGATGTTTAGAAGTCTGATGTGTATGTCAGTGTTTAGAAGTCTGATGTGTATATCAATGTTCAGAAGTTTAATGTGTATCTTGATGTTTAGAAGTCTATTGTGTATGTTGGTGTTTAGAAGTTTGATGTGTATATCAATGTTTAGGAGTCTGATGTGTATCTTGATGTTTAGAAGTCTGATGTGTATATCAATGTTTAGGAGTCTGATGTGTATCTTGATGTTTAGAAGTCTGATGTGTATGTCAATATTAAGTCTGATGTGTATTTTGATGTTTAGAAGTCTGATGTGTATGTAAATGTTTAGAAGTCTGATGTGTTTGTAAATGTTTAGAAGTCTGATGTGTATATCAATGTTTAGAAGTCTGATGTGTATGTCGGTGTTTAGAAGTCTGATGTGTATATCAATGTTTAGAAGTCTGATGTGTATATCAATGTTTAGAAGTCTGATGTGTATATCAATGTTTAGAAGTCTGATGTGTATATCAATGTTTAGAAGTCTGATGTGTATGTCAATGTTTAGAAGTCTGATGTGTATATCAATGTTTAGAAGTCTGATGTGTATGTCGGTGTTTAGAAGTCTGATGTGTATGTCAATGTTTAGAAGTCTGATGTGTATATCAATGTTTAGAAGTCTGATGTGTATATCAATGTTTAGAAGTCTGATGTGTATATCAATGTTTAGAAGTCTGATGTGTATATCAATGTTTCGAAGTCTGATGTGTATATCAATGTTTAGAAGTCTGATGTGTATATCAATGTTAAGAAGTCTGATGTGTATATCAATGTTTAGAAGTCTGATGTGTATATCAATGTTTAGAAGTTTGATGTGTATATCAACGTTTAGAAGTTTGATGTGTACGTCAGTGTTTAGAAGTCTGATGTGTATGTCTATGTTTAGAAGTCTGATGTGTATGTTGGTGTTTAGAAGTCTGATGTGTATATCAATGTTTAGAAGTATGATATGTATTTTGATGTTTAAAAGTCTGATGAGTATGTCAATGTTTAGAAGTCTGATGTGTATGTTGGTGTTTAGAAGTCTGATGTGTATATCAATGTTTAGAAGTCTGATGTGTATATCAATGTTTAGAAGTCTGATGTGTATATCAATATTTAGAAGTATGATATGTATTTTGATGTTTAAAAGTCTGATGAGTATGTCAATGTTTAGTAGTCTGATGTGTATGTTGGTGTTTAGAAGTCTGATGTGTATATCAATGTTTAGAAGTCTGATGTGTATATCAATGTTTAGAAGTCTGATGTGTATATCAATATTTAGAAGTATGATAGGTATTATGATGTTTAAAAGTCTGATGAGTATGTCAATGTTTAGAAGTCTGATGAGTGTGTCAATGTTTAGAAGTCTGATGTGTATATCAATGTTTAGAAGTCTGATGTGTATATCAATATTTAGAAGTCTGATGTGTATATCAATATTTAGAAGTATGATATGTATTTTGATGTTTAAACGTCTGATGAGTATGTCAATGTTTAGAAGTCTGATGGGTGTGTCAATGTTTAGAAGTCTGATGTGTATATCAATGTTTAGAAGTCTGATGAGCATGTCAATGTTTAGAAGTCTGATGTGTATATCAATGTTTAGAAGTTTGATGTGTATGTCAATGTTTAGAAGTCTGATGTGTATATCAATGTTTAGAAGTCTGATGTGTATGTCGGTGTTTAGAAGTTTGATGTGTATATCAATGTCTAGAAGTCTGATGTGTATATCAATGTTTAGAAGTCTGATGTGTATATCAATGTTTAGAAGTCTGATGTGTATATCAATGTTTAGAAGTCTGATGTGTATGTCGGTGTTTAGAAGTCTGATGTGTATATCAATGTTTAGAAGTCTGACGTGTATGTCAATGTTTAGAAGTCTGATGTGTATATCAATGTTTAGAAGTCTGATGTGTATATCAATGTTTAGAAGTCTGATGTGTATATCAATGTTTAGAAGTCTGATGTGTATATCAATGTTTAGAAGTCTGATGTGTATACCAATGTTTAGAAGTCTGATGTGTATGTCAATGTTTAGAAGTCTGATGAGCATGTCAATGTTTAGAAGTCTGAAGTGTATATCAATGTTTCGAAGTCTGATGTGTATATCAATGTTTAGAAGTTTGATGTGTATCTTGATGTTTAGAAGTCTGATGTGTATGTCAATGTTTAGAAGTCTGATGTGTATATCAATGTTTAGAAGTCTGGTGTGTATATTAATGTTTAGAAGTTTGATGTGTATGTCAATGTTTAGAAGTCTGATGTGTATCTTGATGTTTAGAAGTCTGATGTGTATGTCAATGTTTAGAAGTCTGATGTGTATACCAAAGTTTAGAAGTTTGATGTGTATCTTGATGTTTAGAAGTCTGATGTGTATGTCAATGTTTAGAAGTCTGATGTGTATATCAATGTTTAGAAGTCTGGTGTGTATATTAATGTTTAGAAGTTTGATGTGTATGTCAATGTTTAGGAGTCTGATGTGTATGTCAATGTTTAGAAGTCTGATGTGTATATCAATGTTTAGAAGTCTGATGTGTATACCAATGTTTAGAAGTTTGATGTGTATCTTGATGTTTAGAAGTCTGATGTGTATGTCAATGTTTAGAAGTCTGATGTGTATATCAATGTTTAGAAGTCTGGTGTGTATATTAATGTTTAGAAGTTTGATGTGTATGTCAATGTTTAGGAGTCTGATGTGTATGTCAATGTTTAGAAGTCTGATGTGTATGTCAATGTTTAGAAGTCTGATGTGTATGTCAATGTTTAGAAGTCTGATGTGTATATCAATGTTTAGAAGTCTGATGTGTATCTTGATGTTTAGAAGTCTCACGTGTATGTCAATGTTTAGAAGTCTGATGTGTATATCAATGTTTAGAAGTCTGATGTGTATATCAATGTTTAGAAGTCTGATGTGCATGTCGGTGTTTAGAAGTCTAATGTGTATTTTGGTGTTTAGAAGTCTGATGTGTATATCATTGTTCAGAAGTCTGATGTGTATGTCGGTGTTTAGAAGTCTGATGTGTATGTCGGTATTTAGAAGTCTGATGTGTATATCAATGTTCAGAAGTCTGATGTGTATCTTGATGTTTAGAAGTCTGATGTGTATGTCGGTATTTAGAAGTTTGATGTGTATATCAATGTTTAGAAGTCTGATGTGTATGTCAGTGTTTAGAAGTCTGATGTGTATATCAATGTTCAGAAGTTTGATGTGTATCTTGATGTTTAGAAGTCTGATGTGTATGTTGGTGTTTAGAAGTTTGATGTGTATATCAATGTTTAGAAGTCTGATGTGTATGTCAGTGTTTAGAAGTCTGATGTGTATATCAATGTTCAGAAGTTTAATGTGTATCTTGATGTTTAGAAGCCTGATGTGTATGTCAATATTATGTCTGATGTGTATTTTGATGTTTAGAAGTCTGATGTGTATGTCAGTGTTTAGAAGTCTGATGTGTATATCAATGTTCAGAAGTTTAATGTGTATTTTGATGTTTAGAAGTCTATTGTGTATGTTGGTGTTTAGAAGTTTGATGTGTATATCAATGTTTAGGAGTCTGATGTGTATCTTGATGTTTAGAAGTCTGATGTGTATGTCAATATTAAGTCTGATGTGTATTTTGATGTTTAGAAGTCTGATGTGTATGTCAGTGTTTAGAAGTCTGATGTGTATATCAATGTTCAGAAGTTTAATGTGTATCTTGATGTTTAGAAGTCTATTGTGTATGTTGGTGTTTAGACGTTTGATGTGTATATCAATGTTTAGGAGTCTGATGTGTATCTTGATGTTTAGAAGTCTGATGTGTATGTCAATATTAAGTCTGATGTGTATTTTGATGTTTAGAAGTCTGATGTGTATGTCGGTGTTTAGAAGTCTGATGTGTATATCAATGTTTAGGAGTCTGATGTGTATCTTGATGTTTAGAAGTCTATTGTGTATCTTGATGTTTAGAAGTCTGATGTGTATATCAATGTTTAGGAGTCTGATGTGTATCTTGATGTTTAGAAGTCTGATGTGTATGTGAATATTAAGTCTGATGTGTATTTTGATGTTTAGAAGTCTGATGTGTATGTCGGTGTTTAGAAGTCTGATGTGTATATCAATGTTTAGAAGTCTGATGTGTATATCAATGTTTAGAAGTATGATATGTATTTTGATGTTTAAAAGTCTGATGAGTAAGTCAATGTTTAGAAGTCTGATGTGTATGTTGGTGTTTAGAAGTCTGATGTGTATATCAATGTTTAGAAGTCTGATGTGTATATCAATATTTAGAAGTATGATATGTATTTTGATGTTTAAAAGTCTGATGAGTATGTCAATGTTTAGTAGTCTGATGTGTATGTTGGTGTTTAGAAGTCTGATGTGTA
Source organism: Pictodentalium vernedei (assembly GCA_031216915.1). Classification (NCBI taxonomy): domain Eukaryota; kingdom Metazoa; phylum Mollusca; class Scaphopoda; order Dentaliida; family Dentaliidae; genus Pictodentalium; species Pictodentalium vernedei. The sequence goes on from CM062289.1 coordinate 129,811,512, forward strand.
TATCAATGTTTAGAAGTCTGATGTGTATATCAATGTTTAGAAGTATGATATGTATTTTGATGTTTAAAAGTCTGATGAGTATGTCAATGTTTAGAAGTCTGATGTGTATGTTGGTGTTTAGAAGTCTGATGTGTATATCAATGTTTAGAAGTCTGATGAGTATATCAATGTTTAGAAGTCTGATATGTATGCCAATATTTAGAAGTCTGATGCGTATGTCAATGTTTAGAAGTCTGATGTGTATGTCAATGTTTAGAAGTCTGATGTGTATATCAATGTTTAGAAGTCTAATGTGTATGTCGATGTTTAGAAGTCTGATGTGTATGTCAATGTTTAGAAGTCTGATCTGTATATCAATGTTTAGAAGTCTGATGTGTATATCAATGTTTAGAAGTCTGATGTGTATATCAATATTTAGAAGTATGGTATGTATTTTGATGTTTAAAAGTCTGATGAGTATGTCAATGTTTAGAAGTCTGATGAGTGTGTCAATGTTTAGAAGTCTGATGTATATATCAATGTTTAGAAGTCTGATGTGTATATCAATATTTAGAAGTCTGATGTGTATATCAATATTTAGAAGTATGATATGTATTTTGATGTTTAAAAGTCTGATGAGTATGTCAATGTTTAGAAGTCTGATGAGTGTGTCAATGTTTAGAAGTCTGATGAGTGTGTCAATGTTTAGAAGTCTGATGTGTATATCAATGTTTAGAAGTCTGATGAGCATGTCAATGTTTAGAAGTCTGATGTGTATATCAATGTTTAGAAGTTTGATGTGTATGTCGGTGTTTAGAAGTCTGATGTGTATATCAATGTTTAGAAGTCTGATGTGTATATCAATGTTTAGAAGTATGATATGTATTTTGATGTTTAAAAGTCTGATGAGTATGTCAATGTTTAGAAGTCTGATGTGTATGTTGGTGTTTAGAAGTCTGATGTGTATATCAATGTTTAGAAGTCTGATGTGTATGTCAATGTTTAGAAGTCTGATGTGTATATCAATGTTTAGAAGTCTGATGTGTATATCAATGTTTAGAAGTCTGATGTGTATATCAATGTTTAGAAGTCTGATGTGTATATCAATGTTTAGAAGTCTGATGTGTATATCAATGTTTAGAAGTCTGATGTGTATATCAATGTTTAGAAGTCTGATGTGTATACCAATGTTTAGAAGTTTGATGTGTATGTCAATGTTTAGAAGTCTGATGTGTATCTTGATGTTTAGAAGTCTGATGTGTATATCAATGTTTAGAAGTCTGATGTGTATATCAATGTTTAGAAGTCTGATGTGTATGTCAATGTTTAGAAGTTTGATGTGTATGTCAATGTTTAGAAGTCTGATGTGTATATCAATGTTTAGAAGTCTGATGTGTATGTCAATGTTTAGAAGTCTGATGTGTATATCAATGTTTAGAAGTTTGATGTGTATGTCAATGTTTAGAAGTCTGATGTGTATGTCAATGTTTAGAAGTCTGATGTGTATGTCAATGTTTAGAAGTCTGATGTGTATATCAATGTTTAGAAGTCTGGTGTGTATATTAATGTTTAGAAGTTTGATGTGTATGTCAATGTTTAGAAGTCTGATGTGTATGTCAATGTTTAGAAGTCTGATGTGTATGTCAATGTTTAGAAGTCTGATGTGTATATCAATGTTTAGAAGTCTGGTGTGTATATTAATGTTTAGAAGTTAGATGTGTATGTCGGTGTTTAGAAGTCTGATGTGTATATCAATGTTTAGAAGTCTGATGTGTATATCAATGTTTAGAAGTCTGATGTGTATGTCAATGTTTAGAAGTCTGATGTGTATATCAATGTTTAGAAGTCTGGTGTGTATACCAATGTTTAGAAGTCTGATGTGTATGTCGGTGTTTAGAAGTCTGATGTGTATATCAATGTTTAGACGTCTGATGTGTATATCAATGTTTAGAAGTCTGATGTGTATATCAATGTTTAGAAGTCTGATGTGTATACCAATGTTTAGAAGTCTGATGTGTATGTCAATGTTTAGAAGTCTGATGTGTATGTCAATGTTTAGAAGTCTGATGTGTATACCAATGTTTAGAAGTTTGATGTGTATCTTGATGTTTAGAAGTTTGATGTGTATATCAATGTTTAGAAGTCTGATGTGTATATCAATGTTTAGAAGTCTGATGTGTATATCAATGTTTAGAAGTCTGATGTGTATGTCAATGTTTAGAAGTCTGATGTGTATGTCAATGTTCAGAAGTCTGATGTGTATATCAATGTTTAGAAGTCTGATGTGTATCTTGATGTTTAGAAGTCTGATGTGTATGTCAATGTTTAGAAGTCTGATGTGTATATCAATGTTTAGAAGTCTGATGTGTATATCAATGTTTAGAAGTCTGATGTGCATGTCGGTGTTTAGAAGTCTAATGTGTATTTTGGTGTTTAGAAGTCTGATGTGTATTGATCATTGTTCAGAAGTCTGATGTGTATGTCGGTGTTTAGAAGTCTAATGTGTATTTTGGTGTTTAGAAGTCTGATGTGTATATCATTGTTCAGAAGTCTGATGTGTATGTCGGTGTTTAGAAGTCTGATGTGTATGTCGGTATTTAGAAGTCTGATGTGTATATCAATGTTCAGAAGTCTGATGTGTATCTTGATGTTTAGAAGTCTGATGTGTATGTCGGTATTTAGAAGTTTGATGTGTATATCAATGTTTAGAAGTCTGATGTGTATGTCAGTGTTTAGAAGTCTGATGTTTATATCAATGTTCAGAAGTTTGATGTGTATCTTGATGTTTAGAAGTCTATTGTGTATGTTGGTGTTTAGAAGTTTGATGTGTATATCAATGTTTAGAAGTCTGATGTGTATGTCAGTGTTTAGAAGTCTGATGTGTATATCAATGTTCAGAAGTTTAATGTGTATCTTGATGTTTAGAAGTCTGATGTGTATGTCAATATTAAGTCTGATGTGTATTTTGATGTTTAGAAGTCTGATGTGTATGTCAGTGTTTAGAAGTCTGATGTGTATATCAATGTTCAGAAGTTTAATGTGTATCTTGATGTTTAGAAGTCTATTGTGTATGTTGGTGTTTAGAAGTTTGATGTGTATATCAATGTTTAGGAGTCTGATGTGTATCTTGATGTTTAGAAGTCTGATGTGTATGTCAATATTAAGTCTGATGTGTATTTTGATGTTTAGAAGTCTGATGTGTATGTCAGTGTTTAGAAGTCTGATGTGTATATCAATGTTCAGAAGTTTAATGTGTATCTTGATGTTTAGAAGTCTATTGTGTATGTTGGTGTTTAGAAGTTTGATGTGTATATCAATGTTTAGGAGTCTGATGTGTATCTTGATGTTTAGAAGTCTGATGTGTATATCAATGTTTAGGAGTCTGATGTGTATCTTGATGTTTAGAAGTCTGATGTGTATGTCAATATTAAGTCTGATGTGTATTTTGATGTTTAGAAGTCTGATGTGTATGTAAATGTTTAGAAGTCTGATGTGTTTGTAAATGTTTAGAAGTCTGATGTGTATTTCAATGTTTAGAAGTCTGATGTGTATGTCGGTGTTTAGAAGTCTGATGTGTATATCAATGTTTAGAAGTCTGATGTGTATATCAATGTTTAGAAGTCTGATGTGTATGTCAATGTTTAGAAGTCTGATGTGTATATCAATGTTTAGAAGTCTGATGTGTATGTCGGTGTTTAGGAGTCTGATGTGTATCTTGATGTTTAGAAGTCTGATGTGTATGTCAATATTAAGTCTGATGTGTATTTTGATGTTTAGAAGTCTGATGTGTATGTAAATGTTTAGAAGTCTGATGTGTTTGTAAATGTTTAGAAGTTTGATGTGGATATCAATGTTTAGAAGTCTGATGTGTATGTTGATGTTTAGAAGTCTGATGTGTATGTCGGTGTTTAGAAGTCTGATGTGTATATCAATGTTTAGAAGTCTGATGTGTATGTCGGTGTTTAGAAGTCTGATGTGTATATCAATGTTTAGAAGTCTGATGTGTATATCAATGTTTAGAAGTCTGATGTGTATATCAATGTTTAGAAGTCTGATGTGTATGCTGCCGTTCAGAAGTCTGATGTGTATATCAATGTTTAGAAGTCTGATGTGTATATCAATGTTTAGAAGTCTGATGTGTATGCTGCAGTTCAGAAGTCTGATGTGTATATCAATGTTTAGAAGTCTGATGTGTATATCAATGTTTAGAAGTCTGATATGTATGCCAATATTTAGAAGTCTGATGCGTATGTCAATGTTTAGAAGTCTGATGTGTATGTCAATGTTTAGAAGTCTGATGTGTATATCAATGTTTAGAAGTCTGATGTGTATATCAATGTTTAGAAGTCTGATGAGCATGTCAATGTTTAGAAGTCTGATGTGTATATCAATGTTTAGAAGTCTGATGTGTATATCAATGTTTAGAAGTCTGATGTGTATATCAATGTTTAGAAGTCTGATGTGTATATCAATGTTTAGAAGTCTGATGTGTATGTTGATGTTTAGAAGTCTGATGTGTATATCAATGTTTAGAAGTCTGATGTGTATATCAATGTTTAGAAGTCTGATGAGCATGTCAATGTTTAGAAGTCTGATGTGTATATCAATGTTTAGAAGTCTGATGTGTATATCAATGTTTAGAAGTCTGATGTGTATATCAATGTTTAGAAGTCTGATGCATATGTCAATGTTTAGAAGTCTGATGTGTATGTCAATGTTTAGAAGTCTGATGTGTATATCAATGTTTAGAAGTCTGATGTGTATATCAATGTTTAGAAGTCTGATGAGCATGTCAATGTTTAGAAGTCTGATGTGTATGTCGGTGTTTAGAAGTCTGATGTGTATATCAATGTTTAGAAGTCTGATGTGTATATCAATGTTTAGAAGTCTGATGTGTATATCAATGTTTAGAAGTCTGATGTGTATGTCGGTGTTTAGAAGTCTGATGTGTATATCAATGTTTAGAAGTCTGTGTATATCAATGTTTAGAAGTCTGATGTGTATATCAATGTTTAGAAGTCTGATGTGTATATCAATGTTTAGAAGTCTGATGTGTATATCAATGTTTAGAAGTCTGATGTGTATGTCAATGTTTAGAAGTCTGATGTGTATATCAATGTTTAGAAGTCTGATGTGTATGTCAATGTTCTGATGTTGGATTATGTCACTATCACAGTTCAGTCTTGATCAATGAAAATTCCCAAGTTGGCAGAACATTTTTAGATATATTTTTAAAGCAGAATGTATTTCTATAATTTTGAGTTGTGGCATTCAATATATTTGTCAATATTAAATATTAAGAAACAAGAGACCCCAAGGGTTTTAAAGCATTCAATTGAGAAAGCTGTTTAAAGAGGGTTTTGGGCTCCCATTCAGCATCTATGACCAGTTAACACTACACACCAATGAAGTCATGTTAGCATTTTAAATCTGTTGTCCAAGTCAGGGGGGTTAGATTTCCAGCAACTCTAAAAAAGGTGACAAATCCTGCAGTCTACTGAGGGATTTCTTCTTTTGCTTTAAAATATGTTTTGAATGGATTTTAAATAAAAAAAAATGTTCACCCAGCTGACCTCGGTGGGGGCTCAGTTGTGTTCAAATTTCATCAGATGGGCTCCACTCCATACAGCCAATACTACCAGTTGGGTGAAAAAAATTTGTTTGGCATAAAATTACTCAAAATCTTGCAAGGCCCATTTTGAAGCATAACAATTAAAAAATCTGAGTTGTATGCTGCAGTTCAGAAGTCTGATGTGTATGTCAATATTTAGAAGTCTGATGTGTATGTCAATGTTTAAAAGTCTGATGTGTATATCAATGTTTAGAAGTCTGATGTGTATTTTGATGTTTAGAAGTCTGATGTGTATGTAAATATTTTGAAGTGTGATGTGAAAGTCAATGCTTAGAAGTTTGATGTGTACGTCAGTATTTAGAAGTCTGATGTGTATGTCTATGTTTAAGGTTACAGTGAAATCAGATGTGCACTCAACGTTTGCAAGTCTGATGTGTATGTCAATGTGTAGAAGTCTAATGTGTATGTCAATGTTTAGAAGTCTGATGTGTATATCAATGTTTAGAAGTCTGATGTGTAAGTTGCTGTTTAGAAATGTGATGTGTATGATGCTTAAAAGTCTGATGTGTATGTCAATGTTTGAAATTTGAGTTGTATGCTGCAGTTCAGAAGCCTGATGTGTATGCCAATGTTTAGAAGTCTGATGTGTATATCAATTTTAGAAGTCTGATGTGTATCTTGATGTTTAGAAGTCTGATGTGTATGTCAATGTGTAGAAGTCTAATGTGTATATCAATGTTTAGAAGTCTGATGCATATTTTGATGTTTAGAAGTCTGATGTGTATGTCTATGTTTAAGGTTACAGTGAAGTCAGATGTGCAGTCAATGTTTGCAAGTCTGATGTGTATGTCATTGTGTAGAAGTCTAATGTGTATGTCAATGTTTAGAAGTCTGATGTGTAAGTTGCTGTTTAGAAATGTGATGTGTATGATGCTTAAAAGTCTGATGTGTATGTCAATGTTTGAAATTTGAGTTGTATGCTGCAGTTCAGAAGCCTGATGTGTATGCCAATGTTTAGAAGTCTGATGTGTATATCAATTTTAGAAGTCTGATGTGTATCTTGATGTTTAGAAGTCTGATGTGTATGTCAATGTTTAGAAGTCTGATGTGTATATCAATGTTTAGAAGTCTGATGTGTATGTCGATGTTTAGAAGTCTGATGTGTATGTCAATGTTTAGAAGTCTGATGTGCATATCAATTTTAGAAGTCTAATGTGTATGTAGATTTTTGAAGTTTGAGGTGTATGTCAATGTTCAGAAGTCTGGTGTATATGTCAGTGTTTAGAAGTTTGATGAGTATTTGAATGTTCAGAAGTCTGATGTGTATGTAACTGTTTAGAAGTCTGATGTGTATGCCAATGTTTAGAAGTCTGATGTGTATATCAATGTTTAGAAGTCTGATGTGTATGTCAGTGTTTAGAAGTCTGATGTGTATATCAATGTTTAGAAGTCTGATGTGTATATCAACGTTTAGAAGTCTGATGTGTATATCAATGTTTAGAAGTCTGATGTGTATATCAATGTTTAGAAGTCTGATATGTATGTCGGTGTTTAGAAGTCTGATGTGTATGTCGGTGTTTAGAAGTCTGATGTGTATATCAATGTTTAGAAGTCTGATGTGTATATCAATGTTTAGAAGTCTGATGTGTATATCAATGTTTAGAAGTCTGATGTGTATATCAATGTTTAGAAGTCTGATATGTATGTCGGTGTTTAGAAGTCTGATGTGTATGTCGGTGTTTAGAAGTCTGATGTGTATATCAATGTTTAGAAGTCTGATGTGTATATCAATGTTTAGAAGTCTGATGTGTATATCAATGTTTAGAAGTCTGATGAGCATGTCAATGTTTAGAAGTCTGATGTGTATGTCAATGTTTAGAAGTCTGATGTGTATATCAATGCTTAGAAGTCTGATGTGTATATCAATGTTTAGAAGTCTGATGTGTATATCAATGTTTAGAAGTCTGATGTGTATATCAATGTTTAGAAGTCTGATGTGTATATCAATGTTTAGAAGTCTGATGTGTATATCAATGTTTAGAAGTCTGATGTGTATATCAATGTTTAAAAGTCTGATGTGTATATCAATGTTTAGAAGTCTGATGTGTATGTCAGTGTTTAGAAGTCTGATGTGTATATCAATGTTTAGAAGTCTGATGTGTATATCAATGTTTAGAAGTCTGATGTGTATATCAATGTTTAGAAGTCTGATATGTATGTCGGTGTTTAGAAGTCTAATGTGTATTTTGGTGTTTAGAAGTCTGATGTGTATATCAATGTTCAGAAGTTTAATGTGTATCTTGATGTTTAGAAGTCTATTGTGTATGTTGGTGTTTAGAAGTTTGATGTGTATATCAATGTTTAGAAGTCTGATGTGTATCTTGAAGTTTAGATGTCTGATGTGTACGTCAATATTAAGTCTGATGTGTATTTTGATGTTTAGAAGTCTGATGTGTATGTCAATGTTTTGAAGTCTGATGTGTATGTCAATGCTTAGAAGTTTAATGTGTATGTCAATGTTCTGATGATGGATTATGTCACTATTACAGTTCAGTCTTGATCAATGAAAATTCCCAGGTTGGCAGAACATTTTTAGATATATTTTTAAAGCAGAATGTATTTCTAAAATTTTGAGTTGTGGCATTCAATAAATTTGTCGATATTACATCTACATCTACATCTACATCATACTCCTAGCCTTCAAAGAATTGAAGATTATAAGGAGGCGCACGAATGATTTTTTTTTTTTTTTTTGTAAACTGATAAAAGATTTGTTTAGATGACTATTTGACTTTGAAAAAGTACTTGTAGTAGGTGGATTTGAACTCATCTAGATCTGTTAAGCTTGCCATTGAGTATGGGATCTTATTCCATGCGTTGATAGTTCGAGGATAGAAGGAATTTGAGATATATTTGGGCACTGCATGGGGTCTAACATACTTGTGATCTCTAGTAGGAGTAAGAGGAGCAGTGTCTTTTATTTTTACAAGGTCATGGTGGATTTTATACAGTAAGACCATGGATGTATATAATCGGCGCTGCTCAAGAGTCGGCCAATTTAGGATGGTAAGCATGTCAGTAACACTACTAGGGTGTTTATATATGTTCATGACATAGCGTGCTGCACGATGTTGGACCATCTCAATGTGGTGAGCGAGATCTTTTTGCCAGAGGATGCCACACAGGTGAGCAGTATTGAAGTTGTGGCCGAACATATGTCTGATATGCAAGTGCTTTGATGTTTCTATTACTTGTTCTTATGTTTCTTTTGATGAATCTTAGCGAGGTGTTCGCTTTATTTACTATATTATTTACATGACATTTCCATGAGAGATCTTTTGTTAGCGTTACACCGAGGTATTTAGCTTTATTTGTATTTTTGAGGATTTTATTGTGCAGTCTGTATTCATGTTTGATGGGGTTTTGTTTTCGAGAGATACTTATTATTTCGCATTTGTCAGGATTAAAAGCCATTTGCCATGCATGTTCCCATTTTTCAAGTTTGTTTAGATCTTGTTGGAGAGTACTGCAGTCAGAGGCTGAAGTTATGGTGCAGTATACGATAGTATCATCAGCAAACAGGCGGTTTGGGCATTCCATGTTTGCTGCGAGGTCATTAATGTATATCAGGAAGAGACAGGGGCCAAGGACAGAACCTTGAGGCACTCCAGAGAGGACAGGACAGGAATCTGATTAGACACCATTTACAATGACTCTCTGGGATCTGCCTGCGAGAAAGACCCTATCCAGTCTACAGTTTTATTGTTTATGCCGATATGGCGAAATTTCAGGAATAGCCGAGAGTGATCAACCTTATCAAAGGCTTTGGAAAAGTCCATTACCGCTATATCCGTTTGTTTACCCCGACCCATATTGTTTAGGACATCTTGAGTAAAGCATAAGAGTTGAGTTTCATAACTCAGTTTCGAGCGGAAGCCATGTTGGTTTGGATGAAGAAGATGGTGTGAGTCAAGATAGTTCATTATGTGGGAGACAATGATGTGCTCTAGTTGTTTACTAAGAATACATGTGAGGAAAATTGGTCGGTAGTTTTCAGGTCTTGATTTAGAGCCCTTTTTGAAGACTAAATTAAAAATTAAGAAACAAGAGGCCCAAAGGTTTTTAAAGCTCCCACTTGAGAAAGTTGTTTAAAGAGGGTTTTGGGCTCCTATTCAGCATCTATGACCAGTTAACACTACACACCAATGAAGTCATGTAAGCATTTGTAAATCTGTTGTCCAAGTAAGGGGGTTAGATTTCCAACAACTCTGAAAAAGGTGACAAAACCTGCAGTCTACTGAGGGATTTCTTCTTTTGCTTTAAAATATGTTTTGAATTGATTTTAAATAAAAAAAAAATGTTCACCGAGTTGACCTCGGTGGGGGCTCAGTTGAGTTCAAATTTCATCAGATGGGCTCCACTCCATACAACCAATACTACCAATTGGGTGAAAAAAATTTGTTTGGCATAAAACTACTCAAAATCATGCAAGGCCCATTTTGAAGCATAACAATTAAACAAGAGGCCCCAGGGGGCCTGAGGGCACACACCTGACATGGTAGCCTAAATATCAACCCAGAGAATTGATTTCAACAAGTTGCATCTGCTCCTCCTAAGAAAAGCCTATACCAAATATCCAGATTCTGACCAGTGGATCTAAAAAAAAAAAGGATTTTTAAAGAATATTCCTCATATTGAACTAAGTTATAATTCAGGCTCCTACAGGGAGCCTATATATGAACCCAGGGACATGGCTTTGACAAACCTGAATCTCACCCCCCCTAAGGATGCTGCACACCAAATATCAAAACATTCCGACTGCTGGATCTGAAGAAGAAGATTTTTAAAGAAAATTCCTCATTTTGAACTAAGTTACAATTCGAGCTCCCACAGTGAGTCCAAATATGGACCTAGGGGCATGGCTTGAACAAACTTGAATCTCACCCCCCTAAGGATGCTGCATACCAAATATCAAAACATTCCGACTGCTGGATCTGAAGAAGAAGATTGTTAAAGAAAATTCCTCATTTTGAACTAAGTTATCATTCGGGCTCCCACAGTGAGCCCAAATATGGACCTAGGGACATGGCTTGAACAAACATTAATCTCACCCACTTAAGGATGCTGCATACCAAATATCAAAACATTCCGACTGTTGGATCTGAAGAAGATTTTTAAAAAAAATTCCTCATTTTGAACTAAGTTATAATTCGGGCAACCACAGTGAGCCCAAATATGAACCCAGGGACTTGGCTTGAACAAACTTGAATCTCACCCCCTTAAGCATGCTGCATACCCAACATCAAAAGATTCTGCCTGCTGGATCTTGAGAAGAAGATTTTTAAAGAAATTTGCCTGAAATGCACCAACTTCAAATTGGGTGCCTATACTGAGCCCAAATATGAACCCGGGGGCCAATTTGAACAAACATCAAACATGAATCAGATCCACCCCACAATGTTGCATACCAAATATCAAAAGATTCTGATTGCTGGATCTGGAGAAGAAGATTTTTTAAGAAATTTGCCTGAAATGCAGTAAGTTCAAAATCAGGCTCCTATACTGAGACCAAATATGAACCCAGGGGGCTAATTTGAACAAACTTGAATCACATCCACCCTACAATGTTGCATACCAAATATCAAAAGATTCTGCCTGCTGTATCTGGAGAAGAAGATTTTTTAATGTTTTCTCATTGCCTACAAAGAGTAAAAAAGTGTTGACTCAGCACTTTTTCAAAAGTCCTGAAAAAGTATCTTGTGATCAAACCGATAGGGATTTTTTTTAACCATTCTATTCTACTGGATAAAAGTAAGTTTTATCCAAATAAGAATTCCCTGTGCCATGTAGTTTTGGAGATATGGCAGTTTTAAGGTTTTTCCTATTTTTAGCTCCCGAGGTTCCCATGGGGCAATGAGAAAATTTTTTTTTGCATCAATCAACTACTTATGACCCATTATCATCTCATATCAAATTTGGTTCAAATTGACCACACGGTTCTGAAAATAGAAATTTTAGGCGTGGCCAAAATTTTTGCCCCTCCCATAACAAAGGCAAATAATGCCCGACAAACTTCTCTTGAACAAAAGGACTCAGTATGCCACATATCAAGTCTCTGCTACTGGTGGTTCATTAGAAGAAGATTTTCAAAAAATTTGGCCATTTTTTCCACACCCCTCTGCTCAATATGAGCCGAAACCTAATTTACATAAAAATCAAAATGCCCCTATACAACCACTACTTACATGAAATTTAATTAAAATGTGGCCAGTGGTTTAGGAGAAAGAGGCTCAAACACCACCTTCACGCAGGACGATGGACGGACGATGGACGAAGAGTGATAAGAAAAGCTCACCCTGACTTTCAGTCAGGTGAGCTAAAAATTCAGGCAATCAATCCACCACAACTCCAAAATCTGGGCTTCCATTGGGAGCCAACATATAATATACTCATGGGTTTGATTGGAAAATAGTTTAATCTGATACCTCTAAGGATGTGAAATACCAAATATCAAAAGATTCTGACTTGTGGATCTGAAGATGAAGATTTGAAAAAATGTCTACTTTTTGCCCTAAGTCAAAATTTGGGCTCCAATAGGGAGCCCAAACAGGTACCCATGAACCTGATTTTAACAATTTGAATATGATCCCCCTAAGGATGCTGAATATGAAATTTCAAAAGATTTTGACTGGTGGATCTGAAGAAGACTTCTCATATTGCACTTAATAAAAGCTTGTGCTCCCATTGAGAGCCTATAGATGAACCCAAGAACTTGACTTGAACCAACTTGAATCAGATCCTCCTAAAGATGCGGAAAACTTAATATCTAAAGATTCTGACAAGTGGATCAGAAGAAGAATTTTTCTCATTTTGCACCAAGTTAAAATTTGGGCTCCCACAGGAGCATAAATAAGAACCCAGGGACCTGATTTTAATAAACATGAATCTAATTTCCTTAAAGATTTTGAAAACATTATATCAACAGATTGTCACTGGTGGATTTGAAGAAGAGTTTTAAAGAATTGTCCTCATATTTTAAGTTAAAATTCGGACCTTCAAAGAGATCCCAAATACAAACCTGGGGACAAGATTTGAACAAACTTGAATCTGACCTGCATAAGGATGCTGAATACCAAAGATTTTGGCTGGTGGATCTGAAGAACTTCAAAAATTTTTAAAGGATTTACCCAATATTGCACTAAGTTGAATTCTGGGTTCCTACAGGGAGCCCAAATATAAACAGAGACTTACTTTGAACAAACTTGAATCTGACTCCCATGAGGATGTTGTATTCTACCTGTGTTCCTAGAGGGAGCCCAAATATAAATACAGAGACTTACTCTGAACAAACTTGAATCTGACTCCCATAAGAATGTTGTACCCTAAATATCAAAAGATTCTCACTGGTGTATTATAAAGAATTTTTGTCATATTGCATTAAGTTAAAATCTAGGTTCCCATTGGGAGCCAAAATATGAACCCAGAGACATGATTTGAAGAAATTAGAATCTGTCCCACTAAGGATGTTATATACAAAATATAATGAGGTTCATTTTGGAAGTTACGGAGAAAAAGTTAAAAAATTTATAGTAATTTATATATTTTTTATACTTACCAATGACCCAGACATAGCTGGTGCTAACTCTTAAAATATAGGGCCAAACACAAATTTTGCCCCCCAATCCCCAAAATTTGCATCTAAAACTAAAGAAAACATGTCCTGAAAGGCCCTCCACACCTCGCCCCCACTGCGCATGCGCAGTGTCAAGGACGTTCCGAAATTGGCGCCATTTATCATTCTAATAACCAGTGCCTGGTAAGCGCTATGTACTCAGCGGGGAGGCAAGAGTTCCCAACTCCTGGGAGGGCCATCCCCGTCTGGGTCATTGGGAAGTATAAAAAATATATAAATTACTATAAATTTTTTAACATTTTTATACTGTACCAATGACCCAGACATAGCTGAATAGTAAAAAGGCTGGAGGGCCAAGGACATAGAGCAAAATGGAATACGCTCAATAAAATAAAATAGAGTCATCCCCTGTAGGGAAAAGAAGTAATAGGCCTTACATGTATCTTTCTTATTTATGATAAATTAGAAAGATACAACACCTTCCAAAAATTGAGCTTCATACATCCATGTACTCTATTAATATCCAATAATCCTTATACTAATAATTTTTAAAGTAAGCCAATAATAAAGTAAGTCTAGAGAATAGAGACTCTTATACTCCTAAAAGTGTGTGAGAATTGCATAATCATGTCCGTAGACATATGCAATATTCAAAAGCTATACTTTAAAAACTAAGACTTGAATGAATTTTATAAACTTAAACTTCTCACTAAACAACCATCCCAATAACAGCTCAGAATTACTAACTCCGGAGGAGGTATCCCCTTGTTTTCATAGTAAAAACAGGTGACCCAAGGGAACACCCTCCCCCCCCCCCTTTTTCTTGCCCTGGGTCAAATAGCCCAGAGCGAAGAGGGCAGCCGAACGGAGACACTGCCGAAACAGACAGCCTACCTAGCTATAGTAGCAACTGTTAAGTGAATGACATTCTGAGCAGTAGATAATAGACCTAACAATAGAGGTCTCCAGAAATGGACTCGATATTTCTGAGATAAAATTCATGAATGGATGGCTGAGCGCAATGAGCAGCCTTCAAAAATCTATAATAGCAACACTATTAATGTAAGCCCAAGAAGTAGAAGAACTCTTACTTCATGAGCCGAAATCTTAAGCACAACTGCTAAGCCAATGATATACCATAAGCAGTACGCTAGTTAATAGAATCCATTAACAATAAAATGGAGCGTAACGTCCTTCTACTAGACATCAAAGACAGAAGAAGCTTACGCCCTTGTAATAAACAGATATCTGTTAATAAATACATAAACTGTACCCGGAAAGAGTAAAGGCCTATGCCCATACGAAGACGGAAGGACCTTAAAATAATAGGTTCCGGAAAATAGGAGCCTAACTCTTATGCAACAATCCAACCTAAATAGTAACGGAAGTATTGATTCCGAAACTATGAAAGTGAAAATCATCCATTGATAGTGCATGAAACTCACTGACTCTACAGTAAAAGAGAAACCAACAGAATTACTGTCTAAAAGGTCAGAATTTGAAAACTACTGTTTCCAGAGGCTCAAATGATTACTTAGCTAAATAAGAACCGAAGTTAAAATCCGTATAGGAATTTAATCTAAAGATTCTGAGTCTATTTATCAAAAAGTTACTAACTGACTTAGATAAAGAGACAAAAGACTCAATTGTAAACTATCGTAGAGTGCATAGGTATGAGGTAACATAAACCTATAACCTAAATAACAACAGGCTGCAGTAGATCTTGTGAAACAAGTATACTAAAAACTAGCAATGAGTAGTATGGAGGGATCAACCATATGAACATAATGATCCCTACACCACGACGGAAGAGCCTCCACTTTAGTCGCATAGAATAGCGAAGAAGAGGATCTCCTATAGTAAGAAATCGCGTCCAAAGCTCGTCCAGTACAGTGCTTACAATGCAATACGGACCACACAACGGAATACATGAAGGTTGCGACCTTGCTGGTTGTGATAAAGATGACACGATTTACCCAGTGAAAAAAGATCCTCACATAGAGGAAGATTTCACGTTAAGATCCACAGTAGACAAGAGAGTAAATTACTCATGATCTCTGTGAAGATAGAGATGCTATCAACAGAAATGTATTGTGGTTGTTTATCTTAGCAATACCTGCTAAAACAACAGCGCCGGAGGATACGCGTATCCTATCATTCCGTCCTATAGATCAATAGAGCGTTAACAGTATTAGCTCAGAGATCTGGACAAGCCAACACATACGTCTGCAATTGATTAGCAAGCTGTGTCATAAATAAAACATCATTGGGCGCTCCCATAGATAGCAAATCTGATTACATACTTGTTTGTTGAGAGTCCATTCTGACAGCAACAAGCGACCCGTAAGAGAACGGGAGTGCGATAAAACAATCAGACGACCCAGAATATGACAGACCAAAACTGAACTTGGTGTACTATAACCAACAGACGGATTCTTTCCATTAAATTGAATAACGGAAACGAAAGAGTGCCTCCCTGGTTCCGGAGATACGCCACTACTGTCGAATTAAAGGACAGGAATTTGGGCATGCGTTTCTGAATAATGTTCATGCAATGACATAAAGCAAGCCTAAAAAACATTATTCCGCGGAAGTTAAACTGATAGCTAAAAGACTGCGGAACCCAAAGACCCTGGCACTTCGAATCCGTAGGGATCAGTATATATCCCAATCTGTTTGACTGGCAACCGTCATAACAGCCACACTAGGGTCCGGCAACTGCGGCGGCACTCTCTGAGTCAACCACCGAATGTTTGCCCCAGTCTGAATCTCTTGTAACACTAGATAGACAAGAGAATGTATAAATCAAGCAATTCATGGATTGCCGGAAAGTTGCCGTCGAAGAGAAGCTCCTCCGAGAACGAAGCGACTCTGAGAGAGTTCTTAACCTACTATCCACGCGTGGATGTAGCTAGGGCTGCATCACGTCTAACCAACTCCAATCAGCCACTGAAGGGCGGAGTTATACGTGAACAAACTACTGCCCTCAAAAGAAATTACATTGAGAATAATATCCCGTAAATCTTTTCTTGAAGACGTAATGATAACGCCTCAGTAAGGCGGATTACGTATAATAAAGCGTCTAAGTTAAGTCTACTATACATAATGTCGTTCCCAACATTGAAATTGGAAAAGACATAAACGGCGAAAAAGAATATATGCAGTCTTTAATCACACCGTCTAGACGCATATGAACTCTCGGTATGCCCTGCTCTGCCAAAATAAACTATATGTAAAAAAGATAAAATGGCAGAAATGAGCCACGCGGACAAGAAACTAAACTATCATGCTTAGTAGCAGGCTTGTATATATATATATAATATATAGCGTCGAAAAATAAAACACATGTTGTAATGACAATATTGGACTGCGTCGGTAAGTCAGGGACAAAGTCCCTGTACCGATCGAAAAATCCGAGTCCAATGACGCTATAAGTCTCTTATCCAAGATCGCAGCAATGAAGTCCGAAAAATAATCACTGGAAGAAATGCCAGAAGATATGAAAGGCATCTTCCGATACTACTAAAGGGAAAACTCGAAATCTTTCGAATCCCTTTCGCCATCCTGTCGGACCCTATAAAGCGTTCGGTCGTCCGTAGCTTGATGCAACCGCGGACCGCACCGACCCAGCGCCGTCGGATAATTCCTGATTCGACCGAGAAACCGTCAATTGCTGGGATGCTGCGAAACAACTGTGCTAACTCGGATAGCACGTCCGTCACTGAGGCCTGAGGAGCAGCGGTCTTACGATGCATTGCCGCAGGAAGCTCCGAGATCGTTACCCCGTGCATACTTCCAATATGCGAGCGAACGGAGTGTATAGGCCTCGTGTTCCTTGGCTACCGGATGGCGCGACCTATTCGCTGTGGAATCACTGAATGCCGAAACTGATCGGATACTCGAGGTCACGTAGCCAATGTGCGGTCGTGTACCCTGCTGTGAGGATGAGGAAGCATTAAAGACAGTCTCTCGGACTGTCAATATAACGGAGCGTCCCGAGCAACGGACATATGCTCCGAATGTAAAATATCTGAACCACAACATGCGGTCCCCTATGTTGTTGGCTTCCTCCGATCTGTCCTCAATCTGCCGTCACTGGGTGAGTACTAAAGTAATTAAAGTGCTCGCATCACCCAAATCTCCTTCCTAGACCGCAACGGACGAACCCGGCAGCCGAACCATTCGATGAATGTACGCTACACCGGATGAGCTAGCGAATGTCACTCCGTAAGCGATAGACATATTCCATGAGCACTTATTGCCGCTAACTCTTCATTAACTATGACGACAGAGGCACACTTTTGAAAGACATCTCCATAACTCTTCGAACAAGAAACCAGAAATGCTTGGATAGCAAGCATAAAATAATAATATATATAGCGTCGTTCAATAATTCGAAAGTTTGTGTGACATTATTGGACTATGTCGGAACTGAGGGACGATGTCCCTAAACCGAACCAAAAATTTCTAAGTCCACCGACGCTATCAGTTTCTTATCCGGCATCGCAGCATATGTTGTTCCGAAAGGGAAAGCTTGAAATCCACCGAATCCCTTTCGGTATCCCGTCGGACCGGATGAAACTTTCGGACGTCCGTACCCGCTTCCGCGGAGCGTCCCGACCCAGCATCGTCGGATAAAATATATGCGACAGATTCAGTTGATGCTGGGATGCTGCGATAAACTGTGCTATTAAGGAAAGCACGTCCGTTCCCGAGGCCTGTGCAGTAGCGGACTTACGATGCATTGCCGCTGGAAGCTCCGTGTACGTTGACTCCCGCACACTTCTTATGCGAACGTCCGGAGTCTGCAGGCCTCGAGTCCCCGGCTACCGACCCAGCGCTGTCGGATAATTCTCGATCCGACACCGTTCTGTCGGCTGCTGGGATGCTGCGATAAGCTGTGCTATGTGCACAAGAATGTCCGGCGTCGAGACCTGCGGAGGCGCAGTCTATCGGTGCTTCGCCGAGGGCAGCTCCGCATCAGATGGCTCCCGCATACTTCCTATGCGAACGTCCGGAGTCCATCGGTCTCGAATCCCTGGCTGCCGGATGGTGTGACCTGGTCGCCGAAGAATCCTTGATCGGCGAAGCTGGTAATATATCGGCGGTCACGCAGCCAAGGTGCGGTCGTGTGCGCTGACGAGAAGAGGAAGCCTTAGCAGTCTCAGCGGACTGCCTATACAACGGAGCGTCCCGAGCGACGGACGTATGCTCCGCTAACGACACATTTGTACCACAACATCTGGGGCCAGATGTTGTTGAACGAGAGAGGGGCCTCTCTCGCTTGCCGTCCGGATGGACCGGAACGAGCTATGAACCGGACTAAAAGGCTTCCTCCGTTCTCCCTCCGATCCGCCGTCACTGGGTGTGCATTAAGTTAATTTTATAGTGCTCGCATCACCCCAAAATTCCTTCTAGACCGCAACGGACGAACCCGGCTGCCGAACCATTCGGTGAATGGGCGCTACACCGGGCGAGCTAGCGGACGTCAAAGGCCGTCGAACCTACTAGGGTCCTCTTAGGCAATTGGCGTATTACATGAGCACTTTTCCGCTAGCCCTTCATTAATTGTGACGACGGAGGCACACTGTTGGAAGACATCACAGATACATCACCCTAATCTTGATCGTCTGAAATAGAAATTGATAAAGTAGAGTGACCCTGCGGGGAAAGGACCGGAGTGTCCAAATCCCCAACAACATACCGTGACATACGCTTCCCATATTGTCATCGAAATCATACGATACAGAACAGGAGTTAATGTGAGTACACTGACTACATATAGAATGATAATAAGGTCAGAGGAAGACTTCCTCTTAAAACAAATGATCAATATCCTTTCAATGTGAAAAGAAAACAAGTCCTGGTACTCGCACTAACCCCTGGCAATCAAAATACATAATAATAATATGATCCATTAATATAGAAAAAATAATTGAAATCAAAATATTTTGAAAAAATATTTTTTCAGAACAGCCCAAGTTTCTGAAAAGTAACGTTGAGCCCCAATGGATCCCAAGCCTAAGTGTGGACAAAAATTTTAAAAATATTTTAAACAATTTATTCAACACTTACGAACAATAATAATGTATCTAGTTATGATTAAAATAACATAAAGATATTATTATTTAGAAATCCCCCCCTCACACAGAGGGCTGTTGTAAATGTAAACAATGAGTGTAAAAACACTAAAATAAGACTCCAGGCACCCAGGCCCGAAATCAGTTACCAAAAATACACCATCTGATGCAAAACAGAGACTTCCAGGGAAGAAACTGCAGAACATCAGATGGTAGATGCAGAACACAACGCCTAACCACCCGTAGGTGAAGACGTAAACATGGGGAAAGAACAGAATTCATTCTGTTATTAAGCTAAAACTCCCAAGAGATTTTAGTAATAATAATTACAGAAACTATGCCAAAAGCATGAGAGAATAGCAAGGGGGGACTTAAAGGACAGGGAGAGAGGAAAAACACTTGAAAAAACAGTGTACAACAAAATGGCTGCTGCCTTGAAAATAGGTAACTTAACATAATTTCATTAAAAAATTTTAAGTTACAGCCCTGATAATATTCTGTCACACATTCTTTTCCTCTCCTCCTTTTCTATCCTCCTTAGAATCACC
The DNA here is from genome assembly GCA_031216915.1 of Pictodentalium vernedei. Taxonomy (NCBI): domain Eukaryota; kingdom Metazoa; phylum Mollusca; class Scaphopoda; order Dentaliida; family Dentaliidae; genus Pictodentalium; species Pictodentalium vernedei. The sequence continues at coordinate 129,831,324 of CM062289.1, forward strand.
ATTTCACTAATATTTATGTGTCTGGCATCATTTAAACTGAGATTTAAAAGCACAAAGATCAGTCAGATGTTAACTGATGAAGGGCCAAACTTAGAATGATAAATGGCGCCAATTTCGGAACGTCCTTGACACTGCGCATGCGCAGTGGGGGCGAGGTGTGGAGGGCCTTTCAGGACATGTTTTCTTTAGTTTTAGATGCAAATTTTGGGGATTGGGGGGCAAAATTTGTGTTTGGCCCTATATTTTAAGAGTTAGCACCAGCTATGTCTGGGTCATTGGTACAGTATAAAAATATTTTTAATTTTTCTTTTTAATTTGCCTATTAAACTTCCCTCTAAGAACCTTTTCTGCACACCTGAAAAGGAAGCCAAATACCATGTATCAAATAATTCCATCCATAGGATCATGAGAATTTTAAAAAAAATCTAGATCAATTCCCCCACTACCATCACACTCCCCCACCTCCCCTCCCCCCCCCCCCCCCCCACAAAAAAAACAACATAAATCAAGTGAAATATTACTGGAATATGCCTAGCTGTTGGGAAGAAGACTCAAAAACAACCTCATGACAGATTGACAATGTACACCAGGTAATGGACAGATGGATGGACAAAGAGCGATCAGTATAGGTCACCCTGACTCTTAGTCAGGTGAGCTGAAGATACTAGATTTCTATTTTTTAGCTCTCCAAAATACTAAAGTTCCATGAAAATCAGAAAAACTTCAATTTTTTACACAGGGACATCTGATGCCACCACAACCTAGTTTGGCCATAACCCTTTACCCAATGAAAGACCAAAACTAACCTGCGCCATACATGAAAATTGCCATTCAATTTTCATTATTTTTTCATTTTTTGCGTCAGAAACATAGCTTATGACCCCTCATTAGAACGAGCTCAATGAGCTCGTTCAAATGAGGGGTCATAAGCTATGTTTTTGATGCAAAAAATGAAAAAAGATAGTTAATCAAGAATTTTATTTGCGAGTGTCATCTGCCTTCCGTGTTGGGTAAAGGGGTAACCACTCAGAATTATGTAGGTGTGCAATACATTTTTAGATATGGTTAATATTGAAGAAAAAATGTCCAACATATCAGGAAGTGGTACTTGATACATACATAATAAATGATGATAAGAATAACGTAAAAGTCGCATCTTACAAATGGGGGGTCAAAATATGGAGAGAAAAAAAAGTGTCTTCTATGGACCATATCATGTAACCCCTCAGTGGATCAAGGATGACAAGCTTGTTCCAATGAGGGGTCACATGATATGGCTGTGTTGAAATATTTTGAAAAATGTTTTCAACTGTTCCATTTGTAAATTATGTGGGACTGTTGATTAGATAAAGGATGTTATTTCCAAATGAAATAAAATACTGCATTTTTATTGGCTGAGAGGTACGGTGTAACTTGCAATCCACAGAGGCCTTTTTTTTTACACCGTGTTTAACCACGGTGTAAAAACAAGAATATACAAGAGCAAGTTATATGGCTAAAAAGTACCTATTTTTAATTATTAATTCATACCTTCTGCTTGGTTATGTTAGAAGAAAAATAAAAATACAGGAAATTTAATATTTATGTGCAAAAAAAATATTACAGATATAGATGTCATTGGAACTGGCTCATTGAACCAGTTCCAATGACATCCTTATTTGTCTGGTTTTATTTAAGAAACTTGCAAAGTACAAATTTTCTGTCAGTTTTTACCCTTAATGTAGGTTACAGTATTAAGTACACCCAAATTCTTGGATTCGCCTCAGGGTGTATGAGTTCCCAAACCCGTGTAAATTCCCATATACCCTGGAAAACACAAGGATAACTAATAATACATACCTGCTTAAGCTCTCTTTTTTTCATTCTTCTTTGTTGCTCCTTGAGAAAATATTCACCAGAAGCCAGCTCTTTATCAACCTTAAAAAAAAACAGAAAAAAGTTTAAAAATCATGTTGTCAATGAGATGCAGCTCAACCTGTCCAAGAAGGGACTGAACTAAAAAGGAAGATACAGTAATGCCAAGTCATTCACTCAAGTTTCTACAGAAAATACATTATACCAAAGCTACAAATAAAATCTGAAAAAAAACTGGGTGAGGAATTCGACCTGTTGGGTGTGCTAATGGAATTGTTGACAATTTATATGCCAAATCCAAGATGGTCACTGCCGACCATGTTTTTGAACAAAATTCAGAAAAATTTGATAGCTCCCACCTGGACATCACATCTAAGGTACATGTGAAATTCGAAAAAGATTGGGTAAGGGATGTACCCTACAGAGTGTGCTAATATGATTGTGATGTGGCCGGCAGTTTTGAAACTGATCGGGTGAGAGCTGCGGCCTGTACGGTGGTGTACTATAGGAATTGTTGGACAATTTATATCCAAATCCAAGATGGCAGCTGGAAGCCATCTTTTTCAATGAAATTCGGAAAAATTTGATAGCTCCCATCTAGACATTGCCCCAAAGCCACATATGTAATTTGGGGCTGATCAGGTGAGGGCTGCAGCCTGTAAGGGGTGCTTAAGGAATTGCTGGACAATTTATATCCAAATCCTAGATATCCACTGGAGGCCATGTTTTTCAACGTTCAGAAAAATTTGATAGCTTCCATCTAGTCATTGCTCCAAAGCCATGTATGAAATTTCGAACTGATGGAGTAAGAGCAGCGGTCTGTAGGTTGTGCTAATGGAAATGTGGATGGACAGAGAACATAGGGATGGACAGAGAGATGGATGGATGGATTGGTAGAGGGATGGATGATGGATTGCAACCCATCCCAATAGCTCGTACTTGACGTCAAGTTCAGCTAAAAATGAATGTTATGAATTACTGTTAAGTATTCCACTAAATCTATTTACAATCAGCACATACAGTACATGGTATATGGAGTGTTATGTGGAGTGTAGTTTCTCCCAAGTATTTCCAGCAAATTTATTCACTATCAACACATACAGTACATGGGTGTATGGAGGGTTATGTGGAGTGTAGTTACTACCAAGTATTCCAGGAAATTTATTCACTGTCAATACATACAGTAGTAACAGTACATGGTATATGGGAGGTAATGTGGAGTGTAGTTAGTACCAAGTATTCCAGAAAGTTAAAAAATTTATAGTAATTTATATATTTTTTATACTTACCAATGACCCAGACATAGCTGGTGCTAACTCTTAAAAATCTAGGGCCAAACACAAATTTTGCCCCCCAATCCCCAAAATTTGCATCTAAAACCAAAGAAATCATGTCCTGAAGGTCCTCCATACTTTGCCTCCACTGCGCATGCGCAGTGTCAAGGAGGTCCCGAAATTGGCGCCAATTATCATTCTTACAAGCAGTGCCTGGTCAGCGCTATGTATTCAGCGGGGAGGTATGAGGTCCCAACTTATTAGGAGCCTGATTCTTAGCTAAAAATCCAACATTAGTAGTAAAGGTAATAGTGTTCCCGACACTACGATAGTGAGAATCGTCCACCGGTAGTGCATGAAGCTCACTGACTCTTCTAGCAGAAGAGAAAGCTAAGAGAAATGCTGTCTTATAAGATAAGAATTTGAAATCTACTGTCCCAAGAGGCTCAAATGGCTTTTCTTTTAGTTTAAGAAGAACCCAAGCTAAATTCCATTTAGGAATTAATCTAAGAGTTCTGGGTCTATTTATCGAAAAGTTTCTAACTAATTTAGATAAAGAGACATTAGATCCAATTTGTAAACTATCATAGTGTGCATAGGTATCAGATAACATAGACCTATAACCTTTAATAGTAACAGGCTGCAGTTTGATCTCGTCAAACAAGTATACTAGAAAGTTTGCAATGTCTGGTATGGAGGGATCAAAAATATCAACAGAATGATCCCTACACCAACGACGAAAGACCTTCCACTTAGCCGCATAGTTTAGTGAAGAGGAGGTCCTCCTACAGTTAGAAATCGCGTCCACTGCTCGTCCTGTAAAATGCTTGCCGTGCAAGAAGGACCGCACAACAGAAATACATGAAGGTTGAGACCTTGCGGGTTGTGATGAAGTTGACGCGATTTCCCCTGCGAAAGAAGATCCTCTCGTGGAGGAAGTTTTCGCGGTAAGTCCCACAGCAGACACCTGAGTAGATTTATCCATGGTCTCTGTGGAGACAGAGATGCTACCAACAGAATTTTGCATTGTGATTGTTTTATCTTTAGCAATATTTGCTGAATCAATGGCGCTGGAGGATACGCATATCCTATCATTCCGTCCCACGAGATCGATAAAGCGTCTACTGCATATGCTCGGGGATCCGGACATGGTGACACATACGTCTGCACTGATTGTTGAGTTGTGTCGCAAATAAGTCTATCATTGGCCGTTCCCATTGGTAGCAAATCTGATTGAATACCTGTTTGTTGAGAGTCCATTCTGACGGCAACAAGCGACCCTTCCATGAAAGGGAGTCTGCTAATACATTCAGACGACCCGGAATATGACGGACCGAAAGTAGAACTTGGTGTTCTAGAACAAACAGAAGAATTCTTTCCGTTAAACTGAATAACGGAACGGAATGAGTGCCTCCCTGGTTCCGGATATACGCTACTACTGTCGTATTGTCGGACAGGATTTGGACATGTGCTTTCTGAATAATGTTCATCCAATGACGTAATGCAAGCCAAATTGACATCATTTCCTTGATGTTTATGTGCTTGCCTAGAAACTGCGTATCCCAAAGACCCTGGCATTTCGAATCCGTTGGGATCAATGTTGCACCCCAACCTGTTTGACTGGCATCCGTCATAATCGTAAAACTCGGATCCGGCAACTGCAGTGGAACTCCCTGAGTCAACCACTGAATGTTTGCCCAAGTCTGAATCTCTTCTTTCACTTGATTTGACAAGAGAACGTCTATATCGAGCGAATGAATCTTTACACTCCAATTCTGAGTCAAGAAAATTTGGAGAGGACGAGTGCGTAACCGCCCCATCGGAATGAGATCCGCAGCGGCTCCGCACAGACCTATCAGTCTCATGAACTCCCACGCTGTGACTTTGTCTGAGTGAAGACAATAGCGAGCGTAACAACTGATTAATTTTCGCTCTGGTTAACGGCAGACGAACGAGATTGTTGTGCATCTCGAAGCTCATTCCCAGATGAGTGAATGACTTGGACGGCACCAGATCCGACTTCTCCTCGTTTATGATAAAACCGAGACATCGGAGTAATAGAAGCAGATTCTGCACATCGTTCTGAAGCGTTAACTCGTTGCTGTACCTCTGAAGAATGTCGTCCAGGTAGGCCGACGTTACCGCAGACGAATGAGCTCGGAAATGTATCATTACCGAGTTCATTATTCGAGTGAAAGCCCAGGGCGCTAGGTTCAAGCCGAAGCACATCGCCCGGAATTGATATACAACTCCTAGGACTGCGAAGCGTAGATACTTTCTGAATGTCAGATGTACCATGACGTGAAAGTACGCATCTTTGAGATCTATGCTTGTAGCATAGTCGTTCACCCGAATACTCGCTCTGACTGATCGAATTGTCTCCATATAGAACTTCGGAGCGACGATCAGCTTGTTTATGCAGCTCAGATCTATGACTGGACGGAACGAGCCATCTGGTTTCGGAACCAGAAACAGATGGCTGTAGAAACCCGGTGATTCCTGGTCTTCTACGACCTCTACCGCGTTCTTCGTCAGAAGAGACTGTACTTCTGATAAAAGAGCATCTCTTTTTTGCGGATTTGACGGAAGCTGAGTCCATTTTGGACTTCGAGTTAATGGAGGCTTTCGTTTGAAGGATATTCTTAGTCCTTCCGAAATTACCCCTTGGACCCAGGGTCGTCCGTAATCGACGCCCACTCGTTTAAAAAACTTGATAATCTTCCGCCTACCGGAACACGATAGAGGTTCAAACCATCACCTCCTGGACCTGCGGAGGGAGAAACTACGTCCTCCACGACCCGCACCTCGTCCCGTCGACCTCGGAAGGTCTGACCGGTTGTCTTGGCCAGAATAACGTCCCGTACGTGAGTCGCTGCCTTGACGGTCTCTAGAATAAGACCTAGAGGACGTATAAGAACCTCTATAGGAACTTCTCTTGGGCATACTTGTCCCAGAAGTGCCTGTCTTACTCTTTTCTGCTGTATCCGACTGTTTGGAAGCGGATTTGAATAGCAGAGAATCCGAAGCTTTCTTAGTTATCTTATCATAGACTGCTGAAAGCTTGCCGTCGAAGAGAAGCTCTCCGGAGACCGAAGCGACTCTGAGAGAGTTCTTCACCTTACCATCCACGCGCGTGGATGTAGCTAGGGCTGCGTCACATCTAACCAACTCCAGGTTTGCCACTGAAAGGGCGGAGTTATACGTGGAATAAGCTACTGCCCTTGAAAGAAGTCTTAATGAGGATTGTATATCCTGGAATTTTTTCCCTTGAAGACGCAATGATAACGCCTTAGTAAGGTGGTCTGCGTATGATAAAGCGTCTAAGCTAGCTCTGTTAGACATTATTGTCGTTTCCAACGTCGCGGTTGGAATAGACATAGACGACGGTAAAGACAATTCCAAGTCTTCAGCCTCGTCGTCTAGACGCAGAGGAACTCTCGGTATGCCCTGTCCCGCCATTTCGAATTTATTCCTTGAATTGATGAAAGGCAGATTGAGAGCATTTGCGGACAAGAAACCAGCCTTGCCTGTTTTGGTAGCAAGCTTATAGATAGCGGCATTCAATAATTCGAATGTTCTTGTGACATTATTGGACGGTGTCGGAAACTCAGGGACGATGTCTCTGAACCGATCAAAAAATTCTGTGTCCAATGATGCTATCAGTCTCTTATCCGGCATCGCAGCATTCTGGTCCGATGGAACAACTTGTGGAAGGTAATTCCGGATGAAATCTACGGCAGCTTTATGTTGTTCCGAAAGGGATAGCTCTAAATCCTCGGAATCCCTTTCGCCATCCTGTCGGACCCTATGATGTTCTCGGTCGTCCGTACCTGATGCATCAGCGGATAATTCTTGATCCGACAGAGATTCTGTCGTTTGCTGGGATGCTGCGATAATTTGTGCTATTTCGCCCATCACTGAGGCCTGTGGAGTAGCGGTCTTACGTTGCTTAGCCACTGGAAGCTCCGTGTACACTGACTCCTGCATACTTCTCTTATGCGAACGTCCGGAGTCTACAGGCCTCGTGCCCCTGGCTACCGGATGGCGAGACCTGGTCGCCGTGGAATATCCTTCCTGGACCGCAACGGACGAACCCGGCTGCCGAACCATTCGATGAATGGACGTTACACCGGGCGAGCTAGCGGACGTCAACGCCGTCGATCCTACAAGGGACCTCTTAGGCAATTGACGTATTTCCATGAGCACTTTTGCCGCTAGCTCTTCATTTAATTGTGACGACGGAGGCACACTTTTGGAAGACATCACGGAAACATCACCCTGTTCTTGTTCCTCTGAAATAGAGATTGATAAACTAGAGTGACCCTGCGGAGAAAGGACCGGCATGGCCTTTTCCCCACTAACAACATACCGTGACACACGTTTCCAATGTTTGTCATCCCAATTGACACATACTGAACAGGAGAAAGTGTGAGTACACTGACTACAATAATAATGATCATGAAAGTCAGAGGAAGATTTCCTCTTATTACAATTTGAACAATATCCTTTCATTGTGAAAAGAATACAAAAAGTCCTAGTACTCACACCAACCCCTGAAAACAAAGATACATAATAACATGATCCATTAACATAGAAAAAATAATTGAAATCAAAAAAATTTTTTGAAAAAATATTTTTTCAGAAAAGCCCAAGTTTCTGAAAAGTAACGTTGAGCCCCAATGGATCCCAAGCCTAAGTGTGGACAAAAATTTTTTAAATATTTTAAAAAATTAATGCAACACTTACGAATAATAATAATGTATCTTGTAATGATTAAACTAGTACAAAGACAAGAAATCCCCCTCCACAGAGACTGTTGTCAATGTAAACAAGAAGTGTATAAACACCAGAAACATGACTCCAGGCACTGATAACCCTGGCGCGAAATCAGTTACCAATAATACACTATCTGATGCAAAACAGAGACTTCCAGGGAAGAAACTGCAGAACAACAGATGGCAGATGCAGAACACTACGCCTAAACACCCATGGGTGAGAACGTAAACATGGGGAAAAGAACAGAATTCATTCTGTTACCCAGCTAAAACTCCCAAGAAATTTTAGTAATAATATTACAGAAAATATGCCAAAAGCATGGGAGAATAGCAAGGGGGGACTTAAAGGAAAGGGAGAGAGGAAACATTGAACAAGTAGTGTAACTTTATAGCAAGAATGACAACAACAGGCCCATGCCTCGAAAATAGGCAACTTAACATAATTTCATAAAAAAAATTTTAAGTTACAGCCCTGATTATTTTCTGTCACTCATTTTTCCTCTCCTCCTTCTATTTCCTCTTTAGATCCACCATTTCTCTAATATTTATGTGTCTGGCATCATTTAAACTGAGATTTATAAGCACAAATATCAGTCAGATGTGAACTGATGAAGGGCCAAACAAAGAATGATAATTGGCGCCAATTTCGGAACCTCCTTGACACTGCGAATGCGTAGTGGAGGCAAAGTATGGAGGACCTTCAGGACATGATTTCTTTGGTTTTAGATGCAAATTTTGGGGATTGGGGGGCAAACTTTGTGTTTTGCCCTAGATTTTTAAGAGTTAGCACCAGCTATGTCTGGGTCATTGGTACAGTATAAAAATATTTATTTGCTGACAACACATACAGTACATGGTATATGGAGTGTTATGTGGAGTGTAGTTACTACCAAGTATTCCAGGAAATTTATTCACTGTCAACACATACAGTAGTAACAGTACATGGTATATGGAGGGTAATATGGAGTGTAGTTAGTACCAAGTATTCCAGAAAATTTATTCGCTGTCAACACATACAGTACATGGTATATGGAGTGTTATGTGGAGTGTAGTTTCTCCCAAGTATGTCAGTAAATCTATTCACTATCAACACAATCATATAGTACATCATATATGAAGGGTTATGTGGAGCATAGTTACTACCAAACATTCCAGTAAATTTATTCACTGTCAACACATACAATAGTAACAGTACATGGTATATGGAGGGTAATGTGGAGTGTAATTAGTACCAAGTACAACAAATACAGTACATGGTATGTGGAGACTTATGTGGAGTGGAGTTACTACCAAGTATTCTGGTTGATTTATTCACTGCCAACACATACAGTACATGGTATATGGTGGGTAATGTGGAGTGTAGTTACTACTAAGTATTCCAGTAAATTTATACACTGTCAACACATACAGTACATGGAATGTGTAGGGTTATGTTGAGTGGAGTTACTTCCAAGTACTCCAGTCAATTTATTCACTGTCAACACATACAGTGCATGGTATATGGAGGGTTATGTGGAGTGTAGTTACTACCAATCATTCCAGTAAAAATGTTCACTTTCAACACATGCAGTATATGGTATATGGAAGGCTATGTGGAATGTATTTCCCACTAAGATATTAGCCCCAAAAACAAACAGTATATGGAGGATTAATTAACCCCATGTTAAGTACTCAAGTAAATTTATTTACTGTCAACACATACAGTACATGGTATATGGAAGGTTATGTGGAGTGTTGTTACTACCAAGTATTCCAGTAAATTTATTCACTGACAATACAAACAGTACATGAAATATGGAGGGTAATGTGAAGTGCAGTTACTTCCCGAGTATTTCAGTAAATTTATTTACTGTCAACACATATAGTACATGGTATATGGAATGTTATATTGAGTGTTGTTACTACCGTGTATTCCAGTAAATGTACTCACTATTAACAAATACAGTACACAGGGTAGGATTTGTTCAGTTTCGCAATGCAGTTTGAGATGCAATTTTCCTCTAATGCAAATCAGTTTCATAAAATTGGATCGCAAAGTGCGATGCATATCTGTTTCGGTAAACAGAATAGGATTATCCCTCTTTGTTCTCCTGGCATTTAATTGGCACATCTGTTTTGGTAAACAGAATAGGATTATCCCTCTTTGTTCTCCTGGCATTTAATGCACTCACGTAGTATAGTATATAGGTACGTCATAACAACAAAGAATGTTTTTTTAGGCATGTCGTAACTATGAGAGATGTTGTTCAAAACAGTCACTCACAAAAGCGAGTGGCATACAGAAACACGTGATTGCTACGCAGCAATTAACTGTACTTTACTTGGAGGTCATCGAGCTGTTCCAGGCAAGAAGTCCATCTACAGTGTTCTGGTTTTACAGTGTAAACATAAAGCTCTATAATAATCTGTAACTGGAACATGCAACCTTCTCACCCATGTGTTCAGGTTTTGATTATCTATATTGTGCCCAGTGGTTATAACATTAACACGGAGAAATACCCACTTCGTGTGAAACAAAACAAAAAATATTGAAAAAATGGTTGATAAGGCATTTTTGTCTTTGTCTTTTAATAGGTATCGGGTTCGTTCACCCTAAATATATGTTCGCCCTGGGCTCGTTCACCGTGAGTCCATTTGCCATAAAAGTGGGTCTGTTCGCATTAGGTATCAGGTTCATTTGCTGTAGTATTTTTTTAGGGGTTTAATACAAAAAAAAATATTCTTATAATGGGGTCTAGAGGTTTCGTACCACTGCAAGTTCTTCCCAGTGCACTTTTGTACACTAATGGTTCGTCTCAGGTTTTGTACCACTGTGTCTGGAGGTTTTGTACCACTACAAATTCGGCCCACCTACTGCCCATGATTACTGTTTGCAAAATTATTAAAAGAAGCTACCAATGCCAAACTGAATGAAGACGTGAAGGCCTATAACAAATAGGCACTGGACAGATTAAGGATAACATTGTGTGATGCATACTGTGTGTGGCAGGGTGGGGAGGTGGGAACCTCTGACCAGGATTTTGCAGAGAATTGGTAAGTCATGGCCTAAACAGTTTGACCCGAACGACCCACCTCTGCCAACAGCCAAGTGATGCCTCCACTGGGTGCTATTTTTTTTTCGTTTGGGTGGGAGACTGGCAGGTAATATGTAGGAGGCACAATCAGCATGATGCCTGCCAAGAGGGGGAAAGTCTGGTATGTTGTTCATCATATAGACCAGTGGAGTCTTTAAAGTTCATGTCCCAGTGAGTGTGACATTGCTATGTTAGAATGTTTTATTTTATTTGGTTGAATGAAACATGATTTAATTCTACATGTAATTGTTGACTTATTTTAGTACTTTTGAGGGTGGAACCATTATGAATGAAACCTGCTAAACAATTACACCCACTTGCTAATCAATTTCAAGAGATAGGAAAAAAACTGCTAAACAAAAATTTTAAAACAAATCCTACCCTGAATACATGGTATCTAGAGGGATATGTAGCGGGTAGTTACTACCAAGTATTCCAGTAAATTTACTCACAATCAACACATACAGTACATGGTATATGGAGGGTTATATGGAGTGCAGTTACTACTAACCATTCCAGTAAAAATATTCACTGTCAACACATAAAGTACATGGTATATGGAAGGTTCTATGAAATGTATTTCCCACTAAGATAATAACTCCAAAACAAACAGCACAAGGAGGATTAATTAACTCCATCAGCTCTGCAGAATTTGGTAATATTCTGTGTGAACCATATATTGGGATATATAGTATATATTTAATAATCTCTAATTTGGGAGTTTAGCATTGAGAGAGTTAACCAATGTTATTACTTGTTTACATAATTACCCTAAACCCCTCAACCCAAACTCACAAAACCTCAATAGAAAAGACATCTGGTATGAGTGTCTTAACCCTTTACCCAACGCAGACGAATTCAAAATTAATTATTTTAAATATCACTTTTTAAATTTTTTAAAAAGATTTCAACAAAATCATATCATGTGACCCCTCTTTGGAACGAGCTCGATGAGCTCGTTCCAAAGAGAGGTCACATGATATGGTTTTGTAGCATGAGATCAGTAATGGCTATACTATTAGAATAAGCCCAAGAAGTGGACTCTAACTTCATTTGCTGATATCTTATTTATAGAACATTGATCCGAAGATACATTTTCATAGGCAATGCGTATTGCCAGCTGAATCCATCTAGCAACTGAATGAACAGAAATATCCTTTCTGTTAGGAGTTAGTGAAAGAAAAAAACGTTTTCTTCCTTTTCTTATAAAATCTGATCGACGTTTATATATGCGCACAGCCCTGACTGGACACAGCAGAGGTCTTCGGTTGTCCGAGCACGGCAGAGCCTTAATGGTAATAGGCTCAGGCCGTTTATCTGGAGTCTGATTCTTAGCCAGAAATCCCACGTCCGTAGTTAGGGTAATAATGGTATTACCCACACTACAGTAGCGAGAATCATCAACTGATAAAGCATGAAGTTCACTAACTCTTCTAGCAGATGTAAAGGCTAAGAAAAATGCTGTTTTATAGGTCAAGAATTTGAACTCTACAACATTCAATGGCTCAAACGGAGCTTCTTTAAGCATCAACAGAACCCAAGCCAAGTTCCACTTAGGAATTAATCTGAGGGTTCCAGGTCTATTAACAGAGAAATTTCTAACTAGCTTGGACAATGAAGCATTAGATCCAATAGCCAAGTTATCATGATGAGTGAAAGTGTCTGATAACATAGATCTATAGCCCGTAATAGTGACGGGCTGCAGTTTGAGATCGTCAAACAAGTAGACCAGGAAATTGGCAATATTTGGTATGGACGGATATCGCCTGATCCTTACACCAACAGAAGAAAACCTTCCATTTTGCTGCGTAGTTCAACGAAGAAAAGGACCTCCTGCAGTTAGAAATTGCGTCCACTGCTCGTCTTGTAAACTGCTTCCCGTGCAAGAAGGACCGTACAACGGAGGTTGAGACCTGCGGGTTCTGATGCAGTGTGCGTGACTTCCCCTGATAAAGAAGGTCCTCATGGAGGGAGCTTCCGGAGAACGTCCCATAACAGACACCTGAGAAGACTGATCCAAGGGATTCTGTGATGACAGAGGTGCTACTAGCAGAATTTTGCAATGAGACTGTTTGATCTTTAACAGAATCTGCTGAATCAACGGAGTTGGAGGATAAGCATATCCTCTCATTCCATCCCATGAGATTGACAGAACATCTACTGTGTATGCTCGATGGTCTGGACATGGTGACATGAACATCGGTAAATTATTGTTGAGGTGCGTCGCAAACAGATCTATCATGGGGCGATCCCACTGGTAGCAAATTTGCCTGAATACTCGCTTGTTGAGCGTCCACTCTGATGGCAACAGGCGACCTTTCCAAGAGAGTGAGTCTGCTATTATGTTCCGATGACCTGGTATATGACGGACAGAAAGTTGAACATGATGATGATTCATGATGTATAGAAGAATCTTCTCCATTAATTCGCATAACAGAATCAAATGAATGCCACCCTGGTTCCTGATGTACGCAACTACTGTTGAGTTGTCCGACAAAATGTGAACATTAGCATCTGCTATTACGTGAATCCAATGTTGTAGCGCTAGCCATATTGACATCATCTCTTTGATGTTTATGTGCTTCTCTAGGAACCGAGGGTCCCAAAGACCCTGACACTTCGAGTCTGCGGGACTAAGGGTTGTGCCCCAACCCGTCTGACTCGCATCCGTCATAATCCTGAAAGCCGGATCTGGCAGTTGCGCGTAACTCCCTGAGTTAACCACTGAATATCTGCCCAAATCTGAACTCTTTGTTTTACCAGGTCCGTTAAAACAATACTGGTTTCGAGTGATTGCATCTTCACACTCCAGTTCTGAGTAAAGAATATCTGGAGGGGACTCGTGCGCAGTCTACACATCAGAATAAGATCCGCAGCTGCTCCGCACAACCCCAACAGTCGCATGAATTCCCTCGCTGTTAATGCATCTGAGTGTAGACAAAAGCGAGCATAACAACTGACTAATTTTGCTCTAACTCTAATTTAACGGCAGACAAACCAGATTGTTGTGAGTCTCGAAGCTCATTCCCAAGTGAATGAATGACTTGGACGGAGCTAGATCCGACTTTTTCTCGTATAATTATAATTATGTTGCCGTATCTTTGTAGAATGTCATTGAGGTAAGCCGACGTTACCGCAGACGAATGAGCTTGGAAGTGTGACATTACCGAGCTCATTATTCGAGTGAATGCCCAGGGAGCCAGGTTCAGGCCAAAGCACACTGCTCTGAACTGATACACCTTCCCTTGTACGGCAAACCGTAGGTACTTTCTGAATGCCGGATGTACCAGGACATGAAAGTACGCATCCTTTAGATTTTTTCTTGCCGCCTACTCGTTCACTCCAACGCTCACCCTTACTGACCGATTGGTCTCCATGTAGAACTTTGGAGCCACGATAATCTTGTTTATCCAGCTAAAGTCTATTACCGGTTGGAACGAGCCGTCTGGCTTCAGTACGAGGAACAGGTGACTGTAAAAACCTTGAGAACTTAGATTCTCGACAACCTCTATTGCTTCCATTGACAAGAGAGCCTGTATCTCTGCTAGGAGATACTCTCTTTTTTAAAGGATCTGACGGAAGATTTGTCCAACGCGGACATCTTGTTAGTGTGGGTTTTGCTCGGAATGATAACTGTAGGCCGTCGGAGACTACACTTCTCACCCACTGGTCTTCCGTGACTGCTATCCAGTTTTTCACGAAGCTTGATAACCTTCCGCCAACTGGAAAGCAGTAGAGGTCTTGACCATCACCTGTATGACCTGCAAGGCTTACAGGGGTTGAAACCACGACCTCCCCGTGAAGAGCCTCGTCCCGCCGGCCTAGGGGTGTCTGACCGATAGTCCAGATCAGACCTTCGCCCCTTTCCCGATTCTCATTACTGACGACCTCCACAGTAATTATAAGAGGGTTTCTTGTACCCTCATGAGAAGCTTCCTTTTGACAATTTTTGTCTGGAATGTCCTCCTTTACTCTTGTCTGCTGAAGCGGGTTTTTTGAGACGCCGACTTCAAAAGCAGACTACTAGACGCTTTCTTAGTAGCCTGATCATAGACTAACGAAAGCTTGTCGTCAAAAATAGTATGTCCAGAGACCGGAGCGACTCAGAGAGAGCTTTTCACCTTGTCATCTATCAGTGATGACGACGCAAGGGCAGCATCACGTCTCACTAAATCCAGATTAGCCACTGTAAGGGCGGAGTTATACGTGGTATACATAATTGCCCTGGAAAGAACTCTAAGAGAGGTACGAACGTCCTCAAATTCCTTTCTGTTGATATGTTGTGCCATAGCTCTTGTAAGGTGATCTACGTATGACATAGCGCCCAAATTCACTCTATTGCCATCTCAATTGTGTTAGAGAGAATTGTGAATGAATCAGGTAAGGATACCTCTAGATCCTCGGCCTGTTCATGCAAACGCAGAGGAACTCTCTGAACATCTTCCCCGACCATTTTAAATGAACGTGGTCCAAGAAACTGTATGTTGATGGAAGATGAGGTTAAGAAACTGCCTTCCCTTCTCGCACTCGAGAGGTTAAATATGGCATTGTCTATATGGCCAAAGGCTTGCGACACCTGTCTAGACTGGACTGGAAATGAAAGGACTTCCTCCTCTGTCTGGATAATGTCTGCGTCCAACGTTCTTCCTTGTCGTTGCAGCATTCTGATTCAATGGAAAAAATTCAGGGTAGTATTGGTGGATGAAATCCATCGCAACCCTGTGCTGTTCCGAAAGGGAAGGGTAATCCTCTTCCTTATCCCTTTCACCATCTGAGAGAATCAATTGTGAATCTCGGTCCATTGCATCTGCGTGAACAGACGACTGGACTGACAACTCAGGTTCTCAGTCTGAGGGAGGCTGCTCTTACACCTGCTGGGATGCTGCGATCAGCTGCGCAATCTGCGACAGCAACTCCGTCACTGAGGCCTGAGGAGCAGGGGTCTTCTGTTTCTTGGTTGTTTGCTGCCCCTGGGACGGTATATTGGAGATAGCTCACTTCTCTGCACATCCTGATGATCGAGGCCTTGTCTCCCTAGCTACTGGATGGTCCGACTTCAACGGCGAAGCGTGCTCCCTTCTTCGCGTAGCAGGCTGGCTATCCGAAGTCGGGTAGCTAGGGTGCGGTCGTGTGTGCTTAGTAGTTGAAGCAGAAGAAGCCACGACTGTAGCTGAGGCTGGCTGCAATCTATATAGAGCATCCCGAGCGGAAGGTGTGGACATATGCTCCGGCCCGCACAAGTTCTTCACCACAACATCTGGCCCCAGATGTTGTTGGAATAGAGAGGGACCTCTCTCACTCCTTTCAGACCTCGCCGAGCTTCCCCAAACACTTGCTGGCTTCTTCCCAAGTTCCGTCATCGCTGGGTGAGCATGTTTGGATTTTAAGGTGCTCGCTCTATCCACTACACTTCCTTCGACCGCAATGGACATACCCGGCATCACGGTACCCACAGATGGAGTAATCACTTCACCAGCCCAGCTAGCTGCTGACAAGGGATTAAAACAACAGGCTAGTGGCTTTATCCCCTGCCTAATATTCATGAGCAGCTTGGCAGCTAGCTCTGTTTGCTCATCAGAGCGCGACGACGGTAGCACACTTTTGGTAGGTGTCACATAACCATCGCCATGTTCTTGTTCCTCTGAAAAAGAAACTGAGAAACTTGAATGACTGTGCGGCGAGAGGACCGGCATTGGCCTCTCACCACTAACAACATACCGTGACACCCGCATCGGATGTTTGTCATCCCAATAATCACATGTAGGACAAGAATTAGCAGGAGTACATAGACTACAAGCAAAGCAACAAGCATGTAAATCTGAGGAAGACTTCCTCGCTTTGCATTTTGAGCAATAAGCTTTCATGATTAATCAAAACAAGTTGATAGAACTCCCACCAACTCCACAATAAATATATAATAAAGATACATAATAATCAACATTCAAAATACAAATCGAAAAATTGAATTCAGAAATTTTTTCGAAAACATTTTGACAAAAGCCCAAGTTCCCGAAGGGAAGATGAAGAGCCCAAAGGTATCCCGATAGAGCCTAAGTATGGAAAAAAAATTCCAAAAATAATTGCTACACTACCAGAATATTATAACATGTATCTTACAACAATCCTACAGTAATAATAAGTTGAAAGTACATATATTTATAGGAAGTTGTCAATGTAAACAACGTCAATGAAAAACTGGAAACAATACCCCAGGCACTGAATAAAAATGGCCCAAAGTCAGTAACAGATTTTAAAGCTACCCGATGTAAAAAAGATCTTCAGATGAAGAAAAAACGATACATCGGACAGAAGATGCATGACCCAAACTCCTAAACACCCCTAGGGTGATATAGGGGGATATACAGAATAAACATTCTGTAATACACGTTAAACTCTCAAGAAATTTAATAAAAAATTTCAATAAAAATAAGCCAAAAACAGGAGGGCTTCAAGGAAGGATAGGGAAGGAACACATAGCAAACAGTGGATAAATCATTAGCAAGAATGATGACGTCAGGCCCATGTCCCAAAATTGGGAAACATGAAATAATTTTGATAAAAATTATTAAGTTACAGCCCTGAACAGTCCAAACCACTGTAGTTCACTTCCATCATCCAATTATGTCTTTGGATCCACCAATTTTACCATTGATTTGTGCCTGGCATCCTCAAAAATGATATTTAAAAGCACAGATGTCAGTTCATTGTTGCTGACTTCAGGGCCAAACAAAGAAAAATGATGGTTGGCACCAATTTCAGTGTCTTCCGGGATATTGCGCATGTGCAGATCCAAAAAGTATGGAGGACCAGATAGGATATTAAATTTTCAGTTTTGCATGCAAATTTGGGGGATTGGGGGGCAAAATTTGTGTTTGGCCCTGGATTAATTTTTGAGTTAGCACCAGCTAGTCTGGGCCATTGGTTGTTGTATAAAAATATAGTAATTTTAGTACTACTTCTGTCATAACATGTAAGCTTCGGTACTTGAGCATTTTCGCTTGTGTGAGTTGCATTTTTTTAATCCCCGCACCCCCAACCTACACAAATGAAATCAAAATACTAAAATTCAAGCAACAAATTTTACCCATAAAAGTAGCTGCAGTACAGTCACCATGGACTGATCGTAATCCACGAGTGAGGTCCACACATGCATTTACCAAGTAATAAAAACCATAAGAAGCAAAATTTTAAGAAAGCACGGGGTTTGTACCCGGTTCTTTATTAATTAAACTTTTGATGATTATTCCTATAATTAGTGTTTGGAATCTAATATTTTTGCATCTGTTGAAATATTGCCCACCCGTAGAAAATGATCAGTCCGCAGTAGCTGGGCTGTAGGAATTTAACCAATTCAACCTTGTCTATGGGAATTATTTGAAGGTTGAAATTTTCATTTCTCAATATCAGTGTGCAGGGGTTAATTTGAAGTTTGAAAACTTAAAACTTGTTACCACTTGTTACCTTTCTTTCAAGCTGTGGTGGAGGAAATGGTGTATATTCTTTTTTGATTCTCTTCTTCCTCGGTTGTTTTCTTTTACTTATATTCTTTGACTTGAATTTTGGTAGAAACCTCTCCCAGTTCTCATTTTTCAAGGCAGGATCTTTTGCCAATTCTCTTTTTATCATCAGTGTCTGAATAGAAAGTTAAAAAATTTATAGTAATTTATATATTTTTTATACTTACCAATGACCCAGACTTAGCTGGTGCTAACTCCAACAAAACCAGGGCCAAACACAAATTTTGCCCCCCAATCCCCAAAATTTGCATCCAAAACAAAAAGAAATCATGTCCTAAAGGACCTCCATACTACGCCTCTACTGCGCATGCGCAGTGACGCAGTCGTCCCGAAATTGGCGCCAATTATCATTCTTACTGGCAGTGCCTGGTCAGCGCTATGTACTCAGCGGGGAGGCAAGAGTTCCCAACTCCAGGGAGGGCCATCCCCGTCTGGGTCATTGGTAAGTATAAAAAATATATAAATTACTATAAATTTTTTAACATTTTTATACTGTACCAATGACCCAGACTTAGCTGAATAGTAAACAGGCTGGAGGGCCTAGGACATAGAGGAAAATCCAATAAGCTCAACTATATAGTAAAGAGGTAACCCCTTAAGGAGAACAGGAGTATTAGGCTTTACATGTATCTTTCTTATTTAATATTAAATTAGAAAGATACACTACCCTTAATAATTGAGCACAATAACATTCATGTTCTCTATTAACATCCAGTATAACCCTTATACTAATTATTTTTAAAGCAAGCCAATAAATAAAGTAGTCCAGAGAATTGAGACTCTTTATAATCATTTAAAAGTGTCCGAGTATTGTATATTAAAGCCCGTTTGACACTTGACATATACAAATGCTTCACACCGAGCTACACTTTAAATATAAGACATGAATGAATTTAAACATTAATATTACACTTTAAAACCATCCCGGAAGCGACTCAGAAATACTGACTTGGAGGAGGCATTCCCTTGCTTTTCACTATAAAGCAGGTGACCTAAGGGAACACCCCCCCCCCCCCCCTTCCCCTTGCCCTGGGTCAAATAGCCCAGAGCGAAGAGGGCAGCCGGACGGAGTCACTGCCGGAACAGAAAGCCTGCATAACTATAGTTGCAACTGTTTAGTGGACGACATTCTGAGCAACAGATAACGGACCTAAACAATGCAGGTCTCCAGAAATGGACTCAATATTTCTGAGATAAAAGTTCGTAAATGTGGATGGCTGAGACCAATAAGCAGCCTTCATTAAATCTGTAATAGCAACACTATTAGCGTAAGCCCAGGAAGTAGAAAGAGCTCTTACTTCATGAGCAGAAATCTTAAGCACAGACTGCTGAGAAGAAGATAAATCTTCATAAGCAGTACGGATAGTTAACTGAATCCATCTAGCAATAGAATGGACTGAAATGTCCTTTCTATTAGGCATCAAAGACAGAAAGAAACGTTTCCGTCCCTTTCTGATAAACTGAGATCTCTGTTTATAGATACGTAGTGCTCTAACAGGACAGAGTAAAGGCCTACGCCCGTCTGAAGACGGAAGAGCCTTAATAACAATAGGTTCCGGATATTTATTAGGAGCCTGATTCTTAGCTAAAAAACCCACATTAGTAGTGAAGGTGATAGTGTTCCCAACACTACGATAATGAGAATCATCCACCGATAGTGCATGAAGCTCACTGACTCTTCTGGCAGAAGAGAAAGCTAAGAGAAAAGCTGTCTTATAAGATAAGAATTTGAAATCTACTGTCCCAAGAGGTTCAAATGGCTTTTCCTTCAATTTAAGGAGAACCCAAGCTAAATTCCACTTAGGAATTAATCTAAGAGTTCTGGGTCTATTTATCGAAAAGTTTCTAACCAACTTCGATAAAGAGACATTAGATCCAATTTGTAAACTATCATGATGTGCATAGGTATCAGATAACATAGATCTATACCCCTTTATAGTAACAGGCTGCAGTTTGATTTCGTCAAACAAGTATACTAGAAAGTTTGCAATGTCTGGTATAGAGGGATCAAATATATCTACAGAATGATCCCTACACCAACAACGAAAAACCTTCCACTTAGCCGCATAGTTTAGTGAAGAGGAGGTCCTCCTACAGTTAGAAATCGCGTCCACTGCTCGTCCTGTAAAGTGCTTGCCATGCAAGAAGGACCGCACAACGGAAAAACGTGAAGGTTGAGACCTTGCGGGTTGTGATGGAGTTGGCGCGATTTCCCCTGCGAAAGAAGATCCTCTCGTGGAGGAAGCTTCCGCGGTAGGTCCCACAACAGACACCTGAGTAGATTTATCCACGGTCTCTGTGGCGACAGAGATGCTACCAACAGAATCTTGCATTGAGATTGTTTTATCTTTAGCAATACCTGTTGAATTAACGGCGCTGGAGGATACGCATATCCTATCATTCCGTCCCAAGGGATCGACAGAGCGTCTACTGCAAATGCTCTTGGATCCGGACACGGAGACACATACGTCTGCAACTGATTGTTGAGATGTGTCGCAAATAAGTCTATCATTGGCCGATCCCATTGGTAGCAAATCTGATTGAATACTTGTTTGTTGAGAGTCCACTCCGACGGCAACAAGCGACCCTTTCATGAAAGGGAGTCTGCTAGCACATTCAGACGACCCGGTATGTGACGGACCGAAAGAAGAACGTGATGTTCTAACGCAAACAGAAGGATTCTTTCCGTTAGATTGAACAACGGAACTGAATGAGTGCCTCCCTGATTCTGTATATACGCCACTACTGTCGTATTGTCGGATAGGATTTGGACATGAGCATCGTGAATAATGTCCATCCAGTGACGTAACGCAAGCCAAATTGACATCATTTCCTTGATGTTTATGTGCTTGCACAGGAATTGCGGATCCCAAAGACCCTGGCATCTCAAATCCGTTGGGATTAATGATGCACCCCAACCTGTTTGACTGGCATCCGTCATAACGGTAAAACTCGGATCCGGCAACTGCAGCGGAACTCCTTGAGTTAACCACTGAATGTTTGCCCAAGTCTGAATCTCTTGTTTCACTTGATCTGACAAGAGAACGTCTACATCGAGCGAATGAATTTTCACACTCCAATTCTGAGTCAGGAAAATTTGAAGAGGACGTGTGCGTAGCCGCCCCATCGGAATGAGATCCGCGGCGGCTCCGCACAGACCTATCAGTCTCATAAATTCTCTCACCGTGACTTTGTCTGCGTGCAGACAATAGCGAGCGTAACAACTGACTAATTTCGCTTTGGTTAACGGCAGACGAACGAGATTGTTGTGCGTCTCGAAGCTCATTCCCAGATGAGTGAATGACTTGGACGGCACCAGATCCGACTTCTCCTCGTTTACTATAAAACCGAGACGTCGGAGCAATAGAAGAAGATTCTGAACATCGTTCTGAAGCGTTAACTCGTTGCCGTACCTCTGAAGAATGTCGTCCAGGTAGGCCGACGTTACCGCAGACGAATGAGCTCGGAAGTAGATCATTACCGAGTTCATTACCCGAGTGAAAGCCCAGGGTGCTAGATTCAATCCGAAGCACATCGCCCGGAATTGATACACCACTCCTAGGACTGCGAAGCGTAGATACTTTCGGAATGTCGGATGTACCATGACGTGAAAGTACGCATCTTTGAGATCTATGCTCGTTGCATAATCGTTCACCCGAATACTCGCTCTGACCGATCGAATCGTCTCCATATAAAACTTCGGAGCGACGATCAGCTTGTTTATCCAGCTCAAATCTATGACTGGACGGAACGAGCCGTCTGGTTTCGGAACCAGAAACAGATGGCTGTAGAATCCCAGAGATTCCTGGTTTTCTACGACCTCTACCGCGTTCTTCATTAAAAGAGACTGCACCTCTGATAACAGAGCGTCTCTTTTCTGTGGATTTGACGGAAGATGAGTCCACTTTGGACTTCGAGTTAATGGAGGCTTTCGTTTGAAGGATATCTTTAGACCTTCCGAAGTCACTCCTCTCACCCAAAGGTCGTCCGTAATCGACGCCCACTCTTGTGAAAAACTCGACAACCTTCCGCCAACCGGAACGCGATAGAGGTTTAAGCCATCACCTCCTGGACCTGCGAGGCCTGCGGTAGGAGAAACCACGTCTTCCACGACCCGCACCTCGCCTCGTCGACCTCGGGGCGTCCGACCGATTGTCCCGGCCTGAAGGACGTCCCGAACGAGAGTCGCTATCCTGGCGGTCTCTCGAATAAGACCAAGAGGACGCACCGGAACCTCTATAGGAACCTCTCTTGGGCGCATTAGACCCAGAAGTGCCTGTCTTATTCGTGTCTGCTGTATCCGACTTTTTAGGAGCCGATCTGAATAACAGAGAATCATTAGCTTTCTTTTTAATTTTATCATAAATAGCGGAAAGCTTGCCGTCAAAGAGAAGTTCTCCTGAGACCGAAGCGACTCTAAGAGAGTTCTTCACCTTAGAATCCACTAGTGTGGATGTAGCTAGGGCTGCGTCACGTCTAACCAACTCCAGATTTGCCACTGAAAGGGCGGAGTTACACGTGGAATAAGCTACTGCCCTTGAAAGAAGTCTTGAAGAGGATTGTATATCCTGAAACTCTTCCCCTTGAAGGCGCAGTGATAACGCCTTAGTAAGGTGATCTGCGTAAGATAAGGCATCTAAATTGGCTCTGTTAGATGCAATAGCTGTTTCCAACACCGCGGTTAGAATAGAAGCTGACGACGGTAATGATAGCTCTAAGTCTTCCGCCTCGTCGTCCATACGCAGAGGAACTCTCGGTATACCCTGTCCTGCCGTATCGAATTTATTCCTTGCATTAATGAAAGGCAGGTTAAGAGTATTAGCGGACAAGAAACCTGCTTTCCCCGTCCTGGAAGCAAGTTTAAATATAGCGTCGTTCAATAATTCAAATGTTCTTGCAACATTATTGGACTGCGACGGAAACTCGGGAGCGATGTCCCTGAACCGCTCAAAAAATTCAGAGTCCAATGACGCTATAATTTTCTTGTCCGGAAGCGCAGCAGTCTGGCCCGACGGAACAACTTGAGGGAGAAAGTGCCGGATGAAGTCCACGGCAGCTTTATGTTGTTATGAAAGGGATAGCTCCAAGTCATCCGTATCCCTTTCACCATCCGGTCGGACCTCCCGATGTTCCCGGTCGTCCGCCCGCGATGCTTCGGCAGAGCGTACCGACCCAGCGCCGTCGGATAATTCTTGATCCGACACCGTTTCTGTCGGCTGCTGGGATGCTGCGATAAGCTGTGCTATCTGCACAAGAATGTCCGACGTCGAGACCTGCGGAGGCGCAGTCTTTCGCTGCTTCGCCGAGGGCAGCTCCGCATCAGATGGCTCCCGCATACTTTTCCTATGCGAACGTCCGGAGTCCATCGGTCTCGAATCCCTGGCTGCCGGATGGTGTGACCTGGTCGCCGAAGAATCCTTCATCGGCGAAGCTGGTAAAATATCGGCGGTCACGCAGCCAAGGTGCGGTCGTGTGCGCTGACGAGAAGAGGAAGCCTTAACAGTCTCTGCGGACTGCTTATACAACGGAGCGTCCCGAGCGACGGACGTATGCTCCGCTAAAGACACATTTTGTACCACAACATCTGGTCCCAGATGTTGTTGTACGAGAGAGGGACCTCTCTTGCTCGCGGCCCGGCTGGACCTGGACGAGCTAGGAACCGGACTAAAAGGCTTCCTCCGTTCTCGCTTACTATCCGCCGTCACTGGGTGTGCATCTATTATGTTTATAGTGCTCGCATCACCCAAAATTTCCTCTTGGACCGCATCGGACGAACCCGGCTGCCGAACCATTCGGTGAATGGACGCTACACCGGGCGAGCTAGCGGACGACATTTGTCTAATCTCCATGAGCACTTTTGCCGCTAGCTCTGAATTCATTTGTGACGACGGACGCACACTTGAAGAAGATAACATGGAAACATCACCCTGTTCTGGTTCCTCTGAAATAGAAACTGAGAGAGTAGAGTGACCTTGTGGAGAAAGAGCCGGCATCGCTCTTTCTCCAGAAACAACATATCGTGACACACGTTTCCAATGTTTCTCATCCCAATGTTCACATATAGGACAGGGATTAATGCGAGAACACTGACTACAATTAATACAATGATCATGAAAGTCAGAGGAAGATTTCTTCCTATTACAATTTGAACAATGTCCCTTCATTGTGAAAGAACAACAATAAGTCCTAGTTACTCGCAAAAACCCCTGACACAAAGATACATAATAACATGATCCATTAATAAATGAAAAAACAATTGCAAAACAAAATAATTTTGAAAAAATATTTTTTCAGAGAAGCCCAAGTTGCTGAAAAGTAACGTTGAGCCCCGATGGATCCGATGGCAAAGTGTGGTCAAAAATTTTAAATTTATATAAAATAATTAATGAGACACTTTCGGATAATATAAATGTATCTTATAATGAGATAAACTACCACAAAGGCAAACAGCCCCCCTCAAAAAAGGCTGTTGCCAATGAAAACAAACAGTGTAAACACACTAGAAAACATGACTCCAGGCACTGAAAAAACTGGCCCGGAATCAGTCATCAATTACACTCTATCTGATGCAAAACAGAGACTCCCAGGGGAGAATCTGTAGAACATCAGATGGAAGATGCAGAACACAAACGTTATACACCCATGGGTGAAAACGTAACTATGGGGAAAATAACAGAAAACATTCTGTAACCAAGCAACTCTCCCAGGAAATTTTAGAAATGAAATTTCTCAAAAATATGCCAAAAGCATGGGAGAATTGCCAGGGGGACTTTAGAAGGCTAGGGGAGAGGAAACACTGAATAAGCAGTGCAACAATTAGCAAGAATGACAACAAGAGGCCCATGCCTCGAAAATAGGCAACTTAACATAATTTCATCAAAAAATTTTAAGTACAGCCCTGATTATTTTTTGCCACTTCTTTTTCCTCTCCTCCTTCTATCCTCCTTAGAATCACATTTTCTCCAAAAATTACGTGTCTGACATCCTTTAAACTGAGATTTACAAGCACAAAGATCAGTGAGATGTTGACTGATGAAGGGCCAAACAGAGAATGATAATTGGCGCCAATTTCGGGACGACTGCGTCACTGCGCATGCGCAGTAGAGGCGTAGTATGGAGGTCCTTTAGGACATGATTTCTTTTTGTTTTGGATGCAAATTTTGGGGATTGGGGGGCAAAATTTGTGTTTGGCCCTGGTTTTGTTGGAGTTAGCACCAGCTAAGTCTGGGTCATTGGTACAGTATAAAAATATTACACAGAACCACTAAAAAATTACACAGAACCACCAAATTTCAATATGCCCATCTCCATCCATGAGTTTCTCTTTCTCTCTCTCTCTCTCTCTTAAGTAGATTGGTCTAATTTGGGCACAGTTGTGAGCATCAACCCAGTGTAATCCAGTTGGGAACACCAACTCACAGTGAACAACTTCCCAGTGTGATCACATGGTGAACACCAACCCAGTGTAATCTAGTGCTGAACATCAACCCATGGTGAGCACCAACCACCTGTAATCCAGTAGTGCAAACCAACCTGTGATGAACAACATCCCAGTGAAACCCAGTGAACATCAATGTTCGGCTAACACCAACCCAGTGTAATCCAGTGATGAACACAAACTCTGGGTGATCACTATCCCTGGAGTCCAGTAATCTGTCCAGAACAGTAACCATTGTCTAGTAACCATTGTCAATTTCCACCAGACATGCGCAATTCAATTTTTGTAATTTTAAATATGATATGCATATATATTTTGGGAGGAGGCACATATGAATAGAACATTTTATTACCATGTGGGAAATATTTTATGTTACTTTTGTAAGTATATAAAGAAATAAAATCTGGTATAAAATTTTAATTTCTTCTCAACTTACCAAAGTAACACAAAAGCTGATTGAACAAAGTGGTGGGTATTGAGAAATATATATTTAAATGGAAGAAAAGGCACTGAAAGAGCTGTTGAGTGACAGCACAATAGTTGTGAGACCTGCAGATCAAGGATCCGGGGAAAACTGTTTTTGATGAAACATTATGATAAATTCATAGTAATTTGTATATTTTTATACTTACCAATGGCCCAGACATAGCTGGTGCTAACTCTAAATTATCCAGGGCCAAACCCAAATTTTGCCCCCCAATCCCCAAAATTTGCATCAAAAACCGAAAATTCAATGTCCTATGAGGCCCTCCATACATTTGACAAATGCACATGCGCAGTGTCCAGGAAGTGCCGAAATTGCCGTCAAATATCATTCCTTCTAGATTGTCTGCTAAATGTTATAGTCAGTGGGGAGGTATGAGTGCCCACTCATGGGATGGCCGTCCCCGTCTGGGCCACTGGTAAGTATAAAAATATACAAATTACTATGAATTTATCACATTTTTACACAGTAACCAATGGCCCAGACATTGCTGAATGATAAATAGGTTGGAGGGCCTAGGACATAAAGGAAAATCCAATAACTCAACAACTACTAAAAGATTATCTCCTACAGGAGAATAGGAGAACACAAAATTACATATGTCCTTCATATTTAATAAAATCAGAAGGACATAACACCAACAAAGTAATTGAGTATAACTCCATATATAATACTCTATTAATATCCAGCATAACCCATTATGCTAATTCGGTGAAGGGAGGCCAAAATATAAAGAAAGTCCAGAGAATGAGACTCTTTATATTAAATTAAAAGTGTCCGAGGATTGTATATAAACGCTCGTTTGACACGTGACATATACAAATGCTTCACACCGAGCTACACTTTAAAAATATTACATAATTGACATCATAATTGCTTCCACTGAGCTACACATTAAAACCATCCCAGTACCGACTCGGAGCTACTGACATCGGAGGAGGTCTTCCCTTGCTTTTCACTATAAAGCCAGGTCTTGATAAGGGAAAACTGCCCCCCCCCCCCCCTTCCTCTTGTTCTGGGTCACACAACCACAGAACAAAGACGGCACCGGAGATGGACTCTATATCTCTAAGGTAAAACCTAGTAAATGTAGAGGGCTGTGTCCAGTATGCAGCTTCATGAGATCAGATATGGCTACACAGTGAGAGTAAGCCCAAGAAGTTGACAGCACTCTGACTTCATGCGCTGAAATCTTATTGAGAGAACGCTGATCTGAAAAGATCATCATAAGCAATACGTATTGGTAACTGGATCCATCTAGCTATAGATTGATCAGAAATATCCTTTTTGTTAGTATCTAATGATAGAAAGAAGCATTTCCTTCCTTTCCTAATAAAATCAGATTGGCGTTATAAATACGCATAGCCCTGACTGGACATAGCAATGGTCTACGATTGTCCACAGAAGGCAGAGCCCTAATGATAATAGGCTTTCACCTTACATTAGGAACTTGATTCTTAGCCAAAAAACCAACTTGTGTCGTTAAAGTGACGGTATTTCCAACCCTGCGATAGTGAGATTTGTCCACAGATAAGGCATGGAGTTCACTAACTCTTCTAGCAGCTACAAAGGCTAAGAGAAATGCAGTTTTACAGGTAAAAAATTTGAACTCTACGTCTAACGGCTCAAACGGAGCTTCTTTGAGCTTCAATAGAACCCAGGCTAAATTCCATTTTGGAATTAACCTGCGAGTTCTAGGTCTATTAATCAAGAAATTTCTAACCAATTTGAATAGAGAAACATTAGACCCGATATTCAAGATATTGTGATGAGTGTTGAGCCTTTA
The DNA here is from genome assembly GCA_031216915.1 of Pictodentalium vernedei. Taxonomy (NCBI): domain Eukaryota; kingdom Metazoa; phylum Mollusca; class Scaphopoda; order Dentaliida; family Dentaliidae; genus Pictodentalium; species Pictodentalium vernedei. The sequence goes on from CM062289.1 coordinate 129,859,526, forward strand.
ATAGTGACGGGCTACAGTTTGATAACGTCAAACAAGTAGATCAGAAAATTTGCAATGTCTGGTATGGAAGGATCATAAATGTCTACTGACTGATCCTTACACCAATGGAAGAAAATCCTCCACTTTGCTGCATAATTCAGCGAAGAGGAGGTCCTCTTGCAGTTAGAAATTGCGTCCACTGCTCGCCCTGTAAAGCACTTCCCGTACAAGAAGGACCGCTCAACGGAAATACGTGAATGTTGAGACCTTGCGGGTCGTGATGCGGTGTGCTTGACTTCCCCTGATAAAGAAGGTCCTCCCGCGGAGCTTCCATGGAATGTCCTATAACAGACACCTCAGAAGATTAATCCAAGGTTTCTGTGCTGACAGAGATGCTACTAACAGAATCTTGCAATGGGATTGCTTGATCTTTAGCAAGATCTGTTGAATTAACAGAGTTGGAGGATATGCGTATCTTATCATTCCATCCCATGAAATCGAGAGAGCGTGTACTGCATATGCTCAGGGATCTGGACATGGCGACACGTAAGTCTGCAAGTGATTGTTGAGATGTGTCGCAAATAAGTCTATCATTGGTTGATCCCACTGGTAGCAGTCTAAACACTCGCTTGTTGAGAGTCCATTCTGACGGCAACATACGGCCATTCCGAGAGAGCGAGTCTGCCAACACGTTCAGACGGCCCGGAATATGACGGATAGATAGTTGAACTTGATGACTCAAGACAAACAGAAGTATTCTTTCCATTAACTGACATAATTGAATCGAATGCGTGCCACCCTGGTTCCTTATGTACGCTACCACTGTCGAGCTGTCCGACAATATCTGAACATGAGCGTTCTCTAAATTTGAATCCATTGTTGTAGCGCTAGCCATATTGACATCATTTCTTTGATGATTATGTACTTGACTAGGAACTCTGGGTCCCAAAGACCCTGGCATTTTGAGTCTGTCGGACTCAGGGTCGCACCCCAACCGATCTGACTCACATCCGTCATAATCGTAAAAGCCGGATCCGGCAAATGCAGCAGAACTCCTTGAGTTAACCACTGAATATCTGCCCAAATCTGAATTTTTTGTTTTACTTGGTCCGTTAAAACAATATTCGTTTCGAGCAAATGTGTCTTCACACTCCAGTTCTGAGTAAAGAATATCTGGAGAGGACGTGTGCGCAAGCGGCCCATCGGAATAAGCTCCACGGCCGCACCGCACAGACCCATCAGTCGCATGAACTCCCTCACTGTTACTGCGTCTGAGTGTAGACAAAAGCGAGCGTAACAACTGACTAATTTCACTCTGGGTAACGGCAGACGAAACAGATTGTTGTGAGTCTCGAAGCTCATACCCAAGTGGATGAACGACTTGGACGGAGCTAGATCCGACTTTTTCTCATTTACTATGAAACCGAGACGTCGGAGCAGTAGAAGCAGACTCTGAACATCATTCTGAAGAGTATCTTTGTTGCTGTATCTCTGAAGAATGTCGTCCAAGTAAGCTGATGTTACCGCAGACGAATGAGCTCAGAAATAAGGCATTACTGAGTTCATTATTCGAGTGAACGCCCAGGGAGCTAGATTCAGACCGAAGTACATTGTTCGGAACTGATATACCGTCCCCTGAATGGCGAACTGTAGGTACTTTCTGAATGCCGGTTGTACCGTGACATGAAAGTACGCATCTTTTAGATCTATGCTTGCCACATAGTCGTTAACTCGTATGCTTGCTTTTACCGGCCGAATGGTTTCCATATAGAACTTTGGAGCTACGATAAGTTTGTTTATCCAGCTCAAGTCTACTACTGGCCAGAACGAGCCGTCTTGCTTCGGTACGAGGAACAGGTGACTGTAGAAACCTAAAGATTCATGGTTTTCTACGACCTCTATTGCGTTCTTTTGTAGGAGAGAGCTTACCTCCAAAAGGAGAGACTCTCTTTTTGAGGGGTTTGACAAAAGTTGAGTCCACTGTGGACATCGTGTAAGTGGTGGTTTGGCTCAGAACGACAATCTTCGTCCTTCCGAGACTACATTTCTCACCCACCGACCTTCCGTAATGGCTATCCAGTTTGTCACGAATCTTGATAACCTCCCGCCAACTGGAAGACAACAGAGGTCCTGACCTTCACCTGTAGGACCTGCGAGGCTTGCAGGAAGCGAAACCACGTCCTCCCCGCGAAGAGCCTCTGCCCGCCGGCTTGGGGGCGTCTGAACAGTTGTTTCGGCCAGACCCACAGCCCCTACCAGAGTCGCTGAAATGACGATTTTGCGAGTAATTGTAAGAGGATTTCTTATATCCTCACAAGGAGTTTCCTCTGAACGATTTTTGTCCAGAGCCTCCTGCTTTATTCTTCTCTGCTTGTGTGGGTTTATTCTACGCTGACTTTAAAAGCAGAGTATTTGACGCATTCTTTGTAGCTTGGTCATAGACCAAAGAAAGCTTTTCGTCGAACATATCATGTCCTGATACAGGAGTGTCTCTAAGAGAGTTTTTTACCTTGTCATCTATTAAAGATGACGACGCAAGGGCTCCATCATGTCTACTAATTCCAAATTAGCCACAGTAAGGGCAGAGTTACACATGGTAAACAATATAGCCCTGGAAAGAACCCTCAAGGAAGAACGAACGCCCTCAAACTCTTTTCCATTGAGATTTTGTGCCATAGCTCTCGTCAGGTGATCTGCGTACGACATTGCATCTAAATTCGCTCTATTTGTAGAAATAGCCGTCTCAATTGTTTCCGAGCGAATAGTAAATGAAGGGGGTAAAGCCAAAGCTAGGTCCTCAGACTGCTCATTTAAATGCAGAGGTACTCTCTGGACACCTTCCCCTACCATTTTAAATGGACGTGGTCCAACAGACGGTATCCGAACGGAAGATGAGGAACGAAAACTGCCTTTTCGCTTCCCACTGGAAAGACTGAATATAGCGTCGTTTAGGAGAGCAAATGTGTTCGACACTAGTTTCGACTGTACCGGGAAGGAAAGGACATTCTACCTTGACCGGATATAGTCCACGTCTAACGATGCTAGCAGCTTTTTATGTGAAGATGCAGCAGTCTGATTCACTGGAACAATCTCCGGAAAGTATTGATGGATAAAATCCATCGCTACCATGTGTTGTTCCGAAAGGGATGGGTCTGTATCCTCTGAATCCCTTTCTGCATCCGACTGAATCAGAATTTCCTCACGGTCCTCTGCCTCTGAGAGGGCAGATAACTAGACCGACCCAGCATCTTCGGACAGCTTGTGATCCGAGACTGCCGGAACTTGCTCCTGACTATGCTAGGATGCTGCAATGAGCTGCGCAATCTGCAACAGCAGGTCTGTAACTGAGGCCTGAGGAGCAGCGGTCTTCTGTTGCTTGGCCGCTGGCTGCTCCTGGGACTGTGTGTCCACAATGGCTCTCTTCAGCAGACATCCCATCTAATGAGGACTCGTCTCCTTGGCTACTGGATGCTGTGACTTTTTAATAGACGAGCGGTCCTTGTTCGGCGATACCGGTAGGATATCAGACGTCACATAGCCAAGGTGCGGTCTTGTGTCCTGAACTGACTTGGAGGAAGCTCTACTGTCAGCCGTCCCCGGCTGACTAAATGACAGAGCATCCCGGACTGATTGCTTGGACGTAAGCTCCGACTGAAGCAGGTTTATGACTACAACATCTGTCCCCAGATGTTGTTGATAGAGAGAATGGGTGGGAAGGAAAGGACATTCTCCCTTAACCGGATATAGTCCACGTCTAACGATGCTAGCAGCTTTTTATGTGAAGATGCAGCAGTCTGATTCGCTGGAACAATCTCCGGAAAGTAATGATGGATAAAATCCATCGCTACCATGTGTTGTTCCGAAAGGGATGGGTCTGTATCCTCCAAATCCCTTTCTGCATCCGACTGAATCAGAATTTCCTCACGGTCCTCTGCCTCTGAGTGGGCAGATGACTGGACCGACCCAGCATCTTCAGACAGCTTGTGATCTGAGACTGCCGGAACTTGCTCCTGACTATGCTGGGATGCTGCAATGAGCTGCGCAATCTGTGACAGCAGGTCTGTAACTGAGGCCTGAGGAGCAGCGGTCTTCTGTTGCTTGGCCGCTGGCTGCTCCTGGGACTGTGTGTCCACAATGGCTCTCTTCTGCAGACATCCCATCTAACGAGGACTCTTCTCCTTGGCTACTGGATGCTGTGACTTTTAAATTTAATAGACGAGCGGTCCTTGCTCGGCGATACCGGTAAGGGGGGGGGGGGCGTGGTTTATTGCCCTGTCTAATATTTGAGAGCACTTTAGCCGCTAGCTCTGATTGACTATCATTTTGTGACGACGGATGCACAGTCATGTGAATCTGAGGAAGACTTCCTCGAATTACAATTTGAACAATGAGCTTTCATTATAGAAAAATATGAAAGTCAACAGTACTCGCACTTAACTCCTAATACTGAAAAGATACATTAAACAATCAATGAAATAATGATTTGAAAAAAAATGTTCAAAAAAAATTTTTTTTTTAAATTTCGATTTGAGCCCAAGTTCCCAATGGGAACCCCGAGCCCAAATGGATCCCGATAGAGCCCAAGTGTGGACCAACAAATTTTTTTCACTGCCAAAAATTAAGGCTACACTATCGGAATAAGAAATGTATCTTACAATAATCCTAACATGAATTATTCATAGGACAATTACATGTAAAGGAAGCGTTGTCAATGTAAACAACGCCACAAAAAAAAACAGAAACAAGACTCCTGGCTTCCAAAAGTTAAAAAATTTATAGTAACTTATATATTTTTTATACTTACCAATGACCCAGACATAGCTGGTGCTAACTCTTAAAATTCTAGGGCCAAACACAAATTTTGCCCCACCAATCCCCAAAATTTGCATCTAAAACCAAAAGAAATCATGTCCTGAAGGTCCTCCATACTTTGCCCTTACTGCGCATGCGCAGTGTCAAGGACGTCCCGAAATTGGTGCCAATTATCATTCTTACAAGCAGTGCCTGGTAAGCGCTTTGTACTCAGCGGGGAGGTATGAGTTCCCAACTCCTGGGAGGGCCATCCCCGTCTGGGTCATTCGTAAGTATAAAAAATGTTAAAAAATTTATAGTAATTTATATATTTTTTATACTTACCAATGACCCAGACTTAGCTGGTGCCAACTCTAACAAAACCAGGGCCAAACACAAATTTTGCCCCCCAATCCCCAAAACTTGCATCCAAAACAAAAAGAAATCATGTCCTAAAGGACCTCCATACTACGCCTCTACTGCGCATGCGCAGTGACGCAGACGTCCCGAAATTGGCGCCAATTATCATTCTTACTGGCAGTGCCTGGTCAGCGCTATGTACTCAGCGGGGAGGCAAGAGTTCCCAACTCCAGGGAGGGCCATCCCCGTCTGGGTCATTGGTAAGTATAAAAAATATATAAATTACTATAAATTTTTTAACATTTTTATACTGTACCAATGACCCAGACTTAGCTGAATAGTAAACAGGCTGGAGGGCCTAGGACATAGAGGAAAATCCAATAAGCTCAACTATATAGTAAAGAGGTAACCCCTTAAGGAGAAAAGGAGTATTAGGCTTTACATGTATCTTTCTTATTTAATATTAAATTAGAAAGATACACTACCCTTAATAATTGAGCACAATAACATTCATGTTCTCTATTAACATCCAGTATAACTCTTACACTAATTATTTTTAAAGCAAGCCAATAAATAAAGTAGTCCAGAGAATTGAGACTCTTTATAGTCATTTAAAAGTGTCCGAGTATTGTATATTAAAGCCCGTTTGACACTTGACATATACAAATGCTTCACACCGAGCTACACTCTAAAAATAAGACATGAATGAATTTAAACATTAATATTACACTTTAAAACCATCCCGGAAGCGACTCAGAAATTCTGACTTGGAGGAGGCATTCCCTTGCTTTTCACTATAAAGCAGGTGACCTAAGGGAACACCCGACCCCCCCCCCCCTTCCCCTTGCCCTGGGTCAAATAGCCCAGAGCAAAGAGGGCAGCCGGACGGAGTCACTGCCGGAACAGAAAGCCTGCATAACTATAGTTGCAACTGTTTAGTGGACGACATTCTGAGCAACAGATAACGGACCTAAACAATGCAGGTCTCCAGAAATGGACTCAATATTTCTGAGATAAAAATTCGTAAATGTGGATGGCTGAGACCAATAAGCAGCCTTCATTAAATCTGTAATAGCAACACTATTAGCATAAGCCCAGGAAGTAGAAAGAGCTCTTACTTCATGAGCAGAAATCTTAAGCACAGACTGCTGAGAAGAAGATAAATCTTCATAAGCAGTACGGATAGTTAATTGAATCCATCTAGCAATAGAATGGACCGAAATGTCCTTTCTATTAGGCATCAGAGACAGAAAGAAGCGTTTTCGTCCCTTTCTGATAAACTGAGATCTTTGTTTATAAATACGTAAGGCTCTAACAGGACAGAGTAAAGGCCTACGCCCGTCTGAAGACGGAAGGGCCTTAATAGCAATAGGTCCCGGATATTTATTAGGAGCCTGATTCTTAGCTAAAAATCCAGCATTAGTGGTAAAGGTAATAGTGTTCCCGACACTACGATAGTGAGAATCATCCACCGATAGTGCATGAAGCTCACTGACTCTTCTAGCAGAAGAGAAAGCTAAGAGAAATGCTGTCTTATAAGACAAGAATTTGAAATCTACTGTCCCAAGAGGCTCAAATGGCTTTTCTTTCAGTTTAAGAAGAACCCAAGCTAAATTCCATTTAGGAATTAATCTAAGAGTTCTGGGTCTATTTATCGAGAAGTTTCTAACTAAATCAGATAAAGAGACATTAGATCCAATTTGTAAACTATCATGGTGTGTATAGGAATCAGATAACATAGACCTATAACCTTTAATAGTAACAGGCTGCAGTTTGATCTCGTCAAACAAGTATACTAGAAAGTTTGCAATGTCTGGTATGGAGGGATCAAAAATATCAACAGAACGATCCCTACACCAACGACGAAAGACTTTCCACTTAGCCGCATAGTTTAGCAAAGAGGAGGTCCTCCTTCAGTTAGAAATCGCATCCACTGCTCGCTGCTCGCCCTGCACAACAGAAATACGTGAAGGTTGAGACCTTGCGGGTTGTGATTAAGTTGACACGATTTCCCCTGCGAAAGAAGATCCTCTCGTGGAGGAAGTTTTCAGGGTAAGTCCCACAGCAGACACCTGAGTAGATTTATCCACGGTCTCTGTGGAGACAGAGATGCTATCAACAGAATTTTGCACTGAGATTGTTTTATCTTTAGCAATATTTGCTGAATTAACGGCGCTGGAGGATACGCATATCCTATAATTCCATTTCACGAGATCGATAGAGCATCTACTGCATATGCTCGGGGATCCGGACATGGTGATACATACGTCTGCAACTGATTGTTGAGTTGTGTCACAAATAAGTCTATCATTGGCCGTTCCCATTGGTAGCAAATCTGATTGAATACCTGTTTGTTGAGAGTCCATTCTGACGGCAACAAGCGACCCTTCTGTGAAAGGGAGTCTGCTAAAACATTCAGACGACCTGGAATATGACGGACCAAAAGTAGAACTTGGTGTTCTAGAACAAACAGAAGGAATCTTTCCGTTAAATTGAATAATGTAGCGGAATGAGTGCCTCCCTGGTTCCGGATATACGCCACTACTGTCGTATTGTCGGACAGGATTTGGACATGTGCTTTCTGAATAATGTTCATCCAATGACGTAATGCAAGCCAAATTGACATCATTTCCTTGATGTTTATGTGCTTGCTTAGAAATTGCGAATCCCAAAGACCCTGGCACTTCGAATCCGTTGGGATCAATGTTGCACCCCAACCTGTTTGACTGGCATCCGTCATAATCGTAAAACCCGGATCCGGCAACTGCAGTGGAACTCCCTGAGTCAACCACTGAATGTTTGCCCAAGTCTGAATCTCTTGTTTCACTTGATTTGACAAGAGAACGTCTATATCGAGCGAATGAATCTTTACACTCCAATTCTGAGTCAAGAAAATTTGGAGAGGACGAGTGCGCAACCGCCCCATCAGAATGAGATCCGCAGCGGCTCCGCACAGACCTATCAGTCTCATGAACTCCCTCGCTGTGACTTTGTCTGAGTGAAGACAATAGCGAGCGTAACAACTGATTAACTTCGCTCTAGTTAACGGCAGACGAACGAGATTGTTGTGCGTCTCGAAGCTCATTCCCAGATAAGTGAATGACTTGGACGGCACCAGATCCGACTTCTCCAATACAACCGAGACGTCGGAGTAATAGAAGCAGATTCTGCACATCGTTCTGAAGCGTTAACTCGTTGCCGTACCTCTGAAGAATGTCGTCCAGGTAGGCCGACGTTACCGCAGACGAATGAGCTCGGAAATGTATCATTACCGAGTTCATTATTCGAGTGAAAGCCCAGGGTGCTAGGTTCAATCCGAAGCACATCGCCTGGAATTGATATACAACTCCTAGGACTGCGAAGCATAGATACTTTCTGAATGTCGGATGTATAATGACGTGAAAGTACGCATCTTTGAGATCTATGCTTGTAGCATAGTCGTTCACCCGAATACTCGCTCTGACCGATCGAATCGTCTCCATATAGAACTTCGGAGCGATGATCAGCTTGTTTATCCAGCTCAGATCTATGACTGGACGGACCGAGCCGTCTGGTTTCAGAACCAGAAACAGATGGCTGTAGAAACCCAGTGATTCCTGGTCTTCTACGACCTCTACCGCGTTCTTCACCAGAAGAGACTGTACTTCCGATAAAAGAGCATCTCTTTTCTGCGGATTTGACGGAAGCCGAGTCCATTTTGGACTTTGAGTTAATGGAGGCTTTCATTTGAAGGATATTCTTAGTCCTTCCGAAATTACCACTCGGACCCAGGGGTCGTCCGTAATCGACGCCCACTCGTCTGTAAAACTCGATAACCTTCGGCCCACCGGAACACGATAGAGGTTCCAACCATCACCTCCTGGATCTGTGAGGCCTGCGGAAGGAGAAACTACGTCCTCCACGACCCGCACCTCGTCCCATCGACCTCAGGATGTCAGACCGGTTGTCTCGGCCCAAATAACGTCCTGTACGTGAGTCGCTGCCTTGACGGTCTCTAGAATAAGACCTAGAGGACGTATAAGAACCTCTATAGGAACTTCTCTTGGGTGTACTTGTCCCAGAAGTGCCTGTCTTACTCTTGTCTGCTGTATCCGACTTTTTGGAAGCGGATTTAAAAAGCAGAGAATCCGAAGCTTTCTTAGTTATCTTATCATAGATTGCTGAAAGCTTGCCGTCGAAGAGAAGCTCTCCGGAGACCGAAGTGACTCTGAGAGAGTTCTTCACCTTACTATCCACACGCGTGGATGTAGCTAGGGCTGCGTCACGTCAAACCAACTCCAGGTTTGCCACTGAAAGGGCGGAGTTATATGTGGAATAAGCTACTGCCCTTGAAAGAAGTCTTAATGAGGATTGTATATCCTGGAATTCTTTCCCTTGAAGACGCAATGATAACGCCTTAGTAAGGTGGTCTGCGTATGATAAAGCGTCTAAGCTTGCTCTGTTAGACGTTATTGTCGTTTCCAACGTCACGGTTGGAATAGACATAGACGACGGTAACGACAATTCCAAGTCTTCCGCCTCGTCGTCTAGACGCAGAAGAACTCTCGGTATGCCCTGTCCTGCCGTTTCGAATTTATTCCTTGAATTGATGAAAGGCAGATTGAGAGCATTAGCGGACAAGAAACCAGCCTTGCCTGTTTTGGAAGCAAGCTTATAGATAGCGTCGTTCAATAATTCGAATGTTCTTGTGACATTATTGGACTGTGTCGGAAACTCAGGGACGATGTCTCTGAACCGCTCAAAGAATTCTGTGTCCAATGACGCTATCAGTCTCTTATCCGGCATCGCAGCAGTCTGGCCCGACGGAACAACTTGTGGAAGGTAATGCCGGATGAAATCTACGGCGGCTTTACGTTGTTCCGAAAGGGATAGCTCCAAATCCTCGGTATCCCTTTCGCCATCCTGTCGGACCTCATGATGTTCTCGGTCGTCCGTACCCGATGCTTCAGCGGAGCGTACCGACCCAGCGTCGTCGTATAATTCTTGATCCGACATAGGTTCTGTCGTTTGCTGGGATGCTGCGATAATTTGTGCTATTTGGGATAGCATGTCCGTCACTGAGGCCTGTGGAGTAGCGGTCTTACGCTGCTTAGCCGCTGGAAGCTCCGTGTAAACTGACTCCTGCATATTTCTCTTATGCGAGCGTCCGGAGTCTACAGGCCTCTTATCCCTGGCTACCGGATGGCGTGACCTGGTCGCCGTGGAATCCCTGAATGGCGAAGCTGGCTGGATATCCTCGGTCACGTAGCCAAGGTGCGGTCGTGTGCGCTGCTGAGAGGATGAGGAAACCTTTTGGACAGTCTCTCCAGACTGTCTATATAACGGACCGTCCCGAGCAGCGGACGTATGCTCCGAATGCGAAACATTTTGTACCACAACTTCTGGTCCCAGATGTTGTTGTACGAGAGAGGGGCCTCTCTCGCTCGCAGCCCGGATGGACCTGGACGAGCTAGGAACCGGACTACTAGGCTTCCTCCGTTCTCTCCTCTTATCCGCCGTCACTGGATGTGCACCTTGAATATTTACAGTGCTCGCATCACCCAAATCTCCTTCCTGGACCGCAACGGACGAACCCGGCTGCCGAACCATTCGATGAATGGACGCTACACCGGGCGAGCTAGCGGACGTCAACGCCGTCGATCCTACTAGGGACCTCTTAGGCCATTGGCGTATCTCCATGAGCACTTTTGCCGCTAGCTCTTCATTTAATTGTGATGACGGATGCACTCTATTGGAAGACATCACTGAAACATCACCCTGTTCTTGTTCCTCTGAAATAGAGATTGATAAACTAGAGTGACCCTGCGGAGAAAGGACCGGCATGGCCATTTTCCCGCTAACATACCGTGACACACGCTTCCCATGTTGTCATCCCAATTGACACATACTGAACAGGAGTTAGTGCGAGTACACTGACTACAATTAATACAATGATTATGAAAGTCAGAGGAATTTCCTCTTATTACAATTGAACAATATCCTTTCATTGTGAAAAGAATACAAAAAGTCCCAGTACTCGCACCAACCCCTGAAAACAAAGATACAATAATAACATGATCCATTAACATAGAAAAAATAATTGAAATCAAAAAAAATTTTTTGAAAAAATATTTTTTCAGAAAAGCCCAAGTTTCTGAAAAGTAACGTTGAGCCCCAATGGATCCCAAGCCTAAGTGTGGACAAAAATTTTAAAAATATTTTTAAAAATTAATGCAACACTTACGAATAATAATAATGTATCTTGTTATGATTAAACTAACACAAAGACAAGAAATCCCCCTCCACAGAGACTGTTGTCAATGTAAACAAGAAGTGTAAAAACACCAGAAACATGACTCCAGGCACTGATAACCATGGCCAGAAATCAGTTACCAATAATACACTATCTGATGCAAAACAGAGACTTCCAGGGAAGAAACTGCAGAACATCAGATGGTAGATGCAGAACACTACGCCTAAACACCCATGGGTGAGGACGTAAACATGGGGAAAAGAACAGAATTCATTCTGTTACCCAGCTAAAACTCCCAAGAAATTATAGTAATAATATTACAGAAAATATGCCAAAAGCATGGGAGAATAGCAAGGGGGGACTTAAAGGAAAAGGAGAGAGGAAAACACTGAACAAGCAGTGTAACTTATAGCAAGAATGACTACAACAGGCCCATGCCTCGAAAATAGGTAACTTAACATAATTTCATTAAAAAAATTTAAGTTACAGCCCTGATTATTTTCTGTCACTCATTTTTCCTCTCCTCCTTCTATTTCCTCTTTAGATCCACCATTTCTCTAATATTTATGTGTCTGACATCATTTAAACTGAGATTTACAAGCACAAATATCGGTCAGATGTGAACTGATGAAGGGCCAAACAAAGAATGATAATTGGCGCCAATTTCAGGATGTCCTTGACACTGCGCATGCGCAGTGAGGGCAAAGTATGGAGGACCTTCAGGACATGATTTCTTTTGGTTTTAGATGCAAATTTTGGGGATTGGGGGGCAAAATTTGTGTTTGGCCCTAGAATTTTAAGAGTTAGCACCAGCTATGTCTGGGTCATTGGTACAGTATAAAAATATTAGGGCCTGACGTCAGTAACAGATTTGACACTATCCGATGCAAAGCAAGGTCTTCCTCAGAAGAGAATGCAATACATAGGATGGATGATGCATGACCACAAACCCCTAAACAACCCTAGGGTGAGGACGTAACCATGGGGATAAACAAAATAAACATTCTGTAAAAGTTAAACTCCCAAGAAATTTTCATACAAAAAAATTTCAATAAAAACACCAAAAAGCCTGGGAGTTTAACAGGAGGGCTTCAGAGAAGGATAGGAAGGAACACTTAACAAACAGTAGCTTAATCATTAGAAGAATGATAATTCAGGCAATACCACAAAAATGGGTAACTAGAAATAATTTCGTTCAAAAATTATAAAGTTACAGCCCTGAATATAAAAAAGCACTTTTCCTTCCTTCCATGGTTCTATTCTATCCTCAGATCCACCATAATTATCTTTGATCTGTGTCTGGCATCATCAAAACAGAGATTTAAAAGCACAAAAGTCAGTCTGTTGTTATCTGACCTAGGGCCAAACAAGGAATGATATTTGGCGGCAATATCAGCACTTTCTGGACACTGCGCATGCGCAGTTGTCAAATGTATGGAGGGCCACATAGGACATTGAATTTTCGGTTTTTGATGCAAATTTTGGGGATTGAGGGGCAAAATTTGTGTTTGGCCCTGGATAATTGAGAGTTAGCACCAGCTATGTCTGGGCCATTGGTTACTGTGTAAAAATATATGAAAGCAAAATTATCAAAGAATTGGAAGATAAGAATACGTACATAGAAGTTTCATCTGATCTGACAGAGAAATAGCAAACAAACTAGATTATTTTGAAATCGCACAAGTCATCAATGAACATGGCCCAATAATGAGGAGGTGTCTGGAACCTTTGATGTATTAAGCTGATGGATAATGCACATTAGTCCCTGTCACTTGAAGCAGAGTGTACCTCACACCAGAAGAACATTTCCAACTATTCACAGGAAACTGCGGCCAAACTTCTGGGAGCAGCTTCTCAAAATTTTTAGTGTTATTTGTAGGAAGTTCCTTGAATATGGTCATATCATTTTGAACTCCTGAAACTGTTTTTAACCCTTAAAAAAACTTAGCAGTTTTAATTAATATGTAAAGAATGAGCAACCTGGAAGCGACGCAAAAACACCAAAAGTACCGAAAAATAAAAAAGCTTAAAAAACAGCTATCTCCTGAATTTTTATTAATTGTACAACATACTAATATTAAAAAAAATGCTGAAATATTTATTTTAATTATTGACCCAATGACTGAACCAAACCCTCACACCCCCACCAGTCAGTTTTTCTGTTCTCTAAGGGATTTTTTTCTTGGAGAATCCCTTAGCTGCTCATTTTCAAGTAGGAATTAAATATGAGGTTAAGGCACTTGTGTTAGTTTGGTAAGTTGCAAAACAATGGTTTCTGCAATCTTCAAAATAATTAATCACCTTTATATTGTAAATGGGATGAATATTTTTCATGGTTTCTTCAACTATTTTTCGAACCTGTAAATTAAAATAAACAAAATTAAATTGATGTTGTTGCACCACTAGAAGGGTGACAATCAATCCAAGTCAGTGACTTCTCAAGTAATGGCACGTTATTTATTACATGCCTGTTCTATGTAATCCCCATCTACAGCAACACTAAACCATGCAGAAAATGAAAATCTGTTCCGCACATATGCACAGAATGGAAATTGTTGACAGACTATTATTAAGTTGAAGCGAAATTTCACTGGAATTTTCTACAAATCATGTAACCCAATTACAATTTGAATCACTAGCAATAGCTGAAAATCATCCGCTGAGTTCCATTGTGTTCTATGTGCCAGTAGGCACATAGAACACATTGGAACTCAGGGAACGAAATAGTACCCCCCCATGATAAAATGTGTTGCTGATTGCCCTTCAACTAATGGTTTTTATAGACATGAAGGCTTGTAATAAACACAGAAGGACACGCATGTGTGAATGGGTTAATCGATATGGCACTTGTGCCATCATCGAAGGATAAAACTTGAGGCCTGTGGCATTTTGTTCTGTCCTTCCGTGCTGGCACTTGTGCCATATTGATTAACCCATTCACACACGTGTCGTTCTGTGTATTTATCAGTGATAGTGTGACAGCCAAATCCAAGTCTCAGACTTATATATCGATAAATGAAAAGTTATTATTTGTGTACAATCCAAGTCTCAGAATTCTCAAACAGTGGCAAGTTATTATTTGAGTATAACTCATTCTTAGATTGTGACAACCAATCCAAGCCAAGCCTCAGACCTCACGAACAATGGAAAGTTATTATTTGTGTATAACTCATTCTTAGATTGTGACAACCAATCCAAGTCTCAGACTTCACGAACAATGGAGTTATTATTTGTGTATAACTCATTCTTAGAATGTGACGACCAATCCAAGTCTCAGACGTCACGAACAATGGAGTTATTATTTGTGTATAACTCATTCTTAGATTGTGACAACCAATCCAAGCCTCAGACGTTATGAACAATGGAAAGTTATTATTTGTGTATAACTCATTCTTAGATTGTGACAACCAATCCAAGTCTCAGACTTCACGAACAATGAAAAGTTATTATTTGTGTATAACTCATTCTTAGATTGTGACTGACAACCAATCCAAGTCTCAGACTTCACAAACAATGGAAAGTTATTATTTTTGTATAACTCATTCTCAGATCGAGACAACAAATCCAAATCTCAGACTTCACGAACAATGGAAAGTTAATATTTGTATATAACTCATTCTTAGATTGTGACAACCAATCCAAGCCTCAGATGTCACGAACAATGGAAAGTTATTATTTGTGTATAACTCATTCTTAGACTGTGACAACCAATCCAAGTCTCAGACTTCACGAACAATGGAAAGTTATTATTTGTGTATAACTCATTCTTAGATTGTGACAACCAATCCAAGTCTCAGAAGTCACAAACAATGGAAAGTTATTATTTGTGTATAACTCATTCTTAAATTGTGACAACCAATCCAAGTCTCAGACGTCACGAACAATGGAAAGTTATTATTTGTGTATAACTCATTCTTAGATTGTGACAACCAACCCAAGTCGCAGACATCACGAACAATGGAGTTATTATTTGTGTATAACTCATTCTTAGACTGTGATGACCAATCCAAGTCTCAGACATCACAAACAATGGAGAGTTATTATTTGTGTATAACTCATTCTGAGATTGTGACAACCAATCCAAATCTCAGACTTCACGATCAATGAAAAATTATTATTTGTGTACAACTCGGTCTCAAAGTGAGGCAACCAAACAAATGAAATAGCAAATACTCAAAGGCTCACCACAGCTTGAAAAACAGAACCAGAGGCTCAAGGTGAGCCAAAGTTCCTCACCTGCGTTCAAGTTGCCCAAATGGAACTAGACTTATCCCATACAGATAAGGCCCCCACTATTTCCATACCAGTAAGAAGGCTTCTACATTCTGCAATCACAATATTTCATTAACTTCTTAAACATCCATTGAATACCAATAAACAAACCTTGACTACCAAATAAGCATTTGTGAAACAAGTACACATAAGTTCGTAAGCACAGCTAATAAAATACCCCCACAATGTGCAGGCCAACCCAAAATAAAGATTGCTATCAAGTTGATTTTTAAAAATATGTTAGCATATTGTGTAGCTGCTTCATTTTGGTACTAGGAAAAGGAAAGAAAACAAAAAAATAAATCCCCCCCCCCACCCGCTTATTTAACAATGCAAACCTGACTATAGGTGATACAGTTTTTGGGTATATACAAATATCAAGTCCATAAAGGGCAATGACTCTGGCAATAAAATCTCGAACAGCATCTGCATTTCACTATGGGTATACAGCAAAAGGATACACTGGCATACCAAATATCAAGTCATTCAACCAAGTACTTTACAAGTTATTCATGATTGAATTTTGGGATGGATGGATGGACAGACAGATGGATTTATGGATGGATGGATGGATGGATGGATGGATGGATGGATGGATGGATGATGGATGGATGGATGGATGGATGGATGGATGGATGGATGGATGGATGGATGGATGGATGGATGGATGGACAAGGCAACTCCTATATACCCCACTGGGGGTATAACAATGAAAGTTTCAATGACTGTAGCTTAACTTGACAGTGTGTGGAGTTTGATGAAAAGGATAATGTTCAATGTTTATGAAAAGATTATGAAATATGACAAGAAGTGTGATAATTGAGAATATGTTAATTTCTGTTCCCTGTGTGCAATGTTTTCAATAAGAAACAAGCCAAGACCAATACCGGGTCTGGACCTGCGTTGCTGCATGCAATTGATCTGAAAATTAGATACACGATACAACTCATCATTATGAAGCAGCAGACCAAATATAAAATCATTCCCTTTCATAGAAGCCAAGAAAACTTTGACGGAAGAAGTGTTTCGGACGGACTGATGGATGGACGGACGGAGTCGAGCGGTTACTAGACCTGCTCTGCTGCTGGCGACGCAGGTAAAAATTAAGGTGTAGACTGTACTAAAGAATTGAGGTCTGGGTTAATGTGCCCTTCACAGTTAATACATGTTAACCAAAGTTACCAAGTTACAGTAAAATTATTTCAAAACGAGTCATCCTACCAAGTTACAATGAAACCCCTTCATAAATATAACTTGTAGACTTTGCTAAAGGAATCTAAGTCACATGATGACCCGGAGGTCATGGTTGACCAAGTATGACCAAAATAGGACAGTCTCATCTAGATATCATACCAAGTTATCCTACCAAGTTACAATGAAGTCCCTTCATAAAAACAACCTGCAGACAGTGCTAAAGGACTCTAGGTCACATGACCAGGCAGTGGTAATGGTTGACCAATCGTGACCAAAATAAGAGTGTCTCAACTAGACATCATACCAAGTTATCCTTCCAAGTTACAATGAAATCGCTTCATAAATATGAACTGTAGACTGTGCTAAACAAATCTATGTCACAGGTTTGTGCGGTCATCACAGTTGACTGATCATGACCAAAATAGGACGTTCTCATCTAGACATTATAAGGAGCCATCCTACAAACTTGCAATGAAATCCCTTCATAAATGCAAGCTGAAGACTGCTAAATGAATCTAGGTAACATGCCCCTGCAGCCGTCAAGTTTGACTGAACCCAACCAAAAAAGGATGTTCTTGTCTACACATTATACAGAGTCATCCTATGAAGTTACAGTAAAATCCCTTCATAAATACAACCCGTGGACTGTGCTAAAGGTTTTCGGGTCTGTGTAGCCATCATGGTTGACCATTTGTGACCAAAGGGAATGTTCTCATCTAGATATTAGTTGACTGATCATGACCAAAAGGGGACGCACTCATCTAGACATTATACAGAGTCATCCTACCAAGTTACAATGAAATCCCTTCATAAATTTGACCTGTAGACTGTGCTAAAAGTTTTCAGGCTTCAGGCTTGGCAGTCATCACAGTGGACTGTTCGCGACTAAAGGGGGGGGGGGGGGGGGCGTTCTCATCCAGACATGACCTCGAACGTGCATATGAAATTTTGTGATGATCAGACAAGAACAACAGGGTGTAGCCTGTGCTAAAGAAAATGTGGACACTCACAGACTGATAGACTCACAGACTTCTGCAGAATGGTGTCACCCATACAGTCTGATGTCAACAACTAGAATGGCACCACCCATACAGTCTGTCACCAACTAGAATTGTACCACCCAAACAGTCTTGTATCAACAATTAGAATGGAGCCACTAATACAGTCTGTCGCCAACTAGAGTGGCACCACCTAGATATCAGTCTGCTGTCAACAACTAGAATAATGCCACCAATACAGTCTGATGCCAACAACATGAATGGTTCAACCCATAGTCTGATATCAACTACCAGAATGGTGCCACTCATACAATCTGCTGCCAACAACTAGAATGGCATCATCCATACACTCTGATGTCAATAAATAAAACTGTGCCACCCATAAAGTCTGATGTCAACAACTAGAATAGTTCCACCAGACAGTCTGATAT
Organism: Pictodentalium vernedei; assembly: GCA_031216915.1. NCBI lineage: Eukaryota > Metazoa > Mollusca > Scaphopoda > Dentaliida > Dentaliidae > Pictodentalium > Pictodentalium vernedei. Next base: position 129,877,783 of record CM062289.1, read on the forward strand.
CAACAACTAGAATGACACCACCAACAGTCTGTTACCAACCAGAATGGCCACCCATACAGTCTTGTGTGAACAATTAGAATGGCACCACCCATACAGTCTGTCACTAACTTGAGTGGCACGACCTAGATATACAGTCTGATGTCAACAACTAGAATGGCATCATCCATACACTCTGATGTCAATAAATAAAAAGTCTGATGTCAACAACTAGAATAGTTCCACCAGACAGTCTGATATCAACAACTAGAATGACACCACCAATAGTCTGTCACCAACTAGAATGGCCACCCATACAGACTGGTGTGAACAATTAGAATGGCACCACCCATACAGTCTATCACCAACTTGAGTGGCACGACCTAGATATACAGTCTGATGTCAACAACTACAATGGTGTCACTCATAGTCTAATGTTAACAACTAAAATGGTGCCACCCATAGAGTCTGATGTCAACAACTAGAATGGCACCACCTAGAAATACAGTCTGATGTCAACAACTAGAATGATGCCACCCACACAGTCAGATGTCAAGAACACGAATGGTGCCACTTAGGAAGGCAGTCTGATGTCTTCCTGAAACTATATCAAACTAGCAAAAATATGGCATTTGCCTAAATAAATGTTTGCTAGACTCATCTTATTATTGAAGTTTTTGTACTTTGTTAACTAAATGAAAAAATATGTCTCTCCAACCCAATTGACCCAGTTACTAATAAAAACCCTGAAAGCAACAATTTTATTTCTGATTTATAAATAGAAGTCCAGTTTGTTCTCTTTTGTTGTACACATTGGCATTGTCCACTTCCAGTTACTGCTTCTGAAGTCCTTGCTACAAACATGATATGCTACAATGTGCATTGTTGTGCTGAAATGCTTCCACACTTGACTTGTACAGAGACTGAAAGCTTCTTTGTGTTTGATGTTCAACACGAAGAAACTTTCAGCCTGTTGTTTTCGGACCATGAATCTTTCCAATCCTCAATTACAAGAAGAAAAACATACTTATTCATGTTTTGTGAAATATTGAACTGACTTTAGAACTACAGAGTTGTTTGCTGTGGGCGTAAAGATAAACCACTGAATCAGAAAAATATATTTAAAAAAAAAAATAATTCTGATAAAAGAAATCCAGCATACTACAGCCAGATGGGAAAATTCACAATAGTCCACAATAGTCCTCTTGCTGAAAAACTTATTAGTGCTCTTTAGGACTATATCTTCATAAAACTTAATAATTAAAAGTTATTACCAGGGTGGGAAGCCCACTTTTGATGTTTTAGAAATAATTGACTTTCAACATTAACCATATTTTAGTTATTGATACAGTGGAACCCTGTTAATTGAATAGTCACTTTGCCAATTAAAATTATTCAATTAATAGGAGTATACAATTAACAGGGATTGTATCACTTTCCAGTATTCTAGAGATAAACTTTGTATTTATTCAATTATACTGTGTTTGACAGAGCTCCATGAGCTCTGTCAAACAAGATATAATAGATTAAAAGCCAAAATTGGATGTACTGAGGAAAAATAGGTCTATGAACAAAGAAAAACTGGGAGAGTCATTGTAATTTCTCGACAGGTTATTAGATTTTTTATTCAATTAACAGGAGTTTACTCTATAACCTATATTCAATTAACAGGCCAAATTTGTACTAGAGGTATGGTAAATTATAAATTCATAGTTATTTGTATATTTTTATACTTACCAATGGCCCAGACTAGCTGGTGATTAACTCAAAGTTATCAAGAGCCAAACACAAATTTTGAACCCCCCCCCCCCCCCCCTCAATCCCCAAAATTTGCTTGCAAAACCGAAAATTAAAATTAAAATTTTTTAGTAAATTTTGTTTCTTAACATACCTACCACAATTGTTTACAATTGGCTGTAACGTAAGTGCAAGCCCTACTTCGGAACTAACTCAAGCTTTTAGAGAACTTTTCCAAACAAGTTGTAAAAGTAATAGAGTGCAAAAGCACGAAAAAGATCAAAAAAAGGGTCGAGCGAGACCAGCGCTCAAAATTACAGGTACTCTCTCTGCACACCTCTTGCATTTACCGAGCGAATGCGCAACAACCGTGACGTCAATTCCGTATTTCCGCCAACGAGAAATTTGTGATTTAGCGGGGAGGCATCGATATCAAAGATATCCCCAAGGAGGGTGGGCCTCCAGTAAACAATTTTGGTAGATATGTTAAGAAACAAAATTTACTAAAAAATTTTAATTTCTTTCCAACCTACTCACAATTGTTTACAATTGGCTGAATAAAAAATAGGAGGAGGTGAATCACAAAACCAATACCAACAAGAGTAGCAGAAAGAAAAGCAAGGATGGCAGAGAACAATAGCGAAACCTGTCACGAAGATAGAGAGAAGGCACCTGAAAATAACAAGGCCGAGCGAAGCACAAGCTCGATAAAAACAATTTTAACGAGGGTGCACAACAGCCTGAGCAGCAACGAGAGGGCATAAAAAATAAAGGTCCTCAGATTGCTGCTAAAGGTGGCGGAGATAAAAGGAGGAGAAGGTAGAGGCATTCCTCCAGTAAGCCGAATTCATAACATCCCGGAGCGAAACAGAATTGGAGAATGCCCAGGATGTAGAAATGGCACGAACCTCATGAGCATTAAACCGGTTCGAAAACAAGATCCGACGCAGACAAGCGGGAATAAGCCAGCTTGATTGCAAGACAGATCCACCTGGAAATAGAATGGGAAGAGATAGACTGCCTCTTGGGAATGAGAGACAGAAAGAATCTCTTCCAACCCCTCCGAATGAACTGAATGCGAGTAATGTAAGTCTTGATCGCACAAACAGGACAAAGAAGAGGTCTCTGGCCATCGACAGCAGGGAGAGCCCGAATGCAGATGGGAGGAGGTACTGAATCAGGAAGTTGATTCTTAGCCAGAAAAGGGCAATCAGTAGTGAAGGTGACACTGTTAGCCTCATTTCTGAAGAAGGCAGAATCAACAGATAGCACTTGAAGCTCACTGACTCGTCGAGCAGAAGCAAACGCTAGAAGAAAAGCCGTCTTATAGGTGAGAAAATGCATATCGGTCTCCGATAAAGGCTCGAATGGCACCCCCTCCAAACAATGCAACACCCATGCCAAGTCCCACTTGGGTGTACGACGCAAAACTCGCCTCTTCAAAGAAAAGTGCCGAATGAGTTTGGAGAGAAAAAAATTACGACCAATGCACCGCTTTCCCACATAAGAGAAAGTATCAGACAGCATAGACTGATAGCCCTTTATCGTAATAGGCTGGAGGCCCTTGGAGTCAAAAAGATATACCAGAAAATCCGCAATTTGAGCGATTGATGGATCATGGTAATCCACATTGTGATCTGCACACCAGCAGGCAGAAAACCTTCCACTTCGCAGCATAAGTCATGCCAGTGGAATGTCGCTGCGATGCAGAAATGCACTCCACTGTTCGTCTCGAAAAACCTCTACGTCGGAGACTGGACCTGATAAAAGACAGGCGTGAAGGGACAGGCTCGCCAGGTTGTTGTGATACTTCTTGGGATGACCCTGGGAAAGAAGATCGCGACGTTGAGGTAGACAAATCGGCCGATCTGCCAACAGAGGCCGCAGCAGATTGATCCACACCCTCTGTGGAGACAGAGGTGTGATCAGAATAATCCTGCAAATGCAAGCACGAATCTTCGCTAATACTTGAGGAAGAATCGGTGCAGGAGGAAAGGCATAGCCGATCCAATCTGTCTAGTCCAGAGACAGAGCGTCGACTGCAAATGCCAGAGGATCTGGACAAGGGGAGACAGAGGTCTCTACCTGATGATTCCAACGAGTAGCGAAAAGGTCGACCTGAGGACGGCCCCACTGCTCGCAAATCGCCTGAAACACCGACCGATGTAGCATCCATTCGATTGGAAGGACAGTGTTGCGGCGGGACAGGGAGTCTGCTAGGACATTGAGACGCCTAGGAATGTGTTGAATGGACACCCGAGCGTTCACATCCCGCGACAACAGAAGAAGATCCCAAGACAGCCGATGCATGGGAATCGAAAGTGTGCCTCCTTGATTCAGTATGTAGACCACTACTGTCGAATTGTCCGAAAGAAGTAGGACAAAATGGTCCGACAGATGAGGGATCCAAAGCCGAAAACTCAACAGAAGAGCAAGGAGCTCCTTCTGGTTGATATGAAGGCCCACCTGCTCGCTGTCCCACTCGCCGTGAGTAGACAGAACGGGAGGATTCAACGTCGCACCCCAGCCCTGATCGCTGGCATCCGCAGTAAGGATGCGATCGGCCAAAGGAAGATCCAACGGAACACCCTGTGCCAGCCAGGGAATATCGGCCCAAGGGTGGAGGTGACAAAGCAGAGACTGAGGAATAGTGAGTTCCAGGTCCAGCGGATCTACATTCGGACGCCAATGATCCAACAGGAAGTGTTGGAGAGATCGGACAAACAAGCGACCGAGCGGAATGAGATCTGTCACCTAACCGCAAAGGCCTAGCATCCGAAGGAAAGTCCTGGCCGAGACCGAGGAAGATTGAAGCAGGTTCCGAGTGAAGATGGAAAGAATCGTCGCCCGAACATGGGGGACCGACACTACATTGTGAAGAGTGTCGAAATCCATCCCCAAATGACGGAATCGCTGAGAAGGAAGGAGATCCGACTTCTCGCGATTGACTCTGAAACCCAGCGACGCTAACAGGCAAAGAAACTGTCGGACATCTAACTCCAGAACAGAAGCATTGTGGTGCCGTTGGAGGATGTCGTCCAGATAGGCTGACGAAGTCACAGCCGACTGAGTACAGTGGAAAGCAAGCACATGTGACATCAGTCAAGTGAAGGCCCAAGGAGCCAGGTTCAAACCGAACGGGTGAGCTCTGAATTGATAAACTAGATCCCGAAACGAGAACCGAACGTATTTCCGTGACGCCAGATGAATGGGTACATGGAAGTAGGCATCCTTCAGGTCGATACTGGCAGCAAAGTCGCTTTGATGAACTGAACGTCGAACTGACCAGATAGTCTCCATACTGAAACGAGGAGCTATAATGTACTCGTTCAGGATACTCAGATTGATGATAGGACGAAATTGGACGTTTTTCTTCGGCACCAAGAAAAGTCTCGAGTAAAACCCCGGTGAAAAGGTGTTCCTGACCACCTCGATCGCCCCTTTGGAGAGGACATTGTTGATCTCCTGCACCAGAAGGGGTCCCGACGCAGAGAATTGGAAGGGACCTCAGTCGGGAGGGGCACCCAAGATAAACTGGGGTGCGATGGAAGGACAGTCGCAGACCAGATTGAATGACGTCAAGGACCCAAGGGTCCGACGTTATCTCTGTCCAACAGTCGTAAAACAGCGACAGCCTTCCCCCGACTGGAGGCGAATCGAGGTGAGAACCTTCACTTGCGGCCTCGACGAGGCCCCCGGGAGGAGAAAGCACCTCGGGAAGTGACAGAGTCCTGAGACTTTCCTGTCTGAGGCTGCCAGCAAGCCTGGCCACGTCGGCGCTTCTTATGTGCAGAAGGAGCAGACGGAGCCGAAGGTGTAGCCGACGTCACCGACGAGGCAGATACAGAAGCACGCTTGGCGGGCCTGGAACGACCACCACCCGCAGCAGCAGGTTGGTCAAGCTGTCGCAGCAAAAGCAGGTCCTTCGAATGACGAAGAACTTCGCCACGAACAGCTTCCATGGAACCATGGAACAACTGAGGTCCCACCAAAGAGGCAGACCTCAGAACAGCACGTTGCTCAGAAGGAAGGGATGGAGAAGAATCCAACACCGCATCTCAGCGTGCCAGCTCCAAATTAGCCGTCTTACAGGCGTGAGCGTGTGTCAAGTTCATAAGAGCCTGTGACAAAACGCGAAAAGGCGCCTGAGCACCATCAAACTCCCCTGGTGGAAAATATTCAGCCAGAGCAGCAACGACATGGTCCGCGAGAGATAACATACCCAGCATCTCTCGGGACAGGCCCACCATAGATTCCACTACCGACATCGGGAGAACTGCCGACTTAGGCTTAGTTAACCCGAGGGAAGAAGAATCCTCATCCACAGTAGTCATCCCTTGGAAGACTGGTGGAGAGACGGAATCGTAAACACGAAACCACGATGGAGGCAGAAAGGAATCAGCTCTAGAAAAGAAGAAACCCTTGAGGGCCTTACAATGCATTTTGGCGTCTAAGCCTTGGAAGGACTCAACAACCTGAGCCGATTGCAGAGGATGCAAAGCCCCAGAGCTAGAAGGCTCAACAGGGTTACGGCGCTCCACAGTGGACCGCGGCCGGACGGTCACAGATGGCTGATCTGAAGGTTGAACTTCCGGCAATAAGCCGAAGACGAAATCCAAAGCCTGCCCCAAGACTGACGAGGGGGACCCATCACCTTCCAGATAATCGTCATCCTCCGTAGCAGAGGAGACATAGCCCAACTCGGGCTGACCAGCAGAAACCTCCTGGGAAGACTGAGCAGTATCCAAGGGGCCAAGCGAGACATCTCGGTGACCGACCAAAGGAGGTTGTGCCTCAAGAGGCACAGGGAGGCCAACTTAAGGGTTGCCAGAAAGCAACCGGGTGAGCGCCAAAACGGCCTCATGCAGGTCACCCTGAGAATCCGTCGCAGCAGCATCGCCCGATGGAGTGTCCTCCCAATGGACCCTTCTGGTAGAAGAACACAAATCCTCAGAAGAGACTGACGTCAAACATCGATCGGCAGACAGAACAGGGATACGGTGAGAAGACACCTGAGGATAGTCCCGATTGTGACGCCCAGGGGCCATCACTGACCTCTGCGAAACAGAAGGTCCTGCCTGCAAATCCTCGAAAGAGACCAACGGAGCACGTCGATCGGTAGCTGGACCTAGGATACGGTGAGAAGACACCAGAGGATTGTCCCAAGAATGACGGGAACCTGTCATTGGCCTCTGCGCGGCAGACGGCCCCAACTGCCCAACCTCTGAGACTGACGGCAAGCATCGATCGACACCCAGACTCGGAACACAGTGAGGAATCACCGGAGGAAGGTTCCGAGAGTGACAGCTAACAGGGGCTGTCACTGACCACTGCCGAACAGCCCTGGATGCCAACGTCCCAACACCATCCTGCTAGGCAGCACACTAGCAGAGGAAGGAGGAACAATAAAGGATTCACTCGAGGGATGAGGAATCACTGCCGAAATGACCGACCGGCTTAACCGACTAGGAGCAAACCTAGCCAGATGAGACGGAGCAGACAGCAAACCCGCACAGCCCCGCCACGAGGCTAGGGGAGGCTAAGAGCACACAGACACACCAGCAGATACAGCCTCGGTCCCCCAAGACTGTAGACCATCCCCAGAGGAGATGGAAGAGCCACCATCAGACAGAATAGGATCTGTAGTAACAACTTCCTCAGCAACTGTCGACGGCATAGGAGGCAGATCGGAGAGGGTCACCAAGCTGACCTCGGAGAAGCACTCTCTGAAAAGACGCCTCAAGAGTGACATCAGAGGACAAAGAAATCACGGTCTCCACGTCAGGTATCACTGAACTAACACCGTCAACAGTTGCAGAGGAACTCGCCACAGAAGACAGATCAGAATCCTGTGTGACAGTGCCACCATGTGCACCAGCAGAAATGTCTGCTACGGCATGGCTACCCTTACCCCGAGAATGAGGGGTTCTAGCTCTGGACAGAACCACCTTGTTAACAGAAGGCCAGAATTTAGAGGACCAAACCCCACAAATACCACATGATTGGGACTGAGTGCAATTGTTGCAAGTGACACATGTGGAATGAGAGTTGTCCACATGCTTCACTTGCAAGCAAGAGGTACAAGGAATAGTCTTAGGCATTATATGAATGAAAATGGAATCAAGCTTCCCGCTGACAGAAAACAGCACAAAGGTCGTGTTCACACGTGGGGGAAAAACAAGATTAAGTGTAAAGAAACAAGCGATAATGATCAAAAATAACGTTAATCAAATACAAATGGCGGAAATAAAAGGAACTGACGTCACGGTTGTTGCGCATGTGCTCGGTAAACACAAGAGGTGTGCAGAGAGAGTACCTGTAATTTCGAGCGCTGATCTCGCTTGACCCTTTTTTCGATCTTTTTCGTGCTTTTGCAATCTATTACTTTTACAACTTGAAAAAGCTTGAGTTAGTTCCAAAGTAGGGCTTGCACTTACGTTACAGCCAATTATAAACAATTGTGAGTAGGTTGAAAAGAAAGTCCTATCGGTCCCTGCATACATTTACACTCCGCGCATGCGCAGATGTCAGGAAGTGACCGGAATTGGCGCCAATATCATTCTTTGTAGAAGAGAGTACTACATAAAAACTCAGCAGGGAGGAATGAGTGCCCACTCATGGCAGGGCCATGTCCGTCTGGCCCATTGGTAAGTATAAAAATATACAAATTACCAAGAATTTATAACATTTTTACACTGTAAACCAATGGGCCACTAGCTGAATCGTAAAAAGGTGGAGGGCCTAGGACTTCAGAATTAGTATATCAATGTAGCTCCAATCCTGTAATCCAAGGTTAAAATTATTAGGAATTACATGAATTTCTCTCTATACAGTAATAGAGAAGACATATCATACAAAAGGAGCCCAGTTCAAGTAATTCCATATACTTAGCATAAAGACTGTGCTAATTGGATGTAACGAGTTCTCAATTTTTAAGGTTAGCCGAGACTAAGCCCCAAAAATTAGCATGGCGTATTTCAGAATGAGCGAATATCCCCCACAAATATACGCCATACACAATACAACTCCAGCTGTATGCAGGATATAATTACGGACAAAACAGCACCCCCCCCCCCCCCCACCTTTTTTTTTTTTGAAGGAATCTTCAAAAAGAAAGAGGAGAGCACTCTGGAATCAGTAAAAGCGGTATCAAAAAACAATACAAATATTCGTCAAACAGGCACTCAGGTATTAATTTGTTATTAATAAATGGTGCTTAATGCCACTTCAGAAGTTAAGGCATTTGTGACGATCCCGGTAATTAATATTGCCCGCTATATAACGTACACCGAAGACAGCATATGCAGATAGCTGGAAAACCGGTGATATAATATATAACATATACATGTCCAATCGAACCACAATGAACGATCTCTGGAGAGTAAACACACTTCCGAGGTAACCCACAGGCAACCCCAATCAGGTGTACAATAAATTCCAGTAACAACACTCCCAGATGTGTCCTATCTGATATCTAAGACACTATAAAGGTGGGAATATACAAGTTGAGTACCGACATTAATAGAAACCTGGATCTAGAAATGGATGTAGGTATGATTAACAGGCTCCGACACGGACCGCCCCCAAAATAATTCATAATTTCAAACGTCCATAATATACAATAAAGTGTCAGCCTAATAATTATTATGTGCATGAGCATTAAAATCCTGCATGTAATCATCTGAATACCAGTTAACTGGTTATGCAGCCTCCGAGGTACCCAAAGACTAGCAATTAATTATGATGAAATATGCACTCGTATATGACAAATAGACAAATAATCACAGGAAACCAATCCAACTAAAAGTGGATGTGCCCATGAAGTCGCCACAGAACACGACCCAGCCGCCCATCGAGAAGTGAAGAAATGCATGTATGTATTTAAACTTATTTAAACTTATACAAGGCTTGCAGGAAGAAAACTATGTCTTGCCCGATAATCGCCTCTAAACACATTGGCGGTGTGGGAGGGGGGGGGGGGGGGGGGAATTCAAAATCATATCGAACCCTCCTCACCCACATTACTTAATCGTTCTTGTGTTAGTCATAAAATAATATAGGAACCACAATGGTTCCCTCACATCTAACTGACTCCATTATGCCACTATGGGCGCAGAAGGATGTGAAGAACAAAAACTTCCCCTGATAAAGAAGGTCCTCTCGTGGAGAAAGCTTCTGGGGAATGTCCCATAACAGACACTTGAGAAGACTGATCCAAGGTTTCTGTGATGACAGAGGAGCTACTAGTAGGATTCACAACGAGACTGTTTGATTTTAAACATAATCTACTGAATCAAATGAATTGGAGGATACACGTATCCTATCATCCATTCCCATGAGATTGGCAGAGCGTCTACTTCATGCGCTCAATGGTCTGGACATAGTGACACAAACGACGGTAACTGATTGTTCCGGTGCATCGCAAATGGATCTATCATGGGGCGATCCCTCTGGTAGCAAAACTGTCCAAATACTCGCTTGTTGAGCGTCCATTCCAATTGCAACAGGCGACCTTTCTGAGAGAGCTAGTCTACTAGTATGTTCAGACGACCTGGTATATGATGGATGAAAAGATGAACATGATGATTCATGACATATTAGGAAAATCTTCTCTGTTAGTTGGCATAATGGAAATGAACGGATGCCGCCCTGGTTCCCGATGTTCGCTACTACTGTCGAGTTGTCCGACCAAATTGAACATGGATGTCCATTATTATGTGAATCCAATGTTGTAGCGCTAGCTAATTAACATCATCTCGTTGATGTTTATGTGTTTCTCCTGGAACCGAGGGTCCCAAAGACCCTGACACCTCAAGACTGCGGGACTTTGGGTTGCACCTCAACCTGTCTGACGCACATCTGTCATAATCGTGAATGCCGTATCCCACAGTTGCAGCATAACTCCCTGAGTTAACCACTGAATATCTGCCCAATTTGAACTAGGTCCGTTAAAACAATACTGGTTCAAGTGAAATCGTCTTAACACTCCATTTCTGAGTGAAGAATATCTGGAAGGGATGTGCGCGCAGACGGCTCATTGGAATGAGATCCACAGCCGCTCCACACAGCTCCAAAAGTCGCATAAATTCCCTCACTATTAATGCGTCTGAGTGTAGACAAAAGCGAGCATAACTGACTAATTTTGCTCTGGGTAACGGCAGGCAAACCAGATTGTTGTGAATCTCAAAGCTCAATCCCCAGTTAATAATGACTTGTTCCGAGCTAGATCCGACTTTTTCTCATTTACGATGAAACTGAGACGTCGGAGTAATAGAACCAGACTCTGGACATCGTTCTGAAGACTAATTCTGTTGCCGTATCCCTGGAGAAGGTTGTCCAAGTAAGCTGACATTACCGCAGACAAATGAGCTTGTAAGTAAGACATTACGAGTTCATTATTCGAGTGAAACGCCCAGGGGGCCAGATTCAGACCATAGCATATTGTTCTGAACCGATACACCTTCCCTTGTACGGTGGACCGCAGGTACTTTTAGAATGCCGGATGTACCAGGACATGAAAGTACGGATCCTTAGATCGCATAGTCGATCACTCGAACGCTTGCTTTTACCGACTGAATAATTTCCATAAATAAACTTTTAGGGCCATGATAAACTTGTTATCCAGCTCAAGTCTATTACCGGTCGGAACAAGCCGTCTGACTTGGAACCAGGAACAGGTGACTGTAAAAATCCTGAGAATCCTGATTCTCGATGACCAGCATTGCTTCCTTTGATAAGAGAGCTTATACCTCCAGTAGGAGAAATTCTCTCTTATGCAAGAATTTAATGGAAGATTTGTCCAACGCGGACAACTTGTTAGTGGGGTTTAACTCAGAATGATAGCCGTAAGCCGTCCGAGACTACACTTCTCACCCACTGATGTGATTGTTATCCAGTTTGATAACTTTCCGCCAACTGGCCAGCAATGGAGGTCTAAACCATCACCTGTATGACCTGCGAGGCTTATGGGATGAGGAACCACGTCCTCCCCATGAAAAACCTTGTCTCGTTGGCCTAGGGGCATCTGACCTATAGTCCCAATCAGACCTACGCCCTTTTCCGAGTCGCTATACTGACAACCTCCAGAGTAATTACAAGAGGGTATCTTGTACCCTCGTGAGGAGTTTCCTTTTGACAATTTTTTTCTGGAACACCCTCCTTTACTCTTGTCTGCTGAAGCGGGTCGTTGATACGCCTACTTCAAAAGCAGAGCACTCAACGCTTTCTTAGTAGTGCCTGTTCATAGACTTACGAAAGCTAGTCGTTGAAAATAAAATGTTCGGAAACCGGAGCGACTCGGAAAGAGCTTTTCACCTTGTCATCTTATCAGTGATGATGACGCAATGGCTGCATCACATCTGATTAACTCCAGATTAGCCACTGTTAGGGCGGAGTTATACGTGGTATACATAATTGCCCTGGAAAGAACTCTAAGAGAGGTACAAACATCCTCCAAATTCCTTTCCCTTGAGACATTGCGCCATAGCTCTTGTAAGGTGATCTGCGTAAGACATAACGTCCAAATTCGCTCTATTTGAAGAAATTGCTGTCTCAAATATGTCTGAGCGAATAGTGAATGATACAGGTAAGGATACCTCTAGATCCCTGGCCTGCTCATCCAGACGCAGAATAACTCTCTGAACATCTTCCCCAACCATTTTTAAATGAACGTGGTCCAAAAAATGGTATTTATACAGAAGATGAAGATAAGAAACAGCCTTCTTCCTCGCACTCAAGAGGATAAATACGATGTCGTCTATATGGCCGAAGGTCTGCGACACCTGCATAAACTGAACCGGAAAAGGAAGACTTCCTCCTTTGTCCGGATAAAGTCTGGGCCTAATGACGCCAGCGGTTTCTCTCTTGTCGTCGCAGCATTCTGATTCGGCAGAACAAAAGCAGGGTAGTACTGATGGATGAAAGCCATCGCAACAATGTACTGTTCCGAAAGGGAAGGGTAATCCGCTTCCTTATCCCTTTACCATCCGAAAGAATCAGTTGCGAATCTCGGTCCATTGCATCTGCGTGAACAGACGACTGGACCGACCCAGCACCATCTGACTGAAGCCGACCCCGGCTGCAGACTAGATGGAGCGTCCTGAGTGGCAGGCGGACATATGCTCTGTCTCGTGCAAGTTTCCAACCAGAAAACTTAATTTCGGCCTTGTGAAGTGTAGCGGAGGAAGCCTTGACTGAAGCCGACCCCGGCTGCAGACTAAACAGAGCATCCCTAGTGGAGGGCGGACATATGCTCCGGCTTGTGCAAGTTTCTCAAAACAACATCTGACCCCAGACGCTGCTATATTAGAGAGGGCGGCCTCTCCCACTCACAGTCTATTAGACCACGCCAAGTACAAGAACTTGCAGACTTCCTCCCTATTTCTGTCGATGCAGGGTGAGTTATTTATATTATAGTGCTCGCAAAACCCAATCCACCTCTTAGACTGCAACAGACTTACCCGGCGTCATGGCACCCACGGATGGAGTACCGCTTCACTGGTCGAGCTAGCTGCTTGCAAGAGATTAAAACCTTTACCCAAAGGACCTAACTCTTGCAATAATGAGCACTGCAGCTAGCTCAATATGCTTCACGGAGCACGACGACGGTAGCACACTTGGATGGGTGTCAGAATATCATCACCATGTTCATCTTCCTCTGAAACAGAAACTGACATAATGAATTAAATCACGGTAAGAGGCTCTGATCCTCAGAACCTCATCGTCAACAACGTACCGCGACACCCGACTCCAACATCAGTCATCCCAGTGCAACACAAGAATGACAAGAGTCCGCAGGAGTGTATCAACTAAAGTCCTCCAAACGCCACAACAATATATATACATAACTGAGATACATGAATAATAGCAATTATAATTAAATTCAATATATTTTTTGGAAACCAAAAAAATTTTTGAAAAACGCCCAAGTTCCCAAAGGGAATATGAAGAGCCCAAGGGCATTCTGATAGAGCCTAAGTGTGGACAAAATCCAAAATTTTTTGAGCTATACTACTGGAATAATAATCCACGTATTCTACAGTATATTACAGTAATAGAATATAAGAAACTACCTATATATGAGGACGTTGATAATGTAAACAACGTCAATGTAAACAAGACATCAGGCACACAAAAAGGCCCAAAATCAGAACCAATTGAAATGCTATCAAATGCAAAGCTAGATCTTCATATGAAGAAAAAACGATACATTGGATAGAAGATGCAAGACTAAACGGCCTAACACCTCTAGGGTGAGGACGTAACCCTGCAGAAGAAACAGAATAATATTCTGTAATAAATGTTAAACTCCCAAGAAATTTAATAAAAAAATTTCAATAAAAAATAGCCAAAAAGCTTAAGAGTTTAACAGGAAGGGTTCATGGAAGGATAGGGAAGGAATACTTAACACACAGAGGAATAATAATTTTTAACAAGAGGCCCCAGGGGGCCTGAGGGCGCTCACCTGACATGGTAGCCTAAATATCAACCCAGAGAATTGATTTCCACAAGTTGCATCTGCTCCTCCTAAGAAAAGCTGAAACCAAATATCCAAATATTCTGACCAGTGGATCTAAAAAAAGATTTTTAAAGGATATTCCTCATACTGAACTAAGTCATAATTCGGGCTCCCACAGGGAGCCCATATATGAACCCAGGGACTTGGCTTTAACAAACCTGAATCTCACACCCCTAAGGATTCTGCACACCAAATATCAAAACATTCCGACTGCTGGATCTGAAGAAGAAGATTTTTAAAGAAAATCCCTCATTTTGAACCAAGTTACAATTCGAGCTCCCACAATCAGCCCAAATATGGACCTAGGGACATGGCTTGAACAAACTTGAATCTTACCCCCTAAGGATGCTGCATAAAAAATATCAAAAGCATTCATCTGCTGGATCTGAAGATTTTTAAAGAAAATTCCTCATTTTGAACTAAGTTGTCATTCAGGCTCCCATGTGAGCCCAAATATGAACCAAGGGACTTGGCTTGAACAAACTTGAATCTCAGCCCCCAAGGTTGCTCCATGCCAAATATCAAAACATTCCAACTGCTGAATCTGAAGAAGAAGATTTTTAAAGAAAAATTCCTCATATTGACTAAGTTATAATTTGGGCTCCCATAGGGAGCCCACATATGGACCCATGGACTTGGCTTTAACACACTTGAATCCCCGCCCCCCCCCCCCCTCCCCCCCAAGGATGCTACCACATATCAAACCATTTGGACTGCTGGATCTGAAGAAGAAGATTTTTTAAGAAAATTCCTCATTTCGAACAAAGTTACAATTCAAGCTCCCACAGTGAGCCCAAATATGGACCTAGGGACATGGCTTGAACAAACTTGAATCTCACCCCGCTAAGGATGCTGCATACCAAATATCACAAGATTCTGCCTGCTGGATCTTGAGAAGAAGATTTTCAAAGAAATTTGCCTGAAATGCACTAAGTTCGAATTTGGGCTTCTATCGTGAGCCCAAATATGAATCCAGGTGGCTGATTTGAACAAACTGGAATCAGATCCACCCCACAATGTTGCATACCAAATATCAAAAGATTCTGCCTGCAGGATCTGGAGAAGAAGATTTTTGAAGAAATTTGCCTGAAATGCACTAAGTTCAAATTCGAGCTTCTATAGAGAGCCCAAATATGAATCTAGGGAGCCGATTTGAACAAAATAGAATCAGATCCACCCCACAATGTTGCATACCAAATATCAAAAGATTCTGCCTGCTGGATCTGGAGAAGAAGATTTTTTTAAGAAATTTGCCTGAAAAGCACTAAGTTCAAATTTGGGCTCCTATACTGAGCCCAAATATAAACCCAGGGAGCCGATTTGAACAAACTTGAATCAGATCCACCCCACAATGTTGCATACCCAATATCAAAAGATTCTGCCTGCTGGATCTTGAGAAGAAGATTTTCAAAGAAATTTGCCTGAAATGCACTAAGTTCAAATTTGGGCTCCTATACTGAGCCCAAATATAAACCCAAGGGGCCGATTTGAACAAACTTGAATCAGATCCACCCCACAATGTTGCATACCAAATATTAAAAGATTCTGCCTTCTGGATCTGGAGAAGAAGATTTTCAAAGAAATTTGCCTGAAATGCAGTAAGTTCAAATTTGGGCTCCTATACTGAGCCCAAATATAAACCCAGGGGGGCCAATTTAAACAAACTTGAATCAGATCCACACCACAATGTTGCATACCAAATATCAAAAGATTCTGCCTGCTGGATCTGGAGAAGAAGATTTTTTAAGAAATTTGCCTGAAATGCACTAAGTTCGAAATCGGGCTCCTATACTGAGCCCAAATATGAACCCAGGGGGCCGATTTGAACAAACTTGAATCAGATCCACCCTCCAATGTTGCATACCAAATATCAAAAGATTCTGCCTGCTGGATCTGGAGAAGAAGATTTTTTAATGTTTTTCCCATTGCCTACAGTGTTAAAAAGTGCTGACTCAGCACTTTTTCAAAGTCCCGAAACTGTACCCTATGATAAAACCGATGGCAATTTTTTTTTACCAATTCTTTCTGTTGGTCCTAAGGAAGCTTCACACCAAATAAAAATTCTCGGTGCCGTGCAGTTTTGGAGATATGGGTGTTTTAATTTTTTTCTATTTTTAGCTCCTGCGGTTCCCATGGGGCTACGGGAAAAAAAAAATCAGCATAAATTAGGTACTTATGACCCAATAAGCCCTCACATAAAATTTGGTTCAAATCAGCCTCTCGGTTTGGAAAATAGAAATTTCGGGCGGGGCCAAAAATTTTGCCCCTCCCATAACGATGCCAAGTATAGCCCCACAAACTTCTCTTGAACAAATCTGAGTCTACACCTCAAAAGGAAGCTGCACACCAAATATCAAGTCTCTGCTACTGCTGGTTCATGAGAAGAAGATTTTTTAAGATTTCAGCTCACTTTTTGGGTGTGGCCCTACCTACAGGCGGGGCAACTTGATTTGAACAAAATCAAATTGCGATGTCATAACAAACTATTATCTCAAATATCAATTAAATTGGTTCAGCGGTTTGGGAGGAGAAGACGCAAACACCATGTTCACGGACGACGGACGCCAGACGACGGACGGTGAGTGATCACTATAGCTCTCCTGACTGAAAGTCAGGTGAGCTAAAAATGATGACGTCAGGCATATGTCCCGAAATTGGGAAACATAAAATAATTTTATAAATATTATAAAGTTACTACCCTGAACGTCCAAAACCACCGTTGAAAACTTCCTTCATCCAATAACAGCCTTGTATCCACCAATTCTTGCATTGATTTGTGTCTGACATCCTCAAAAAAGGAGATTTTAAAGCACAGATGTCATTTCATTGTTGATGACTTTTAAGGCCAAACAAAGAATGATGTTGGCACCAATTTCCGGTCACTTCCTGACGTCTGCGCATGCACGGAGAGTAAATGTATGGAGGGCCAGGTAGGACTTTTAATTTTCGGTTTTGCAAGCACATTTTGGGGATTGGGGGGGGGGGGGGGGGGTTCAAAATTTGTGTTTGGCCCTTAATAACTTTGAGCTATTAATAGAGAAATTTCTAACCAGTTTGGATAATGAAGCATTTGATTCAATTGCCAAGTTATCATTATGAGAGTAAGTGTCTGATAACATAGACCTATAGCCCTTAATAGTGACGGGCTGCAATTTGAGATCGTCAAACAAGTAGACCAGAAAGTTGGCAATATCCGGTATGGACAGATCATAGACATCTATCGACTGATCCTTACACCAACGGAAGAAAACCTTCCACTTTGCTGCGTAATTCAATGAGGTGGAGGACCTCCTGCAGTTAGAAATTGCGTCCACTGCTTGTCCTGTAAACTGCTTGCTGTGCAAGAAGGACCACACAATGAAAATATGTGAAGGTTAGGACCTTCCGGGTTGTGATGCAGTGCGCATGATTTCCCCTGATAAAGAAGGTCCTCTCGCGGAGGAAGCTTCAAGGGAACATCCCATAACAGACACCTGAAAAGATTGATCCACGGTTTCTGTGACGACAGAGATGCTACTAGAAGAATTTGCAACAAGACTGTTTGATCTTTAACAGAATCTGCTGAATCTGCTGAATCAACAGAGTTGAAGGATATGCATATCCTATCATTCCGTCCCATGAGATTGACAGAGTGTCTACTGCGTATGCTCGATGGTCTGGACATGGCGACATGTACGTCTGAATACACGTTTCCTGAGCGTCCACTCCAATGGCAACAGGCGACCTTTCCGAGACAGTGAGTCTGCTATTACGTTCAGACGACCCGGTATATGACGGACAGAGAGCTGAACATGATGATTCACGACATACAGAAGAATTTTTTCCATTAGTTCACATAAAGGAATCGAATGAGTGCCGCCCTGGTCCCTGATATATACGCTACAACTGTCGAGTTGTCCGACAAAATCTGAACATGAGCGTCCGCTAGAATGTGAATCCAATGTTGTAGTGCTAACCATATTGACATCATCTCCTTGATGTTTATGTGTTTCTCTAGGAACCGAGGGTCCCAAAGACCCTGACACTTCAAGTCTGTCGGGCTCAGGGTCGCGCCCCAACCCGTTTGACTCGCATCCATCATAATCGTGATCCGGCAGTTGCAGCGGAACTCCCTGAGTTAACCACTGAATATCTGCCCAAATCTGGACCTTCTGTTTTACTAGGTCTGTTAAAACAATACTGGTCTCCAGTTCTGAGTAAAGAATATCTGGAGTGGATGTGTGTGCAGATGGCCCATCGGAATAAGATCTGCAGCCGCTCCGCATCTCATCAGTCGAATGAATTCCCTTGTTGTTAATGTGTCTGAGTGTAGACAAAAGCGAGCATAACAACTGACTAATTTCACTCTGGATGACAGCAGACAAACCAGATTGTAGTGAGTCTCGAAGCTCATTTCCAAGTGAATGAACGACTTGGACGGAGCAAGATCTGACTTTTTCTCATTTACGATGAAGCCGAGATGTCGGAGCACTAGAATCAGACTCTGAACATTGTTCTGAAGAATAATTTTGTTGCCGTATCTCTGAAGAATGTCGTCCAAGTAAGCCAATGTTGACGAATGAGCTCAGAAGTGAGACATTACCATGTTCATTATTCAAGTGAAAGCCCAGGGTGCTAGGTTCAGACCGAAGCACATCGCTCGGAACTGATACACTTTCCCCTGTAACCGCAGGTACTTTCTGAATGCCGGATGTACCAGGACATGAAAGTAAGCACCCTTTAGATCTATGCTTGCCGCATAGTCATTAACTCGAATGCTCGCTCTTACCGACCAAATGGTCTCCATATAGAACTTCAGAGCCACGATAAGCTTGTTTATCCAGCTCAAGTCTATTACCGGTCGGAATGAGCCGTCTGGCTTCGGTACGAGGAACAGGTGACTGTAGAAACCCTGAGAATTTTGATTCTCAATGACCTCTATTGCTTCCTTTCATAAGAGAGCCTGTACCTCCGCTAGGAGAGACTCTCTTTTGCAAGGATTTGACAGAAGATTTGTCCAATGCGGACATCTTGTTAGTGGTGGTTTCGCTCGGAATGTTAGCCGTTGGCCGTCTGAGACTACACTTCTCACCCACTAGTCTTCCGTAATTGTTATCCAGTTTTTCGTGAAGCTTGATAACCTTCCGCCAACTGGGAAGCAATAGAGGTCCTGAACATCACCTGTATGAATGACCTGCGAAGCTTACGGGTGGAGAAACCACATCCTCCCTGTGAAGAGCCTCGACCTGTCGGCTTAGGGGCATCTGACCGGTAGTCTCAATCAGACCTACGCCCCTTTCCCAAGTCGCTGTATTGACGACCTCCAGAGTAATTATAGGAGGGTTTCCTATACCCCCATGAGGAGTCCCCTTTTGACGATTTCTGTCTGGGACATCCTCCCTTACTCTTTTCTGCTGTAGCGGATCGAGAGACGCCGACTTTAGAAGCCGAGTATTAGATGCTTTCTTTGTAGCTTGGTCATATACCAATGAAAGCTTGTCGTCAAATATAGTATGTATGGAGCGACTCGGAGAAAGTTTTTCACCTTGTCATCTACCAAAGATGATGATGCAAGGGAACCATCATGTCTGATTAACTCCAAATTAGCCACTGTTAAGGCGGAGTTAAACGTGGCATACATAACTGCCCTGGAAAGAACTCTTAAAGAGGTACGAACATCCTCAAATTCCTTTCCGTTGAGACGTTGTGCCATAGCTCTTGTAAGGTGATCTGCATAAGACATAGCATCCAAATTAGCTCTATTTGAAGAAATTGCCGTCTCAATTGTGTCCGAGCGAATTGTGAATGGCCCAGGCAAGGAAACCTGTAGATCCTCGGTCTGCTCATCCAAATGCAGAGGAACTCTCTGAACATCTTCCCCAACTGTTTTAAATGAACATGGTCCAAGAAACGGTAAATTTATGGAAGATGATATTAACCGCCTTTCTTTTTCCCACTGGAGAGCTTAAATATGGCATTGTCTAAATGGCCAAAGGCCGGCGACACCTGCCTAGAGTGAACCAGAAAAGATAGAACCTCCTCCTTTGTCCGGATAAAGTTTGTGTCCAACAACGCCAGCGGTTTATTTCTAGTCGTCGCAGCATTCTGATTCGCCGGAACAAATTCAGGGTAGTATTGATGGATTAAATCCTTCGCAACCACGTGTTGTTCCGAAAAGGAAAGGTAATCTTCTTCCATATCCCTTTCACCATCAGAGAGAATCAGTTGTAAAGCTTGGTCTCCTGCTTCTGAATGAACAGATGACTGGACCGATCCAGCACTGTCCGACAGCTCAGGTTGTGAGACTGCCATAGGCTGCTCTTGCACTTGCTGGGATGATGCGGTCAGCTGCGCAATCTGCGATAGCAAGTCCGTTATGGAGGCCTGAGGAGCAGCGGTCCCTAGCTTCCGGATGGTCCGTCTTTGCAGATGATGAGTGGTCCCTTCTTGGAGATGCAGGCTGGATATCTGAAGTCGGGTAGCTAGGGTGCGGTCATGTGTGCTTTGAAGATGACGTTGTAGAAGCCGTAACTGTAGCTGAGGCCGGCTGCGATCTATATGGAGCGTCCCGGAATGAAGGTGTGGACATATGCTCCGACGTTTGCTCCAACTCACTCAAGTTTTTAATCACAATATCTGGCCCCAGATGCTGCTGGGAAAGCGAGGGACCTCTCTCACTTGCGGTCCTTTCAGACCTCGCTGAGCTTCCCATGGTACTTGCAGGCTTCTTCTTTTGTTCTGTCGTCGCTGGGTGAGCATGTTTATGTTTTAAGGTGCTCGCTCTACCCAATCCACTTCTATCAACCGCAATGGACACACCCGGCATCACAGTACCCATGGACAGAATAACCGCTTCACCGGTCGAGCTAGCTGCAGACAAGGGACTAAAAACCACCGGCTAGTGGCTTTATCCCCTGTCTAATATTCATGAGCACCTTGGCAGCTAGCTCTCTTTACTCATCAGAGCGCGAAGACGGTAGCACACTTTCTCTAGGTGTCACATCATCATCACCACGTTCTTGTTCCTCTGAAAAAGAAACTGAGAAACTTGATTGACTTTGCGGCGAGAGGACCGGCATTAGCCTCTCACCACTAACAACGTACGGTGACACCAGTTTTCAATGTTTGTCATCCCATCCAACACATGTAGGACAAGAATTAGTGGGAGTACATCGACTACAAGCAAGGCAACAAGCATGTAAATCCGAGGTAGACTTCCTTGCCTTGCATTCTGAGCAATAAGATTTCATAATTAATCAAAACAAAGTTGACAGTACTCCCACCAATTCCACAATAAATATATGATAAAGATACATAATAAATAACATTCAAAATAGAAATCGAAAAATTAATTTCAGAAAATCTTTTGAAAAAATTTTGACAGCAGCCCAAGTTCCCAAATCCCAAAGGAAACAAGACAGGCCCAAGGGTATCCTGATGGAGCCTAACTGTGGACAAAATTCCATAAATAATTGCTACACTACCGGAATAACATAATATGTATCTTACAACAATCCTACAGTAAAATAAATAGGAAACTACATATATTTATAAGACATAACCAATGTAAACAACGTCACAAGAAAAAACGGAAACAAGACCCCTGGCACTGAATAAAAAGGCCTGAAGTCAGTAACAGATTTTAAACTATCCGATGTAAAGCAAGATCTTCAGATGAAGAAAAAACGATACATCGGATATAAGATGCATGACCCCAAATTCCTAAACACCCCTAGGGTGTGGACATAACCATGGGGATATACAGAATAAACATGCTGTATAACACGTCAAACTCCCAAAAAATTTATAAAAAAATTTCAATAAAATAAGCCAAAAAGCTTGGGAGTTAAACAGGAGGGCTTCAAGGAAGGATAGGGAAGGAACACTTAACAAACAGTGGATAAATCATTAGCAAGAATGATGACGGCGGGCCCATGTCCCGAAATTGGAAAACATGAAATAATTTTGATAAAAATTATAAAGTTACAGCCCTGAACGTTTCCAACCACCGTTGTTCACTTCCATCATCCAATTATGTCCTTGGATCCACCAATTCTACCATTGATTTGTGTCTGGCATCATCAAAACTGAGATTTAAAAGCACAGATGTCAGTTTGTTGTTACTGACTGGAGGGCCAAACAATGATTGATGGTTGGCGCTAATTTCGGTGTTTTCCTGGATAATGCGCATGCACAGTTCGCAAAAGTATGGAGGACCAGACAGGACATTCAATTTTCTGTTTTGCATGCAAATTTTGGGGATTGGGGGCAAATTTTGTGTTTAGCCCTGGATTCTTTTTTGAGTTAGCACCAGCTAGTCTGGGCAATTGGTTGTTGTATAAAAATATGAGGAACGTTTGTAGAGGACCGGCCATAGACTATCCCTGCCAGGTTTGGTTCACTTCAGTTCAGTAGTTCCAGAGAAGAAGAGGAATATGTGATTTCCCATAGGGTTTCTATAGTAACTATAAGCCACAATTGCTGCCAGGTTTGCAACCCGATCAACATTAAATGAGGATCGTTGGTAGAGGGTGTCTCAGTCATCAACCATGCAAAGTTTTAAAACATTTGGCCCTGTGGTTTCCGAGAAGATTTTTCAAAATCCACCAATCAGAATCAAAAAATGCTTCTGGCAGCCAAGTTTTTTGATGCACAGTAACAAAAATGAGGATCATTTGTAGAAGACCTTCCACAGACTATCCCTGCCAGGTTTGGTTCACGTCGGCTCAGTAGTTCCAAAGAAGAAGATGAAAATGTGATTTCCCATAGGGTTTCTATATAACTGTAAGCTGCAATTGTGGCCATGTTTGTAACCCGATCAACATTAAATGAAGAACGCTGGTAAAGGGGGTCCCAGTCATCATTTATGTGAAGTTTCAAAACATTTGGCCACGCAGTTTCTTCGGAGAAGATTTTTGAAAATCCACCACACAGAATCAAAGAATGCCTCTGGAAGACATGTTTTTCATCCAACGGGAACAAAATGAGGATCGTTTGTTGAGGACCTCCCATAGACCCTTCATGCTAATTTTGGTTCACCCGGCTCAGCAGTTACAGAGAAGAGGATGAAAATGTGAAAAGTTTACGGATGCTGGATGACGCCAGATGCTAACTGATGTGAATAGCTCACATGGCCTTTTAGACCATGCGATATAATCTTCTGGTATGCTGATATAATCTTCTGCTTTTAATGTAATTTTAGAAATTGATCAAGTGAGAGTACAGTACAGCTGCCATGGACTGGTCACTTTCCACGGGTGGATAATATTTCCACGGACCCAATAATATTAGATTCCAAACACTAATTATAGGAATAATCCTCAAGAATTTAATTAATGAAGCACCGGGTTGTACCCGGTGCTTCATTAATTAAAATTTTGCTGATGCTTTTTATTACCTGGTAAACACTTATTACCTGGTAAACGCATGCGTGGACATCACTACCCATGCGTGGATTATGACCAATCCATGGTGACTGCACTTCTTAATAGCATACCTCCTGTAAGCCTTTATAGGGGCCTAAAGCTGATACTGTGTTACCTTGAACAAGAATATAACAGTTTGTGAGAATTTCAATTGCCTGAAAGAGAATAAAAAAAAAATTTCATTTAAAATTTTATTTGTGCAGAGCAATCATAACTAAATTGACATTTGTTCAATGAAGGTTGTAGTTGGTTTGTTTAAATTGGACGAATGATCATTTAGTTCACCTATCTATCATTCACCTAAAAGAAAATAGGGCCACTGATATATCATTCACTAACATTACTAGATTTTTGACAAAGGTCTTTACTCAGATTGCTATTGTATTCATGACAATTACAACGACCTGCTGTGATGTAACACACAGAGCACAATAATGTTTTATATCACAGCACTTCATTAGATTGCAAACAGAAACATATGAAATAATACATTTGTACACATCACTATCATTTTACCTTCCTATTGCTTACAAAATCTGACACGATTTACATGAAGGAATGGGTTGCCTGAAAAAATTACGGTCTCTCCTTTTAGGGTCATCTTAATTACTAATTAGTGCAGATCTGTTAACATCATAGGTATAAAAATACTACCAATTTGAATTCAAACTTGAGTTGTATTCGTTGATTATATTGTGCATTAAATACATATTTGTGTGTGTAGAAGAATATTCTTTCCTGAGAGTATGAAATATTGTTATGAGTCAGAAAATCGTTATTATTTCAAAATAATGCAGACTTTCTACTGATATCAGATATTATTTAAGCACTTTTCAAGGTAATTTCACTGGTTTTTAGGAACTATGAGGGCTGTACAAATTGAGTGAGTGATCATTTCATTTGCATGCTGTTCACCTAAAATGAATTAAGGTGGCCAATTTTTGATTCACTTACATTCCTAGACTTTTAATAATTTATCTTTATTTGAATGGCCCTTTTATTCATTTGTTAGTTCTTCCAGAACCAAAATCTAACTTGTAATGATGATAAAATCTACAGTTATGATGACATGGCAATGAAATGCTGTGATGTAACAAACTGTTGGAAAGGGCTATCTGAGACCTTTCCAACAGTGCCATGCATCACTGCATATTGTATATTATCTAACAATCATATAAATCTTGTCCTGAAAACCACAAGAAACGGTACGTATCACATAATGTGTTCCGATTCCGTATCATATAGACGGCTCATTCTGATTCTGTATCATATAGACTGCTCATTCTGATTCCATATCATATAGACGACTCGTTTCCGGTAGCGCTACGGGCTGTCATAACAGGCGCATGGATGCATTCTATGTGCGTTTCAGTGATCGACTGAACATTATGTCCCAAAAATGTTTAAAAATAATTTAACCCTTTACCTAATATGAAAAGCAGATGACACTTGCAAAAAAAAAATTCTTGAATAACTAATTTTTTTCATTTTTTGTCTCAAAAACATAGGTTATGACCACTCATTGGAACGAGCTCGTTCCAACGAGGCGTCATAACCTATGTTTTTGAGACAAAAAATGAAAAAATAATAAAAATTAATTGGCGATTTTTGAGAATAGCATTGGTCGGTTTTGGCCGTTACGTTTGGTAAAGGGTTAAGATTTAATCTATTTATGTGACAGAATTGTTAGATAAATGAATTATCATGATAATGTGCATGTCCTGTGATTTGTATCAGATTCTCGGTGGTGTCCAAAAATGGGATCACAACTCGCCGGCAAAGATGGCTCATTGAGATCCCATTCTGGACACCACCTAGAATCTGATACAAATCATTACTTTTGAAGGAAGGTGGTGGAAAAGCAAGTACTTTTCAAGGGTAGAAACTAATTCAAGCACTTCTCAAGGAAGGGAGCAAAATTCACAGACTTTTCCTGTAGTATTCCTGAATGTTCACATCATCCTTAGCACTAACAGTGCTATACATGTTGGTATCACTTTTCCTTTCCCTTGCTTAAGCTGCAAAATCCTAGGCCTTTTCAAGAAGTGCCGAAAAAGAGGGAGAGGGACGGAATAGTGCCGATATGACTCAACTGCCCTGTGAAGCATCCACTTGGTGGAAATGAACCTGCCCCATCGGGACAGGGAGTCGGCTAGGATGTTCAGACGATCAGGAATATGACAAACCACCACACTGGCACCACACTGAGCGAGCAGTAGAAGATCCCGCACCGATTTGTACATGGGAACCGAATGCGTGCCGGCCTGGTTCCAAATGTAATCAACCACAGTGACTGTGGAATTGTCGGATAACAGAAGGACCTGATGCTTCGAAAGGTGGGGGTTCCACTGCCAGAAACGCAGAAGAAGAGCAAGAAGCTTCTTCTGGTTGATGTGAAGAGCTGAATGATCCTGGTCTCATACACCGTGAAGGAAAAGACCAGAGGATCCAATGTCGCGCACAATCCGATATCGCTGGCATCAGCCATCGGAACACGATCGGACATGAGCACGTCGAACGGAACTCCCTGCATATTCCACTGAACATCCGTCCAGGGAACTGAAGCACCAGATCCAGAGGATCGACATTCGGCCTCCAACAACTGAGAAAGTGTTGGAGAGATTGACATGCAGATGACCAGAGAAATGACATCTGTCACAGAGACTGAGCAGCCGGAGAATACTCCGGACTGTCACAGACGTGGACTGGGTCAGAGTCAGGGCGAAAACTGAGAGAATCAAAGTCCTTGCCCGGGGAATGGCCACTGTATTCAGATGAGTACGGAAGTCCATCCCCAGTTGACAAAATGACTGAGAAAGGACCAGGTCCAACTTCTCCTTGATGACTCTGAACCCTAGCAACGTCAGCAGGCATCTGACTCCAGAAGAGAAGCATTGGAATGCCACTGAAGGATATCGTCCAGATACGCCGAAGTAGTCACCCTGGACTGAGTGCGATGGAAGGCTATCACATGTGACATCAGTCGGATGAAGGCCCAAGGAGCAAGGTTGAGGCTGAAAGGTGTGGCCTTGAACTGGGAAATTCGCCCCAGAAAAGCAAACCTGAGATACTTTCGCAATGTCCAATGAATTGGAACATGAAAGTAAGTGTCTCGCAGGTCGATGCTGGAAGCGAAATCTCCCTGGTGAATGGAGCACCGAATCCGACCTGAAAGTCTCCATGCTGAACTTGGGAGACTGGTTCAGGATACTCAGACTGATAACAGATTGGAGTCGGCCGTCCTTCTTTGGCACCAAGAACAAGCGGGAATAAAATCCTACTGAATGAATGTTCTTGACGACCTCAATCACCTCCCTTTGACAAGAGAATGTTTATCTCCATGATCAAAAGTTCCCGACACGAAACGTTTAAAGGAACTTTGGTTGGAAGAGGAACACGCGACAGAATGGGGTGCCTCATAAAAGATATCCGCAGACTGGACCGAACATCTAACACCCAAGGATCGGATGTGATCATGGCCCAACGGACTGCAAACTCAGTTTTCCCTCCTCCAACCTGGGACGAATCGAGGTGAGGACCTTTATTTCGAGCCCTGGCGAGTCCTGTGAGAGGAGAAACCACCTCCTCTGCTAACTGAAGAATCCTGAGACCTCCCTCTGGACTGCCGACGCTTACCATTACCACATGAGTAAGAGGAAGAAGCGGCGGCAGGAGGATCAGCCCTACATTTCATAGAAGAAGCAGAAGGGCATTTGTTAGGCTTGGTATGGCCATAACCTACAACAGAAGGCAGATCAAGCTGGTGAAGCAGCAGCTGATCTTTGGAATGATGCAGGACGTCATCCCGGACCATCACCATGGAATCATGGAATAGTCACTGACCCACCAAAGAAGCAGAACGAAGAGCAGTGCCCTGCCCTTCAGGAAGGGAATGGCTTGTGTCCAACACAGTGTCCTGGTGAACTAAATCCATATTAGCCATGTTACAGGCATGCGTGTGAGGTGTGAGTAAGATGCATGAGTGTCTTAGGGATCACACGCAAAGGAGCCTGTATGTCGTCAAACTTATCTGGAGTGTGATAAGCAGCCAAGGCAGAGACGTGATCCAAGAGAGAAAGCATGCCTAGCATCTCTCTGGATAAGCCTAACATGGACTCCAAAGTCACCAAAGGAATAACGGCCGACTTGGCTTGCAGTCCTGATCCAAGACCCAAGACCGTCAAAGTCTTGCAGACCAACGGATTGGCGGAATCGTAGGAACGATAAAGCACAGGGAGCAAAAAGGTATCAGCCTAGTGAAGAACTTCATAGCCTTGGAACTCAGCTTTGAGTCCAATGCTGTAAAACCTGCGACAACTGGTACGGTCAAAGGCGCCCAGAAGCAGGGTGCTCCACAGGCTGTAGACACGCGACTGATAATCGCGGCCTGGCTGAAACCTCTGGCTGGTCTGACGGTATGAAAGAACTCAAACACAAAGTCAAGAGCCACCCCCAAATCAGAAGACTGAAGGCTCTCAACGTCAGGTGTGTCTGACCCATCGCCTGAGTCAGAAGACACACAGCTCATGTCGGGCATACCAGCTGATGCCTCCCATGGTGTAGAAACACCAGGGGGATCAGAAAGCAGCACCCTGCTTCCAATCCCGGGAGGCAGTGCCAAAAGGGCACCTAGTAGCCTCTTGGAAAGAACCTGTGTGAGCAAGGAGGGGCCTCCCTAAGCTCAAAACCTGTATCTGGCGGTTCGATGTGGGAATGGCCCGGCAATGTGGCTTCGCATCTGACCCTCAAAACCAGCAAAGGGTCACGATTCTCTAGAACAACCGATGCGGGCTGACAGATGGCAGCCGAAACATCTGAAAACAGATGCTTATAGGGGTATTAAATACCCCGAAAATCTGAAGTGCGGGAACTCAGGAGAGTTGCCGCAGACCTCTGAGGGACAGAAGGTCCAGGCTGCACAAAATGTGCCGGTCCAGCAAAACTGGCTGAAGGACCAGATTGCGTGGACAGAAGCGCAACAGAGTCCATGGTGACCCCACCATGCACATCTGAATCCAAATCAAAACCTGCTGGGCTCGACAGCTGAGAGACCACAGCAGAGGGATCAGCCGGCAACTACTTCTGACTTCGCCAAGTTGAAGCCAGGTAAGGTTGAGGCTGATATCCCACGTCCAATGAAGCAGGAATCCCTGCAGACCCCATGCAGGGATAAACCGAGGCCGGCTGAAATGGAGACCGATGATGTCACTGACGGAGCTGCAGCAGGAGCAGATACATCAGTAGCTGTTGACAAAGACAGAAAAGCGGAGAGAGCAACCAACCTCGGCTCCAAATGAGGAGTCACAACCCCAGTGACAGCCTCAGATGTCAACTGGAGGGGGCAGTAGTCCCAGAACCAGGCATCTCTTCGCCAGAAAGTCAGCAGCTCCCATGGTATCCACACCACAAAAGGACAGCAAAACCCCCAGGAGGGGGTATAACTCTCTCCAGACAGAGTCAAATCAGGAGGCCACGAATGACTGCATTCCCCTTCCCATGGGCATGGGAGGAAATGGTACATGTCCGAACTACACAATAGATGAAAGCTCAAAAGGAGGAAGACCACCCAGCCTACAGGGTCTTTTAACAGAACACCCAAATAAAGTGGAGCATGAATAATGGGAAACTTTAATATGCTAAGACAACAAAAATGGCCCGCAAGGTATCCTCCTAGGCATATCTGGTGAGAGCAATGTAGATGGGAAGGTGAACCCAAAGAAAAAATAAATCAGGATACCCACAGCTACCATAGTATGGTGGCAGGAAACAAAGGCCCGACGGGAACAGAAAAGTACCTCAATAGCCAAAAGGGGAACTGGCAGAAATTCTACCCTCAACAGAGGGGAGAAAAGCTGCCACAACAGCCCCTAGCTGACACCTAACTCAGATAAAGCAGAACTCAAAGGGTAGGCATTACTGAACAAAAGACTGAAACAGCACGGTACGCAAAAATCATGCGCGAAATCGGTATAGAGATTTATCACAAAAAATACAGTGAATAATCGAGAGAATATATAAAAACACAGCCTTGTATGTTTGGATA
This sequence comes from Pictodentalium vernedei, assembly GCA_031216915.1. Lineage (NCBI taxonomy): Eukaryota > Metazoa > Mollusca > Scaphopoda > Dentaliida > Dentaliidae > Pictodentalium > Pictodentalium vernedei. Next base: position 129,907,460 of record CM062289.1, read on the forward strand.
GTGAAGAAACAGCTATGAATCCCCAATTCAGAACAGGAACATCGTTAACATCGTGTCAAAAGGTATGCCGATAAGATGGTGAAAAAAAATAGAATGGCTCGTTTGTTATACGTCTGTGCACTGGTTCCGGAAGCCGTGAATTATTACAAGGAGAAGAGTATTTTTCCAAGTTGGGGACTTCCACTGTAGTGCAAGCCTGTTGTAAACAATTGTAAGGTAGGTTGATAGGTAAGTTGATAAGAAATGAAGGGTTTAGCAAAGTTAACAGAATAAGCACCACACCAGCTAGTCCAATGGATCATGAAGTAAAAAAGCACTTTACTGCTAGTCCTTGATGCAGAAGGATGGCCCTGATAAAAGAAACATGTGATGGCACAGTTGACAATGAGATAATAGGTCAAGATAGTAAAGGAGATGGACTGTACAGGCAGCCAGCAAAGGTCTCAGTTGCTTCAGTAGGGAGAGAGGAGTGAGCAAAATGATGCTGCAACACAAGGTCTAAAGCTAGTAGCTGTGGCAGAACTGGAGATGGCACAAAGGCATAGCCAACTATTCTATTCCAAATGAGAGAAAGAGCATCTACTGCGAAGGCCTGAGGATCGTGGCAAGGAGAAACAAACATTTCGACCTGTTGACTCAAGTGTGTTGCAAATAGATCAATGTGAGGATGACCCTCACAGATCGCACAGATCCTAGAAGACTGCTCCATAAAGCATCCACTCAATTAGAAACACCTTGTCCCCTCGGGACAGGCAGTCAACTAAGACATTTAGACAATCTGGAAAGTGACGAACCAACACCCAGGAGTCCACATCTCATGCCAGGTGCAGTAGTTCCTAAGCAAGATCATATATAGGAATGGAGTGTGTGCACCCTGCTTCTGGATGTAGGCTTCCACAGTCGAATTATCAGAGAGTAGGAGCACATGAGGGTTTGACAGGTGTAAGAGCCAAAGTTTGAAACTGAGGGGAGCTAATAGCTTCTACTGGTTGATATGAAGGCTTGCTTGGATAAATTACAAGTGAAAAGACCCAGGGGATACAGAGTCGTTCCCCAGCTGAAATTGCCTGATGTCTACCATGACCACTTGGTCCATGTTGGGAAGGTCCAGAGAAACCTCCAGAGTAATCCACTGAAAAAAAAAATTTCTTTTGGGAAACTTTTAAATAACTCTGAGTTAGGATCTACACACTTATGGCAAACCAAAAGCAAACAACTATGAGTAGGTCAGAAAACAATCACTGTGGTTATCAAACTTGTCAAAGACAATTTTATTACAAAGCAGCTTATCAAATTTTATTGAATCCGATGTTTATTGAGCATGTTATTGCAAAAACAATGAAATTTTGGACAAAATCAACTAACAAAGGGAAGTGATGAACCGATTATCAAAACCTGCTAAAACCGATTACCGGTTATTTTTCTGCCGATTATGCCGATTCTGATGATCGAAGTAGAACACCGAACAGAATCTTTTGATGCCTGTTATACTACAAAATTTCAATAAATCATCAATTACAAAAGGTTAATACCACATAAGTTCTCAGAGTATGCATATTTAGTGCTTGGCAATATTAGTCAAAATAATATTTGCATTTTGGTTGGGGTGTGGGAAAAATATTGTTATTAATGATATAACCACATGATATTGTTCTCGTGAAGATTGTGTTTTATTCCAGTAAATAGTGTTAATACGGTTTTGTGTAAGGATACAATACACTTGGCTGTATTAACCAGGAATATACTGAGCACACATACTTTGTGTCTTAAATAAATAATAATTTTGATGTTATTAATGTGTGTTGTGAAGTCGTATGACGCATGGGATACACTTATGTCAGAATGTATTATTCAATGGGTTTTTTCAACTTGGGAAATGGTGGCAATCTCGTACCGATTGCAGTTGGTAAATTCCGTAATATCTCTGCTCTGCAAATCCCTAAATTTTCTGCTTTGCACTATACATGTTTTTAATGGTGAAACTTTATTGAAATGGCCAGATATTAAAGGCATTTTTAATAGTCAGTGTTAAATATAGCATAACAGGAAACTGACGGTTTTTAACTGCTGGTTGTCATAATCGGCCGATGCCCCATAACCGGCTGGTTCCAAATGCCGATTCCGATTATGGTTCATCACTAACAAAGGGCAATAACTCTCTTAATTTTCATCAAATAATGGTTGTTATCGAACTTGTCCAAGGCATTTTTGATGCAAAGCAGCACACCACAATTAAGTAATCCAATAACTAGTGTTCAAGTTATCACTTGAACAATCTGTACGGATAGATGGAAGGATGGAAACAAGGAAGGACCAATGAAAGAATGAATGGAAGGTCTGACAAATGGATGGATCACTTCACAATATCTCTTCCCTGTGGGTAAATAAACAGTTACACCAGAGTGTCTATAGATGTTATTAGATACTCTAGCATCAAAAGATAAATGTTATTAAATAGGGTCTACTGATAAATGTTATTAGATACTACAGTCTATTGATAAATGTTATTAGATACTACAGTCTATACATAAATGTTATTAGATACTACTGTCTATTGATAAACGTCATTAGGTACTACTGTCTATACACAAATATTATTAGATATTACTGTCTATACACAAATGTTATTAGATATTACTGTCTATACATAAATGTTATTAGATACTGCAGCATCTGTAGATATTAGATACTCCAGTGTCCATAGAAAACCATTATTAGATACTACTAGATAAAGGTTATTAATTACTCCCATGTCTATAGACAACTTTTATTAGATACTCCAGTGTCTACAGAATAATGTTATTCGATACTAGTGTATATAAATGTTATTAGATACTAGTGTCTATTGATAAATATTATTAGATACTATTGTCTATATATAAATGTTATTAGACACTACAATATATTTTGATATTAGATACTCCAGTGTCTACAGACAACTGTTATTAGATACTACAGTACCTCTAGATAAATGTTATTACATATTCCAGTGTCTATAGATAAATTTATGATTAGATACCCCATTGTCCACAGATAAAGGTTATTAGATACTCCTGTGTCTATAGATGTTATTAGATACTGGTGTCTTATAAATGTTAATAGATATACTCCAATGTCTAAAGATAAATATTTGATACTACAGTGTTTATAGATAAACATTATTAGATAAATTTTATTAGCTACTGTAGTATCTATAGACACTCCAATAAAGCCATTACAGAGCAATATATCATTTGCTTTTGTATTGAATATAAAATACTTAGAGAGAATAAAGAGCCTCTAAACTAAGCCCTGATTAATTTCAATACTCATCAACAGAGCCCGGGTTAACTCTTTGCATGCTGCTGGTGGGTATTCATGCCCAGCACAGGAATTCTTTTGTCAATGAAATAAGTATAAGTTGGGCACATTTAATCATACTTGCACATCAAAACTGAATAGACTTTTTTACCAATGATTTCTCATGTTACACTTAGATTAATATTTCATCAAATCTAGTCATGGCTGCATTACAGCAGCCATGACTAGATTTGATGAAAAATATCTAGAAATTTCTCAGCAGGTTAAGAGTTAAGTTCAATACTAACCAAATGGAGCCCTGATTAAGTTATTTATTTATTACGGTTTTAACAACACATTAACAGCCAAGGTCATATTGTGTCGGTGACAGTTTTATGGGTGGAGGAAGCCGGAAGCCAGCACCCCAACATTGTAACTCCACACTGCAGCACAGGCAGGGTTAGATTGGTTGAAGACATGCGCACCATTGGCATGTAGTATGCCTTAGTACACAGGGTCATCATGCCCCCATGTGGACAATCGGGGTTAAGTGCCTTGCCCAAGGACACAACGCGGGAGTCTGAATCATCAATCACTCAGACGGTCACCCATCCAAGGACTAACCAGGCTCCCCTGATTAAGTCCAACACCAGACAGATGGACAGACCAGCAGACAGACTGACAGGCAGTCAGACATATTTATACATCTTTAAACACTATTTGGTAACCCTTATGACAAAACAATAATGAGAGGAAGAAAAAAACAACAAGGTAGAGATATCTATGAAACATATAAAGAAATATACCTTGAGTGTTGAACCATTTGGACCAATGATACGCTGTCTTCTTTTGACAAATCTTTCTTTATTTCTAACAAGAGTGCCAATTTTGATGATGTCACAGGCAACATCATCTTCTAACACTCTTATAGCCTGCAGTAAAAAAAAACAGTTGAGACATCTACCTACCAAATTTTATTTGATTCGGTCAACAACAACTAAAGTTATCATCAGGAAACCAAAAAATGAATTTTTGAAGTTGAAAAAGGGGCATAACTCTGGTAAGAATTATCAAACCACACCCCAATTGGAACCTGACCTGTATTGCATGTTGATACATAGAGGATATGGAATGAGTGTTTTTCTCATATAATATTTATGAAACAAGTTTAAGAATTTTCCGTTTGGGCTCACCCAAACGGAAAATTCTTAAACTCGTTTCATAAATATTATATGAGAAAAACACTCATTTCATATTCTATTTATCATATGACACACACACGCACAAATTAGCCACTTAGTATGACTTTTTAACCCATCACCTAATTTGAGTTACAGACGGCACTTGGAAAAAACATCCTTGTACAACTAAAAATTTTCATTTTTTGCTTCCAAAACATAAGTTATGACTCCTCATTGGAACAAGCGCGATTCGCGAGTTCCAATGAGGGGTCATAACCTATGTTTTGGAAGCAAAAAGTGAAAACATAAAAATTGAAAGTGTCAATGACACTGAAGCTCAACTTGTTAATGTATGTACATGTATAGTATGTGACACAGCAATGACAAACATCTAGGTAATGACCTGATAACAAAGTTACATATGAAGTATTGTAACAGTCTGTACATAAATACTGACCGTAGCCTGTAACAAATGTATAGGTAAAATATTGTAAAGGTGGGTGACAGTTAGATGCTAAACTAGAAAAGAAATCTTTGAGTCCCAGAGTGGGCCTGACTGAACCCCAAAATATTTGTTCTCATAGCACAGTGATAACAAAGGCACCCCAAAACTCACTCGTTCCTGTCCCAAGGTGAAAACAAAGGTACCCAAGAAGTTTTGTGAAGATCAGTTAATAAATATGAGCTATATAGAAGTTGTGACAAAAACTGATTGGACCTAATTTCGGTACAAAATGGCCACTGGCAGCCATCTTGAATTTTGGACAGCACTCAGAAACACTCGTTCTCGTACCAAGGTGATAACAAAGGTACCCAAGAAGTTTCGTAAAGATTGGTTCATAAATACGGCCTCTAGCCTGAGCTGTATAGAAGTTGTGTACAAAAAACTGATTAGACCTAAGTTCGGTACAAAATGGCCACTGGCAGCCATCTTGAACTTTTGACCGCACTCAGAAACACTTGTTCTCGTCCCAAGGTGATAACAGAGGTACCCAAGAAGTTTCGTGAAGATCGGTTGATAAATACAACCTCTAGCCCGAGCCGTATTGACATGTGCACTTACAGTGTATAAGTAGCACAAAATAAATCAAAATTCATCTAATTTGCATAATTTCTGCACGAGAAAAAAACCTGTACTGTATTCCATTTTACTAAACATTCATACAAAAATTTATTCAAATCAGAATTTTCATACAGAAGTTCTGTACAAAAGACTGATTGCACTAATTTTGGTACAAAATGGCTGCTGGTGGCTATCTTGAATTTCGGACCACACCCCAAAACACTCGTTCTCATCCCACGGTGATAACAAAGGTACCCAAGAAGTTTCGTAAAGATAGGTTCATAAATATGGCATCTAGCCTGAGCCATATAGAAGTTGTGTACAAAAAAACTGATTAGACCTAATTTCGGTACAAAATGGCCACTGGCAGCCATCCTGAATTCTGGACCGCACTCAGAAACACTCGTTCTCATCCCAAGGTGATAACAGAGGTACCCAAGAAGTTTCGTTAAGATCGGTTGATAAATACAGCCTCTAGCCCGAGCCATATTGACATGTGTACTTAAGTAGTACCGAAAAAATCAAAGTTCATCTGATTTGCATAATTTCTGCACAAGAAAAAAACCCGTATTATATGTGATGTATCCCATAGTACAAAACATTCACACACCAAAATTTTCAAATCAGCGCTTTCATATGGAAGTTCTGTGCAAAAATCTGCTTGCACCTAATTTTGTACAAAATGGCTGCCATCGGCCATCTTGAATTTTGGACCGCACCCAAAAACACTCGTTCTCGTCCCACGGCGATACCAAAGATACCCAAGAAGTTTCGTAAAGATCAGTTTATAAATACGGCCTCTAGCCCGAGCTGTATTGGCATTTGCACTTACAGTGCTGAAAGTAACACTAAAATACATCAAAGTGAGTCTAATTTGCATAATTTACATACGACAAAAAAACCTGTATTATATGTGATGTATCCCATGGTACGTAACATTCATACAAAAAATTATTTGATTCAGTGCTTTCATATGGAAGTTCTGTGCAAAAAACAGTTTTACTGCATCGTCGGTACAAAATGGCGGCTGGCAGCCATCTTGAATTTCGAACCGGACCCAAAAACACTCGTTCTCGTCCCACGGTCATAACAAAGGTACCCAAGAAGTTTAGTAATGATCGGTTCATAAATGCGGCCTCTAGCCCGAGCCATATTGAATTGTTAGCGGACAGACAGTCGACTGGCCATGGCATAAGCTCAAATTTGGCTTCGCCAAAGTTGAGCTAATTATCCAAATCAGCGCTTTCATATGGACGTTCTGCGCAAAAATCTGATTGCACCTAATTTTGTACAAAATGGCTGTCAGCGGCCAACTTGAATTTTGGATCGGACCCAAAAACACTCGTTCTCGTAACATGGTCATAACAAAGGTACCCAAGAAGTTTCCTAAAGATCGGTTCAAAAATAGGGCCTCTAGCCCAAGCCGTGTTGATGGACAGATAGACGACGGACAACTGGCCATGGCATAAGCTCAAATTTGGCTTCGGCAAAGTTGAGCTAAAAATGAATGGTGTTTTTCTTGTATTGCACGAGACGTTTTTTGTCGTTGCAGCAGGTAAAAGATTAATACATTATAACCCATCTTAAATATGACAGATAACATAAATTCTCCCGACTGAAATTATGCAAATGTAACCCAGTTGTATTTTGTTTAGCCAATCAAATTGTCCAGTTCTGAAATTGACCAATGAAAGCTCCCAACTCTTATTATGCAAATTATGAAAATGTGGCCCAGTTGTATTTTGTTCAACCAATCAAATTGTCTAGTTTTGAAATTAACCAATGAAATTAACGGAAGGCTTTATTTATCACTGATTAATATGAAAACAAAATATCAAATGTTTTAAAGTGAACAAAATGGATGGGTCATATGGTAAACCTACATACCAAATGTCATTTGATTTGACCAACTATAAATAAAGTTATCATCAGGAAACAAAAATAAAATAAATTTTTTAAGTCAAAAAAGGGGCAAAAATTGTTGAACCACACCCTGATTCGAGCTTGACATCTATTTTATGTTGATACACCTACATACCATACAGAGCCTGAAATAACAGTCGGACATCAGACATGTCCGGTCAAATTTACGGTCGGAAAAAAAATTAAATCTCAAAAAAATTTTTAATTTTTTTTTCTTTCTAATTTTCAACAAATTATGTCCACACACCACCGCGTTTCAATCAATAGACATCAAAGGCCGCATAGTGGCATGTTTACATTCTAGGCGCGGCTTAGTTTCTTTGATCTACATCACTTGGCGTGGCTGTTTGTCTCAAATTGTGCCAGTAACGTTCGGTGAGTTGGAAATGTTACATGTCGCGCATTGAACATTTTCGAACGAGACTTACGGAGATTTTGACGTCGTGACCGCGATTCCAGACAAACGGCCACTCTGTCTAGCAGAGTAGTACCATTACTAACATACTTGGTTGGCACAAACCTTCAGCATCATGACGGAATGGAAGGTACCTAAAATCGCCACGCTGCAGAAATGGAAAGACGAGTACAAACGGCTTGATTTTTCGGACAAAAAACTTAAGTGTTCTTTTTGTACAAAATGTAACGAAAAGTTGATGGGCTGTTGAAATTATAGTCGTATGATGGTCGACGGCAGTACAAATTATCGCCTCAGCATGTTGAAAGATCACGCAGGCAGTTAGAGGCATCAAAAAACATGTGATCATGAGAGTCGTGAACAGTTTGGAACTATACCAAAAAAACATATCGTCAAGTCCATACCTGAAGACTGTGCGATAAAAGTTGCCTTAAGGAAGATGTCTGATGATGAAAGACAGAGAATGAAACACTTATTTGAGAAAGGATATTATATTGGGAATAACGGGCGACCATACTCTGACTTCGCGGGGCTTATAGAATTGGAGAAACTGCACGGAGTTGATTTGTCTTCAGCCTACTCTAATGAAAATGCATGTAAAGATTTTTTGCGTGACATAGCCTATACTTTGTTTGACTTGAGCGTCAAGTCAAAAATCAAGCGCGCCAATTTTTTTTCTGTTCTGTGTGATGGGTCTACAGATGTCAGCACCGTTGAAACTGAAGTAATCTATGTCTTAAATGTTGATCCTGATTCCTTCCAACCTGTTACTATATACTTTGCATTGGAAAGCTTGGAGGATCAATCCTTTGAAGGTATCCTTAATGGTATCGAATCAGCATTCCGAAAAGCTGATTTATCTGACAAATTAGATCACTTGGTTTTTTTGACGACTGACGGGGCGTCAGCTAACAGTGGTATGTACAACGGCCTCATAGCTAAGCTTCAAATGAAATACCCGTGGGTGGATTTCATTTGGTGTGTTTCGCATCGTCTAGAGTTGGCACTGAAAGACAGCCTGAGAGAACCCATTCAAATTGTGGAAGACCCTTTGCAAGATCTATATTCCATATATCATCGATCGTCAAAGAATTGAAGAGAGTTGAAAAAATTGCATGACATTTTGAAAAATGTGTACGATTTTGAACATGGGCAGGTACGCCCATCAAAATTTTCTGGGACGCGGTGGATTGACTATAAAGTGCGAGCTCTGTGTGGTTTTGTAGACAAGTTCGGCCAGTATGTTCAACATACTGAAAACATTGTAGCAAGTCTAAAGCAAGAGACAAAGCATCTCTCAGTGGCAAACTGAAGCGAATGAAATCTGCAAAGTTTTGCTACTGAGCGCTTTATTTGTTGATTTGTTAGATTGTGTCAAGCGGATGAGTTTGCGGTCTCAAAATCAATCAGAAACACTTCTTAGTATAGTTGAGTGTGTGGATGATACCATTTTGCATTACGAAATGTTACTTAAAAAACTAGAAAAGCAGCCTGTTCAGGCCTTCAGTCTCCCAACTCTCAGGTCTGTGCTCAGTAAGATTAATGAGGTTGACAACAGCTACCAAGATGTCAAACTGATAGATTTAGCTAATGGAAAACTATTTGTACAGAACCATGTGTGTGTTTATGTGCGATCAATTGTGGGGCTTTTGCACGAGCGATATGGGATTCTTGTTACTAATCCTTGGCTCCCTAAGGGTGAGAAGAAAATTATCATTGAGTCAGTTACTGCTGCTATGAGATCTGGGGACGCAAAAGCGCGGCATATCTGCACTGTTCTAGATACAGGCACGTGGGTTCTCCCTGAGATTTTGGAAACGGGTATTCAGGGGTCGAAGCTAGCACTAGTGAAGAAGTCTTGACTGAACACTCGAAAGCATTGGCGTGTGACTGTGACAGTGACACGGAAATGCTTTTGAATGTTTTGACAAAAAATCTGGCTGCAATTGATGTTTTATATGAACGTTATAAATGTGTGCTATCAGCTCCGTCTTCTGATTTAATTAAAGAACAGTATATTTCAGTGGTCTGTTATGCCACTGCGCACACAGAGTGCCAGTTGTACAATCCTATGCAAATGTGGAAAATTCTTAAAAAAAACAGAGGAGACACATACCCTTGTTTATTTGAATTTATTGAACTGTGTATGTGTTGCCCGTTCAGTAATGCAGAACAGAGATTTTTCTCACAAATGGGTAATGTGAAAACAGACATCCGCAATAGTTTGAAACCTGAAAGATCTGTGCAGGGTTTTACTTGGTCCTTGTTTACAAACATTCTCATCAAGTATAGCCTTAAGGGCAGTGGAATGAGTGGATGGGTGGTTCAATTCAAAGGGGAGGAGATTAAACCAACGCAAACGCAAAAAATATGCAAAGCGGGAAAGCAAGCGCACGCATTCTGCCGCAGGAACGAGTTCGGGGGATATGGAATTAGGCCTATCAGTTACAGACCTCTTCGAGTCAGCTTCTAATTCTTCAGACATTTCAAGTTCCGATATTAGTGGCAATGAATGAATGCTTGTAAATTGTAATTGTAAAACGCAAACACATTATTACTGATTTTAGTTTTAATGAAGTATGAATCTATGAACTGCATGGAGTTTCGATTTCAATCGAAACTCCATGCCATTCATAGATTTCATACTTCAGCCAGGCTGTCGGAGACAGTTAACACAGACTGAGCCCTTTCATTTGGGGCATAGATTCATTGTCTCCAATGACGGCATTTTGTCAAGTTAACAAAATGTCATGATTTGCGACTCAGAAACTATGGCAAATTTGATTGTTAGTGACATCCAACTCCAAAAACCAATCGAATATTTCCTACATTCGAATTTGGGATAACTATGGGTGGGCTAAACAGTAAACCACCCATAGTTTTATCCCAAATTTGTATGTAGGAAATGTCCGGGCCGGTCCTCAAGGAGTTAAATGTTGTGAATTGAGATCCAAAATTTGTACACGGTACGTAAGTAAGTTGTTAACACTGTATACATAGGCCTACTGCCCACATATCAATATTATTCCAGACTTTTCCAGCTAATTCAGTAAGTTTGAAAACAAGGGGATTCCGGCATATCAGATTTAGATTATATTTTCTACGATTGCAAATTGCAATCCTAGAAAATATATTCTAAATCTGACATGTCCGAATCTCCATGTTACACGGGGATTGCCTGTGCTAAAATTTAGACATAAATCGGGTGTAGTCCACGAGTTGGGAACTTGGGAGTTTGCACACTCGCATTGTAATTTGTAAAGTACAACACTGGCTTCCATTAAAAAAAAATCATCGGACTTTGAGGCGTTCAATTTCGTTTTATTTTCTGGTTTATCCACCGCCAACCGGTGCAGTCGACGAGTTCGGAGTTTGCGCATTCCCATTGTATAGTACAACACGTGCTTCCAGTAAAAATATCACACGATATTGAGGCGTTCAAATTCGTTATATTCACTGGTTTGCCCAATACCCACCACTGGCACCAGCCAGGCCAGTATTGGTCGGAACTTGGAAGGTTGAGTTGTGGGTCAGTCTGGGTCTGACGTCCATACTCCAGACATCACATCATCATACATTTATCTAATAATCACAGAAATTTCAAAGGAGTATCAACTGTTTCAAGTCAATCAAGTGTGTGAGAATGCACCAGAGAACACCATTTACAATGTAAGTTTAAAAAAATTTCTCAACATCAGGAGGGGACACCCCTCCTGATAACCTGCGCCAAGGCAGACGCTGTGCGTCTGTAAAGTTGTCCAACCAAATTAAAAAAACTTATTTCAGGCACTGATACCATATTTCATTTGATTTGGCCAACTATAACTAAAGTTATTGGGAAACCAAGAAAAATGAATTTTCAAAGTCGAAAGAGGGACATAACTCTGGCAAAAATTGACAGACCGCACCGATTCAAATTTGACATGTATTTTATGTTGATACACCTACATACCAAATTTCATTTCATTTGGCCTACGATAACTAACGTTATCATCGGGAAACAAATGTGGAAAGGACACATGCACAGACGGACACCTGTTATTTTAATAGTCACCAAAAATTGGGGGGTGGGTGGGGGGGGGGGGGAACAAAAATAGTCAGGTTTTTTTACTACTCGCTTCCAAACCTCAAATGATAAATGAAGTGGAGTTTTCAGCCAAAAGTGTTGTTTTCTTTAAAAAATGACCTCTATAACGATTCTTGGTATGAAATAATAGTTGTTTTGAAAGAATGTTCGAACACAAGATCATATTGTTTTTTTACCAATTGATACCTATTTTTATTGTAAGCAGTAATATGTCAAGTCTGAATTATGCCATCATTCTATGTGTTTTTATCTTGATTTCATTTGTTATTACATAGAAAATTAGCTCCAATATAATTTAATACCTCCAATAAAACATCTATTAGGTGTTTTTTTGTCAAAGTGTTGTACAATGGCACCTAATTTCAAGGTAGCTCAAATTTTCAAAAGGTGACTTCAAAGTCGCTTTTTATTGAGTTTAAGAATTTGGATGACTTAACCCAAGTCGCCTCAACATGCCTGGTTGGCTGGTATCTGTTGCAGCAGAAGGTAGCGAGAATCAAAACAAATTCTCTTGAATCGCGACAAATTTCAACACATCCTAGGGTACAATAAAAGTTAAAAATGTTTACTATTTTGTGATTCAATTGCAGATGCTTTTAGGCTCTTGCAACTTTTACCATTTTTATTTAGAACTAGATGGGTCTGAAATTGCTTCGTGAATTTCAAAAAGTCATTAAACGAAGCATGGCCAACGATGTTTAGGTGGCAAATGCTGTTTTGATGGCAAATGCCATTTTGTCAGCCAAGTCTCATGTGTATTGTGATTATATTCCCAAAATTACTGAAGGCAAATGTTAAAAAAGACGTTGAAAAGAGAATGTGGACACAAGAGCTATTGTTTATGACAATTATACCCCACTGCAGTGCTGGACTGTGGAGGCATAAATGAATTAAATACAAAGAAAGGACCAAATGAAAGTGTAAATGACACTGTAGCTCAACTTGTGTAAGACATGTACATGTATAGTATGTGACACAAATCTAGGTTAAGACCTGATAACAATGGTACATGTAAAGTATTGTAAAGGTCTGCACATAATACTGACCATAGCCTGTAACAAATGTACAAGTAAAGTATTGTAAAGGTGGGTGATAGTTGGATGCCTCTAGCCATTTGAAATGTGCACTCACTGTGTATAAAGTAGCACTGAATAAATCAAAGTTTGTCTAATAGGCTGCCGACGGCCATCTTGAGGTGATAACAAAGGTACCCAAGAAGTTTCGTGAAGATCAGTTCATAAATACAGCCTCTAGCCCGAGTCGTATTGACATGTGAACTGTGTATAAGTAGCACTGAATAAATCAAAGTTCATCTAATTTGTATAATTTTTGCACGAGAAAAAATTCCATATTATATGTGATGTATTCCATGTTACTAAACATTCATACCAAAATTTATTCAAATCAAAACCTTCATATAGAAGTTCTGTACAAAAAACTGATTGCAACTAATTTTGGTATAAATTAGCTGCCAGCAGCCATCTTGAATTTCAGACTGCACCTAAAAACACTCATTCTTGTCCCAAAGTGATAACAAAGGTACGCAAGAGTTTCGTGAAGATCGGTTCATAAATACAGCCTCTAGCCTCAGCCGTAGTGACATGTGCACTTAGTATAAGTAGCACTGAATAAATCAAAGTTCATCCAATTTGCACAATTTCTGCACTAGAAAAAAACCTGTATTATATGTGATGTATTCCATGTTACTAAACATTCTTTAAAAATTTATTCAAATCAGAACCTTGATATAGAAGTTCTGTACAAAAAACTGATTGTACCTAATTTCGATACAAAATGGCCACCAGCAGCCATCTTGAATTTTGAACCACACCACAAAACACTTGTTCTCATCCCAAGGTGATAACAAAGGAACCCAAGAAGTTTCGCGAAGATCGGTTCATAAATACAGCTCCTAGCCTGAGCTGTATTGACATCAGTACTTGCTGTGTATAAGTAGCACTGAATATATCAAAGTACATCTAATTTGCATAATTTCTGCACGAGAAAAACCTGTATTACATGTGATGTGTTCCATGTTACTAAACATTCATACAAATATTTATTCAAATCAAAACTTTCATATAGAAGTTCTGTACAAAAAACTGATTGCAATAATTTTGGTACAAAATGGCTGCCGGTAGCCATCTTGAATTTTGGACTGCACCCCAAAACACTTATTCTCGTCACACGGTGATAACAAAGGTACCCAAGAAGTTTTGTAAAGATCGGTTCATAAATACGGCCTTTAGCCCGAGCCGTATAGAAATTCTGTACAAAAAACTGATTATACCTAATTTTGGTACAAAACAGCCATGGCAGCCCATCTTGAATTTTAGACCACACCCAAAAACATTTGTTCTCATCCTAAGGTGATTACAAAGGTACCCACAAAGTTTTGTGAAGATCAGTTCATAAATACAGCCCCTAGCCCAAGCCATATTGACATGAGTACTTACTGTGTATAAGAAGCATTGAATAAATCAAAGTTCATCTAATTTGCATAATTTCTGCATGAGAGAAAAACCTGTATTAAATGTGATGTATTCCATGTTACTAAACATTCAAACAAAAATTTATTCAAATCAGAACTTTTATACAGAAATTCTGTACAAAAAACTGATTGCACTAATTTTGGTACAAAATGGCTACCAGTGGCCATCTTGAATTTTGGACCGCACCCAAAAACAATCATTCTCGTCCCGTGGTGATAACAAAGGTACCAAAGAAGTTTGGTAAAGATTGGTTCATGAATACGGCCTCTAGCCCGAACCATATTGAATTGTTGAAGGCGGACAGACAGACAAATGGACAACAGACCAGACGTAACCTCAAATTTGACTGTGTCAAAGCTGAGCTAAAAAATTATGAATGATTGCTAATGTAAGGGCCGTGACTATGGTGAAATATATGCGGTCAACATTTTTTATAACATATGCAAGAGTGGCTTGTTACAAGGATCCTGTGTAGCAAATTTCATTGAAATCCATCCACTCAGTGCTGAGATATCGCTCCGGACAGAAACAAAATCATGAAAAATTGATAAAGTAAAGATCGAAACTCTAGTGAAAAATACACGCACAACTTTATTTCATGTGCAGGAGCGGCTTGTCACAAGAATCATTCATACCAAATTTCATTGAGGTCCATCCACTCACTGCTGAGATATTGCTGCAGATGGATGGATGGATGGATGGATGGACACACTGATGGGCGGACGCTCACATAGACGAACAGATACATGCATGTAATCAAGTATTCCCTCATTTTCCCTGAGAGGTGGGATATAAAAATGCAGAACTGGTACTCCCCAGACATTGTTTACATCAAATCTCCAGCATCTGACTTTTGATTTTCAAAATTTTTGTAACTTTGTATTTGGGACCACGAGTACTAAAATGTGCAGTGAAATTTACTTTTGACACTTCCAACTCTCAATAGACATGTACATCATTGGGTCAATACTTTTCAGTCAATGTGGATAAAAGTTGATAATGCTCACCTGCAGTTATTCCTTTCGCCATCTGTGATATAAATGTGGTGCTATGTTTTGTAGTTTGAGAAAGCAGAACTGCGACCACGTGAGAGGGTGTACCCTGATGTTGTTTGCTTCATATCTCCAGTATTTGATGTCTGATTTTCAAAAATAATTTCAACTTAGTACTTAGGACAATGAATACTAAAAGATTACATGGTTAATCCTTCCAAAAGTGAAATTTAATTTCCAAGCAAGGGGATAATAATGAGCAATGAGTCATATGTATGTCAAGCTCATTATAATGATGTGTTATTGGCTATGGTTTCTCAAGCTTATTCTGTAACATAATTATGGAATGTCAAGCTCAATCCCACGATCTGTGATATGCTATATAACAGTAAACAAGCACTGCTTCACTTCCCAAGATTTCATAGGGAAAATGTCCTTGTGTGATTTCTTGGGGAAGTATTTATGAATAGAAGCTTAGTAATGTCCTCCTGTGATTCATTAGTGAAGGGCTGAAGGGGTATATGCCCTGTAATGACCCCCAAGTGATTTCTCGGGAAAGGGTTGATAGGGATAAGTTTAGTGATGTCCTCAACTGATTTCTTAGGGAAGAGTTGAAGGATAAGCCTAGTAATGTCCTCGAGTGATTGCTTGGGGAAAAGTTAAAGGATAAGCCACGTAATATCCTGGAGTGTTTTCTTCGGGAGGGTTGAAGGATAAGCCAAGTAATGTCCTTGAGTGATTTCTTGGGGAAGAATTGATAGGTAAGCCTACTAATGTTCTTGAGTGATTTATTTATGTATTGGTGTTTGATCGCATTGGGCATATTTCTGCACAATGGCTAATCATGACCACATGAATAAAAAGTCATTTTTACCCCTGTAGTCCTTTTTAGAGGACTTCCAACCCAGCCACTGGTTACCGGGTCCTATTTTACCAGTAATACAGATCTTGTTTACCACAGCAAACAAGCACTGCTTCACTTCCTGGGATTCCTACAATGAACTTGTATGCTTTCTTGGGGAAGGTTGATGGGTAAGCCTAGCAATGTCCTTGAGTGATTTCTTGGGGAAGGGTTGATGGGTAAGTCTAGTAATGTCCTGGGGTGATTTCTTGGGGAAGGGTTGATGGGTAAGCCGAGTAATGTCCTGGGGTGATTTCTTGTGGAAGGGATGATTGGTATAAGCCTTGTAATGTTCTTGAGTGATTTCTTGGGGAAGGGTTGATGGGGAGGCCTAGTAATGACCACGGGCAATTTTTGGGAAAGGGTTGATGGGTATAAGCCTAGTAATGTCCTTGATGACTTCTTGGGGAAGGGTTGATGATATAAGCCAAGTCATGCCCTTGATGATTTCTTGGGGAAGAGTTGATGGGTAAGCCTAGTAATGTACTTGAGTGATTTCTTGGGAAGCTGATGGGTATGCTCAGCAATACAGTGGAGCCCACTTAATTGGATATCTCTTAATTGTATATCCCTACATACGATTATCCCTATATACGATTTCCCAACACAAACCATTTACCATACCTCCAGTACAAATTTGACCTGTTAATTGAATATAGGTTATAGAATAAACTCCTGTTAATTGAATAAAAAATCTTGTAACCTGTTGAGAAATTATTCTGACTCTCCTCGGTTTTCCTTTGTTTATAGATCTATTTAGCCTCGGTACATCCAATACGGGTATTTAATCTATTATATCTTGTTTGACATAGCTCTATGCTAAGTTTATCCCTAGAATACAGGAAAATGACACAATCCCTGTTATTTGACTAGTCCTGTTAATTGAATAATTTTCATTGGCAAAGTGGCTATTCAATTAACAGAGTTCCACTGTATCCTTGAGTGATTTCTTGGTGAAAGGTTGATGGGTAAGCCTGGTAATGTCCGGGAGAGATTTCTTGGGGAAGGGTTGATTGGTAAGCCTTGTAATGTCTTTGAGTGATTTCTTAGGGAAGGGGTGATGAGTGTAAGCCTAGTGATGTCCTCGAGTGATTTGTTGGGGAAGGATTGATGGGTAAGTCTGACTTATTTCTTTGGGAAGGGTTTGATGTGTAATCCTAGTAATATCTTAGGGTCTTGAAGGGTATTTATCCAGTAATGAAAACATACATGTATTCACCTGTTCATAAGGGACACTTCCAGCTAATAACTTGATGCAATTATTCAGAAATGAAGACATACATGTATTCACCTGTTCATAAGAAACACTTCCAGCTAACAACATGATGTATTCATCCAGTAATGAAGACATACATGTATTTACCTGTTCGTAAGGGATACTTCTAGTTGATAAATTGATGTATTCTGCAATGAAAACACCCATGTATTCACCTGTTCATATGGAACACTTCTAGCTAATAACATGATGTATTCATCCAGTAATGAAGACATACATGTATTTACTTGTTAGTAAGGGACACTTCTAGCTAATAAATTGATGTATTCTGTAATGAAAACACCCATGTATTCACCTGTTCATATGGAACACTTCTAGCTAATAACTTGATAAGGTCACGAGCACTGATGATAGAATATGGATCCCAGGTTTTCCTTGTTGTTCTCACTGTCATACTTCCCTCTATTAAATCCAACTCTGCCTTCAAGTCCTACAACAAAAATAATACAAATAATGGAAATTTCAATTTAAGTAATTTCTTTATTTATCATACACCACTGGCCCAGACATGCTGGCACTCTATTTGTGGGATTTCAGGCCAAACACGTAAGTTAATTTAACCTCCCCCCCCCCCCCATACACCAAAAATTAAGTCAAAACAATAAAAACTAGAGTCCTGTAGGGCTGCAACGATGCAGATGCTCACTATGCGATGCAAATAACGATTTTCTTCCTCACGATATGATGCGCATCGCAATGCAAATAAAACCACCGAAGACTTTGAGTGAAGAATACAGAATGTCCAGGATATTGCAACATAAACACAACTCTCTCTTTCTCTCCTCTCTCCCAAGAGAGAGAGAGAGAGGAGAGAGAGAGAGAAACAGGGACAGACAAGCTGAGTGACATACAGACAGGCAGATAGACAGAGACAGACAGACAGACACATAGGCAGACAGAGAGAAAGAGAGAGTGAGAGAGTTTGCACAATATTTACCAGACTCTTCACAAGACTTCGAAATTCCAAGGCATTCACCTGTAAGAGATGTTCTGTTACTTTTTCAGACCTATCAATAAAAGTACATGAGTAGGGCTGCAAACGATGCATTGAATCATTCAGATGGATGAATTGTGAATTGAATTGGCAGGAATGAATCGTGACGCATTGAAAACTTGATGCATCGTTGCACCCCTAGAGTCCTGTTTGGGCCTCTATACATAGCGTCTGCACATGTGCAGAGCCAAGGAAGTGCTCTCCAATACCACCAATTACAATTCCTTTATGGTGCCTGCTGATAGCCCAAGAACATTAGGTTTCACTAGGGAAAAAAATCGGAGAAAGCTGATTTTTTCAAGGAATGTCGAGTACATGTCACTGAACGATTAGACAAAAGTCCCCTAAAATCCCAGTTGAGCTTTTTTTTCTACAGCCTTTTTTCGAAAATGCGTTTGAAAAAAATTTTAAAAAATCGCACGAACTTTGTAACCTCGAATTGATCCAACTGAATTTTTTGTTTACGCGTATTTCGAGCTACATAATGTCTAATATACATTTACCTAGAGGAAAATGTGCATTCTGTGACAATTTCTGCGAAAAATTATTGAAAATTCACAAAAAGGTATCGGATTTATGCAAAAAATGACGATTTTCCTAACGGATTTGCCCAAAGGGTCGTAGTACAGAACGGGATGTTAGTTGGACAGACGATAAAAAATCCACCACCATTTGAAGACTTTTATCATTGCTTACAAAATAGACATTATGGAAGACCCCCTCTGCTTCTGGCCGAGTTCCCCTTTTGGCATAAAATTCGTCAGCATGAGAACTCAACTATTTTCGGGCTTGGGACCAAACAGACACGTCTGTGTCTGGCAGCATTAGATCAATAAATAATATTTACAGAATGTACAAAAATCAATAAATAATATTTACAGAATGTACAAATCAATCAACATGGATTAAGTTACATTGACTATTATCAACGCTATATACAGAAATGACATGACCTATATACATATTATTCATCGAACTCAGAAATTTCCGACAGGACAGTGTTTCTGTGGTTGTTACAAGAATCCGAACTGCAATTACACAAACCTGAGCAAGAGAGTCCTGCCTTCTTACACCCACACCTTTTTGCACAAGCACTCTTGCAACCACAACTGATCAGATTCAGTAGGTTATCGGGGGCACATGGCTTTGTGGCTGCAGTCGGTACAAGAAGTCCATTGTCTAGCGACCACCCCCAATCCGTCGGAGGAAGCGAAGTGCCCAGCCATTGTTGGATCTGGAGATAACATCTGTAGACATGTTGTTGTGCAGCATCGCTGCTTGGTGGGAGTGAGGCAAGGTCGATGGGTTTATTCAGTTTAGATTTTGCTACATAACGCTTGTAAGTGACATATCTATATTGGTCGAGAGAGGAAACAGTTTTACTCCCGTATAAGATCAGGAGAAGTTGTTCCCCGGCAGTGGCTACTGCACTTGGTGTACTGTCATCCGCCAAAATTGTGTTGACATACTCTTGTGAGTCGCTAGTAACATCGGAGACAATTGTACTGAATACTTTCTTCTTACCAACTCGAAAGAGTGCAGAAGTAGTGTCACAACCACTTATAGAATGTGCTACAAGGAGGTTGCTTCTATGGTCACCCATTTTGGTTGCTATTTCACTAACTGAAACTAGTAAGTTTGGGGTAATGGAATACATCATGTGAATATTACATCCCGGTTGAACTCGAGAGGTAAGAATGACTAACAAGTCTGTGTCTGTTCCCACAACGACAACATTGTTGTCATCTTGAGCGATGTCAAGTGCAGTTTCGGCTATCAGTACATCAGCATCAGCCTTGGCCTGCTTGGACTGAATATTGATAGCAGATAGCTCCTGCATTAGAAGATCGATCAGTTGGGTTTTGTTCTTGGCATTTGCAAGGAAATCGGATTGGGGTGTGGTGGCTGGTAACTCGGGTGAGATATTGATATCAATGGAATACCTGTCTTTAGATCTACGGGCTTGTTCCATGCCCTTTGTCGACATTGTACAAGCATAACCATCAAAAACAACCACGACGTTCGCCCCAAAATGTCTCACTAGATAATTGAAATATGATGTACATATGTCCTTATATGACGACTGTTTAGGCCATACAACTGCCCTCAATAAAAATCCACCATCTACAACAAACAGAGAATGTTCTGGGATTTTAGTTTGCTCGGAACCGTATGTTTTGAGGATCTTACCGAGCGTGCTTTTCTGTGTCTTCCTCATTCCAGCAGAATCAAACAATGCTGGTGGTTTCGGGGCGAGTTCATATTTGAGATACTCTTCCACCTCTGCTTGTGACTGAATAACACATGTGATGCGGTTGAACAGAATTGTGGGGTCAATCACTACCTTACTTCCATGGACTTTGATGCTATTTGCCATCGATGTGAAGGACTTCACAGTGTCAACACGTCGTAGTTTGATGCTGTTGAACGTTTTGCTTACAACATTCGATACGCAACATTCACCAATTTTGCGAACTTGGTCACAGTTCACAGTTTCGTCGGCCACAAGCCCAGTCGCTATAGAGACTAATTGTAGTGGATCTCTATTCTGAAAGGGGGAATGCACTCTGAGCCAGTTCAATAATTTGGTGATATCATTGGCATCAGTCAATTGTGAACTTTGACGGAGATCCCGATGTTGTTCGCCATGACCAGTGTGAACAAGAACAAAATTTTCGAGAGCATTACATATCGGAAGGCAAAGAGGTAGTCCATGTACCCATTTCGCAACAGTGCTATCGGTTATTCCCCTGCCATGTGTGAGACCACCAGGGAGCTTGAACATTCTCATTAAACACTGCTCTATGGTCTGATCAGAATATATCCCGTCCCAGAATTTATCTGAGCGCCTTATGGTAAAGTAACCTTTCTCAATGAACAACTTCAAATCATCCTGTTGCATTATTTCTGTTAGCTCATTCATCTGCTGCAAATAGAGATGAGAACTTTTTGCGTATGCAAAATGACCACCTGCGTGAAATACTGGAATCATATTGCGAACACAATATGTGTGGAGTTCCCAGTCGCCTGTGTGCTCTGCTCTCAAGAACAACTGGAGAAGACCTATTTGCTCGTAGTATTGTACCCAAAGCTTTCCTGTGCGTCCTACGGACGCATTCTGGAGCAGTTCGTGTAATTTTGACAGTAGATGGTTGACACTTTCTTGATTGACAGCGTCAGCTGTTGTACAGTCACCTCTGGCAAGTCCACAGAATATTTCATTGACTTCTGTGCAATCTATGTTATCTAGTGTTCGGCTTTCTTCAAACACAAGTTTTGTAATGGCAATTTGTGTTAGCAAATGGGCACGAACTGCTCTTGAATATGCATGACCACTGATCAAATGATGGATTGACCCACCAGCATAAACAGTCCCCCAAAGTTCATCCAAGCCGCTACCAGCCATGATCGAACCAATTGCCCCTAAATATGACATAATCATATGGAAGCCGCCGAGTTTATGAGTACACATCAAGGGCGTGGACACATTACATGCCAATGCATCTTGAGTGTAGGCGAACACCACATTATGTGATTTAATCGAACATGGAAATTGAAACAATGATGCTATAATACGGTATTTGAATGAGAAAAGTCGATGCCGTTTGAATTTGAGTTTAGGGGGTATGGTTAATATTTCACACGTTTCACCAGTTCATTATGGAATAAATGACTATTGTTACATATCATTATAAAGCCACTGCTTTTCTGCAATTTTTGATATATAATTTAACTCCCAAAGTAGTCGTAGATTTGATTTAATGGACGTTGTGTACCGTTGTGTGTATGAAAACAATAAATTTTTTTTCGGAATTTTGTACATTTTCGTGAATATTTCACCATTGAGTGTGAGGATTGGTACAAAGTTGGCATTTTCTGTTGGGGATATGTATTCTCAATATAATTCAGCACGATATTTATGATTCTCACCCTACTAAGGCGAATAAGAATGAGAAATATGGAGCTGGGTCGAATTTTTTTAAAAAAAATTTTTTTCATCAAAAAAACGCTATAACTAAAAAAAGCTCAACTCGGATTCGGGGGGACTTTTCACACTTTATCCGCAATGTGTGTCCCGGAAACATATAAAAAAATCAGCTTTCTCCGATTTTTTTCCTTACTTTCTCATTTTTATGTCTAATGTGCCTGGACTATGAGTGTAAATAGTTATATGCGGGGAGGTGTAAATGAATAACTCACGGGAGGGCACTTCCTGCCTGGGCCAGTGATAGGTACATATATGATATATGATAAATACATAAATTACTTGAAATTTCTATTATTTATCTACCATTACCACTAGCCCAGATATGCTGAGTGGATAAAAGGAAGGAGGGCCAATAAAGGCCTATAATGAATATGAGCAGGCTTTCATAGTTACTTCAGTATAAATGATACCCTGAGAGAGTTTATGGAACACCAAAAGTTTTGTGACAAGGACATTCCCTAATGTTGTGTGACTTATGTGCTTTATTCAATGTCGAAAGATCAATGTGGTGTCAATCATGGAGAACAAATGAATTCTAGTACAAACTCTTCACAAACTGACAACTGCTGTGATGGAATGCGTGTCAATCACTCCTTCCATACACGGATGGAAATTCAGTTTGTATCAAATAATATGGATATTTACTTGATGTTTTCTGAGGCCCTACAAAGTAGATCTTCTGTTTCTCATGCCATTTTTGTAAAATTGCATATGGGAAGGCAGTTTTTTATTTTATTTTATTTTTTTATAATTATTTCTTTGACATCCAAGGTTCATATTCTTGGTTTGCTTTATGTTTCAGGCCTCATCATCAACAGAATAGCATGGGTGGTGGTGTGTTTCGTCCCTTGAGTGCAACAAGGCTTTGCAATGCTAAAGCATTGCAAAGCCTTGTTGCACTCAATGGACAAATTTATCAATTTTTTTAATTTGGGTAGAATATCGGACAAACACCATTTAATTTTTATTTTTTCAGGTTTGCATTGGTTATAAAAAGAGAGCATGTGGCAGCCAAAATGACCTTGAGAAACAGGTTTTTAATTTTTTTAGGCCTTTGCACCTTGTCTTTCACTAGTCAGCATTATTATGTTGCCTACAAACGCCTGTATGTGGTAATAGAATAATAAACACCCAGACGGGTATTACAATAAGTTTGAATCACTTTCATCTCACTGATGTTGCTTCGATAAATAACAGTTGAATCACGCAAATCCTTTTTCTTCAACCACATCCACATAATTCAACACAGGTCTTGGATACCTTTGTTTCATTATGGAGAAAAATTTCCGTGAGTAGGATTATGTAGCAGATGACAATTTAAATCTTCATTTTGTAATTTGATGTAACATCTTTAACCCTTTACCCAATGCAGACGATATCAAAATTTATTATTTTAAATACCATTTTTTCAAATTTTTCAAAAAATTTCAACAAAACCATATCGTGTGACCCCTCGTTGGAACGAGCCCATTCCAACGAGGGGTCACACGATATGGTTTTGTTGAAATTTTTTGAAAAATAATATTTTTTCAACTACTGAATTTGCACATTACGTGGGCAGATGCGGCCGATTCGTTGGGCAATGTGTTAAAAGCAGTACTCATGTCATATATTATGAAATTACAAAACAGTCAAAGATGATTGCTTTTCTTCTTCTGTAGTGGTAAACATTAGTTTGAAGGGGAAGATCAAGAACAACAGGGAAGTCCCTTAACTGAGACACCAAATATGAATTGGAAACAGATGCTCACAAGGCAAAGATGATAATATAATAGATATATATATATATATACTATTCAAGAAAAGTTGGGGATATCCAAACTGATGTTGATATTTTCGGAAAATGGTATTGGATCGCGCGATTGGACACATCAATATGTTACCAAGTTTAGTGTGGATCATGAATGTCACTGGCCCACAAAAAACTTCGTGCAGGTTTTCGCTCAAGTGCCGCGTTAATGTCTGTGGGGTACGTTTTGAAATTTTCATTTGCCCTGGACAGGCTTTTTTGGAGGTTTCATCATTCTTTTCTTGGCATAGACTCGTTCATCAATAGTTTCTGGTAGAAACATTAACTTTTGAGGTATGCGAAGACTGATGCGTAACAAACGTTCACGTGCCACTGGCATGTTGGAAGCCGGCAACAGAAGACTGCAGTGGCTCAAATTCTCATCATTACTCAATTGGTGATTAGCAAGTGGTGGCCATGCTACCGTCAGACAGGCAATGTTGATGACAGTCGGTCAGGTTAACCAAGGGCGACAACTGCTAACCAGGATCGTTTCATCTGAACCACAGCATTATGTAACCATCATCAAAGTGCCTCAGAAATTAAACAGCAGCTGCATCGAGCAACAGACAGTCAGACTATCCAAAATCGCCTACACAGCTTCAATTTCTATGCTCGATGACCTCGAATAATTCCACTTTTGACAAAATGTCACATCGCAATAAGGCGTAATTGGTGTGGAGCACGACAGTGCTGGGACAATCGCTGGTTTAGCAACATCGTGTTCTCCGATGAATCAAGGTTCACTCTTGACTTCCAAGACAGGCGAAACAGAGTGTGGCAACTGTGGAATGAACGATACCATGACGTAACCGTTATGCAGCACAATTGTTTTGGTGGTGGATTGGTTATGGAGTGGGAGGCATAACCAGGACTAGCAGATCGGTATTACATGTCATCCAAGGGTATGTCACAAGGCAGTACTATCGTGACAATATGTTAGCAGCTCATGTGGTGCCATTTGCGTGAAGTCACAGCCGTCAATTCATTTTCCAAGATGACAATGCAAGAGCACACTGTGCCTGTGTTGCTACAGAGTTCCTCCAGGAGCAGAACATCACAGCACTGCCTTGGCCAACACTAAGTCCAGACCTTTCACCAATCGAGCATGTCTGGGATATGCTTGGCAGGCGCCTACAACAACACCAACAGCCCCCTACCAATGTCCAGGAACTCGCCGCTGTACTGCAGGAAGAATGAAATAACACCAGTCAAGCCGATACTGGACATTTTTTGAGAAGTATGCCACGCCGGATCTGCGCTTGTCTAGGAGGATTTACAAGGTATTGAGGTCATGGACTGAATGTGGCAAATTCTCATACTGACCGTCCATGTCTTCTACAGCTCAGAGCATGGAATGTGTGCTTGTCAGAAGCCCAACTAGCGCTGAAATTATTCACCAGATGTCGCACAACAATGCCTCAGCTGTCTTTTTGATGAAAATATAAATATATTTCTTCATATATCTCACTTTTAACAAATATCCCCTACTTTTTTTGAATAGTATATATATAAATATATATACAGTGGAGCCCACTTAATTGGATATCTCTTAATTGTATATCCCCGTTAATTGAATATAATTTTCAAACACAAAACCATTTACCATACCTTCAGTACAAATCTGATCTGTTAATTGCATATGGGTTGTAGAGTAAACTCCTGTTAATTGTATATAAATTTTTGTAATATGTCGAAAAAATTGCTGTACACACACCAAATTCCCCTTATTTATCAACCTTTTTGGCCTCATACATGTACATCCAATACAGACGCTTATTCTATTATATCTTGTTTGACAGAGGTCTATGAGCTCTGTCAAACAAGATATAATAGAATAAATGCTCAGTTTACCTCCAGAACACAAGAAACCGACCAAATCCCTGTTAACTGTATATTCCTGTTAATTGAATAATTTTCATTGGCAAAATGGATATTCAATTAAAAGGATTCTACTGTATATAAATGCATATCCCATGAGGCTGCACTACACTGGGTTGGTTTCACCATTGTACAAACTTAGACCAATCTAAAGGCATGTTTCTGCCTGTGAACATAACGGCATGTTGTAACTTAATTAATCAATTATGCGACGTTCTAAATTTTAATTGCATGCCCTTGTATTCAGGTGACATGATAATTTGTGTTAAAACACCAAGAAAAAAATCATGATACATTTCTGTGGCGACATGCAAAACCTTTCATGTGCTTACTGTAGATCTGCACTTTTATGTTTATCACACTTACATATTCTTTCAATGTTTTCTGAACCAAGGGCCAACATTCTTTTAAATATTTCTCTCTGTATTTTGGAAATAATGTTGCAAAAGAACTTTCTGTTAACACACCATTTCGATTATCATCCCGGGAAAATTTGGGTTCTTTCCACCCATCTGGTACCTCTAATAAATCCTCAGGCTTCTTTCGTTTTCCTAAGGGACAAATAAAATGAAATTTAGACAGTAACATGTACTTGAAACAAGA
Source organism: Pictodentalium vernedei (assembly GCA_031216915.1). NCBI lineage: Eukaryota > Metazoa > Mollusca > Scaphopoda > Dentaliida > Dentaliidae > Pictodentalium > Pictodentalium vernedei. The sequence continues at coordinate 129,934,324 of CM062289.1, forward strand.
GGCACCAAGGAGACTGTAGCACTCACTTGATATTGATCCATTCATTCTTCCAATGAGATTTAAGGATTTTTAAAAAATATTTAGTCACTTATAATTTACTTTAATTTTTTTTTTCACTGGCTGTAATGGACAGGGTTTTGAGAGAGCAAGCAGTTCCAAACATCTCAGAGTCCTACAAGTATATTAGAAAAACTTTATGGGAACAGGAAATTTACCATTTTCTACAAAAAATAGTAATACATAGAAAACTTGAAAGGGTTAAAATGACTGAAGCCCTAATTGTTAGGAACTTGATATTATGAACAAGTTTGAATCTAGCCTAGTTAGAATGCTATATACCTAATATCAAAACATTTTGACTGGTGGATCTGACTAAGAATAATTTTAACCTTTTACCCAGCATAACGGCCAAAACCGGCCAGCACTATTTGCAAAAATTGCCATTCAATTTTTAATGTTTTTTTTAAATTTTTTGTCTCAAAAACATAGCTTATGACCCCTCATTGGAATGAGCTCGATGAGCTCATTCCAATGAGGTGTCATAAGCTATGTTTTTGATATAAAAAATGAAAATATTTAGTTGTTCAAGAATTTTGTTTGCAGGTGTCATCTGCTTTTCATGTTAGGTAAAGAGTTAAAGAATTATCTTCATATTGCACTAAATTAAAAACTCCCATATGGAGCCCAAATATGAACTCGGGGACTTATATGTGAACAAACCTGGATCTGACGTCCACAAGGTGGTTGTGTACATAATATCAAAGATTCTGACTGGTGAATCTGAAAAGGAAGACTTTTAAAGAAAATTCCTCACATTGCAATAAGCTGTAATTTGCCTCTCTGCCCCATCCCATAGGGAGCCTAAGTATGAACCCAAGGACATGACGTTTACAAACTTTTAATCTGGCATCCCTATACCAAATATAAGATTCTGACTAGTGGATCTGAAGAAGATTTTCCTCATGTTCCAAAAAGTTAAAATACGGCTCACACAGGGAGCCCAAATATGAACCTAGGGACACCAGTTGAACAAACTTGCATCTAACGTAAACCACATATCGAAAGATTCTGACTGATGAATCAGAAGAAAATGTTTTTTAAAAAATATTGCGAATATTGTACCAACTAAAAATTTGGGCCCCCACAGGGATAAACCCAAGGACTTCATTTGAAGAAACTGAAATTTCTTGCCTGTAATACCAAATATCATAAGATACTGATAAGACATACTTTTAAAAAATATTCCTCATATTATACTAAGTTAAAATTTGGGCTCCCTATGAATCTGGGACATGTTTAAAACAAACTTGAATTTGACCCTCATAATTAAGGATGCTTTATACAGACCAAATATAAACAACAGGCCCCAAGGTACTTACATGCACTTGACAAAATTGTCAGAAGAATTTAATTAGCATCTACAGTACGTGGGGAGTGTATTATCATTCAATCACCCTCAAGAGTGGAGATTCCACTCGAGCAATAATTGCAAATTTGGTTCAAAGCATAACCATCACAAGCAAAGTTCCAGCCAATGGACCTCCGGGTTAAACCGGAAACTTTGCTTGTGTTTTTTGTCCATATGTACAGAATTTGAAAGTGATACTTTGGGTGATATTCCACTCCGTGGGTGTTTTAGTTACAATCCACCCTCCATTTACTGCATGGCTAGTTAACACTAGAGTTGCTTGTCGCTGCTTGATGTTCTCTCTGGGTACCCTAACTTCCTCCACCCATAAAACTGTCTGACATGAGGCGACTCTGGCTGTTGAAAGTGTCATTAAACACCCATATAAAAAACCACTACAAAGGTATGAAGTCATGTTCATGTAGTTAACCCTCAAGTCCCCATACAGCCACAAACTGCCTCCTTTTATATTGCTCTGAAAATGCCCCACGTGTATTCTTCCTTAATAACTCAACTGGTAGGATGCATTTATCTTGACAGTGTTTTTACATCACTGTTGGCTGCCTGTACAGGCACCAACAATAATGAAGAAACCCTGTTAAGTCATCTGCAGCCGTATACACAGTAGTTATTAACATAAAAATAATCTGTGGACTTAAGGGTTAACAGATGAAAGACAGAATCACCACTATTCACAAATAACTATACCAAGCAAATCAAAATATAGAACCTTAGTGAGCAGGCTCACATACCCCACGCGCCCCGATATTTCAAGCTCTAATCATTTTTTAAACATAAACATAGATTCTAGGAATACTGCAGAAAACAGTGTTCTGTAGTTTCACCGGTATTGAAAGAATTCAAGCAGAGAAAAACTGTAATTTTGATGAACTTTTCGAAGTCTATGGGGCCGTAATTTTGGTAAAAATCAGTGGAGCGGAACAAAACCCAAACTTGTTCTGTAGGCCACCATGTTAGACAAACATATCAAAAATCAGCTCAATATCTGGAAGCGTGTAGGAAAAAAGTACGGAAAACTGTAATTTTTATGAACTTTTCAAAGTTCAAGGGCCGTAATTTCGGTAAAAATCAGTGGAGCGGAACAAAATGCAATCTTGATCTGTAGGCCACCATGTCAGACTAACATACCAAACATCAGCTCAATATCTGGAAGCTTGTAGAAAAAAAGTCCGGAAAACTGTAATTTTAATGCATTTTTCAGAGTCCAAGGGTTGTAATTTTGGTAAAAATCAGTGGAGCGGAACAAAACGCAAACTTGTTCTGTAGGCCACCATGTTAGACTAACATACCAAAAATCATCTCAATATCTGGAAGCGTGTAGGAAAAAAGTCTGCAAAACTGTAATTTTGATGAACTTTTCAAAGTTCAAGGGCCGTAATTTCGGTAAAAATCAGTGGAGCGGAACAAAATGCAAACTTGATCTGTAGGCCACCATGTTAGACTAATATACCCAAAAACAGCTCAATATCTGGAAGCGTGTAGAAAAAAGTCCGGAAAACTATAATTTTGATGAAGTTTTCAAAGTTCAAGGGCCGTAATTTCGGTAAAAATCAGTGGAGTGGAACAAAATGCAAACTTGATCTGTAGGCCTCCATGTTAGACTAACATACCAAAAATCAGCTCAATATCTGGAAGCGTGTAGAAAAAAAGTCTGGAAAACTGTAATTTTGATGAATTTTTCAGAGTCCAAGAGCCGTAATTTCGGTAAAAATCAGTGGAGCGGAAAAAAATGCAAACTTGATCTGTAGGCCACCATGTTAGACTCACATTCCAAAAATCAGCTCAATATCTGGAAGCGTGTAGAAAAAAAGTCCGGAAAACAAGTAGGACTGACGGACGGACCAGTCAAAAACATTATACCCCAGCAACTTCGTTGCGTGGGGTATAATAATGAGAGTATTCATAAGATCTTACATGTACACTTACATGTACCTTCATGAAAACCTGGAATATGTAGCATGTACATGGAGTGTATGCATTATACCCATTACAAGTAAATACGTCAGGACCGAATACTATTAGTTACCCTGTGTCTGATCACGTGGTATGGGTTTTTACCTACCCGAAGCCAGCCGTATCCCATGAGGCCGAAACTCGTACCACGTTTTCAAACACGGGGTAACGAATTTATCTATTGACTTTCCATTTTAGAAGTACAATCTATTTCATGGGTGAACACACACAGCATGAGATCTTTTATCTTCCATTGTTGAACCATACAGGTTTCTGTGGAAGTTTTGTGCAAAAGGGTTTTTGTGAAAATATGCTGATATGACAAGTATAAAAAAAATTATTGAATTTCTTTTTTTCTTTTTTGTCTCAAAAACATAGCTTATGAACCCCACATTGGAGGGTACTCGACAAGATCATTCCAATAAGGGGTCATGAGCTATATTTTGGAGATAAAAAATTAAAATATAATACATGTACACTGTAAAACTGGAATGACGATTTTTAGCGAATAGTGCAGGCTGTGATCAGACTTGGGATAACAAATTTACATGTGTCTATTGACTTCTACAGGGTATGGACAATTTGTAGATTTCGGAACGAGGCTTCCACTGGGTATGGGAAATTTGTCAGTGGCTGGGCGGACGCATCGTGGGTTTCAATGAATATGGTCTCATACCACGTATCTATTAACCAATCAAATAAAAAAATTCACTTTAGTCAATAGATAAAAAATCTATTGAGGGTAACAACCACATGCGCGATCATTCAATTCAGAAAGAGAAGGTTATTTTATCTGCTCTCACTGAAAACTGATGACACACATAAAAAAATGATGAGACAACCATTTTTTGATATCAGTAATTAACCCATTACCCAACTTAACAGCCAAAAACTGGCCAGTGCTATTCACAAAAATCGCCAATTAATTTTGATATTTTTTTCATTTTTTGTCTCAAAAACATAGCTTCTGACCCCTCTTTGGGATGAGCTCATGCAGCTCGTTCCAATAGGGGGTGGGGGGGGGGGGGGGGGGGGTCATAACCTATGTTTTTGAGACAAAAAATGAAAAAAATTAGTTATTCAATAATTTTGTTTGCATGTGTCGTCTGCTTTTCATGTTACATGTAGGTAAAGGGTTAAATGATATATAAATCACCAACTCAATGAAATGAATTGGACGAGATCATTTTTGGCCATTATGATATTTTAATATATGCCTGCATGTACAATGCGTTAAACCTGAAAAATACAACAAAGAAACACACTGCTGAAACACTAGTTTGCAAGCAGACATTTGTTTCCTCAGCCCCCCCCCCCCCCCAACCTCTTATTTGTCAATATGAAGTCTCATAGGACTCTGTGAAGAATGACTGACATTCAACTACTAGGATTTAGTGCTTGCTCTGGCTGTGTCTTTGAAAAAGAGACCATCCTACAGTTAAAACTAGAAGTCCTGTCATGAAATGCGCACAAATAGCACGTTGATATGCGCGTTAATGTACGCGTTATAGCCCAAGTAAAGCTATCAAATTTTGTACATATGGCCTGTGCACAAGCAATGTTTCAGCCAATGGACCTCCGGGTAACCCGGAGGTCCATTGGCAGAAACACTGCATGTGTTTGCTATGAGTAACCGGGAGAACCTGCCGTGCTGTGGATGCCATTGTATATGGCAATTGCGCGCAATTCCAACGCGCATTTAAGCCTAGATAAGCGCACTACTCGTGACAGGACTTCTAGTTTTAACTGTACCATCTGGTACTCTGTAGGCTAATACTCACAGGTTGGAGAAACTCTATGAACAGAGTCTAAAATGGACCTCTACTGGCATTTATTTTACCTTCCACAGATAGAAAATGCTAGTCTTGTTTGACAATTGCGTACATACACTTACGGACACGGCATTTCAGTGATATGTAGGTTGTAGAACATAAAGAGTATCACTTTCTTCTACTCCACAAGTTAGGGCAATTGCCAATTTGTCCACCACACAGCCCACCCCCCTCCCCCCCACCCCCCTTCCCCACCTCACTCCACCACATTGTGTAGGACCCATAGGAGGTTCACATGCTGATTGCACAATTATCCCTAAAATTCATAAAGGGACTATCAAATGCTCTGTTACTGCATAACACAGACTGTCATGGCTGAAATTATCCCTTTGTTACTACCTTCCCTTTCTCTCGTTAATAATACTCGCTTGATGGAAGTTGTTCAGTTGAAGAAAGACAAACAACATCACAACCACAATAACACATTAAATATACAATGTAGCTGACAGTTGTTTGAAAGCTGAAAATAATGTTACCACACATTACTTTTTAACTGGTAGAGCATTAAATTTTTTCTCAGTATTAAAATTTGTTCATGCATTATTTCCTTGTTACAATTTAGAAGTGTGGGAGAGTGCCTATAGGCACTCTCCCATCAATTCTAACAAGGCAAATTGATGGAGATGAAGTAAGTTAACTTCAAAGACAATATGAAGAACATCCACAGAATATGAAGCCTTTATCACACTATCAGTTAATGAATGCCCATATTTTCTCATTTTAAATTGGTAATTCGTGGAATATACTTAAAATAACAAATGATAATATTTATCCAATGTGCAAAAACATAGCATGTGACCCCTTACTGGAAGTGTTCAAAATGCTCATTCCCATGAGGGGTCACATATGGTTTTGTTAAAATGCTTTGAAAACTAAATTATTTTCATCTACTTAATTTGAAAATTACATGAGGGGGATGTGGCTGATTCATTTGGTAAATGGTTAAGCAAAACCGTATTTGTATTTCTATTTTGGTAACAAAACAGCTGGTAGCACTGACGTTATAAACATTTGCTACCAATGCGGTGAAAGCCAATTCAATATTTCATTCATACATGACAATCATTTTCACACTTCTCCGAGTCCATAAAATCCCTTTACATCCCAAGCTCTTCTTCAGAAAGGAGTAGTGAATTAGACATGAACGTCAATTTTAAGGATCCTTATATATATTTGTTACTTTGGGGAATGTATGATTGGTAACGTATGTTACACAAATGTTTTTAATTCTGACATCTGTAATATACTTGCTCACATACTATGCACATTGCTTAACAAGAAAGAAAAGTATAAAATGGTAGTATACCTTTAAATAAATAGTGGTAATGGACAGACGTGCCCAATAGCCAGATGACTGAAAATGACATTCGGTAGTGCTTTCCAAATACTTTCTAAAACATTATGGTGCAGAAAATTTCTCAGAGGTGGTGGGGGCAGTAGTCATTTGAAATGCGAGGTCTATCAATAAAAATGTTTTAAAACTCTTATCTGACAGAGTGCTGGAAGCTCATATATGGGCTTTATTCTGAAGTGCAGGTGCCGCAACATAGAGGCTACATAGTCAGAGGATGTGCTTTCTATTATCTTTGAAGTACCGGTAAAATTACACAGTCTGTAAGGAATTGCTTTGTTGCAATTTATGGGAGAGTGCTTGCAAGCACTCTCTGATAAATTGTAAAAAGGTGAAGACATGTGAACAAATTTCGATGACCAAAAATAATTCAGCACTCTACCAGTTAAAACACATTAAATAAACGTTTTTCACAAAACAAGGGCTATATAAATCTTAGGTATTACTTTAAAAAAATTTCCTGACATACTTTCCTAAACAATCATAGGACAATCAATGATATCTGTGTTTGAACAGGAAACGGTTTCTTCTGAAAGATTGATTACTGTACAAAATTCATAGAAATGGAAACCAAGTCCTCATAATTCCAAGTACTGTATATATGCAACAGAAATTTAGGCATTGGCACATAATGTTCCTGCTGCAGGTCAACAGGGAGTAAATGCCTGTATTTGATTTACTGAGGCCAAATAGGTCTATAAATAAGGGGACATTGGTGATTGTCAGGGTAATTTCTCCACATATTACAAGATTATTTATTGGTATTTAAGGTCACATATTTCTGCACATTGGTTAACCATGACTGTGACAGTTTTATGGTGGAGGAAGCCGGAGTACCCAGGAGAACCACTGAGCAACTGTTAGCTCCCCAACATACCAACTCCACACAAGCAGGGTTAGCACTGGTTGAAGACAGGTGCACCATCAACGTGCAGTAGGCCTTAGCACACAACGTCACCGTGCCCCCACGTAAGCAATGGGGGTGAAGTAGCTTGCCCAAGGACACAACGCGATTGCTGCAGGTGGGATTCGAACCGATTTCCCGGGTTTAAACCCTTAACCCTTCTCCTAACGAATCGCCTGCATCTGCCCTCATAATTTACAAATTCAGCAGTTGAATGAAATAAATGTTTCAAAATATTTCAACAAAACCAAATCATGTGACCCCTCATTGGAACGAGCTCACTGAGCTCGTTCCAATGAGGGGTCACATGATATGGTTTTATTGAAATTTTTTTTAACAATTTAAAAAAATAGTAATTAAACTAATAAATTTTGATATCATCTGCGTTGGGTAAAGGGTTAAGGATCTAGTCCCATTTTTGAAGAGTTTCTTGTCTTACATGTATATGACCATGTGGAACACTGTTCCCACATACAGGATTTGGGTGGTCTTGTCTGCGGTAGTTACAGCACCTTACATGTAGCAGTGGATTTTAGTGAAGTCTTGTCTATTTACTACTGCCTGTTTGGGCAGCCAAGACTTCACTGGATACTACTGCCAAGGAAGACATTTTGGGGTTCACTATTTATATACTGAGTCAAAAAAGAAAGTATTATATACTTTGAGGAGCAATATTTTTAGTATTATCGACTTTAATCCCAAACTAATTATTGTAAATTCATATTTCGAGTCCAGCTGTATGAATTTGCATAATTTCATGTTCTTACTGTTGCCAGAGTCACGTCAGGATGTCGCAATTCAGACATGGGGTGAAATGAAAAGTTCACCCATGCAGTCAACAGCGTGTACATGTATGTCCACCTTTTGCCTCTTGGATGGCAAGACATCGACAGCGCATGGACCTGATAAGTCTGTAGATGGATGTCACCCTGTGGTATTACATTCCACCCCTGCCTTAGAACATTATGTATATCGCCTAACGTCCGAAGATCATGAAGTCATACCCGACGGACCAACTGATCCCAAAGATGCTCGATTGGTGACAAATCTAGCGAAAGTGGGGGCCAGGGAAGAAGTTTGATGCTCTGCTCCTCAAGAAAGTCACGACAGATACGCGCCACGTGACATCGGGTATTGTCTTGCTGAAATAACTGCAATCCGACGTTAGCCTTGAAGAACGAGACAACAACAGCGTTAAGAATTTCATCCCTATATCGCTGTCCATTCAGATTACCATCGATGAAGATCAACTGCGTTCAATGGTGCAAGGAAATTCCTACACAAACCATGACACTACTCCTGCCGAAACGGTCGCATTCCTGCACGCAAGCACCAGAAAACCGTTCTCCTCACTAGCAATACACTCTTGCCCTACCAGCGTGCCACAGACAAAATCATGATTCATCACTAAAAAGAACTGTGCTCCAATGCTACTGAGTCCATCGAACATGCTGACGTACCCATTCCATTCTGACTGTATGATTGACTGTAAGGATTGGTCCATGGTATGGAAGCCTATTTCAGATGCCATGTTCAGAGAGTCTGTTGCGGACAGTTTGTGCACTGATTCTATTGTTAGTTCTACCAGGAGTAATTGCTGCTGTCCTTGTCGCCGGAAGGAAGCGATCCCACCAATGAGACGGCCTGATGTGCCGGTCTTGTGCAGGGTTTGTAACTCTTGGTCGACCTGAATGCAGTCGGAGAGCAGTAGATCCAGTGGTTCTATACCTTCCAATGAGACGATAAGTAGTGGCCACAGTGACTCTGAACTCAGCAGCGAGCTAATCTAGAGGTATCCCAGCCTCATACATACCAATGGCACGCAACCTCTGATGTTTGGTTAACCTTGGCATTTTTTAAAATGTTGGAAGACAAAAACTAGCGTGTTTTCTCAATAATCAAAGGCTCTCTAGCACAACATAACACAAAGAAATCGTCAGTCACCCGTTCAATTTGACATTCTCGGGTAGCACGTGCTATTTGAAATCCGTAGCAAAATTGTATACGGTTGGGTGGACAACAACAACATGTCATTAAACTCTTTGCACGACTTCTTGTCAACAAACATGAAACATTAAAACTATTATATTTCATCCTTTATGCTACTTTTTTACATTTGTTTCTATTATACTTTCTTTTTTAACTCAGTGTAAATTAATTCCATTGCAGCTGGTCCAAGGCCCTTTTATGTTAAACCCAGTGTTTGGGCTATGCCCCCTAAATGTAGACTGTGACCATATTAAGGCATATTTGTTCCCTATCCACCACACACACACTGTTGTAGAATTGCTATATACATGTAATCCCACTTGCATGATGTCATCCGAGATAGTCTGCGAACCAGAAAAGGCTTGCTGTACTCTCCGGAACCTGTTCCATCTGTGAAGACGAATTCCACCACTCTGAGGCATCATGTTACCAAGATTTTGCAACTGGAACAAAAGAAGACAGAAGACAAGTGCCTCTCTCTTACAGAAAATCTACTAAACTGCGAGGTTGGAATTTCGAATGACAAATATCAACTTCAGAGTTTTTATCAGGAATCATTGATAAGACTGTAATTATTTCCTGCATACCGGTAGTTTGTTCTCAAGTAGAATAAACCCCAAATGTAAATTTACTTTATTGACGTCACCAACATCTGAACCACTTCGTGGGGGTAACATTTTGAACTTTTCACAAGGTTTTCACGGGTCACTAGGTTGGGTTTTACCAATTCCATAGATGACATTGGCAGCAGCGATTAATCCACTGCTTTCGGTCAAATTGCCTTCTTAATGCAAACTTATGTTTTGTGGCCATAGATTAATTTCTAAAGATACAGGTTTCATTGGATTTCATTTTTTATAGTGGCTGTAATTAATTGATTTCTACAGATATGGGTGTGAATGTACAAAATTTTCTGTGGCTGCAGTCTGACTTCTACAGATACAGATTGACTTGGGAAAATTTTTTTTTTGGCTGTGGCTATAGATTAATTTCTGGAGATACAAGTAAATTTTGCTGTTGCTGTGGTATAGACTACAGAGACAGTTGTTGTATTATAAATTACTGCATAAATTGTGTAAAACTTAAATTGCTGTTGTGGTAGCAACAAAGGCTACCAAGACAGTTTGCTTTGTAAAATTTTGCTGTTGCTGTGGCACATGCTACAGACAGCTGTTGTATTATAAATTACTGTAATATTTGTGTAAAATTTAAATTGCTGTTGTGGTAGCAACAAAGGCTATCAAGGCAGTCTGCTTTGTAAAATTTGCTATGGCAGTAGCACAGACTACTGAGACAGTTGTCACTTTTGTAATTGCATTTGATGTTGCTGTAACATTGGCTATAGAGACAGAAACTGATTTGAAATTTGTATTAGTATTCAATGTTGCAGTGGGTCTCCAAGAGATGCTACAGAGGCAGGTCTGATTTGCAGTATTTTATCAAATTTGTCGTGGCCATAGCATTAGGCTAGGGACATTTTGCATTTACAGAGTGATTTTGAATTTGTAGTGACTGGAGGCCATATACAGGCTCCCTTACCACAGTCCTAGGAAAGCTGAGGTAAGTGGTGTGACTGGGTATCAGTCTGTGTCGCCAAATTGTGAATGTGAATTTTGTCAATTATATACTGGCTGTGTGCAGTATATACATGTAAGCTCTGGAAGTACCATAGGTCAAGGAAAGCTGAGGAGCTGGGTGGAATATTGTTCCTGATGAATATTTGTGTCGGTGACAAGCATAGTGTCACTGATTGTCATGCGTGCCAGCAAGATAGATTTTTAGTGCATTTGTGAAATGAATTTCTGGTTGGTGGGACTGTTGTGAATGGGCCAACTTTTCAAGTACATTTAATTGTTGTGCTGAATAGAACTGTGTGTTCGTATTAGTTGAGGAAAGAAAATTTATAGAATAGTAATAAGTGTAATAAATGTTCTAGATGGTAGATGAGAAAATTACCATAAATTACGCCACATTTGAGGAATTCAGTTGATACCCAATATACATGTAGGACCAAAAATAGCATGTGCAATTACAGAAAAAAAGGGCACAATATGGGACCCTCTCTTGAGAGGATCTTTCAACAATCCCATACTTCAGAAGATCTAATGACCAGTGGGATATGATTGATTTTTCGTGTCCCGACTGTCCCCCACCAGGAGGAAGACCTAGTGAAACAGTTAAATAGACAAGTGTCAATGAAATTTTTTGTCACCAGGGAGGGGGGGGGGGCAGCCTGGGTAAACTCTAGGGTGACTACCCCACCCCTGAGGGAGCATACTGAAAAACCTGTATTTAAAGATGGCGGTAATCCCTATAATCCAGAATGGTCACACTCGACTACAAGTTTGTCTCCAACTGACAAGACCCACACACCTCTGCCGGGTTGAGTATTGTTACCTCTTTCGGTTCAGATAGTGATGACGAGAAGTTGAGAGCAGATAAAAAAAATAAATGGAGATCAGACTGTGTCACAGAGGGCACAGTCTAGCTGGAATTATACCAAGCGGTTTTCTCACAAAAGCACCGCCAGGGATGAGAAACAAGGACCAGTTGGTTTAGTGAAATCGGGTTTCCAAGGCACATCTCATGAAGTGAAGGAACAAAATGTGCACAGGAAATCCACTGACGTAAATACAGGTCGATGTGAGTGCATGAGTGGTTCTAGGGAAGACCCCACTCCAATGAACATGAACTCGGGGCTAGGCAGGAAAACATAGTGAGAACGCATACCAGTAGAGGAGACACCCAATACACTAGAGGCGATGGTTATTATCCCTTGTGATCCTTAGGAAGGCCCCTAAGGGGTGCAAACTGATTATGAGAATCCAGGTATGGTAAACCCTAACAGAGGTGGGGCAGGAGCAACCCCAAAGTCTGTGAAAGGCCTCTTGAGTCGAACATGGCCACTCAATCCTTACTTATTGCTACCCCTTCGCTAACATGGCTTATGTCGAGTTAGTACATTGGAGACTAGCAGTTACTTGCCATTGTTGTGTGTTTCATTCTGGGTACTTTTCTTCACCCACGAAATGTAAACCCATGTATACAGTTAAAACTAGAAGTCCTGTCATGAAAGTCGCACAAATAGCATGTCGATATGTGCGTTAATCTACGCGTTAGGACCATAGTAAGGCTATCAAATTCTGTACATATGGACTGTGCACAAGCAATGTTTCAGCCAATGGACCTCCGGGTAACCCGGAGGTCCACTGGCAGCAACATTACCTGTGTTTGCTATGAGTAACCAGGAGAGCTTGCCGTGCTTTGGATGCCATTCGATATGGCAATTGCGCGCAGTTCCTACGCACAATTAAGCCTAGATAAGCACACAGTTCGTGACAGGACTTCTAATTTCAACTGTAAGTATTGTGCCAAACAACTTTTAAGGATGAAGAAAGCTGGATTACCTGGAGAGACACAGCAAGCAGCTATGAATGACATGCTCAAGGTCACAATGCAATTTGTGCCGTCCAGGTTGGAAATGACAACACCCCCCCACCCCCTCTTAAGTCCTACTTGCTAGTCAATGAGCCCCTGCCCTCCCAATTTCAAGCAATAGACCATTTTACATTCCACCATCTTACATCCGGGACTTCATTTGCCCCCACAAACCGGTTATATTTGTCAACATTGATCACACATGTACTGAACTGCTGATCGGCATTGAAAGCTTCATTTTTCGTCCCCGTATTATCAATTAAAATTCGACAGTTTACCTAATCTGTGTTTGTTCTCATCCCAAAAGGTTGAGTGTTAGAAATTTGTGTATTTTGCAATGTTATATTCCTTACTTGTTATTTTCATGTGAGCATTTGTAGATCGTGTTAACGTACATCCGGGACTCGATATGCCCGTCGAAACTAGCCATTCAGCTTTGTTACTAAAAATGGCACCCATGTCTGCTGTACGGTACTGAACGCTGCACTGATAGTTTGTTTCCACATTATAAATATTTTTTGTCATTGCTGTCGTTCTTTTGAAACAAAATTTGACTGTGTGCCTGCCTGACGTTCTTCAAACGAAACATTTTTAGCTTTAAAGAGGCTGACGGTACATTGAAGTTGAGAGTTGTGACGAACCGAACGTCGGAAAGAACATGATGGATTGTATCACATTTTACAACATGAAAATGATAACAGATAAGTATGGAATATAACATCACAAAATACACAACTTTCTTTCTAATTTCTTTGGGGATGAGAACAAACACAGATTAGGTAAACTGTCGGATTTTAATTGATAAAACGGAGGCGAAAAATGAAGCTTTCAATGTCGATCAGCAGTTCAGCACACGTGTGATCAATGTTGACAAATAAAGCCAGTTTGTGGGGGTAAATGAAGTCCCGGATGCAAGATGGCGGAATGTAGAAATGGTCTATTGGTTTAGATCCCATTGTTTTTTTAATCGGAGTAATTGTGTTTTTGATTGTTCAAAATTGTACTTATGACGTCAAGGTAGAATTCCCTGGTATTTTTCTGTTCACACATTGGAATATTAATTGACACAGTGACCTATTTTCAATAATGGTGCCGAAATTTTGACCACATTTGATCTCAGATCATACCCTCTTTGAGGCATTTATTTTATTTGTGCAAAAGCAACTTGTATGCGTTCATTGAAAAATTTAAAAAAATAAACGACAGCAATGACAAAAAATATTTATAATGTGGAAACAAACTATCAGTGCAGCGTTCAGTACCATACAGCAGACATGGGTGCCATTTTAGTAACAAATCTGAATGGCTCGTTTCGACAGGCATATCAAGTCCCGGATGTATGATAGCGCTATCTACAAATGCTCACATGAAAATAACAAGTAAGGAATATAACATTGCAAAAAACACAAATTTCTTACACTCAACCTTTTGGGATGAGAACAAACGCAGATTAGGTAAACTGTCAAATTTTAATTGATGATATGGGGGCGAAAAACGAAGCTTTCAATGCCGATCAGTAGTTCAGTAGGGTCAGGGTACTTTCGTCCCCGGGAAGTTGCATCCCCTAGTTAGTGGGAAGTTTCGTCCTCCGAGAGGATGAAACTTCCCACTTGAATGGTAAATTGTATACAATTCCGACATATTTTAAAAAAAATTTAATTAAGTACTATCATATATATGCATTAGTGACTCTGTAGGCTTAAATGAATATGTAAAATATTTTGCCCAATGATTTTTATTTTTTTTCAACCGCAAAAGTTGCAATGAATCAGGAGTCTGCTCAGCAATTTATATCTACGACGAACCTACAGGCGAATCATCTGCTGTTGATTTCATTCAAGAAGAAAGGTATCTATACATTAAAAAATTAATATTCACCAATAATTTGTCACAAAACAAATTTAATGAGCTTGCCGCTGCTTGTGTGAACCAACTCCTCGTATAAAATATTTATTGTGTGTTCATTAAATTTGTTTTGTGACAAATTATTGGTGAATATTAATTTTCCAATGTTAGATTTTTCATTGTGTTATATTTTTACTGTATGTTTTTTGTTATCAGTGCTTTTAACCTGTGAATCATTGAATAAAAATTAAATAAAATGTGATTACACTACAAGTCAGAAGTAGTTGTAGGTAAACCACAATTATCTCGCGGTTTTGTGCGCGGTTATAAACTATACAAAAACGCAAGTTTCGTTTCCGTGCCACTAATAAAAACAATAACCGTGGTTGCCGATAGTTTGCGACCGGAGTGCGAAACGTAAATAAACGATAGTGTTAGTCTTGTGGGAAGAAACGAGACGTGAGCTTTGCTGAAACTGCATTGTGGCTTTCAGTCATAAATGCAAATAAACGATACC
This sequence comes from Pictodentalium vernedei, assembly GCA_031216915.1. Taxonomy (NCBI): domain Eukaryota; kingdom Metazoa; phylum Mollusca; class Scaphopoda; order Dentaliida; family Dentaliidae; genus Pictodentalium; species Pictodentalium vernedei. The sequence goes on from CM062289.1 coordinate 129,949,582, forward strand.
AACAATCATTTATGATACAATCTATACACATGTAAAGCAAAAATCCAAAATCTGTTGTTGGCGTTTGCAATGCTCAAGTCGAGCAATCAAAAATTTAGAACGTCATTCCATTCGAAATATTGTCCATAGTCTGCCTTTTAGTACAACATTTCCAATTTTGCAAGTCATACTGGAGACTGTCAAATATTTAATAAATAACACGTGGATCTGATCACTGCGACAACGAGTGGCCGAGATTATCTTGAAAAATCATCTGATGTGAATATAATGCATAATCCATTGTATATTTGAACAAATTAAAAGTCAAATTGAAAATATTTTTTTCAGTGTTATTGTCGGTCGCGAATTTTTAAGTAGGCCCACCAAAGGCAAAGAAAACCTTCAAAATCTCAATACTGCTGCATCTGGATCACAACAAACTACAAATTCAACAACACATTGTTGGACTTTATTTCTTGATGAAAAATTCTGTCCCACTACCCAGTATTCTTTGCCTCTCATGCCCAATAATCTGTCACAGTTTAATGGAAGAGAATAACACGTTTTTCCAACACACGTAAAAAATTATCCTCTATCAAAACACCACTTTCACTTTTCAAAGCGTATCTGAGTGACTGATGAGTTATGCAGTGGCGTAGCAGCTTTTCGCTGGCGGAGGGACAAGCCCAAAATTTTCCTACAGACCGAAAATATTCCGACAGTGTAACAACAAAAACCCAAAACAAACAGAAAGAATCTGTTGTTTACTGCAAATGTACTGAAAATTGGTCTTTTTTTACCCAACATTTACCCCAAATGGCATGTTTTTATCCCCAAAGCCAGCATTTTAATGTTATTAGGCATAAATTCGCCTAAAAATGGTCCCAAAACATTTCCGACAAAACATCTGGTGGGAGGGGGGGGGGGCTCTGCCCCCCTCCCCCTTATCTTCGCCACTGGAGTCATGAACAACACCTTAGCATAAAACAGAATATGTTTCCTAATTTTTTACTGCCCACCCAGTGTTACCATAGTAACCCGCACACATCTACTGTCTGAACCACATCCAAGAAAAATACAGAACTCCAAAATTAAACCGGTCTGTTGGCCAACAGTAACTGTTATTCAACTCAGGCATGGGTTAAGTTCACTGATGCATTGGTTCATGAATCTCCACTACACGGGCAAACTTTTTACTAATACATTAATTGGCATGCCAGGTAACAAGGAAATTCAAATTAATAACGTGTGGACTACTGTGATTTTCAGCAGTGCAAAAGCCAAATATACCGGTACTCGAATGAAATGTTTATGTGAGGCAGTTGTTTTGTGGTGAATAAACATTTGAAGAAATGTGCGAATGACCATTTAATCTAATGAAATTTGTTTTGTTGGGATAATGCACGTTAAAAATAAAATGATCATCGAACAAAAAAACAACGAAGAATGGTTCTAGCCTTAATTTGTTTATTTGTGTGCTAAACATGAAAATGCTAATTCTCGTCTGAACACGTGCTCTGTACAAAATACGAGGCACTTTCTGCCCACCTAAGTTCGGACCTGCATGTAGTTGAAACCAAGTTCCATTTAAAATACACCATTTCAAGAGAAACCTTAGAGGAGTACACACACACACCATAATTTTAAATAAATACACATCCTTGTCAGGAACCCTTGGAAGCAAAGAGTGCTGCTCTACAGATGTAGACATTTATCTATCGCACCAAAGAGATTGCGGGGTGAGAGTGGGCATACTGAAACTTACTCCACAGGCTCATTGTCGAGAGGGATGCAACATTTTTTTTTTAAATAATTTTTAAAAAAAATATTTCGTGAGGGTATTTCGACTCGAAATGATGAGCGTTCGTATTAAGATGCAATGGAATTTCAATATTCAAATGTGTCATGAATTCAGGAAAAAAGGTATGGCTGCTATTGAATGTGATGAGAATAAAATGTCACTGTAAGTACACTGAACTGAAGAAATGCAGAGCGTCGGGAAACAATACACAAGTCGGGAATGGATTAATTAATGCCATTCTCAAAATATTTAATTCAATTGCATGAATACTTAATTACTTTTCGGGGTGCATTGTGAGATCCAGAGCATTGTTTTTTGTAAACAATAACTTCAGAAGGCCTGCACAATAAAATGAAGCTGATTGATTTGTATACCCGGCTCTTAATCCAATTTCGGTGAGTGTCTAATTGCCACCAGTTTAATTACAAAACAAACTACTGTAATTAACCACCTGTGGAAACACGAAAGAGGGACGGTTACTGCTATTCTAAGAGTGCTTTTTCCATTGGGTTTTTTCTTTTTATCTGAACTACCCACTATTTGCACTATTTGAACGGCAAAAGGAGATCTGCTGCATTTAAATGATGGACATTTTTTAAAATGTTGGCGTTATAAAATCTAAATGCACTCAACATTGAAACATTTTGTAATGTACAATGGAAGTATTGTATAAAACTCAGAAAACGTCGACAATGTTATTTTCATTGATAATTCTACGATCCAAATGGGAAACTCTGCAAACAAGTGTTACAGAAAATGGGATGAAACGACAATACTGACTCCTCAACCCAAACACCCTTATTCTGTGAATGTTTGGGGTGGAATCTGACAAAAGGGTGCCACTACGCTCGCAATATGCAATGGCAAAATTTTCAGGGAGAGTGGGAGGAGGGGACGACAAGTTCTCTAGATGAAGAAACTCAGTTTGTTTCATTATTTCAGATGAAAAATTCAAGTGAAAGCCATGCAGAATATGGGTCAAACTGAATAGGGACAAATTGTCTTTGCACCCAGGCACATGTGTCGAGCAACGATCTTGTCATGTTCAATCGACATGTGCGTTATTTTTTTTGGCAATCTCTACCCTTAGAAATTGGCACATTTTTTAAATATTATGGCGAATAAATAACTAAAACTCATTATGTTGTTTTTTTTTATCACATAAACATCTTCGTCCAATGAAGGAAAGCAAACAGAATATCAATTTACCCCAAATTGACATCCATATGATAAGGGAGGTACATGTAAAAACCTGGGGTTTGCACATGCATGTGTTATGTTTGGAACTGTCCTTAGTCCTTCAGAGTTCAGAATGAGAGGGTGGGGTGTGCATGGACAGGAGAGGGATGGGGTGTCATATACAGTGCACCGAAGCCTTTATTAAGTGGTAAATGACATCCGACATAGCTAAGCGTATTACGGCATCAAGTCATTTAAGGCAAGACTGAGGCGATGAAATAGAAAGTATTTTTTTCTATCAAATTGGAAACTTCAGGGCATTTAATCGCCAGAGTTTTGGTGAGTGGCGCAATAGAGGCCGGAGAAGTGAAATGGGGTATTGGGAGTTGGTGGGAGGGACAATTGATGGATACTATGTTCATGTCGTTTTGAATTTGAATGGTGAATTTTCCATATTGCGCTGGCTATTTTTTTAGCCAGCAAGTGGTTCAGGTGACCTCGTCCGTGAATATAACTAATAGGTAGACAATTGGCATTTTGGGGGCTGGGGATGGAGGGGGCCCAAGGGGGGGGGGAGGGGGGGGCACATTGCAAAGTGGTGGTTTTTGTAAGGGGCGGGGGATAATGGGATACATACCCCCACCCCACCCCCATTTTAGTCGTCCCCCCACCCCGGTGATCTGGCTTAATTATTGATGCCCTTCACAACTTATGAAAATTATGGACACAAGCAGACTCAGTCAAGGAAATTTATTTTTTTTTGTCTTGAATTTCACATTTGTTTCAGGGGAAACCCCTACCCCCTCCCCCCCCCCCCCCCCCCCCCACACACACCAAGTGAGGGGTGCTTCCTCTTGTGCTCGCCCCCATCTCGTCGATACCTGTATCGGGTAAAAGGGTCAAACGTGTTATTCTTCCCGATGGGCTCCCCTTCTCTCACTACGCTCTCGCAAAATCCTTAGACTCGAAATGATAAGCGTTCGTATTAAGATGCAATGGAATTTCAATAATCAAATGTGTCATGAATTCAGGAAAAAAGGTATGGCTGCTATTGAATGTGATGAGAATAAAATGTCACTGTAAGTACATTGAACTGAAGAAATGCAGAGTGTCGGGAAACAATACACAAGTCGGGAATGGATTAATTAATGCCATTCTCAAAATATTTAATTCAATTGCATGAATACTTAATTACTTTTCGGGGTGCATTGTGAGATCCAGAGCATTGTTTTTTGTAAACAATAACTTCAGAAGGCCTGCACAATAAAATGAAGCTGATTGATTTGTATACCCGGCTCTTAATCCAATTTCGGTGAGTGTCTAATTGCCACCAGTTTAATTACAAAACAAACTACTGTAATTAACCACCTGTGGAAACACGAAAGAGGGACGGTTACTGCTATTCTAAGAGTGCTTTTTCCATTGGGTTTTTTCTTTTTATCTGAACTACCCACTATTTGAACGGCAAAAGGAGATCTGCTGCATTTAAATGATGGACAATTTTTAAAATGTTGGCGTTATAAAATCTAAATGCACTCAACACTGAAACATTTTGTAATGTACAATGGAAGTATTGTATAAAACTCAGAAAACGTCGACAATGTTATTTTCACTGATAAATCTACGATCCAAATGGGAAACTCTGCAAACAAGTGTTACAGAAAATGGGATGAAACGACAATACTGACTCCTCAACCCAAACACCCTTATTCTGTGAATGTTTGGGGTGGAATCTGACAAAAAAAGGGTGCCACTACGCTCGCAATATGCAATGGCAAAATTTTCAGGGAGAGTGGGAGGAGGGGACGACAAGTTCTCTAGATGAAGAAACTCAGTTTGTTTCATTATTTCAGATGAAAAATTCAAGTGAAAGCCATGCAGAATATGAGTCAAACTGAATAGGGACAAATTGTCTTTGCCCCCAGGCACATGTGTCGAGCAACGATCTTGTCACGTTCAATCGACATGTGCATTATTTTTTTTGGCAATCTCTACCCTTAGAAATTGGCACATTTTTTAAATATTATGGCGAATAAATAACTAAAACTCATTATGTTATTTTTTTTTATCACATAAACATCTTCGTCCAATGAAGGAAAGCAAACAGAATATCAATTTACCCCAAATTGACATCCATATGATAAGGGAGGTACATGTAAAAACCTGGGGTTTGCACATGCATGTGTTATGTTTGGAACTGTCTTTAGTCCTTCAGAGTTCAGAATGAGAGGGCGGGGTGTGCATGGACAGGAGAGGGATGGGGTGTCATATACCGGTGCACCGAAGCCTTTATTAAGTGGTAAATGACATCCGACGTAGCTAAGCGTATTGCGGCATCAAGTCATTTAAGGCAAGACTGAGGCGATGAAATAGAAAGTATTTTTTTCTATCAAATTGGAAACTTCAGGGCATTTAATCGCCAGAGTTTTGGTGAGTGGCGCAATAGAGGCCGGAGAAGTGAAATGGGGTATTGGGAGTTGGTGGGAGGGACAATTGATGGATACTATGTTCATGTCGTTTTGAATTTGAATGGTGAATTTTCCATATTGCGCTGGCTATTTTTTTAGACAGCAAGTGGTTCAGGTGACCTCGTCCGTGAATATAACTAATAGGTAGACAACTGGCATTTTGGGGGCTGGGGATGGAGGGGGCCCAAGGGGGGGGGGGGGGCACATTGCAAAGTGGTGGTTTTTGTAAGGGGCGGGGAATAGTGTTAAGTGATAAATGAGGAGAGATGTTTGGAGAGAATTTTTGTGAGATAAAATAGCTACATGCTATGCATGCGATTTCTGTGCTGCTGTCTTTTCTTTTAGTTTGCTCTTGTACATTCAAGTTGAAGCACATGTGCCAATGCTCGTTATTTGCCGAACGGATGAATGTTTATCTTCGTTTACAATCGGGAACAGAAACGAACTGTTACATGATATCCCTGGAGGATAGCCACAAAAAAAAACGATAAACGCGTTTATCTTCGTTTACAACCGGAAACAGAAACGAACTGTCAAATGATACTCCTGGAGAATAACCGCAAAAATAACGCTGAACATGTTTATTGAAAGTTTACAACCGTGTTTCGATTCCTGCTTATACCACGGCTGTTCCTACAACTACTTCCGATTCGTAGTGTAATCAAAAGATACTATTACTTGTACCTAACCTTACAATCCCACGGGAGACCTAAGCTTATTATTTACCAAATACAGAGGACGAAACTGTTCGGGGACGAAACTTCCCACTAACTGGGGATGATCCCGTTCAGTACACGTGTGATGAATGTTGACAAATAAAGCCGGTTTGTGGGGGCAAATCAAGTGCCGGATGTGAGATGGCGGAATGTAAAAATGGTCTATTGGAAGCAATTTTATTTAGCCACAATAAAGTCTATGTGTTTATTTTAATGGAAAAGATAGACGATTGCACATCGCCGTTTTCTGAAGTGTCCGAATATACCCCACTGTCCGAAGTTACCGGACCTACCCCTATTTAATATTATTCCGGTAAATCGTCGTGCAAAATACATCGAAGTTAGGTGATAAAATATGTCAACTGACACACTAAGACACTGGAATGTTGAAAAATACTATTTGGGGCATAGACTGAGCTTTATTAAACAGAATACACCAAGGAAATGTTCCTCATTCTCGCATTAACCATCTGTTTGTTACCTTCAGACATTTTTTTTCATGTGCGTGTTACTGTTAATAAAACTCTTCCATTAAGTCATTCGTAAACGCAAGGGGGATACTCCGGAATAGAAGAAAAACTATGTCCAGACGCCGACATAGACTCCGGACAAAATCCAGACGAAAAGGTGTTTTATCTGAATCTGTGCAGACCACGTTGGTTGGAAGGATATTGACAGTTAGTTGAAGCAAATGCGACTTTGGAACAAATGGTGGAATACCACCCAATCTATCCTTTGTTTATTTTGAACCCTACCCCTTGTGTTTTTCGATTTGTTGCTCTTTCATCCACCAAATTTAATGTTCAGATAAAAGGGTCGGGGTATTTTGGGCCTCAGGAAGTAAATTGTGGACAACACGCCCCTAAGACAACTCGCTCCAGGTCTGGACGACTCGCCTCAAACCAAAGAAGACAACTCGCCCGTAAAATAGGACAACACGCTCCAGTCTTGGTCAAGTTGTCCTATTCAAAATGAATTTCATTTTAAAAAAAACAAGAAAATTATAGCAATACTAAGCAAAAAAGGGCGATTGGAAAAAATGACAGTGATTCTCCACTCTGCCGTACAGATACAAATCTGGTTTCGTGTACATTCCAGTGGTATGGAGATGAGGTTATTTTGTGCCATTAACCTAGTTATTATCTAATTATTACCACATAGTTGTGGTACACAGCAATGTGGGTATGAAAACATAAACACGGAGAAACTCCTTTTGGTAAGATTAAACACCAGAGCAGATGTACCGGTTATGTTCTTATTTTTTTACCCTTAATGCGAAATACCGAAACTCTTCAAAGGTTTAAGACATTCTCAGAATTGCGTTTGCGTTGATACATATCACAGAAAGTGCTATGAATGATAATAATCTGTAAATTAAATTAAATAGAGCCAGACCAGTTTGCCGCGTGGTTTATTTGGTTTCTTTGTAACTCATGACACTACATATAAAATTTAGTAGAAATCGAGTAATTATTTAGTTCATTGCAATGGTAATGGGGTAGAGATAAAATGTACGTTGTTGCACTGTTAGTTTTTTTTTCTGGTCCACTCACTGTTCTAACTTTGAAATAGCACAAAAAATCCACCATTAGTTAGGCTAATATGTAAGGAAGCAGGCGATTGCTACGGGTCTATGCGATTTGATTATCGTGTGGTTTGTCCAGATGCGATTTGATTATTGTGTGGTTTGTCCAGTCTCTGAATTAGTTGTGTGCATAAAAAAAATCATTCCAATTAAATCTGTGGGTAGACCGTTGCTAAGGACAGAAGTAGGTTGCTAAGGAACTCACGTGACAATATTGTTGCACTGGTAGATTGATTGTTTGGTCCAGCTAAGGCCATAACTATGAAATAACGTCAAACGTGACTTCCTTGCCAAGTGTAGTAGTGACCGTTGCTATGGAGTCGCGTTGGTTGTTATTTAAGTCACGTGACATAGTTGTGTTCTAATAGGTCGAATTCCAATTGTATTATGGGCCCATATACCAAACTTGGCTAAATTCTACCGTGTACCCTCCCTGTTGCAAGGAACTCGCATTGGTTGCTATGGATGCCATATGACATGGTCGGTGGCCCAGTAGGTCGATTTTCCAAATGTATTATGGGTTCAAATACCAAATTTGGTCAAAATCGGTCCAGTAATTTGCCGGTTTCTATTGAGTCGCGTTGGTTGCTATGAGAATCACGTGACCTTTGTCAGTGCCCTAATAGGTCGAATTCCAAATGCATCACGGGTCCATATACCAAATTGGACCAAAATCGGCCCTGTACTTTCCCGTTGCTAGGAAGTCGCTTTTGTTACTATGGGTGTCACGTGACGTGATAAATGGTCCAATGGGTTGATCTCCAAATACATTATGGGCTCAGATACCAAATTTGGTTCAAATAGGCCCACTAGTTTGTTCGTTGCTAGAAAGTCGCGTCGGTTGCTATGGCTGTTATGTGACATGGTCAATGGCCTAATAGATCGAATTCCAGGGGCATTATGGTTTCATACACGAAGTTTGGTTGAAATCGGCCAAGTAGTTTGCCCGTTGCAATGGAGTCGCGTTGGTTGCTATGGAAGTTATGTAACATGGCCATTGACCCAATAGGTCGGTTTCGTAATGCACTGTGGGTCAACATACCAAATTCAGTCAAAATCGGCCCAGTACTTTCTCCGTTGATAGGGAGTCGATTTGGTTACTATGGATGTCAGGTGGCATGATAAATGACCCCGTGGGCCAATCTCCCAATGCATTATGGGCTTAGATACCAAATTTGGTTAAAATAGGCCCAGTAATTTTCCCGTTGCTAGGGAGTCGCGCCGGTTGCTATGGGTGTTACGTGACATGGTCAGTGTCCCAATAGATCGAATCGACCCAGTAGTTTGCCTGTTGCTATGGAGTCGCGTTGGTTACTATGTGAGTTATGTTACATGGTCAGTGACCCAATAGGTTATATTCGTAATGCACGCTGGGTCCACATACCAAATTCGATTAAAATCGGCGCCTGGTCTGCCCGCTGTTAGGGAGTTCCGTGTTGCTATGGAAGTTAAGTGGCATGGTCAGTGGCTCGATAGGTCGGATTCTAACTATATTTTGGGTCAATTAAGAGAATAATTTCAACTTGTTGTGTGCGGGATGTTAACCCTCGTTTTATTTTTGCCTGAACCACTAAACACCCCGTTCCGTTTTTAACATTTCGAAATCATAGTTTCCAAGAAATCGTTTAAAAGCTACAACTCCGACCTGAGATTCTTTGAATAAATCTTGATTCACTGTGATGTCTCGGTGAATCACGTCTCGTGAAATACTTTCGACGATAAAAAAAATTGTGAAAACAATATAAAGCATAGATATCGGATAGATGTTCTATCCGATATCTATGATATAAAGGACGATTTCGCTCGACGTCGGCTATCGCCGCCAGCTCGCTCAGTAGCCTTCGGCTCCATCGCCCTTCAAAAAAAAAATAACACCATTCATATGGTGGAGCTCATTGAGAAGGTCCACTGCCCTCACTGATAGGTACAATCTGTCTCAGGCTGTAGTAGAAGGTGGTGATTCAAAGAGTGGTGTCTTGTCGATTTACTGGCATGTATAGTCTGCCATTAGTGGTTGTTGATAGACCCGCTTGAGCCCTCATTGACAAGTATAGCCTTCTTCTGGCCCGATGAGACCAGATGCCCCTCCACCCACGAGGAACATACCCTACCCTCTCCCAACAGAAAAGCCCAGAAAAGCAGCCTAAAACAATATGTACGCCTGGAATCATTACATTAGAAAGTCGTAGCCATACAGCTCATTTGAAAGAAATGTTATCTGGAAAATCGAAACGCCATCAGTCATCAAAATCAGAGGAAAAACACGGTAAGATATTTAAATATTTTGAACTGTACACAAACAACCTTATGTCAGTGAATACTTTGTCAAGAAAAAAATGGAAATCTGAATGGACATGTCCGTCAGTAGTTATTGATGAGTTTTTGATGATATTTTTATAATATTTGATTAGATTTCAAGTGATTAATGCAAGATGATTCTCCATTCAAAAAATTATTCAAATATTTTGGAGAAAGTATATAAAGTATAAAAAGCAAATATGTTTGTGTTTGTTTATTTTTTTTTTACGTTACCTGTTGATACTCATTTGATACAAAACAAATGTTTGATTTTTTCATCTGTGTTTTCATTTTCCCTTAAGAAAACCCAGTCAGTGTTGTCCAGATTTTCAGGGGCGAGTAGTCCAATCCTTGGGGCGAGTTGTGATGGAGGCCAAAGATTTAACTTCTTTTTTTTGCTTTTGCAAATTACATTTACTGAATTATTGTCATTATTTTGTCCTTAATGCACTGTGTAAATCAGCTACTTTTGTTTGGCAGTTGAAGTGACCGGCAGTGGGTTTCACCTCAGTTTACTCCGTGTTGCACGGACTGAATGAGGTGAAACTCATTGTTGACCATTGTTGAGCTTCTTCACTGCGTGTACATAAGGAGAAAATTCTTGTGGCTCGGCAGAAATCTAACCATTTCTCAAAGGTGAAGCATCTTCACTGACCTCCAGTAACAACTTGGTTTTTACTCTTTTTGGCAAACTTGCCGTTGTTTCGAGGGAGTCCTCGAAATTCGTCCCCAGGAAATTTTGTCCCTTCGAGTTTCGGCCATCAATTTTCAAGTTAATTAAATTACCCCCTGCAACTTTTGACTCTGCTTTTCTTCATTAGAAAATATCAGACATACGAGACCCCTACTGAATTTGTTCCTTGACATTTCGGCCCACATCTAAATAATTTTCTGTTTTATTTTCTGAAACTTTCCCAGCTTAATTTTATAGTTTTTTTTTATCTTACTTATTTGGTAGTTTAATATGGCCTCCGTCATTTTCCATCACCGAAGATTGATTCCAAAATAAATGAATAAAAGAATAGAAGTATCCAAGTTAGGGTGTTATTAAACTTATTTAAAATCCACTAAGAGACATAAGAACTTGAACAGACAATCTCCTGTTACAGAGTTACTCAAAGTTCCGGAGGCGATTTGTTCAAACGTTGGGGCGAATTGGCGATTGTCCATTTTCGCCCCGGTCGAGGCCGAATATTCCAACTTTTTGGGCCGAATGTTCTCTTCTTTTGGACCGAACAGGAACAGTTTGGCAGAAATTTTTGATTGCAGCAGGGGAGGCGAGTAACAACACCTTTTGAAGCCCAAATGTCATACCCACCATGGGAAAGACCTATCAGACCCCCCCCCCCCCCCCCCCAGTCCTTATAACGCATCTCAATCCTGTCTATCACTTCCACCGGACCCCGCCGCACGCACCATTGTAGCAGACGCCTTCCATCAGACCCACCTAAGTCCATAGGCCTTAATGCCACCCAACCCCGTAGAGTCTCCCAGCCCCTGCTGGGAGGAGAGGAAGTTCAAAGTTGATTGTCGATTTAGAGAAATACACAGATCATCTATATATAGTCTACATCGACCTGGGCACACAGGCCCCCTCCCCTACCAACAAACAGCGGGTCGAGATGGCGAACGACGCCAAGATTGAGTTTGAGTTTGACGGTGCCACTGCGGTCTTCCCCACATGGGGAAATGAGGGAGAGGCGACATCCAGATCACTGATGGTGTCGAATCCAAGGCGGACTGTGTGGTCTTCGATGATCGATCGTCGGACGAGACAGCAGCACAGATCGCCCGATAACTATCGGGGATGAGTACGTCGTGAAGATCGAGTTCCTACGCGAGCGGGACAAATAGGACTGGGTAGTCAAGGAAAAGTTTGTCCCCGTAAAGGTAGAAAGGAAGAAGATCCAGGGTGTCGTAGAGATCACCTGAGATGCCAGGCACATTGAACAGCATCGACAGCCCGTACTAGCAAAATGCAACCCGTCACCGCTGTGGTCTTTGAGCTTTATCCTGTCAGGCCCAAACCAAGAAAACCTAGCACATCTGAATGTTGGCGATTACAACAGCGTCAACCAGAGTGTTTCGGCATTTTGAGGGTGACACCAGAGGACTCTCACCCCAGGAGATACAGGTGTGGGAAGAGAGGGTTCAGTTCAACGTCGACCAATTATTGCTTCTTGATGTCCGGACCTGCAATACACAGGAACAGTACAACGTACTAATCGAAGGCCGTAAACATCTAGGAGACGAAACCCTATCAGACTGTTCGGGATAAATCACGTCACTGCAGTCATGGCGAGAAAAAGAAATGTCTGGAAGCCGACTTCGGACTACTTTCTGAGTGACATCCCTCGAGCCTTTGTAGAGCACGACCACGATGAATAGTACCACGTCAATGACATCATCAGCATCGCAACCAAGGCGTGTTACCCCACAAGCTTCCAGGGCATAGGCGAGGCACAACCCCACTTCGAGCGCTTTGGTCACACAAAAGTCAGAGAATGACTCACACAGGTGGCAACGGCACTTTGTTCAAAAACATATGTGCCCGTTTTGTCCACGTACGTAAGTGGGCGTTCGATCCAAATGTTCATTCCGTAATCTCTGCACCGTTTGGGCACATTTCGAGGAGCAGGACTGGGCTCTAACGGTTTTCCTCAGCATCCCGACCTTGGTAGAGGTTAGAGAAGTCATCATCACTTTCGAAAAGCAGATGAAGTATGGCATTCTGAAGATCGAGACAGGATTGTAGCATCATCAGAAAGTTCACAAAGGGCACAGAAGCTGATGGAAAGCTTCTCTCACTCGCCGTCTGGTTACAGATCAAGATAAACTTGACTATTTTGTAACGACACTCGTCGAAGTGGCACCCTTATTGGAGCACCGTAAAGATGTCCTCTGGACAACGTGTTAATTTACCACGACAGAAGCCTGTATAGATCATGAAATTTCTTTTTGAAATAGAGGTCCAGTGTTAGAATTGCATTTTTTTATTGTTGATCATGCGAATGACGGGTTTCTGTAGAATAAATAGTTTTCTGATGGAGGTCGCATTGTCGCGTTGTCACATACTTGGACACAATGCGATAGGTAACTACAGTACGTGGAGAGTGGATTCTAACTGAAGCACCAGTGGAGTGGAGTTATCACCCAATGTATCACTTTAAAATTCTGTACAAATGGACAAAAAACACAAGCAATGTTTCAGTCAATGGACCTCCGGGTTTATCCCAGAAGTCCATTGGCTGGAACTTTGCTTGTGCTTGTTATACTTTGCAACAAATTTGCAATTATTGCTTGGGTGGTATCTCCACTCTGCAGGTGATTTAGTGATAATACACTCTCAACGTACTGTATGTATCAATGCAAAATATGGTGATTTCAAGGCACCATGAGGGAGTATCCTTTTTAGTTTGATTAATAAGTAGATAGCCTTCGATATTGTGGAACGTACATGCGATATATGATGGCCAACCTTTAACTTTTCATTAATGAAAACAAAGACTTTAAACGTAGGGGCTCTAATGTTGACAATATGGCTTTCGTGAATTGTTTTTGTTGATCTCTCGCCCTTTTGTGTGGGGAGAAGGGGGGTGGGGGGGGGGGGGGGCTGATGCAGCGTGTCGATGAGATAAGGAAAAATAATGTTGGCAGTTTTAAATGCCATTTTGGGGATAAAGCCCTAGATTTTATTTGTAAAAAGAATGAAAGTTGGAATTCAGCTTTAACGACTTCGATCATAAAAAATTGAAATATTTTACACTGAAATCCAACTATACACAACCAGGAAATGTCTTAATTCTCTTTTGCGGTTCAATATCCGTTTTTAGAGGGAAAAAGTCAATTTAGGCTAAAATATTTCACAAAAAATGAACAAAATAACAACCAATATTTCAACGGTTGATCGAAAAGGCTTGAGAACAAACTGGAAATCAGGTGAGATGTGTGATCAAGGCCATGAGCAACACGAACACGAGGTAGAAACACTCGTGATCTTATATGCTGCTGAAATTCACAAGCTTGATCGAGGATCTTCCAACCACATTCTGTCATCGGACACAGATGTCTGGTATTCGCACTGGCAAATCTAGTCCACTTTGGTCCAAAACGTGTATGGAATCCGAGACTAGAAAGAAGAAGGGAACAACATGCTTCCATCCAGTATACGAGGCCTTGTGGCCGCTGCGGACATCTGCTCTCATCGGCTTTCACTCCAACAGTGGTTGTGGCACAACTGGGAGGTTACTTAGGAAAGGTAGATTTTCATGGTGGGAATACTTCATGACCGCAAATAATGACGTCATCTCATCATTGTTGTTACTCGGTGATGGTTCAACATGTTGTTCCAGTGTTTTTTCTCTGTTCTAAGAATTCATCTGTGGAGTGTTGAGTCCAAAGAATAACAAAGATGAGGGCGTCCGGTGGTTCAGATCCAGACTGTGAACTCCATAATGAGAACATTGACCGCCTACCACCAACAAAGGGTGCACTGCAGTCTGCACGAGTATATAAACATGCACATGTACAAGCAAATGCATGAAAAGCAAGCGGAGGAGGGCAAACTGAAACCCGTTCTTACATCTGTCCCGTTGGTCCTTCATTCTGCGCTTTAATTTCTGAGATGCAATTATCTGATATCCTTATGCTCCAAGAGGTGTACCAGTAGGTACCGCCAACAATATTTTGTGTATGGGACTATGCAGATGTGAAAATGATCCCGACTTGTGTTCAAATCAGATACTTCAGACTTGTTTTCTGAATATGTCTGTCAAGCATGATGTGCTTGATGGCCAGGGCAGCCATACTGTGGTAGTTATCACACAAGTGAAATGACTACTTGAAATTTCAGTACTTAGAATCTTATCTCATGTTCAGAATGAAGAGTGATTCGCCTCAAATAAGAGCCAAAATACTCCATTTAGTCTACTTATATTTGGAGATCATGTCTGAAATCACTAATAATAACAAGATTAAGTGGCTATAATGCTGGAATGAATAGTTCTGTGTTGAATTTGGTGCTCACAAAAGTCCATAAGGTTTCGAATTTAATAAAATACATCTGAACATAGCAGGCATAAGCTGTATTGATCTTATTTCCATAACGTCAATACAGCCACTAATATGTTGGAACTTTCTCAACAGAACCATACACATGTGGATGTCACTTGAATTGGCATACAGTACAAGTTAAAATAAAGTTGTAGGATAACCGCTACACAGAAATACAGTCGGTGAAATCTTTATTTATTTATTTATTTATTTATTTATTTATTTATTTATTTATTTATTTATTTATTTGTTTATTTGTGGTTGAGGTCACAAACGTCTGCACAATGGCTAATCGTGACCGCAACATGGAGATAAAGTCAAGTCCAGCCAATCGTTATACCCATGTTGCCAATTTTAGAGGCATTCCACCCCAAGCATTGGTGACTTGGCCCTATTTTACCAGAAGAACATAGCTTGTTTACCATAGTAAACAAGCACTGCTTCACTTCCCGGAGTACCCACTGGGAGTGAAAAAATTAAGTTTTCACCTTTCTGTTACCTTTACCTTTGTTACTCGCATGGCGTTGCTGTGAAAGGGACCTTCCATTAGTCTTTACCTTTGTGCGAAGTTTTGTGGAAATCCACCCAAGCATTGGAGAATTATGGCTCCGGATGAGTAGTATGTCAGGGGCTTTTCACCTCCAGGTTGCCGGATTTCATGTGATGTCATAACCACGGGCCCCAGTGGCGCCAGGTTGTGTTGTCATGGTAACCCGCGTGAGCGGCCATCTTGTGACATCATCCCCATAGTGATACGTGATGTGAGTGGGCATGCACAGCGCGTGTTGTTAAGGTGATAAGTGTTTCCGTCGTCCATTTTGTATATTGGAGGCCGCCATCTTGGTTTCTATAGTAGCGCGTGGTTGCCATGTGACCTAAAACCTTCTTATAGGACCGAGAGGCCTCTAACAGGTGTGTTCGATTGTACAGGAGTAATTTCCCGATTCGTAGAATTACCACAAACAACCCAACAACTTGTACTAATTCGAATTCTTTCCGATTTCTCTACTTCTATTTATGCAATATTTTTCGTCTACCTGGCCATGTTCCTTTATCCTGGATTATACTCCAGTAGAGTAGAAGAGCCTATCAGCTGGAACAACCTTGCTTTTCATTACTATATTTAGCTGTTCTGGTCTGTTCTTGTTAGTTCTGATCCTATTCCGAGTACTCTTGTTGTTTCATTTATCTAGATCACCCAATCAGTTCATTTTGCTGGCGCTAACTAGCCAATCAGATTGCTTGATTTCCCATAACCTGTATGCAGAGTTATCTCCCTTATGTATAACAAAAGCCTATATCATTCCCAAAGCCAATAAGCTATCGAGCAGTTACTGATAAACCATTGCTCGAACGACTCGAAGCCCATCGAGCAAATGTGCTATCGAGCAATTGTGCTATCGAGTGACTCGCACATACGATTCTTAGCCTCATTTCAGAAAAAAGGGTGCATAAGACCTGGTATTGTATTATTTGAGGATACTTTCTGGAGAATCCCTTTTTTGTCATATGTGCTTATGTGAAAAGGCACAATGTGACACAGTGTGCATTAGCACAAAGGCACATGCTGGATGTGCCGATATGTGCTTATGTGAAAAGGCACAATGTGACACATTGTGCCCTAGCACATAGGCACATACGGGTATTTGAGGATACCTATAACCTGGTATTGTATTATTTGAGGATACCTATCGGGAATAACCTTATGGAGAATACCTTTTTGTCATATGTGCTTATGTAAAAAGGCACAACGTGATACATTGTGCACTAGCACAAAGGCACATCCTGGATGTGCCGATATGTGCTTATGTGAAAAGGCACAATGTGACACATTGTGCCCTAGCACATAGGCACATACGGTTATTTGAGAATACCAATGACCAGGTATTGTATTATTTGAGGATACCTATCTAGTATAGCTTCTGGAGAATCCCTTTTTTGGAAAGTGAACTGATTGGATGATCTAGATAAATGAAACAACAAGAGTAGTCGGAATAGGATCAGAACTAACAAGAACAGACCAGAAGAACAGACCAACACAGCTAAATATAGTAATAATAAGCAAGATTGTTCCAGCTGATAGGCTCTTCTACTCTACTGGAGTATACTCCAGGGCAAAGGATCATGGCCAGGTAGACGAAAATTATTGCATATATAAATAGAAGCAGAGAATTCTGAAAGAATTCGAATTAGTACAAGTTGTCGGGTTGTTTGTGGTAATTCTAATTCTACGAATCGGGAAATTACTCCTGTACAATCGAACACACCTGTTAGAGGCTTTTTGGCCCTATATGAAGGTTTTAGGTCACATAGCAATCACGTGCTACCATAGAAACCAAGATGGCGGCCTCCAATATACCAAATGGACGATGGAAACACGTATCACCTTAACAACACGCGCTGCGCATGCGCACTAACACCACGTATGGCGTCACAAGATGGCCGCTCACGTGGGTTACCATAACAACACAATATGGCGCCACTGGGTCACGTGACAATGGCGTCACATGAGATCCGACATGAGATCCGGCAACCTGGAGATGAAAAGCCCCTGACATACTACTCGGATGGGCAAATAAAGTCGGTCAGACAGACGGACGGACTGACAGACAACCTGGATTTGAGATGCGTCCCTATCGGGGGCATAAAAATTATTTAGCCTTCCGTTGATTTGCGTTAGTCCTCTAAGGAGGAGGCCAACATCAACCCAGACCCCCCCCCCCCCGAGGTTGTTACTCCCCCACCCCACCCCTCATTATCTCCCAGCATTCAGACAAAAACTGTTTCATAATTACCCCATTGGCGCTTTCTCGATATCCCAACTGTAAGACTGACCCTTTCCCTCATGTCATTCCTCATCCACGTATCTGTCATGTTTTCATCCCATTTTTTCATAATTTCCCCAAGGAGTCTTGTACTACTTGGACAAATATTTGGGGCATTCTGAAATGAAATGCTTCGGGGTCCCCGTTACTCCTAAGTTACACATTTGGCACGATGTTTCCTCGCCTTTCCCGATTCCCCCCTCAACTCCAATGACTTGGATCTCACTCTGAACAACAATGACCACCCAACCCCAAACGATCCATCTAGGTACTCTTTTTTATATAACCCGCCTATTGAGCGCTTCATCCCAGTTCCAGCTCGCCAGTTTCTATTGCAATCCTCGAGCACCCTCCCCTCTAATGAAGCTACTCCCCTCCCCGCCCCTACCCCGCAAGTTCTTCAGTCTCTATACAGAGTAATTCTCCAGTAGCTCCCTCGCCTGCCTTATCCACCCTGTCTGAATGTTAGAGCTTCACACGTTGTTAAACGTCGTTTTACATAATCTGCTGTTTTGGGGAGTTCACAGGGTAATTCAGGTAGCATAATTTTTCCATATCTATTATATATTTAACCGGCATCCACCAGTTTTCCTCTGACCGCTTCCAGTAGGGCTGCCTTACTTGATCCGGTTATCCACCGAGTCGCATCACTTTGTAGAATCTATAAGTTCCTCTGTATCTTTAGGTATAGAGGGAGTATATCCATCCCATAAGCTATATTTGATTACCCCACCCTCTCCCAAATAGTTTTTCCAACGAACACCTTGTTAGTTATTTCTTCCAATCAGTTTTAACTGATCGAGTGTTCTTTTCCTCTTTGTCTTAAATTTATTTGTTTGGTTTCTGTATATGTCTCTACCTGTAAAACATAAATTCACCCCCAAGTTTTCCTATTCTTCCCCTCCCCTGTTATATCCTTGATTTCCTATTCATTAGTAGAGAATTTACCCACCCTCCACCTTCGCGACTCATCTACCCTGCGGTTCACAGGTAGTACCTTGCTTTTGTTTTCGTCCAGTTCCAGTCGCCATTTACCACCGTACTTTCCTAACATGATTAACAGTTTCTGCAGTCCCTCTTCACTCTCGGCTAATAAGGCCATGTCATCAGCAAATATAGTCCTGGAATTTTTATCTCTCCAACTTTGACTATCTCTGCGCTTGCAATCAACTCTCCTCCTAAATATTTTGTGTACAGTGCAAACAGAATCGGTGACAATATGCACCCCTGCTCAAGGCCTATCTCCATTGGAACAGTTTGTTTCCCAGGCTGAGTACACTCTGCACATCTTTGTGCAGTGCTCTCATGATTCCGACAAAATTTCCCCCAGATCAAAGGCCTTCAAGTTTCTGCCATATTCCCTCTCCCATACTCTGTCGTGTGATTTTTTCACATCAAAGAACGCCATAAGCATCTTTTTTTTATTGATTTTTGTTGATACTATCAGTTGGGAGAGAGAAACAAGTTGTCAGTGACTCGTCTTCCTTTCCGGAACCTATTCTATATTTCCTTCAGGAATCCCCATTCATCTACAATTCCCACAAGCCTTCCACAGAGAACCTTGCAGAATACCTTCCCGATATTGCTGCCAACAGATACCCCTCTGTAAAACGTCCCTATCTCCTTTTTGTGTATGAATGTTAGCCTACTGCCCTTCCACTCTGTGGGACCACTTGCTTTGTGATTGCCGTGTTAAATAGTGCTGTAAGATGCTCATATAATGGATTCCCTACTCTTTTTGAAAACTCGATGTGAATTTCGTCAGTACTTGCTGCTTTGCCATTCTTTAACTTGGTGACTCCATTTCGTACTTCTCCCACCTCAGTTTCCCCGCATACTAAGTCAGAAAAATGTTCTGTGCTCTCCATCATAATTTGAGGAACGCCCCACCCCTCATCTTCTATCATTTACCCTCTCCCAATGCTTGACCATTTCTACAGCTATACTGTCTCAATTGTCAGTGCTTTTGCTATCCCCCTTAATACTCGGTGCGGTATTGCTTTTGTTAGTTTCATTAATCAATTTCCAGAATATATTGGAACTTAACCCACCCCCTTTTTTCTTATTGCTTTAACGAGATTATTTAAATGAGATCGTACTTTTCCAACCAATGCCAACCCTGCTTGTGTGCCGCTACTTGATGGTTCTCTCTGGCTTTCTCCACACGTAAAACTGTCTGACACGAGGTGACCCTGGCGTCGAAAGTGTCGTTAAACACCAATAAAAACATTCCACACTTTCCTATTTTTGTCCTTGATTTTCTTAACCACTGTTCTTGAATCCCAATATACTTCTTTGGCACTTTTAAAAGCTGTATCATTAACCTCCTTAAGTTTTCTACACCTTTCAAATGAAGCACATTTTATTCTTTCGCTCTTTTATTGCATGTCTGAGCTCATTATTTACCCTATATCCTAGTTTATATGCCGCTACTCTAATTCTTCCTTTATTTTCCCTTCCATTATCTTTTACACTTCTCACCATTGAATTGGCCAACAGTAGTATAGCAGGTTTCCGTACCCAATTACCCGCTGCTTTGGGGGAGCAGCTGGTGTTAAATTCCCATAGAAAACGGAGCTTTTGGAGGAGCAACTTTTTCATTTTGTAAAAATTCTGTTCCATCCAGCTAGGTCCGGCAAGTGGTATTTAACAACTGCATATATAGTGTACTATAATATGTATAGTGATATATGTACACACATGCAGATTATTGATGGGGAAGGTGGGTTTTCTTGAATGTAATGTTTTCCCCGTGAAGCGGTTAACGTTGCTATTGATGTGACGTCACTATGCGCACGTGACGTCATAGAAACGTTGACCGCTGTTGTTGTCCACTGTGCAATCCGACATTACATTGTTCGGGTCAGGGTGTGTCCGGCTTCGCGTACTGGACTGATATGGTAGTATAGTATGGGCGTTATATACCTACATGTATGTAGGTCCCTTGTTGGCCCTTGAAACTACTAACCCCCTAGGCTTTATACTATCCTATGACTGGTATAGGTAGTACGTAATGCTATGCCAGGTGGTATTGTGGGGTGGATAGTGACAATACACGCTTGTCTCGTGCGGTATTGCGAGGTAGTCCTTGGTAGTTTAGAATTGTAGTGTAGGATGTATGGCCTGTACCCCTGTAGGGCTACTGTAAGCTCTTAGTTCTATTGATCCACTCAAGGCGTTATACTGCCTTACAGTTGGTATGGGTAGAACGTATTGCTAGGTCAAGCGGTATTGTGGGGGTAATACCTGGTAGTTTAGAACGGTAGTATAGTATGGGCGGCATATACCCCTGTAGAGTCCATCTTAACCCTTGGCACTATTAACCTACTGAATGCTTTGTATTATACAATGGCTGGTATAGGTAGTATGTTATGCAAGGACAAGCCGTATTGTGGCGTGGGGGTGGGGTAATGCATGGTTGTCTAGTGCAGTAGCATAGGATGTGTGGTCTGCACCCCTACTGTTTCAATGTTAGCTCCTGGTACCACTATCCATCTGAGGAGTTTATTTATTGGGGTTTAACAACACTTTCGACAGCCAGGGTCACCTCGTGTCAGTTTTATGGGTGGAGGATACCTGGGTACCCATAGAGAACCACCAAGCAAAAGCAGGCAACTGTCAGACTCCCCAACGTACTAACAACACATAAGCAGTTTTAGCACAGATTGAAGTGTACCATTGACATGCAGTATGCCTTAGTACACAGTGCCACCATGCCCAGACATGGGCCATCTGGATTAAGTGCCTTGCCCAAGGGTACAACGCAGTAGCTCCTGGCAGGGTTTGAACCATAGATATTTTGGTTTGAAGTCAAAAGCCGTAACCACTGGGCTAGCCCACAGATGGTACAAGTAGTACTATTTGTAATGCTATATCATGCAGTGTCATGGGGTATGTATGGTTGTCTGGTGTGGTAATTTAGGGCATACTGTATGTACCCTGTTGTTCTATTAGCCTTGTGGTGTGGTGGTGTAGATTGTATTGTCAAGGATGGTAGTACAGGATGTTCTCTAGGTACCCTGGTAGTCTAGTGTTATCCCTTAGTATTAGAAAACCACCTAATGGGTTGAATCTGACCCCTGTAAGAATGTTATATACCAAATATCAATAGGTTCTGAGTGGTGGATCTGAAGAAATCGATTCTTAAAGATTATTCCCCATACTGCATAAAATTAAAAATTGCACTTCTATTGAGAGCCCAATTATTCAATGTTGGACTTCATTTGAACAAACTTGAACCAGACCCCCTGTAAGGATTCTGTAAGGACCACAGATCAAAAGAGTCAGACGGGTGGTTCTGGAAAAGAAGAGTTTTAAAGATTATTCCTCATATTGGAATAAAGTTAAAATTTAGGCTCCAATAGGGAGCCCAAATATTAACCTCGGGTCTTGGTTTGAAGATAGTTAGATCTGACATCCCTAAGGATGCTGTATACCAAATATCAAAAGATTCTGACTGGTGAATCTGAAGAAGATTTAAAAACATTATTTACCATATTACACTAAGCTAAAATTCAGGCCCACACAGGAAGCCCAAATATTAACTGAGGGACTTGATTTGAACTAACTTGAATCTGACCCTCATAACAATGATGTAGGCCAAATATTAAAAGATTCTGACTGGTAGATATGAAGAAGAAGATTTTTAAAGATTATTTCCCATACTGCACTAAGTTAAAATTCAGACTCCAAAAGAGAGTCCAATTATTAACCGATGGACTTGAGCTGAAAAAATTTGTGCCCAACCCCTGTAATGATTCAGCATACCATATATCAAAAGATCCTGACTAGCGTTTTCGGAGAAAAAGAGTTTTAAAGATTATTCCTTAAAATGGACTAAGTTAAAATTTGAGCTTCAACAGGGAGCCCAAATATTAACTCACGGACTTGGTTTGAACAAAATTAAATCTAACCTCCCGAAGGATGCTGCATGATCAATATCATAAGTTTCTGACTGGTGGATCTGAAGAAGATTTTTAACAAATTATTCCCCATATTGCACTAAGTTAAAATTTGGGTTCCAAATATTCACTGAGGTACTTGATTTAAACAAACTTGAATCTGACCCTCGTAACAACGATGAATACCAAATAATAATAGATTCTGATCGGTGGTTCTGAAGAATATTTTTAAAGCTTATTCCCCATATTGCCCTAAGTTAAAATTCTGGCTCCTGTATTGAGCCCAAATATGAAGAGAGTCGCTTAATTTTAACAAACTTGTATCTGACCCCTGGATGCTGTGTACCAAATATCTAAAGAATCTGATCAGCATTTTTCAATGCCCCTCCCCCCACCACTACAGATCAGTCTGACACAACCAATAGCAATTTTTTCCTATCCCATTATATTGGTCCTAAGGATGCTTCATACCAAATAACACTTCTCTGTTCTGTGTGTTTTGGGAATTATGGCCATTTGAAAATATTTCTATTTTTAGCTCCTGGGGTTCCCATGGAGACACATGATTTTTCTTGTTTTTCTTGTGTCATCCATATTTATATGGATATACTGATATGTAGAGGTTAAAATGACATGCAACATCCCCTGCAAGATCTGGGCCGCAGAAAAATAATGAACTGAAAAAAAATTGGGTCGCACTTTGCCCTGTAGGCTATGGTACAAATTACCTTAGTCAGAAACAGAGGCCCAAAACAAACAGGGGCCATAACTCTACCAAACATGAATTGACGAAAAGCTAGGTACGAGGGCATCCGCTCCTCCAAGCTGCCCTATCACCATACCAAAGAACGTTAAAATCAGACAACTGATGCTCGAGTTGTAATACAAAAT
The DNA here is from genome assembly GCA_031216915.1 of Pictodentalium vernedei. Lineage (NCBI taxonomy): Eukaryota > Metazoa > Mollusca > Scaphopoda > Dentaliida > Dentaliidae > Pictodentalium > Pictodentalium vernedei. The sequence continues at coordinate 129,973,277 of CM062289.1, forward strand.
GTTTGTATGGACAGATGGATGGATGGACGGATGCATGGATGGACGGAAACCACGACTATATACCCCCTCAAAAAATTTTCGGGGGTATAATAATCAGGGGTGTGGCGGCTCAGTAGGGAGAGATGCAGGCTGCAAGCCGAGAGGTCCATGGTTCGAATCTCACCTGCGGCAACCACATTGTGTCCTTGGGCAAGACACTTCACCCCTATTGCCCACGTGGGGGCACGGTGGCGTTGTGTACTAAGGCATACTGCATGTCGAGGGTGCACTTGTCTTCGACCAATGCTAAGCTTGCTTGTGTGGAGTTAGTATGTTGGGGAGCTGACAGTTGCTCAGTAGTTCTCTCTGGGTACTCAGGCTTCTTCCACCTGTAAAACTGTCGTAGTCATGATTATCCAGTGTGCAGAAATATGTGACCTTAAACACCTATAAATAAATAAATAAATAATCATTGTCATTCCCTTATTAAAAGTACCATGATAGACCATGGCATTGTCCAAAATGCCATGATATCAGGAGCAGCTGCTCACCCATAGAGTGGGCAGAGGGGTCCCCAACCCTAGCAGGGCTTGCGACTTTGGGGGTGATATCATGGGTGTATGATTTACATGATTTAAGACTGACTGACCTCACAGTCACTGTTTATTTATTCCAGTTGTCTAATGTGCTGTTTACTAGTAATCCAACTAGTAACACTCCTTTCCAGAAATTTTCCCATGTGTAGATAAACAGAATATACCCATAGTAGCTTGGTGTACCAACTGTTCAACACGAGTGGTGAAGTGGTGTTAACCACCAGCCTTTGGCACGCAGTTAACCCTTTACCTAACGAATCGCCCGCATCCGCCTGCATAATATGCAAATTCAGCAGTTGAAAAAATATTATATTTCAAAAAATTTCAACAAAACCATATCATGTGACCCCTCGTTGGAACGAGCTCGTCGTGCTCATTCCAACGAGGGGTCCCATGATATGATTTTGTTGAAATTTTTTGAAAAATTAAAAAAAATGATATTTAAAATAATAAACTTTGATATCGTCTGCATTGGGTAAAGGTTAACACCACTTCACCACGAGTGGTGAACATTTGGTACACCAAGTTACTTTGGGTATATTGTAAATATATATAACGATTATTTCAATAAAAATTTGAGTGTCTCATTCAGAAAAATTCTATCTCTATTTTTTATCAGTTCAGTGATAACCCATTTTTGCAATGTGACCCTCAAAATATGTTCATGGTAGAAGAAAATGAAAGTGTCATTGACACTGCAGCTTAACTTGACTCTGTGTAGTGTTTGATGAAAAGGATAATGTTCAATGTTTATGAAGAGATGATGAAATAAGACAAGAATTGTGATAATTGAGAATATGTTAAGTTCTGTATCCTACATGCTATGTTTTCAATAGGAATAATTTGAGGGATAGACTGTACTAAAGAATTGGGGCCTGGGTTGATATGGCCCTCACAGTTAACGTATGTCAAACAAAGTTACTAAGTTACAGTAACATCATTCCAAAACAAGTCATCCTACCAAGTTACAATGAAATCCCTTTATAAATATGACTCATAAACTTTACTAAAGGAATTGTTACTCTTTATGCATTTAGTACTTTAAAACATTTAACCCTTTACCTAACGAATCGAACGTATCCGCCTGCATAATATGCAAATTCAGCAGTTGAAAAAATATTAATTTTCTGAAAATTACAATAAAACTATATCATGCGACCCCTCATTGGAACGATCTCATTGAGCTCATTCCAATGAGGGGTCACATGATATGGTTTTGTTGAAATATTTTGAAAAATTTGAAAAAATAATTTTTAAAATCACAAATTTTGATATCGTCTGGACCACCCCCCATCTGATGCTGACCCTAATCCTATATATATACAACAAAAAACAGGTTTACTCTCGATAAGTTTTATTCTAGGAAACCTCCCTCAATCAACTCACACAGATCCGAGTCACATATATATAACAAGAAACAGGTTACTCTTCATATTTTATTCTAGCAAAACTTCCTCAATCAGCTGATTTGATATATATAACAAGAAACAGGTTTACTTTCAAGTTTTATTCTAGGAAAACTCTCTCAATCAACTGATGCTGATCCAAGTTATATGTATATAACAAGAAACAGGTTTTCTCTTGACAAGTTTTATTCTAGGAAACCTCCCACAATCAACTATGTTGATTGCAGTCACATATATATAGCAAGAAACAGGTTACTCTTGATATGTTTAATTCAAGGAAAACTCCCTCAATCAACTGATGCTGATCCAAGTTATTATAAGTTATCTCCAACCAACATGTATGGTATATGGAGATTTAATACCTGGATGTTGGTTTTTAAACACCGAGCCGCAGACAAGGTGTTTAAATGAGACATCCAGGTATTAAATCTCTATATACCATAAATGATGGCAGAGATAACGTTTATGTCCAGTTGAAACACAAAAGAAACATAGTGGAAATAAATTTCTGGATGTGTTTCGGAAGCTAAATAATTGTTGACAAATTGGCTCTTATTTTATTTTTCTCAATTTGTTTGTTTGAATTATTCGACTATTTAATTTATAACAGCAAAATATGATCAAAATGTCAGAAATCTGATAATATTTGTGACTATTTCCAGGTTTTGGGGTTTGACTTTTATATTGAGGCGGGCGAATGAGAAAAGCTTTCATTTAAACCATATACCCCTGATGTTTTGTGTGCCCTTATACCCTGGATGTTGCACGCTCTCATATACCTTGGATGTTAGGTGCACCCTTTGCCTTGGCTATTTGTCCTAGGCATTCTGACCAAACAGAAGACAGAATTTATCATGATATAGGGACTATTATAATCCTTGATGGTTGTGGGTGTGAGATGGGAAATCTCATCTGAGAGCAAGATATTTGGCCCAGACACGAGGCTTGCCGAGTGTCTGGACCAAATATCTTGTCCTGAGCGTGAGATTTTCCCATCCCACACCCCTACCCATCATGGATTATTTTTCTCCCTCCAACATGCATCAATTACATTAGCCAGAGGTAATCGGGAGTCACATGCTGATTCAATCAACTCATTTTGTATTCGTTATTTTGAAAAACTGATGACACCATCTGAAAGAGCATGCACAAGTTATGTATATACCAACGGTACATACCATGAAATGGATTAGGAACAGTAGAAGCTTGAGGGTTGAAGAGTTTTTGAGCATCAAACTTTGATCACATTGCATTCCGATGACGTCAATATGAATTAGTTGGTAGCAAGAAACTGATACGATATGCATAACGTCATAGTAACATTATAAATGTATAATGTCATGTGGGTGGGGTGGGATACATCTGTCTCTCCCTGCTATCTCACCTGGGACACACGTATGTTACTCATGCAGTGGGGGGAGAAAAATGTATATAACAAGAAGCAGGTTTACTCTTGACAAGTTAGACTGTAGGAAAATTCCCTCAATCAATTGATGCTGATCCAAGTTATATATATATATAAAAAGAAACAAGTTTACTCTTAATAAGTTTTATCCTGGGAAAACTCCCTATCAACTGACACTCATCCGAGTCAAATACATATGAGAAACAGGTTTACTCCTGATAAGTTTTATTCTAGGAAAACTCCCTCAATGAACTGATGCTGATCTAAGTCATACATAATAGGGTCCCACAAAATTCAAATTTTAGGTCGATTTGTATCAATTAAGACATAAAATTAGAACTGAATCTCATCACACAGTTGTAGATATTGCACCTTCTTACAATCTTGAAAATTGTCAGTCTCCACAATACAAAGGAATTGTATTCAAAGGTGACTAGTCTGTGTGGTCAAGTCAATCAGAAAAACAGAATATTCCAGGATGGAATCACAGTAGTTTCAGAATCAGAAGTTACTGTATATTAATAATAATAATGCTCATTTATCGCAAAGCTGTCGAACCCTGGCCTTCCTCAGTGCAAAATTCAACAAAAAGTTTCACATAATAAATTTTACATAGTAATCACCACAGATCGTACTGATAAAAGTATGATCTGTGGTGATTACTACATAAAATTTATTATAAATTCAAAAAGTTTCACATAAATTTTACATAGTAATCACCACAGATCGTACTGATAACTGTACAATCTGTGGTGATTACTATTTAAAATTTACAATTTGAAACTTTTTGTTGAATATAGCACTGAGGAAGGCCAGGGGTCGAAAGCTTTGCGACAAATGAGCGTTATTATTATTATAATATTTACTATTCTTTCCCCAATATGCAATGCAATGCAATATTAACGTCTAGAATCCACCGCAGTGCTCTCTGACTTACATTATTACCCCATATCATAGGCGAGCACACCCTTTGATCACTCCATGACATTCTCAGCTCAACTCAACAGAGCATACTGCCGGTGCTCCACAGACGGGCACTCCAGCAAGCGCCTCAACGGGTCCCTATTTTACACCTAGGTATGGTGGGGATTGCATAGTACTGGCAAAGATTCCCAATGTTCACAGCTGGCATGAGATTCAACATCGCAGAGTCACACACTCAAACTTCGCTGATCCCACACCAGCCACTACTATGGGAAGCACCCGAATCAATTGCTCAGTGGTCATCCATCCAAGGATTAACTGGACTTGACGTTGCTTAAACTTGGTGATCTAATGAGAACCGGTCTCGCTTTGCCAGTGCTCCCACATTGGAGCACTTGCAAAGCAAGACCTGTTCTCGATAGATCAATGCATTGTGATGAACCTACTTTTACTATTCTTCTTCTATCATCAGGGCTTCTGTACACGAGATCTGATAATAGAAGACTGGAAGAGGAGAGAGTAAGCAAGATTTTGAGAATTCCTAAAAATTAGAAAATTTACGAATATGTGTGATTCAAATCAAATTAAATTGAATTGAATCATCAGGACAAATTCAAATCAAATCAAATTCTGAAGCTCTGCAGGGTCCCAAAATATAACAAAAAAGAAGCTTATTATACTGTAGAAGGTTCCTCAATCTACCTTTCAGTTTTACATGATTATAATGTTTTTCTCCTTAACAGGGATGAGAGAGTTCAGATAATTTCACCGGATTTCAACTAATTTATTATCAAAAGGCTGAAATTTTTTTTACTATAAATTTACTTGAAAATAGTTTTGTAAATTTATAGAAATAAAATGTGTGTCAAGTAATACAACACCATCTGTCCTTTTATTTTCAGAAGAAATTTTTTTTTCATCAGTTGTCAAATGAATACTCTCATCCCTGCTATAAAATTCAAGGAAAGGTCACAAATTACAAAAATTAAAAACATTAATTTTGCTTCTGTTTTTATTGTCTTCTTAATGGTCACATACTGATGACTGTTTTCAGGTAAACACTTAGATATCTGTGAGATTAAAGTTATCAATGAAATTTTATCCTCCTTGAGATGAGCATTTACATATCTGGAAGATTGAACTCATCAATAAAATTTTGTCCTCCCTGTTGTGGTGCCATATTTGACATCTGATTTGGCACTAACTGATGCTGTGATACCATTCCATGCTGACTCTGTGGTCCTGGTCCACGCTGCTGCTGTTGCTGCTGCTGCTGAAGCAACAGCTGCCGAGCATGAAGCTGTTGTTGCTAAAATAAAACAAAAACATTATTTTCAGTCATGTATAAAACAATTATTTGTGTACATAAATAATTAATGAAGATGCCATGTTGCTGAAAGCTCTGATTATTTCAAGTGGACATGTGAAGGATATGAGACTGCAAAGCAAATCTCCAGATGTCATCCAACAATGCTAAAGATCCCTTCGTAGTATTCGAGAAGAGCGAAGATCATTCCACACACATGCACCATTGGGCCAAGGAAAGGCATTAATATAAGTTGCACAACTTGTTCACCAATCCTTGTAAAACAAATCAGATTAAACAAAAAACAAATTTTTTTGGCCATTAGCTTTTGCTGGTCCGAGGAAAGCTTCTCAGGCAAAAACAAAACTCTGTACTGTGAAGTCTTGAAAAAGGTGTCCACACAAAATGTTTTGGTTTTGTTTTTAGCTTGTGGTGTTCTCTGTACCCCACCCCAGGGGAGTAACAACTTTTAGGGAAAAATCCTTTCAAAGGGAGCCTAAATCTTGACCTATTACATTCTTTTGAACAAACTTGAATCTGCATCACAAAAGGAAGTTCCATACCATAATTCTAAGCATTACTGCAAGTGGCTTATGAGAAGATAATTTTTAAAACATTTTTGGCTTTTGGGGCATATACCACACCCCAAGGGGAATTGAAACTTTTTTGGGGAAAACAAACTCAGAAGAGTATACTCCACCAAAATGCTTTGTACCAAATTAATTAAGATTTAGTCAAAAGGTTCTGACGAAAAATACTTAGTTGATAGAGCCACAAGATAATGACTTGCTATTTTCTCATTGCCAACAATGTTAAAATGATCATCCCCATAAGAACCCCCCCCCCCCCCCCAACCCCATGACGAGGCCGACAGCAATTTTTTTGCTCCTGGGATTCCCATGGGGCTGCAAAAAAAAAATTGGGGGCATAAATCAAGTACTTATGACCCAATTATACTATATGTCAAATTCAGTGCAAATCAGCCCACTGGTTCATGAAATAGAAATTTGCGGTGGAGCCCAAAATGGGTATGCCACCAAAGAGAGCCCAAATATTGAGATACCAACTTGCCTTCAACAAACTTTAATCTTCAGCATCAAAGGAAGTTCCATACCAAATATCAAAGCAGTCTCTCTAGTGGTTCATGAGAAGATCTTTAAAGATATTTAGGCTTTTTGGGTATTAACCTGAGCCTCAAGAGGAGTAGGAACTTTGGGGGGAGAAGGGGGGGGGGAACTCATTAGAGTATACTCCGCCAAGATGGTTGATACTAAATTAGTTTATAGTTTAGATTTGGCCCAAAGGTTCTGAAGAGGAATACTTAGTTGATAGAGCACAAAAAAGATGATGACTCAGCATTTTCCCATTGTCAGCAGTGTTAAAATCGACATCCCCATATGGCATCCACAACAAAATCGATAGCCTTTTTTTTTTGGTCCATCTAATTCCACTGGTCCTAAAGAAGCTGCATACCAAAAAACAACATTCTGGTCCGTGCATTTTTATAAATATAGGCATTTGATTTTTTTTCTATTTTTAACTCCTGGTTTTTTCCACAGATCTTGGAAAAAAAATTTCTGGCAGCAATCCAATACTCATGACCCAATTACAAGACATGCAAAATTTGATTCAAATCAGTCCATCACTTCTTGAAACAGAAATTTGGGGTGGAGCCCAAAATGGGCATGCTCCCACAAAGAGCCGAAATATTAACCCGCAAACTTGCCTTGAACAAATTTTAATCTTCACCACCAAAGGAAGTTCCATACCAAATATCAAAACATTCTCTCCTGTGGTTCATGAAAAGATTTTTTGGCTTTCTGGGCATTATCCCTAGCCCGAAGAGGGCAGCAGCTTCATTTTGAACAAAGTATAAAGGGTATACTCCAAAGATGGTCTGTGCCATATATGTTTGAACTTGACCTAGTGATTTTGAAGAAGACCATTTTCAAAAGTTGATGGATGATGGAAGGCAAGTGAAGGCAATAGCTTCTAGTGACTTAACAAACAGAAGTTTTTTATAAATGTGATGCTGAGGGAAGGAAATATTAATAAATAGAAGATTTTATGAAGTTGAGAAGTACAAATTGAGGTAACTAAAGTTTTATAAAGTTGATCAACTACAAAAAGAGGTAACCAAATACAGTGGAGCCCACTTAATTGGATATCTCTTAACTGAATAACCCTGTTAATTGAATATAATTTCCCAACACAAAACCATTTACCATACCTCCAGTACAATTTGACCTGGTAATTGAATATAGGTTATAGAGTAAACTCCTGTTAATTGAATAAAAAATCTTGTGAGCTGTCGAGAAATTATCCTGATTTTCCCAAGTTTTCCTTTGTTTATACATCTATTTGGCCTCAGTACATCCAATACAGGCATTTAATCTATTATATCTTGTTTGACAGAGCTCATGGAGCTCTGTCAAACAAGGTATAATAGAATAAATGCTAAGTTTATCTCTAGAATACAGGAAAGTGACACACTCTCTGTTAATTGAATATTCCTGTTTATTGAATAATTTTTATTGGCAAAGTGGCTATTCAGTTAATAGTATTCCACTGTATCAACAAACAGAAGTTTTATAAATGCAATAAACTACAAATTGAGGTGACTAAATACTTACAAATTGAAGTTGATATACACATGCAGACACCCAAAGACACAACAAGCAACAATCACATCAGTTAATCAGATTCGATAGTTTAAGTTCAGAACATATTTAGCCATTGTGTGCATAGTTTCTGTGAGAGCCGCTGAACCATGATCCTCAAGAAATATATACAAAGGGAGGGCGCATAAAATATATGAAACACAACAGGTCTAGTGGTTGTAACTAACAAATATTCACAAATTCAAGGAAAGAGGCTTAGGAGGCACCTGTGGCTCCCCCTCAATCATCGATCACCAAGTATAGACCAGTGGTTCGTGGGTAGTGGAATGACGTGTGCTTCCTATTGAATGCCATTTTGAAGAAAGAAAGGACTTCAATAAGCCATTGCAGCCTTTCATCTCATGGAGCACAGGCCCAGCCATTGGTCAGTGGTCTGGAGGGTAGCAGAACAAATATTCACAAATTCAAGGAAAGAGGCTTAGGAGGCACCTGTGGCTCCCCCTTAATCATGGATCACTAAGTATAGACCAGTAGTTCGTGGCTAGTGGAATGACATGTGCTTCCTATTGAATGCCAGTTTGAAGAAAGAAAGGACTTCAATAAGCCATTGCAGCCTTTCATCTCATGGAGCACAGGTCCAGCCATTGGTCAGTGGTCTGGAGGGTAGCGGAACAAATATTCACAAATTCAAGAAAAGAGGCTCAGGAGGCACCTGTGGCTCCCCCTCAATCCTGGATCACTAAGTATAGACCAGTGGTTCGTGGCTAGTGGAATGACATGTGCTTCCTACTGAATGCCAGTTTGAAGAAAGAAAGGACTTCAATAAGCCATTACAGTCTTTCATCTCATGGAGCACAAGTCCAGCCACTGGTCAGTGGTCTGGAGGGTAGCGGAAGGCTTCTATTTTTTCCAGATTTTGTTACGTTTATAATATTTATATATTTTATAGGGGTTTAACAACTCTTTTGACAGCCATGGTCACCTCATGTCAGCGATTTTGTTAGAACAGTTTCCTGTGAGAAATCTTCTAAGCAGTAACTTGACATTAGTTTTGGGCATTTACATTTCAATGATCTCTGTCTGGGCATAAAAATAGTTCATATACCCAACACCCCGATATGACCCTCCCATGCATAGATACCAATACTTAGTATGCATTTTTGTAACTAATTTTCAGGATGGAATTATAATTTTTTCTAAGGACCTCCAATCTGCAAGCTGTTTGCATTTTGTGCAGCTGCTCATAAGTAGCTGAGGTGAGAGCAGGCCACAGTATAGGCCCTAATATTACAAGTTGGACAAACAATGGGTTTCTCTTACAGGTGCTGTGGACATTTTGGTTGACATGTTCCTGTTCGGTGGGAAGCATGTCTACACAGTTACAGTTAAAACTAGAAGTCCTGCCATGAAATTCGTGCAAATAGCATGTCGATCTGCGCGTTATTCTATGCATTATGACCATAGTAAGGCTATCAAATTCTGTACATATGGCTTGTGCACAAGCAATGTTTCAGCCAATGGATCTCCGGGTATCCCAGAGGTCCATTGGCAGAAACACTGCCTGTGTTTGCTATGAGTAACCAGGAGAACCTGCCATGCTTTGGATGCCATTTGATATGACAACTGCGTGCAATTCCTAGGTGCAATTAAGGCCAGATTAAGTGCACAGTTTGTGACAGGACTATATAGGCAGCCAAGACATGCAAAAAAAAAACAGCAGCAAAGCCACAGGATGGAGACTATCAGAGTGTAGCAAAAATATGTAAAAATCTCTAGGCCCTTAAGGGTTATTAAATGGAAGTTTTATAAAATTGATAAACTACAAACTGAAGCAACTAAATATTAACAAATGGACGTTATATAAAGTCGATAAACTACAAATATAGGTAACGAAATATTAACAAATAGAAGTTTCAAAAAGTCGAAACTACGAGCTCGTTCCAACGAGGGGTCACATGATATAGTTTTGTTGAAATTTTTTGAAAAATAATATTTTTCCAACTGCTGAATTTGTATATTACGCGGACGGATGCGGGCAATTCGTTGGGTAAAGGGTTAATAAACTAGAAATTGAGATAACTAAATATTAATTAACAAATAGAAGTTTTATAAAGTCTATTAACTACAAACTGAGGTTACTAAATACGTGCACTAACAAATGGAAGGTTTATAAAGGTGATAAACTTAAGATGAGGCAAGTAAATACAGTGGGACCATGTTAATTGTATAACCACTTTGCCAGTGAGAATTATTCAATTATCAGGAGTATTCAATTAACAGGGATTTGGTCATTTTCCTGTATTTTAGAGATAAATTGAGCATTTATTCTATTATGTCTTGTTTATCAAACTAGATATAATAGAATAAATGCCTATTTTAGATGCTCTTATGTAAAATAGGTCTCTAAACATTGGGTATTTAATGATTGTCAGGATAATTTCTCAACACATTGCAGGATTTATTTTATTCGATTAACAGGAGTTTGCTCCATAACCCATATTCAATTAAGAGGTCAAATTTGTACTGAAAGTATGGTAAATGGTTTGGTGTTTGGAAATTATATTCAATTAACAGGGTTATTCAATTAAGAGATATACAATTAAGTGGGCTCCACTGTATTAATAAAAAGAAGTTTAAAATTAGATAAACTACAAATTGAGGTAATTAAATATTAACAAAAGAAAGTTTTATAAATGCTATATGCTAGAGGCAAGAAAATATTAACGAATAGATGTTTCATAAGGATGAAAAACTACAAATTTAAGTAACTAAATTTTAACAAATGGATGTTTTTAAAATGGGATAAACTGCAGCTGAGGCAAGGAAATATTGACAAATAGAAGTTTTCTAATGAGAAAAACTACAAATTTAGGTAACTAAATACTATTACTAACAAATGGAAGTTTTATAAAGGTGATGAATTTAACCTGAGGTTAGTAAATACTGACTGGAACAGTGCTGAATGCCCATATCCGGGATCAGGCCTGCTGTTTTCAAAATTTTGAAGAACCCATTTCTCGTTCACCTGGTCTGAGCTTTGGTAATTTATCATTGTACTTGATTCAGGTAACCCATTAGGTAACCTAAATATATATGTATTATAACTATGTTGATAGCCTGATATATGAACTGTTGTATCATTACCAAGGTCTTGATCCTACTGGCAATATCCTGATGAAAAAATATGAATCCTCAGGAACAATAGGGCTGTGTTGCAGCAATTCAGAAACAAATTAATTGCAATTATCGCCTAATCTTGGCATGGGTTACCATCCTGCATAAGAGTATGGCATCCATCACCACTATTTGTGACAGAGAAATCATTACGTGTACGTTCCATTTAAAACCTGTCTTCCGTCACACCCGGTGATCACTCTGTAATTTACGAGTTAACCACACGCCTATCGAATCTAATTTTAGATGAGTGGGAAAACCAGACTTCAAACAGAACGCCGATGACATGCTTCAATGGATGGATAGCAGCAAGTGGTGCAACGATATAATATAGTTATGCAAATAAACTCTTGATCGCAAACTTGACCAAAAAACAAAAAAAATGTGTTTGAAAACACAACATTATTCCATTACGATGATGTTATTACATTCATTTGTATTTTTCAAACAAGAAATGGCCCATGAAGCTAGCATTTAAGAGAGCAGATAAATACATTTCTTCCACTTTATACCCGACCAATGAAACTGAGGCCCGAACTATCCTGTAAAAAAGTTTTCTTCTTTATTGTTTTTGTTCCCTGTTCTTTGACTGATTGTTGATGTACACTGGCCGTACCCATCCTCCGGATTTGCTATTGAAAACAATAAAAAATCATGTATACGTGTGAAGGTGTGTGTGAAGGTGTGTGTGTGTGCATTTGTGCTTTGAATAGATTTATTTTCTTATTTGGGTGGGGACAGTCAAGGAAGCAGGTTGGTGAGGTAAGGAAGTGGGATAAAAGCCTGTTTTACGAGGGCCGACCATCTCCTGTAATGCCATCCTTGCCCACGAGCCTCATCTGTAAAATGTTGGTGAACTTTGTGTGAAGCCAACCGGGCATGTCTTAAGGCATTTTTAATTGCCGTGTACTTGGCATTTTTGCTCAGTTTGAAATACACTATGGGTGGATGTACATGTAGGTGGGTATACAGTGGAAGTGGGTTTAAAGGAAGAGGTTGTTGCACAACAAATAAACTTTATAAAAAGGAAACACGTTTAAAAATTAAGAAGCCCCAACGGCATGGGAATATTAACTTTATTTCCACCTCAGTGCTTGCATTTGGCCTACTATGCTTTTTCTAGGGGATTGTTATGGTGATCCTGGGTATGAATCAGTGGTGTAGCCAGGGAGGGCTGAGGGGGCACATCCCCGCCCCACACCAGAAAAAAAAAGTTACCCCCCCCCCCCCCCCCCCACACATATTAACTCACATTGGAAACATCGAGCAAGAAATTTTTATATCTAGATATTTAAATGTATGAGGGGTGTCATCCCAACAAGACGAATGGCTGAAGTATCCCAACAAGACGAATCCTGACTGTACAAAAACTTCTTTTTTCATGAATTATATGGGAAATTCGTGAAAATTAAAATTTTTTAGTAAATTTTGTTTCTTAACATACCTACCACAATTGTTTACAATTGGCTGTAATGTAAGTGCAAGCCCTACTTCGGAACTAACTCAAGCTTTTAAGAAACTTTTCCAAACAAGCTGGAAAAGTAATAAAGTGTAAAAGCACAAAAAAGATCGAAAAAGGGTCGAGCGAGACCAGCGCTTGAAATTACAGGTACTCTCTCTGCACACCTCTTGTGTTTACCGAGTGCATGCGCAACAACCGTGACGTCAATTCCGTATTTCTGCCAACGACAAGTTTGTGATTTAGCGGGGAGGCATCGATATCAAAGATATCCCCAAGGAGGGTGGGCTCCGGTAAACAAGTGTGATAAGTATGTTAAGAAACAAAATTTACTACAAAAAATTTTAATTTCTTTTCAACCTACTCACAATTGTTTACAATTGGCTGAATAAACAATAGGAGGAGGTGAATCACATAACCAATACCAACAAGAGCAGCAGAAAGACAAGCAAGGAGGGCAGAGAACAATAGCGAAACCTGTAATGAAGATAGAGAGAAGGCACCTGAAAAGAACAAGGCTGAGCGAAGCACAAACTCGATAAAAACAATTTTAATGAGGGTGCACAACAGCCTGAGCAGCAACGAGAGGGCCTAAAGAATAAAAGTCCTCAGATTGCTGCTGTAAGTGGCGGAGATAAAAGGAGGAGAAGGTAGAAGCATTCCTCCAGCAAGCCGCATTCATAACATCCTGGAGAGAAACAGAATTGGAGAACGCCCAGGATGTAGAAATGGCACGAACCTCATGAGCATTAAACCGGTTCGAAACAAGATCCGAAGCAGACAAGTGGGAATAAGCCAGCCTGATTGCAAGACAGATCCACCTGGAAATAGAATGGGAAGAGATAGACTGCCTCTTAGGAATGAGAGACAGAAAGAATCTCTTCCAACCCCTCCTAATGAACTGAGTGCGATTAATGTAAGTCTTGATCGCACAAACAGGACAAAGAAGAGGTCTCCTGCCATCGACAGCAGGGAGAGCCCGAATGCAGATGGGAGGAGGTACCAAATCAGGAAGTGGATTCTTAGCCAGAAAAGAGCAATCAGCAGTGAAGGTGACACTGTTAGCCTCATTTCTGAAGAAAGCAGAATCAACAGATAGCACATGAAGCTCACTGACTCGTCGAGCAGAAGCAAACGCTAGAAGGAAAGCCATCTTATAGGTGAGAAAACACATATCGGTCTCAGATAAAGGCTCGAAAGGCGCCCCTCCAAACAGTGCAACACCCATGTCAAGTTCTACTTGGGTGTAAGATGCAAAACTCGAGGCCTCTTGAAAGAAAAGTACCGAATGAGTTTGGAGAGAAGAAGATTACGACCGATGCATCGCTTTCCCACATAAGAGAAAGTATCAGTCAGCATAGACCGATAGTTCTTAATCGTAATAGGCTGGAGGCCCTTGGAGTCAAAAAGGTATACCAGAAAATCCGCAATTTGAGAGATTGACGGATCAGGTAATCCACATTGTGATCTGTACATGAGCAGCAGAAAAACTTCCACTTTGCAGCATAAGTCATGCCAGTGGAATGTCGCCGCGATGCAGAAATTCACTCCACTGTTTGTCTCGAAAAACCTCTATGTCGGAGAAAGGACCTGATAAAAGACAGGCGTGAAGGGACAGGTTCGCCAGCTTGTTGTGATACTTCCTGGGATGACCCTGGGAAAGAAGACCGTGACGTAGAGGTAGACGAATCAGCCGATCTGCCAACAGAGGCCGCAGCAGATTGATCCACACCCTCTGTGGAGACAGAGGTGCGATCAGAATGATCCTGCAACTGCAAGCACGAACGACCAGAAAGTCTCCATACTGAAACGAGGAGTAAAACCCCAGTGAAAGGGTGTTCCTGACCACCTCGATCGCCCCTTTGGAGAGGAGATTGTCGATCTCCTGCACCAGAAGGTCCCGAAGTAGAGAATTGGAAGGCACCCGAGTCGGGAGGGGCACCCGAGATAAACTGGGGTGCCGATGGAAGGACAGTCGCAGACCGGATTGTATGATGTCAAGGACCCAAGTGTCCGACGATATCTCTGTCTAACGGTCGTAAAACAGCGAGGCGAATCGAGGTGAGGACCTTCACTTGTGGCCTCGACGAGGCCCCCGAGAGGAGAAACCACCACCTCGGGAAGTGACAGTCCTGAGACTTTCCGGCCTGAGGCTGCCAGCGAGCCTGTCCGCATCGGCGCTTCTTCTGAGCAGAAGGCGTAGCCGACGTCGGCGATGAGGCAGATGCAGCAGGACGCTTGGCGGGCCTGGAACGACCACCACCCGCAACAGCAGGTTGGTCCAACTGTCGCAGCAAAAGCTGGTCCTTCGAACAAGAACAACTGAGGTCTAACCAAAGAGGCAGACCTCAGAAAAGCACGCTGCTCAGAAGGAAGGGATGGAGAACAATCCAACACCGCATCCCGGCGTGCCAGCTCCAAATTAGCCGTGTTACAGGCGTGAGCATGTGTCAAGTTCATGAGAGCCTGTGACAAAATGCGAAAAGACCATCATCAAACTCCCCTGGTGGAAAATATTCAGCCAGGACAGCGATGACATGATCCGCGAGTGATAACATACCCAGCATCTCTCGGGACAGGCCCACCATAGATTCAACTACCAACATTGGGAGAACTGCAGACTTGGGCTTAGTTAACCCGAGAAAAGAAGAATCCTCATCCACCGTAGTCATCCCTTGGAAGCCTGGTGGACAGACGGAATCGTAAACACAAAACCGCAATGGAGGTAGAAAGGCATCAGTTCTAGAAAAGAAAGAACCCTTGAGGGCCTTAGAATGCATTTTGGCGTCCAAGCCCTGGAAGGACTCAACAACCTGAGCCGATTGCAGCAGACGCAAAGCCCCTGAGCTAGAAGACTCAACAGGGTTACGGCGCTCCACAGAGGACCGTGGCCGGATGGTCACAGATGGCTGGTCTGAAGGTTGAATGTCCGGCAATAAGCCAAAGACAAAATCCAAAGCCTGCCCCAAGACTGACGAGGGGGGCCCATAATCTTCAAGAAAATCGTCATCCTTTGTTGCAGAGGAGACGTAGCCCAATTCGGGCTGACCAGCAGAAACCTCCTGTGAATACTGTGCAGTATCCAAGGGGCCAGGCGAGACATCTCGGCGACCGACCAAAGGAGGTTGTGCCTCAGGAGGCACAAGGAGGCCAACTTGAGGGTTGCTAGAAAGCAACTGGGTGGGTGCCAAAACGGCCTGATGCAGGTCACCCTGAGAATCCGCCACAGCAGCATCGCCCGACGGAGTGACCTCCCAAAGGACCCTTCTGGTAGAAGAACCCAAATCCTCAGAAGGGACCGACGACGAACGTCGATCGGCAGACAGAATAGGGAGACAGTGAGAAGACACCGGAGGATAGTCCCGATTGTGACGCCCAGGGGTAATCACTGACCTCTGTGGAACAGAAGGTCCTGCCTGCAAATCCTCTAAATGTCAATCGGTAGCTGAACCTGGGACATGGTGAGAAGACACCGGAGGATAGTCCCAAGAATGACAGGATCCTGCCATTGGCCTCTGCGCAGCAGAAGGCCCCAACTGCCCATCCTCTGAGACCGACGACAAGCATCGATCGACATCCAGACTCGGAACACAGTGAGGAATCACCGGAGGAAGGTTCCGAGAGTGACAGATAACCGGGGCTGTCACTGACCTCTGCCGAACAGCAGGCCCTGGATGCCAATGTCCCAACCCCATCCTGCTAGTCGGCACACTAGCAGGAGAAGGAGGAACAATAAACGATTCGCTCAAGGGGTGAGGAATCGCTGTCGAAGCGACCGAACGGCTCAACCGACTAGGAGCAAACCTACCCAGATGAGACGGAGCAGACAGCAAACCCGCACAGCTTCGCCGCGAAGCCAGGGGAGGCTGAGAGCTCATAGACACACCAGCAGATACAGTCTCAGTCCCCCGAGACTGTATACCATCCCCACAGGAGATGAAAGAGCCACCATCATACAGAATAGGATCTTTAGTAACAATTTCCTCAGCAACTGTCGACGGCGTAGGAGGCAAATCAAAGAGGGTCACCGAGCTGACCTCGGAGCTCTCTACGAAAACAGACCCCTCAAGAGTGACATCAGAAGACAAAGAGACCACGGTCTCCACGTCAGGTATCACCGCACTAGCACCGTCAACAGTTGCAGAGGAACTCGCCACAGAAGAAGACAGATCAGCATCCTGTGTGACACTATGTGCACTCACAGAAATATCTGATGAGGCACGGCTACCCTTACCCCGAGAACGAGGGGTTCTAGATCTAGACAGAACCACCTTGTTAACAGAAAACAGAAGCCCAGAATTTTGAGGACCAAACACCACAAATACCACATGATTGGGCCTGAGTATAATTGTTGCAAGTGACACATGTGGAATGAGAGTACAAGACTATGTGTGAAAAAGTGAAAAAGCAAGCAAAAATTATCAAAAATATCATCAAATAGTAATAATTTTGAAAGCTTGAAAAGGATACAATCCACTTGCACACAATCAGATGAAGATAGCACATACAAATAAGTTGTTCACGAAGATAACAGCTAAGAAATAGCACGAGTCACAAAAATTTCCGACCGTTCAATGGCAGAAATAAAAGAAATTGACGTCACAGTTGTTGTGCATGCGCTCAGTAAATGCAAGAGGTGTGCAGAGAGAGTACCTGTAATTTCGAGCGCTGGTCTCGCTCGACCCTTTTTCGATCTTTTTTGTGCTTTTGCATTCTATTACTTTTCCAGCTTGTTTGGAAAAGTTTCTTAAAAGCTTGAGTTAGTTCCGAAGTAGGGCTTGCACTTACGTTACAGCCAATTGTAAACAATTGTGAGTAGGTTGAAAAGAAAGAGATTTACAAAGTGTATAATTACACACTTGGAGTAGTAGTTTCAGTACTTGCTGAGCAGTTTTTATTAAAAAAATTTTTTCTCATCTGTTGATCGCTTACATTCAGTGTCTGACTTGAGTAAGAGTTTATTTCCATAGTAAGTTGAATTGTTGTATCCTTAAGTTTTACTTAGACAATACTTTATTTTCACGAAATGCAGTACAAACTTTCAGTCAGCTATTTTTATGAAAACTCACTATTGACACTAAAAGGGCATTTTACAAAAAAGGATATTGCTGACATAGTTGAAAAAACATGCTCGAAACAAGAGATTTTTATATAAATTCTGATACTGGCCTCAAAAGTTAAAACATTTCTGGTAAAATATTTTAATAGACTTCTTGTATATTCCTTGTCATAATTTCCAGCCCCATGTAATTTACGCTTTATAAAACTGAGAGATTAATTCACAGTTCAAAACCGAACCTTGCCACAACCTATTGTTGATGAATGGAAAATTTTCCTCGCAATTTTCTAAAGCATAAATAACGTGCAAATAGATAAAAAAATAAGGCTAAATTATTATATTATATAGTACAAGATGTAAACTCCTTTATGTTTTGTTACTCTATTGTTAAAGAGTTCTTCTACCTGGTTTATATTATCGCAAATAGGTTTTTTTCTTGAAAAATAAAATTCAACTTCAAAATACCCTTCTTGCACACATTTTTCCCCAGAACCTCAAAATTAATGGGCTATACAGTCATTTTAATTAAATTCATTTGTTGGGGTTCGTCTTGTTGGGTTGACCAATTTTGACATTCATCTTGTTGGGAATAAAACCGTATGAGGGGGTGTGTAATAACAAATTTACATGTGATCTATTTCATAATTTATTTGGATTCTATTTGGTGGTAATGTGGCGTAATTATTGATGCCTTTCACAACTTATAAATTATGGACACAAACGGACAGAGTCAAGGAAATTGAGGTTTTTTTATGTTCTTGTTGAATTTCAAACTTATTCCCCGGGGAAAACAAAGTGCCCCGTCCAACGAGAGGGGGGGGCACCACCCCCTGTGCTAGCCCCCATCTTGCTGCCTCGGACGATGCTGCACATCATATTCTGTATGCCCCTGATGCAGATGCCAAAGGCATGAGTGATGATAGGTGGTTTGGAGTGGGGTGCACCCCCCCCCCCCCCCCCCCAAGAAAATTTGGAAATCAGTTATTAAATGGAGACTTCAGGTGGCTTTTGGGATGAAAAATCACATTATTTCTTGGCTGGCAGAATAAGTTTTTAGCAGGAGGTGTGTCGATCGCCTGATTGATCCAAAGCTGGTCGTTATTGAATAAGAAAAACATAATTGTTTTCTGTTGAATTTGTGAACTACATGTGGTTATAATTATGATTAGGTTAAAATAATAATACGAATAATTGAAAATGTTGATTGCAGTCTCTTGCTTTTCCTCGACCATATCATGTACAGAGGTGTTAAAACAGATGTTTGTTTGGAGGATAAAAGCTTCTGTTGCTTTGTCGTGCCACCCCAATGTTATTTCACATCTTGTGCAAGTAGCAGTTAATTCAATCTAGATGTACTTTAATTAATCTCTTCAATCATGATTAGTTTAAATGCATAACCCTACAACCTAATAATTCAGTTAAATGATTTGTTACCAGAGAGAGAGAGAGAGAGAGTGAGAGAGAGAGAGAAATGATTGTAATTAAGTTTATATCTGATTTGTTTTTGTTTAAGTAATCACCGTGGTGACCCAGAAAAAGTTCCAGCACGGTCAGTCAGGCTGATTAATCTATTTTTTGCACAACTGTTACAGAACAGCAATCAGCAATATTGGTGTCAGTTTTAAATGAGAGGTACACGTAATGTGAATTACTACCATTTCCTGATTTTGTATCTCTGCTACATGTATATCTTAAGATGATCAACAATTTAAAATGTTGTTGAGCATCAACCAATCATCAGCAAAGGTGTTTGCATCTGCCTGAAGTATAGCTGCTCTGTTGGCCAATAACATGTACTTCAGGCAGGTGCAAACACCTGTGCAGCTGATGATTGGTTGATGCTCAACATCAATTCACCATTCATTCGTACTAGATCGTTCAATTTGGCAAAAATTTTGCAAGACTTTGCGACAAGTTGGTGCGACCCATTTTTTGTTCGCATGCTTTTCATTTTAGGTAACTTCCATGTTATCCAAATGGCTGTTCGCCTCAAATCGACAGGCCTGTGGGCTTTGCTGTGAAGTGTAGGTATTGCAAATTAAAGGCTTCATATTCTGTAGATGTGCTTCATAGCTGTGAAGTGATATTATTCAGTCTGTATGGATCTGACTTGTTACAATTTATGGAAGAGTCACTGTAGGCACTCTTGCATAAATTGTATTAAGACAGAGACATGTGAACATACGTTGAAGACCAAAAATAATTTACTACTCTATCAGTTAACAAATAGGAATTTTATAGAGGAGATAAACTACAATTCCGGTAAGTAAAAATATTAACACATGGAAGTTTTAATATAAAATTTAGGCAAACCTAAAAGCGAGCGAATGTGATGCATCAGGCATAAAGTGCTGTAGGCCTACATTTACTGGTAAAGAATAGGGGACCAACCAAATTTCGAGATAACTACTTTTATCTGCGTTTTGATTGGAAGATATTTTCCAGTGCTCTGATTGAAAGATAATTTTATCATTGCTTTGATTGGAAGATATATTTATGGCGTCGTTGTTTTCCGGAATTATCCGAGTTGGTACGGAAATTGCTGCGTTCATTTTTATTTTTTCACAAATAGCTTGTAGCATTTATTGTTACTATTACCAACTGTTAGTAGCCACAACAAGAAAATACAGTAGTGCTGTGCAAAAAAAGGACGATGATAATATGCCAATGCAGATTTACTGAAAAGACCATCTTTAAAATAATAAGACTGAGTTGCACAAATGTAGTTTCATGATTCGGACCAGATTTTTATATAGAACATTTCGGCCCCAGATCTATGGACGATTCTGACCATATTTCTGGCCAATTCGGACCAGACTATTGGACGATTCGGACCATGTTTGTGGACGATTTGGACCAGATTTCTGGGCGATTTGCCCAACAGACACACAAACTACACAAGCCAGCACAGACATCACACTTCACAAGACAGCACAGACTTGTTGTTTGAATTAAATAGGCCTAGAGCTTTATGTGCCAATTTCATTAATTTCACTGAAAAAAATACCGACGTACCGGTATTGTTTGTAGTTATCACAACAGATAATTCTGAGAGTAATTATGAAACAGCTAATCCTGTGCTTCTGGGTTTTTGCAATTCATTTTGGGTCCGCATACCGAATTTGGTCAAAATCGGCCCAGTAGTTAGCCCGTTGCTAAGGGGGCACTCTGGTTGCTAGGGAAGTCATGAGACGTAAACTTTGATCTGTCTGTTTTCATTTGCAATGCATTTTGGGTTGGTATACCGAATTTGGTCAAAATCGGCCCAGTAGTTAGACCGTTGCTAAGGGGGCACTCTGATTGCTAGAGAAGTCATGTGGCGTCACCTTTGATCTATCTGTCTTCATTTTCAATGCATTCTGGGTCCGTATACCGAATTTGGTCCAAATCGGCCCAGTTGTTAGCCTGTTGCTAAGGGCACGCTCTGGATGGTAGGGAAGTCACGAGACGTCAACATTGATATGTCTGTCTTTATTTGCAATGCATTTTGGGTTCATATACCGAATTGGGTCAAAATCGGACCAGTAGTTTGCCCGTTGCTAAGGGGGTGCTCTGGTTGCTAGGGAAGTCACGCGATGACATCATTGACCTGTCTGTTTTCGTCTGCAATGCATTTTGGGGCTGAATACCGAATTTGTTCCAAATCGGCCCAGTAGTTAGCCCGTTGCTAAGGGCGCACTCTGGTTGCTAGGGAAGTCATGAGACGTAAACTTTGATCTGTCTGTTTTCATTTGCAATGCATTTTGGGTTGGTATACCGAATTTGGTCAAAATCGGCCCAGTAGTTAGACCGTTGCTAAGGGGGCACTCTGGTTGCTAGAGAAGTCATGTGGCGTCACCTTTGATCTATCTGTCTTCATTTTCAATGCATTCTGGGTCCGTATACCGAATTTGGTCCAAATCGGCCCAGTTGTTAGCCTGTTGCTAAGGGCACGCTCTGGATGGTAGGGAAGTCACGAGACGTCAACATTGATATGTCTGTCTTTATTTGCAATGCATTTTGGGTCCATATACCGAATTGGGTCAAAATCGGACCAGTAGTTTGCCCATTGCTAAGGGGTGCTCTGGTTGCTAGGGAAGTCACGCGATGACATCATTGACCTGTCTGTTTTCGTTTGCAATGCATTTTGGGGCTGAATACCGAATTTGTTCCAAATCGGCCCAGTAGTTAGCCCGTTGCTAAGGGGGTGCTCTGGTTGCTAGGGAAGTCACACGACAACACCATTGACCTGTCTGTTTTCGTTTGCAAAGCATTTTGGGTCCGTATACCGAATTTGGTAAAAATCGGCACAGCAGTTAGCCCATTGCTAAGGGGGCGCTCTGGTTGCTAGGGAAGTCACGTGACGTCATTCATCTATCTGTTTTCATTTGCAATGCATTCTGGGTCTGTATACCGAATTTGGTCCAAATCTGCTCAGTAGTTAGCCCGTTGCTAAGGGTGTGCTCTGGTTGCTAGGGAAGTCACGAGACGTCAACATTGATATGTCTGTTTTTTATTTGCAATGCATTTTTGGTCCGTATACCGAATTTGGTCAAAATCGGACCAGTAGTTAGCCCGTTGCTAAGGGGCTGCTCTGGTTGCTAGGTAAGTCACGCGACGATACCTCTGACCTGTCTGTATTTGTTTGCAATGCATGTTGGGTCCATGTATCAAAATTGGTCAAAATTGACCCAGTAGTTTGAGCATTGTTAGGGGTGTGCTTTACTTGCTATGAACGTCACGTGACATAATCAGTGACCCATTAGCCCCCATCTATCCCCCCACCCAATATATTAAGGATCCCTTCACCCAATGAGGGTGAAAGCAATGGTGGACAGTCATCACTTTTTCTAGCTTCCGAGTATCCTTGAAAAAATGTAACCTCATTTGTCCCGGTTCCTTTGGGAAAAATTCCTAAAAGTTTAATCAGCCAGAGTCATTGTCGTGAAGTCCCATCTCGTTAACTACTTCCTGCGAAAGTAAATCATTTCTTCAATTACGAATGTCAATTTCCGCCATGCGCAAACATGTCAGCATCCTTGTGTACCACTTCCGTTGAAAAATTTTGAAGTTGATGCCTTTGAGATGAGATTGGCTTTGAGTTCATAACAAACGGTACATACGTGTTGCCTAATAGCTTGCGAAGCGACCCTGTGGGTCGCTTTCGCTCGCTATAAAGGTGATAAACTTAAGTTGAGGTAAGCAATTATTAACAAATAGAAATTTTATAAAGGCAATAAACTACAGTTGAGGAAATACTAATAAATTGAAGTTTTATAAGGGCTATACAGTACAGTTGAGGGAAGTAAATACTAACAAACTGATGTTTTATGAAGGTCATAAACTGCAGTTGAGACAAGTAAATACTAACAAATTGGAGTTTTATCAAGGCAATAAACTAAGTTGAGGCAAGTAAATACCAACATTCTGAAGTTTTATATATGTCATAAACTACTACTGAGGTAAGTACCGGTAAATACAGTGGAACCATGTTAATTAAATAGCCAATGTCAATGAAAATTATTCAATTAACAGGAGTATTCAATTAACAGGGATTAGGTCACTTTCCTGTATTCTACAGATAAACTTAGCATTTATTCTATTATATCTTGTTTGACAGAGCTCCATGAGCTCTGTCAAACAAGATATAATAGATTATATGCTTATAATGGATGTACTGAGGCCAAATAGGTCTATAAACAAAGGAAAACTGGGGAGAGTCAGGTAATTTCTAGACAGGTTGAAAGATTTTGTATTCAATTAACAGGAGTTTACTCTATAACCTATATTCAAT
Organism: Pictodentalium vernedei; assembly: GCA_031216915.1. Classification (NCBI taxonomy): domain Eukaryota; kingdom Metazoa; phylum Mollusca; class Scaphopoda; order Dentaliida; family Dentaliidae; genus Pictodentalium; species Pictodentalium vernedei. Next base: position 129,996,979 of record CM062289.1, read on the forward strand.
TAACAGGTCAAATTTGTACTGGAGGTATGGTAAATGGTTTTGTGTTTGGAAATTATATTCGATTAACAGGGTTATTCAGTTACGAGATATCCAATTAAGTGGGCTCCACTGTACCAACATTCTGAAGTTTTATGTAGGCCATAAACTACTGTTGAGAAAAGTACCAATAAATATAATTAGAAGTTACCTGCTGACTAAGTAAAAGATGCCGTAGTTGTTGCTGGTTACTGGACTGTTGTTGCTGTTGGAGCTGTAATCGTTGTTGTTGCTGAAGCTGATGTTGCTGTTGCTGTTGTGCTGTCATCTGTCTGGGTGGTGCTTGTTGGCCTGTAATGAGGATACAATATTCAATAAGTGAGGCAATTGTCAACCCTTTCTGTCATTGGTTTCTTGAAATGGATTGTCCAACAACTCTGTTAAGGCATAATGAATTGGATCATCTTACGATACTGTAAGTCATGGTGAATTAGATCGTTCCTTCAATACTGTAAGTCATAATGAATTAGATCGTCCTACAATACTGTAAGTCATAATGAATCAGATCATCTTACTATAGTGTAAGTCATGATGAATTAGATCGTCCTTCAATACTGTAAGTCATAATGAATTAGATCATCTTACTATAGTGTAAGTCATGATGAATTAGATCGTCCTTCAATACTGTAAGTCATAATGAATTAGATCGTCCTACAATACTGTAAGTCATAATGAATTAGATCATCTTACTATAGTGTAAGTCATGATGAATTAGATCGTCCTTCAATACTGTAAGTCATAATGAATTAGATCGTCCTTCAATACTGTAAGTCATAATGAATTAGATCATCTTACTATAGTGTAAGTCATGATGAATTAGATCGTCCTTCAATACTGTAAGTCATAATGAATTAGATCGTCCTACAATACTGTAAGTCATAATGAATTAGATCATCTTACTATAGTGTAAGTCATGATGAATTAGATCGTCCTTCAATACTGTAAGTCATAATGAATTAGATCGTCCTACAATACTGTAAGTCATAATGAATTAGATCATCTTACTATACTGTAAGTCATGATGAATTAGATCGTCCTTCAAAACTGTAAGTTTGTTTGTTTGTTTGTTGGTGGTTAACGTCACATATTTATGCACCATGGCTAATCGTGACACAACATGGAGATGAAGGCAAGTTTAGTCAATCGTTGATCAACATGTTGCCCATTTTAGAGGACTTTCACCCCAAGCATTGGTGACTGGGTCCTATTTTACTAGTAAAGCGGAACTGGTTTACCACAGTAAACAAGTGCTGCTTACTTCTCGGGGTTCCCACGGGGACAATACTGTAAGTCATAATGAATTAGATCGTCCTACAGTACTGTAAGTCATTATGAATTAAATCATCTTACTATACTGTAAGTCATGATGAATTAGATCGTCCTTCAATACTGTAAGTCATAATGAATTAGATCGTCCTACACTACTGTAAGTCATAATGAATTAGATCGTCCTACAATACTGTAAGTCATAATGAATTAGATCATCCTACAGTACTGCAAATCATTATGAATTAAATCATCTTACGATACTGTAAGTCATGATGAATTAGATCATCCTTCAGTACTGTAAGTCATAATGAATTAGATCATCCTACAATACTGTAAGTCATAATGAATTAGATTGTCCTACAATACTGTAAGTCATAATGAATTAGATTGTCCTACAATACTGTAAGTCAGAATAATTAAATCATCCTACAATACTGTAAGTCAGAATAATTAAATCATCCTACAATACTGTAAGTTAGAATAATTAAATCATCCTACAATACTGTAAGTTAGAATAATTATATCATCCTATAATACTGTAAGTTAGAATAATTAAATCATCCTATAATACTGTAAGTTAGAATAATTAAATCATCCTATAATACTGTAAGTTAGAATAATTAAATCATCCTATAATACTGTAAGTTAGAATAATTAATGCATCCTATAATACTGTAAGTTAGAATAATTAAATCATCCTATAATACTGTAAGTTAGAATAATTAAATCAACCTACAGTACTGTAAGTCATAATGAATTAAATCATCCCACAATACTGTAAGTTAGAATAATTAAAGCATCCTATAATACTGTAAGTTAGAATAATTAAATCATCCTATAATACTGTAAGTTAGAATAATTAAATCATCCTACAATACTGTAAGTCATAATGAATTAAATCATCCTACAATACTGTAAGTCAGAATAATTAAATCATCCTACAATACTGTAAGTCAGAATAATTAAATCATCCTACAATACTGTAAGTTAGAATAATTAAATCATCCTACAATACTGTAAGTTAGAATAATTATATCATCCTATAATACTGTAAGTTAGAATAATTAAATCATCCTATAATACTGTAAGTTAGAATAATTAAATCATCCTATAATACTGTAAGTTAGAATAATTAAATCATCCTATAATACTGTAAGTTAGAATAATTAAAGCATCCTATAATACTGTAAGTTAGAATAATTAAATCATCCTATAATACTGTAAGTTAGAATAATTAAATCAACCTACAATACTGTAAGTCATAATGAATTAAATCATCCCACAATACTGTAAGTTAGAATAATTAAAGCATCCTATAATACTGTAAGTTAGAATAATTAAATCATCCTATAATACTGTAAGTTAGAATAATTAAATCATCCTACAATACTGTAAGTCATAATGAATTAAATCATCCTACAATACTGTAAGTTAGAATAATTAAATCATCCTATAATACTGTAAGTTAGAATAATTAAATCATCCTATAATACTGTAAGTTAGAATAATTAAATCATCCTATAATACTGTAAGTCATAATGAATTAAATCATCCTACAATACTGTAAGTTAGAATAATTAAATCATCATATAATACTGTAAGTTAGAATAATTAAATCATCCTATAATACTGTAAGTTAGAATAATTAAATCATCCTACAATACTGTAAGTCAGAATGAATTGGATCATCCAACAATACTGTAAGTCAGAATGAATTGGACTGTCCTACAATACTGTAAGTCAGAATGAATTGGATTGTCCTACAATACTGTAAGTCAGAATGAATTGGATTGTCCTACAATACTGTAAGTAATAATGGATTAGATTGTCCTAAATACCACTGGTCATAATGAATTGGATCGTTCAACAATACTGTAAATCAGAATGAATTGGATTGTCCTACAATACTGAAAGTCAAAATGAATTACATCGTCCTACAATACTGTAAGTCATAATGAATTGAATCATCTTACAATACTTGATGTCATAATTAACTGGATTGTTCTACAATGCTGCATGTCAATAATTTCGTAAAATACATGGCAACTACTTTTAGGTATTGAGGAGAATCTGCCTTTTTGGTACTGTAAATATTTTTACATGGAGAAATAATTTTTCATTACTCCTGTATCCCTAAGAATATTGAAACATGAACCAGTGCACCGCGAGACATGGGCTAAAACAAATTTTTAAAGTCGAAAAAATGGAAAAAGGGGCATAACTCAGCCAAAATTGGTCAGACTGAACCCATATTAGACCATGACCTTCATATTCAGGAGACAAACCTATGTACAAAATTTGGTGTTGATTCAATAACTCAAAATAAGTTTGCCGGACATCCAATTTTCAAAGTAAAAAAAATGGAAAAAGATCCATAACTCAGCCAAAATTGATCAGACCAAACCCAAATTCGAACTTAACTTACATACTCTTCAGACAAACCTATGAACAAAATTTTGTGTTGATTCAATAACTCAAACTGAAGTTATCATCCGGACATCAAATTTTCAAAGTAAAAAAAATGAAAAAGGGCCATAACTTTGCCCAAATTGGTCAGACCAAACCCAAATTCGAACTTGATCTGCATATTCTTGAGACAAACCTACGTTCAAAATTTGGTCTATGTACAAGATTTGGTGTTGATTCAATTACTCAAACTGAAGTTATCATCTGAACACCAAATTTTCAAAGTCAAATGAAAGTGTTAATGACACTGTAGCTTAACTTGTTTGTGTGTTATATATTATTTATTTATTGGAGTTTAAGGTCACATATTTTTGCACAATGGCTAATCATGACCAAAACAGTTTTACGGGTGGAGGAAGCCGGAGTACCCAGAGAGAACCACCGAGCAACGTCGAGCAACTATCAGCTCCCCAACATACTAACTCCACACAAGCAGGGTTAGCATTGGTTGAAGACAAGTGCACCATCGACGTGCAGTATGCCTTAGTACACAGTGGCACCGTGCTCCCATGTGGGCAATGGGGGTGAAGTGTCTTGCCCAAGGACACAACGCGGTTGCCGCAGGTGGGATTGTTTGTGTGTTGTGTTTGATGAAAAGGATAATGTTCAATGTTTATGAAAGGATTATGAAATAAGACAAGAATTGTGATAATTGGGAATATGTTCATTTCTGTTCCCTGTATGTAGACTGTACTAAAAAATTAAGGGGTGGGTTAATGTGGCCCTCACAGTTAATGTATGTCAACGAAAGGTTTTCGGCTTTGGGCCTGTGTAGCCATCACGGTTGACCGATCGCAACCAAAAGGGGACGTCCTCATCTAGATATTATACTGAGTCATCCTACCAAGTTACAATGAAATCACTTCATAAATATGACCTGTAGTCTGTGCTAAAGGTTTTTGGGGTTTTGGGCTTGGGTAGCTTTCATGGCTGAATGATCGCAAATAAAAGGGGATGTTCTCATCCTGGCATTATCTGGAGTCATCCGACCAAGTTACAATGAAATCCCTTCATAAATACGACCTGTAGACTGAGCTAAAGGTTTTTGGGCTTTGGACCCCTGTAGCTGTGACAGTTGACCAATCGTGACCAAAAGGGGACATTCTCATCTAGACATTATATGGAGTCATCCTACCAAGGTACAATGAAATCCCTCCACAAATACGACCTGTAGACTGTGCTAAAGGTTTTGGGGTTTTGGGCTTGGGCAGCCGTCATGGCTGAATGATGGTGACCAAAGGGGACGTTCTCATCTAGACATTATCTGAAGTCATCCTATCAAGTTACAATGAAATCTCTTCATAAATATGACCTGTAGACTGCGCTAAAGGTTTTTGGGCTTCGGGCCCCTCTAGATGCCACAGTTGACCAATTGTGACCTAAAGGAGACGTTCTCATCTAGACATTACATGGAGTCAACCGACCATTTACAATGAAATCCCTCAATAAATACGACCTGTAGACTGTGCTAAAGGTTTTTGGGTTTTGGGCTCGGGCATTTGTCACGGTTGACAGATCGCAACCAAATGGGGAAGTTCTCATCTAGACATCATATGGAGTCATCCTACCAAGTTACAATAAAATCCCCCATATTAAATATGACCTGTAGACTGTGCTAAAAGTTTTTGGGTTTCGGGCTTGGGCAGCCATCACGGTTGACAGATCATGGCCAAACGGGGACGTTCTCATCTAGATATTATAGAGAGGCATCCTATCAAGTTACATTGAAATCCCTTCATAAATACAACCTGTAGACTGTGCTAAAGGTTTTCGGGTTTTGGGCTCAGGCAGCCATCACGGTTGACCGATCACGACCAAAAAGTGAGGTTCACATGTAGACATGACCTCAAACCTACATATGAAATTTTGTGACAACTACAGGGTGTAGCCTGTGCTAAAGGAAAATGTGAACAGACTCACAGACAAACAGACTTCTGCATGCGTGATGGCAATAGCTTATGTTGACTTTGTCAAGTTAAGCTAAAAAATGGAAAAAGGACCATAACTCAGCCAAAATTGGTCGGACTGAACCCAAATTCGAACTGCACCCGCATCTGGACACAAAATTTCCAAAGTTTCGAAATGGGCTGGAAAAGTGTCAAAAAGGGGTATAACTGCAACAAAAATTATTGGATCCAGCCGATATTTGGAATTCACCTAATCTTCGGGGTAAGGGACATATAAACCAAATTGGGTTTTGATTCGATTACCCAAACTGTAGTTATCACACCAGACTGAGCTCTGTCAAACAAGGTAAATATCACACTGCTTTTGGGGAAATATTTGCTGCTGAAAACTTTGCCATTTTGACATCAGAATGCAGTGGGTTAAACTGGATGAGAAATTGCACAAACTTCACACCGAGATGGATGTTGAAGGCATCCGATCTAAACACACCCATAAGCCCTGACTGATCATGAATCTATGGGATGGTAGTTAATGGTAAGCATTCACAGTGTGTTCAATTACTGTATTATTGGGTCGTTAAGGTATTATGAACAGACTGTTAGGTCAGTAAATATGGAACAAATATATTTCAAGTATGGTTACAATGGGGGGGGGGGGGGGGGGGGGGGGGGGGGGGGTTAGAAAGCTGAAATACATGGGCTGACAGAAATAGCATATTCATTGTGATGGCAGTAGGGACACCAAGAGGTTGAAAAGGCAAGAGAGGCAAGGCAAAATGGAAGAGCAATCTGGACAGAGAGTCAGAAGTTCCAACTGAATGCAGCTACCATCATGGCCCAGAGCTCACGTTCAAAAGTATTTGTTCTGTGAATCATTGTCTCAAACAGGTTGCTTGCCTCGACACTAGATATGTATATGTTCCAATAAGAGTAAAATTCTCACCCTCTGATTGGATGAGAGCTGGCATAGTTTGTTTTATGTTTACGGCTCCAGTAGCAAATGTTACCGTCTGATGTCACCTTGCGAAATATTTGAATTGATGTCGTCTGTTTCGTAATTGTTTCATCAATGGAGTGACTAGCAAGCCACTTCATTTTTCTGGATTTTTCACACGTGCAGCAGACGGTGATCCGAATGAAGTGCTGTTTAAATTACAAACCAATTTATGATTTGAACTGAGATGGAATGAGTTTATCTGGTTTAATGATTATTTATCCAGTGACATCGTGGGGTACACGAGAGGTTTATTTACTAAACCTGTGATCGTTAAAAGTTGCCTTGAACAAGGCAACTTTTAACGATCACAAGTTCAGTAAATAAGCCTCTTGTGTTTCACAATGAAGGTTTTGGACTATGGGTAGTGTCTTATTGGAACATATCCGCTATTGTGATGAGTTGACAGTAACATGGTCTGAGGTTTGCGGCTCGGAGCGTATGTTCAACCTCGACACTTTGCGTTTCATTTGAACATAAGCCCTGAGTCGCAAACCTCAGACTATGTTAGCATCAATTCATCACAATAAGTAATAATGCTGGCTTTTTACCTGGTGTTTGAATGAACTTATTCTGTTTTTCCTGATGTGAATTCCTCATTGGTACTATCAGCAAACCTCAGTCAAGTCAGATTACGAATATTTCTGCATTGTGTCCCCCCTCCCCCAACATAGGATCCTGCAAATATTTGATATTTGATTTGATATCAATACCATATGTCTGCTTCGGGATCGATCCCAAATCAGTCTCAGGATTCGATTTTTTTGAATCTCTCATACTGACTTCAATTTGTTACATTTCCAACAATAATTGGATAAAATTGACATCAGACAATTCATTCATGTAGGCTCAGTTCATATTTAATTCAGTAATTGACAAAGGTTAATTGTTAGGTAAGTAGTCAATTTTGTCCAGAACATTTTCCATAGTTTTAGTTTTTGAAGGCTCAACTTGTTACTTTTCACATTCGTAAGTACGGATGATAAAACTATGGATAATAGACCTAGCTGTTTCAGCGATGGTGCTACAGAGAATATTTATTTATTGGTGTTTAAGATGTCAGTCAGTCTTGTAAGGGTCATCACAGTGTACCGTAACTTCCGTTTGATGCAATATGAAATAACATGTCTATTAAGATTCGATTTGAGATCAATATCAGATATAAGCTTCAATTCAAGATTCAGTTAAAAAAAAATGTGTGATTCGCAGATCTGTACCTTGGCATGACACTCAAACCCAGTTGCCCACATAGGGGCCCCTTAGTGCTGTGTACTAAGGAGTATTGCCAGTCAATGTGCACTTACCCTCAACTACTGCTAACTCTGCTTGTTCAGACATTTGAAATTTGTTGAAAGTGTCAGTAAACCCAATAAACACCCGAAAAACAGTAGTGACTTTGATATTATTTCCTGCTGAACCTGCTGGTCCATTAGGCATGACATTCAAACACCAGGTAAAAAGCCAGCATTATTACTTATTGTGATGAATTGATGCTAACATAGTCTGCGGTTTGCGACTCAGGGCTTATGTTCAAATGAAACGCAAAGTGTCGAGGTTGAACATACGCTCCGAGCCGCAAACCTCAGACCATGTTACTGTCAACTCATCACAATAGCGGATATGTTCCAATAAGACACTACCCATAGCCCAAAACCTTCATTGTGAAACACAAGAGGCTTATTTACTGAACTTGTGATCGTTAAAAGTTGCCTTGTTCAAGGCAACTTTTAACGATCACAGGTTTAGTAAATAAACCTCTCGTGTACCCCACGATGTCACTGGATAAATAATCATTAAACCAGATAAACTCATTCCATCTCAGTTCAAATCATAAATTGGTTTGTAATTTAAACAGCACTTCATTCGGATCACCGTCTGCTGCACATGTGAAAAATCCAGAAAAATGAAGTGGCTTGCTAGTCACCCCATTGATGAAACAATTACGAAACAGACGACATCAATTCAAATATTTCGCAAGGTGACATCAGACGGTAACATTTGCTACTGGAGCCGTAAACATAAAACAAACTATGCCAGCTCTCATCCAATCAGAGGGTGAGAATTTTACTCTTATTGGAACATATACATATCTAGTATCGAGGCAAGCAACCTGTTTGAGACAATGATTCACAGAACTAATACTTTTGAACATGAGCTCTGTGCCATGATGGTAGCTGCATTCAGTTGAAACTTCTGACTCTCTGTCCAGATTGCTCTCCCATTTTGCTTTGCCTCTCTTGCCTTTTCAACCTCTTGGTGTCCCTACTGCCATCACAATGAATATGCTATTTCTGTCAGCCCATGTATTTCAGCTTTCTGACCACCCCATTGTAACCATACTTGAAATATATTTGTTCCATATTTACTGACCTAACAGTCTGTTCATAAAACCTTAACGACCCAACCCAATAATACAGTAATTGAACACACTGTGAATGCTTACCATTAACTACCATCCCATAGATTCAGTCAGGGCTTATAGGTGTGTTTAGATCGGATGCCTTCAACATCCATCTCGGTGTTTAAACCAATGATTTTTAAACATGGCATAAAGGGCATCATCAAATTTTTTGCCTATGAACAACTGGGTGCAACCTGGAGCCAGTGGTGGTTCAAGAGCTGAAATTTTGTAGTTCTTCCTGTGTATATTGTTTGCATATGTACTTTTTCCTGAAATTTATTCAATTTCCCTGAAAATCACCCTCAATTTCCCTGAAAATCTTTTTCTGGGGTTAACATGTCTGGATACAGGGTTTGTACACCCAATATATTATGAAATTCAGGGACTTTTACAAGACTTTCAAGGACCTGAATCATAAATTTTCAGGACCTATATTTGTATCCGCAAAGCTGAGTACATGTAGCATATACATGTTAATTTTTATTTATTTATTTGGGAGTGCGGTGGCTCAATAAGTAGGATTGCAGGCTGCAAGCCAAGAAGTCCTCGGTTTGAATTCCACCTGCGACAACCGTGTCGTGTCCTTGGGCAAGACACTTAATCCCAATTGCACATGTGGTGACACGGTGGCGTCGTGTACTACGGCATACTGCATGTCAATGGTGCACTTGTCTTCAACCAATGCTAACCCTGCTTGTGTGAAGTTAGTAAGTTGGGAAGACTGACAGTTGCTTGCCATTGCTCAGGCTTTTTCAGAGGTCACATCATTCTTTTCTTGGTATAAACTTGTTCATCAATAGTTTCTGGTCGCAACGTAACTTTTGAGGTATGTGACGAACGTTTACGTGCCTTGGCATGTTGGAAGCTGGCAACAGACAGACTGCAGTAGCTCAAATTCTCAATGTTACTCAATCGGTGATTAACAGGTTGAGGTCATGCTACCGTCAGACAGGCAATGTTGATGACAGATGTCGGTCAGGTCATCCAAGGGTGACAACAACTGCCAACCAGGATCGTTTCATCCAAACTACAGCATTACATAACCATCATCAAAGTGCCACAGAAATTAGACAGCAGCTGCATTGAGCGACAGATGCTTGGCAGGCACCTACAACAATGCCAACAGCCCCCTACCAATGTCCAGGAACTCACCGCTGCACTGCAGAAAAAATGGAATAACACCAGTCAAGCTGATATTGGACGTTTGGTGAGGAGTATGCCACATCAGATCAGCTTTTGTCTCGTGAACCGAGGAGGATTTACAAGGTATTGAAGTCTTGGACTGAATGTGGTAAATTCTCTGACTGACCGTCCATGTCTTTTACAGCTCAGTGCGCGGAATGTGTGTTTGTCAGACACCCAACTACCGCTGAAATCATTCACCAGATGTCACAGTGCAATACCTCAACTGTCTTTTTGATGAAAATATAAATATATTTCTTCAAAAATCTCACTTTATTAAATATCCCCGACTTTTTTGAATAGTATATTAAACTCTGACAACGCCAAACATCTATAAAAAGACAAATCTAAATTAATTTGGCAAACTTTAATGAATTAAGCAAATGATTGTGTTCAAGTTGACAGTCAGGGTGTTCTGATATAATGAAGCAAAACGACATTACATTACCAGTGGTCAAACTGCATTAAACATTTAAATTGGTTAAGCCAATGTCTGCTGACCATTTTTATAATCATAAAAGGTTCTTGAGAATAGATTCCCTCATGGTAATATTGACTGACTTGACACAATTTGCTTGACGGCCATGTTTGAAGTCACACTTGAGCCATTCAAAACTCCTTTTTCTCCAGTTAATTTTTTTATCTCAAAAGACACACTTACCTGGCATTTTGTATATTCTATTTGTATAAAACAAGAATTGGAAACTGAAATACATGACCACTGAGAAAAATCCCACAGTATCAGGCGAAACATGCGACAGTAAATAACAAAGCACACATTGAATTTCGACTGGTGTGCGATGATGCCCCTAAAACTTTGACCATTTTTCCATAACTTTCAAGGACTGACCTGCCAAAATGTCAAGTTTTTCCTGGCCTGGATTTTAAAAATTCCAAATTCCTGAACTTTCAAGAATTCAGGACCCGCATCCATACCCTGTGGATACTGTTTCTACATTACATTCTAGGACATAACAATATAAAGGTTTCTTCATCATACCAGTTACTGGATTATATTGAAATGCACTTTGGACTAACTGATAGGCATTTCGAGAGGGGGGGGGGGGGGGGGGGGTTCTTCTGCAAACTACACAGTATACAGGCATTTTTGTACCATTTTCCTTTCAAATTTCATTTTTTTATTAAATTTCAAAATAGTTACACTTGAGTTATTGTTGTTGGATCTCAGATTTTTTTCTGTTGCCAGAATTATTATTACATACAATAACAATGATTGACTTCTCAGGCAGAATAGCCTGCAGGTTGAAGAGGTCTCATCAATGGAGAGTGTTGTCATTTTCCGGAATTTTGCCATACAGTGCATGTCAGTCACTGGAAATAAATTGCTCTGAGGCCAAAAAAAAATAGTCAGATATTTGGACTGTATTGTTGTCAAATACCGTCGCCATTTCCGAGGGTATGATGTGAACATCAGGTTCAAATTCATAAAGACCCATTTTTTTGCTGATGCCACATTGTCATACCATATTATCATTGCTGGAAGACTGGATAAATATGTACGAAGCCCAATCAAGGTTTAACATCAGAGTTTTTCCTGGATACCATAATTAAGATTTAATCACAGACGTTTGTCTGGATATATATTATATTATAACACTGCCACCTCTACCTGAGGCAATCTTTTCTGGCAAAACTGTAACTTGGCATTTGAGAGATATGAATATTGGGACTCAAGAATGTTTCTGTTACACAAAATTATGTCATAGTCAGTAAGTCTGGCATATATTGAATGGATTTTATCTCTCTCTCTTCCTAAATAATCTCTTTTGTTTTAAAAAGGAAATAAAAATAGTAACACACCTTTACAGGTGATAGTCGGTGTCACAATTGAAAAAGGATAAAGTCATTTTATTACATGCCTGTTCTATGTAATCCCCATCTACTGCAACACTAAACCATGCGGAAAATGAAAATCTGTTCCGCACATATGTGCGCAACAGAAATCGTTGACAGACTATTTTTAAATAGAAGTGAAATTTCACTGGAATTTTCTACAAATCGTGCAATGCAATTACAATTTGAATCGCTAGGGATAGCTGAAAATCGTCATCTGAGTTCCAATGTGTTCTATGTGCCAGTAGGCACGTAGAACACGTTGGAACTCAGGGGATGAAGTAGTAACACAGGTTCCCCTCGCAAGTTTGGCTGGTGATAAAATGTGTTCTTTTTGTTGATAGTTGTCAAATGAACTGCTGAGTGTCATTCTAATTGTTTTTATTGACATGAAGGCATGTAACAAACACAGAATGACACACGTGTGTGAATGGGTTAATCGATATGGAACTTGTGCCATCGTGGAAGGATGTTTCATTCTTCCATGCTGGCACTCGTGCCATATTGATTAACCCATTCACACTCATGAGTTGTTCTGTGTATGTCTGGGCCAAAAAGAGGCCAAATAGTGCAAACAATTATCTGTGCTAGCAGCATCGAAATGGGACATTTATAACTTAAATGGAAGTATTAGTAACAGAAATAATTTCTGACTACCGAACTTCTATTTTAAAACTGCAGTGCATTCATTATCTGAGGCCGAAATCATAACAAATCACCACATGGTACGCAGTGGATGCAAGTGCTCTTGAACCCGAAAAGCCTGATTGGTTTATAAGTAAAGGGACTTATACTCCGGGCAATGGCTCCTATTATATCAAGAAAATTACCATAACAAACAAGCAGTGCTCTGCTTTCGAGGAGACTCATCACTGGGATACCTTGATTGCCCTTTTCTCAGAGATTATACGACTGTTGAGATAACATTTCATGAAACTTAAATTAATCTGTAAATCAAAATATATTGTGTATTTTTCATTTAACCCACAAGGGCCTAGTTCCAACTTTTATCACCATTTATTGCAACAGAACAGGTGCCCTAACATGCAGTTTCTGGACAGGTGCAAGGTACATACAGAGAACGACAGGTGTGTGTGAATGGGTTAATCGATATGGCACAAGTACCTGCGCAGAAGGATAGAATGAGAGGCTGCAGGCCTCAAGTTTTATCCTTCCATTGTGGCACAAGTGCCATATCAATTAACCCATTCACACATGTGTGTCATTCTGTGTTTATTACAAGCCTTCAGGTCTATAAAAGCAATTATTAAAAGGACACTCAGTAATTCATTTGACGACTATCGACAAAAAGAACACATTTTATCGTCAATCAAATTTGCGAGGGGAACCTGTGTTACTATTTTGTCCCCTGAGTTCCAATGTGTTCTATGTGGCACATAGAACACATTGGAACTTGGGGGATGATTTTTAGCTATCACTAACGATTCAAATTGTAATTTTAGTGCACGATTTGTAGAAAATTCCAGTGAAATTTTACTTCTTTATAAAAAGAGTCTGTCAATGATTTATGTTCTGAACATATGTCCGGAAGAGATTTTCATTTTCCGCATGGTTTAGTGTTGATGTAGATTGGGATTTTGAAGAACAGGTACGTAATAAATTTCAAGTACCTTGGCAGTTGTTTCTAGACAAGTCTTGGTTGCCTATATAGGCAACCAAGGCTTGCATTGAAACAACTGCAAAAAGCTGTAGGGTGTAGACAGCCAATGTATGGCAAAAACGTATAAAAATCTCCTGGCCCTTAAGGATTAAACAATAATAAAGAGCACAAGCATGGCACAGACCAGACCCACTGTTTCTAACTACATTGTCATAACATCAGAAATATGCATTTGCATGCCATAGCATTAGTATATAATTATGGTCATATAACACTTGCCATGCTGATGAAGTCAGGAATACACTCTGTTGCCTTACCAACAAATACATGTGACCATGCAGAGTAAACTGGAACAAAAGTTTACAATCAAGACCTGACAGAATGTGGAGATCAGTTTGCATGAAATTAAAAATGCACAATGTAAGTTATTCCTTTGAACATTAAAGTCAAACTAAGATAAAATTTGGGCTTCCACAGCGAGCCCAAATATGAACCCAGGGACTTGATTTGAATAAACTTCAAGTTTTTCCCCCCAAAGATGCAGTATCCCATTTCTCAAATATCAAGAGATTTTGACTGGCAGATCTGAAGAAGAGATGTTTAAATAAATGTGCTCAAACTGCACCTCTTCAAAATTCAGGTTCCCATATGGAGCCCAAATATGAATCCAGGGACTTGTTCAATACAAACCTGAATCTGACCCCTCTGAGGATGTTGTATACCAAGTATCTCAAGATTCTGGTTGGTAGTTCTGGAGAAGATTTTTTAAATGTAAAAAAAAAAAAAAATTGTACGTGCCAACAGAATTATGCCCCTTGTGGTGCCCCCTGTGTACATGGTAACATTATTTGAACAAACTTGAATTGTCATATGATAAGGAATATGCATATCAAGTTTGGTTCAATTTGGCCCATTGGTTTGAGAGGTGAAGCCAATAATGAAAAGTTCACACCTCATGGATGGACAACGAAGGGATGGCACACAGAAAGTGATCACTAAACCTCTCCTTGTGCTTCGCTCAGGTGAGCTAAAAAAAACTCAGGCTAATTAGGAGCCATAACTCCACTCCCTAATCATCGCACCGGGCTGGTTTTCAAACTCGTCCAGTAGATTCTTCAGGTTAAAACTCAAATATTGAAAACTGGCCCAGTCAATAGTCATTGAAGTTGTCACGCTAACTGATAAAAAATATGTTAAAATCGGCTAATTACAAGCTGTGTAATTCCACGTCTAATGATTGGACTGGCCTGATTTTCAAACTTGACCAGTAGATTCTTCGATTAAATGCAAATACCAAATATTGGCCCAATAAACACTGAAAAAATTGTTAAGATTGACTAATTGGGGGCCATAACTATGCCCCTATGCCCCCAATGCTCAGACTGGGCTGATCTTCGAACTTGACCTGTAGATTCTTTGGTTAAACCCAAAACCAAATATTGGCCCAGTCGACTAATATATATCGAAGTTAACCTGCAAATGAATAAAAACATGTGTTATTAAAATCGTAACTCTGCCTCTGATGATTGGACTGGGGTTGTTTTTTAACCTGACCTGTAGATTCTTCGGGTTAAACTCAAATACTGAATATCGGCCCATTCAAGGAATACTTGTAGAAGTTATCATGCTAATAAAAGAAAATTTGTTAAAATTGACTACATGTAATAAGGAGCCACAACTCTGCCTCTGATCATCGGAAAGGGTCAGTTTTCTAACTCGATCATAAAAGAGTTAAGAACAACTCACATAATGATCTCAAACCAATCAGATACTATTTGTTGAAGTTATCATACTAACAAGTACTGGAATAATGGATGGACAAGTGTAACACTATATGCCCCTGGCCATGTTATGGTTGGGGTGTAAAAAAGCTTTCCATTGTGCACATGATACTTTTTCCGATTTCATATAATAATTTCTTAATACACGAAAATAAATAAAACTGATGGATGCTACCCAACAGTCGATCTAGTTTTTTAAAACATGTGTAGGAGTGGCTTGTCACAAGGATCCCTCATACCAAATTCCACTGAAATCCAGCCAATCACTGCTGAGATATTGCCACAGATGGCTGGATAGACAGATGGATGGATGGACAGATGGATGAATGGACAGTCAGATGAACAAAGCGTCCTTTTTACAACATGTGCAGGGGCGGCTAGTTACAAGGATCCCTCGAACCAATTTGCATTGATTTCCATCCACTCACTGTGGAGATATCGCTGCAGACAGAAAAAAAATCATGAAAAATTGACAAGTAAGGACCGTAACTCTGGTTAAAAATATGCAGGCACCTTTTTTACAACATGTGCAGGAGCAGCTTGTCACAAGGATCCCTCATACCAAATTTCACTGAAATCCATCTAGTCACTGCTGAGATATTGCTGCAGATGGAAAGGAGGAGTGGCTTGTCACAAGGTTCCCTCATACCAAATTTAATTGAAATCCATCCCTGCACTAAAATATCGTTGCATACAGAAAACAATCATGAAAAATTGACAAAGTAAGGACCATAAGTCTGGTGAAAAGTTAAAAAATTTATAGTGATTTATATATTTTTTATACTTACCAATGACCCAGACTTAGCTGGTGCTAACTCTTAACAAAACCAGGGCCAAACACAAATTTTGCCCCCCAATCCCCAAAATTTGCATCCAAAACAAAAAGAAATCATGTCCTAAAGGACCTCCATACTATGCCTCTACTGCGCATGCGCAGTGATGCAGACGTCCCGAAATGGGCGCCAATTATCATTCTTACTGGCAGTGCCTGGTCAGCGCTATGTACTCAGCGGGGAGGCAAGAGTTCCCAACTCCAGGGCGGGCCATCCCCGTCTGGGTCATTGGTAAGTATAAAAAATATATAAATTACTATAAATTTTTTAACATTTTTATACTGTACCAATGACCCAGACTTAGCTGAATAGTAAACAGGCTGGAGGGCCTAGGACATAGAGGAAAATCCAATAAGCTCAACTATATAGTAAAGAGGTAACCCCTTAAGGAGAAAAGGAGTATTAGGCTTTACATGTATCTTTCTTATTTAATATTAAATTAGAAAGATACACTACCCTTAATAATTGAGCACAATAACATTCATGTTCTCTATTAACATCCAGTATAACCCTTATACTAATTATTTTTAAAGCAAGCCAATAAATAAAGTAGTCCAGAGAATTGAGACTCTTTATAGTCATTTAAAAGTGTCCGAGTATTGTATATTAAAGCCCGTTTGACACTTGACATATACAAATGCTTCACACCGAGCTACACTTTAAAAATAAGACATGAATGAATTTAAATATTAATATTACACTTTAAAACCATCCCGGAAGCGACTCAGAAATACTGACTTGGAGGAGGCATTCCCTTGCTTTTCACTATAAAGCAGGTGACCTAAGGGAACACCCGCTGCCCGCCCCCCCCCCCCCCCCCCCTTCCCCTTGCCCTGGGTCAAATAGCCCAGAGCGAAGAGGGCAGCTGGACGGAGTCACTGCCGGAACAGAAAGCCTGCATAACTATAGTTGCAACTGTTTAGTGGACGACATTCTGAGCAACAGATAACGGACCTAAACAATGCAGGTCTCCAGAAATGGACTCAATATTTCTGAGATAAAAATTCGTAAATGTGGATGGCTGAGACCAATAAGCAGCCTTCATTAAATCTGTAATAGCAACACTATTAGCATAAGCCCAGGAAGTAGAAAGAGCTCTTACTTCATGAGCAGAAATCTTAAGCACAGACTGCTGAGAAGAAGATAAATCTTCATAAGCAATACGGATAGTTAACTGAATCCATCTAGCAATAGAATGGACTGAAATATCCTTTCTATTAGGCATCAAAGACAGAAAGAAACGTTTCCGTCCCTTTCTGATAAACTGAGATCTCTGTTTATAGATACGTAATGCTCTAACAGGACAGAGTAAAGGCCTACGCCCGTCTGAAGACGGAAGAGCCTTAATAACAATAGGTTCCGGATATTTATTAGGAGCCTGATTCTTAGCTAAAAAACCCACATTAGTAGTGAAGGTGATAGTGTTCCCAACACTACGATAATGAGAATCATCCACCGATAGTGCATGAAGCTCACTGACTCTTCTAGCAGAAGAGAAAGCTAAGAGAAAAGCTGTCTTATAAGATAAGAATTTGAAATCTACTGTCCCAAGAGGTTCAAATGGCTTTTCCTTCAATTTAAGAAGAACCCAAGCTAAATTCCACTTAGGAATTAATCTAAGAGTTCTGGGTCTATTTATCGAAAAGTTTCTAACCAACTTCGATAAAGAGACATTAGATCCAATTTGTAAACTATCATGATGTGCATAGGTATCAGATAACATAGATCTATAACCCTTTATAGTAACAGGCTGCAGTTTGATTTCGTCAAACAAGTATACTAGAAAGTTTGCAATGTCTGGTATAGAGGGATCGAATAAATCTACAGAATGATCCCTACACCAACGACGAAAAACCTTCCACTTAGCCGCATAGTTTAGCGAAGAGGAGGTCCTCCTACAGTTGGAAATCGCGTCCACTGCTCGTCCTGTAAAGTGCTTGCCATGCAAGAAGGACCGCACAACGGAAAAACGTGAAGGTTGAGACCTTGCGGGTTGTGATGGAGTTGGCGCGATTTCCCCTGCGAAAGAAGATCCTCCCGTGGAGGAAGCTTCCGCGGTAGGTCCCACAACAGACACCTGAGTAGATTTATCCACGGTCTCTGTGGCGACAGAGATGCTACCAACAGAATCTTGCATTGAGATTGTTTTATCTTTAGCAATACTTGTTGAATTAACGGTGCTGGAGGATACGCATATCCTATCATTCCGTCCCAAGGGATCGACAGAGCATCTACTGCAAATGCTCTTGGATCCGGACACGGAGACACATACGTCTGCAACTGATTGTTGAGATGTGTCGCAAATAAGTCTATCATTGGCCGTTCCCATTGGTAGCAAATCTGATTGAATACTTGTTTGTTGAGAGTACACTCCGACGGCAACAAGCGACCCTTTCGTGAAAGGGAGTCTGCTAGCACATTCAGACGACCCGGTATGTGACGGACCGAAAGAAGAACGTGATGTTCTAACGCAAACAGAAGGATTCTTTCTGTTAGATTGAACCACGGAACTGAATGAGTGCCCCCCTGATTCCGTATATACGCCACTACTGTCGTATTGTCGGATAGGATTTGGACATGAGCATCGTGAATAATGTCCATCCAGTGACGTAACGCAAGCCAAATTGACATCATTTCCTTGATGTTTATGTGCTTGCACAGGAATTGCGGATCCCAAAGACCCTGGCATCTCGAATCCGTTGGGATTAATGATGCACCCCAACCTGTTTGACTGGCATCCGTCATAACGGTAAAACTCGGATCCGGCAACTGCAGCGGAACTCCTTGAGTTAACCACTGAATGTTTGCCCAAGTCTGAATCTCTTGTTCACTTGATCTGACAAGAGAACGTCTACATCGAGCGAATGAATTTTCACACTCCAATTCTGAGTCAGGAAAATTTGAAGAGGACGTGTGCGTAACCGCCCCATCGGAATGAGATCCGCGGCGGCTCCGCACAGACCTATCAGTCTCATAAATTCTCTCGCCGTGACTTTGTCTGCGTGCAGACAATAGCGAGCGTAACAACTGACTAATTTCGCTCTGGTTAACGGCAGACGAACGAGATTGTTGTGCGTCTCGAAGCTCATTCCCAGATGAGTGAATGACTTGGACGGCACCAGATCCGACTTCTCCTCATTTACTATAAAACCGAGACGTCGGAGCAATAGAAGAAGATTCTGAACATCGTTCTGAAGCGTTAACTCGTTGCCGTACCTCTGAAGAATGTCGTCCAGGTAGGCAGACGTTACCGCAGATGAATGAGCTCGGAAGTAGATCATTACCGAGTTCATTACCCGAGTGAAAGCCCAGGGTGCTAGATTCAATCCGAAGCACATCGCCCGGAATTGATACACCACACCTAGGACTGCGAAGCGTAGATACTTTCGGAATGTCGGATGTACCATGACGTGAAAGTACGCATCTTTGAGATCTATGCTCGTTGCATAATCGTTCACCCGAATACTCGCTCTGACCGATCGAATCGTCTCCATATAAAACTTCGGAGAGACGATCAGCTTGTTTATCCAGCTCAAATCTATGACTGGACGGAACGAGCCGTCTGGTTTCGGAACCAGAAACAGATGGCTGTAGAATCCCGGAGATTCCTGGTTTTCTACGACCTCTACCGCGTTCTTCATTAAAAGAGACTGCACCTCTGATAACAGAGCGTCTCTTTTCTGCGGATTTGACGGAAGATGAGTCCACTTTGGACTTCGAGTTAATGGAGGCTTTCGTTTGAAGGATATCTTTAGACCTTCCGAAGTCACTCCTCTCACCCAAGGGTCGTCCGTAATCGACGCCCATTCTTGTGAAAAGCTCGACAACCTTCCGCCAACCGGAACGCGATAGAGGTTTAAGCCATCACCTCCTGGACCTGCGAGGCCTGCGGTAGGAGAAACCACGTCTTCCACGACCCGCACCTCGCCCCGTCGACCTCGGGGCGTCCGACCGATTGTCCCGGCCTGAAGGACGTCCCGAACGAGAGTCGCTATCCTGACGGTCTCTCGAATAAGACCAAGAGGACGCACCGGAACCTCTATAGGAACCTCTCTTGGGCGCATTAGACCCAGAAGTGCCTGTCTTATTCGTGTCTGCTGTATCCGACTTCTTAGGAGCAGATTTGAACAACAGAGAATCCTTAGCTTTCTTTGTAATTTTATCATAAATAGCGGAAAGCTTGCCGTCAAAGAGAAGTTCTCCTGAGACCGAAGCGACTCTAAGAGAGTTCTTCATCTTAGAATCCACTAGTGTGGATGTAGCTAGGGCTGCGTCACGTCTAACCAACTCCAGATTTGCCACTGAAAGGGCGGAGTTACACGTGGAATAAGCTACTGCCCTTGAAAGAAGTCTTAAAGAGGATTGTATATCCTGAAACTCTTTCCCCTGAAGGCACAGTGATAACGCCTTAGTAAGGTGATCTGCGTAAGATAAGGCATCTAAATTGGCTCTGTTAGACGCAATAGCTGTTTCCAACACCGCGGTTGGAATAGAAGCTGACGACGGTAATGATAGCTCTAAGTCTTCCGCCTCATCGTCCATAACTCTTGGTATACCCTGTCCTGCCGTATCGAATTTATTCCTTGCATTAATGAAAGGCAGGTTGAGAGTATTAGCGGACAAGAAACCTGCTTTCCCCGTCCTGGAAGCAAGTTTAAATATAGCGTCGTTCAATAATTCAAATGTTCTTGCAACATTATTGGACTGTGACGGAAACTCGGGAGCGATGTCCCTGAACCGCTCAAAAAATTCAGAGTCCAATGACGCTATAATTCTCTTGTCCGGAAGCGCAGCAGTCTGGCCCGACGGAACAACTTGAGGGAGAAAGTGCCGGGTGAAGTCCACGGCAGCTTTATGTTGTTCCGAAAGGGATAGCTCCAAGTCATCCGTATCCCTTTCACCATCCGGTCAGACCTCATGATGTTCCCGGTCGTCCGCCCCCGATGCTTCGGTGGAGCGTACTGACCCAGCGCCGTCGGATAATTCTCGATCCGACACCGTTTCTGTCGGCTGCTGGGATGCTGCGATAAGCTGTGCTATCTGCACAAGAATGTCCGGCGTCGAAACCTGCGGAGGCGCAGTCTTTCGCTGCTTCGCCGAGGGCAGCTCCGCATCAGATGGCTCCCGCATACTTTTCCTATGCGAACGTCCGGAGTCCATCGGTCTCGAATCCCTGGCTGCCGGATGGTGTGACCTGGTCGCCGAAGAATCCTTGATCAGCGAAGCTGGTAATATATCGGCGGTCACGCAGCCAAGGTGCGGTCGTGTGCGCTGACGAGAAGAGGAAGCCTTAACAGTCTCTGCGGACTGCTTATACAACGGAGCGTCCCGAGCGACGGACGTATGCTCCGCTAAAGACACATTTTGTACCACAACATCTGGTCCCAGATGTTGTTGTACGAGAGAGGGGCCTCTCTCGCTCGTGGCCCGGCTGGACCTGGACGAGCTAGGAACCGGACTCAAAGGCTTCCTCCGTTCTCGCTTACTATCCGCCGTCACTGGGTGTGCATCTATTATGTTTATAGTGCTCGCATCACCCAAAATTTCCTCTTGGACCGCATCGGACGAACCCGGCTGCCGAACCATTCGGTGAATGGACGCTACACCGGGCGAGCTAGCGGACGACATTTGTCTAATCTCCATGAGCACTTTTGCCACTAGCTCTGAATTCATTTGTGACGACGGACGCACACTTGAAGAAGATAACATGGAAACATCACCCTGTTCTGGTTCCTCTGAAATAGAAACTGAGAGAGTAGAGTGACCTTGCGGAGAAAGAGCCGGCATCGCTCTTTCTCCAGAAACAACATATCGTGACACACGTTTCCAATGTTTCTCATCCCAATGTTCACATATAGGACAGGGATTAATGCGAGAACACTGACTACAATTAATACAATGATCATGAAAGTCAGAGGAAGATTTCTTCCTATTACAATTTGAACAACGTCCCTTCATTGTGAAAGAACAACAATAAGTCCTAGTTACTCGCAAAAACCCCTGACACAAAGATACATAATAACATGATCCATTAATAAATGAAAAAACAATTGCAAAACAAAATAATTTTGAAAAAATATTTTTTCAGCAAAGCCCAAGTTGCTGAAAAGTAACGTTGAGCCCCGATAGATCCGATGGCAAAGTGTGGTCAAAAATTTTAAATTTATATTAAATAATTAATGAGACACTTTCGGATAATATAAATGTATCTTATAGTGAGATAAACTACAGCAAAGGCAAACAGCCCCCCTCAAAAAAGGCTGTTGCCAATGAAAACAAACAGTGTAAAAACACCAGAAAACATGACTCCAGGCACTGAAAAAACTGGCCCGGAATCAGTCATCAATTACACTCTATCTGATGCAAAACAGAGACTCCCAGGGGAGAATCTGTAGAACATCAGATGGAAGATGCAGAACACAAACGTTATACACCCATGGGTGAAAACGTAACTATGGGGAAAATAACAGAAAACATTCTGTAACCAAGCAACTCTCCCAGGAAATTTTAGAAATGAAATTTCTCAAAAATATGCCAAAAGCATGGGAGAATTGCAAGGGGGGACTTTAGAAGGCTGGGGGAGAGGAAACACTGAATAAGCAGTGCAACAATTAGCAAGAATGACAACAAGAGGCCCATGCCTCGAAAATAGGCAACTTAACATAATTTCATCAAAAAATTTTAAGTACAGCCCTGATTATTTTTTGTCACTTCTTTTTCCTCTCCTCCTTCTATCCTCCTTAGAATCACATTTTCTCCAAAAATTACGTGTCTGGCATCCTTTAAACTGAGATTTACAAGCACAAAGATCAGTGAGATGTTGACTGATGAAGGGCCAAACAGAGAATGATAATTGGCGCCAATTTCGGGACGTCTGCGTCACTGCGCATGCGCAGTAGAGGCGTAGTATGGAGGTCCTTTAGGACATGATTTCTTTTTGTTTTGGATGCAAATTTTGGGGATTGGGGGGCAAAATTTGTGTGTTGGCCCTGGTTTTGTTAGAGTTAGCACCAGCTAAGTCTGGGTCATTGGTACAGTATAAAAATATATGCGCGCAACTTTTTTATAACATGTGCCATAGCAGTTTTTTCAGGGAGCATAAAAAATATCATGTGTTATGTTGGGCTGTCATGATTTTTTAATTTAAGAATCAATTAATCGTTGCAAATAATCGATAATAATCAATTAATTGTACCTAGATGCCCCCCCCCCTGCACCCCCCCCACCCTCTCTCTCTCTGAAGTCGTTAAAAATGAAGTTTAAGTCAGATGACCTACCTCAAGTAAACAACGAAGACGATACACTTTTAGGTACACTCAAAGCTTTGATGTTCTGAACTTTTGAACCATCAGTGTAATAATCAAGTATGGTCGTCAGTTGCAAACTTTGCAAGTTCGCAACTATCAACCGGCCTTGATTATTACACTGATGGTTCAAAAGTACAGAATATCAAAGCTTTGACTGTACCTAAAAGACAAATGCTTTTAACGGCTTCTTGAGGTTTAACGTCGATGTTCTTGACCTTTTATCTTTAGAAACAATAGTTTTTTTCATCAATTTTTGTTTAATTATTAAACGTTTAAAACTGAATAAAATTCACCGATTCTTCGACAACAAAACATATTAATCGATTTCGGCATGACCGATCGACAATCGATTAATCATGACAGCCCTAGTGTCTTGTTGAATTGCTGCCTTATTCATGTACACTCTTCACTTCTGTGCCACCTTTCAGGGGACCACTACTTGGGGTTGCAAAAGTAAATGGGAGGCATATTTTGTAATTCAGGTTTATTTGGCTAAAATTGACTTTACAATAAGCCACACAGAAAGGGTACTAACATGCAGCATATCTATTCTGGCAACTATACGCTAAGATTGATGGCCTCTTATTTGTTTTGATTTGGTAATCAACAACCCACATTCATTAACACCTCTCATAATCATGAATTGTTCTCACTATTATTGCAACAACTATTATATTTTCTTTTTTTTCTGCTGCTCTCATCGGTATATAAGGATTGATCAAGTTCCACAAATTTACAAGGGATTCTCTCATTATGATCAAGCCTGAATATAAGCAACCTGTCATTTGCAAAATGGGGTGCCCAGAGGGTGAATTTGCTGATGTTATCCCATACAGTGGGCCAATTTATCCTCTAGGTACAGCTTTCTGCTTTGTCTTGAGACCTTGATTCAGACTGAGGTTCACAGAGGGTCAATTTTGTGATGCTACTTTGCTGTTCAGGGTAGCATCACCAAATTCACCCTCTGGGGACCTCATTTTGCAGATGACAGTCTGCTTATTTTCAGGCTTGATTATGATCTTGAAAAGAAATTTGAGAGAACTTGGTTTCTAGGTCTTATTATACAGTTGAACCCTGTTAATTGAATAGTCACTTTGCCAGTGAAAATTATTCAATTAACAAGAGTATTCAATTTACAGAGATTGTGTCACTGTCCTGTATTCTAGAGATAAACTTAGCATTTATTCTATTATATCTAGCTCCTTGAGCTCTGTAAAACATGATATAATAGATTGTATGCCTGTATTGGATATACTGAGGCCAAATAGATCTATAAACAATGGAAAACTGGGGAGAGTCAGGGTTATTTCTTGACAGGTTGCAAGATTTTTTATTCAATTAACAGTTTATATATTCAATTACCCATGTCAAATTTTTACTGGAGGTATGGTAAATGGTTTTGTGTTGGGAAGTTATATTCAATTAACAGGGTTATTCGGTTAAGAGATATCCAAGTAAGTGGGCTCCACTGTACTAGTAAAATGAAACTTTTCTACTGCAGTCAAGAAGGACTCAGACCTAGTTCCAGATTTATGAGGGGGTGGGGTGGGAGTTGTCTCCCTGGATGAGCAACCTACTGTGTGGAAGATTTCACCCTGAAGTAGTGAGTTATAGCATGAATGTGCACTTCATGCATAAGTGAATTTTAGCTCTTTGCAGGTTAATATCAAAGTGCCAAAATTTAATGAAGCACATTTTTCTCACAAAGCAACTGGGCTTTTAACCAATTCAAACTTTTTTGACAGACCTCATAGAGCTCTGATAAACAAGACTGAATTGCTTTAATTCCCATGTGCATTATGGGGAGTACTGCTTTTTGAAATTCTTTAATATTTTTCTATATCCGCATTCAGAGGGTCGAGTGAATAATGGTATGTGTAATATCCTAATATTTAACCCTTTACCTAATAAATCGATTGCATTCGCCCATGTAATATACAAATTCAGCAGTTGAAAAATATTTTTCAAAAAATTTCAAAAACCCATACCATGTGACCTCCTCAATGGAACAAGCTCATTAAGCTCATTCTAATGAGGGATCACATGATATGGTTTTGATGAAATTTTTGGAAAAATTGGAAAATCTAATATTTAAAATAATAAATTTTGATATCATCTGCATTGGGTAAAGGTTTAACAGAATTTTTCTAAACAGCCTGGTACACCCACAAACCAGATGCATGCAACAAAATGTTAATTACATTGTTCATTTCTGGCACACTGATCAATCACAATTTAAATCATAGAAACATATAGCCCAGACACCCATCACCAACATTTGACACCACAGCCACAATCACCAGTTTATCCAAGAATCCTTTTTTCTGAAAGGAATAATAAATGTTACATACCGGTATATATAGAATGGGGTCGACCTGGATAAAACATCTCATCCACTAAATTCAAAAAAGTACAATTATAATCGATTGATTAGTGAAAAGTTATACACATCAATTCCATGGTTCCTAACTGCAACTGTTAACTGTATTGACAACAATGCATGTAAGCAAGAGGCCCCAGGGAGGCCAGGGGCACTCAACTGACAATGTTGTTTATTAGTTTTTAGTTTAGTGCATACTGGTACTGACAGAATGCTCTATCGTGGTTCCTGCTACCAGACCAAGACCTGCTAACTGTCCGAATTCACTGGGAGATCGCCTACCCTCAGGTAACATTCTATTTTCTCCCACTTCTGACACTTTTAAAAATTGTTTTTCAGTACTATCACATTTTTCTCTTTACAAATTCTGAAAATCACATGTATGCCAGATTATAGAGTTTTGTGTAAAACATCATAATTCTGTTGTCAATTTCTGCCAAAATTCAACTTCTGTAAATATCTATTGCTTGTGTATTTTAACACTGAAACACGCTTTCTAGGCGCTTAATCCTTTACCCAATGAAAACGATATCAAAATTTATTATTTTAAACATCATTTTTAAAAAATTTTCAAAACGTTTCAACAAACCCATATCATGTGACCCCTCAATGGAACGAGCCCGACAAGCTCATTCCAAAGAGGGGTCACATGACATAGTTTTGTTGAAATTTTTTGAAAAATAATATTTTTTCAGTTGCTGAATTTGCATATTACGCGGGTGGATGTGGCCGATTCATTGGGTAAAGAGTTAAAATATATAAATTTGGGAAGAAGGATAGTTGTTGGAAGTAATAATATATATATAAAAAAACATTATTTCATATATAAGTGTCAGCAGTATTTGATGATAAGGTTATTAATTATGTTCAGTCGAAGTGTGCAATAAACAATGTAAACATTTCAGTCAGTTTTCACATTCTGGTAAAAATAATATTTACAGATGAAATACTGGTTCACAAGGGTTCTGGTAATTTGGAATAAATTGGGAAAAACATCAGATTTAAAATCTTATAAAGAAGGTTGTGAATGAATTGTAATTCTTGTGAAATGAATCTTTAACAGCTGGCATTTAAATAAATGAACTGCACCTATGGTACTTGGACATTTTGGCCCTGATTGGCTTGGGATATTTCATTTTGAGATAAAGTTTTCATGTTTCTTAGACAAATGAAATCATCCCCATTACTGTACACTATGTCTTACCTCTCGGTGACATTATCCGAAGGCATGGCCTTGATTTTCATTTTTACGCAGAGGACACACAGCTGTATTTTAATTTTACTCACGCCTCTCATCCTGAAGCATGTAGTAAGATTGAACTTTGTATTTCAGACATCAAGGCATGGATGACTAAAAACTTTCTTAAATTGCATGATGACAAGACAGAAGTAAGATATATAGGTCTACCTCATCAACTTTCAAAAAACTGTCCCTCAATATTGGAGGTTTTACGATAAAACCCAGTAACTGTGTTTGAAACTTAGGTTATTTCATGGATGAAAATCTGGCCGCTGATGAATATATCAAACATGACGCTCGCAGTGCATTTTTTCATCTTTGAAATATTAGCAAAATTCGACCCTTCATTGGTATGCAGACGTCACAACAGCTTGTCCATGCCTTTGTTACAAGTCGCCTCAACTACTGCAACTCACTTCTGATTGGCTCTAAAACATCTATTCTTGAAAAGCTACAACACATCCAAAATTGTGCTGCCTGGGCCATAACCAGAACTCAAAAGTACTGCCATATAACACCAATTCTCTCTGAGTTACACTGGCTACCCGTTAAGCAAAGAATTCAATTTAAAATTGTCCTTTTGGTGTTTAAGTGTATCTCGGGATTTGCACCATCCTACCTGTCTGATCTGCGAACCATCCACAAACCACCGAGATCTCTCAGGTCATCAGGTCAACTCAATCTGGTTCAGCCTGCATCTAAATTTACTAGTGCTGGTAATAGGGCCTTTGTGGTTGCTGGCCCAAAGCTTTGGAATTCTCTTCCAATCGACATAAAAACTAGTAAATCACTTGAATCATTCAAGTCTGGTACTAAAACATGAACAAATTTAAAGTAATTTATATATTTTTCATATTTACCAATGGCCCAGACTAGCTGGTGCTAACTCAAAAATATTTAGGGCCAAACACAAATTTTGCACCCCCCCCCCCCCCCCCCCCCCCCCAATCCCAAAAATTTGCATGCAAAACCCTGAAAATTAGAAGTCCTATCTGACCCTCCATCATACATGAACCCTTACATTCCATGCATGCGCAGACACCAGGAAGTCACTGAATCTGGCGCCAACATCATTCTTTGTAAAAAGATTATATAATAATTCAGCGGGGAGGTATGAGTGCCCAGTACTGCCACTCATGGGAGGGCCATTCCTGTCTGGGCCATTGGTAAGTATAAAAAATATATAAATTACTTTAAATTTTTTCATATTTTTATACTGCATATCAAAGGCCCAGAGTAGCTGAATCATAAAAAGGTGGAGGGCCTAGAACTTCCAAAATAGTAGATCAACATAGATCAAATCCTTCAATCCATGATGAAGAAAATTAGAATAATTCAAATTTACATGTATATCTCTTTATATCATAATAGAGGAGACATATCCTAATATGGATCCCAATTATGTAAATCCTAAATCATGCTAAATAGGATGTAACGAGTTCACAAATTTTTAAGGCTAGTCTGGACTAAGCCCTAAAAATTAGGATGGCATATTTGAGAATGAGAAAAAATTGCCCATAAACCTATGCCATACAATAATACTACAGCTGAAAGCTGAATATAGCACGGACAAAAACAGTTTCCTTCATAGTTACATACCCAATAAGCCAGAGAAGTGGACAAAATGACCCCTCCCTTTTTTGAACATATCTTTTAAAGAAAGAGGGAAGAGCTCTGGAATCAATAAGCAGTACCCGGAAACGATATAAATAATTATCGATCAGGCACTCAAAAATAAATTCATGAATAATAAGTGGTCCTTAATGCCACTTCACAAGCCAAGGCTATAACGACAATTTGGTGAATAACATTATTCGATACAAAAAAATGCACTGCAGACGATGAAATCAGTGAAATAATAATATATAACATACACATACAAATGCGAGATACAATGAACAATCTCTGCAGAGAAAACATGCTTCAAAGATCATTCACAGGAGGCCTCTGTACAATTAAATCCTGTAAGAACACTCTCCAACAGGTACTATTTGGTATCTACAATTATAAACACGTGAGAATATGTGATTTGAGAACCGACAAAATAGAGACCAGGATCTAGAAATGGAGATAGATATGATTATCTGGCTCCAACACAGACCGCCCCCGAAATATATAATAATTTCTAGGTCTATCAAAGTGATAGTGTAATAAAATATTGCGCGAGTGCATTAAAATCCAGCCTGTAATCATCTAAAAAACACTAAATGGTTATGCAGTCACCTATGAACTCAAATAGCAGCAATTATGATGATTAAATAAGTTCTTGTATATTAGAAATCAGAAAATAAACACCGAAAACTAATTCAACATAACTGCATATATGCCTATGAGGTTGCCATGCAACACGACCCAAATGCATAGTATGTATGTATGTATGTATAAAGATATATATACACGACGGTGTATGAGTGTGTGTGTGTCGAAATCTCCTCCCCCATATTACTTAATCATTGCTGGTCCAAACAGCAGTAATATAGTCACCATAAAGCTCCCACACATCTGGCATACTCCATTATACCACTGAGAGCAGGGAATGAAGTGAAGAAGGAAACTTCCCTTGAAGAAGAAAACCCTCTTGTGGGGGAAGCTTCTGGCAAATGTTCTATAACAGACAATTAATGTCAATGTAATCAATGGAAACAAATGAATAGAAGGATGCACATATCCTATCATTCATTCCCAGGAAAACAGCTGAGAGTCAAATGTATGCGTTCAAAAGCCTAATACTGGTGACACAAATAATGGAAACTATTATTCCCGTGTGCAGCAAACTTAACTATTCTGAAGTGATCCTACATAAGATCATGTAATAGCACATACAGTCAGAATAAGCTCAAGATGCTGCCAGCCCTTTACTTCATGTGCTGAAGTCTTATAACTAAGCACTGACTGCTGATTGGAAGATAAATTTTTCTAAGCAGTATGAATAGTTAACTGACTCCATCTAGCAATAGAATGAACCAAAATGTCCCCTCTATTGGAAATTGATGACAAAAGAAGCGTTTATTCTCTACTGATAAACTCTGATCTGCATCTACAAGTACATGAATGGTAATAATATATAGTCTCCAAGATCCCTGCATAGAGAGACCATTGGACTCAGGATTGTAACCCAATATATGAACTCACATCCATCATAATTGAGAAAGCCGATAAATATATGCCCAAACTTGACCTTATGTTAAAGGATTCTCTAAAACAAAACAGGTCTAGAGCGAAAAACGTCTACCACTCCAGTTAAGAATAACTGGAGGGGACATGTGTGTAAGCGACCTACTGAAATAACATTCATAGCCGCTCCGCACAACTCCATCCGACACATAAAATTTCCACTGTTAATGCGTCAAATAAAAGATAAAAGCGACAACTGGCTAATTCGCACTGTGAAACAACAGACGAATCAGACTGTTGAAAATGAATTGTAGGATACGTGTATCTTACCATTCATCCCATGAGACATTATCTAGTTCATAATTCAAGTGATCTAAAGAACTATACACGCTATATCGCTGAACGCCCGCTTTTAGACTGAAAAATTAACCTAATTATCCAGTTCCAGTCAAAATCGGTCAGACCGAGCTCTATAAGAGCCTCAAGCCACTGGCTCAGGGGTGTCTGATCAGTAAACTCAAACAGACCCAAATCCCCTATCCAAGTGGCTGTATAGACAAATCCCTAAAGTAATACATAGGAGGGATACCTATGCCTTCGCTATGAGTCCTAATAGACGATCTAAGTCTAGGACAACCTCTCCTACTCTTTCTGCTGGCATTAGTCATATATATCCCAACTTAAAGAGTCAAGTAACTTAAAGAGTCGAGTATTAATGCTTTCTATCATAGACTTAGTGTCTGAAAAACTAAAGCGACCTGGCTTCGTCACATCAGAATAGCTCCCACTTAACATTTGTTAAGACAGAGATATATATTATAATAGATCTGGAAAGAATTTTTAAATGGTACAAACGTCAAAATTCCTTTCCAAATAGACGTTGCGTCACAGTACTTAAAAATGAAGTACATAAGACCATGAGTCCAAATTCGCTCTGAATAAGAAATTATCTTCTCAATTGTGTCCGAGCGAACAGCGAAATGATGAAGGTAAGGCTACCACTAAGATCTTAGCCTGCTCATTCAATGCAGAGAAACTCTCAACACATCTTCCCCGGTCGTTTTTTAAATGTATGTGAACAAAAAATGCTTAAACATAAAGAAGATGATGATAAGAAACCATATTACTTCTTCCCACAGGAAGTTAAATATGGCGTCGTCTATGCAATCGAAGACTTGTGACATCCATGTAGACTTGACCGGAGAGATTTTATTATCTTACTCTTTGTCCAGTTGCAGTCGGCATCTAACAATGCTAGCGGTTTCTCACAATTACTAGCAGCATTGTGATTCACTACAACAAGTTCAAGGAAACGATAATGTATAGTATCCATACCATCCATGACTTGTTCCGGAAGGGAAAGTTATCCTCCTCCGTATCCCTTTCATCATTCGTCTAAATTAGTTAGAATCACAGTCACCGGCATCTGAACAGGCCGATGACTGGATTAATCAAGCACCATTCAACAGCTCAAGTTTTGAGACTGACATTGAGTGTTTCTGCCTTAGCAAGAATACTGCGATGAGCTGTGCAATTTGCGACAGCAAGTCCGTTATGGAGACCTGAAGAGCAGCAGTCATGAATTGCCTGTCCGCCAGCTGCTCCTGGAACAGTGAGTCCAAGATGGCTCTTACTGCAGACGTTCCGATGAATGAAGCCTCATCGCCTTGGCTATTAGATGGTGCGACTTTCTTCACAAAAGATGGACCTTTTGACAATGCAGACTAGATATCCTAAGTCACTCAGCCAAGGTGTGGTCGAGAGTGCTTGGTAGACGCTGAAGAAGCCAAACTGTAGCCATCCCCGACTAAGAATTGAACTGAGCGTACTGGACAATAGCTATGTACATAAGCTCTGACTGAAGCAAGTTCCTACCAACAACACCTGGTCCCAGATGTTGTTAAAAGAGAGAGAGGGGCTCCCTCTTGTCCGTGGTCTGGGGAGACCTAACCGAGCATATCTCAGAACTTGCCGACTTCTTCCTTCCATCATCGCAGAGTGAGCATGATTGGATTTAATAGTGCTCGTTGTGCCCTTATTCTCTCTCGACCTCTACAGACATACCCGGCATCACACTATCCATATTCTAAGTAACGATCCGCCGGTCGGGCTAGCTGGAGACAAGGGGCATAAACCCTAGTTCAAAGGCCTAGCCCTTGTCTTATATCATTGAGCACTTATGCCACTAGCTCTGAATACCATTCACATGTCACACATCTGGTGTCACGGTCCTCATATTCAATTTTAACCGTTTCACCGGCGTCAGGGAACTGAAACCACTCATTGCGGTTAAAAAGCCCTGTGCACGATAAAGAATACTTTATCCGTATGTAGAGGAAGCCGCAAGACTAACCGCCCTGGCTGTCTATTAGATGAGACGTCCCGGACAGGAGGCATGGACGTAAACTCCGACTGACGCAAGTTCCTACCAACAACATCTGTCCCCAGATGATGCTGTAACAGAGAGAGACCTCTCTCTTGCTCACGGTCCTGGCTGACCTGGACGAGCATACCTCAGAACTTGCAGGTTTCCTCCTTCCGTCATCACTGGGTGAGCCTGGTTGCATATTATAGTGCTCGCTCCACCCTATATCATCTACTAGCCCGGAGTGGACACACCTGGTGTTGCAGTTCTCAGAGGCCTGAGTAACCGGTTCATTGGTCGAGCTAGCTGTTGACAACAGACTTTGTGTGGTCGTGTGTGCTTTTTGAACGTAGAGGAAGCTATAAGACTAGCCGACCCCGGCAGCCTATTAGAAGGAGCATCTCGGACAGGAAGACATGGACGTAAGCTCCAACTGACACAAGCTCCTACCAACAACCTCTGACACCAGATGTTGTAATAAGAGAGAGGGGCTTCTCTCTCTCTCTCTTGCTCGCGATCATGGTAGACCTCAGAACTTGTCTGCTTCCTCCTTCCTGTGCTTCCTCCTTTCCTTCATCGTAGGGTGAGCAAGTTCGTATTTTTATAGTGCTCGCTACACCTTTATTCCTCTTCTCACTACGGACATACCCGGCGTCACACCACATTCGACGTGATAGATCTGCCAGTTGAGCTAGCTGGAGACAAGGGACGTAAACCTTCGTTCAAAAGCCTAGCCCTTGTCTTATATCATTGAGCACTTTTCCGCTAGCTCTAATAGTATAATGCGACGATGGAAGCACACTCCCTGATGGCGTCACGAAACCACACCATGTTCTTGTTCCTCTGTAAATAGAAACTAAACAAGAGGGATGTTACATCCCAACGCTCACCTACATTCGCGCTTGATAATGTCGTTCCAATGTAACATGCCTAATATTTAGTTAATATAAATCATTAACTGGGCATCAAATGATTAATGTGGTTTATGTGATGGCTTTGGAAAGTCTATATTTCTGCATTTATTATATATCAATTCAATCTAGAATCATTGGATATAAAAGCATTTTTTTCTTTTAGAAATGTTTATGATTAAGAATATGAATCGTGAGGCCAGATATTAAATCATAAATAAGAATTAGGAAAGGCTTTCATAAATCACTGAAATTGTAATTGAAGTACATTCATTGGTTAAAAAGGAGTTGCAGAAAAACATTCGTTCAAGAATGTTACTATAAGTCCCAACAAAAATACATCACATCAACAACTAAAATAAGCCTTAATGTTACTAGTAACAAGTATGAGAAAGGATTAAATAAAAAAAAATTTTTTTTAAAGAAAGTGAACATAAGTCAAAAAAATCCCCCTCAAATTCCTCAAATATGCATGTAATGAGGGCGCAACGTTACCGCAATGTAGTTCAGTAACCCATGTGTACAATATCAATTGCCTGAAAAGACACATACAAACATAACTCACCTTAACACAAACTTTTAGAACTTAAAATTGAGTAAGTCAGAGAAAAACGTGAAATTTGTGACTGAAAAAAAAGAAAAGAAATCAGTTAAATTTCTGCATACAGTAGGGTTAATACCTAAAGTAGTTATTGAAATGAGAAAATAAACAGTAATGAGAGGTGAAGGCACCACAATCTGCACAAAAGCTGACTTCAGCGCAAATTCTTACAACACCTAAACGCTAATTCTTACAACAAGTTTTGGCAGAAAATCAGCCTCAAATTCCTCAAATATGCATGTAATGAGGGTTAAATATTACTGCAATGGAGTTCAGTAACCCAAGTGTAGAATATTAATCGCCTGGAAAGACACATAGAAACACAACTCACCTAAACACAAAGTTTACAAAGTTTTACAACTTAAAATTTACTAAGTCCGAGAAAAACATGAAAATTTTGACTGAAAAAAAAGAAAATTTCCATTAAATCTCTGCATACAGTAGGGTTAATACCTACAGTTGTTATTGAAATATGAAAATGAACAGTAATGAGAAGTTAAAGCAGCACAATCTGCACAAAAGCTGACTTTAATGCAAATTCTTACAACACCTAAACGCAAATTGTTACAACTACTTTTGGCAGAAAATTTTAGGTGAAATTTGGAAAAAAGTTGTAGTATCAGGGTTAAATACTGTTCTGATAGTCCCCCTACAACCTAAATATGCAATATCAAAGGCCTGAGCCCACTGATCATTGAGAAATTAACCTTAACATTAAATCTTACAATATTGGACACACCGGATGCCGACGCCCGAGGTCATGACAATACCTCACCACATCTTACAGATGTAGGTGAGCTAAAAACTATAGTGATATTTTTGGCGAGAGGACCAGCAGTGTCCCCTCGCCGCAATAGGACTGATAGTGTCCACTCGCCTAACACAAACCATGACACCCGTCATCAACACTGTCAAAACCTGGCACATGGAGCAAGAATTAGTGGTAGTACATCGAGTATATGCAAGACAACGACCATGTAAATAGAGGAAAGGCTTCCTCTATTTGCCCTACTATTAGATAAATATTATATCTAAAATCTGACAAAGGTCAATTGTACTACCACCAAATCTACATAAATATAATAAGATAACATTAAAGTACAACTGATGAAATAAATACATCCAAAAGAAAAAAGTTCCTTCAAACAATAAAAAAAAAATTTGAAAATTTTTTTCTTATATAAAAGCCCAAGTTCCCAAAGGGAATGATGAGCCCCAAAATGCCTAAGTGTGGACAAAATTATAATAATATGTCATAAAATTAACTACCACACTATCAGGATATTTAATGTTACTTACAGCTGTCGTTCCTTAAAAATAATAGGAAACTACCTAGAGCAGTGTCAATGTAAACAACTTCAAAACCGTAAACAAGACCCCAAGTGCGGAGTTACGATGTTGGGGAGCTGGCAGCTGCTCGTCGTTGCTCGGTGGTTCTCTCCGTGTACTCCGGCTTCCTCCACCCGTAAAACTGTCATGGTCATGATTAGCCATTGTGCATAAATATGTGACCTTAAATATCAATAAAAATAAAAAAATAAAATAAAGTAAACAAGACCCCAGGCAACATGGCCCGAAGTCAGTAACAGAAACAAGACTATCCGATCCAAAGCAAGATCTTCATCAGAAGAAAAAACGATACATCGGATAAATGATGCATGACCAAAATGCCTAAATACCCTAAGGGTGAGGACGTAACCCTGGGGATGTACAGAATATTTTCTGTATAATACGTTAAAAAAAACTTTCAATAAAACAAACCAAAAAGCTTGGAAGCTTAACTGGGGGGGATCAAGGGAAGGAAAGGAAGGAATACTAAACAAACAGTGGACAAATCATTATTAATGAATGATGACGTCAGGCCCATGTCCCGAAATTGGGGAACATGAACTGATTTTTATTAATATTATAAAATTACAGCCCTGAATGTTTCAAACCAGAGTTTCTTCATTCCTTCATCCAGTTGTGTCCTTGGATCCACCAATTTAACCATTGATTTGTGTTTGGCATCATTATTAATTGAGATTTAAAAAGCACAAATGTCAGTTTGTTGTTATCTGAAAAGGGCCAAACAAAGAATGATGTTGGCACCAGATTCGGTGACTTCCTGGCATCTGTGCATGCATGGAGGGTAAATGTATGGAAGGCCAGATAGGTCTTCTAATTTTTGGTTTTGCATACAAATTTTGGGGATTGGGGGGCAAAATTTGTGTTTGGCCCTAAATATTTTTGAGTTAGCACCAGCTAGTCTGGGCCATTGGTATACAGTATAAAAATCTACCTTTTTCATAAGGCATTTCCTTCAGTGGTCTTTTAATTTTGGTCATAAAATGACATTACCAGGTGCGTGAGTGTGACCGAGTCAGTGAGAATTACCTCGTTACACGTTAAGTTACACTCACATACTTGTTTTGGTAAAGTTGTAGTTTGTTTTTGTTTTGTTTTAATTCAATAAACTTTTTTCTTTTAGTTTCTGTCGCTTTTATCAACCACGTTATAGCCTTGGTTACTGATGTGGCGTTGGGCACCAATAAATGATAATAGTTATCCATGTATCAATGTATCTGTGAGAGAATGCATGTGTATGTGTGTATATGTATGTATGCAATTATTGTACAGCCATTGAGCACAGTGTGTGGATTCTAGGCTTTAAAATTATTATTATTATTATTATAAGCTAAAATCCATGGCACCATCTAAACAGTGGGCATTAGATGACATTCCAGTATGGTTGCTGAAACCATGTCTTTTGGAATTGGGTACACCAATTTTAAAACTAGTAAATGCCTGACTACTACTGTCTGGCATCTTTACTACGAATACAAACATATTTAGTCAATCCCTTCTCAAAAAAACATTGCTCGACCAAGAGGCTTTGAAAAACTACCATCCAGTCTCGAATCTTGCATTCCTATATAACATTATTGAGCTGGCAGTTGCCTCTCAGCTATCTACCCATATGACTAGAAATTTTATAATCCCTGATGGATACGGGTGTGGGATGGAAAAATCTCACCCGAGGGCAAGATATTTGGGCCAGACACAAGGCTTGCCAAGTGTCTGGACCAAATATCTTGTCCCGAGGGAGAGATTTTCCCATCCCACACTCGTACCCATCAGGGATTATGTTTCTCCCCACCATACAGTAGTTACGTTAGCCAGAAGTAATCGGCGGTCTCGTGCTGATATAATCAACTCATTTGATATTTGTTGTTTTGAAAAACTAATGACACCATCGGAAAGAGCATGCAAAAGTTATGTATATACCAAAGGGGTCTCCCTCTTGCTCGCGGTCTGGAGAGACCTGGACGAGCATACTTCAGAACTTGCCGTCTTCTTCCTTCCATCAACACTGGGTGAGCATGGATTCGATCAACAGTGCTCGCTACACCCTTATTCTTTCTCGACCGCCACAGACATACCCGGCATCACATCACCCACATACGAGTGAGATCTGCCAGTTGAGCTAGCTGTAGACAAGGGAAGTAAGCCTCTTTTGAAGCCTAGCCCTTGTCTTTTCTAAAATCATTGAGCACTTTTCCTCTAGCTCTAAATACAATGCATATGCGACACATCCGGAGTCACGGTCCTAGTATCCAATCTTAACCGTTTCACCGGCGACAGGGAACTGAAACCACTCATCGGGTTTTATAGCCCTGTGCAATATAAAGATCACTTTATCCGTTATGTAGAGGAAACCATAAGACTAGCCGATCCCAGCTGCCTATTAGACGGGACATCCCGGACAGGAGGCATGGACGTATACTCTGACTGACGCGAGTTCCTACCAACATCTGTCCCCAGATGATGCTGTAAGGGAGAGAGGCCTCTCTCTTGCTTGCGGTGCTGGATGACCTGGACGAGCGTACCTCAGAACATGCCGGTTTCCTCCTTTCGTCGTCGCGGGTGAGCATAATTGCATATCATATTATTCGCTCCACCCTATATGATCTCTCTTTTTCTATCCCGGATCATATACACCCGGCGTCACAGTTCTCAGAGGCCTGAGTAACTACTTCACTGTTCGAGCTAACTGGCAACAACTGACCTGTGCGGTCGTGTGTGCTTTTCGAACATAGAGGAAGCTATAAGACTGGCCAACCCCAGCAGTCTATGGAAGGAGCATCCCGTGGACGTAAGTTCCAACTGACACAAGTTCCTACCAACAACCTCTGACTCCCGATGTTGTTATAAGAGAGAGGGGCCTCTCTCTTGCTTGCGATCACGGAAGACCTGGACGAGCATACCTCAGAACTTGTCTGACCGACACAAGTTCCTACCAACAACCTCTGACCCCAGATGTTGTTATAAGAGAGAGAGGCCTCTCACTTGCTTGCGATCACGGAAGACCTGGACGAGCATACCTCAGAACTTGTCTACTTCCTCCTTCCGTGCTTCCTCCTTTCCGTCGTCGCCGGGTGAGCATGTTCGTATGTTTATAGAGCTTGCTACACCCTTATTCCTTTTCTCGACCGCTACAGACATACCTGGTATCACATCACCCACATACGAGTGAATTCTGCCAGTCGAGCTAGCTGGCGACAAGGTCATCAATCCTACTAAGGATCTAGGCACTTGTCTAATTCCTTGAGCACTTTTGCCGCTAGCTCTTCATTGATTTGCGACGACGGTAGCACACTCCTTGACGGCGTCATGAAGCCACTCTATGTTCTTGTTCCTCTGTAAATAGAAACTAAAAAACTATTGTGACCTTTTGACGAGAGGACCAGCTGAGTCCCCTCGTTGCGATAGGACCGATAGTGTCCACTGGCCTAACACAAACCATGACGCCCGTCATTCAGATTATTAAATCTGATACATGGAGTAGAATTAGTGGTAGTACATCAAGTAAACTCATTACAACGACCAAGTAAATAAAGGAAAGGTTTCCTCTATTTGCCATACTATTAGATAAAAATAATTACCTAAAAACTAATATATGTCATTGTACCACCACCAAATCTACATATAATATAAGATAACATTAAATATAATCAATGAAATAAATATATCTAAAAGAAAAATTCTTTCAAAAATAAAATAAAAATTTTTGAAAAATTTTTCCTAATATAAGAGCCCAAGTTCCCAAAGGGAATGATGGGCCCCAAAAAGCCTAAGTGTGGACAAAATTATAAAACTGTGTAAAATTATCTACCACACTATCAGAATATTTAATGTTACTTACAACTGTTGTTCCTAAACAAAAATAGGAAACTACCTAGAGCAATGTAATGTAAACAAAACACTGGAATCAAGACCCCAGGCAACAGTAACAGTCAGTAACAGAAACAAGACTATCCGATGTAAAGCAAGATCTTCCTCAGAAGAAAAAACGATACATTGGATGTAAGATGCATGACCAAAACGCCCGAACACCCTAAGGATGAGGACGTAACCTTGGGGTTGTACAGAATAATCTTCTGTATAAAATGTTTAACTCCCAATAAATTTTATAAATTTTTTTTTATTAAAACAAGCCAAAAAGATTGGGAGCTTAACTGGGGGATCAAGGGAAGGCAGGGAAGTAATTCTAAATAAACAGTGGATAGATCATAATCAATCAGTGATAAAGTCAGGCTCATGTCCCGAAATTAGGGAACATGAACTAATTTTAATAAATATTATAGAATTACAGCCCTGAACGTTTCAAACCACCGTTTCTTCCTTCCTTCATCCAGTTCTGTCCTTGGATCCACCAATTTAACCATTGATTTGTGCCTGGCATCATTATCAATTGAGATTTAAAAGCACAAATATCAGTTTGTTGTTATCTGACAAGGGCCAAACAGAGAATGATTTTATTGGTGCCAGATTCGGTGACTTCCTGGCGTCTGCACATTCGCAGAGGGTAAAATGTATGGAGGGCCAGATAGGAGTTCTAATTTTCGGTTTTGCATGCAAATTTTGGGGATTGGGGGGCAAAA
Source organism: Pictodentalium vernedei (assembly GCA_031216915.1). Taxonomy (NCBI): domain Eukaryota; kingdom Metazoa; phylum Mollusca; class Scaphopoda; order Dentaliida; family Dentaliidae; genus Pictodentalium; species Pictodentalium vernedei. The sequence goes on from CM062289.1 coordinate 130,037,165, forward strand.
TTTGTGTTTGGCCCTAGATATTTTTGGGTTAGCACCAGCTAAGTCTGGGTCATTGGTTACAGTATAAAAATATCAAGTCTCTGTTACTGCTGGTTCGTGAGAAGATTTTTTAAGATTTAAGCACACTTTTTGGGCGTGGCCATACAGAGGGGCAGGTCAACTTGATTTGAACAAACTTGATTTGAACAAACTTGAATTGACATATGATAGGGAACATGCACAGCAAATTTTGTTGAATTTGGTCCAGCAGTTCAGGAGAAGAAGTCGATAATGTAAAGGTAATGACGGACGATGGATTACGAAGACGGACGGAAAGTGATCAGTTAAGCTCTCCTTGAGCTTTGCTCAGGTGAGCTAAAAAAAGCAGAATTTCCAGAACAGAATCAAAGTTGTTTCTGAAGCGGAGCCTTTTTGGGCTTTTCTATGATAGAAGAGTTTAGGAATAAACACTTTGTAGGATTTTGAGAACACCTCAACAAATCGAAACAAGAGATTGCACCAGAGGTGCAGACATACCCCCACTGGTGTCAAGTTGAGGGATAAGGCTTTGTCTTTACAAACCCATTTTAAAACAAAAAAAAAACAACAAAGTAACACTATAGAGTTATGTAATTTTAAGAAGAGCATGCCAAGCATGCCACATGCACCCCTTCTCCTGTCAACATGCTAAGATGGACATATTTTCAACACTAGGCATACACATATGAGGGGTTTAATGTCTTTATTTTACAGCAGGGAAAAATCCACCCCAGTAGACATTGTGAGATCCACGTACACATGTTACTAATAGTTTGTGTCAATCAGATCATTGAAATGGGAGATGGGAAACTATTGTCTTGGTTTTACAGCAAGAAATTAATTTTCCCCCACTCCTATCCCCAGAGGTAATTGTGAGGACATAAACACCTGTTGCTGAAGTCTAGTGATGATTGGACCATCCAAATAAGACATATAGAACAAAGACATAATGCCATGTTGGGAGGTCATTTGCATGTATTTTCTTTGTTTTACTGCAGGGACATGAAAGCCGCTCCCTCAGTCACAATTATAATGTCCACATACACCCATGGGCTAAGTCTGATGATGATCAGACCATCCAATGGGAGAGGATATCGAACAAGTGCACCCACAAACAAACCAGTCTCAAACAAGCCGGACAGAAAAAATTGACTATTTTGTACACTCTAAGGGTCATAAATCATGGAAAAACATATATCAACAGCAAAACACCATGTGTTTCTAATAGAGCTCATCATACTGAACACCTGTATAAAATTTCATCAATATCTGAGCAGTAATGTTCAAGTTATGACCTGAACAGACATCAGGCAGGCAAATTAAAAAGTGTATCTAAGTCGAAAAAGGAGGATAACTCTAGAAAGAGAACTGTACGAAACATCCTTGGGAGACTTGTTTGAAAGCCTTTCCCATATGCAATCCTCCTGCCAAATTTCATTGAGATCTGACAACCCAAACCTGAAATACAAGGCAAACAAGACAAAACTAGAGGTACTGTGAGCAAGCTCACAAAGTGATACCCGCCCCCCCCCCCCCCCCCCCCACCCCTTGGAAATGTCAGAACGGAATTATATTGCTTCATGCACATCTTCATATGGTGATCTTACATTGTGTTAAGTTTCATGAAAATTCTTCAAACTGTTTAGGAGGAGTTGCGCTTATAAGGATGGACAGACGGACAGATGGACGGACGAACAGACGGATGGATGGACAGATGGGCAGACAGGGTGATTCCTATATACCCCTCCAAACTTTGTTTGCGGGGGGTATAAAAATGGCTATTTCGTACCCTCTAAGGGCCACAACTCCTGGAAAAAAATAAGCAGACAGCAAAATGGCTTATGTTTCTGAAGGAGCTTATGGTACCGAACACCTGTATAACATTTAATCAAAATCTGAGCACTAATCTTCAACTTATGACCTGAAGAGACATTAGACAGACATACGGATACATGTACATGCACGCACAGATGTACTGACAGATGCAATTCAGTATACTCCATTTCAATGGGTTTTTTTTATCCAACAAACCGCCTACATTGCCAAGCACTAAATGTATTTTGGAGTGCGTGTTATTGGGTTGTAGGAGATAAATTTTTTGTCAACGAACTTGATGTAGACATTGTTGTTCAGACATATACCAAAAAGAATTGAAATCCATTTTTAATTGTTAAAGTTATGCCATAACTGCATTACACTCTATTTTTTTATTAAACAAAGGGCAATAACCTCCATAATATTGATAGGATACCACTGGTCATCGAACTAGACGTAGATAGTGTTGCTATAGAGACATATACCAAGAAGAATTGAAATCCATTAACTATTGCTCAAGTTATGCCATAAACAAAGTTCAGACAAATGTTGATGGAAATATGCAATTTCTAAGTCGAAAAGGCCCATAACTCTTGTAGAAAACATCGAACCAAGACCGAATTCGAACTGAACCTTCATTTTGATATAACTGAAGCAAAAGCCAAGTTTGGCACTGATCTATGAATCCAAACTCAAGTTATTATCCAGAAACGGAAAGGTTTAGACAGATGGATGGACAGCTGGACAGATGGATGGACAGACCATTTATATAATATGACCGCTTTTACAAATGAGAGCCTAAAACGTGGGGGTATAAAAATATGCAGACAGCAAAATGGCTTATATGAGACCTCATGATACTGAAGACCTGTATAAAAAGTTCATCAAATTCTGAGCACTAATCTTCAAGTTATGACCTGAATAGACATCGGACAGATGCACAGATGAACACACACATGGACAAATGCAATCCAGTACACCCCACTTTTTTTAAAAAGGAGAGGTATAAATATCTGATTCCGGATGACTAAAATCAAATTGAATTGAACATTCGGACAGAACTAACCCTTGAAATCACAATAAATTCAAATATTGTTGATGTCACTATCAGTGATGCATGCACAAAATTGATAACACCATTTTTTACCCACCTCCTACACACTGAGGCAAGCATGCACATGGTCAGATATCTGGATGGTTTATTCTCATGGCTTCAATGTCTCAATGCTGTCTTCATTCAAAGTGCCAATAATTTTTTCAGAACATATCTCTGCTAAAGACTCAACTTTCAGTCACCCTTTCAAAAAATTTAATTAACCCTTTACCCAACGAATCGGCCACATCCGCCCACTAATATGCAAATTCAGCAGTTGAAAAAATATTATTTTTCAAAACATTTCAACAACACCATATCATTTGACCCCTCTCTGGAATGAGCTTGTCGAGCTCGTTCCAACGAGGGGTCACATGATATGGTTTTTAAAATTTTTTGAAAAATTTGAAATGAAAGTGTGAATGACACTGTAGCTCAAATTGTCAAGACATGTACATGTATAGTATGTGACACAGCAATGACAAACATCTAGGTAATGACTGATAACAAAGGTACATATAAAGTATTGTAACGGTCTGTACATAAATACTGACCGTAGCCTGTAACAAGTGTATAGGTAAAGTATTGTAAGGGTAGGTTACAGTCAGATGCTAAACTAGAAAAGAAATCTTTGAGTCCCAGAGTGGGTCTGACTGAACCCCAAAATATTTGATCTCATAGCACAGTGAAAACAAAGGCACCCCAAAACACACTCATTCCTGTCCCAAGATGAAAACAAAGGTACCCAAGAAGTTTTGTGAAGATCAGTTGATAAATACAGCCTCTAGCCATATTGACATGTGCACTTACAGTGTATGAGTAGCACTAAATAAATCAAAATTCATCTCATTTGCATAATTTCTGCACGAGAAAAAAAACCCATACTGTATGTGATGTATTCCATTATACTAAACATTCATACAAAAATTTATTCAAATCAGAACTTTCATACAGAAGTTCTGTACAAAAGACTGAATGCACTAATTTTGGTACAAAATGGCTGCTGGTGGCCATCTTGAATTTTGGACCACACCCAAAAACACCCGTTCTCATCCCACGGTAATAACAAAGGTATCCAAGAAGTTTCATAAAGATCAGTTCATAAATGCGGCCTCTAGCCTGAGCCGTATAGAAGTTGTGTACAAAAAACTGATTAGACCTAATTTCGGTACAAAATGGCCACTGGCAGCCATCTTGAATTTTGGACCACACTCAGAAACACTCGTTCTCGTCCCAAGGTGATAACAGAGGTACCCAAGAAGTTTTGTGAAGATCGGTTGATAATACAGCCTCTAGCCTGAGCCGTATTGACATGTGTACTTACTGTGTGTAAGTAGCACTGAAAAAAACAAAGTTCATCTAATTTGCATAATTTCTGCACGAGAAAAAACCCCAATATTATATGTGATGTATCCCATAGTACTAAACATTTACACAAAAAAATTTTCAAATCAGCGCTTTCATATGGAAGTTCTGTGCAAAAATCTGATTGCACCTAATTTTGTACAAAATGGCTGCCATCGGCCATCTTGAATTTTGGACCGCACCTAAAAACACTCGTTCTCGTCCCACGGTGATACCAAAGGTACCCAAGAAGTTTCGTAAAGATCGGTTTATAAATACGGCCTCTAGCCCGAGCCGTATTGGCATTTGCACTTACAGTGCTGAAAGTAACACTAAATACATCAAAGTTAGTCTAATTTGCATAATTTACGGACGAGAAAAAAACCCATATTATATGTTATGTATCCCATGGTACTAAACATTCATACAAAAAATTATTCAAATCAGTGCTTTCATATGGAAGTTCTGTGCAAAAATCTGATTTCACATAAGTCTGTACAAAATGGCCGCCAGCAGCCAACCTGAATTTCGGATCGGACCCCAAAACACCCGTTCTCATCCCATGGTTATAACAAGGGTACCCAAGAAGTTTCGAAAAGATCGGTTCATAAATACGGCCTCTGGCCCGAGCCATATTGAATTGCTGATGGTCAGATGGACAGGTGGACGACTGGCCATGGCATAAGCTCAAATTTGGCTTCACCAAAGTTGAGCTAAAAATAATATTTGAAATAATAAATTTTGATATCGTCTGCGTCGGGTAAAGGGTTAATGCAATGACCAACCCACCTTCAAAAAGATCCATGAGTCGCAAGATTATTCTTTGATCTCAAATGATGTCCAGTTGGCATTTGGGTGCGAGCAAAATTATCCAAGATGGGTTTTGGGTGTGGGAAGGGTAAATCTCAACCTTGGGGCAAGATAGCTACAGACTCATGTCTGGTGCAAATATATTGCCCCTTGGTCAAGATTTTCCCATCCTACACTCTCAGCCACTGAGGAATAATACTATTCATGCTTCTTCTGAAGCAGTAAGTCATACGATTGGCTCTTTTTGACTCCCAAAACTTAGTCAGAAAATATCTAAATCTTACAGGTGCAGTTGCTTTCAAATATACTAAAACTCACCCATAACCTGATGTGGAGGCTGAGAAGTTGGTGTTGGCTCTATGGTATCTGACTGTCTAAACACCAATTCTTTCTCTTGAGCTCGCTGTAGACTTTCACGTAATTCTTTTATTCTTTGCTGAAAATATTGAAATACAATTCAATTCTGATATGTCATGAAAATCTCAAACAAGATTTTGCAAGTTAATGCCCCTTTGGGAGCCCAAAATATTTGAACAAACTTGTATCGTCAAGTGATAGGGAACATACCTACCACATTTGGTTAAATTCTATAAGAGAAACAAATCGTATGAATTTCACAAAAAAATGCAAGATTTGACCAAGTTATTTCTCCCAGGAAGGAGCCCAAAATAGGGCCAGACACACATACTTGATGCACTAACATTTGATGAAGAGTGATTAACCAAGTCAGATGAAAACTAAAAACAAATCAGCAAAAAAAACCCGACTGCATTTTGTGTCCATAGGCAAATTCTGGGCTCACAAAATGAGCTAAAATATAAACACTGAAACTTGACCTGATAAAACTTGAATGTGTATGAGTGAAAGATGATACTTTTTGTCCAAAATCAACACTTTCTATATGACGACAAATTCACGGAAAAATGCAACTTTTAAAAAAAAAGTTTTCTCCCCTTAAAGAGCTCAAAATCAGGCACATACTTGATGCAGTAACATTGGCTGCAGTGTAAATAACCCAAGTGATATCAATTACAAAAGCAAATAATTGCTAAAAATTACAGCTTTTTAATTTTTGGAACACAAAGGAAAATTTTTTGCTCCCAAATGAGCCCAAACATGGCGTTTTCTGTGGTTAAGAAAAAGAAAATTGCAAGTTTTGCATTTTGAAGCCCAAAGGCAACGTTTTTGGCTCCCAAATGAGACTAAATATTGACACAGTCACTTGGTTTGAATATATTTGAATGCACTCCAGTGAAAGTTACTGCTTGCCAAAAATCAATATTTTCTGTGCAGTGGTTCCGAAGAAGATTTATTTAGTTTTTTCCTTATCTTCGTCTTTTGGCACCACAAAAGGGGTGGGGGGAAATGAAGTGTGGCATGCATATTTGATACCGAAACATCTGATGCAGTGTACATAACCAGTCACATCAAAACGGAAATAAATAATTGCCAAAAATTACAAAGTTTGAACTTTGGGGCACAAGGCAACTTTTGAGCTACCAACTGAGCCCAAAATAATGAAGCAAAAACATGGCTGGATCAAACATTATTATTATATACTTTATAAATAACCACATTTCTATTGACTGGATCTTATACACGTGACTGGTACTCAAAAATCCACGTAGATCGGTTTTCCAGTGAATATCAGCTTTCTAAATATAGCTTTTGGAAATCCCCTCTCTAGTTCTATTTCAATCGACGTAATCTCTATTACATTGTTTATTTTTATGTTATTCTGGAGATAACTATTTTATTGTTAAATAAAAGTATTTATGGTTGATATAATTGAACTTTTAATTAACAAATAGAAGATTGTTTTGAGCACAACCTTATTGTCATAGATATAAAGAGGGAGGCTAACCAACCTATGAAAAAGAATAAAGCCGACAGTAGTCTTAATACATGTGAACCGCCCTCCCCCTCCCCCACACACACCTCCAAGTTTTGGTACCAATGCATAACTTGGAAGGAGAGTAAAACATAAGTACAATAAGTAAGATACACATATTGTACTATGACTATAGTAAAATTACTTAAAATGTGTTAACCCTTTGAACACTGGTGGTACCTTCCATGTCAGTTAAATGGCAGAAATTGGAAGAGTCTATATCCATTATTTGGGGGTAAAGCAATTAATATTTTCAATGTGCAGCCTTCTAGTGGAAAATATTAATTGTTCTACCACACACATTCACTTAGCAGCCATCCTACTTAATGAAATTATGATGTTTTGTGTTCCTGGACCGAAAAGCAGTCTTTCGTGTTGAAAGAGTTAATAAAGTGCCACAGATATTATTAAATAAACAATTAAGTTAGCAGGCTGAATCCCTGAGGCAACTGAATAGAATGAAATATCCTTTACTTTGTAATCACAGAATGGAAAATGTCTAATTAACAACGGGTGTTTGTAAATGAAATGCATGGGCAGACATCTGATTCTCATTGCAATTTGCATTCATTTCTGAACAATAGAAAAGAATGGGCATTGTGTCATTTATCCTCTCAAAATTTTAAGAATTTCTGTTCCTGAATTGAATGTACAAATTAAGCTTGATATCCAACTGACATGTCTGTATGTACTGCCCAGTAAGTTACAGACTGAGTAACTTAGTTTTGCTACAATTTGATGTAAATGAGTAATTAGAATGGAAAGGCAGTCCACTTAACAATCATGAGATGAGAGTGAAGTCAGAATGATACAGACTTGGTGAATAGTAGTCAATCGCAATGAAAAATACCAAGAATTATTACTACCTTATTCCTCATGGTGAATTTGTGCCGTAAAAATACCAGCAATATTTCACTGAGTATAAAAATGGTATGTAGAGATGAGAAGGTTCTAATTATCATATTAGAAACTCCAATGTTAAAACAGGACAATGCCAGAATGCATCTTTTCTCAGATATTAGCAAACAAATGATTCTGCTAAAATAATATCCATGAAGAATATAAATATCCACATTGTTAAAATTCACCTACAGAAAAGTCCAAACACTTTAATATATGGTGGACAGACAGATAGATGAGATCTGAAATATGGCATGTGGCTAATATGTAGACCAAGGGACCACTAAATCACAGTAAAACATAAATGTCTGAAATATGGAGGTTCCTATTAAATATTGTCACAAATAATACCCTACCAGTTCACTTCATAAGCATGGGGATAAAGCACCCTGCATATTCTGAGTGATCTGAATTATGGACCAGACAATAGTTTCTGACCAACTCCTTTAGAAGAGAAGAGCAGGTAAACACTGAACTGTTTACAAGAGGGCCAAACAAAAAAATATTATTGGCAGGAATGGAGGGCACTTCCTGAGGCCCATAACTCTCGGACTCTTAATTTTTTTGTCGCTTTCACAAATTTTTGGCATGTGTGTGTGTGTGTGTGTGTGTGTGTGTGTGTGTGTGTGGGGGGGGGGAGGGTCTAAATTAAGCATTTGACCTGAATTCTTATGAATTGAGTACCAGCATGTCAGGGCCAGTGGTAATGGTGGATAAATTATTTTCTTTGCACACTTTAATTCTGGTTATTACCAGAAACTGCAAAACAAACATTTAAGCATTCTGTCTGGAGGTTGATGAGAAGATATTTTTAAAGAATTTGGGGCTTTTGGGCATTGCATAACTCTTCTGGGGGTTAGCGTCTTCTTTTGAACTTGTAAGGGCATTCCCTAATGATAGCATGTGTCAAATCTCTTAGAATTGCCACTGTGGTACTGTTGAAAACTGAATGCAAAAAAGTTAACAGACAACAGATCATGAAGGCAGTAAACTGATGACGGAGAGGGTTCCCCAAACGGTGATCTGACCCCAGATCTAGCCGAGCATCCCGTAGAGAAACTTCTGGCTTCTTCTACATGCACAATTGACCGGACCGACTCAGCAGATGTCCTCCGTATTACGCTGCTTGCTGCTCCTGGGCTGAAGATCTGGACGTAGAACTCTACTCCAAACGTCCCAATGATTGAAGCCTCGAATCACTAGCTACCAGATGAGCCGATTTCACGGGCGAAGACTGGATACTTCTTTTGGTGGCTGCCTGGACATCCGAGTCGGGTAGCCAATATGCAGTTGTGTGTGCTATATCTGCCTGAGGAAGAAGCCGTAACTGTAGCCGACCCCGGCTGCAGTTCAGAAGGAGCATCCCGAGTGGCAAGTGTGGACGTTAGCTCCTACACAGGCAAGTTTATCAAACAACATTTGGCCCCAAATGTTGTGGGTTAGAGAGGGACCTCTCCCACTCGCGGTCTTTTCAGACCTCGCCAAGCCTCCCCAAGATAAACTTGCAAAATACTACACAAGCAAGTTTCTCAACAACATTTGGCCCCAAATGTTGATGGGTTAGAGAGGGGGCTCTCCTGTTCGCGGTCCTATCAGACCTCGCTGAGCCTCCCTAAGAGAAACTTGCAGGCTTCCTCCCTATTTCCATTGTTGCTGGGTGAGCTTTAGTTTTTGAGGTGCTCGCTCTACCCAAATCTACACTTCCCTCGACCGCAATGGACCTACCCAGTGTCACGGCTCCCATGAACGGAGTAACTGCTTCAACGGTCGAGCTAGCTGCTTGCAAAGGATAAAAACACTAACAAGAGGCCTTACCCCTTGCTTATATTCATGAGCACTTTGTAGCTAGCTCTATTTGCTCATCAGAGAGCGACAACGGTAACATACTTTGGGTGGGTGTCACAAAACCATCACCATGTTCTTGTTCCTCTGAAATAGAAACTGAAAAACTTGAAATATATGGCAGTGAGCTCCGGCTTAGGAACCTTACTGCCAGCAACGTACTGTGACACCGATCTACAGCGTTTGTCATCCCCATTGACACATGTAGGACAAGAATCCGTAGGAGTGCAGCAACTACAGGCAAAGCAACATGCATGTAAATCCGGGGTAGACTTCCTCGCCTTGCATTTAGAGTAGTAAGCTTACATAATACAAAATACAAAGTCGATAGCACTCCTACAAACTCCACAATAAAATAGATGATAAAGATACATGAATAATAGCAATCAAAACTAAAGTCGAAAAATTAAATCCCAAAATTTTGGAATTATAAGCAATGTATCCAACAATAATTCTATAGAAATATAATACTAAATACTACATATATTTAAGGGCTTTGCCAATGTAAACAACGTCAAAGGAAAAAAAATGGAAACAAGACATCAGGCACACAAAAAGGCCCAAAGTCAGTAACCGACTTAAATTCTACCAGATGTAAAAATAGATCTTCATGCGAAGAAAAAACAATACATCGGATAGAATATTTAAGACCAAAATGACCTAACATCCCTAGGGTGAGGACGTAACCATGGGGATAAACATTCTGTAATACACGTCAAACTCCCAAGAAATTTAATAAAACATTTCAATAAAAAATAGACAAAAAGCTTAGGAGTTTAATAGGAGGGCTTCAAGGAAGGATAGGGAAGGAACACTTAATAAACAGTGGATAAATCATTAGCAAGAATGATGACGTCAGGCATATGTCTCAAAATTGGGAAACATGAAATAATTTTTATAATTATTATAAAGTTACAGCCTTGAACGTTTCCAACCACCATTGTTCACTTCCTTCATCCATTTACAGCCTTGGATCCACCAATTCTTTCAATGATTTGTGTCTGGCATCCTCAAAAATGGAGATTTAAAAGCACAGATGTCAGTTCATTGTTACTGACTTTAGGGCCAAACAAAGAATGAGGTTTGCGCCAATTCCGGTCTCTTACTGACTGCTACGCATGCGCAGATGGTAAAAGTATGGAGGGCCAGATAGGACTTTTAATTTTCGGTTTTGTATGCAAATTTTGGGGATTTGGAGGTTCAAAATTTGTGTTTGGCCCTTGATAATATCGAGTTTGCACCAGCCAAGTCTGAGCCATTGGTAATTAGTATAACTAGAAGCACTGTCACAGTGCCGAAACTAGTTGGTGACAAAAAAAACTTGTTGGTGACAAGTCCATAAATGTGACAGAAATTATCCGAATGACATGTACTATTGAGAGGGTGTAGACATCATGAAGATACAGTTGCATACCAAGTATGGTGTCATTCCATCAAGTATTTTAGGAGTTATGGTGTTTTTTAAACTCGTTGGTGACAGACCGACCTACCGACAGACAGACCAACATTGCCACAAAGAGAGCTGCTCGTCGCAGCTAAAAATATGTCTTTCTGTCTTTTCTAAAGAAACTAGAGCGACGTTTACAAATACGAAGCACTCTTACTGGACACAACACTGGTCTAAGGTTGACCGAAGACAGTATAGCTTAATAACAATAGGCTCAGGCTGCCTATCTGGAATCTGGTTCTTAGCCAAGAATCCCACCTCGATAGAAAGAGTAATAGTATTACCTACACTATGGAAATGAGAATCTTCCACTGATAAAGCATGAAGTTCACTAACTCCTCTAGCAGAAGCAAAGGCTAAGAGAAAAGCTGTTTATAAGTAAGATATTTAAATTCAACTTCATCTAACGGCTCAAAAGGAGCTTCCAGTAACTTCAGAAGAACCCAGGCTAAATTCCATTTGGGAATTAATCTTAAGGTTCGAGGTCTATTGATTGAGAAGTTTCTAACTAGCTTGGAAAAAGAAAAATCTGATCCAATAGCCAAATGATCATGAAGAGCATGGGAGTCTGAAAACATAGACCTATAGCCTTTAATAATAACAGGCTGCATTTTTAATACGTCAAAATGGTAGACCAAAAAACTGGCAATATGAGGTATAGATGGATTATAAATATCCACCGACTGATCCACGCACCAACGGAAGAAGACTCTCCACTTAGTTGCATAGTTAAATGATGAGGAGGTCCTCCAGCAGTTAGAAGAAAAGGAATGAATAACGCCCTGATTCCTTAGGTAAGCCATTACTGTGGAATTGTCCGGCAAATCTGAACATGGATGTTCCCTACGTGAACTATCCAATGCTCAAGAGCTAGCCAAATGGACAACATCTTGATGTTTATGTGTTTCTCCAGGAACCAAGCTTCCAATGTTCGCATCCAATAATACAAGTATTTGAAGGAGTGCAGCGACTACAAGCAAGACAGGGAGGGTGGTGGCTCAGTTGGTAGAGGTGCAGGCTGCAAGCCGAGAGGTCCTCGGTTCGAATCCCACCTGCTGCAACCGCGTTGTGTCCTTGGGCAAGACACTTCATCTCCATTGCCTGCGTGGGGGCACGGTGGCATTGTGTACTAAGGCGTACTGCACGTCGATGGTGCACTTGTCTTCAACCAATGCTAACCCTGCTTGTGTAGAGTTGGTATGTTGGGGAGCTGACAGTTGCTCGGTGGTTCACTCCGGGTACTCCGGCTTCCTCCACTCGTAAAACTGTCATGGTCATGATTAGCCATTGTGCATAAATATGTGACCTTAAACACCAATAAATAAATAAATATACAACCAAGACAGCAAGCATGTAAATCTGATGCAGACTTCCTGGACTTACACTTGGTACAATATTTTTTCTCCAGGAACCAAGAGTCCCAAAGACCCTGACCCTTAAATCTGCAGGAATCAGGGAGGCACCCCAACCCGACTGACTGGCATCTGACATAATAGTGAAGACTGGATATTTGAAGCAGAACTCACTGAATCAACCATTGAAGATCTGCCCAAATCTAAATCTTTTGTTTAACTATGTCCGTTAAAACAATCTGACTTTCGAGCGAATGCATTTTGACACATCATTTCTGAATGAAGAAAATCTGGAGAGGATGTGTGCAAAATCTACCTAGTGGAATCAGCTCTGCAGCTGCTCCCCACAGTCTCATCAATCTCATAAACTCCCTCGCTGACACAGTAAGAGAATTTAGAAGAAATGAGCATAATAACTGACCAGCTTCGCCCTGGTTCTGGGAAGATGGACCAGACTGCACTGAATCTCTGAACTCATTCCCAAGAGAATGAAGGATATTGACGGAGTCAAATCAGACTTCTTTCGTTTACAATGAAGCCTAGACGTCGGAATAACAGAAGCAGACTCTGCACATCATTTTGAAGCATACTTTCGTCACCGTATCTAGAAGAATGTCGTCTAAATAAGGCGACATTGTCACTATCTAGATTGGACATAAGACATGACTGAGTTCATTATCCGAGTGAGCACTTAAGGGGCCAGATTAAGACCGAAACACATCGCTCTGAACTGGTAAACTTCCCCTGTACAGCAAAATGAAGATACTTCTGAATGCCAGATGGACCAAGATGTGAATGTACGTGCCTTTAGGTCTATGCTTGCTGCAAAGTCGATCACTCGTAGGCTCACTACCGACCGGATAGTTTCATGTAAAACTTCGAAACTATAATCAATTTGATTATCCAGCTCAAGTCTATAACTGATTGGACTGAGCCGTCTGGCATCAGCACAAAGAACAAATGACTGTAGAATCCCAAAGAATGCAACCCCTATTGCCTCCTTTTCTAAGAGAGATTGAACTTCTAAAAGAAAAGACTCTCTCTTGAAGAAATTGCCAGAAGATTTGTCCAATGCAGACGTCTTGTAAGGAGAGGCTTAGATCAGAATGACAGCCGAAGACCTCTTTTGACTGCATTCCTATCCACAGATCTTCCATTATCTCTATCCAGTTGGATGCAAAATTCAATAAACTTCTGCCAACTGGAGAGCAATAATAGAGGTGTAGAACATCACTAGTAGGACTTCTGAGGCTTACGGGAAGAGAAACTACGTCCTCCCTGAGAACCTCCTCAAGCCGTCAGCTTAGAGGCGTCAGACTTATAGTCCTTACCAAACTTACGCCCCTTACCAGAGTCACTAGACTGACGGTTTCCCAAAATGCCATACGAGGGATCTAGAACCACGTGAGGAACCCCTCTTTGAAGACTGTGACTGCGAAAAGGAGTCGCCTTGCCTACCATGTTAAGCAGATGACAGTTGCTGCAAAACCGACCTCAATGGCAAGGTTTTAGTTGCCTTTTGGCAGCTTCCTCATACACAAAGGATAATTAGCCATAAAACAAGAATGACCAGAAACCGGTGTGATTCTGAGAGAGATTTTAACCCGATTGTCAATGAAGGTAGACGATGCTAAGGCTCTGTCACATCTAATCAACACCATATTAGCCACTGAAGGGCAGAGTGATACATGGCAAACTTGATTGCTGTAGAAAGGACTCCGAGCGGCAGTAATGTCATCAAAATCCTTTCCACTAAGACGCTGAGCCAAAGCCCTAATGATATGGCCTGCGTACGACATAGATCCAGAACCACATGACTGGAATCAATAAAAGATTCCAGAATGTCGGAACAGACATAGAATGAATCAGGCAATAAAATATCTAATTCCGACGCCAGCTCATGCAATGCAGAGGAGCTCTCTAAACATCTTCTCCGATCGTTTTCATAAAACGTGATCCAGAATATGGTAATTGTAGAGAAGCAGATGATAAGAAACCGCCTTTCTGATACTATTTGTTAGGCCAAGGGTGGCGTCATCAAGCAGACCGAGGGCCTCCGACAACTGAGCAGAATGACCCAGGATGGAAAGAACCTCCTCTTTCCTGCGCATGGTACCCTATCCAGGGATGACTACAGTTTTCGCCTAGCAACGCAGACTTTTGTTCAGATGGAACAAGTTCTGGAAAGAACTGATGAATAAAATTCATAGTCTCCATGTGCTGTTCCATGAGGGATGAAGAATCATCCTCCGTAGCCCTCACACCATCTGAGAAACATGGTCAACACCATCCAAATGAAACAGTTGACTGGACCGATCCAGCACTGTCAGACAGCTCACCACCGGAGTTTGTTGATGGCTGAACCTGAGACTGCTGGGATGCTGTGATAAGCTGCACAATCTGCGACAGCAGTCTTCTACTTCTTCGCCATATGCTGCTCAAGGGACAGAGATCTGACCCCCAGATCTTTTCTACCACTAGCTGCAGGTTGATCCGACTTCGGTAGTGAAGACTGGGACCATCTCCGAGGAACAGCTGGAACATCTGAAGTCAGACAGCTAGTCTGCGGACTACGTTCTTTGCTGTGGAAGAAAAGAAGAAGCTAAAACAGCACCCGACCCAGGCTACAGTGTGGAAGGAGCATCCAGAAACGCAAGCGTGGACGAAAGCCCCGATGCACTAAAGTTTCTCAAGATGGAAAACAGTCGACCCCGACTGCTGACGGGATGGAGAGGGCTATCCAACTCGTGATCTGACTCCACATCTCACCAAGTGTCCGGGTGAGAAACTTGCAGGCCTTTTCCCCCCTTTTGCGTGCTCTTCCATGTAAGAGGAAGACATAACAGTAGCCGACCCCGGCTGCAGTGTGGAAGGAGCATCCAGAATCACAAGCGTAGACGAACACCCCAGCACACTGAAGTTTGTCGAGATGGAAACAGTCGGCCCCGACTGCTGATGGGACGGAGAGGATTCTCCAACTCGCGATCTGACCCCAGATCTCGCCAAGCATCCCGTAGAGAAACTTTCAGGCTTCTTCCCCTTTTGTCATCGTCGCTGGGTGAGCTTTTGTTTTTGAGGTGCTCGCTCTACCCACATCTGCACTTTCCTTGACCACAACAGACCTACCCAATGTCACGGCTCCCACTAACTGGGGAACCGCTTCACCGGTCATGCTAGCTGCCTGCAAAGGATCAAGAGCACTAACTAGAGGCCTTAATCCCAGTTTAATAATCATGAGCACCTTGCAGCTAGTTCTGTTTGCTCAACAGAGAGCGACGATGGCATCACGTAACGGACAGGTGTCAAAGTACCATCACCGTGTTCTTGTTCCTCTGGAAAAGAGACTGAAAGACTAGAATTAGCCTGCAGTGCAAGTTCCGGCAACTTCACCTCCCACCATGCAGTTCGAAACCCGCTTCCAAAGTTTACATCCAATAATACAAGTATTTGAAGGTGTGCAGCGACTACAAGCCAGACAGCAAGCATGTATATCCGAAGCAGACTTCCTGGACTTACACTTGGTACAATATTTTTCATAGTAGATACAATAAATTACGAAGCCAAAATTATAAGTCTGCTGCACTCCCAAATAATAATACAGAAATTATACATAGCAAGGATACATAACATAGACAATCACAAACATTTTCGAAAAAGAAATAAAAAAATTTTTAAAAATAGTTTTGAATGAAGCCTTAGTACCCCAAGGGAACGATATGAGCACAAGGGCATCTCAATAGAGCCTAAGTGTGGACAAGCACCACATAAATGAAGCTGAACTACCGGAATAAGAGGAATAATGTGTATCCTAATAGAAATACAATAACTGTGCTATACTAAGCACAGAAATCATACGTATCCAAAACGTTAAACAGAAAACGTCAAGAGAAAAACCGGAAATTAACCAAACAAACAGGCACAACAAAGGCCCGTAGTCAGTAACCAATCAACAACCACCTGATGCAAAGCTAGATCTTCAAAGGAAGAAAAAACAATGGATCTGGTAGAAGATGCAAGACTACATAACGTCCTAAACACCAAACAAACAGGACATAATCATGGGGGTAAAACGGAATACCAATTCCATAATACATTTTAATAAAACATTCTCAATAAAAAGCCCAAAAGAGCTTGGGAATCTAACATCAGGGTTCAGGAGAGGAAAGGGAAGTAACACTGACAAACAAACAGTGGAGTCATAGTAAAATTGACGACATTCAGGCACGTATCCCAAAAATGGGAAACATGAATAATTTTTGATAAAAATTATAAAGTTACAGCCCTGAACATCCAAAACCACTGTTGTTCACTTCCAACATCCTGCTACACTGTTGATTCCATGAAAACCATCATTGATTTGTGTCTGGCATCTTCAGAATTATGAATTAAAGCACAGATGTCAGATGAGATGCTTACTGACCAGGGCCAAACAAAAGAATGATTCTTGGCACCAATTTCAATGTCTTCCTGGTTACTGCGCATGCGCAGTACAAAAGTATGGAGGACCAGATAGGACTTTGAATTTTCAGATTTGTATGCAAATTTTAGGGGTTGGGGTTCAAAATTTGTGTTTGGCCCTGGATATTCATGAGTTTGCATCAGCTAAGTCTGGGCCATTGGTTCTTGTATAAAAATATGTGAAATTTAATTTATTTTAAAAAAAAAGCTGTGTTAGGTAAAGGGTTAACTGCACAAACTTGTCAAAGTTAAGTAGAAACATATAGTTACCAAATTATCAAGTCTCTCTTGTTCCTGTTGATGGGCGTTCGGTCCAGTGGCAGCAGCTCCACTCGCAGCTAAAGCAGTAGCATTTGAAAGTTGCCCAAGAGATATCTGTTGCTGTTGTTGTTGATGTTGTTGTTGTTGCCGAGATGCCTGCTGTCCCAGAAGCTGCTGGCCACCAGCACCACCCATCGATATTTGACCAGTTGTTAAATGAGGTCTTTGCAGCTGATTACTGGACATCTGACTTGTTTGATCACTGGAGGGAGGCATGCTGATCTGTTTTCCTGGTAGGTTTAAAGTATTACTTGCCTACAAAAAAAAAGAAATGGTCAGTTTCTTATTCTTCTTGAAATACTAACAATGTTTATTAACTCCTTCCCTAAACAGAATACAGTACATGCACTGTAGAATGGCACTTTAAAGCCAAGTTTAGTCAATCGTTTATACCCATGTTGCCCATTTTAGAGGACTTTCACCCCAAGCACTGGTGACTGGGTTTTACCAATAAAACAGAGCTTGTTTACCACAGTAAACTAGAACTGCTTCACTTCCCGTGGTTCCCACGGGGAGATATTAGCTCCACATCTGCCATAAAAAATTAACTCTAGACAAACAGACACACCCTTGTCCCTACAGCCCTCACCCACTTAATTTGCCATTCAAATTTTATTATTTCTCCACTTCTTCCCTCAAAAATATGGGTTGTAATTCCCCATAGGAACCAGCTCGTGCTGGTGAGGGTCCATAAGCTTTGTTTTTAGAGAAAAATAAATAAATTTTTTAGTATTTCAGAAATTTGTTTAGGCCCTACCTACAAGTAAGTGTTGTCTCCCATTTACATAGGGCAAGGGTTAAATAATAACTAAATATTGATTAAAAGCCCCATCGTATTCAACAGCGTGTTGGGGGAGGGGGTAGGCAATGTGATGAAGTGGTGCAAACTCCCAGCACCCCTTCTCCCACACCCTCCATCTTCCCATATCTGAGGCAATCACCTGTATTTAATTAGCATCTATGGCTAGTTAATACTACAGAGGAATGAAGTTATTTAAAACTCTATTGAACATGCCAAATGATTTTTTTCTAGTACTGGATTGCAACCACAGAAATAAAGCCAAGATTTTCAGTGATGTAAAAGTAGGGAGTCCAAATATCAACCTAAGGACTTAACTTGAACAAACTTGAAGAATGTTATATACCAAATATCAAAAGATTCTGACTCGTGGTTTTGGACAAGATTTTTGAGAATATTACCAATTTTGCAGTAAATTAAAAGTTGCCCCCCTCCCCCCACTCCACCCCATAGGGAACACAAATATCAACCTGGGGAATTTATTTGAACAAACTGAATTTGAACCCTCTAAGGATACTGAAAACCAAATATAAAAAAGATTCTGATTGTATCTCAAGAAGCAGATTTTTGAAGATTATTTCTCATATTGGAGTAAGTTAAAATTTGGGCTTCAATAGCAGTGTTTCCACTAGGCTGCATCCTCCCCCCCCCCCACCCCCCCCCCCCCCCCACCAAAAAAAAACCTTGAATGCTGGCACAGAAAAGGTCAACTGTTCTGGTTGGTGACCCGATTTATCTCCAAAGCCGCAGAGATAGTGACGTCAACCATTCTAAAAAAGTGGCATCAAGAAACAGGATTACGATTGTCAGTGAAGATCAGAGCACCTGAGAACATCAATCGGACTGCAAACATCAAAGAAAATGTTGAAATCATGAACAAGTCGAAACAAGTCTCTTTTTTTGGCTGTGTTTGTGTCATCATTGAGAAAGTATTTGTGGTGCGAACAGCATTATTATAATATTAATTTAAGTATGAGTCATAATGATGGGTTTTACAAAAGAAAACTGCGACCTCAAGGTGCCAAGGGTATGGTAAAAATTTCAACATTTTGGGGGAGTCAGACATTGCCTACAAAGGCCAGTCCGGATCGCAAAGTGGAGATCATGATATGCATGACAGTATTTCAACCCAGGCTCTGGTGACTAGTGATGCTGAACCTTAAGTTCAACAGTCTGAGGCTATTCCAGGTTCCCATTGGCATTGGACAGCAGTTTCCCGGGTGGCATTCAGCATGATAATAGTAATAGTGTATCGATCCCCAGTACTGTGATCATAGAACATCTATAAAAGTCACTGACAGTCTCGTCAACAAGATCACTATGAAGACCTTGGCAATGCCTTGGCTGTAACAGACAGTCTCCTTGATAAACCTATGAGTCACCAGGCCGATTACTGTTCATTATCATCGATGTGCCAACTTTTGGGAATTATGCAATACTTTATAATGAATTGATATATATTAATTTTGCAATTATTTACTTCAAAGCAACAACTGGTACTTTGCAAAAAGTAACTGCAAAATAATTCTTTTTAAGCTGTATTGTAGCATAGATATTCTAATTCATTTTGTAGTTATGGTGGGTGGGGGGGGGAGATAAAATATTGATAATTTCCTTCAGTTATCAAAGTATGGCCACATGTGATACAGTGGAGCCCACTTAATTGGATATCTAATTATATATCCCTGTTAATTGAATATAATGTTCAAACACAAAACCATTTACCATACCTTCAGTACAAATTTGATCTGTTAATTGCATTTGGGTTGTAGAGTACCCACATGTTAATTGTATATAAATTTTTGTAATATGTCGAAAAAATTACTGTGGACACGCACCAAATTCCCCTTATTTATCAACCTTTTTGGCCTCACTACATCCAATACAGACATTTATTCTATTATATCTTGTTTGACAGAGCTCTATGAGCTCTGTCAAACAAGATATAATAGAATAAATGCTCAGTTTACCTCCAGAGCACAGTAAACTGACCAAATCCCTGTTAAATGTATACTCCTGTTAATTGAATAATTTTCACTGGTAAAATGGATATTCAATTAACAGGATTCTACTGTAATAATGAATATGAAATAAATTTAATTGTTAAAAAACAAGAAAGGGTTGAAATTTCATTGGATTCCGAGATCTGCATTCAATGAATTTCAATCCCTTTTTGTTTGCTTAATTTGAAGTGGCCACTGACAACAGAAATTACAGAGTGCATTCATTCAGATCGTTTTCAGTCATTAAATGTCTTGAAAACAGCTTGAATGAACACACTCTAAATACCTCTAGGCCAACAAGGCTTTTAGGCCCTTCACATTTCAGACCATTTGAAAACTTGAAAGAATCAACACATGAGGCTGAAAAGAAAGGGCCAAAAAGTGGAGTTCCAAAAAGTGTGTGGCAGGAAAAATGGATGACTCTGTCTGTTGTCAAGTTCGTCCTGCATGAAAACTGATAACAATGTCAGCAAGTACAGCCTGCAGATCTAATTATTACTCAGTTTAATGGTCAAAACCCTGATCAACTGTGGTAACACAGATAGGAATTAGTGTTTGATGCTAGGATGTCATGTGATGTTACATTCTTCAGTGCATATCTTTTGGCCACCCCCGTATGATGGTATGTGCAATCGTTGTTGAACTGAATCATCCATGGACAGGTACTGTTGGTAAAGAATGTAATTTGTATGAACTAGAGGTCTGACTGCCCCAGACAGGCCTGTCCATACCCCCAGCCGGCCCTACTGCTATGATTATTCTAAGACAAAGAGGGGCACAACTCTGGTGAAACAAGTCTGATCAAAGCTATAATTGCAGGTGCACAGGCTCCCAAGATAGTGAACATCCATAAAGAGTTTCAAAGGAATCAACCCATAAACATCCGAGAAAATCTCCGGACAAAATTCAGGCATTCCAAGACAAAAAGGGGCATAACTCTCAAAAAAAAAGTCCGATCAAAATATAATCACTGATCCACAGGTTCCCAGGATAATGAACATCCATACCAAGTTACAAAGGAATTGACCCATAAACATCTGAGAAAATCTCCAGACAAAATTAATTATTCTAAGACAAAAAGGAGCATAACTCTGCCAAAAAAGTCTGATCAAAACTATAATCACTGGTGCATACGTTCCCATGGTAGTGAACATCCACACCAAGTTTCAAAGGACTCAACCCATAAACTTTCGAGAAAATCTCTGGACAAAATTCAGGCATTCTAAGACAAAAAGGTTCATAACTCTGGCAAAATTCCGATCAAAATTATAGTCGCTGGAGTGCAGGTTCCCATGGTAGTGAACATCCATACCAAGCTTCAAAGGAATCAACCCATAAAAATTTGAGAAAATCTACGGACAAAATTAATTATTCTAAGATGAAAAGGGGAATAACTCTGGCAAAAAGGTCCAATCAAAACTATAATCGCTGGTGCACAGGGTCCCATGGTAGTGAATATCCATACCATGTTTCAGAGGAATCGACCCATAAACATCTGAGAAAATCTCCAGACAAAATTCTTACATTCTAAGATGTGAAAAAGGGGCATAACTCTGGCAAAAATAGTCTGACCACAACTATAATCGCAGATGCACAGATTCCCATGGTGGTGAACATTCATACCAAATTTCAATTTCGATGACAATGGTCCATAAACATCTGAGAAAATCTCTGGACAAAATTATGTCTATGGATGGACAGATGGACGGATGGACAGACATGGTGATTCCATTATACCCCCAGCCCCACCTCAACTCGTTGTGGGGGGTATAATAATTTTTCGCCTGAATTTTTCCTCTTTATTCACCCACAATTACCAGCATATATATCGCTGTGAGAAACCTCAAAATATCCCTCAGATGCAAGGAAATGGGGGTTTGGGGACCTTGGAATTTAAAATTTCCTAACACGGGCCAAACCATGGTTGGCCAGTGGTAGCGACAACTCTTGGTCGCCCCGTTATGGCATCATTTATTTTCCCCAAGCTGAAACACTGCCAATGGGGAGCTCCAATATCAACCCAAAGACTTGATTCAAACAAACTTAGATCTGACTTCCCTTTTTGACCTTTTAGGAACCCACGAGGTAACCAAATTAATAAAATAAACTCGACCCAATGCCAACATCTATTGTCAAATCATGTGTAGACTCTTTGGCTCCTGTAATCACAAAAATGATGAACATGTCTCTGCTAGAAGGATATGTGCCTGAAGTGTGGAAAATAGCAAATGTTAATCCTCTTCTGAAGAAACAAGGTGCGGAACTTGTGTTTAAAAACTTCCAACCAGTGAGTAGCTTACTGTTCGTCTCTAAGCTGTGTGAAAAAGCCGCAATTGACCAACTAATGTTACATAGTGATATGCATGCTCCATTACCGGCCAACATGTCAGGATTCAGAAAATTTCACTGGACTGAAACAGCATTACTCAAGGTTCAGAATAACATCCTCCTTAATATGGAGTCTGGAAGGCTAACATTGCTTGTTCTTTTAGACCTTAGTGCTGCTTTTGACACTGTTTGTCATAAAACTCTGCTAGAGATAATAAATTCTGATTCTGGACTTATTGGTATTGCTGCTAGCTGGCTATCATCATGCCTCAAAAATAGACAGCAGCGTGTATCAATAAATGATAATCTGTCAAAAGACTTCCATCTTGAACATTGAGTCCCACAGGGCAGTTGCTTTGGTCCTGTTCTGTTTCTATTCCATATTTCAAAAATGTTCACCATCATTGAATCTCACCTGCCTGACGTCCATGGTTATGCTGATGACACACAGGTCTATTTCTCTTTTCGACCATCAATCAAGGATCAAACTAAAGCTCTAGAAACTATTGAATCATGTATTTTGGACATTCGCACATGGATGGTTTCAAACAAATTAATGATAAATGATGATAAGACTGAATTCCTAATAATTGGTTCATGACAACAACTCACTAAAGTTGACATCAATTCAGTGAAGTTAGGAGATTCCGCCATCAGTGCAAGTAACAGTGTACATAATCTTGGTGCCGTCTTCGACTCTACCATGTCTATGGACAGACATGTTACAAATATGTGCAATAAGGCTTTCAGAGGTCTATACAAAGTTAAACAGATATGACAATTCCTCACCAAAGACTCAACAAAAACCCTAGTTCATGCCTTTGTAACTTCCCATTTGGATTATTGTAATGCCTTACTGTTCAACCTTCCACAATATCAGTATTCTCGCCTGCAGATGGTACTAAATGCATCAGCACGAGTGGTATGTAGGGTATCACGATCTCAACATATCACTCCTATTTTGATGGATATGCACTGGCTGCCAGTCAAGCATAGAATAATTTTCGAAACTTTATTATTAGTTTTTAAGACACAAAACAACATATCACCAGCCTACTTAGAAGAACTCCTTAATACCAAGAATGTGACTCAATACAACCTGAGGTCCAATGGTAAAATGCTGCTACATGTTCCAAAACATAGGTGTAAGACATTTGGAGATAGGTCTTTCTCATTTGCTGGCCCTCACTTGTGGAATAATTTACCAGAACACCTAAAAAGGCTGTCAAATGTCAACCTTTTCAAGAAAGATCTCAAAACATACCTGTTTCAAAAAGCCTATAAATGATGTTCTGGACTGTAAGATACTGTATATATTCTGTTTGTATATTTGCACAAGCTCAGTAACATGTACAGCACCTTAGAATATGGTTCTATATCTTCTGAACTATAATTTTGGCGCTATATAAATGTGTATATTATTATTATTATAAGGATGCGGAATACCAAATATCAAAAGATTCTGACAGGTGGATCTGACGAAGAAGATTTTCAAAGAATTCAGGCTTCCTTAAAGAGCCTAATTATTAACTGATGGACTTGAGAACAACAAACTGAATCCAACCCCTGTATATTGTCTGGCTGGTGTCTCTGAAGAAGAAGAGTTTTAAAGATTATTCCTCATATTGGACTAAGTTAAAATTCGAAAAGCCCAAAGACTTGATTTGAACACACTTAGATCTGACTTTCCTAAGGATGCTGTATACCAAATATGATAAGATTCTGACTAGTGGAATAAAGAAGATTTTTAAAGATTATTCCTTGTATTGCACTGAGGTAAAATTTGGGCTCACTTAGAGAGCGCATTTATCAACCGAAGGACTTGAGTTGGGCAACTTGAATCCAACCACTGTAAAGATTCTGTATGCCATATAGTAAATGATTCTGACTGGTGTTTCTGGAGAGGAAGAGTTTTAAAGATTATTCCTCATATTGGACTAAGTTTAAATTCGGGCTCCAATAGGGAGCCTATATATTAACCCGGGGACCTGGTTTAAAAAAATGAGATCTAACCTCCCTAGGGATGCTGCATACCAAAAATCAAAAAGATTCGGACTGGTGGATCTGAAGAAGAAGATTTTTAAGATTATCCCTCAAATTGCACTAAATTAAAATTCAGGACCTCATAAAAGCCCAAATATTAACTGAGGGACTTGATTTGAACAATCTTGAATCGGACCCTCATAACAATGCTGTGTACAAAACATTAAAAGATTCTGACTGATGGTTCTAAAGAATTAGATTTTTAAAGATTATTCCCCATATTGCACTAAGTTAAAAATTTGGGATCCTGTATTGAGCCCAAATATGAACCAAGGGGCTTCATTTTAACAAACTTGTATCTGAGACGATATTCTGATTGTCGCATGTAATTTCTGAGTTTAATGGTTAAAGGAAGGCATATATTCCTGTGACAGAAAAAAAGGAAAGTGTGTTTCAACTGTTTATTCAGCAATAATTTTTGAAAGAACACACCAGGAAGTGTATTTTTCTTTTACAAGGACATTGTTTTTCACAAATATATAACATGTGTATGAGAAGTCAGACATTTTATTTGTCAATAAATTTCGCTCCCATGCAGATCGACCCATTGCGTTAAATTGAATCAAACATCATCTTATATGCGTGAACAACCTATTTTTTGTCTGTGGTTGTCCAGTGGCCTGGGGCAAACTCAGAAACAGTACACGGATAGTGTGCGCATTTGAAAACACCCACCCAGTGTAAATTTCTCCCAGATAATAACTCGAGTTCAGTGAGAAACTGCAGAAAAACAGCTTTAAAAAGTTAGAAAAGAAACCTCTGATAGAAATCCAAAATCGTGTAAGTAGAAACTTAACTCTGTGGCTGTTTACCTTTACTGCCCCTCATCTCATCCAACCAACATAGTGAAGGCAAATTATTTACCCTACAATAGAATGTAACTGGTACTATCCTGAGAAACTTTTACTTTCGGGACAAATCTGCTTATCTGTTAGTTCAAGACTTGTACTAATTACTTGAGCGAGACTGCACTCAAATTGCTGCGAAGTGCCCAAAATTAATGGTGAATCTCGCCAAAACACTTTGGAATTGCTTTTCCTCGATGCTCTTTCTGCATGCAGTTGATAAATGGTTCCTCAAATCTTTGGAATGATATTATAAATAACAGCCTCAATATGAAAACAAAGACAAATCAAATTCAGTAACATTTTTTTATTAACTTAAGAAACAATTCACTGAATTCAGACACCTGAGAAATTTGACGCAAACTCTCTATAAAAGGAAATAAAAGTCACATCTCACATAGTCTAATGAGCTTCAACTTGTGGTGATGATAACAGTAGTTTATTCAGTAATTAAAACCAGTGGCAATAATCTTTTAATTAACAGTCACCATTAGGGTATTAGCAACCAGTGACATAACCAAACAGCTACTGGTTGTAAAACTTATGATGTTCTCAGACTCTCAGTAGCCTATTGTTGTGGATATGTTAAGATGAAATTAATATTCTAGCAGAATCACTTGGCAATGTAAATACACTAACTCTACATTCATTTAACCCTTTCAGACTTTAATTATCCAGATGTTCAAACGTCACTGTGAATTCAATTTCCTCAATGTTTTTCAAAATGCGACGTCAAACGTTGGAAAGTACAAATAACAAGGTATTAATAACAGTGATTATCTGGTTGAGGGTTAGATTATTTTTGGTGTTCTGAATTTGTTATTCAAAACTTGTTTATTACAAATTATTGGAGAGTGCATACAGGCACTCTCTAATAATTTGGAATAAAACAAATTCATATAAACAAAATGTTATTTGTGTTTGACTGAATATGAAATATAAGCAAGGAAAGTGTTGGCTTTTGCTGTGGTATCCTCATTTTTGAAAGCCGTGATAGTGGCTTCTAGCACTCAATCAGTTAAGAAGCCTTGACTGCAGGATTATGTTAGTATTTTAAGCTGCGATTTGGCTCAATGGTTATCAATGAGCGCGATTCAGGAGAAAATAGGAATTTGAGGTTAAAACTTTAAAAAACTGAAAAATAATAACAAAACAAATGACCACAAAGTATCAACGTGCTGTTTGATTTCGTACGCAATGACACGTACAAAAGTATCAAAAGGTTAAATTAAACAAAAGATTTTGTACGTAATAACACGTACAAAAGTATCAAAGGGTTAACAGAGAAAATTAGTCAGTCTTTTTTCTTTTGGGGTGGGGGGGTGGTCTCAATTTCTTTGCCACTGGTTGTAGAGTGCATTTGCTAGCCAACTAATGCTTACAATTACTGAGTAAAAGCTAAGGAACCACCAGTAATCCTCGAAAAACTTCATCTAATCCCTTAAACTTGTAAATAATTGTTGGGTGCAAAAGCCCAACCATGGTGGTTTAGTGGTAATCAACTTTTCCTATAATATGAATTTCAACATGTGAATTCCAGTAACACGCATTAGCACTGGTAAATGATATGAATGTTCTTCATGTCAGCATGACGATTGCCTGGATTGAACTTAATAGAGCTGAAATGTCTTCAAGCCAAAATGCCTATGATGAGCAACATGTTTTGACTTTAAATAAATTTTAAAATTATCGTATTTAACATTACAGCAAATAAATAACAAAAATTCATTCGGCTCTGTTTTTTGTCATTTGAACATGTTATTATTCAATTCCAGTGAATGAAAGTGAATGGGATATCAATATCCATGTATCACAAACTGAGATCTGACAAGAGAGGGGAGTCCAAAGGCTGGGCTTTAAAATTTAAGCCTTTATTCATTCATTCTTAACCCTTCGAACCCTAGGAACATGATACATCATAACGTCATTAAATAGGACGGCTGTTCAGTAAATGTGTGGGGAAGCCCAATCAATATTTTCAACGTGCAGCCCCGAGGCTGCATGTTGAAAATGTTGATTGGTCTACCCCAAATGATGAATATGGACACTCTTCTAATTGCTGCTATTGAACTGGCATGGAAGATACCACTAGAGTTCAAAGGGTTAAGCAAGTGATAGTTGAAAGGGTACCATAGACCATGTCTTTATTCAGTGATAAATGATATCCCATGCAACACACTGTGAAAAGGGTGTACAGGAGAAATGCACGTTCTGAGGTGATCAAATAGTAGGCCTATTTTACAATTAGTGAGTTGAAAACTTCTTAAAATTTATGATGAAATGCTTTTTCTTTTGGTGATTGCGAATCAAGAGCAGGGTGAGAAATTACACTAAATACACATTTTTGAGAACATGTGGTTCCTGATTTAGGGAAATGTTTAGAGTTTATAGTAGTATTGAGAGTTGGTGGGAGGGACCAGGGCTTGATACCTATAGGCCTACAGATATTTTCTTTCACCTTATCTTTCTATAAGTGCTGGGGAGGGGAATGTTGCAAACAGCTGGTAGATAGCAGAAATAGACCCAACCAATTGATTTACAGACCTTCTCCCATCTGTGTACAATGTGTACCAACATTAGGCCCTTTCTTTTGTTTTTAGAATCATTTGTATGAATGCTGATCATCAATTACAACCATGCTTATCGTTTACACATTTTCTCTTGGTGGGTTTAAATTGAAATGGGTGCTGCTGACTTCAAACAAGACACATCATAGTGCTTACTACCAGGTACATAATCACTCACCACCTCTTTCTGGATGTTAGTGCATTCATCCATAATTCCATCTTTCTGTCAGTCCATCCATCCATCCAGACAGATAGATGGATAGGCAGATGGCATTCCTAACTATATTCCTTCCCTAGGGGGGTGGAGGGGGTGGGGGAGTAATAACGTGATTTTCAAAGCATTATAGTTCAACAAAACTGATCAACAGTTTGACAACTTATGAGCAGCCCCGAAACAGAATCAAGAGTGGCTAATAAGGCCGAGGGCAGTTAATCATTTCTGGAAGGCAAATAATAAAACTGTCATGCATGACCAAGTCATCTCATTACTATTACCAGCACAGAGTATTCGCATTACATATCGGTTTAGTCTGCACTACTGATGAACCGATTTCATTGGGGGGGCCTGCTGGGGTGACACGTCATGTGAGTTGTTGAGCATTGCAGTGTTTTTGCATCACAGTAAAATGTCAGTAGTATACTTAACCTGATAGTCACAAATGAAACAATTAAGGTAACCACTCAAAAAAAAATAAGTATTCTTTCTATTATCTCAGTTGCCTATTCTAAAACAAAAATCTTTCCGTCTTAATCCCTGTTAATGCAAAGTACTCTTTGAAAGCAACACACATTTCCAATTCAAAGCCATCAGCAAATAGCTAACAGACTGCTAGTGATGAAATTAGTCATCTGCAAAACAAAATAGTTCCCTCAGCTTTTCACAGAAAGCTGCACAGAAATATTAATAGAAGTTAAAAAATTTATAGTAATTTATATATTTTTTATACTTACCAATGACCCAGACTTAGCTGGTGCTAACTCTAACAAAACCAGGGCCAAACACAAATTTTGCCCCCCAATCCCCAAAATTTGCATCCAAAACCAAAAGAAATCATGTCCTATAGGACCTCCATACTTCGCCCCTACTGCGCATGCGCAGTGTCAAGGACGTTCCGAAATTGGCGCCAATTATTCTTACTGGCAGTGCCTGGTCAGCGCTATGTGCTCAGCGGGGAGGCAAGAGTTCCCAACTCCTGGGAGGGCCATCCCCGTCTGGGTCATTGGTAAGTATAAAAAATATATAAATTACTATAAATTTTTTAACATTTTTATACTGTACCAATGACCCAGACTTAGCTGAATAGTAAAAAGGAGAAAAGGAGTATTAGGCTTTACATGTATCTTTCTTATTTAATGTTAAATTAGAAAGATACAATACCCTTCATAATTGAGCACAATAACATTCATGTTCTCTATTAACATCCAGTATAACCCTTTATACTAATTATTTTTAAAGTAAGCCAATAAATAAAGTTAGTCCAGAGAATTGAGACTCTTTATAATCTTTTAAAAGTGTCTGAGGATTGTATATTAACGCCTGTTTGACCCTTGACATATACAAATGCTTCACACCGAGCTACACTTTAAAAATATGACATGAATGAATTTTAACATTAATATTACACTTTAAAACCATCCCGAAGCGACTCAGAAATACTGACTTTGGATGAGACATTCCCTTGCTTTTCACTATAAAGCAGGTGACCTAAGGGAACACCCTCCCCCCCCCCCCCCTTCCCATTGCCCTGGGTCAAATAGCCCAGAGCGAAGAGGGCAGCCGGACGGAGTCACTGCCGGAACAGAAAGCCTGCATAACTATAGTTGCAACTGTTTAGTGGACGACATTCTGAGCAACAGATAACGGACCTAAACAATGCAGGTCCCCAGAAATGGACTCAATATTTCTGAGATAAAAATTTGTGAATGTGGATGGCTGAGACCAATAAGCAGCCTTCATTAAATCTGTAATAGCAATACTATTAGCGTAAGCCCAAGAAGTAGCAAGAGCTCTTACTTCATGAGCGGAAATCTTAAGCACAGACTGCTGAGAAGAAGATAAACTCTCATAAGCAGTACGGATAGTTAATTGAATCCATCTAGCAATAGAATGGACCGAAATGTCCCTTCTATTAGGCATCAAAGACAGAAATAAACGTTTTCGTCCCTTTCTGATAAACTGAGATCTCTGTTTATAGATACGTAACGCTCTAACAGGACAGAGTAAAGGCCTACGCCCATCTGAAGACAGAAGAGCCTTAATGACAATAGGTTCCGGATATTTATTAGGAGCCTGATTCTTAGCTAAAAAACCCACATTAGTAGTGAAGGTGATAGTGTTCCCGACACTACGATAGTGAGAATCATCCACCGACAGTGCATGAAGCTCACTGACTCTTCTAGCAGAAGAGAAAGCTAAGAGGAAAGCTGTCTTATAAGATAAGAATTTGAAATCTACTGTCCCAAGAGGTTCAAATGGCTTTTCCTTCAATTTAAGAAGAACCCAAGCTAAATTCCATTTAGGAATTAACCTAAGAGTTCTGGGTCTATTTATCGAGAAGTTTCTAACCAACTTAGATAAAGAGACATTAGATCCAATTTGTAAACTATCATGATGTGCATAGGTATCAGATAACATAGACCTATAACCCTTAATAGTAACAGGCTGCAGTTTGATTTCGTCAAACAAGTATACTAGAAAGTTTGCAATGTCTGGTATAGAGGGATCGAAAATATCTACAGAATGATCCCTACACCAACGACGAAAAACCTTCCACTTAGCCGCATAGTTTAGCGAAGAGGAGGTCCTCCTACAGTTAGAAATCGCGTCCACTGCTTGTCCTGTAAAGTCCTTGCCATGCAAGAAGGACCGCACAACGGAAAAACGTGAAGGTTGAAACCTTGCAGGTTGTGATGGAGTTGACGCGATTTCCCCTGCGAAAGAAGATCCTCCCGTGGAGGAAGCTTTCGCGGTAGGTCCCACAACAGACACCTGAGTAGATTTATCCACGGTCTCTGTGGCGACAGAGATGCTACCAACAGAATCTTGCATTGAGATTGTTTTATCTTTAGCAATACTTGCTGAATTAACGGCGCTGGAGGATACGCATATCCTATCATTCTGTCCCAAGAGATCGACAGAGCGTCTACTGCAAATGCTCTTGGATCCGGACACGGAGACACATACGTCTGCAACTGATTGTTGAGATGTGTTGCAAATAAATCTATCATTGGCCGTTCACATTGGTAGCAAATCTGATTGAATACCTGTTTGTTGAGAGTCCAATCTGACGGCAACAAGCGACCCTTCCGTGAAAGGGAGTCTGCTAAAACATTCAGACGACCCGGAATATGACAGACCAAAAGTAGAACTTGGTGTTCTAGAACAAACAGAAGGATTCTTTCCGTTAAATTGAATAAAGGAACGGAATGAGTGCCTCCCTGGTTCCGGATATACGCCACTACTGTCATATTGTCGGACAGGATTTGGACATGTGCTTTCTGAATAATGTTCATCCAATGACGTAATGCAAGCCAAATTGACATCATTTCCTTGATGTTTATGTGCTTGCTTAGAAATTGCGAATCCCAAAGACCCTGGCACTTCGAATCCGTTGGGATCAATGTTGCACCCCAACCTGTTTGACTGGCATCCGTCATAATCGTAAAACCCGGATCCGGCAACTGCAGTGGAACTCCCTGAGTCAACCACTGAATGTTTGCCCAAGTCTGAATCTCTTGTTTCACTTGATTTGACAAGAGAACGTCTATATCGAGCGAATGAATCTTTACACTCCAATTCTGACTTAAGAAAATTTGGAGAGGACGAGTGCGCAACCGCCCCATCGGAATGAGATCTGCAGCGGCTCAGCACAGACCTATCAGTCTCATGAACTCCCTCGCTGTGACTTTGTCTGAGTGAAGACAATAGCGAGAGTAACAACTGATTAACTTCGCTCTGGTTAACGGCAGACGAACGAGATTGTTGTGCGTCTCGAAGCTCATTCCCAGATGAGTGAATGACTTGGACGGCACCAGATCCGACTTCTCCTCGTTTATAATAAAACCGAGACGTCAGAGTAATAGAAGCAGATTCTGCACATCGTTCTGAAGCGTTAACTCATTGCCGTACCTCTGAAGAATGTCGTCCAGGTAGGCTGACGTTACCGCAGACGAATGAGCTCGGAAATTCATCATTACCGAGTTCATTATTCGAGTGAAAGCCCAGGGTGCTAGGTTCAATCCGAAGCACATCGCCCGGAATTGTTATACAACTCCTAGGACTACGAAGCGTAGATACTTTCTGAATGTCGGATATATCATGACGTGAAAGTACGCATCTTTGAGATCTATGCTTGTAGCATAGTCGTTCACCCGAATACTCGCTCTGACCGATTGAATCGTCTCCATATAGAACTTCGGAGCGACGATCAGCTTGTTTATCCAGCTCAGATCTATGACTGGACGGAACGAGCCGTCTGGTTTCGGAACCAGAAACAGATGGCTGTAGAAACCCGGTGATTCCTGGTCTTCTACGACCTCTACTGCATTCTTCACCAGAAGAGACTGTACTTCCGATAAAAGAGCATCTCTTTTCTGCGGATTTGACGGAAGCTGAGTCCATTTTGGACTTCGAGTTAATGGAGGTTTTCGTTTGAAGGATATTCTTAGTCCTTCCGAAATTACCCCTCGGACCCAGGGGTCGTCCGTAATCGACGCCCACTCGTCTGTAAAACTCGATAACCTTCCGCCCACCGAAACACGATAGAGGTTCAAACCATCACCTCCTGGACCTGCAAGGCCTGCGGAAGGAGAAACGTCCTCCACGACCCGCACCTCGTCCCATCGACCTCGGGACATCAGACCGGTTGTCTTGGCCACAATAACGTCCTGTACATGAGTCGCTGCCTTGTCGGTCTCTAGAATAAGACCTCTATAGGAACTTCTCTTGGGCGTATTTGTCCCAGAATTGCCTGTCTTACTCTTATCTGCTGTATCCGACTTTTTGGAAGCGGATTTAAAAAGCAGAGAATCCGAAGCTTTCTTAGTTATCTTATCATAGATTGCTGAAAGCTTGCCGTCGAAGAGAAGCTCTCCGGAGACCGAAGCGACTCTGAGAGAGTTCTTCATGAGTTCTACAATGCGTGGTTGTAGCTAGGGCTGCGTCACATCTAACCAACTCCAGGTTTGCCACTGAAAGGGCGGAGTTATACGTGGAATAAGCTACTGCCCTTGAAAGAAGTCTTAATGAGGATTGTATATCCTGGAATTCTTTCCCTTGAAAACGCAATGATAACGCCTTTGTAAGGTGGTCTGCGTAAGATAAAGCGTCTAAACTGGCCCTGTTAGACGTGATTGTCGTATCCAACACCGCGGTTGGAACGGACATAGACGATGGTAACGACAATTCTAAGTCTTCCGCCTCGTCGTCAAGTCGCAGAGCAACTCTCGGAATACCCTGACCTGCCGTATCGAATTTATTCCTTGCATTAATGAAAGGCAGGTTAAGAGCATTGGAGGACAAGAAACCAGCTTTGCCTGTTTTGGAAGCAAGCTTATAGATAGCGTCGTTCAATAATTCGAATGTTCTTGTGACATTATTGGACTGTGTCGGAAACTCAGGGACGATGTCTCTGAACCGCTCAAAGAATTCTGTGTCCAATAACGCTATCAGTCTCTTATCCGGCATCGCAGCAGTCTGGCCCGATGGAACAACTTGTGGAAGGTAATGCCGGATGAAATCTACGGCGGCTTTATGTTGTTCCGAAAGGGATAGCTCCAAATCCTCGGTATCCCTTTTGCCATCCTGTCGGACCTCATGATGTTCTCGGTCATCCGTACCCGATGCTTCGGTGGAGCGTACCGACCCAGCGTCGTCGGATAATTCTTGATCCGACATAGGTTCTGTCGTTTGCTGGGATGCTGCGATAATTTGGGCTATTTGGGATAGCACGTCTGTCACTGAGGCCTGTGGAGTAGCGGTCTTACGCTGCTTAGCCGCTGGAAGCTCCATGTAAACTGACTCCTGCATATTTCTCTTATGCGAACGTCCGGAGTCTACAGGCCTCTTATCCCTGGCTACCGGATGGCGTGACCTGGTCGCCATGGAATCCCTGATTGGCGAAGCTGGCTGGATATCCTCGGTCACGTAGCCAAGGTGCGGTCGTGTGTGCTGCTGAGAGGATGAGGAAGCCTTTTGGACAGTCTCTCCAGACTGTCTATATCACGGAGCGTCCTGAGCGGCGGACGTATGCTCCGAATGCGAAACATTTTGTACCACAACATCTGGTCCCAGATGTTGTTGTACGAGAGAGGGGCCTCTCTCGCTCACAGCCCGGATGGACCTGGACGAGCTAGGAACCGGACTACTAGGCTTCCTCCATTCTCTCCTCTTATCCGCCGTCACTGGGTGTGCACCTTGAATATTTATAGTGCTCGCATCACCCAAATCTCCTTCCTGGACCGCAACGGACGAACCCGGCTGCCGAACCATTCGATGAATGGACGCTACACCGGGCGAGCTAGCGGACGTCAACGCCGTCGATCCTACTAGGGACCTCTTAGGCAATTGGCGTATCTCCATGAGCACTTTTGCCGCTAGCGCTTCATTTAATTGTGACGACGGAGGCACACTATTGGAAGACATCACGGAAACATCACCCTGTTCTTGTTCCTCTGAAATAGAGATTGATAAACTAGAGTGACCCTGTGGAGAAAGGACCGGCATGGCCCTTTCCCCGCTAACAACATACCGTGACACACGTTTCCAATGTTTGCCATCCCAATATTCACATACTGAACAGGAGTTAGTGCGAGTACACTGACTACAATTAATACAATGATCATGAAAGTCAGAGGAAGATTTCCTCTTATTACAATTTGAACAATATCCTTTCATAGTGAAAAGAATACAAAAAGTCCTAGTACTCGCACGAATCCCTGAAAACAAAGATACATAATAACATGATCCATTAACATAGAAAAAATAACTGAAATCAAAAAGAAATTTTGAAAAAGTTAAAAAATTTATAGTAATTTATATATTTTTTATACTTACCAATGACCCAGACTTAGCTGGTGCTAACTCTAACAAAACCAGGGCCAAACACAAATTTTGCCCCCCAATCCCCAAAATTTGCATCCAAAACAAAAAGAAATCATGTCCTAAAGGACCTCCATACTACGCCTCTACTGCGCATGCGCAGTGACGCAGACGTCCCGAAATTGGCGCCAATTATCATTCTTACTTGCAGTGCCTGGTCAGCGCTATGTACTCAGCGGGGAGGCAAGAGTTCTCAACTCCAGGGAGGGCCATCCCCGTCTGGGTCATTGGTAAGTATAAAAAATATATAAATTACTATAAATTTTTTAACATTTTTATACTGTACCAATGACCCAGACTTAGCTGAATAGTAAACAGGCTGGAGGGCCTAGGACATAGAGGAAAATCCAATAAGCTCAACTATATAGTAAAGAGGTAACCCCTTAAGGAGAAAAGGAGTATTAGGCTTTACATGTATCTTTCTTATTTAATATTAAATTAGAAAGATACACTACCCTTAATAATTGAGCACAATAACATTCATGTTCTCTATTAACATCCAGTACAACCCTTATACTAATTATTTTTAAAGCAAGCCAATAAATAAAGTAGTCCAGAGAATTGAGACTCTTTATAGTCATTTAAAAGTGTCCGAGTATTGTATATTAAAGCCCGTTTGACACTTGACATATACAAATGCTTCACACCGAGCTACACTTTAAAAATAAGACATGAATGAATTTTAACATTAATATTACACTTTAAAACCATCCCGGAAGCGACTCAGAAATACTGACTTGGAGGAGGCATTCCCTTGCTTTTCACTATAAAGCAGGTGAACTAAGGGAACACCCGCCCTCCCCCCTTCCCCTTGCCCTGGGTCAAATAGCCCAGAGCGAAGAGGGCAGCCGGACGGAGTCACTGCCGGAACAGAAAGCCTGCATAACTATAGTTGCAACTGTTTAGTGGACGACATTCTGAGCAACAGATAACGGACCTAAACAATGCAGGTCTCCAGAAATGGACTCAATATTTCTGAGATAAAAATTCATAAATGTGGATGGCTGAGACCAATAAGCAGCCTTCATTAAATCTGTAATAGCAACACTATTAGCATAAGCCCAGGAAGTAGAAAGAGCTCTTACTTCATGAGCAGAAATCTTACTGCTGAGAAGAAGATAAATCTTCATAAGCAGTTCGGATAGTTAATTGAATCCATCTAGTAATAGAATGGACTGAAATGTCCTTTCTATTAGGCATCAAAGACAGAAAGAAACGTTTCCGTCCCTTTCTGATAAACTGAGATCTCTGTTTATAGATACGTAATGCTCTAACAGGACAGAGTAAAGGCCTACGCCCGTCTGAAGACGGAAGAGCCTTAATAACAATAGGTTCCGGATATTTATTAGGAGCCTGATTCTTAGCTAAAAAACCCACATTAGTAGTGAAGGTGATAGTGTTCCCAACACTACGATAATGAGAATCATCCACCGATAGTGCATGAAGCTCACTGACTCTTCTAGCAGAAGAGAAAGCTAAGAGAAAAGCTGTCTTATAAGATAAGAATTTGAAATCTACTGTCCCAAGAGGTTCAAATGGCTTTTCCTTCAATTTAAGAAGAACCCAAGCTAAATTCCACTTAGGAATTAATCTAAGAGTTCTGGGTCTATTTATCGAAAAGTTTCTAACCAACTTTGATAAAGAGACATTAGATCCAATTTGTAAACTATCATGATGTGCATAGGTATCAGATAACATAGATCTATAACCCTTTATAGTAACAGGCTGCAGTTTGATTACGTCAAACAAGTATACTAGAAAGTTTGCAATGTCTGGTATAGAGGGATCGAATATATCTACAGAATGATCCCTATACCAACGACGAAAAACCTTCCACTTAGCCGCATAGTTTAGTGAAGAGGAGGTCCTCCTACAGTTAGAAATCGCGTCCACTGCTCATCCTGTAAAGTGCTTGCCATGCAAGAAGGACCGCACAATGGAAAAACGTGAAGGTTGAGACCTTGCAGGTTGTGATGGAGTTGGCGCGATTTGCCCTGCGAAAGAAGATCCTCCCGTGGAGGAAGCTTCCGCGGTAGGTCCCACAACAGACACCTGAGTAGATTTATCCACGGTCTCTGTGGCGACAGAGATGCTACCAACAGAATCTTGCATTGAGATTGTTTTATCTTTAGCAATACTTGTTGAATTAACAGCGCTGGAGGATACGCATATCCTATCATTCCGTCCCAAGGGATCGACAGAGCGTCTACTGCAAATGCTCTTGGATCCGGACACGGAGACACATACGTCTGCAACTGATTGTTGAGATGTGTCGCAAATAAGT
The DNA here is from genome assembly GCA_031216915.1 of Pictodentalium vernedei. Taxonomy (NCBI): domain Eukaryota; kingdom Metazoa; phylum Mollusca; class Scaphopoda; order Dentaliida; family Dentaliidae; genus Pictodentalium; species Pictodentalium vernedei. The sequence continues at coordinate 130,074,424 of CM062289.1, forward strand.
CTATCATTGGCCGTTCCCATTGGTAGCAAATCTGATTGAATACTTGTTTGTTGAGAGTCCACTCCGACGGCAACAAGCGACCCTTTCGTGAAAGGGAGTCTGCTAGCACATTCAGATGACCCGGTATGTGACGGACCGAAAGAAGAACGTGATGTTCTAGCGCAAACAGAAGGATTCTTTCCGTTAGATTGAACAACGGAACTGAATGAGTGCCTCCCTGATCCCGTATATACGCCACTACTGTCGTATTGTCGGATAGGATTTGGACATGAGCATCGTGAATAATGTCCATCCAGTGACGTAACGCAAGCCAAATTGACATCATTTCCTTGATGTTTATGTGCTTGCACAGGAATTGCGGATCCCAAAGACCCTGGCATCTCGAATCCGTTGGGATTAATGATGCACCCCATCCTGTTTGACTGGCATCCGTCATAACGGAAAAACTCGGATCCGGCAACTGCAGCGGAACTCCCTGAGTTAACCACTGAATGTTTGCCCAAGTCTGAATCTCTTGTTTCACTTGATCTGACAAGAGAACGTCTACATCGAGCGAATGAATTTTCACACTCCAATTCTGAGTCAAGAAAATTTGAAGAGGACGTGTGCGTAACCGCCCCATCGTAATGAGATCCGCGGCGGCTCCGCACAGACCTATCAGTCTCATAAATTCTCTCGCTGTGACTTTGTCTGCGTGCAGACAATAGCGAGCGTAACAACTGACTAATTTCGCTCTGGTTAACGGCAGACGAACGAGATTGTTGTGCATCTCGAAGCTCATTCCCAGATGAGTGAATGACTTGGACGGCACCAGATCCGACTTCTCCTTGTTTACTATAAAACCGAGACGTCGGAGCAATAGAAGAAGATTCTGAACATCGTTCTGAAGCGTTAACTCGTTGCCGTACCTCTGAAGAATGTCGTCCAGGTAGGCCGACGTTACCGCAGACGAATGAGCTCGGAAGTAGATCATTACCGAGTTCATTACCCGAGTGAAAGCCCAGGGTGCTAGATTCAATCCGAAGCACATCGCCCGGAATTGATACACCACTCCTAGGACTGCGAAGCGTAGATACTTTCGGAATGTCGGATGTACCATGACGTGAAAGTACGCATCTTTGAGATCTATGCTCGTTGCATAATCGTTCACCCGAATACTCGCTCTGACCGATCGAATCGTCTCCATATAAAACTTCGGAGCGACGATCAGCTTGTTTATCCAGCTCAAATCTATGACTGGACGGAACGAGCCGTCTGGTTTCGGAACCAGAAACAGATGGCTGTAGAATCCCGGAGATTCCTGGTTTTCTACGACCTCTACCGCGTTCTTCATTAAAAGAGACTGCACCTCTGATAACAGAGCGTCTCTTTTCTGCGGATTTGACGGAAGATGAGTCCACTTTGGACTTCGAGTTAATGGAGGCTTTCGTTTGAAGGATATCTTTAGACCTTCCGAAGTCACTCCTCTCACCCAAGGGTCGTCCGTAATCGACGCCCATTCTTGTGAAAAGCTCGACAACCTTCCGACAACCGGAACGCGATAGAGGTTTAAGCCATCACCTCCTGGACCTGCGAGGCCTGCGGTAGGAGAAACCACGTCTTCCACGGCCCGCACCTCGCCCCGTCGACCTCGGGGCATCTGACCGATTGTCCCGACCTGAAGGACGTCCCAAACGAGAGTCGCTATCCTGACTGTCTCTCGAATAAGACCAAGAGGACGCACCGGAACCTCTATAGGAACCTCTCTTGGGCGCATTAGACCCAGAAGTGCCTGTCTTATTCGTGTCTGCTGTATCCGACTTCTTAGGAGCAGATTTGAACAACAGAGAATCCTTAGCTTTCTTTGTAATTTTATCATAAATAGCGGAAAGCTTGCCTTCAAAGAGAAGTTCTCCTGAGACCGAAGCGACTCTAAGAGAGTTCTTCACCTTAGAATCCACTAGTGTGGATGTAGCTAGGGCTGCGTCACGTCTAACCAACTCCAGATTTGCCACTGAAAGGGTGGAGTTACACGTGGAATAAGCTACTGCCCTTGAAAGAAGTCTTAAAGAGGATTGTATATCCTGAAACTCTTTCCCCTGAAGGCGCAGTGATAACGCCTTAGTAAGGTGATCTGCGTAAGATAAGGCATCTAAATTGGCTCTGTTAGACGCAATAGCTGTTTCCAACACCGCGGTTGGAATAGAAGCTGACGACGGTAATGATAGCTCTAAGTCTTCCGCCTCGTCGTCCATACGCAGAGGAACTCTTGGTATACCCTGTCCTGCCGTATCGAATTTATTCCTTGCATTAATGAAAGGCAGGTTGAGAGTATTAGCGGACAAGAAACCTGCTTTCCCCATCCTGGAAGCAAGTTTAAATATAGCGTCGTTCAATAATTCAAATGTTCTTGCAACATTATTGGACTTGCGACGAAAACTCGGGAGCGATGTCCCTGAACCGCTCAAAAAAATCAGAGTCCAATGACGCTATAATTCTCTTGTCCGGAACCGCAGCAGTCTGGCCCGACGGAACAACTTGAGGGAGAAAGTGCCGGATGAAGTCCACGGCAGCTTTATGTTGTTCCGAAAGGGATAGCTCCAAGTCATCCGTATCCCTTTCACCATCCGGTCGGACCTCATGATGTTCCCGGTCGTCCGCCCCCGATGCTTCGGCGGAGCGTACCGACCCAGCGCCGTCGGATAATTCTCGATCCGACACCGTTTCTGTCGGCTGCTGGGATGCTGCGATAAGCTGTGGTATCTGCACAAGAATGTCCGGCGTCGAGACCTGCGGAGGCGCAGTCTTTCGCTGCTTCGCCGAGGGCAGCTCCGCATCAGATGGCTCCCGCATACTTTTCCTATGCGAACGTCCGGAGTCCATTGGTCTCGAATCCCTGGCTGCCGGATGGTGTGACCTGGTCGCCGAAGAATCCTTGATCGGCGAAGCTGGTAATATATCGGCGGTCACGCAGCCAAGGTGCGGTCGTGTGTGCTGACGAGAAGAGGAAGCCTTAACAGTCTCTGCGGACTGCTTATACAACGGAGCGTCCCGAGCGACGGACGTATGCTCCGCTAAAGACACATTTTGTACCACAACATCTGGTCCCAGATGTTGTTGTACGAGAGAGGGGCCTCTCTCGCTCGCGGCCCGGCTGGACCTGGACGAGCTAGGAACCGGACTCAAAGGCTTCCTCCGTTCTCGCTTACTATCCGCCGTCACTGGGTGTGCATCTATTATGTTTATAGTGCTCGCATCACCCAAAACTTCCTCTTGGACCGCATCGGACGAACCCGGCTGCCGAACCATTCGGTGAATGGACGCTACACCGGGCGAGCTAGCGGACGACATTTGTCTAATCTCCATGAGTACTTTTGCCGCTAGCTCTGAATTCATTTGTGACGACGGACGCACACTTGTAGAAGATAACATGGAAACATCACCCTGTTCTGGTTCCTCTGAAATAGAAACTGAGAGAGTAGAGTGACCTTGCGGAGAAAGAGCCGGCATCGCCCTTTCTCCAGAAACAACATATCGTGACACACGTTTCCAATGTTTCTCATCCCAATATTCACATATAGGACAGGGATTAATGCGAGAACACTGACTACAATTAATACAATGATCATGAAAGTCAGAGGAAGATTTCTTCCTATTACAATTTGAACAACGTCCCTTCATTGTGAAAGAACAACAATAAGTCCTAGTTACTCGCAAAAACCCCTGACACAAAGATACATAATAACATGATCCATTAATAAATGAAAAAACAATTGCAAATCAAAATAATTTTGAAAAAATATTTTTTCAGCGAAGCCCAAGTTGCTGAAAAGTAACGTTGAGCCCCGATGGATCCGATGGCAAAGTGTGGTCAAAAATTTTAAATTTATATTAAATAATTAATGAGACACTTACGGATAATATAAATGTATCTTATAGTGAGATAAACTACAGCAAAGGCAAACAGCCCCCCTCAAAAAAGGCTGTTGCCAATGTAAACAAACAGTGTAAAAACACCAGAAAACATGACTCCAGGCACTGAAAAAACTGGCCCGGAATCAGTCATCAAATTACACTCTATCTGATGCAAAACAGAGACTCCCAGGGGAGAATCTGCAGAACATCAGATGGAAGATCCAGAACACAAATGTTATACACCCATGGGTGAAAACGTAACTATGGGGAAAATAACAAAAAACATTCTGTAACCAAGCAACTCTCCCAGGAAATTTTAGAAATGAAATTTCTCAAAAATATGCCAAAAGCATGGGAGAATTGCAAGGGGGGACTTTAGAAGGCTAGGGGAGAGGAAACACTGAATAAGCAGTGCAACATTTAGCAAGAATGACAACAAGAGGGCCATGCCTCGAAAATAGGCAACTTAACATAATTTCATCAAAAAATTTTAAGTACAGCCCTGATTATTTTTTGTCACTTCTTTTTCCTCTCCTCCTTCTATCCTCCTTAGAATCACATTTTCTCCAAAAATTACGTGTCTGGCATCCTTTAAACTGAGATTTACAAGCACAAAGATCAGTGAGATGTTGACTGATGAAGGGCCAAACAGAGAATGATAATTGGCGCCAATTTCGGGACGTCTGCGTCACTGCGCCTGCGCAGTAGAGGCGTAGTATGGAGGTCCTTTAGGACATGATTTCTTTTTGTTTTGGATGCAAATTTTGGGGATTGGGGGGCAAAATTTGTGTTTGGCCCTGGTTTTGTTAGAGTTAGCACCAGCTAAGTCTGGGTCATTGGTACAGTATAAAAATATATTTTTTCAGCAAAGCCCAAGTTTCTGAAAAGTAACGTTGAGCCCCAATGGATCCCAAGCCTAAGTGTGGACAAAAATTTCAAACATATTTTAAAAAATTAATACAACACTTACGAATAATAATAATGTATCTTGTAATGAATTAAACTAGTACAAAGACAAAAAATCCCCCTCACACAGAGACTGTTGCCAATGTAAACAAGAAGTGTATAAACACCAGAAACATGACTCCAGGCACTGATAACCCTGGCCCGAAATCAGTTACCAATAATACACTATCTGATGCAAAACAGAGACTTCCAGGGAAGAAACTGCAGAACATCAGATGGTAGATGCAGAACACTATGCCTAAACATCCATGGGTGAGAACGTAAACATGGGGAAAAGAACAGAATTCATTCTGTTACCAAGCTAAATCTCCCAAGAAATTTTAGTAATAATATTACTCAAAAATATGCCAAAAGCATGGGAGAATAGCAAGGGGGGACTTAAAGAAAAAGGAGAGAGGAAACACTGAACAAGCAGTGAAACTTGATAGCAAGAATGACAACAACAGGCCCATGCCTCGAAAATAGGCAACTTAACATAATTTCATTAAAAAATTTTAAGTTACAGCCCTGAAAATTTTCTGTCACTCATTTTTCCTCTCCTCCTTCTATATCCACTTTAGATCCACCATTTCTCTAATATTTATGTGTCTGGCATCATTTAAACTGAGATTTACAAGCACAAATATCAGTCAGATGTGAACTGATGAAGGGCCAAACAAAGAATGATAATTGGCGCCAATTTCGGGACGTCCTTGACACTGCGCATGCGCAGTGAGGGAAAAGTATGGAGGACCTTCAGTACATGATTTCTTTTGGTTTTAGATGCAAATTTTGGGGATTGGGGGGCAAAATTTGTGTTTGGCCCTAGAATTTTAAGAGTTAGCACCAGCTATGTCTGGGTCATTATAAAAATATAAAAGTATAAAAATATGTAAATTTAGCCTCCAATTTAAAATATTAGAATTTTTTTTTAAAACAAGAAGCCCCATGAGGCCTGAAGCACTCACCTTGAACAGAACACAATATAAACAAAATCCAAGAATGAGTCTACATTCAACAATCCATCTCCATAGGATACATTGTCAATTCTTGAGCCCCTCAGAAGTAACAACAAGAAGGACGCCAACGCCCTATAGCTCACCAACATTCCTCTTTGATAGTAACTTTGGCAAACACAAGAACTGTATCAAACAGGGTCATAACATGCGACAAAGCTTACCTAAACACAACCTCGTAAAAGTAAAACACAGAAACTGACATAAACACTAAGTGAAACATGAAATTCTGAGCGAAACAGAAAACTAAACGCAAATAAAAATGTCAAGAAAAATGTTTAAAATGCAGGGTATGAGGGGTTAATCATGGAACAATGATACTGAGGAACATGTATGATGAATATAAGTGCCATGGGAAGAGAAGGAACACAGCAGCTGACCTAAACACTTAGTTAAACATGAAATTCTGAGCTAAACAGAAAACTAAACGCAAATAAAGATGTCAAGAAAAATGTTTAAAATGTAGGGTATGAGGGGTTAATCATGGAACAATGATACTGAGGAACATGTATGATGAATATAAGTGCCATGGGAAGAGAAGGAACACAGCAGCTGACCTAAACACTAAGTTAAACATGAAATTCCGAGCTAAACAGAAAACTAAACGCAACTAAAAATGTCGAGAAAAATGTTTAAAATGCAGGGTATGAGGGGTTAATCATGGAACAATGATACTGAGGAACATGTATGATGAATATAAGTACCATGGGAAGAGAAGGAGCACAGCAGTTGACCTAAACACTTAGTTAAACATGAAATTCTGAGCTAAACAGAAAACTAAACGCAACTAAAAATGTGAAGAAAAACGTTTAAAATGCAGGGTATGAGGGGTTAATCATGGAACAATGATACTGAGGAACATGTATAATGAATATAAGTGCAATGGGAAGAGAAGGAGCACAGCAGCTGACCTAAACACTAAGTTAAACATGAAATTCCGAGCTAAACAGAAAACTAAACGCAACTAAAAATGTCAAGAAAAATGTTTAAAATGCAGGCTATGAGGGGTTAATCATGGAACAATGATACTGAGGAACATGTATAATGAATATAAGTGCCATGGGAAGAGAAGGAGCACAGCAGCTGACCTAAACACTAAGTTAAACATGAAATTCCGAGCTAAACAGAAAACTAAACGCAACTAAAAATGTCAAGAAAAATGTTTAAAATGCAGGGTATGAGGGGTTAATCATGGAACAATGATACTGAGAAACATGTATGATGAATATAAGTGCCATTGGAAGAGAAGGAGCACAGCAGCTGACCTAAACACTTAATTAAACATGAAATTCTGAGCTAAACAGAAAACTAAACGCAACTAAAAATGTCAAGAAAAATGTTTAAAATGCAGGGTATGAGGGGTTAATCATGGAACAATGATACTGAGGAACATGTATAATGAATATAAGTGCCATGGGAAGAGAAGGAGCACAGCAGCTGACCTAAAAACTAAGTTAAACATGAAATTCCGAGCTAAACAGAAAACTAAACGCAACTAAAAATGTCAAGAAAAATGTTTAAAATGCAGGGTATGAGGGGTTAATCATGGAACAATGATACTGAGGAACATGTATAATGAATATAAGTGCCATGGGAAGAGAAGGAACACAGCAGCTGATCTAAACACTAAGTTAAACATGAAATTCCGAGCTAAACAGAAAACTAAACGCAACTAAAAATGTCAAGAAAAATGTTTAAAATGCAGTGTATGAGGGGTTAATCATGGAACAATGATACTGAGGAACATGTATGATGAATATAAGTACCATGGGAAGAGAAGGAGCACAGCAGTTGACCTAAACACTTAGTTAAACATGAAATTCTGAGCTAAACAGAAAACTAAACGCAACTAAAAATGTGAAGAAAAACGTTTAAAATGCAGGGTATGAGGGGTTAATCATGGAACAATGATACTGAGGAACATGTATAATGAATATAAGTGCAATGGGAAGAGAAGGAGCACAGCAGCTGACCTAAACACTAAGTTAAACATGAAATTCCGAGCTAAACAGAAAACTAAACGCAACTAAAAATGTCAAGAAAAATGTTTAAAATGCAGGCTATGAGGGGTTAATCATGGAACAATGATACTGAGGAACATGTATAATGAATATAAGTGCCATGGGAAGAGAAGGAGCACAGCAGCTGACCTAAACACTAAGTTAAACATGAAATTCCGAGCTAAACAGAAAACTAAATGCAACTAAAAATGTCAAGAAAAATGTTTAAAATGCAGGGTATGAGGGGTTAATCATGGAACAATGATACTGAGAAACATGTATGATGAATATAAGTGCCATTGGAAGAGAAGGAGCACAGCAGCTGACCTAAACACTTAATTAAACATGAAATTCTGAGCTAAACAGAAAACTAAACGCAACTAAAAATGTCAAGAAAAATGTTTAAAATGCAGGGTATGAGGGGTTAATCATGGAACAATGATACTGAGGAACATGTATAATGAATATAAGTGCCATGGGAAGAGAAGGAGCACAGCAGCTGACCTAAAAACTAAGTTAAACATGAAATTCCGAGCTAAACAGAAAACTAAACGCAACTAAAAATGTCAAGAAAAATGTTTAAAATGCAGGGTATGAGGGGTTAATCATGGAACAATGATACTGAGGAACATGTATAATGAATATAAGTGCCATGGGAAGAGAAGGAACACAGCAGCTGACCTAAACACTTAGTTAAACATGAAATTCTGAGCTAAACAGAAAACTAAACGCAACTAAAAATGTGAAGAAAAACGTTTAAAATGCAGGGTATGAGGGGTTAATCATGGAACAATGATACTGAGGAACATCTATGATGAATATAAGTGCCATGGGAAGAGAAGGAACACAGCAGCTGACCTAAACACTTAATTAAACATGAAATTCTGAGCTAAACAGAAAACTAAACGCAACTAAAAATGTCAAGAAAAATGTTTAAAATGCAGGGTATGAGGGGTTAATCATGGAACAATGATACTGAGGAACATGTATAATGAATATAAGTGCCATGGGAAGAGAAGGAGCACAGCAGCTGACCTAAAAACTAAGTTAAACATGAAATTCCGAGCTAAACAGAAAACTAAACGCAACTAAAAATGTCAAGAAAAATGTTTAAAATGCAGGGTATGAGGGGTTAATCATGGAACAATGATACTGAGGAACATGTATAATGAATATAAGTGCCATGGGAAGAGAAGGAACACAGCAGCTGATCTAAACACTAAGTTAAACATGAAATTCCGAGCTAAACAGAAAACTAAACGCAACTAAAAATGTCAAGAAAAATGTTTAAAATGCAGTGTATGAGGGGTTAATCATGGAACAATGATACTGAGGAACATGTATGATGAATATAAGTACCATGGGAAGAGAAGGAGCACAGCAGTTGACCTAAACACTTAGTTAAACATGAAATTCTGAGCTAAACAGAAAACTAAACGCAACTAAAAATGTGAAGAAAAACGTTTAAAATGCAGGGTATGAGGGGTTAATCATGGAACAATGATACTGAGGAACATGTATAATGAATATAAGTGCAATGGGAAGAGAAGGAGCACAGCAGCTGACCTAAACACTAAGTTAAACATGAAATTCCGAGCTAAACAGAAAACTAAACGCAACTAAAAATGTCAAAAAAAATGTTTAAAATGCAGGCTATGAGGGGTTAATCATGGAACAATGATACTGAGGAACATGTATAATGAATATAAGTGCCATGGGAAGAGAAGGAGCACAGCAGCTGACCTAAACACTAAGTTAAACATGAAATTCCGAGCTAAACAGAAAACTAAACGCAACTAAAAATGTCAAGAAAAATGTTTAAAATGCAGGGTATGAGGGGTTAATCATGGAACAATGATACTGAGAAACATGTATGATGAATATAAGTGCCATTGGAAGAGAAGGAGCACAGCAGCTGACCTAAACACTTAATTAAACATGAAATTCTGAGCTAAACAGAAAACTAAACGCAACTAAAAATGTCAAGAAAAATGTTTAAAATGCAGGGTATGAGGGGTTAATCATGGAACAATGATACTGAGGAACATGTATAATGAATATAAGTGCCATGGGAAGAGAAGGAGCACAGCAGCTGACCTAAAAACTAAGTTAAACATGAAATTCCGAGCTAAACAGAAAACTAAACGCAACTAAAAATGTCAAGAAAAATGTTTAAAATGCAGGGTATGAGGGGTTAATCATGGAACAATGATACTGAGGAACATGTATAATGAATATAAGTGCCATGGGAAGAGAAGGAACACAGCAGCTGACCTAAACACTTAGTTAAACATGAAATTCTGAGCTAAACAGAAAACTAAACGCAACTAAAAATGTGAAGAAAAACGTTTAAAATGCAGGGTATGAGGGGTTAATCATGGAACAATGATACTGAGGAACATCTATGATGAATATAAGTGCCATGGGAAGAGAAGGAACACAGCAGCTGACCTAAACACTTAGTTAAACATGAAATTCTGAGCTAAACAGAAAACTAAACGCAAATAAAGATGTCAAGAAAAATGTTTAAAATGTAGGGTATGAGGGGTTAATCATGGAACAATGATACTGAGGAACATGTATGATGAATATAAGTGCCATGGGAAGAGAAGGAACACAGCAGCTGACCTAAACACTAAGTTAAACATGAAATTCCGAGCTAAACAGAAAACTAAACGCAACTAAAAATGTCAAGAAAAATGTTTAAAATGCAGGGTATGAGGGGTTAATCATGGAACAATGATACTGAGGAACATGTATGATGAATATACGTACCATGGGAAGAGAAGGAGCACAGCAGTTGACCTAAACACTTAGTTAAACATGAAATTCTGAGCTAAACAGAAAACTAAACGCAACTAAAAATGTGAAGAAAAACGTTTAAAATGCAGGGTATGAGGGGTTAATCATGGAACAATGATACTGAGGAACATGTATAATGAATATAAGTGCAATGGGAAGAGAAGGAGCACAGCAGCTGACCTAAACACTAAGTTAAACATGAAATTCCGAGCTAAACAGAAAACTAAACGCAACTAAAAATGTCAAGAAAAATGTTTAAAATGCAGGCTATGAGGGGTTAATCATGGAACAATGATACTGAGGAACATGTATAATGAATATAAGTGCCATGGGAAGAGAAGGAGCACAGCAGCTGACCTAAACACTAAGTTAAACATGAAATTCCGAGCTAAACAGAAAACTAAACGCAACTAAAAATGTCAAGAAAAATGTTTAAAATGCAGGGTATGAGGGGTTAATCATGGAACAATGATACTGAGAAACATGTATGATGAATATAAGTGCCATTGGAAGAGAAGGAGCACAGCAGCTGACCTAAACACTTAATTAAACATGAAATTCTGAGCTAAACAGAAAACTAAACGCAACTAAAAATGTCAAGAAAAATGTTTAAAATGCAGGGTATGAGGGGTTAATCATGGAACAATGATACTGAGGAACATGTATAATGAATATAAGTGCCATGGGAAGAGAAGGAGCACAGCAGCTGACCTAAAAACTAAGTTAAACATGAAATTCCGAGCTAAACAGAAAACTAAACGCAACTAAAAATGTCAAGAAAAATGTTTAAAATGCAGGGTATGAGGGGTTAATCATGGAACAATGATACTGAGGAACATGTATAATGAATATAAGTGCCATGGGAAGAGAAGGAACACAGCAGCTGACCTAAACACTTAGTTAAACATGAAATTCTGAGCTAAACAGAAAACTAAACGCAACTAAAAATGTGAAGAAAAACGTTTAAAATGCAGGGTATGAGGGGTTAATCATGGAACAATGATACTGAGGAACATCTATGATGAATATAAGTGCCATGGGAAGAGAAGGAACACAGCAGCTGACCTAAACACTTAGTTAAACATGAAATTCTGAGCTAAACAGAAAACTAAACGCAAATAAAGATGTCAAGAAAAATGTTTAAAATGTAGGGTATGAGGGGTTAATCATGGAACAATGATACTGAGGAACATGTATGATGAATATAAGTGCCATGGGAAGAGAAGGAACACAGCAGCTGACCTAAACACTAAGTTAAACATGAAATTCCGAGCTAAACAGAAAACTAAACGCAACTAAAAATGTCAAGAAAAATGTTTAAAATGCAGGGTATGAGGGGTTAATCATGGAACAATGATACTGAGGAACATGTATGATGAATATAAGTACCATGGGAAGAGAAGGAGCACAGCAGTTGACCTAAACACTTAGTTAAACATGAAATTCTGAGCTAAACAGAAAACTAAACGCAACTAAAAATGTGAAGAAAAACGTTTAAAATGCAGGGTATGAGGGGTTAATCATGGAACAATGATACTGAGGAACATGTATAATGAATATAAGTGCAATGGGAAGAGAAGGAGCACAGCAGCTGACCTAAACACTAAGTTAAACATGAAATTCCGAGCTAAACAGAAAACTAAACGCAACTAAAAATGTCAAGAAAAATGTTTAAAATGCAGGCTATGAGGGGTTAATCATGGAACAATGATGCTGAGGAACATGTATAATGAATATAAGTGCCATGGGAAGAGAAGGAGCACAGCAGCTGACCTAAACACTAAGTTAAACATGAAATTCCGAGCTAAACAGAAAACTAAACGCAACTAAAAATGTCAAGAAAAATGTTTAAAATGCAGGGTATGAGGGGTTAATCATGGAACAATGATACTGAGAAACATGTATGATGAATATAAGTGCCATTGGAAGAGAAGGAGCACAGCAGCTGACCTAAACACTTAATTAAACATGAAATTCTGAGCTAAACAGAAAACTAAACGCAACTAAAAATGTCAAGAAAAATGTTTAAAATGCAGGGTATGAGGGGTTAATCATGGAACAATGATACTGAGGAACATGTATAATGAATATAAGTGCCATGGGAAGAGAAGGAGCACAGCAGCTGACCTAAAAACTAAGTTAAACATGAAATTCCGAGCTAAACAGAAAACTAAACGCAACTAAAAATGTCAAGAAAAATGTTTAAAATGCAGGGTATGAGGGGTTAATCATGGAACAATGATACTGAGGAACATGTATAATGAATATAAGTGCCATGGGAAGAGAAGGAACACAGCAGCTGACCTAAACACTTAGTTAAACATGAAATTCTGAGCTAAACAGAAAACTAAACGCAACTAAAAATGTGAAGAAAAACGTTTAAAATGCAGGGTATGAGGGGTTAATCATGGAACAATGATACTGAGGAACATGTATAATGAATATAAGTGCAATGGGAAGAGAAGGAGCACAGCAGCTGACCTAAACACTAAGTTAAACATGAAATTCCGAGCTAAACAGAAAACTAAACGCAACTAAAAATGTCAAGAAAAATGTTTAAAATGCAGGGTATGAGGGGTTAATCATGGAACAATGATACTGAGGAACATGTATAATGAATATAAGTGCCATGGGAAGAGAAGGAGCACAGCAGCTGACCTAAACAGTAAGTTAAACATGAAATTCCGAGCTAAACAGAAAACTAAACGCAACTAAAAATGTCAAGAAAAATGGCTAAAATGTTGGGTATGAGGGGTTAAATCATGGTAAAATGATAATAATCATCATATAGCAGCATTATAAAAGCCATGATATGGAAATAGGGCGAATAAGTGACCTAAACAGAAACTTTAACATTATTGGACACGTACGCTGACGCCGACGCCAACCGATCGAGCCATGCCATAAGCTCACACAACTAAAGTTGGTGAGCTAAAAATAATCTAGGCATCATGCCTTTTCTTCAGTTGATCATAATGTAAAATGTAGAGCTCCCCTATGAAGCCCCTAGATACAACCTATTTGGATTAATCTTAGTTACATACCTCTAGAGGGTACTGAATACAAAATTTCTAATTCTTCAGCTACATGGCCAATTCCGGCTCCCACAGGGAGCCCAAATATTAACCCAGGCTCTCGATTTGACCAATTTTGAATCTGACCTTCCTAGAGATGTTGTATACCAAATATGAAGGCATTCTGTCTAGTGGATCTGAAGATGAGGATTTTTCAAGAAATTCCCTCATATTGTACCAAGTACCCATATGGAGCCCAAATTATAACCCAGGCACTCGAATTGAACAAACTTGGATCTGACCCCCCTAGAGATATCGAAAACCAAATATGAAAGCATTCCGACTGGTGGATCTGAAGAAGAAGATTTTTAAAGAAGTTTCCTCATATTGCACTAAGTTAAAATTTGGGCTACCATAGCAAGCCCAAATATATACCTGGGGATCCAATTTGAACAAACTAGAATCCGACCCACCTAGAGATGTTGTATACCAAATATGAAAGCATTCTGACTGGTGGATCTGAAGAAGATTTTAAAAAATTATCCCCCATACTGAACTAAGTTAAAATTTGGGCTTCCGTAGGAAATATTAACCTAGGGACTTGATTTGAACGATCTTGAATCTGACCCTCATAACAATGATGTATACCAAACATCTACAGAACACCCTAACATAACCAATGGCAATTTTACCATTCAATTCTACTGGTCCTAAGGATGCTTCATATCAAATAACAGCTCTCTGTTCCATGTGGTTTGGGAAATATAGGCATTTCAAAATATTTCTATTTTTAGCTCCTGGGGTTCCCATAGGGATGCGGGAATTTTTTTCTGCACAATTCAAGTACTTGTGACCCAATAATACCACATACCAAATTTGGTTCAAACCGGATCATCGGTTCAGAAATAGAAATTTTGGGCGGGGCCAAAATCTTACTCGTCCATTAAAAAGCCAAATATTGCTTCACGAACTTCGTTTGAACAAACTTGATTCTACACCTCAAAAGGAAGCTCCTAACACATATCAAGTCATTGTACCCACTGGTTCATGAGGAGAAGATTTTAAAAATATTTTGGAGCAATTCCCCTCACCCCCTCCCTATGGGGCTGGGCATGATGAGTTGAACAAAAATGCAATGCCCTTTTGGGACCATCACTCACACAAACTTACACTTGAATTGGCCCAGTGGTTTTGGAGGAGAAGACCATAACATGGTGTTGATGGACGACAGATGGAGAGCGATGAGATTAGTTAGCTCAGCTTGACTTTGTCAAGGTGAGTTAAAAAAAACCCCAAAATGTGATAAACTAAGTTTTGGCAATGGAGAGAGGTATACCAAATTTCTTCACTCTTTATTAACCAAAATTCCCTGAACTGAAAAATAGCACTACAATAACAATACAACATTTTAACTTCAATGTTAGACCTGATAAATAAATACCTCTGGAGCAGACATTCCCATAGTGCTTGTTGCTGTGGATGAAGGCATCCCAGCATTTGGTATAGAACCCATTGGAGGTTGCTGAATCTGAAAAAGAAATCTACAAGTTCAGAGACAAATTTTTATTTGACTGTCAGAGAACCACTGTAAGAAAAACACTAGCATACAGAATGACTGCTGTGGACTGGTCACTGTCCACAGATGGGGAATATTTCCACAGATGCAATAATATTAGATTCCAAACATTAATCATAGGAATAATCGTCCAAAAAACAATTAACCCTTTACCCAATGTAACGACCAAAACTGGCCAACGCTATTTATAAAAATGAAAAAATTTAAAGTAATTTATATATTTTTTATACTTACCAATTGCCCAGACTTAGATGGTGCTAACTCTTAAATATTCAGGGCCAAAAACAAATTTTGCCCCCCAAATCCCCAAAATGTGCATCCAAAACCAAAAAACTGATGTCCTATATGGTCCTCCATACTTTTGTCTACTGCGCATGCGCAGTGTCAAGGAAGTACCGAAATTGGCGCCAAGCCTCATTCTTACAACCATTGCCTGGTAAATGTTATATAATCAGCGGGGAGGTATGAGTTCCCAACTCATGGGAGGGCCATCCCCATCTGGGCCATTGGTGAGTATAAAAAATAGGCAGATGAAATCGTCAGATGTGTACCCATACGTGCAACTAGTAGAAAGCTGCATGACAGAGGGCCACCACGGATGCCGACATTATGTACACCATACAAGGTATGGGTACATATAGAAATGGATTGGAGGAGTGACTAATTTGATGGATTAGGGGTTAATATCACCGGATCAAATTATCAGATTTACATAAAAAACTATACAGCACAGCACATCAGTAACCTGAATAAATATATAAAGTAACATGACAGTCGGATTGATATTTTTTGAGTTATGCCAAAGGGATTGGAGGAATTTTCAATTGGAAGGATAAAGGGTTAATATCTCCGGATCAAATTAACAGATTAACACCAAAAACTATACAGCTCAGCACATCAGTAACCTGAACACAATTATAAAGTAACTTGACAATCCAAGCAATATTTTTCAAATTATCCAATGCCAAAGGAATTGGAGGAATTTTCAATTTGAAGGATAAAGGGTTAATATCTCAGGATTAAAATAACAGATTTACACCAAAAACTATACAGCTCGGTACATCAGTAAACTGAACACATATATAAAGTAACTTGACAATCAAAGCAATATTTTTCAAGTTATCGAATGCCAAACGGATTGGAGGAATTTTCAATTTGAAGGATAAAGGGTTAATATCTCAGGATTAAATTATCAGATTTACACCAAAAACTATACAACTCGGCACATCAGTAACCTGAACACAAATATAAAGTAACTTGACAATCCAAGCAATATTTTTCAAGTTATCGAATGCCCAAGGGATTGGAGGAATTGTCAATTTGAAGGATAAAGGGTTAATATCTCAGGATCAAAATAACAGATTTACACCAAAAACTATACAGCTTGGCACATCAGTAACCTGAACACAAATATAAAGTAACTTGACAATCCAAGTAATATTTTTCAAGTTATTGAATGCCAAAGGGATATGAGGAATTTTCAATTTGAAGGATAAAGGGTTAATATCTCAGGATCAAATTATCCGATTTACACCAAAAACTATACAGCTTGGCACATCAGTAACCTGAACACAAATATAAAGTAACTTGACAATCCAAGCAATATTTTTCAAGTTATTGAATGCCAAAGAAATGGATACGGATGCTGGACGGACAGACGGACAGACGGATGGACGGACGGACGGACAGACAGATGGACGGACAAAGGATGGACGAACGACAGATGGTCACCCCGGATGCCGGCATTATGTGTACCATACATAATATGGGTACACATAAAAATATATAAATTACTTTAGGCCATTAAAAAAAAATACCTTGTTTCTCAGGCCCCGCCCGCATCCCTTTTTTGGTGCCGCGTGTCACGTTTTTTTCGACCCGGACATTTTTTTCCCCGGGCAAAATTTTAGGATAATTTTTGTGGCACCGTTAACAAGTGATCATTTTAGTGGCACCGTTAACAAGTGATCATTTTAGTGGCACCGTTAACAAGTGATCATTTTAGGAGCATCGGTACTCCGGATTAAAATCTTGACAATGTTTACGTCGGTATCGATAACTTGCGGCTTGAAATTGATAATGGGATGGAGTATCTATGGCGTTACCATCACAGATTGGTCATTAATTGACTTTTACAAACAAATAAAGGCCAACCAATCGCCTGAATTTGGGAAAATACCTGATATTCCAACCAGCTTGAAAGATGTTGACCCCGAGTGTTTCGTATCAAGATCACCCGATACCACCATTCCAACGTGTTTTTCCTGGGGCTAACGTACTTGAATTATGCCAAACATATGTGAGATACTTTAAATTTGAACTAAAAGAGGAAATATCCCCTACAGATTATGACACTGATAATGTTAGTGATAAATCCATAGCCTCAGAGTGCCCAAATGCTTTTGATATTTTGATGTCAAATTCAACCATGGATAGCTTCGTTTTTTCCCTCCAGCACAGATACACACCAACATAAATTGATTCAAGGTAAAAAAAAAAAAAATGCTGCCTCCCTCATCATATTTTTTAGGTAAAAATGCCTGAGAAACAAGGTATTTTTTTTTAATGGCCTTAAATTTTTTCATATTTTTATACTGTAACCAATGGCCCAAACTTAGCTGAATAGAAAAAAGGCTGAAGGGTCTAGGACATAAAGGAAAATCCAATAAGCTCAATTATGCATAAAAGAATATCCCCTCAAGGAGAAAAGGAGAGAAAGGATTTACATTTGTCTTTTTTATTTATTGAAACAAGAAAGACAGAATACCAATCAATAATTGAGCATAATAACATCAAAGATCTCTATTAATATCCAGTATAACCCATTATACTAATTCCTTAAAGGAAAGCCAATAAATAAAGATAGTCCAAAGAATGAGACTCTTTATACTCATTTAAAAGTGTCCGAGGATTGTATATTAATGCTCGTATGACATATACAAATGCTTCACACCGTGCTACACTTTAAAAATTTTACATAAATGAGATAGACATTAGCTTTACACTTTAAAACCATCCCAGCACCAACTCGGAATTACTGACTCAGGAGGAGGAATTCCCTTGCTTTTCACTATAAAGCCGGTGATATAAGGGAACACCATCCCCCCCCCCCCCCCCCCCCCCCCCCCACACCTTGCTCTGGGTCAAATCACCACAAACGAAGAGGGCAGCAGGACAGAGTCACTGCTGGAACAGAAAACCTACATAACTATAGCTGTAACTGTTTAGTGGACGACATTCTGAGCAACAGATAACAGACCTAAACATCTAAGGTCACCGGAAATAGACTCTATTTTTCTAAGATAAAAGTTAGTGAAAGTAGAAGACTGTGACCAGTAAGCAGCCTTCATGAGATCCGTAATAGCAATACTGTTAGAATAAGCCCAAGATGTTAACAGCGCTCTAACTTCATGCGCTGATATCTTAAGCACCGATTGCTGATTGGAAGATAAACTCTCATAAGCAGTACGAATAGCTAATTGAATCCATCTAGCAATAGAATGAACTGAAACGTCCCTTCTATTGGGAATTAAAGACAGAAAGAAGTGTTTTTGTCCCTTTCTGATAAACTCCGATCTACGTTTATAAATACGCATAGCTCTAACTGGACACAGCAAAGGTCTACGGCCATCTGAGAATGGAAGAGCCTTAATGATAATAGGCTCAGGATATTTATTAGGAGCCTGGTTCTTAGCCCAAAATCCCACATTAGTAGTTGAAGTAATAGTATTACCAATACTACGATAATGAGAATCATCAATAGACAAAGCATGAAGCTCACTGACTCTTCTTGCGGAAGCAAAGGCTAAGAGAAAAGCTGTTTTATATGACAAGAACTTGAAGTCTACAGTGTTCAAAGGTTCAAATGGAGCTTCTTTAAGCTTCAACAGAATCCAAGCCAAATTCCATTTAGGAATTAACCTAAGAGTTCTGGGCCTATTTATCGAAAAGTTTTTCACTAACTTAGATAAAGAGATCTTTGATCCAATTTCTAAGCTATCATGATGAGCATAAGTGTCCAATAGCATGGACCTATAACCCTTAATAGTAACTGGCTGCAGTTTGAGATCATCAAACAAGTAGACCAGAAAATTAGCAATGTCTGGAATGGAAGGATCAAAAACATCAATCAATTGATCCCTACACCAACGAGAGAAAACCTTCCACTTTGCCGCATAGTTTAGCGAAGAGGAGGCCGTCCTACAGTTAGAAATTGCATCCACTGCTCGTCCTGTAAAGCATTTCCAGTGCAAGAAGGACGGCACAACAGAAATACGTGAAGGTTGAGACCTTGCGGGTTGTGATGCAGTGTGTGAGATGTCCCTTGAAAGAGAAGGTCCTCCAGTGGAGGAAGCTTCCGAGGAACGTCCCATAACAGACACCCGATTAGATTTATCCATGGATTCTGGGACGACAGATATGCTACCAACAGTATCTTGCAGAGCGATTGTTTGATCTTTAGCAAGATCTGTTGAATCAACGGAGTTGGAGGATATGCATAACCTATCATTCCATCCCAAGAAATTGAGAGAGCATCTACTGCAAACGCACGTGGGTCTGGGCATGGCGACACATACATCGGCAATTGATTGTTGAGGTGTGTCGCGAACAAGTCTACCATTGGTCGATCCCATTGGTAGCAAATCTGATTGAATACTCACTTGTTTAGAGTCCATTCCGACGGCAACATGCGACATTTCCGAGCGAGTCTGCAAGAACATTCAGATGACCCGGAATATGACGGACCGAAAGAAGAACGTGATGTTCTAAAACATACAGAAGAATTCTTTCCGTTAGATCGAATAATGGAATCGAATGAGTGCCTCCTTGGTTCCGAATGTACTCTACTACCGTCGAATTGTCCGACAATATCTGAACATGCAAATTGTGAATAATGTTCATCCAATGATGTAGTGCTAGCCATATTGACATCATTTCTTTGATGTTTATATGCTTGTTCAGGAACACTGTGTCCCAAAGACCCTAGCACTTCGAGTCTGTTGGGCTCAATGTTGTACCCCAACCTGTTTGACTCGCATCTGTCATAATTGTAAAAGTCGGATCCGGCAGATGCAGCGGAACTCCCTGAGTCAACCACTGAATGTCTGCCCGAATCTGAATCCTTTGTTTTACTTGGTCCGATAACACAATGTTTGATTCAAGCGAATGAATCTTCACACTCCAAGTTTGAGTGAAAAATATCTGGAGTGGACGTGTACGCAAGCAGCCCATCAGAATTAGATCCGCTGCCGCTCCACACAACCCCATTAGTCGCATGAACTCTCTCGCTGTTACTATGTCGGAGTGTAGACAAAAGTGAGCATAACAACTGACTAACTTCGCTCTGAGTAACGGAAGACGAACCAGATTGTTGTGAGTCTTGAAGCTCATTCCCAAGTGAATGAACGACTTGGTCGGAGCTAGATCCAACTTCTTTTCGTTTACAATGAAACCGAGACGTCAGAGCAATTGAAGCAGACTCTGAACATCGTTCTGAAGAACTGTCTTGTTGCCGTATCTCTGAAGAATGTCGTCCAAGTAGGCCGACATTACCGCAGACGAATGAGCTCGAAAATATGCCATTACCGAGTTCATTATTAGAGTGAATGTCCATGGTGCTAGATTGAGTCCGAAGCACATCGCTCGGAACTGATAAATGACCCCTAGGACAGCGAACCGTAGGTACTTACTGAATGCCGGATTTACCATAACATGAAAGTACGCGGCCTTTAGATCTATGCTTGATGCATAATCGCCCACCCAAATGCTTGCCCTTACTGATCGAATGGTCTCCATATAGAACTTTGGAGCCACAATCAGTTTGTTTATCCAGCTCAAGTCTATAACTGGATGGAACAAGCCGTTTAGCTTCGGTACCCAGAACAGGTGACTGTAAAAACCTAGGGATTCCTGGTTTTCCACGACCTCTATTGCATTCTTCTCCAAAAGAGATTGCACCTCTGATAGAAGAGAATCTCTTTTTTGAAAATTTGACGGAAGCTGAGACCAGCGTGGACTTCGTGTTAACGGAGGTTTTTCTCGGAAAGACAGCCTTAGGCCTTCTGAGATAACCCCTCTAGACTTACCCATTGGTCGTCTGTAATTGACAACCAATTCGTCAAAAACTTTGTCAGCCTTCTGCCCACAGGACCGCAATAGAGGTCCTGACCATCACCTCCTGGACCTGGGAGGCCTACGGAAAGAGAAACTACGTCCTCCCCGTGCAGTGCCTTGACCTGCCGACCATAGGGACGTCTGACAGGTTGTCTCGGCCAGAACCATGTCCTCTACCTGAGTCGCTACTTTGACGGTCTCTAGAGTAAGAACTTGAGGATTTCTTATATCGTTTAGAGGAGCTTCCCATGGACAAACTTGAAGTAGAAGCTCTTGCTTTACTCTTTTCTGCTGAGTCAGGTTTTTTAGAAACCGACTTTAGAAGCAGAGTTTCCGAAGCTTTCTTAGTAATCTGATCATAGATTAAAGAAAGCTTACCATCAAATAGAAGGTCACTGGAAACCAGAGCGACTCGAAGAGAGTTTTTCACCTTAGAATCCACCGTAGTGGATGAAGCCAGGGCTGCATCACGTCTAATCAACTCTAAATTAGCCACTGATAGGGCAGAGTTGTACGTGGAATAAGCTATAGCCCTAGAAAGAACTCTTAAAGAGGTATGTACGTCCTCGAATTCTTTCCCACAGAGACGTTGTGCTAACACTCTAGTAAGGTGATCTGTGTATGACAAGGCGTCTAAGTTTGCTCTACAGTAGAACCTGTCTTGAGAGACTGTCCTTTGGGCCACACAAAAGTGGTCTCTCAAGACAGGTGGTCTCTCATAACAGGTTTCAGGTTTTCTCAAGTCAGTGAATAACCAACCACAAAATTCAGAAATAGAGAAGAATGGATTTTTGTAATTACTTTGTAGTTGTTCTTTTTTTATGAAGATTTGTAACAAATTGAAATGGACTGTTATAAAAATTATAAAAATAAATTAGTGTTGAAAATCTTCATTGAAGATCTTCAACACTAATTTATTTTTATAATTTTTATAAGAGTCCATTTCAATTTGTTACAAAAAGATTTTCAACACAAATTTATTTTTATTCCTGTCACATTTCAGGTATGTATGAAATTGTTTATTCAGCAATAATCCTAATCTTTTCACAGGGGTCTTATAAAAAACATCTCAATCTTTAATGAGTTAGCAATTGAAACCCAATTAAGAGCTTTTACTACTTTTGAATGTGTCAGTATAACCACAATTGATTTTCCAATTCCAGAACAGGTAAAAAGTTTTTGTCATGGTTTCAGTCTTCAAAGGGGCGGTCTCTCAAGACAGGTCAAGTATGGCATAAAAATACAAGTTGGTACCAGGTTACAGTGGTCTCTCAAGACGGATGGTCTCTCAAGACAGGTGGTCTCCCATAGCAGGTCCATTACAGAGTAAAACCAATCGGTGCCTGGTAGATGTGGTCTCTGAAGACAGGTGGTCTCTCAAGACAGTGGTCTCTCAAAACAGGTTTTACTGTATTAGAAGAAATCGTAGTCTCCATAGTACTAGAGTGAATAGTAAAAGATGCAGGAAGAGACAAATCCAAGTCCTCAGCCTGATCGTCCAAACGCAGAGGAACTCTCGAGATGCCAGACCTGCCATTGTAAATCTATTTCTACTATTAATAAACAGCAGATCCAGAGCACGTGAAGATAAGAAACTGTATTTCCTCGAACCCGAGGCTAATTGAATATAGCATCATTAACCCTTTACCTAATGAATCGCCCGCATCCGCCCGCGTAATATGCAAATTGAGCAGTTGAAAAGATTAAATTTTTCAAAATATTTCAACAAAACCACATCATGTGACCCCTCATTGGAACGAGCTCATTGAGCTCGTTCCAATGAGGGGTCACATGATATGGTTTTGTTGAAATATTTTGAAAAATTTAAAAAAAATTATATTTAAAATAATAAATATTGATATCGTCTGCGTTGGGTAAAGGGTTAAGCAAGTCAAACGTTCGAGAGACATTGCTGGACTGCACTGGATAATCAGGAACATCTTCCTTAACCCGGCAAAAAAAAATCAGAATACAATGACGCTATCAGTCTCTTATCTTTGGTCGCAGCAATCTGATCTGTCGAAACAACGTCTGGGAGGTGTTGACGGATAAACTCTATCGCCACCTTATGTTGTTCCAAAAGGGAAAAATCCAGCTCCGTAATTTCCCTTTCACTATCCGACCGGAACAGATGAGAATCTCGGCCATCCCTGTCTAACCGTGCAGAGGAATGAACCGACCCAGCTTCATCCGACAGTTCCTGATCAGAAACTGTTGTAGGATGTTCCTGAGGTTGCTAGGATGCTGTGATAAGCTGTGCAATTTGCAACAGCAAGTCCGTCATGGAGGCCTGTGGAGCTGTGGATCTCTGATGTTTAGCCGCTGGAAGCTCCTGGGACAGCGTGTCCGACATAATCCTCTTATGCGAACGTCCCGACTGATGAGGCCTCGTGTCCCTGGCTATTGGATGGAGTGACCTTGATGACATCGAATCCTTCGTCGGCGATGCAGGCTGGATCTCTGTGGTCACATAGCCAAGGTGCTGTTGTTTGTGCTGATGCAATGAAGAAGAAGCCGATAGACTAGCCGACCCTGGTAGCCTATATGACGGAGCATCCCGGACAGGAAGTGTGGACGTATGCTCTGACTGGCAAACATTCTGAACATCAACCTCCGGCCCCAGATGTTGTTGTAAGAGAGAGGGACCTCTCTCGCTCACACAGGTGTGCCCGAATTAGAGAAGTTGTGAAGACATCAAGAAAAATATATAAATTCTCTCTGCCTCTTCTACATTTGAGAATAACTTCCATCATGATATGACCATAGAAACACAAAGAAAGGAATGGCAATAAAACATAACAGGATAAGGCTGTTATTTCCTTGTCCACATTAAGGCAAAAAGGTGTGCCCAAAATAAATTAATTTAAAGGCCTGACATCAAGCTAAGTCCATATCACTTGCAAAATAAAAATATTAAATCTGCATGCTACTAATTTCTGACTGAAAATTATAAATTTAAGGTAATTTGTATATTTTTATACTTACCTCAAAGTTATTAAAGGCCAAACACAAATTTTGAACCCTAAATCCCCTAAATTTGCTTGCAAAACCGAAAATTAAAAGTCCTATCTGGCCCTCTATACATTTACTCTCTGCGCATGCGCAGATGTCAGGAAGTGACCGGAATTGGCACCAACATCATTCTTTGTAGAAGAGAGTACTACATAAAAATTCAGAGGGGAGGTATGAGTGACTCATGGGAGGGACATCTCCGTCTGGGCCATTGGTAAGTATAAAAATATACAAATTACTTTAAATTTATAATATTTTTACACTGTAAACCAATGGCCCAGACCAGCTGAATCGTAAAAAGGTGGAGGGCCTAGCACTTAAGAATTAGTAGATCAACATAGTTCCAATCCTGTAATCCAAGGTGAAAGGAAATTAAAATTATTAGGAATTACATGTATGTCTCTCTATACAGTAATAGACATATCATACAAAAGGAGCCCAGTTCAAGTAATTCCATATACTTAGCATGAAGACTATGCTAATTGGATGTAACAAGTTCCCAATTTTTAAGGCTAGCCCAGACTGAGCCCCCAAAATTAGGATGGCGTATTTGAGAATGAGAGAATATCCTCCACAAACATACGTCACACAATAAAACTTCAGCCGTATGCAGGATATAATTACGGACAAAACAGCTTCCCTCATAGTTACATACCTATCAAGCCGGAGGAGAGGTAAAAAATCTCCCCCCCCCCCCCATTTTCTTTTGAAGGAATCTTCAAAAAGAAAGAGGAGAGAGCTCTGCAATCAGTAAAAGCGGTACCAAAAAACAATATAAATATTCGTTGAACAGGCACTCAAGTATTAATTTATTATTAATAAATGGTGCTTAATGCTACACTTCCAGTAACATACAATAAAGCTTCAGCCTAATAATTATTATGCGTGTGAGCATTAAAATCCTGCATGTAATCATCTGAAAACCAGTTAACTGGTTATGCAGCCTTTGAGGTACCCAAAGACTAGCAATTTATTTATGATGAAATACGAACTTGTATATGACATATAAACGAATTATCACAGGAAATCAACCAACTAAAAAGTGGATGTGCCCATGAGGTCACCATAGAACATGACCCAGCCGCCAATCGAGAAGTGAATAAATTCATGTATGTATTTAAACTCATACGAGGCTTGCGGGAAGAAAACTACGTCTTGCCCGGTAACCACCTCAAAAGACATTGGCAGTGGCAGTGGGGGGGGGTGATTCCAAGTCATATCAAACACTCCTCACCCACATTACTTAATCATTCTTGTGTTAGTCATAAAATAATATAGGAACCGTAATGGTTCCCTCAAATCTAAGCGACTCCATTATACCACTATGGGCGTACAAGGACGTGAAGAACAAAAACTTCCCCTGATAAAGAAGGTCCTCTCGTGGAGGAAGCTTCCGGGGGAACGACAGAGGAGCTACTAGTAGGCTTCACAACGAGACTGTTTGATCTTAAACATAATCTACTGAATCAAATGAATTAGAGGATACGGATATCCAATCATTCATCCCCATGAGATCGGCAGAGCGTCTACTGCATACGCTCAATGGTCTGGGCATGGCGACATGAATGACAGTAACTATCATGGGGCGAACCCTCTGGTAGCAAATCTGCCAAAATACTCGCTTGTTGAGCATCCACTCCAATTGCAACAGGTGACCTTTCCGAGAGAGCGAGTCTGCTAGTACGTTCAGATGACCGATCCAGCAGTTGCAGTGGAACTCCCTGAGTTAACCACTGAATATCTGCCCAAATCTGAACCCTTGTTTTACTGGGTCCGTTAAAACAATACTGGTTCAAGCGAAAGTGTCTTCACACTCCAGTTCTGAGTAAAGAATATCTGGAGGGGACATGCGCGCAGGCGGCCCATCGGAATGAGATCCACAGCCGCTCCACACAGCTCCAACAATCGCATGAATTCACTGAATATTAATGTGTCTGATTGTAGACAAAAGCGAGCATAACAACTGACCAATTTTGCTCTGGGTAACGGAAGACAAACGAGATTGTTGCGAGTCTCAAAGCTCATTCCCAAGCGAATAGACGACTTGTATGGAGCTAGATCCAACTTCTTCTCATTTATGATGAAACCGAGATGTCGGAGTAATAGAAGCAGACTCTAAACATCATTCTGAAGAATAATTTTGTTGCCATAACCCTGTAGAAGGTCATCCAAGTAAGCCGATTTTACTGCAGACGAATGAGCTCGTAAGCAAGACATTACCGAGTCCATTATTTGAGTGAAATGCCCATGATAGTGAAATGCCCAGGGGGGCCAGATTGTTCTGAACTGAATACACCTTCCCTTGTACGGCGAACCACAGGTACTTTTAGAATGCCGGATGTACCAGGACATGAAAGTACGCATATTTAGATCTATGCTTGCCGCATAGTCGATCACTTGAACGCTCGCTTTTACCAACTGAATGATTTCCATAAATAAACTTTTGGAGCCATGATAAGCTTGTTATCCAGCCCAAGTCTATTACCGGTCGGAACGAGCCGTCTGGCTTCGGTACGAGGAACAGGTGACTATAAAAATCTTGAGAATCCTGATTCTCGACAACCTGTATTGCTTCCTTGATAAGAGAGCTTATACCTCCGGTAGGAGAAACTCTCTTATGCAAGAATTTGATGGAAGATTTGCCCAAGCGGACAACTTGTTAGTGGGTTTTTTTGCTCGGAATGATAGCCATAAGCCATCTGAGACTACACTTCTCACCCACTGATCTTCCGTGATTGTTATCCAGTTTTTTGAGGTGCTTGATAACCTTCCACCAACTGGCCAGCAATAGACGTCTAAACCATAACCTGTATGACCTGCAAGGCTTACGGGAGGAGGAACCACATCCTCCCCGCAAAAAACCTTGTCTCATTGGCCTAGGGGCGTCTGACCTATAGTCCTGATCAGACCTACGCTCCTTTCCCGAGTCGCTATACTGACAACCTTCAGAGTAATTATAAGAGGGTTTCCTGTACCCTCGCGAGGAGTTTCCTTTTGACGATTTTGTCTGGAACGCCCTCCTTTACTCTTGTCTGCTGAAGCGGATCATTGATATGCTGACTTCAAAAGCAGAGCTAGACGCTTTCTTAGTAGCCTGTTCATAGACTAATGAAAGCTAGTCGTCGAAAATAAAATGTCCGGAAATCGGGGCGGCTTGGAGAGAGCTTTTCACCTTGTCATCTTATCAGTGATGCCGAAGCAAGGGCAGCATCATGTCTGATTAACTCCAGATTGGCCACTGTTAGGGCGGAGTTATACGTGGTATACATAATTGCCCTGGAAAGAACTCTAAGAGAGGTACGAACATCCTCAAATTCCTTTCCCTTGAGACGTTGCGCCATAGCTCTTGTAAGGTGATCTGCGTAAGACATAATGTCCAAATTTGCTCTATTTGAAGAAATTGCCGTCTCAATTGTGTCTGAGTGAATAGTGAATGATACAGGTAAGGATACCTTTAGATCCCCGGCCTGCTCATCCAAATGCAGAAGAACTCTTTGAACATCTTCCCCGACTGTTTTTAAAAGAACGTGGTCCAAAAAACGGTATGTATACGGAAGATGAAGATAAGAAACCACCTTCTTCCACGCACTCAAGAGGATAAATATGGCATCGGCTATATGGCCGAAGGCCTGCGACACCTGCATAAACTGAACCGGAAAAGAAAGGACTTCCTCCTTTGTCCGGATAAAGTCTGCACCTAATGACGCCAGCGGTTTCTCTCGTCGTTGCAGCATTCTGATTCAGCAGAACAAAATCAGGGTAGTACTGATGGATGAAAGCCATCGCAATCCTGTACTGTTCCGAAAGGGAAGGGTAATCCTCTGCCTTATCCCTTTCACCATCCGAGAGAATCAGTTGCGATTCTCGATCCACTGTATCTGCACGAACAGACGAATGGACCGCCCCAGCACAGTCCGACAGCTCAGATTCTGAGTCTGAGGGAGGCTGCATCTGCACTTGCTGGGATGCTGCGATTAGCTGCGCAACCTGCGACAGCAAGTCCATCATCGTGGTCTGAGGAGCAGCGTTTTTCCGTTCCTTAGCCGCATGCTGCTCCTGGGACAGTGTGTCGGAAACCGGATCCTTTCTCCGAACGTCCCGATGATCAAGGCCTTGTCTCCCTAGCTACCAGATAGTCTGACTTCACAGGCGAAGAGTGGTTCCTTCTTCATGCAGCAGGCTGGATATTCGAAGTAGGGTAGCTAGGATGCAGTCGTGTGTGCTTAAATAATGTAGTGGAGGAAGCCGTGACTGAAGCTGACCACGGCTGCAGACTAGACAGAGCATCCCGAGTGGTGGGCGGACATATGCTCCGTCTCGTGCAAGTTTCCAAACAGAAAACTTCATTTCGGCCTTGTGAAAAGTAGTGGAGGAAGCCTTGACTGAAGCCGACCCTGGCTGCAGACTAAACGGAGCATCCCGACTTGAGAGCAGACATATGCTCTGGCTTGTGCATGTTTCTCAAAACAACATCTGACCCGACATTGCGAGATTAGAGAGGGGGGCCTCTCCCATGCTATCAGACCTTGCTGAGTACAAGAACTTGCTAACTTCCTCCCTATTTCCGTCGTCGCTGGGTGAGCTATTTACATTATAGTGCTCGCTCCACCCAATCCACTTCCTAGACCGCAACAGACTTACCTGGCGTCACGGCACCCACGGTCGGAGTACCAATTCACCGGTCGAGCTAGCTGCTTGCAAGAAATTAAAACCTTTAACCAAAGGCCCTAACTCTTGCAATAATGAGCACTGCAGCTAGATCTATAATAGCAATCATAATTAAATTCAGAATGTTTTTTGTAAACAAATTTTTTTTTTGAAAAATGCCTAAGTTCCCAAAGGGAACATTAAGAGTCCAAAGGCATCCCGATAGAGCCTAAGTGTGGACAAAATCAAAACTTTTTGAGCTACACTACCGGAATAACAATCCATGTATCCTACAGTATACTACAGTAATAGAATATAAAAAACTACCTGTATATGAGGACGTTGATAATGTAAACGTCAATGTAAACAAGACATCAGGCACACAAAAAGGACCAAAGTCAGAACCAATTGAAATGCTATCAGATGCAAAGCTAGATCTTCATACGAAAAAAAATTGATACATCGGATAGAAGATGCAAGACTAAACAGCCTAACACCCCTAGGGTGAGGACGTAACCCTGGGGAAGAAACAAAATAATATTCTGTAACAAATGTTAAACTCCCAAGAAATTTAATAAAAAATTTCAATAAAAAATAGCCAAAAAGATTAAGAGTTTAATAGGACGGGTTCATGGAAGGATAGGGAAGGAATACTTAACAAACTGTGGAATAATCATTTTTAAAAATGATGATGTCAGGCATATGTCCCGAAATTGGGAAACATAAAATAATTTGATAAATATTATAAAGTTACAGCTCTGAACGTCCAAAACCACCACTGAACACTTCCTTCATCCAATAACAGTCTTGTATCCACCAATTCTTGCATTGATTTGTGTCTCGCATCCTCAAAAAAGGAGATTTTAAAGCACAGATGTCATTTCATTGTTGATGACTTTTAGGGCCAAACAAAGAATAATGTTGGCGCCAATTCCAGTCACTTCCTGAGATCTGCAAATGTGCAGAGAGTAAATGTATGGAGGGTCAGATAGGACTTTTAATTTTTGGTTTTGCAAGCAAATTTTGGGGATTGGAGGGTTCAAAATTTGTGTTTGACCCTTAATAACTTTGAGTTAAGCACCAGCTAGTCTGGGCCATTGGTTTACAGTATAAAAATAATAACACAAGGTATAAATACAATATGAAAGCCATGGGGGAGGGGGGGGGGGCATGCAATTCAAAGAATTACAACTAGAAAAAGAGTCAATTTTTGCAGAAAAATCCATATCAATGCTAAGAAAATTATAAATTTAAAGTAATTTGTATATTTTTTATACTTACCGATGGCCCAGACTCCGAGAGTGCGAACTCAATAATATCCAGGGCCAAACACAAATTTTGAACCCCCCCCCCCCCCCCCAATCCCCAAAATTTGTATACAAATCCGAAAATTAAAAGTCCTATCTGGTCCTCCATACTTTTCTATACTGTGCATGCGTGGTAACCAGGAAGGTGCCGAAACTGGCCCCAAGCATAATTTTTTCTAGTTGTGCCTAAATGTTATAAATCAGTGGGGAGGTATAAGTGCCCATTCATGGGAGGGCCATCCCCGTCTGGGAGATTGATAAGTATAAAAATATACAAATTATTTTATATTTATCATATTTTTATACTAAAACCAATGGCCCAGACTTAGCTGAATAGTAAAAAAGGCTGGAGGGCCAAGGACTTAGAGAGGAAATACAATCATTCTATTACTCCAATTAAAAGTATTGCTCCTACAGGAGAATAGGAGATGAAAGAGGAATTACATATGTCTTTCTCTTATAAAAAGAAAAAAAGAGAATGACATAGCACCAGTAATATTTAGGAGTAATACATAATAAATTCTCCATTTAATGCCAGCATGACCCGCTGTGCTAATTCGGTGAAGGAAACCAATTATAAAGCTAGTTCAGAGAATGAGATGCTTTATACTCATTAAAAAGTGTCCGAGGATTGTATAGAAATGCTTGTATGACACGTGACATAAACATAATGCTTCACAATGAGCTACATTTTAAATATAATACATAAATGAGTCATAATTGTGGCTTCACACCAAGCTACAAATTAAAACTACCCAGCACCAACGCTGGACTACTGTCCCTGGAGGAGGTATTCCCTTGCTTTTCACTATAAAGCCAGATGATACTAAGGAAAAAAAGAACCTCCCTTCACCCTTGTTCTGAAGGAAGAATCCTCAGAACAATGAGGTCAGCGGAATAGCGTCAGTGCTTGAGCAGACTGCTTGACATACAGGAGATATTAATGGCTGGCATTCTGTGTGACAGAAAGAGGACCCAAGGATCTAAGGTCACCGGTGATAGACTCTAAATTTCTAGGGTAAAACTTAGACAAGAGGCCCCAGGGGGCCTGAGGGCACTCACCTGACATGGTAGTCTAAATATCAAACCAGGGACTTGACTTGAATAAGCTGCATACGCCCCTCCTAAGAAAAGCATATACCAACTAGATGAAGTGATTGTGCACACACAATACACAGGATTTTCCTTCTATTTTCAGTTCCTGCACTTTTATGTCCCAAAAGTGAGATAAATGCATAAAAAACAGATTTTATTCCCAAACAAAATATTTTCAGCCTAAAATTTTGTTTGTTCTTAAAACGCATAAGAAACCCAAAAACTAATGTCCCACCCGGACCCCAAATTTTCAGAGCAAAAAAAAATTTTTTTGTCTTAAAATTGACCAAAATGCACAAAAAACCCAAAAAAATTTCCGGTTCTTAAAACGCATAAGAAACCCAAAAACTAATGTCCCACCCAGACCCCAAATTTTCAGAGCAAAAAAAAATTTTTTTGTCTTAAAATTGACCAAAATGCATAAAAAACCAAAAAAAATTTCCGGATTTTGGTCCAAAATTTTTTAAGTCCCACCTTTCCGGATTTTGGTCCAAAATTTTCTAAGTCACACCCGGACCCCAAATTTTCAGTGTAAAAAAAAAAAAAATTTTTTTTGTCTTAAAATTGACAGAAACACATAAAAAACAAACAAAAAATTCTGGTTTTTGGTCCAAAATTTTCCAAGTTCCACTAGGCCCCCAAATTTTCAGTGTAAAAAAAGAATTTTTTTTGTCTTAAAATTGACCGAAACGCATGAAAAAAACAAAAAGTCCCCCCTTTCCGGATTTTGGTCCAAAATTGAGATAAATGCATAAAAAACAGATTTTATTCCCAAACAAAATATTTTCAGCCTAAATTTTTTTTTCTTCTTAAAACGCATAAACTAGAGGGCTGCCACATCCACGGGGCAGCTGATCCCCCCGAAAAAAGTGTGGTCATCATAAGATTTTCTAAGTTGAAAAGGGGCATAACTCTGGTAAAATTAATCAGGACAAACCCATTTTCGAACTTGACCCATATTTTGATATGTTTGCACCACATATCAAGTTTGGTTACAATCAAACTATCTTGAGGGAAGTTACCATCCAGAAACCAAAAATCATAAGATTTTCTAAATTAAAAAGGGGCATAACTCTGGTAATATTAATCAGGATGAACCCGGATTCGAACTTGACCTGTATTTTTATATGTTTAAGCCACATATCAAGTTTGGTTACAATCAAACTATTTCAAGGGATTATCATCCGGAAACGAAATGTAAACGGAAGGACGGACGTACGGACGGATGTACGGACGGACAAAAAAAAATGCGTGACGACTATATCCCCCGAAATTTTTTTTCGGGGGGATAAAAACCCCAAAACTAATGTCCCACCCGGACCCCAAATTCTCAGTGCAAAAAAAAAAATTTTTTTTGTCTTAAAATTGACCAAAATGCATAAAAAACCAAAACAAATTTCCTGATTTTGGTCCCACCTTTCCGGATTTTGGTCCAAAATTTTCTAAGTCACACCAAGACCCCAAATTTTCAGTGTAAAAAAAAAAAAAAATTTTTGTCTTAAAATTGACCGAAACGCATAAAAAACAAACAAAAAATTTTGGTCAAAAATTTTCCAAGTTCCACCAGGACCCCAAATTTTCAGTGTAAAAAAAAAATTTTTTTTGTCTTAAAATTGACCGAAACGCATGAAAAAAACAAAAAAAAAATTTCTGGATTTTGGTCCAAAAGTTAAAAAATTTATAGTAATTTATATATTTTTCATACTTACCAATGACCCAGACTTAGCTGGTGCTAACTCCTTAAATTCTAGGGCCAAACACAAATTTTGCCCCCCAATCCCCCAAATTTGCATCAAAATCCAAAATTTCAATGTCCTGTGTGGTTCTCCATACTTTTTATCCACTGCGCATGCGCAGTGTCAAGGAGGTCTCAAAATTGTCGCCAAAAGTCATTCTTACAACCAGTGCCTGGTAAGCGTTATGTAATCAGCGGGGAGTATGAGTTCCCAACTCATGGGAGGGCTATCCCCGTCTGGGTCATTGGTAAGTATAAAAAATATATGAATTACTATAAATTTTTTAACATTTTTATACTGTACCAATGACCCAGACTTGGCTGAACAGAAAAAAGGCTGGAGGGCCTAGGACATAAAAGAAAAATCCAATAGACTCAATTACATGTAAACAGAATTATCCCCTGAAGGAGAAAAGGAGAAACAGGCTTTACATGTATCTTTCTTATTTGTATCAAAAAAGAAAGACACAATACCATTCTGTAATTGAGCACAATAACATCAATTATCTCTATTAACATCCAGTATAACCCGTTATACTAATTTTTAAAGGAAAGCCAATAAATAAAGGAAGTCCAGAGACTGAGACTCTTTATACTCATTTAAAAGTGTCTGAGGATTGTTTTTTAACGCTCGTATGACACGTGACATATACAAATGCTTCACACCGAGCTACACTTTAAAAATATTACATGAATGAGTTAAACATTAGCTTTTAAAACCATCCCGGCACCGACTCGGAATTACTGACTCCAGAGGAGGTATTCCCTTGCTTTTCACTATAAAGCAGGTGACCTAAGGGACGTTTACGTCCCTTTCTGATAAACTCAGATCTACGTTTGTAAATACGTATAGCTCTAACAGGACAGAGTAAAGGCCTATGCCCATCTGAAGATGGAAGAGCCTTAATAACAATAGGTTCCAGATACTTGTTAGGAGCCTGATTCTTAGCCAAAAATCCAACATTAGTAGTCAAGGTAATAATATTACCTATACTACGATAGTGAGAACCATCAACAGATAGTGCATAAAGCTCGCTAACTCTTCTTGCCGAAGAGAAGACTAAGAGAAAAGCTGTCTTATAAGATAAGAATTTGAAGTCCACCGTGTCAAGAGGCTCAAATGGCACTTTTTTAGCTTAAGAAGAACCCAAGATAAATTCCACTTAGGAATTAATCTAAGGGTTCTAGGTCTATTTATCGAAAAGTTTTTCACTAACTTAGATAAAGAGACATTAGATCCAATCTGTAAACTATCATGATGTGCATAGGTATCAGATAGCATAGACCTATAACCCTTAATGGTAACAGGCTGTAGTTTGATCTCATCAAACAGGTAGACTAGAAAATTAGCAAGGTCTGGAATGGAGGGATCATAAAAATCAACAGAATGATCCCTACACAACTGTGAGAAAACCTTCCACTTAGCAGCATAATTTAGTGAAGAGGAGGTCCTCCTACAGTTAGAAATTGCGTCAACTGCTCGTCCTGTAAATTGCTTGCTGTGCAAGAAGGACCGCACAACGGAAATACATGAAAGTTGAGACCTTGCGGTTTGTGATGCAGTGAGCGCGATTTCCCATGCGAAAGAAGATCCTCCCGTGGAGGAAGCTTCCGCGACATGTCCCACAACAGACACCTGAGTAGATTTATCCATGGTCCCTGGGATGACAGAGATGCTACCAACAGAATTTTGCAATGAGACTGCTTTATCTTGAGCAATATCTGCTGAATCAATGGCGGTGGAGGATATGCGTATCCTCTCATTCCGTCCCAAGAGATCGAAAGAGCATCTACTGCAAATGCTCGAGTATCTGGGCATGGCGACACATACGTCTGCAACTGATTGTTGAGATGCGTCGCAAATAAGTCTATCATTGGACGATCCCATTGGTAGCAAATCTGATTGAATACTCGTTTGTTGAGAGCCTATTCTAATGGCAACATGTGACCTTTCTGAGAAAGGAAGTCTGCTAGAATGTTCAGACATCCCGGTATATGAGGGACCGATAGAAGAACTTGATGCTCTAGGACAAACAGAAGGATCCTTTCCATTAAATTGAATACGGAATGGAATGAGTGCCTTCCTGGTTCCGAATGTATGCTACTACTGTTGAATTGTCGGACAGAATTTGAACATGCGAATTCTGAAGAATGTTCATTCATTGATGTAGCGCAAGCCATATTGACATCATCTCTTGATGTTTATGTGCTTGTTTAGGAACTGCGGATCCCAAAGACCCTGGCACCTCGAATCCGTTGGGCTCAGAGTTGCAGCCAACCTGTTTGACTCGCATCCGTCATTATCGTAAAACTCAGATCCGGCAGTTGCAGTGATACTCCTTCAGTTAACCACTAAATATCTGCCCAAGTCTGAATCTCTTGTTTCACTTGATTCGACAAGACAATGTTCAATTCGAGCGAATGAGTCTTCACACTCCTATTCTGAGATAAAATATATGTGGAGTGGACGAGTGCGTAGCTACTCCATTGGAATAAGATCCGCAGCGAGTCTGCACAAACCTGTCAGTCTCATGAATTCTCTCACTGTTACTACATCTGAGTGAAGACAAAAGTGAGTGTAACAACTGACTAATATCGCTCTGGTTAACGGCAGACGAACAAGATTGTTGTGCTCTGCTCATTCCCACGTGGGTGAATGATTTGGACGGCACTAGATCCGACTTCTTTTGTTTACTATGAAACCGAGACGTCGGAGCAATAGAAGCAGACTCTGAACATCATTCTGAAGCGTTAACTTGCTGCCGTAACCCTGAAGAATGTTGTCCAAGTAGGCCGACGTTAGCACAGACGAATGAGCTCGGAAATGAGTCATTACCAAGATCATTATTCTAGTGAAGGCCCAGGGCGCTAGGTTCAGACCAGAGCATCATTGATCGGAACTGAAAACAACTCCTGGGACAGCGAAGCGAAGGTACTTTCTAAACGCCGGATGTACCATGACGTAAAAGTACGCATCCTTGAGATCTATGCTCACAGCATAATCGTTCTTTCGAGTGCTCGTTCTGACGGATCGGATGGTCTCCATATAAAATTTTGGAGCCACGATCAGCTTGTTTATCCAGCTCAGATCTATAACTGGACGAAATGAGCCGTCTGATCTTGGAACCAGGAACAGGTGACTGCCAAAAACTGGAGATTCCTGGTTTTCTACGTCTATAGCGTTCTTGTCCAGAAGAGATTGAACTTCTGATAGAAGCGAATCTCTCTTCTGAACGTTTAACGGAAGCTGAGACCAGCGGGGACTTCGAGTTAACAGAGGTTTTTCCTTGAAGGACAGTTTAGACCTTCGGAAATAACCCCTTGCACCCATGGGTCGTCCGTAATTGACAACCAATTGGTTAAGAATCTTGACAGCCTTCTGCCCACTGGAATGCAATAGAGGTTTAGACCATCACCTCCTGGCCCTGCGAGGATTGCGGAAGGAGAAACCACGTCCTCCACGACCCGCACCTTGCCCAGTTGACCTAGGGGCGTCTGACCGGATAGCAATTTTTTTTTACCATTCCATTCTGTTGGTCCTAAGGAAGCTTCACACCAAATAAGAATTCTCAGTGCCGTGTAGTTTTGGAGATATGGGCATTTTAATTTTTTTCTATTTTAAGCTCCTACGGTTCCCATAGGGCGACGTGAAAAAAAAAATTGGGGCATAAATTAAGTACTTATGACCCAATGAGCCCTCATATCAAATTTGGTTCAAATCTGCCTCTCGGTTTGGAAAATAGAAATTTTGGGAGTGGCAAAAATTCTTGCCTCTCCAATAACGAAGGCAAATAATGCCCGACAAACTTCTCTTGAACAAACTTGATTCTAAACCTCAAAAGGACTCTGTATACCACATATCAAGTCTCTGCTACAGGTGGTCCATTAGAAGAAGATTTTCAAAAAATTTGGCAATTTTTTCCCCACACCTCTGCTCAATATGAGCCGAAACCTAATTTGCATAAAAATCAAAATGCCCCTATATAACCACTACTTACATGAAATTTAATTAAAATGTGGCCAGTGGTTTAGGAGAAAGAGGCTCAAACACAACCTTCATGCAGGACGACGGATGACAGATGACGGACGACGGACGAAGAGTGATAAGAAAAGCTCACCCTGATTTTCAGTCAGATGAGCTAAAAATGAAGACGGTTGCATCCAGTAAGCTGTCTTCATTAAATCAGTAATGGCAACGCTATTGGAATAAGCCCAAGAAGAAGACAGTGCTCTAACCTCATGCGCTGAAATCTTATTGACAGAACGTTGATCTAAATTAGATTCTCATAAGCAATTCGTATTGCCAACTGAATCCACTTATCAACCGCATGAACAGAAATATCCTTTCTGTTAGGCATAAGAGAAAGAAAAAATCTCCTTCTTCCTTTCCTAATAAAGCTAGATTGATGTTTATAAATGCGCATCACTCTCACTGGACAGAACACTGGCCTACAGTTGTCCGAAGATGGTAAAGCTGTAATAATAATAGGCTCCGGCCGCTTATCCAGAATCTTGTTCTTAGCCAAGAATCCCACTTCCATAGTAAGAGTAATAGTATTACCCACACTACGGAAATGGGAATCTTCTAAAGATAATGCATGAAGCTCACTAACTCTTCTGCAGAAGCAAAGGCTTAGAGAAATGCTGTTTTATAAGTCAGGAATTTAAATTCTACATCATCTAATGGCTCAAAAGGAGCTTCCTGAAGCTTCAAGAGAACCTAAGCCAAATTCCATTTATGAATTAATCTGAGTGTTCTAGGGCTATTAATAGAGAAATTTATAACTAGACTGGATAAAGAAGGATCTAATCCAATAGCCAAGTTATCATGATGAGCATATGTGTCTGATAACATAAACCTATAGCCCTTAATAGTAAACTTCTAAGGTCACCAGAGATGGACTCTATATCTCTAAGGTAAAACCCAGTGAATGAAGAAGGCTGTGTCCAGTATGCAGCTTTCATGAGATCAGATATGGCTATACAGTGAGAGTAAGCCCAAGAAGTTGACAGCACCCTGACTTCGTGCGCTGAAATCTTATTGACGGAATGCTAATCTGAAGAAAGATCATCAAAAGCAATACGTATTGCTAACTGAATCCATCTAGAAATAGAATGAACAGATATATCTTTTGTATTAGAAATGAGAGAAAGAAAGGAACGTTTTCTTCCTTTCCTGATAAAATCTGATCGACGTTTATAAATGCGCATTGCCCTGAATGGACACAGTAATGGTCTATGGTTATCTGATGGTGGTAAAGCCTTAATGACAATAGGCTCCGGCAGCTTATCCGGAATCTGATTCTTAGCCAAAAAACCCACTTCCATAGTAAGGGTAATAGTATTACCCACACTACAATAATGAGTTTCATCAACAGATAATGCATGGAGTTCACTGACACTTCTAGCAGATGCAAAGGCTAAGAGAAATACCATTTTATAGGTCAAGAATTTGAACTCTACATCATCTAATGGCTCAAAAGGAGCTTCTTGAAGCTTCAA
Organism: Pictodentalium vernedei; assembly: GCA_031216915.1. Taxonomy (NCBI): domain Eukaryota; kingdom Metazoa; phylum Mollusca; class Scaphopoda; order Dentaliida; family Dentaliidae; genus Pictodentalium; species Pictodentalium vernedei. The sequence goes on from CM062289.1 coordinate 130,113,083, forward strand.
CAGAACCCAAGTCAAATTCCATTTAGAAATTAATCTGAGGGTTCTAGGTCTATTAATAGAGAAATTTCTAACTAGCTTGGATAAAGAAGTATCTGATTAAATAGCCAAGTTATCATGATGAGCGTAAGTGTCTGATAACATAGACCTATAGCCCTTAATAGTGACGGGCTGCAGTTTGAGTCTGTCAAACAGGTAGACCAGGAAATTGGCAATCTGTGGAATAGACGGATCATATATGTCTATCGACTGATCCATGCACCAACGGAAGAAAACCCTCCACTTCGCTGCATAATTCAACGATGAGGAGGCTCTCCTACAGTTAGAAATTGCATCCACTGCTCGTCCTGTAAAATGTTTTCCGTGCAGGAAGGACCGCACAACAGAAATTTCTTTTCTTTCTTATTATACCTACCACAATTGTTTACTACAGGCTTGCACTACAGTGGAAGGCACTAACTCAGAAAATATACTCTATATTTTGATCTTTCCCAAGTGATTTGGCAGAAGCAAAGGCTAAGAGAAACGCCGTTTTGTAGGTCAAGAATTTGAATTCTACATCATTTAACGGCTCAAAAGGAGCTTCTTGAAGCTTCAGCAAAACCCAAGCTAAATTCCACATAGGAATTAATTTGAGGGTTCCAGGTCTATTAATAGAAAAATTTCTAACTAATTTGCATAAAGAAACATCTGTTGCAATAACCAAATTATCATGATGAGCGTAAGTGTCTGATAACATAGACCTATAGCCCTTAATAGTAACGGGCTGCAGTTTGAGTTCGACAAACAAGTAAACAAGTAGACCAGGAAATTGGAGATTTGTGGAATGGACGGATCGTATACATCTATCAACTGATCCACACACCAACGGGAGAAGACCCTCCACTTTGCTGCATAATTCAACGAAGAGGAGGCCCTTCTACAGTTAGAAATTGCATCCACTGCTTGTCCTGTAAACTACTTCCTGTGCAAGAAGGACCACACAACAGAAAAATGAGAAGGTTGAGACCTTCCGGGTTGTGATGCAGTGCGCGGGACTTCCCCTGATGAAGAAGGTCCTCTCGTGGAGGAAGCTTCCAGGGAATGTCCCTTAATGTCGGCAACTGATTGTTTAGGTATGTCGCAAACAGGTCTATCATGGGACAATCCCACTGGTAGCAAATCTGATTGAATATTCACTTGCTGAGAGTCCACTCTGATGGCAACAGGCGACCTTTCCGAGAAAGCGAGTCTGCTAATACGTTCAGACGATCCGGTATATGACGGACAGAGAGATGAGTGTGACAATTCAGCATGTAAAGAATCGAATGAGTGCCGCCTTGGTTCCTGAGATACACCACTACTGTCGAGTTGTCCGACAGAATCTGAACATGGCGTTTAGTAAATAGACTTTCCAGTGCTGTAGTGCTAACATATTGACATCATCTCTTTGATGTTTATGTGTTTCTCTAGGAACCGGGAGTCCCAAAGTCCCTGGCACTTCAAATCTGCTGGACTTAGAGTCGTGCCCCAGCCCGTCTGACTCGCATCTGTCATAATCGTGAAAGCTGGATCCGGCAGTTGCAGTGGAACTCCTTGAGTTAACCACTGAATGTCTGCCCAAATCTGATTCTTTTGTTTTACTAGTTCCGTTAGTATAATACTGGTTTTGAGCGAATGCGTCTTCACTCTCCAGTTCTGTGTAAAGAAAATCTGGAGGGGATGCAAGAGTTGGCGACCCATCGGAATAAGATCTGCAGCTGCTCTGCAGCCACTCCACACAGGCCCATCAGCCTCATGAACTCCCTCGCTGATACTTCATGAGAGTTTAGACAATAGCGGGCAAAGCAAATGACTAATTTTGCTCTGGATAATGGCAGGCGAACCAGATTGTTGTGGGTTTTGAAGTTCATTCCTAAGTGGATGAACGACTTGGACGGAGCTAGATCTGACTTGTTCTCGTTTACTATGAAACTGAGACGTCGGAGCAGTTGCAACAGACTCTGAACTTCACTCTGAAGAATGTTTCTGTTGCTGTATCTCTGTAGAATGTTGTCCAAGTAAGCCGACGTAACTGCTGAAAAATGAGCCTGGAAATAAGACATTACCGAGTTCATTATTCGAGTGAATGCCCAAGGGGCCAGGTTCAGACCGAAACACATTGCTCTGAACTGATAAACCTGCCCCTGTACTGCAAAGCACAGGTACTTTCTGAAATCCGGATGTACCAAGATGTGAAAGTAGGCATCTTTTAGATCTATGCTTGCTGCATAGTCATCCACTCGAATGCTCACTCTTACTGCCCGGATGGTTTCCATGTAGAACTTTGGAGCCACGATTAATTTGTTTATCCAGCTCAAGTCTATCACCGATCGGGATGAGCCATCTGGTTTCGGTACGAGGAACAGGTGACTGTAAAAACCTTGAGAATCTTGTTTTTCTATGATTTCTATTGCTTCCTTTATTAAGAGAGCATTTACCTCCTGTAGGAGTGACTCTCTTTTGAAAGGATCCGCCGGAAGATTTGTCCATCGCGGACATCTGGTGAGTGGGTTTTTTTCTAGGAATGACAGCCGTAGGCCTTCCAAGACTACACTTCTCATAGTAGTAGTTTACCAAAAATGAAATCATTCCGTAAACTGATATTTTAGCGCTTTTCCATATTTGAAAGGGCCATAACTCACACAAGAATAATGCAATCAGCATGAAACTCAAACTTGATCTGTAAGTCATCGTTCTATAGTAGGTTACCAAAAATAAAATCATTTGGTTGAAGCATTTCCAAAAAAAGTCCGGAAAACTAAAGTGTGACTGACAGACTAAAGGACTGACAGACTGACGGATGGACAGAGTGCAAACCGACAGTCCCCTCCAGCGATGCCAGTAGGGGACTAATAACCTTCCGCCAACTGGCCCACAATAGAGGTCTGGTCCATCACCTGTACGATTTGTGAGGCTTGCAGGAGGAGAAACTACGTCCTCCTCATGAAGCACCTCATCCCGTCAGCCTAGGGGCGTCTGATCGATATCCCTGATCAGACCTGTCCTACTTACCCGAGTCACTATACTGACCACGTCTGAAGTAGTCATATGAAGGTTTACTATTCCCTCGTGAGGCGTTCCCGTTAGAATAATTTTTAGCGGTGGAACATCCACTATAACTCCTGTCTGATGAAGTACGCTGTTGAGACACCGACTTCAAAAGAAGTGCACTGGAAGCCTTCTTAGTAGCCTGCTCGTATACTAATGAAAGCTTGTCGTCAAATAACGTATTGCCGGAAACCGGAGCAACTCGAAGAGAGCTCTTCACCTTGTCATCTATCAGGGATGACGACGCAAGGGCAGTATCATGTCTTACCAACTCCATATTAGCCACTGTCAGTGCAGAGTTGTACGTGGCATACATCACTGCCCTGGAAAGGACTCTTAAGTGAGGAACAAACATCTTCAAATTCCTTTCTGTTAAAACGTTGCGCCAAGGCTCTGGTAAGGTGGTCTGCGTAGGACAACGCGTCCAGATTCGCTCTGTTTGACGAAATTGCACATTCCATCACTTCCGAGCGTACACTGAATGATGCGGGTAAGGACATCTCTAGGTCTGCGGCCCGCTCATCCAAACGCTGAAGAGCTCTATGGACATCTTCAGGAACTGTTCTAAAAGAGCGTGGCCCAAGGAACGGCATATTAACAGAAGATGTATTCAGGAAACCGCCTTTTCTCCTGACACTGGAGAGGTTATATACGGCGTCGTCAACATGACCAAAGGCCTGCAACACCTGTCTGGACTGCATCGGAAATGAAAGAACGTCCTCTTTCTTCCAGAAAGGGACTCTTCACCTTGTCATCTATCAGGGATAGATGACCTTGTCATCTATCAGGAGAAGCCGCCATCGTCCAGAGACGATGGCGGCTTCTCCCTCGTCATCGCAGCATGCTGATCACTTGGAACAGCTTCAGGGTAGAACTGATGGATGAAATCCATGGCCTCCATATGTTGTTCCGAAAGGGAAGGGTAATCATCCTCCTTGTCCCTTTCTTCAGCTGTGATGCCTGGTCCTCTGTATCTGGCCGAACAGGGGTGGACATATGCTCCGACTCGTGCAGGTTTCTCAAAACAACATCTAGTCCCAGATGTTGTTGGGTTAGAGAGGTGGCTCTCCCGTTCGCGGCCTTATTAGACGTCACCATGCCTCCCGAAAAGAAACCTGCCGACTTCCTCCCTTTCTCCGTTGTCGCTGGGTGAGCTTTATATTTTAAGGTGCTCGCTCTACCCAAATCATCACTTCCTTCAACCGTAATGGACTTACGCAGTGTTACGACTCCTCCTCGTGGAGAAGCCGCTTCACCGGTCGTACTGGCTGCTTGCAATGGACCGAGGGGCCTCATTCCTTGCCGAATATTCAAGAGCACCTTTGCAGCCAGCTGTTTGCTCATTTGAGCACGACGACGATTGCACACTCTGAATGGATGTTACAGTATCAGTATCATGTTCTTATTCCTCTGAAAAAGAAACTGAGAAGCTTGAATTACCTTGCGGTGAGAGATGAGACATGGAAATCCCACCACCAACAATATACCATGACACCCATCTCCAACGTTTAGAGTCCCGATGTTCACATGTAGGACAACAATCTTTGGGGGTGCATCAACTACAAACAAGATTAGCATGCAAATCCGAGGATGATTTCCTCACCTTGCAGTTAGAGCAGAAAGCTTTCGTAATTTCAACATAAAGAATAAAGTCGATGACACTCCCAAATCTGCAAAAAATATATGATAAGATACATGAATATTGCAATCAAAATTTCAATCAGAAAAATTGAAAAAAAAAAAAACCAATTTCCGAAATGTTTTTGTGAAAAATCCCAAGTTCCCAAAGGGAACATGCAGAGCCTAAAGACTTCCCGAAAGAGCCTAATGGTGGACAAAATTCTAATTTTTTCTGTTACACTACCGGAATAATAATCCATGTATCCTACAGTAATTTATACTCATATAATATAATATACCACATATATTTGAGACGTTGCTACTGTCAACAACATCAGAAGTAAAAAAAAAGAAACAATACCTCAGGCACACAAAAATAGCCTGAAGTCCGTAACCGATTTACAAGCTATCAAATGTAAAGCAAGGTCTTCTTATGAAGAAAAAACAATACATCTGATAGAAGATGCAAGACCAATATGCCCAAACACCGACCGGATGAGGACGTAACCAAGGGGATTTTTTACAGAAAAAACATTCTGTAAACATGCTAAACTTCCAAGAATTTTTTTTTAAAAATTTCAATAAAAATAGCCAAAAGCTTGGAAGTTTAGCAGGAGGGCTCAAAAAAGGATAGGGAAGGAACACTTAACAAACAGTGGAAATTACATTAGCAAGAATGATGACGTCAGGCAATTTGTCTCGAAATTTGGAGACATGAAAAATTTATATTATTTATAAAGTTACAGCCATGAACGTCTCCAACCACCGTTGTTCCTTTCCTTTATCCATTAGCAGTCTTATATCCACCAATTCTTGTAATGACTTGTGTCTGGCATCTTCATAAAGAGAATTTTAATAGCACAAATGTCAGAACATCTTACTGACTGAAGGGCCGAACAAAGAATGATGGTTTGCGCCAATTTCGGACCTTCCTGGATGCTGCACATGCACTGTGAACGATAAGTATGGAGGACCATTTAGGACTTAAATTTTAGTGTTTTTATGCAAATTTGGGGGATTGGGGGGTGGGGCAAAATTTGTGTTTGGCCCTGAATACCACAAAGTTAGTACCAGCTAGTCTGGGTCATTGGTTGTTGTATAAAAATATAGAAATTTTGGGCGGGGTGAAAATTACTGCCCCTCTGATAACGATGGCAAATATAGCCCCACAAACTTCTCTTGAAGAAATCTGAGCCTACACCTCAAAAGGAAGCTGCGCACCAAATATCAACTCTCTTCTAGTACTGATTCATGAGAAGATTTTTTAAGATTTAGGCAAACTTTTTGTTTTGGGTATGGCCCTACCGCAGCACAGGGAACTTGATTTGAACAAAATCAAAAGGCAATGTCATCCAAGACATTCTCGAGTAAAACTCACAGACCAAATTTGATAAGAACTGGATTGAATTTTTTTCAAAGTTATTGTGCTAAAACTGCCCACAATTCGGAAATTCAACCTAAGGGGAATAACTCCTAAAAAGAAAATCAGGCAGGACTGGTTTTCGAACTCAACCAAGACATTCTTGAGGAGAATTCACATATCACATTTGGTAAAAATGAGGTGAAGTTTGTTTAAGTTATCCTACTGATACTGAAACACAGATGGACAGATGGACGGATGACCACCAATCTTCCTCAAAACATAGGCCAAACTGTTGACATTAGACCAACAAAAAAATGGCTTATTAAAAAGGATTCTTGTTTCTCAGGCAATTTTCCCTCAATTTTTGATGAGGAAGGGAGGCTTTGTGTGTATATCCACAAAACAGTCCTAAAAATAGTTGGCATTATAAACTTAAGTCTTTACACTAGTAAGGAAAAACCAAAGTTTTCAGCAACAAACATTTCCTATACTGCAAGATCAAATTTAACCAACACCATTACTTTCCAAAGTGTGATATACTGGGATTTCCGGGTTTGACTATAAACGATAACTTCACAAGTGAATTATGCAATCAACAATTGTGTCATGTATCTGTGCCCGCAAATGAAGATGCTTTGCCGTGGGTGTAATGGCGACTTCATTGTTTTTTGGGTTTTTTTAACCCTTTACCTAATATGAAAGGAAGACATTTGCAAAAAAAATTCTTGAACAGCTATTATTTTTATTTTTTGTCTCAAAAACTTAGGTTATGACCCCTCATTGGAACGAGCTCATTCCAATGAGGGGTCATAACCTATGTTTTAGAGACAAAAAATAATGAAAATTAATTGGTGATTTTTGAGAATAGTGCTGGCCGTTACATTAGGTAAAGGGTTAAATAATATAATTATTGTTAATAATGAAAAGTAATAAACAGAGTAATCACTTGACTGGACTTGTTACGTGAAATAATTCATTCGAGGCGCGGGACTATATTGTAAAACACTGGTGTGCATTCACTCACTCGTGTTTGTACAATGTCCCTCACCTCTCATGAATTATTTCACGTAACCAGTCCAGTCAAGTGATTAATCTCTATATATCTTGCTGAACAGAGTTTGGTGAGATGAGGTCAAACAAGATATAGTCGGTCCAATTTTTCGTCCTAGAAGTGCAAAAGAGTATCAATGAAGAGATTCTGAGGTAAAAAAATGTGGTGAGGCTGATTTTCAATAATGAGATGGGTGCCGGAGAAACAAAATTTCTTTTTAATAGCCTACCATAGAAATATATAAGACATGCCTTATTTTTATGTTGTGTGATAACTTGTCGGATTCCCAAAACAAAAGCACTTTGATCGTTTGGAATCAAGCCGATGAAAGCTCTCTTCTTGTTACTGAAGACTAGTAGTAGGACTTTAACATCACACTGTGATGAAGACTGGAAATGCACACAACCAGCCTGAAAACACAAAATCAATTATTATTAAGTATTAAACTTCACAACCAGCCTGTAAACACAAATCAATATTATTTTATTTTCATTTGTTTTTCTTTCCCCAAAACAATTTCCACTCCCACTCACCCCAAAAATGTATTCCACTCCCAGCAATGACTTTTTTTTTAATTGTTCACAAATCAGTTGAGTTGAATTAATTATAAAGATTTGTTTTAGGAAAACAAATAAGGAGAAAATAAAATAAATACAAAAGTTCACTGCTTGGATTCAAGTATGATTTTATCCTCTCGTGGGCCATGTGGATTATTTCACTCAGCTGATGCCTCATGAAATAATCTCCCCATGCCTCACTCGAGGATAAAAATTATAAATTTAAAGTAATTTGTATATTTTTATACTTACCAATGGCCCAGACTAGCTAGCTGGTGCCAACTCAAAGTTATCACGGGCCAAACACACATTTTGAACCCCCCCAATACCCAAATTTTGCTTGCAAAACCAAAAATTAAAAGTCCTATCTGGCCCTCCATACATTTACTCTCCACGCATGCGCAGCCATCAGGAAGTGACCAGAATTGGCACCAACATCATTCTTTGTAGAAGAGAGTACTACATAATAATTCAGTGGGGAGGTATGAGTGCCCACTCATGGGAGGGCGATCTTCGTCTGGGCCATTGTTAAGTATACAAATATACAAATTACTTTAAATTTATAATATTTTTACACTATAACCCAATGGCCCAGACTACCTGAATCGTAAAAAGGTGGAGGGTCTAGGACTTCAGAATTAGTAGACCAACATAGTTCCAATCCTGTAATCCAAGGTGAAACAAAAATAAAATTATTAGGAATTACATGTATGTCTTTCTATACAGTAATAGAGAAGACATATCATAAATAAGGAGCCGAATTCAAGTAATTCCATATTCTTAGCATGAAGACTATGCTAATTTGGATGTAACCAGTTCCCAATTTTTAAGACTAGCCCGGACTAAGCCCCAAAAATTAGGATGGCATATTTGAGAGTGAGAGGATATCCCCACAAACATACGCCATATACAATAAACCCAAGCTGTATGCAGGATAAAATTACAGACAAAACAGCTTCACTCATAGTTACATACTTATCAAACCGGAGGAGAGGTAAATAAACAAGAGGTCCCAAGGGGCCTTAATCGCTCACCAGCCAAAGTGGTTCAAAGAAGTGTTTGGGGTCACATTCAGTTAGACATGGTTCATCAACACTACAAAGGAATGAAGCCATGCAAAGGCAAATTTTATGGAAATGGATCTGAACAAACCTGAACCTAACATGCTCCCACTGCTCACCCCCCAACCCTGCCCATAGACAGCCCAAATAATAAGCCAGTGACTCAAATTGAACAAACTTGAATCTAATCCCTCTTGAGATGTTACAAATGTATATACCAAATATGAAAGAATTCTGACTGGTGGATCTGAACAAGGAGGTTTTTCAAGAAATGTCCTCACATTGCATTAAGTAAAATTTTGGGTTCAAATAGGGAGCCAAAATATTAACCCAGGGACCCAATTTGAACAATCTTGAATCTGACCCACCTAGAGATGTTGTATACCAAATATGAAACGATTCTGATTGGTGGATCTGAAGAAGAAGACTTTTAAAAGAAATTTCCTCATACTGCACTAAGTTAAAATTCGGGCTCCCATAGGAAGCCAAATATCAACCCATAGACCAGATTTGAACAAATTTGAATCGGCCCCTCCTAGAGATGTTGTATACCAAATATGAAAACATTCTGACTACAGGGTCTAAAGAAGAAGAAAAATTCCCTATATTGCACTAAGTTGATATTCCGCCCAAAAATTTACCCAGGTAAGCAGTTTGAACAAACCTGAAACTGACCCCCTCAAGATGTTGTATACCAAATATGAATGCATTCTGAATTATTTATTTTAAATAAATTTCCTCATATTTCACTAAGTTAAAATTCAGGCTCTCATAGGGAGCCCAAATATAAACCCAGGGACTCAATTTGAACAAACTTGATTCTGACCCCCCTCCCCATAGATATTGTATGCCAAACATGAAAGGATTCTGACTGGTAGAGCTGAAGAAGAAGATTTACTGAGCCCAAATATGAACCCAGGGGGCCGATTTGAACAAACTTGAATCAGATCCACCCCACAATGTTGCATACCAAATATCAAAAGATTCTGCCTGCTGGAACTGGAGAAGATTTTTTAAGAAATTTGCCCGAAATGCACCAAGTTCAAATTCAAGCTTCTATAGTGAGCCCAAATAAGAATCCAGTGGGGTCGATTTGAACAAACTTAAATCAGATCCACCCCACCATGTTGCATACCAAATATCAAAAGATTCTGCCTGCTGGATCTGGAGAAGATGATTTTTTAAGAAATTTGCCTGAAATGCACTAAGTTCGAATTCGGGCTTCTATACTGAGCCGAAATGTGAATCCAGGGGGGCCGATTTGAACAAACTTGAATCATATCCACCCCACAATTTTGCATACCAAATATCAAATAATTCTGCCTGCTGGATCTGGAGAAGAAGATTTTTTAAGAAATTTGCCTGAAATGCACTAAGTTAGAATTAGGGCTTCTTTAGTGAGCCCAAATATGAATCCAGGGAGCTGATTTGAACAAACTTGAATCTGACCCCCCTAGAGATAATGTATACCAAATAGGAAAGAATTCTGCCTGGTGGATCTGAAGAAGAAGATTTTTTTTAATTTTGGAAAGAAATTCATGGGTGCTATTAGAGTTATGCCCCTTGTGGTGCCCCATGTGGGTGCGGCAAGTTTATTTGTACAAGTTTGAATTGTCAAATGATAGGAAACATGCACACCAAATTTGGTTCAATTTGATCCAGTAGTTTGTGAGGAGTAGTCGATAATGTAAAGTTCATGCCGGACGCCAGACGACGACGGACGGCAAGTGATAAGTTAAGCTCCCTTCGGGGATTCAAAGTCATATTGAACCCTCCTCACATGCATTACTTTAATCGTTCTTGTGTTAGTTATCAAATAATATAGGAACCACAATGGTTCCCTCAGTCTAACAGACTCCATAATGTCACTAAGGGCGGAGAAGGACGTGAAGAACAAATACTTCTCCTGATAAAGAAGGTCGTCTCGTGAAGGAAGCTTCTGGGGAATGCCCATAACAGACACCTGAGAAGACTGATCCAAGGTTTCGGTGATGACAGAGATGCTACTAGTAGGATTTTGCAACGAGACTGTTTGATCTTTAACATAATCTACTGAATCAACAGAGTTGGAGGATATGCATATCCTATCATTCATTCCCCTGAGATCGACAGAGCGTCTACTGCGTACGCTCGATGGTTTGGGCATGGCGACACGAACGTCGGTAACTGATTGTTCCAGCGCATCGTAAACAGATCTATCATGGGGTGATCCCACTGGTAGCAAATCTGCCCAAATACTCGCTTGTTGAGCGTCCATTCCAATTGCAACAGGCATCCTTCCCGAGAGAGCAAGTCTGCTAGTACGTTCAGACGACCCGGTATATGACGGACAGAAAGCTGACCATGATGATTCATGACATATAGGAGAATCTTCTCTGTTAGTTCACATAACCGAAATGAATGGGTGCCGCCCTGGTTCTTGATGTATGCTACTACTGTTGAGTTGTCCGACAAAATCCGAACATGGACGTCTGCTATTATGTGAATCCAATGTTGTAGCGCTGGCCATATTGACATCTCTTTGATGTAAATGTGTTTCTCCTGGAACCGAGGGTCCCAAAGACCTTGACACTTCAAGTCTGCGGGACTTCGGGTCGTGCCCCAACCCATCTGACTCGCATCCGTCATAATCATGAAAGCCAGATCTGGCAGTTACAGCGGAACTCCCTGAGTTAACCACTGAATATCTGCCCAAATCTGAACCCTTTGTTTTACTAGGTCCGTTAAAACAATACTGGTTCGAGCGAAAGTGTCTTCACACTCCAGTTCTAAGTAAAGAATATCTGGAGGGGACGTGTGCGCAGACGGCCCTTCGGAATAAGCTTCACAGCCGCTCCGCACAGCTCCAACAGCCGCATGAATTCCCTCACTGTAAATGCGTCTCAGTGTAGACAAAAGCGAGCATAACAACTGACTAATTTCGCTCTGGGTAATGGCAGACGAACCCCATTGTTGTGAGTCTCAAAGCTCATTTCCAAGTGAATAGACGACTTGGACGGAGCTAGATCCGACTTTTTCTCGTTTACGATGAAACCGAGACGTCGGAGTAATAGAAGCAGACTCTGAACATCGTGAAGAATAATTCTGTTGCCGTATCTCTGTAGAATGTCGCTCAAGTAAGCCAACATTACAGCAGACGAATGAGCTTGGAACTATGACATTACCAAGTTCATTATTCGAGTGAATGCCCAAGGAGCCAGGTTCAGACTAAAGCACATTGGTCTGAACTGATACACCTTTCGCAGGTACTTTTTGAATGCCGGATGTACCAGGACATGAAAGTACGCATCCTTCAGATCTATGCTTGCTGCATAGTTGTTCACTCGAATGCTCGCCCTTACCGACCGAATGGTCTCCATATAGAATTCTGGAGCCACGATAAGCTTGTTTATCCAGCTCAAGTCTATTACTGTTCAGAACGAGCCGTCTGGCTTCGGTACGAGGAACAAGTGACTGTAAAAACTTTGAGAATCCGGATTCTCGACGACCTCTATTGCTTCCTTTGAAAAGAGAGCCTGTACCTCCGCTAGGAGAAACTCTCTTTTGCAAGGATCTGATGGAAGATTTGTCCAACACAGACAACTTGTTAGTGGGAGTTTTGCTCGGAATGACAGCCATAAGCCGTCCGAGACTACACTTCTCACCCACTGATCTTCCATGACTGTTATCCAGTTTGTTGCGGAGCTCGATAACCTTCCGCCAACTGGCCAGCAATAGAGGTCTGAACCATCACCTGTATGGTCTGTGAGGCTTACGGGAGGAGAAACCACAGCCTCCCAGCGAAGAACCTTGACTCGTCGGCCTAGGGGCGTCTGACCGATAGTCAGGATCAGACCTATGCCCCTATCCTGAGTTGCTATACTATACAGAGTAATTATAAGAGAGTTTCTTGTACTCTCGTGAGGAGTTTCCTGTTGATGATTTTTGTCTGGAACGCCCTCCTTTACTCTTGTCCGCTGAAGCTGGTCGTTGATACGCCGACTTCAAAAGCAGAGCACTAGACGCTTTCTTAGTAGCCTGTTCATAGACTAATGAAAGCTAGATGTCGAAAGTTAAAAAATTTATAGTAATTTATATATTTTTTATACTTACCAATGACCCAGACATAGCTGGTGCTAACTCTTAAAATATAGGGCCAAACACAAATTTTGCCCCCCAATCCCCAAAATTTGCATCTAAAACCAAAGAAAACATGTCCTGAATGGCCCTCCACACTTCACCTCTACAGCGCATTCGCAGTGTCAAGGACGTTCCGAAATTGGCGCCATTAATCATTCTAATACCAGTGCCTGGTAAGCGCTATGTACTCAGCGGGGAGGTAAGAGTTCCCAACTCCTGGGAGGGCCATCCCCGTCTGGGTCATTGGTAAGTATAAAAAATATATAAATTACTATAAATTTTTTAACATTTTTATACTGTACCAATGACCCAGACATAGCTGAATAGTAAAAAGGCTGGAGGGCCAAGGACATAGAGCAAGATGGAATACGCTCAATTATATAAAATAGAGTCATCCCCTCTAGGGAAAAAGAAGTATTAGGCCTTACATGTATCTTTCTTATTTATGATAAATTAGAAAGATACAACACCTTCCAAAATTGAGCATCATACATCCATGTACTCTATTAATATCTAGTATAATCCTTATACTAATAATTTTTAAAGTAAGCCAATAAATAAAGTAAGTCTAGAGAACAGAGACTCTTTATACTCCTTAAAAGTGTCTGAGGATTGTATAATAATGTCCGTTGACACGTGCTATATTCAAAAGCTATACTTTAAAAACTAAGACCTGAATGAATTTTTAGAACATAAACTTCTCACTAAACAACCATCCCAATAACAGCTCAGAATTACTAACTCCGGAGGAGGTATCCCCTTGTTTTCATAGCAAAACAGGTGACCCAAGGGAACACCCTCCCCCCCCCCCCTTTTTCTTGCCCTGGGTCAAATATCCCAGAGCAAAGAGGGCAGCAGAACGGAGTCACTGCCGAAACAGACAGCCTACCTAGCTATAGTAGCAACTGTTAAGTGAATGACATTCGGAGCAGTAGATAACAGACCTAACAAAAGAGGCCTCCAGAAATGGACTCAATATTTCTGAGATAAAAATTCATGAATGTGGATGGCTGAGCGCAATGAGCAGCCTTCAAAAATCTATAATAGCAACACTATTAATGTAAGCCCAAGATGTAGAAGAACTCTTACTTCATGAGCCGAAATCTCAAACACAACTGCTGAGTGAATGATATACCATAAGCAGTATCGATAGTTAATTGAATCCATTAGCAATAGAATGGAGCGTAACGTCCTTCTATTAGGCATCAAAGACAGAAGAAGCTTACGCCTGTAGTAATAAACAGATATCTGTTTATAAATACATAAACTCTAGCCGGACAGAGTAAAGCCCTATGCCCGTACGAAGATGGAAGGACCTTAATAACAATAGGATCCGGATATTAATTAGGAGCCTGACTCTTATGCGAAAATCCAACCTAAATAGTAAAGGAAGTAGTGATTCCGAAACTGCGAAGTGAAAATCATCCACCGATAGTGCATGAAACTCACTGACTCTTCAGTAAAAGAGAAGCCAACAGAATTACTGTCTAAAAGGTCAGAATTTGAAAACTACTGTTTCCAGAGGCTCAAATGATTACTTTGCTAAATAAGAACCGAAGTTAAATTCCGTATAGGAATTTAATCTAAAGATTCTAAGTCAATTTATCGAAAAGTTACTAACTGACTTAGATAAAGAGACATAAGACTCAATTGTAAACTATCATAGAGTGCATAGGTATGAGGTAACATAAACCTATAACCTTAATAATAACAGGCTGCAGTAGATCTTGTCAAACAAGTATACTAAAAAGTTGCAATGACTAGTATGGAGGAATCAACAATATCAACATAGTGATCCCTACACCAACGACGGAAGAGCCTCCACTTTAGCCGCATAGTATAGTGAAGAAGAGGTTCTCTTATAGTAAGAAATTGCGTCCAAAGCTCGTCCAGTACAATGCTTACAATGCAATAAGGACCACACAACGGAATACGTGAAGGTTGAGACCTTGCGGGTTGTGATAAAGATGACACGATTTTACCCAGCGAAAAAAGATCCTCTCATGAAGGAAGATTTCGCGTTAAGTCCCACAGTAGACATCAGAGTAAATTTACCCACGGTCTCTGTGAAGACAGAGATGCTATCAACAGAAATTGTGGTTGTTTATCTTAGCAATACTTGCTGAAACAACAGCGCAGAAGGATACGCATATCCTATCATTCCGTCCTATTAGATCAATAGAGCGTTAACAACATAAGCTCAGAGATCCGGACAAGCAAACACATACGTCTGCAATTGATTAGCAAGTTGTGTCGTAAATAAATTATCATTGGGCGCTCCCATTGATAGCAAATCTGATTGAATACTTGTTTGTTGAGAGTCCATTCTGACGGCAACAAGTGACCCATAAGTGAAAGGGAGTCCGGTAATACAATCAGACGACCCGGAATATGACTGACCGAAGCAGAACTTGGTGTACTATAACAAACAGAAGGATTCTTTCCATTAAATTGAATAACGGAAACGAATGAGTGCCTCCCTGGTTCCGGAGATACGCCACTACTGTCGAATTAACGGACAGGATTTGGCCATGCGTTTCTGAATAATGTTCATCCAATGACATAAAGCAAGCCTAAAAAAACATTATTCCGTGGAAGATAAGTACTTGCTTAGAGACTGCAGAACCCAAAGACCCTGGCACTTCAAATCCGTTGGGATCAATATTATATCCCAACCTGTTTGATTGGCAACAGTCATAATTATAAAACTCGGATCCGACAACTGCAGTGGCACTCTCTGAGTCAACCACCGAATGTTTGCCCCAGTCTGAATCTCTTGCTACACTAGATAGACAAGAGAACGTGTAAATCGAGCAATTCATGGATTGCTGAAAAGTTGCCGTCGAAGAGAAGCTTCTCCGAGAACGAAGCGACTCTGAGAGAGTTCTTCACCTTACTATCCACGCGCGTGGATGTAACTAGGGCTGCGTCACGTCTAACCAACTCCAATCAGCCACTAAAGGGCGGAGTTATACGTGAACAAACTACTGCCCTCAAAAGAAATCACATTGAGGATCATATCCCGGAATTCTTTCTCTTGAAGACGTAATGATAATGCCTCAGTAAGGTGGATTACGTATGATAAAGCGTCTAAGTTAAGTCTATTAGACATCATTGTCGTTTCCAACATTGTGGTTGGAAAAGACATAGACGGCGAAAAAGATTATTTCCAGTCTTTAACCACGCCGTCTAGACTCTCGGTATGCCCTGTTCTGCCAAAATAAATTATTCCAATAAATGATAAAAGGCAGAAATGAGCATTGCGGACAAGAAACTAAACTATCATGCTTGGTAGCAGGCTTATATATATATAGCGTCGATAAATAATACACATGTTCTAATGACATTATTGGACTGTGTCGGTAAGTCAGGGACAATGTCCCTGAACCGATCCAAAATTCCGTGTCCAATGACGCTATAAGTCTCTTATCCAACATCGCAGCAATGTAGTCCGAAATAACAATCACTGGAAGATAATGCCGGAAGATATGTATGGCAGCTTCCGATGCTACGAAAGGGAAAACTCGAAATCTTTCGAATCCCTTTCGCCATCCTGTCGGACCCTATAAAGCGTTCGGTCGTCCGTACCTGATGCAACCGCGGACCACACCGACCCAGCGCCGTCGGATAATTCCTGATTCGACCAAGAAACTGTCGATTGCTGGGATGCTGCGAAAAAACTGTGCTAACTCGGATAGCACGTCCGTCACTGAGGCCTGTGGAGAAGCGGTCCTAAGATGCATTGCCGCTGGAAGCTCCGTGATCGTTACCTCGTGCATACTACTAATATGCGAGCGAACAGAGTGTATAGGCCTCGTGTCCCTTGGCTACCGGATGGCGTGACCTGTTTGCCGTGGAATCACTGAATGACGAAACTGATCGGATACTCGAGGTCACGTAGCCAATGTGCGGTCGTGTGCACTGCTGTGAGGATGAGGAAGCATTATCGACAGTCTCTCGGACTGTCAATATAACGGAGCGTCCCGAGCGACAGACATATGCTCCGAATGAAAAATATCTGAACCACAACATGCGGTCCCCTATGTTGTTGGACGAGAGAGGGACCTCTCTCGCTCACAGCCCGGATGGACCTGGACAAGCCAGAAACCGGACTAACAGGCTTCCTCCGATCTGTCCTCAATCCGCCGTCACTGGGTGAGTACTAAAGTAATTATAGTGCTCGCATCACCCAAATCTCCTTCCTAGACCGCAACGGACGAACCTGGCAGCCGAACCATTTGATGAATGTACGCTACACCGGGTGAGCTAGCGAATGTCACTCCGTCGATCCTACAAAGGACCTCTTAGGCGATAGACATAATCCATGAGCACTTATTGCCGCTAGCTCTTCATTAACTATGACGACAGAGGCACACTTTTGAAAGACATCTCCGTAACTTTGCGAACAAGAAACCAGAAATGCTTGGTAATAGCAAGCATATAATAATAAATATATAGCGTCGTTCAATAATTCGAAAGTTTGTGTGACATTATTGGACTATGGCGGAACTGAGGGACGAAGTCCCTGAACCGAACCAAAAATTTCTAAGTCCACCGACGCTATCAGTTTCTTATCCGGCATCGCAGCATTCTGGTCCGACGAAAGAACCTGTAGAAGATCAAGTCATATGACATACACAACAGCATATGTTGTTCCGAAAGGGAAAGCTCAAAATCCTCCGAATCCCTTTCGGAATCCCGTCGGACCGGATGAAATTTTCGGACGTCCGTACCCGCTTCCGCAGAGCGTCCCGACCCAGCATCGTCGGATAAAACATTATGCGACCGATTCAGTTGTTGCTGGGATGCTGCGATAAGCTGTGCTATTTAGGATAGCATGTCCGTCCCCGAGGCCTGTGCAGAAGCGGTCTTACGATGCATTGCCGCCGGAAGCTCCGTGTACGTCGACTCCCGCACACTTTCCTATGCGAACGTCCGGAGTCTGCAGGCCTCGTGTCCCTGGCTACCGGATGGTGTGACCTGGTCGCCGATGATTCTCTGACTGGCGAAGCTGACTGGATATCCGAGGTCACGTAGCCAAGAGCGGTCGTGTGCGCTAGCATGAGAATGAGGAAGCCTTATTGACAGTCTCTCCGGACTGACTATATGTCGGAGCGTCCCGAGTGGCGGACGTATGCTCCGAATGCGATACATTTTGTACCACAACATCTGGGGCCAGATGTTTTTGTATGAGAGAGGGGCCTCTCTCGCTCGCCGTCCGGATGGACCAGAACGAGCTATGAACCGGACTAAAAGGCTTCCTCCGTTCTCCCTCTAATCCGCCGTCACTGGGTGTGCATTTGGTTGATTTATAGTGCTCGCATCACCCCAAAACTCCTTCTAGACCGCAACGGACGAACCTGGCTGCCGAACCATTCGATGAATGGACGCTACACCGGGTGAGCTAGCGGACGTCAAAGGCCGTCGAACCTACTAGGGTCCTCTTAGGCAATTGGCGTATTTACATGAGCACTTTTCCGCTAGCCCTTCATTAATTGTGACGACAGAGGCACACTGTTGGAAGACATCACAGATACATCACCCTAATCTTGATTGTCTGAAATAGAAATTGATAAAGTAGAGTGACCCTGCGGGGAAAGGACCGGAATGTCCAATTCCCCACTAACATACCGTGACATACGCTTCCTATGTTGTCATCGAAATCATCAGATACAGAACAGGAGTTAATGCGAGTACACTGACCACATATAGAATGATTATAAAAGTCAGGAAGACTTCCTCTTATTACAATTGATCAAAATCCTTTCAATGTGAAAAGAAAACAAAGTCCTGGTACTCGCACCAACCCCTGACAATCAAAATACATAATAATAATATGATCCATTAACATAGAAAAAATAATTGAAATCAAAATATTTTGAAAAAGCCCAAGTTTCTGAAAAGTAACGTTGAGTCCCAATGGATCCCAAGCCTAAGTGTGGACAAAAAATTTTAAAATATTTTAAACAATTTATGCAACACTTACGAACAATAATAATGTATCTAGTTATGATTAAATTAACATCAAGATATTATTTTCAAGAAATCCCCCCTCACACAGAGGGCTGTTGTAAATGTAAACAATGAGTGTAAAAACACTAAAATAAGACTCCAGGCACCCAGGCCCGAAATCAGTTACCAAAAAAAACCACTATCTGATGCAAAACAGAGACTTCCAGGGAAGAAACTGCAGAACATCAGATGGTAGATGCAGAACACAATGCCTAACCACCCGTAGGTGAAGACGTAAACATGGGGAAAAGAACAGAATTCATTCTGTTATTCAGCTAAAACTCCCAAGAAATTTTAGTAATAATAATTACAGAAACTATGCCAAAAGCATGGGAGAATAGCAAGAGGGGACTTAAAGGAAAGGGAGAGGGGAAAACACTGAAAAATCAGTGTAACTAAATAACAAGAATGACAACAAAATGGCTGCTGCCTCGAAAATAGGTAACTTAACATAATTTCATTATGGGGGGCAACATTTGTGTTTGGCCCTATATTTTAAGAGTTAGCACCAGCTATGTCTGGGTCATTGGTACAGTATAAAAATATAATATGTCCGGAGACCGGAGCGTCTCGGAGAGAGCTTTTCACCTTGTCATCTATCAGTGATGACAATGCAAGGGCAGTATCACGTCTGATTAACTCCAGATTAGCCACTGTTAGGGCGGAGTTTATGTGGTATACATAACTGCCCAAGAAAGAACTCTAAGAGAGGTATGAACATCCTCAAATTCCTTTCCATTGAGACGTTGCACCATAGCTCTTGCAAGGTGACCTGCGTAAGACATAGCATCCAAATTCACTCCATTTGAAGAAATTTCCAACTCAATTGTGTCTGAGCGAATAGCAAATGATGCAGGTAAGGATACCTCTAGATCCCCGGCCTGCTCATCCAAATGCAGAGGAACTCTCTGAACATCTTCCCGACTGTTTTTAAATGAATGTGGTCCAAAAAACGGTATGTTCATGGAAGATGAAGATAAGAAACTGCCTTCTTCCTTGCACTCGAGAGGATAAATATGGCATCATCTCTATGGCTGAAGGCCTGCGACACCTGCCTAGACTGAACCAGAAAAGAACGTCGCAACATTCTGATTCGGCGGAACAAAATCAGGGTAGTATTAATGGATGGAAACCATCGCAACCATGTGCTGTTCCGAAAGGGAAGGGTAATCCTCTTCCCTATCCTTTTCACCATCCGAGAGAATCAGTTGTGAATCTCGGTCCATTGCATCTGCGTGAACAGACAACTGGACTGACCCAGCACAGTCCGACAGCTCAGATTCTGAATCTGAGGGAAGCTGCACCTGCACTTGCTGGGATGCTGCGATCAGCTGCGCAATTTGCGACAGCAAGTCCATCATCGAGGCCTGAGGAGCAGCGGTCTTCCATTTCTTAGCCGCTTGCTGCTCTTGGGACGGGGTGTCGGAGATGGATCCCTTCTCCGAATGTCCCGATGATCAAGGCCTCGTCTCCCTAGCTACCAGATGGTCCGGTCACGGGTGAAGAATGGTTCCTTCTTCATGCAGCAGGCTTGATATCCGAAGTCGGGTAGCTTGGATGTGGTCGTATGTGCTTATATAATGTAGCGGAGGAAGCCATGACTGAAGTCTACGATGGCTGCAGACTAGACGGAGCGTCCCGAGTGGCGGGCGGACATATGCTCCATCTTGTGCAAGTTTCCAACCAGAAAACTACATTTCGGCGTGTGAAACCTATCAGAGGAAGCCTTGACTGAAGCCGACCATGGCTGCAGACTAAACAGACCATCCCAAGTGGAGGGAGGACATATGCTCCGGCTTGTGCAAGTTTTTCAAAACAACATCTGGCCCCAGATGTCTATCAGACCTCACTGAGTACAAGAACTTGCAGACTTCCTCCCTATTTCCATCATCGCTGGGTGAGCTATTTATATTAAAGTGCTCGCTCTACACACATCTACATTTCCTTTGACCACAACAGACTTACCTGGCATTACGACACCCACGGACGGAGTACCGCTTCACCGGTCGAGCTAGCTGCTTGCAAGATTAAAACCCTTAACAAAAGGCCCGAACTCATGCAATAATGAGCACTGCAGCTAACTCTATATGCTCTGTATGCTCCACGGAGCATGACAATGGTAACACACTTGGATGGGTGTCAGAATATCATCACCATGTTCCTCTGAAATAGACACTGACAAAATGAATTATAATGCGGTGAGAGGCCTGGCCTCCGAACCTCATCGCCAACAACATACCACGATACCTGACTCCAAGTCAGAGTCCGCAGGAGGACATCGACTAAAGTCGATATCAGTCCTCCATACTCCACAACAAAATATATATATAATTAAGATACATGAATAATAGCAATCAAAATTAAATTCAAAATACTTTTTGACAAAAATTTTTTAAAAAAATGCCTAAGTTCCCAAAGGGAACATTAAGAGCCCAAGGGCATCCTGATAGAGCCTAAGTGTGGACAAAATCCAAATTTTTTTGAGCTACACTACTGGAATAATAATCCATGTATCCTATAGTAATTCTACAGTAATAGAATATAAAATACTACCCACATATGAGGACGTTGTCAATGTAAACAACGTCAACGTAAACAAGACATCAGGCACACAAAAAAGCCCAAAGTCAGAACCAATTGAAATGCTACCAGATGCAAAGCTAGATCTTCCTACATGTACGAAGAAAAAATGATACATCGGATAAAAGATGTAAGACTAAACGACCTAACACCCCTAGGGTGGGTGAGGATGTAACCATGGGGAAAAACAGAATAAATATTCCGTAATACATGTTAAACTCCCAAGAAATTTAATAAAAAAATTTCAATAAAAAATAGCCGAAAGCTTAAGAGTTTAACAGGAAGGGTTCATGGAAGGATAAGGAAGGAATACTTAACAAACAGTGGAATAATCATAAACAAAAATGATGACATCAGGCGTATTTCCCGAAATTGAGAAACATTAAATAATTTTATAATTATTATAAAGTTACAGCCCTGAATGTCTAAAACCACTGTTGAACACTTCCTTCATTCAATAATAGCCTTGTATCCAACAATTTTTGCATTGATTTGTGTCTGGCATCCTCAAAAAAGGAGATTTTAAAGCACAGATGTCAGTTCATTGTTGCTGACTTTAGGGCCAAACAAAGAATGATGTTTGTGCCAATTCTGGTCACTTCCTGACGGTTGTGCATGTGCATGCCCAGAGAGTAAATGTATGGAGGGCCAAATAGGACTTTTAATTTTCGGTTTTGCAAGCAAATTTTGGGGACTGGGGGGTTCAAAATTTGTGTTTGGCCCTTGATAACTGTGAGTTAGCACCAGCTAGCTAGTCTGGGCCATTGGGTTATAGTGCAAAAATATAATACTCAAATCCGAGCAGTGAACCACTGTCCATATTATAAACTGTGTGCATACTGTTGGTGGATATTCCTGCCCAGGACAAGGATTTCTTTTGATACTGAACTATGCATAAGTTGGGCATATTTAATCCAATTTCCACCCTGTAAATTGAATGTTTTTTTCACCATTCATTTCTTGAATTAAAATTAAATGAATGTTTCATCAAATCTAGTCATGGCTGCTTCAGAGCAGCCATGACTAGATTTGATGAAAAATCATTTTGTGTACACTCCACATGAAAAAATTATCCCAAAATCGACTGAGTGGGTTATGTGTAATTACATAATGTCAGACGTCCACTCACTAATCAGTGTTGATTGGACTGTATTGGGAAAAGATTCGTCAATTAACATTTTAATTTCTGTTCACTAAATCTTTTTTTTGTATCTGATACATTTTGTTTGGGAATTTTGTATATCAAATAAAATCTTCAAAGGTGAAAATCGGTTCGGTAAATTTATTCTAATATGAAAACAAATCGAAAATCTCACGAATTAATAAACAGATTTTTTCAATTCCTATATTAAACCACAGTACAGAGTTCTGGAAATGAAAGATATGGCATTTGTATCTGAATATTTTATTAAATGTAGGTTTTAGAAATTGTCTGACTGAACAATATAATTGCTAATCAGGGACAGTCTCTGAAAGATTTTTCTCGCGAAACATTAATTGGTTATGTAATCCTTCTCACGTGACCGCACTAAAACAGCTTTTCATACCCGGTCGTTTCCACACAAACGACGGGGTATTAACAAGTGCGGTTTTGTATGCAATGTACACGTAATAAAATTAAAAATACTCAGAGAGTTAAGAGTTAAGTAATAAGTTTTACCACCAGACTGGAAACACAAGTAGATTATTATCATTAAGTAAAATCTCAACAAATAATAGGTAAAGAATCTGACACTCGCCACTGGAAAACATCAATTTTCAGACAACTTACGACAATCATTGTTGGGAAGCACTATCTTTCAGACAGCTTTCAAAAATACTTACCATACACACATCCCTGGGAGCATTACCTCGTATCAAAATTCACATGCTTTGTAAACTGGTAATACCTGGATCGGACAATCATTGATGGGGACCACTATCTCAGAGCTTTCATTAATACCTAGACCAGACACACATCACTGGGGAGCATCATTTCGTAGAATTCATAAACATGCTTTGTAAACCAATAATACATAGACGAGATAATCATCGATGGGGACCACTGTCTCTACAAACAGCTTCCAATAATACCTAGACCAGCATTACGTGTACACTCCATATAAAACCGCACTTCGCGTACCCCACTTTTTGTATAGAAAAGTGGGGTACCCAAGTGCGGTTAGGAGAGAAGCATTACATAATCAATTAATGCTCGATGAGAAATTTCTTCCAGAGTCTGAACCTGATTTGCAATATTAGTCTTCAGTCAGCGAATTTCTTAAACCTGCATTTCATAAAATAATGACATAAAAATACCATATCTGTCTTTTCCAGATCATTGTACCCCAGGATAATGTCCGATTTTAAACAATTCGCCCAGTATTTTCGAGATATTGAACTTGTTTCCGTATTAAAATAAAATGTTTTGCCGATATGTCATTTGGATAACCCCCCTGCATAATTAAAGGTAAGTTTGTCGCCATCGAACATGATCTTGTCCACCTTCATTCTCGAAACAGTTCGTCGAGACATTTTTAAATAAAATTACCAAATAGAGGAAGTATTTTAAAATAAAATGTATTCTGTGCTTTGTTATGTTTTTTAGAACAATACTGTGACAGTCTCGGTGATAATCCTGTCTTTACGAAGCGCGGCCCCTGTTTTTCAGACTCGGGATCATTACGATCCTGGCATATGATTTAATATCATTGCAGATAAGCTGATCCCCATTTACCTCAGTAATTATTTTTGACGAACTAAATTGAGAATGGAACAGAATTAATAAATAAATCCATCTTCTCCTTCCGGTCATTTTCGTAACAACTCGGGTGGATTTTTCAAATTAAGTTCAGTCTTTGGAATCATGAAATTTTAGAAGCAAGGGACGGACGAATCATGGCCTATGGTAAACAAATTTATAGTGCATTATAGGAAGCGGATTGATACTAAGACACCCACAATGGGATTTTCTTGTCAACTTCCAATATCTGAAAAAAGGCATGAAAAATTGGTGGCGTCACTGGGGGCCGGGGGTAGGCATTTGCCCTTTAAACGTAGATTTTGCCCTCATTTGCTTCCCAGGTCCATAACACACACACACACACACACTCTCTCTCTCTCTCTGCCCGCCCCCCCCCCCCCCCCCCAGCGTAACCCTGGCGTATTCACGCCTCCCGTCAGTCCACTTTTAAATCTGATCCGCTGCGCCTGGAAAAATTCTCCCTTAAAATTTTATATATTTTCCTTTTTTATCCAGCTTGTGGCCCTCATTGATGGGGGAGAGGGAACATTCCAATGAGGGGCCATAAACTATGTGACTGAGACAAAATATGGAAATTAACTATAGTCCTACATCCAACGCCAATGGCCGAATTTGGCCAGCACTCAGGCTATACAAAAATCTGCATTCAAATTTTATTATGTTTAAGTTTTTGTTTCAAAAACATAGCTTATGACCCTTCATTGGAATGAGCTAGTGGATATTGAGTCGTTCCAATGAGGGGTCCCAAGCTCTTTTTTGAGACCAAAAATTTCAAATTTTTAGTTGTTATTAAAGAATTTATCTTGCAAGCGCCACCTGGTCCTGTAGGCCGATGGAGACTAATGGATCACCAGGTTTATCTTCCTAGCATTTGGTATGTTTTTTCTTGGAAATAGTATGTTTATTTTCGTGGCTGGAAACTGGGTAGACTGATAACATTTTAGCCAGTCGCTGTCGTCTGCATGTTGGTGTTTTGGTAATAATAATTCTCCCCAGCCAGCATGGGTTTCTTTTCAATAGATGCGTCAAATGCTTCGGCCCTTTGACAGATAAGTAAATTAGCCTTGGAAAAGGTGTTGAAGATATGACATACCAGTATACAATTAAGCTCAGTTAGTTACTTCTGTTCAGTGGCGTGTTAAATTAAATCCTTTGTTAATCCCCAAAGCCTAAGCCAAACTTGACATTTAAAAAGAATCTACATATTTTTTGCCGGCAAAGCACATTTGATGCACTTTTGGGCGTGAAATTTTTATTAAAATAATAAATATTTCTGTTTTCTATGCGCTCAAAAGGAGAAGGGACATTTTGAATATGGCCACTAACAAAATGAAATTCATGGAAACCGTTAATTTACTGTCATCTCTTCACGGAAAACTCGTTTTATCACCTATATCAGTCACCAGTGATATGACCGATTCCCCGGGTTGAATAAGATGTCACGACGGTGTTCTCATGACCATAAAGTCAAGTAATTTTGTTCCTGTGGGGACACATTTCATCGATCGGAATGGTCCTGAGTTGAATTTTGATACCGTGTTTTAAAGTAGCTCTGGGAAAAAGATAAGAGAAGTACGGACCGGTTTTACCCTTATTGGATCTGATCCGTGTTTTGAAGATAACCTCCCCCGTGCCTGGGGTTAAATAGCGGCTGTCAGATAGAATAAAAAATGTGTTTTAATTTAACATTTGGGTGGATTATGATGTTATATCCCAGGCGAAAAGCAGATAAATTGCCAGTATGTTCAAAAAGAAAAATGTGTAGTTATCTGTACCCGTCCATTTCGGTTGAGAATCAGAATGTTTTTTTCAACAACAATGACCTCGATTAAGCAAGTTCAGACTATTTTATGTCAAGTAAATCCAATAAATGGAAGTGCCACACTGCTTCACGGGATCGTCAAAATTCGCATTTTTTTTCAAGATCTATTCGAATACAAAACGTGAATTATTGGACCGATTTTCACATTTAAAGGATTTTTTTGATACAGAAAATTCCCCCCCCCCCAAAAAAAAATATTTCAGGCACAGAAAAAGGATTTAGTGAAGAGAACTTATTATGTAAACTGCAAGGTGTTTTCCCAATCAGCACTGATTAGTGAGTAAATACCTGCTGTTATATAATCATACATAACACACTTAGTCAATATTGGGATAATTTTTTTATATGGAGTGTACACGTAATGAGACGCCCATCTCTGTGAAGCAACATCTCGCAGAAGACAATCATAGCGGGGGTGCACTATCTTGCAGAAGAAAATCATAGCTGGGGAGCACAATCTCGCAGAAGACACTCATAGCTGGGGTGCACTATCTCACAGACAGCTTCCAATAAGACCTCAAATTGTCACTCTAATCTGATGAGTTGGATTGTCGTGATTATTTGATTAGTTTACTAACTGTCGATTATTGTATAACCAGCAATGTTAATCAGTACTAAAGGGTATTGTTCAAACAGTGTACTATTTAAATAATTCATGGTTTGGGACATAATTGCAGGCTGCGGAGTAAAAAATAGAATCTTCGGTCTTGTACACTTGATTGACACCATTGGAACAATCAAGAGATTTTGAACTGCGAAAGTGAGAAAGTTTACAATGCTCAGTTTACTTGTAGTACTGAGTTGTAACTTGTGGAGGAATGGCAGGAGGTTTATGTACAAAATTTCTAGAAATTAGCTCTAGAAATGAACAAGACCAATACCGGATCTGGACCTGCGTCGCTGCATACAATTGAATCGGCAAACAGGAAGTGGCTGCACGGCAGATCTGAAAATTGCTTACACGATACAACTTATCATTATCAGGCTCCAGACCAAATACAAAATCAATCCCTTGCATAGAAGCCGAGAAAAGTTTGACGAAAAATTTCAATGTTCAGTGGGTACAGTAAAATTTCAAAGTATCGGCAAACAGGAAGTGGCTGCACGGCAGATCTGAAAATTGCTTATATGATACAACTCATCATTATGAAGTACCAGACCAAATATAAAATCAATCCCTTGCATAGAAGCCGAGAAAACCTTGACGGAAAATTTCAATGTTCAGTGGGTACAGTCAAATTTCAAAGTATTGGCAAACAGGTAGTGGCTGCACGGCAGATCTGAAAATTGCTTACACGATACAACTCATCATTATGAAGCAGCAGACCAAATATAAAATCATTCCCTTTCATAGAAGCCAAGGAAACTTTGACGGAAAAAGTGTTTCGGACGGACTGACGGATGGACGGACTGACGGACAGACTGACGGACGGAGTCGAGCGGTTACTAGACCATCTCTGCCGCTGGCAACGCAGGTAAAAATTTGAACAAATGTTCTTCTCATTTAAATTCTTCGGATTAATTGGAGATATTTTGGTGTTTACATTTTATTTCAAAACAGACGTATGCATATTCAGTCATATATTGTCAGTTTTAAATTTCTAAGAGATTGTTTGTTGAATTTAAGGAAAACGACTATTAATCGACTAACCGGCAACTAATACTGGCAATTAGTCAACTATGAAAATTGATAGTCATGATGGCCCTACTGGGGAGCACTATCTCACTGAAGTATTCTTTTATATGCTTTGTGAACCAATAAAACCTAGTAGCGGGGGAGGAATTCGTCACATACAGGTGAATTGTGCACTTGGTGATACCTTCTTGAAATTTGGCACACTGTTAGTGTAGGCTATGAGGTTCTCAAAAACGATCGGCTACAAGTTGACACCGACCGGTGGCGACCAGTAGCGGCACAATCCAAAATGGCCGCCAGCGGCTGAAGGGAACCTCCTTTTCGACGGTCTACCGACTATACATCCGATTGTAAGGGCGCGAAAGTGAACTCTGATCCACGCACGTGTTGGAAACAGACGTGGGAGATGATGTAGAATAAAACGAGATTCTCTATACGGACGCATCAATTTCTTGGAACTTGAAAAGAGCGTTGTTTCTCCGGGATCAGCGTCATTCAGGCAAACCTGAATGACGCTGATCCCGGAGAAACAACGCTCTTTATGAAGCAGTCTCTTTGCCATACAATCTCTTGTTTGGCGTAATTCCGCAAGCAATTCTGATTTGTCTGTCGAAATTAATTCGAGAACGCGATTGTTCACAAAAATCATTCACAGAATGAGTGAGAATCCTCTTCGTGTACGGACTAGTACTGACTGGGAACGTTGTTGCTTTTGCCAGCAAGACAGTTCCAAGAAATTGATGCGTCCGTATAGAGAATCTCGTTTTCATGACGCCTATAAAGCTATTGAGGAAGACATAACGCGCTTCCTAGATAATGGCGTTGAGCTTCCATATAATTTGACCATTGATTGTTTGATGAGAGAGAGTGATGAGTGTATGTCGATGTCACTGTTGACGAATAAGGCAATATATCATAAGACATGCCGTGACAGTATTCGGACTCACATCGTACAGCGCGTGCTACACAAGCGAGAGCGAAATGAGGCAGTGGCATCCTGCTCCACGCTGAGTCCTAAAAGAACACGGACAAGTTTTGAATCTGGCTGTGACAGGAAACTGCCCCAGTGTGTTTATTGTCACAAACGCGAAGGTGACAGCAGTGAGCCTATTTGCAGATCAATGTCTGATAACAATAAACTCAAAATTATGGCAAAGGAAGCCGAGAACTGGGTTGTTTTTTCTCGGGTCAATGCAGCATTTGATTCCGCTGCTAGTGATCTTTACTATCACAAAACCTGTTATTGTAAGCTTGCCAATGAAGCACGAGCGGCTAAATCTAAAAAGTCGAAGAACGCCGAACATTCCGCGTCAGGCCTGCCCTATGACCCTCTCGTTATGGCAGAGCTCATAACATTTGTTGAACACAACGATTCCGCGATGAAGCTTGTCGATCTCAAGAATCTGTACAGTCGGAGGTTGAAGCAAGTCGGTTCTGATTGGCTTAGTGAAGAAATACATTCCACTCGATTCAAAGAACATTTGTTGCAGAAATTGGGCGATGGCTGGGACGCCTTCACACAGGGTAGAGATGTGTTTATTTCAAGTAGGTTTCGAGTTGGCTCCTTGTTGTCCGAATCTTTAACTCGTATAGTGTCTGAGGAAGAGGCAAAAAAGATAGTTGATGTGGGTCTTCTTCTGCGTAAACACATACTCATATCTCAAGCTCCTTTCACGGGATCATTTTCATCTTATTGCTTGAGCGAGCCTGTACCCAACTCACTCCTGACTCTTCTTAGAGTTCTACTTGAGGGCACATGTAGTATACAGAACTTAGGCGATGATGAGACTGTTAATGCCAAGACTCGAGTGGCTTGTACTATTTCACAGATGTTGATCAGCAATTCAGCGAAACGCTCCGAACATGCACAAAATGTTCACCAGAGACGTGACAGAGAAACTCCAATGCCTCTTTATGTGGGTTTGAAGTTGCATGCCCATGATCGTATGAAAAATCTTATCAGAGATTTTCATCAAATGGGACTCTCTGTCTCTTATGATCGCGTAATGGATGTTCGCAGGAGTTTCGCGAGAGCTGTTTCACTGCGGTTCAAGAACGAAGGTGTTGTAGTCCCAGCTAACTGCAAACGTAATGTTTTCTCGATAGGAACCACTGATAACATTGATGTATCTGGTAGATCTGATATGCATGGTACGTCCATCACACTCATTGGTCAACTGAGCAGGGACAATGTGGGTACTGATCCCCCACCACTGAGTTTAGATGTTCCAGAAGACACACAAATTGAACTCCCAGACGACTATGCATTTGTTCCTTTCGTTGAAGACTTTGGTGGGGACATCAGGCTTGAATCTCCAGATGAATGTAATGTACGGCCCAATGAATATGCAGATTTGAACGTGGGAGAGAATGACTGGTTGTCTCATGTGTCACAGATCAGCAATAAAGGGAAGGTTGATGGCAGCTGGCAGCTTGATGAAGTCCCTGTGACCTTTTCAGGCTTCTTTTCAAAACATGAAGATCAAGACAATGTCAAACCTCGTGCAGTTATTGGGGTATTCCCTGTTTTCAGTGAGCAGAAAGCGGACTCACTCAGTATGCAGAAGCATGCTATGTATGTGGTCAGGGAAGCTACTGCTTTCGTAAACCCCGGCCAGATACCTGTCATTGAAGGTGACTGTCCGTTGTATGCCAGGCAGAAAAAATGTCAATGGCTGTTCCCAGAGGAGATAGGTGAGGATCGAATGGTGTGTATGATTGGATTCCTGCATCTTGAAATGTGCACCCAAGAAGCTGGTGGTAAGCTTATGGGTGGTTCTGGTTGGGAGCGAATGTTTCACCTCGCAAAGATATTCACACCCGGTGTAGCATCATCCCTACTTGGTGGGAAACATGTCAAGAGGACGCGACAGGCATATCTTCTCACTCTAGCTTGGCTTGAGATCCTCAGAAAGAATGCTTATGAGATTTACTGTCAGCAGACTGGGCCCCATGAGTCATTTGAAATGTGGGAACAGAGGATTCTTTCACAATCTCCAACTGCGCGCTATTGGGGTGAAATCGTTCGGAACTTTCTCTTGACAAGCTGTCAATTCGTTCGGAACCAACGAATCGGTAACTGGCCTGGTACACTGTGTTCTATCGATGAGTTGTGCAGTTACTTTTTTGCCCTAGGACATACAAATTATTGTCGGTGGGTCCCCGTATTTCTGAGAGACATGTCTCAGCTACCCAGGCGGCATCCTTCAATCCACAACAAATTCATGGAAGGCCATTTTGTGGTCCAGCGTAGTGAGAGGAAGTTCAGTATGATGGGTTTAGATCAGAGCCAAGAACATAGTATCCAACTACTCAAAGAAGACAGTGGTCCAAAAGGTCTCTATGGCCAGGCTGAAGAGAAAGTCGTTATTGAGCTTTCAAGGTCAGAAGTTCTGCGTGTTATAGATGAGTATGAATATGCAAGTTTCCACACAACATCATCAGATAACACGGAACACCCGGAAAGTTCGGTATCAGAGCAGAAAAAATTTCTGAATCAATTGAAATCTCTCCTCGATCTGGTGAATCAGGGACTCATTATCAACCCTTATGATGAAACTAGTGGTCAGCTGGTGACATTAGATACTGGTGAATATATGGACCCCGAAGTTAGTAAGAGTTTACGGTCATTACCCGAAAGGGGCAAGCATTTATATTCCACTTTCTTGAAGGAAAGGCTTGTGGAATGCACCGTACCCCTGAATGATGTTATTCCCAAGGCAAATATATATACCTTCCTTAACCCACCCCCAGCCAACCTGGACAAAGGCCGAGACAAACTCATGTCAAGTAAAGCAACTGCCGCAATAGTTACCCAGATGTTCGTTTCACTGCAAGCCCGGCCTGATTCAAACATGGATGAGTTTTTCATGCACGAGAATGCACGTGATCCGCCAGCATTATCCGATAGAGGTAAGCTACGGAGTGGGACAAAATCTCAAATTCTCAATTGTTTACCAGCTATTCCTGCACAAGGGAAGAATTCAGCAGCTAGACAAGCTTCAGTTGTCATCTTGGATATGCCTGCTGTAGTCCATGTAATCAAACCACAGAAAGCGGATCTGTTTGGAGAATATGCTCGATTGCAATTATTGCCATACATCGAATCTCTGATTAACACGAACACCACAAGGGTTGATGCGATCTATGACTGTTACCCCGAAGGCAGTTTGAAGAATCAGACGCGAGCAAAACGCCTCGGTGAGACAGCAGTTAGGTTGATACGGGTGTCCGAGAACGTCCCTTTACCTAAAGGGAAGAATTGGCAGGCATTCTTGAAAGTTAGTGAGAATAAAGACGAATTTTTCAAGTTCCTGTCTGCTGAACTGCTGAAATTAACATCAACATCCGAGTACCAGTTGTTAACGACATCAGGAGAATATGTACTATGCAATAAGGATGTTAGCTTATGTGACATATCTCCATCGAACCACGAGGAAGCAGACACGCGCATGATGCTTCATCTCAACCATGCAGTCTCACAAGGTCACAAAATAGCTTTTCTTCGCACGGTTGATTCTGATGTCGTCATTCTGTCTTTGCACCATTTCGCAACATTCCGTGACCTTGGACTCAGTGAGCTGTGGATTGGGTTTGGAATTGGAAAGGCATATAAAGATATGCCAATTCATGAGATAGCTTCACAACTTGGACCTGATTACTGTAAGGCCCTGACTTTCTTCCACGCCTTCACAGGTTGTGATGTAACATCCAGCATGCTCGGCATTGGGAAGAAGACAGGATGGAATGCATGGATGAATTTTCCCGCATCAACTGAAATGATGATAGAATTGACTGAGAATCCGCAAGTCTTTTCAGAGGATTCCCCTCATATGCAGCATATCGAAAAACTCACCATACAGATGTACAGTAACAGTTGTGTCAGTACACGTGTCAATGATGCGAGACGGCATATGTTCACACATGGCCTTAAGTCTATGGAAAACATCCCGCCCACCAAAGCAGCTCTGTATCAACATGTAAAAAGGGTAATTCTTGTGTCATCTTTCATTTGGCATCGTGCTCTGCAGAAACACTTATGTGTGCCAGACCCATCACAGTACGGATGGGAGTGGAATCCACGTCTCAATATTCTGGTCCCATTTTGGACTCACCTAGGAGACGCAAGTGCTGCATGTGCACTGATGCTCCACTGTAGTTGTGCCAAGGCCTGCAAGGGCAATTGCAAATGCTTGAAAGCTGGATTAAGGTGCACACCTTTGTGTAAGTGTGAAGGTGGCTGTTGTAACAATATTGAGTAGTATACTGTCATGTTAGGACCAGTCATCTCCTATTCTGGTATTTTTTTTTCCATTTTCGGCCAGTTAACACATGTCATGTTTCTAGTTGAGTTGATTTTGCTAACAAATGTTCATCCCATGTGGCTTGCTACATTGTCCGGGGTATAGGAATACAGTTTTAGATTTCGGAAAATAGTCTGTTATTTACTGCACAAGACGGTGTTAATTCATGCATAGCATGATACAATATCCCCAACTATTTTGCCTCTGTACAACAGTTGATACCTTCGTTCACCCGTGTGTTCATCTATGGTATCCTTGTCTTTCTCTGGCCATAGGCCACATGTGACTAGTCAGTTCCTACTCCATAGCAAATCAACTTGGAAATCCTTCATCTTGTAGCGCACTCATGTCTCAATGAATCCATACCTGAGTTGATCTAATAAATCTAACGTAAGGTATCAAATTGCCATACCGGATCATATTTCGATAAGTTATTCGCTAAAACATTTCGACCACTCATCGACATCAAAGGTCATGTTTTGGCTCCCAGTGGTGGCTATATCTCTATATCCCTGGTAAAGTAGCATACCATGAGGGATGGGCATTAAGTGTCGGCAACATTAATCCTGACTTGGAACACACCACATCTTAACTGGCCGAAAATGAAGAATACTACTTGTAGTCAAAAAATATTCCTGTACCTCGAATGACTGCAAACATACACTCACCCCTTCTAGTCCCATTTTGCCAATGTTCTATACTGGCAAGATAACATTGTATAATTAACAACGGGAACTAATGCATCCCGAGTTCATTCCAGCACTGCCCTTGCTGGCAGACGTGTCGCTATGGTGTTGAGATTGAACCAGAACTCCTCTAGAAATTTGATAGTTTTATTTTCTTAGAAAATAAATCTATCGAAAATGCCGGAAGTTGAGAATAGACTGTCACTTTAATTGGATTATCAAATGTCCAAGTATCCCCACTGCTGCATACTATCGAGTACCCTTGTTCATGTGTTGACAGGAATCTCTCATACCATGTTCATTTGACCATTGCATTCCCGAGAAACATTCAACACTAATTTATCTACGGACGGACGATCATACTGACAGTCAGACACACAGACGCACACATCGACGGAAATTCTGATCCCATTATCCATTAATCTTCCCCCCAACTTGTTCCAAGGGCTTCACTCCATCATTCACATCAATTACAGCACATGTATGGTGTTAGGTTTGGAGCTTCAGTTGTGCGATCGGCGAAAATAGCTTTTTTTCGATCCGCTTGGCGGCCATTTTGGATTTCGCTGCTAGTGGTGGCTAGAGGATGGTGCCAACTTGTAGCCGATCGATTTTGAAATCTCTGATGCCTACCCTTACATCATGCCAAATTTCAGGAAGGTATCACCAAGTGCACAATTCTAGCGAATTCCTCCCCCGCTATAGACTTGACACTGTGTTTTAGATGACAGTAAACATAATATTTAATGGAACCGAGTAAAAACGCAGAAAAAAAGTGCAAAATATTTTTTTAACAAAGTGGCCAAAAACTTTAACTAGAGAATTATATTTCCATTTAAAAGCCAAGAAGTTTTTAATTTTTAAAATAAATGGACGAAAAAATGCAAGTATGGTTGAATTTTGAATAATTGTGCAAAAATGTAAGAGAACTTTCACCTGGTACAAAAATCTTGACCTCAAACATTTTTTAACCTCCGACACAAATTGTCAGCAGGGTTCTTTAACGTCTTGCAAGGAAAAAAGTTTCATATTTTTTCCAGGCAATTACACCATTTTCCATTCCATTTAAGTACCTCAAATAGACAAAAATCGGACTGGGGAAGACAGCTAGAAATTTAACCAATTCAATCTTGTTTGAGAGAGCTCTGCAAGCTCTGCTGAACAAGCCTGAGCTGGTTAAATTCCTAGTTGCATGATGGGGAATATTTTGTAGTTTGAAATTTTGATATTTTGACATATTTGTGGAAAGGGTCAATTGCTCAAAAAGTTAAAAAATTTATAGTAATTTATATATTTTTTATACTTACCAATGACCCAGACTTAGCTGGTGCTAACTCTAACAAAACCAGGGCCAAACACAAATTTTGCCCCCCAATCCCCAAAATTTGCATCCAAAACCAAAAGAAATCATGTCCTATAGGACCTCCATACTACGCCCCCACTGCGCATGCGCAGTGTCAAGGACGTCCCGAAATTGGCGCCAATTATCATTCTTACTGGCAGTGCCTGGTCAGCACTATGTACTCAGCGGGGAGGCAAGAGTTCCCAACTCCTGGGAGGGCCATCCCCATCTGGGTCATTGGTAAGTATAAAAAATATATAAATTACTATAAATTTTTTAACATTTTTATACTGTACCAATGACCCAGACTTAGCTGAATAGTAAAAAGGCTGGAGGGCCTAGGACATAGAGGAAAATCCAATAAGCTCAACTATATAATAAAGAGGTAACCCCTTAAGGAGAAAAGGAGTATTAGGCTTTACATGTATCTTTCTTATTTAATATTAAATTAGAAAGATACAATACCCTTAATAATTGAGCACAATAATATTCATGTTCTCTATTAACATCCAGTATAACCCTTATACTAATTATTTTTAAAGTAAGCCAATAAATAAAGTAGTCCAGAGAATTGAGACTCTTTATAATCTTTTAAAAGTGTCCGAGTATTGTATATTAAAGCCCGTTTGACACTTGACATATACAAATGCTTCACACCGAGCTACACTTTAAAAATAAGACATGAATGAATTTTAACATTAATATTACACTTTAAAACCATCCTGGAAGCGACTCAGAAATACTGACTTTGGAGGAGGCATTCCCTTGCTTTTCACTATAAAGCAGGTGACCTAAGGGAACACCCGCCCCCCCCCCCCCCCCTTCCCCTTGCCCTGGGTCAAATAGCCCAGAGCGAAGAGGGCAGCCGGACGGAGTCACTGCCGGAACAGAAAGCCTGCATAACTATAGTTGCAACTGTTTAGTGGACGACATTCTGAGCAACAGATAACGGACCTAAACAATGCAGGTCTCCAGAAATGGACTCAATATTTCTGAGATAAAAATTTGTGAATGTGGATGGCTGAGACCAATAAGCAGCCTTCATTAAATCTGTAATAGCAACACTATTAGCATAAGCCCAAGAAGTAGCAAGAGCTCATACTTCATGAGCGGAAATCTTAAGCACAGACTGCTGAGAAGAAGATAAACTCTCATAAGCAGTACGGATAGTTAATTGAATCCATCTAGCAATAGAATGGACCGAAATGTCCCTTCTATTAGGCATCAAAGACAGAAAGAAACGTTTCCGTCCCTTTCTGATAAACTGAGATCTCTGTTTATAGATACGTAACGCTCTAACAGGACAGAGTAAAGGCCTACGCCCGTCTGAAGACGGAAGAGCCTTAATAACAATAGGTTCCGGATATTTATTAGGAGCCTGATTCTTAGCTAAAAAACCCACATTAGTAGTGAAGGTGATAGTGTTCCCGACACTACGATAGTGAGAATCATCCACCGACAGTGCATGAAGCTCACTGACTCTTCTAGCAGAAGAGAAAGCTAAGAGAAAAGCTGTCTTATAAGACAAGAATTTGAAATCTACTGTCCCAATAGGTTCAAATGGCTTTTCCTTCAATTTAAGAAGAACCCAAGCTAAATTCCATTTAGGAATTAATCTAAGAGTTCTGGGTCTATTTATCGAGAAGTTTCTAACCAACTTAGATAAAGAGACATTAGATCCAATTTGTAAACTATCATGATGTGCATAGGTATCAGATAACATAGACCTATAACACTTAATAGTAACAGGCTGCAGTTTGATTTCGTCAAACAAGTATACTAGAAAGTTTGCAATGTCTGGTATAGAGGGATCAAAAATATCTACAGAATGATCCCTACACCAACGACGAAAAACCTTCCACTTAGCCGCATAGTTTAGCGAAGAGGAGGTCCTCCTACAGTTAGAAATCGCGTCCACTGCTCGTCCTGTAAAGTGCTTGCCATGCAAGAATGACCGCACAACAGAAAAACGTGAAGGTTGAGACCTTGCGGGTTGTGATGGAGTTGACGTGATTTCCCCTGTGAAAGAAGATCCTCCCGTGGAGGAAGCTTTCGCGGTAGGTCCCACAACAGACACCTGAGTAGATTTATCCACGGTCTCTGTGGCGACAGAGATGCTACCAACAGAATCCTGCATTGAGATTGTTTTATCTTTAGCAATACTTGTTGAATTAACGGCGCTGGAGGATACGCATATCCTATCATTCCGTCCCAAGGGATCGACAGAGCGTCTACTGCAAATGCTCTTGGATTCGGACACGGAGACACATACGTCTGCAACTGATTGTTGAGATGTGTCGCAAATAAGTCTATCATTGGCCGTTCCCATTGGTACCAAATCTGATTGAATACTTGTTTGTTGAGAGTCCACTCCGACGGCAACAAGCGACCCTTTTGTGAAAGGGAGTCTACTAGCACATTCAGACGACCCGGTATGTGACGGACCGAAAGAAGAACGTGATGTTCTAGTGCAAACAGAAGGATTCTTTCCGTTAGATTGAACAACGGAACTGAATGAGTGCCTCCCTGATTCCGTATATACGCCACTACTGTCGTATTGTCGGATAGGATTTGGACATGAGCATTGTGAATAATGTCCATCCAATGACGTAACGCAAGCCAAATTGACATCATTTCCTTGATGTTTATGTGCTTGCACAGGAATTGCGGATCCCAAAGACCCTGGCATCTCGAATCCATTGGGATCAATGATGCACCCCAACCTGTTTGACTGGCATCCGTCATAATGGTAAAACTCGGATCCGGCAACTGCAGCGGAACTCCCTGAGTTAACCACTGAATGTTTGCCCAAGTCTGAATCTCTTGTTTCACTTGGTCTGACAAGAGAACGTCTACGTCGAGCGAATGAATTTTCACACTCCAATTCTGAGTCAAGAAAATTTGGAGAGGACGAGAGCGTAACCGCCCCATCAGAATGAGATCCGCAGCGGCTCCGCACAGACCTATCAGTCTCATAAATTCTCTCGCTGTGACTTTGTCTGCGTGCAGACAATAGCGAGCGTAACAACTGACTAATTTCGCTCTGGTTAACGGCAGACGAACGAGATTGTTGTGCGTCTCGAAGCTCATTCCCAGATGAGTGAATGACTTGGACGGCACCAGATCCGACTTCTCCTCGTTTACTATAAAACCGAGACGTCGGAGCAATAGAAGTAGATTCTGAACATCGTTCTGAAGCGTTAACTCTTTGCCGTACCTCTGAAGAATGTCGTCCAGGTAGGCCGATGTTACCGCAGACGAATGAGCTCGGAAATAGATCATTACCGAGTTCATTACCCGAGTGAAAGCCCAGGGTGCTAGATTCAGTCCGAAGCACATTGCCCGGAATTGATACACCACTCCTAGGACTGCGAAGCGTAGATACTTTCGGAATGTCGGATGTACCATGATGTGAAAGTACGCATCTTTGAGATCTATGCTTGTTGCATAATCGTTCACCCGAATACTCGCTCTGACCGACCGAATTGTCTCCATATAAAATTTCGGAGCGATGATCAGCTTGTTTATCCAGCTCAAATCTATGACTGGACGGAACGAACCGTCTGGTTTCGGAACCAGAAATAGATGGCTGTAGAATCCCGGAGTCTCCTGGTTTTCTACGACCTCTACCGCGTTCTTCATTAAAAGAGACTGCACCTCTGATAACAGAGTGTCTCTTTTCTGTGGATTTGACGGAAGTTGAGTCCACTTTGGACTTCGAGTTAATGGAGGCTTTCGTTTGAAGGATATCTTTAGGCCTTCCGAAGTCACTCCTCTCACCCAAGGGTCGTCCGTAATCGACGCCCATTCTTGTGAAAAGCTCGATAACCTTCCGCCAACCGGTACGCGATAGAGGTTTAAGCCATCACCTCCTGGACCTGCGAGGCCTGCGGTAGGAGAAACCACGTCCTCCACGACCCGCACCTCGTCCCGTCGACCTCGGGGCATCCGACCGGTTGTCCTGGCCCGAAGGACGTCCCGAACGAGAGTCGCTACCCTGATGGTCTCTCGAATAAGACCAAGAGGACGCACCGGAACCTCTCTTGGGCGCATTAGACCCAGAAGTGCCTGTCTTATTCTTGTCTGCTGTATCCGACTTCTTAGAAGCAGATTTGAACAACAGAGAATCCGAAGCTTTCTTTGTAATTTTATCATAAATAGCAGAAAGCTTGCCGTCAAAGAGAAGTTCTCCGGAGACCGAAGCGACTCTAAGAGAGTTCTTCACCTTAGTATCCACGAGTGTGGATGTAGCTAGGGCTGCGTCACGTCTAACCAACTCCAGGTTTGCCACAGAAAGGGCGGAGTTACACGTGGAATAAGCTACTGCCCTTGAAAGAAGTCTTAAAGAGGATTGTATATCCTGAAATTCTTTCCCTTGAAGGCGCAGTGATAACGCCTTAGTAAGGTGATCTGCATAAAATAAGGCATCTAAATTGGCTCTGTTAGACGAAATAGCTGTTTCCAACACCGCGGTTGGAATAGAAGCCGACGACGGTAATGATAGCTCTAAGTCTTCCGCCTCGTCGTCCATACGCAGAGGAACTCTCGGGATACCCTGTCCTGCCGTGTCGAATTTATTCCTTGCATTAATGAAAGGCAGGTTGAGAGTATTGGCGGACAAGAAACCTGCTTTCCCCGTCTTGGAAGCAAGTTTAAATATAGCGTCGTTCAATAATTCAAATGTTCTTGCAACATTATTGGACTGCGACGGAAACTCGGGAGCGATGTCCCTGAACCGCTCAAAAAATTCAGAGTCCAATGACGCTATAATCCTCTTGTCCGGAACCGCAGCAGTCTGGCCCGACGGAACAACTTGAGGGAGAAAGTGCCGGATGAAGTCCACGGCAGCTTTATGTTGTTCCGAAAGGGATAGCTCCAAATCATCCGTATCCCTTTCACCATCCGGTCGGACCTCATGATGCTCCCGGTCGTCCGCCCCCGATGCTTCGGCGGAGCGTACCGACCCAGCGCCGTCGGATAATTCTCGATCCGACACCGTTTCTGTCGGCTGCTGGGATGCTGCGATAAGCTGTGCTATCTGCACAAGAATGTCCGGCGTCGAGACCTGCGGAGACGCAGTCTTTCGCTGCTTCGCCGAGGGCAGCTCCGCATCAGATGGCTCCCGCATACTTTTTCTATGCGAACGTCCAGAGTCCAACGGCCTCGTGTCCCTGGCTGCCGGATGGTGTGACCTGGTCGCCGAAGAATCCTTGATCGGCGAAGCTGGTAAGATATCGGCGGTGTGCGCTGACGAGAAGAAGAAGCTTTAGCAGTCTCCGCGGACTGCCTATACAACGGAGCATCCCGAGCGACGGACGTATGCTCCGCTTGCGACACATTTTGTACCACAACATCTGGTCCCAGATGTTGTTGTACGAGAGAGGGGCCTCTCTCGCTCGCGGCCCGGCTGGACCTGGACGAGCTAGGAACCGGACTCAAAGGCTTCCTCCGATCTCGCTTACTATCCGCCGTCACTGGGTGTGCACATTGAATGTTTATAGTGCTCGCATCACCCAACATTTCCTCCTGGACCGCATCGGACGAACCCGGCTGCCGAACCATTCGGTGAATGGACGCTACACCGGGCGAGCTAGCGGACGACATTTGTTTAATCTCCATGAGCACTTTTGCCGCTAGCTCTGAATTCATTTGTGATGACGGAAGCGCACTTGCAGAAGATAACATGGAAACATCACCCTGTTCTTGTTCCTCTGAAATAGAACCTGAGAGAGTAGAGTGACCTTGCGGAGAAAGAGCCGGCATAGCCCTTTCTCCAGTAACAACATACCGTGACACGCGTTTCCAATGTCTGTCATCCCAATATTGACATATAGAACAGGGATTAGTGCGAGAACACTGATTACAATTAATACAATGATCATGAAAGTCAGAGGAAGATTTCTTCCCATTACAATTTGAACAATATCCTTTCATAGTGAAAAGTCAACAACAAGTCCTAGTTACTCGCACAAACCCCTGACACAAAGATACATAATAACATGATCCATTAATAAATGAAAAAACAATTGCAAATCAAAATAATTTTGAAAAAATATTTTTTCAGCGAAGCCCAAGTTTCTGAAAAGAACCATTGAGCCCCGATGGATCCGATGGCAAAGTGGGGTCATAAATTTTAAATTTATATTAAATAATTAATGAGACACTTACGGATAATATAAATGTATCTTATAGTGAGATAAACTACACCAAAGGCAAACAGCCCCCCTCAAAAAAGGCTGTTGCCAATGTAAACAAACAGTGTAAAACAACAGAAAACATGACTCCAGGCACTGAAAAAACTGGCCCGAAATCAGTCATCAAAATTACACTCTATCTGATGCAAGACAGAGACTCCCAGGGGAGAATCTGCAGAACATCAGATGGAAGATGCAGAACACAACGTTTATACACCCATGGGTGAAAACGTAACTATGGGGAAAATAACAGAAAACATTCTGTATCCAAGCAACTCTCCCAAGAAAATTTTAGAAATGAACTTTCTCAAAAATATGCCAAAAGCATGGGAGAATTGCAAGGGGGGACTTAGAAGGCTAGGGGAGAGGAAACACTGAATAAGCAGTGCAACATTTTAGCAAGAATGACAACAAGAGGCCCATGCCTCGAAAATAGGCAACTTAACATAATTTCATAAAAAATTTTAAGTACAGCCCTGATTATTTTTGTCACTTCTTTTTCCTCTCCTCCTTCTAAATCCTCCTTAGAATCACCATTTCTCCAAAAATTACGTGTCTGGCATCCTTTAAACTGAGATTTACAAGCACAAAGATCAGTGAGATGTTGACTGATGAAGGGCCAAACAGAGAATGATAATTGGCGCCAATTTTGGGACGTCCTTGACACTGCGCATGCGCAGTGGGGGCGTAGTATGGAGGTCCTATAGGACATGATTTCTTTTGGTTTTGGATGCAAATTTTGGGGATTGGGGGGCAAAATTTGTGTTTGGCCCTGGTTTTGTTAGAGTTAGCACCAGCTAAGTCTGGGTCATTGGTACAGTATAAAAATATTAATTTCCGTCCTTTGTCAACACCCTCAAGGCCTGATTGATATTTTTTCCATAGTTTTCAAGATCTTTTCCATACCAGTGACACAAATTTCCACACTTGTCCAAGAATTTCAACACAGCATAAGAAGCCTGAATTTGTTTACAGAAAGACAGACAGTGAGGTACACATGGGTTTGATTATGGTCCGGATTGTAAACAGTTGGGCTAAATATAGAAGCATTTTACTACTTACAAATCCAGTACCCATCACTCGATATAGATTTTTCAAAGCATCCAAATCACTATTTGCAAAATGAAAAGCAACATGACGTGCATTCTTGAATAAATGTTCTAGTTGTCTTAACAAGTGTTGTGGGATAAGTTGCATCAACAATCGATTTGGCCAGTTTCTTGCATTACTGGAAAATAAATTACATTAATTTAACTTTTTACACCTTTTCAAAGTAAGAGAAGATAAATTTTACCTCAAAGTCAAAAAAGAACAGAAGAGGCCTCAAGGGACTTGAGGCGTGAACATCCAACAACTTTGACAGAATGATTTTTGTTCTGAAAAGTTTGATTTGCAGTAATGTCCAACTGGAGTTAAATGGACCAGAAAATGCCACGATATGATTTGAAAGGGAACTGAAAACTTAACACCATAATCAAAGTCAGATGTGATCCTTGAGTTCTTTCTTCCACAATTTGACATTTTCAATCCCTAAAGGCCTATTTCTGACTTTTACAACCTCAAGCAGGTGCCTTTAACATGCCATCATGAGGTACTGCTGACAATAGGCAAATTATCTAGGCAGTGGTTTCTAGTTAGAGTTTTGGCTGCCTGTTAAGAAAGCCAAGACTTGACTAGAAATCACTGCTAAATCATTGGACGTTTTAAGGCTGTCGGCTTGTGGGAATTCAGGTAACTTATCCAGGCCCTTACGGGTTAAACTCTTTTGCCTTTAACCCTTTACCCAACATCAGCTCGCGTAATATGCAAATTCAGCAGCTAAAAAATAGTATT
Source organism: Pictodentalium vernedei (assembly GCA_031216915.1). Taxonomy (NCBI): domain Eukaryota; kingdom Metazoa; phylum Mollusca; class Scaphopoda; order Dentaliida; family Dentaliidae; genus Pictodentalium; species Pictodentalium vernedei. Next base: position 130,156,071 of record CM062289.1, read on the forward strand.
TTTCAAAAAATTTCAACAAAACCATATCATGTGACCCCTCTTTTGAACAAGGGGTCAAATAATATGGTTTTGTTAAAATTTTTTGAAAAATTTAAAAAGATATTTAAAACAATAAATTTTTGATATCGTCTGCGTTGGGGAAAAGGTCAAACACATAATTACATCACATCTTGTCAAGACTAAACAATATCACAGGTCAGCACATTTTATTTATTTTTTGCATGCAGGTCGCTTTGGGCACCGATTGCTGTGTCCTGACTACAGGTTAGAACAAATCTGCTTTATCAAGGATAATCAATGTCACACAACTCTGCAAATTCGCCTATCAAGTTATACAACACTACGGGTGATCACAAATTTGCCTTATCAAGGATAAACAATGTCAAAGGATCTCAGCACATTTTCCTCATCAAAGCTACACAACCCCACTGGTCTATACAAATATGCTTTACATTAAGACTAAACGATGCCACAAAATGCTCTAGTTTGCCTTATCAAAGCTATACAGTGCCAAAGGCCAGTACAAATTTGTCATATCAAGACTATATCATAATATTAAAATGTTTCTTTCAATGGTCTATCAGTCTAAAAAAACCCTGAGTTTTGGGGTTTGAACACAAAACCTTGAGCAGTGAAGTTGCTGACGATTTCATGCAGTAATCACAAGAGCCCCACATGGCCAGAGGTGCTCAACTGACAAAGTTGTTTATAGAAAGATTTAATTAGCATCTATGGCTAGTTAACACTACAGAGGAATGAAGTCATGTAATTATTCATAACTTTGTAGTCCAAGAAAGATGATTTTTTCAGGTATTGAGATGCTACAACACAAATAATGGCCAGACTTCCATTAATGTAAAACTAAGGAGCTCATATATCAACCTAGGGATGCAACTTGAATTGACTCTTCACCCTCTCATACCCCACCCCACCCCAATCAGAATTCTCACTACTGGATCTTAAGACGCAGTTTTTAAAGATTATTCCTCTTATTGGACTAAGTTAAACTTCAGGCTCTAATTTTAACAAACCTGAATCTGACTTCTCTTAGGATGGTGTGTGTCAAATATCAAAAGAATCTGACTGGGCATTTTAGAAAAGATGTTTAAAGAATATTCCTTACACTGCACAAAGTTCAAATTTGGGCTCTCTTATGGGGCCTGAATATTAACACAGGGACTTGATTTGAACAAATTTGAATCCGACTCCCATAAGGATGTTGTATACTAAATATCAAAAGTTTCTGTCTGGTGGTTCTGGAGAAGAATATTTTGAAAATATTACCAATTTTGCTATATGTTAAAATTAGCCTTTTCCCCCTATAGGGAACACAAATATCAACAAAAGGACTTTATTTGAACAAATTGAATCTGAACCCTCTAAGGAAGCTGAATATCAAATATCAACAGATACTGATTGTATCTCAAGAAGTAGATTTTTAAAGATTTTTCCTGATATTGCACTAAGTTAAAATTTGGGCCCCATTACTTAGAGATAACAATTATTAACTGATGAACTTGAAATGAACTAATTGAATCCAACACATGTAAGGATTCTGTATGCCATACCATACTGACCCGTGTCCAAGCCCATACTCGTATGTAAGCCCACCCCTCCCCCCATGTTTTCAGATTTCCAAATCAAGGAGCTCTACCTGTGTCAAAGCCCATTCCCCAAGTTTCAAATTGGCTAAAACGTCAATTTCATTTCAGGTGAGTGAAATGACTTTTTGCAGCATTCTACTTACCAAATAAGGACTCGATATTGGAGTTTTTATTTTTTAAGTGACTTTTTTTCATCTTTTATTTGATAAATTTTGAAAAATGAAAAAATTTATAGTAATTTATATATTTTTTATACTTACCAATGACCCAGACTTAGCTGGTGCTAACTATTAAAAATTCAGTGCCAAACACAAATTTTGCACCTCCCCAATCCCCAAAATTTGCATCAAAATCCCAAAAATCAATGCCCTATATGGTCCTCTATACGCATGCGCAGTGTCCAGGAAGTATCGAAATTGATGCCAAATCTTCATTCTTACAACCAGTGCCTGGTAAATGTTATATAATCAGCAGGGAGGTGTGAGTTACCAAATCATGGGAGGGCCATCCCCATATGGGTCATTGGTAAGAATAAAAAATATAAAAATTACTACCATCTTTTTTCATATTTTTATACTGTACCAATGACCCAGACTTAGCTGAATAGAGAAAAGGCTGGAGGGCCTAGGACATAAAAAAAAATCCAATAGGCTCAATTACATATAAACAGAATTATCCCCTCAAGGAGAAAAGGAGAAACAGGATTTACATATATCTTTCTTGTTTATACAAAAAAAGAAAGACATATTACCAATCCGTAATTGAGCACAATAACATCAATGATCTCTATTAACATCAAGTATAACCTATTATACTAATTTTTTTAAAGGAAAGCCAATAAATAAAGATAGTCCAGAGAATGAGACTCTTTATACTCATTTAAAAGTGTCCGAGGATTGTATATTAACGCTCATATGACACGTGACATATACAAATGCTTCACACCGAGCTACACTTTAAAAATATTACATAAATGAGATAACATTAGCTTTACACTTTAAAACCATCCCAGCACCGACTCAGAATTACTGACTCCAGAGGAGGTATTCCCTTCCTTTTCACTATAAAGCAGGTGATATTAGGGAACACCATCCCCCCCCCACCCCTTTCCCTTGCTCTGGGTCAATCACCCCAGAATGAAGAGGGCAGCAGGACAGATTCACTGCTGGAACAGAAAGCCTGCATAACTATAGTTGCAACTGTTTAGTGGACGACATTCTGAGCAACAGATAATGGACCTAAACAATGAAGGTCGCCAGAAATAGATACAATATTTCTAAGGTAAAAATTTGTGAACGCAGAAAGATGAGACCAGTATGCAGCCTTCATCAAATCGGTAATAGCAATACTATTAGCATAAGCCCAAGATGTAGACAGCACTCTAACTTCATGCGCTGAAATTTTAAGCACAGACTGCTGAGTAGAAGATAATCTTTCATAAGCAGTACGAATAGTCAACTGAATCCACCTTGAAACAGAATGGACCATGATGTCCCTTCTATTAGGTAGCAGAGACAAAAAGAAACGTTTTCGTCCCTTTCTGATAAACTCAGATCTACGTTTGTAAATACACATCGCTCTAACTGGACACAGTGAAGGCCTGTGGCCATCTGAGGATGGAAGAGCCTTAATAACAACAGGTTCAGGGTACTTATTAGGAGCCTGATTTTTAGCTAAAAATCCCACATTGGTAGTCAAAGTAATGGCATTACCAACACTACGATAGTGAGAATCATCAACAGATAGAGCATGAAGCTCACTAACTCTTCTAGCAGAAGAGAAGGCTAGGAGAAAAGCTGTCTTATAAGATAAGTATTTGAAGTCTACCGTATCAAGGGGCTCAAATGGTGCTTCTTTTAGCTTCTGAAGAACCCAAGCTAAATTCCACTTAGGAATTAACCTAAGGGTTCTAGGTCTATTTATCGAAAAGTTTTTCACTAACTTAGATAAAGAGACATTAGATCCAATTTGTAAGCTATCATGATGAGCATAAGTATCCGATAGCATAGACCTATAACCCTTAATAGTTATTGGCTGCAGTTTGATCTCATCAAACATGTAGATCAAAAAATTAGCAATGTCTGGAATGGAGGGATCATAAATATCAATAGAATGATCCCTACACCAACGAGAGAAAACCTTCCAATTAGCAGCATAATTTAGCGAAGAGGAGGTCCTCCTACAGTTAGAAATTGCATCCACTGCTCGCCCTGTAAATTGCTTGCTGTGCAAGAAGGACTGCACAACAGAAATACGTGAAGGTTGAGACCTTGCGGGTTGTGATGTAGTGTGCGCAATTTCCCCTGTGAAAGAAGGCCCTCCCACAGAGGAAGCTTCCGAGGAATGTCCCATAACAGACACCTGAGTAGATTTATCCATGGTCTGTGGGGGTGACAGAGATGCTACCAACAAAATCTTGCAGTGAGATTGCTTGCTTTTTAGCAATATCTGTTGAATCAACGGAGCTGGAGGATACATGTATCCTATCTTCCGTCTCAAGAGATCGAAGGGAGTCAACTGCGAATGCTCGAGAATCTGGGCATGGCGACACATACGTCTGCAACTGATTGTTGAGATGCATCGCAAACAAGTCTATCATTGGACGATCCCATTGGCAGCAGATCTGTTTGAATACTCGTTTGTTGAGAGTCCATTCTGACCTTTCCGAGAAAGGGGGTCCGCTAGAACGATCAGACGACCCGGAATATGACGGACCGACAGAAGAACCTGATGCTCTAGGACAAAGAGAAGGATTCTTTCTGTTAAGTTGAACAACAGAATGGAATGAGTGCCTCCCTGGTTCCGAATATACGCTACTACTGTCGAACAGAATTTGAACATGTGAATTCTGAATTATGTTCATCCAATGACGTAGCACAAGCCAAATTGACATCATCTCTTTGATGTTTATGTGCTTGTTCAGAAATTGGGGATCACAAAGACCCTGGCACCTCGAATCTGTTGGGCACAACGTCGCGCCCCAACCTGTTTGACTCACATCTGTCATAATTGTAAAAACCGGATCCGGCAGTTTCAGTGGAACTCCCCGAGTTAACCACTGAATATCTGCCCAAGTCTGAATCTCTTGTTTTACTTGGTACGACAAGACGATGTTCATTTCGAGCGAATGAATCTTCACACTCCAATTTTGAGAGAAACATATCTGGAATGGACGAGTGCGTAGGTGCCCTATCGGAATAAGGTCCACGGCGGCTCCGCACAAATCTATCAGTCGCATAAATTCTCTCGCTGTTACTACATCTGAGTGTAGACAAAAGCGAGCGTAACAACTGACTAATTTCGCTCTGGGTAATGGGAGACGAACCAGATTGTTGTGCTTCTCGAAGCTCATTCCCAAGTGAATGAATGACTTGGATGGAACTAGATCCGACTTTTTTTCGTTTACTATGAAACCGAGACGTCGGAGCAATTGAAGCAGACTCTGAACATCGTTCTGAAGAGTTAATCTTTAGCCATACCTCTGAAAAATGTCGTCCAAGTAGGCCGACATTACCGCAGACGAATGAGTTGGGAAATGAGTCATTACCGAGTTCATTATTCGAAGGAAGGCCCAGGGCGCTAGATTCAGTCCGAAGCACATTGCTCAGAACTGATAAACGACTCCTAGGACAGCGAAGCGATGGTACTTTCTGAACGCCGGATGTACCATGACGTGAAAGTATGCATCCTTGAGATCTATGCTCGCAGCATAATCGTTCACTCGAATGCTCACTCTCACCGATCGAATGGTCTCCATATAAAATTTTGGAGCCACAATCAGCTTGTTTATCCAGCTTAGATCTATAACTGGAAGGAACAAGCCATCTGGTTTTGGGTACCAGGAACAGGTGACTGTAAAAACCGATTCCTGATTTTGTACGAACTCTATTGCATTCTTCTCCAGAAGAGATTGCACCTCTGATAGAAGTGAATCTCTCTTCTGAAGGTTTGTCGGAAGCCAAGTCCATCGTGGACTTCGTGTTAACGGAGGTTTTTCTCTGAAGGACAGTTTTAGACCTTCCAAAATAATCTCCTGAACCCATCGGTCGTCCGTAATTGACAACCAATTGGTTAAGAATCTCGACAGCCCTCCGCCCACTGGCACGCAATAGAGGTTCTGACCTTCACCTCCTGTATCTGCGAGGCTTGCGGGAGGGGAAACTACATCCTCCCCAACCCGCACCTCGACCAGTCGACCTAGGGACATCTGACCGGTTGTCTTGGCCTGCATTACGTCCCCTACCTGAGTCGCTACTCTGACGGTCTCTGGAGAAAGACGTAGAGGCTTTTTTAGATCCTCTATAGGAGCTGCCCTTGGACATACTTGCCCCAGAAGTCCCTGACTTACTCCTCTCTGCTGAGTCCATTTTTTTTTTCGAAGCTCACTTAAAGAGCAGAGAGTCCAAAGCTTTCTTGGTAATCTGATCGTAGATTAATGAAAGCTTACCATCAAAGGAAAGTTCTCCTGAAACCGGAGTGACTTGAAGAGAGTTTTTCACCTTAGAATTCACCCTAGTGGATGAAGCCAGGGTAGCATCACTTCTGACTAACTCCAAATTTGCCACTGAAAGGGTGGAGTTATATGTGGAATATGCGAATGCCCTAGAAAGAACTCTCAAGGAAGTTTGAACATCCTGGAATTCTTTACCATCGAGACATTGTGCTAATGGTCTGGTAAGATGATCTGTGTAAGATAAGGCATCTAAACTGGTTCTGTTAGACGAGATTGTCGTCTCCAACGTACTGGAGAGAATTGACAGAGACGCTGGCAATGACAACTCCAAGTCTTCTGTCTGGTCGTCTAAACGCAGAGGAACACTCGGAATGCCCTTTCCTGCCGTTTCAAATTTATTTCTACTGTTGATGAACGGCAGATGTACAGCATGTTACGATAAGAAACTGGATCTGCCAATCTTAGAGGGTAGCCTAAAAATAGCGTCATTCAGCAATTCAAACATCTGTGAGACATTTCTGGACTGGACCGGAAACTCAGGCGAGAAGTCCTTAGTCCGGCCGAAGAAGTCTGTGTCCTGTGACGCTATCAGTCTCTTATCTAGTATCGCAGCTCTCTGGTCCAGAGGAACAACTTCTGGAAGGTATTGCCGTATAAAATCTACGGCCACCTTATGTTGTTCCAGATGGGAAAAATCCAGCTCCGCAGATTCCCTTTCACCATCCGACTGGACCAAATGCGAATCTCGGCCGTCCCTATCTGACACTGCAGGGGAGCATACCGACCCAGCTTCCTCAGACAGTTCCTGATCTGAAAGAGTTTCTGAAGGTTGCTGGGATGATGCGATGAGTTGCGCCATCTGTGATAGCAAGTCCGTCACAGAGGCCTGTGGAGCTGCGGTCTTACGTTGTTTAGCCGCTGGAAGCTCCTGGAACAATGCCTCTTGCATAATTCTTTTATGCATATGTCCCGACTGGAAAGGCCTTGAGTCCTTGGCTACCAGATGGAGTGACCTGGAATCCTTGGTCGGCGAACCAGGCTGGTTATCTAAGGTCACATAGCCAGGGTGCAGTCATGTGAGCTGGCGTGTGGAAGAGGAAGCCAATAGACTAGCTGACCCCAGCTGACTATGCGACGGAGCGTCCCGAGCAGGAGGAATGGACGTATGCTCCGACTGACGAATGTTATGTACAACAACATCTGGCCCCCAGATGTTGTTGTAAGTGAGAGGGGCCTCGCTCGCTCGCCGTCCGGGTAGGCCTGAACGAGCTAGCTCCCGGACTAACTGGCTTCCTCCGATTCATCCTCCAATCCGTCGTCACCGGGTGTGTGTGATCCGAGATTATAGTGCTCGCAACACCCCTTCTCCTCTCCTGGACCGCAACGGACGAACCCAGCAGCACATCACCCACATTGCGAGTGATAGCGCCGCCGGGCGAGCTAGCTGGCGACAAGGTTGTCAATCCTACTAAGGATCTAGGCACATGTCGAATTTCATTGAGCACTTTTGCTGCTAGCTCTTCATTGGTTTACAACGACAGCAGCACACTTCCTGAAGACTTCATTGAAACATCACCCTGTTCTTGTTCCTCTGAAAAAGAGACTGAAAAACTAGAGTGACCCTGTGGCGAGAGGATCAGCATGGACCTCTCACCACTAACAATATACCGTGACACACGTCTCCAACATTTGTCATCCCAACTGGCACACACTGAGCAAGAATTAGTGCGAGTACTGTGACTACAGCAAATACAATGAGAACCAGAGGAAGACTTCCTTGATTTACAATTTGAACAATATTCTTTCATATTTAAAAAATATTATACAGCCGTAGTACTCGGACTAACCCTTGAAAATACAAAGATACATAATAATAATATAATCCATAACAAATATTTCGAAAAATAATTCAAAAGAAAAAATTTTCGAAAATTTTTTTATATGAGCCCAAGTTCCCAAAGGGAACGATGAGCCCAAATGGATCCCAAAAAAGCCTAAGTGTGGACAAAAATTTTAAAACATTTCTAAAAGTTAAAAAATTTATAGTAATTTATATATTTTTTATACTTACCAATGACCCAGACTTAGCTGGTGCTAACTCTAACAAAACCAGGGCCAAACACAAATTTTGCCCCCCAATCCCCAAAATTTGCATCCAAAACCAAAAGAAATCATGTCCTATAGGACCTCCATACTACGCCCCCACTGCGCATGCGCAGTGTCAAGGACGTCCCGAAATTGGCACCAATTATCATTCTTACTGGCAGTGCCTGGTCAGCGCTATGTACTCAGCGGGGAGGCAAGAGTTCCCAACTCCTGGGAGGGCCATCCCCGTCTGGGTCATTGGTAAGTATAAAAAATATATAAATTACTATAAATTTTTTAACATTTTTATACTGTACCAATGACCCAGACTTAGCTGAATAGTAAAAAGGCTGGAGGGCCTAGGACATAGAGGAAAATCCAATAAGCTGAACTATATAATAAAGAGGTAACCCCTTAAGGAGAAAAGGAGTATTAGGCTTTACATGTATCTTTCTTATTTAATATTAAATTAGAAAGATACAATACCCTTAATAATTGAGCACAATAATATTCATGTTCTCTATTAACATCCAGTATAACCCTTATACTAATTATTTTTAAAGTAAGCCAATAAATAAAGTAGTCCAGAGAATTGAAACTCTTTATAATCTTTTAAAAGTGTCCGAGTATTGTATATTAAAGCCCGTTTGACACTTGACATATACAAATGCTTCACACCGAGCTACACTTTAAAAATAAGACATGAATGAATTGTAACATTAATATTACACTTTAAAACCATCCCGGAAGCGACTCAGAAATACTGACTTTGGAGGAGGCATTCCCTTGCTTTTCACTATAAAGCAGGTGACCTAAGGGAACACCCCCCCCCCCCCCCCCCCCTTCCCCTTGCCCTGGGTCAAATAGCCCAGAGCGAAGAGGGCAGCCGGACGGAGTCACTGCCGGAACAGAAAGCCTGCATAACTATAGTTGCAACTGTTTAGTGGACGACATTCTGAGCAACAGATAACGGACCTAAACAATGCAGGTCTCCAGAAATGGACTCAATATTTCTGAGATAAAAATTCGTGAATGTGGATGGCTGAGACCAATAAGCAGCCTTCATTAAATCTGTAATAGCAACACTATTAGCATAAGCCCAAGAAGTAGCAAGAGCTCTTACTTCATGAGTGGAAATCTTAAGCACAGACTGCTGAGAAGAAGATAAACTCTCATAAGCAGTACGGATAGTTAATTGAATCCATCTAGCAATAGAATGGACCGAAATGTCCCTTCTATTAGGCATCAAAGACAGAAAGAAACGTTTCCGTCCCTTTCTGATAAACTGAGATCTCTGTTTATAGATACGTAATGCTCTAACAGGACAGAGTAAAGGCCTATGCCCGTCTGAAGATGGAAGAGCCTTAATAACAATAGGTTCCGGATATTTATTAGGAGCCTGATTCTTAGCTAAAAAACCCACATTAGTAGTGAAGGTGATAGTGTTCCCGACACTACGATAGTGAGAATCATCCACCAACAGTGCATGAAGCTCACTGACTCTTCTAGCAGAAGAGAAAGCTAAGAGAAAAGCTGTCTTATAAGATAAGAATTTGAAATCTACTGTCCCAAGAGGTTCAAATGGCTTTTCCTTCAATTTAAGAAGAACCCAAGCTAAATTCCATTTAGGAATTAATCTAAGAGTTCTGGGTCTATTTATCGAGAAGTTTCTAACCAACTTAGATAAAGAGACATTAGATCCAATTTGTAAACTATCATGATGTGCATAGGTATCAGATAACATAGACCTATAACCCTTAATAGTAACAGGCTGCAGTTTGATTTCGTCAAACAAGTATACTAGAAAGTTTGCAATGTCTGGTATAGAGGGATCAAAAATATCTACAGAATGATCCCTACACCAACGACGAAAAACCTTCCACTTAGCCGCATAGTTTAGCGAAGAGGAGGTCCTCCTACAGTTAGAAATCGTGTCCACTGCTCATCCTGTAAAGTGCTTGCCATGCAAGAAGGACCGCACAACGGAAAAACGTGAAGGTTGAGACCTTACGGGTTGTGATGGAGTTGACGCGATTTCCCCTGCGAAAGAAGATCCTCCCGTGGAGGAAGCTTTCGCGGTAGGTCCCACAACAGACACCTGAGTAGATTTATCCACGGTCTCTGTGGCGACAGAGATGCTACCAACAGAATCTTGCATTGAGATTGTTTTATCTTTAGCAATACTTGCTGAATTAACGGCGCTGGAGGATACGCATATCCTATCATTCCGTCCCAAGGGATCGACAGAGCGTCTACTGCAAATGCTCTTGGATCCGGACACGGAGACACATACGTCTGCAACTGATTGTTGAGATGTATCGCAAATAAGTCTATCATTGGCCGTTCCCATTGGTAGCAAATCTGATTGAATACTTGTTTGTTGAGAGTCCACTCCGACGGCAACAAGCGACCCTTTCATGAAAGGGAGTCTGCTAGCACATTCAGACGACCCGGTATGTGACGGACCGAAAGAAGAACCTGATGTTCTAGCGCAAACAGAAGGATTCTTTCCGTTAGATTGAACAACGGAACTGAATGAGTGCCTCCCTGATTCCGTATATACGCCACTACTGTCGTATTGTCGGATAGGATTTGGACATGAGCATTGTGAATAATGTCCATCCAATGACGTAACGCAAGTCAAATTGACAACATTTCCTTGATGTTTATGTGCTTGCACAGGAATTGCGGATCCCAAAGACCCTGGCATCTCGAATCCGTTGGGATCAATGATGCACCCCAACCTGTTTGACTGGCATCCGTCATAATGGTAAAACTCGGATCCGGCAACTGCAGCGGAACTCCCTGAGTTAACCACTGAATGTTTGCCCAAGTCTGAATCTCTTGTTTCACTTGATCTGACAAGAGAACGTCTACGTCGAGCGAATGAATTTTCACACTCCAATTCTGAGTCAAGAAAATTTGGAGAGGACGCGTGCGTAACCGCCCCATCGGAATGAGATCCTCAGCGGCTCCGCACAGACCTATCAGTCTCATAAATTCTCTCGCTGTGACTTTGTCTGCATGCAGACAATAGCGAGCATAACAACTGACTAATTTCGCTCTGGTTAACGGCAGATGAACGAGATTGCTGTGCATCTCGAAGCTCATTCCCAGATGAGTGAATGACTTGGACGGCACCAAATCCAACTTCTCCTCGTTTACTATAAAACCGAAACGTCGGAGCAATAGAAGTAGATTCTGAACATCGTTCTGAAGCGTTAACTCGTTGCCGTACCTCTGAAGAATGTCGTCCAGGTAGGCCGACGTTACCGCAGACGAATGAGCTCGGAAATAGATCATTACCGAGTTCATTACCCGAGTGAAAGCCCAGGGTGCTAGATTCAGTCTGAAGCACATCGCCCGGAATTGATACACCACTCCTAGAACTGCGAAGCACAGATACTTTCTGAATGTCGGACGTACCATGACGTGAAAGTACGCATCTTTGAGATCTATGCTTGTTGCATAATCGTTCACCCGAATACTCGCTCTGACCGACCGAATCGTCTCCATATAAAATTTCGGAGCGACGATCAGCTTGTTTATCCAGCTCAAATCTATGACTGGATGGAATGAGCCGTCTGGTTTCGGAACCAGAAACAGATGGCTGTAGAATCCCGGAGTCTCCTGGTTTTCTACGACCTCTACCGCGTTCTTCATTAAAAGAGACTGCACCTCTGATAATAGAGCGTCTCTTTTCTGCGGATTTGACGGAAGTTGAGTCCACTTTGGACTTTGAGTTAATGGAGGCTTTCGTTTGAAGGATATCTTTAGGCCTTCCGAAGTCACTCCTCTCACCCAAGGGTCGTCCGTAATCAACGCCCATTCTTGTGAAAAGCTCGACAACCTTCCGCCAACCGGTACGCGATAGAGGTTTAAGCCATCACCTCCTGGACCTGCGAGGCCTGCGGTAGGAGAAACCACGTCCTCCACGACCCGCACCTCGTCCCGTCGACCTCGGGGCGTCCGACCGGTTGTCCCGGCCCGAAGGACATCCCGAACGAGAGTCGCTACCCTGACGGTCTCTCGAATAAGACCAAGAGGACGCACCGGAACCTCTATAGGAACCTCTCTTGGGCGCATTAGACCCAGAAGTGCCTGTCTTATTCTTGTCTGCCGTATCCGACTTCTTAGAAGCAGATTTGAACAACAGAGAATCCGAAGCTTTCTTTGTAATTTTATCATAAATAGCAGAAAGCTTGCCGTCAAAGAGAAGTTCTCCGGAGACCGAAGCGACTCTAAGAGAGTTCTTCACCTTAGTATCCACGAGTGTGGATGTAGCTAGGGCTGCGTCACGTCTAACCAACTCCAGGTTTGCCACTGAAAGGGTGGAGTTACACGTGGAATAAGCTACTGCCCTTGAAAGAAGTCTTAAAGAGGATTGTATATCCTGAAATTCTTTCCCTTGAAGGCGCAGTGATAACGCCTTAGTAAGGTGATCTGCGTAAGATAAGGCATCTAAATTGGCTCTGTTAGACGAAATAGCTGTTTCCAACACCGCGGTTGGAATAGAAGCCGACGACGGTAATGATAGCTCTAAGTCTTCCGCCTCGTCGTCCATACGCAGAGGAACTCTCGGAATACCTTGTCCTGCCGTGTCGAATTTATTCCTTGCATTAATGAAAGGCAGGTTGAGAGTATTGGCGGACAAGAAACCTGCTTTCCCCGTCTTGGAAGCAAGTTTAAATATAGCGTCGTTCAATAATTCAAATGTTCTTGCAACATTATTGGACTGCGACGGAAACTCGGGAGCGATGTCCCTGAACCGCTCAAAAAATTCAGAGTCCAATGACGCTATAATCCTCTTGTCCGGAACCGCAGCAGTCTGGCCCGACAGAACAACTTGAGGGAGAAAGTGCCGGATGAAGTCCACGGCAGCTTTATGTTGTTCCGAAAGGGATAGCTCTAAATCATCCGTATCCCTTTCACCATTCGGTCGGACCTCATGATGCTCCCGGTCGTCCGCCCCCGATGCTTCGGCGGAGCGTACCGACCCAGCGCCGTCGGATAATTCCCGATCCGACACCGTTTCTGTCGGCTGCTGGGATGCTGCGATAAGCTGTGCTATCTGCACAAGAATGTCCGGCATCGAGACCTGCGGAGGCGCAGTCTTTCGCTGCTTCGCCGAGGGCAGCTCCGCATCAGATGGCTCCCGCATACTTTTTCTATGCAAACGTCCGGAGTCCATCGGCCTCATGTCCCTGGCTGCCGGATGGTGTGACCTGGTTGCCGAAGAATCCTTGATCGGCGAAGCTGGTAAGATATCGGCGGTCACGCAGCCAAGGTGCGGTCGTGTGCGCTGACGAGAAGAAGAAGCCTTAGCAGTCTCCGCGGACTGCCTATACAACGGAGCGTCCCGAGCGACGGACGTATGCTCCGCTTGCGACACAATTTGTACCACAACATCTGGTCCCAGATGTTGTTGTACGAGAGAGGGGCCTCTCTCGCTCGCGGCCCGGCTGGACCTGGACGAGCTAGGAACCGGACTCAAAGGCTTCCTCCGATCTCGCTTACTATCCGCCGTCACTGGGTGTGCACATTGAATGTTTATAGTGCTCGCATCACCCAACATTTCCTCCTGGACCGCATCAGACGAACCCGGCTGCCGAACCATTCGGTGAATGGACGCTACACCGGGCGAGCTAACGGACGACATTTGTTTAATCTCCATGAGTACTTTTGCCGCTAGCTCTGAATTCATTTGTGATGACGGAAGCGCACTTGCAGAAGATAACATGGAAATATCACCCTGTTCTTGTTCCTCTGAAATAGAAACTGAGAGAGTAGAGTGACCTTGCGGAGAAAGAGCCGGCATAGCCCTTTCTCCAGTAACAACATACCGTGACACACGTTTCCAATGTTTGTCATCCCAATATTGACATATAGAACAGGGATTAGTGCGAGAACACTGACTACAATTAATACAATGATCATGAAAGTCAGAGGAAGATTTCTTCCCATTACAATTTGAACAATATCCTTTCATTGTGAAAAGTCAACAAGTCCTAGTTACTCGCACAAACCCCTGACACAAAGATACATAATAACATGATCCATTAATAAATGAAATGAAAGTGTCAATGACACTGTAGCTCAACTTGTCAAGACAAAGACATGTACATGTATAGTATGTGACACAGCAATGACAAACATCTAGGTAATGACCTGATAACAAAGGTACATATAAAGTATTGTAACGGTCTGTACATAAATACTGACCGTTGCCTGTAACAAATGTATAGGTAAAGTATTGTAAAGGTGGGTGACAGTCAGATGCTGAACTAGAAAAAATCTTTGAGTCCCAGAGTGGGTCTGACTGAACCCCAAAATATTTGTTCTCATAGCACAGTGATAACAAAGGCACCCCAAAACACACTCGTTCCTGTCCCAAGGTGAAAACAAAAGTACTCAAGAAGTTTTGTGAAGATCAGTTCATAAATACGAGCTGTATAGAACTTGTGACAAAAAACTGATTGGACCTAATTTCGGTATAAAATGGCCACTGGCAGCCATCTTGAATTTTGGACCGTACCCAGAAACACTCATTCTCATCCCAAGGAAATAACAAAGGTACCCATGAAGTTTTGTGAAGATCGGTTCATAAATACAGCCTCTACCCTGAGCCGTATTGACATGTGTGCTTACATTGTGTAAGTAGCACTGAATAAATCAAAGTTCATCTAATTTGCATAATTTCTGCACGAAAAAAAACCCCTTACAATATGTGATGTATTCCATGTTACTAAACATTCATACAAAAATTTATTAAAATCAGAACTTTCATACAGAAGTTCTATACAAAAGACTGATTGCACTAATTTTGGTACAAAATGGCTGCTGGTGGCCATCTTGAATTTCGGACCACACCCAAAAACACTCGCTCTCATCCCACGGTGATAACAAAGGTACCCAAGAAGTTTCGTAAAGATTGGTTCATAAATATGGCCTCTAGTCTGAGCTGTATAGAAGTTGTGTACAAAAAAATGATTAGACCTAATTTCGGTACAAAATGGCCACTAGCAGCCATCTTGAATTTTAGACCGCACCCAGAAACACTCGTTCTCGTCCCAAGGTGATAACAAAGGTACCCAAGACATTTCGTGAAGATCAGTTCATAAATACAGACTCTAGTCTGAGCCGTATTGACATGTGTACTTACTGTGTGTAAGTCGCACTGAAAAAATCAAAGTTCATCTAATTTGCATAATTTCTGCACGAGAAAAAAACCCGTATTATATGTGATGCATCCCATGGTACTAAACATTCACACAAAAAAATTATTCAAATCAGGGCTTTCATATGGAAGTTCTGTGCAAAAATCTGATTGCACCTAATTTTGTACAAAATGGCTACCATCGGCCATCTTGAATTTCGGACCGGACCCCAAAACACTCGTTCTCGTCCCACGGTGATACCAAAGGTACCCAAGAAGTTTCGTAAAGATCGGTTCATAAATACGGCCTCTAGCCCGAGCCGTATTGGCATTTGCACTTACAGTGCTGAAAGTAACCCCAAAAAACATCAAAATTAGTCTAATTTGCACAATTTACATACGAGAAAAAAACCCGTATTATATGTGATGTATCCCATGGTACTAAACATTCATACAAAAAATTATTCAAATCAGAGCTTTCATATGGAAGTTCTGTACAAAAAACAGATTTCTGCATCGTCGGTACAAAATGGCAGCTGGCAGCCATCTTGAATTTCGGACCGCACCCAAAAACACTCGTTCTCGTCCCACGGTCATAACAAAGGTACCCAAGAAGTTTCGTAAAGATCGGTTCATAAATACGGCCTCTAGCCCGAGCCATAGCAGCTTGGCACTTACAGCTCTGAAAGTAACACTAAATAAATCAAAGTCAGTCTAATTTGCATAATTTAAGCACGAGAAAAAAACCCATATTATATGTGATGTATCCCATGGTACTAAACATTTATACAAAACTTTATTCAAATCAGAACTTTCATACAGAAGTTCTGTACAAAAAACTGATTTTTGCATCATCGGTACAAAATGGCCACTGGCAGCCATCTTGAATTTCAGACAACACCTAAAAACACTCGTTCCCATCCCAGAGTCATAACAAAGGTACACAAGAAGTTTCGTAAAGATCGGTTCATAAATACGACCTCTAGCCCGAGCCATAGCCAATTGTTGACGTATGGACAGATGGACAGACGGACAGACGGACAGATGGACGACGGGCCATGACAATAGCTCAAATTTGACTTCGTCAAAGTTGAGCTAAAAACAATTGCAAATCAAAATAATTTTGAAAAAATATTTTTTCAGCGAAGCCCAAGTTTCTGAAAAGTAACGTTGAGCCCCGATGGATCCAATGGCAAAGTGTGGTCAAAAATTTTAAATTTATATTAAACAATTAATGAGACACTTACGGATAATATAAATGTATCTTATAGTGAGATAAACTACACCAAAGGCAAA
Source organism: Pictodentalium vernedei (assembly GCA_031216915.1). Lineage (NCBI taxonomy): Eukaryota > Metazoa > Mollusca > Scaphopoda > Dentaliida > Dentaliidae > Pictodentalium > Pictodentalium vernedei. Next base: position 130,172,665 of record CM062289.1, read on the forward strand.
CAGCCCCCCTCAAAAAAGGCTGTTGCCAATGAAAACAAACAGCGTAAAACAACAGAAAACATGACTCCAGGCACTGAAAAAACTGGCCCGAAATCAGTCATCATAATTACACTCTATCTGATGCAAGACAGAGACTCCCAGGGGAGAATCTGCAGAACATCAGATGGAAGATGCAGAACACAACGTTTATACACCCATGGGTGAAAACGTAACTATGGGGAAAATAACAGAAAACATTCTGTAACCAAGCAACTCTCCCAAGAAAATTTTAGAAATGAACTTTCTCAAAAATATGCCAAAAGCATGGGAGAATTGCAAGGGGGGACTTAGAAGGCCAGGGGAGAGGAAACACTGAATAAGCAGTGCAACATTTTAGCAAGAATGACAACAAGAGGCCCATGCCTCGAAAATAGGCAACTTAACATAATTTCATAAAAAATTTTAAGTACAGCCCTGATTATTTTTTGTCACTCCTTTTTCCTCTCCTCCTTCTATATCCTCCTTAGAATCACCATTTCTCCAAAAATTACGTGTCTGGCATCCTTTAAACTGAGATTTACAAGCACAAAGATCAGTGAGATGTTGACTGATGAAGGGCCAAACAGAGAATGATAATTGGCGCCAATTTCGGGACGTCCTTGACACTGCGCATGCGCAGTGGGGGCGTAGTATGGAGGTCCTATAGGACATGATTTCTTTTGGTTTTGGATGCAAATTTTGGGGATTGGGGGGCAAAATTTGTGTTTGGCCCTGGTTTTGTTAGAGTTAGCACCAGCTAAGTCTGGGTCATTGGTACAGTATAAAAATATTAATGTTACACTTACGGACAATATTAATGTATCTGACTATATAATGAACCTTATAGAAGGCAAGGAATCAATGACAGAAGTAACCGTTGTCAATGTAAACAAAAGACAATAAAAACTGGAAACAAGACTCCAGGCATTGAAAAACATGGCCCGAAATCAGTAACCAATTTAAAACACTATCCGATGTAAAACAGAACCTTCCACAGAAGAAGCTGCAATACATCGGATGGTAGATGCAATGACCAAAATGCCTGAACACCCCTAGGGTGAGGACGTAACCATGGGGATAACAGAATAAACATTCTGTAACTATGCTAAAACTCCCAAGAAATTTCAATAAAAATTTTTTAAAAATTATACCAAAAGCATGGGAGATTAGCAAGGGGGGGTATCAAGGAAAGGGAGAGAGGAAACACTTAACAAACAGTGGAGATTTCATAGCAAGAATGAAAACATCAGGCCCATGCCCCGAAATTAGGTTAACATGAAATAATTTTACATAAAAATTATAAGTTACAGCCCTGAACACATCCTTCCACTGTTTCTTCCTCTCATCCTCTTATTTCATCCTTGGATCCACCATTTCCTTCATGATTTTGTGTCTGGCATCATTTTAACTGAGATTATAAGCACAGATATCAGTGAGATGTTACTGATTATTTATTTATTTATTTATTGGTGTTTAAGGTCACATACTTATGCACAATGGCTAATCGTGACCGTGACAGTTTTACGGGTGGAGGAAGCCGGAGTACCCGGAGAGAACCACCGAGCAACGACGAGCAGCTGTCAGCTCTCCAACATCGTAACTCTGAACTCTGCACCGCAGCACAGGCAGGGTTAGATTGGTTGAAGACATGCGCACCATCGACGTGCAGTACGCCTCAGTACACAGCGTCATCGTGCCCCCATGTAGGCAATCGGGGTGAAGTGTCTTGCCCAAGGACACAACGCGGTTGCCGCAGGTGGGATTCGAACCGAGATGTTACTGATAGAAGGGCCAAACAAAGAATGAAGATTTGGCGCCAATTTCAGTGCTTCCTTGACACTGCGCATGCGAAGTGAACAAAAGTATGGAGGACCATACAGAATATTGAATTTTTGGATTTGGATGCAAATTTTGGGGATTGGGGGAGCAAAATTTGTGTTTGGCCCTGAATAATTAAGAGTTAGCACCAGCTAAGTCTGGGTCATTGGTACAGTATAAAAATATTTTAATTTTTCTTCCACACAAACACAATATGCAGTATTGACAATAAGAAACAGTTGTACACATAGATGTATAGATATATGAAACTCATAAAACTTCATAGCTAAGAGATGTAGGGATAACTAGAATATGTTATGGTACACCCTAACATCTGTTTGCGTAAGAGATAGATTAATAATTCTAAGTTTAGATTAAGATTAATAATTCTAAGTCAGCATTACACAAAGAGAGATTAATAATGATTAATAATGATGATGACATAACTCTTAATACTTCAATGAAAATATGATAAATAAAAGCTACAAACTAGACGTGTTAAACTATCCTTCAAAATATTAAGCATATAATGTTGGTATTATAGGATACATATAGAATAAACCCATATGTATGTACACGTTTTATTTCAAGTAATGTTTAACTGGTAGTGTGCTGGAAGGCCATATTTGGGCTTTATTCTGAAGTACCACAGCTTGAAGACTCACATTCAGTGGATGTGCTTTGTATTATCTTTGAAGTGATATTATTTAGTCTGTGAGGGTTTGCCTTGTTACAATTTATGGGAGAGTGCCTACTGGCACTCTCCCATAAATTGTAACAAGGCAAAGACCTGTTTTGAAGATGTGATGGCCAAAAATAATTTAGCACTCTACCAGTTAAGGCATCAGATGAAAGGGAAATTGCAAAGTGTACATAAAATGTTTGTACACCACTTTTAGCTGTCACGTGATATTCTCATTCACCCAGTTGAACTTTGTACACCCTGTTAGAGATAAATGTACCATACTGGGTGCACTGGTTACTGACCAATCAGGAATCCTGTATAATTTCAAAAGGGTAATATATATAGAATATACCCACTGTAGCTAGGTGTACCAAATGTTCACCACGAGTGGGGAAGTGGTCACCACGAGAGGGGAAGTGGTTTTAACCGTGAGCCTTTGGGGTGCGGTTAACACCACTTCACCATGAGTGGTGAATATTTGGTACACCAAGCAGCTTTGGGTATATTTTATTTGTACCATGATCGTCAGATTATTATGAGTTGCAATTATTTTTTCTCAATTTTAATAAGCAGCAGCCGTGCATATGTGCGAATTTGTTTTTGTTTACATGAGCATCGGAGGGTGGTAATTCCACTGTCAATTTTATCACCGAAATGAAATAGAAAAAGAAACAGGGCCTGTTTCATTTTAATAACATACTATTTCGAGTTATGAATGCTTTAACATTAGACAATGTATGTTTGTTAATTTTTGGTATTTTAAGGGGTAAACTCATTTAAAATCGTAATAAATAATTGCCACTTTCATTTCACTATTTGTGAGGCGACGTGTGATAAATTTAGACAATTTCACATTCAGGTCAACGTCACCAAATGTCAACTTGGATGTAGTTCCACTGTAGGTGTAAATTTTAACTATCGAAATCCCATTTCTGGCATGTTCGCCATGGTTGGTGTATAAAGCTAAACTTTACGTCATAGGTACAAAGTTAAAGGAGTAGAGGTGTACATATTATCTACTTTGTATAAAATGTTGAGAGGAGTAGTGGGTACATATTACCCACTTTGTGTGCATTGTTGAAGGAGTCAGCCCTTTAAATTATTCTAACATGGGCACAATGGTAAATACAGATCCAGTGTATTACGGTCTGAGGGGAGAGAGAAAGGCTGGTATATTTGCCTTCAGGCTATCTGTTTCATATATTTTTTTCTATAAAAAATGGACGCCCAATGTTTACAGCCTCTTGTTATAGGCCTTCACCATTATTATTGGTTCTTCTCCTTGAGCTAAATATTTACCTAGATGATTTCATAGTTTTACAGTGTAAATCCTATTTAAATGTAAATAACGCATGGCATTTAGGCCACACAAAGTTTATTGTCTGTTTCTCAGGCCATGTTTTGTAAAATTGCATGCTGGCGGGTGGTTTTTTATTTTATTTTTTATTTTTGTAAATATTTCTTTGCTATCAGAAGTTCATATTCTTGGTTTGTTTTATGTTTTAGGCCTCATAGTCTACATAATTACATGGGTGGTGGTGTATTTCATCCTTTAAGTGCAACAAGGCTTTGCAATGCTAAAGGATTAGCTAAAGCATTGCAAAGCCTTGTTGCACTCAAGGTACAAATTTATCAATTTTATTAACTTGGGTAAAATATCAGACATAAACCATTTAATTTTTATTTTTTCAAGTTTGCATTGGTTATAAAAAGAGAGCATGCGGCAGCCAAAAGGACCATGTGGGAGGATCTGTGAAACAGATTTTTAACTTTTTAGGCCTTAATAGGAAACATTACAAATGTGAATAGGTTACATCTCAATCTCTGAATGCATGCTCATACAGCGCTCGACAGTGGAAAGTAATCTGTGTCAACAGTGTCGTAACAACACTGTCAGCACAGATTACTTTTCATTGGCAAACTCTGGTTTCGTAAACTTATTATCCAATGCATTGTTTGAGTCAACAGGTAGACCCTAATCTATATTGCGTATATATGGGAAACTTGACCAAACTTATATATATGGCCAAAACACTGCAAAACTTTGAAAAAAAATTCAGACCCTGCATAATTTGGTCCCATTTACATTCAGCACAGAGTGACTATCTATTTTTTTTTTTTTGGGGGGGGGGGGGGGGATTTAAAGGCCTGGAAGGAGGAGTATTGGTGTACATATTACTTGCTTTGTGTACAATGTTGGTATAGTGGTGTACACATTACCCACTCTGGCAAAACAAATTCTAAAACGAATACAGATAATTGACTTACATTTCAGGATCTGTTGGTCCAATGGTCACAGAACAAGCAAGGGCTTTCTGTACCCTCTGCTGATTCATTGCAGAGGACGTTTGTGCTCGGGGTTTCTCTTGCCATTCCACATGACCTAAAGATAAAAGTTAGAGTCCTGTTTTATTGTTTATACATGTACACAATTATTAAGTGAATAACAAGTCATAACTCATCCAGTCTGGGATCCTACAGAAAACATGAATATGCCTCAAGTATCCAGGGATACTCACAAGCACCGATCATTCTCGCAAACTCTTGCAAGAATCAGTTTTTAGTTCTTAACTGGTAGAGGGCTAAGTTGTTTTAGTCATCAAAATTTCTTCATGTGTCTTTGCTTTGTTCCAATTTATGGGAGAGTGCCATGCAAATATCCTATACATACAGTGGAACCCTGTTAATTGAATAGCCACTTTGCCAATGAAAACTATTCTATTAACAGGAGTATTCAATTGACAGGGATTGTGGCACTTTCCTGTATTCTAGAGATAGACTTAGCATTTATTCTATTATATGATATAATAGATTAAATGCCTGTATTGGATATACTGAGGCCAAATAGGTCTATAAACAAAGGAAAACTGGGGAGAGTCAGGGTAATTTCTCAACAGGTTGCAAGATTTTTATTCAATTAACAGTAGTTTACTCTACAACTTATATTCAATTCACAGGCCAAATTTGTACTGAAGGTATGGTAAATGGTTTTGTGTTGGGAAATTATATTCAATTAACAGGGTTATTCAGTTAAAAGATATCCAATTAAGTGGGCTCCACTGTATATATATATACGTTTGAATTGAAATTATGTTGTGAAATGACTAAAGAGATTCTCTCTGAGAAATTACGGCTTTCTAGTTGTGTGTTCTTTCACATCCACAAACAGAAGCAATCATTGATGAAGACAGAACATTTGTTTCGAAGAAAATTGTTTCTACCAAATGTACAAAATTCTGTCTGGTGCATCTCAACAAAAAACCCCACCCTCCCATCACAAGAGACAGATATGAACACAGGGATTTGATCTCAACAAATTTGAATCTGACGAACACCCTACCCCTGCCAACCAGCCCAAGGCCAATTATGTCAGTTGATAAACAAGAAAAATTTGGTGATTGTTGGGGTAATTTATCAACATGTTACAAAATTTTATATTTAATGAAGTTACATGAAATTTTTACCTACATGCAATTAAAAGGTCAAAATTGTACTGAAGATATGGCAAATGACTTGGTGTCTGGAAGCTATATTCAATTAACAGGATCAAGCAGTTAACAGATACCCAATTAAGAGGGGTCCCTGGATCAGTTTTTTTCCAGGTGAAAAAAAAGAGTGATTAGGCTTGTTTTCAACTATGAGAAAGCAGTAGTCCATTTGAAATTGGTAAAATTTCAATTTGAGAATACATGTTCATTGCAATTTGCAACTGTACTCTTGCCTGTCTCTGTAAAGAACTACATTTGGGTTTCAGAAGTCTTTTCAACCTAATTAGGTTCAATTCTCGAAAAGAAAGTCCATGACACTAGGACTTTCAACATCAACAATCATATGTTGGTGATGGTGACATCACTGGTAACATGCGACTTGTAACTGAAAACTGTTATTTACCTGTTCCCCCTGCCCCCCCCCCCCCCAATGTACTCCTTGTCTTGCCAAATAACCTTTTACTGTCTCAGCAATGCAAGTGTCTTTTGAGATGTAAGCACACCTCTAGCTCCACCCATATCCTGAGAAGCACTCACATCCCTTAAGATTCACCATTATATTCAGTTAACAGGAATAAGCAATGAAGAGTTTTCAAATTAAGCAGGCTCTACAATATCAGTTTATTCAAATTGTGAGGCTTATCATTCATAAATAGACCTCACCTGTATGCTTTACCAGACGTTAATAGCAATTATACTGTCTGTGGATTATCTTGTCTGGGGTGTATCTGGTACTTGTATGTCTGTAGAATTACAATCTAAACCTTATATAACCTTACTAGCGGGTGATACCTGGTGTTGCACGGGAGAAGATGGTTATATCAGCCGTTTTCGAAATAGAAAGTCAAGGCCACCAATTTCAAGGTCAAGGACACCCCGCATGAGCAACCCAAAGAAGGCAAAAAGATCGATGGGTCAATATACCCGCACATATGAAATTTTAGCCCGATCGGCCCAGCCGTTTTCAAAATAAAAGGTCAAGGTCACCTATTTCAAGTCAAGGTCACCCCGCACGGTCACCCCGATAAAGTCAAAATGACCAATGGGCCAATATACCTGCACATATCAAATTTTAGCCTGCTCGGCACAGCTGTTTTCAAAATAAAAGGTCAAGGTCATCAATTTCAAGGTCAAGGTCACCCTGCACAGGCACGGCACCCATCCCATGTTACTTTACATTACCCCCGTGTACAAAATTTGAGATTGATCGGTCGAGAAATGGAGTAGTTCACCCGGAACAAAGATAGAGAGAGAGAGAGAGAGAGAGATATAGATACAGACATTAGCATTTATATATCAGATATATTTGTGTATGAACAAACAATATTCTATTCATGTATTACAACCCCTTCAGAGCATAACTAATTCTGAATTAGATTACTGCTAAACTTCTATCTTCTCTTTTCGTTCTTGTCTATTTACATTTTGTTTTTGTTTTTTTTTGTACTTTGTTTTTTTTTTTGTTGTGTTCTTTTTCCCTTCTGGTACGTATCTTTTTTCTATTTCTTTTTTTTCTGGGGGAAACAGGTAGACAGCCAATCTGGCAATGTTTCCTCCTTACGATATCCATAATATTTAGTCCTAATTTTATAATCTTTGTACAATACGTTTTGTTAATAATAGAAATTCTATACCCATTTCTGTACTTTTTGTATATTATGTGTATCGTTAAATAAATTAATCAATCAAATCAATCAATCAAATTTACTTCAGTTAACCAGTTTTTTAAAAGACTGTATACTTTTTAGCGTTTGTTGCCACTTACTGCAAAAAATGATTCGAAATCCATCGAAACTGAACCAGTACGAGAGGAACATAGCTGGCAAAAATATGGGGGAGGCTCTGGATCCGCCCTTTATTTCACCAGTCATTGGTTGTATTAAAATATATGCATACAAAAAAACATGGCCTGGCAAAAAAAGTGGAGATTTCAAATTAAGCGGGCTCCACAATATCAGATTTTTTTCCAGGTGAAAAAAGGGAGCGATGAGGCTGGTTTTCAAAGATGAGGCAATAGCAGTCCATTTGCAATTTGAGAATACTTGTTAAATTTCAATTTGAGAACACTAAATTATTTTTACCTTCAAACTACCTCATGTAACAAGATATTCAAATTGTGAGGCTTATCATTCAGGAATATTAAATTGTTTCAGCTTAATGGAGAATGCCCAGGGGCATTCTCCAGTAAACTGAAACAGTTTAATATTTATGAAAAAGGTGTATTTAACAGTGGTGTAACATCTGTAAAACTATGGCTAAGAGCAAAAGCCACTCTGGTGGCTTCCAGCACTTAACCAGTTAATTACAATTTGCAACTGTACCTGTTCCTGTCCCTGTGAAGAACTGCATTTGGGGTTCAGAAATCTTTTCAAGCTAATTAGGTTCAACTGTCAAAAAAAAGAAATTCCACAACTCTAGGACTTCAATCATATGTTGGTGAAGGTGACATAATTGGTAATGTGTGACTTGTAATGGAAAAATGTTATTTACCTGTTGCCAAGGGAGTTCAGAAAGCATGCTCCTTACCTTGCCAAATAACCTTTCTCTGTCTCAGCTGAGCAAGTGTCTGTTGAGATGTTGGCACACCTGGATTTAACAGATCTCCAGCTCCACCAATATCCTGAGGAGCACTCACATCCCCAGGATTCACCATTGGTAAACTTGTCTGTTGATTAGGGAATGGATTGGAAGCCAAGCCACCCCCTGGCTGCTGAGGCTGCCGAGGCTGCTGTGGTATACTTTGTGGAACTGCAGTTGATGCAGGGTGGGTTGTGCTCTGTGAATAGATAGGCAATGTTTTGGGCCCCATTGGATTGGAAGTAGATGCCATGCTGTTGTCTTGCATGCTGGGTATCTGCTGCTGTGAAACAGGAGTTGACTGCTGTTGGGAAGGAGCTTGGGAAGGAGCTTGTGGCATCTGATTTGGATTCTGAGGTCTATTCTGTATTCCAATATTTTGTTGACTTGAGGGCCTTGGACCTGAAATAAGAACTACCCTTAAATCTTACACAAGAAGCACTCACCTGACAAAATACGAATGATTCTTCAGAGACAGGATTTTGAAAAGCTGTAACCCCCATAAATACGAACTCAGTTCAAATTTTAGCAAACCTGTGTATCACTGATTTTTCTCAGATGCAAATGCAATCATAGAAAGAATGCATAGATATCTAGAATTTCCATTAATGGTAAAACAATGAATTTTTAAAATTTGGGCTCCCATTGGGTTCAGAAGAAAATATTTCACAAATATTTCTCAGAATGCACGAAGTTAAAGATCACACTCCATTTGGCCCCCCAACTATGATAATGTATATATATAGAATATAGTCATAGTAGCTTGGTGTACCAAATGTTCACCACAAGTGGTGAAGTGGCATTAACCGTGGGCCTTTGGCATGTGGTTAACACCACTTCACCATGAGTGGTGAACATTTGGTACACCAAGCTACTTTGGGTATATTATATTTTTACCATGATCGTCAGCTTAATAAAAGTTTAAATGTTAAATAAATCAATATTCACAAGTGCAAATGTGTTTTTGTTTACGTAGGCACTGGTGGGCGGTACTTCCGCTGGCAATTTTATTGCCAAAACGGAACAGACAACAAAATGCGCAAATTATGGGGCGTTTTTCATTTTAATAAACAATAACATACTATTTTGAGTTATGGATGCTTTATTAATGAGACAATGTACATTTGTAATTTTTGGTATCTTATGAGGTAAACTTATGTAAAAATGTAATAAATAATTGCCAGTTTCATTTCACTCTTCGCAAGGTGACGAGCGATAAATTTAGACAAGTTTGCATTCAGGTCGAGGTCACCAAAGGTCATCTTAAATGTAGTTCCATTATAGGTGTAAATTTTAACTCTTGAAATTCCATTGCTGGCATGTTCACCACGGTTGGTGAGTAAAGCTAAAGTTTATGTTATAGGCTTTTTATATATAGTAGAACAGGTAATCATGGTATAAAATGAGAACTTACACATGGTCACACATTGAGGATGTATATAAAGAGAACTTACCCTTGGTCATACATTGAGGATGTATATGAGAACTTACCCATGGTCACATGTTGATGATGTATATGAGAACTTATCCATGGTCATACATTGATGATATATGTGATATAATGAGATTGGAGCTTATCTAAATTCACATACTGAAGATGTATATACAGTGGAACTCTGTTAATTGAATAGCCACTTTGCCAATGAAAATTATTCAATTAACAGGAGTGTTCAATTAACAGGGATTGTGACACTTACCTGTACTCTAGAGATACACTTGACATTTATTGTATTATATCTTGTTTGACAGAGCTCCATCAGCTCTGCCAAACCATATATAATAGAGATTAAAAGCCTGCATTGGATGTAGTCAGGCCAAGTAGGTCTTAAACAAAGGAAAACTGGGGGGAGTCAGGGTAAATTCTCGACAGGTTACAAGATTTTTTATTCAATTAACAGGAGTTTACTCTATTTCTTATATTCAATTAACAGGTCAAATTTGTATTGGATGTATGATAAATGGTTTTGTGTTGGGAAATTATATTCAATTAACAGGGTTATTCAGTAAAAAGATATCCAATTAATTGGGCTCCACTGTACTGAGAACTTACCCGTGGTCACACGGTGATGATGTTTATAACAAGAACTTACCCATGGCCACACATTGAGGAGGTATATAATGTAAACTCCAAGGTCACACATAAAGGATGTATATAATGAGAACTTACCATGGCCACACACTCTTGATGAATATAATGTGAGAATTTACCCATGGTCACATGGTGAGAATATATAAAATGAGAACTTACACAGTCACATGATAATGTATAGAATGGGAACTTACACATAGTCACATGTTGAGGATATACAGAATTAGAACTTACCCAAGACAAAACATTGAGGATGTACATAATATGAGAACTTGACTACTGTATTTCATCTAAATTTTTGGACACCAGAAAATAATTCAATTTTCCAGTGTCAGAAAATTTTGAATATGGACAAAATACATGCCGACCACAGGTGTAGGTGGAAATTTTGAACAATTTTGAAAAATCCCTTACACCAGTTAGTAAATTTATTGTGCACGAAATACCTTGGAAATGGGAACGATAAAATGGCTGTTCAAAATGCCAACTTTAATGATCAGCATCACCAATGAAAAAATATATTTGATCTACCGGTACATGAAAAGTTATATGATGTTTCCAGGAATTAAGTTAAACAGTAATCAAGCCATGTGCTTGTGCTGTTACAGTGAAATAGAGAAGCTGAGCTGACTTCAGTGTTTTAAAAATGGACCAATGTAGCCATTCAAAGGCGATGAAGTGCAAACAGTTATTGAGTGTGGCCTGTATATTGGCTTGCCGGTAATTATTTGTTTAGTTGAAACTGTTCACTATTGATTTAAAGTGTGCCGGTAAACTTTAAAGAAGTGGTATTATCTTCATGTGGTGAAGCTAACACATACACTACTGCAGTACCAATCCATAAATTTCCCATTAAATTCTATTAAAACCCCATTAAAACCATCATTTTCCATTAAAGGTGGCCATTAATTTCCATTTCTTTTTTTTAATGGAAACTCGTGTTGCCCATTGAAAAGTTTAAATAACTGTATTTAATGGCCATGAAAAACAAGAAAACTCATTAAAAACTGTTAAAAATTAAAAAATATTCTTTGGATAGATTTTAATGAACATAAAAACCCATTACTTTTCGTAATGAAGTTATTAACAGCAATTAAATGACAAAACTCTTCATCTTTTAATAGACATTAATTGAACTGATGAATAAAACTTGTTTTTAATGGCAATGAAAATGTGAATTATTTTCTTCTCTTTAAGATAAAAAAAATTAATAGCAATTAATTATCAGAATAAATGTTTTATGAAATTAATGACCATTAAAAACGTATCTGAATGTTTGGATGATTTTAATAGCTTTTGTATATGTACATGTCTCATACAATTTCTATCACATTTCATTATCATTTTTGGTGTTTAAGGTCACTTTCAGCATATATGGATATAAATATATGTATAATGGGATTTTTTTAATTGGATTTTAACAACCTTTTAATACCCTGAGCCTGCAGTAGTGATAAATGTGGGCGGAATACTGAAGTCATTCATCGATCACGCACCTTGGACTCCGAGGTGCTAACTACTAAACAATGGAGCTCCCACTTGTTATCGAGGAAACACTTGTCAGAGTGAAGGCTACCCTTGCTACCACCTGGAGTATCCAGGTGCTCAAGGGTAAAATTCACCTGACAGTGGATTTTGATAGAGAAGCCGAACCGACGTCCTTGGAGAGGTGTAGTACCTTTCATGAGGGGATTTCCCCCCGCACTGGTCACCCTCCATGTGACTCGGACCTGCAAAAGGATGATGACAAGCGCCAAACGCAGACAAAGGACAGCCAAAAGAAGAAAAGGAAAAGAAAGAAGGGACCTTCCGCCAGACGACGCGATGCCCGCCGACTGACGGTGTTCATGGAAAAGAAAAGGACACAGAAGGAAGAGAGGGAGGCTAATCATGGCACTGAACTCTCAATGCCTGCTACCCCTGCCCGTTCTACGTCCAGCACGGTACCCTCCACTCCGGTGGAAGGTCCGGAGGACGCTGGTTTGCCAGGTAATAGTCTAACCTCCAGCCCATCACACTCTTCCCCCGAAGAGGAGATGGAGGAGGATGGTCTGTTTGTGGAGCAGGAAGTTGAGGCTGACATCGCACATGTCGCTAAACCCACTCTTGCTCTTCCTGCTTTTTCCGACCGGGACACCATCCAGGAAGCAAACACTGCAGAATCCGTGGAAAGTATCCAAGGAGAAAAGGCCAGAGACGACAACCACCTTATATTTCTACAAGCCCATATTAAGGCCTTGAGAGATCGCGGGTGCAAAGGCAACATGCTCAGAATAGGATTAGAGAGTCTCAGCAATCACTACCTGAGAACACCACCAAAGAGCACTTCACCAGCTGCTAGGACCAGACCTTACCAATCGAGTCAGCCCTCCACCACTCCTTCAACACCACCAAAGGGGGTATCACCAACTCAGCCACCTCCTCCTAAGAAAAGCAGACGAAATCATAAGCATCTTAACACTTTTCTCCTTCTGGCCAGACCAGACAAACCGAATCACATACTGTTAAAGAGGGTCGAAAAGGGCTTGCCTCCAAACCGTCCTTGCGCGCCTTCGGCGCGCGAAACCATTTCATCCAAGTCAGCATTCAATCACCAGCATTTGATATCTTGAGAATTCAAGAGAGAAAAATTCCTAGTGAAATACAAAAAAGCAGAAGCCAGGTCAAAAGTAGAACTGACACCTTACAAGCCTTCAGCAAAGAAATGTCCAGCTAAAAGAAAGATCACAGATTCTGATGAAACAGCTGCACAACTGCCACCAGCAAAGAAACACCAATTAGATACTTCAACTGTTGAAATTAATGCCATTAAAGACAGCTATGACCATCCAAGTGTCGCAAGGGAACACATTAAGAATTACACTATGAAGGAGAAGAACGAAGCAGTTGAAGCAACAAAGTTGATTGATCTATGACCAGCTGTGCTGAAGCTGAAAATACACACATCGAAGCCCAGTGTCTGGAAAAAGATCAATTTTGATGAACAAGGAAGAAATAGATCAATGGGTCATTTATCCAAGAGTGGGAAACCTGTTAGCTATGGAGAAGACCTGGATGACAAAATCTTTGAATGGGTATTACTTCAATGAGATATGCAGCTGCATTTATCAATTGATTCATTATGTGCCTATGCCAGAGAAATGGTCAAGAAAGAGAATAAAGAAAGTGATTTCAAAGTGAGTACAGGCTGGGCTGAGAAATTCATGGCTCATCACAACTTCCCACTCTGTACCAAGACATCTTTAGCCCAAAGATTACCAAAAGATGTAGAATAGAAGATCAACAGGTTCAGGAAATTTAAAAAGAAAAGAGCAGAAGATGAATTTGAAGACCAGTACATCATAAATATGGATGAAACCCCTGTCTACTTTGACCTTATCCCAAAAAAAACAGTCAACTTGATTGGAGAGAAATCTGTCAGGAATAAAACTACCAGATCCAAAAAATTACATCTGACATTGGTACTGGCTGTATCTGCAAGCGGTGACATCTTTCCACCAATGGTAATTTTTAAGGGTAAAAGAGAACTGGCTGGCTGGCTGGCTGTATCTGCAAGCGGTGACATCTTACCACCAATGGTAATTTTTAAGGGTAAAAGAGAACTGAAGCTAAATGCACCAAAGAACTGGATAATCAAGCTTCAAGAAAAAGGTTGGATGGGCGAGCACTTGATGAAAGACTGGGTGAAGGAGATTTATTGCAAATACACCAAAAAGGAGAGATTGCTGTTAACTGTAGAGTGCTAGAAGCCACTATCAGGGCTTTAATATGAAGAGCAGGTACTCCAGCAAAAGGTGTCATATTCTGTGGATCTGCTTCATATTATTGTAGAAGTGAAATTACTCAGTCTATAGGCGTTAGTCTTGTTACAATTTATGGGAGAGTACCTATTGGCACTCTCCCATAAATTGTAAAAAAGCAAAGACATGAGAACAAATTTTGATGACCAAAAATAACTACGCACTCTACCAGTTAATGGACAGCTTCAAGGGTCATCTAACCAATATGGTTAAGAAAGAAATAAGAAAAAACAATGTCATTCCCACCGTAATACCAAGAGGCTGCACATCAAAATTACAGACACTGGATGTCAGCATCAAAAGGCCAGTAAAAGTGGATCTTAGAAGAAAATGGACAGAACTTATAGTCTGGAACTCCCAGAAATTATTAACAAGGAAGAAAAACGTATAAAGCCTGCCCCCAAACAAGATATTGTTGCTTGGATTACATTTGCTGTCAACAAACTAGAAAAACAAATGGATATGATAAGGAATTCGATCAAAGTTTGAGGTTTAAACAACCACCTGAATGGAGCAGAAGACAAACTTATTAACCAGGTTGACTGCATGGGGAGAACATGCCATTTGATAACCATAAGGAGCTGAACATTGTCTGTGAAATGTTCAAAGACCCCAAGAAAATTATGTCTGTAGAGGCTGCAATGTCTAAAATATTCAATTCAGATGAAGATGATCTGACTGAGGCAATGGTTTCAAATGAGCATGATTGATGTTATGTAATGTTTTATGTAATTTAACTTATTTGTACTTGTATTTATTTGTGAATTATTGTTTTTATGTATTTGTGTACATTCGTTATTATATATATATATATATATTGTAGAATTTTGTTCATTTTTTGTATTTCATTTAATCAGTTGTAGAAGAATATATTTGTGGATCTTATTCACTCATTTGTTTTTTTTTATGTCAGCCCCGGTCTGACACTACCCCCATCCCCACAATGCACACATTGAGGATGTATATAATAAGAACTTAACCATGGTCACACATTGAGGATGTATATATGAGAACTTCCCCATGGTCACACACTCTTGATGTATATAATGTGAGAACTTACCCATGGTCACATGTTGAAAATATACATGAGAACTTACCATGGTCAAATGCTGATAATTGTATATTATGAGCACTTACCCACAGTCACACACTGAGTATGTACATAAGGAGAACTAACCCATGGTCAGGCCTGAAAATAAGTAGTCTGACATTTGCAAAATGAGGTCCCCAGAGGGTGAATTTGATAATGCTATCCCATACAGTGGGCCAAATTATTCTCTGGGTATCTCTTTCTGTTTAGTTTTGAGACCCTGATTCAGATTGAGGTTCACAGAGGTTAAATTTAGTGATGTTACCCTGCTATGCAGGGTAGCATCACTAAATTAACCCTTTGGGGACCGCATTTTGCAGATGACAGTCTGCTTATTTTCTGGCTTGCCCATGGTCACACACTGAAGATGTATATCATGAGAACTTACCCATGGTCACACATTGAGGATGTACATAATATGAGAACTTGACCACATTCACATATTGAGGATGTATATACTGAGAACTTACCTATGGTCACATGTTGAAGATGTATATCATGAGAACTCATCCATGGCCACACAATGAGGATGCATATAATGAAAACATACCTATGGTCACACATTGAGCATGTATATAATGAGAATTTACCCATGGTCACCCACTCTTGATGAAAATAATGTGAGAATTTACCTATGGTCACCTGTTGTGAATATATATGAGAACTTACCAATGGTCACATGTCAGTGTTTCCGCTAGGGGAAAATAAATGAGGCCGCATAATGGGGCAACCAAGAGTCATGGCTACCATGGGTCGGCCCATGGTAGGAAAAACTTTAATTCACGGGTCCCAATACTCCCATTTTGTTGCATCAGGGGGGTATTTTGAGGTTATTCACAGCAATATTTGCGTATGTTTTCACATTCCGAGAGAACTGCGTAAGAATAAGGACCAATGAAGAGAAATTCAGGTGAAAACTCATTCATTTACACAATAAACTTCAGTGCTGTCGATATGAGGAGCGCTATAGCACTCATGCTTTTATGCACTTCTAAATTGGAAACAAGTTCTCTTTTTCACACTTCTGTAATTTTCAAGAAAATAGATTTGAGATGCCATTACACTAATTATAACACACAAATGAGGTGTGTACAGTATACCTGCAAACTGTTGTGTCATTTTACTTAGTGCTGACAGCAGAAGTACATCTACAGAAGTTCATGCTTTTTCAACATGTGCTTGTTTTGGGTAAATGTTGGAGTAATAAGATTGGTCAGAAAACAAAACGTCACATAATGATATTTACTACTGAACAAACAAATCAGCCTGTTTTGTGATGTCATATATTTAACATGACATTTGTGTACGGAAATCTTCAAAATAAGTCTAGAAATGGCACTTCAACAATTGATGAATCAATTATTTCTCAGGGATCGGGCAGGTCAGGGTGAATTTTAACATCTTGATTAATGTTTGGAAGGTTCTCTGGTGGGGAAATGCGGCTTGAATGATGGGCGCTGTGCCGGTATTGAGGAAACCCTGCACACGCTGATGATGTACATGAGTACTTACCCATGGTCATATGTTGATGATGTATATAATGGGATTAGAGCATATCTACACTCAATACATTGAAAATGTATATAAGAACTTATCCTTGGTCACACACTGAAGATGCGTACAATGGGATTAGATCTTACCTACATTCACACACGGAGGATGTATAGAATCAGAACTAACCCATGGTCAATGGTATATGAGATTGGAACTTGCCTACAATCAAATGTTGAGGATGTATGTAATGAGAACTGATCCATGGACACACACTGAAGATGTATATTATTAGTTACACAGTATGTTGGTGGCCTAATATGGTATATATGGTGTCAGTTAATTCCATATTGGACTCAAGTGAAGTTTGTTGGTGGCCTAATATGGTACATATGGTATCAGTTAATTTCATATTGGACGAGAGCGAAGCTCGAGTCCAATATGGAATTAACTGACACCATATATACCATATTAGGCCACCAACAGACTGTACTTGAATGTATCTTACCGACTGCTGCATCGATGCACAGAACTAATAACAATAGCGATCAAAATTAAATGAGAGAATTCTCACAATGTGTTCACGCGTCTTTGCCTTGCAGGCGCTCTCCTATAAATTGTAACAAGGCAAATTCATACAGACCAAACAGTTTCATTTCGAAGGTAAACATGACACACATCCACAGAATATGAAGCCTTTTAAGTTGCCTAACCTGCACTTCAGACCAAATATGGGCTTCCAACACTCAATCTTTCAACTTGAAGCGTTTATCGGCTGCCGCCATTTTGAATAATCAATGAACAAAGGGGAGATTACCCACAGCTGTCAGGGAATATTGATGTTGACAGGCAGTATATGGTTTTATATGCAGTCTGCACGTGACGTCTTTGAACCAATGAAATTCACAGATACTTGTAGGAGGTAAGATATAATGAAATTAAAACTTACCAACATTCACATGTTAAGGATGTACAATATGAGAACTTCACATGTCTGAGGATGTATATAATATGAGACCATGAGAACTTGGCCATGGTCACATAATGTGGATGTATATGAGAACTTACCCATGGATACATATTGATGATGTTTATAATGACATTAGAACTTACCTACATTCACATGTTGAGGATGGATGTAATAAGAACTTACCCATGGTCACATGTTGAGAATGTATATAATGAGAATTTACCCATGGAGAATGCTGAAGATGTGTATAATATGACCCGTGGTAACACACTGAGGATGTTTACAACATGAGAACTTACCCAGGGTCACACCATGAGGATGTATATAAAATGATAACTTACCCATGGGCACACCTTGAGGATGAATCATATCACTCTGAAAAACACATATTAACAGTTAGACATTTATCTAACACAACTAGAATATGACATTTGCAAATAAATTCTTTTAACCCTTTACCCAATGCAGACGATATCAGAATTTATTATTTTAAATATAATTTTTTTAAATTTTTCCAAAATTTTAAAAAAAAACATATCATGTGACCCCTCATTGGAACGAGCTCATTGAGCTCGTTCCAATGAGGGGTCACATGATATGGTTTTGTTGAAATATTTTGAAAACTTTAATTTTATCAACTGCTCAATTTGCATATTACGTGGGCAGATACGGGCGATTCGTTAGGTAAAGGGTTAATGTTCAAACAGTTTCATTTTTCCTTTCAAAACATGGCAACTCAATATGGTACATCATGATACAACAGATTGCAGTTTTTTGGGCCCATTTTATTCCAAGTGACCCATGCACACTTCATACTAAACAACAACTCTGTTCCATGCAGTTTTCAAAATATCAGCATTTAAAATTGTGTTCTATTTTTAGCTCCTGGGGTTCCCATGGGAGGGCAAGCAAAAATTTTCCTGCAAAAATCATGTACATGTCACCTAATACAAACACACACAAAATTTGGTTCAAATTGGTCAACCAGTTTGCAAAACTGAAAATTTAAAATTATTTCTATATTTATCATACCTACCACTGGCCCAGACATGCTAGCTAGCTCAATTCAAAGAATCAGGTCAAACACTTAATTTTGAATTGAGTCCCCAAAATTTAAGCCAAATAACAAACTAGACTGAAGCATGCCCTGGCTCAGCACATGGACACAGGAGGTTAAAGAGTAAACAGTGATTTGTTAGTCACATATGTGTTGTGTCGGTAAGACACATGATGCCCCTGCAAGTTCTACCCTGTACTTTAATTTACATATGTATTGTGGGAGGAGTTAGCTGGACAAATCATGTACCATATATTCAAAATTTCATAGAAATTTACCAGTAATGTTCAACAACCTTATTTTTTTGCAAAATTGGACAAACTCAAATTTCCGACAACATGCACACCTTTGGTATATGTATAAATACCCTGTAAAATAAAAAGATTCTAGCTTGAAAACAGGGAGGAGTTAGGCAGACAAACCTTGTACCCTATATTCAAAATTTCACAAAAATCTACCAAGTTCAAAAATCTGTAATTTTGTGAAAAATTGAACAAAAAACATTCCTGACAATATGCATACCATATGTATAAATACTCTGTAAAATAAAAAGGTTCTAGTTTGAAAACGGTGGGAGGAATTAGCTGGACAAATCATGTACTCCATATTTGAAAATAAAAAGGTTCTAGTTTTAAGACCAGTAATTTTGTGAAAAACGTGCCAAACTGAAAGGGTATCTAAGAAATGGTGTCCTTTGGTAGCCATTTCTAATGTAACAAACATGGAAACATTTTTGAAAATAACATAAATAAGAGACCCCAAGGGGCCTTAATCGCTCACCGGGCAAAGTGATTCAAACAAAGTGGTTCAAAGAAGTATTTGGGGTCACATTCAGTTAGACATGGTTCATCAACACTAGAAAAGAATGAAGTCATGAGAGACAAATTTTATGGAACTAGGGACATGGCTTGAACAAACTTGAATCTTACCCCCCTAAGGATGCTGCATACCAAATATCAAAAGCATTCACCTGCTGGATCTGAAGAAGAAGATTTTTAAAGAAAATTCCTAATTTTGAACTAAGTTATCATTCGGGCTCCCACAGTGAGCCCAAATATGAACCCAGGGACTTGGCTTGAATAAACTTGAATCTCACCCCCTAAGGATGCTGCATGCCACATATCAAAACATTCTGACTGCTGAATCTGAAGAAGACTTTTAAAGAAAATTCCTCATTTCGAACTAAGTTACAATTCAAGCTCCCACAGTGAGCCCAAATATGGACCTAGGGATATGGCTTAAACAAACTTGAATCCCCCCCCCCAAGGATGCTGCAAACCAAATATCAAAACATTCTGACTGCTGGATCTGAAGAAGAAGATTTTTAAAGAAAGTTAAAAAATTTATAGTAATTTATATATTTTTTATACTTACAAATGACCCAGACTTAGCTGGTGCTAACTCTAACAAAACCAGGGCCAAACACAAATTTTGCCCCCCAATCCCCAAAATTTGCATCCAAAACAAAAAGAAATCATGTCCTAAAGGACCTCCATACTACGCCTCTACTGCGCATGCGCAGTGACGCAGACGTCCCAAAATTGGCGCCAATTATCATTCTTACTGGCAGTGCCTGGTCAGCGCTATGTACTCAGTGGGGAGGCAAGAGTTCCCAACTCCAGGGAGGGCCATCCCCGTCTGGGTCATTGGTAAGTATAAAAAATATATAAATTACTATAAATTTTTTAACATTTTTATACTGTACCAATGACCCAGACTTAGCTGAATAGTAAACAGGCTGGAGGGCCTAGGACATGGAGGAAAATCCAATAAGCTCAACTATATAGTAAAGAGGTAACCCCTTAAGGAGAAAAGGAGTATTAGGCTTTACATGTATCTTTCTTATTTAATATTAAATTAGAAAGATACACTACCCTTAATAATTGAGCACAATAACATTCATGTTCTCTATTAACATCCAGTATAACCCTTATACTAATTATTTTTAAAGCAAGCCAATAAATAAAGTAGTCCAGAGAATTGAGACTCTTTATAGTCATTTAAAAGTGTCCGAGTATTGTATATTAAAGCCTGTTTGACACTTGACATATACAAATGCTTCACACCGAGCTACACTTTAAAAATAGGACATGAATGAATTTAAACATTAATATTACACTTTAAAACCATCCCGGAAGCGACTCAGAAATACTGACTTGGAGGAGGCATTCCCTTGCTTTTCACTATAAAGCAGGTGACCTAAGGGAACACCCGCCCCCCCCCCCCTTCCCCTTGCCCTGGGTCAAATAGCCCAGAGCGAAGAGGGCAGCCGGACGGAGTCACTGCCGGAACAGAAAGCCTGCATAACTATAGTTGCAACTGTTTAGTGGACGACATTCTGAGCAACAGATAACGGACCTAAACAATGCAGGTCTCCAGAAATGGACTCAATATTTCTGAGATAAAAATTCGTAAATGTGGATGGCTGAGACCAATAAGCAGCCTTCATTAAATCTGTAATAGCAACACTATTAGCATAAGCCCAGGAAGTAGAAAGAGCTCTTACTTCATGAGCAGAAATCTTAAGCACAGACTGCTGAGAAGAAGATAAATCTTCATAAGCAGTACGGATAGTTAACTGAATCCATCGAGCAATAGAATGGACTGAAATGTCCTTTCTATTAGGCATGAAAGACAGAAAGAAACGTTTCCGTCCCTTTCTGATAAACTGAGATCTCTGTTTATAGATACGTAGTGCTCTAACAGGACAGAGTAAAGGCCTACGCCTGTCTGAAGATGGAAGAGCCTTAATAACAATAGGTTCCGGATATTTATTAGGAGCCTGATTCTTAGCTAAAAAACCCACATTAGTAGTGAAGGTGATAGTGTTCCCAACACTACGATAATGAGAATCATCCACCGATAGTGCATGAAGCTCACTGACTCTTCTAGCAGAAGAGAAAGCTAAGAGAAAAGCTGTCTTATAAGATAAGAATTTGAAATCTACTGTCCCAAGAGGTTCAAATGGCTTTTCCTTCAATTTAAGAAGAACCCAAGCTAAATTCCATTTAGGAATTAACCTAAGAGTTCTGGGTCTATTTATCGAGAAGTTTCTAACCAACTTAGATAAAGAGACATTAGATCCAATTTGTAAACTATCATGATGTGCATAGGTATCAGATAACATAGATCTATAACCCTTTATAGTAACAGGCTGCAGTTTGATTTCGTCAAACAAGTATACTAGAAAGTTTGCAATGTCTGGTATAGAGGGATCGAATATATCTACAGAATGATCCCTACACCAACGACGAAAAACCTTCCACTAAGCCGCATAATTTAGCGAAGAGGAGGTCCTCCTACAGTTAGAAATCGCGTCCACTGCTCGTCCTGTAAAGTGCTTGCCATGCAAGAAGGACCGCACAATGGAAAAACGTGAAGGTTGAGACCTTGCGGGTTGTGATGGAGTTGGCGCGATTTCCCCTGCGAAAGAAGATCCTCCCGTGGAGGAAGCTTCCGCGGTAGGTCCCACAACAGACACCTGAGTAGATTTATCCACGGTCTCTGTGGCGACAGAGATGCTACCAACAGAATCTTGCATTGAGATTGTTTTATCTTTAGCAATACTTGTTGAATTAACGGCGCAGGAGGATACGTATATCCTATCATTCCGTCCCAAGGGATCGACAGAGCGTCTACTGCAAATGCTCTTGGATCCGGACACGGAGACACATACGTCTGCAACTGATTGTTGAGATGTGTCGCAAATAAGTCTATCATTGGCCGTTCCCAATGGTAGCAAATCTGATTGAATACTTGTTTGTTGAGAGTCCACTCCGACGGCAACAAGCGACCCTTTCGTGAAAGGGAGTCTGCTAGCACATTCAGACGACCCGGTATGTGACGGACCGAAAGAAGAACGTGATGTTCTAATGCAAACAGAAGGATTTTTTCCGTTAGATTGAACAACGGAACTGAATGAGTGCCTCCCTGATTCCGTATATACGCCACTACTGTCGTATTGTCGGATAGGATTTGGACATGAGCATCGTGAATAATGTCCATCCAGTGACATAATGCAAGCCAAATTGACATCATTTCCTTGATGTTTATGTGCTTGCACAGGAATTGCGGATCCCAAAGACCCTGGCATCTCGAATCCGTTGGGATTAATGATGCACCCCAACCTGTTTGACTGGCATCCGTCATAACGGTAAAACTCGGATCCGGCAACTGCAGCGGAACTCCTTGAGTTAACCACTGAATGTTTGCCCAAGTCTGAATCTCTTGTTTCACTTGATCTGACAAGAGAACGTCTACATCGAGCGAATGAATTTTCACACTCCAATTCTGAGTCAGGAAAATTTGAAGAGGACGTGTGCGTAACCGCCCCATCGGAATGAGATCCGCGGCGGCTCCGCACAGACCTATCAGTCTCATAAATTCTCTCGCCGTGACTTTGTCTGCGTGCAGACAATAGCGAGCGTAACAACTGACTAATTTCGCTCTGGTTAACGGCAGACGAACGAGATTGTTGTGCGTCTCGAAGCTCATTCCCAGATGAGTGAATGACTTGGACGGCACCAGATCCGACTTCTCCTCGTTTACTATAAAACCGAGACGTCGGAGCAATAGAAGAAGATTCTGAACATCGTTCTGAAGCGTTAACTCGTTGCCGTACCTCTGAAGAATGTCGTCCAGGTAGGCCGACGTTACCGCAGACGAATGAGCTCGGAAGTAGATCATTACCGAGTTCATTACCCGAGTGAAAGCCCAGAGTGCTAGATTCAATCCGAAGCACATCGCCCTGAATTGATACACCACTCCTAGGACTGCGAAGCGTAGATACTTTCGGAATGTCGGATGTACCATGACGTGAAAGTACGCATCTTTGAGATCTATGCTCGTTGCATAATCGTTCACCCGAATACTCGCTCTGACGATCGAATCGTCTCCATATAAAACTTCGGAGCGACGATCAGCTTGTTTATCCAGCTCAAATCTATGACTGGACGGAACGAGCCGTCCGGTTTCGGAACCAGAAACAGATGGCTGTAGAATCCCAGAGATTCCTGGTTTTCTACGACCTCTACCGCGTTCTTCATTGAAAGAGACTGCACCTCTGATAACAGAGCGTCTCTTTTCTGTGGATTTGACGGAAGATGAGTCCACTTTGGACTTCGAGTTAATGGAGGCTTTCGTTTGAAGGATATCTTTAGACCTTCCGAAGTCACTCCTCTCACCCAAGGGTCGTCCGTAATCGACGCCCACTCTTGTGAAAAGCTCGACAACCTTCCGCCAACCGGAACGCGATAGAGGTTTAAGCCATCACCTCCTGGACCTGCGAGGCCTGCGGTAGGAGAAACCACGTCTTCCACGACCCGCACCTCGCCTCGTCGACCTCGGGGCGTCCGACCGATTGTCCCGGCCTGAAGGACGTCCCGAACGAGAGTCGCTATCCTGACGGTCTCTCGAATAAGACCAAGAGGATGCACCGGAACCTCTATAGGAACCTCTCTTGGGCGCATTAGATCCAGAAGTGCCTGCCTTATTCGTGTCTGCTGTATCCGACTTCTTAGGAGCAGATCTGAACAACAGAGAATCATTAGCTTTCTTTTTAATTTTATCATAAATAGCGGAAAGCTTGCCGTCAAAGAGAAGTTCTCCTGAGACCGAAGCGACTCTAAGAGAGTTCTTCACCTTAGAATCCACTAGTGTGGATGTAGCTAGGGCTGCGTCACGTCTAACCAACTCCAGATTTGCCACTGAAAGGGCGGAGTTACACGTGGAATAAGCTACTGCCCTTGAAAGAAGTCTTAAAGAGGATTGTATATCCTGAAACTCTTTCCCCTGAAGGCGCAGTGATAACGCCTTAGTAAGGTGATCTGCGTAAGATAAGGCATCTAAATTGGCTCTGTTAGACGCAATAGCTGTTTCCAACACCGCGGTTGGAATAGAAGCTGACGACGGTAATGATAGCCCTAAGTCTTCCGCCTCATCGTCCATACGCAGAGGAACTCTCGGTATACCCTGTCCTGCCGTATCGAATTTATTCCTTGCATTAATGAAAGGCAGGTTGAGAGTATTAGCGGACAAGAAACCTGCTTTCCCCGTCCTGGAAGCAAGTTTAAATATAGCGTCGTTCAATAATTCAAATGTTCTTGCAACATTATTGGACTGCGACGGAAACTCGGGAGCGATGTCCCTGAACCGCTCAAAAAATTCAGAGTCCAATGACGCTATAATTCTCTTGTCCGGAAGCGCAGCAGTCTGGCCCGACGGAACAACTTGAGGGAGAAAGTGCCGGATGAAGTCCACGGCAGCTTTATGTTGTTCCGAAAGGGATAGCTCCAAGTCATCTGTATCCCTTTCACCATCCGGTCGGACCTCATGATGTTCCCGGTCGTCCGCCCCCGATGCTTCGGCAGAGTGTACCGACCCAGCGCCGTCGGATAATTCTCGATCCGACACCGTTTCTGTCGGCTGCTGGGATGCTGCGATAAGCTGTGCTATCTGCACAAGAATGTCCGGCGTCGAGACCTGCGGAGGCGCAGTCTTTCGCTGCTTCGCCGAGGGCAGCTCCGCATCAGATGGCTCCCGCATACTTTTCCTATGCGAACGTCCAGAGTCCATCGGTCTCGAATCCCTGGCTGCCGGATGGTGTGACCTGGTCGCCAAAGAATCCTTCATCGGCGAAGCTGGTAATATATCGGTGGTCACGCAGCCAAGGTGCGGTCGTGTGCGCTGACGAGAAGAGGAAGCCTTAACAGTCTCTGCGGACTGCTTATACAACGGAGCGTCCCGAGCGACGGACGTATGCTCCGCTAAAGACACATTTTGTACCACAACATCTGGTCCCAGATGTTGTTGTACGAGAGAGGGGCCTCTCTCGCTCGCGGCCCGGCTGGACCTGGACGAGCTAGGAACCGGACTCAAAGGCTTCCTCCGTTCTCGCTTACTATCCGCCGTCACTGGGTGTGCATCTATTATGTTATAGTGCTCGCATCACTCAAAATTTCCTCTTGGACCGCATCGGATGAACCCGGCTGCCGAACCATTCGGTGAATGGACGCTACACCGGGCGAGCTAGCGGACGACATTTGTCTAATCTCCATGAGCACTTTTGCCGCTAGCTCTGAATTCATTTGTGACGACGGACGCACACTTGAAGAAGATAACATGGAAACATCACACTGTTCTGGTTCCTCTGAAATAGAAACTGAGAGAGTAGAGTGACCTTGCGGAGAAAGAGCCGGAATCGCTCTTTCTCCAGAAACAACATATCGTGACACACGTTTCCAATGTTTCTCATCCCAATGTTCACATATAGGACAGGGATTAATGCGAGAACACTGACTACAATTAATACAATGATCATGAAAGTCAGAGGAAGATTTCTTCCTATTACAATTTGAACAACGTCCCTTCATTGTGAAAGAACAACAATAAGTCCTAGTTACTCGCAAAAACCCCTGACACAAAGATACATAATAACATGATCCATTAATAAATGAAAAAACAATTGCAAAACAAAATAATTTTGAAAAAATATTTTTTTCAGCGAAGCCCAAGTTGCTGAAAAGTAACGTTGAGCCCCGATGGATCAGATGGCAAAGTGTGGTCAAAAATTTTAAATTTATATTAAATAATTAATGAGACACTTTCGGATAATATAAATGTATCTTATAATGAGATAAACTACACCAAAGGCAAACAGCCCCCCTCAAAAAAGGCTGTTGCCAATGAAAACAAACAGTGTAAAAACACCAGAAAACATGACTCCAGGCACTGAAAAAACTGGCCCGGAATCAGTCATCAATTACACTCTATCTGATGCAAAACAGAGACTCCCAGGGGAGAATCTGTAGAACATCAGATGGAAGATGCAGAACACAAACGTTATACACCCATGGGTGAAAACGTAACTATGGGGAAAATAACAGAAAACATTCTGTAACCAAGCAACTCTCCCAGGAAATTTTAGAAATGAAATTTCTCAAAAATATGCCAAAAGCATGGGAGAATTGCAAGGGGGGACTTTAGAAGGCTAGGGGAGAGGAAACACTGAATAAGCAGTGCAACAATTAGCAAAAATGACAACAAGAGGCCCATGCCTCGAAAATAGGCAACTTAACATAATTTCATCAAAAAATTTTAAGTACAGCCCTGATTATATTTTGTCACTTCTTTTTCCTCTCCTCCTTCTATCCTCCTTAGAATCACATTTTCTCCAAAAATTACGTGTCTGGCATCCTTTAAACTGAGATTTACAAGCACAAAGATCAGTGAGATGTTGACTGATGAAGGGCCAAACAGAGAATGATAATTGGCGCCAATTTCGGGACGTCTGCGTCACTGCGCATGCGCAGTAGAGGCGTAGTATGGAGGTCCTTTAGGACATGATTTCTTTTTGTTTTGGATGCAAATTTTGGGGATTGGGGGGCAAAATTTGTGTTTGGCCCTGGTTTTGTTAGAGTTAGCACCAGCTAAGTCTGGGTCATTGGTACAGTATAAAAATATTCCTCATTTTGAACTAAGTTATAATTCGGGCTACCACAGTGAGCCCAAATATGAACCCAGGGACTTGGCTTGAACAAACTTGAATCTCACCCCCCTAAGCATGCTGCATACCCAATATCAAAAGATTCTGCCGGCTGGATCTTGAGAAGAAGATTTTTGGAGAAATTTGCCTGAAATGCACTAAGTTCGAATTCAAGCTTTTATAGTGAGCCCAAATATGAATGCAGGGGGCCGATTTGAACAAACTTGAATCAGATACACCCCCACAATGTTGCATACCAAATATCAAAAGATTCTGCCTGCTGGATCTTGAGAAGAAGATTTTTTAAAAAATGTGCCTGAAATGCACTAAGTTCGAATTCGGGCTTCTATACTGGCCCAAATATGAATCCAGGGGGATGATTTGAACAAACTTGAATCAGATCTACCCCCACAATGTTGCATACCAAATATCAAAAGATTCTGCCTGCTGGGTCTGGAGAAGAAGATTTTTGAACAAATTTTCCTGAAATGCACTAAGTTCGAATTCGGGCTTCTATACTGAGCCCAAATGTGAATCCAGGGGGCCGATTTGAACAAACTTGAATCAGATCCACCCACAATGTTGCATACCAAATATCAAAAGATTCTGCCTGCTGGATCTGGAGAAGAAGATTTTTTAAGAAATTTGCCTGAAATGCACTAAGTTCGAATTTGGGCTTCTATAGTGAGCCCAAATAAGAATCCAGGGGGCCGATTTGAACAAACTTGAATCAGACCGATACCAAGATGCTGCATATCAAGTATCAAAAGCTTCTTCCCACTGGTTCTGGAGAAGAAGATTTTTTAATAATTTTTCTATAATTCATACGGTGCTATCAGAGTTATGCCCCATACAGAGCCCCCAAAAGACGTGGCCATTTCATTTGAACAAACATAAATTGCCGTATAGGAATGAACATCCACATGAAGTTTCGTGAAAATCGGACCAGTGGTTTCAGAGGAGAAGTCATTTGAAAAATGTTCATGATGACGACGGATGGCAAGTGATAAGTTGAGCTCCCTTCGGTGAGCTAAAAATGCCCAAAGCATTAGAAACAACTCGGGAAACAGAAAAGGGGAATGATACATAGAGCAGACATTAATTAAATAATAGAAAACAATGGTTTTATACCATGGATTGACCGAAGTGAGGGCCACACAGGATTATAAAATTGTTCTAAGTAAATATTTCAGAAAACACTGCCATCCTTCTTAGAATCCTTGTAGATTTTCTAATGAATAATTCCTGATTGATCCAGTTTTTGAAGTCATCAACACTTGAAATTTTTTAAGAGCAAGTAAGACAACTGTTTACACAGAGAGCAAACAAAGAATGAACAGCACATTGGGGCTCTCTGCGTATGTGCAGACATCATATATAGAGGACTTTACAGGACTCTTACAGGTTACATGTTTCCTGACGCTATCATGTAATCCCCCCTCCCACCCCCCAAACATGCACCAAAATCTTCATCAAATGAATGTGTACCTGGGTTTTTCAAAATCAAGGGACTGATCTATACCAGGTATAAAAAGATTCTGATTGGTAGTTCTGGTGAAGAAGATTGTTAAAGAATATTCCTCACATTTCACGAAGTTAAAATGCAGGCTCCCAATGTGAGCTCAAATATGACTCCAGGGACTTGATTTGAACAAACTTCATCACCCTGACTGCTGATGTGCCTATAAATGCTGTGTACCAAATATCAAGAGATTTTGAAAGAAAAAGATTTTTAAAAATATTTTATATAACAGACTAAGTTAAAAATTTATGTTCCCATATATATGGAGCCCAAATATGAACCCAGGGACTTGATTTGAACAAACTGGAAACTGACCCCAGTAAGGATGCTGCAAACCAAATATCAAAAGATTCTGACTAGTAGATCTGAAGAAGATTTTAAAAAAATATTCCCCATACTTTTGACATTTTGGCTTCTATAGGGAACCCAACTACAACCCCAGGGACTTGATTTGAATAAAATTGAATCTGAACCTCCTAAGGATACTGCATATCAAATGATTCTGAAAGATGGATCTGAAGAAGAGGCTTTTATAGAATATTCCTCATACTGAACGAAGTTAACATTTGAGCTCCCAAAAGGACCACAGGAACTTGATTTGAACAAACTTGAATCGGACTACCTACAAATTTTCTATAGCGATCATCAAAAGGTTCTGACAGGTGGATCTGAAGAAGATTTTTTAAAAAATATTCCATATACTGCACTATGTTAATATTTGGGCTTCCATAGGGAGCTGAAATATAACAATAGGTACTTGATTTGAATAAAATTGAATCTACATATCAGATATCAATGATTCTGACTGATGGACATTTAGAAGAGGATCTTTTAAAAATATTCCTCAGGCTCTCATAGGGGCCCAAAAAAGAACCCCAAGGACTTGAACAAACTTGAATCTGCCCCCCACCCCACCCCTCCCCCAACATTGCTCTGTACCAATCATAAAAAATTCTGATGCGTGGATCTGAAGAAGATTTTTTAAAATTCCTTCCTCATATTGGATGGAGTTAAAATTCATGAATTGAGCAACTTGACTGGTTGGTGTATTAAGCCTCTTGACTGTCTGGTGCATAGGGCCTCTCGACTGGTTGGTGCACTGAACCCATCAACTGGTTGGGGTACTGAGATCCTCGACTGTTTGGTGCATCGAGACACTGGACTGGCTGGTGCACTGAGCCCCTCATCTAGTTGATGCAAAGTTATTATATATATACGTGGTTTAATAGGCATATGGTGAAATGACTGAAATGGATTTTGTGTATGTTGTTCAAGGGACATTTCTGTACACAACGAATGGGCTTGATAGCTAGGCAATAATTAATCTTTTGACATATCTAATCCTTACTCTACATTTATTCAGTACATACCTGAGGTGATGGTTGAAGTCTGCTTTGTGCAGCAGGCATTCTCACATTAGATTTTGAGAAAGGATCTTGAGGTGATGACTGCTGAAATTCCGAAGATGGCACAGATGAGATATTCGACAAACCAGTTGTTGGAATTGGTGAAACTTGTGGATGTGAGATTGGCATTTGTAGATTGCTGGTGATTGGTTGATTCTGTTGGGATGAAGGCTGCTGGCCACCAACTGGTGAAAGCTGAGATTGTATGGGAGATGGCTGCTGTGAGTATGTTGATGGCTGTGACAAAGCTGTAAGTAAAAGTGAACCATTATCGGAAAATATAAAAAAAACAGACAAGGGTGCTGAAATGTGGAGATTCTACACATCCATTGTATACTAACACAGTATGTATCAATGTATTCTAATGTAAAAAACATTTCATACAATTCTCATGTACAGTTAAAACTAGAAGTCCTGTCCCGTATTCTGCACTAATTTGAAATAATAGCGCATTAGGTCAGCGCAGCAAATCATCAGAGAATCACATCTGATGCATGGAAGTGTATCGCGATTTCTGCAGAATTGTAACGCATGACGGCTGATTGATATTCAGTACTTGAAACAGGCACTCAACAGTAATTAAGTCGCACCTCCTACTGACATAAGGTGGCAATTAAATATTAGAATGTAGATACTCAGAGGACGAGATGATGTTCAGTCATCTGCCCCCCCCCCCACCCCCCCCCATCAATTCATTTCGCGACAATACAAGAAGTATTTAAAAACGTGTATTGCGTGATTTTTGTTTTCGAAGATTGATGAGAAAATCATGCAGGTTGATTCATGACTGCTAAACATTGAGGAGGCAGAAGTAATGGAGTTTTTATTTCGAGAATTTTTAGCCTACTATGAATCGCAGCCGTTTTTATGGAGGAACTATGAGAAGACCAGCGTGGTTGGAAACAAAGAACGCTCTCCACAGAGTAGCGAACTGACAGCAAATCGAAAGTGTTGCGAGCGAATTAAGAAATCGGAATGCTCAGCTATTTATTTATAAAGACAGTTTCATTTTCAAGAGATAGTTGGTGTTCTGTAAAACAAAATATGCATTTGGATGAAAGCTGAAAAAGAAATTAATTATTCACTGAGAATTTTGAAAATCAGATCAACAAAAAGGAAAAAGATGCCCCCCTCCCTCCCCCCCCATACTCCCTTTCCTCGGTAGAACCCTCAAGTTCTCACGTACCCTTATCCCTACAAAGTGGGAAGCATGGGTAGCAAACTGCCAATTTTTCATACTCTTCTTCCCCATTTTTTTAAAAAGTAAACGGTAAAAAAAAGTATTCTCCAATTTTGCCAGTGGCCAATGCCACGTGCACCTTCGATCATTGAAGTTAAAGCAGGGTTAACATTATGAGTTATAAAGGAATGTTGTATTAAAAACATCGATGCGTAATTATTTTGTGTGAGTTTGTGTGATGGGGGGGGGGAGGGGGGGGGGAATATGTCAGGAAAAAATCCCTCCCCAGGCAACACAAGTTTCCGCCACTGCATGGTTCGGTGGGTGAGCTGTGTTAACAATTTATGATTGATAAGGGCGGGCCTACCCTTCACAAGATCTTTTCTGGGACCTACATTCCTACGCTTCCACATGTGGTCAGTTAAATTTGGCCTATAATTCACAGTACGGCATTTTTAAATTTCTCTCAAATACTGGCAATAGAATATTAAACCCTTGGGCTTGAAATGCATGTATTTTATTTTAGAAGATATCCATGAAACCTTTCAAACAATTGTTGTCAATGTTTAATGGAGTGTTGAAAAAGCAGGGGCAACTGAAAATTGTCCACATGCTCATGCTAGAAATCAATTAAAATCAGTTTATCATTTTCTGTCTGCGGATGGCTTTTTGGGGTGAATTGATATTCTGACGCACGCGCTCGATAGGTTAATATGTCGTGGGAGAGCATTTCAAAATGACTGAGAACAATCAAAAGCGTGTAACAACTATTCATTCGTGAAAAATATCCGAAAGAACGTTTTAGAAAGCTTAGAGAGCATTAACATTGTGGACAATTTTCTCGTCCACATCATGACACATGGCTTGAGACATTGCCCCATCCTCTCTCAGTTTCGTATAACAGACGACTCGACCCATCGTTCTTGTGATTTTTACATTCTCGTACAGACGTACACCATGAATGACTGTATTTTTGATTGTGGATATTCTGCAACCTGTCTAAATCCATCCAAGGTACATGGTGGATGTTTTTGTACAGAAACAACAACAAAGTGAAATTTCCACGCATACTGGATTGTGTTATGTGAAAGAAACATTCTCAGCTTCAAGTGAGCTACAAACCAATCTAAAAAGCCCAAGCCACTGAACCATACTGTGTGCTTGCTTTGTCACAGAAGAAATGAGTGTATCATTGGAGTGGATATTCTAGCCCTGGAGTGATTTGCAGATGCCCCCAATTATATGATAGGAAATTCTTTGAAGAATAATTCTGCTTATTGGGTGAGTCGATGACTGCAAGTGGAGTTTCCTCGAGCTGAAATTTGCAAGACTTTCAGTCGGATGTCCCAAACGGTGGGTGAGGATGGGAATTTTATAGACCCATTCTACATAGGATCCTTTCATATCTCTAATATAGGAGTACAGTTCGTTTAGAGAGGGCTGCCATTAAATCACCGGCGGTGTAACGTTTTTACCCACACACTTGAAAGTTTATGCAAAGACGTTTAGTCCCCAAGCCGTTCTCAAACAAACTGCTGTGTTTTTCCATGTCCATTTGTCCTTGTCGTACATATTTTTTTTCTTCAACGAACTGTGGATGTAGGCCAACACGTAAGCTCAACTTATTGTACTTTCACTTTTGGGAGGGAGGGCTTGTCAGGCATTAATTTTCATAAATTGTCACCAGTCCGTTGATCAATTAAATATTCTACTTTCTTGCTCCTCATTTATGGAACAAATATGATTATTATTTATTGATGCTGAAGGCTATATCAGAAACTTGGGCTATACTGTGGAGACGGCCACATGTGTGGCGTAAAGTACCAATAAATATGGATGATGATTGCTCTCCTTCTCGATGTATACATACTAGGAGCGGTATATGTAGACTCATCCTGCCTGCACAGAGAAGATTTTTCTCCATTTGCGGCAGTTTTTCAGGTAGCAATCAGTATTGTTGGCAATCACCATTTGTGTTTTTTTGGACAGTGGAAGGAGTGAATAAGCTTTGAAAACAGTCCAGTCAATATACAAAGCTCCCGTTTTATGACCCCAATTAGGAAATGGCTCACTTAACAACAATTAGGTGTAAAATTTATATTTCCAAAGGTCTCATGTTCTTTTATCATCAGTGATTAAGTATTAATGATGAAGAGTGATTGAAAAGACCTGATCCAGAGAAAAATCAGTTTAGGATAAAAAATAAAAGTGAAAAAAAAACAACTCATTTTTTTCCCGGCTGCTTTATTTGTTTACAGGGACGGGATTTTTCAGCAGATTTCAGTGAATTCATGTCCCAATAGTGAAATTTTATAGAAATTAAGTATTTCTAACTTCACTCTGTGTTCTTAAATTTAAAAAAAAAAAAAAACCCTGATTTTCAAATTTATTTTGAATCTAAGGAAATTTTCACAAAAACATTGAAGAGCAAACTGAAACAAGTTGAACAAATCAGAATTACGAAACCTCACTTAGCTTTGAACAGAAGAATTTATCCCAAAGTGTCTGACAGTACTCTTATGAACAGATCACCTGAAAATACAAGCAGTAGGCCTGGTGATTGAAATAGGGAAGAAGGGGTGTTTTTTTTTAAAGCCATGTCTACAGGCCTATATGGCTTATTTTTAACCACTCTACACACAGGGGAGTGGGGGGGGGGGGGGGGGGCAGGTTAAATCAACATTAAAGAATTATATTTATTTAATATGAACACGTGCGCTATTTGCCAAAACAAGCCCCCCACTCACCCCTGCCCCGCCTCAAAAAACAAACTTGTGACCACTGTCGTGATTTTCAAAATCTTGCGGTGGGGGAGTGGGGGGAGTGGGGGGAGGGGGTCGGTCAAAATATTCAGGGGACAGTTTGACTTGGAGACATGTGGGGTGAAATCATTCGCCAACCTTACGACATGGTGCTGAAGGTCGGTTTGGGTCAAACAGCGGAGATGATTCAGATCAAAGCGATGAGACGGTTTTAAATGATCTTGAAAATTTACTGCAATTTGCTTGTTAAAATTAAAAAGTCAGTTGGAGACTGAGCGGTATTATCGGTATTTGGATTTTTTGTGGTGATTTTACAAACAAATTTATCCATGTTTTCCAAGTCGAACGAGGTCACATATATTAATTGATAAAATGTTGGTGGTAAAACATTTTTTATTAGGCCTTTTCAAAACGATCATGTACTGTGTTGTTCATCCATACGCATCTCACACAAGTTTTGCGCCCCATGTTCAACAATAGACCGAATAAATCATTTAAAAGATGATTATCGGATCTGGCAGCGACTTTGATCTCACCGTCCGCGATTCTTGTGAAAATTAAAACTGGGCATTTCTACATTTTTTGGGGTGTATTTTCTTTCATAGCCACCACTAATTTACCAGACGAACCTGATTTGAAACAATATCGAAGGATGTTCTACTCCAGTTACAACACATTTCTTATCCAAATTATATGTGTCGGAGATCAAAGTTAACAACCTCATGAATAACGCAATACATAATGCGTTGCATAGCGCAGAACTTAACGCATGATTAGCAAGGTTTACTTGACTATTCTGCACTAGAAAGCACATTAACTAACGAGTGTTTTCTGCACTAGACGTGACAGGACTTCTAGTTTTAAGTGTACACATCATGTCATTTTATTCTAGTGTATACTCCATTTCATTCTTTTGTAGTGTACTCTCTATGTAATCGCAATCTGGTGTTTATGCCATGTTATTATGTATTATTTATTTATTAGGAATTAGGCCTCACAAAGTAGATCTAATGTTTCTCAGGTCATTTTTTAGTAAAATTGCATACAGGCGGGTTTTTTTTTATTTTATTATATATTTTTGTAATTATTTCTTTGCCATCAAAAGTTCATGTTCTTGGTTTGTTTTATGTTTTAGGCCTCATAATCTACAGAATAGCATGGGTGGTGGAGTATTTCATCCCTTGTGTGCAAGAAGGCTTTGCATCATACTGGGTGTCGTCAAGTTGAGCTAAAAATCAATAGTTCCCATCTAGAGGTCACCCCAAACAAGCATACCTAGTTTCAAAGAAATCTGATCATAAATGTGCCCAGCAGGGTGAGCCATAGGATATATTGATGCATAACTGCACTAAGTTCATCAAAGGTTGTTGCCAATGGCAACTTTTTTTTATGGAAATGGAAGAAAATCGATAAGTCCCATCTAGAAGTCACCTTAAACAAGCATACAAAGTTTCAAAGTAATCCAGTTATAAATGTGTCCTGTAGGGCATGCCAAAGGAATATACTGATGCCTGACTAAACTAAATTCAAAGGTTGTTGCCCATGATAACAATTTTTGATGGAAATGAAGGAAAATCAATAGCTCCCATCTAGAGGTCACCCCAAACAAGCACACCAAGTTTCAAAGCGATCTGATCAAAAATGGGGCCTTCAGGGTGTGCCAAAGAGAGATATTGAAGCATAACTGCACCAAGCTCATCGAAGGTCATTGTCAAAAGCAACTAGTTTTGACGTAAATGGAAGAAAATCGATAACGCCCATTTAGAGGTCACCTGCTCTAAGTTTATAGAAGGTCATTGCCAACGGCAACTATTTTTGATGGAAATGGAAGAGAATCAATAGCTCCTATCTAGAGGTCACCCTAAACAAGCACACCAAGTTTCAAAGCAATCTGATCATAAATGTGCCCTACAGGGTGTGCCAAAGGGAAATATTGATGCATAACTGTACTAAGTTCATTGAAGGACATTGCCAATTACAACTTTTTTTGATGGAAATGGAAGAAAATCAATAGCTCCCATCTAGATTTAACCCTTACAAGCATACCAAGTTTCAAAGCAATCCGATCATAAATGTGCTCTGTAGGGTGTGCAAAAGGGAAATATTGATGTTTAACTAAACAAAATTCAAAGGTCGTTGCTAACAGCAACATTATTTGATGGAAATGGAAGAAAGTTAAAAAATTTATAGTAATTTATATATTTTTTATACTTACCAATGACCCAGACATAGCTGGTGCTAACTCTTAAAATATAGGGCCAAACACAAATTTTGCCCCCCAATCCCCCAAATTTGCATCTAAAACCAAAGAAAACATGTCCTGAATGGCCCTCCACCTCTACTGCGCATGCGCAGTGTCAAGGACGTTCCGAAATTGGCGCCATTAATCATTCTTATAACCAGTGCCTAGTAAGCGCTATGTACTCAGCGGCGAGGTATGAGTTCCCAACTCCTGGGAGGGCCATCCCCGTCTGGGTCATTGGTAAGTATAAAAAATATATAAATTACTATAAATTTTTTAACATTTTTATACTGTACCAATGACCCAGACATAGCTGAATAGTAAAAAGGCTGGGGGGCCAAGGACATAGAGCAAGTTGGAATACACTCAATTATATAAAATAGAGTCATCCCCTCTAGGGAAAAAGAAGTATTAGGCCTTACATGTATCTTTCTTATTTATAATAAATTAGAAAGATACAACACCTTCCAAAATTGAGCATCATACATCCATGTACTCTATTAATATCTAGTATAATCCTTATACTAATAATTTTTAAAGTAAGCCAATAAATAAAGTAAGTCTAGAGAATAGAGACTCTTTATACTCCTAAAAAGTGTCTGAGGATTGTATAATAATATCCGTTGACACGTGCTATATTCAAAAGCTATACTTTAAAAACTAAGACCTGAATGAATTTTTAAAACATAACTTCTCACTAAACAACCATCCCAATAACAGCTCAGAATTACTAACTCCGGAGGAGGTATCCCCTTGTTTTCATAGTAAAACAGGTGACCCAAGGGAACACCCTCCCCCCCCCCCCCCCCCCCCCCACTTTTTCTTGCCCTGGGTCAAATAGCCCAGAGCAAAGAGGGCAGCAGAACGGAGTCACTGCCGAAACAGACAGCCTACCTAGCTATAGTAGCAACTGTTAAGTGAATGACATTCTGAGCAGTAGATAACAGACCTAACAATAGAGGCCTCCAGAAATGGACTCGATATTTCTGAGATAAAAATTCATGAATGTGGATGGCTGAGCGGAATGAGCAGCCTTAAAAAATCTATAATAGCGACACTATTAATGTAAGCCCAAGAAGTAGAAGAACTCTTACTTCATGAGCCGAAATCTCAAGCACAACTGCTAAGTCAATGATATACCATAAGCAGTATCGATAGTTAAATGAATCCATTAGCAATAGAATGGAGCGTAACGTCCTTCTATTAGGCATCAAAGACAGAAGAAGCTTACGCCCGTAGTAATAAACAGATATCTGTTTATAAATACGTAAACTCTAACTGGACAGAGTAAAGGCCTATGCCCGTACGAAGACGGAAGGACCTTAATAACAATAGGTTCCGGATATTTATTAGGAGCCTGACTCTTATGCAAAAATCCAACCTAAATAGTAAAGGAAGTAGTGATTCCGAAACTACGAAAGTGAGAATCATCCACCGATAGTGCATGAAGCTCACTGACTCTTCAGTAAAAGAGAAGCCAACAGAATTACTGTCTAAAAGGTCAGAATTTGAAAACTACTGTTTCCAGAGGCTCAAATTACTTAGCTAAATAAGAACCGAAGTTAAATTCCGTATAGAAATTTAATCTAATGATTCTAAGTCTATTTATCGAAAAGTTACTAACTGACTTAGATAAAGAGACATAAGACTCAATTGTAAACTATCATAGAGTGCATAGGTATGAGATAACATAAACCTATAACCTTAATAGTAACAGGCTGCAGTAGATCTTGTCAAACAAGTATACTAGAAAGTTGCAATGACTAGTATGGAGGGATCAACAATATCAACATAGTGATCCCTACACCAACGACGGAAGAGCCTCCACTTTAGGCGCATAGTATAGCAAAGAAGAGGTTCTCCTACAGTAAGAAATCGCGTCCAAAGCTCATCCAGTACAATGCTTACAAAGCAATAAGGACCACACAACGGGATACGCGAAGGTTGAGACCTTGCGGGTTGTGATGAAGATGACACGATTTACCCAGCGAAAAAGATCCTCTCATGGAGGAAGTTTTCGCGTTAAGTCCCACAGTAGACATCAGAGTAAATTTACCCACGGTCTCTGTGAAGACAGAGATGCTATCAACAGAAATGTATTGTGGTTGTTTATCCTAGCAAGACTTGCTGAAACAACAGTGCCGAAGGATAAGCATATCCTATCATTCCGTCCTATTAGATCAATAGAGCGTTAACAACATAAGCTCAGAGATCCAGACATGTAAACACATACGTCTGCAATTGATTAGCAAGTTGTGTCGTAAATAAATTATCATTGGGCGCTCCCATTGATAGCAAATCTGATTGAATACTTGTTTGTTGAGAGTCCATTCTGACGGCAACAAGCGACCCATAAGTGAAGGGAGTCCGGTAAAACAATCAGACGACCCGGAATATGACGGACCGAAGCAGAACTTGGTGAACTATAACAAACAGAAGGATTCTTTCCATTAAATTGAATAACGGAAACGAATGAGTGCCTCCCTAGTTCCGGAGATACGCCATTACTGTCGTATTATCGGACAGGATTTGGACATGCGTTTCTGAATAATGTTCATCCAATGACATAAAGCAAGTCTAAAAAACATTATTCCGTGGAAGATAAGTGCTTGCCTAGAGACTGCGGAACCCAAAGACCCTGGCACTTCGAATCCGTTGGGATCAATATTGTATCCCAACCTGTTTGACTGGCAACCGTCATAATTATAAAACTCGGATCCGGCAACTGCAGTGGCACTCTCTGAGTCAACCACTGAATGTTTGCCCCAGTCTGAATCTCTTGCTACACTAGATAGACAAGAGAACGTGTAAATCGAGCAATTCATGGATTGCTGAAAAGTTGCCGTCGAAGAGAAGCTTCTCCGAGAACGAAGCGACTCTGAGAGAGTTCTTCACCTTACTATCCACGCGCGTGGATGTAGCTAGGGCTGCGTCACGTCTAACCAACTCCAAGTAGCCACTGAAGGGCGGAGTTATACGTGAACAAACTACTGCCCTCAAAAGAAATCACATTGAGGTTCATAGCCCGGAATTCTTTCTCTTGAAGACGTAATGATAACGCCTCAGTAAGGTGGATTACATATGATAAAGCGTCTAAGTTAAGTCTATTAGACATCAATTGTCGTTTCCAACATTGTGGTTGGAAAAGACATAGACGGCGAAAAAGATTATTACCAGTCTTAACCACGCCATCAAGACGCATATGAACTCTCGGTATGCCCTGTTCTGCCAAAATAAATTATTCCTATAAATGATAAAAGGCAGAATTGAGCATTGCGGACAAGAAACTAAACTATCATGCTTGGTAGCAGGCTTGTATATATATAGCGTCGATAAATAATACACATGTTCTAATGACATTATTGGACTGTGTCGGTAAGTCAGGGACAATGTCCCTGAACCGATCCAAAATTCTGTGTCCAATGACGCTATAAGTCTCTTATCCAACATCGCAGCAATGTAGTCCGAAGGAACAACCACTGGAAGATAATGCCGGAAGAAATGTATGGCAGCTTGTGTTGTTCCGAAAGGGAAAACTCGAAATCGTCCGAATCCCTTTCGCCATCCTGTCGGACCCTATAAAGCGTTTGGTCGTCCGAACCTGATGCAACCGCGGACCGCACCGACCCAGCGCTGTCGGATAATTCCTGATCCGACCGAGAAACTGTCGATTGCTGGGATGCTGCGAAACTGTGCTAACTTGGATAGCATGTCCGTCACTGAGGCCTGTGGAGAAGCGGTCTTACGATGCATTGCCGCTGGAAGCTCCATGATCGTTACCCCGTGCATACTACTATTATGCGAGCGAACGGAGTGTATAGGCCTCGTGTCCCTTGGCTACCGGATGGCGTGACCTGTTCGCCGTGGAATCACTGAATGACGAAACTGGTCGGATACTGTAGGTCACGTAGCCAATGTGCGGTCGTGTGCACTGCTGTGAGGATGAGGAAGCATTATCGAGTCTCTCGGACTGTCAATATAACGGAGCGTCCCGAGCGGCGGACATATGCTCCGAATGTAAAATATCTGAACACCAACATGCGGTCCCCTATGTTGTTGGACGAGAGAGGGACCTCTCTCGCTCACAGCCCGGACAGACCTGGACGAGCCAGGAACCGGACTAACAGGCTTCCTCCGATCTGTCCTCAATCCGCCGTCACTGGGTGAGTACTAAAGTTATTATAGTGCTCGCATCACCCAAATCTCCTTCCTAGACCGCAACGGATGAACCCAGCAGCCGAACCATTCGATGAATGTATGCTACACCGGGTGAGCTAGCGAATATCACTCCGTCGATCCTACAAGGGACCTCTTAGGCGATAGACATATTCCATGAGCACTTATTGCCGCTAGCTCTTCATTAACTATGACGACAGAGGCGCACTTTTGAAAGACATCTCCGTAACTTTGCGAACAAGAAACCAGAAATGCTTGGTAATAGCAAGCATATAATAATAAATATATAGCATCGTTCAATAATTCGAAAGTTTGTGTGACATTATTGGACTATGTCGGAACTGAGGGACGATGTCCCTGAACCGAACCAAAAATTTCTAAGTCCACCAACGCTATCAGTTTCTTATCCGGCATCGCAGCATTCTGGTCCGACGAAAGAACCTGTAGAAGATCAAGTCAGATGACATACACAACAGCATATGTTGTTCCGAAAGGGAAAGCTCGAAATCCTCCGAATCCCTTTCGGTATCCCGTCGGACCGGATGAAATTTTCGGACGTCTGTACCCGCTTCCGCAGAGTGTCCCGACCCAGCATCGTCGGATAATACATTATGCGACAGATTCAGTTGTTGCTGGGATGCTGCGATAAGCTGTGCTATTTGGGATAGCACGTCCGTCCCCCGAGGCCTGTGCAGTAGCGGTCTTATGATGCATTGCCGCCGGAAGCTCCATGCACGTTGACTCCCGCATACTTTCTTATGCGAACGTCTGGAGTCTGCAGGCCTCGTGTCCCTGGCTACCGGATGGTGTGACCTGGTCGCCGATGATTCTCTGACTGGCGAAGCTGACTGGATATCCGAGGTCACGTAGCCAAGAGCGGTCGTGTGCGCTACCATGAGAATGAGGAAGCCTTATTGACAGTCTCTCCGGACTGACTATATGTCGGAGCGTCCCGAGCGGCGGACGTATGCTCCGAATGCGAAACATTTTGTACCACAACATCTGGGGCCAGACGTTGTTGTACGAGAGAGGGGCCTCTCTCGCTCGCCGTCCGAATGGACCTGAACGAGCTAGGAACCGGACTAAAAGGCTTCCTCCGTTCTCCCTCTAATCCGCCGTCACTGGGTGTGCATTTGGTTGATTTATAGTGCTCGCATCACCCCAAAACTCCTTCTAGACTGCAACGGACGAACCCGGCTGCCGAACCATTCGATGAATGGACGCTACACCGGACGAGCTAGCGGACGTCAAAGGCCGTCGAACCTACTAGGGTCCTCTTAGGCAATTGGCGTATTTACATGAGCACTTTTCCGCTAGCCCTTCATTAATTGTGACGACGGAGGCACACTGTTGGAAGACATCACGGATACATCACCCTAATCTTGATCGTCTGAAATAGAAATTGATAAAGTAGAGTGACCCTGCAGGGAAAGGACCGGAATGTCCAATTCCCCACTAACATACCGTGACATATGCTTCCCATGTTGTCATTGAAATCATCACATACAGAACAGGAGTTAGTGCGAGTACACTGACTACATATAGAATGATTATAAAAGTCAGAGGAAGATTTCCTCTTATTACAATTGATCAAAATCCTTTCAATGTGAAAAGAAAACAAAGTCCTAGTACTCGCACCAACCCCTGACAATCAAAATACATAATAATATGATCCATTAAGATAGAAAAAATTATTGAAATCAAAATATTTTGAAAAAGTTAAAAAATTTATAGTAATTTATATATTTTTTATACTTACCAATGACCCAGACATAGCTGGTGCTAACTCTTAAAATATAGGGCCAAACACAAATTTTGCCCCCCAATCCCCAAAATTTGCATCTAAAACTAAAGAAAACATGTCCTGAAAGGCCCTCCACACCTCGCCCCCACTGCGCATGCGCAGTGTCAAGGACGTTCCGAAATTGGCGCCATTTATCATTCTAATAACCAGTGCCTGGTAAGCGCTATGTACTCAGCGGGGAGGCAAGAGTTCCCAACTCCTGGGAGGGCCATCCCCGTCTGGGTCATTGGTAAGTATAAAAAATATATAAATTACTATAAATTTTTTAACATTTTTATACTGTACCAATGACCCAGACATAGCTGAATAGTAAAAAGGCTGGAGGGCCAAGGACATAGAGCAAAATGGAATACGCTCAATAAATAAAAATAGAGTCATCCCCTGTAGGGAAAAGAAGTAATAGGCCTTACATGTATCTTTCTTATTTATGATAAATTAGAAAGATACAACACCTTCCAAAAATTGAGCTTCATACATCCATGTACTCTATTAATATCCAATAATCCTTATACTAATAATTTTTAAAGTAAGCCAATAATAAAGTAAGTCTAGAGAATAGAGACTCTTATACTCTTAAAAGTGTGTGAGAATTGCATAATCATGTCCGTTGACAAATGCAATATTCAAAAGCTATACTTTAAAAACTAAGACTTGAATGAATTTTATAAACTTAAACTTCTCACTAAACAACCATCCCAATAACAGCTCAGAATTACTAACTCCGGAGGAGGTATCCCCTTGTTTTCATAGTAAAAACAGGTGACCCAAGGGAACACCCTCCCCCCCCCCCCCTTTTTCTTGCCCTGGGTCAAATAGCCCAGAGCGAAGAGGGCAGCCGAACGGAGACACTGCCGAAACAGACAGCCTACCTAGCTATAGTAGCAACTGTTAAGTGAATGACATTCTGAGCAGTAGATAATAGACCTAACAATAGAGGCCTTCAGAAATGGACTCGATATTTCTGAGATAAAAATCATGAATGGATGGCTGAGCGCAATGAGCAGCCTTCAAAAATCTATAATAGCAACACTATTAATGTAAGCCCAAGAAGTAGAAGAACTCTTACTTCATGAGCCGAAATCTTAAGCACAACTGCTAAGCCAATGATATACCATAAGCAGTACGCTAGTTAATAGAATTCATTAACAATAAAATGGAGCGTAACGTCCTTCTACTAGACATCAAAGACAGAAGAAGCTTACGCCCTTGTAATAAACAGATATCTGTTTATAAATACATAAACTGTACCCGGAAAGAGTAAAGGCCTATGCCCATACGAAGACGGAAGGACCTTAAAATAATAGGTTCCGGATAATAGGAGCCTAACTCTTATGCAACAATCCAACCTAAATAGTAACGGAAGTATTGATTCCGAAACTATGAAAGTGAAAATCATCCATCGATAGTGCATGAAACTCACTGACTCTACAGTAAAAGAGAAACCAACAGAATTACTGTCTAAAAGGTCAGAATTTGAAAACTACTGTTTCCAGAGGCTCAAATGATTACTTAGCTAAATAAGAACCGAAGTTAAAATCCGTATAGGAATTTAATCTAAAGATTCTAAGTCTATTTATCAAAAAGTTACTAACTGACTTAGATAAAGAGACAAAAGACTCAATAGTAAACTATCGTAGAGTGCATAGGTATGAGGTAACATAAACCTATAACCTAAATAACAACAGGCTGCAGTAGATCTTGTGAAACAAGTATACCAAAAACTAGCAATGCGTAGTATGGAGGGATCAACCATATGAACATAATGATCCCTACACCACGACGGAAGAGCCTCCACTTTAGTCGCATAGAATAGCGAAGAAGAGGATCTCCTATAGTAAGAAATCGCATCCAAAGCTCGTCCAGTACAGTGCTTACAATGCAATACGGACCACACAACGGAATACA
This sequence comes from Pictodentalium vernedei, assembly GCA_031216915.1. Lineage (NCBI taxonomy): Eukaryota > Metazoa > Mollusca > Scaphopoda > Dentaliida > Dentaliidae > Pictodentalium > Pictodentalium vernedei. The sequence continues at coordinate 130,217,227 of CM062289.1, forward strand.
AGAAGGTTGCGACCTTGCTGGTTGTGATAAAGATGACACGATTTACCCAGTGAAAAAAGATCCTCACATAGAGGAAGATTTCACGTAAAGATCCACAGTAGACAAGAGAGTAAATTACTCATGATCTCTGTGAAGATAGAGATGCTATCAACAGAAATGTATTGTGGTTGTTTATCTTAGCAATACCTGCTAAAACAACAGCGCCGGAGGATACGCGTATCCTATCATTCCGTCCTATAGATCAATAGAGCGTTAACAGTATTAGCTCAGAGATCTGGACAAGCCAACACATACGTCTGCAATTGATTAGCAAGCTGTGTCATAAATAAAACATCATTGGGCGCTCCCATAGATAGCAAATCTGATTAAATACTTGTTTGTTGAGAGTCCATTCTGACAGCAACAAGCGACCCGTAAGAGAACAGGAGTGCGATAAAACAATCAGACGACCCAGAATATGACGGACCAAAACTGAACTTGGTGTACTATAACCAACAGACGGATTCTTTCCATTAAATTGAATAACGGAAACGAAAGAGTGCCTCCCTGGTTCCGGAGATACGCCACTACTGTCGAATTAAAGGACAGGAATTTGGGCATGCGTTTCTGAATAATGTTCATGCAATGACATAAAGCAAGCCTAAAAAACATTATTCCGCGGAAGTTAAACTGATAGCTAAAAGACTGCGGAACCCAAAGACCCTGGCACTTCGAATCCGTAGGGACCAGTATATATCCCAATCTGTTTGACTGGCAACCGTCATAACAGCCACACTCGGGTCCGGCAACTGCGGCGGCACTCTCTGAGTCAACCACCGAATGTTTGCCCCAATCTGAATCTCTTGTAACACTAGATAGACAAGAGAATGTATAAATCAAGCAATTCATGGATTGCCGGAAAGTTGCCGTCGAAGAGAAGCTCCTCCGAGAACGAAGCGACTCTGAGAGAGTTCTTAACCTACTATCCACGCGTGGATGTAGCTAGGGCTGCATCACGTCTAACCAACTCCAATCAGCCACTGAAGGGCGGAGTTATACGTGAAGAAACTACTGCCCTCAAAAGAAATTACATTGAGAATAATATCCCGTAAATCTTTTCTTGAAGACGTAATGATAACGCCTCAGTAAGGCGGATTACGTATAATAAAGCGTCTAAGTTAAGTCTACTATACATAATGTCGTTCCCCACATTGAAATTGGAAAAGACATAAACGGCGAAAAAGAATATATGCAGTTTTTAATCACACCGTCTAGATGCATATGAACTCTCGGTATGCCCTGCTCTGCCAAAATAAACTATATGTAAAAAAGATAAAATGGCAGAAATGAGCCACGCGGACAAGAAACTAAACTATCATGCTTAGTAGCAGGCTTGTATATATATATATAATATATAGCGTCGAAAAATAAAACACATGTGTAATGACAATATTGGACTGCGTCGGTAAGTCAGAGACAAAGTCCCTGTACCGATCGAAAAATCCGAGTCCAATGACGCTATAAGTCTCTTATCCAAGATCGCAGCAATGAAGTCCGAAAAATAATCACTGGAAGAAATGCCAGAAGATATGAAAGGCATCTTCCGATACTACTAAAGGGAAAACTCGAAATCTTTCGAATCCCTTTCGCCATCCTGTCGGACCCTATAAAGCGTTCGGTCGTCCGTAGCTTGATGCAACCGCGGACCGCACCGACCCAGCGCCGTCGGATAATTCCTGATTCGACCGAGAAACCGTCAATTGCTGGGATGCTGCGAAACAACTGTGCTAACTCGGATAGCACGTCCGTCACTGAGGCCTGAGGAGCAGCGGTCTTACGATGCATTGCCGCAGGAAGCTCCGAGATCGTTACCCCGTGCATACTTCCAATATGCGAGCGAACGGGGTGTATAGGCCTCGTGTCCCTTGGCTACCGGATGGCGCGACCTATTCGCTGTGGAATCACTGAATGCCGAAACTGATCGGATACTCGAGGTCACGTAGCCAATGTGCGGTCGTGTGCCCTGCTGTGAGGATGAGGAAGCATTAAAGACAGTCTCTCGGACTGTCAATATAACGGAGCGTCCCGAGCAACGGACATATGCTCCGAATGTAAAATATCTGAACCACAACATGCGGTCCCCTATGTTGTTGGCTTCCTCCGATCTATCCTCAATCTGCCGTCACTGGGTGAGTACTAAAGTAATTAAAGTGCTCGCATCACCCAAATCTCCTTCCTAGACCGCAACGGACGAACCCGGCAGCCGAACCATTCGATGAATGTACGCTACACCGGGTGAGCTAGCGAATGTCACTCCGTAAGCGATAGACATATTCCATGAGCACTTATTGCCGCTAACTCTTCATTAACTATGACGACAGAGGCACACTTTTGAAAGACATCTCCATAACTCTTCGAACAAGAAACCAGAAATGCTTGGATAGCAAGCATAAAATAATAATATATATAGCGTCGTTCAATAATTCGAAAGTTTGTGTGACATTATTGGACTATGTCGGAACTGAGGGACGATGTCCCTGAACCGAACCAAAAATTTCTAAGTCCACCGACGCTATCAGTTTCTTATCCGGCATCGCAGCATATGTTGTTCCGAAAGGGAAAGCTTGAAATCCACCGAATCCCTTTCGGTATCCCGTCGGACCGGATGAAACTTTCGGACGTCCGTACCCGCTTCCGCGGAGCGTCCCGGCCCAGCATCGTCGGATAAAATATATGCGACAGATTCAGTTGATGCTGGGATGCTGCGATAAACTGTGCTATTAAGGAAAGCACGTCCGTTCCCGAGGCCTGTGCAGTAGCGGACTTACGATGCATTGCCGCTGGAAGCTCCGTGTACGTTGACTCCCGCACACTTCCTATGCGAACGTCCGGAGTCTGCAGGCCTCGAGTCCCCGGCTACCGACCCAGCGCTGTCGGATAATTCTCGATCCGACACCGTTTCTGTCGGCTGCTGGGATGCTGCGATAAGCTGTGCTATGTGCACAAGAATGTCCGGCGTCGAGACCTGCGGAGGCGCAGTCTATCGGTGCTTCGCCGAGGGCAGCTCCGCATCAGATGGCTCCCGCATACTTCCTATGCGAACGTCCGGAGTCCATCGGTCTCGAATCCCTGGCTGCCGGATGGTGTGACCTGGTCGCCGAAGAATCCTTGATCGGCGAAGCTGGTAATATATCGGCGGTCACGCAGCCAAGGTGCGGTCGTGTGCGCTGACGAGAAGAGGAAGCCTTAGCAGTCTCAGCGGACTGCCTATACAACGGAGCGTCCCGAGCGACGGACGTATGCTCCGCTAACGACACATTGTACCACAACATCTGGGGCCAGATGTTGTTGAACGAGAGAGGGGCCTCTCTCGCTTGCCGTCCGGATGGACCGGAACGAGCTATGAACCGGACTAAAAGGCTTCCTCCGTTCTCCCTCCGATCCGCCGTCACTGGGTGTGCATTAAGTTAATTTTATAGTGCTCGCATCACCCCAAACTTCCTTCAAGACCGCAACGGACGAACCCGGCTGCCGAACCATTCGGTGAATGGACGCTACACCGGGCGAGCTAGCGGACGTCAAAGGCCGTCGAACCTACTAGGGTCCTCTTAGGCAATTGGCGTATTACATGAGCACTTTTCCGCTAGCCCTTCATTAATTGTGACGACGGAGGCACACTGTTGGAAGACATCACAGATACATCACCCTAATCTTGATCGTCTGAAATAGAAATTGATAAAGTAGAGTGACCCTGCGGGGAAAGGACCGGAGTGTCCAAATCCCCAACAACATACCGTGACATACGCTTCCCATATTGTCATCGAAATCATACGATACAGAACAGGAGTTAATGCGAGTACACTGACCACATATAGAATGATAATAAGGTCAGAGGAAGACTTCCTCTTAAAACAATTGATCAATATCCTTTCAATGTGAAAAGAAAACAAGTCATGGTACTCGCACTAACCCCTGGCAATCAAAATACATAATAATAATATGATCCATTAATATAGAAAAAATAATTGAAATCAAAATATTTTGAAAAAATATTTTTTCAGAACAGCCCAAGTTTCTGAAAAGTAACGTTGAGCCCCAATGGATCCCAAGCCTAAGTGTGGACAAAAATTTTAAAAATATTTTAAACAATTTATTCAACACTTACGGACAATAATAATGTATCTAGTTATGATTAAAATAACATAAAGATATTATTATTTAGAAATCCCCCCCTCACACAGAGGGCTGTTGTAAATGTAAACAATGAGTGTAAAAACACTAAAATAAGACTCCAGGCACCCAGGCCCGAAATCAGTTACCAAAAATACACCATCTGATGCAAAACAGAGACTTCCAGGGAAGAAACTGCAGAACATCAGATGGTAGATGCAGAACACAACGCCTAACCACCCGTAGGTGAAGACGTAAACATGGGGAAAGAACAGAATTCATTCTGTTATTAAGCTAAAACTCCCAAGAAATTTTAGTAATAATAATTACAAAAACTATGCCAAAAGCATGGGAGAATAGCAAGGGGGAACTTAAAGGACAGGGAGAGAGGAAAAACACTTGAAAAAACAGTGTAACTAAATAATCAGAATGACAACAAAATGGCTGCTGCCTTGAAAATAGGTAACTTAACATAATTTCATTAAAAAATTTTAAGTTACAGCCCTGATAATATTCTGTCACACATTCTTTTCCTCTCCTCCTTTTCTATCCTCCTTAGAATCAACATTTCACTAATATTTATGTGTCTGGCATCATTTAAACTGAGATTTAAAAGCACAAAGATCAGTCAGATGTTAACTGATGAAGGGCCAAACTTAGAATGATAAATGGCGCCAATTTCGGAACGTCCTTGACACTGCGCATGCGCAGTGGGGGCGAGGTGTGGAGGGCCTTTCAGGACATGTTTTCTTTAGTTTTAGATGCAAATTTTGGGGATTGGGGGGCAAAATTTGTGTTTGGCCCTATATTTTAAGAGTTAGCACCAGCTATGTCTGGGTCATTGGTACAGTATAAAAATATATTTTTTCAGAACAGCCCAAGTTTCTGAAAAGTAACGTTGAGCCCCAATGGATCCCAAGTCTAAGTGTGGACAAAAATTTTAAAATATTTTAAACAATTTATTCAACACTTACGAACAATAATAATGTATCTAGTTATGATTAAATTAACATCAAGATATTATCTTCAAGAAATCCCCCCTCACACAGAGGGCTGTTGTAAATGTAAACAATAAGTGTAAAAACACTAAAATAAGACTCCAGGCACCCAGGCCCGAAATCAGTTACCAATAATACACTATCTGATGCAAAACAGAGACTTCCAGGGAAGAAACTGCAGAACATCAGATGGTAGATGCAGAACACAACGCCTAACCACCCATAGGTGAAGACGTAAACATGGGGAAAAGAACAGAATTCATTCTGTTATTCAGCTAAAACTCCCAAGAAATTTTAGTAATAATAATTACAGAAAATATGCCAAAAGCATGGGAGAATAGCAAGAGGGGACTTAAAGGAAAGGGAGAGAGGAAAACACTGAACAAACAGTGTAACTTGATAACAAGAATGACAACAAAATGGCTGCTGCCTCGAAAATAGGTAACTTAACATAATTTCATTAAAAAATTTTAAGTTACAGCCCTGATAATTTTCTGTCACACATTTTTCCTCTCCTCCTTCTATATCCTCCTTAGAATCACCATTTCACTAATATTTATGTGTCTGGCATCATTTAAACTGAGATTTACAAGCACAAAGATCAGTCAGATGTTAACTGATGAAGGGCCAAACTAAGAATGATTAATGGCGCCAATTTCGGAACGTCCTTGACACTGCGCATGCGCAGTAGAGGTGAAGTGTGGAGGGCTATTCAGGACATGTTTTCTTTGGTTTTAGATGCAAATTTTGGGGATTGGGGGGCAAAATTTGTGTTTGGCCCTATATTTTAAGAGTTAGCACCAGCTATGTCTGGGTCATTGGTACAGTATAAAAATATTGATAGCTCCAATCTGGAGGTCACCCCAAACAGCACATCAAGTTTCAAAGCGATCCGATCATAAAGCCAAATGGAAATATTGATGCATAACTGCACTAAGTTCATCAATGATCATTGTCAACAGCAACTATTTTTGATGGAAATGGATGAAAATTGAGTGCTCCCATTTAGAGGTCACCCCAAACAAGCATACCAAGTTTCAAAGCGATCTGATCACAAAAGTGCCCTGTAGGGCATGCCAAAAGAATATATTGATGTCTGACTAAACTTCAAAGGTTATTGCCAGTGGCAACATTTTTTGACGGAAATGGAAGAAAATCGATTGTTCCCATCTAGATGTCACCCCAAACAAGCCTACTAGGTTTCAAAGCAATCCGATCATAAATGTGCCCTGCAGGGTGTGCCAAAGAGAAATATTGATGCCTGACTAAATAATGTTCAAAGGTCGTTGGCAGCGGCAACATTTTTTGACAGAAATGGACGAAAATTGATAGCTCCCATCTAGAGGTCACCCCAAACAAGCACACCAAGTATCGAAGCAATCCGATCATAAATGTGGCCTACAAGGTGTGCTGAAATACTGATGCATAACTGCATAAGTACATCGAAGGTCATTGCCAGTGGCAACATTTTTTGACAGAAATGGAAGAGAATCGATAGCTCCCATCAAAAGGGCACCCCAAATAAGCGTACAAAGTTTCAAAGGGATCCGATCATAAATGTGCCCTTTAGGGCATGCCAAAGGAATATATTGATGCCTGACTAAACTAAGTTCAAAGGTCATTGCCAGCGGCAACATCTTTTGATGGAAATGGAAGAAAATCAATAGCTCCCATCTACAGGTCACCCCCACACAAGCATACCAAGTTTCAAAGTGATCCAAGCATAAGTGTGATCTGTAGAGTGTGCCACAGGAAATTGTGGACATACGTAGGTATGTACATACATACGTATGCCGACAGACGAGAAGTGGCAGCAATAGCTTAGCTTGACTTCGTCAAGTTGAGCTAAAAATGGCTCCCATAAAGTTGAAATGATTTGCCTAGGCAAAATAAAGGTGCATGATTTATAGCTTGCCTAGGGTGTTTAAGGCAGGCGATTGTGGCTACCCTGGGATTTTGCAATGTCCAGACCAGAGAGTAACTGGATGTACTTACATGTCTCTGTATTGACAGTGGAAGGTACAGTAACTGGATGTACTTACATAATTTTGTGTTGACAGCAGAAGGTTCAGGAGTCAGATGTACTTACTTGACTGTGTGAACTGGATGTACTTTCGTGACGATGTAAACTGGAGGTACTTACATGACTGTGTGCCAACAGTAGAAGGTACTGTAGCTGGGACTTTGAATTTTCCTTGTTCATCACTAGGTAAAACAGCAGCAGCAGGAGAATGAACTTTGGAAGCACCACTTGCTGCAGGACTATGTGCTGCTGAAAAAAATGTATACATACGAATAAGTAATAGTCTCCACAGCTTTAAATGGTGAGGAAAATATCTATCATTATTGACAGCTTTAAATGGAGGAGAATATATCTATCAGTACTGACAGCTTTAAATGGTGGAGAATATATCTATCAGTATTGGCAGCTTTAAATGGTGGGGAATGTGTCTATCAGTATTGACAGCTTTAAATGGTGAGGAATATATCTATCAGTATGACAGCTTTAAATGGTGGAGAATATCTCTATCAGTATTGGCAGCTTTAAATGGTGGGGAATATATCTATCAGTATTGACAGCTTTAAATGGTGTGGACTTTATCTATCAGTATTGACAGCTTTAAATGGTGTGGAATATATCTATCAGTATTGGCAGGTTTAAATGGTGGGGAATATATCTATTAGTGTTGACAGCTTTAAATGGTGGGGAATATATCTATCAGTATTGACAGCTTTAAATGGTGTGGAATATATCTATCAGTATGGGCAGGTTTAAACGGTAGGGGATATATCTATCAGTATTGACAGCTTTAAATGGTGGGGAATATATCTATCAGTGTTGACAGCTTTAAATGGTGGAGAATATATCTATCAGTGTTGACAGCTTTAAATGGTGGAGAATATATCTATCAGTATTGGCAGCTTTAAATGGCGTGGAATATATCTATCAGTATTGACAGCTTTAAACGGTGAGGAATATATCTATCAGTGTTGACAGCTTTAAATGGTGGAGAATATATCTATCAGTATTGGCAGCTTTAAATGGCGGGGAATATATCTATCAGTGTTGACAGCTTTAAATGGTGGAGAATATATCTATCAGCATTGGCAGCTTCAAATGGTAGAGAATATATCTATCAGTGTTGACAGCTTTAAATGGAGAGGAATGTGTCTATCAGTATTGACAGCTTTAAATGGTGAGGTATATATCTATCAGTACTGACAGCTTTAAATGGTGAGGAATATATCTATCAGTACTGACAGCTTTAAATGGTGTGGAATATATCTATCAGTATTGACAGCTTTAAATGGTGTGGAATATGGAATATATCTATTGACAGCTTTAAATGGTGAGGTATATATCTATCAGTACTGACAGCTTTAAATGGTGAGGAATATATCTATCAGTATTGACAGTTTTAAATGGTGGGGAATATATCTATCAATATTGACAGCTTTAAATGGTGGGGAATATATCAGCTTTAAATGGTGTGGAATATGGAATATATCTATTGACAGCTTTAAATGGTGAGGTATATATCTAATAGTACTGACAGCTTTAAATGGTGAGAAATATATCAGTATCGACAGCTTTAAATGGTGGGAAAAATATCTATCAGTATTGACAGCTTTAAATGGTGAGGAATATATTTATCAGTATTGACAGCTTTAAATGGTGGGTGATATATCTATCAGTGTTGACAGTGATACTGGTCCCCACAGCTTTAAATGGTGAGAAATATATCTATCAGCATTGACAGCTTTAAATGGTGGGAATATATCTATCAGCACTGACAGCTTTAAATGGTGTAGAATATATCTATCAGTATTGACAGCTTTGAATGGTGGGGAATATATCAGGATTGACAGCTATAAATAGTGAGGAATATATCTATCAGTATTGACAGCTTTAAATGGTGAGGAATATATCTATCAGTATTGACAGCTTTAAATGGTGGGGAATATATCTATCAGTGTTGACAGCTTTAAATGGTGAGGAATATATCAGTATTGACAGCTTTAAATGGTGAGGAATATATGTATAAGTATTGACAGCTTTAAATGGTGGGGAATATATCTATCAGTATTGGTAGCTTTAAATGGTGGAGAATATATCTATGCAACTCCATCTTTTTATCAGTCAGAACAGATGGTTGAGAAACCATGATATTGGTATTTGGCCAGAGGTTCAAGTTTCACCAATGAGCCTCACCATGTCATGACTGCAGTCCTCTGAGGCAAGTACCTTCATATCATTCGGCATTACATGAATGGCCACACAATTGTATATGAACACTTCCAAACACAGTCAATATTACCTGAGATCTTGGAAGGGTCAATCTCCCTTGTCTGAGAGCTTCCCAGGATGAGTAGATCTGTTTTAGGGGTTGTTGTACTTTTGGAAAGACAGCATCAACATTAGAACATTTGAGATAGATGAACAGGTTGCAGTGTTGCTTAGGTATTCTCATTCAAGGATGTACAAGCATTCTGCTGAGTAAAATGTGGCCCCTCTCTATCTTGTTCTAGTGTCAAGCTGGTGATCTCATCCAGCTGATGATGACTTTCTTCTTCAGGGCTTAAAATTCGTCTGCCATCACGCGAATCTAACATGATTCTCACGAAATATTTTGACGCGAATCCATTTAAACCATGATATGAAATCCCCCATGGGAACCTGGGAAGTAAAGGCAATGATTGAGGTGGAAATCCTCTAAAATGTGCAACATGGGGTATAAATGATTGACAGCCCTTGACTTTATATCCATATTGCGGTCATGATTAGCCGTTGTGCATAAATCTGTGACCTTAAATAAATAAATAAATAATGATATGAAATTCTGCAAAAACTAGCTGAATGTTGCTGGTGAGATCACGAAATAAGTTGTCGAAATTTCCACCCATGATTTACCAGATGCTTCACATTTTCTTGAGTTTGGTATCAAATCAAGTCATGGCTGCTACAGCAGCCATGACTTGATTTGATACCAAACTCAAGAAATGTGAATAGACAGTTTTTCATAATTATATATTTTATGATAACCCAGGTCAGAACTTCATCATGAATCAACATCATACATAAAGTGAATCCAAGCAGTAAATTGCCGCGAATCCACTTGGATTCGTGCCAGTGTAGTTTGCCAGAATCATTACGAGAATCGATTCGCGGATTCACATGTAATTTTAAGCCCTGTTCTTCAAGCTGAGCTGAGCAATTGATTTGGGTATTCTGATCTTTGATCTGTTTGTTGAGAACTGCAGTAGAAGCCTCCATGTCTGGCTTACGAATTCCCTTTTCAAGTAGCACATGATGTAGAGATATCTTAACATTGTGAAATTTCTCAATCGACTTTATTTCACTCGTCAATTTTCCCTAAGTGACTTCTTAAATAAATCTGTTGTTTTGCTTAGATCTGTGCCCAGCCGGCTCACATCATCAATCAGATTATCAAGAGCAGCAAGAAGAGATTATGATGAGAAGATATGATTAACTAATGGATTTGTTCCTCAAAGTTAATTATAGTTTTAGGTGTAGCACTAAAAGAATGGCTGGAAATCAGCAGATAGGAATTTCTGTATGGTTGGAGATCGATACGTATGAGGTTATGTCTGTATCTCTTGTGGGACTGGTACACTTTTTGCAATATTTTTGGTAGCAATTAATGCTGTTGTGTGCATCTTCGATCTTCAATTATAACTCATAGGGAAAAAGTGGATTGGTTTACAGAAGATGTTAGAGCTGCTAAACAACAGCGTCGTAGACTCGAGCGGCTTTACAATAAAACGAAGCTTGAGGTTCACCGGCAGATGTTCTGCTACCAAAGAAATACAACTAATATGATCATTAAAAAGGCGAAGAGGGAGTACTACAATTCTATGATAGAGGGGTCATCTAATACAAGGGTGCTGTTTTTGGTAACCAATAGTCTCCTTGGTAAAGAACAAAAAGTCATTCTCCCAGATCATCTAAATACTTAAGAAATTCTGGAAAAATTCAGCGATTATTTCATAACTAAAATTCAAGTAATCCTGGATAGAATACCATCATGTGAATCATCAGAGTTTGATCATCTTGACATAAAAAGAGATTTTTATAATTTTTACTCTGTCTCAGATGAAGATATTCAAAAAATTATAAATTTAAAGTAATTTGTATATTTTTCTACTTACCAATGGTCCAGACTAGCTGGTGCTTAACTCAAAGTTATTAAGGGCCAAACACAAATTTTGACCCCCCCCCCCCCCCCCCCCCCCCCCCCCATCCCCAAAGTTTTCTTGCAAAACAGAAAATTAAAAGTCCTACCTGGGCCTCCATACATTTACTCTCCGCACATGCTCAGACATCAGGAAGTGACCGGAATTGGTGCCAACATCATTCTTTGTAGAAGAGAGTACTACATAATAATTCAACGGGGAGGAATGAGTGCCCACTCATGGAGGGCCATCTCTGTCTGGGCCATTGGTAAGTATAAAAATATACACATTACTTTAAATTTATAATATTTTTACACTGTAACCCAATGGCCCAAACTAGCTGAATCGTAAAAAGGCAAAGGGCCAAGGACTTCAGAATTAGTAGATCAACATACTTCCAATCCTGTCATCCAAGGTGAAAGGAAATTAAAGTTATTAGGAATTACATGTATGTCTCTCTATAGAGTAATAGAGAAGACATATCATAACAAGAGGCCCCAGGGGGCCTGAGGGCGCTCACCTGACATGGTAGCCTAAATATCAACCCAGAGAATTGATATCAACAAGTTGCATCTGCTCCTCCTAAGAAAAGCTTACACCAAATATCCAAAGATTCTGACCAGTGGATCTAAAAACACGAGGCCCCACAGGGCCTGAAGCGCTCATCTTGTACAGAACACAATTTAAGCAAGCCATCTCCATAGGCTACACTGTCAATCCTTGAGTCCCTCAGGAGTGACAAAAATAATCTGGGCATCATGCCTTTTCTTCAGTTGATCATAAGTAAAATGTAGAGCTCCCCTATGAAGGCCCTTGATACAACCTATGTGGATTAATCTGAGTACCTCTAGAGGGTACTGAATACAAAATATTTAATTCTTCAGCAAAATGGCCAATTCCAGCTCCCATAGAGAGCCCAAATATTAACCCAGGCTCTTGATTTGAACACAGTTAAATCTGACTTCCCTAGAGATGTTGTGTACCGAATATGAAAGCATTCTGACTGTTGGATCTGAAGAAGAGAAATTGTAAAGAAATTTCTTCGAATTGCACTAAGTTCAAATTTGGGCTACCATAGGTAGCCCAAATATTGACCTATGGATCTGATTTGAACAAATTTGAATCTGACCCTCCTAGAGATGTTGTATACCAAATGTGAAAGCATTCTGACAAGTGAATCTGAAGAAGAAGATTTTTGAAGAAATTCCCTCATATTGTACTAAGTTAAATTTCATGTTCCCATATGGAGCCCAAATATTAACCTAGGCACTCGAATTGAACAACCTGGAATCTGCCCCCCCCCCCCCCCCCTCCCCCTGAGATATTGTATACCAAATATAAAAGCATTCCGACTGGTGGGTCTGAAGAAGAAGATTTTTAAAGAAATTTTCTCATATTGCACAAAGTAAAAATTTGGGCTACCATAGTGAGCCCAAATATATACCTAGGGATTTGATTTGAACAAACTTGAATCTGACCCCCATAGAGATGTTGCATACCAAATATCAAAGCATTCTGACTGATGGATCTGAAGAAGAAGATTTTTTTAAATTACCCTCCATATTGAACAAAGATAAAATTTGGGCTTCCATAGGAAGCCCAAATATTAACCTAGGGACTTGGTTTGAACAATCTAGAATCTGACCCTCATAACAATGATGTATACCAAATATTAAAAGATTCTGACAGGTGGTTCTGAAGAAGAAGATTTTTAAAGAATATTCCCCATATTACCCTATGTTAAAACTTCGGGCTCCTGTAGAGAGCCCAAATATGAACCAATGAGCTTTATTTCAACAAACTTTTATCTGACCCCCCCCCCCCCCCCCCTATGAATGCTGTATACCAAATATCAAAAGATTCTGATGATTGGTTCTGGAGAAAAGATTTTTTTTAATTTTTGCAAATATGCTGACTCAGCATTTTTTCGATGCCCATTACAGAACACCCTAACATAACCGATTGCTATTTTTTTTTACCATTCAATTCTACTGGTCATAAGGATACTTCATACCAAATATAAGCTCTCTGTTCCGTGGGGTTTGGGAAATATGGGCGTTTGAAAATATTTCTATTTTTAGCTCCCAGGGTTCCCATGGGGATGCGGGAATTTTTTTTTTTGCATGGGTCAAGTACTTATGACCCAATACTACCACAAACCAAATTTGGTTCATACCAGACCATCGGTTCAGAAAACAGAAATTTTGGGCGGGGCCAAAAATCTTACCCCTCCTATTACAAAGCCAAATATTACTTTACGAACTTCGTTTGAACAAACTTGATTCTACACCTCATATGGAAGCAACATAGCAAATATCAAGTCATTGTACACACTGGTTCTTGAGAAGAAGATTTTAAAAATATTTTGGAGCATTTTCCCCCACTCCCTCCCTATGGGGCTGGGCATGCTGAGTTGACCAAAAATGAAATGGCCCTTTGGGACCATCACTCACACAAACTTTCACTTGAATTGGCCCACTGGCTTTGGAGGAGAAGACCAAAACATGGTGTTGACGGACGACAGACGACGGACGACAGACAACGGACGAACGGACGACAGATGGGAAGCGATGAGATTAGCTCAGCTTGACTTTGTCCAGATGAGCTAAAAAGATTTTAAAAGAATATTCCTCATATTGAACTAAGTTATATTTCAGGCTCCCACAGGGAGCCCATATATGAACCCAGGGACTTGGCTTTAACAAACTTGAATCTCACCCCCCTAAGGATGCTGCACACCAAATATCAAAACATTCCGACTGCTGGATCTGAAGAAGAAGATTTTTAAAGAAAATTCCTAATTTTGAACTAAGTTACAATTCGAGCTCCCACAGTGAGTCCAAATATGGACCTAGGGACATGGCTTGAACAAACTTGAATCTCACCCCCCTAAGGATGCTGCATACCAAATATCAAAACATTCCGACTGCTGGATCTGAAGAAGATTTTTTAAGAAACTTCCTCATTTTGAACTAAGTTATCATTCGGGCTCCCACAGTGAGCCCAAATATGGACCTAGGGTCATGGCTTGAACAAACTTGAATCTCACCCCCCTAAGGATGCTGCATTTCAAATATCAAAACATTCCGACTGCTGGATCTGAAGAAGATTTTTTTTTTAAAAATTCCTCATTTTGAACTAAGTTATAATTCGGGCTACCACAGTGAGCCCAAATATGAACCCAGGGACATGGCTTGAACAAACATGAATCTCAGATAAGATAAGAATTTTCTGTGCTGTGTAGTTTCGGAGATATGGCAGTTTTAAGGTTTTTCCTATTTTTAGCTCCCGAGGTTCCCACGGGGCAATGAGAAAATTTTTTTTTGCATCATTCAACTACTTATGACCCATTATCATCTCATATCAAATTTGGTTCAAATCGACCGCACGGTTCTGAAAATAGAAATTTTAGGCGTGGCCAAAATTTTTGCCCTCTCCCATACCGAAGGCAAATAATGCCCGACAAACTTCTCTTGAACAAACTTGGTTCTAAACCTCAAAAGGACTCTGTATACCCGATATCAAGTCTCTGCTACTGGTGGTTCATTAGAAGAAGATTTTCCAAAAATTTGGCCATATTTTCCCCACTCCTCTGCTCAATATGAGCCGAAACCTAATTTGCACAAAAATCAAAATGCCCCTATATAACCACTACTTACATGAAATTTAATTAAAATGTGGCCAGTGGTTTAGGAGAAAGAGGCTCAAACACCACCTTCACGACGTACGATGGACAACGGACAAAAAGTGATCAGAAAAGCTCACCCTGACTTTCAGTCAGGTGAGCTAAAAAAGGAGCCCAGTTCAAGTAATTCCATATACTTAGCATGAACACTATGCTAATTGGATGTAACAAGTTCCCCCGACGCTCTGGAATCAGTAAAAGCGGTACCAAAAACAATATAAATATCAGTCGAACAGGCACTCAGGTATTAATTATTATTAATAAATGGTGCTTAATGCTACTTCAGAAGCTAAAACTACAGCGACGATCCCGGTAAATAATATCGCCCACTATATAACGTAAACCAGAGTCGGGATACCCAAAGAGGTCGAAAACTGGTGATGTAATATATAACATAACCTGACCAATAGAACCACAATGAACAATCTCTGGAGATTAAACACACTTCCAAGGTAACCCACAGGCAACCCCATTCAGGCATACAATAAATTCCAGAAACAACACTCCCTGCCGTGTACTATCCGATATCTATGAAACTATAAACATGCGAATATATGAGAGTGCAAAACAAGGTGTTTTCGATTGCGTACCGACATTAATAGAAACCTGGATCTAGAAATAGAAGTAGGTATGATTAACAGGTTCGACACGGAATGCTCCCGAAATAATTCATAATTTATTTATGATGAATTATGCGCTCGTATATGACATACAGATGAACAACCACAGGAAACCAACCAACTAAAAAGTGGATGTGCCGATGAGGTCACCATAGAACACGACTCAGCCACCAATCGAGAAGTCATGAAATGCATGTATGTAATTAAACTCATACGAGGCTTACGGGTAATTGCCTCTAAACACATTGGTGGTGGTGGGGAGGGGGAGATTCGAAGTCATATTGAACCCTCCTCACCCGCATTACTTCAATTGTTCTTGTGTTAGTCATAAAATAATATAGTAATATAGGAACCGCAATGGTTCCCTCACCTCTAACCAACTCCATTATGCCACTATGGGCGGAGAAGGACGTGAAGAACAAAAACTTCCCCTGATAAAGAAGGTCCTTTCGTGGAGGAAGCTAACGGGGGAACGTCCCATAACAGACACCTGAGAAGACTGATCCAAGGTTTCTGTGACGACAGAGGTGCTACTAGTAGGATTCACTACGTGACTGTTTGATCTTAAACATAATCTACTGAATCAACTGAATTGGAGGATACGCATATCCTATCATTCATCCCCATGAGATTGACTGAGCATTTACTGCGTACGCTCGATGGTCTGGACATGGCAACACGAATGACGGTAACTGATTGTTCTGGTGCGTCGCAAGTAGATCTATCATGGGGCGATGACCTCTGGTAGCAAATCTGCCCAAATACTCGCTTGTTGAGCATCCATTCCAAGTGCAACAGGCGACCTTTCCGAGAGAGCGAATCTGGTAGTACGTTCAGAAGACCCGGTATATGACGGATAGAAAGTTGAACATGATGATTCATGACGTATAGGAAAATCTTCTCCATTAGTTGGCATAACGGAAATGAATGGGTGCCGCCCTGGTTCCCGATGTATGTTGCTACTGTCAAGTTGTCCAACCAAATCTGAACATGGACGTCCGTTATTATGTGAATTCAATGTTGTATCGCTAGCCATATTGACATCATCTCTTTGATGTTTGTGTTTCTCTTGGAACCGAGGGTCCCAAAGACCCTGACACTTCAAGTCTGCGGGACTTAGGCTCGCACCCCAACCCATCTGACTAGCATCCATCATAATCGTGAAAGGTGGATCCGGCAGTTGCAGCGGAACTCCCTGAGTTAACCACTGAATATCTGCCCAAATCTGAACCCTAGTTTTATTAGGTCCGTTAAACCAATACTGGTTCAAGCAAAAGCGTCTTCACACTCCAGTTCTGAGTAAAGAATATCTGGAGGGGACGTGCGCGCAGGCGGCCCATCAGAATGAGATCCACAGCAGCTCCACACTGCTCCAATTGTTGCATGAATTCCCTCACTATTAATGCGTCTGAGCGTAGACAAAAGCGAGCATAACAACTGACTAATTTCGCTCTGGGTAATGGCAGACGAACCAGATTGTTGTGAGTCTCAAAGCTCATTCCCAAGTGAATAGACGACTTGTACAGAGCTAGATCCGACTTTTTTTCACTTTCGATGAAACTGAGAAGTCAGAGTAATAGAAGCAGACTCTGAACATCGTTCTGAAGAATAATTCTGTTGCCATATCCCTGTAGAAAGTCGTCCAAGTAAGCCGACGATACCGCAGACTGAGCTTGTAAGAATGACATTACCGAGTTCATTATTCGAGAGAACGTCCAGGGGGCCAGGTTCAGACCAAAGCACATTGCTCTGAACTGATACACCTTCCCTTGTTCGGCAAACCGCAGGTACTTTTAGAATGCCGGATGTACCAGAACATGAAAGTGCGCATCCTTAGATCTATTCTTGCTGCATAGTCGATAACTCGAACGCTCTCTTTTACCGACTGAAATGTCTCCATAAATAAATATTTGGAGCCATGATAAGCTTGCTATCCAGCTCAAGTCTATTACCGGTCGGAACAAGCCGTCTGGCTTCGGTACGTGGAACAGGTGACTGTAAAAATCTTGAGAATCCTGATTCTCAACGACCTGTATTGCTTCCATTGATAAGAGAGCTTATACCTCTGGTAGGAGAAACTCTCTTATGCAAGAATTGGTTGGAAGATATGTCCAATGCGGACAACTTGTTAGTGGGGTTTTTGCTCGGAATGATAGCCTTAAGCTGTCCGAGACTACACTTCTCACCCACTGAACTTCAGTTATTGTTATCCAGTTTTTTGCGGAGCTTGATAACCTTCCGCCAACTGACCAGCAATAGCGGTCTAAACTATCACCTGTATGACCAGAGAGGCTTACGGGAGGAGGAACCACATCCTCCCTGTGAAAAACCTTGTCTCGTCGGCCTAGGGGCATCTGACCTATAATTCCGATCAGACTTATGCCCCTTTTCCAAGTCGCTATACTGACGACCTCCAGAGTAATTATAAGAGGTTTTCCTGTACCCTCATGAGGAGTTTCCGTTTGACGATTTTTATCTGGAACGCCCTCCTTACTCTTGTCTGATGAAGCGGGTCGTTTATATGCTGACTTCAAAAGCAGAGCACTAGATGCTTTATTAGTAGCCTGTTCATAGACTAACGAAAGCTAGTCGTCGAAAATAAAATATCCGGAAACCGGAGCAACTCGGAGAGAGCTTTTCACCTAGTCATCTTATCAGTGATGACGACGCAAGGGCAGCATCACATCTGATTAACTCCAGATTAGCCACTGATAGGGCGGAGTTATACATGGTATACATAATTGCCCTGGAAAGAACTCTAAGAGAGGTATGAACGTCCTCAAATTCCTTTCGCTTGAGACGTTGCGCCATAGCTCTTGTAAGGTGATCTGTGCAAGACATAACGTCCAAATTCTCAATTGCGTCTGAGCAAATAGTGAATGATACAGGTAAGGATACCTCTAGATTCCCAGCCTGCTCATCCAAATGCAGAAGAACTCTCTGAACATCTTCCCCGACCGTTTATAAATGAATGTGGTCCAAAAAACGGTATAAAAACGGAAGATGCACTCAAGAGGATAAATACGGTGGCGTCTATATGGCCGAAGGCCTCCAACACCTGCATAAACTGAACCGGAAATATGGCGTCGTCTATATGGCCGAAGGCCTCCGACACCTGCATAAACTGAACCTGAAAAGGACTTCCTCCTTTGTCCGGATAAAGTCTGCATCCAATGACGCCAGCAGTTTCTCTCCTGTCATCGCAGCATTCTGATTCGTTGGAACAAAATCAGGGTACTATTGATGGATGAAAGCCATCGCAACCATGTACTGTTCCGAAAAGGAAGGGTAATCCTCTTCCTTATCCCTGTCACCATCAGAGAGAATCAGTTGCGAATCTCAGCCCATTGCATCTGCGTGAACAGACGACTGGACCGACCCAGCACCGTCTGACAGCTCAGATTCTGAGTCTGAGGGAGGCTGCATCTGCACTTGCTGGGATGCTGGGATCAGCTGCACAATCTGCAACAGCAAGTCTGTCATCGAGGCCTGAGGAGCAGCGGTTTTCGGTTCCTAAGGCGCATGCTACTCCTGGGACAGTGTGTCGGAAACAGATCCTTTCTCCAAACGTCCCGATGATCGATGCCTCATCTCCCTAGCTACCGGATGGCCCTTCACGGGCGAAGAGTGGTTCCTTCTTCATGCAACAGGCTGGATATCTGAAGTCGTGTAGCTAGGCTGGATATCCGAAGTCGGGTAGCTAGGATGCAGTTGTGTGAGCTTAAATAAGGTAGTGGAGGAAGCCGTGACTGAAGCCAACCCACCGAGTTCAAGAACTTGCTGACTTCCTCCCTATTTCTGTCGTTGCTGGGGGATTTTTATTATAGTGCTCGCTCTATCCACATCCACTTCCTATGACTGCAATGGATTTACCCGGCATCACGGCACCCATGGACAGAGTACCGCTTCACCGTCGAGCTAGCTGCTTGCAAGAGATTAAAACCCTTAACAAAAGGCCCTAATTCTTGCAATAATGAGCACTGCAGCTAGCGTTATATGCTCCATGGAGCGTGATGACAGTAGAACACTAGGATGGGTGTCAGAATATCATCACCATGTTCATGTTCCTCTGAAATAGAAACTGACAGAATGAATTAAAATGCAGTGAGAGGCCTGATCCTCAGAACCTCACTGCCAACAACGTACCGTGACACCCGACTCCAACATCAGTCATCTCAGTGAACACAAGAATGACAAGAATCTGCAGGAGTGTATCAACTAAAGTCGATATCAGTCCTCCAAACTCCACAAACAATATATATATATATATATATAACTGAGATACATGAATAATAGCAATCATAATTAAATTCAAAATATTTTGAAAAAAAACGCATAAGTTCCCAAAGGGAACATTAAGAGCCCAAAGGATAGAGCCTAAGTGTGGACAAAATCCAAATTTTTTGAGCTACACTACCGGAATAATAATCCATGTATCCTACAGAATACTACAGTAATAGAACATAAAAAACTACCTATACATGAGGATGCTGACAATGTAAACAACGTCAATGTAAACAAGTCATCAGGCACACAAAAAGGTCCAAAGTCAGACCCAATTGAAATACTATCAGATGCAAAGCTAGATCTTCATACAAAGAAAAAACGATACATCGGATAGAAGATGCAAGACTAAACGACCTAACACCCCTAGGGTGAGGACGTAACCATGAGGAAAACAGAATAAATATTCCGTAATACATGTTAAACTCCCAAAAAATTTAATAAAAAATTTCCATAAAAAGTAGCCAAAAGCTTAAGAGTTTAACAGGAAGGGTTCATGGAAGGATAGGGAGGGAACACTTAACAAACAGTGGAATAATCATTATCCAAAATGATGATGTCAGGCATATGTCCCGAAATTGGGAAACATAAAATAATTTTATAAATGTTATAAAGTTACAGCCCTGAACATCCAAAACCACTGCTGAACACTTCCTTCATCCAATAACAGCCTTGTATCCACCAATTCTTGAACTGATTTGTGTCTGGTATCCTCATAAAAGGAGATTTAAAAGCACATATGTCATTTCAATGTTGATGACTTTAGGGCCAAACAAAGAATGATGTTGGGGCCAATTCCAGTCACTTCCTGAAGTGAGTGCATGCGCGGAGAGTAAATGTATGGAGGGCCAGATAGGACTTTTAATTTTTGGTTCTGCAAGCAAATTTTGGGGATTGGATCAAGATTTGTGTTTGGCCCTTAATAACGTTGAGTTAAGCACCAGCTAGTCTGGGCCATTGGGTTATAGTGCAAAAATATGATTTTACCATCATCCAATAAATCCAATGATCTAGATCAAATTCCAACATTCCTTTTGTAAGAGACAATTGATTATCTTCTGCCAGCCATAACATCTTTTTTATCTGCATCCCTACATGAGGGATTTATGCCAATCCCATTGAAAAAAGCACTTGTTACTCCACTCATCAAGAAACCATCTCTTGATCCTGACAACCTGAAGAATTATCGACCAGTATCGAACCTCTCTTTCCTGTCTAAATTGTTGGAAAGGGTTGTTGCTTTACAACTCAAAAATCATCTGCATGAAAATGATCTTTTAGAGCCTTTCCAGTCTGCATACAAAGCCAACCACAGTACAGAAACAGCCTTGCTGCGAGTCAACAATGACACTGTTAAATCAGTGTCGGAGGGTAAGACTGTACTGCTTGTTCTCTGGATTTGTCAGCAGAATTTGACACAGTCGACCATGGTATTCTCATGCAGACATTGACACAGCATGGCACATGTGGAACTGTTTTATCTTGGTTTGCATAATATCTAGAAAGTTGCAGTCAACAAATACATATCAATAAGATCGGTTCAGAAAGCAGGATGTTAAAGTGTGGTGTTCCTCAGGGCTCAGTTCTTGGACCACTCTTGTTTACTCTGTATACTTCCTCTCTGGGTCACCTTCTTAAAATAGCATAGCTTATCATATCATCTGTACACAGACGACACCCAACTGTACATCGCATTCAACCCATCTGTTCCAAGTGACTCATTCACCGCAGTCAATAACATGGAAACTTGCATAAATCTCGTACGGGAATGGATGATAGACTTTAAACTGAAAATTTAAATTTTATAGTAAATTTCCTTTCTTATTATACCTACCACAATTGTTTACTACAGGCTTGCACTACAGTGGAAGACCCTAACTTGGAAAATATGCTCTCTATTTTGATCTTTCCCAAGTGATTTGGGAAACAAAAGTACCAAGAAAAAATAAGTCAAAACTGGGTCGAGCGCCATCGGCGCACACCCAGTAGGGGACGCTCTTCTCTTAGTACAAATCCACGACTTCCGGAACCAGTGCGCAGGAAGTAACTAATGAATCATTCTTTGGAGTCCGCCAACATTGGAGTTATGTGATCAACGGGGAGGAAGGATTCTTACCCGAATAAGAAAATGGGAGGGCCTCCATGTAAACAATTGTGGCAGGTATAATAAGAAAGGAAATTTACCATAAAATTTAAATTTCTGATCAACCTACCTTACAAATGTAATAGACAATAGGGTGGAGCGAATCACATAACCCAATTGCACTGGAACTGTGGACAGAGGAAGAGGTCCCAGGCCTATCAAACCATAGCATCACAAACATTAGTAAAAGACAATGAGAGATGAGGCCTATGGTTCTGTGCGATGCACAGACAGAAAGGGCAGTAACAGCACAGAGCTGGAACTGACCTTGTAAGAAGCCGAATGGCTATGGTAGACAACAGCCTAAGCAGAAGAAAGAGGCCCCATAGTACAAAGGTCCTCTGACTGCTCCTGCAACTGACGCAGATAGGTGGAGAAAGTAGAATTTCTCCAGCAGCCTGCCTGCATAACAACCGACAACATGACAGAGTTAGTATAAGCCCAAGAGGTAGACAATGCACGCAACTTGTGGGCAGAAATATGATTGGTAAAACAATCGTCAGTCACTATGCGAGTGTAAGCCGCATGAATAGCAAGACAAATCCATCGAGAAATGGATTGAGGAGAGATCTTCTGTCTACCAGGAATAAGAAACCAAAAAAATTGTTTCCTACCTTTCCTAATGAACTGCGTCCGATTGAGATAAATGCGGATTGCATGAACAGCCCTGATACAGATAGGAGGTGGAGTCGTTTCTGGTATCTGATTCTTGGCCAGAAAGGAGAAATCAGTGGTAAATGTAACACTCTTGGGAGAGCTCCTGAAAAAGGCCAGGTCAACCGAAAGGGCGTGAAGTTCACTAACCAGTCTGGCTGAGGCAAAAGCCATCAGAAAAGCCATCTAGTATGTGAGAAAACACATATCCACCTGGGATAAAGATGGAACAGCAGGAGCAGCAGATATGACGGGAGCTGTTGAAACTGGTGGAAAAGGGGAGAGAGCAACCAAGCTTGGCCTCCAAAGGAGGAGTCACAACCCTAGTGACAGCCTCAGATGTCGACTGGAGAGGGACCATAGTCCCGGAACCAGGCATCTCTTCACCAGACAACTCAACAGCTCCCGCAATATCCATAAAAATTGCCCATCCCCCATGGAGGGGGTATAATTCTCACCAGACGTGGTGTGTCGGGAAGACCCAAATGACAGCATTCCCCCTACCCTCCCCTCCCACCTGCAGGTGCGAGAGGAACGGCCACGGGAATGCACCACAAGCTTGGGCAAATGGCATAGCCCTAAAGGAATAATACTGGACATAAAAGAGGTGAGAGCAGTAGAAGAAAAAGGTGAACTCAACAGATGTAGAAAGTAGAAGAACACCACCCCCCCTCCCCCCCCCCCCCCCCCCCCCCGACCCCCAATGGTGGCAGAAAAAGGACCGGCGGGAACACAACTGAACCCAGATGGCCGCCAGTCACAGGTAACCAATATCACTGTTTCTCAATGCAAAATGGACATCCTGCCACATGGGCGGACGAAAAAAGAATGATTCATTAGTTACTGCCTGTGCACTGGTTCCAGAAGTCGTGGATTTGTACTAAGAGAAGAGCATCCCCTATGGGTGTGCGCCGAATGCACTCAACCCAGTTTTGGCTTATTTTTCCTTGGTACTTTTGCACCACCTTTCTTTCCCAAATCACTTGGGAAAGATCAAAATAGAGAGTATATTTTCCGAGTTAGGATCTTCCACTGTATTGCAAGCCTGTAGTAAACAATTGTAAGGTAGGTTGATAAGAAATGAATGACTCTAAAACTGAATTCTTAGTGATATCCAGGGTTCACATGCCTACACCCTCTGTTACATCAATTCTGGTTGGAAACAACATCACTGTGAAAAGTGAATCAGCTAGGAATATTGGACTGATTATGGACTCAAATTTAAAACTAGACATCCATATCAATAAAATATGTCAAAAATGCTACTGGCAGCTTCGTAATGCTGGAAGACTGCGACCTTATTTTAACCAGTCAGCACTTGAAAAACTTGTGCACTCCTTTATCACCTCACAACTAGGCCATTGTAATTCAGTGTTAGTGGGGCTGTCCCAGTGCCTGATTCTGAAGCTTCAAAAAGTTCAGAATGTTGCTGCTAGGATAATTACTG
Source organism: Pictodentalium vernedei (assembly GCA_031216915.1). Classification (NCBI taxonomy): domain Eukaryota; kingdom Metazoa; phylum Mollusca; class Scaphopoda; order Dentaliida; family Dentaliidae; genus Pictodentalium; species Pictodentalium vernedei. The sequence continues at coordinate 130,241,402 of CM062289.1, forward strand.
GTACCAAATGCTCTGAACACATAAAACCTGTTTTAAGACAACTACATTGGCTTCCAGTTAAACAGAGAATTGATTTCAAAATATTGATCATAGTATTCAAATGTATCCACAAACTGGCTCCTGTTTACCTACAAGAGCTCCTCACTATATATAAACCATCATGCAGTCTCAGATCTAAAAACCAAATTCAACTAGTTGTACCTTTTAGCAGATCTAATCTGGCTAATGATCGTGTGTTCTCCATCGAGGATCCCAGATTGTGGAATTCTCTGCCAATTAGTATCAGAATTTCAAAAACTCACGATGTCTTCAAAAGAAATCTTAAAACTTTCCTATTTACTGAAGCATTCTTCTGAACCTCTTTAAGAGGCAACCGAAACAGATGTGACTCTTTATTTCAGAAAAGTGTATTTATTTCTGTCAAGCATTTTAGAGCACTACTTTGGTTTTACGCTCTTGAAAATCAATTATTATTATTATTATTATTATTATTATTATTATTAGTTGTTTCTTCCAAGTTGTTCCATTTTAGCACAAGTTATTTTTTGAAGTTGTTCTGTTTCCTTCACCATAATATAATCTTCTAAACTTGAGCACATGTCATTCTTGTCAAATATTTGTTTACCTTGTTCCTGGATTCCAGCTACTGTTAGAAAATGTATTGCTTTTTCTACCTTCTCAAATGCCTTGTGAATTTTGCCAGCATAACCCACAACTTCAGGTGCAGCAAGTGACCAGTGTTAGAATATATCTGAATTGGAGACCGTGTGATACTTGTGTCAAAGCTGTTTTCTGGTAACAGCACATGTAGACTTGTTCTTTGAGCGATTCTTCTTGATTGTTTACATACCAGTATATACATGGATTGACAGGCATGTGTGAATGGGTTAATCGATATGGCACGAGTGCCAGCACAGAAGGATAAAACGAGAGGCCACAGGCCTCGAGTTTTATCCTTTCACAATGGCACAAGTGCCATATTGATTAACCCATTCACACACGCATGTCATTCTGTGTTTATTACACACCTTCACATCTATAAAAAACAATTATTGGAAGGACACTCAGCAATTCATTTGATAACTATCAACAAAAAGAACACATTTTATTGCCAACCAAATCTGCGAGGGAGACCCATGTTACTTTTTCGTCCCTGAGTTCCAATGTGTTCTATGTGCCTGCTGGCACATAGAACACATTGGAATTCAGGAGACGATTTTTAGCTATCGCTAGGGATTCAAATTGTAATTGTGGTGCACAATTTGGAGAAAATTCCAGTGAAATTTTGCTTCTATTTAAAAATAGTCCATCAACGAATCAAAAATAGGATTTGTACGGTGATAATGTCTGACTTACACCAAAATAAAGTAGTTAAGTGGTCAACAGAATTTTCACTGATGACCAACCTCAGCTATATAAATGTCCCAGTTGGATCTACCTATTTAGCAGTCCATCCTTATTAATGATTTTTCCAAGTTGTCGAAGTGTAACAGAATTTTTTTACCACTGCTGGTATCAGAAGTAATAATGTACTGACTCAGAATATACACTAATCTAACCAGCTGGTGTATAGCAATGCTGTACTGCCTCAGCATAGAAACAAGTCTAGCCAGCAGGTATATAGTAATGCTGCACTTACTAAGAACAGAAACGAGTCTACCGAGAAGGAATATAGCAATAACAGACTCGGAATTGAGTTCAATGAGATGTTTCTCATTTGTTAAATTTGTAGACTTCATTGACTGGAGTTATCCTGTTGTTGCAACATGTAGAACACTTTCAATACGTTCTTTGAAACTGTTGATTTCCATAGCCTTACAATTCTCAGCAATCTGGACTTCTTCATATTAGCCAAACAAGAACTACATCTATAGAAAACCTCCCACTCTATTTTTTCCTGAAACTGTGGTATGAGCTTGATCCAAAAGTATGTGCGATAAATAATAGAAAGATCTTTAAAAAAAACACTATCATGTGTGTTCATATCATCTTATTTCAAGACAATCGATTGCAACAATCCATGCTGTCCCGACTGCTTCACATAGACTTGGAATGGTCCTGTGTACCTAACAACGTTTGAGAAAAAAAAATTTGAAAAATCTCAAATCTGATGCATCTGGTTTTCTCATCATCCTGTGATCCTGCAAAGACCTTCAGTAGTTCTGTAGTTGATGGATGTATAGTCCGTTACATACAAGATTTCATAGTTTAGTATAGTATAGTGTAGTGTAGTATGGTGTGGTACGGTACAGTACGGTAATACAGTGTAGTACAGTGCAGTACACTGCAGCACGATGCAGTATGGTGCAGTACGGTACGGTATGGTACGGTATGGTACAGTACAGTACAGTACAGTATACTAAATGAGGTGGTCCGAGCAAGGAGAACAGTTAAATCTCCCAATTTATCTTAGGATCACATTTTGTTATTACTAAATCCTTTGGTCTTGGCTTTGCATTGCACCCAAATTAGCCTCGAATTCAATAGTCTATGACGCGATGAGAATATTGTGAACATGTGATGTTGTTTCTGTGGACCTTACAGTGTGGGACAGTTATGAGGTTTAAGAGACAATCTTTCTGGAGTTTCAAGTTATACTGGAGTGGCAATACTTCTAGCTTTTTCATAAATGCCCACTATCCTGCACACTCATGTGTGGGTGATGTGGAAAGCCTTTTGGTACCAACAAAATAAAAAATAAACACTTCTTAACCCTTAAGGACCTGGGAATTTTCTACATTTTTTTCTACACTTTGACAGCCAACATACTGTGACTTTGCAGTTGTTTCTAAGCAAGTCTTGGCTGTCTATATAGGCAGCCAAGACTTGCCGAGAAACAACTGCCAAGGCACTTTGAATGTAACTTGGAAGTTTACCCAAAGACTGCATGTTGGGGCACCAGTTTTGTTGCAAAAATAGTGATTAAAGTCAGAATTAGGCCCTTAAGGATTAATTACTTTTTAGAGAAGTAAGTGCATGAAAGTTAAAAAATTTATAGTAATTTATATATTTTTTATACTTACCAATGACCCAGACTTAGCTGGTGCTAACTCCAACAAAACCAGGGCCAAACACAAATTTTGCCCCCCAATCCCCAAAATTTGCATCCAAAACAAAAAGAAATCATGTCCTAAAGGACCTCCATACTACGCCTCTACCCTTAATAATTGAGCACAATAACATTCATGTTCTCTATTAACATCCAGTATAACCCTTATACTAATTATTTTTAAAGCAAGCCAATAAATAAAGTAGTCCAGAGAATTGAGACTCTTTATAATCATTTAAAAGTGTCCGAGTATTGTATATTAAAGCCCGTTTGACACTTGACATATACAAATGCTTCACACCGAGCTACACTTTAAAAATAAGACATGAATGAATTTAAACATTAATATTACACTTTAAAACCATCCCGGAAGCGACTCAGAAATACTGACTTGGAGGAGGCATTCCCTTGCTTTTCACTATAAAGCAGGTGACCTAAGGGAACACCCGCCCCCCTTCCCCTTGCCCTGGGTCAAATAGCCCAGAGCGAAGAGGGCAGCCGGACGGAGTCACTGCCGGAACAGAAAGCCTGCATAACTATAGTTGCAACTGTATAGTGGACGACATTCTGAGCAACAGATAACGGACCTAAACAATGCAGGGCTCCAGAAATGGACTCAATATTTCTGAGATAAAAATTCGTAAATGTGGATGGCTGAGACCAATAAGCAGCCTTCATTAAATCTGTAATAGCAACACTATTAGCATAAGCCCAGGAAGTAGAAAGAGCTCTTACTTCATGAGCAGAAATCTTAAGCACAGACTGCTGAGAAGAAGATAAATCTTCATAAGCAGTACGGATAGTTAACTGAATCCATCAAGCAATAGAATGGACTGAAATGTCCTTTCTATTAGGCATCAAAGACAGAAAGAAACGTTTCCGTCCCTTTCTGATAAACTGAGATCTCTGTTTATAGATACGTAGTGCTCTAACAGGACAGAGTAAAGGCCTACGCCCGTCTGAAGACGGAAGAGCCTTAATAACAATAGGTTCCGGATATTTATTAGGAGCCTGATTCTTAGCTAAAAAACCCACATTAGTAGTGAAGGTGATAGTGTTCCCAACACTACGATAATGAGAATCATCCACCGATAGTGCATGAAGCTCACTGACTCTTCTGGCAGAAGAGAAAGCTAAGAGAAAAGCTGTCTTATAAGATAAGAATTTGAAATCTACTGTCCCAAGAGGTTCAAATGGCTTTTCCTTCAATTTAAGGAGAACCCAAGCTAAATTCCACTTAGGAATTAATCTAAGAGTTCTGGGTCTATTTATCGAAAAGTTTCTAACCAACTTCGATAAAGAGACATTAGATCCAATTTGTAAACTATCATGATGTGTATAGGTATCAGATAACATAGATCTATAACCCTTTATAGTAACAGGCTGCAGTTTGATTTCGTCAAACAAGTATACTAGAAAGTTTGCAATGTCTGGTATAGAGGGATCAAATATATCTACAGAATGATCCCTACACCAACGACGAAAAACCTTCCACTTAGCCGCATAGTTTAGCGAAGAGGAGGTCCTCCTACAGTTAGAAATCGCGTCCACTGCTCATCCTGTAAAGTGCTTGCCATGCAAGAAGGACCGCACAACGGAAAAACGTGAAGGTTGAGACCTTGCGGGTTGTGATGGAGTTGGCGCGATTTCCCCTGCGAAAGAAGATCCTCTCGTGGAGGAAGCTTCCGCGGTAGGTCCCACAACAGACACCTGAGTAGATTTATCCACGGTCTCTGTGGCGACAGAGATGCTACCAACAGAATCTTGCATTGAGATTGTTTTATCTTTAGCAATACTTGTTGAATTAACGGCGCTGGAGGATACGCATATCCTATCATTCCATCCCAAGGGATCGACAGAGCGTCTACTGCAAATGCTCTTGGATCCGGACACGGAGACACATACGTCTGCAACTGATTGTTGAGATGTGTCGCAAATAAGTCTATCATTGGCCGTTCCCATTGGTAGCAAATCTGATTGAATACTTGTTTGTTGAGAGTCCACTCCGACGGCAACAAGCGACCCTTTCGTGAAAGGGAGTCTGCTAGCACATTCAGACGACCCGGTATGTGACGGACCGAAAGAAGAACGTGATGTTCTAACGCAAACAGAAGGATTCTTTCCGTTAGATTGAACAACGGAACTGAATGAGTGCCTCCCTGATTCCGTATATACGCCACTACTGTCGTATTGTCGGATAGGATTTGGACATGAGCTTCGTGAATAATGTCCATCCAGTGATGTAACGCAAGCCAAATTGACATCATTTCCTTGATGTTTATGTGCTTGCACAGGAATTGCGGATCCCAAAGACCCTGGCATCTCGAATCCGTTGGGATTAATGATGCACCCCAACCTGTTTGACTGGCATCCGTCATAACTGTAAAACTCGTATCCGGCAACTGCAGCGGAACTCCTTGAGTTAACCACTGAATGTTTGCCCAAGTCTGAATCTCTTGTTTCACTTGATCTGACAAGAGAACGTCTACATCGAGCGAATGAATTTTCACACTCCAATTCTGAGTCAGGAAAATTTGAAGAGGACGTGCGCGTAGCCGCCCCATCGGAATGAGATCCGCGGCGGCTCCGCTCAGACCTATCAGTCTCATAAATTCTCTCGCCGTGACTTTGTCTGCGTGCAGACAATAGCGAGCGTAACAACTGACTAATTTCGCTCTGGATAACGGCAGACGAACGAGATTGTTGTGCGTCTCGAAGCTCATTCCCAGATGAGTGAATGACTTGGACGGCACCAGATCCGACTTCTCCTCGTTTACTATAAAACCGAGACGTCGGAGCAATAAAAGAAGATTCTGAACATCGTTCTGAAGCATTAACTCGTTGCCGTACCTCTGAAGAATGTCGTCCAGGTAGGCCGACGTTACCGCAGACGAATGAGCTCGGAAGTAGATCATTACCGAGTTCATTACCCGAGTGAAAGCCCAGGGTGCTAGATTCAATCCGAAGCACATCGCCCGGAATTGATACACCACTCCCAGGACTGCAAAGCGTAGATACTTTCGGAATGTCGGATATACCATGACGTGAAAGTACGCATCTTTGAGATCTATGCTCGTAGCATAATCGTTCACCCGAATACTCGCTCTGACCGATCGAATCGTCTCCATATAAAACTTCGGAGCGACGATCAGCTTGTTTATCCAGCTCAAATCTATGACTGGACGGAACGAGCCGTCTGGTTTCGGAACCAGAAACAGATGGCTGTAGAATCCCAGAGATTCCTGGTTTTCTACGACCTCTACCGCGTTCTTCATTAAAAGAGACTGCACCTGTGATAACAGAGCGTCTTTTTTCTGTGGATTTGACGGAAGATGAGTCCACTTTGGACTTCGAGTTAATGGAGGCTTTCGTTTGAAGGATATCTTTAGACCTTCCGAAGTCACTCCTCTCACCCAAAGGGTCGTCCGTAATCGACGCCCACTCTTGTGAAAAACTCGACAACCTTCCGCCAACCGGAACGCGATAGAGGTTTAAGCCATCACCTCCTGGACCTGCGAGGCCTGCGGTAGGAGAAACCACGTCTTCCACGACCCGCACCTTGCCTCGTCGACCTCGGGGCGTCCGACCGATTGTCCCGGCCTGAAGGACGTCCCGAACGAGAGTTGCTATCCTGACGGTCTCTCGAATAAGACCAAGAGGACGCACCGGAACCTCTATAGGAACCTCTCTTGGGCGCCTTAGACCCAGAAGTGCCTGTCTTATTCGTGTCTGGTGTATCCGACTTTTTAGGAGCCGATCTGAACAACAGAGAATCATTAGCCTTCTTTTTAATTTTATCATAAATAGCGGAAAGCTTGCCGTCAAAGAGAAGTTCTCCTGAGACCGAAGCGACTCTAAGAGAGTTCTTCACCTTAGAATCCACTAGTGTGGATGTAGCTAGGGCTGCGTCACGTCTAACCAACTCCAGATTTGCCACTGAAAGGGCGGAGTTACACGTGGAATAAGCTACTGCCCTTGAAAGAAGTCTTAAAGAGGATTGTATATCCTGAAACTCTTCCCCTTGAAGGCGCAGTGATAACGCCTTAGTAAGGTGATCTGCGTAAGATAAGGCATCTAAATTGGCTCTGTTAGACGCAATAGCTGTTTCCAACACCGCGGTTGGAATAGAAGCTGACGACGGTAATGATAGCTCTAAGTCTTCCGCCTCGTCGTCCATACGCAGAGGAACTCTCGGTATACCCTGTCCTGCCGTATCGAATTTATTCCTTGCATTAATGAAAGGCAGGTTGAGAGTATTAGCGGACAAGAAACCTGCTTTCCCCGTCCTGGAAGCAAGTTTAAATATAGCGTCGTTCAATAATTCAAATGTTCTAGCAACATTATTGGACTGCGACGGAAACTCGGGAGCGATGTCCCTGAACCGCTCAAAAAATTCAGAGTCCAATGACGCTATAATTCTCTTGTCCGGAAGCGCAGCAGTCTGGCCCAACGGAACAACTTGAGGGAGAAAGTGCCGGATGAAGTCCACGGCAGCTTTATGTTGTTCCGAAAGGGATAGCTCCAAGTCATCCGTATCCCTTTCACCATCCGGTCGGACCTCACGATGTTCCCGGTCGTCCGCCCCCGATGCTTCGGCGGAGCGTACCGACCCAGCGCCGTCGGATAATTCTCGATCCGACACCGTTTCTGTCGGCTGCTGGGATGCTGCGATAAGCTGTGCTATCTGCACAAGAATGTCCGGCGTCGAGACCTGCGGAGGCGCAGTCTTTCGCTGCTTCGCCGAGGGCAGCTCCGCATCAGATGGCTCCCGCATACTTTTCCTATGCGAACGTCCGGAGTCCATCGGTCTCGAATCCCTGGCTGCCGGATGGTGTGACCTGGTCGCCGAAGAATCCTTCATCGGCGAAGCTGGTAATATATCGGCGGTCACGCAGCCAAGGTGCGGTCATGTGCGCTGACGAGAAGAGGAAGCCTTAACAGTCTCTGCGGACTGCTTATACAACGGAGCGTCCCGAGCGACGGACGTATGCTCCGCTAAAGACACATTTTGTACCACAACATCTGGTCCCAGATGTTGTTGTACGAGAGAGGGACCTCTCTCGCTCGCGGCCCGGCTGGACCTGGACGAGCTAGGAACCGGACTAAAAGGCTTCCTCCGTTCTCGCTTACTATCCGCCGTCACTGGGTGTGCATCTATTATGTTTATAGTGCTCGCATCACCCAAAATTTCCTCTTGGACCGCATTGGACGAACCCGGCTGCCGAACCATTCGGTGAATGGACGCTACACCGGGCGAGCTAGCGGACGACATTTGTCTAATCTCCATGAGCACTTTTGCCGCTAGCTCTGAATTCATTTGTGACGACGGACGCACACTTGAAGAAGATAACATGGAAACATCACCCTGTTCTGGTTCCTCTGAAATAGAAACTGAGAGAGTAGAGTGACCTTGTGGAGAAAGAGCCGGCATCGCTCTTTCTCCAGAAACAACATATCGTGACACACGTTTCCAATGTTTCTCATCCCAATGTTCACATATAGGACAGGGATTAATGCGAGAACACTGACTACAATTAATACAATGATCATGAAAGTCAGAGGAAGATTTCTTCCTATTACAATTTGAACAACGTCCCTTCATTGTGAAAGAACAACAATAAGTCCTAGTTACTCGCAAAAACCCCTGACACAAAGATACATAATAACATGATCCATTAATAAATGAAAAAACAATTGCAAAACAAAATAATTTTGAAAAAATATTTTTCAGAGAAGCCCAAGTTGCTGAAAAGTAACGTTGAGCCCCGATGGATCCGATGGCAAAGTGTGGTCAAAAATTTTAAATTTATATAAAATAATTAATGAGACACTTTCGGATAATATAAATGTATCTTATAATGAGATAAACTACCAGAAAGGCAAACAGCCCCCCTCAAAAAGGGCTGTTGCCAATGAAAACAAACGGTGTAAACACACTAGAAAACATGACTCCAGGCACTGAAAAAACTGGCCCGGAATCAGTCATCAATTACACTCTATCTGATGCAAAACAGAGACTCCCAGGGGAGAATCTGTAGAACATCAGATGGAAGATGCAGAACACAAACGTTATACACCCATGGGTGAAAACGTAACTATGGGGAAAATAACAGAAAACATTCTGTAACCAAGCAACTCTCCCAGGAAATTTTAGAAATGAAATTTCTCAAAAATATGCCAAAAGCATGGGAGAATTGCAAGGGGGGACTTTAGAAGGCTAGGGGAGAGGAAACACTGAATAAGCAGTGCAACAATTAGCAAGAATGACAACAAGAGGCCCATGCCTTGAAAATAGGCAACTTAACATAATTTCATCAAAAAATTTTAAATACAGCCCTGATTATTTTTTGCCACTTCTTTTTCCTCTCCTCCTTCTATCCTCCTTAGAATCACATTTTCTCCAAAAATTACGTGTCTGGCATCCTTTAAACTGAGATTTACAAGCACAAAGATCAGTGAGATGTTGACTGATGAAGGGCCAAACAGAGAATGATAATTGGCGCCAATTTCGGGACGACTGCGTCACTGCGTATGCGCAGTAGAGGCGTAGTATGGAGGTCCTTTAGGACATGATTTCTTTTTGTTTTGGATGCAAATTTTGGGGATTGGGGGGCAAAATTTGTGTTTGGCCCTGGTTTTGTTGGAGTTAGCACCAGCTAAGTCTGGGTCATTGGTACAGTATAAAAATATATACAAGAGATTCTTCTGTGTTGTGACGTTTCTGTTTTAAAAATAAGAGTGAAGAAAAGGCAAAATTAAGATCAGGAATGTACAAGTTGCTTGAGAGAGGACATACTTCAAGTAATTTGCTGAAAGAAAAAAAAAATGGAGAGGTGAAACATTTTTTATAAGACTGCAGAAAGAACTCACCAGATATCGTCGCTTTAAGCATGTCAGTTGTCTGTTTGTCATCTTCCAAACCAGGACTCATTGATCGTTCTGAAACACAAAACAAATAAATTTAGTATAATACAGTTGGAGATGATAGTTCTGTGCAAATATTCTAACAGTGAAAAGCTGAAATTCTTATACTTTCTACATGGCTTAAAATTCACACAGTCAGAATTGATTCTTACAGATGATTCTCACAAGGAAAGCAATCAGAACCAGCTTTGATTCTCGGAAAAGTTATTAATTTCAAGTAATTTCGATATTTATCATACAGTACAGCCACTGTGGACTGATCGTAAGCCATGCGTGGACAGTGATATCCATGCATGAATTTACCAGGTAATAAAAATAATCAGCTGCAAAATTTTAATTAATGAAGCACCGAGTTGTACCTGGTGCTTCATTAATTTTTTGATGATTATTTCAATAATTAGTGTTTGGAATCTAATATTATTGTGTCCATGGAAATATTGCACACCTGTGGAAAATGACCAGTCCACAGTGGCTGTACTGTACCTACCACTGGCACAGACAGCGCTGGCACTCTGTTTGTCAAAGTCAGGCCAAACACATTATTTTTAAACCTTCAATACCCACCCCCCAACAACTGAACCAAACATAAAAAACTAGAGCCCTGTATAAAGGGATCTGCGAATCACAAATTTCTTTTCCAATCGAATCTCAAATCGAATCGTGTCTCTGATATCGACATCGAATCGAATCCCGAATCGAATCTTAAAAGACAAGTTATTTCATATTGCATCAAACGGAAGTTACGGAACACTGTGATGATCCTTACACGATGGAGTGAACCCCTTAAACACCAATAACTAAATATTCTCTGTAGCACCGTCGCTGAAACAGCTAGGCCTACTGTCCATAGTTTTAGTTTTTGAAGGCCTAACTTGTTACTATTCACGTTCTCAAGAACGTGAACAGTAACAAGTTAAGCCTTCAAAAACCAAAACTATGGATATTGTTCTGGGCCAAATTCACACCTTACCTAACAATTAAACATTGTCAATTACTCAAATAAATAGGAATTGAGCCTACATGAATGAATTTTCTAATGACAGTTTTATCCTATTTTTGTTGGAAATGTAACAAATTGAAGTTAGTACGAGAGATTCGAAAAAATCGAATCCCGAGACCAATTCGGTATCGATCTCGAAGCATACGTATGGTATCGATATCGAATTGAATCTCGAATATTCGCAGGACCCTACCTGTATAGCACTTTATACAGGTTCATGGATGTGCAGAGCCACAGGAAGTGCACTTCAATCCCGCCAAACACCATTCTTTTGTTTTGCCTGCTAAGTGTTCATGGTATTAAAGTGGGCACATAAACAACACATGGGAGGGCATTTACTTTCTGGAGCCAGTGGTAGGTATGATAAATGTAGAAATTATTTAAAATATTTAAACATCATTTCCACTGGCCCAGACATACCTGAATTAATAATAGACCGGAGGGCTAAGACATGACTAGGAATAATAATACAAGCAGGGTACAATAACTCCAGAAAGGAACACCCTTAAAGAGATTAGGGCTAACAATAAGCATTCTACATCCAGCAATAATAATAAAGTATTATTGAATGTAGATACTAAGGAAGACACAAGAATCCCCCAACTGGAGTAATTGTCAGAAGGATCTCTAATAGCTCCTTCTGATTGATGTGTGGGGCTGCTTGTTCTTTTGCCCAGAGACCTTGTGTCTGAAGATTCAAAGTTGATCCCAATCCCAAACATCAGCTGTGAGCTTTCAGTCTGGATTAGGGGGAGTCCAGAGGAATCCCTTTAATAATCCATGGGACATCCAACATTGACATCTGACTGATGATGGATTCATCCAACGAATGATCAGGTCTAGAAAATAGACATTCAGTCTCCATCTCTGAAGCAGGTAACTAATGTCATTATGCAGACACCAACGAGTGAAAACATCCCTCTTAGCATTATAAGTTAAGCAAGTGTAGAGGCTTCTGGATGCAGAATTGCAATCCACAGCACTTTGGCAAAAAATGCTTTGCCAGAGACAAGACCAAATAGAGTCAGGCATGAAGGTGCAGCTGTCTCATGCTGAGAGGAAATCTCTGAGGACAACCTTGATGAAGATCTTCACAAAGAGGAAAACTGTATGGGAATGCCTAGAAAAAGGATTCATAGTCTCCCAGATAAAGGCACCTGAAGGCTTTCCAGACCCTTTGTGGTGCACAGCCATAGTCCTCCTCACTGTATGCTCATCCTTGAGCTTGTTGTAGAAGACATCCTGCAGTGGGAGCAGTTGTGTTCTGGAAGACCACAGGTATTGCTGTCATTTTTGGGGTTCAGCCACAGCTTCAGAATGCAGACATTGTGAGCCGCCCCTCTGTACTTTCTTCTGGTGGGCCTGCATGCATGGTCCCAATGGGTCGCTGGGAACTGCAGACTGGAGGGCCCATCTTGAGGCATTCGTCATCTTTGTTCTTCACACTGACCACCACCTTCTTATTTTTCAGGCAGTAGGCAGCGGAATTCAGGAAGTACCCCACAGAGGTTGGTAGCGAACTATCTCCAACCATAGAGTTTCCACTTGGTCAACCATCCATCCACATGTGCTTTCTTAAAGATTTTCCTTCAAGAAACTTTAAATAAATAAGAGATTCTGACTTCTGGATTCAGTGATAGGCAAAGCCAATAGTAAACAAGAGGCCCCAAACGGCCTTAATCGCTCACCTGACATAGTGGTTCAAAGAAGTATTTTGGGTCACATTCAGTTAGTCATGGTTAATCAACACTACAGAGGAATGAAGTCATGAAATTATTCATAACTCTGGTGTCCATGTTAGATGACTATTATCGAAGGTCTTCCTGACTGCTTCCAGTTCTATCAGTTGTCAACAAGTACTGCCAAACTTCCAAGGGTTGCTATGTCACTGCAGTTTGAAAGGCAAATTTTATGGAAAAACACTAAGGAATGGATCTGAGCTTACTTGAACCTAAAGACCCCCCACCCCCTCCCCCTGCCCTTCATAGAGAGCCCAAATATTAGGGCAGGGACTCGAATTGAAAAAATTTGAATCTGATCCCCATAAAGATGTTATATACCAAATGTAAAAGAATTCTGACTGGTATATCTGAAGACCAGCAATTTTTAAATTTCCTAATATTGCACTAAGTGAAACTTTGAGTGCCAAAAAAGAGCCCAAATATTAACTTAGGGACCCAACTTAACAAACTTGAATCTGCCCCCCACCCCCTCCCCACACTCCACCCCACTGGAGATGTTATATATCAACTATGAAAGGATTCCGACTCGAGGATCTGAAGAAGAAGAGTTTTAAAGATATTTCCTCATATTACAGTAGGTTCAACTCTGGGTTACAATCGAGAGCCCAAATATTAACCCAGGGACTAGATTTAAACAAACTTGAATGTGACCCCAGAAGAGATGTTGTATACCAAATATGAAAGCAATCTGACTGGTGGATCTGAAGAAAAATATTTTTAAAAGAAATTTCCTCATATTACACTGGGAGCCCAAATATTAAGCAAGGGACTTGATCTGAACAAATTTGAATTTGTGCTCCAACCCCACCCCTGAGATGTATTATCCCAAATATCAAAAGATTCTAATTTATGGTTCTGGTGAAGAAGATTTTTTAATTTTGGAAAAGAATTTAGGGGGTCTTATCAGAGTTATGCCCCTTGTGGTGCCCCCTATAGGTATAGCAACTTTATTTGAACAAACTTGAATTGACAAAAAATGTATATCAAATTTAGTTTAATTTGACCCAGTGGTTTTATGAGGAGAAGTCGATAATGTAAAGTTCGCACTGGACAGACAACTGATGGACAGAAAGTGATCACTTACGCTTCCCATGACTTTCAGTCAGTTGAGCTAACAACTGTAAGTAGGTTGGTAAGATATATGGATACAAGTTAAACATCTTTAATAAAAGTGCCTCTTATTTAATTTATTTCACTTATATCCACATATTTTTCCTGTTGTGTTCATAACAATCTTAGCCCAGGGCTGCACGTTATTCAAATATCAATACTGTTATCGGGATTGAAAAAAATACTGCGATATATATAGATATATATCATAGACTAGTTCAGAATCTGAATGAAGTTATCAGTACCTGTACTCGCTACATTACGTTCAGTTGAAACCAATATCTTTAATAAAGCATTTTTTTTACAAACATGCACAGCGTTATTTTATTTTGATTTAAAATCACACCACAGAGACAGCAGCTCAGACATGAGAGAAAATAATTAAATGGTAGAGTGCTGGAAGCCCATATTTGGGCTTTATTCTGGAGTGCAGGTACCACAGCTCCAAGGCTCATATTCGGTGGATGTAATTTGTATTATCTTTGAAGTGATATTAATAAGTCTGCAAAGGTTTGCCTTGTTACAATTTATTGGAGAGTGCCTGTAGGCACTCTCCAATAAATTGTAACAAGGCAAAGACATGTGTACAAGATTTGATGGCCAAAAATAATTTAGCACTCTACCAGTTAAGTGCCATGACTGTTTTGTTCCCCAAAAATATCCAACAATTTGTCACTGTTGTGTTTATTCTTCCTTTGTTCAGGAATATTAATCAATACAGCTGTTTTTTGCACCCTTTCCTCTCCATTATTTGGTTCTTCTTATGACCTATTGTATTCTTAAGTGTTGATCGATATGGTCAGTGGTATGTTTCTGTTAGTAATGAATGTTCATGTAAGCGGACATTATTAATGTGTGAATGGTTTATTATTGTGCAGGCTTCCTTTTTCCTTTGATTCTGTTTCTGCAACATATATGTACATACCCCAAAACCTTATAACTGCACCTGATGCGATGCCTGGTTAGCACAGTTCTTAAAAGGTTAAATACTAGGTTTATTTGAATTCATTATTAATTTTTAGGATAACATGTGTAAAAAAAAAATATTTGAAGTTACAAAAAAATAGTTAAGTTTTAGATTCCTGGTTGTCATTGTTTTAAAACTGGGACGAAAAGTGACAGGGGCATCCTACCCACACCTTCATTGACATTGAACAGCTTATTAATATCATAAGTTCAAGCTGACAGTGTTGATGGAAATGTTGATCAACTTGGCTTCAGGCTTTATCTGTTTTTGAGAGGGATAGAATAAATAAAACAAACACTCCCTATAATGATTTTGTGAGTAATTTTATTATCCACACAGGAAAATGTGAGATTACATACACAAATGTGTCAAAGACTCAAAAGTATTCATTCCCTGAATTTGATGCACCCCCGAAACATTCAACTTTCAATTTCAGTTTCAAATTGCTGGTACTGGTACAGTAGAATCCTCTTAATTGAATATCCATTTTGCCAGTGAAAATTATTCATTTAACAGGAGTATACAATTAACAGGGATTTAGTCAGTTTCCTGTGTTCTGGAGGTAAACTGAGCATTTATTCTATTATATCTTGTTTGACAGAGCTCATAGAGCTCTGTCAAACAAGATATAATAGAATAAATGCCTGTATTGGATGTAGCAAGGCCAAAAAGGTTGATAAATAAGGGGAATTTGGTGCGTGTCACAGAAATTTTTTCGACATATTACAAAAATTTATATACAATTAACAGGAGTTTACTCTACAACCCATATGCAATTAACAGATCAATTTGTACTGAAAGTATGGTAAATGATTTTGTGTTTGAAAATTATATTCAATTAACAGGGATATACAATTAAGAGATATCCAATTAAGTGGGCTCCACTGTATACTCATTTGTAACTTTCGCAGCTAAAGCATGCTGCATACTGTGTTTTCATTGGTTAAATGAAGAATGACTGACATGGACTTCATAACAAGTGTTGTCAGTCTAGGAGGAGTTTCAAGTAGTATTTATCTGTTGTCTATGATTGACATTTTGGGAATGACAGACATGATAGAATACAGTGACTGTTTCTTTTTCCCCAATAATACATTGACTTCACCTTCGATAATTCAACACAGTACCATTTTCTATGATATAACGGTACTTTTAAAACAATATTGGTATTCATCAGGTATCATTCTCAATACCGGTAATTACCGGTTTAGCTTAGCGTCGTGTTTGAGATTCTCACTTTTCGGAGCATAATTAGGTGACTTGAGCCCTAATTTAAAAAATTTCTCCTTCATTTAAATAATGTTTACTGATAAAAAAATATATCAGAAGGAGTTAAGCAAGATATATTTATTTATGTAGTTGAAATATCGACATGTTCTCTGACTCAATTCCTCAATGGATGCATAACCCATTGCACCATAACATAATAATACAGTTTAATAACAGTTCTGCATTAGGGTTGCTGGAGTCGAGTTGTGGCGGCTAAAAAGGAATCTGTCCTAACACATGAAATTACTGAAACTAGAAAACAATCTAAGAGGCATAGTAAAAATTGGATAATGTTTGTTCAAGTTATCATGGTGACTTTGCATGCAAGTCGGGAATTCGAAAAAGACAAGTCTGAAATTCAAACAAGAAAACAATCTAAGGAGAGGAAAAAATAGAAAAAAAATTCATGAAAAAAAATTTGGGCTGGACTGGTTTACGAACTCATCCAAGACATTCTTGAGTAGAAATCACAGACCAAATTTGTTAAAAATCAGATAATGTTTATGTTATGACACTGCCCGCAAGTTGGAAATCCAAATAAGAAAACAATCTAAGGGGCATAACTGAAATCCAAATAAGAAAACAATCTAAGGGGCATAACTCCTGAAAAAAAATTTGGGCCAGGACTGCTTTTGGACCTCTCGAGTGGATCCCACAGACCACATTTGCTGAAAATCAGATGTTCGTTCAAACATTTGGGCAAGACTGGTTATTGAACTCATCCAAGACATTGTGGTCAAAATCAGATGCTTGTTGAAGTTAATGTTCTGACACTGCAACATCCATGGACAGATGAATGGATGGACAGACAGATAGACAGAAAGATAACTGATAGATGGATGGATGCCCACAGTCCTTTATCAAAACATATGTTAAATTGTTGACACAACTCAACCAAGAATAGGTAACAATTTGTTCACAGTAATTCATATCGCCTCGCAAGATGCCGAAAATTTACACGTGAAAATCCACAGACAATCAAAATATTTCCAAATAGTCATGGATGCTGCTTTTTATTCCAGTCACAGTTAGGGTGTCTATTCCCTGCAAGTTCTGATTGGAATTGAAACAAACAAAATAATATTTCACTGACAATGAGAAAAATGTCAACTCCCAGAGGCCAAAATTAAACAAACACCACCATTTTAAGGAAGAAAAACTTATCAAACTTTTCCAAGAGATTCATTCGATTTTCCTGAAAATCACTCGTTAAGTTCCCTGAAAATTTTTCTCTGTGGTTAACATGTCTGCCTGATAGTAGCGGGCTGTTACCCAAATCGTGTGCATTCTATGTGTTGGACCTGCAATACACTTGCATTTCTGGTTAAAGATCTGATGTTACTTCTGCACTTCCACCACAATGATCAATTTCAGAATTTTCATGAAACTCTCTCTCCATTTTTGCCAGCTGGGTGGAAATGCCACTCAATGGGTGTTATAGTGGTCCACTCATGCCATTCTAATTAATTACCTTGCAACTGATAGCCATGTAGCAGCACTAAATGTCTAGGATCTGTTGAAAAATCTTTCACAGGTGTTACACCCAACTCGGAGGAGTAAGCCTGCAATAAATAATTAATTCCATTACAAACATATTTGTTCTGTTATACATAATGCATAAAAATATTAAAATTTTTTAGTAAATTTTGTTTCTTAACATACCTACCACAATTGTTTACAATTGGCTGTAACATAAGTGCAAGCCCTACTTCGGAACTAACTCAAGCTTTTAGAATCTTTTCCAAACGAGTTGGAAAAGTACTAGAGTGCAAAAGCACGAAAAAGATCGAAAAAAGGGTCGAGCGAGACCAGCGCTCGAAATTACAGGTACTCTCTCTGCACACCTCTTGCGTTTACCAAGCGCATGCGCAACAACCGTGACGTCAATTCCGTATTTCCGCCAACGAGAAGTTTGTGATTTAGCGGGGAGGCATCGATATCAAAGATATCCCCAAGGAGGGTGGGCCTCCGGTAAACAATTGTGGTAGGTATGTTAAGAAACAAAATTTACTAAAAAATTTTAATTTCTTTTCAACCTACTCACAATTGTTTACAATTGGCTGAATAAACAATAGGAGGAGGTGAATCACATAACCAATACCAACAAGAGTAGCAGAACGAAAGCAAGGATGGCAGAGAACAAAAACTAAAATCTGTAATGAAGAAAGAGAGAAGGCACCTGAAAAGAACAAGGCTGAGAGAAGCGCAACCTCGACAAAAACAATTTAACGAGGGTGCACAACAGCCTGAGCAGCAACGAGAGGGCCTAAAGAATAAAGGTCCTCAGATTGCTGCTGAAGGTGGCGGAGATAAAAGGAGGAGAAGGTAGAAGCATTCCTCCAGTAAGCCGCATTCATAACATCACGGAGCGAAACAGAATTGGAGAACGCCCAGGATGTAGAAATGGCACGAACCTCGTGAGCATTAAGCCGGTTCGAAACAAGATCCGATGCAGACAAGCGAGAATAAGCCAGCTTGATTGCAAGACAGATCCACCTGGAAATAGAATGGGAAGAGATAGACTGCCGCTTAGGAATGAGAGACAGAAAGAATCTCTTCCGATCCCTCCTAATGAACTGAGTGCGAGTAATGTAAGTCTTGACCGCACGAACAGGACAAAGAAGAGGCCTCCGTCCATCTACAGCAGGGAGAGCCCGAATGCAGATGGGAGGAGGTACCGAATCGGGGAGTTGATTCTTAGCCAGAAAAGAGCAATCAGTAGTGAATGTGACACTGTTAGCCTCATTTCGGAAGAAGGCAGAATCAACAGATAGCGCATGAAGCTCACTGACTCGACGAGCAGAAGCAAACGCTAGAAGAAAAGCCGTCTTATAGGTGAGAAAACGCATGTCGGTCTCAGATAAAGGCTCGAAAGGCGCCCCCTCCAAACAGTGCAACACCCATGCCAAGTTCCACTTGGGTGTAAGACGCAAAACTCGAGGCCTCTTCAAAGAAAAGTGCCGAATAAGTTTGGAGAGGAAAAGATTACGACCGATACACCGCTTTCCCACATAAGAGAAAGTATCAGACAGCATAGACCGATAGCCCTTAATCGTAATAGGCTGGAGGCCCTTGGAGTCAAAAAGAAAAACCAGAAAATCCGCAATTTGAGCGATAGACGGATCACGGTAATTCACATTGTGATCTGAACACCAGCGGCAGAAAACCTTCCACTTGGCGGCATAAGTCATTCCAGTGGAAGGTCGCCGCGATGCAGAAATGCACTCCACTGATCGTCTCGAAAAACCTCTACGTCGGAGACTGGACCTGATAAAAGACAGGCGTGAAGGGACAGGCTCGCCAGGTTGTTGTGATACTTCCTGGGACGACCCTGTGAAAGAAGATCGCGACGTAGAGGTAGACGAATCGGTCGATCGGCCAATAGAGGCCGCAGCAGATTGATCCACACCCTCTGTGGAGACAGGGGTGTGATCAGAATGATCCTGCAACTGCAAGCACGAATCTTCGCTAAAACTTGAGGAAGAATCGGTGCAGGAGGAAAGGCATAGCCGACCCAGCCTGTCCAGTCCAGAGACAGAGTGTCTACTGCAAATGCCAGAGGATCTGGACAAGGGGAGACAAAAGTCTCTACCTGATGATTCCAGCGAGTAGCGAAAAGGTCGACCTGAGGACGACCCCACTGCTCGCAAATCGCCTGAAACACCGACCGATGTAGCATCCATTCGGTTGGAAGGACACTGTCGCGTCGGGACAGGGAGTCTGCTAGGACGTTGAGACGCCCGGGAATGTGTCGAATGGACACCCGAGCGTTCACATCCCGCGCCAACAGAAGAAGATCCCGAGACAGCCGATACATGGGAATCGAATGAGTGCCTCCCTGATTCCGTATGTAGGCCACTACTGTCGAATTGTCCGAAAGAAGTAGGACAACATGGTCCGACAGATGAGGGATCCAAAGCCGAAAACTCAACAGAAGAGCAAGGAGCTCCTTCTGGTTGATATGAAGGCCCACCTGCTCGCTGTCCCACTCTCCGTGAGTAGACAGACCGAGAGGGTCCAACGTCGCACCCCAGCCCCGATCGCTGGCATCCGCAGTAAGGATGCGATCGGCCAAAGGAAGATCCAACGGAACACCCTGTGTCAGCCAGGGAATATCTGCCCAAGGGCGGAGGTGACAAAGCAGAGACCGAGGAATAGTGAGTTCCAGGTCCAGCGGATCTACATTCGGACGCCAATGATCCAACAGGAAGTGTTGGAGAGGTCGGACAAACAAGCGACCGAGCGGAATGAGATCGGTCACCGAACCGCAAAGGCCCAGCATCCGAAGGAAAGTCCTGGCCGAGACCGAGGAAGATTGAAGCAGGTCCCGAGTCAAGGCGGAAAGAATCGTCGCCCGAGCCTGGGGGACCGACACTACATTGTGAAGAGTGTCGAAATCCATCCCCAAATGACGGAATCGCTGAGAAGGAAGAAGATCCGACTTCACGCGATTGACTCTGAAACCCAGCGATGCTAGCAGGCAAAGAAACTGCCGGACATCGAACTCCAGAACAGCAGCATCGTGGTGCCGTTGGAGGATGTCGTCTAGGTAGGCGGACGAAGTCACCGCCGACTGAGTGCGATGGAAAGCAAGCACATGTGACATCAGTCGGGTGAAGGCCCAAGGAGCCAGGTTCAAACCGAACGGGAGAGCTCTGAATTGAAAAACTCGATCCCGAAACGAGAACCGAAGGTATTTCCGTGACGCCAGATGAATGGGTACATGGAAGTAGGCATCCTTCAGGTCGATACTGGCCGCAAAATCGCCCTGATGAACTGAACGTCGAACCGACCGGAAAGTCTCCATACTGAAACGAGGAGCAATTATGTACTCGTTCAGGGTACTCAGATCGATGACAGGACGAAATTGGCCGTTTTTCTTCGGCACCAAGAAAAGTCTCGAGTAAAACCCCGGTGAAAGGGTGTTCCTGACCACCTCGATCGCCCCTTTGGTGAGGAGATTGTCGATCTCCTGCACCAGAAGGTCCCGACGCAGAGAATCTGAAGGGACCTGAGTCGGAAGGGACACCCGAGATAAACTGGGGTGCCGATGGAAGGACAGTCGCAGACCGGAATGAATGACGTCGAGGACCCAAGAGTCCGACGTTATCTCTGTCCAACGGTCGTAAAACAGCGACAGCCTTCCTCCGACTGGAGGCGAATCGAGGTGAGAACCTTCACTTGCGGCCTCGACGAGGCCCCCGAGAGGAGAAACCACCTCGGGAAGTGACAGAGTCCTGAGACTTTCCAGCCTGAGGCTGCCAGCGGGCCTGGCCACGTCGGCGCTTCTTATGAGCAGAAGGAGCAGACGGAGCCGAAGGCGTAGCCGACGTCGCCGACGAGGCAGACGCAGCAGCACGCTTGGTGGGCCTGGAACGACCCCCACCCGCAGCAGCAGGTGGGTCAAGCTGTCTCAGCAAAAGCTGGTCCTTCGAATGACGAAGAACTTTGCCACGAACAGCTTCCACAGAACCATGGAACAACTGAGGTCCTACCAAAGAGGCAGACCTCAGAACAGCACGTTGCTCAGAAGGAAGGGATGGTAAAGAATCCAAAACCGCATCCCGGCGTGCCAGCTCCAAATTGGCCGTGTTACAGGCGTGAGCGTGAGTCAAGTTCATAAGAGCCTGTGACAAAACGCGAAAAGGCGCCTGAGCGTCATCAAACTCCCCTGGTGGAAAATATTCAGCCAGAGCAGCGACGACATGGTCCGCGAGAGATAACATACCCAGCATCTCTCAGGACAGGCCCACCATAGACTCAACTACCGACATCGGGAGAACTGCCGACTTAGGCTTAGTCAACCCGAGGGAAGAAGAATCCTCATCCACAGTAGTCATCCCTTGGAAGACTGGTGGAGAGACGGAATCGTAAACACGAAACCGCGATGGAGGCAGAAAGGCATCAGCTCTAGAAAAGAAGGAACCCTTGAGGGCCTTAGAACGCATTTTGGCGTCTAAGCCCTGGAAGGACTCAACCACCTGAGCCGATTGCAGAGGACGCAAAGCCCCGGAGCTAGAAGGCTCAACAGGGTTACGGCGCTCCACAGTGGACCGCGGCCGGACGGTCACAGAAGGCTGGTCGGAAGGTAGAACGTCCGGCAATAAGCCAAAGACGAAATCCAAAGCCTGCCCCAAGACTGACGAGGGGGGACCATCACCTTCAAGATACTCGTCATCCTCCGTAGCAGAGGAGACGTAGCCCAACTCGGGCTGACCAGCAAAAACCTCCTGTGAATACTGTGCAGTATCCAAGGGGCCAGGCGAGACATCTCGGCGACCGACCAAAGGAGGTTATGCCTTAGGAGGCACAGGGAGGCCAACTTGAGGGTTGCCAGAAAGCAACCGGGTGAGCGCCAAAACGGCCTGGCGCAGGTCACCCTGAGAATCCGTCGCAGCAGAATCGCCCGACGGAGTGTCCTCCCAATGGACCCTTCTGGTAGAAGAACCCAAATCCTCAGAAGAGACCGACGGCGAACGTCGATCGGCAGACAGAATAGGAGCACGGTGAGAAGACACCGGAGGATAGTCCCGATTGTGACGCCCAGGAGCCATCACTGGCCTCTGCGAAACAGAAGGCCCTGCCTGCAAATCCTCGAAAGGGACCGACGGCGCACGTCGATCGGTAGCTGGACCTAGGACACGGTGAGAAGACACCGGAGGATTGTCCCAAGAATGACAGGAACCTGTCATTGACCTCTGCGCAGCAGACGGCCCCAACTGCCTATCCTCTGAGACCGACAGCAAGCATCGATCGACACCCAGACTCGGAACACAGTGAGGAATCACCGGAGGAAGGTTCCGAGAGTGACAGCTAACCGGGGCTGTCACTGACCGCTGCCGAACAGCAGGCCCTGGATGCCAACGTCCCAACACCATCCCGCTAGCCGGCACACTAGCAGGCGAAGGTGGAACAATAAACGATTCACTCGAGGGACGAGGAATCGCTGCCGAAGCGACCGGCCGGCTCAACCGACTAGGAGCAAACCTAGCCAGATGAGACGGAGCAGACAGCAAACCCGCACAGCCACGCCGCGAGGCTGGGGGAGGCTGAGAACACACAGACACACCAGCAGATACAGCCTCGGTCCCCCGAGACTGTAGACCATCCCCAGAGGAGATGGAAGAGCCACCATCAGACAGAATAGGATCTGGAGTAGCAACCCCCTCAACAATGGTCGACGGTGTAGGAGGCAGATCGGAGAGGGTTACCGAGCTGACCTCGGAAAAGCTCTCAACGAAAACAGACGCCTCAATAGTGACATCCGAAGACAAAGAGACCGCGGTCTCCTCATCAGGTATCACTGAACAAACACCGTCAACAGTTGCAGAGGAGCTCGCCACAGAAGTCAGATCCGAATCCTGTGTGACAGAGTCACCACGTGCACCAGCAGAAATGTCTGCAACGGCACGGCTACCCTTACCCCGAGAACGAGGGGTTCTAGCTCTGGAAAGAACCACCTTGTTAACAGAAGCCCAAAATTTAGAGGACCAAACCCCACAGATACCACATGATTGGGCCTGAGTGCAATTGTTGCAAGTGACACATGTGGTATGGGAATCGTCCACATGTTTCACCTGCAAACAAGAGGTACAAGGAATAGTCTTAGGCATGATATAAATACAATAATCAAGCTTCCCGCCGACGGAAAACAGAACGAAGGTCGTGTTCACATGTGGGGGAAAGGCAAGATAAAGTGTGAAAAGAACAGCAATAATAATACAAATTAACATTAAATGAGAATAATAATTTGGTAGCTTGAAAAAGGATACAATCCAGTAGCACACTAAAGATGATTAATAAGTTGTTCACGAAGAATTAATAGCATAAACAGCACGAGTCACAAAAATTTCCGACCATGAACAATGGCGGAAAGTTAAAAAATTTATAGTAATTTATATATTTTTTATACTTTCCAATGACCCAGACATAGCTGGTGCTAACTCTTAAAATATAGGGCCAAACACAAATTTTGCCCCCCAATCCCCAAAATTTGCATCTAAAACTAAAGAAAACATGTCCTGAAAGGCCCTCCACACTTCGCCCCTACTGCGCATGCGCAGTGTCAAGGACGTTCCGAAATTGGCGCCATTAATCATTCTAATAACCAGTGCCTGGTAAGCGCTATGTACTCAGCGGGGAGGCAAGAGTTCCCAACTCCTGGGAGGGCCATCCCCGTCTGGGTCATTGGTAAGTATAAAAAATATATAAATTACTATAAATTTTTTAACATTTTTATACTGTACCAATGACCCAGACATAGCTGAATAGTAAAAAGGCTGGAGGGCCAAGGACATAGAGCAAAATGGAA
Source organism: Pictodentalium vernedei (assembly GCA_031216915.1). Taxonomy (NCBI): domain Eukaryota; kingdom Metazoa; phylum Mollusca; class Scaphopoda; order Dentaliida; family Dentaliidae; genus Pictodentalium; species Pictodentalium vernedei. The sequence goes on from CM062289.1 coordinate 130,265,774, forward strand.
TACGCTCAATAATATAAAATAGAGTCATCCCCTCTAGGGAAAAAGAAGTAATAGGCCTTACATGTATCTTTCTTATTTATGATAAATTAGAAAGATACAACACCTTCCAAAATTGAGCTTCATACATCCATGTACTCTATTAATATCCAATATAATCCTTATACTAATAATTTTTAAAGTAAGCCAATAAATAAAGTAAGTCTAGAGAATAGAGACTCTTATACTCCTAAAAGTGTCTGAGGATTGCATAATCATGTCCGTTGACATATGCAATATTCAAAAGCTATACTTTAAAAACTAAGACTTGAATGAATTTTAAAAACCTAAACTTCTCACTAAACAACCATCCCAATAACAGCTCAGAATTACTAACTCCGGAGGAGGTATCCCCTTGTTTTCATAGTAAAACAGGTGACCCAAGGGAACACCCTCCCCCCCCCCCCCTTTTTCTTGCCCTGGGTCAAATAGCCCAGAGCGAAGAGGGCAGCCGAACGGAGACACTGCCGAAACAGACAGCCTACCTAGCTATAGTAGCAACTGTTAAGTGAATGACATTCTGAGCAGTAGATAATAGACCTAACAATAGAGGCCTCCAGAAATGGACTCGATATTTCTGAGATAAAATTCATGAATGTGGATGGCTGAGCGCAATGAGCGGCCTTCAAAAATCTATAATAGCGACACTATTAATGTAAGCCCAAGAAGTAGAAGAACTCTTACTTCATGAGCCGAAATCTTAAGCACAACTGCTAAGTCAATGATATACTATAAGCAGTACCGATAGTTAATAGAATCCATTAACAATAAAATGGAGCGTAACGTCCTTCTACTAGACATCAAAGACAGAAGAAGCTTACGCCCATAGTAATAAACAGAAATCTGTTTATAAATACATAAACTGTACCCGGAAAGAGTAAAGGCCTATGCCCATACGAAGACGGAAGGACCTTAAAATAATAGGTTCCGGATAATAGGAGCCTAACTCTTATGCAACAATCCAACCTAAATAGTAACGGAAGTATTGATTCCGAAACTATGAAAGTGAAAATCATCCATCGATAGTGCATGAAACTCACTGACTCTACAGTAAAAGAGAAACCAACAGAATTACTGTCTAAAAGGTCAGAATTTGAAAACTACTGTTTCCAGAGGCTCAAATGATTACTTAGCTAAATAAGAACCGAAGTTAAATTCCGTATAGGAATTTAATCTAAAGATTCTAAGTCTATTTATCAAAAAGTTACTAACAGACTTAGATAAAGAGACAAAAGACTCAATTGTAAACTATCGTAGAGTGCATAGGTATGAGGTAACATAAACCTATAACCTAAATAATAACAGGCTGCAGTAGATCTTGTGAAACAAGTATACTAAAAAATAGCAATGAGTAGTATGGAGGGATCAACAATATGAACATAATGATCCCTACACCACGACGGAAGAGCCTCCACTTTAGCCGCATAGAATAGCGAAGAAGAGGATCTCCTATAGTAAGAAATCGCGTCCAAAGCTTGTCCAGTACAGTGCTTACAATGCAATACGGACCACACAATGGAATACATGAAGGTTGCGACCTTGCAGGTTGTGATAAAGATGACACGATTTACCCAGTGAAAAAGATCCTCACATAGAGGAAGATTTCACGTTAAAACCCACAGTAGACAAGAGAGAAAATTACTCATGATCGCTGTGAAGATAGAGAAGCTATCAACAGAAATGTATTGTGGTTGTTTATCTTAGCAATACCTGCTAAAACAACAGCGCTGGAGGATACGCGTATCCTATCATTCCGTCCTATAGATCAATAGAGCGTTAAGAATATTAGCTCAGAGATCTGGACAAGCCAACACATACGTCTGCAATTGATTAGCAAGCTGTGTCATAAATAAATCATCATTGGGCGCTCCCATAGATAGCAAATCTGATTGAATACTTGTTTGTTGAGAGTCCATTCTGACAGCAACAAGCGACCCGTAAGAGAACGGGAGTCCGATAAAACAATCAGACGACCCGGAATATGACGGACCAAAACTGAACTTGGTGTACTATAACCAACAGACGGATTCTTTCCATTAAATTGAATAACGGAAACGAAAGAGTGCCTCCCTGGTTCCGGAGATACGCCACTACTGTCGAATTAAAGGACAGGAATTTGGGCATGCGTTTCTGAATAATGTTCATGCAATGACATAAAGCAAGCCTAAAAAACATTATTCCGCGGAAGAAAACTGATTGCTAAAAGACTGCGGAACCCAAAGACCCTGGCACTTCGAATCCGTAGGGATCAGTATTATATCCCAATCTGTATGACTGGCAACCGTCATAACAGTCACACTCGGGTCCGGCAACTGCGGCGGCACTCTCTGAGTTAACCACCGAATGTTTGCCCCAGTCTGAATCTCTTGTAACACTAGATAGACAAGAGAACGTGTAAATCGAGCAATTCATGGATTGCCGAAAAGTTGCCGTCGAAGAGAAGCTCCTCCGAGAACGAAGCGACTCTGAGAGAGTTCTTAACCTTACTATCCATGCGAGTGGATGTAGCTAGGGCTGCGTCACGTCTAACTAACTCCAATCAGCCACTGAAGGGCGGAGTTATACGTGAACAAACTACTGCCCTCAAAAGAAATTACATTGAGAATAATATCCCGTAAATCTTTTCTTGAAGACGTAATGATAACGCCTCAGTAAGGCGGATTACGTATAATAAAGCGTCTAAGTTAAGTCTACTATACATAATGTCGTTCCCAACATTGAAATTGGAAAAGACATAAACGGCGAAAAAGAATATATGCAGTTTTTAATCACACCGTCTAGACGCATATGAACTCTCGGTATGCCCTGCTCTGCCAAAATAAACTATTTGTATAAATGACAAAATGGCAGAAATGAGCAACGCGGACAAGAAACTAAACTATCATGCTTAGTAGCAGGCTTGTATATATATATATAGCGTCGAAAAATAAAACACATGTTGTAATGACAATATTGGACTACGTCGGTAAGTCAGGGACAATGTCCCCGAACCGATCGAAAAATCCGAGTCCAATGACGCTATAAGTCTCTTATCCAAGATCGCAGCAATGAAGTCCGAAATAATAATCACTGGAAGATAATGCCAAAAGATATGAAAGGCATCTTCCGATACTACTAAAGGGAAAACTCGAAATCTTTCGAATCCCTTTCGCCATCCTGTCGGACCCTATAAAGCATTCGGTCGTCCGTACCTGATGCAACCGCGGACCGCACCGACCCAGCGCCGTCGGATAATTCCTGATTCGACCGAGAAACTGTCAATTGCTGGGATGCTGCGAAACAACTGTGCTAACTCGGATAGCACGTCCGTCACTGAGGCCTGAGGAGAAGCGGTCTTACGATGCATTGCCGCTGGAAGCTCCGTGATCGTTACCCCGTGCATACTACCAATATGCGAGCGAACGGAGTGTATAGGCCTCGTGTCCCTTGGCTACCGGATGGCGCGACCTATTCGCCGTGGAATCACTGAATGCCGAAACTGATCGGATACTCGAGGTCACGTAGCCAATGTGCGGTCGTGTGCCCTGCTGTGAGGATGATGAAGCATTAAAGACAGTCTCTCGGACTGTCAATATAACGGAGCGTCCCGATCAACGGACATATGCTCCGAATGTAAAATATCTGAACCACAACATGCGGTCCCCTATGTTGTTGGGCGAGAGAGGGACCTCTCTCGCTCACAGCCTGGACGGACCTGGACCAGCCAGGAACCGGACTAACAGGCTTCCTCCGATCTGTCCTCAATCTGCCGTCACTGGGTGAGTACTAAAGTAATTAAAGTGCTCGCATCACCCAAATCTCCTTCCTAGACCGCAACGGACGAACCCAGCAGCCGAACCATTCGATGAATATACGCTACACCGGATGAGCTAGCGAATGTCACTCCGTAGGCGATAGACATATTCCATGAGCACTTATTGCCGCTAACTCTTCATTAACTATGACGACAGAGGCACACTTTTGAAAGACATCTCCATAACTCTTCGAACAAGAAACCAGAAATGCTTGGTTAGCAAGCATAAAATAATAATATATATAGCGTCGTTCAATAATTCAAAAGTTTGTGTGACATTATTGGACTATGTCGGAACTGAGGGACGATGTCCCTGAACCGAACCAAAAATTTCTAAGTCCACCGACGCTATCAGTTTCTTATCCGGCATCGCAGCATTCTGGTCCGACGAAAGAAGCTGGAGAAGACCAAGTCAGATGACATACACAACAGCATATGTTGTTCCGGAAGGGAAAGCTCGAAATCCTCCGAATCCCTTTCGGACCGGATGAAACTTTCGGACGTCCGTACCCGCTTCCGCGGAGCGTCCCGACCCAGCATTGTCGGATAAAATATATGCGACAGATTCAGTTGATGCTGGGATGCTGCGATAAACTGTGCTATTAAGGAAAGCACGTCCGTTCCCGAGGCCTGTGCAGTAGCGGTCTTACGATGCATTGCCGCCGGAAGCTCCGTGTACGTTGACTCCCGCACACTTCCTATGCGAACGTCCGGAGTCTGCAGGCCTCGTGTCCCTGGCTACCGGATGATGTGACCTGGTCGCCTAAGAATCCTTGATCGGCGAAGCTGGTAATATATCGGCGGTCACGCAGCCAAGGTGCGGTCGTGTGCGCTGACGAGAAGAGGAAGCCTTAGCAGTCTCAGCGGACTGCCTATACAACGGAGCGTCCCGAGCGACGGACGTATGCTCCGCTTACGACACATTTTGTACCACAACATCTGGGGCCAGATGTTGTTGAACGAGAGAGGGGCCTCTCTCGCTTGCCGTCCGGATGGACCGGAACGAGCTATGAACCGGACTAAAAGGCTTCCTGCGTTCTCCCTCCAATCCGCCGTCACTGGGTGTGCATTAGGTTAGTTTATAGTGCTCGCATCACCCCAAAATTCCTTCTAGACCGCAACGGACGAACCCGGCTGCCGAACCATTCGGTGAATGGACGCTACACCGGGCGAGCTAGCGGACGTCAAAGGCCGTCGAACCTACTAGGGTCCTCTTAGGCAATTGGCATATTTACATGAGCACTTTTCCGCTAGCCCTTCATTAATTGTGACGACGGAGGCACACTGTTGGAAGACATCACAGATACATCACCCTAATCTTGATCGTCTGAAATAGAAATTGATAAAGTTGAGTGACCCTGCGGGGAAAGGACCGGAGTGTCCAAATCCCCAACAACATACCGTGACATACGCTTCCCATATTGTCATCGAAATCATACGATACAGAACAGGAGTTAATGCGAGTACACTGACCACATATAGAATGATAATAAAGTCAGAGGAAGACTTCCTCTTAAAACAATTGATCAATATCCTTTCAATGTGAAAAGAAAACAAGTCCTGGTACTCGCACTAACCCCTGGCAATCAAAATACATAATAACAATATGATCCATTGATATAGAAAAAATAATTGAAATCAAAATATTTTGAAAAAATATTTTTTCAGAACAGCCCAAGTTTCTGAAAAGTAACGTTGAGCCCCAATGGATCCCAAGCCTAAGTGTGGACAAAAATTTTAAAAATATTTTAAACAATTTATTCAACACTTACGAACAATAATAATGTATCTAGTTATGATTAAAATAACATCAAGATATTATTATTTAGAAATCCCCCCCTCACACAGAGGGCTGTTGAAAATGTAAACAATGAGTGTAAAAACACTAAAATAAGACTCCAGGCACCCAGGCCCGAAATCAGTTACCAAAAATACACTATCTGATGCAAAACAGAGACTTCCAGGGAAGAAACTGCAGAACATCAGATGGTAGATGCAGAACACAACGCCTAACCACCCCTAGGTGAAGACGTAAACATGGGGAAAGAACAGAATTCATTCTGTTATACAGCTAAAACTCCCAAGAAAATTTAGTAATAATAATTACAAAAACTATGCCAAAAGCATGGGAGAATAGCAAGGGGGAACTTAAAGGACAGGGAGAGAGGAAAACACTTAAAAAAACAGTGTAACTAAATAATCAGAATGACAACAAAATGGCTGCTGCCTTGAAAATAGGTAACTTAACATAATTTCATTAAAAAATTTTAAGTTACAGCCCTGATAATATTCTGTCACACATTCTTTTCCTCTCCTCCTTCTCTATCCTCCTTAGAATCACCATTTCACTAATATTTATGTGTCTGGCATCATTTAAACTGAGATTTATAAGCACAAAGATCAGTCAGATGTTAACTGATGAAGGGCCAAACTTAGAATGATTAATGGCGCCAATTTCGGAACGTCCTTGACACTGCGCATGCGCAGTAGGGGCGAAGTGTGGAGGGCCTTTCAGGACATGTTTTCTTTAGTTTTAGATGCAAATTTTGGGGATTGGGGGGCAAAATTTGTGTTTGGCCCTATATTTTAAGAGTTAGCACCAGCTATGTCTGGGTCATTGGTACAGTATAAAAATATAAAGGAATTGACGTCACGGTTGTTGCGCATGCACTCGGTAAACGCAAGAGGTGTGCAGAGAGAGTACCTGTAATTTCGAGCGCTGGTCTCGCTCGACCCTTTTTTCGATCTTTTTCATGCTTTTGCACTCTAGTACTTTTCCAATTCGTTTGGAAAAGATTCTAAAAGCTTGAGTTAGTTCCGAAGTAGGGCTTGCACTTATGTTACAGCCAATTGTAAACAATTGTGAGTAGGTTGAAAAGAAATAGTTGTTCTGTCATACATAATCCATACAAATAGTCATTCAGTTAAACATAATGCATACATAGTTGTTCTGTTATACATAATGCATACAAATATAGTTGTCCTGTTATACATAATGCAAATATAGTTGCTCTGTTATACACAATGGAAATATAGTTGTTCTGTTATACACATCTAGACACCCTATCAGAACATATGAACACACTTTCAATGTTTTGAATTAAAACACCTAGGAGCAGTTTGCCAGAAACTGATTCCAATGACAAAAGTGGCGGTACGTGCCATATGGGGCCGAATCAAAATCCGAAAGCTTTATGCACTTCTGGACATTGTAGTGGAACATATGAACACGCTTTCAACATTTTGAATTGAAATCCCCAGGAGCCTTTCACAGGAAATCGATTCTCTGACAACAAAAGTGGCACTACAGGTGCCACATGGGGCTAAATAAAAAATCTGAAATCTTTAGGCAGATCTAGAGACCCTACCTGAACATATACTACTCAAAGTTTGCTAAACACCAAATATTTGACACATTTTGAAATTTGCTTGTGACATATTTGCGATATTTGTGGTGGATATGATTGAGAAATGTATTGAGATGGTTCCCAGTGTTTTCATTAGCTCTCATGACAGGCAGATTTTTCGTAACAGTCATAGAAAGCATGTACCCCTTGATTTTCATGATGTTTTCATGTACTGTCTACATGTACATGACATGTGTAAGGTATTCAATCTTCATTTCAACACAAACCCTTGTGATTTAATGATTGAATATGGCAAATGCAAATGTAAGAAGATATTTGTCTGAAGCAGAAATGTGGTGGGCTGTAGGGATGGTGGAGCAAGGGGCTACTCATCATCAGGGTGGTGAAGCCCTTGGTGTGCACCATACGGTGATCACCAGAGCCTGGGAAAGATTTCAGCAGTATCGCACACCAGTAGTGGCGGCAGAGGCAGGGCAACATCTGCAACTGAAGACCAGTTTTTGATCATTCAGGCCTGTAGGAATTGCTTTGCCACAGCAACCCAGCTTCGCAGTGACCTTCAGAATGCATCCGGGGTAAATGTTTCGATGCGGACTATCCGAGCAAGGTTGCATGAAGGTGGTCTCCGATCGAGAAGACCATGTATTCGCAATCAGTCATCTCAGAACAACCGCCAGGAACGATATGAATGGGCCATGGACCATGTTGGATGGACCAGAGAAATTGGCGACCTGTCCTTTTTACAGAGGAGTCAAGGTACAGTACAGTCACCGTGGAATGGCACTTTTCCATGTGCCCATGGTGGGCATGAGCAAGCATGTGAAAAGACATCAAAATTTGTCCACGGAAAGTCACCGTGGACAGAAAAAAATATACCTTGTGGGCACCTTTAACAACTGCCCATGGCGTTAATACGTTCCACGGACATTTCCGTGTTGGGGATTAAAAGCCACGCCGATAGATTACTGATAATATTTTAACTTTACGAAGTCACACACTTGTTCTGTATTAATGACATCAAAGTTAATTAATGCATCGATTATGTTAAGTAATGTTTGTGCCGAAAAATAGCAATAAAATTAAACTGAATGCAACGAAGGTTTCAATGAATGCATTTATATTAAAGTCACCATTGCGTATACATTCATCAGTTCTTAGTGGCGATAATGCATTCGTCCTTAGCAATTGTTTTAGATAGTCTTAATGTCATCTCAGTTAATTAATGCATCGATTATTTCAAGTAATGTTTTGAGCCGAAAAATAAACATACATTAAAATTAAACTGAATGCGACAAAGGTTTCAATGAAAACATTTAAACTAAAGTCACCATTGATTATAGGTTTGTCAGTTCTAAGCCAGATATAGACAATTTAATGTAATTGATACGCGAGTTGCGGTGAGCCTCCCCCTCCCCCCCCCCCCCCCCACCCCCACGCATACTTATTTTTTTCTCGCGACCTGCTTTTTTGACTAACAAAACACTTCCAAATTCTAACAATAGTTTGTTGTCTAAAATTCACGGAGGTTCGGAAAGTTTTCACTCCACTGAAAAAAAGAGATGGCCCCGAAACATTGGAACAGTGATGCAAAAAATGAATACAGTTCGCAAATATTTTCCCATAGGCTTGATGAATGGGACAAGACGGCAAACGCATGACCAAACATTAATTCCCTAGATTTCCATTATTTATTTACTGATGGTTGACAACTCTCTCGGCAGCCATGGTCACCTTATGTCTGACAGTTTTAGGGGTGGAGGAAGCCGGAGTACCTGAAGAGAACCACCCAGCAGTGGCGAGGTACTGTCACGACTCCCCTACTAACTCCACACAAGCATGGTTAGCATCGGTTGAAGACAAATGCACGATCCACCTGCGAATTCATCCCAATAATATTTACAAAAAAAAGAGAAAAAATTCAGGAGGAAGTTGACTTCCGTGTATCCCCTGCACAACATGTCATCCAATATTCACACCTACATATTCTCCTAATTAGATAGCATGTGGGGAATTGGAAATCACATTCAGTAAGTGGCGGAGCTACGGGAGGGGGGCAGCCCCCCTCCCCCCCCCACACCAATTCAAACCTTATTTCAACTACTTTTATTCATCTATCGCATGTTGAACTGAGGCAAAACTTTTCTACAGTGTTCGGTTTGGTTAATTAATGTTCACAGACTGTTACCTCCAGTTGAGAGCAAATTTTACCCGAGACACCCAGTGCACAAGATTGCTTAAAATTTTCCTGTGTGGGAGGGCCTCTGAAGCTCTACTCTAGGGAAGGGAGCGCCCTCTCCCATGCTCACTTCCTGTGCGGACTTGGTTCCTTGGCATATGACAAAGGCATCATATGCCATGTTGCGCTTAATATTGCTCCGCCCCTGCATTCAATAAGATTCATTCTTATTAGGCCACACTGAAACAAACATTTGTTATTGACAGTCAATCCATTTTTTCGAAATCAATAAAAAAATTCATGTATTTCGTAAATTTGTGTAGGCTGTAACCTACAATTGAGTGTACGCCTACAGTCTTCCAATTACATGTACATGAGGCAAGGGTTAAATCATTGAATATTTATTGAAAAAAAAACCCTGTAGTATTGAACAGTGTGATGGGGCGGGGGGGGGGGGGGGGGGGGATATGGGACCAGGTGATGTTGTGTCCCCTTCCTGTTCTGGTGTTTCACTGTTTGCCTACATGTAAAAAATACGCTATTTATCCCTGGAGCAAAAATCAATCAGTCAATCTGTGTTTGTACGTCCAATCACCTGAAAGACGGCCCTTTTGGGTTATTCGACATTCTGATTATCACATACATTTTGTGAGCTAAATGCTTAGTTCAAGAAATGTGCATATCTGTAGGACAGAAAACAAGGAAAGTAAGTTACAGTTTTTTATTCAGCAATAACATTGAGCAGCCTTTATTTTATGGATGAGTGCAAAGTGTTTCACACATGTCGAACACGTGCTTGTGGCATTCTACTGTTTAGTGTAAGTATATTTCGCTGCTATGCAGACCGACCCATTTGTTAAATGGAATCAAACATCTTATTATATGCGTGGACAACCTATTTTTTTATGGTGGCTGTCTAGTAGCCTGGTGAAAACTCTGGAAAGTACAATGCCATATTGGAAGATTTGAAAACACCAACTGAGTGTAAATTCCATCCAGATAATAAATCAAGTTCAGTGTGAAACTGGGAAAAAATATATTCAAAATAAAAAGTTAGTAGAGACTTATGAACTGAATCAGAACCTGTGCGTGAGGAATCTCCACTCCTGAGTGTACTCGTCATAATTAAACTAATTCGTCCATCATCTCATTCAATGTATTGAAGACAAATTATTAGCCTCATAAGAACCAAGAATACAACAAATTTGTCGCTAGCTCCCAATAAAAATCGACTGGTTACAGAAGTCACACCTCACCAAGTCTATTGAACCTGCACAGGTGACGATGATTGCAATAGTTTGTTTAGTAATTAAAACCAGTGGCAATAATCTTTCAATAATACAGGGGCATTAGCGACCAGTGACATAATCAAACGGCTACTTGTCATTGTTGGAAGATTCTTTTGATCACGGACTCTCAGCAGCCAATTGTTTTGTACATGTTTACTTTAAATTAACATTCGAGCAGGATCACTTAAACTTCAGTAAAAAATTAGCAATGGAAGTGGGGAGGGGGTGATGAAAGTCACGAGAGTGTGGTAATTTCTTATTTTTTTTCTTTTTGTCTTTTTTTGGGGGGGGGGGGGGGGTGCCACATCACTGGTTGTGGTGATTAATTCTTACAATTTTTGGATAAAATCTAAGGAGCCACCCACAACCATTGAAAGATGACTAGCCCTTTTGGTAAACTGTTAAACTTATAAATAATTGCCCCCCCCCCACCCCCCCCCCCCCCCCCACAGTGATTTTGTTGTAATATTCTGTTCCCGTCCAACATGTCAAATTGCAGTAGCACACATCTGCACAGGGCAATTATATGAATGTTCATGTTAGCAGTTACGATTGTCTGAATTGAACTTAATAGGGACGGATTATCTTGAAACTAAAATGCACGTGGTGAGCAACGACTTTGTATCGTAGGGTCCATGTTGATGTTGCAGGTTGTGTTTTGACTTTAAATTAAGTTAAAACAATTGACGTATTCAACAATATTATGGCGAATTAATAATTAAAATTGATATTGCTGGTGGTTTTTCTTCTTTTTTGAGGGGGGTGAGGGTTCTCATTTGAAAACATAATTATTTAATTCCAGTTAATGAAAGCGAACAGGATATCAATATATCACAAGCACAGATCCATACAAATTATAATGAGGGGTCCAAAACCTGGGTGATTAAATTCAAGCCTTCATTCGTTGATTCTGTGGCAAGTGATATCTCGAAGGGTGGGGGTTGATTGCCATTTTCCGTAGCTCACTCCTTTATTCAATGGAAAATAACACCCCACGTAACAGAGTTTGAAAAGGATGTGCATGGGAAATACAAGTTCTGAGGTGATCAAATACTGAAATAGGTGGCCAATTTTACAATTACTGAGTAGAAAACTTGTTATCAAAATTTATGGTGAAAAGATTTGTTTTCATTGATTGCAATGCCAGAGCAAGATGAGAAATTACACCTTTTGCTGTTATATACACTTAGAGTACCGGTGATTATTTGCGTGAATGTGTCATTTACAACCACGTTTATCAAATTTTCACATGCTGGACTTAAATTGTAATGGGTGCTGTCAACCCCTCAATAAAGTTAGCTGTTCGCACGTGCATAGTTTTACACAGGTTTAAAAAAATAGAAGCAGGAAAGAATTGAAATGAACAACATTGAACACAAACACATGTACAACCAATTAATGTTTTTAAGGATACATATTTGTGCTGCAAAAGCAAACCACTGTGAATGCACAGTGATAAAGATTGATACCGTGGACTTGTTAATGATAGTCTTTGGTGGCACATCACCACTTTCTTAATCCCATCCATGCTAGAACACGCCCTGTCCTTCTATGTATTTTTATGTCCACGGGGGTCCATGGTATTTCAGTTGTAACAGAATACCATGGTTTGAGCATGGGCGTCCGATGTGGGCACGTGGAAAAGTGCCACTTCACGGTGACTGTACCGTACTGCCTAGACCACACAGATAGGCGTTCTAGGGTATAGAGAAGACCGGGAGAGTGATTCCATGCAGCCAACATTGCTGAGCATGACCGCTATGGTGGAGGGTCAATCATGGTCTGGGGCAGCAACAGCAGGGATGGACGTACAGAGCTCTGTGTCCTTGAACGTGGTACATTGACTACATAGCGGTGTATTGATGAGATCCTGGATGTCCACGTCAGATTATATGCAGGTGCAGTGGGTGATAGATTCATTCTGAAGGACGATAAAGCCAGTCCTCATGTTGCCCATTCTGTCGGGGAGTACCGACAGAAGGAGGGGACTGAGCATATGGACTGGCCAGCAAGATCCCCTGACCTCAATCCAATCGAACATGTCTGGAATGAGTTGCAGCTTGCAATTTCAGCGCATCCAATCCAGCTAAGAAGTGTCCAGGAGCTTGGTGCCATGCTAGTCCAAGAATAGAATAACATCCCACAAAGGACCACCAGGAACCTGTTTGGGAGCATGAGTAGGCATTGTCAAGCTGTAATTAACAATAATGGGTCTTATACTCGATACTGAACCCATACCAGTTCGCTCTGTCAACTTTTTGGCAAATTTGAAAAATTTCCTCTTTTACCAATCATATCCATTTTCCATGGTTATCGTATTCAAAAGCTAAAAAATAATGTCAAACACAAATAAAATCTTAATTTGTTTACTTAAATCATTAAAAATATAATTAAAGAAAAAATATATACACTTTTCATTACAATATTTCAACTAAAACGTAAAACAGGTAGTTGGATATACTCGGTGCTTAGCAAACTTTGAGTAGTATATGAACACACTTTAAATAATCAAAATTACATATCTTAGGGACCTTTCGGAGGAAAGCAGTATTTTAACTCAGTCTTTAAGTAGTGCCACTGGCACCACCTGGAGACAAAAATTCAAACTAAACCTATCTTTGTCATCTCTATACCATACTTAAGAAGTATGGTAAGTTTCAAAATAATATGAAGTACGGACGTATACTCGTACGAATTTTAAAATGCGGGGATAAAAAGAATTTGAATGGTAAATCTTCAGAAGATTTTTAAAGAATATTCCTTTTACTGAACTAAGTTAAAATTTGGGCTCCCATAAGATTGCTGAATACCAAATATGAAAATTTCTGCCTGGTGAATCTGAAGAAGATTATTTTCCAAATAATTTTTCGTACAAAGTTAAAATTCACATTTGATTGAGAATTTTCGGTCGAAAAGTTAAAATTTGTGCTCCCAAAAGTAGTGATGAACCTATTATTATCAGCATCGGCCTTGGCCGATAATGTGTAATCGGTGAATGATCAGCATCAGCAGAAAAGGGCATCCTTTGCTGTTAGGGGTGTGCCGATTCTTATAAGGTTAAAATAAACCATTGTTTTAATGAAGTTCCAGGTGTATATAATGGTTATATTGTTTAGGAATAAGTTGTTGTACAAAACTTACTTCTTCAAACAATCTTTGCAAGGTCGGAATTTTTCTTGGAGAAATTATTGTGAAGTTAACTCCTCTCTGAAAAGAAATTGTGGAAAGTTTGTTATAACATTATGATCTGTTTATACCCATTATACCCTTACTTACTTTTACGAAAGAAAACAAGAGTTCCCAGGGAGGCCTGAAATGCACACCTAAATGATGAGATTCCAACTTCAATAGATTCCCAGTAATAAATCCAAACTAAACAGTAGATAAGAAACCTACACAAAGTAGACTTTGTTTCTCAGGTAATTTTTTTGTAAAATTGCATGGGTGGGGAGGGGGGGGATTTTTTGTTTTTGTTATTATTTCTTTGCCAACAAAAGTTCATGTTCTTGGTTAGTTTTATGTTTTAGGCCTCATAATCTACAGAATAGCATGGGTGGTGGAGCTTTGAGTACAAAAAGGCTTTGCAATGCTAAAGCATTGCAAAGCCTTATTGCACTCAAGGGACAAATTTGTCAATTTTATTAATTTGGGTAAAATATCAGACATATACCATTTAATTTGTTTTTTTTTAAGTTTGCATTGTACATAAAAAGAGAGCATGAGGTAGCCAATAGGGCCATGCCGGAGGTCCCGAGAAAGAGATTTTCAACTTCTTTAGGCCTTAATGATCAATCAACAGAAAATGAGAAATAAATATATGTACAACTGAATTCCAGCCAAGTCATGGTGATAAAATTTTGAAATAAAATTTGAAAATAATTAAGATTAAGATATTAAATGCAAATATCAAAGTATTAGGAGCTGGTGACAGTCCAAAATATGGGCATTTTAAAAATATTTCTATTTTTTGCTCCTCTGTCTTCCACAGTGATGAGGGAAAGAGTTTTTGTATCAATCTTAGTGATGCACAGGAACTTCATTTGCATTCCGCTCAGAACCGGATAAGCATTTTAAAATATCCGGCCAGAATTAGATAGTTTACTTAAAATGCTCATAAAATTTGTTCACATCTGATGAACACAAAGAAACTTTAAGTCATTTGTTTTTGGGCTATGAACTTAGAACTACAGTTATTTGAAGTGATTCATCAAAATCAAAGAATTAGAAAAAAGTTAAGAGGCCACAAGGGACCTTAACTGCTTAACCCTTAAGGGCCTGGACAAGTGTCCTGAATTCCCACCAGCCCACAGCCTCTATACGACCAGTGGGGTGGCAATGATTTCTAGTCAAATCTTGCCTGCCTTAACAGCAGGCAGCCAAGACTTGACTAGAAACCACTGCCTATCTAATTTATATGTTGTCAACAGGACCTCTTCATGATGGCATGTTAAGGGCACCTGTTCTGAGCTTGTAAAAGTAAGAAATAGGTCTTTAAGGGTTAAAGAAAGATCTAAGGTCACATTCAGCATCTACATGTTAAGATAGTTAATCTAATTTAGTTGGAGGAGAGTATGGGGGTGGGTCTGTTGGCCGAATTGTTTTGGGTTTTTTTTTTTGGGGGGGGGGGGGGGGTTAGGGGGGGGGGGGGGAGGGGGGGTTGCATAACATAACTAAACCCTTCAAAATTCATTATGAAGCAAACAGAAAGAAATCACCCAGTTGATCTGGTGGGTCTGAAGAAGGAGATTTTTAAAGGAATTTCCCCATATTGCACTAGTAACATTTAGGCTGCCACTGGGAGCCCAAATATGAACCCCTGGACTTGATTTGAACAAACTGGAATCTGACCACACTACGGATATTACAAACCAAATATCAAAAGGATTTTGAATGGGAGATCAGAAAAAAGTTTTTAAAGAATATGCCATATATCGCACTAAGTTAAAATTAATATGACCCAAGGGACTAGATTAAATTAAAATTGAATCTGAACCTTCTAAGGATAATACATACAAAAACATTCTGACTGGGGGATCTGTTATGAAGATTTTTAAAGAATATTCCTCATATTGCACTAACTTAAAGTTTCAAGTTCCCATAGGGAGCCCAAAAATGATCCCAAGGACTTGATTTGAACAAACTTGAATCTCCTCCCACCCACATCAATATGGATGTTCTATACCAATCATCAACAGATTCTGACTGGTGGATCTGCAGAAGATTTAAAAAAAACTTGACATATCACACAAGGTTGAAATTCAGGCGCCAACAGGGAGCCCAAATATGACTCCAGGAACTTGATTTGGACAAACTTCAAGCTGATCCCCTTAAAGATGGAGTATACCAATTATCAAGAGACTTTGACTGGTAGGTCTGAAGAAGAAGATTTTGAAATAAATGTCCTCGTACTGCATCAAATTAAAATTTAGGTTCCCATAGGGAGCCCAAAAATGAACCCCGGGTCTTAATTTGAACAAATTTGAATCTGAATCTCCCAAGGATTCTGCATATCAAATATCAAAAGATTCTGACTGGTAGATCTGAAGAAGAAGATTTTAAAATAATATTCCTTATATTGCACTATGTTAAAGTCCGAGTTTCCATAGGGACCTCAAATATGACACCAAGTACTTGATCTAAACAAACTTCAATCTGACCCCCCTAAGGATGCTCTATACCAATCACCAACAGATTGTGACACATGGATCCAAAGGGAGCCCAAATATTAACTGGAGGACTTGATTTGGACAAACTTGAAATTGAAAAATAACAGATCTCTGTTCTGTATGTGCGGTTTGGGAAACATGGGCATTTGAAAATACTTCTATTTTAAGCTCTTGGGGGCCTCATGGGGATGTTGAATTTTTTTCTTTTTTTGGCATGAATCAAGTACTTATGACACAATAATACAAGGTACCAAATTAGGTTCAAATAGGCTCATCGATTCAGAAAATAGAAATTTTGGGTGGGGCCAAATATTGTGCCCCTCCTATTACAAAGGCAAATATAGCCTCACAAACTTCATTTGAGCAAATTGTATTCTCCAAATATCAAGTGAATGTACCCACTGCTTCATGAGAAGATTTCTTTTTAAATTTAGGAGCATTTTCCCTCACGCCCTCCCTATGGGGCTTGACAAGTTGATCTGAACAAAACCACAATGTGATGTCAGAACAAACAATAATCTCAAATTTAATTGAAATCAGTCCAGTGGTTTTGGAGACGAAATTGCAAATACCATGTTCATGGACAATGGATGATGAGTGATTACAATAGCTCTCCCTGACTTTCAGACCCGTGAGCTAAAAAATCAGGCCAGGAAATACTCACAAAAGATTTACCTGAGATTAGAGCACATAACCGATCAAATTACGGGTCCAGAAAGAACAACGAGATCAAATTTAACTGATGAATTACAATATAAAATAATTTCCTAAATGCACAGTCAAAACTGACAATCTTTCTTGACTAACACAACTCAATGGTTGCCCTTTGCATCCACATATGAACAAAGCTACATGCTGATTACATCTGAACAGAATTTCTGCCATCATTAATAACAACAACAAAAGCCAAAGCAAGATTGTGCATTAGTTGCTTCTATTTATTTTGGCAGAAACTGTATTAACTCTTAAAGGCCATTAC
The DNA here is from genome assembly GCA_031216915.1 of Pictodentalium vernedei. Classification (NCBI taxonomy): domain Eukaryota; kingdom Metazoa; phylum Mollusca; class Scaphopoda; order Dentaliida; family Dentaliidae; genus Pictodentalium; species Pictodentalium vernedei. The sequence continues at coordinate 130,283,081 of CM062289.1, forward strand.
AAATTTATTGAATACCCACTAGACCACCACCTGCATAATACCAATAGTTAAGCAGTGACATCTATGCAGCCAAGTCGTGACAAGAAACCACTGCCAAGGTAATATGTCCATTTTCAGTAGGATCTCCTCATGATTGAATGTTAAGGGTACATGATGGTGTAAAAGTCAGAAATGGGCCTTTAAAGGTTAAGATGCAAACAGCATGGCTGGGGTAGAAAAAACAAAGAAGGCAGAAAATCACCCGAACACTTTTTTCTTCTAGGTTACCGTCATGTTATAAAGCATAAGCTGATAACAGGTTACAATGTAGGCTCTTTATTTCTTGGCCTGGTAACATATCTAGAAACTTACCTTGGTCATTGTACTGACTATTTGCTCACATGTCATGCCTGAATAACGTAAACTTTCTTGTGCTGGCAGCATGTATGGAGACGAGTTACACACTAATATACAATGCTTCTGACTTGCTTGACTGAAAAAATACAAAAATCTGTCAGCAACTTTAACAATATCATGACAGCAATTTATTTATTTATTTATTGGTGTTTAAGGTCACATACTTATGCACAATGGCTAATCGTGACCGTGACAGTTTTACGGGTGGAGGAAGCCGGAGTACCCGGAGAGAACCACCGAGCAACGACGAGCAGCTGTCAGCTCTCCAACATCGTAACTCTGAACTCTGCACCGCAGCACAGGCAGGGTTAGAGTGGTTGAAGACATGCGCACCATCGACGTGCAGTATGCCTCAGTGCACAGCGTGCCCCCATGTAGGCAATCGGGGTGAAGCGTCTTGCCCAAGGACACAACGCGGTTGCCGCAGGTGGGATTCGAACCGAGGACCTCTCGGCCTGCAGCCTGCACCTCTACCACCTGAGCCACCGCGCCCCCCCATGACAGCAATACAGTATGAAGTCAAGAATAATTAAATGTTTTTACCTGCTGCCCACTTATAGAGAACTTCCAGGTGACCATGTCCAATTTTACCAGCAAAAGATAACTAAACAACTTGTGTTTTTTGGGATTGAACAACAGCGTAGACCACATTACTCCACAAGTACAGTGGAACCCTGTTAAGTGAATAGCCACTTTCCCCATGAAAATTATTCAATTAACAGGAGTACTCAATTAAAAGGGATTGTGTCACTTTCCTGTATTCTAGAGATAACTCAGCATTTATTCTCTTATATCTTGTTTGACAGAGCTCCATGAGCTCTGTCAAACATGATATAATAGATTAAATTTCTTCGTTGGATGTATTTAAGCCAAATAGGTCTATAAACAAAGAAAAACTGGGGAGAGTCGGGGTAATTTCTCAACAGGTTTCAAGAATTTTTTATTCAATCAACAGGCCAAATTTGTACTGGAGGTATTCAGAAATTTAATCTATTATATCATGTTTGACAGAGCTCATGGAGCTCTGTCAAACATGATATAATAGATTAAATTTCTTTGTTGATGTATTTAAGCCAAATAGGTCTATAAATAAAGAAAAACTGGGGAGAGTCAGGGTAATTTCTCAACAGGTTACAAGATTTTTTTTATTCAATTAACAGGCCAAATTTGTACTGGAGGTACATGTATGGTAAATGGTTTTGTGTTTTGTGTTGGGAAATTATATTCAATTAACAGGGTTATTCAGTTCAGAGATATCCAATTAAGTGGGCATTTAACATTTAATATATAGTTTGAGATTTCAGTCATTGCTAATACTGTGAAAGTCAGTATATCGATGGATTTTAAATTTTCTTGGAATTCACTCGGTATCTAAAATACAAGAGACCCAAAGAGGCCTTAATCGCTCACCTGACAAAGTGGTTCAAAAAAGTATTTTGGGTCACATTCAGTTAGCCATGGCTCATCAACACTTCAGAGGAATGAAGTCATGAAATTATTCATAACTCTAGTGCCCATGTCAATTGATTATTATCATAGGTCTTCCTGACTGCTTCCAATTCTATCAGCTGCAGACAAGCACTGCCAAACTTTCAAAAGTTGTTATATCACTGCACCCTCCCTCCCCAAATAGAGATGTTCTATACCAAATATAAAAGCATTCTGACTGATGGATCTGAAGAAGATTTTAAAAGAAATTTCCTCATATTGCACCAAGATAAAATTTTGGGCTGCCACAGGAAGCCCAAATATTGAACCAGGGACTTGATTTGAACAAACTTGAATCTGACCCCCCCACCCCCACCCCCTAGAGATGTTGTATACCAAATATAAAAGCATTCTGACTGACGGGTCTGAAGAAGAAGATTTTTAAAGAAATTTCCTCATATTGCACCAAGTTAAAATTTGAGCCGCCACAGGAAGCCCAAATACTGACCCAGGGACTTGATTTGAACAAACTTGAATTTGACCCCCACCCCCCACCCTGGACTGGGACAGAGTCAGGGCAAAAACTGAGAGAATCACAGCTCTTGCCCGGGGAACCGCCATCATATTGAACGGAGAACGAAAGTCCATCCCCAGATGACAAAACGACTGAGAAGGGACCAGGTCAGACTTTTCCTCTTTGACTCTGAACCCTAACGACGTGAGCAGGCTCAACAGTGTGTCGACATCTGACTCCAGAAAGGCAGCATTGGAATGCCTCAGGAGGATATCGTCTAGATATGCCGAAGTGGTCACCCTGGACTGTGTGCGATGGAAGGCTATCACATGCGACATTAGTCAGGTGAAGGCGCCAGGTTGAGGCCGAAAGGCATGGCCTTGAACTGGTAAACTCGCCCCAGAAAAGCGAACCTGAGATACTTTCGTGATGTCCGATGAATCGGAACGAGAAAGTAAGCATCTCACATGACGATGTGGAAGTGAAATCTCCCTGGTGAAAGGAATGGCAAACCGAACTGAAAGTCTCCATGCTGAACATGGAAGCAATGTTAGACTGGTTCAGGATACTCAAATCGATAACCGGTCGGAATGGGCCGCCCTTCTTCGACACCAAGAACAGACGGGAATAAAATCGCACTGACTGAATGTTCTTGATGACCTTGATCGCCCCCTTTACCAGGAGATTGTCTATCTCTGTGGTCAAAAGCTCCCGGTGTGAAACGTCTGAAGGAACTGGAGTTGGAAGAGGCACTCTCGACAGAGTGGGGTGCCTACAGAAGGATATTCGCAGCCTGGACCGAACAATATCTAACACCCAAGGATCAGATGTGATGGTGGCCCAATGGTCTGCGAATATCCTTCCTCCAACCTGGGAAAAATCGAGGTCAGGATCTTCATTTCGAGCCCTGGCGAGAGGAGAAACCACCTCCTCTACTATATGAGGAGTCCTGATTCTTCCCTCCAGCCTGCTGATGCTTACCCATACCCTGTGAGTAAGAAGTAGAAGTGGCGGCAGGAGGATCAGCCTTTTGCTTTGCAGCAGAAGCAGAAGTGTGCTTGTTAGGCTTTAGACGGCCCCTGCCTCCAACAGAAGGCTGATCAAGCTGATGAAGCAGCAGCTGATCTTGGAATGACATTGGACGTAATCTCGGACCATCACCACGGAACCATGTAACAGTTGCGGACCCGCCAAAGAAGCAGATCAAAGAGCAGCGCACTGTCCCTCAGAAAGGGAACAGCTTGTGTCCAGCACAGCGTCTCTGCAAACTAATTCCAAGTTAGCCGTGTTACAGGCATGCGTGTGAGTAAGATGCATGAGCACCTTGGACAGCACACGCAAAGGAGCCTGTACGTTGACAAACTTTTCTGGAGGCAGATAAGCAGCTAAAGCAGAGACGACGTGATCTGAGAGAGAAAGCATGCCCAGCATCTCTCTCGATAAGCCCAACACAGACTCTAGAGTCGCCATAGGGATAATGGCCAACTTGGGCTTGGAAAGCCTGAGGGAGTTGGAGTCCTGATCCAAGACCGTCAAAGTCTGGCAGACTGACGGATTGGCGGAATCGTAGGAACGATAACACACTGGAGGCAAAAAAGTGTCAACCCTGGGGAAGAACGAAGTCTTCACAGCCTTGGAACTCAGCTTAGAGTCCAAAGCTGTAAATGCTTCAACCACCTGTACTGACTGGCATGGTCGAAGGCGCCCAGAAGCAGGTTGCTCCACCGGCTGTAGCCACGCGACCGATGATCATGGCCGGGCTGACACTGTCGGCTGGTTTGACGGTTTGAGATCTGGAAGGAACCCAAATACAAAGTCAAGTGCTGCCCCCAAGTCAGAAGACTGTTGGCTCTCGGCATCAGGTATGTCAGACTCATCCTCTGAGTCGGAAGACACATAGCCCATCAGAGGTAAACCAGCCAACGCCTCCCATGGTGTAGGCACACCTGAGGGATCAGAAAACTGCCTGCTTCCACGCCACGGAATTCATAGTGGCCCCACCATGAACATCCGAATCCAATGAAAAAACTGCAGTGCTTGACAGCGGAGAGACCACAGTAGAGGGTTCAACCGGCAGCCCCTTCTGACTTCGCTGAGTTGAAGTCAGGGAAGGCTGAGGCCGATATCCCACATCCACACTACCAAACACCTCTGCAGACACCTGCAGGGATAAAACTGCTGTGCTTTACGGCTGAGAGGCCACAGCAGAGGGTTCGGTAGGCAGCCCCTTCCAACTTTGCCAAGTTGAAGTCAGGGAAGGCTGAGGCCGATACCCCACATCCACACTACCAGACATCGCTGTAAACCCCTGCAGGGATAAGCCGAGGCCGGCAGAAACGGTGACCGATGACGTTGCAGACGGAACAGCAGTAGCCGCAGATAGGAGCTGTTGAAACTAGTGGAAAAGGGGAGAGAGCAACCAAGCTCAGCCTCCAAAGGAGGAGTCACAACCCTAGTGACAGCCTCAGATGTTGACTGGAGAGGGACAATAGTCCCAGAACCAGGCATCTCATCACCACACAACTCAACAGCTCACGCACTATCCACCAAAGTTAATAACTGCACAACCCCCACGGAGGAGGTATAACTCTCACCAGATGTGGTCATGTTGGGAAGCCCCGAACGACAGCCCCCCCCCCCCCCCCCCCCCCCCCCCCCCCCACAGGTGAGAGAGGAACGGCCACGAGAACACACCACAAGCTTGGGCAAAAGGCATTGCCCTAAAGGAACAGTACTGGACATAACAGAGGTGAGAGCAGTAGAAGAAAAATGTGAACTCAACAGATGTAGAAAGTACAAGAACACCCCCAACTACGAGAGAAAGGTGGCAGAAAAAGATCCGGTGGGAACACAACTGAACCCAAACGGCCGAAATGGACCCCAAAACAGAAATTCTGCCCTCAACAGAGAGGAGAAATCCTGTCCATACAGCCCAACATTGACACCTAACTCCAATAATAATAAAATTTATCAACCGAAAAATTTTAAGTCAGAACTGCACGGTACGCAAAAGTCGCGCGAACACGGAAAATATATAAAATACAATGAAAATGTGGTTGAAAATAATAACGAGAATATATAAAACACAGTCCTGTTATTATACGATCCTCAGATCCATAATTCCAGTCACAGGTAACAATTATCAAAAAGTTGAATTATCACTGTTTCTCAATGCAATATGGACGTCCTGCCACATGGGCGGATGAAAAAAGAATGATTTATTAGTTACTGCATGTGCATTGGTTCTGGAAGTCATGGATTTGTACTAAGAGAAGAGCATCCCCTACTGGGTGTGTGCCGATTGTGCTCGACCCAATTTTGGCTTATTTTTTCTTGGTGCTTTTGCAGCATTCTTTCCCAAATCACTTGGGAAAGATCAAAATAGAGAGTATATTTTCCGTGTTAAGGTCTTCCACTGTAGTGCAAGCCTGTAGTAAACAATTGTAAGATAGGTTGATAAGAAACCTCAAAGTTCACATGGAAAAACTGATTGGTAAATTATGTTAATTAGCTGACTTCTGGCACGTTCTCTGAAAGTGTCACATGCTCAGAGATAATGCTGAGCACTGGCAGTTCTGTTTGGTCAATAACAAAATGGTTAAATTAAAATAGAACATATGTTGTTAAATGGATGGCAGGTAACTAATTGAAAGTTTTTAAAACTTATTGCTAATTGTTTGTATACTATTTGAACTTACTTTAAGGAATTGCACAGTACTGCAGGTCTGTCAGATATAAACAGACAAGTGTCAACACTGCATTCCCAATATGCAGTTGTCTCATAATCTACAGAATAGCATGGGTAGTGGTGTATTTCGTTCCTTGAGTGCAAGAAGGCTTTGTAATGCTAAAGCATTGCAAAGTCTTGTTGCACTCAAGGGACAAATTTATCAATTTTATTAACTTGGGTAAAATATCAGACCTAAATCATTTAGTTTTTATTTCTTCAAGTTTGCATTGGTTATAAAAAGAGAGCATGTGGTACCCAAAAGGACCATGGAGGGCCCGAGAAGCAGATTTTTAAATTTTGTAGGCCTAAATACAGATTATTACAACAGTCAGTTGATATAGCTTACATGTATAAGACTCCACGGTGTTAACAATTACAGATGCTCTTGAGCTTTTTCTTCACATTTGTAAAACAGTCACTTTGAAAATCTCTGAGCATGACATCACAAGAGGCTCTTTGGGACAGCCATGGGGCAGATTTGGAAAAGTTGAGACTCATTTTCTGGAGAGCTAGAATTGATAGGCACACAACTGCTGTATTGAGGGGACATTTGTGGCAGTCTTATATACACAGAACGACACACATCTATGCCATCAAGTGCCAGCATGAAAGGATAGAACAAGAGGCATTCACGTCTATAAAACACATTATTAGAAGGACACTCAGCAATTCATTTGACAACTATCAACAAAAAGATCACATTTTATTGCCAATCAAATTTGCGATGGGAACCTGTGTTACTATTTCATCCCCTGAGTTCCAATGTGCTCTATGTCCCTGAGTTCAAATGTTTTCTATGTGCCTACTGGCACATAGAACACCTTGGAATGCAAGGGACGATTTTTAGCTATCGCTAGCGATTAAAATTGTAATTGCGGTGCATAATTTGTGGAAAATTCCAGCAAAATTTTGCTTCTTTTTAAAAATAGTCCATCAATGATTTCCGTTCCACATATATGTGCGGAACAGATTTTCATTTTCCGCTTGGTTTAGTGTTGCTGTAGATGGTGGATTACATACAATAGGCATGTAATAAAATAAAGAAACAAACCTGTGTTTTCTGAGAGTTGAAATATCATCGAACACCTGTAAAGCAGTAGATAAACCCTCTGCCATATGACTATAATATTCCCCGCAACCACCAATGAAACTGAAAAAGAAAATTCAAACAATAAGGCTATAAAAAAAAATTCTTGTTTCTCAGGTATCTGCCTCCTCACTGAAAATCTCATTCTTTTTCATTTTTTAACTGATAATTTCTTCACTGATGCCATTTTGCATATACAGGACTAAAATGTAACCAACTATATCATGTTTGGCAGAGCTCTGTTGTACAAGATACAGTTGGTTAAATTTACAACTGCAATATGGGTAATTTGCTGCTGAAAAACGTTTGTTTTTTGTACAGAATAGTGAAACAATTTAAAAGAAGAATTCCAACTAAAAACGTAGCTGTTTTCTGGACTAAGAAATAAAAAAAAAGGATTAACAAGAGGCCCCACCTGACAAAGTGGTTCAAAGAAGTATTTTGGATCACATTCAGTTAGTCATGATTCATCAACATTACAGAGGAATGAAGTCATGAAATTATTTGTAACTCTAGTGTCCATGTCAGATGATTATTATCATAGGTCTTTCTGACTACAATCTACTTCCAATTTTATCAGCTGTAAACATGCACTGCCAAACTTCCAAAGGTTGTTATGCCACTGCACCCCATCCAAACCCCAACAGAGAGTCCAAACATTAACCCAGGGACCAGATTTGTATGAACTTGAATCTGCCCCCCCCCCCCCCATCCCCATCGCCATCGCCTAGAGATGTTGTATACCAAATATGGAAGCATTGTGACTGGTTGATCTGAAGAAGAAGATTTTAAAAGAAATTTCCTCATATTGCACGTTGTATACCATATATGAAAAGCATTGTGACTGGTGGATCTGAAGACGAAGGTTTTAAAGAAATTTCCTTATATTGCACTAAGTTAAAATTTGAGCTGAGCCCAAATATAAGGACCTGATTTGAACAAACTTGAATCTGACCCACCTAGAGATGTAGTATACCAAATATGAAAGGATTCTGACAAGTGAATCCGAAGAAGACTGCCCCTCCCCCTATGCCCCCCCCCCCCCCCCCCCCCCCCCCCTGTGATCTTCTATACCAAATATGAAAGCATTCTGACTGGTGGATCTGAAGATTTTTTTAAATTTCCTCATATTGCACCAAGTTAAAATTTGAGTTCCCATAGTGAGCTCAAATATAAACTCAGGTGCTCGATTTGAACAAACTGAATCTGACCAACCTAGAGATGTAGTGCACCGAATATGAAAGGATTCTGACAGGAGAATTTAAAGATTTTTAAAGAAATTCCCTCATATTGCATGAAGTTAAAATTTGGGCTCCCATAGGAACTCGATTTGAACAAACTTGAACCTCACCTCTCCTCTGAACAAACCTGAATCTGGCCCACCGAGAGATGTTGTATATAGCAAATATGAAAACATTCTCAGTGGTGGATCAGAAGAAAAAGATTTTTAAAGAAATTTCCTCATATTGCACTAAGTTAAACATTGGGCTCCAATAGAGAGCCCACATATTAACTCAGGTGCCCGATTTGAACAAACTTAAATCTGACCCCCTAGAGATGTTGCATACCAAATATGAAAGCATTCTGATTGGTAGATCTGAAGAAGAAGATTTTTAAAGAAATTTCTTGATATTGTACCAAGTTAAAATTTGGGCTCTCACAGGAAGCCCAAATATTAACCCTGGGACTTGATTGAACAATCTTGAATCTGACACCCCTACAGAAGTTATATACCAAATATCAAAAGATTCTAATTGGTGGTTCTGGCGAAGAAGATTTTTAAAAATTTTGAAAACAATTTATGGGTGCTATCATAATGCCCCTTGTGGTGCCCTCTGTGGGCATGGCATCTATATTTGAACTGACATATAATAATGAACATGCACATCAAAGTTGGTTCAATTTGGCCCAGTGGTTTATGAGGAGAAGTCAATAATGTCAAGTACACGCCAGACGGATGGATGGACGATGGATGAACAGAAGAACAATGGACAAAAAGTGAACACTTAAGCTTCCCATAACTTTTAGTAAGGTGAGATAAAAAGGCTTCCCATATCATAAAATGGAGGGAAAATTGCCTTTTTTCATATGCATAACTATAGTTCAATAACATTAAACTCAGACTTCGTCAAACAAATTTATATTTCTGTTCAAATAGACTTTTAGCACCATCAGAATTTAATATAAGCTTTCAAATCCCCAACAGAAAAAAATTGGAAACAGACTTTGCGAAGGTTCGATTTATGCTTGTAAATCTTACCGTAAGTATCTAAAGTTGTAAAACATGAAATAAGATTCTGTCGAGTATATGGAACAAAATTCTGCCTACACAACAGCATTTGAAGGTGGTAATGCCCTTGATTCATTTGCAAACTGTGACACATATATTTATATACATATAATTATCTAAAACAAAATTAGAACATTTCTAATATTCAATTCATTGCAGCCTTTTTTGTTTGGAACTTCTCCGATTCTGTTAATTCGTTTCAACCTTTCACCGGGAACATATTTGTTTTCATGTTTCCACTGACAATTCGCTAAAAAGCTGTGATATTTTGATCCAACAGATTATTTCATGAAGAAAACTGTTTATTTCAAAAACTTATGTGTTTTACATAACAGTCAGTTATCAGTGCCAGATAGGTAATGTAACAAGAGGGATGTTACATCCTGGCCACTCATCTACATTCATGCTTGATACAGTCGACAGTTGTCCAGGCCTAGCATTGTTTAGGAGTGCAGGAGTGCACACCTACTGCACGCCTAGATTCTTAAATTACTCAAAATTTTCAATTTTTGTCTCAAAAACATACCTTATGATCCCTCATTGGAACGAGCTTGTTGAGCTCGTTCCAATGAAGGATCATAAGCTATGTTTTTGAGACAAAAATTGAAAACATAATAAAATCTGAATGGAGATTTTTGTAGGTTGAGCTGACCAATTTTGTCCTTTACATTGGGTAAAGGGTTAATGCTATAAATCATCAACAGTACAGCAATTATTCAGCTACCTATAAGGGCAAGTGATTAATCATTTAACCAAGGTTTATCCATGTGATTAATCGATCAAGAAAACCCTTTAACCGTTTCAGCTCTAGTGACAAGCTGTCCATTCCAGGCAATGACATCATGAGTACTGGTGGTAACAGTAATAAAACTATTGTTTTATAAAATGATGATGTACTTACGGCATACTATCCATCCAAGTAATGACATCATGGGTACTTGTAGTTGGTTCTGTACATGTGGCAGCTGGACCAGGAGCTATATCACCAGAGTAGAAGGTTATCAGATCATACAAGGTGCAGTTGTACTATAAAGGAAATAATTGTCAAATAAATCCCTTCCTCTGCTAATGCCAATGGTCGAGGAGATACATGTATCACCAAAGTGAAAGTTATCAGATTGCACAAGGGTAACAGTGTAGGAGATATCATGAGAGTGGAAGGTTATCAGATCATACAAGTGCAATAGTGGAGGATAAAATATCGCCAAAGTTGAAGGTTATCAAATCATAGAATGTCAGTTGTGTCCCTTATGGTACCTTTGACACAACCAACTGCAATGTCTTTGACCCATTCACTTCTACTAGTCCTAAGGATACTTCAAACCAAATAACAAGCCTCTATTGCATGCTCTTTGGGAACTATGGGGGGGGGGGGATAATTTTTTTCTATTTTCAGCTTCTGGGGTGGACAGGGGACACATTTTTTACTGCATCACCCACCCACTACTTATGACCCAATAATACCACAATGTTTGGATCCATTAGTTCTGAAAATAGAAATTTCAGGTGGCACCAAAAATCGTGCCCCTCCCATTACAATAGCCAATGCTGTCCTGCAAAGTTTGTTTCAATCCAAACTTTATTCTACACCACAAAAAAGCTCAGTACCAAATATCATCATACCCATCAGTATCTGTTCATTACAAGACTTTTTTTTTAAATTGGGATGGCTTTCTCCCTACCAACTCCCTAAGGTAGAAGCACATCTATTTAAACAACATTGAATGGACCCACCCCATCTATGAAATACACTGGAATCAGCCCAGCAGTTTAGGAGGTTAAGATTCAAACACAATTTTCATGGCAGACAGACACTGATTCCTTTAGGGATCTACAGGCGCCGTTTATGGGACCCTTTCCCAATGACATTTGGGACGATTTTTCCCAATTTTTAACCCAAAATTTCCCAATTTCAGTTCCCACTCAAATGAAAGTGTCAATTACACTGTAGCTCAATTTGTCAAGACATGTATATGTATAGTATGTGACACAGCAATGACAAACATCTAGGTAATGACCTGATAACAAAGGTACATATAAAGTATTGTAACGGTCTGTACATAAATACTGGCCGTAGCCTGTAACAAATGTATAGGTAAAGTATTGTAAAGGTGGGTGCCAGTCAGATTCTAAACTAGAAAAGAAATCTTTGAGTCCCAGAGTGGGTCTGACTGAACCCCAAAATATTTGTTCTCATAGCACAGTGATAACAAAGGCACCCCAAAACACACTCATTCCTGTCCATAGATGAAAACAAAGGTACCCAAGAAGTTTCGTGAAGATCAGTTCATAAATACGAGCTGTATAGAACTTGTGACAAAAAACTGATTGGACCTAATTTCAGTACAAAATGGCCATTGGCAGCCATCTTGAATTTTGGACCACACTCAGAAACACTCGTTCTCGTCCCCAGGTGATAACAAAGGTAGCCAAGAAGTTTCGTGAAGATCGGTTGATAAATACAGTCTCTAGCCCAAGCCATATTGACATGTGCACTTACAGTGAATAAGTAGCACTAAATAAATCAAAATTCATCTAATTTGCATAATTTCTGCACAAGAAAAAAACCTGTACTATATGTGATGTATTCCATGTTACTAAACATTCATACAAAAACTTATTCAAATCAGAACTTTCATACAGAAGTTCTGTACAAAAGACTGATTGCACTAATTTTGGTACAAAGTGGCTGCTGGTGGCCATCTTGAATTTCGGACCACACCCAAAAACACTCGTTCTCATCCCGCGGTGATAACAAAGGTACCCAAGAAGTTTTGTAAAGATCGGTTTATAAATACGGCCTCCAGCCTGAGCTGCATAGAAGTTGTGAACAAAAAAACTGATTAGACCTAATTTCGGTACAAAATGGCCACTGGCAGCCATCTCAAATTTTGGATAGCACTCAGGAACACTCGTTCTCGTCCCAAGGTGATAACAGAGGTACACAAGAAGTTTTGTGAAGATCGGTTCATAAATGTGGCCTCTAGCCCAAGCCGTATTGGCATTTGCACTGACAGTGCAGAAAGTAACACTAAATAAATCAAAGTTAGTCTAATTTACATAATTTAAGCACGAGAAAAAAACCTGTATGATATGTGATGTATCACATGGTACTAAACATTCATACAAAAAATTATTCAACTCAGAGCTTTCATATGGAAGTTCTGTACAAAAAAACAGATTTCTGCATCATCGGTACAAAATGGCGGCTGGCAGCCATCTTGAATTTCGGACCGCACCCAAAAACACTCGTTCTCATCCCACAGTCATAACAAAGGTACCCAAGAAGTTTTGTAAGTATCGGTTCATAAATACAGCCTCTAGCCCGAGCCATATCCAATTGTTGACATACGGACAGATGGATGAAGGGCCATGACAAAAGCTCAAATTTGGCTTCGCCAAAGTTGAGCTAACAAAAATTGAATGCACAACCACAACCCTGAACTGGGTAGTAATAAGGCTTTAGAAAACCATTGGGTTTTTTTAGGCCTCATGACCACCCAGTTCCAAATTTAAATTGCTTGCCTAATGTAGTCTCTTAATTCAAAGGCAAATGACAAGTTCTTCTTTAATAGTATAAGAACAGTTTGGTTTTGACTGCAAAGACTGCATGAACATGATTCCATGTGACAGTTTGTTATAAAACTTACTTGCAGTTTACTTGCAGTCAAGCCAGAAAATAAGCAGACTGACATCTGCAATATGAGGTCCCCAGAGGGTGAATTTAGTGATGCTACCCAGCACAGCAGGGTAGCATCACTAAATTTACCCTCTGTGAACCTCAATCTGAATCAGGGTATCAAAACTAAACAGAATGAGGTACCCAAAGGATAAATTGGCCCACTTTATGGGATACCATGATCAAATTCACCCTCTGGGGACCTCATTCTGCAAATGTCAGACGCCTTATTTTCAGGCCTGCTTGCAGTTGCTTAAATATCAGTCTTAATGCTTTCTGCTCAATTTGAATGTAAAATTTAATCTTTGTATGTTTTTCCCGCTCCAAAACAAATTCCCAATTGGAGTCCCCATGTAACAAATTTTCTCAAAGGCATGGGCCCCAGAGCCTTTCCAAAAGAGGGCAGAAGAATCCCTGGCAGATGTCCAGACAATGGATCAAGAATGATCAGTATATAGCTCACCCTGACTTACAGTCAAGGGAGCTAAAAAATTACTTACATCACACCCATAATCTGTTGAGTCAGGAGGACCTCCATTGAAGTATCTGAAAAACAGAAACATTACTTTAGAGAACATGTAGGTATGCATAACACTGCATGCAAAATGGTATAATGCTCATTATATCAAACTATTTGGATCGAATTTGCCCTAATTTAACATATGATATATTCTCTAACATATTTTCATCAGCTTTTGAAAAGGCATTCCCATTGAGATGTACATGTATGCCAATAAGCAAAAAACTCATAAAACAAAATCTGTGGATGTCTAAAGGGCTCCTAACTTCATCACGTAATAAATCAAAATTTTACAACAGAACAGAATATTAAAAACTACTGTAGGATATTCAACAAGATAAAAAAACAAAGAAAAGCAATGTACTACAAAGAAATACTCATGGAAAACAAAAACAATTTACGAAAAACATGGCAAATTTTAAATGAAACCATACACAGGATCAAACGCGTTTTCTCCTTGCCATTATCCTTTATAAAGGAGTATAATAAGGAAATAAACAATCTCAATGAAATTGCCCAGAAATTCAACAATTATTGTTCAAATATAGGAAAAATTATGAGTGAACAAATAATCAACCCCCAAAAAACATTTTCTAGATAACATGGATAAGTATTCACATAACTTTTTTTTAATACCCATAACACCGACAGAAGTTAGAAATGTTATAAATGCAATGAAATCGAAAAGTTAAAAAATTTATAGTAATTTATATATTTTTTATACTTACCAATGACCCAGACATAGCTGGTGCTAACTCTAACAAAACCAGGGCCAAACACAAATTTTGCCCCCCAATCCCCAAAATTTGCATCCAAAACAAAAAGAAATCATGTCCTAAAGGACCTCCATACTACGCCTCTACTGCGCATGCGCAGTGACGCAGACGTCCCGAAATTGGCGCCAATTATCATTCTTACTGGCAGTGCCTGGTCAGCGCTATGTACTCAGCGGGGAGGCAAGAGTTCCCAACTCCAGGGAGGGCCATCCCGTCTGGGTCATTGGTAAGTATAAAAAATATATAAATTACTATAAATTTTTTAACATTTTTATACTGTACCAATGACCCAGACTTAGCTGAATAGTAAACAGGCTGGAGGGCCTAGGACATAGAGGAAAATCCAATAAGCTCAACTATATAGTAAAGAGGTAACCCCTTAAGGAGAAAAGGAGTATTAGGCTTTACATGTATCTTTCTTATTTAATATTAAATTAGAAAGATACACTACCCTTAATAATTGAGCACAATAACATTCATGTTCTCTATTAACATCCAGTATAACCCTTATACTAATTATTTTTAAAGCAAGCCAATAAATAAAGTAGTCCAGAGAATTGAGACTCTTTATAGTCATTTAAAAGTGTCCGAGTATTGTATATTAAAGCCCGTTTGACACTTGACATATACAAATGCTTCACACCGAGCTACACTTTAAAAATAAGACATGAATGAATTTAAACATTAATATTACACTTTAAAACCATCCCGGAAGCGACTCAGAAATACTGACTTGGAGGAGGCATTCCCTTGCTTTTCACTATAAAGCAGGTGACCTAAGGGAACACCCCCCCCCCCCCCCCCTTCCCCTTGGTCAAATAGCCCAGAGCGAAGAGGGCAGCCGGACGGAGTCACTGCCGGAACAGAAAGCCTGCATAACTATAGTTGCAACTGTTTAGTGGACGACATTCTGAGCAACAGATAACGGACCTAAACAATGCAGGTCTCCAGAAATGGACTCAATATTTCTGAGATAAAAATTCGTAAATGTGGATGGCTGAGACCAATAAGCAGCCTTCATTAAATCTGTAATAGCAACACTATTAGCATAAGCCCAGGAAGTAGAAGCAGAAATCTTAAGCACAGACTGCTGAGAAGAAGATAAATCTTCATAAGCAGTACGGATAGTTAACTGAATCCATCTAGCAATAGAATGGACTGAAATGTCCTTTCTATTAGGCATCAAAGACAGAAAGAAACGTTTCCGTCCCTTTCTGATAAACTGAGATCTCTGTTTATAGATACGTAATGCTCTAACAGGACAGAGTAAAGGCCTACGCCCGTCTGAAGACGGAAGAGCCTTAATAACAATAGGTTCCTGATATTTATTAGGAGCCTGATTCTTAGCTAAAAAACCCACATTAGTAGTGAAGGTGATAGTGTTCCCAACACTACGATAATGAGAATCATCCACCGATAGTGCATGAAGCTCACTGACTCTTCTAGCAGAAGAGAAAGCTAAGAGAAAAGCTGTCTTATAAGATAAGAATTTGAAATCTACTGTCCCAAGAGGTTCAAATGGCTTTTCCTTCAATTTAAGAAGAACCCAAGCTAAATTCCACTTAGGAATTAATCTAAGAGTTCTGGGTCTATTTATCGAAAAGTTTCTAACCAACTTCGATAAAGAGACATTAGATCCAATTTGTAAACTATCATGATGTGCATAGGTATCAGATAACATAGATCTATAACCCTTTATAGTAACAGGCTGCAGTTTGATTTCGTCAAACAAGTATACTAGAAAGTTTGCAATGTCTGGTATAGAGGGATCGAATATATCTACAGAATGATCCCTACACCAACGACGGAAAACCTTCCACTTAGCCGCATAGTTTAGCGAAGAGGAGGTCCTCCTACAGTTAGAAATCGCGTCCACTGCTCGTCCTGTAAAGTGCTTGCCATGCAAGAAGGACCGCACAACGGAAAAACGTGAAGGTTGAGACCTTGCGGGTTGTGATGGAGTTGGCGCGATTTCCCCTGCGAAAGAAGATCCTCCCGTGGAGGAAGCTTCCGCGGTAGGTCCCACAACAGACACCTGAGTAGATTTATCCACGGTCTCTGTGGCGACAGAGATGCTACCAACAGAATCTTGCATTGAGATTGTTTTATCTTTAGCAATACTTGTTGAATTAACGGCGCTGGAGGATACGCATATCCTATCATTCCGTCCCAAGGGATCGACAGAGCGTCTACTGCAAATGCTCTTGGATCCGGACACGGAGACACATACGTCTGCAACTGATTGTTGAGATGTGTCGCAAATAAGTCTATCATTGGCCGTTCCCATTGGTAGCAAATCTGATTGAATACTTGTTTGTTGAGAGTCCACTCCGACGGCAACAAGCGACCCTTTCGTGAAAGGGAGTCTGCTAGCACATTCAGACGACCCGGTATGTGACGGACCGAAAGAAGAACGTGATGTTCTAACGCAAACAGAAGGATTCTTTCCGTTAGATTGAACAACGGAACTGAATGAGTGCCTCCCTGATTCCGTATATACGCCACTACTGTCGTATTGTCGGATAGGATTTGGACATGAGCATCGTGAATAATGTCCATCCAGTGACGTAACGCAAGCCAAATTGACATCATTTCCTTGATGTTTATGTGCTTGCACAGGAATTGCGGATCCCAAAGACCCTGGCATCTCGAATCCGTTGGGATTGATGATGCACCCCAACCTGTTTGACTGGCATACATCATAACGGTAAAACTCGGATCCGGCAACTGCAGCGGAACTCCTTGAGTTAACCACTGAATGTTTGCCCAAGTCTGAATCTCTTGTTTCACTTGATCTGACAAGAGAACGTCTACATCGAGCGAATGAATTTTCACACTCCAATTCTGAGTCAGGAAAATTTGAAGAGGACGTGTGCGTAACCGCCCCATCGGAATGAGATCCGCGGTGGCTCCGCACAGACCTATCAGTCTCATAAATTCTCTCGCCGTGACTTTGTCTGCGTGCAGACAATAGCAAGCGTAACAACTGACTAATTTCGCTCTGGTTAACGGCAGACGAACGAGATTGTTGTGCGTCTCGAAGCTCATTCCCAGATGAGTGAATGACTTGGACGGCACCAGATCCGACTTCTCCTCGTTTACTATAAAACCGAGACGTCGGAGCAATAGAAGAAGATTCTGAACATCGTTCTGAAGCGTTAACTCGTTGCCGTACCTCTGAAGAATGTCGTCCAGGTAGGCCGACGTTACCGCAGACGAATGAGCTCGGAAGTAGATCATTACCGAGTTCATTACCCGAGTGAAAGCCCAGGGTGCTAGATTCAATCCGAAGCACATCGCCCGGAATTGATACACCACTCCTAGGACTGCGAAGCGTAGATACTTTCGGAATGTCGGATGTACCATGACGTGAAAGTACGCATCTTTGAGATCTATGCTCGTTGCATAATCGTTCACCCGAATACTCGCTCTGACCGATCGAATCGTCTCCATATAAAACTTCGGAGCGACGATCAGCTTGTTTATCCAGCTCAAATCTATGACTGGACGGAACGAGCCGTCTGGTTTCGGAACCAGAAACAGATGGCTGTAGAATCCCGGAGATTCCTGGTTTTCTACGACCTCTACCGCGTTCTTCATTAAAAGAGACTGCACCTCTGATAACAGAGCGTCTCTTTTCTGCGGATTTGACGGAAGATGAGTCCACTTTGGACTTCGAGTTAATGGAGGCTTTCGTTTGAAGGATATCTTTAGACCTTCCGAAGTCACTCCTCTCACCCAAGGGTCGTCCGTAATCGACGCCCATTCTTGTGAAAAGCTCGACAACCTTCCGCCAACCGGAACGCGATAGAGGTTTAAGCCATCACCTCCTGGACCTGCGAGGCCTGCGGTAGGAGAAACCACGTCTTCCACGACCCGCACCTCACCCCGTCGACCTCGGGGCGTCCGACCGATTGTCTCGGCCTGAAGGACGTCCCAAACGAGAGTCGCTATCCTGACGGTCTCTCGAATAAGACCAAGAGGACGCACCGGAACCTCTATAGGAACCTCTCTTGGGCACATTAGACCCAGAAGTGCCTGTCTTATTCGTGTCTGCTGTATCCGACTTCTTAGGAGCAGATTTGAACAACAGAGAATCCTTAGCTTTCTTTGTAATTTTATCATAAATAGCGGAAAGCTTGCCGTCAAAGAGAAGTTCTCCTGAGACCGAAGCGACTCTAAGAGAGTTCTTCACCTTAGAATCCACTAGTGTGGATGTAGCTAGGGCTGCGTCACGTCTAACCAACTCCAGATTTGCCACTGAAAGGGCGGAGTTACACGTGGAATAAGCTACTGCCCTTGAAAGAAGTCTTAAAGAGGATTGTATATCCTGAAACTCTTTCCCCTGAAGGCGCAGTGCTAACGCCTTAGTAAGGTGATCTGCGTAAGATAAGGCATCTAAATTGGCTCTGTTAGACGCAATAGCTGTTTCCAACACCGCGGTTGGAATAGAAGCTGACGACGGTAATGATAGCTCTAAGTCTTCCGCCTCGTCGTCCATACGCAGAGGAACTCTCGGTATACCCTGTCCTGCCGTATCGAATTTATTCCTTGCATTAATGAAAGGCAGGTTGAGAGTATTAGCGGACAAGAAACCTGCTTTCCCCGTCCTGGAAGCAAGTTTAAATATAGCGTCGTTCAATAATTCAAATGTTCTTGCAACATTATTGGACTGCGACGGAAACTCGGGAGCGATGTCCCTGAACCGCTCAAAAAATTCAGAGTCCAATGACGCTATAATTCTCTTGTCCTGAAGCGCCGCAGTCTGGCCCGATGGAACAACTTGAGGGAGAAAGTGCCGGATGAAGTCCACGGCAGCTTTATGTTGTTCCGAAAGGGATAGCTCCAAGTCATCCGTATCCCTTTCACCATCCGGTCGGACCTCATGATGTTCCCGGTCGTCCGCCCCGATGCTTCGGCGGAGCGTACCGACCCAGCGCCGTCGGATAATTCTCCATCCGACACCGTTTCTGTCGGCTGCTGGGATGCTGCGATAAGCTGTGCTATCTGCACAAGAATGTCCGGCGTCGAGACCTGCGGAGGCGCAGTCTTTCGCTGCTTCGCCGAGGGCAGCTCTGCATCAGATGGCTCCCGCATACTTTTCCTATGCGAACGTCCGGAGTCCATCGGTCTCGAATCCCTGGCTGCCGGATGGTGTGACCTGGTCGCCGAAGAATCCTTGATCGGCGAAGCTGGTAATATATCGGCGGTCACGCAGCCAAGGTGCGGTCGTGTGCGCAGACGAGAAGAGGAAGCCTTAACAGTCTCTGCGGACTGCTTATACAACGGAGCGTCCCGAGCGACGGACGTATGCTCCGCTAAAGACACATTTTGTACCACAACATCTGGTCCCAGATGTTGTTGTACGAGAGAGGGGCCTCTCTCGCTCACGGCCCGGCTGGACCTGGACGAGCTAGGAACCGGACTCAAAGGCTTCCTCCGTTCTCGCTTACTATCCGCCGTCACTGGGTGTGCATCTATTATGTTTATAGTGCTCGCATCACCCAAAATTTCCTCTTGGACCCCATCGGACGAACCCGGCTGCCGAACCATTCGGTGAATGGACGCTAAACCGGGCGAGCTAGCGGACGACATTTGTCTAATCTCCATGAGCACTTTTGCCGCTAGCTCTGAATTCATTTGTGACGACGGACGCACACTTGAAGAAGATAACATGGAAACATCACCCTGTTCTGGTTCCTCTGAAATAGAAACTGAAAGAGTAGAGTGACCTTGCGGAGAAAGAGCCAGCATCGCTCTTTCTCCAGAAACAACATATCGTGACACACGTTTCCAATGTTTCTCATCCCAATGTTCACATATAGGACAGGGATTAATGCGAGAACACTGACTACAATTAATACAATGATCATGAAAGTCAGAGGAAGATTTCTTCCTATTACAATTTGAACAACGTCCCTTCATTGTGAAAGAACAACAATAAGTCCTAGTTACTCGCAAAAACCCCTGACACAAAGATACATAATAACATGATCCATTAATAAATGAAAAAACAATTGCAAAACAAAATAATTTTGAAAAAATATTTTTTCAGCGAAGCCCAAGTTGCTGAAAAGTAACGTTGAGCCCCGATGGATCCGATGGCAAAGTGTGGTCAAAAATTTTAAATTTATATTAAATAATTAATGAGACACTTTCGGATAATATAAATGTATCTTATAGTGAGATAAACTACAGCAAAGGCAAACAGCCCCCCTCAAAAAAGGCTGTTGCCAATGAAAACAAACAGTGTAAAAACACCAGAAAACATGACTCCAGGCACTGAAAAAACTGGCCCGGAATCAGTCATCAATTACACTCTATCTGATGCAAAACAGAGACTCCCAGGGGAGAATCTGCAGAACATCAGATGGAAGATGCAGAACACAAACGTTATACACCCATGGGTGAAAACGTAACTATGGGGAAAATAACAGAAAACATTCTGTAACCAAGCAACTCTCCCAGGAAATTTTAGAAATGAAATTTCTCAAAAATATGCCAAAAGCATGGGAGAATTGCAAGGGGGGACTTTAGAAGGCTAGGGGAGAGGAAACACTGAATAAGCAGTGCAACAATTAGCAAGAATGACAACAAGAGGCCAATGCCTCGAAAATAGGCAACTTAACATAATTTCATCAAAAAATTTTAAGTACAGCCCTGATTATTTTTTGTCACTTCTTTTTCCTCTCCTCCTTCTATCCTCCTTAGAATCACATTTTCTCCAAAAATTACGTGTCTGGCATCCTTTAAACTGAGATTTACAAGTACAAAGATCAGTGAGATGTTGACTGATGAAGGGCCAAACAGAGAATGATAATTGGCGCCAATTTCGGGACGTCTGCGTCACTGCGCATGCGCAGTAGAGGCGTAGTATGGAGGTCCTTTAGGACATGATTTCTTTTTGTTTTGGATGCAAATTTTGGGGATTGGGGGGCAAAATTTGTGTTTGGCCCTGGTTTTGTTAGAGTTAGCACCAGCTATGTCTGGGTCATTGGTACAGTATAAAAATATAGTGAGGATTGTGAAGGTGTGACCACATGCCTTCTTAAACATACATTTGGTAAGATCGTAGAACCTCCAACTCATACATGTATACTTAACAATTCATTTGCCCATGGGATAGTCCCGAACAAAATGAAGATAGGTAAAGTAATCCCTATTTTCAAAGCAGGCGATGAGCATAAATTTAATAATTACAGACCGATTAGCATCTTGCCAGCCTTCTCCAAAGTGTTAGAAAAACTTATGTCAAATAGAATAACAAAATACTTAAGATTCATTCAACATTCTCTACAAGCATCAATACAGATTCAGAAAGTTTCACTCAACTATACATCCTGTGATGCAACTTGTTAAGCATATAGGATCGGAAAACAATAAAGACACTAAGAATGCTACCTTAGAAACATTTTTAGATCTCTCTAAGGCTTTTGACAGAATAAATCACAACATTTTGTTGTGCAAATTGGAAAAATATGGATTCACAAGCATAAGTAACAACTGGTTTAGGAGCTACCTATCCAACAGGTACCAATACGTCCAATATGGTCATGGTGACAAAAAATCTGATTTAGCTGAAATAATGTGTGGTGTTCCCAGTCCTTCCCATATAGCGGGCGCATATGCGCTTGCACCCGTAAGCGCTCGCATTTTCCAATGAACAAGCGCTAAAAACTGCGCCCGTCAATTTTTGGCTCGAACTGTACAACTGTATTCGCTCGATCTTCGTTCTGAATGAATTGTGTTTTACTCCAAGCTTCTCATTCGACAGACCTTTGATTTTGGAAAACAATGCGTGCATCGTGTTTAGCGCTAATAATTTACCCTACGTGTGCTTTTTTTCCGAAGGCAGTGGGTTTTACAGTGTGATTGTTTCGGGGCGATGGTTTTCATTTGTGTTGTTTTTGACCTTGACCGTGTTCTCTCCGAGGTCGGTATTCTATTTGACAATAATCATTCAGTGATGATGTTGCACATCAAGGGAACTAATTTCATTAGCAGCGAGGTCGGTGCTTCTTATAAATCATGATATCGATTGTTAGGTTCCATTCACACCTGAAATCCTGTCGGATAACCTGTATTTTATCCAAACCGTCCCCCAGGTACCGTCAGAGACGTCTGATACTTCTGCTGACTGATGTCATGAAACAAATTGTCCCCAGACCGAATCGTCCCGAATTAAACTTTATTTCACCCAAACCATCCACCAGGTCTGATACTCCTGCTGGGTTCTGAGTCTGACTGACTGTTAACCCTATCTATTCACGATGATTCACGGGGATATACATTGCCTTGGAAGATTTTCCTGTGGGAACCCTGGAAAATGAGGTAGTGCTTTCTTTACTATGGTAAACAAGTTCTGCTTTACTACCCAGTCACTGATGCTTGGGGTGGAAGTCCTCTAAAATGGGCAACATGGGGATAAACGATTGACTAAACTTAACTTTATGTCCTGTTGTGTCAAGCTTAGCTATTGTGCATAAATAGGTGACATTAAACACCACTAAATAAATACAAATTGTTTTGATATTGGACAACATGGTTGGCAGGCTCAAGTTGAGCTCGCAAGTGATTTCACAAGCTCATATTATTGCTCTCGCAACATTTTCCATAAGGAAAGCACTGTGTTCCACAAGGATCAATACTTGGTCCCATACTATTTTTGGTGTATATTAACGATATCAGTACCGCAACGTCATTAAATCTTCTTTCATTTGCGGACGATACTTCTATGTATGAATCGTCATCGAATGTTGAGCTTCTTACAGCAGGTACTAATGATGAGCTCAACAAAGTGTTCGAGTGATGCTCAGCCAACCAGTTAGTTCTAAATGCAACTAAAACAAAGCATATGTTGATAAACCCAACACCTAATAATAATAGGAACACTGTCAATCCTGAATTTTCTATAAACAATAAAAAAATTGAAAGAGTACGTCCCCATGAGGATAGGGCTGGGCGATATTTCAATATACCGGTAAATACCTGTATTGAAATCGGTATCAGTTACATATCGTCTATTTGTTGGCAATACCTTGTAACGATATTGGTTTGGGTCACATGATAATAAAATTTCAACATGTGTTTTTTCATAAAATTGCACAGAAAGTTGCTTTGAAAATACAGGAAGTCTATCTTTCCTCATTTCGTGAACAAATGATAAACAGCGAGAGATGACAAGAGTAACATTCTATCTCGTTTATCATCACCTACATGCAAGCATTCATGGAGAAATTATGAAATAAAATTTAATAATTGTTTGCAAAATTTGTTTCATTATTTTTAATTAGTGAATAATTAAAGTAGCATACATCACACAAATAGTTTGTTGTTACACAGAAAACACCCCCGACTGTCACGCTGAATTCGTTGTCAGCAATCTGACACAAAAATGTTTCAAATCACACATATTCACAATCGCGAAATGTGCAACAATTTTTGTCAAATATGACAAGGTGTGATGCCATCACTGGGAGAAAACATTGTTGGCTGGTGATTGACACCTGCAGACTATCATGAAAGTGAAGGGTGATCACGTCTTGGAGGCGTGCTTAATATCAACAGACCGACTGGCCTGACATGTGACAGATGACATTTGATATTGTCATCTGAGGAAGTTCACTGCTGGAAGATAGGAGAAGGGGAGGAGCTACTACTGGTTCTTTGTGAAACCAGGCCCCCGGAATTCCATCAACTGGACACCCGTTGTTTTGATCAAAAAGTTTTGTTTGCCACTGTTTTCATGAAGCCACACATATGCAATTAACACAATGTGACAATTGACTGGCTCAGTAATTAAACGCTTATCAGTCAAGAGAGGCTGACCATGTTTTTACAGGAATTAAATTGACAAAGACTAATTTACTTGCATCCCAGATTCAGATGAAAGCCAGTAAACCCATGATAATTTTATGGCTCATTTTCATATTAAGCAATAGGTTCAATAACTTTGTAGACATGGATTTTTATGGTCTTCCATTCAAAACACTCATTTTCCCAGAGCAGTAAGTGATACTTCTATGTTTTCCTCCAAAAATATCTTTTTAATTCATGATATCCCTTGCATTTAATATGTGTTTCACACACTGCTGCACGATATACCGGTATATCGCAATATTTTTTCTAATATCGTTACCAGTATTCAGATTCCCATATCGCCCAGCCCTACATGAGGAAGCACAAACTTTGAAATTTCTGGGTATACACTTCAATGAAAATCTCTCTTAACAAGCCCACGTATCTGAAGTCAGCTCCAAAATAAGATGGGCAAACTACGCACTAAACACAGTAAAAAAGATATTACCACATGAGGCTCTAAAAACTTTTTATTACGCTCAAGTCCATTGCCATCTGGTACATGTGTATGGTATCCATATTTGGGGCTCTTCAAGAACTGTAAGGAAACTTTTCAAACTACAGAATGTTCACTCTGAATTATAAATAATAAAAAATAAAATTCGCACACAGACCCTCTTTTCTTGAAAGACGAGATTCTTAAAGTGAATGACATGTTTGTTTACCAGGCCTGCCTTTTTATACATGTACTTCACTATAAACAAAACAAACTCCCCCAGTCCCTGAATAATTACTTCAGCATTGTTCACAACCCATCATATATGAACACCACACAAACGGGGCAATTACAGATAAGCAAAACACAGACAAGGTCGTTGGATAAGTTACACATGTATATGAACCCGAGATTATGGAATGATCTGGGTAACGAATTTCATAACTTGAGTAACCCCAATGAATTTAAAAGAAAACTAAAGTTGAAATTTTTATCGTTATATGCCGATAATGTGCAATGTAACAATCCATACTGCCCCGACTGTAACACATAGTTACTTCTAATATAGACGTCATTATCATTCCTAGGGCCATCTAAACTCTCCTCAAAATGTCACCTCCCTCACCAGGTTAATCATTATCCACATCTTCCTCTTAGTTTAAAACAATATTTTATCCAAGAAAGAGTAGGATCTTAGTTTGAAGTACCTCTCAGTATCTCGTCCCATCCATCGTTTCTCATAGTGACCTACAGGGTGTGCTGAAAGCAGACTTAAATTAGTAGACTACTTATTTATATTGGGGGTCAGGGGTCAAAGCATAGTGAAAAGTGTCAACAAGGCAAAGATGCAGGAACAAATTTTTATGACCAAAAATAACTTAGCACTCTACCGGTTAAGAAATTGAATCAAACATGATATTATATAAATGGACAAGTTATATTTTGCTTGAGGTTGTCAAGTAGCCTGGTGCAAACTCACAAACAGTACATCGATAGTGGATGGATTGGAACTCTCCCCCCCCACCCCCACCCCCCCCCCACCCCCCAAGTGTACATTCCTCTCAGATAAAAGCGAAAGTTCAGTGAAATTGTGTAAAAACAAAAAACATTAAAAAATTAGCAAGGTGACATCCCAATGAAGTTGGAAGAGCCCAGTGTGATTATAGTAGTTTCTTCAGTAATTAAAATGAGTGGCAATAATCTTTCAATGAGACAGTCACCACAGAGGATTGGTGACATCAAACAGCTACCAATTATTATTAATTATTAGCCCAATTAGTTTAAACGTTTCAAATTAAATACCCTAGGAGCCTTTCGATGAAAACTGATTTTCTAACGATAAAAGTGGTTCCTCTGGAACCACCGGGGCCAAATCAAAATTCCAAAAGCTTCATACACATCTAGTGATGCTACCTGAACACATTAGCATAGTTCATACGAATCAATTTAAATACCCTAGAAGACTTTCGATGAAAACTGATTTTCAAATCATAAAAGTGGTTCCACTGGAACCACCTGGGGCCAAATCAAAATTCCGAAACCTTCATACACATCTAGAGATGTTACCTGAACACCTTAGCATAGATTTAACGTTTCAAATTAAATACCCTAGGAGCCTTTCGATGAAAACTGATTTTCAAACGATAAAAGTGGTTCCACTAGAACCAGATGGGGCAAAATCAAAACTCCAAAACCTTCATGCACATCTGGCGATGTTACCTGAACACATTAGCATAGTTTAAACATTTCGAATTAAATACCCTAAGAGTCTTTAGATGAAAACTGATTATCTAACGATAAAAGTGGTTCCACTGGAACCACCTGGGGCCAAATCAAAATTCTGAAACCTTCATGCACATCTAGAGATGTTACCTGAACACATTAACATTGTTTAAGCATTTCGAATTAAATACCCTAGAAGTCTTTCGATGAAAAATGATTATCTAACGATAAAAGTGGTTCCACTGGAACCACCTGGGGCCAAATCAAAATTCCAAAACCTTCATGCACATCTAGAGTTTCTACCTGAACGCATTAGCATAGTTTAAACGTTTCGAATTAAATACCCGAGGAGCCTTGCGTTGAAAACTGATTTTCTAATGATAAAAGTGGTTCCACCTGGGGCTAAATCAAAATTTCGAAACCATCATGCACATCTACACATGTTACCTGACCACATTAGCATAGTTTAAGCATTTCAAATTAAATACCCTAGGAGCCTTTCGTTGAAAACTGATTTTCTACTGATAAATGTGGTTCCACTGGAACCACCTGAGGCGAAATAAAAAATTCCGAAACCTTCATGCACATCTAGAGATGTTACCTGAACACATCAGCAAAGTTTAAACGTTTCGAACTAAATACTCTTAGAGCCTTTCAATGAAAACTGATTTTCTAATGATAAAAGTGGCCAAATCAAAATTCCGAAATCTTTATGCATCTAGAGTTACTACCTGAGCACATTAGCATAGTTTAAGCATTTCGAATTAAATACTCTAGGAGCCTTTTGATGAAAACTGATTTTCTAACGATAAAAAAGGTTCCACTGGAACCACCGAGGGCAAAATCAAAATTCCGAAACCTTCATGCACATCTCGAGATGTTACCTGAACACATTAGCATAGTTTAAGCATTTCAAATTAAATACCCTAGGAGGCTTTCGATGAAAAATGATTTTCTAACGATAAAAGTGGTTCCACTGGGGGCAAAATCAAAATTCCGAACCCTTCATGCACATCTGGAGATGTTACCTGAACACATTAGCATAGGTTAAATGTTTAGAATTAAATACCCTAGAAGACTTTCGATGAAAACTGATTTTCTATCGATAAAAGTGGTTCCATTGGAACCACCTGGGGCCATATCAAAATTCTGAAACCATAATGCACATCCAAAATTCCGAAATCTTTATGCATCTAGAGTTACTACCTGAACACATTAGCATAGTTTAAGCATTTCGAATTAAATACTCTAGGAGCCTTTCAATGAAAATTGATTTTCTAACGATAAAAGTGGTTCCACTGGAACCACCTGGGGCCAAATCAAAATTCCGAAACCGTCATGCACATCTAGAGATGTTACCTGCACACATTAGCATTGTTTAGGCATTTCGAATTAAATACCCTAGGAGCCTTTTGATGAAAACCGATTTTCTAACGATAAAAGTGGTTCCACTGGAACCGCCAGGGGCAAAATCAAAATTCTGAAACCTTCATGCACATCTAGAGATGTTACCTGAACACATTAGCAGCGTTTAAGCGTTCTGAATAAAATACGCTAGGATCCTTTCAATGAAAATTGATTTTCTCATGATAAAAGTGGCTCCACTGGAACCACTTGGGGCCAAATCAAAATTCCGAAACCTTCATGCACATCTAGAGTTGCTACCTGAACACATTAGCATAGTTTAAACGTTTCGAATTGAATACCCTAGGAGACTTTCAGAGTGTGACGTACAGACAGGTGGACGTCCGGACGGAAGTACGGATGGAGATCACGACTATATCCCCACATTTTTTTAAAATGCGGAGATAAAAATGAGGGTTTTTTTTTAAAAAAAACTAACTCTCTCTCTCTGTCTGGAAATCCAGAACAAAAAATTTGGCAGTGGGGAGGAGGTGGCACTGAAACTTTATAAGACAGGAAGACAAAGGGACACTGGGTTGGGGCATGGTGGGGTGGAGGCTGCCAGGAAATTTTTTATATTTTTTTTAATTATTTTTTTTTTTTTTGGGAGGTTAACTCTCATGCGATTTCTACTGGTTATGAGGTTCATTTCACACCCAATGTATATATTACTGAGTGAAGGTTAAGGCACCGCTAGCAGTCTTTCAAATAATGCTGGCATGTCTGCTAATCGCTTAAACTTGAAAATAACTGCTGGGTGGAAACCTCCCCACCATGGGCTTTTAGTGGTAATCTACCTCTCCCACAGTACGAACTCCAGCAGGTGAATCCCAGTAACACGCATTGGCATGGGCAAATGATATGAATCTTCTTCACATTAGCATTATGATTGTCTGGGCAAAACTCAATAAGAGACTGCGTTTTGACTATAAATAAGGTTTAAAAATTGTCGTATGTAACAATATTATAGCG
The DNA here is from genome assembly GCA_031216915.1 of Pictodentalium vernedei. Classification (NCBI taxonomy): domain Eukaryota; kingdom Metazoa; phylum Mollusca; class Scaphopoda; order Dentaliida; family Dentaliidae; genus Pictodentalium; species Pictodentalium vernedei. The sequence goes on from CM062289.1 coordinate 130,311,893, forward strand.
AACAAATAGGATAATTTAAAACTCATTCTGCCATGTTTACTGTTGTTTGAACACATTATTCAATCTGTGAATGAAAGCAAACAGAATACCAATACAACACAAACTGAGATCCATACAGTGAGAGAGGTCCAAAAACTTGGGCTATGAAATTTAAGCCTTTATTCATTGATTCTTCAAGTGATACATGTAGTTGGTAGAGTGAGGATGGGGTGTCATAGACTGGGACTCACACCTTTATTCAGTAGTAAATGACAACTCACATAACACAGTGTGAAAAGGCCCAGGAATTACACATTCTGAGGCAATCATATAGTAGGCCTACATGTACTTGTATTTTACAGAGCTCAAAACTTGCTCTCGAAATTTAGAGTGAAATTGGGCCATGTAGTGACCATGTGCTAGCATTGTAAATCAGTGCTTTTGCAGCCCTATTGACCTTATCCTAACCATAAACCAAGAGAAAACAAAGTCATGGGTACTGGCATTTACCTTCTTTGTCACTGCATTCTGATGAAATTTAATTTCCTAGATCTGTTCTTATATATTTTAAGTATATTAAGCCACAAGTTGTTCTTGTAAAATATAAATAAAATATGGCAATAAATTATAATCTCGACACTGAGCAACATAGCAAGTATCAGTTGTTTGGGATCCACACACAGACCAGGAAATTTGACCATTTGATCAAGTCCAATGAAGGGCAGCTCACTTTCCCACAAGCAACTATTGGGCCAGAACACCAGGTTCAATGACCAACATGCTGGCTAACCTGCAGTGGGAGCCATTTCAAGAGAGACAAGCAAAGAATTGACAAATGATGCTATTTAAAATCAAGCAGCAGACTGTTGATATTGCCCCTGAAAAATATGTATAGGGAGGAGACAAGAGAACGGAGAGGGCAGCATACATGTAGATACCACCAGAGTTCTACAGGGAAAGACCAATACCATCACTCATTCTTTCCCTGCACCAACTGAGAATGGAACAAGCTGTAGTTACTGGATGATCTCCAAAGCAGTCATCCAGCATTCACCCTTGACAAGCAGAGAAGATAGCTACTGAGTGCCATATGTTTTAAACAAATCTTTGCTGGACATGCGCCAGCTCTATATAGGAAGAAGATTAGTTCTGGTACAAATTTGAGCTGTCAACTCTGGGAGTTGACTTGAATGCATATATTTGTCATATTCCATACATCAAACTTCATTTTGATGTATAATTTGTGTATAGCTAATTTAATTTATACTTCTGGAATATCAGACTTGGGAATTTCAAGGTAAACTAAGTTTCCTTACTTATATAGCACATTAAGGTGCTACGTGTATATAAGTAAGAGAATTTTGTTTATTTCCAACTCTGATATCCCTTAAATTCAAATTAAATATACACAAATCATACACTGAACTGAAGGTTGAGATGTACAGAACACGAAACATATGGAATCAACTCATAGAGTTGACAACAGACACCACTGGTTCTTGGAGGTCTGCAACCGTATTAGTACCAGAACTGATAATAAAATAATATTTCACGAGAACAACTTGTGGCCAAATGTGCTCCAGATATATAAAAACAAAGCTATAGTTAAAACTACAAGTCCTGTCACGCATTCTGCACTGATTTTAAATAATAACATATTAGGTTAGCACAGCAAATCACCGGAGAATCACATCAGATGCACAGTAGTGTATCGCGATTTCTGCAGAATTATAATGTGCGACGACCGATTGATATGTAGTACTTGTAACAGGCAATCAAAAGTAATTAAGTCGCACCTGCCACTGACATATATGTAAGGTGGCAATTAATATTAGAATGCAGATACTCAGAGGACGAGATGATTTTCATTCATCTGTTTTCTACCTTTTATCAATTCATTTTGCAACAATACAAGAAACAGGAAAAAACGCATACTGCGTGATTTTCATTTTCGAAGATTGATGAGACGATCATGCAGATTGATTCAAGACTGATAAACCTTGAGAAGGCAGAAGTAATATCGTTTTCATTTCGAGAATTTTTAGCCTACTATCAATCGCAGGCATTTTTATGGAGGAACTACATGTATGTGAGAGACAATCTTGGTTGGAAACAAAGAACACTCTCTACAGAATACCGAACTGACAGTGTATCGAAAGTGTTGCGAGTGAATTACTAATACGGAATGCTCTGCTTTTTATAAAGAAAGTTTCAATTTCAAGAGATAGGTGTAAAAAAATATGCATTTGTGTGAAAGCTGAACAAGAAATTACATGTAATTATTCACCAGGAATTTTGAAAATCAGATCAACAAAAAGATGCCCCCGCCCCTCACTCCCTTTCCTCAGCAGAACCCTTAATTCCTCATGCATCCATATCCAAACATAGAAGGAAGCATGGGTAGCAAGCTGCCAATTCCTCAGACACCACAACTCTTCCTCCACACACTAGCTTCATTTTTTTAACCCTTTACCCAACGTAACGGCCAAAACCGGCCAGCGCTATTTACGAAAATCGCCAATTAATTTTCATTATTTTTTTTCATTTTTTGTCTCAAAAACATAGGTTATGACCCCTCATTGGAACGAGCTCAACGAGCTCAACGAGCTCGTTCCAATGAGGGGTCATAACCTATGTTTTTGAGACAAAAAATGAAAAAAAATAGTCATTCAAGAATTTTTTTTGCAAGTGTCGTCTGCTTTTCATGTTAGGTAAAGGGTTAAGTAAAAGGTAAAACAACAAAGTATTCACAAGTTCTGTTGGTGGCCGATGTCACCTTCATTCAATAATGATTAAACAGGGTTAACATTATTAGTTATAAAGGAATGTTGTATTAAAAAAAACTTTGATGTGTAATTACTTTATCACTACTTCCTGTGTAGGGGGGTGCAAAATATAACTGGAAACATTTTCCCCCATCCCCAACAGCACACACCCCCCCCCTTCCCCCCCCCCCCCCCACCTACCACCACACATTTCAGTCACTGCATGGTTTGATGGGCATGCTGTCTTAACAATTTATGACTGATAACAGTGGGCTTGCCCTTCACAACACTTTTTCTGGGATCTACATTCCAACTCTTCCACATGTGCTTAGTTAAATCTGGCCCATAATTCAGTGTACAGCATTTTTAAATTTCTTTCAAATACTGGCAATAGCAATAGTAGAATATTAAGGTGCTACATATGTAATGGAATTTTGTTTATTTTGAAATTCCCACCTCTGATATTCCTTAAATGCAAATTAAATATACACAAAGTATACATCAAAAAGAAGGTTGGGAGGTATAGAACACGAAAAATATATGACATCAACTCATAGAGTTGAAAGCAGGCACCACTGGTTCCTGGAAGTCTTCTCTCGTATTCGAACCAGAACTGACACGTAAATAATATTCCAATAGAAGAACTTGTGGCCAAATGTGCTTCACACATCCAAGAACAAAGCTAGGGCATCAAATTTCTTCATAACACAGTGCCAGAGCTGCATGGGGATAAATTCCGAAACCTCCGCTTTTGTTTACATTCCAGTGTACTTTCAATTTCCGGTCAACGTCATCGGATGGAAAAATGCGTTGAAATACAATGCCGTCAAATAATGAGAAAGATCGCCTTAATACAATTTACTATTATTATATAGAGGCTGCATAGTTACCATATTTTATGCAAGGCATCATGACACCTGTTGAAATTTCTTAGAATTAAATTTTGTTTTTCGATGGAAATTTGTGGTATCAAGTGATTTGCACATGTCTGTCGAACATGGAATCCAACTTCAACAATATATGCAGACATTGTTGTCTTTTTCCCAAATGCAGTCCTATCACTGCGTTCGAAAGTGTTTTGAATGCCTAGCTTTGTTCTTGGATATCTGAAGCACATTTGGCCACAAGTTGTTCTCGTGAAATATTATTTTATTATCAGTTCTGGTACGAATACGGTGGCAGATTTGCAGGATCTAGTGGTGCCTGTTGTCAACTCTATGAGTTGATTACATATGTGCTTCATATTCTATATTTCTCAACCTTCATTTTGATGTATAATGTATGTATATTTAATTTGAATTTAAGGAATATCAGAGGAGAAAATTACAAAATAAACAAAATTCCATTACTTATATAGCACCTTAAACAATTTTTGGGCTTGACACACATGCATTTTATTTTATTTTCTTTGAGAAAGATATCCATAAAACCTTTCAATCACTGTCAGTGTTAAATGGAGTGTTAAAAAGCAGAAGCAACTGAAAATTGTCTACATACTCATGCTAGAAATCAATTAAAAAACTGTTTTTCATTTTCTGTCCGTGGGTGGCTTTTTGGAGTGAATTGATATTCTGACGCGGTACACTTGATAGGTTAATGTGTTGTGGGGAAATTTCCAAATGACTGAGAACAAAAGTGTGTAACAACTATTTATTCATGAAAAATATCTGAAAGAACATTTTAGAAAAGTTAGAGGGCAAGAACATTGTGGACAAATTTCTCGCTCACATCATGACAATTGGTTTGGGAAATTTAACCTACTCTCTCAGTTTCATACCACATGCGACTCAACCCATCGTTCATGTGAATTTAACATTCTCAGAGACCGTGAATGACTACTTTTGATTGTGGATGTCATGTTCATGTAACATGTCTAAAATCCATCAACGGTACAAGGTGGATGTTTTGTACACAAAGTCAGAAACACCAACAAAGAGGAATTTCCATGCAAACTGGATTGTGTTATTTGAAAGAAACATTCTCAACTTCAGGTGAGCTTTGAACCAATATAAAAAGCCCAATCCACTGAACCATACTGTGTGTCCCTTGTGCTTGCTTTGTCACAGAAAGTGAGTATATCATCTGAGTGGATATTCCACCCCTGGGGTGATTTGTAGATATCCCAATTATATGATAGGGAAGTCTTTGAAGAATAACTCTGGTCATCGGGTGAGTACAAGTGGTGTTTCCTCAAGCCGAAATTTGCAAGACTTCAGTCCGATATACCAAACGGTTGGTGGAGATGGGAATTTTAAAGACCCATTCCACACAAGACCCTGTCATAATTATAGGCATGTAGTTCATTTAGAGTGGACTGCCATTAAATCACCCGCACAGTGAAGTTTTTACCCTACACACTTGAAAGTTGATGCAAAGACGTTTAGTCCTCAAGCCGTCCTCAGACTGCTGTGTTTTTCCTTCTTCATTTATCCTTGTCGTGTAAACTTTTTTTCATCAATGAACTGTGGATGTAGGCCTACACATAAGCTCAACTTGTTGTACTTTCACTTCTGGGAGAGAAGGCTTGTCAGGTTTTAATTTTCATAAATTGTCACCAGACCATTGTTCCTTTGAATATTCTACTTTCTTGCTCCTCATTTATGGAACAAATATTATCATTACATGTATTTATTGATGCTGAAGGCTACATATGACATCCGCAGCTTGGGCTATATTGTGGCAACGGTCACAAATGTGGCATAAAGTACCAATAAATATGGTTGATGATCGCTATCCTTCTCGATGTAGACATACTGGCAGCGGTATATGTAGACTAATCCTGTCTGAACAGAGGTTTTTCTCTTTTTCCAGCAGTTTTTCAGGTAGCAATCAGTAATGTTGGTAATCATCATTTGTGTTAAGCTTTGAAAAGTCCTGCCAATATACAAAGCACCCATTTTATGACCTCAATTAGGAAATGGGTTACTTAACAACAATTAGGTGTAAAATTTATATTTCCATGGGTTATATGTTCTTTTATCATCAGTGATTAAAGATTAAGATGAAGAGTGACTGAAAAGACCTGATCCAAAGAATAAATCAGTTTGGGATAAAAAATTTTAAATGAAAGTGTCAATGACACTGTAGCTCAACTTGTCAAGACAAAGACATGTACATGTATAGTATGTGACACAGCAATGACAAACATCTAGGTAATGACCTGATAACAAAGGTACATATAAAGTATTGTAACGGTCTGTACATAAATGTATAGGTAAAGTATTGTAAAGGTGGGTGACAGTCAGATGCTGAACTAGAAAAAATCTTTGAGTCCCAGAGTGGGTCTGACTGAACCCCAAAATATTTGTTCTCATAGCACAGTGATAACAAAGGCAACCCAAAACACACTCGTTCCTGTCCCAAGGTGAAAACAAAAGTACTCAAGAAGTTTTGTGAAGATCAGTTCATAAATACGAGCTGTATAGAACTTGTGACAAAAAACTGATTGGACCTATTTTCGGTACAAAATGGCCACTGGCAGGCATCTTGAATTTTGGACCGTACCCAGAAACACTCATTCTCATCCCAAGGAGATAACAAAGGTGCCCAAGAAGTTTTGTGAAGATCGGTTCATAAATACAGCCTCTACCCTGAGCCGTATTGACATGTGTGCTTACATTGTGTAAGTAGCACTGAATAAATCAAAGTTCATCTAATTTGCATAATTTCTGCACGAAAAAAACCCCCTTACAATATGTGATGTATTCCATGTTACTAAACATTCATACAAAAATTTATTAAAATCAGAACTTTCATACAGAAGTTCTATACAAAAGACTGATTGCACTAATTTTGGTACAAAATGGCTGCTGGTGGCCATCTTGAATTTCGGACCACACCCAAAAACACTCGCTCTCATCCCATGGTGATAACAAAGGTACCCAAGAAGTTTCGTAAAGATTGGTTCATAAATATGGCCTCTAGTCTGAGCTGTATAGAAGTTGTGTACAAAAAACTGATTAGACCTAATTTCGGTACAAAATGGCCACTAGCAGCCAACTTGAATATTAGACCGCACCCAGAAACACTCGTTCTCGTCCCAAGGTGATAACAAAGGTACCCAAGACATTTCGCGAAGATCAGTTCATAAATACAGACTCTAGTCTGAGCCGTATTGACATGTGTACTTACTGTGTGTAAGTCGCACTGAAAAAATCAAAGTTCATCTAATTTGCATAATTTCTGCACGAGAAAAAAACCTGTATTATATGTGATGCATCCCATGGTACTAAACATTCACACAAAAAAATTATTCAAATCAGGGCTTTCATATGGAAGTTCTGTGCAAAAATCTGATTGCACCTAATTTTGTACAAAATGGCTGCCATCTGCCATCTTGAATTTCGGACCGGACCCCAAAACACTCGTTCTCGTCCCACGGTGATACCAAAGGTACCCAAGAAGTTTCGTAAAGATCGGTTCATAAATACGGCCTCTAGCCCGAGCCGTATTGGCATTTGCACTTACAGTGCTGAAAGTACATGTAACCCCAAAAAACATCAAAATTAGTCTAATTTGCACAATTTACGTACGAGAAAAAAACCCGTATTATATGTGATGTATCCCATGGTACTAAACATTCATACAAAAAATTATTCAAATCAGAGCTTTCATATGGAAGTTCTGTACAAAAAACAGATTTCTGCATCGTCGGTACAAAATGGCAGCTGGCAGCCATCTTGAATTTCGGACCGCACCCAAAAACACTCGTTCTCGTCCCATGGTCATAACAAAGGTACCCAAGAAGTTTCGTAAAGATCGGTTCATAAATACGGCCTCTAGCCCGAGCCATAGCAGCTTGGCACTTACAGCTCTGAAAGTAACACTAAATAAATCAAAGTCAGTCTAATTTGCATAATTTACGCACGAGAAAAAAACCCGTATTATATGTGATGTATCCCATGGTACTAAACATTTATACAAAACTTTATTCAAATCAGAACTTTCATGCAGAAGTTCTGTACAAAAAACTGATTTTTGCATCATCGGTACAAAATGGCCACTGGCAGCCATCTTGAATTTCGGACCACACCTAAAAACACTCGTTCCCGTCCCAGGGTCATAACAAAGGTACACAAGAAGTTTCGTAAAGATCGGTTCATAAATACGACCTCTAGCCAGAGCCATAGCCAATTGTTGACGTACGGACAGACGGATGACGGGCCATGACAATAGCTCAAATTTGACTTTGTCAAAGTTGAGCTAAAAATCATTTTTTTCCGGCTGCTTTATTTGTTTACAGGGATGGGATTTTTTAGCAAATTGGCTGATTTCGGTAAATTCATGCATCAAATGCTGAAATTTAAAAAAAAATTAAGTATTTCGAAACCAACAGGTTCACTCTGTGTTCTCAGATTTAAAAAAAAAAAAAAACCTGATTTTCACAAATTTATTTTGAAAATAAGGGAATTTTCAGAAATTTCAATTTGCTTGCTGTTGTCATCCCTGTTGTTTTCTGATAATATTATAAGATACGCTTAACTCATGGTGACGACAAGACCGTTCAGAAAAGTAAACTGAGATGAGTTAAACAAATCAGAATTACGAAAACTCACTTACATGTAGCTTCAAAAGAATTTATCCCAAAGTGTCTAACAGTACTCTTATGAACAGATCGCCTGGAAAAACAGGCAGTAGGCTTGATGATCGAAATTGGGGAGGGGGTCTTTCAAGTCATGTAGGCTTGTGGCCTATTTTTAACTACTCTGCACTGGAAAGGGGGGGGGGGATGTTTTTCACTCAACATTGAAAAATTATTGTTTATTACCCATAGGCTAATATGAACAAGACAAAAAAAATGCCAAGACAAAAAAACTACACACCCCCGCCTCAAAAACCCAACTTGTGACCATTCAGTTGTGATTTCAAAATCTTGTGGCAGGTAATGGTGGTGGGGGGCATTCACAGGGGGTGTCAGTCAAAATATTCAGGGCACAGTTTGGCTTGTGGATGGGCGGGGTGAAATCATTTGCCAGCTGAAGGTCGATTTGGGTCAAATAGTGGGTACAGTGCAGATTAAAACAATGGGGTCAATTTGGCCTTGGGATGCTCTGGGCGACTCCCATTTACTGAATAGCGAGTCACGGCCCCACTGTGTTTGTTATTACTGGGTGTAGCTGTGACATGAACAAAGCCTCAAAGACAAATGAGAAAGTTTTAAATGATATTGAAAATTTGCTGCGAATTGCTCATTAAAAATTCAGTTGGAGACTCAGCAGTGTTAGCGATATTTGGAATTTTTATGGTGATTTTCTGAATAAATTTAACCTTGTTTTCCAAGTCGAACGAAGTCAGAGATATTAACTGATAAAATGTTGGTGTCAAAACATTTTTTATTAGGCTATTTCAAAACAATCAAGTGCCGGGCTGTTTGTACATATACATGTCACAAAAGTCTTGTCCTGTGTTCAACAATAGTACTGAATAAATCATTAAAAGACGATTATCTGATTTGGCAGTGACTTTGATTTCACTGTCTGGGCTTCTTGTGAAAATTAAAACTTGTCATTTCGACAATTTTTTCAGCATTTTTTCTTTCGTTGTCACCACTAATTTACCAGGCGAACATGATTCGAAATGATATCAACAGATGTTCGAGTCCAGTTACAACACATTTCTTTTCCTAATGATATGTGTCGGAGATCAAAGTTAGTGACCTTGTGAATAGCACACTACATTCTGCATTACATAGCGAAGAAGTTATCGCATGTTTAACTAGGTTTACTTGACTGTTCTGCACTAGATAGCGCATTAACTAACGAGACTTTTCTGCACTAGATGTGACAGGACTTCTAGTTTTACCTGTAGGCATTCAAAATACTTTCAAATGCAGCGGTAGGACTGCAGTTTGGTAAAGTACTACATTGTCTGCGTTTTTTTATTGAAGATGGTTTCCATGTTTGACGGACATGTGCAAATCACTCGATACCACAAATTTACATCGAAAAACAAAAACATAATTCTAAGAAATTTCAACAAGTGCCATGATACCTTGCATAGACTATGGCAACTGTGGTGTCTCTATATAATAACAGCATGCTGTATTAAGGCGATCTTTCTCAATATTTGAATGTAAACAAAAGCGAAGGTTTTGGAATTTGCATCCATGCACCTCTGTCGCTGTGTTTTGACGAATCTTGATTCCCTAGCTTTATTCTTGGATACGTGAAGCACATTTGGGTACAAGATGTTCTCATGTAATATTATTAAATTATCAGTTCTGGTACGAATACGGTAGTAGACTTCCAGGGACTAGTGGTACCTGTAGTCGACTCTATAACTATAGTCTATGAGCATGAGTTGATTACATGTGTTTCGTGTTCAAAACATCTCAACCTTCATTTTGATGTATAGTTTGTGTATATTTAATTTGAATTTTCAATTTTATGAATATCAAAGGTGGGAATTTCAAAATAAACAAAATTCTATTACATATAAGTTATATAGCCCTTAAGGACCTATATAAGTAATGAAATTGTGTTTATTTTGAAAATTCACACCTCTGATATTCATTAAATTCAAATTAAATATCCATAAAATATACATCAAAATCAAGATTGAGATGTATAGAACACGAAACACATGTGTAATCAACTCATAGAGTTGACTGTAGGCACCACTGGTTCCTGGAAGTCTGCTACCGTATTCGCACCAGAACTGATAATTTAATAATATTTCACGAAAACAACTCGTGGCCAAATGTGCTTTACATATCCAAGAACAAAGCTAGGGGATCAAAATTCTTCGAAACACGACGACATAGTTGCATGGGGGTATATTCCAAAGCCTTTGCTTTTGTTTACGTATGAATACACTTTCGATTTCCAGTTGTCATCGGACGAAAAAAGCATGTAAAAACGCTGTGTAAAAGCAAATAATGAAAAAGATCGCCTTCATACAGTATACTGAAATTAGATAGAGATCGCACAGTTGCCATATTCAACGCAAGGTATCATGATACCTGTTGAAATTTCTGAGAATTACGATTTTGTATTTCGATGGAAATTCGTGGTATGGAGTGATTTGCGCATGTCTGTCGAGCATGGAAACCATCTTCAGTAAAAAATGCAGACAGTGTTGTCCTTTTCCCAAATGCAGTCCTATCACTGTATTCGAAAGTGTTTTGAATGCCTAGCTTTGTTCTTGGATATACGAAGCACATTTGGCCACAATTTGTTCTGATGAAATATTATTTTATTATCAGTTCTGGTGCGAATACAGTAGCAGACTTCCAGGAACCAATGGTGCCATATGTCAGATGTCAGATTCTTTATTCACGATATACATATATGTATGATGTAAACAAAAATAAAGATTATACATGAGTAACAAATAGCATACCGTGGGAAGTGGCATAACCAGATTGGCGGTCTACCTGCCACCCCCTAAAGGAAACAGAACTCGCGAACAGACTGTGACTAGATGAGTAAACATGGGGCGATTTATCCGGTCTATGATAGGGATGCTGGTTTTTCCGTTCCTTGGGTCGAAATTATGTTCAAGTGTGAGAAGCTAGGATAAAAAGCCAGCAGGAGGGTGGTGTTTCTGTTTAGGCAGAGTCCACAGAGAGCAACCTGCTTGCTAAATTACCATCATTGCTCCGCATAAAGTTCAAGAGACACAATCAGTCAAATCAAGTGGATAATATTGTTCCAACTAGAAAGATCATGATCTTTATAATTGGATGAGGGGTCAATATCAGTGGGCGCACCATGGGAGGCGAATACCGTAAACTAGCTGACAGCATTTAGCTGTCGGTCAGTTCACTGCATGCAACTTCCCATGATTAGCCGACCGACTTGACCAAGCACTTGCTTAAATACATGTTCCCGAACGCAATTTTGTTCCTCAAGAGTATTGTTTGGAGCTTCTTAACCGTGTGTGTCTCTACGCGAGGTTAGTTGGGCAACTGGAGGGAAAAACTCTGCAGGTTGCATTGGACGAGGGTGCAAGATTAAGACATATCTCACGACTAGTATGTTTCTATTGCGGATTTGTTTAATTTGCTAATGTGTCACTATGATCAATATTTACTAAGTACAGTCTGGGCAGTAGGGGTTATCGCAATGGACATACGTCGAATATGACGAAAGGAATGTTGAGGTCAATGTTTTCTGAAATGTAGCCCTGTTACTGATATTTCAAACTGTGTCGTCTAAAGCGTTCCATAGTTTTGGGATGGAGTATAGATGAAGTTTATCTAGGGTTTGTGTACGTGTTTTTTCTATGTATAAATGTCCCGACTGCCGGGTTGTCCTACCGAGTGGGTTGTCAGTAACCTTGAATGTATCGTTAAAAGAAGCCGGTAATCTGCCATTTTGCCAGTCATGCGCGAACAGTAATGCATGCAATTTGAACAAGTCATCTACTTTGAGTATTTTATTTTCCTTAAATAAGGGGTCTGTATGGGAATTGTACTTTTTGTTATTTATTATTCTTAATGAGCGCTTTTGCATGATAACTAGTTTATTAACAGCTCTTGAATTGCCCCATGCTAAAATCCCGTACACCAGATGACTATGAACCAGGGCGTAATACAATGTTTTCAGGACTTTGCGTGGGAGAATATGTTTTACTTTGTTGAGGTTAAAATTTGCGTGACCTATTTTCGAGCATAGCCTAGATATATGAGCTTTGCAGGTTAAGTGTTCATCAATGCTTATTCCAAGAAATTTTAGAGATTTTTCTGTCTCCCTTCCCCCGACTTTGCTTATCTTTTGATTATTTGTATTCTTACCTTTATTTGGGTTAAGTATAATATAAGTGGTTTTTTTAGCATTCAACAGCAGTTGGTTCGCCGAGCACCATTCAAATATTTTTTGAACTTCGTTGTTGAAATAGTGAGTTATGGCATTCCCGTCTGAACCAGAGCAGTGTACCGTGGTATCAACCGCAAACGACAATAAATCGAGTGATGTTGATTTACTAATATCATTGATATATAAAAGGAAGAGTACAGGGCCCAGAATTGAGCCCTGTGGGACTCCACAGCTTTGTTTCGCTGAATCTGATTTGTGTTCTTCTTACATGTACGTAACATACTGAAGCCTGTCAGACAGGTAACTTCTGAACCAATTATTCGCGAGGCCTCAGATACCATACTTTTCGAGTTTACATAATAGAATTCTGTGACTTATCGTGTCGAAGGCCTTTGACAAATCCAAGAACAGTGCTAAAGTGTTGTTTTTATCCTGTTTATTGTTTTCTGTTGCAGTGCTTTTCAGAAGTTGGAGGATTGGGTGAATGGTGCTATGGCGTTTTCTAAATCCGTACTAGTGGGGGTATAAAATATTGAATCTATTTAGAAAATTTGTAAGTCTCGTTTCCATTAGCTTTTCCAGTACTTTTGAAAACGCGGGAAGTATACGAACAGGTCTGTAATTGGTAAATCTATGCTCGTCGCCTGTTTTGAATATAGGTATCACTTTTGCAATCTTCATCCTATCAGGTACTTTGCCATTTATTTATTTATTTATTGGTGTTTAAGGTCACATACTTATGCACAATGGCTAATCGTGACCGTGACAGTTTTACGGGTGGAGGAAGCCGGAGTACCCGGAGAGAACCACCGAGCAACGACGAGCAGCTGTCAGCTCTCCAACATCGTAACTCTGAACTCTGCACCGCAGCACAGGCAGGGTTAGATTGGTTGAAGACATGCGCACCATCGACGTGCAGTACGCCTCAGTACACAGCGTCATCGTGCCCCCAGGTAGGCAATCGGACTTTGCCATTAATAAAAGAATTATTAATAACATGTGTGAGGGGACCCAATACTTCGTTTATTGTTTGTTTAAGAAGACTACTAGTTATACCATCGCAGTCTTTTGATAATTTGGGATTCATTTTATTTACTATTCGGCTGACTTCTGTGGGTAACAGATAAAAGTTGTTGGAGATATTAGTGTTCATGTAGTCTAAATAGGACTTGTTTGGTTTCTGAATCTGGTCGGCTACAGCCTTTCCAATGCTAATAAAAAAATTGCTGAATTCGTTTGCTATGTCATTTGCTTCTTTCATTTCTATATCATCCTGAATAAAAAACGATGGCAACCCCCTTTCGCGTATTCCCTTATTTATAGCTTCATTTAAGATTTGCCATGTTCTTCGCATATTGTTTCTATTTTCGTTTAAGATGTCTCTATAATAAATGGTTTTGCACTGCTTTTTTACCTTGTTGAAGATTCTACAATAGATTTTGTAATTTAATACGTTCTGTTCGTTGGGGGCCTTAAGTTTTTTGTTGTAGAATTTTTCTTTATTGATAGAGGATATGATAAGCCCCCTTGTCATCCAAGGCTGCTTCTTAATAAATTTCTTATTCTGACGAACACGTTTGTACGGAAAAGCTTTATCGTAGGCTTTCATATAGATGCTAAGAAAAGTTTTGTATGACTCGTTGGGACAATTCGACTCCATTACCAGGTTAAAATCACTCTCTGAGAGAAGTGTTTTGAATTTGGCGATTCTTTCTGCGTTTATAATTTGTTTCAGAGTAAACAGTGGCGCATTACATATTTTGGGTTTAACTTCAATGTAAAAAAACCCAAAATGGTCGGATACATCCGATAAAATTATTCCCGGTAGTGCTGTTTGTGAAGTATTGTTTGTAAAGATATGGTCTATCAAACTAGCAGAATGTCTAGAAACTCTCGTCGGCTTAGTAATATAAGGTAAAAATCCCTGGCTAAACATGAGATCAATAAATTTTTCTGTCTTGGCGTGTGTGGATGACTTTACAAGGTCGAGGTTCAGGTCTCCCATAATACATGTATAAACTTTTTTATTTTCGGAATTCAAAACATCCGTTATTTCAGTTAATTTTGATAAGAAGAGGTTGATGTCGGCTTTAGGAGGGGTGTTGGGTCGATATATGATGCCAATAATTTTGGAGTTATGTTTATCTTTTATTTCTATAAATAGGGATTCGAAGACATGAGGAATGAAGACTAAGATGTCTCTTCTGACTTTATATGTTATCCCTTCTTTAATGTATAGCCCAACTCCTCCCCGGCCATCAACATCATCGGGTCTCATACATTTTATAATAGGGACATAACCTTCAAGTTTAAACGAAATGTCTGGAGGAATATGGAATATTTCGGTGAGTCCTATTATGTCGAAAGAATTGTTTTCTGTTTGTAAATTGCATAACAAGTGTTGGAAGGAATCCCAGTGAGCTTTTAGACTTTGGCAGTTGATGTGAAATAGTGAGAATCCGGCGTCTAAATTGCTAGTCTTAGACCGAAAGTCACTAGGCGAAAAGTATTTACAATCGTTTATGTGGTGTTTGAATGGGGATTCGTCATTTTCTGGTAGGGAACATACTTTTTCATTGTGAAGTCGGATAAAGTCGTACTCCGCTTCCATCTGCACCTCGTCGAGCGCAATGCTACCCGCCATTATGTGTCGACATGTCACCGTACCTTCCCTTCCCGCTGGATAAGAATACCGTATTTTCTTTGGGTGTTTTAATTCAAGAATTAATCCAAGGTGAATATAGTAGGAGTTCAAGATCCGGACACTGTGGCAATGTTTAATGGGGGTTGAATTGGTAGATGAAAATGTTTTTATTTTTGTAGTCACAGTCTGTTGCAGTTTTAGCATATGATTTGGTGTCAGATTGGGAACAGCATAATTCTGTACAAATAAGGTAAAAACACTAAAATATGTACATAAATTTGCTGAGTTCAGCATCACGTCATTTGATATCTTGGATGGGTATGAAGCTTAACTGGGGAACTTAGTGGATAATGTGAGGATAGGAGGAAAAAACTACACTTTAGATGGAAGCCTTACAATTCACCCGACTAGGTGAATGGATGAGTGGCAGAACACGCTGTCGTTAGATGCCAAGTCGGTGAATGATTGATACATTACTGCAGAAAACAAAGTATGTAATCTCGCTGAAAGTCTCTTATTAACAAGTACATATAACTTAATACATTTTTTCGCAACTGAACAAATTCCGATGGGGAAATTTCTGAACAACTTTTATTTATTTATTGAGTTTTCGCATATTCTGTAACGGTTTTTGCTAGTACCGTATTTAAATATCATGCATTGAAACTCGAGATAAATGTGTCCGTTCGCGATGAACAGCGGGTACAAATAACGAATTCTTTTGTACTCTCTGATGCCTTGTTAAGTGGGTCTTTTTTATCATTGGAAGCACTAATAATTGATTGACAGCAATTCACACCACAGGAATAGTTGTAAGTTTGGACTACAGTGGTGCAGTACTGACGATGGGGGGGGGGGGGGGGGGGGGGGGGGAGGGTGTGGGGGGGGGGGGGGGTCAGATCAATGGATTATTACGCCAGTGAAAAATGCGATTAGTGGATTGGTGAACAGAAACTTGAAGTTATCCAAAAATGGGTTGTAGAATGATTGGTTGGTAAACATCAGGTATACTTCTGGTCAAACATAATTGTGTTATATCAATAGTAATAATGTGTGATACACAACAACTCATAACAATACAGTTAAAACTAGAAGTCCTGTCACGAATAGTGCGCTTATCTAGGCTTAATTGCGCGTTGGAATTGCGCGCAATTGCCATATTAAATGGCATCCAAGCACGGCAGGTTCTCTTGGTTACTCATAGCAAACACATGCAATGTTTCTGCCAATGGACCTCCGGGTTACCCGGAGGTCCATTGGCTGAAACATTGCTTGTGCACAGGCCATACGGACAGAATTTGATAGCTTTACTTGGGCCTTAACGCGTACATTAACGTGCATATCAACGTGCTATTTGTGCGCATTTCATGACAGGCCTTCTAGTTTTAACTGTAGTTGTGAACTTAGTGGAGTTTGGACTACAACAAATCATTCTGTTCCGTAACTGAATGGCACTTCAGCAGACGAGTTTAGAATTTAAACGGAATTACCAGAAACCGTGACTAATGAGAGTCTCTGATTACCACATGTATTTCACCCAGGCATCCACTCACTCACCCACCCACTTGTTGATGGATGGATGGATGGATGGATGGATGGATGGATGGATGGTTGGATGGATGGATGGATGGATTATACCTATGAGAAATGTCCTGTGATGAAAGTCTGTGAGTGAATGAAAGAATAAATCCTAAATAGAAAAACTGTATCCGTTATTCTAGTGCTATTCCACATGTACATGTAGAACAGTCCTCTGAGGACTATGGAAGATTTTGCGAATTTGATAAGGTGAATTTAAGAATCAACTTCCCAATTCACTCCTTCTAGTAACTGAACATGAGAATGAGTGAATATGTGAGTGGATAAGTAGTGGTTGAATGGATGAATAAGAGAATTTTGGTTCGCGGTGCAACAATAAATTAATGAAATTTGATAAGGTGAATTTAAGAATCAACTTCCCAATTCACTCCTTCATGTGACTGAACATGAGAATGAGTGAATGTGTGAGTGGATAAGTAGCAGTTGAATGGATGAATAAGAGAATTTGGGTTCGTGGTGCAACGATAAATTATTGAAAAGGTGAATTTAAGAATCAACTTCTCAATTCACTCCTTCTAGTGACTGAAATACGGAAAGAGTGAATGTGCAAGTTGATAAGTAGCGGGTGGATACATTAGTAGGAGAATTTTGGTTCGCGATGCAACAATAAATTGTTGATGGCTGGGGTCCGATTTACACTAAGGTACCTAACAATATGACAATAGTTGTAAAAATGAACGAAATTCAAATGACAATGCCTATGTAGTTCAAGGAGTTAATGATAGTGGTTCTAAATGTGGACGGAGTTTGAACAAAGGGGAGTCATCCTGTTTTGGAATTAACTTGACACTTTTCAATCGCAGCCAAGTTCTGAACGAAATTATCAGTACACGAGACTTCTGATTGTGTATTGGTGCTTAAGATCACATACTTCTGCACAGTGGCTGAACGTGGCTACAACATGAAAATAAGAGTAAAATTTGTACAATCGCTTATACTCAGTCTCTAGTTAGAGGACTTGGACCTTATGTATTAGTGATTGGGTCCTGTTTTACTGGTAAAACAAAACCTTTTTACTACAATAGGCGAGGACTGCCTCACTTCCCA
Organism: Pictodentalium vernedei; assembly: GCA_031216915.1. Classification (NCBI taxonomy): domain Eukaryota; kingdom Metazoa; phylum Mollusca; class Scaphopoda; order Dentaliida; family Dentaliidae; genus Pictodentalium; species Pictodentalium vernedei. Next base: position 130,329,685 of record CM062289.1, read on the forward strand.
GGGTATCCCCGGGTTTGGCTACTGATATTCTTTGATGAACTCATTCCTTTAATTTACAATAAATTAATGAACGGTCGAAGAAGTCTCATTGCACAAATTAACAGAATGACTTCTTATTCGAGTTCTCATTTTAGACATTCCAACACGGCTCTCGCGACCACCATTTTCAAATGTCCTGCATGAAAATACGAATTCAATACAAATACGCTCCTTTGAACTACAAAGGCATTGTTAAATGGTATGTTGGGTTTTAATTCCAATGAGTATAGTCTAGCACTTCACCATAGCAGTTATAAGGCAGGGGGAGGCTTTTAGAAAAATATTTCTTTCCCTGTTTGACTGACATGAAGACTGTATGGGGGTGGGGGTGGGGGTGGGGGGCATTTGGCAAAAATATAAAACAAAGCAGGAAACATGTGGTGATCAAACAACACTTAAGAAATCTAACACTTCTGTCAATGTGATTGGGGATGGGAATAAATAGTTTTGTTGTTATTTTGTGTCCGAACACATTAATAAACTACCCTTCATAGTTTCGTGCCGGATTCCCGAACACAGAACTCAATTATTTTGAGTACTATATTCGAAAATCCAGCACGAAACCATGAAAGAAAACCGATGTTTCGGTAAAACAGTGGCTGAAACTTGACAGCTATCTCTGTTCCTTATATATTTTGAGAATAATATTTCTTTCTTTGTTTAACTGACCCTCCTGTCCCTGTGATTGAGGATGGGAATAAACAGCTTTTTTGTAATTTGTGTTAGTTTCCCGAACACATTAATAAACAACTTATCGTAATTTTGACTGATGAATTTTGACAATGAGTATTGTCTGGCGGCACTACACCATAGCAGTTATAAGGCAGGGTGGGTGGGGGGCTTTTAGAAAAATATTTTTTCCCTGTTTGACTGACATGAAGACTGTAAGGGGGGGGGGGGGGGGTTAATTTTGACTGAGAGTGGTATACATTTGTTTAGTCCGGTTAATAGAAATGTTCATAACTAGTGATTGTTATTGGTGAATTTATCACACTATGGAGGGAATTAGTGAGTGTGTAGAAACTGTGACCAGGTAGAACAAGTCTTTCTGGTTGTAAATTCCGTTTAAGCACCAGGTGTAACGCGATAGCAGATTGAATGGACGAGTATGCATGTAAGACTAAGTGAACGAGAAGACAAATATGCATACATTCATGCATACACCAACCCACTCACTCACTCGTGGATAGATGGATGGATGGATTATACTTATGAGAAATGTCCTGCGAGGAAAGTCTGTGAGTGAATGAAAGAATAAATCCTAACAAGAAGACAAATATGCATACATTCATGCAAAACCCACACACCCACCCGCCAACCCAGGCATCCACCCACCCACCTACTCACTCGTGGATGGATAGATGGATGGACGGATGGATGGACGGATGGCTGGATTAATTATTAATATTTAATTAATCATTAATTAATTATTAATAGGAGAAATGTCCTGTGAGGAAAGTCTGTGAGTGAGTGAAAGAATAAATCCTAAATGGAAAAACTGTATCTGTTATTCTAGTTCTGTTCCACATGTAGAACAGTCCTATGAGGAAAATCTGCATACATCAGCCTCCGGTTTGAAGAGCAGTGAAGGAATAAGTCCTAAACTCCTAAATGGATGAATGAATTATACCTATGAGAAATGTCCTGTGAGAGGAGTCTGTGAGTGAATGAAAGAATAAATCCTAAGTCGATGAAAATACACTACGAGTCGGAAGTAGTTGTAGGAACAACCACGGTATAATCAGGAATCGAAACGCGGTTGTAAACTTTCAATAAACGCGTTCATCGTTTTTTTTCGCGGTTATTCTCCAGGAGTATCATTTGACAGTTCGTTTCTGTTCCCGGTTGTAAACGAAGATAAACGCGCTTATCGTTTTTTGTGGCTACCCTCCGGGGATATCATGTAACAGTTCGTTTCTGTTGGCACATGTGCTTCAACTTGAATGTACAAGAGCAAACTAAAAGAAAATACAGCAGCACAGAAATCGCATGCATAGCATGTAGCTATTTTATCTCACAAAAATTCTCTCCAAACATCTCTCCCCATTTATCACTTAACACTATTCCCCGCCCCTTACAAAAAACACCACTTTGCAATGTGCCCCCCCCCCCTTGGGCCCCCTCCATCCCCAGCCCCCAAAATGCCAATTGCCTACCTATTAGTTATATTCACGGACGAGGTCACCTGAACCACTTGCTGGCTAAAAAAATAGCCAGCGCAATATGGAAAATTCGCCATTCAAATTCAAAACGACATGAACATAGTTATCCATCAATTGTCCCTCCCACCAACTCCCAATACCCCATTTCACTTCTCCGGCCTCTATTGCGACACTCACCAAAACTCTGGCGATTAAATGCCCTGAAGTTTCCAATTTGATAGAAAAAAATACTTTCTATTTCATCGCCTCAGTCTTGCCTTAAATGACTTGATGCCGTAATACGCTTAGCTACGTCGGATGTCATTTACCACTTAATAAAGGCTTCGGTGCACCGGTATATGACACCCCATCCTTCTCCTCTCCATGCACACCCCACCCTCTCATTCTGAACTCTGAAGGACTAAGGACAGTTCCAAACATAACACATGCATGTGCAAACCCCAGGTTTTTACATGTACCTCCCTTATCATATGGATGTCAATTTGGGGTAAATTGATATTCTGTTTGCTTTCCTTCATTGGACGAAGATGTTTATGTGATAAAAAAAACAACATAATGAGTTTTAGTTATTTATTCGCCATAATATTTAAAAAATGTGCCAATTTCTAAGGGTACAGATTGCCAAAAAAAATAACGCACATGTCGATTGAACGTGACAAGATCGTTGCTCGACACATGCGATTGGAGCAAAGACAATTTGTCCATATTCAGTTTGACCCATATTCTGCATGGCTTTCACTTGAATTTTTCATTTGAAATAATGAAACAAACTGAGTTTCTTCATTTAGAGAACTTGTCCCCTCCTCCCACTCTCCCTGAAAATTTTTTCATTGCATATTGCGAGCGTAGTGGCACCCTTTTGTCAGATTCCACCCCAAACATGCACAGAATAAGGGTGTTTGGGTTGAGAAGTCAGTATTGTCGTTTCATCCCATTTTCTGTAACACTTGTTTGCAGAGTTTCCCATTTGGATCGTAGATTTATCAGTGAAAATAACATGGTCGACGTTTTCTGAGTTTTATACAATACTTCCATTGTACATTACAAAATGTTTCAATGTCTGTCGCATTTAGATTTTATAACGCCAACATTTTAAAAAATGTCAATCATTTAAATGCAGCAGATCTCCTTTTGCCGTTCAAATAGTGCAAATAGTGGGTAGTTCAGATAAAAAGAAAAAAAACAATGGAAAAAGCACTCTTAGAATAGCAGTAACCGTCCCTCTTTCGTGTTTCCACAGGTGGTTAATTACAGTAGTTTGTTTTGTAATTAAACTGGTGGCAATTAGACACTCACCGAAAATGGATTAAGAGCCGGGCATACAAATCAATCAGCTTCCTTTTATTGTGCAGGCCTTCTGAAGTTATTGTTTACAAAAAAACAATGCTCTGGATCTCACAATGCACCCCGAAAAGTAATTAAGTATTCATGCAATTGAATTAAATATTTTGAGAATGGCATTAATTAATCCATTCCCGACTTGTGTATTGTTTCCCGACGCTCTGCATTTCTTCAGTTCAGTGTACTTACAGTGACATTTTATTCTCATCACATTCAATAGCAGCCATACCTTTTTTCTGAATTCATGACACATTTGAAGAAATTCCATTGCATCTTAATACGAACGCTTATCATTTCGAGTCTAAGGATTTTGTGAGAGCGTGGTGAGAGAAGGGGAGCCCATCGGGAAGAATAACACGTTTGAGCCTTTTACCCGATCCAGGTATCGACGAGATGGGGGCGAGCACAAGAGGAAGCACCCCTCACTTGGCATGTGTGTGTGTGTGTGTGGGGGGGGGGGGGGGGGAGGAGGGGGGGGATGGGGTTGCCCCTGAAACAAATGTGAAATTCAAGAAAATAAAAAATAAATTTCCTTGACAGTCTGCTTGTGTCCATAATTTTCATAAGTTGTGAAGGGCATCAATAATTAAGACACATCACCGGGGTGGGGGAACGACTAAAATGGGGGTGGGGTGGGGGGGTATGTACCCCCCTCCCCCCCCCCCCCCCCCCCCTGGCTACACCACTGAAATGCCCTCACGAAATATTTTTTTAAAAATTATTTCGAAAAAAAATGTTGCATCCCTGTAAGTTTCAGTATGCCCACTCTCACCCCGCAATCTCTTTGGTGCGATAGATAAATGTCTACATCTGTAGAGCAGCACTCTTTGCTTCCAAGGGTTACCGACAAGGATGTGTATTTATTTAAAATCATGGTGTGTGTATGTACTCCTCTAAGGTTTCTCTTGGAATGGTGTATTTTAAATGGAACTTGTTTTCAACTACATGCAGGTCCGAACTTAGGTGGGCAGAAGGTGCCTCGTATTTTGTACAGAGCACATGTTCAGACGAGAATTAGCATTTTCGTGTTTAGCACACAAATAAACAAATTAAGGCTAGAACCATTCTTCGTTGTTTTTTTGTTCGATGATCATTTTATTTTTAACTTGCATTATCCCAACAAAACAAATTTCATTAGATTAAATGGTCATTCGCACATTTCTTCAAATGTTTATTCACCACAAAACAACCGCCTCACATAAACATTACCGCTACCGGACTACCGGTATATTTGGCTTTTGCACTGCTGAAAATCACAGTAGCCCACACGTTATTCATTTGAATTTCCTTGTTACCTGGCATGCCAATTAATGTATTAGTAAAAAGTTTGCCCGTGTAGTGGAGATTCACGAACCAATGCATCAGTGAACTTAACCCACGCCTGGGAAACTCTTAGTTGAATAACTGTTGGCCAACAGACCGGTTTAATTTTGGAGTTCAGTATTTTTCTTGGATGTGGTTCAGACAGTAGATGTGTGCGGGTTAGTATGGTAACACTGGGTGGGCAGTAAAAAATTAGGAAACATATTACTTCTGCTTTATGCTAAGGTGTTGTTCATGACTCCAGTGGCGAAGATAGGGGGGGGGGGGGGGGGGGCAGAGGCCCTCCCACCAGATGTTTTGTCGGAAATGTTTTGGGACCATTTTAGGCGAATTTATGCCTAATAATATTATAATGCTGGCTTTGGGGATAAAAACATGCCATTTGGGGTAAAAAAAGACCAATTTTCAGTACATTTGCAGTAAACAACAGATTCTTTCTGTTTGTTTGGGTTTTTGTTGTTGTTACACTGTCGGAAAATTTTCAGTCTGTAGGAAAATTTTGGGCTTGCTCCTCCGCCAGCGAAAATGAGTCATCAGTCACTCAGATACGCTTTGGAAAGTGAAAGTGGTGTTTTGATAGAGGATAATTTTTTACGTGTGTTGGAAAAATGTGTTATTCTCTTCCATTAAACTGTGACAGATTATTGGGCATGAGAGGCAAAGAATACTGGGTAGTGGGACAGAATCTTTCATCAAGAAATAAAGTCCAACAATGAGTTGTTGAATTTGTAGTTTGTTGTGCTCCAGATGCAGCGGTATTGAGATTTTGAAGGTTTTCTTTGCCTTTGGTGGGCCTACTTAAAAACTCGCGACCGACAATAACACTGAAAAAATATTTTCAATTTGTTCAAATATACAATGGATTATGCATTACATGTATATTCACATCAGATGATTTTTCAAGATAATCTCGGCCACTCGTTGTCGCAGTGATCAGATCCACGCGTTATTTATTAAATATTTGACAGTCTCCAGTATGACTTGCGAAATTGGAAATGTTGTACTAAAAGGCAGACAATGGACAATATTTCGAATGGAATGACGTTCTAAATTTTTGATTGCACGACTTGAGCATTGCAAACGCCAACAACAGATTTTGGATTTTTGCTTCACATGTGTATAGATTGTATCATAAATGATTGTTGGTATCGTTTATTTGCGTTTATGACTGAAAGCCACAATGCAGTTTCAGCAAAGCTCACGTCTCGTTTCTTCCCACAAGACTAACACTATTGTTTATTTACGTTTCGCACTCCGGTTGCAAACAATCGACAACCACGGTTATCGTTTTTATTAGTGGCATGGAAATGAAACTCGCGTTTTTGTATAGTTTATAATCGCGCACAAAACCGCGAGATAATTGCGGTTTACCTACAACTACTTCTGACTTGTAGTGTACAGTGTGTCGTTGTCTGTATGTTGTGAATCTGCAGATTACATTACAGATCTTCTTGGAGCTATTTTGAATGGCTTTCACTTTCCCAATAACGTGGCTCCTGCTGATGTCTCTCTCTGTAAGTGGCACACCGAGTTTGCCATTACAAATCTCCAGAACTTTTGTGTCTGTGGTCTGGTTAATTTCCTTAAGATTGGTCGTGGCGACTGGAATATTGCGGAAAACTAGACAATTTCTTCTACTGTACTGTTCTTGTTCTTCCAATCGTGCTTCAAGTTTTTCATCAACTTTTAGGATTTTTTCTCTCAGCTTGGCATTCTCAATTTTCAGGTCCTTAATCTCTTGCTTAAGTGGAGCGATGTGTTTGCTCATGAATGTCTCTAGCCCCATTTGAACAGCGTTTGGGATTGTCGTCTGAGATAACTCTTCCATTTGTGCCTTTAATTCCATTTTGAAAAGATCATAAAGAGCGTCCATTTTGTCGTTTGACGTAGTCACTTCTGCGAGTTGAGAAGTCAGTTTCTCCAGGAAGGGTTTCTGGCAGATAGTTGTGAGAATTGCATCAGACATGTCTATAATAGGCCCCCTAGATTCCTTGCTTAAATTTGAGACTGCAGCTCGAGCACCACTCACTTCACCTCCTGTAGTATCTGTGTCAGTATGTAGTTTAGTTATTGATTTTGTGCTTGACAGGTCATTCATCTTCTTGGGAGCTCTTGAGTCAATAGGTGATATGTTGTCAGAAGTTGGCTTTAAACCCAAAGGTGTGGCGTGACTTGCGGCTGGTCTGTTTGTCCCTTTGTTCACACTCTGTCTTCTGTTGCCACTCATTATGAAGGTTGTTGAATAACTGAACAGAGTTCACCACTACTGATGTTCAATTCGATGAAAAGACAATCACCTTGATTCGCTTCTTCAGACACTAACTTTCAGAAGTCAGAAGAAAATATTCTTCTAATATCCTTCAATGAATGCAAACGGAGATAACAAAACTCATTTATCTCTTCTCCACCCCAAGGATTAAAAATTATCTAATTTCCAAATGATGAAAATAAATGAACCAAATCAAAATCATCAAAGATACCGGGAGCGACAAATTAACTGTGTTGCCAATCTGCCGCCATCTTAATCATGCCTACAGTCGACTCTATGAGTTGATTACATATGTGTTTTGTGTTTTATACATCCCAACCTTCATTTTGACGTATAATTTGTGTATATTTAATTTGAATTTAAGGGATATTAGAGGTGTGAATTTTCAAATTTTCATTACTTATATAGGCCCTTAAGAAAGTTTTAGCAGTTTTGATTTTCTGTTGACACTTTTTTTCTACTCGGACTGTTTACACCTTTCAGTGAGTCGGAAATGTAATGTCTATTAATGACCATTTCTACTTACTCGAGTGTAGGTAAAATGTAAGAGTGTTTGATAGTATCTATATAGGCACCCAGGTTCGCAGTTCCTTCAACAACAAACACAACATCTGCAACAGGAATGGATGCACCGTCGCCGCCAGAGCTGTTTTCGGCAACAACCATCACGAAAATGTGGAATAAACAACTGGATTCGGTAGAAAGTTTACTAGAAACGCGAATTAAAATAAAATTATCCAACTACATCAATTCATTTCCATTGAAATAATGGTTAAGGTATATGTGATAACACCATAACATCTGACCAATGTTATGACCACTTATTGACATTTCCACGCTTGGAAAATTTTGATGGAGTCTTATCCCGGAAGTGAATTTGGAGTTACGCTTTCATGGATAGTACTCGAAATCGATTGGGGGCAGACGCCGGTGTCATAAAGTGCTTTGCAGAGTAAAAATTTGATAAGGAAAAATTCTAAACGAAGTTTGAAACAAATGCCATGTCAATTATTGGAGGTGTATTTTTAGAATCAGATAAATGATTACATCAGGCTATTTGTTGGACAACAGAATTTTGAAGTTTTGGTTACAGAGTTGGAGTCTGATGCATACATGTAGGGGAAATTACCAGAGAAATTATGGAAAACAGTGATAACGAAAAATTGACTATTTTTATTTTAAAATGTCATTTTTACGCAAAATTGTTGCCAAGCATGTCACAAAAATGAGGTGGAAACATCAAATTTTTTAGAAAAATGTGATGATTTGCTCTAGGACTAGGTAATGGGGGTATGTCACAAAAAGGAGTTCGGCAAGGAAATACTGGACTAGGCAGTGTTGTGTTTTAACATGACAGAAAATGTCGTAAACTTATCAAACAAATGTAACAATTGATACAGATGGAGTTCACAGGAGCACTTCATATCGAAACTGTTAAATTTGCAAATTCGTAGGAACTTGCAGTTTTAACAGCCAAACAGTTGAGGTGATCTTAGTGTGATCCCACTAAACGTAAATGATAGGAACTAAATAATAGAAATACGGCACGACAAGGTTTAGCAAAAGCGCCACCTAGCTTGGCGATATGGCCAATTGCTGACTGCAACTCTGGCACTTTGGAGGTGGTGGAAAGTAACTTAAGCTAGCTGTTTAGGCTAGGAAGTTAGCCGTTTGACTCGACTGATAACGCGCCCTGTTAACTGCCGCTGTTGATACTTGGGACTTGAGGTGTTTACGCCAGAGAACGAGTTCGTTGCGCAACATAAGCTCGTTAAATGGAACCGAGACCTGGATGTCCCACAACCTAAATTTGACTGCATTCGTTGCATGAAAGCTCGGGAGAGGGGGGGGGGGGGGGGCTCAGATGCTAAAATGGTTAAATTAAAACGGACTGTCAGTTAAATCAGACTACGCGATTTTAGACAAGACGAGCAAAGAAATATTCGAACCTGACAGAAAGAAGAAAATCAGACTCCCTATTTCAGAACTTTTTGAGCGTCATTTGGAAAATCGACGAGTAAGTCCGTGACTGCATTCTGAATAACTTCTTCAGCGGAACAATTCAAATCGGATCAAAGGAGGAACACAAGGAAGAGGAACTGTGTATATTCTACAAACCGTAATTTTAGTTGTCTTCGAATTATTATTTTGTTGTTGTTAATTTTCAGCAGACGTTTATTTCTTGTTGAATTTTGGATTCTTAAAATGTTTGGCTTCTGGGGCAACCAGAGCAAACTGTGATAAAAGCTATGGAAACTGTGACCTCGGGAGCAATTAAATCGAAGGGACGCCGAATGGCGGACCTATCGCAGTGACATTGAACAAAAAATCACACAAGAGTATGATGCGAGATACCAGGCAATGAAAACCAAATTCCATACTAAATTAGGAGTATGTCAGTGCCCACCCTCCCCATATTTGCAGGACCTTAGAGGCGACGTCATATCACATGGCTGAGTGTCGTCATGCGGGAGTTGTGATGGTAGCGCGCGGGCTGCCATGCCGGGACGTTATCACCATAGTGATGTGCGGTGACAGTGCGCACGAGCAGCACGTATTGTTTGGGTGACCCGTCTTTCCATCGTCCATTTTAGCTCAGTTTGACAAGGTCAAGTATGAGCTATTGGGATGGGTTGCGATCCGTCATTCGTCCGTACGTTTGTACGTCAGTACCTCTGTCCATCCACAATTCCTTTAGCAACCTTACAGACTGACTCTCTCACCTGATCAGTTTCAATTTTCAAACGTGGTTTGGGGGTAATGTCTGGATGGGAGCTATTGAAGTATTTCAAAAAATCGTTGAAAAGCATGGCCGCTGGCGGCCATCTTGGATTTGGCATATAAATTGTCAACAATTCCATTAGCACTCTCTACAGGGCACATCTCTAACCCGTTCTTTTTCAAATTTCATAGGTGGCTTTGGTGTGATATCAAGATGGGAGCAATCGAATTTCGTTAAAAAACCTGACTGCTAGCGGCCTACATGGATTTGGCATATAAATTGAAAGAATTCCCTTAGCACACCCTACAGACCGCATTTCTCACTACAAATTTCATATTAAGCTTTGGTGTGATGTCTAGATGGGAGCTATCAACTTTTTCTGAATTTCCTTGAAAAACATGTCCGACAGTGGCCATCTTGGATTTGGCATATAAATTGTCAACGGTTTAGTTAGCACACCATACAGGCTGCACCTCTCGACTGATATTTTTTAAATTTTATATGTAGTGTTGGTGTGATGTCTAGATGGGAGCTATCGAATTTTTCTGCATTTCATTGAAAAACGTGGACGCCAGCGGCCATCTTGGATTTGGCATTTAACTTGTCAACAATTTCATTAGCAAATCCAACAGGCCGCATCTCTCACCCGACCTTTTTCAAATTTCTGATGTAGCTTTGGTGTGATGTCTTTTCTATAGAAACTTGAGTGAGTGACATAGCATTACAGGGAACTTCTATTTAGTTCAGTCCCTTATTGGTCAAATTTAGCTGCAGTGTCATTTACATTTCTGTGTTTAATGGCGGCCGCCTTTTTAGTTTTTATGGGGCACATGGTTGCTATGAGTCCGGGAGGCTTCTTATGGTACTAAAAGACATATAAATGGTGCGTCCCACTGTATGGGAGTAAGTATAATTACCACAATAAATGCACCAATCAGACCAATTACAAAAAACAAATTACCAGAACGGACTTTATTTACTTCGGATTCCGGAGAATCTCCTTTACAATAGTGATAAGTAGTGGTGAAAGACTGTATAAGTGTTGTTCATTTGTATTAGAGTAAATCGAATTACTCAAATAGACCCGACAAATATTTGTTTAGTTCGGATTCTTGGTGAACCCTCATTTTTTATTCAATAATAAGGTGCGTTCAACTGACCTGCAGTATGTTCACTAGCTCGGATTTCCACAGGATCCTCGTTTTCTATCTATTACGGATTCTGTTCTAGTATCCCAGCAGCACATCTAGTCTTAGCTCCTCTCGACTACTTTTGGTCCTGCACCAACCCACTTTCGTGTTATACGTGGTTATCTAGCTTTGGTGATGAGTGTGGTTTGTAACTAGTTAATTGAGCTAAAGAGCCATGGAAGTAATTGCTCTAGGAGTAAATACTCTTACAACTCTTTGACTCATCTCGGAAAAAAATGGATTCTGTAAGTGGGGTTCCGAGAAACGTGAATGGTGATTTCATCAAAGCTGCTTAAGAGCCATGGGAGTGATTGCTCCAGGAGTAAATACTTTTGTGACTCTTCGTGATTACTTCAAATGGGCCAAAGGGCAATGCGAACAATTGCTTCTAAGAGTAAAACACAGAACGACACACGCGCGTGAATGGGTTAATCGATATGGAACGAGTGCCAGTGCGGAAGGATAAAACGAGAGGCCACGGGCTTCGAGTTTAATCTTCCTGCGATGGCGCAAGTGCCATATCGATTAAACCATTCACACTCGTGTGTCGTTCTGGGTTTATTACACGCCTCCACGTTTATAAAAAAAAAACAATTATAAGAAGGACACTCAGCAATTCATTTGACAACTATCAACAAAACAACACATTTTATCGCCAACCAAATTTGCGAAGGGAACCCATGTTACTATTTGGTCCCCTGAGTTCCAATGTGTTCTATGTGCCTACTGGCACATAGAACACATTCGAACTCAGGATGCGATTTTCAGCTATCGCTATCGATTCAAATTGTAATTGCGTTGCACGATTTGTAGAAAATTCCAGTGAAATTTCGCTTCTATTTAAAAACAATCCGTCAACGACTTCCTTTCCGCACATATGTGCAGAACAGATTTTCATTTTCTTCATGGTTTAGTGTTGCTGTAGATGGGGATTACATAGAACAGGCGTGTAATAAATGCTATTGCAACTCTTCAACTCCTCCCGGTATTGGAGGATTCCTATGGTATGGTAACATATTACTGGAGGAAGGTTGTCGGTGAAGCCGGTGGCGTGTACATTCGGGAACATGGGAGGGTAGCTGAAAAAGACAACATAATAGCATATGATATTCAATTTTTTTTTACTTTGACACAATCACAGTATACATTATGTTCAGTTCATAGTCAATTGTCCAAGGCATCTTCGTGTTGATCACTTTGTTTAGTTCATAGTCAATTTCCCAAATCACATTCTTCGCCGAATCCGTCTCTGAATGGTATGTAGATCTTCTGTCCTCTTTGTCTTGGACTTCTGTTTGATCTCTGGGGGAGTTTCTTCTTGTTGCTTGACTCTGGCTGGGGTCTCCATTCTGTATGTTCACTCTTTGAAAGCTGACAGCTTGGGTTTGTTGGTGTGATTTCTCTTGCGTTCAGCAACTTCGACGTCTGGGAAATGATATCATTCTTGAGCTGATCCATCCTTGACTCACCATTCTTGGTTTGATTTGCAGGGTGGTCTGTAATCTGAGTACTAGCATCATTCTATTGAACTTCTTTCTTCACTTTTGATTTTTCTTCTCCCTTGGATTGGCATGCCGGCTGATCTGCAGTTTAAGTGGCAACTTCACTCTTTTCAGTGGTAACTTCACTTGTGTTGTGATCCGCAGTTTGAGTTGTAAGTTTGTTTTTCTTAACTTGTTTCTTCTGAACTTCTGTCTTCTTTAGATCGTTCGTGGCGGTGCTGTCTATGGAGTCTCCTTCATTCTCTTGTTTTCTGGCGCAGGTAAGTCCATCAATTCGTTTTTCTTCTTTGACTCTTCGTTCTCCAGCTTCTCTTTGGTTAACAATAGGCACGTACATGTACCATAATGTGTGTCCACATATCTTGGTTTCTTTCCCACAACACCCGTGCGCTGGTCTAGGTTTTCTTCTCTTGACTCCACCTACCGCACAGTTCTCTTTGGTCATTTCCTGGGAAGTTGGCTTCAAAGCAGCACCATTCTTGAAGATCGGTATGTATGTCATCTTTTAACCCTTTACCTAACATGAAAAGCAGACAACACTTGCAAAGAAATTCTCGAATAACTATTTTTCCATTTTTTATCTCAAAAACATAGGTTATGACCCCTCGTTGGAACGAGCTCGACGAGCTCGTTCCAACGAGGGGTCATAACCTATGTTTTTTAGATAAAAAATGAAAAAATAATGAAAATTAATTGGCGATTTTTGATAATAGCGCTGGCCGGTTTTTGCCGTTACGTTGTGTAAAGGGTTAACCCGAGCACAGAGAACTGGACACAGACATCTTGACTCTTCGGTGTTCCGAACATTAATGAATTTATTTTCATCCGAACGGTCTTTTTTTTACTGTTTTCTCTAATGGATCTTCATCTTCACCATCATTAACACCACCTTCCACTTCGAATGAGTATATTACCACGAGGTCGTCGAACAGAACGTTCCTCTTTTCCAAGGCGTATATCTGGGATTCTTCAAAACCACCCCACCCCCCCCCCCAACCCCCTTCTTCACGAATACGTTTAGCAGTCTCTTGAATCCTGACATGAACTAGGTCCTTGCAAAAATTCTTAATGGTCACCAACGTATTAATGTATTTCGCACCGATGGCTTATCTGACACTACTTTGAAATGCTGTGGCAGCTGTTTCAAGTGAATCATCTTTTCCACTCCATCCTCGATATGATTATTCATGAGGTTTTCAAACTTTTCTTGGTGACCGCCGTAGGCACGTCTAACGATACTCCCCATTGGCTACCAGCCGTGGGGGTGGCCAAAAAATAATAAAAAAGCAGTAGCGGATTTCTCCCTGGGCAGGTTCTTGACCACAAAATAAAAACCGCGGCCTGACCTGCGTATAACCAACGATTACCGGCTTCACAGCAGCGACCAGAAGATTGAAAATGCAAGCGAGAACCCCTCATTGAGATCACCAAGGCTGCTGAAAGTCCGGCTCATTAAACATCTACTTGTATGTGATCATGGATGCTCAACTCAATATCGAGGGTGGAAGCTACGTCACAACAATCTACTGATACTACGTACACGCAGATATCCCCTCATTCAGTAATAATTTGTGGCCAGACCCGCTGCGGGATGACACTAGCCATATGTAATCGGATGAAAGGCCGTACCGAGGCACTTTCAGACACGAAGTGATCCTCTGCTCAATGATCAGGTTTTACAAAACTTACCAGATCAGCGCAAAGATGTGAACAGACCCGGAAATGTGAATATCTGAGGGCCTTCTACAACCTGTTCCAGGGGAAATCCACACTGTGCATCATCGATGACTGCTGCACCTCAAAAAAGAAAGCGTAGCAGTCATCGATGATGTACAGGGTGGATTTCCCCTGGAATAAATAGAACACTCTGTCAGAGCTGGTCTTCAGGGGCCGCCACACAGAGCGAGTGGGTGCTGGCAAAAATACAACTCAGTCCTGAAGGGCCATCCGAGAGTAGACCACTGGGTTGCTCTATTTCACTGCAAAAGCCGTGACAGTTTCGAAGACGGTTTTCGGGAGAACGATGTGATTCATTCATGTGCAGAATGAGCTGCAGTACGCCAGCTCATGACTGAAACTAAGTATGCAAAGATCTTACCAAAGACTAATTAACCGACTGCTTATAAAGTACTGAAATGAGCAAGCATGTAGGAGGCACCACTGCTGATCTGCCAGGCTTTAATTTTGTGTTTTCGAGTTTATAAGTATTTTAGACCTGGACGACGAGTGACGATAGCTATTCACAAACGAAAAAGTTATCGTAGCAGAGTTGCAATATGGATTGAGCCGATAGTATCGACCAACCATTGTTGGACAGAAGGATCCTACAAACAGTAACATTGCCACCGTAGTACATCAACCAGGGGAATCTCGAAGAGAGCCAACAGAACTGTAGAAAAAGCGAGAAAGGTTCGCCGCGCAGGCTGCAGGGGAAAAAATAATCAATACTTGGGGCAAGCCCTTTCAGCTGACCAGATCGACACCATGAACAAAGAAAAGCTTTCAAAGCTTTACACATGATACGAGGCACGGCCAGGCGCTACAATGACGGGGGTTTTGGGTACTACAGCCATGCAGCATTATGCAACGGCAGCCAGTGTATTTCTGCTTATCCCAACGGCGAACCAAGGAAGCTGTACGTAGACTTTGGTAGAACATCAACCAGGGGAGGCTCAAAGAGAGCCAACAGAACTGTAGAAAAAGCGAGAAAGGTTCGACGCGCAGGCTACAGGGGAAAAATAATCAATACTTGGGGCAAGCCCTTTCAGCTGACCAGATCGACACCATGAACAAAGAAAAGCTTTCAAAGCTTTACACATGATACGAGGCACGGTCAGGTGCTACAATGATGGACGTTTTGGGTACTACAGCCCTGCAGCATTATGCAACGGAAGCCTGTGTATTTCTGCCTATCCACCCGGAGAACCAACCAAAGCTGACTGTAGACCAAGAAGCTGACCCATTTGTCAGGCACGCCCTGAGCTTGGCGACGGGAGAGATGAACCAGAAGTATGGTTTGTCACTAGCTTCGCTTACTGAAGCCCCGACAACAGCAAAGCATCACCAATTTGGACATGTTGTCCTCTGATAGACTGGAAAATGTCGGAGAACACATCGTCAGAGATGGCAGCAGCAACAGTGCAAACACCGGAGAGGGTGACAGCCCGGTTTGAAAATCTCAAAGAAGACAACGAATCCACCAATCAGGAGATGATGCAGAAGCCGATGAAAGACCCCAGGAACGTGGAAACTGAACAGAAAAAGGCCGCGACCCGAAGAAAAAAACAACAAAATCTTCTTGCAGAGTTACGTAGGGCCAAAGCTGTGCTACACGGAAGCGGCCAGGAGGCAGTGATTTCAGCAGCCAGCAGCACAAACTGCAGCAAGGGTCTAATCATCCCCTGTCCTCCAGACTTACCCAGGAACAGCCGTGCCTAGACGTGTCTAGGGGACAGAGGTTGGGGAGTGGGGGGGGGGGGGGGGGGCTCATTCTCCCCCTCGATGTTGGGATGGCAGTTCTCCACGCAGATCTGGCCTTGACGATAAAAGATATGCTGATAAAGCAAGGTATCATACCAGATGAAATGTTACAGTAATCTGTACTATTACTATGTTATGACATGATGCGTACTATCAATATCATAAATGGCTTCTCTTGCGATGCTGGTAGGGGCGCCCTATTGAGTGCATCTGCCTTCAGCGGAAGCTACTGGAAAGGGATTCTAGCCATCAACAAATTTTCTGAATCTGCCAAGGTCCCTGAAGATGTTATCCGCGCCTGGTTACAGTCGTGTACAGTCGTGCACCCCTGCAATGGCCAAACTCCTTCAGGTGGATTCTGGCCGAGAGTTTATGGGCCCTGTGTCCCAGCTGCTGACCAGCATGGCGTCTCAAACCAATGAGGTGAGAAGGAAGCCCACAAAGGGCAACACATTGTAGATCGGTTTAGGCGCACGCTTGCAGGGAGGCTGTTTGCACATCAGTACGCCCAGGAGATGAAGCGTGGGGTCAGAAATCCACCGAATGTGTTGCCAAGCTACCGACTGTCGTCTCGGTTATGAACAATGAAGCGACACGTCTGACTGGTGAAAAGCCCAACATGTCATTAGGGCTTCGGCGGGGACACAAGTGCACTCTGTCATTGCAAGCCGCCCTGTTAACTTGTGTGAGCAAGTGATCCCCTCTGATTTATGTGTGCGGCACCTCTACCAGCCCGGTGAGTTGGAAGGAGGAGGGCGAAGTGCTACTGATACTGTATGGTCCCTTGTGGTTTACGACTGCAAAGGTCAGTGGCAAAGCCTGGTGAGCCTGTCGTGCGTTATTTTCCCGACCGGATGGGCCTGTTCGTGGGTTTTTCCGTGAAGAGCTACTTGTCGCTCCTGTGAACACAGTGCTGCCACCTACATAAAGAATTCCAGAAGCTGCTCACCCAGCTCGGGGTCGTCCAGCATTGCTTCTAGTTTGTTGTGAACATCTTCAAGGATTTTGTACCGATTTGTCCAGCCTGAGGAAAGTAAGGTTGACTACCGTGGTCGATGAAGCAGAGAACGTATATGGTTAATCTCTTAATAGAGATTTCTTCTGGATCATTGACCTGTTGAAGATCGTGGGGATTTACTTGAGATGGCTTAATTGAATTCGTGGTAGAAATGCGTGTGGCGAGCTAACTTGTTAAAACCGATATGATACAAGTCAGATTTCAAAGACTCGTTATTAAAGTGGTAGGTCCATCGAATAGTTGTTCGTTTGTGGGGGGACTTCTTTGGTTCTGGCTGGATAAAAAATTACGTAGGCACTATAATTGATTCGAGACTTGTCGTGGATCGGAGGGCGATTGTAAGTATGGGGATTTTTTTAGAACTGATTCTGACTTTATGTCTGTGAACAATTCGTCCCCTGAGTTCCAATGTTTCCATGTGCAAGCAGGCACATATAACACATTGGGTTTGTGGTGTGAGAACCCTTTGACTCCCCAGCGGTGAATGCACGTAATTGAGCATTGAAGAATGAATATACCGCTTTGGAATAGTAATTCGAAGATTATTTAGCACTATTAACCCTTTACCCAATGAATCGGCCTCATCCGCCCGTGTAATATGCAAATTCAGCAGTTGAAAAAATATTATTTTTCAAAAAATTTCAACAAAACCATATCATGTGACCCCTCGTTGGAACGAGCTCGTTCCAACGAGGGGTCACATGATATGGTTTTGTTGAAATTTTTTGAAAAATTTAAAAAAATGATATTTAAAATAATAAATTTTGATATCGTCTGCGTTGGGTAAAGGGTTAAAGCCGTGATAGATAGATTCAATTAATACTTTGACTGGGTGATGTTTCGTGGCCCTATATATCATTTTTTTTTTGGTTTAAGCGGTTTAAATGAGTGAATCTTTGGGTGAATGTCAACTGTGACGCTCGACCAAGGGTTCAATTATCGAATGAATTCAGGGTGTAGTCGGAGCTAAAACCTAATGGGGGTCTATATAAAATTGACAGAAATCAGATATAATGTTCAAAAATATGAATTGTTTGCTGAATAATGAATTGGGTCAAGTTAATTAATAAATAGTTGCTTTCACGTCTGTTTTTTTTATTTGTACTCATTTGGAAGTTCCAAATACATATTGGGGATGGGGGCGGGGGGGGGGGGGACTTGCTTGTGTGGACATTACCCCGATAACCCCAGAAAAGCTAAGTGTTCCCCTCCTTCTAGCTCTGTCAGGGAGTTATTTGATTTTGGGATGGAGTCGGATGCCTTACTGTTTTTTTGCGCCGCAAACAGGATTAATATGTAAACGGAATATGTTGTTAGGGGATTTTTGCTTCAGCGACGGTGTCATCAGATTATGATGCTTCACTGAGATAGAAGTCTTCAGTTATTACAGATATTATCAAAATATCGTATATTAGATATTATAAAGTTTGTTGACAGTCGTGGAAGTAATATTTATTTATGTTAATACCTGCCACCACCAGTCGGTGATCATTGAATGTTACCACCGACCACATCAGTCAGTGATCATAGAGTGTAACCACTGGCTTTACTAGTCAGCGATCATGGGATATAAACACCGGAACTACCAAGATTCTCAGGGTTGTGATAGGTTTCCGCGTTAACCTATTGTTTCACCGGACAAATTTAATGAACAAGAAGCGTAAATGATTGGGTGACGCATTTTGAGAATTGCATTGATTTTAAGAGTGGACCGACCCTTCAGTAAATATATTTTCAGTTTTTATTCATTGAAGGGTGCAGCCCTTAAGTTTTACGAAGATTTGCACCCCCAAATGAAGGCTAAATCTGCGGATAGACTGCAGACTTTGAAAGGTCGATTTGATCCATGCATGCAGGGGAACGGTCATATTTTGGTCGCAATTGAGAGCCCGTCGACGAACATCTCGCCAAACTCTGTTGGAATTGGCTATTAGTATTCGGAGGTTGGTCAAACGAGCTTAATAATGCTGAAGCCCCTTCTGTGGCTAGGAGTGATTTGGCCAAAGAAAGTTGTATAGAGGTTTTAACTGAAAAGGATGTTAGAATGCAAGTGCTGAGGGGAAAACTGATACCTTGTTTGCTGCAGTTCGTCCAGCTCTGGAAGTGGAATCTTGTAACAGAGTACAGTGCACATTACTTCAATTAACGTAACGAACGAGTCCCTTAATCCTTAGAAAGTGAATGCTTTGGCACAATCCATGGGTGAATTGAAAGTGCAGAGCGAAATGTTGAGAGCTGAGCAACAAGAGTTAAGGCAGGTGGTGAAAGGTCAAGAGGGAAATTGAGAGTATAAAAGGCAGGGTCGGCCTCGATATCGGGGTCAAGGGAAACAACCACCAAGAAAATCGCAAGGGAGGTTTGGCCTGTAGGTGGCCGTTGGTCAAACGATAATGGGGATTTAAAAGAATAAGAGCTGAGGTTAGGGTCGAATCTCGGTCGGTTCGAATGTGATTGGACACCCTCCCCCACCCCACCCCCTCGAGAGAAGTTGATTATGGTTATATTACCCTTACAGTGTGTGGAAAGGGGGTTCATTTCTTACTGAACACTGATTGTGCATTGGTGTGATGAATACTGAGGTCGTGGAGGAGGTGTTTAGTGTTTTACCTTCCAAATTAAAGTCCGCCCCATGAGGTCCTTGGAGCAAATGATTAATTATTCTAGTTGGATTCGGTGGTCCAGTCTCAAACATGCCATTAAAATTGCAGATTTATCGTCTGAGGCCATACTGGGTATCGATATTAGGCAAAGGCAAAATTTACATATGGTAATTTATCTAAGAAAAGGTAAGATTAGAGTTGCAGGAGTCGAGTTATCCCGTGGGAAGCTGGGACGAGATACGGTGATGCTAATAGGAGATACAATCTCGCCTAATTTTTTCTGAAATTATTATTTGGACGGATGGGGAGCACTTCTGTTTTGGGAGGTATTTGTCAATTTGTGAGGCTGATGAGGGTTTCATTAAGATGTGTAGCGCAGCGAGCTCGTCCTCTGGCGTAATCACCTCGTCACAAAGTTCGGACAACCAGAGGTTCTGATTCCAAGGCCAAAGTATTCTGCGTTACTGCTCAAATAATTGGTCGTGTCTCAGCTGGAGGCCTAGGTGTGGAAGGTGTCATCAAGTTAGAAAACCATCTCTCAATTACCGAAGTTTATTCGTGAAAAGACTACAATAACCAACATTATACCTCCTTCATCAAATTATTCTCGACGAGTCTATAATAACATCATTGCTCTTGCCACAAATCTATTCTGAAATACCATAAATTAAAGAGTAGCGTTTCTGTGCGGATACTTATTCTGGAACGATTAGTAACTCTCAATTACCAACAACGGAAAGTAGTATACAATGTGCTTTTCATTTGGTTTCTATGGCAGCACGTGGTTACTATGCGATCAAACAACCTCTAATAATACTGCGATATTGGGGAGGGACAATGGGTGGGTCAGATGATGTGTTCGATTGAACAGGAGTATATAAAATTACAACAAACAACCTGAAAATTATTTATTTAGCTCGGATTCAACCAGAATCCTCGTTTGTTCATTCCTAACTTGATGGCACGCGGTTACCATAAGCCGGAAAGGCTTCTAATATAGTGGGGTGTTGTTCCATTGTTTAAGGTTATGACTTATCCAAATAAACTCGACAACGACTGAAAATCACCGAAAAACACCCAAAAATCACAGAAACAGACTTTATTTGGCTCAGATTTCCCCAGACTCTCCTTAATACCAGTAACACAGTTTCCAATCCTATTTTGTCTCATCTGCGTTCCCCGGAGGTGTATATCACAGGCCATGAAGACATATTTCATCAATCTAGCCTCAAGTCTGTATTATCCTCATCAAGGTATTGAAGGGCGACGTCCCGTGACACCCCGCTGTTCGCATCTCTATTTAACAATCACTGGCCTTCGGAACATCTTTTCATCGTATAAGGCTACGCGGGCTAATGAGAAACCCCTCAGTGAGGTACAACCTGTAATTCCTCAAATCCTCATCTTGGTATTTGGGGACTGAAGACAGCGGTGGTTTGGTGTCTTTTAGGGTCTCTGAAGATATTTCTCTGTGGTCACCCCCCCCCCCCCCCCCGTTCTCATTCAGGGTCCCTTGTCAAGGGCTACTAAACTATGGGGCCACTGTGGACTGTTTGACGGACTCATTGGTTGGATACAGTGGACCTTTTATGGACTTTTCTGTTCAGAGATTCATTGTATGGCAACAATAACAAACACCAACATGATTTTTACATTTTAATTTATTTTATTCAACAACAAAGAAAATTACAACTTTTATGGAAGATAGATTGTCAGACATTCATAATGCAAAAATCCTAATATTTCAGATCGAATTGAGAAACATGCTTCGAAAACTGGGCACGAAATGGAAAATCTTCACGTAATCCATAACTTGTTTTTTTTTTTTCAACGCTCGCTTTGTGGTTTTGGCTCTGCAGTTACCGGGATTTGTCCACAGACTGGTGCTCAGGGAAAGTGGACATGCGTCCTCTTCTTCATAATAAATAGACCAAGTTCTACGGACGTGACAACCGTTACTTGTTTCCTGTTACTTATTCGACATTCGTTGTCAACCGAATTTTCGGTTGGAACGAATGTCGAATAAGGAACCGGGATCACGTAACGGTTGTCACGTCACCAGGCTCCCAGTTTCGGTAACACCTGGTGAGATAATTTATTGATGTAAACCATATACAATTATATTCGAGCGTGGATCTCCCATAAACTGAGATTTCTAATTTAGCAGCAGGTTGGTTCCACGCGATTAATAAACCAGTGAATTAAGCACAGGTGTTGAATTTATAACTGGGATAATGTGACTCACTAACTAATAACATGATCTCGACCTTCTATTTTTATTTCAAGATTCCTCCTTAATGTTGACTGTCACTGAGAAAACACAAGCTAACAAATTAAATTTTCATAAAACTGAGTGGACAAAACACAAGCATCCAAAGACCATTTTAAAAAATCCAGAAAAAAAATTGTAAGGAAAATGTGCACTGTAACGGGGGAGGGGGCGGTCGTCAATTTTTTTCCGGACACAAGGCAGGGGTGGGTGAGTAGGTCAGCGGCTCTGAAAACACGTTGTTTCCATGCCTTGAATTTGTTTTTCCTATGAGCTCTTATCTTTCAAATAAGTGATGCATATTGATCAGGGAAGCTTGTGTAGGCTTTTTGCCACCACTCCATCTCCTCTGGGTTAACATGGGGGCGATTAGTTGTACAGGATAGGTGCTAGCAGCATGGGAATGTAGACAGACGTTCACTGTTCACTATCGCACCATCAGTGATTCACGATTTTGAAAAAAAGTTAAAGCAATTTAAACGAATTATTATTTATGTAATCTAATATAAATGTAATCTAACCAAATCTGACAATAAAATGACTCTTCTCACCATGAATAGTAGACATCATACAGTGGCATAACGCCATTTCCCAATGCAACTGACTTATTATTTATTTATTGCTGTTTAGGGTCACAGACTTATGCACAATGGCTAATTATGACTGTGACAGTTTTACGGGTGGAGAAAGCCGGAGTACCCGGAGATAACCACCGAGCAACGACGAGCAGCTGCCAGCTCCCCAACATCGTAACTCCGCACTGTAGAACAGGCTGGGTTAGATTGGTTGAAGACATGCGCACCATCGACGTGCAGTACGCCTTAGTACACGGCGTCATCGTGCCCCTTCAATTTGTGATATACTGTCAAAAAGACGGAACCCATCAAATAGTCAGGACATTATATCTTATTGATAGAGAGTTTATCAACAGGGAAACTGATTCACTGTTAACAAACTGTTCATACAATGGTGTAAACAATTTGTCAATAGGGAATCAGTTGGGTTAATATGAATTTCAGCCATTTACACCTGCACCATAGTGTATAGCACATGTTGGGGAAGATACTGGATGTCTGGAGAGAAACTTGGCTATAAGATCTGAAAACTTTGAAACACATATAAGACACCTGGTTGGGTTATCTTATAACTTCTTTTAAAATAAACTATAGCAATCTGCTGTAACAAAGAATAAAAATAAATCATAGAATAAAGTGTTTTGGGATCATCTGAGTCAGACCAGATACGCATGTGTATTATGTTTCAGTGAAATCAAGTTGAATATTGTAACCACCACTTGGAAAGTTACTGTCCTGTCACTGGTCTTGTACCATATTTTGAGCAAATAGGTTTCAAGCCCCTGAGCTGAATGAACAGCCTCCAATATATTGTAGGATAACACTGACATTCATTGCGTAAAAGGTAATATATAAATCACAGAGGCGTCACTCGACACATCAGAGCCCCAAAATTTACATAATGCATCCTTACCAAATGTGGAGAGATATGGTAGACCTTTTCAACTCAACGTGGTCACCATTTCTTTCGCACTTTCTCACCTGACTTGCTAAGATGAATCAACCAAAGCTAACTAACCGCTCCATCAAATGATGCACTACTCAATTTGTCCAAGGTGCAACAGTGCAGTTTGTGAGGAGTGGATTTCCGATACCAAAGAATCACCCCTCATCATATTGACTACTGACAGGTTCAATACAATATTGGGCTAACTGCCTCCATAAATTCATATTAGACGGATGTAACTAAAATTGAGTATAGGAATGGGTAGAAACAGAAAGAAGTAGTAGAAATAGCAGCAAATACAGTGGTGAAACCAGGTAAAACATCAAAATGTTCAACATATTTCATACCTGTTCCTGTCACACCTGTCTTAATACTGTTCAAGTAGAATGCCAGTAAACATATACTCTCCTGATTACCCATGTATACACTGACTGTCAGTGCCTGTGAGAAATTTTGAATAAATTCATAAACTTGCGAAGAAATGGGACCAAATTCTGACCAATTTTCATTAGCTGATTGTGGGTAGATTAAATATCGAGAGTGGTTACTGGAACAATACAAACCATGTTCCAGCAAAAATCCCCATTGAAATTGCCAATCAAAGCAATTTATGTGCGATTTACTCTAATTTTGGGAGTGGGTATCATATTTTAAAATGGCAAAAAACCTTTTTCTGTCAAAAAAGGGGCGGGTGGTTGCCCAAGGTTGGAAAAAAACTTTTTGCGCCCAGTGTCCGAAAATGTTTTCCTGACCCCCCCCCCCCCCCCCCCCCCCCCCCCCTGACTGTAACGGAAAATCCACGATGAAGCAGTAAACTGTTGACTTGTGAGGGAAATTATACTGTTGTGAAACCCAGGCACACAAAATAAATTTTAAAAAAACATGGCACGAGTACAGTGACGGAACCAGAATTCTGGTTTTGAAGGGCACTACTTTTCATTCAGTGGTCATAGTATGAAGGATCATTTGGAACCGCGCATGGTTGGGAGTTCAGCGAGCACGCGAGGAGGGGATATCCAGGGAAAATTTTGAAAAATGTGAGTTAGTTTCGCCGTCTTGTGGTTTCTTTGAACATGACTGCAATGTTTTTGCTGCCAGAATATTGTAATTTTGTACAGACTTATGCAAATTCACGGACGTGACAACCGTTACTTATTCACTGTTTCCTATTCGACATTCGTTATCATCCAATTTTATCGGTTATAACGAATGTCGAATACGAAACTGGGAATAAGTAACGGTTGCCACATCCCCTTAAAATTTGAAGAAAACATGAAGTCAATTTATAACGGCTCATGGGAGACTAGCAACATGAAGTCAATTTATAACGGCCCATGGGAGACTAGCACAGATGCTCTAGCCGTATTTATGGGGTACGTCAGTTGATGAATATGTGTTATCTTGGATAATACCGTATCTCCTCGTATCACTTTTGGATGTGTATGTGTTATCGTGGATAATTCCGTGTCTCCTGGTATCGGTGCTTCTTAAAAGAATTGAGTTCCATACATATAGGAGGCGTGGCGTGCGCGCCGCGTGTGTGCCCCTTGAATCTGCCCTTGCAGTACAATGAAAATGTTGATTAAGCCATAGTAAGATTTTCTTGTAAACAATCACTATATGCAAAGTGTTAAACATCAGAAGAAACGTGTAATTACTTAAATATGTAATAAAAAAAAAAACCCATTTTTAACGCAGACGAATTTTCAGAACATACGATATTGCGAAGAGATATGCAAAGACATGCGGAAATAATTTTTCCTTCGGCGCTGTCCGAATGAATGACCACCATGAACAACAACTGTGCATTATTTTAGCAATATTTGGGCATTGTTAGTTCAACAACTTGTATCTTCTTTAAATAAAACACAGCTATGGTTCCAATAAAACGAACACCACACGTATCGTTAACCACAAACCAAACTCAAATTCCATCGACGCACACGCTATAAACAGAACACGTGTACACAAACTTTACCTTTGTCCCTCTAAGAGAGGGAATTACGACGAATATTAAAACTGCCAATGCAATTTATGATGCTGTCACGGAAACTTCCGTGAATGATCGAGAGTTTTTGGAGGCTGCATGCCTTTTTTTAGAAAGGCTGTATATTATTGCTATCAAGTCTATTTATTTACTCGAAACGGGCGCTTTCATACAAATGATGTACGAAGGAAAAGTGTATTTTACGGAATGAAAATTGTGATTTTTCCAAATCGGCAATTTTTTCTCTCCAAATTACCGACTTATTATCCTTTCAATAAACACGGCGCTGAAGTGGGGGAACGGGACATCACGTGATCTTTGGCTTTGTTTAGAAAATGGTGCACATAAAGAAAACTCCCAGTTATTTGTTTGATAAAGTGATTCATTTTGTAGACAATCTCTCAGAAAATCACAAAATGATTTAAAAAGCAGAAATAAAAGTTCTTATCTTCATTCTGCTTCATTGGTCTAAGATGAGGTGTAAAATGCATGCACAAGCACGCTAGTTTTGCTTCGGACAGCTGTGCTAATCTCACATAAGACGACGAGAATACCACTTCCTCCCATGGAAGTACACGTTATAAGATGTTCTGTGACAATGCGTATTTTGCATTCATTTCAGTGATTGGGACACCCTGGGAGAAAGATCAAAGCAGCAATTGTTAAAAGCCCGGAAGAAAGTTAGTGTATTGAGAAAATATAAGACAACAATTCGAGCAGGTATTCCCCTACTTCGTGTCCCAAGAAAAGAGTCCAACATGAACATTTTTCAATGAAGGAAGGGTAACATTCTTGGATGGAATCGCCCAGTGTCGTACTTGTGCACTGTGACAATCATCTGGTATAAGGTACGGAAGAACCATACCAAACCTTACCCCGCAATCCACCAACTACTGTTGAAGGTATATGGCCAAAAATAAAATTCAAGTCGAACATGCAAATGGAGACCCTGGAACACCTCATTCTAGAATGCCCCAAATATTTGCCTAGTAGAACAAGACTCCTTAAAATACTAATGGAAAAATGCGATAAAAACCCAAAGGATGAGTGGATGGGGAATGACATGGGGAAAGCGTCAATTTTATAGTTTGGGAGATCGAGAAAGCACAGATGCGTGGAAGTTTAATTTTTGTTTTACAGAATGCTGGGAGATTAGGAGGGAGGGGAGCTGGGTAAATGTAGGCCTCCTCGTCAGAGGACCGCGACAAAACAGAGAGGGCCGAAGAGGTATTGTTACAACATGTCCATCAAAGAGCCTCTCTATTGGATGAAATCTCTGCTGTTGTAATATTGCATTGTGTTCTCTTAGGATGGGACGGATGAGATACTGAAGGA
Organism: Pictodentalium vernedei; assembly: GCA_031216915.1. Classification (NCBI taxonomy): domain Eukaryota; kingdom Metazoa; phylum Mollusca; class Scaphopoda; order Dentaliida; family Dentaliidae; genus Pictodentalium; species Pictodentalium vernedei. The sequence continues at coordinate 130,356,443 of CM062289.1, forward strand.
ATTTCATAATAACTCATCAACTATTTGGTGAAGTTTCTGCCTAAATTTGAACCCGATAAGCATTTTGCAAGAAACAAGGGACATTACTTGAAGATGAAATACTCCGTCTTCTTAATTGTATATAGCATTTGACATATGACAGAGAAGATACATACTGATTTTCATTGCAATCCTGCAATTATTGGTGCTCGATTCAGTCATCTATCACACAAATGAGACACTTCGTTTGTAATTATTAGTGGTCGGTTCAGTCAGCCGTAACACAACTAGGATATTACATTTATAATTATTGGTTGTCTTTTCAGTCAGCTTCCACACAACTGAGATAATAAATGTATAATTATTGGTGGTCTACTCAGTCACCTATCACACAACTGAGATACTACATCTGTAATTATTGGTGGTCAGTTCTGACAGTTATCACACAACTGCGATACTGTGTATATAATTATTGCTGGCCGGTTAAGTTGGCTACCACACAACTGAGACAATGCGTCTACAGTTATCTGTGGACAGTTCAGTCAGCTATCACACAGCTGAGAAACTGCATCTGTAATTATTGGTGGTGGGTTCAGTCAGCTATCAAACAACTGAAATACTGCTTCTATAATTATTGGTGATCGGTTCAGCCAGCTAGCAAACAACCGGGAGACTACTTGTATAATTATTGGTGGTCGTTTCAGTCAGTTATCACACAACTGAGATACTTCGTCTAGAAGTTTGAGATAATGCATCCATAATTATTTATTGGTGGTTGACCCAGACAGTCATCACACAACGGAGATACTACATCAAGAATTATTTGGGGTAGTTCAGTCAACTATCACACAACTGAGATACTATGTCTATAATTATTGGTGATAAGTTCAGTCAGCTTTTGCACAACCAAGATAATACGCCGATAATTATTGTTGGTTGGTTCTGTCAGCTTTCGCACAATTGAAGTTATACGTCTATAATCATTGGTGGTAGGTTCAGTTTGCTATCAAACATATCCCATAACTGAAATACTAAGTATATAATTAATGGTGGTAGGTGCAGTCAGATACAGCATCAATAACTACTGGCTGTCGGTTCAGTCAGCTTTCACACAACTGAGATACTACGTGTATAATTATTGGTGGTCTGTTCAATCAGTTATCACACAACTGAGAAACTTCATCTATAATTATTGGTGGTCGGTTCAGTCGGCTACCACACAACAGATTTACTATGGCTAGAAGTATTGGTGGTCTGTTCAGTCAGATATTACACAACTGATATACGACACGTAAAGTTAGTGGTGGTTTGTTGAGTCAGTTATCACACAACTGAGAGACTATGTCTATAATTATTGATGGTCTGTTCGGTCACTTACACACAATTAAAGACTATGTCTACTTATTGGTGATCAGTTCAGTCAGCAATCACACAACAGACATGATAAATGTCTGTAATTATCGGTGGTCGGTTGGTCAGCCACCGCACAACTAAGATTCTAGATCTATTACGTCAACAATTATTGGTGGGCTATTCCACCAGCAATCACACAACTGAGAGACCACATCTATAATTATTGATGATTGGTTCAGTCATCTATCACACAGCTGATATACTACGTCCATAATTATTGGTGGTCGGTTCTTACAGCTATGAGATATTGGGTCTACAATTATTAATGGTAGGTTCAGTTAGCTATCAAACATATCACACAACTGAGATACCTAGTCTATAGTTACTGGTGGTCGGTTCGGTCACTTATCACACAAATCGTCGCGTGAGAACCATAAGGTTCTATCTTCCAGAGGAAGATAGAACCTTATGGTTCTCACTCGACGAAATGAAGACTATGTCTACTTATTGGTGATCAGTTCAGTCAGCAATCACACAACTGACATGATAAATGCCTGTAATTATCGGTGGTCGGTTGGTCAGCCACCGCACAACTAAGAGTCTAGATCTATTAGTGTTGGTGGAAGGTACAATCAGCTATCACACCACTGGGATACTATGTCTATAATTACTGGTGATTGGTTCGGCCAGCTATCGCACAACAGAGATGGTACGTCTATCACACAACTAAGTACTGGTATTAGATTCAGTCAGCTATCACACAACTAAGATACCACGTGTTGAATTATTGGTGGTCACACAATATAAAACCTTTTTGCCGAATCCCATCTTTTCTCAGTAATTTGACCATCGTTATATATATATATATTATTATATTATTATATTGTGTACTGCTGTGTGTTGAACTGTTATATTCTTTTGTTTTGTGACCTTCATGTTTGGTATTATATATATGTATATATATATTCAAATAAGTCGACCATTTGGCAAAACCATAATTTTTTACACAACAAATCCTTATGCTTCAATTGTATCAATTGTATGAAAGCGTTCGTTCCGATTAAATAAATTAACTTGAAAAAAATAAACTACAGGCCTTTTTCAACAAAAGCATGCAGCTCACAGATCACTCAAGGAAATTTTCAGGACAGTGCAAAGTGAAATGTCAGTTGATATTCCCCGTAATTTGTTTTTACAGTGAGGAAGCAAGTGAAGTTTGAGCACACTATTTGATATTACTCTCTTTTCGTTAAAATGTTTGATGAATTCCCTGTATTTTTTCGCCCATGCACCCAAGCACACCTGCACCCCACACCCGTTTGTGTTATTATAATGGCCAGTGAAACATAAATAAAATAAACAAATATGTGACCTATTTATAGTCCCTAGCGTTTGTTGTCATTGACGGTACATCATTACATGTAGCTGTGTAATGTTTCTAGCAAATGGATTTTTAGCAGAATAATTGAGCTGTCCCTAAGATACATGTTATACAATGTTTTTGTTCTAATAATGCCAGTTATCAATAAAATAATGTACATTTGTTAGCGGTCAAGCATTTGGATAGGAGCGACTGTCACAGGTCACGTGACTAGTTTCGTTTTTGTGACCCGGAAAAAGGACAATTGATATGTGTTGCATGTTTATTCCTATTTGCATCGATTATACTTCTTGTATAAGCAATATCCGGTTTCAGTCATTCAAAGAAATGAGGGACAATCACGATACCACAAGTTTCAGTAGATCATGAACAAGCACAATTTGTTTTTTCGGGGGCGCGGTGGCTCAGTAGGTAGAGGTGCAGGCTGCAAGCTGAGAGGTCCTCGGTTCGAATCCCACCTGCGGCAATCGCGTTGTGTCCTTGGGCAAGACACTTCACCCCCATTGCCCACGTGGGGGCACGGTGACGCTGTGTACTAAGGCGTACTGCACGTCGATGGTGCACCTGTCTTCAACCAATGCTAACCCTGCATGTGTGGAGTTGGTATGTTGGGGAGCTGACAGTTGCTCACCGTTGCTCGGTGGTTCTCTCCGGGTACTCCGGCTTCCTCCACCCGTAAAACTGTCACGGTCATGGTTAGCCATTGTGCAGAAATATGTGACCTTAAAACACCAATAAATAAATAAACAATAAATTTGTTTTTTCACCCAAACCTCACAAAGTATCAACAAATTCCGGTCGTCCACACAGGTAACAGTCAAACCACACAGTCTACAAATACTCATTATGCTCAACTACAGTACGTGGAGAGTGAATTATCACTAAATCACCCGCAGAATGGAGATTCCACCCGAGGAATAATTACAAATTTGCTGCAAAGCATAACCAGCACCACCAACGTTTCAGCCAATGGACCTCCGGGTTTAACCCGGAGGTCCATTGGCTGAGACATTGCTTGTGTTTTTTGTCCATATGTACAAAATTTGAAAGTTATAGCTTAGGTGATAACTCCACTCCGCGGGTGATTTAGTTACAATCCACTCTCCACGTACTGTACATCAAACATATAACATCGCGCGATGTCCAAGCAGTTTAGACTCTCAAATACTATTGACCAACCACACAGATCTCGTCCTAACTTTATATGACAAGCATATCTGCCATGCCAATCGTCAATGTTACAATTCCACAAAACATCCACCCAAGATCAATACTATAAATTGCCTATCCAACCGATTCACCACTCCTTGAACTAACAGATTTGGTGTCTACAAAGAACCCTTTCTTCAAAGAATTTCTCATGTCTATAACGAATTGCAAATGTTCACATTTCATTAAGATTCTGTGTAACAAAGTATCGGTTTGAATTTGCCACTTGACAGAATGTTTGCAATGTCACCGCCACACAGCTCTGTTTTCAACATTCGTAAATCACAGTGTCATTAATTCAGCGAAGCGGGCAGTAGGCCTTACACACATACAGAACATAATATTTGCACAGACCATTCTGAACATCGATGTTGCAAAATCACTTCTCAAACACCTGCCAAATAATTCATCGACTCGGTACAATGAAGTGATTATCGATGAAAAGAGTAATACACATACATGTAGTCTTGTATCACTCTTCAACGGCATCTAACCAACGTTATGCAAAGCACTCACTTTGGGCTTAAATAGACCAGGTATGCGCAATCACACAAACATTGGGCACCTTGTTGTTAAATTGTGATGAATCGGTGACTAACCACAAATATTCATAATCATAAAAGCAATTCAGTTATTAATGATCCGAACAACAATATCGTATGTTACCATCAACAGTTTACAAACTTCTTGATATGTCACATTTTATGATAGTCAAAGTATTTACTCACACTAATCATCGCCGTGAAACTGCACAGTACATTGTTCTGTCTTCATAATATACTATTCAAAACAAGTGTTGGATATTTGACAAAAACGAGATATATGAAGAAATATATACTATTCAAAAAAGTAGTGGATATTTGGTAACAGTGAGATATGTGGAGAAATATATTTATATTTTCATCAAAAAGAGAGTTGAGGCATTGCACTGTGACATCTGGTGAATGATTTTAGCGATAGTTGGGTGTCTGACAAGCACACATTCCACGCACTCAGCTGTAGAAGACATGGACGGCCAGTCAGAGAATTTACCACATTCAGTCCAAGATCTGAACACCTTGTACATTCTCCTCGGTTTGCGAGACAAGCGCGGATCCGACGGGGCATACTCCTCACCAAACGTCCAATATCAGCTTGACTGATGTTATTCTATTCTTCCCGCAGTGCAGCGGCGAGTTCCTGGACATTGGTAGGGGGCTGTTGGCGTTATCGTAGGCGCCTGCCAAGCATATCCCAGATGTGCTCGATTGGTGAAAGGTCAGGACTTCGTGCTGGTCAAGGCACTGAAGTGATGTTCTCCTCCTTGAGGATCTCTGTTGTAGCGACACGGGCCCTGTGTGCTCTTGCAATGTCATCTTGGAAAACGAATCGACGGCCGTGACGTCGCGCAAATGGCACCACATGAGCTGCTAACATGTTGTCACGGTAGTACTGCCCTGTGACACGCTCTTAGATGATACGTAATGCTGTTCTGCTTGTCATGGTTATACCTCCCCACACCATAACTGATCCACCACCAAGACGATCGTGCTGCCTAACGGTTACGTCATGGTATTGTTCGTTCCGCCGCCGCCACACTCTGTTTCGCCTGTCGTGGAAGTCGAGAGTGAACCTCGATTCATCGAAAAACACGACGTTGCCCCACCGACGATTGTCCCAGCGCTGTCGTGCTAGAAAAAGTTTAGTGTGAATCATGAATGTCATCGACCCACGAAAACCTCGTGCAGGTTTTTCGCACGATCGCCGCATTACGCCTTGCAGCGATATAACGTTCGGTCAAACATGGAGTTATTCGAGGTCGCCGAGCGTACAAATTCCAGCTGTGTAGGCGATTTTGGATAGTCTGACCACTGACTCGCACATCTGTCGCTCGGTGCAGCTGCTGTCCAATTTGGCACTTTGATGACGGTTACGTAATGTTGTGGTTCCGATGAAACGATCCTGGTTAGCAGTTGTCGCCCTTAGACGACCTGACCGACGTCTGTCATCAACATTGCCTTCAGGCAGTAGCGTGACAAGAAGCTGCCAATCACCGATTGAGTAACGTTGAGAATTTGAGCCACTGCCGTCTATCTGTTGCCAGCTTCCGACATGCCAACGGAACGTAAACGTTCGTCACGTGTCAGTCTTCGTATACCCAAAATTTCAAAACGTACCTCGCAGACATTAATGCGGCGATCGTGCGAAAAACCTGCACGAGGTTTTCGTGGGTCGATGACATTCATGATTCACACTAAACTTGGTAACATATTGATGTGTCCAATCACGCGTATCCAGTACCATTTTCCGAAAATATCAACATCAGTTTGGATATCCCCTACTTTTTTTTAATAGTATATATTATTCATGGAGGATGAAAAACAGTCTGTTCCGCACAGAAAGGTATTCACATTATATTATACTTTTTATCTGTTATAAAAACACCCAGTGTTCAACCTTCAGACAGTCATCAGCAGAAATAACTACCCACCACCCGAATACACTGTATAAGCTTATCCCAACCATTTGCATACACTCGCGCGCAAAACTCACAAACAAACAGCGCAAACAAACAGCAAAATCATAATTCACTTTCTCCATTCTACCTTCAGGGGCCAATACAATAAAACTTATACAATTGTTTTTTCTAGAATTGCATTTTCTAGTTATGACTTTAAATGGTTTGAAACGAACCTTTAGCATTTTGAAAGATCTGGCAATATTAAAAAATTGTAACAGTTTTTTTAGTATTGGCTCCTGTTTTCAACTTAGTTTGTCACCCAAACAATATACAGCTTATTTATATTGTACAATCTCCCAGTCTCTTTCAAGCAGGTCCAAGTCACTTTCACAACTAACGTTTTCACTCTCATGACCCACACATGCCATGCAGCTATTTAGTGATAGTAGATTAATGGTTTGGCGCGCCGAAGTCGCGCAGAGACGGCTTAGAGCAAACCTCTTTCAACCCTACTTTGACATTTTGAATTTTTGAGATTTTTCGCAGATCGCCGCCATCATTGCAGGCCGTACGTAGCAGAGGAGGATAAGTTGAGGGAGCAGGCTCGAGATGTTTTCTTCAGGCAGCTATTACCCTCCCCCGGGTGAGTACAGTGTGAGAGGATGTCCTCTCAACAAAGTTGCTACCTCTCCTCGAGGATGATGGGGTGGTGTCTTCCATAACATATTCCGGCAAATATAGTCTGCCACTGTCGAGGCCATCATCGGCAAGTATAGTCTGCCTCTGGCTTGTTTCGATGAGGATGAACAGTTTCGGTCTCGGCGGATAGACAATCATCAACCAACTTTCACAAACGGCCCCTCTCAGGGCACCACCAAAAGACCAGAACTTCCCTGGTTCGGGAGCAAGCCTGTTTGTTATCCTATTTGGCGGGGACAAAAGTGCGTCCTGAGGACGTTTTACAAAAAAGGGCTAAAAGCGGGACGCAGGACGAACACTCGCCTCCCCAGGTGTAGGTGACGACCTCCGCGAATGGAGTGAAGGATGATAGAAAATCCATAACTGTTACAATGGTTCCTTAGTTAGAAAGGAATATTTTTAATTCGGTTGATAGCGGATGCGACCGATGGAGGCAGTCTGGGAACGACCCGGTCTCACCGAAGTGAATCTCTGCCAGATTTCACCGTAGGTATGTAGTAGTTTGCGGAGTTCTTATAGGTCGGTTTTTACTGGGTTACCGTACCCAGTCGCACTGCGACGTGCGAAGGTGTATAATACTCTCTCTCTCTCTCTCTCTCTCTTCTCTCTCTCTCTCTCTCTCTCTCTCTCTCTCTGTCTCTCTCTGTCTCTCTCTCTCTCGCTCTCTCTGCGGAACATTCGCTCTAGAATAGCTCGGATCAGGAGCCAACCTGATGCGGCCGGGCGGGATGGACATGAATCCATCTGGGTTCCTGTCCACTCAGCCCGGTCGGTTCCAGCCCACTCCCGACCCGCGCGATTCGGGGGCGAGTATGCTTGGTGTTATGGTGATTATTTTCTCGAATGTATGGGTCTTTGGCGGCTGGCGCAGATCTCATTCAGTTCGCATACTAGTTCACTCTCTTTGAGACGCTCGCGAGTTTTGGTGGCTGGTGTTAGTAGACGGTCTTTGATGGTCTCGATTCTAGCTCGTTCGAGGTATTTGATTGGTGTGTGAAGGGCGCGCGGAGGGCGTCGCGGAGGGCGTCGCGGAGCGCGTGGTTTTGGACTCTTTAATGTTTAAGCAGGTCGGCTTTGTTGGTTTCAATGAGGACAAGTGACCCGTACTCCAGTACCGGACGTACGAATCCTTTGTAGAGGTTTAGCAGGACTATTTTGTTACCACCACAGCAGATGTCACGTAGCATTTTAGTAGGTTAATTCTCTTAGTCGCTATGGGGGCAATGGATTTTGTGTGTTTACTGAAGTTAAGTCTTTGGTCCAGGATAAAACCGAGGAATTTCGCCTCGGTGATTACTGCGAGGATCTTGCCCTGTAAATGGAGGTCAAAGTCACGATTTTTAGTCCATCGGGTGAAGTCTATACGTTGTGTTTTATTGATATTGAGTTTGAATCTCGAGTGCGCTCTAGAGGGTTTTTTTTCTTTTTGATGTGGGAGGCTCGAGCACCTGAATCCCATAGCCCTGTCATCGGCGAATTGAGAGATTTGGACCTACTATTAGTGATTTTCAGGTCGTTAACGTAGATTATGAATAGAAGGGAGGGGGTGCGGACGGACCCTTGGGGGTACCGGCTTCGAGGGCAACTTCACAAGACATTTCTTTGTTGACTCGAACCTTAATTGTCCTGTCTTTTGAAAAGGAGGAAATAAGTCTTAATAGTTTAATGGGGAAGTTAGGTTTGGGGCGTTTGTAGCGAACTCCGTTGTGCCAGATGGGACAAATGCCCTTTCAACGTCAAGTAGGATTGCGGTGCCGACTTGCTGGTGTAGGATGAGCGTTTTCATGTGTTCGACAAGGTGGTGGAGTGTTGCATGCCTTCTTTTCGATTCATGTATGCTCTTTGCCATTTATTAAAGAAATTAGTGCCTTCTAGGTGCTCCTTCAGCCGATTGGTTAGAACTGTCTCGAATATCTTACCGATGCAGCCAAGGGGGCTCATGGGGCCATAGTTAGCCGGGTTGGTGAGGTCTTTCTTAGGTTTGGGTGTGAGACACCCACGGCTGATTTCCAGCATTCAGGAAAGTTGTTATGGATGAGGCATGTATTATATAGGGGTCTTAGTCTAGAAATGAGTGAGTTGGGGCTCTGTTTAATGATTTTGTAGCTGATTTCGTCTTCCCCGGGTGAGGTAGAGTTTCAGCACTTTCTTATTATGTCTCCTTCCTCAGGTTTGGTGTTGAATCTGGGTCTCGATAAACTTGAGGGTTGTTATTTATGAAGCTGTCGATCGCGAGTGTAACCGTGTCGTCAAAGTTGGGACCTTCATGGGGCGGTTAGTTTTCTTGAGGACGACGGCAAAGGTGTCGGCCTTCTCCTTATCGTTAGCGGCACTGGAGCCGTCTTCTTTAGTTAGGGGCTTGGATGATGTTTTGGTGCTTTTGTTGCTTTGGCCTGTTAACACCTAGAAGGTGTTCCCTATTTTTTTGGCTTCCATTGCCCTTTGAGGTCGGATGTGGCCCGTTTCCAATTAGCTTCTTGTTCAGCCCGGAGGGTCTTTTTTTACCTCGCCATGAAGGCGATTATAGGTCTTTTTGAGATCCGTTCTTTTTTGGCGGGGTCGCTTTCGGATTTAAGTGCGCGGAGGGTTTTCCGTTTAGTTTTTATTAGTGAGAGGTGTCTCCGGAGATTGTTCTTCTCCAGTGGTGCACCTCTTCTTTAGGGCAAATTTCATCTAGAGTCGAATTAATTATACTTTTTAGGTCTGCGCATTGGGCTTCGAAGTCAGTGGCGTTGGAGAGGTGTTGAGGGGAGTTTAACATCGACTATTTTGCCGTAGAGATCCCAGTTGATTTTTAGTAAGATTCCTTCCAATGGTGGTCGGGGTGGGGGGGGGGGGGGGGGGTCTACAGGAAGACACATTGATTGTATTTTCCTGTGAAGAATTCAAAAATGTTCCTGTTGACTATTTTAGTGGGGTCATTGGATTAGGGGAAAAAGACGTATTGGATAATTATTGAGGGATCTCTGTCAGTAGCAATATTGGAAAAGTTTTCTGTAAAGTCCTGTATGGGAGATTAGAGGAGGTGATTGGGGTGAAGGGTTTTTTGGGGAGAGATCCAGAATGGCTTCAGGAAGGGAAGGAGAGTCACTGACCATCCTTTCACGCTATCCCAAATGATAGAATCCGCGAAAGCAAAAAAAGAAAAAGATGTTTATGGCCTTTTTGGATGTTAAATAGGCATACGATAGAGTATGGAGGGAGGGTATGTGGGAAATATGGGAACAAATGGAGACTCGAACTAAATGAAAGCAAAAGCAAAGTTATACTCGTGGGCCGTAAAGTGGATCCTACTGGAAGATGGAGAGTGGAGGAGTTTTGTATTCCGGAAGGTAGCAGCAAACCTCTTAGTGTAGGAGAGACAGGCGACTACGAGTATCTGGGAGTAAATAGAAACATCACAGGAAGGGGCATCTACCGAAACCACACAAATAAATTGACTCTGAAAGGGAGGCGAATCCTTAACCAAATGAAACGTATAGGGAGAAACAGTTTTAATAAGGTTTTCGTGGGGAAAACCATTTGGGAAATGGTGGGTCTACCAAGTATAACATATGGTACAGACGTTGTACCCCCAAACCAAACGGCTGTAAAGAGCTTGAAAACCCTGCAGAACGATGCAGGACGATGGATAACGGGGTCGAGTAATGCCGCAGCACTAGAAGCAATCAGGGGGGAGCTTGGGTGGATGAGGATCAAGGACAAGACAGACTTATTGAAACTCGGTTGTCTTAATCAAGTTTGGGAACAATATTCCGAACGTTCAAATGTAGGATGGAAATTCCATCAGGTCTTTAGGCATAACTATAACAGTCGGGAGAGTGATCGGAGGATTGGGATGCCGATTCGTCGGTGGAACCTGGGTTGGTCTCCACATCGCCCGATAGAATGATTATTAAAAATATACAACAATACGTGAGAATGGTCATAAGTGACTGGAAGGATATGGACCCGGGTCCATTATTTTGTGAAAAGGTATGTAGTTTAGTGGGAGGAGGGGGGGGGGGGGTGGCTCCACCTACATTTCTTGATGGTTCTGTCAGTGTTGTAGGAAAAGCCCTCCTCATCAACCTCTTCCCTCGTTTCGAGCTCTGGGTCAGAGCTGGTAGTCTTCCTTTTGCTTGGGGTAGCTGAAGGTTTATTTTTAAGCTGAGAGGTATTGACAATCGTGGTGAATCCACTGGAGTGGTCAAGATAAACCGGCAGTGAGAAAGTCATCTATTCAATGTTCTTGAGTTGAGGCACATTGGGTCCCTAAGGGTCATGTTTATTTTTGTCACTCTTGTTGTTTTGGAGGCACATGGGTTTTAGAGGCCTCTAAAGAGCTATCTCGCTGGTCGATAACCTCCCTGGACCTATCGGTTGCTTCAGGAGTGATAGAGAGGGTGAAACTATTATTTATATTCACAAGTGACGTCAGGATGTTGTGTTTATTTGTTTGGACTTCTTCCACTTACATTCAGATGAATCCCTTTATTTTATCTTCTGAAAATTCGTCGGCATCAGTGTTTTCTAATTACAAATTCAAGTAACGTCGCGTTCCTTTTGTTGTATAACATTTTGCAGACGGTGGTTTTCATTTACAGATTCAAGTAATGCTTTGCTTCTGCCGTATAACATTTGCATACAATGTTTTTTAAGCTCTTCAACATACAGGAAAATTTAGAGAGTTGATATTCTTTTCAAATAAACGGCTTATTTTTCCTGTGAGGGAACTAATTATACAAAATGTATAAGATGGTCCAATATTTGTGTCAACTTTAAAACTTATATTAATATGAATTTCAGATTTAAAATATAATTTACGAACATAGTAGAACACAAGCAATATTATCCAATGGTAAAAACTGACAGTGCAAGAAACATCAGCAAGAAAAGGGCGCCTCGTGAACAGGTTACTATTGTGGAAGAAGATACTGTCATCGTCGGAGAAACAGCATTCAGGCGCAGAGTTTCATCTTCTCTAACCACTTCTTCATTATCTTGAATAGCCTCATGCGTCATATTGGCATACTGCAATGTAAGTTCAAAATACATTTTGTCTCCTTTAAAGTCTTTTTTTTTTGCATTCGGATAGGCAAAGTAACCAATCATAAATAGATATTGCAATATCGACTCACCAACCAATCACATGCGAGGCTTGTGATTGACTCTCCAGCCAAACAGAAGTGAAACTTGAGCTCGTAACTCTAATCAGTCACAAGAGAGGCTTGAGAACGAATCTCTTGGTATAACAATACTAACTATTAGGATTACAATTACCCCCCCCCCCCCCCCCTCCTAGAAAAATGGCTAGGCAGTCGGAAATTTTACAATCTCGCCTTCAGAAATGGCAGTTGGAAATGACCCAATCTCTCGAACAAAGTAGCCTTTAACCCTTTACCTGACAAATCGGCCGCATCCGTAATATGCAAATTCAGCAGTTGAAAAAATATTATTTTTCAAAAAATTTCAACAAAACAACATCATGTGACCCCCTCGATGGAACGAGCTTGTTGAGCTCGTTCGTTCCAACGAGGGGTCAGATGATATGGTTTTGTGGAAATTGTTTGAAAAATTTCAGAAAATGATATTTAAAATAATAAATTTTGATATCGTCTGCGTTGGGTAAAGGGTTAAAGATATGATGTTTTCAAAACTTTTGAAGAATTGTTCTCTTTTATTACCTTTTGCACGATACCCAATTTTTAGAACAGAAAAAGCTGTCTGAATTGCTTTTATTTGCATTTATTGGTGTTTTAAGGTCACATATTTCTGCACAATGGTTAACCATGACCGTGACAGTTTTACGAGTGGAGGAATCCGGAGAACCCGGAGAGAACCACCGAGCAACGGCGAGCAATTGCCAGCTCCCCAACATACCAACTCCACACAAGCAGTTAGCATTGGTTGAAAATAGGTGCACCATCGACGTGCAGTACGCCTTAGTACACAACGTCACCGTGCGCCCTCATGGGCAATGGGGGTGAAGTATCTTGCCCAAGGACACAACGCGGTTGCCGCAGGTGGGATTCGAACCGAGGACCTCTAGGCTTGCAGCCTGCACCTATACCTACTGAGCCACCGCGCCCCCGTCTGAATTGCTATACTTGAAATCAATATTTAAATCAAAATGGTGTGATCATGTTTTTTTCACATGAATGTCGTCGTTATCATGGTAGCTCATGGGGAAATATTTAGTACAATTTTATCTCTAGGAAATACATTTCTCAGCTTTGAAATCTGATTTAATTATCATTTTTGCCGATTCTTTCATATTTAAATGTTCGTTGGAAGGCCACACACCAGACAATACCATTATATTGTTTTCAAAAATTTCTACTTTTGCCATAATCGACAAAAAAGTCTACATAAAATTAAAATAGGGTTGTTAATGTAGGCAAATTCTTATCTTGCCAAGTGTGGCTTTAAAAACCAACTGTAATTTTTGTCAAATGCTAAATAATAGCCTATTCCACCCTGTTAAATTATAAAAAGCATGGTTTCTTCTGATAGTGCTAGGGGTAAAGGGGGAATCAGCCGCACCTACCAATTTATTAAACACCAATCAACACCATATTTTGCTTCATATGTCACTCCTCTTGAAACAAATTTCTCGTTCATCTCATGGCCACTCCTTTTGTCAGAATGGATGTTTGTGAGACTTAAAACTAGGACTGCGAAAGTGCAATTATGGTTACCTGCAGCTTAAAGATGAAAGACAAAAATTCAGAATGATTATTTTGTGTTTTCGGCATTTTAATAGTGTTTTGAGACACCACATGAGTCGATCGGGTATTACTGTTGAAAAACATCAGTGTTTGTTTTTTCAATCAATGTCATATCAGTGGGTCCAGGTGCCCCTTCAGAGAAAATTGAGACCCTTTTCTACAAACATTGCAAAATATTCATCAAACATAAACAGCCAGAATGTGAATAAAAAATATCACAAATAGGTAATTTCATATAACAGGAAGATTGTTTTATTGCTATGTCAAAATTAATTAAATGATCAATTATATTATAGTTTTGGGTGAAAAAATGCAACTCGACTAAGACGATTCACTAAAATTCACTTTAACCCTTTGAACACTCGTTTCCCGGAATGGTATCGACTATCGCCTTTGTGTACACTTACAGTGAGATGGGTCTGTCCAATATCAATATACAACGGGGATAAAATAATAACTGCAGTCTGCAGCCGTCCGGCTGCAGACTGCAGTTATTATTTTATGATCAATCCCCCGTGAAAAGAATTCTTATAATAAGACAAAAAATGGGAGGAAATTATACCTTAGACCGAAAACTCGCTACACTTGTCGCCGTAAAGACAGATGTATGAGGAGAAGATTGGTGTTTTTTTCATGTGTAGACTGTTTTAAGGCCTTTTCTACCAGTGAAACAGTAGTGACATTAACCCTTCTTGGACGGTTTACCCTAAGGAAGAAATCAAGGAAGAAAACTTGACAAAACTGGATCGCACTCAGCAAAATGAAATCAATATATTTTAAAAGTATAATCTCGCTAACACAAAATATATTACACAGTTCTTACCATATTGTATGGGCAGGCTGATATCCGTATATAGATTTTTCTCTCTTAAAATTAAATAAATGCCATTTGTCGCCATTTTTTCGAAGTCAATCCTGTAATAAGTTGCCTCGAAAACAATTATCTGAAGAGTGGGTCTCTTTTGTTTCGCCGCTCAGCATGGTGCAGACTGCAACAAGGTATTAAATCCGAACAGAAGCGTATTTTCCGCGTTGTTTTACTGTTATGGTCTCTGTTATTCTACCCATGATCTTGGTAACAATTATTTGTGGTAGTAATATTTCAGAACTAGTCCTAACAGTCAAATGTGCAATGTCAGACTTCGCAAAATTACATACCCATGCCTATACACAAAATAATGGACCCGAGTCCATATCCATCCAGTCACTTAAAACCATTCTCACGTATTGTTGTATATTTTTAATAATCATTCTATCAGTCGATGTGGAGACCAGCCCAGGTCCCACCGACGGACCGGCATCCCAATCCTCCGATCACTCTCACGAATGTTATAGTTATGCCTAAAGACCTGACGGAATTTCCATCCCACATTTGAACGTTCGGAGTATTGTTCCTAAACTTGATATATTGCGCTGCGAAACCTTGGAATATGACATATGTGTCTTTACCGAATCTTGGTTGAATGCCAATGACGACAATAACGATCTCATACTCCAGGGGTACCAATTCCTGTGAGTAAAGATCGAGATTCTGGGGGGGGGGGGGGGGGTATAATTATTATATGAAGAACGGCATCACATCCAAGGCTCGAAATGACCTTGAAGATCCTGGTATTGAGTGCTTGTGTCTTCAAATCTCAAACAAATCAGGTCACTTCCTGTTGGTGTCCTTCTCCTGTCCGCCAAATTCCAGTGCCGAGTCGTGGAACTTGATTGCTACCTCTGTTGAACAGGCACTCGACTCACATCCTCTAAATGTTGTTATAACCAGTGACTTTAACCCTTTACCTAACTTGAAAAGCAGACGACACTTGCAAAACAAATTCTTGAACAACTAATTTTTTTAATTTTTTGTCTCAAAAATATAGGTTATGACCCCTCATTGGAACGAGCTCGACGACTTCTCAAAGAATGTGGCTCAAGCCTGTGAAAACTGCTCACAGACATCTTTAACTCTCTCCTCTCTCAGTGTTACTTCACGGCTGAGTGGAAGAAAGCTAATGTATCACAAGTACTTGAAAAGGATAAACCGAACATGGTCATTAACTATGGGTCCATATCGTTGATTAGTTGTATCGGCAAGGTTTTTGAAAAGTATATATTCAAACAAGTAATTGCTTTCCTTCAATCAAATTCCCTGATTACTCAATTTCAATATGGATTTACACCTAAAGATTCAACTACGCTACAACACTTACCGATATTTATAACACTAGCAGCACTGCTCTCGACGAAGGCAAAGGAATCCAGCTTGTCTTCTATGATGTGAGCAAGGCATTTGATAAAGTTTGGCACAAAGGCCTTCTTTTTCCAAGCTGGAGCACATAGGAATAACAAGAAACTTGCGCCATTGGTTCGAATCTTACTTGAGTAATTGTCAACAGCATGTCGTCATTAATTCTGAAGCCTTCAGTTGAAGATCAGATACAGCTGGCGTTCGGCAAGGATCAATCCTTGGTCCCTTGATGTTTATAATATACATCAATGATATAATTGACAATATTTCAAGCAACATCAGCTTGTTTACCAACGATACAAGTTTCTACCAAATAACAGAAAACCCTGACATAGCAGCGGACATTCTAAACCATGACCTGTCGCAACTTGAAAACTCGTCATATCAATGGCTTGTTGATTTAATCCCTCCAAGATTGAGTCTGTGTTAATTTCCCGTAATTTTTTCGAAATAATCACCCCCTCCTTGAAAATGTGCAATGATAATAATACAGAAGTCAATTGCCATTCATACCTGGGCGTACTTTTAAATAACCGGGGCTCCTGGAAATAATACATCGAAATAATATCTCCTAATTCTCGGAGAAGAATTGGCTTATTGAGAAATACAAATAGAATTTGACCGCAAAACATTAGAAACAATATATCTTACTTTCATTAGGCCATTTCTAGAGTACTCAGATACTGTATGGGATAAATGCGCGGAATATGAATCCGATGAACTGGAACGCATTAAAATATTGAAGCTGCCAGAATTGTAACAGGTGCGATTCGGAGGGACAGTAAAGCACCTGTTTAAGCGGAACTGGGTGCCTGACCAATTTTATATGGGGATGATAAACGGAAGACCATTTTAGCGGTCCGTGAAATTCAGCTATGTTCAATGCTCCAATAGACAATCTAAGACTTGTAAAGCATGTATAGGCTTATATTGGAGACCATTTTTTCTGGTATGTAAAACTTGCGTTCAGCCAATTGGGTTTTGGTGGGCGGATAGCGAAAATGTCGGGGCCATATCATTATATATATAATCATTATCAAGCTATAAGCAGATGATATTTGCGAAATTCATAAGTGCTCGCCGAGCATACATCCTGCCATTCGTCACATGTATAGCAACGCCACTAGATGCAATCATGAAAGTGATAGCATGTTTTCCACGAAACCTGTTAGAGGGAAACTTCTACTGCTTTGTTTCTACCAACCTGAATATCCCCAGTAACGGTGCAATCAAACTCGCATATTTGCTTAAATTCGTTGTCCACTATATCTTTGCAAACTGCTAAACAAGGCGGGGATGCTTTTCGACGAATCCTTGCTGGCTGCAAAGTCTCAGTGCCTATCCATCGACCTAAAAAATAAAGTTATGTATCAGTACCTCCTCGGGTTCATATATACTGAGTAAAAAAAAAGTATAATAAACTTTGAGGAGCAATGTTTTTAGTATTATCGACTTAAATCCCAAACAAATTATTTTAAATTCATATTTCGAATCTAGCTGTATGAACTTGCAGAATTTCATGTTCTTACTGTTGCCAGCGTCACGTCAGGACGTCGCAATTCAGACAAGGGGTGAAATGAAAAGTTCACGCATGCAGTCAATAGAAGTTCGATGCTCTGCTCCTCAGGAAAGTCACGACTGATACGCGCCACGTAACATCGGGCATTGTCTTGCTGGAATTACTGCAATCTGACTTTAGCGTTGAACAACGGGATAACAACAGCGTTACGAATTTCGTCCCTATGTCGCTGTCCATTCAGATTACCATCGATGAAGATCAACTGCGTTCGATGGTGCAAGGAAATTCCCGCCCAAACCATTACACTACCCCCGCCGAAACGGTCGCATTCCCACACGCATGCACCAGAAACCCGTTCTCCTCGTCGGCGACACACTCTTGCTCTACCAGCGCCTACCACCAGGCGCGCGGTAGACAAAATCGTGATTCATCACTAAAACGAACTGTGCTCCAACGCTGCTGAGTCCAGCGAACACGCTGACGTACCCATTCCATTCTGACGGTCGATGACGTTGGGCAAGGATTGGTCCGTGGTGTGGACGCCTACTTCGGATGCCGTGTTCAGCGAGTCTTTTGAGGACAGTTTGTGCACTGATTCTATTGTTAGTTCTACCAGGAGTAATTGCTGCTGTCCTCGTCGCCGGAAGGAAGCGATCCCGCAAGTGAGACGTCCTGGTGTGTCGGTCTTGTGCAGGGGCCGTAACTCATGGTCGACCAGAACGCGGTTGGCCGGCAGTAGATCCAGTGGTTCTATACCTTCCAATGAGACGGCAAATAGTGGCCACAGTGACTCCGAACTCATCTGGAGCTATCCCAGCCTCATGCATACCAATGGCACGCAACCTCTGATTTTCGGTTAAACTTGGCATTTTTTAAAATGTCGGAAGACAAAAACTAGCGTGTTTTCTCAATAACTCAGGCTATCTAGCACAACATAACACAAAGAAAATCGTCGATCACCCATTCAATTTGACATTTTCGGGTAGCACGTGCTATTTTGAAATCCGTAGCAAAATATTGTGGGTGGACAACAACATGTCAGTAAACTCCTTGCACGACTTCTTGTCCACAAACATGCAACATCAGAACTATTATATTTCATCTTTTATGCTATTTTTTCACATTTGTTTTATTATACTTTCTTTTTTGACTCAGTATATATATTACCAACCTCATTGCTTATTCATTTACCTTACAATAAAGTCTAGCGACGGTATATCGCCAGGATACCCTATTTTTCCAACAACAGTTACTATTAAGAACTGTCATATTTGTTGTGTATTGGTATCTCGTAAGGGTAGGATACTATTATTAACCGTTTGTACCAAGGAGAGTTCAAGCTGGACCCGCTTCCGAAACAATTTCATTCCATTCTATAATATTCCGCCTTTTGGATTAACTGGCCCAGTCAGATGTGTTACCATTAAATACAATACTTCAGCCGCGACTCACAATATTCACGGTTGTAAGAAGGTGTAAAATTTACAACTTGAAGAGTTTGATTCAGTTAAAAATTATCTGACTAATTTGCTTTGCAATTCGATTCGACCCGAAGTTTGAGATTGGCAGGGTTTCAAGAAAAACAACATAAAAGACCCCAGAAACATTATTGAATAAGTTTATATTCGTTGAATAATTTTTAAATATTAACATGTAATGGATGAGACAGGACCTCAGACATCAATATACTGACGAGTTAGAAAAAAGGTCATAGCAAAACGCCACCATTCAATCGTCGAAAAGGAAAACCATTTCCTATGAAATGAAGCTACGAGCAAACTTATTTGTTGGCTACAAATTGTTGGGAGCAATCAAGTCCACATTAAGAGGATATATACCATGTCATTAAGTATTCTCTAGCAAGAACTGTAAGTTGCGTTCACCAATCAATCATAAAGTACCAAGAAGGTAGCATTAAGTCCAAATTGACGTAGAATACTAGGCAGGTATTAGAGAAGGTTGACACAGAAGGTAAACACAAAACAATTGAACATTATTTTGAGATACAAGGGCCAGAAAGGTTTGTCTTTGATTTCTCTGCAGCATGTACTTAGCCAAGAACTGAACTCAGTCTGCTTTTTGTTTAATTAGAGGTATTCTTAATGTATTGAACTAAAACTATTCCTTATTTGTATTTAGGGTGTACTTTATTGAACCCAAATCGTTCCTTGTATGTATTAGGTGTGCACTTTAATTTAAGAGTGCATTAAACTCAAGGTGTTCCTTCTTTATATTAGGGGCATACTGAGCCGTGTATTGAACTCAAGCTGTTCATTGTTTGTATTATGTGTGCACTTAAGAATGTATTGAACTCAAACTGTTCTTTGTTTATACTGGTGGTGTACTTAGCAGTGTATTGAACCCAAGGCGTTCCTTGTTTATATTAAGTGTGTACTTAACTTAAGAGTGCATTAAACTTAAGGTGTTCCTTTTTTACATTAGGGATGCACTTAGCAGTGTACTGAACTCAACCAGTTGCTTGTTTATATTAGGGGTGTACTTAGCAGCGTATTGAACTCAACTCAAGGTGTTCCTTTTTTACATTAGGGATGTACTTAGCAGTGTATTGAACTCAAGCTGTTCCTTGTTTATATTACGGATGTACTTAGCAATGTATTGAACTCAAGCTGTTCCTTGTTTATATTAGGGGTGTACTCAGCAGTGTATTAAACTCAAGCTGTTCCTTGTTTCCATTAGGGGCGTACTTAGCAGTGTATTGGACCTAAGCTGTTATCTGTGTCTGTTGGTAATACAGTTATACACAATTAGTACTGGGAATCCTTTTTATTTTTCCTCAAAAAGTTTGTCGATATGCTGCCATAGACGAAAATTGCAACGACGAAGACGATCACAGGGAAGCGTGAACAGGCACTTAAAGAGGTCCGATGAAAAGTTGTATATCCCTTCAAAATAGAAGGGGGCAAACCTGCAGAAAAAAAGCCAGTGAGGGGGAGCGCAAAGAAATAAAGTAAGGGGATCGCTGTTTAGTATAGGAGATTAACATCCATTTTTCGGACTTTTGATGGACAAGTGATAACATGCATAAATGGCTTGGAAAATGTATCCACCACAAGGAAAACATGATAGCATGGTACGTTTCTAGCTAACATCATGAAAAAACAGCATTTAACACACCCATCCTAAGCTTAAATTACATCAAAATACTCTAATGAACAAAAGCTTGTTTTACTTCACCGCTTGTTTCCTTTGGTTAAAGATCTATCTAAGTAGTGTTGAAATAACAAGAAAATCACTACCGAGTATGATGTATCGAACATTTTCGTACATAGTCAATTACAGAAAACAAGTGTTAGGAATAAAATTTAACAACAGTTTTGAGGGACGTGACAACCGTTCCTTATTCTCAGTCCCTTATTCGACATTTGTGATCAACCGATTTTATCGGCTGATAACGAATGTGGAATAAGGAACAGAGAATAAGTAACGAATGTCGAATAATAATAATAATAACACTTTGGCCAGCCGCTGACTTATCGCGGTTCTCGGACGAGAAGGCCATGGTTACCCCTGTACTCCCAACTGCCTCCCTATTCCCACGCTTCTCCTCTCCTCCCAACACTCGGAGACTGCTTGATGATATCCCTTGTCCCATTCTTCCCAATCTCTCCGATTAGCATATTAACCCTCTCCTTTGAGTCTCCCCCTAACCACATGTCCTTCATTCTCCCATCCCACTTCCCCATTATACTCCCAGTGAATCTCATTCTTTTAGGCAGATGCTTTGGGCATTCTAGAAGAAAGTGTTCCAGGGTCTCCACCATGTCCAAGTTACACATCTGGCACTCCCTTTCACCGTCTTTCCCAATTTTTCCCCTCAGCTCCAGGGATCGCGACCTCAGCTTGAACAACAGTGACCCCCCAAAGGTGCCATCAAGGTACTCTTCAAAACCTGGCTTCTCTTTATCACGCAGGCCACCCAAAGACCTCTTTGATTTGACCCCCTCTCGCCAATTACGGTTACAATCCTCCATGACCCTTTCTCTGACGATTTTTTTACCTTGGTTTGCCCCAACGTCCAGGTCCGAGATCTCCAATGAGTAGTTCTCTACTAGCTCCCTCACTTGGACCATCCACCCCGTTTTGATATTTGAGTTGAAAATTCTCAGGAACATTGCTTTACACCATCGGCTGTCGGGGAGATTTACCAAATAATTAAGATAACCGAGCTTCAACAGGCCTATCCTGTCCTTGATCCTCATCCACCCAAGCTCACCCCTGATTGCTTCTAGCGCTGCGGCATTACTCGACCCCGTTATCCATCGGCCTGCATCGTTCTGCAGGATTTCCAAGCTCTTTACGGCCGTCTGGTTTAGGGGTACCACTTCCGTACCGTATGTTATACTTGGCAGCCCCACCATTTCCCAAATGGTTTTCCTCACGAAAACCTTATTGAAACTGTTTCTCCCTAAAAGTTTCATTTGATTAAGGATTCGCTTCCCCTTCAGAATCAATTTATTTGTGTGTTTCCGGTAGATGCCTCTTCCTGTAATGTTTATATCTACCCCCAAATACTCGTAATCACCTGTCTCTCCCACACTGAGAAGTTTGCTGCTCCCTTCCGGAATGCAGAACTCACCCACTCTCCACCTTCGAGTGGGGTCCACTTTGCGGCCCACAGGTATAATTTTGCTCTTGCTTTCATTAAGTTCGAGTCTCCATTTGCTCCCATATTTTCCAACAATTCCCAGCATTTTCGTTAGCCCCTTTTCGCTTTCTGACACTAGAACCATATCGTCTGCAAAAAATAGCCCTGGGATCTCCAAGTCCCCAACTGGTACCCCCTCCTCGCTACGCAGGAGTTTATCTCCTAAACCTTTGATGTACAATGCAAACAGGATCGGCGAAAGGATACACCCCTGTTTTAGGCCTATCTCCATAGGCACACGTTTCGTTGTAATGTTTCCCAGGCTAAGTTCACTCTGTACATCTTTATATAATGCTTTCATAATTCCAACAAACTCGCCTCCTAAGCCCATAGCCTCTAGCTTGCGCCACATACCTTCCCTCCATACTCTATCGTATGCCTTTTCGATATCCAAAAAGGCCATAAACATCTTTTTCTTTTTTGCTTTCGCGGATTCTATCATTTGGGATAGTGTGAAAAGATGGTCAGTAACTCTCCTTCCCTTCCTGAAGCCATTCTGGATTTCTCCCAAAAAACCCTTCTCCTCAATCACCTCCTCTAGTCTCCCATACAGGACTTTACAGAAAACCTTTCCAATGTTGCTACTGACAGAGATCCCTCGATAGTTATCCAAAACGTCTTTTTTCCCCTTTTTGTGAATAAATGTCACTTTACTTTCTCTCCACTCCTTTGGGAACTCTTGATTTTCTATGGCCAGATTGAATAGGGCAGTTCGGCTTTTCACGAGTTCCTCTCCCCCTTTTTGATAAACTCGTTAGGAATTTCATCCACTCCTCTCGCTTTTCCATCCCTTAATTTTGATATCACCTTTCGCACCTCCTCCGTTTTAATTTCGCTGCACACGAAGCTCGATAGGTTTTCCTCGACCTGATTCGGACACTCTGGTGGGCTCCCCATGCCCCATCGCTTATCGTTTACCTTTTCCCAGTGCTTGACTAGTTCTGACTTGATCTTGTTCGTCTGAAACTCTGCCATCTACTTTAATACTCTGTGGGTTACTTCCTTTGTTACGTTTATTCACCCATTTCCAAAATACGTTCGATCTCGACCCCTCTGTCGTTCTTATCGTCCTAATAAGACTGCTATTTCGTACTCTCCGATTATCGTCTTTAATCTTATTTACTTTATTTCGTGCTTGGTGGTATTCTTCCTTAGCAACTGTGGCCTCATTGCTTTCCGCCCCGTTAAGTTTTCTACTTCTCCTGTATGCAGCACATTTAGCTTTTCTTCCCTTTATGGCCCTTTTCAAATGTTCGTTCACTCTGTATCCAAGTTCCCGTGTTGGCACCCTGACCTTTCCTACACTTTCCTTTCCTGCCTCCACCAGACTCGCAACTATGACGTCGGCCATCTTCTGGACACTGCCCCTCTTGGGTACGGTTGCAAGCTTTGGTTTCAGTTTTCATTGAACTTCGCCCAGTCAGCATCTTTTTTGAGTTCCCAAATCTCCTTAGAGCTTCCTTTGCTTTTTACTGGAGTTTTGGCCCTGATCGTCACTGTAATCAAGTTGTGATCACTATCCACCTCCATTTTACCCTCATCATCCACTTCTACCCTTATCACCTCCCTCCATAAATTAATATCTGTGAGGATGTAGTCGATTATTGATTTTCTGTCGTTCCTCTACCAGGTCCATTTCCCCTTACACCTCGCGTCCCTGTTCAGAATCTTCAGACCGAGCTCGTTTGTGAAGTTCAACAACTTCCTTCCATTCCTGTTGACTTTATTGTCCCCACCCTCTATGCCTTCTTCATCATTACCTATGTGGCCATTAAAGTCACCCATCAGAATTATACCGAGCCCCTTGTTTTGTAATTCGGTGATATTGGACCTCAGTGTTGAGTATATCGAATCATTCCATTCGGGTTTGCTTCCCTCCACCGCACAATACACAACCCCAAGGGCAATACTTTTGTTTTTCAGACTGATCCTTACCCATCCAATTTCTTTCGATACCTCGAAGGAACTGAGAATAAGTAAAGTTGTCACGTCCGGACAGTTTTGATATGTGGTGAATTATTACATGAACTAATCATGTTTTATTTGAAAAAGTAACCGTGTTAGCACTATTAAGTCATTCACCGAAATTTAAGTGACTTGAAGCGATCGTTGGCCTGTTTTCTATTTTTTCTGTTGTTTCTCCTTCAGCTAACCGCGGCATGTTTCTAAAGCTGCAGTCACCAAATCTGGCAAATTTGTAAATTTTGATTCGACATGGAAGATTCCGGAAGTGGATTTTTCATTTCCGACCTTGGTCCAAAATAACGTCACGTCAAACTTTTTTCTTTTTCTCTATCTTTTAATGTCAACGCCTGTATCAAGCCTCCCTCTTTCAAATTTCGAAAATACCATATCCAACAAACACCATATCTAAAAATATGGGGTCGATCTGCGAAATTCGGATGAGCTCTGGGCGAATATTTTCGGGTGTCGTTATTGACGTTGGCGTCGGTAAGATATATAGGGAAACAGCTTTACCCTGCAATAATCTGCAGACCTCACGTATCCTGCATTTATTTCAAACACCCAACACCATGCCTCCTGCAGGGGTGGTGTGGAACAACACCGTGCATAACATGCCAGTTGTGGCGGGCACAGAAAACACCACACAGAGTGGCTCGTTAGATATGCTTTCTATGCTATAAAACTAAACACGTTCCGTTGAGTAACGCACCCCACCTTCAGGTTGAACACGGGCAGGGGAGGGGGAGGGGAGATGATCGTCCAGGTGGGTGAATTGCTACCCCTCTGCCATTGTCTGGCGAGCTGTGACGCTGTCTCGTCTGCAAGGCCTGCCTCGGATTCGATTCCTTCAGCGATCTGGTTGTCGCCAATATCGAACGGATTCTCCCCTCAACTCTATATGGAGGAGACTGCAGTAGCACTATAAACTTCAAACTCAGTTTTGGCGTCCTTTTCATCTCGACCCATTGTTCGTTGGCAGGTTGCCTCAAAGTGAGAAGGGCCTAGATGTCCAGGTCGATGAATTGCGCCCACTGGTGTGGGTCTGAAATTTCAGCAAGTATCTTGTCAATCAAGATCATCCATAGAAGACATGATTCTGTGGGACATTGTTGAACTGTTTCTTTCTCAAACTAGGCGATCAACTTTATAACCATGAGTCCCCCTTGGATGCACACGGACTCGGAGGCTTGGCGGGGCTGGGGCGAATCTGTTAGGCACTAGGCTGTTGGAAGTCAGACTGGGAGGCTTTCGCAAGGCCGAGGTGGGTCTGGTGCGTCCTAGGCTGACCTGGGTTGCTGCGGTATATATTTGGGTGATGAACAGGAACCGAGAGGGATATATAGCCTGATTATGAACATAAGTTTTGAGGCCTCAGTTGAAGATCCGATCCCCTTCTTCTCTCACCCCGTTGCTGCGCCCTGGAATACACCAGTCTGTAGTAAACTGTCCCACATCATTCCCCCTGAAATACACCCCAACCTGTAGTAAGCTGTTGTCCAACACCACACAAGTCAAGAACAGAGTTTAAAGATTTCCAGCTCCTGTATCCTCCCCCAACCTCTCCTTTCAAATATTTCAAAGACACTTGTGCAGGAGTGGGTCTTCGTGAGATCTATAAATATATAGAGGATATCTACGCTGTTTTAGCGAATATCGGGAATTATCTCATTCGTGTGGACCTG
Organism: Pictodentalium vernedei; assembly: GCA_031216915.1. NCBI lineage: Eukaryota > Metazoa > Mollusca > Scaphopoda > Dentaliida > Dentaliidae > Pictodentalium > Pictodentalium vernedei. The sequence goes on from CM062289.1 coordinate 130,382,282, forward strand.
AAAGTTTTATTTTTCACTAGCGCGCTCGCGAAAAATAAAACTTTCAGGTCCATACCCATGAGATAATTCCCGACACTGACTAAAATGGAGTAGATTTTCTTTTTTATTATGTGCTACGAGACATTTTATTGCACGATATTCAGCCCAATCCGACGAGAAATGCGTACGTTTCAAAAGAAGAACAAAGATCAGCTGATCGTTCCTTCAAGGCGACGTAATGCGACGTAACGTGACGTCATTTAGAAAGCTACTAAGGAATATTTCTCGATATCGATCGAGTCGATAGATATCGAGAAATATTTTTTAGATAATTTGCGATAATTCACAGGCTAGCATATAATAAATGCGTGTTTCTCCTAACCGGAATCAAATTAATTATACTACTCACAATTTGTTTGAATATACTTCCAACAACTTAGGTCATGGCATGTTGGGCATTTTTACGGGTTGATGAAACCTGGGAGCGTAATGGGGAGCACTGAGCAGCAGTGGGAAGTTGTCTCACTCTCCAGTTTACTATCCCGGCGTTAGCTTTGGTTGAAAGCAAGTGCACCATGGGCGTGCAACGCGTTGATTATAGACGCCCAGCACGTCGACGCTACACACGCCTTCAACCATTGCTAACCCCGCTTGCTATTTTAGCATTTTTAGAGTAAACCTACCTCTTTTTATCTTCTGATCTCTGGGACATCCCATTGAAAGTAATCCAGATGATTCGTTAATGGCATTCTCAGCCATTCTAGCTGTGAAGAAATAATTATCTGTCCACCTACGTACAATAATAAGTAAACCCAGACCTTTGTGTGTGATCAATACTTTATTATATTCTCCAGACCGTATAATCACCTCGTTATAACCTACAAGTAGAGAAACAGAAACAAGACCATATAATCATATCGTTTTAACCTTTAAACAGAGAAATAGAATCAAGGCCATATAATCCCCTAGTTATAACCTACAACTAGAGAAACAGAATCAAGGCCATATAATCACCTCGTTATAACCTACAAATAGAGAAACAGAATCAAGGTCATATAATCACCTAGTTATAACCTACAAATAGAGAAACAGAATCAAGGCCATATAATCACCTCGTTATAACCAAAAATAGAGAAACAAAATCAAGGCCATGTAATCACCTAATTATAACCTACAAATAGAGAAACAGAATCAAGGCCATATAATCACCTAGTTAAAACCTACAAATAGAGAAACAGAATCAAGGCCATATAATCACCTCGTTATAGCCTACAAATGAAGATCGTATAATCTCTTTGTTATAACCTACAAATAAAGAAACACAATCGCGGCAGGACAATCACCTCGTTATAATCTATAAATGTCTGTATGTTTATGGGAGTTCGAGGACGCTTTCGATAGCCTTCACAGTTTTACAGGTGGATGGAGTTTGAGAACCCGACGAGGGCCACCAAGCAGCAGCGAGCAAATGCCATACTTTTCAACTATCTCTGCATATAAACAGAGTTAGCAGAGGTTGAAGGTAAGTGCACTTTCGACGTGCAGCACGTCTGAGTACACTGTGCCCCCATACCTCCAGGTGCGCAAACGGGATGACGTGTCTTGTCCAAAAACACAAGACTGCTGGTCAGAATCTAACCGCCGACCTTTTGGTTTAAAGTCTAATGCTCAAACCACTGAACCACCGCGCCCCTTATAACAAAAAATTAGAAAAATAGAATCAAAGCAGTATGTGAAAAGACAGAACGCGATGTATGTTTGAATCGATGGATGTTTTACATAATGAGTTGGAATGGAGTAGTCATATTTCGCGAGAGCCGTACCGATTCAAACACACATCGCGTTCTGTGTTTATTACACATCCACATGCATTTAAAGTCATTTAAATAAACAAATTTTAATTCCGATGTTTAAAACCAAAGGGGAAAAGCCCGTTATTTTTGTTTGAAGCGGTACTGATCATATAGATCGATAAAAAATCAGAACAATCTTTAGGAAACCAGTCTATATTACATTCGTTATCTTTTCTATTTGGAGTGTTTGTTGAAATTCGTATCGCCGTTTCTCTTCGGCTGGTGTCCATTTATAACTAACCATTTGGTGGATATTACTGATAGCAAAAATATAAGAACACATTTGGGCGGGTGTGCAAAACAGATGAGAGAAACACAGACGATCGATAATTGTATAACGAAATTTTGAAACTTTTCGAAGCGTAACTAACGACTCGACGGGAAAGGAGCTAGTCTAAATGTTGCGGGGAAAAGGGCTCTGGCTTGTATATCACCAGTTAAATACAGAAACAGTTATGTCATAGGGGCGATTCCGTTAAATACAAGGGTTTAAAGACAAGGCCGTGCAATCACCTCATTATAACCTATAAAGAGAGAAACAAAACCAAGGACATATAATTACCTCGTTATAACCTATAAATAGAGAAACGGAATTCAAACCGTTTATTACACATGTATCTAAAATTAAGGTTGGTTCACGACATTCTAGAATATGTGATAAAAATAAAGTTGTATCCCACATGTGTGATACAGGTTTTTGCACTTTTTCAGTATATTAGCCGTATATTCACCTTATTATAATAGAGAAATAGAATAAGTATGAAGATAAATATCTCAGTTACAATGGCAGATCCAGGAGTTTCGGTGGAGCTACATTGTTAATCATGGGTCATGATGCGAAGGGTGAAACGACAGGCGCAGGAGCGAGTTTGTAAAGAACGCAAGCAGTATCCCACTCTCGTCAGCCGATTGACGGGTCTTTACCTGTGAGCAGTTCCGAAAATAGAAAATAAGTGTGGACCTCCGTTGGCTTCTTTGCACATGAATCATGACCACTATATTTTAGGCCAAAATATACCCGCAATTACAAACAGACTCATTCAAATTTTGAAAAATGAAGCCAATTTATCAAGAATCGCGGAAGACTCGCGTATGAGCCATAGTTGCATGCATGGGCTACGCTATTATCTGCGATATTTGGACATCCACTCCAGTAATCGCGGATAATACCGCGTAACCTGGTCTCGGTTCTTATGAAAAACTTGAGTTACAAAAAAATAGATGGGGCGCCGTTACCCTAGAACTTCCAGAAACCCTGTTTCACTGGACAGTTTCGATATACTCAGACAAACCGTTCCAAATGCTTCAAGTGTTTCAAATGATTTTTGAAGTATTCGCTGATACTTATTGCGGTAACGAGATTTTAGATCATTCCGAAGTCATTCAACAGAATGGAAATGTCTACAAATTCTCACCTTCTGATTGATTTAATCAGAACTAGAGATTTCATGCAAACATAACGGTAAATTTACAGAATGAAAACTTGATTTCGCCAAATGATCATTTTTTCAAATTAATGTCTATCAGAGAAAATGTTGGCGCCCGTGTGCCATTTGCTTCTCCACCCTGCGATAAATAAACAGGGTCATGATGGGGCGTGAAGAGTTGTGAAGTTGGTATTGATCTGTTCCTCTAGTTACACTACATCAGGCCTGTCATTTTAAGGAAGGAGACCCCTCTCGCTCTCATTGGCTCTTCTAAACTATAATTTCTGTGGACGGTAAACGTCCTTCTTGCCCATACAATAAGAGCCACGAAAGTCAACTTTGTTCAGTAGCGGTGATGGTATCGCTTATCTTAATATGTGATCATGCACTTAGGAAAACTTACTGGTAGCTGGTCTCTGTGAAGCCCCAATGCCTGGACTCCGGTTTGAGCCTGTGTCCAGGTGTAGGAGTCTACACATAGACTAGCTAGTTGCTTACTTATCGAATACTTACTATAATTAACTGACAAAATAAATAATTTTGGTAGAAATCCAAACATTTTCGGCAAGAAATTATTGCATTGGAGAAAAGAGGTTTTCAGGGGAATCAAAGTCCGTTTCGATAGTTTTGGGTGCTTTTCGGTGATTTGGGAAGAGGGTCATTGTTGAGTCTATTTGGGTAATTGGAAATACTGAATCGAGCACACCCTCCGAACATACCGCTGTCCTATTAGAAGGTTACCACGACAACACAACAAGGTGCCACTGCGTCACGTGACATGAAGTGGCTTACAAGGTCATCCACCAAGATTATCCTGATGAGGTACGAAAACCACATGACATACCCCCTACTGTCAGTTAAAATCCTTCATCACCCCCATATAGACCAGTCTTCTACTTTGGGCTGTGTCCTCTTCTAGGTCGGAGATTTCTACTGAACAATTTTCCATTAACTCATTTTACTTTCCCAACTCCCATCGCCGTAATATTCTGGTTGAACCCTAAACACCAGCTGTCAGCGAGATTTAAATAAAATTGAGACATAATTAATTTTCTAACAACACATTCAATAATTATTTGATTAAAATTTGGATATCCACTGTTATTGCAAGTAGAATTTTAGTAAGATTTTAGTTTTGTTTCAGTTTGAGTCCTCTACAAGTTTCGGAACATCTGAATACAATACATTTCTTCCAACATAGAAGTAGCAAGTCAACAACATATTCACTGCTTAATTACAGAGAACTCCATGAAGTTCGAATGGGTTCTTCAACACGGCACGAGTGTCTGAACGGAAGAATAGAACGAGAGGTGCAGCTGCGAGTTCTATCCTTCCACGATGGCATGGGTGCCATATTGACGAACGCACTCACACACCGTGGCGTTCTGGGTTTATCCCTTTACCCAACGTAATGGCCAAAACCGGTCAGCGCTATTCTCAAAAATCGCCAGTTAATTTTCATTATTTTTTAATTTTTATTTTTTGTCTCAAAAACACAGGTTACGACCCCTCGTTGGAACAAGCTCGTCGAGCTCGTTCCAATGAGGGGTCATAACCTAAGTTTTTGAGACAAAAAATGAAAAAAATAGTTATTCAAGAATTTCATTCGCAAGTGTCGTCTGCTTTTCATGTTAGGTAAAGGGTTTTTGCATGTCCCTATGACACAGAATCCATTAATTTAAATATTCAAATATCACGCACAGAAATTTCAAACTTCAAAACTCTGTTTCTTATTGACCGAAAAGTTCGATTTATCGGCTGTCACAACAGCTCCCGAATTAATTTGAGTAAGAACGCGACGTTTCGAATGGTCGATTACAAACATGGGTGCAGTTCAGTTCTTTAGATCCATTACGTCAGGTAGAATTATACTCCGTCAACGAAAATCCGTATGGAAGATGCGTTCCGTACGGATTTATAAATATGAAACTGAAGGAAAGGTACTATGCGTGTCATAAATATCAACAAACATCGATATTGATTAAATACGAATACATATTTGCTTGTTGCTGTCACATCGTATGTATTTCACCATTTGAATTAAAACTGAAAGAAAGTACATTAGGTTGAACAGAGATCCATAATTTGTTTTCTTAATACTATCTCCATGACTGCCATTTTATCATACATTTTCTGAATATATATTACCTGAGCCAAGTTTAGTGAAGTTTCCAATAAAAGTGCTTGGCAAAAAGGAATCTTTTGCTCTGTATTCACCTAGCATTTCTGTGCCATCATGAGTTTTGAATATCATTCGCAGCTGAAATAGAATGTATGATTCAAAACATTTATGACACGTAAGCACATCCCTAGGGACAAAGAGTTGAAAGATTGTTCTTCAGAAGACACAAAAGATCGGCAAACACCGTTAGTTTCTCATTACCAATTTCAGCTTCAAACCTCTTCCAGAATAAATCAGCGCAGATTCAGCAAACCCTGTAAACATAATTAGTACTGAAATGATGAACCGAATAACCGGTTTTGAAAACGTGAGCCTACTTAACCGATTTAAAAAAACGTCAACCGGTTATCCGAAATATCGATAGTAATCGCCATTCCACAGTTAAAACGTAGTAAATCTACCGCTTCTCCTTTGGGATAGAAACACATCGAAGCCGCGTTGAAAATATTGATTAATAATCGACTTTAGCTTGAACACTTCGTTAATGATCGGCAATTTCCGTGAGTACTGATTAACCACAGAAACTATTCCGTAATATGTATACAAACGAACGTTGTCGAGTACTCGACAACGTTCGTTTGTATACACACTATGGAATAGTTTCTGAGAATACTGCTTTCCAATTCCTATAGTTTTGATCCCAGATTCGGTGAAATAATGGATAACAGAATATTAACCGGGTATAGCTCTCGGTTAGTCGGTTGTGAAAATGAGCCAACCGTTTCAGCTCTAAACATAATTCGACATAGATATTTTAGTCAATCTCGTGTTTTCCCCTTCTAAATTAAAAACATATTAGACACGAACTCCATAAAATCGCCGTCACAAATTGTATAAAATTACTGGCAACTCAGTGTGGTAACTGTTACATTTCAACATAATCATAGATTTGTGTGTTATCATGCAAAATATTAATAGATGAGCCCTCATTCTCAGTAGAAAAAACAAACACTTTCACGCTTCGATCCCTTTTGCAACTTTATCATCGACGACGAAAGATGGCTGACATAGGAAAGAGTATTTGATACCCTGTAAAATATTGCCGTTAAAAATACTGTAATAAAAAAATTGGCAGCAACTGCCAGTGTTTCTACTGTAAAATATTACGGAAAAGATACCATATTAACCCTTTGAACGGTGTGCGGTGGCTCAGTTGGTAGAGGTCCTCGGTTCGAAACCCACCTGCGGCAACCGCGTGGTGTCCTTGGGCAAGACACTTCACCCCCATTGCCCACGTGGGGGCACAGTGACGTTGAGTACTAAGGCGTACTGCACGTCGATGGTGCACCTGTCTTCAACCAATGCTAACCCTGCTTGTGTGGAGTTGGTAGGTTGGGGAGCTGACAGTTGCTCGCCGTTGCTCGGTGGTTCTCTCCGGTTACTCCGGCTTCCTCCACCCGTAAAAAATGTCACGGTCATGGTTAGCTATTGTGCAGAAATATGTGACCTTAAACATCAATAAATAAATAAATATAACCCTTTGAACTCTACCGGTATCTTCCATGCCAGTCCAATGACAGCAATTAGAAGAGTCCATATTCATTATTTGGGGTTGACCAATCAATATTTTCAACGTGCAGCCTCGGGTTGAAAATACTGATTGGTCTACCCCACACATTTACTGAACAGCCATCCTATATAATGACGTTATGGCGTATCATGTTCCTGGCCGGAAAAGCAGCCGTACGGGTTCAAAGGGTTAAACTACTTTTGGCAATGCAAATCGTTTTTGTGCAAAATTGGAGGAGCCTAATATTTGGTTTCACTTCTTTACAGGAAAAGGATGTTAATTTGTCATACAGAATAGACCTATTAATATCTTCAACATACTGTCATATGGGTGCAGGAGTGGGGGCGGTGGCGTTGCGGTAACCGGTTCTCGTCAGATCACTGAAGTTAAACAACGTCGAGCCCGGTTAATCATTGGATGGGTGACCGTCTGAGCGATCAATTCGGACTCCCGCGTTTTGTCCTTGGGCAAGGCACTTAACCCCTATTGTCCACATGGCAGCAAGATGACGCCGTGTACTGAGACGTACTGCATGCCGATGGTACGCATATCTTCCACCAATCTAACCCTGCCTGTGCTGTAGTGCGGATTTACGATGTTGGGAGCTGGCAGATGATCGTCGTTGCTCGGTGGTTCTCTCCGGATACTCCGGCTTCCTCCGCCCGTAAAACTGTCACGGTCATGATTAGACATTGTGAATAAGTATATGACCTTAAACACCAATAAATAAATAAATAAATAAATAAATAAATAAATAAATATGGGTGCAGGTTAAAGGGAATAATCAACCTTAAAAACTGTATCATCTAAAAACAATGCCATTTCAAAAGTTGTTTCAATAATTTTTTATCTGCAACTAAGAATGAAATGTTCTTGGCGTGTAGTTTTTTTATACCTGTACTATATGAAAGTTAAGTTCAACATTCAGACTTATTCTAACTTATTCAGTTAAAGTATCCCCAGACAAGCTGTCAGACTGTATGTGTGTGGTGAGGGGGAGGGGGGGGGGGGGGGGACTAATTGATAGCACTCTTAAAATACTTGACAACAAAATCCCAGATAAGGCGATGTGAAGAAATTTCATAAGCGATGCTGGTTGATGGATCGAGATGAAATACCTCACATTGGGTGTGGCGATAACATTTTCGGAGCAGTGATGCTGACTGATTGCGCCGTTTAAACTGCCTGACTTGACAATCATACGTTAGGTAATGCAAGAATATTAAGTAAGCAATTCTGACTGATCGACCCAGTTCAGATTCATCCTCCAAACATGCCAATTTTGGTAATGGCAGTTCTGACTGTTTGATCCATTTAGAACTCTTTACCTAACGAATCGCCCGCATCCGTCCGCGTGATATGCAAATTCAGCAGTTGAAAAAATATTATTTTTTCAAAAAAAATTCAACAAAACCATATCATGTGACCCCTCGGTGGAACGAGCTCGTCGAGCTCGTTCCAACGAGGGGTCACATGATATGGTTTTGTTGAAATAATTTTTTGAAAAATTTGAAAAAAAGTATATTTAAAATAATAAATTTTGATATCGTCTGCGTTGGGTAAAGGGTTAAAATACCTAGTCACATTTTTCAGATTGGATGGTGTGAAGACATTTCATGAGCAATCCTTACTATTTGATTTATTTCAAATGTCTCGCCACAAATGTTCGACTGGGTGGTGTGAGACATTTCTCAAGCAATGCTGAGTACTTAATCTATTTAAAACGTCATATCACAAAATGTCAGACTAGGTGGTGAGAGGACATTTCTTAAGCAATGCTGGCTAGGTGATCTATTTAAAACGTCATACCACAAAATGTCAGACTGGGCGGTGGGAGGACATTTCGAAAGCAATGCTGACTGGGTGATCTAGTTAAAACGTCATGCCACAAAGTGTGAGACTGGATAGTGAGAGGACATTTCGTAAGCAATGCTGACTAGGTGATCTATTTAAAACGTCAGATCATAAAATTTCAGACTGGGTGGTGTGAGGACATTTCGTAAACATTGCCAACTGATTTATCCATTTAAAACGCCACACCACAAAATGTCAGACTGGGTCGTGTTAGGACATTTCGTAAGTAATGCTGATTGATCGATCCATTTAAAATGTCATACCACAAAATGTCAGATTAGGTGGTGTGATGACATTTCGTAGGCGATGCTAATTGGTATACATTATTAAAATACCTGACCACAAAACCTCAGATTGAGTAATGCGAACAAATCTCGTACATGATGCTGGTTTATGGACCGCGATGAAATAAATCACTACAATTTGTCAGATTGGGTGGTGTGAGGACATTTCGTAAGTAGTGTTGACTAATTGAGCATTTAAAATGCCAACCTACATAATCTTATGAGGACATTTCGTAAGTAATTCTAACTGGTCGACCAAGCTAAAATATCACCCATCAAACTGCCAAAGGAGTGTTGTGAGGACATATCGTACACAATGCTGACCGACAAACGCAGATTGGGCATTTTGTTGTACGAAATTCTAACCAATAGACCCAGTTAAAATACCCGATCACAACATCTCAGATTGTGTGGTGCAAGGGCACACCGTTAGCAATGTTATTTTCTGAAGTATACTAGTATTTTACAGTGACCAAGCGACTAGACTTTCTGCACACCACCCCGACCTTAATCTATACTACTCAAAGTTTGCTAAGCATCAAATATTTGACACATCATTGTGAAATTTGGTTGTGACATATTTGCGATATTTTTGATGGATATGATTGAGGAATGTATTGAAATGGTCCCCAGTGTTCACATTAGCTCTCTTGACAGGCAAACTTTTCGTGACAGTCATGGAAAGCATGTACCCCTTGATTTTCATGATGTTTTCGTGTACTGTCTGCATGTACATGACATGTGTAGGGTATTCAATCTTCATTTAAACACAAACCCTTGTGATTTAATGATTGAATATGGCAAATGCAAATGTAAGAAGACATGGCCTGAAGCAGAAATGTGACGGGCTGTAGGGATGGTGGAGCAAGGAGCTACACATCGTCAGGTTGGTGAAGCCCTTGGTGTGCACCATACGGTGATCATCATAGTCTGGGCAAGATTTCAGCAGTATGGAGCACCAGTAAGACGGCGTGGTGGTGGCAGAGACAGGGCAACATCTGCAGCTGAAGACCGGTTTGTGATCATTCAGAATGCATCCGGGGTAAATGTTTCGACGCAGACTATTCGGGCAAGGTTGCACGAAGGTAATCTCCGATCGAGAAGACCGCGTATTCGCATTCCGCTGTCCCAGAACCACCGTCAGGCACGATATGAATGGGCCATGACCACGTTGGATGGACCAGAGAAGATTGGCGACCTGTCCTTTTTACAGATAAGTCAAGGTACTGACTAGACCACACAGATAGGCGTTCTAGGGTATGGAGAAGACCAGGAGAGCGATTCCATGCAGCCAACATTGCTGAGCATGACCGCTATGGTGGAGGGTCAATCATGGTCTGGCGCGGCATCAGCTGGCATGGACGTACATAGTTCTGTGTCCTTGAACGTGGTACATTGACTGCACAACGGTATATTGATGAGATCCTGGATGTCCACGTCAGATTTTATGTAGGTGCAATGGGTGATAGATTCATTCTGATGGACGATAATGCCCGTCCTCATGTTGCCCATGCTGTCGGGGAGTACCGACGGAGGGGGAGGGGGACTGAGCGTATGGACTGGCCAGCAAGATCCCCGGACCTCAATCCAATCGAACATGTCTGGACTGATTTGCAGCTTGCAATTTCAGCCCGTCTAGTCCAGCCAAGAAGTGTCCAGAAGTTTGGTGCCATGCTGGTCCAAGAATGGAACAACATCCCACAAAGGACCACCAGGCACCTGACTGTGAGCACTGACAACGCCGTTGTCAAGCTGCAATTAGTAGTAATGGGTCTCATACTCGATATTGAAGCCATACCAGTTCGTTGCGTCAACTTTTTGGCATATTGAAAAAATTCATCTTTCACCAATAATATCCTTTTTCCATGGTTATCGTATTCAAAAGCTAAAAAATAATGTCAAACACAAATAAAATCTTAATTTCTGTACTTACATCATTAAAGATATAATTAAATAAAAAATATATACACTTTTCATTACAATATTTCAACTAAAACGTATAACAGGTAGCTGGATGTACTTGGTGCTTAGCAAACTTTGAGTAGTATATTATTGACTGTCCAACCATGAAAATAAACACCATTTAACTCACTTTATTTCTGTGTACCCGTTACCTTAAAATTCTTTTTCTTTGTAAATTCGTTCGATAACATATTTGTAATTGTTGTTTATGTTTGTCGTTTTTCCACATGTTTGATTACATTTATCACTGCAATGTGCAGGAGAGGAACGGAAATAAGTTGCAATGGCTTGTGTTCCAATCCTTTTGTCATTTAACATCAAACGACAAATAAATATGTTTAATTTAATGTTATGTTCTAAAACAGTTAAAACATCTACCCATAAGGTATCAGATTTGAAGTGGTCGAGGACATTTTGAAAGACTGGCTGACTGACTGCCACATTTGAAAAATCTTCCCACAAAATCTCAGATTGGCGATGCTAGGAAATTTTGTAAACGAGGCTGCCCCATGACCCAGTTAAATTATCTCCCAGCAAAGTGTCAAATGTGTGAGGACATTTTGTTAGCTGTGCTGACCAATAGACCCACTTAGAATTCATCCCTACAAGACATTAGATAGCGTGAAGCGAGGATAGTTTGTTAGCTATTCTGGTTGATAAACCCAATTAGAATACCTCCTTCAAGATGCTAGAGTATGGGGAGCGAGGACAGTTCGATAGTTAAGCTGACTGATAGACCCAATTAGAATGACCACTGCAAGAACACATGTTGTGTGGAGGGAGGACAGTTTATAAGCTACGCTTACCGATAGATCCAATTAGAATCCTCTCTCTAAGATGCCAGATTGTGTGGAGCGAGGACTGTTTTTTAGTTCTGCTGACCGATATATCAAATTAGAATTCCTCTTACAAGATGCCAGGGAGCGCGGTGGCTCAGTAGTAGACTGTTGGACTACGTTAGAGGTCCCGAGTTCGATCCCCTGGACGACCCGCGTTGTGTCTTTGGGCAAGGCACTTTATCCCGGTTGCTTACACGAGGGCACTATGACGCCGCGTACTAAGACATACTGCACGTCGATGGTGCACATGTCTTCAACCGCTGTAACCCTGCTTGAGTGGAGCTTGAACAGAGTTAGAATGTTGAGGAGCTGACAGTTGCTCGTCGATGCTCGGTGGTTCTCCCCGGGTAATCCGGTTTCCCCCACCCGTAAAACTGCCACGGTCACGATTAGCCATTGTACATAAATATGTGACCTTAAACACCAATAAATAAATAGATAGATAAATAAATAAATAAATAAATAATAACAAGATGCCAGATTGTATGGAGCGAGGATAGTCTGTTAGCTATACTGACCAAAAGACACAATTAGAATACATCCCACAAGCAATTCTCTGATACAAAAAACTAGAAGACTGACCTAACACTGATTGGCTACAACAGTACGACGAATGGTCTTTCAGTATCCAGAGAGGAATATTGGGAACATGAAATCTGACATTATTTAGGAATTTCCTCACTGCCCATCCTGACACAATATGTTGTGATAATCGGTGGGTCTCAGATGAATAGGAAGATCTGACTGGTTAGTTAGTTGCAGTAAAGGGGTCTGACTGGACATCCTAACACTTAGTCGAGGGCTGAGGTCATGATAATGAGATAATATTAGAGACCAGAGCCAAATAAAGCTAGTTTCTGTACCTTTTCGGGTGGTTTTCGTTACTTTTAGGTAGTTGCCGAGTAGTTAGCGTTAGTGGTAATTAGTTATACTCCCAAGCAATCGAACACACCCTTCGACCCCCCCCCCCCTCCCCCACACTGAATGACTGTGGTTCACATAGCAACCAAATGCCAACACAAAGATGGCGATTTCGCCGAGTCCGTTTCGGTAATTTGGGTCATTTGTGGTAAATATCGGTCCTCTCAGAATAATTATATTAATCTTATTCAATCAAGCACACCCTCCAAACATACCGCCGGCCTATTGTGGAACGTTTGGAATACTATGACAACCACATATGACGTCACCTGCTCATGTGACTATGACGTCATTTGCTCACGTGATTATGACATCACGCTGTGGTCATCCACTGACGTCATCCAAATGAGAGGAGGCCGGGTGCTTGATATACCACTAATATACTTCATTTCTTTCGGAAATATAGATAATATATTCCATGATAATATGAAAAAGTAGATGAAATACATACCTCTTTACAGTTAGTTGCACGGTTTCCAGGTACCTGTTTGTTCAGACCAAAAATTGAAAGTACAGTATTCATCAGATATATTTGTTGGCCGGGCGCAGAACAAGTTTGTAGATATTTGTCCCAACAAACTTTGAGATGAGGATCTCCATAAACTCCCACTGTACAGCGCTTTTCTGCTGTAAAATCCTGAAAAATACAAAATACAAGCAGTTATGGGAAAAACGTAGAAAACAAAAACCTCAACCTCCAGACCCCTACCCCTAAAGCAGAATGTAAACCAGTTTTAAAAACTTTTCAGAAGAACAAAGACTTATGAAAACTTTGAACATGTTAAACCTTTATTGAATAGAATATGTCTCGTAGTAACCTCTAGTAACGTGTAAACTGGACGGATTAAATCATTTGAAAATATACCAGCATCTAGTCACTGGGCTCCCTTTGCAGTGCGTTTTTACAGTGAGTGAACTTCACAATTATGTATATACCCAACAGGTATTCCACCAGGTGTGATGATATGCAGCCGGTTGGGTGCTGATGGCGATTCTATGTGATAGATGGAGCATACAGCACAACATTTGTGTGATACATGAGTATATGTGTGTGTTTATACTATTATAGGTGTTCATGAGAGAGGGTATGGGTGTGTTATGGTAAGAGGGTGTGTACAAACTAACAGATATACAGCGTGTATACAAACTGACAAAGATATAGAGTGTGCATAAAAACTGATTGGGATGGATACCAAGTGATAGAGATAGCCTATAGAGGTTTTTGTATACAACTCGACAGACAAATAGTTGCTGAGATGTGGAGGGTGTATACAAACTGGCCGAGGTTGTTAGGGCGTTTACACACTGACCGAGATATGGAGGGCGTATAAAAACTTACAGAGATATAGAGGGTGTATACAAACTGACAGAGGTATATGGGGTGTTTACAAACCGACAGACAAACAGTTGCTGAGATATCGAGGGTGTATACAAACCGGCAGATGTACAGCGAGTTACACAAACTGACAGACAGAGAGGGTTCCTACAAACTGACAGAGATAGAGATGGTGTATACAAACTGACAGATGCAGAGGGAGGATACAAACTGACAGAGATAGAGAGGGTGTATACAAACTGACGGTGATGTTGATGGTGTATGCAAACTGAGAGAGGTATAATTGGGTTACACAAACTGCTAAAGATATAGAGGCTATTTACAAATATACAGAGGTATAAAGGGTGTATACAAACTGACAGAGATAGAGAGTGTGTATACAAATATACAGAGGTATAGATTGTGTGTACAAACTGACAGAGATAGAGAGGGTATATACAAATATACCGAGGTATAGAGGGTGTATACGCACTGAGAGAGATATAGAGGGTGTATACAAACTGACCGTGATGTAGATGGTGTATACAAACTAAGAGAGGTATAAATGGGTTATACAAACTGACAGAGCTATTGAGAGTGTATACAAATATACAGAGGTATAGATTGTGTGTACAAACTGACAGAGATAGAGAGGGTATATACAAATATACCGAGGTATAGAGGGTGTATACACACTGACAGAGATAGAGAGGGTGTATACAAACTGACGGTGATGTAGATGGTGTATACAAACTAAGAGAGGTATAAATGGGTTATACAAACTTACAGAGATATTGAGAATGTGTACAAATATACAGAAGTATAGAGGGTGTATACAAATTGACAGAGATAGAGAAGGGAGGGTGTATGCAAATATACAGAGGTACAAAGGGTGTATACAAACTGACAGGTAAATAGTTGCTGAGATAGAGAGGATTTATACAACCCAACAGACAAATAGTTGCTAACACATAGAGAGTGTATACAGACTGACAGAAATATATAGGATGTATGTAGACATGGAGAGGGTGTATACAAACTGACAGAGATATAGAGGGTGTATTTTGTTGAGATATCGAGGGTGCATACAAACTGACAGAGATAGAGGGTGTATTTCTATTGGCTTTAACGAAACCTTCTACAGCAGAGTCACCTCGTTTCGGACATTTGAGGGTGGAGGAAGCCGTCGTACCCAGAGAGAACCAGTGAGCAGTAGCAAGCAACTGCCAAGACTCCCCAACGTACCAACTCCGCAACAGCAGGGTTAGCATTGGTTGAATACACGTGCACCATCGACATGCAGTAAGCTTCAACACACAGCACCACCATGCCCACATGTGGGCAATCGGGATTAAGTGCCTTGCCCAAGGACACAATGCAGTTAACCCCAAAGGGGGTCGAATGTGAACCTTTTGGTTTGATGTCCAGTGTCATAACCACTGAGTCATCGCGTCCCCTACAGAGGATTTATACTAACGGAAAGAGATAGACAAATAGTTGTTGAGGTGTAGAGGGTGTATAAAAACTGAGAGGTATATAGGGTGTACATACAAAGACAGAGATATAGCGGGTGCATACAAACTGACAGAGGTATAGAGGATGTATGTAAACTGATAGAGGTATACATGGTATATACAAATTGACAGAGGTATAGAGGGTATATACAAATTGACAGAGGTACAGAGGGTGAAAACAAACTGACATTGGTGTACATGGCGTATATAAACTGACAGAGGAACAGAGGGTGTATACGAATTGAAAGAGGTATAGATGATGTATACAAACTGACAGAGGCATAGAGGGTGTACACAAACTGACAGATATAACAGATGCATACAAACTGAGAGACAAATAGTTGTTGAGGTATAGAGGGTGTAAACAAACTGACAGGGGTATACATGGTATATACAAATTGACAGAAGTATAGAGTGTGTATACAAACGGACAGAGGTATATAGGGCGTATACAAACTGGCAGAGGTATAGAGGGTGTATACAAAGTGACAGAGATATAGACGATGTATACAAACTGATAGAGGTATAGAGGGTGTATACAAAGTGACGGAGATATAGACGGTGTATACAAACTGATAGAGGTATAGAGGGTGTATACAAAGTGACGGAGATATAGACGGTGTATACAAACTGATAGAGGTATAGAGGGTGTATAAAAAGTGACGGAGCTATAGACGGCGTATATAAACTGATAGAGGTATAGAGGGTGGATGCAAACTGACAGAGGTATAGAGGGTGGATACAAACTGACATAGGTTTTGAGGGTGTATACAAATTAACAGAAGTATAGAGGGTGGATATAAACTGACAGAGGTATAGAGGGTGTATATGAACTGATAGAGGTATAGAGGATGTATATAAATTGACAGAGGTAAAGAGGGTGAAAACAAACTGACAGAGGCATAGAGAGCGTATACAAACTGACAGAGGTATAGAGTATGTATATAAACTGACAGAGGTATAGAGAGTGAAAACAAACTGACAGAGGTATAGAGGGTGTATACAAACTGGCAGAGGCATGGAGGGTGAATACAGACTGACAGAAGTATTGATGGTGTGTACAAACTGACAGATATAGCAGATGCATACACACTGAGAGACAAATAGTTGTTGAGGTACAGAGGGTGTAAACAAACGGGCATAGGTCTACATGGTATGTACAAATTGACGGAAGTATGGAGGGTGTATACAAATTGACAGAGGTTATAGAGGGTGTATGCAAATTGACAGAGGTATAGAGGGTGTATACAAATTGACAGAGGCACAGAAGGTGTATACAAAGTGATAGAGGTATAGAGGATGTATATAAATTGACAGAGGTATAGAGGGTGAAAACAAACTGACAGAGGTATAGAGGGTGTATACAAACTGACAGAGGCATGGAGGGTGAATACAGACTGACAGAAGTATTGATGGTGTATACAAACTGACAGATATAGCAGATGCATACACACTGAGAGACAAATAGTTGTTGAGGTACAGAGGGTGTAAACAAACGGACATAGGTCTACATGGTATGTACAAATTGACGGAAGTATGGAGGGTGTATACAAATTGACAGAGGTTATAGAGGGTGTATGCAAACTGGCAGAGGTATAGAGGGTGTATACAAATTGACAGAGGTACAGAAGGTGTATACAAAGTGATAGAGGTATAGGGAATGTATATAAATTGACAGAAATATGGAGGGTAAAAACAAACTGACAGGGGTACAGAGGGTGCATACAAACGGGCAGAGGTATAGAGGGTGGATACACAGTGACAAAGGTAAAGCGGGTGTCTACAAACTGGCAGAGGTATAGACGGTGTATACAAACTGACAGACGAATAGGCGGTTGATACAAACTGACAGAGGTATAGAGGGTGTATGCAATCTGCCAGACGTATAGTTATTATTTATTTATTTATTGATGTTTAAGGTCACATATTTATGCACAATGGCTAACCATGACCGTGACAGTTTTACGGGTGGAGGAAGCCGGAGTACCCGGAGAGAACCACCGAGCAACGACGAGCAGATGCCAGCTCCCCAACATCGTAACTCTGCACTGCAGCACAGTCAGGGATAGATTGGTTGAAGACATGCGTATCATCGACGTGCAGTACGCCTTAGTACACGGCGTCATCGTGCCCCCGCGCGGGCAATGGAGATGAAGTGTCTTGCCCAAGGACACAACGCGGTTGCCGCAGGTGGGATTCGAACCGAGGACCTCTCGGCTTGCAGCCTGCACCTCTACCTACTGAGCCACCGCGCTCCCGCCAGACGTATAGAGGGCGTACACAAACTGATAGGGGTATAGGGGATGTATATAAATTGACAGAGGTATAGAGAGTGAAAACAAACTGACAGAGGTATAGAGGGTGTATACAAACTGACAGAGGCATGGAGGGTGAATACAGACTGACAGAAGTATTGATGGTGTGTACAAACTGACAGATATAGCAGATGCATACACACTGAGAGACAAATAGTTGTTGAGGTACAGAGGGTGTAAACAAACGGGCATAGGTCTACATGGTATGTACAAATTGACGGAAGTATGGAGGGTGTATACAAATTGACAGAGGTTATAGAGGGTGTATGCAAATTGACAGAGGTATAGAGGGTGTATACAAATTGACAGAGGCACAGAAGGTGTATACAAAGTGATAGAGGTATAGAGGATGTATATAAATTGACAGAGGTAGAGAGGGTGAAAACAAACTGACAGAGGTATAGAGGGTGTATACAAACTGACAGAGGCATGGAGGGTGAATACAGACTGACAGAAGTATTGATGGTGTGTACAAACTGACAGATATAGCAGATGCATACACACTGAGAGACAAATAGTTGTTGAGGTACAGAGGGTGTAAACAAACGGACATAGGTCTACATGGTATGTACAAATTGACGGAAGTATGGAGGGTGTATACAAATTGACAGAGGTTATAGAGGGTGTATGCAAACTAGCAGAGGTATAGAGGGTGTATACAAATTGACAGAGGTACAGAAGGTGTATACAAAGTGATAGTGGTATAGGGGATGTATATAAATTGACAGAAATATGGAGGGTAAAAACAAACTGACAGGGGTACAGAGGGTGCATACAAACGGGCAGAGGTATAGAGGGTGGATACACAGTGCCAAAGGTAAAGCGGGTGTCTACAAACTGGCAGAGGTATAGACGGCGTATACAAACTGACAGACGAATAGACGGTTGATACAAACTGACAGAGGTATAGAGGGTGTATGCAATCTGCCAGACGTATAGAGGGTGTACACAAACTGATAGGGGTATAGGGGATGTATATAAATTGACAGAGGTTTTGAGAGTGAAAACAAACTGACAGAGGTATTGGATGTATATACAAACTGGCAGATATAGCAGATGCATACAAACTGAGAGACAAATAGTTGTTGAGGTACAGATGGTGTAAACAAACTGACAGAGGTATACATGATATATACAAATTGACAGAAGTATGGAGGGTGTATACAAATTGACACAGGTTATAGACGGTGTATACAAACGGACAGAGGTATATAGGGCGTATACAAACTGACAGAGGTATATAGGGTGTATACAAAGTGATGGAGGTCTAAAAGATGTATATAAATTGACAGAGGTATCGAGGGTGAAAACAGACTGACAGAGGTACAGAGGGTGTATCCAAACTGACAGAGGTATAGAGGGTGGATACAAACTGACAGAGGTAAAGATGGTGTCTACAAAGTGGCAGAGGTATAGGTGGTGTATACAAACTGACAGACGTACAGAGGGTGGATACAAACTGACAGAGGTAAAGAGGGTGTATGCAAACTGACAGCGGTATAGACGGTGTATACAAACTGACAGACATATAGAGGGTGTATATAAACTAACAGAGGTATAGAGGGAGCATACAAACTGACAGATGTATAGAGGGCGAATACAAGTTGATAGAGGTATAGAGGGTGTATACAAACTAACGAGGTATAGAGGGTGGATACAAACTGACAGAGGTATAGAGGTGTATACAAACTGACAGAGGTAAAGATGTTGTCTACAAAGTGGCAGAGGTATAGGCGGTGTATACAAACTGACAGAGGTACAGAGGGTGTATACAAACTGACAGATATAGCGGATGCATACAAACTGAAAGATAAATAGTTGCTTACGAAGAGAGGGCGTATACAAACTGACGCAAATAGTTGTTGAAATATAGAGGTTGTACAAACGGGTAAATATGTGCATATAGACAGATGTATAGAGGGCGTATACAAACTGTCAGACAAACATTGGCCTACAGTTCGCTGTACCCTTGCTTGCTACGCGAGTAATGGTCTTGAACACCGCCCATTGGTTCTATTTAATAACATACTAACCAGGGAACAACAAATCATGCCTGTGTGCTATGTTTGACCACTGTGTCAAGGACCCCGTCTGAAGGCTGGAAGAGCGAGGGAAGCAAACTTGGGAAGGGCAACCTGGACAGAGGGTGAGAATGTTCCAGTTGAATATAGTTATACCGAGACCCACAGCTCACTTTCTTTAGGCTTATTTCAACGAAACAGCGTCTTATTAAATTAATCTTCATCGATTTTGTATCAACAATTCAAAATAAACTGATACATTGAGAGTCGGATTAAAAACAAATGCTCTTTCAAACGTTGCAAAAAAACGGCAATGAAGGGTGATTGCATCTTAATCACACCACATCTGATTGCCACGGGAAAGTAGAAAATCCCCCCTGCGTGATGGGTTTCCGATTCACTGTTATATGAATGTATTTGAAGCAGTATTATTTTTTAATCGATATTTTTCTTAATCCTTTGAAATCTGATCGTATCTTCCATGTCACTTCAATGACAACAATTGGACGAGTCCATATTCATTATTCAAGGGTGGACCAATTCATATTTCCAACGTACAGCATTGATGCTGCACGTTGAAAATAGTAAATGATCTACCACACACATTCACTTAGCAGCCATTCTATCTAATGAAATTACGACGTACCATGTCCCTGGCCCCATTAAACGGGCTCTCCATTTCAAAGGGTTAAGTCTGTGAAATATATTAATTTATTTATTGGGAGTTTTAATGACAATTTTGACAGTCAATGTCACCTCGTGTCGGACAGGTTTACGGGTGGAGGAAGCCGAAGTGCCCGATGGGAACCACCGAGCAACAGCGAGCAACTGTAAGACTCCCCGACGTACCAACTCCACACAATCAGGGTTAGCATTGCTTGTCTTCAAGTGCTCCACTGACGTGCAATACGCCTCAGTGAACAGCAACACTGTGCCCCCACGTTGGCAATCGGGATTAAGTGCTTTGAACCAAGGACACAACTCAACAACACTGGTGGGAATCGAACGCTGGACCTTTCGGTTTGAAGTCCAATATCGTAACCACTAAGCCACATGTCTGTGTAATTCGTGCTAGTTTGTTGATGGGGAAGTGAAGTTTATCTTTCTGATATGTAGGTAGCTTTGTTGATGAAGAAGTGAAGTTTTTAGCAGCTTTTGTAAACTTTTGATGGACTTACTAATGATCTTGCAAGCTGCACCTTTTTAATGCCATTCTGAAACAATCGAGTGTGGAAACCTGAACTCGACGTAATACCGCCAAAGGCTTCCTGCACGAATACTGAACTTCAAGTCGATTGGTGTGTTTTGATATAGATCCATGTACTTTTTAACTCTTTGACCCCGAGAGTCCGCTGTTCCGTTCCAGGAACATAGTACATCATACTTTCACAAGGTAGGATGGCCGCTAATTTAATGTGTGGTGTAGACGAATCAATATTTTCAACGTGTAAATATGGACTTCTCCAATTGCTACAATTAAACTGACATAGAAAATACCACCAGGGTTCAAGAGGTTAATTTTGTATCCATTTCTCCTTTCAGTTTGAGAAACGATACACATATACTTATACAATGTGGGCTCTCCGTTTGATAAATGACACAGATGTACTCACATAATATGGCTTATCCGTTTGATATATGAAACAGATATACTAACATAATGTAGATCAGTTTAATAAATGACAGAGAAACACTCTCAAAATATATGTGAGATATTCTCACATAATATGGCTTATCTGTTTGATAAATGATACAGATATACTCACATAATATGGATCAACAGTTTGATAAATAATCGAAAAATACTCATATAATATGGATCATCAGCAAAATTAAGTTTGATAAATACAGATTATCATGGTAATGTGCATGTCCAGTGATTTGTATCAGATTCGAGGTGGTATCCAGAATGGGATCTCAACGAGCCGGCTTTGCCGGCGAGTTGTGATCCCATTCTGGACACCACCGAAAATCTGATACAAATCACAGGACATGCACATTATCATGATAATTCATTTATCTAACAATTCTGTCACATAAACAGATTAAATCTTAACCCTTTACCCAACGTAACGGCCAAAACTGGCCAATGCTATTCTATTCTCAAAAATCGCCAATTAATTTTCATTATTTTTTTCATTTTTTGTCTCAAAAACTTAGGTTATGACCCCTCGTTGGAAAGAGCTCGCCGAGCTCGTTCCAATGAGTGCTCATAACCTATGTTTTTGAGACAAAAAATAAAAAAAATTAGTTATTCAAGAATTTTTGTTGCAAGTGTCGTCTGCTTTTCATGTTAGGTAAAGGGTTAAATTATTCTTGGGACATAATGTTCGGTCGATCACTAAAACGCACATAGAATGTATCAATGTGTCTGTTATGATAGCCCGTAGCGCTACCGGAAACGAGTCGTCTATATGATACGGAATCAGAATGAGTCGTCTATATGATACGGAATCGGAACACATTATGTGATACGTACCGTTTCTCGTGGTTTTCAGACCAAAATCTATTTGATTGTTAGATAAATGGTACAGATATAATCACAAACTATGGGTCAACAGTTTGATAAATGATACAGGTATACTCACATAACGTGGATCATCAGCAAAGTTCAATTCTGATAGGTTGAAGATTGCAGGCATGTGGAGACGTGCAATCTGCGTCAATAATTTTTGTGTTTCCATGTTACATGATGACTCTAGAACCACCGTTCTCATACAAGAAAGAGTACCTATTGCCAGTCTGAAAGGAAGACCATATACACAAAATACATTTTAAGGACAGGAGGTCACAGTTTTCCTCTGAACACAGAAAAAATAAAAATATTTGTTTATAAATAACTGAGCATTTTCAAATATCAGTCTAAAATATATTTTATTACAACTAATTCAAACAAGCTTGATGAGCTTTTCTTCAGTGAGCGATGGGAAGTCCTATTCCGGATCTCTTTTTTTCAATGTATAACAATTTTTCGATTTTTCTATTAACATTATGTTGATCACAAGAATTAGGATGGATTAGGCAATGGAAATATCATTTTCTATACGATAGTTTTATACTCTTTTCGTACAAAATATGTTCTTATATCTGCAAAGCGGCTATAATTGTAGACTTTTGGGGGAAATATTCATTAGATATTGTCTATATGGCCGTATATTCGTTATTCCACAAGTCAGCTGTATGAAAATTAAATATCTATCTCCATAAAGCATTGCAGGTTGCCTCTTGATGCACTCAAGAGACAATTTGTAAATAAGCTGTGACATTTTGTATATAACTGAGTTTGTCGTTATCACTATTTATTTTTATCACATCAGATGTACTGTCTTAAATTTTCTTCAGATTTTTTTTTTTTTATAGTTGTGTATTTTTTGTGCGAACATAATTTCAATATTGATTAGATAAGCTATTTTCTGTGTAAATATTGTTCAACATATGTTCACTTTGTTTATTGCCAGAGAATTAAGTGATCTTTTCAGTAACCTGACGTACTAATGTGAAATGAACGATAAGACGGAACCTTTGATCAAACAAATAGAGAATGTATTAATAGTTCCCCCCATCATTCCACAAAATGTCTCTACTTGAATTAAGTAGGATAATGTCATCCGGCAAGGAAAGGTGGGTATCAGTTGGAAGGGTTAAATTTATTGATTTGTGAATAGATAAACCGTCAAAGTAAGATTGAAAAGACTGCTTATCATATCTGTACAAATTTATTATAACAAATATATCTGTACAAATTGTTGTAACAGTTTTATGTCATGGTTGACAGTTTCTCATTGTAATACTTATGGGTATGGTCCCCATGAGGTGTGTCTATCGCTGCTCTCGTGGGTTTATTTGCTTTCCAGTGAGATTAAGTCGTGATGGTTTCCACTATGAATGTTTTAACCCTTTACCTAACATGAAAAGCAGACGACACCTGCAAACAAAATTATTGAATAACTAATTTTTCAGTTTTTTGCATCAAAACGTAGCCCATGCCCCCTAATTCGAACGAGCGCATCGAGCTCGTTCCAATGAGGGGCCATAAACTATGTTTTTGAGGCAAAAAATGAAAAAATAATGAAAATTGAATGGCAATTTTGTGAATAGTGCTGGCCGATTTTGGCCGTTACCTCAGTAAAAGGGTTAAGTAATATGATATTATTACTAGACTGTGGCTTAGCGCCATAGTGTAACATTTGTAATTAGGGGCTAATGGTATAAACAAACAAGAAGGGTTAAATTTATTGACTTATAATTTGTCATATTAAAATTGAAAAGTTTACTTGTTGCATTGGCTGGCTGTTCCTCAGTGTAATCCAGGCTGGGTTTTGCTTCACTGATTATTCATAAATGTATTAAATGGTACAGTATTTTTGTTGATTAACGTCAACAAACACAAACATTTGTCCTTCCGACTTAATTGTCAATCGAGATTTGGTTCCTCAAGGGCTGTCTACACCCAAAGCGCAACGAAACCAGGAGGGATTCAACTTTTTGAAACTATGCTGAGGTACGACAGTGAGTTTTTGAAAACTATTGTTCTCCTCAATTTATCTAATAACCTTTTCCCCCACTAACTCCTCAATCACACACTTTATCAAACACTTTCAAGATGCATGTAAATCTCGAAAAGTCAAGCAACAAGCACAATGAACGAATGAATGCAAGTAGGTGATAATTGAGAATACAAACACACCTGTACATGTACGTGTATGTGTACACGTACATTCGTGTACACCTCCATAGGATTTAGTGTTAAAATCGTGTACCTGTACACGATTTGGACGTTTTTTAGGGTGTTTTAGAATCCACTTTGCGGATTCAAACACCACTGAATTGTATCCTAGAGTGAAAAAAACGCCCGTAGTTTTACGTACACGTACATGTACCGTTTTGATTGAAATCGGCAAATGGGTTTCCCCCATAGGATTCAGTGTTAAATTGCGAGCAAAAAAACGTTTGGTCGTTTCTAAATCATCGTCTTGCCGATTCTAATAATCCGCGTCTGTACACGATTTTAACACTGAGACCCTATGGAGGCGTACACGGAGATCCACTTGCGGATTTTAGGTCGGAAATCGACTCGTGTACAGACGTGGTGTTAGAATCCGCAAACCCACTGTCGCGTTTCCCGAAGTAAAACTAACGCATGTTATTGCGAGGTAATCTTAATAAGCACTTAATGGAAATGTTTTGAATGAAGAATGTTGCCAGTGTGTTAGAATCCGCAAACCCACTGGCACGTTTTCCTGAAGTAAAAACTAACACATGTTATCGTTATGACTGAATGAGGTTTTCCTTCAAAAGAGTCAATTATAAAATATGATCTGTTAAAAATAGACATTAGTGTCTTGGTTCGATGTGACGAAGAGAAATTGAGTTTAGACATCCGTTCAAAAAAGTCGATTATAAATATGATCTGTAAAATAGACATTCGTGTTTTGTCTTGATGTAAAGAAGAGAAATTGACTTTAAGCGTCCGTTCAAAGAATCAGAATTCTTGAGAAGTAATCTTAATAAACACTTAACGGAATGTTTAAACGCATTTTCCGCTCAATTAGGTTTTGAGTGGTAAAATTTTTAATATATTCACGATAGCGATCAGAGAGATTTGAAATGAATAAATAAGTTCCTTTAACGTTAAAATTAGAAAAAAAACAGTTTTCTTTTGTGTGTTGAAATGGTTTAACCGTCATCAAAGGGATTCTCTCTTAATTCGACAGTGAGTGAATGGTTCTTTGATATGTGAATGGAAATCCTTTGACAAAACGTAAATTACTATCAAAATGCGTTAAATCAGAAACCGGTTTGTCATGTACTGCTTAAAACGTATTTTAAACTTTCCTAATTCAATCAACACTGAGTTGAGATGTGAATATTTTTAGTTTATTATATTAAAGACGGAAAGATTTACCTGTTTTTACAGATGGATTCTAGACACCGAGATCGAATTTTAGGGGAGTATGAACGTGCTAAGAAGGGCATTCAGTCGGCTGACAGAAGCAGACGTCTTGGTGAGATGGAACTCAAACATGAAGCCACAAAAATATTTAAACCCGTGACGGTGGGTCAAGAGTGAAGCAGGAAGGAGATAGTCGAAGAATTGAGACCCATAAAAGAGAGTTCTTTGAGAATGGGTTCGTTGCCTCTTAGTTTTGGAAATCGGCATTCCGTTCAATCTACACCGGATTACGTTCCCACGGGAATTCAAACGGAGACCGGCACCGATACAGCTTCGACTATCACCACTGATAGCGTCGCATCGTCTGATGATGATGGCGGTAAGAGAGATCTGTTGTATGGATTTTATAAAGATTCAGACAATAATACTTTTATTGGAGACACAGAAGTAGAAATAGGCGATGATGAATTGATCGTTGGTTCGAACAAATACAAATTGACTGATGGACTGCGCAGATTGCTCCTTTATGACAAGCCTAGCGATTACACGGATTAGGATTTCGACAATTACGGTGACATTCTGGTTCAGACCCACGCCATGAAGAGAAATAACGATGCCGGAGAGACGAGACCCAAAGCCAACAGAGGTTACAAGTGGACGAAAGTGGTGAAACCCATATGGGATATGAACAAGAAGTTCATCGAATCGGTGACTGGCAAAGGGGTGAAAACCACTTTTCTTCCGAGCGATTCTGACGCTCTGTCTCAGAGATTGAGTTTGTTGATGGCGAGCAGACGGGCTGGTAACACAGGATTAGATAATCAGATAGTTACTATATCTGACGAATTGTTAAGACAGAAGGTTTTGAATAAAAACCATTATAAAAGGCTGATGAACGAATTGAAGGATTGATGTGTATATAATAAGTAGAGGGAAACAAACAAACAAACAAAAATAAAACAGTAAATTTTTACACTAGAATAATAAAAGTATTTAAACACCAAAACGATTTATCAGTGAAAAAAACAAAATATATTATAAAAATAAAATATGTTGGTGATAAAGAACAGGGGATACGTCAGAACTTATGTTCAAGGCGGTTCTGGCATCGTCGATTCTATAATGCGAGCGTTCACGAGCGATGCGGGTAGAAAACTCGCATCGACTGCATTTGAGGTCGGTAAGAAGACAGCTTTGGATGCTGGTAACAAAGCCGCTTCCGAAGCCAGTGGTAGGATAGCTTCTGTGGCTGGCAAGAGGGCAGCCGACGCGTTGATCGACAAGTTAATCAGTCCGCCGGCGAAGCGAGCTGTGTTAGAGCGAACGCCGAAAAGTTGGAAAGATTTTAAGGATGCTGTGGTACCCATACAAGATTTGGCCAAAATGACGAGTGGATCTGGATTGAAGAGAACTCGCGACGGTGTGATATAAATAAATAATAATATTAAAACAACTGAGTTTGAAAAACATATAAAATTTGTGTTTGAAAAGAATCTAAAATAACAAACAAAAAAATAAAATAAAAGATGAACTTTAAAAATATGTCTTGGAACGACGCCGCAACCAAGAGGTCGAATAACGAGTTCTTTCCCAAAAGCATAAGAGGCTTGATAGTGGGAAAATCGAATTGTGGAAAGACCAATCTGTTGATGAATCTGTTGTCCCGACCCGACTGGTTGGATTACGACAGATTGTTCGTGTTTGGCAAGAGCTTGTTTCAACCCGAATACAGATTGATTCGAGAGTGCATGGATCGTAGATTGCCCAAGGACGTCATAGCCAGAATCTTTGACAGTAGGGAGGAATTCGACAAGAGTGAAGCTCCACTTTCGACCATTTTGGACGGTGCGGCGATGGAGCTGATGAAGAGAAATGCATCTTCGAAGGTCGAGTGTCGATTTTATGAGAACGCTAGCGACGTTCCGGATCCTAGAGAACTGAAATCGGAAGATAAGAATCTCATGATTTTCGATGATCTGCTTTTGGAGAGACAGAACCGATGCGAATCGTATTACGTTAGGGGTCGACACAGCAACGTGGACTGTTTCTACCTGTCGCAGAATTATTTTCGATTGCCCAGACAGACGATAAGGGAGAACGCTAATTTTCTATGTCTCTTTCGCCAAGATCTCAATCACATCTACGGCGATCACGTCGCAAATGACATGAGCGCTGCGGAATTCAGGAGATTCTGCAAGAGGGTTCGGGATGGTGGACTTTACAATTTTGTCGTGATCGATTTGACAAGCGAATTTAATCGCAGAAAATATCGGTGTGGATTCGACAAGTTTTATGTTTCTGATGATAATAAGATAGAGCGTGAAAATAAAATTTAGAAAATAATAAATCTTCAAATAATTAGTTTTGAATAAAAAAAAAATAAAATTAAATATAATGTTCGAACATGGAGAATTGTTAGAACGGATAGCCGAGAATACGGCTGCAAAACAATCCATTCAAATCATGGTGAGTGGTGATTCGACTCGATTCGCTACGAAATTCGAACCTTCCATCGAATTGAATAGAGAGAAAAGATACGAGATGGCGTTGGTGAATCTAGAGACTTATTATTCCTTTCCCAACGTCACTGAAAAGAATAACTCGTTCAAGTATTCCGACGGAGTGGATTGGTTGGAGATTCGAATTCCCAAAGAGAGTTACGACAGACGATTTGAACAATTACATTCAGACGCGAATGAAGACGGATGGAAAGGGAAGCAACAAGATCAGACTCGCTCCCAATCCTAATACCTTACAGATGATGTTGGATTTGGAAGATAATTTTCGAGTGGATTTCAACACGGACGATTCTATAGGCAAGATGTTGGGATTCGATCGAAAGGTGTATTGAGGCCACGCGGCATCTAAAAATACGTTTGACATTCTCGCAGTCAATAGCATTCTGGTGAACGTGGACGTGATTGCTGGAAGTTACGTGAATGGTAGCGCTCAACCGACGATCTATTCCTTCTTTCCAAACGTGTCGCCGGGTTATAAGATCGTGGAGCAACCTCGAAATTTAGTTTATCTACCAGTGATTTTAGACACGTTGTATAGTCTCAAAACCATGTTGACGGATCAAAATGGTGAACTGTTAGATCTTCGCAGAGAGAGGGTGACGATACGATTTCACATAAGAGAAATATAAAAGCAAAAAAAAAAAAATATTGTGTATACACATAGATAACAAAAATAAAATAAACGCAATATTAATTTTACAAAATTATTTTAATATAAATAATTATTATTAAACAAGAAACAATTGAAGTAAGTATATTTTAAAAAAAAAAGAATTATGACAGAATACGTGATTAAAAACGTGAACATATCCGCAGGACAGACAAAGAAACTTAAGAGAGCGTTAACAACTCGAGGCGAGGCGGTGAGATTCAAATTCACTCACAAAGATCTGACGAGAGACGGTCAGGATTCGATCGCCTGGACCAGAAGTCAAATCAAAAGGATGGAGAAAGCGATTCGCGATGGAAGAGGGTTGACGGTGAGATTGAGTCCCGCTCAATTGAGACACAATTTGAGAATGAAAGGTGGTTTCCTACCGCTATTGGCAGGAATCGCCGCAAAAGCATTACCCTTCGCCGCAAAGGCACTACCCTTTCTCAGAAAGACTCTCGGCGTGGGAGCTCTCATGGGACTCGCTAGTTCGGCAGTTGAGAAATTAATGGGTGGCAGCGGACTGTTTTTGAAGAAGGGAGGAGCCGTGTGTCGCGTCCACATAGACGACAGCGGTAAAGGATTGTATCTAGAACCCGTTAGAGGTGGCAACTCTCTGAGAGGAAACGGTCTCTATCTGAAGAGTGGACAGAACTCGGCAAGGGTTTGTTGCTCGGTGAGAATTCGCCAATTAAGAATATACCGATTTTGAATATGTTATTATAATATAAAATTATATAATTATATAAAATATAAATCATAGAAAGTATAAAATAATATATTTAAAATGGATAAAAAGGTGGAGAAACAATTAGATGATAATGACGAATATCGCAAGACAGAGTGCGAAAAAAAAAAAAAGATGTGGAAAAATGGTTAGACGCTAATGATGGATATCTAAGGAAAGAACTGATGAAAGAGTTGGATAAACAGTGGGATAGACGGTTGGAAATGAATGAGACGCTTTCCACCATCACCACTACCTTCTGAAGAGAATGGTAATGATGCGAGTGTTACCAAGAGATGCACAACATTCGTTCATAATTATGATTCGGATAAACAAATGTGTTGTTATAAAAACGTATCATATCACAAAAAAAAAAAAAAGAAAAGAAGAAGAATCAATGCTGAAATTTAAGAAAAAAGGAAACGTTATTATATTATATGGGTAATAGTGAAGAAGGAAAACAAAAAAAAACGTAATGAGATCTAAAAGATGATCTCATTACTTTTTTTTTCCTTTTTCTTCGCTAAAAATCAATCTCATCAATCTCTCTATTGTTTATATTTTCAAGCCCGTTATTAGCATGTTGACACTCGTGTTTTCAAGATGATCTCATCACGTTTTTTCCTTCTTCGCTAAAAAATGAATCGCTCTATTGTTTATATTTCCAAGTCCGTTATTAGCATGTTGACACTCGTGTATTCTCCTTTTTTCGAAAACGTGTTGAATGTTTATCTTTACTCTTTTGAGTTTTTTACATCGGTGAACTTGCTCTCACCACCTGATTTGTCCACGATTTCGCGTGAGATTTTTGGATATATGTAACTTCCATAGAACAACGTCAAATCGTCCTTGTCGAATTCTTTATCTTTAGCGATGATGATTTTTTTTTGCTTTGATAGTCATAAAACAAATCGAGCATGGCTTCATCCAGTTTCAAAGTCATCTTATATTTGTTGCATTTATGCTCTAAATCCTTCATCTCGATCTCGTTCAATTCGATGGGATCGTGTTGTTGTAATCTATAGATTTTAAAACCTAATTTCTTATTTGTTTCGACTCGTTTCAATTTCAATTCGCATCTTTCAGGTGTTGCTGTCATGATCGATTATTTGGGTTTTTTTTGTTTTATGAATTCTTGCAAATAATGTATATTTTAAATTTTGTATTTTAATAATTTGGTTAAAAAAAGTTTTTTTTTTTTTTTTGCTCTCTATATATATATATAAAAAAAGAAAAGTTTTTGAATTTTAATTTTCTTCAATGTGAAATTTTTTTTGTAAAAAGTAATGAGTTCACCTTAAGATCTTATTACTTTTTTTCCTTCTTCTTCGCTAAAATCAATCTCTCTATTGTTTATATTTCCAAGTCCATCATTAGCATGTCGACATGTGTTATTTTTCCACTTATCAAAATGTCTTGAATGTTTATCTTTTACTCTTTTGAGTTTTTCTACATCGGTGAATGCGCTCTCACCACCCGATTTATCCAAGAGTTCGAATGAGATCATTGAAAATATTTTTTTTCATAGATCATCATCAAATCATTCATGTAGGGTCTTCTGTATTTGTCGATGATATTATTCAGCAGATCGTTTTGGTACTCGTAAAACAAATCGAGCATGGCTTCATCCAATTTCAAACACATTATATTATATTTGTTGTCATAGTGCTTTAAGCACACCATCTTAACATCGTTCAATTCGATGGGATCGTGTTCTACTGTATAGATACAAGTATCTGTTAGCGTATTAAAAAACATTGTTTCAATTTGCATCTTTTAGGTGTTGTTGTCATGATCGATTATTTGGATTTTATGAATTCTTGCAAATAATGTATATTTTAAATTTTGTATTTAAATAATAATTTGTTAAAAAAGTTTCTCTTTATATATAAATTAAGTTAAATTTTAACATCCTTTTTTTTTCGTATTAATTCAATTTTTTTTCATGTTAAGAACATATAATTGATTAATTCTTTTTGAAGGAATTAAAACATATTATAAACAATTTTAAAACTTTTTAACAAATTATCATTAATACAAAATTCGAAAAAAAAAAAATTCTTACAAACTCAATTTTGAGGTAAAAACAATGATCAAGTCCGAACATCCGAATTATAGTTTAGAACGTGCAAGACTTCAAACGTTTAAAAATTGGCCTTCGCATCTTGCTCAAAAACCCGAAGATTTAGCCGCTGCGGGTTTCATTTATGTGGGTAAAAGCGACAAAGTTAAATGTTTTTGTTGTAATATACATTTGATGAATTGGGAACCTCACGACAGACCTTTACTAGAACATATAAATAATATTAAAAAAGGTGAATGTTTATAATGAATATTTGAACAAGATCATAATGTTGGGATTGATTAAAATTGAAGACGAAGAGTGGGATAGAAATAAAAACCAAAAATTATTGATGGATATGTTACAATTAGGGTACACTAAGGAACAATTGTACAATGCGTTAAATAATGCAAACAAGACCTTATCTCAATTTTTGACTTTAGAACATCTGATGAAATTCATGACACAAGCAGATGAGTTATTGTCGTGTATCGAAATCGAGTCGAGCAACACAAACACTTGTCTGCTTTGCGAAAATGTCGCAAACATTTTATTTCTACCGTGTGCACATTTGTGTTATTGTAAGGAATGTTATTCTAGAGACGAGAAAACGTGTTTGTTCTGCAAACAAGAAATAAAAGCGATCGTAAATTGTTTTGAATAAAAAACACATTAAAGAAAAAAAATTGAATTAAAAAAAATCTTTTTTTTATATAAAGAGTAAAAACAAAACTTTTTAAACAAATTATTTAAATACAAAATTCGGAAAAAAATATATTCTTACAAAATGAAGCAAACAGATAAAAAAAAATTGAAAAATTTAAATGAGAAAACCATACCTCAGCTAAACGAGATTTGTAAACTATTAAAAATTTCACATTTCAGAAATCATAGAACTAAATCAAAAAAGATTGAAGTCATACAGAAACATTTGCGAAACGATGGAAAGGCAAACGAAATGCCGATAGCAATGACGTCAAAAAATGCATCGGTTGTGAAAAATGAGAAGAAGAAGAAAAAGATAGTGAAAGGAATCGAAATGCCGACGTCGAAAAAAACTAAAAACGTTTCGATTGTGAAAAATAAGAAGACAACTAAACGAAAAGCCGTTGAAGAAGAACTTCAAGTTTCTAAAAAAAAGAAAAGAAAAACTAAAACGAAAACGAGTGATGCACTTCAGATTCTAGGTAAACGAGATATATCGAGTGAAATTCGACGAGCAATAGACGAAGGGAAAGGAAAAGAATATCTAGCACAACTCGCCACAGAACTATTTCAATCGAAGTCTGTGAAATGGGAGAGTGCGATCAAAGGCGTTTTTAAAACTTTCGACATGGTTCCCTCGTTAAAGAAAATCGATCCGAAATTGTTCATGGAACGGGTGAAGAAAAAAGTATTGGATTTGTTTCACAAATACATGAACGTGGGACTAAAAATTAAGATGATACTCCATTGCGTGATGAATAAAATCAACGTGAAGTCCGGCGAGAGCATCGTGAAAAATGCATATTTCAGATCTAACGTTGAACCCGTATTTCGAGGTTCAGATTTATTGGACGTTTTCGAAAAGATGAAAGACAAGATGTTGACGTCTCTTGCGAATTATCAACATGAAGGTAGTAATTGGACGTTCGATGAGGTGTTGAAACTCGAAATTCACATAACTAAAAACGATTTGTTGAAAGGGTCTTCCTACGTGAAATTACCATATTTCCTAGCTAAAAAACATGCCGTGATCAACGTGAAAAATAACGATGATCAGTGTTTTAAATGGGCAGTCACCTCCGCTTTATACCCTGTCAAAACGAACCGTGATAGAGTTTCTCATTACGAGAAGACTTCTAAAAATATCGATTGGACCGGAGTGACTTTTCCAATGCAGTTAAAACACATCAAACGTTTCGAGGCTCAAAATCCCACCGTAGCAGTGAACGTCTTGGGATACGACGAGGAAAAACGAACAATCTATCCTCTCAGACAGACTTCATATCTCGGAAGAGAAAAGACGATTATTTTATTATTGATTTCGAACGGTGACAATCGGCATTAT
This sequence comes from Pictodentalium vernedei, assembly GCA_031216915.1. NCBI lineage: Eukaryota > Metazoa > Mollusca > Scaphopoda > Dentaliida > Dentaliidae > Pictodentalium > Pictodentalium vernedei. Next base: position 130,416,161 of record CM062289.1, read on the forward strand.
TGTTGGGTTCCAAATCCGAGCCGATTACTGTCGAAACAAAATAATAAACATAACGGAAAGATATCTTTATGTTGCAATTGCATGAACGCGTTTCACAGCGAAGACTCGTTGGCAAAACATCAGGAATATTGCAATGAAAATCAAGGTGTCGCCGTCGAAATGCCCAAACCTAACACCATTGTGAAGTTCGAAAATCACAATAGAAGGTTAAAAGTACCATTCATCGTGTACGCCGATTTCGAATGTTTCACCGCGAAAATGAGTTCCTGTCAACCCAACGCTCTTCAAAGTTACGTCGAAAGATATCAAAAACACATACCTTCAGGCTATTGCATTTACGTGAAATGCACTTTCAACTCGCAACATGACATGGGTCCCTTCACTTACACGAAACAGTATGAAAACGACGACATGGCTCAAAGGTTTGTGGAAGAGTTAGAATCGAAAATTCAAATGTTATACGACAAATTTAAAACTCCGGCAAAAATGATCATCATGCGAGAGCAGCAGGACGAAAATAACAGCCACCGAATGTCACATATGCAGACAATCGTTCGACGAGAATTCGAAGGAAAATAAGAAGGTCAGAGACCATGATCATTACACGGGTCTGTATCACGGTCCGGCTCACAGCAAGTGTAATTTAAAATATCAAGACGCCGTTTTCTATCCAGTGATGTTTCACAATCTCTCGGGTTACGACAGTCATCTGTTCGTGAAAAATCTCGGCACCTCACACGAAGAATTAAATTGCATCGTGAACAGCGAAGAAAGATACATTTCCTTCACGAAATGGAAGCTCATGGAGAAGAAAAGAGTAATCAACGGAGAGACGTTGAAAGAAAAAACGAATTTCATTCATAGAGCCATACGTTTCATCGACAGTTTTAAATTCATGTCGACCGCTCTGGAAAAATTAGTCGATAACATGAGCAAGGATAAATTTAAAATCGCGAGCAAACATTTCGGAGAACGAGTAGACATCATGTTGAGGAAAGGAGTCTATCCTTACGATTACATGAACGATCTAAAGAGTTTTGAAGACACGGCACTACCTTTGAAAGAAGATTTTTATTCGAAATTATACGAATCTGACATTTCCGACGAGAATTACGAACACGCTAAAAACGTGTGGAAATCATTCGATATGAAAACCATGAGAGATTATCACAATCTCTATCTGAAGACCGACGTTCTGCTCTTGGCAGACGTGTTCGAAAATTTTCGAGACGTCTGTTGTCGAAATTACAATCTGGATCCCGCTTGGTATTTCACAGCACCGGGTCTAGCGTGGGACGCTCTGTTGAAGACCACCGAAGTCCAAATGGAATTATTATCTGATGTGAACATGTTGCTCATGTTCGAAAGGGCTGCGAGAGGTGGCATCTCGATGATCTCTCACAGATATTCTGAAGCTAACAATCCCTACATGAAAGAAGGTTTCGATTCGAAACGGTCGACTAAATACATACAGTATTGGGACGCCAATAATCTGTATGGTTGGGCTATGAGTCATCCTTTACCGATTGGAAATTTCGAATGGGTAAAGGAACCGGAAGAGATGCAAAAATGGAGAGACTATCCTTGCATTTTAGAGGTCGATTTGAACTATCCGGAAGAATTACACGATCCACACAACGATTATCCGCTGGCTCCCGAACGAATGGAACCGAACGAAGGAGACGAGGAAAAACTCATTCCCAATTTATTTAACAAACGTAACTACGTCGTCTACAGCGAGAATTTGAAACAGTATGTCGATTACAGGATGAAATTAGTCAACATACATCGCATCATTCGATTCGACGAAGAGCCTTGGATGAAAAAATACATCGATCTCTACACGACTCTCAGAATTCGAGCCGAGAACGATTTCGAAAAAGATTTCTTCAAACTCATGAACAACTGTGTGTACGGTAAATCGATGGAAAACATCAGGAAGAGAACCGACGTTCGACTCGTCACATCTGAGAAAAGAGCTAAAACATTAGTGACGAAACCCAATTACAAACACCGAACCATATTCAACGAAAATCTAGTGGCCGTTCACATGCAAAAGACGCACCTGAAGTTCGACAAACTGTATTATCTCGGACCGATCATCTTAGATATCAGCAAGCGATTGATGTACGAGTTTCACTACGATTACGTCAAACAAAAATTTGGTGATAAAGCCAAACTACTGTTCACTGACACAGACAGTTTAGTTTACGAGATAGAGATGAAAGACATCTAGCGAGATATATCTCAGGACGTGGTCGACTGGTTTGACATGAGCAATTATCCCGTCGATCACCCGTCCAACATTCAATCGAATGACAACAAGAAGGTGTTGGGTAAATTTAAGGATGAGAGTGGCGGTAAACAAATCGTCGAATTCGTGGGCTTGAGACCCAAACTGTATGCTTATCATCTAGAAGATGATGAAGAGATCAAGAAGTGCAAAGGAGTTAAAGCGTGCGTGGTAAAGAAAAACATCTCTTTCCAAGAGTATAAAGATTGTCTGTTAGGAAGTGGTCCAGTGTATAAGACTATGAAATCGATTCGAAGTGAAAATCACGACTTGTATACTGAAATAGTCAACAAGATTTCGCTGATGGCCGACGACGATAAGAGATTCGTGTTAGACGATAAAATAAGCACTTTGGCACTCGGACATTGGACTGTGGATCTAATCAGAGATGATATGAATGTGGATGATTGGATTCTAGATATGATTGTGGATGATAAGATTCCAGATATGATTGTGGATGATAGGATTCCGGAAAATCAAGAAGAATTAGATGGATTCAAAATTATAGAAATCGATAGTGACATCGAGAGAGTTAGTTTAAAAAGAAAAAGAAAAAAATATAAAAAAATAACATCATTTTTTAGTGAATTATAATAAAATGAATAAAAAAGAAATATATATACACATTATGAATAAGAAAATAAAGATATCCGTAGAAGGTGTCGTCTTACCTAACGAACCCCAATTCTTAAATTCCGAAAACGTTCGAACTAAGAGAGACAAACTACATTTGATATCTCTTTTTGCGTCGTCTTTTTTTGCAGGTAGCAAAAAAGACGTATTTGAATATAATAGATATTTGCAGTTGTTATTCCTGTTCAAAAAATTGTCAAAAGATCAAGAGAAATACATTTACGACACGGTATCTAAAAAATTTCATTCGTTAAATCACTACAAAACGATCGAATCTGTTCTACTAAAAGATGGTAATATCAGGATTCCAGAAAATCAAGAGGAATTAGACGGATTCAAGATTATGGAAATCGATAGAGACATTGAGAATGTTAGTTTAAAAAGAAAAATAAAAAAAAAAAAAAAAAATAACGTCATTTTAGTGAATTATAATAAAATAAATAAATAAATAAAAAAAATATATACGCATTTATGAATAAGAAAATAAAGATATCCGTAGAAGGTGTCGTCTTACCTAACGAACCCCTATCCAACATCAATCTGTTGAATGCGGCAAAAGATTTGAAAATCAAAGATTTTCTAGGCATGTTTTCCAGAGATGCCTTGCCGAAGAGAAGACCTTGACAATCGGAATGCGGAATTTTAAATCTAGACGATTCATCAGGTGAAGGCACTCACTGGGTGGCGTGGATCAAGAACGGGAAGAAGAAAAATTATTATTTCGACAGTTACGGAATCTCGCCGCCAAAAGAAATAAAGAACTATTTCAACAAATCGATGGTTCGTTACAACACGGAACAAGTGCAATCACCAGATCAAGTGTTTTGTGGTCACCTGTGTCTCTACGTTCTCAAGAGATGGTCTGAAGGAGATCGATTTCAAGACATTCTCAATGATTTACATTAGAGAGAGATTTTCAAACGAATCCTGCTAGATAATTATGTGGATAAAACCATGACCGACGATCTTGATCTGAAATCCAAATGTTTGGTGAACGTTGCAAATCCCATAGATCCCACCAATGCCACGACCAAGAAATACGCGGATGACACTCACGCGAGATTCAGCGAACACCTGAGAAATAGATACGTTCAGAAAACGATGCACTCGGAATTGAACGCCAATTCTAACAAGATAACGAACGTGGCCACTCCCACGAATCCCAAGGACGTGGCGACCAAACACTACATAGATCTGGAACAGAGAAAGTCTGACAGACGAGAAATGAAATCGGATCTGAATGCGGGATTCAACAAGATATTGAATCTGTTGAAGATCAACGACACGGATGCAGACTCAACCACGGTCAACAAGGGCTACGTAGATTCTGCCGTGATACAATCACAAGAATACCTAGAATTGCAAGTGGACGATCTCTACCTGAACAAACAATCTGGCGGAAGCATGGAGGGTGGCATCAACATGAACGGTCACAATTTATTTGGTCTCGATCACGATCCCGAATTCGATTCCAGCACGGTCAGCAGAAAGTACGTGGACAACAACTCGGTCTGGAGAAAGGGTGACATCATGGAAGGTAAACTAGACATGGGTGGACACGCACTTACGAATCTACCAGATCCCGTGAACATGACGGATGCCTGCACCCTGATTTTGGTGGTGGAGAAAGTCAAATATGCTAGACAATTGATCACTGTGTGGGCCGAAGAGGCCGGCACCTTAGATGAAGGAAAAGCTGAGTGGTCTTTCGGAAATGGAGGTAGCGGATCGAAACATGGTCAGGTGGGATATCCCATGCCGCTGGGAGGTGAAATCCTTTGAATGAGTCTGGCTTCCTCGGATTTGAATAACAGAGCGGTCGTCAATCTCATGGTGAATGGAGTAGAGAGTGATAAGAGATACAGCATCGAAAAGACTGAGAATCAACACGCGAATGTTAGCACGTTCGGCACGCCTCTCAAAGTGAATGCCGGAGACAGGATTAATTTCGTTACGAAAACCAATAATCCCGAAGCCGCCACTTCCGTGGTGAATCTACTGATCGAACTAGTTCCTTTGAACAAACCGTGAACGCGTGGAAAATAATGAATTAAAAAAAATAATGTGTGATTATTAAAAACAAAAAAAAAGTAATAAGTAATGAGATTTAGAAAGATGTTCAATCTCTCTAGATCACATTACTTTATTTATTTTTTTTTTGTTTTTTTTGTTTTTAATAATTACTCATTACTTTTTATTTTTTTTTGTTTTTTCATTTTTTTCACACTCGTCTCTCATCGAATGATTGACATCTTATTTCCATCTGATTCGAATTGTAATTCTCTGTCCGATAGGACCAGGGCGAAGGATTCGTTTTTTCTTGGCACATTCCTATCGAATTGCATCTTGATCTGAATGTCTAAGACGCTACTCTTGAGTCGTTCACTCTGTTTACTGACGTCGAATACGAACATGGGATACATCGACTTGTATTCGCTGGGAGATATGTTAGGGTTGCTCATCAATTCATCTAGACCGTGATACTTCTTTCTAAAATCAGCGGCATTGCCGTACAGTCTGCAGAAATCATTCTTGTTGAACGACGTGTTGTAATCGATTGCTGGATATCTCGTGGCGTTCAGAAACACTTGCATGTTTCTCAAACTGCAATGATCGAACAGCGATGCATTCTTTTCCTGAGACCCGTCCCTATCAGTCTGAAATGCAACCACGATGAAACGTGGTCTCTCGGAAGTGGATTTCACCATCAGTCTCCAATCGAAGTGATTCGTGGAGGGTGGAATGCTAGCCATGTCACACTGATCAACGTCAGATTGTGTTTGAATCCGTACATGATCTTGTTGTAATCGTCCGCAAATCCGAAGATGTGTTTCAAAGGTATCCTGAATGAAAACGTTCCTTTAGGTCTGGACGTCTTGACGACGTAGTCGAATATCAAGGCGGTGCCGGCGCTAGCAGGGCCGACGGTGTCTTTCACCCACAACTGATTAAGTCCTCTGGATTTCGAAAAATCATCAGGATACGTCAAGAGTCCGAACATCGTGGTGGCCTGACCGGGATGAAAAACAGATTCTATCTCTTGTCCGGATAGCATGTATTTTATATTACTGAATAGATGCATGATGCCATTATTGGCTAGAGTAACCGTGTCGTCGTCAGCGTAGTTGCTCCCATCTTCCTTGGTGAGACGTCCCTGCACCACTATGTAACTCTCGCTAGGATGTATGAATAGATCTTGAGTTTCAACGTTGATTCTTATCTCTCCCGCATTGTTCAAACTCGTTCCGGTTACCGGTTCGTATTCGTGAGCCTCATATTCTTGAATACTTTCATCTTTCACTATGCTTTGTGCTATATCTAGTATATTTGTCATTTTAAATGATTTTTAGTTTTTTGTTTATTAATTAACTTGCTTTCTTTATCTAAAAAATAGTTTTTAATTATTTTTTATTATTATTTTTTTCTCTCTTATATATATGTGTATAAACAAGAAAATGTTAAAGAAAGTAAATAAAAAAAATTTTGTTTTCTTTATCAAAACTTTGTGTTCAGTAATTGTTGTTCGTAAAACTTTCCAATGATCTCTTCTCCATCCAAAGCTTCGATTTCGTAAGTCACCGGATCGGTGTGAAATATTTTGATTATCACGAAGATTTCCGAGGTCCATCGAGGAGTATAACCCTTTTCGAAGTGCTTCTTATAAGCGTAAATTCTCACTCGATCACCGACCCCAAATTTCGGCGTTCTAGACTTCTTTCTGATCTTAGATCTCTCAGGATATAGATTCGTGTAGACCTGTTTTTCGTTTCGAGGATCGCTAGCTTCTGCGGGAGTCATCTTGATCGATCTGTGTCGGTGTTGTTGTAATCTTTAGCCAGACCGTTCAGAGCGTATATGTATTTCTTGGTCGAATTCGCCGTGAAGTATCTGTGCATCTTTTCCTTCATCGTTCGATTCCAACGTTCCACCACGCTGGCTTTCTCTTCGTTTTAGATTGAGTAGAGGTCTACCAATCGATGAACGTGCTTGTTGTAAAATTCCTTTCCCTTATCCACCCACAATTTACTCGGTTTTCGAGAAGACGAGTCGAACACGCTCTTCAGAGCCTCGGCGACGCAAGGTCCCGATTTATTCTTCAAAGCTCTGATCCAACCATATTTGGAAAACACGTCGATGACGTCAATAGACATTTGACGCCCTCGTTCCACCTCGAAAACGATCTCATGTCGACCAAGTCGGCAGACCAAATATCATCCAAACCCTTCACGAACACCCTTCTCTTTCGAAATTTATGCACTATGGGTTTGTGTAACTCCTCGGCCAATTCGCTCGTCAATAATCGTTTCTTCTTCTTTTCAGATGCGCTTTTTTTTCTGAACGCCCCATCCGAATCAACGTTTCGCACCGATCAGATTGCCGACCAGCAAACGTTCTATCTTCTCTCTCCTGGTTGGATTCGATATGCCTCTCAATTTCCCCAACATGTTTTTATCGCAGACGTCATTGCGAGTCTTGGTGTCGGGATGTCCGGCGTAGCACAGATCATGATCATACGTGGCTGCGTCCACCCTATTCACAGGTTTGCTCCAAGATTTGGGAGTCAGATCGGCGTTGAGTGTCTTGTTCAATTTCGTTCCGGGTCCCGTGAAACTGTGACCGGGCACATACATTTCGAAAGGTAGATTATTGATCATTTTATTCACGATGCCTTTACCTTTGCTTGCGTTCTTTTTTTTGATGAATCGAGTCTTGACAGAACCACACACGTCGCAAATTCCGCGAAGCATCTGTCTGTCATTTTTAGTTCGTACTTCTCGAGAATTACTTGTCTCGGTAACTCTCTTACACTTTATGCAATACATTTTTTCAAGAGTTATTTAAATTAATTTCGTTTTTTATTTTATATATAAATTTAATAATTAATTAATTCTTTTCTTATTATATATATATTTTTTTTTTCAATTGCTGCTCTTGAGTTCTATCATCTTACTGAATTCCTCCCTGGCCTCTTTCCTCCCCTTTTCCATGAGAGAATCGTTCATCTCTTCCTTGATGATCTGATGAGTCTTGATTCCCACGGCTTCTTTCATGGCATCGTATTTCGTTTTCTCGCTCAATATCGCAAAGTATTCACCGTCCGATATCCTACTGTCTCTCAATGCCATAGAGATCATTTCGGATATCGTGTCGATCTTGGAGTCGGCCAAGACGTGAATCTTGTGTTTCCTCGCCTTCAGATATAATTTCCTACTCAAAAAGTTTCCGAGCGTGCTAAACAATCCGGCGGCGAGAGCCACTCCTTCTACGGTCAACACGATCGGAATGCCGACCGCGGTCGACAACAATCCGATGCCGGCCACGTGTAAACCCATGGAAATCGTGATGAGTGTTGTGTCAATCGCGTTGACGATTTTCACGAAACGCGAATACTTCTTCTTGAGAGTACGACGAGAATCTCTCTCTCGAGTTAGATACTCTTGGATTCTACTGATTTGATCGATGCGATACCTCTCTCTCTTTCTCTTTCTTCTAGCGATGGTGCCGTCGGCAAAACGTCGATCGGCTTCTCATCCTCGTCGTCCACGAACGTCGGATACAATTTATTTCTGGTTCTCATTTTTGTTTTTTTCTTTCTAATATTAGATAAAAAATTTATATGTGTATTTATTTTTATTTTCTATTCTCCCTTATTTTATATCAACGAAAAAACTTAGACGTATGCTTCATTGAACAATAATTTCATGATGCACCCCTTATCTCGTAAAGTCAGACTTTTACGCGCCAATTTCTGTTCTTCCGAAACTGTGGGCTTGCTTTGATCCTTACAGAAGAGTAATCTCTTCCAAAACGCAATCACTTCATTGATTTGAACGCGTTCGAACGCCGGTTCGAAATACTTGATGACCATATCTTCCCTTTCCATCCACAGACACGAATGATTCTCGTGATCGAAGTCTAGGTGATCCCGACATCCGACGCATCGTTCTAACAAGAGACGACCTAGTTGTTCATTCACGCAGAATGCCTAGGCTCTCATCAGCATTTTTAAAAGAAACCTTACTCTAATAGTCTGAGAATCGCTCATGATTTACGTATTTATTTTTTTATTATCTATTCGATTTGATATATTTATTTTTTTTTAAATAACTATTTATTTATATTTTTTTCTCTCCTATATATCAATAAAAAACGTGACAGTGGGTTTGCAGATTCTAACACCCTGGCAACATTCTTCATTCAAAACATTTCCATTAAGTGCTTATTAAGATTACCTCGCAATAACATGCGTTAGTTTTACTTCAGGAAATGCGACAGTGGGTTTGCGGATTCTAACACCACGTCTGTACATGAGTCGATTTCCGACCTAAAATCCGCAAGTGGATCTCCGTGTATGCCTCCATAGGGTTTCAGTGTTAAAATCGTGTACAGACGCGGATTATTAGAATCGGCAAGACGATGATTTAGAAACGACCAAACGTTTTTTTGCTCGCAATTTAACACTGAATCCTATGGGGGAAACCCATTTGCCGATTTCAATCAAAACGGTACATGTATGTGTACGTAAAACTACGGGCGTTTTTTTCACTCTAGGATACAATTCAGTGGTGTTTGAATCCGCAAAGTGGATTCTAAAACACCCTAAAAAACGTTCAAATCGTGTACAGGTACACGATTTTAACACTAAATCCTAAGGAGGTGTACACGAATGTACGTGTACACGTACATGTACAGGTGTGTTTGTATTCTCAATTATCACCTACTAATGCAACATTATTTTGCAGCAGACACAAGTATAATATCAATTAACCCAGTTTCCTGACATGAAAAGCAGACGACACTTGCAAACAAAATTCTTGAATAACTATTTTTTAAAATTTTTGTCTTAAAAACATAGGTTATGACCCCTCTTTGGAACGAGCTCAGCGAGCTCGTTCCAAAGAGGGGTCATAACCTATGTTTTTGAGACAAAAAATGAAAAAAATAAATAATGAAAATTAATTGGCGATTTTTCTGAATATTGCTGGCCGGTTTGGACCGTTATTTTGGGTAAAGGGTTAACAAGTATGGTAAGTGGACAATGCATTGAAATGGCATAGTTGTAGAGGCTAACCTCAACAAAATGTTCATCATGAAAATACTCTGATAAAAATAACATAACAGTTACTGAACGGTGAGCTCTCACGAAACTTCGAAAAACTAAGAAATAAGTCATCAAACCAGCAGACAAAAGCGGGTCAGTTGTGTTATCTCCCTATAATTATTATAAAGGATGCCATGACTCTACTCAGTAATACCAAACATTAAAAGAAAGTAGATTCACTGATCCCTCCCCAACCTAATGTTGAAAGGTGTAAAAATATCCTGAAACTTCTTTTCGACGGAAGTTACAAACACAAAAAAAAAAGTTTAGATATTTAACAGCTAAGCTCACAGCTTTAACAAGGTCAAAGATTCTCAAAAATTGTCTTTCCCTATGGAAAATCACGTGTTAATGTCCAGATCGACCTAAACAGTATGTGGCATCGGAGTTATCAGTGTTAATGAAAAGTTTTTGTTAGTCGCCTGTTCACATTTAACATGGGAACCCCATAGACATTTTCTGGGTCACTTAGAAATACAGGTTTAAAAATATTTTGAACAGGTTTAGAAATTAACACTGAAATCTCCACAGGGAAAGACCACATTTGTTAAAAAGACATGTCTTTTGAGAATCCATGTTCCAATTTATTTTTGTGTGTAAATCGAATTTTCGATTTTTTAAAAAAAAGTTGACCTAAATGTGGGTTGAGCAGAAAACGCGTGTCCTTTCGACGTTTTTTTTTGTTGTTGTTTTTTATTTTCTCGAATTTCGATTTTTAAAGAAATAATTTAGCTGAAACGTGACTTTGGAAAATGTGGTATTGTTTGTCATTTCCTTTACGTTTTTCAGTGTTTAATTTAATTTAATTAAATTAATAATTTAATCATTTTCAAATTTTCTGCTTTGCGTTCTATTGTAATTGTAATAGGCATTCTGAGATCATTTCAAGCGGAAGCAGCGATCTGTTTTGTTGAGTCAAAGAAGAGAGAAAATTAATTAATCGAGATTTAATTTTATGTTTGAATCTCGTTCTCTGTCTGTTATTTAAAAATGAGAACGATGGGGTAGTAGGTATTGCCACAATAGGGATTTTAGCTAAGAATCTCTATCGTCAAGAGGACTACTCCAATCTTTTATAAATATATTTATAAGTCTTTGCACACTGAGTTAATCAACGGGAGATATTTATTTATTTATGTATTGGGGTTTAACGACACTTTCTATAGCCAGGGTCACCTCGTGCCGGACAGTTTTACGGTGGAGGAAGCCGGAGTACCCGGAGAGAACCACCGAGCAAGCATTGGTTAAAGACAATTGCATCATCGACGTGCAGAACGCCATAGAACACAGCGCCATCGTGCCCCCCACGTGGGCAATCGGGATTAAGTCCCTTGCCCAAGGATACAACACAGTTATACAACAACCGTGGACCTCTCTATTTGAAGTTCAATGCCGTAACCACTGAGCCACTGTGCTCCCAAAGGGAGATAATCCACCAATGAATGTTATTAACTTTTGTTGTTGTATCATATGGAGAAAACTGATCATAAATGCAATATTTTTTTCGATCATTTGTTTTCGTTGTTTTTCAGTTTTTGTTTATTTTTGAGAGTTTATCGAAGTGGAACAAATCGAAATGATTAAATTATTCGCATCACGCCCCACATAACTCTGTATCATTTAATAAAGGATTGAGCTGTCAGGTCATCATTGTAATAGGCATTCTGAGATCCTTTTAAGTGGAAGTGGCGCTCCATTGCGATGCGACAGCGAAGAGAATTAATTAATCGGAAGTAAAATTTAATTTATTTATGTCGCGTTCTCTATCTGTGTGTGATTTAATAAATGAGAGAGAATGTGGAAAGAAATGTTTTGATTATTTATGGAATGAAAAGCCTCCTCGCTCTGTATCATAATCACGACCGAATCGCTCATCATGAGAGATGTCTTTCATAACTTGAAGTTGAGAAGAATTTGTTTAATTAGAAAATGGTATCTAAGAAAAATACTTTGTTAAATCTCTGAGCTCATTACTCTGCGTTATTTAACCCTTTGATACTTTTGTACGTCTTATGACGTATGAAATCAAACAGCGCGTTGATACTTTGTGGTCATTAGTTTTGTTATTATTTTTCGATTTTTTAAAGTTTTAACCTCAATTCCTATTTTCTCTCGAATAGTGCTCAGTGACAACCGTTGAGCCAAATGTTATCGCTGTTTAAAATACTAATATAATCCTGCTGTCAAGACTTCTTAACTGGGTGAGTGCTAGAAGCCACTATCAGGGCTTTCAATAAATGAGGTTACCAAAGCAAAAGCCAACACTTTCCTTGCTTATATTTCATATTCAGTCAAACACAAATAATATTTTGTTTATATACATTTGTTTTATTACAAATTATTGGAGAGTGCCTGTGGGCACTCTCCAATGATTTGTAATAAAACAAGTTTTGAATAACAAATTCAGACCACCAAAAATAATCTAGCCCTCAACCAGATAATCACTAATGTGAAAAATATCTCGTTATTTGTCCTTTCCGACGTTTGACGTCGCATTTTGAAAAACGCTGAAGAAACTGAATTCCCAGTGACGTTTGAACGTCAGGATAATTAAAGTCTCAAAGGGTAAATAAACGATTGAGTAGCATAAAAAACACAGAGGACTGATTATGATATCCTGGTGTTTTACTAAATGGTGGAGGAATTCACATTGGAAATTCTCGTTAAGTTGTTGCATATGTCAAACATTTTGCAGAAAAATAGTAACAACGGATCAAATACCTTTGTGTAATAGTAACATTTTGTCTGGTGAGAATCTCAGAATTTTAGATATAATGCAACGTGGTTTAGGGAGAATTTTCCAGTCTTTTCTTAGCGATAATTGTTAAGTCTATGAGACGATATCATAGTCAACTGGTCAAAAGCAGTAAATATTTCTTCAGTGAAATAATCATCACCACGATATAGCTTTGGCTACTGCTGATGTGAGCACCACCATAAAAAGGTTAAATTGGGATAATATGTTCTCACAGCATTCTCAGTAATTGTTCAGTACGTTATAATGTTATATTCTAGCATATTAACTTGGTACAAACATTGTATTCAGTATAATATTCATCAGGCCTTAACTAGCTTAAGAGGGGGTGCGGTGGCGTCGCGATAACCAGTTCTCGTCAGATCACCGAAGTTAAGCAACGTCGAACGCGGTTAGTAGTTGGATGGGTGACCATTTCAGCGACTGATTCGCGCGCCCGCGTTGTGTCCTTGAGAGAGGCACTTAACCTCGATTGCCTACATGGGGGCACGATGACGCTGTGTACTAAGGCGTACTGCACGTCGACGGTGCGCATGTCTTCAACCAATCTAACCCTGCCTCTGCCGCGGTGCAGAGCTCTGAGTTACGATGTTGGAGAGCTGACAGCTGCTCGTCGTTGCTCGGTGGTTCTCTCCGGGTAATCCCGCTCCTCCACCCGTAAAACTGACATGATATGACCCTGGCTGTTAATGTGTCGTTAAACCCTAATAAATAAATAGCTCAAGAAGTTCTAGTGGTTACAGTATGGCCGTCGTGGACTGGTCACTTTCCACGGGTGGGTAATATTTCCGCGGATGCAATAATATTATGAGTAATAGTAAAAAAAATACAGGAGTAATAGTAAAAAAAATAATTAATGAAGCACCGGGTACAACCCGGTGCTTCATTAATTAAAATTTTCAAGATGTGATTTTTGTTCGTCCTTTTGTTCGTTTCTGTGTTCGTTCTTTCGTTAGCTGGTCAGCACCTTCACCGAAAAGGAGTCATGTTAGCATGAGTTGGTTTCGGATACTGCTTTGAAGGTGTGACGTAACAACTTGTACAGAATGCATCCACATTTGTAAAATTAAAATTGTTTCGTCATTTCAACTACTGTCTCATGTTGTCATGTGCCGCGTACACAGCCTCGTAATTGGTTTCAGAGAATATCGCCCCGATTCATTATGCAAGCTGGTATTGAAGCATCCAACCTCAATGCTTCAACTACAACACTGTTTGAAACTCTTAATAATGATTTTTCGCCAAATGTTGGAATTGTTGGGGGCCCTGAGGAGGCGCCCTAACCTCGTTGCGTGGGCGTTGCGCCACTGGTTCTTAGTGATAATTATTCAGTCTTTGAGACATCACTCTTAGCTGGTCAAAGAAAGTAAATATTTTTTTCTGTGATATAGCCTTGGCGGCTGCTGATGTAACATTAAGCACCACGAAAAAAGGTTAAATTGGGTTCGCGGGAAAATGTTTTCACTGCATTCTCAATTTTCATTCAGGCAAATGATTTTTATGACTTCTTAATACAAGAATGCATTCGAGTGTTGATAAGATATTTTAACAACTCAAATAGTTGTTTTCTCTGTTCAAAGCAGTCTATTGACATTTATTGGTTTTTATGGTCCCATATATCTTCTGCACAATGTTTAATAATCATGATTGCAGATAAAGTCGAGATTACAGTTGATTGTTTATGACCATGCTGTGTCCATTTTTAGAGGACTTCCTCTCCAAGCATTCGTGACTGGGTCACATTTTTCACCAGTAAAAAAGAGCTTGTACACTGTGGTAAACATGCAGTGCTCGACATTCCCGGGATTTGAGTGGGTAAACTCCATAGTTAGTGTACATTATTCATCAAATCCATGAATCTAGAAGTTCCTAGCTCTTTTAATTATTTTTTTTTTTACAAGCAAAGGGAATATTTTTTTCCAACAAAAGTTCCTGGATTGACAAAAAGAATCGGCTTTTTTATAATGAGGAATTATATTATTGGTAGGGGAGGTAGTGAGATTGATGAGTGCTGGAAAAAATATTACCAGTGAACCTTCTTATCTTCAAAGTAGCAAAGTATTTTACGATTTGCTAACATGTCGTCACCTGAGTTCCAATGTGCTATATGTGCCAGTAGGCACATAGAACACACTGGAACTCAGGGGACGATTTCATACAATTGTAATGCTATTCCACCCGAGTGTTCAAAAAAATTTAATTCTCATCAACATTCGATGAATAAAAAAAAAACCCAGCAAGCTCGATTAGATTGTTTTCTTGTCCAGTTGTTTTTGTGGAAAGTGTGGGGTAATTTCCCTGGGTTATTTTTGGTAAGCTGTAGGTTACCCTATTTTTTTTTTTTTTTTTTTGGGGGGGGGGAGGGGGGGCGAATCAATTCATCAAATGAAAAAAAAACATATCCAAATATCTCCATGGTGTATAAGATTTCATTCAGTCACGCCCGTCGTTTCAAAAAGTTTTTAGAGCCAAGTTCATATCCATTCTGAAATTCGAAAGAAATAGAAAGACATCCTTCATCAAAAATCTATTGATAGAATAAAATAGCTCTATATTAAACCAGGAAAAACCTAACAGAGAGAAGATTCGAATATCATTAATTTATTTGAGTAAATGTTTTTGAATAATTTCTTGTCGTACTCGTTATTAATAATAATAATAAATACAGTTTAGAGCCATGACTCCACGCAAATGTGCTCTCAGGCTTTACAAAATTAAAAATAAATAAAGTCAGCTCTGTGTTAATCATAAATTTAGAAGGACATTTTATGTATAGGTTTTATCGAATAAGTGCGTCTTAAGGCTAGTTTTGAAGGACTGATATGTTTGTGGTGATTTCAAGTGATTAGGCAGATTGTTCCAGAGAAAAGGTCCGGTAACGAAGAAGGTCCGATTTCCCGCAGTTACAAGGTACTGGTCTTGTGACAAAGATTATTTGTGGAGGAGGATCTCAGAGATCGTGTGGGAACGTATCGTTGAAGTAGTTTGTTGAGATATGTAGGGGCCAATCCATTTAGACATTTATAGACAGTTACAATGATTTTAAAATCAATGCGTTTTACAATAGGAAGCCACTGGAGGTGGTATAGTAAGGGTGTTATGTGACACGATTTCCTTCTTTTAAGAATCATTCTGGCCGCACAGTTTTGAACAAGCTGCAGCTTATGTAGAAGGGACCATTTACAGCCGTACATTAAGGAATTGCAGTAGTCCAGGCGACTGGTGACAAACGCATGAACTAACTGTTTGGCGACATCCTCGTCAACCACGGCGCGCACCCTGTTGATGTTTCGTAAGTGATAATATGATGTTTGACACATCTGTGTGACATGATAGTCAGCAGACAGCGTCGCATCCATGAAAAATCCGAGGTTACGCACCATGGTGGACGGAGAGATCAGATTGCCATCAAAATTTGGATAAATACGGGACAGCTTCGAAAGCTGGCCGCGTAATCCAATGTAGATAACTTCGGTTTTTGTCGGTATTGAGCTTAAGAAAGTCTAACGTCATCCACGCCTTAATGTCATCTACACAATGTTCTAACGAGTGAACTGCATACACCTCTTGGTGGGCTCTAAAATGAATGTAGAGTTGTGTGTCACCTGCATAAAAGTGAAAATCAAGTCCGTGCTTACGAATTAGATTTTAATATCCGGAGATATCTGTAATGTTTATTGGAAGCGTTTTGACGAAATATAAATTTAATGTGATAATCGGAATTTATAAATTTGTACGCCTCTCCATTCTTGTTCAGACAGGTCAATCCCTTAATCCTCTCAGAATCGCAAGTATTCATGTGTGCAATTAAGTAACTCTTTGGACGTCTTAAACACGTGACGTGAGGGAGTGAGAGAAACACAGCTTCTGCAGATTTGTTTCGGGGAAGGAACGTGACTATGTGACATTCTTCTTCGCAGCTGGTGGTAGTTTCTTTTTCATCTAAAATCAAATCATCATCATCATCATCATCATCATCATCATCATCTTCTTCTTCTTCTTCTTCTTCTTCTTCTTCTTCTTCTTCTTCCCTCTAAAATCAAATCATCATCATCATCATCATCATCATCTTCTTCTTCTTCTTCTTCTTCTTCTTCTTCTTCTTCTTCTTCTTCTTCTTCTTCCCTCTAAAATCAAATCATCATCATCATCATCATCATCATCATCATCATCATCATCATCATCATCATCATCATAATCTTCTTCTTCTTCTTCCCTTTCTTCATGGCCGAAGATATATCGAAACATCGGATCTGTTGTCTCTTCTTTCGCTTTCTGATGTCTCAATAAGAATACATATTGATAATTCGAATCCAGATGTTCTTTGGAAAAAGTTTGGAAATATTCCCAATCTTCGGTTTTCTTCTTTGGTTTCAGAATTCAATTTATGTCGAACTGTTTTTGTACCGGAAAATTGTTTTCATATAGAGGACACTCCTCTTCGAATTGTCTTCATTCTTTCTCCTGTCTCAGTATTTTCACAAATCTCTTTCCAAATACATTATACGCATCAGCCCATAAAGTACCTAAACCATTCAAAGTTCTGTTTGTGGTCAGAAACCATTCTCTGGAATATTTAAACACGTACAAATGACACCCTTTTAGGGAATCGGAGATGAAATAATTATTTTCCGGTTCTATCGAGTATTCATCATTTTTCTCTGACTCTTCGTCATTTAATTCAACGAAATACAGAAGACTTTGAAACACAACCTTTTGATCGTTCTTATCTATACATCTGGAACCTAATTAAGCATCCCCAGCTTTTTTCACAGTGGTGTTAATAGAAACTGTCATTACTTTCATTTATATCTTTAAGATGGCCAAAAGTGATTGTTTGCGAAAAGAATGGGTTATTCACAAATGAAAGACAGCACAATGATAAAAATATGCAGTATTTTAATGGCGCTTATTACACATATCTGTCCCTAATGTTTTTGATAGAAAAATGTTCTCTCAACAAGTATAGTGCCGGAACGGTACATGATGTAACAATGCATGTAATTACTGACAAAAAATGTAACTTGTGATCTCCTGAACACAATAACAGTGTCTGACGTCAGAATAGAGTGTATCCAGCACGTGCCCGGATGACAGCCTGAACCCTCCTCCTAATGGTACCAGTGAGCCTTCTGATACGGTCCAGAGGTAACCGCAGCCACTCCCCATGCAGTGCAGCTTCCAAATCGGCCAAATTCTGTACAGGCGGATCCCTCGCTTGCACACGGCGTCCAAGAAAGTCCCAGATGTGTTCTAAGCGATTCGGGGCACATTGCAGTCCAAGGTAGTGTTGTAATAGCGTTATTCTGAAGGAATGCTCTCACAGCTTGGGAACGATGTGACCCTGCAGTGTCGTCTATGAATACAGGGCGAGTAGCGAACGGGTGGTTGTCAAAATGAGGCACGACAACCGGATTGAGAATGTCCCGGGTATACTGATGACCACTGAGATTCTTACCTGCAGTCGCCATATCAAGTTTACAATCATGAGAGAGGCATCCCCAGATCATTACTGATCCTCCACCATAAGGAACAGTAGGCCTGGTGTTTCTGGACACGTAGGCAGTATTTCCATGCCTCCACACTATCTTGCGACCATTCGTGACGTGAAGCAGGAATCTACTCTCGTCTGACTAATGCACTCTCCTCCACGTCCTGAGATTCCAATGTTGTGCCATACACCACTCCAAACGTCGTCTATGATGCTGATCGGACAGAGCTGGACGCTTGAAGACCCTTCTGGATCTCATACCCAGTGCTTTGAGACGGTTTCGGGCAGTTCTGTTGCACAAACACCTGTTGGGAGCCATAGGCGTTAAAAAAACCCACCTGAAGCAAAGGGTTTACGCCTAACGAGGAGTGCCATACTCCGATCTGCCCTAGGACAGGTCTTTTGGGGTTGTCAAGGCCTTAATCGGCCCTGAACATCGTCGGTTTATTGATGTTTTCGGTTTGCTGATGACAAAATGACTATAGCCAAGTTGCCTTCCAGTAGCTTTGAATGACATGCCCGCTGCATGCATGCAGACGATTTGCCATCTTAGTGCCTCTGACAGTCTCCTCCTTGCCATATCAACATTTATTGATAAAAGAAGTGACATTTTTTCTCTTTTTGTATCCAGCTATTGCACGTGGATGATAGTGGGGTTTTTGTGACATTCGTGGGAAGCATGCTTCACGAGGACGAGGGTGTGTGTTTGGGGTACGCTATCAACCAGGAACATCATGTTTCACTAGATGAAATGTACCGCAAGCCATAGCAATTATTAAAACATAATAATCAGTAATAGCAACTTCGCTGTCATGGAACATCTCAGGGGGTGCTTAATTAAGTTCCAGGTGTATATTATGATGAATCTAAAGTGATGTTGACTAAAATCATTGGTTAGTGGTAGATAATTTTGTATTCTAACACAGCAAGCCCTCTCGGTAATTTTTAGGTAATTTCTCGGGGGGGGGGGGGGGCGGCGGCGGCGGCGGCGGAAACAAAATGCGTGAACATAGGTGGAAATTTTTCTTTTGCAGATTTTTTGACTCAAACACCCTTTCCTGCATATTTTTCCATGACATTTTAGGGGACCCATCCCCTTCTCATACATTTTATATACAAAACTTTGGCACTCGAACACTAATTCAAAACGCGGAATGCACACTGATTCAATGAATATTTTTATATGTCCAAACATGTTTCCATTTACTCTATAAGATGCATTTTTCAAGACTTACCAGATTCACATCAGTTCACAAAGACACATTACTGTATAACTTGAACCCCGTGCGGACACGGGTATAATAGGTCCTCATTTGATAGCCAGGTTGGTAACGTAGCAAATTCTAAGAAATTTGTTTTATCCTTATATTGAGGTGTCTGTGTGGGTGAGCTTTTTTGTTGATCCAGTGGTTGGTGGATTCCTTAAGCCATCCAGTGGATCTGTTTGAATAATTCTACCTTCATCTTGGGAACTAATAACAGTGTAATATAGGCATCATATAGTCATAGTTGTTGAAGGCGATGTAAAATCCCAATCAAACCAGATCAGACAATTGAGACAAACTAAATGTGAAGCTGAATATTCTTACAAATCTAGTTTCTCGGTGTTTACCTTGAAAATGAAACTCAATTATTCTTTTTTCCCAGAAACCATTTATTTTAAACCAAATTTAAATAAGTTTTTCCTAATTTTATCTCTGATATGCAGTGATATGCACTTCAAACAGTCGAGTTTCTGTAACTCGTGGCATATGCAGGCATATATAAGCACTGTGCCTGTTGTGGCCATAATTAATTTACTTCTGCTTATACTGTTACCGTGTATATGTTGCAACTGTTGGTTGAGTAAATGGGAACTTGTTTTTGTTCTGGCGCAAGAAGGGCAAACCTTGTGTTTTTGTTGTCGCACCTGCATACCAGGATAGCGATCAAAAACATTTTTTGTTTTTGTTAAATCAGACTTTTTTTTTGGTTTTTGTTGAAATAAAAATTAATATTTTCAGTTTTTCCATTTAGCTATTATGACTCATCAGACAACATTATATATACTATGCTTTATTTTAGAGAATGCTCCATTAAGAAAAAAACTTGATATGAATGAATTATGTTGTGAATAGACATTTTTGTTGACTCCAGGAGAAAACTGTGTGGCATTTTTTTTCCGCTCAATATTTGGCACCCATCCCCATCCATGAGTCAGTTTGGGACGAAGTGACTTTTATGATCAATTGGTGACGTTTTGTTACAGTTTGCGACACAAAAGATGCCATAACAGTGAAAAGGGGAAAAAATGCATTAACTGTTTTCGCACATTTTTTTTGGCACTTGACCACCCACCCACCCGAATCTATGTTCATGCAATTTTGTTCCGCCCCCCCCCCCCCCCCCCCCCTGAATTTCTCGCGATTTTCGAGTTTATTTTATCGAGAAAAAATACTGGCACACTTTAGAAGTCTCGCAAAATGTGAGAGTTAACCACGAGGTGACACGCGGCTTTTTCGTGTGGGAAATCGGATGGGAAATCAAATCTCCAGTGGGGAAACCACGAAGAAAAATCCCGTCTTGTCGATCGAATCTCAGAGATCGAGGGAAAATAATATCTTGCAAAATATTAGAAAATTTCGAAATCATTCAGTTCTGGCCCAGTACGAGAATTCATTGCATTTTCCGCAAAACGACAGTGATGACGATGAAGATACCACTAAGCCGAGATTAAATTGACGACAAAGCCAAACCATGTTTTTTACTCGGCTTTTTAAGTGTTTCCCAGTTCGAGTTCATCGATTTCGCTTAGATCTCTCTGATGCGAAATTACACATCGCGACACAAAATGTCAAAACAAAAATTTTTGTCGGTTTCCTCGATTGTCTCGTCGAAGTATGTCGTCGATTTGGCGGTGACGTCTCGAATGTGGAACACACACTAGAAATCGTCACAAAATGCAGAAACGTGTAATTTTCTGCCAGCGTTTTGCAGTGTTTTTACGGCTCGCGAGGTCGAATCGACAGAGAACACTCCGATGAGAGAGAATATTCTCCCTCCCTCATTCCGACAAACAATAAAATAATCTCTACTTGAATTAAGAAAAAATTTCGTTGTAAAAAAACGCATTTTTAAGACTATGTTTCAACATAAAAGTACTTTAAATAAACAGTTATTTTCACAGTAAGTTGAAAGTGAGAAAAATAGTTACTTATTTCATTAATAACACTCGAATGAGAAAGGAGATTTCCCCTCATTCTGATGAAAAATAATTTTGTGATTTTCATGTCTCAAAAAAAAATATTTTAATTGTTCCATCATAGTTGTCTCTTCAACATTTTTTGATCGAAATTTAATCATTTTTTCTTCCAATATTTCCTTCAACATTTCCTTCATCTCTTCACATCATCTCTTAGATCTAATGCAATCCAATTAATTTTGTTGCCAAGTTCCGTTTTGCACTTCTCTGTATGTAAAATCCCAAATGAATATTGGAAATATTTTGTTTTTCGTTCGATCAAAACCAACTGTACATATTAATTTTGTTTCATTTTGTTTTTTTAAATTTATTTTTTAGAATTGTTTTTCGCTATTAGTTATCTTCTATTATCTCTATGCCTTTATCAATTTGCAATGTTGTGTATTTGTCTTATCCTTCTTGATTTTGAGGAATCATCAACTTTGTGGAATAATGACCATGAGCTAATGTGTTTATTCCATCCGATTGCACGATTCTCTTATCGTTGCCAGCCTATAAAGCAATTTTATCGATTATTTCCATGTACAGATCGTGGTAGTTGCTTTGAATCATGTTCATCAATTTGCACACTTCTCGATTTTCGAACAGATATTTTCATACTCTTCAAAAGTGATGTCATTACTTGCAGTGTTTCTTTTGACACCTTTACATTTCTTAATCTCCTTCCCATCTAAGTGATAAGCATACAGGTTTGACTTCAAACCCACGAATTTCGTGATCTGTCTTCCCCCTGTTTTGTCTTTGAATTTTGCCCACCACCTTTTTAGTCAAACTTGCCGAAATATTAGATTATTGATTGCTTGGAAAATTGCTCGTGTTGAACCACACGTCGACTTCTGAGGATATGTCATGATAGAAATCGTCAGTCTCTATCTCGTAAGCCAGACTATCCATGTCGGTAAACAACAGTTTGGCTTTCAACTCATACTTCGTCTTGATGTATTCATAATGAAATTGATACATCAACTGTTTGCTGATGTCCAAGATGCACTTTCCCAAATAAGTCGGTTTATCGAATTTCAGACGACACGTCTGTTTCATATGAATGGCCACTAGCTTTTCATAAGAGATGGTTCAATGTTCATAGTTTGGTTTCGAAATGTCAGTCATCTTCAACAGTGCATCACAAGCGGGTAAAGCTGGGATCCGTGTAATACCAAGCCAGATCTAGATCATAATGTCTCCAAAAGACGTCTCTAAATTTTTTGACCATATCTGCCAAGAGAAACATGTCAGTTTTCAGATACAGATCGTCATAATCTCTCATGATTTTATGTCGACTATTTTCCACACTTTTTGAGCGCGTTTATAGTCAACATCAGAAATGTCAGCATCATATAATTTCAAATAATAATGATCTTTGGAAGATAGCTTCGACTCGTCCATATACTCATAGGGATAGACTCCTTTCCTCAATACGCACTCCAATTGGCGCTCGTCTTGAAAGTGTTCTGTCAGGATCTCAAATTTCTCCTTCCCTAAATTGCCGACTCTTTCTCATGACTGGTCGACATGAATTTAAAACTATCTATGAAACATATTTCTATTTTGATAATGACTGCAAACATGTCTCAGTCTATTTTTATCTTCTTTTTGTCTATGAATAATTTAAAAAAGAAATGCATTGTTCCTTGCTCTTCATGAGGCAGTTTATATGTCCTTCGCTTATACTACCTAGATTCTTCACAAACAGATGACTGTCTAGCCTGACAGATTGTGAAATATCACTGGAAAGAACTTTGCATCTTAATATTTTAAATTGCAATTGCTATGTGCGGCACCTCTAAATTTATCCATGTAGTGACTTGATCTGTCAATTTCTTGTATTTGGGTGTAGAAGTTTTGGTGAAGGATAGTCTACAGATGTGACATTCAGTGGCTTTCTTATAGTCTTTCATTTGCTCATCTGTGATGATCATCTTCTCAGGAGTTTTAAATGGATCATACAATATTTTCATTCGAGATCTGAAATCTTCCACAAATTATTTAGCCACACTGTCATCTTCAGACTGTTTTGTGTAGGTGTATGGACCTGAAGAATGTCGATTGTCAAAAGAACATTTTATGTAGAAACAATATCCAGATGGTGTGGCGTTTCTGATATTATTCAGTGTAGCTCTGATGATCGTCGGGCTGACATGAAACCATTTTCACCGTGAAACATTTGAAATTGGCATTGACCACAAAAGGCATTCTCAGTCTTCTGTTGTGATGTATGAATTTAATGTAAATGTGAGGTTTGGGCATGTCAACGGCAATGCATTGTCAAGACACGGAATATGAAGATGTGATCATCATGTGTTTTGTGCCTGCATTAAATATGGTCAGCAAGTGCAACCTGATGAGAATTTGGATGGAGACAGTCTTTCACATAGGAGAAACGAGACAAACTGAATTAGAATGTTTGGATTTTCGACTGTGGACAAGTCATCTCACAACTAAAAGTCGAGGTCGTGTTTTGCATTTATTATTGGATAGAAAATATCCGACTCAGGTGTTGTGAAGAAAAAAAAAAGAAAATGAAAATAATTATTAAATGTTTTAAAACACGAAATTTAGAAAAAAAATGAGAAAGAATATTGATATATGTTATAAACATGCCTTCAAATTTCTTGTAAGAAATGATTCTTTTTCAACTCAATTTTTTTCCATTGCCATTTTGTGATTAATTTTTTAAATTTAATTTTTTTTTATTTCCTGTTATACATATATGAAAAAATCTTTTATAAAACATTTTCAGTTCTGTTTTACTGAACTTTAAAAAAATCTTTTTAGAATTAATCATTTTTCCCCATTTCTTATATATGAAGTTCAATATATTAATTTCTTATAATATAAAGTTTAATTTTATTTTCTTATATATGAGAAATGAAAGAAGAAAAAAAATGAAAATTTACAAATCAATTGTGAAAGTTCGAAAAAAAAATTGAAAATTCTAATAACATTTAAAAGTTTTGTAAAAAAAAAATTAAAAGAGAAATTTCCAAATTTATAGAAAAAATCTGTTCATATATATAATAGGCAATATGAAAAAAAAATTGTTTGGAAAGTTTCTAAAATATATTTTGAAGTTCATAGAAAATAAATGTCATTTTTATTAGAAGCGTGCAGTTGAGCTCAATTGAAAAATTATGTGAAAAATCTTGGCATTGTGAAATTGTTGAGTTGTAAAACAAAACCACAAATGATCGAAGTCATAAAGGCTGAGACTAGTGAGAAAACGGTGTCTGAATTGAAATCAAAAGCACGTTGGCTGGGTTTGAAAGGTGTATGGTCGCAAAATAAAAACGAGTTGATAAAATCAATGCTTGGAGGAGGGGGATGAAACGCTGAAATGAGAAAGACAACAATTCAAATGGGTGGAAAAAGAAAATGAAAACAAAACATTCCGATTCAATCGGCGACATCAGAAATAAAAAAGAGAAAAAAAGATCAAATAATGACTATCATAAAAGCAGCGATGGCTAAACTCGATAAAAATAATGGTGACATAGAAGAAATCTTAGCTAAAGTCATACACAAACAATTGTTGCCCACTCCCGTTGAATGAGTGTGTGCCATCAAGGGAGTTTTCAAAGCATTTGATGTCAAGGGTATAAAAAAGTTTTGTCCTCCAAATTTCATGAATGAGATAAAACCTAGCGTGTTGGGTTTATTTCATTGAATGCTAGGCATTGGTATCAAAATGAAAATGGTATTGAAGTGTTGGATGGAGAAGATCAATCTGAACACATGTAAAGATGTGGAAACACAGCTTATTTACAATCTCACACAAAAACCATGACCGAAAATTCTTATATGTCTGCTATCTTCGATAACGTGAAAGAAAAAAGAATGCAATCTTTGGTACAGTATCAAAACAAAGGTAGCAATTGAAGATTCGGTTAAGTATTGAATATAGAAATTCACATTGACTAGTACGATCCATTGTGAACGTCTTTGTATATAAAATTGCTTTATTTCATAGAAAATAAAAAAAACTGCGATTAACATGGAAAATAGAAAATAGATTCAATGCTTCAAATAGGCTGTCATATCTGCCTTATATCCCATAGAAACGAATCTGCAGAGAGTATCAAAGTTCGTGGAAACTTCTAAGAATTTAGATTGGTCAGGAATGAATTTTCCACATCTGCTAATCGACATCAATCAATTTAAAATTGAAACCCAATGATCACCATCAAGGTTTGGGATATGATGATTCGAAAAACAACATACTTCTGCTGATGATAAGTTCTCAAAAAATCATGAGAAAAACATTAATTTATTATTAATTTTAGAAAATGATAATCAACATTACTTTTGGATCAAGAGCATGAGTCGATTATTGACATCACAGACTACGAAATGACATGGAGAGACATTTTTCTGTTTTAACTGTCTGAATTCCTTCCATAGCAAAGAATTGCTGGAACGTCACAGGGAGTATTGCAACTGAAATCAATGTGTTGCCATTGACATGTCCAAACCTCACACTTACATTAAATTCATACATCGAAATAGAAGACTGACAGTTCCTTTTGTGGTGTCTGCTGATTTCGAATGATTCACAGTGAAGACAAGTTTGTATCAGCCCAACGATCATCAGAGTTACACCAGAAAATATCAGAAGCACACAACATCTGGATATTGTTTCTTCATAAAATCTTCTTTTTTGCGATCAGCATTCTTTCAAATTTATTTCTTTTTTGAAATTCATTCTCATCGTATTGTTTTACAAAACATTTATATTTATTTTTGGGAATTAAGATCAAAAATAGATTTTTTTTTTATTATTGTTCTTACATTCTGTAATATATACTTAAAAATTTGTTTTGTTTCTTTAAATTAAAATAGAAAAATGAGAATTGATTTGTACAGGAGGGTGTTGCACAGTAAATAGTGTAATTGATTGTCTGGTTATTTTCAGTGGAATGCAGTCAACCATGAATGACTGTACACACAGAAGTTAAAGTGTTGAACTGGGAAATATCCATGGGATTTTGTACGTTAAATCAGTTGAAAAATTAGAAAACTGAATAATTTTTATATCACAGGGATTCCAATCGACTATTTGATATGATTTTAACTTGTATCAACATTCCAGTTCCTCACTTCGGAGAATAGAAAAAAACCTTGTAAGATCGATCAGATTATCAAATACCTTGGGTGTTACATAACAAGAATAATTTGGTGTTTATATTATGAGCAGTAGAAGGTAAAATATATCATTTTGAAGAAAAATGATTGAATAAAAAACAGGAAGTAATTCCAACAAAAAGGTCAAAGAAAGAAGTGGTGTGAACAGTAAGACATTTTTGAAAAAGTGAATACCTTATAAATCAACCCGATGATCTGCAACTTGAAGAGTGTAGTTTTAAAAGAATAAAAACAATTTTAAAACTTATTAACAAAAGGTTGATTAAGAAAATGATAGAATTTTGTGTTGGGACCATGTGAAAAAATAGATCTGTTAAGAGATCCTGCAGTGAAATACTGAATGCTTGCAAATCATAGGACACTTTGTGTGTGTGAGGATGTCTTTAAAACAGTCACGGTAATTTTCTGTTTTCTTCTCTCTGGTACAGCTAGACTTTTTTTAAAACAATTTCCAACAATAACCCAATTCAACACTAACTTCTGTGTGTATAGTAATTCACAGTTCAGCACCTCTGTTGTGGTGTAAGAATAACAATAATGGTAACAATAACTTAAATGTAACAATTCTAAAATTTAATAACAAAAATAATTTGAAAGGAAAATGATACAAAATCGTTTACACTGTATGGCTTACTGAAAATAAAACAAATACTTGTCAGTTAGCCCCAAAGAAAATTCAACAGAATCCAGTAATCCAGTGATGAAGAAACTTTCCAGTTGGTATTATAATGTCCACGAATGTGTCTGCAGAAACAGTATCCAATAAATTGCAATGAAATGTTGACTCAGAAATTCAGTCTCCAATAAATTCCAATAAAGTACTCATCGAATTTCAAATGGACTTAATATCCAATAAGTAATGGCTCCAGAGGTAACTTTAAAATAATCCAATTGAGTCCTGGCTTTTCACACAAGTAAATTCCTGTTCACAGCCAGTATGAATTCACCTCCAAGATTTGAAAACACTTTTCCAATACAACAAAATGCCAAGATCTCTCAAAATAATATTCTGCAGAATATATATTAAACTCAGCTGCAACCTAATAATAATGCACCATCCTCAATGAATGCTGAAAATATAACTAAGTCATTTCTCAAAGCTGTGTTAGATGGATCAATGTCCCGTGCGTCATCGTGCCCCCATGTGGACAATATGGGTTAAGTGCCTTGCCCAAGGACACAATGCGGGAGTCCGAATCGATCACTCAGACGGTGACCCCTCTGAGGACTAACCGGGCTCGACGTTGCTTAACTTTGGTGATCTGACGAGAACCGGTTACCGCAACGCCGCCGTGCCCCCATATATTTCCCAACACTCATCGATATCACAACTTCTCCTACCACTAGTATAATACATAATTATAAAACCCCTATTCTGCTTGTCATTCCATGAACTTTTGTTTGAAAAAAATATTCCGTTTGTTTATCAAAAAAAATTAAAAGCAGCTAGGAACTTTTAGATTCACAGATTCGATGAACAATGTACACTAATTATGGAGTTTTCCCATGGGAATCCCGGGGAAGGTGATGCACATCTTGTTTACTACAGTACTTTGTTTTACAGGTGAAAATATATGACCCAATCGCCAATGCTTGGGGAGGAAGTCCTCTAAAAATAGGCACATGGGTATAAATGATTGACTCTAAATTTTACTTCATCTGCGGTCACAATTATCCATTGTGCAGAAGATATATGTGACCATAAACCGATCTGAATATTAACACAGGGTGGGTGGGGGGGGGGGGGTATGTGGGGGGTCCAGAATTTTTCTGTGAGACGTTAGGTATGGGATGGGTGGATGCGTACCTGTGCCCCGAGACATTTTTCTGGATTGGACAAATTTCTTTTATTATGCTTTTTTCAAATCTATTTGATCATATTTGCTGTTTATCATTATTGCCTGTGATGGGTAATGCAATAACGCATCCACTTTCATGATAGTTTATCCCCCATGTGTTAATTTTACAAGAAAAGTAGGTTCCAGTGAGTCATCGCATGGGGATGGGTACCAGTATCTGAAAGGAGCTTTTTTGCATGCTTTTTTAAAATTTTTGTTCACGTTTCGGTTGGTTTCAGGTCTGATTTTGCAGGGTGCTGCTGGAATTTGCATGCGTTTTGTCCAAGAGAACATTCTTAATTGTTTAAATGGTCTAAACTAACTTGGAAAATATCAGATACAAGTATTAGGATCAAACAATTAAGACTGCTATCTCATTTTAAGCATAAGGGCCAGACCAAAGGCTTGTTAATATATAGAGGTTCTAATTAATAACGTTTTATAACATCTATTGAAAACAAAAAAAACAGGAAAATTTGTAAAAATAAACGACTACACAACATTAACAGGAGCTACGAGAGGTAGTCTTTGATCCATTCTATATGAACAAGAAAATATTTATAACTGTTGGTTCATATAGGATGGTTCAAACTGTTCGCAACTGCATCTTCTCTTTGGCTTTCATAATCAAATGCGGACTTTAAGAATTAACACAAAAGCACTCAACAGCACATCTGGAATAAATGATTGTCTTACATGAATATATAAATGGTGGCTCATAAGCTGTCTGAATGATAATTGGTGGGTACTGAACTAAGTTAAGAACCAAATGCTTCAGACACTGTCACTTTTCCGCACTACTTGGCTTTGAAATTAAAATAAACTGGGCCGCGAGGAGGCCACCATTCAGCTAAAATAGGTTTTTTCCTCATAACACACTGCACATCTTTGCATATCCCTGCATATCCTGACATATCAAGTTTAACCCATTCACAAATGAATGGACTCTCACATTGCATGCAGTAAATTTAGTTTGGTCTTAAAGAATAGGTACCATCAAAAGGTGTAAGCGGGACTCACAGTCCAGTTGTTTTTGAGATTTCAGGAACTGTGTCAGATCAACAAATACCGCAAATCAATTGTTTTGTGTGGTGGATGTCTAAAACTCGATGGAAATATGCAAAATGGCAGGCAGGCGGGCGGGCTGGTGGACGGGAGAACGAGTGTTAAAAATGGCGATTAAAAAAAAAATTCAACCTGTTTCAATGCAATAGGGAATTATAAATTTGAGAAATTTTGGGCAGAACATCGATTTGGTGATGAGTAAAATACAAACGAATTTTTAATGTGTGTTTTAGATTTAACATTGAAAGTTCCAAGAAAAAATCTAATTTTTTTTAAGGTCAGGACAAAAATAGGTGGCCCAGAATCCGCAATACATGCCTCCTATGCGTCCCACGTCACCCCGTGCCGTTTGAAAGCAGTGAATATCCCGAGGATACTCTAATAATTAAGCATGATGCTATATCATTTGGTATGATTTCATAAATGCTGCATAAATAATTAAGCATGATACCTAAATAATCAAGCATGATGCTTAATTAATTCAGCAGCATGCTATATTATTTAGGCATAATGCTCTATTATTTTAGCATCATTTTAGCATCATGTATAATTCACTGATTTATGATCCTGTTCGTACGTCAAACCGGAGCGGATACTCCAACTTTTAGCGTTTTTTTCTAGGTACTCTACCATACATGGTAATACCATTCTGAACTTCAGAGATATTAGATGTTTTAATCTTTTTCAAAAAGATTTGATTAAAAAAGCACTCTAAATTAAAATCTTTAAAACTTCCAAATGATGGTTCAAATTACCAAAAGTAGCCTAAAAACGGAAGGAACAATGTCAGATAAGCAGAAGTCGATATGTGAAGTGTCAAAGCGTATCTAAGGACCAGTGTGTGTCACCAAACTAAAACATCAAAATGGCGATACATCAAAAACACTAGAACAGAGCTATCGCCAAATGTTTTGAGCTGTACAAGATACTAAAGTTTCAGAAAAATCGGAGGCATTTTAATTTTAATATACCCCCACAACGAGTTGTGTGGGGGTGGGGGGTTGGGGGGAGGGTATACTGGAATTACCTTGTCAGTCCGCCCGTCCGTCCGTCCGTCCGCCCGTCCGTCCGTTCGTCCGTCCGTCCACTCTATAATACGGGAGTTACGAGATTTTTTTTTGGCCTTGACAGGCATTATGATCTAACTTTCATATTATGAGCTTAATTGAAAATATTGTGAGGCTAATGTCTAAAATATGAGACTTATGAGACAAGTTGCGATTTTTCGGGGTTTATATTAAGGGTTAGGGTCAGTTCAGGGTTGGGGTTAGCGTTAGTTACTTACTATCAAGCATTACGTTGGAGGATGTAACCATGTCTATCCCCCCTCCCCCCCCCCCAAAAAAAAATACCTAAAAAATGAGGTTTAAGCCATTGACGAATTGAAATGATCAATTTTCCCGTAAAAATTAAGCTCACAGCTCCCATTTTTAAGAACGTCCGTCTGTCCGTCCGTAAACATAATTTTGTCCGGAGATTTTCTCAGACGTTTATGGATCATTGTCATCAAAATTTGGTATGAATGTTCACCACCATGGGAACCTGTGCAACCGCGATTATATTTCCGGTCGGACTATTTTTGCCAGAGTTATGTTCCTTCTTCACATGTCTTAGAATGCTAGAATTTTGTCCTGAGATTTTCTCAGATGTTTATGGGTCGATTCCTTTGAAACTTAGTGTGGGTATTCACTACCATGGGAACCTGTGCACCAGTGATTGTAGTTTTGATTGGATTTTTTTTGCCAGAGTTATGCCCCTTTTCGTCTTAGAATTCCTGAATTTTGTCCGGAGATTTTCTCGGATGTGTATTGTTCGATTCTGTTGAAATTTGGTATGGATGTTTACAACCATGGTAACCTGTGCACCAGTGATTATAGTTTTGATCAGAATTTGTTTGCCAGAGTTATGGCCCTTTTCGTAGAATGTCCAAATTTTGTCCAGAAATTTTCTCAGATGTTTATTGTCCGATTCCGTTGAAACCTGGTATGGATGTTCACTACCATGGGAACCTGTGCATCAGCGATTATAGTTTTGATCGGACTTTTTTGCCAGAGTTAAGAGCCTTTGCGTCTTAGAATAATTAATTTTGTCCGGAGAATTTTTCGCTTGTTTATGGGTCAATTCCTTTGAAACTTGGTACGCATATTCACGATCATAGGAACCTGTTCACCAGTGATTATAATTGTGATCAGACTTTTTGTGCCAGAGTTATGCCCCTTTTCGTCTTAGAATGCCTGAATTTTGTCAAGAGATTTTCTCAGATGTTTATAGGCCGATTCCTTTGAAACTTGGTATGGATGTTCATTACCATTGGAACCTGTGTACCAGCGATTATAGTTTTGATCAGACGTTTTCTTTCCCAGAGTTGTGCCCCTCTTCGTCTTAGAATAATCATAGCAGTGGGGGAGGCGGAGGTATGGACAAGCCCATCTGAGGCAGTCACACCTCTAGTTTAGCCTATGATGTCACCTCCGAGTTCTGCAATAACGGTTAGAATTTCTAGGACCTCAGCAGATTTGGTTCTATTTGGAGA
Organism: Pictodentalium vernedei; assembly: GCA_031216915.1. Taxonomy (NCBI): domain Eukaryota; kingdom Metazoa; phylum Mollusca; class Scaphopoda; order Dentaliida; family Dentaliidae; genus Pictodentalium; species Pictodentalium vernedei. The sequence goes on from CM062289.1 coordinate 130,448,251, forward strand.
TGATATTTCCTAAATTTCAGAAAGATAGACTTAAAAATGAGCTGGAAATTAAAATCTTTAAAAAAATCCCCAACATCCGGTCTCTTCCAATCGAAAATCTAAATGTTAAAAATTAAAAACGGATGGAACAACTTCAGAAAACCAGAAAGTCGATACTCGACGTTTCAACTTTAACAACTATGGAGCGACGCATGTCTCCAAGTTTGAGTGTTTTAAAAATGTCCAAAACGGCCTATAATTTGAAGTGACGTCAAAATGGCAATAAATCAAAAATTAAAAAACAACTATCTCCTAATTTTTGGAGCATATAAAAAAAATCCTCTCATTTTAATATTTTACCCTGGGTACCCCCCCCCCCCCCCCCCCCCCCCCCACCATGTCACCTCAGTGTTCGGGCATAACAGTTCTGAATTTCCAACGACAGCACCACATTTTTGATGTGGTATTTATTGTTATTTATATTGACAAAATTACAGGAAGATTGGCATACAATGAGGTGGAAATTAAAATCATTAATAAATCCTTAACATTTGGCTCCTTCCAGTCTAGAATATAAATTACAGAAAGTAAGAACGGAAAAATCGCAGGTAACCGGAAATCGATGTGCGAAGTTTCAAAGCTGTATCTTTCATAGCCATTGCGCTGTGCGTGTCACACAATCAGCGTTTTAAAGAGAAAATGAGGAATTTGAAGTATCGTAAAAACGTCAAAAACTGTGGTATTTCGAGACACCAATAAACAAACAAAAAAACTCAGCCGTCTCCTATTTTTTGTACTCTTCAAATACTACAATTTAATGAAAGTCAGTTGACATTGAATTTTTCGGACTTTTTACCCCCATGATATGACCGGAGAGCTGAGAATTACTCATAATGGAAACACATTTTTAAACAGTTTTTGATGGAGATGGGATATCACAAATCTGAAATAGGAGGTGGGGTGGAGTGTGGGTTGATACACTGAGTTGATATTAAAAGATATTTTTAAAAGTCAATAAATTGGAAATCTGCATTGCTGTTATCGTGGATACAAAATTTCAGGAAACATATGGTTCCCTCCCGCTCCCAAATGTTTCATGTGTCCGATCAGCATGCCAAATTTCATGAGTGTGTTGAAGGGGAAGTACATGAAATTTATGTTTGATGAATGAGAAAGAAACAAAGAGGCCAGCAATAGCTATAAGTCATTTCAACTTTGTGGAATGACTTAAGGGGACGTCCAACCTAACTTTGGTCAAATTTCATGTAATTTTCTTTCAAGTCTAAAAAAGGCCCAAAATGAATAACCCCAATAAATTATATACCAAAATGCTTGGAATGAAACATAGAACATGTGGAAACTGAAATTTGCCATGGAACTGCTGCCATGTGTAAATAGCACCACCTGAAAGTCTGCTATGGCATAAGTAAGAGAACAAAATTTTTACAATAAAATACCTCAAAATAAAATAACAGCTGTATTCTATAAACATTTAAGTACATACTCGAAGAAATCTTTTCCTAATTCATGAAAGTAATGAAGATTGAGACCAAATGTTATAAGTGGAGTGCTCACTGATTGAAGGCAGACATTTTCTTTTGTTTATGTTTTGATTTGGGGAGTTCAACAAAGGTCAACTTGAAGGAGTCCAGCAGAAGAAGTATGGAAGGACAAAAGAGTGTCTCCCAATATCAAGATGTATGTGTTACTGTAATGGTTTGGAAAGAAAATATGATATTCTCCTATGTAGAATGCACTGCAAAGTCATACATTGTAGTTGAATAAATATATTTACAAACCCCTTTTATCCCATGCATCAATTTGATAGTGATTAAATTGTTAAATTTGTCTGGTTTATCAATAAGTACATTAGCTTTGTTTAACTCTTGGACACCAATACACTCATGATATCTGTTGGAGAAGAAATAAGGGTAACTGTAACCTGTCACTGCAATAAACCATCTAATGTACTTAAAAGTACATTGTTATTCAAAACACATCAAATCAACCTTACATAACCATTATTGCATGTACTTTCCCCAAGGAGGCTTACTGACATATTGAGATCAGAAGGGCACATCCAGAGGGTCTCACATATTTTTTTCAAGAACGCAGTACACAAAGCAATCCCCAAAAGATGACAAGTGAGCTCCATTTGACACAGAAAATTGGGGGGGGGGGGGGGGGGGGGGGGGGGGCTCTCTTCCCTGTATGACTCTACCTCCGGCACTCAAGGCATATGCCTTTTTTCTCAAAGTTTAACTCTTTTTTCTTTTTGAAGATCCTGGCCACACATGTTCCAAACACTATCAGACAGGTAAACCTCCAAATAAGTGTATCTGCAAAAATCATGTTACATTGCAAAACATTCTTTTTACAGTTTTAGTTCTGGACCTTTCATGCTTCTTACTTCCAACTATAACACTTAATTTATTGATTCATGGGTGAATAGAAAAGTCCTGCCATAATCAACATTTTGAGTTCCATAAGCCTTCAAAACAGCTCCAATAAAAGTGTCAAACATCAGATTGGTGGCTTTATACAGAATATTCATTAGGTTGTTGCTTAATAAGTAATAGGAACAAAATCTTCACAAGAAAATTCTGCAGCAATACAATTGAGGGTATTAGCAGGCACTCTGCAACAAATTGTAACAAATCAACTAGTTATAAACAAAATTTTCTAACTCAAAAGAGTGAAAACGTACCACAACTCTGAAAAAATGTGGGAAGAAACACATGCTACAGCAGCTACACAGACATTGTTTCTCCATGATGCTCGATCACAAAACCAAATATCCTTCAAATTGGAGTAGCAATGGTTGAGATACAAGGGGGAATGTTGGTACATGCAATGATGAATGGGTAAGACTAAGATTAAGAGGACAGGGGGTCACCACTGCACGACCCTAGATGCACCTTTGATTTTCCAACTTCCACTAAGTTCCAGGTCTGGGGCATAATAATCGCAACACACCCAACTTATCAGTTCATAATTTCAGTTAAATAAAAGAAATTATCAATTTGAATTAAATAATAGATGATGTAAAAATATTTGGCTTCCTTCGCCTTCTCGTACTATTTAATTACCACAAACAATATCAGTTTGATGCCGACAAACGAAACTGAACGCATGTGGTTTGATTAAAAAGTAACTCGGCATGAATAATGAAGAAATTGCGAATATTTCGTGTATTTCATTTATTTAAAAGCCAATTGCAGCTAATATTGACCGTGCATTCGATAATTCGTTTCGGTTTTTGACCACACGGCCACGCTGACACTCCGTGACAGCGGTTATGTTTATTGTGATATGCAAATTGGGGGATGGTTTCCGGTGAAGGAGATTTGTCACATTTGTCAGTGTAAAACGATAAAAAAAAAACACTGATCGACATTGTATTACTATGGTTGGTTGGAAGAAAAAACTAAATTCTCAGCATCGTCCAAGCGCACCTTATTTAAAAGCACGAATGCATCATTTTCAACCCATCTTCAATCGGTCCTTTGCAGACATCAAACATACCCGTCTTCAAATTCCATGGTTACTTGGACGTAAATAACTTCGCAGCGACAGGGGGAAATTAACACACTCAATATAGTTCCAGGTCACTTGGAATATACTTCGTGAAAAAGTGATTTCTGAAGCATTCTGCTTACTTTGTTATGAATATTGCCTTATTTTATGTGTATCGTCCCGATTTTATACACTCGGTTATTTTTTTTACAAGTGGTTCATGTTGTCTTTCTAGTGCGCAATAATTCAGATTTTTTGTCAACAAAAAAGTTCAGACGGCCTGTAAACACGAGAGGGAATTTCGAACCATATTTTGCAGTTATGACATTAACAGCTCAAGTACTTGCTGTCACCTGTTTGCAAATCCGCTCATACATTGTCTCGAACAAATAAAGGGCGTGATCACGTCCTTGCATTCTTACGATTGCCCAAATTGAGTATTTCTGCAAGAACCACATCGTAATCACATGACAGGAAAAACATCGTTGAAACATGGCCACATCCGGAACATCAAAAATTTGTGTTGATGTTATTACATTCAAACGTCAAAACCCACCAGAGTGTGTGTCAAAAAAATGCTTTCTCCGAGTCTGTAGTATGTTATCATTATATTGAGGACAAGGCTTTCGAATTACCGATTATTTTGTGGTTTTACCGGTTCGTTACTTATGCCATTTGCAAATTAATCTTCTTCAAAATCATAAAATTCACTTTTTTTCCTGAAAAAAAATATATGTACCTTTTCTATGCACTTTACTCATTATTTTGATATATAATTTGCCTTTCCTTACTTCTCTTATCTGTTTCTCAGGCATTGGGAAAAATGTCAAAAAATTGACCAAAGTTAGGTTGGACGACCCCTTAATGGGTTGTCCTATGGGCACACGATCGAGTCCAAAGTTTCCAAGCAGAATGAAAGGAAATTGCTTTAAGTAAATGTGCAATATTTATTTATTTAGTGTTGCTTAACGCCACATCAGCAGCCAAGGCTATATCGTGGCGATAAAAGTATAGTTATAAAAAGACCATTATCCACCCTGAAATAATTTAAAAAAGGAGTCAACGAAATATGAAATGTGAAGTATAAAAACTAAGGAATGTGAAACATAATGCGAATGTTGTATAAACAATGCTGTGTAAATCAACCTGTGATATAGATATGGATTTTAAAAGAATAAAAACAATTTTAAAATTGATTAAAAAGGTTGATTATTTTCAAAAATGAGATTATTTTATGCGGGCTTGTCAAATAAAATAAATCTCTTAGAGATCCGACTGTAAAGTATTGCCCTCTAACGTGATTAAAATCTGTACAATGTAAAAGAATGTGTTCCACTGACAACACCTGCTGAAAAGGAACACACTCTGGTCGCATATTACCCTCTAACAAAAAGGAATGTGTAAGTCGTGTGTGACCAATATGACATCGTGTCAGAATACCATGATCTTTTCTACAAGGGTTACAAGATGGGTAGTGATTAGAAATAGTTGGTCGGAAGGGATGAAGCTTGTTGTTAGTTGCCCCATCCCATTCCGCCTGCCACATAGATTTGATGCAGCTACTAATATGTGGTTTGAAATCACTGAAAGGGATGTTAAAATCAGTGAGAGGCTTTGTTAAAGCCTGTTTTGCCGCACTGTCTGCCCTGGTGTTACCAGCGATACCCACATGTCTGGGTAACCAGCAAAACACGATATCATATTGGTCAGACATGAGAGTTGTTAACTTCTCATGAAGTTCCAAAACTAGAGGGTTCTTCAACTTGGGGTTGAGTAAAGCAAGTAAAGAGGAAAGAGAGTCGGAAAAAATAATCGACTTCTTTTCCTGAGCATTCTTGATAAGTTCAAGAGCGAGTTGTAAAGCTTCAACTTCAGCTGTGAAAATAGAACTCTGATTCGGTATTCTGATTGAGGTGACATGATCACCAGTAACAGCAGCTGATGATACTTTGTCACCATCCTTAGATCCATCCGTATAGATCCTTGTATATGTACTATACTTTGACTTTATTTCGGCATATTTTTGTTTGAACTGCAAGGAATTGGTATCAGATTTTTTGGTAGAAGCAAGGTCCAAAATAACTGTAGGTTTTTTTAAGATGCCAAGGAGGAATATGTGTTTTACGATTTTCTTTTATTGTGTGTGGTTCAATTTTGGTGGACACCATGTGGGGTTTAATTCTAATTCCCAATGGAGGAATATGTTTCTGGTGGCAGTTAAAGAAATCAACATTTTGAGGGTCTGTAACACAATTATAAGCAGGATTTGAAGGATTGGCCAAAAGTTTAGACACATATTGGAGAGACAATTTAATTCTGCGCTTCTCAAGAGAAGGTTCCTCTGCTTCAACAAGCATTGAGCCTATAGAGGATGTTCGAAAAGCCCCTAGACTAACCACTATTATGAATCGCATCAAGTGGTTTGAGATATGATTTCCTTGCAGAACCGTAAACTACACAACCGTAATTTAATTTTGACCGAACAAGTGATCTATACAGATGGAGCAAAGTTTTTTGGTCAGCACCCCAATCGGTGCTACCAATAACTTTCAGCAGGTTCAGAGCTTTCTTACATTTAACTTTTAGTTGTTTTATGTGGGAAGTGAAATTTAGATTGTTGTCAAACAACAAACCTAAGAATTTCACTTCCCTAACAACTTTAATAGGACTCCCATCATTTTTTAACTCCGGATCGAGCTGATGTCTCCGAAGTTTACAAAATGAACACAATTCGTTTTTGACTTGGAAATTTTAAAACCATTTTCTGTGGCCCATTTGTGAATCCTATTCAAACACAGCTGAAGTTTGCGCTCGATAGCATTCATATTTTTACTGCTATAACAGATCGACATACAATGAAGAATCTACCATATTCTCAATTGCATCGGTGATACTATTAATTTTAACCGAAAACAGGGTAACGGATAAAATACTACCCCGAGGAACCCCCCAATTCCTTCTCGTATTTATTTATTTATTTATTTATTGGTGTTTAAGGTCACATACTTATGCACAATAGCTAATCGTGACCGTGACAGTTTTACGGGTTTTACGGGTGGAGGAAGCCGGAGTACCCCGAGAGAACCACCGAGCAACGACGAGCAGCTGTCAGCTCCCCAACATCGTAACTCTGAACTCTGCACCGCAGCACAGGCAGGGGTAGATTGGTTGAAGACATGCGCACCATCAACGTGCAGTACGCCTCGGTACACAGCGTCATCGTGCCCCCATGTAGGCAATCGGGGTGAAGTGTCTTGCCCAAGGACACAACGCGGTTGCCGCAGGTGGGATTCGAACCGAAGACCTCTCGGCTTGCAGCCTGCACCTCTACCAACTGAGCCACCGCGCCCCCATTCCTTCTCGTGAGGATCAGATAACGAAGTAAATGTGCAAAGCATCCTCTTGTGTATCTCAGATACGTAGATGACATTTTTACCATTTGGAAACATTCGCAAGAAGATTTTGAGAGATGTTTAAAACTTTTAAACAATCATGACCCAAACGTCAAATTGAAGGTCACCATCAGTCAAGATTCTGTTGACTTTCTCGATGTGACCGCGTATAAAGGTAAACAAATTCAGGCATCTAGTCAACTTGATTATAAAGTGTTTTAAACAAACTGATTCACTTGAATTATTACATACAAAAAATTATTCCATTCACCACATACATTTAAAGATATCATCACATCACAGCTCATTCGTTTCCACCTGAATTCGAATGATAAGGTAAATGTCAATGATGCTTGTTTTACTCCGTTTGGCGCACTGAAATCGAGGGCGTACTCGATATGCTTTTTACGTAACCTCAAATTTCAGACTCCGAAAAAATTGGAACCCCCCTGAAACACCTACAGAAAAATTGAACACATCAAACCATTGCACAGTTGTAGTTGAGTGATGATGAATTAAACAAAGCCTCATTGAAAACTGCATAATTTTATGACTGATCAGAGAGAGGAATTTTCCTCCGAATACATCGAAATCATAATGAGATTTGCGGCTCTCCCTTTGTGATTCACTTAGTGTTATTTACCTTATTACTTGTTCTCGATCTAGGAAACAGTATGTGGGTCAAACTAAAAATTCATTTCGAAAATGTGTTACTCGACACAAACTTGACATGAAACATAATTCAGACGCCCCAGTGGCGAACATTTTAATCCTCCGGGACACTCTTTGGACGATTTCAAAATTCATCGAATTGCACTACCACCAATTAAAGGCACAGCAGATGAACAAGACGAATTAAGGGGGAAAAAAACGAGGAGCCTTTTGAATCAGTTCACTTCAAACTCTCTGACCATTTGGCATTGGCGTGTCAGAGGGAGAATGCTACAGGGGGTCCATCCTTCCTTTCACTTTAATATAAAACAGAATGAATGTCGAAATAGCGAAATTAGTAAAATATGAATTCAATCTAACAAACTCTAAATTAACCCTTTGAACTCGAGCGGCCTTTTTCCGGCCAGGAACATGATACGTCATAACGTCATTATATAGGCTGTTCAGTAATTGTGTGGGGTAGACCAATCAATATTTTCATCGTGCAGTCCCGAGGCTGCACGTTGAAAATATTGATTGGTCTACCCCAAATAATGAATATGGACTCTTCTAATTGCTGCCATTGAACCGGCATGGAAGATACCACTAAAGTTCAAAAAGTTAAAAGAACGGCTAAATCTTCGGTTATAAGAAAAAACAAAGCTTGCTTAACATGCTTGTCAGGACTAAACTAAAGCCCATCAACGAATAACATCAATTATAACCAGTCCGTTTAACCATCTTGTAAGCTCAACACTTATTTTAAATCGAATTTGTATTATTTATGTCAGGTTTGAAACCCATTAGGGTTCAAAATATACTGTTTAAAAAGACCATGGTGGCGGCATATTAAAAGACAAAAACGTTTCAAAAAGACATGTCTGTGCCAGCGCGTCATTTCTCATTAAATATACTCGGAGATTCAGCTGAATCATTTTGTTTGAATGTTTATATACACCTGGAACTTAATTAAGCACCGCCTGTTTTTTCGCAGTGGTGTTAATAGAAACTGTCATTACTTTCATGCTATCTTTCAGATGGCCAAAAGTGAATGTTTGTGGAAAGAATGGTCTATTGACAAATGAAAGACAACACAACGATGAAAATATGCAGTATTTTAATGGCGCTAATTACACATATCTGTCACTAATGTTTTTGATAGAAAAATGTTCTCTCCACAAGTATGGTACTGGAACGGTCCATGATGAAACAATGCCGGTAATTACTGACAAATAATGTAAGTTGTAATCTCCTGGACACAATAGCAGTGCCTGGCGTCAATAGGGAATGTATCCACAACGTGCCCGGATGACAGCCTGACCCCCCTCCTAATGCTATCAGTGTGTCTTCTGATACGGTCCAGAGGCAACTGCTGCCTCTCCTCACTCATGCAATGCAGCTTCCAATCGGCCAAATTCTGTACAGGCGGATCTCTTGCTTGCACACGACATCCAAGAACGTCTCAGATGTGTTTTAAGGGATTCAAATCGGGGCACATTGCAGGCCAAGGTACTGTTGTAATAGCGTTGTTCTGAAGAAATGGTCTCACAGCATGGGAACGATGTGGCCTTGCATTGTCGTCCATGAATACAGGGCGAGTAGCCAAAGGTGGTTGTCAAAATGAGGCACGACAACCAGATTGAGAATGTCCAGGATGTACTTATGACCACTGAGATTCCCACGTACAGTCACCATATCAAATTTACAATCGTGAGAAAGGCATCCCCAGATCATTACTACCATAAGGAAGAGTAGGTCGGATGTTTCTGGGCACGTAAGCAGTATTTTCATGCCTCCACATTCTCATGCGACCGTCTGTGACGTGAAGCAGGGATCTAGTCTCGTCTGACCAATGAACTCTCCACGTCCTGAGATTCCAATGTTGTCGTGCCATACAACACTCCAAATATCGTCTTTGATGCTGATCGGACAGAACTGGACGCATGATGACCCTTCTGGACCGCATACCCAGTTCTTTGAGACAGTTCTGTTGCACAAACGCCTGTTGGGGAACCAAAGGCGCTTCAAACCCCACTTGAAGCAAAGGGTTCACGCCTAACGAGGCGTGCCAGACTCCGATCTTCCCGAGGAAAGGTCATTTGGGGTTTTCCAGGCCTTGTTCGGTCCTTAACACTGTTGGTTTATTGGTGTTTTCGGACAAATCTGCTGAGCACAGAATGACTATAGCCAAGTTGCTTTCCAATAGCGTTGAATGGCATGCCCGTTGCATGCATGCCAACGATTTGCCCTCTTCGTGCTTCTGGCAGTCTCCTCTTTGCCATGTTAACATATACAGATAAAAGAAGTGAGAAATTTTCTTGTTTTATACCCAGATATTGCATGTGGATGATAGTTTTTTGTGACATTCGTGGGAAGCTTCAGGTGGACGAAGGGATGTGTTTGGGGTACTCTATCAACCAGAAACATCACTAGATGAAATATACTGTACGGCAGAGCAATCATTAAAACATAATAATCAGTAACAACAACTTAACTATCATGAAACATTTCAGGGGTGCTTAATTAAGTTCCAGGTGTATATTTGCTGAGAGGAAATGAGTAGAAATGACCTTGCATAAGCTTTTCGCATAACTATATTCTTTTGTAAACTGTAAATTTTATAAGTTGAAAGTCAGAAATAAATATCCTTTAAACTTATAATCACGACAAAACCCAGTCAGTGGTCTGAAAATGTCATGTGATATAATTGTCTCTTTCTGTCAAGAGACAGCAGATACCCTGGAAACTAGAAAGTCGAACCATCAAACGAAACTTTCCCCGCAACTTGAAAATAGCATAATTTTGTCCCAAGCTTTTAGCCGGTTTCTTTTCTTAAAAACATATTGTCGTTCCCCATGTACAAAATATGGTTAAAAAAGTTTCTATATATTTGTGACACTGAATAAAATATTGCACAAAAAGTTTCGTTTTACTGATTAATGAATAAAAGATAGGCTAGTATTCCACACAACCCTAACCACAATTCAACATGCTGTAGAAAGAAAACTCATTGAATTGTACTGTCTGTTGAAGTAATGTCAGATTAGGATCACGTTTGCAGAGAAAATGGACAACTAAAAGCCAACCAAAAGCAATGGTGAAATTCAGTTTTGTAAAGTTCACTCTGTTGAATACTTATTCCGTTTTGTTTTTTTTTGAGGTGGGGGGGGTGGGGGGAGGGGGTAGGGGGAGGGAGGTGCCGAAAGATTGTCGAATTTAAGGACAATATTTATTTTGTTTCGAACTAAAAATGAATTGTGGATTGAATAATATCCAAACATCTGAGGCGTATTACCTACACTTTTTCTGCGTTATCTGGTTTTTCACTTTGGTTCATGTCTTTTTTAACCCTTTACCTAACATGAAAAGGAGACGACACTTGTAAAAATATTCTCGAATAACTAATTTTTTGTCTCAAAAACATAGGTTATGACCCCTCATTGGAACGAGCTCGATGAGCTCGTTCCAATAAGGGGCCATAACCTATGTTTTTGAGACAAAAAATGAAAAAATAATGAAAATTAATTGACGATTTTAGAGAATAGCGCTGGCCGGTTTTGGCCGTTACGTTGGGTAAAGGGTTAATATCTTGTAGTCTTACCTGTCATAATAATCCTTAAGGGTAAAATATAAAGCGAATATGCTGATTTCATGGAATCTGATCTCATTTGCCAGTTGCTGAAAGCAATTTATAAACGATAATCTTCCTGTAGAATTGAAACATGATGTATTGACGAGTGGATTTTCAATAACTGTCAAAAAATGAAAAAAAGTGAAGGATAGTTTTATTCATGCGAGAACGAGGAATATTCGAATGACGCACAAAAGATATCAATGGCGTAAATTGGGGGGATACTTATGGTCAACCAACCTTTGACACACACACACACACACACACACACACACACACACACACACACACACACACACACACACACACACACACACACACACACACACACACACACACACACACACACACACACACACACACTACAATTAGAACAAAAATAGGCAATGGTTTGTTCACACCAAGAATGATTCCTATTTGTTGCCAAACCTTATAGATGGCTCTTGTTGTCAAACCTGTTAGATTGCACTTGATGTCAGACCTTTTAGATAGAAATTGTTGTCAAACGTTTGAGATAGCTGTCGTTGCTAAACATTTCAGATGGCAGTTGATGCCAACCCATTTAGATAACAGTTGATAACAGTTGTTGTCCCTTTATCAGCATTGGCGCATCTCCTGATTGGTTGAAGTGACCGAAACATATAACAATGACTAGGGATTTTAAAACATGCAGGTTATTAGACCTCGCTCTGTTGCTACCGATTTGTTACACGAGTGAAATCCAGATGATAAGAATAACGTTTGACCTCGACTAGCTCACATCGACTGGAGAAAAGCCCAACAGAATTGTCGAGCTATCTCCAACTGTAACGCCCGGGTCACGATTCCCGAATCACGAATTCAGTAAACCGTTACATAAAGGTCAGTAGTGGTTAAAATAAAAAGCAAATGAATAATTCCCCCAAGCCATCCCACGGGCGCATATGAGGTGTGGCTCCACGGTGGGCGTAAATGAATTCAGGGAATACTGCAACACACGTTCTTCCTTCACACTGCCGACATGGGCGGGTGAGGGGGAGCAACAGTTGAGTAATGGAAATGAAAATACATTCAAACAATATCATTGAGGGCATTATATTTATTAAATTTGTACTGTTACCTGTTACATTGACTAATGAATGTCAGAATTAAGATACAGCACCACAAAGGTTAACTATACTAGCGGAAAAAAGAAATGCAATTTTTTTTCTGTGGTAAATATTTCAAATGTGTTATGGATGATTATTTCATTGTTTGGATTTTGATGTTATTCATTACTGATTAAATGTTGTTCAGTTTTGTTGTCTTAACACACGCGACGTTTGCATGGATAACGTTCAACCGTGGGTACCCTACTCCATTTCCTGATAAAATCAATAGCGACTGTGCCCACCCCGAACTTCAGTCGCTGCTCTCCTTACCATTGACCCAATCAGGTTGTTTATGGTCCTTTGTGGGATGTTATTCCTTCCCCGAAGAAGGGTCTGCGTGAGCTGAGCGACAATGTTTGGCGCGCTTCCTGACCCTCCTGTCCAGCTCCTCCCACAAATGCTCGATCGGTGTCAAATCTGGACTGTAGGATGGCCAATCGAGAACTGGGACATTATTTTGGTTGAGGAAGTCACTACAAACCCTAGCAACGTGCGGCCTCGAATTTTCCTGCTTCAACGTAAGGTTACGCGCCTGGATAATGGATGACCTGATTGCCCTGGATGACCACTAGAGGTGTTTTCACGCCATGAGAAATCCCCCTCAAACCATAACAGACCTTCCACGAATTTGTCGCACGCGTCAGATTATCGCTCACTTCGACGTCGATAGCAACGTTGTCGTCCATCTGGCCTGTAAAGCGCGAACCGAGACTCGTCAGTGAATAACACACGTCTCAGTGAGCCAAGTGAAACGATTTGGTGCATGAGTCCTCGGCCATTGCAATGGATGTTTACGTCGCTACGTCGCTTGGGTGTAAGTTGCGGATCAACGTCTCGTCGCCGTGGCCTTAAATTGAACTCCCGCAACCAATTCCTAAATGCTTGTGGACACACTCAGCGACCATGAGTGCCTACAACCTGACTCTCCGTCTCCGTCGCCGTTTGGAATCGGTTATGGAGGTGTGAGAGACGCTTGCCTCTATCTTGAGACGGGTGTCCGCTCCTGGGATGGTCAGCTAAGCTTTCTGTGACTCTGAGACACCCAACTAAACGGCTATCGTCGACTCATGGACCCCACATTTGGCCCAGTACAATAAGAGCAATAGCCTTAGCCCTATCAATTTCGGACATTCGCGGCATTTTGCTTTTCAATCGAATTGAAATGAAATGTTGTGCAATCGATTGTACTGTTCAAAACTTTGATTTGGTATGGTTGTCAAGCTCTTGGCACGTAGGAGTGCCCCGGATGCACGCTTTGTCGAAAAATCTGTTGAAAGCATGCAGCTTCGCACGAGGTCATGGTTGACTTAATTTCAACCAAAGACTCTTTAGACAGTACACTGAGGTAGCTATGTGTCAAATTTTACTGCATTTGGTCTACGTATAAAAACATTACATTACCAAAACTGAACTTGCGTTTCTTTTTTCCGTCAGTATATGTTCCCCTTATGTACTACCTGGGGGGCAACAATAACATTCTCAATAACCACAAAACACTATACGTTAAAATGCTCCATTTAAACGGAAGAAAAAGGCACCCCACTCAAGGACACGTACACTACCAACGTCCCACGGCGTGGGTATCGTCAATAACGTTACGCCTAGCTATGACAAGGAAACAAAAGAAACCCAGATCGGCGGGATGCTACGTATGAAAAATAACTTGCTGATCTGAGGAACATAAACGACAAAAGTTGTCCCTTCACTGCGACCTTAAGAAACGCTTTCTTTAGAGAGTTATTGTTGTGGTCTCTACTAGCCCTTCAAATCAAGTGCTGAGTATCTGCGAGAACGTTTCGAACCTACAGTTGGCCAAAAAACCCTATGACATAGATTTTAACCATAACAGTTCAGTAAAATCTTATCTTAGCTTACAATCAGAATTTCCTGAGACATTCTACAACAAGCCATTAATCTGGTGTCCGAGCCGAGAGGTAAGCCCCTGGAAGGGATATTTTGGTAACAACTACCTTTATTTTTATTTATTTTTATTGATGTTTAAGGTCACATATTTATGCACAATGGCTAATCATGACCGTGACAGTTTTACGGGTGGAGGAAGCCGGAGTACCCGGAGAGAACCACCGAGCAACGACGAGCAGCTGCCAGCTCCCCAACATCGTAACTCCGCACTGCAGCACAGACAGGGTTAGATTGGTTGAAGACATGCATACCATCGACGTGCAGTACGCCTTAGTACACGGCGTCATCGTGCCCCCACGCGGGCAATGGAGATGAAGTGTCTTGCCCAAGGACACAACGCGGTTGCCGCAGGTGGGATTCGAACCGAGGACCTCTCGGCTTGCAGCCTGCACCTCCACCTACTGAGCCACAACAACTACCTCGAACATTGCCAACTCAATTGAGTGCTGGTATAACGGATGGCTTATTATAAATAAATTTCTTCGCTCGTAAACTCCATCTAGCACGGACTTCAGTATATTCTCTGTTAGAATACACTTCACGAGTGTGGGAAGTCAATCAGCTGAACAAAAACTCTAATACCATGGAAGCATTGGTCACTGATAATCGAAAAACATCAATTGATACTCAGCACATCAAAACAACTGAAACGTATTCACCCCCGCATATCGTAAGATACCCATTTATAAAAATCTCTAACAATCGAAAACATCAGTTGACACTCAGCACATCAAACATCTAACACGTATTAACCCCATATATAGTAAGATACACCCAGTTGTAAAAAACACTCAGTTCATTTGGTATTAACCCTTTGAACCCCAGCGGCCGCTTTTCCGGACAGGAACATTATACGTCATAACGTCATGAAATAGAATGGCTGTTCAGTAAATGTGTGGGGTAGACCAATAAATATTTTCAACGTGCAGCCCTGAGGCTGCACGTTGAAAATATTGATTGGTCTTCCCCAAATAACGAATATGGACTCTTCTAATTGCTGCCATTGAACTGGCATGGGAGATACCACTCAAGTCCAAAGGGTTAAAGATGGGGACGAATACATCGTGACACAGCTAATACTCATATTGCAGATAATACTAATAAAAATTTACAAACACGTGAAATTTGAGCGCTCGCAAATATTTAGTTTAGAAATTACGTGGAAATTTAAATCTATTCCATAATTCCCACCAAACTGCCACAGATAGTGTCAGCCTAGGCATAACAGGGCCTAAAAACTTGTTAGGCCTAAAAAAGTTAAAAATCTGCTTCTTATGCCCTTGCATGGTCCTTTTAGCTGTCACATGCTCTCATTTTAAAACCAATGCAAACTTAAAAAAATAAAAATGAAAGGCTTTATTGCTGATATTTTACCCAAGTGAATAAAATTGATAAGTTTGTCCCTTGAGTGCAACAAGGCTTTGCGATGCTTTAGCATTACAAAGCCTTCTAGCACTCAAGGGACGAAATACACCACTACCCATGCTATTCTGTAGATTAAAACATAAAACAAACCAAGAACATGAACATGATGGCAAAGAAATAATTACAAAAATTAAAATTGAAATAAAAAACCGCCCGCCAACATATAATTTTACAAAAAGGCCCGAGAAACAGAAGATCTACTCTCTGCGGCCTTATCTGTGATAACTATTCTGAGCTTTCTGGTGGTTAGCGTAAACAATGTTCACGGTTACTGAGTGCACCTGCGTCTTCTAAACTCCACAAGCGCGACCAAGGGCGCCAGAAGCAGGGGGCAGCTGGGAAAGACTGTACGTCCCGAGAACCGTAACTGAGAATCTCTCAAGTATTCTCTTCTGGGGTGTTTTAATTTTACGTGCGCCAGTGCTAATGGGAGGGGCCGGGTGATCAGGTATTGTAATAGAGTTTTGTAAGATACATTGTAAACTCACGTTCTTAATTCATACGCAGAGTCGAGTGCACTTTTTGATACCCCTGCGCCCTTGCCCTCGGGTGCTCCAAGCGCCTTGAACGCGGCTCTATCCACCAGCAGATTCAACAAATACAGTACGGCCGCCGTGGACTGGTTGCTTTCCTTCGGGTGGGAAGTATTCCCGCGGACGCAATAATGTTAGATTGCAAACACTAATTATAGGAATAATCACCAAAAACTTAATTAATGAAGCACCGGGTACAACCCGGTGCTTCTTTAATTAAAATTTAGTTGATGATGAGTTTTATTACCTGGTAAACGAATGCGTGGATTCTGACCAGTCCACGGCGACTCGACTGTATTTCTACAATATGCATTGTTCTTGTTGGCTTAGAATTTATCGTTATTACTATTTCGTATCATCACATTTCAAAGATTTTTTTCCAAATTTAATAAGTACCCTTTTAATGATAATATCATGGAGATGAAAGCAAATCATCGTTGTCCAAGTTTATTGATCTTATTGGCTTAGAATTATTTGTCATCACATTACCATTTGTTGTCATCACAGTTCTGAGATTTTTTTTTTCATAATTTAATAAATACCTTTTGCGTAATAATATCATGAAGGGGAATGCGAATCAACGGCATCCAAGTATTTATTTGAGAGTTTTTGTCCATGTTGGACTTAGATGGCGGTGAACTGGTCATCCTATGCCCTTGTACTTGTTAAAGTGTGCTGCATTTACAGTCAATAGATAAAGTTCTTGGATACAGGTTTAGTTAAAAGACTGAAGAGCCAGGCTAATGTGCATTGTGAAAGTATGTATTAAGATGTAATTGATTTGACGCAAATAGATATCTTATCGTCAAAAGACGATCTTGTGAATAGATTTGGTATCTACATGCCTTCCTTATATTAGCTGGTTTGTATTGATTTGGGTTGACTAGAACTGGAAGAAATACACGATTGTGTAAGTAAACTGTGTATCTTCGTACGTGGTTCGTATTGATTTGGGTTGACTGGAACTAGAAGAAATACACAATCATGTAAGTAAACCAAGTAACTTAGTATATGAGTCTCATTGATTTGGGTTGGTTGGAACTGGAGGAAATGCAGGATTGTGTAAGTGCTCTATGTATCTTTGTATATGGTTCGTATTGATCTGGCTTGACTAGAACTGGAGGAAATGCACGAGTCTGTAAGTGAACAATACATCTTCATATGTAGTTCGCATTGCTTCAGGTTGACAGAGAAATACAGAATTGTGTAGACAAACTATATATCTAAGTCACTTATTCGTCTTATTTCGGGTTGACTGAAGGAAATGGACAACTGTGTGAGTAAACTATCAATCTACATCTCTGGGACGATCGTGTAAGTAAACTATACATCCACATCTTGAGTTAATAATGTTTTGAGCTCCCTAGAGGATTTACATGATCTTGTAACTAAACTATGTATCTACTCCTTGGGTCCATACTGATTCAGGTTGAATGGAGGAAATAGACGGCCCTGTGAATAAACTATATATCTCTGTCTCTGTTTCATATTGATTTGGTACCATTATGTAAGTAAACTATATATCTACATCTCTGTTTCGAATTTATTTCCACTCTCTTGGGGCAATGGGCGATTGTGTTAGTAAACTATATATCTACGTCTGGTTCTATTTCGTATTGATTCGGGTTAACTACAGGGAATGAACGATCGTGTAACTAAACTAAAACTATCTATTCCCTGTCTCTGGGTCGTATCAATTTAGGTTCAATGAAGCAAGTGGACAATCGAGTAAGTAACCCATATTTCTACGTATGTGTTTCACATTGAATTGGATTGACTTGAGAAAATAGACGATCCCTGTAAGTCAACTACATATCTATGTCTATGGTTTGCATTGATCAGCTTTGACTGGAGAAACGACATGACTGATCGTGTTACTAAACTATATGTTCACATCTCTGGGTTTTTTTTATTCGGATTGACTTGAGGAAATGGACGGTCGTGTAAGTTAACTATACATCTGCGTCTCTGGTTCGGTATTCACTGGAGGAAATGGACGTTCGCGTTAGTAAACTATATATCCACGTCTTTGTTTCGTATTGATTCATGTTGACTGGGGGGGGGGGGGGGGGGGGGGGGGGGGGAGTGGACGATCTTGTTAACAAACTACAAAGCTATGTCTTTGTTTTGTTTTGATTTGGGTTCAATGGCGGAAATGGACGATCGTGCTTGTAAACCTTATATCTACGTCTTTGTTTGTATTGATTTGGGTTCAGTGGAGGAAGTGAGTAATTGTGCAAGTAAACTATATATCTATCTCGCACTTTCGTGTTAATTCAGTTTCATAAGAGGAAATGGACGATCGTGTTGATGCATGCAGTCTATGAGCCACAACCAGTACAAATGGATAATGAACTACCAATATCACCTGACAAAATTCGTCGTTCTTCGACCTCTTACTTCTTAGAGGGCTCCAGAGGTGGCTTTGCAACAGTTGGACATTTTTCTAATGTTTGGTGCGCCTTCAGTTCTTCAGTCAGATAATGGAACAGAATTCACTGCACAAATCACCAAGGAACTGAAAGAACTTTGGCCGGAACTCGTTATTGTGCATGG
Source organism: Pictodentalium vernedei (assembly GCA_031216915.1). Taxonomy (NCBI): domain Eukaryota; kingdom Metazoa; phylum Mollusca; class Scaphopoda; order Dentaliida; family Dentaliidae; genus Pictodentalium; species Pictodentalium vernedei. The sequence goes on from CM062289.1 coordinate 130,466,987, forward strand.
AAAGCCACGCCATCCCCAATGTCAGGGTTCCATCGAAGGTCAAATTGTGGCGTTAAAGTCATGCTTACCGCCTGGTTAAGCAGACAACAACACAACAGACTGGACTATTGAACTAAAATTTGTGCAATTTCAGAAGAATTCAAGTCATCATAGTGAGATTCAGAGGACGCGCATTCGCAGCCTTACTCGGGTCTGATGCCAAAGTTGGTATTACAACCTCCAGTCTTGCGCAGGAAGTTCTTGCACAACTACAAACTGAAGATGATCTTCTCCAAGTTCTTGCACCCGAGACGCAAGCACAGACGGAGAGAGAAAATTTCTGTGAAATTCCCAGTGGTTCATCTGAACAAAGTGAAACCGGCAACGACGATTTAGCTTCTCAACAAGAAAATATTCAAGTGCAGAGGAAAAGGGCAGCTGAGTCACAAATAAAGCAAGCAGAGAGAATGGTTAAGAGAAGCAAGATTGTTCTGTCTACGGCCAAAGTTGGCGACAATGTCACCATTCCAATTCCAGCTGTGGATCGAGGTAGGGCTGATCCTCGAAACCTCATAGGTGTTGTTACTGACATTAGTGACAATGAAATGTACTCAAAAGCAGTGAAGGCTGGACAGTTGAATGCTAAGTATTCTCGTAATCAGTTTGATGCTTGTGCAACTCCATTGTACTCTTTAAGCGGTATGTCTTGTGACAATGTTATTTCTCTCAGGATTGCAATCCAACAGGAGTCAAATAATGGTGGGCAAGGCTTCACTAAATGAAATTGTTCCGGAAGCAAAAGATGTCAAACTAATAGATGTACGTGTTTCAAGTCAAGACTGATGTGTAACTCTAGATGTCATTCATCTTTGGACTGTAAAAACAAAAACTGGCCCGGTATTCTAAAATTTCATTAATATAACTTATATTCTGGTTTTTGTAACATTTATTTTACTTGTTTTGTTCATAATAAACATATGTCAAAGAAATAAGTCTTTCTTGTTTATTACACTATTCAAATCAATAAAGAATTCAGTAAATATGTATAGTTCCTGAAAAGTTCATTAATAATACATAATTACTGACGGAATCAGTAATTACACATAATAACTGAAAATTTCAGGAATTATGCATATTTACTGATTATACATATTTACTGTAATATATATATATCTAGGTCTCTGAATTCTGATTCATTAGAGGAAATGGATGCTGTGAATGTAAACTATAATCAACATTTCCATTGTATATTGAGTCGGTTTGCCAGGAGGAACTGGACGAACGAGTAAGCAATCTGAATATCTTCGTCTAAGTTTAGTACTGATCTCGGTTGACGAGAGGAAATGGACTTTTATGATAATAAACTATAAATCTACGTCGTGGGACCATACTGATTCAGGTTGACTAGAGGAAATGGACGATCGTGTAAGTAAACTACATATCTTCGTCACTGTTCATATTGATTCGTGATGACTCGAGGAAATGAAGGATGGGGTAAATGAACAATATGGTATCACTGTAGTAAATATTTGAATTAGAGTTACCCGCCTTGAAAAGCTGTAAAGTCGGAAATGATGCAATCTCCGAAACGAAGCAGCCTTGGGGAAATAGATTGTTTCAATAAACATTTGAAGCATCCTACTGACATCTTGCATTATTGTTGAATATTCCAGATAAATAAAGAGGATGATTTGATCCATTTTTGGACCTAACAGGTACAATTGACTTTGGTGTGTTTTGGTTGGGAATTGCCTGAAAAATATGTGCACGTGACCAGTACTTCCCTTCCTGTCAGTTTTTCTCTCTTATGTGTTGCATGGCACCCAGTTTTCGGGTCAGAAAGATTTGTCTGAGGGTCCATACTTGGCAAGGGTATTTTAATGCCAAAATTAAAGTGGTGCGATCATACTTTTCGCCTGAACGTTATAATGCTTGCCTATGGGACAATATTTCGTACTGTGATACCATATATCTACGTCTCAGTTTCGTATTGATTCGGATCGACCACCTGAAATGAACGATCTTGTTAGTGAACTATATATCTACTCCTTGGGTCCATATTGATTCGAGATGACTCGATGAAGGATCGTGTAAGTAAACTGTCTATCCACGTCCGTGTTTCATTTTGATTCCGTTTGACCTTATGGGATAGACGATCAAGTAATTTATAGAGGATATGGAATGAGTGTTTTTCTCATATAATATTTATGAAACGCGTCTAAGAATTTACCGTTTTGGCGAGCCCAAATGGAAAATTCGGACGAGTTTCATAAATATTATATGAGAAAAACACTCATTTCATATTCTATTTATCATATGACACACACACGCACAAATTAGCCACTTAGTATGACTTTTTAACCCATCACCTGACTTGAGTTGCAGACGGCACTTGGAAAAAACATCCTTCTACAACTAAAAATTTTCATTTTTTGCTTCCAAAACATAGGTTATGACCCCTCAATGGAACGAGCTCGTCGAGCTCGTTCCAATGAGGGGTCATAACCTATGTTTTGGAAGCAAAAAGTGAAAATATAAAAAAAATGATTGGCGTTTTTCTTGTAGGTAAAAGATTAATACAATATAACCCACCCTAAATAGGACAGATAACGTGAATTCTCCCTATTGAAATTATGCAAATGTCATCCAGTTGTATTTTGTTTAGCCAATCAAATTGCCCAGTTTTGAAATTGACCAATGAAAGCTCCCAAATCTAATTATGTAAATTATGAAAATGTGGCCAATTTTATTTTGTTCAGCCAATCAAATTGTCTAATTTTGAAATTGACCAATGAAATTGACAGAAGGCTTTATTTATCACTGATTAATATGAAAACAAAATATCAAATGTTTTAAAGTGAACAAAACGGACGAGTCATATGAAAAAACTATGTATCTACGTCTCTAGACATATTAATTCGGTTGACTTGGGTAAATGAATGATTGTGGAAGTCAATTATATATGTGAATATTGGTCCATATAGATTTGCTTTTCCTTGCGGAATTGGATGATCGTGGAAGTAAACCATGTGTGTCTCAGTTTGTATTGAGTTGGGCTGACTGGTGAAAATGGACGACCGTGTCAATAAACTTTTAATCCACGTCACTGTTTAATATTGATTTGGGTTGACTGGAATAAATGGACGGCCATGTAAGTAAACTATATATCTACGTCTATGTTTCATATTGATTCGGGACGACTCGGGGAAATGGAAGATCGTGAAAGTGACCCATATATCTTCTTCTCTTGTTCATATTAATTCGTGTTAACTTGATGGGATAGAACATCAAGTAATTAATCGAAATATCTACGTCTCTGGTGTATATTATTTCGGATTATCTCTTGTTTGTATTGTTTCGGGGTGACTGGAGAAAATATACGACCGTGTAAGTAAACTATAATTTCACGTTTGTGTTTCATATCGATTTGGGTTGACTGGAAAAACTGTACGACCATGTAAGTAAACTATATATCTATGTCTGTGATTCGTATTGATTCGGGTTGAGTTGAGGAAATGGGGGATCGTGTAAGTAAACTATATTTATACCATGATTACCTGCTCTGCTATATATGAAAAGCCTATGACATAAATTTTAGCTTTACACACCAACCGTGGGGGGGGGGGGGGGGAGGAGCGCGATGGCTCGGTAGGTACAGGTGCAGGCTGCAAGCCGAGAGGTCATCGGTTCGAATCCCACCTACGGCAACCGCGTTGTGTCCTTGGGCAAGACACTTCATCTCCATTGCCCGCGTGGGGGGCACGATGACGCCGTGTACTAAGGCGTACTGCACGTCGATGGCACGCATGTCTTCAACCAATCTAACCCTGCCTGTGCTGCAGTGCGGAGTTACGATGTTGGGGAGCTGGCAGCTGCTCGTCGTTACTCGGTGGTTCTCTCCGGGTACTCCGGCTTCCTCCACCCGTCACACTGTCACGGTCATGATTGGCCATTGTGCTTAAATATGTGACCTTAAAACATCAATAAATAAATAAATAACACACCAACCGTGGTGAACACGCCAGCAATGGGATTTGAATAGTAAAAATTTGCACAATAGTAGAACTACATCCAAGTTGACCTTTGGTGACTGGTGACGTCAATCTGAATGCAAACTTGTCTAAATTTATCGCACGTCGCTTCGCGAAGAGTGAAATGGAAATGGAAATTATTTATTACGTTTTTAAATCGGGTTACCTCATAAGATGCCAAAATTTCACAAACATGCATTGTCTCATGTTAATAAAGCATCCATAACTCGAAATAGTATGTTATTATGTTATTAAAACGAAAAAGGCACCAATTTCTTTTTCCATTTCGTTTTGGCGATAAAACTGACAGAGGAAGTACCGTCTATCGATGCTCATGTAAACAAAAAAAAACAGACTCGCACGTATGTACGTCTGCTGCTCAGTAAAATCGATAAAAATAATAGCGAATCTTAATAATCTGACGATCATGGTATAAATAAAATATACTCAAAGTAGCTTGGTGTACCAAATGTTCACCAATCGTGGTGAAGTGGTGTTAATCGCGCGTCAAAGGCTCGTGGTTAACACTACTTCAACACTCGTGGTGAACATTTGGTACACCAAGCTACTATGAGTATATTTTATATATATCGAGGTTTCTGGTTCATATTGGTTCCGGTCACCTGTATGAAAAGGACGCTCATGTTAGTAAACTGAATATTTATGGTTCGGGTTGACTGTAGGATATGGATGATCGTGAAAGTAAACTATGTATCTACCCCTATGCTTCGTTTGATTCGGGTGACTAAATGAATGCTGGATAAATAAAAATAATGGGAATTAAAGTCACTATTTAAAAATTTTAATCGTCTGCCATCACAGAGAAAATACCGGAAATATATACAGCACTATGTATGTTACTTACGAACTTTCATATCTGGCTTTATTCTTCCATCAAGGCAAGCCCTGTCGTAGAATGCGTGTACTCCATATACTCCTGCCAGTTGTTCCGAATACCAGTAGAATTCTGTTCTGTTTCGTAGTACATGGTATGCTATGCTGATGTCACAATCAGGCAAAAGGGCATTGACGCAGACAGCAGCAGCTTTCCATCGTCTGAGAGAATTAATAATAATATTTAATGCAACGACTAAGCCCAGTATTTATGTGTATCTATCAATCATCAAAGGCATTCTAATTCCCCAAATTATTATGCATATCACTTCGAGTATTGAATCCACTGACCCTTTGAAACCCTGTCTTCGCATTTTCTCTGCTAAAATGTCTTCAACTTGCTGAAATGGTACAGTTCCAACAATTTTCAACCTTTTTGTAACGTAACTCTTTCTTGATCAGTATTTATTATATTTGATAAGAGAAAGTAAAATGAGATATTTGGGGCTTAGGTATGTTGGATACTGACCAGAACGTCATAATTGATTAACCTTCTGAGGCGGGTAACATTTGAGTTTACTATACGCTAAATGATAGATTATCGAAGAAATTGCGGAAAGATAGAAATCGTATCTCCCACTGTGAAGATATCGAAATTTTCACTTTCACGGTATCAATCAAAATGGCAGCTTTTAAAGCATCACTTCAAAGTGAATACGAGTCAAATTATCACTGGAAATGATCAATTTGTTCCAAAAACGTATAATGAAAAGTAAATCTAGTGTTTTCGAGTGGATAACGATCATTTCCAGCAATAATTCAACATGTATTCACCTTAAATGGATGCATGAAACCCACTAGTCCAAACATGGCCTGAAAGTCCGTAATATAAGTTTTTGGTTTGGTATGTCCTTTCAAAGGACGTATCAAACCAAAAACTTATATTACGGACTTTCAGGCCATGTTTGGACGAGAAACCCGTCAGCTGAATCAGATTCCGATTATCGATCAAATCACTTCCGCGTATCAATGATTCAATGCGCTGTTAACTTTCATGCATCAGTTAAAGGTTAAAACGAGTGGAATTATTAGATTTTTATAAAAACGTATAATAAAAAGAAAACCTAGTGTTTTTGAGTGGATACCGAAAATGATCTCACTTGTGACCAACAGAAATGGTTGTTTTCGCTCGCGCAAGCGCTCGCGAAAAATAAACATTTGTCTCGGTCACTCATGAGATAATTTTCGGTGTCCACTCAAAAACTCTAGATATCCTCTATTTATCACACAATTACCGCCAAGTAGCCCATTACAGAAATATCGTCTGCTACACGTATAATTAACACTTGGCGTCAGAAACCAAAGTGATATCATAACATTGTGAGCACTTTTATTTCGGAAGTAGATGTGAATTTATTATACCATTCAACGGATCTGAGATGGTATATTGTAATTGTGTTGCGAAGTTCGCACACAAGGGTTAATCAAGCTCGGAAGAAGAGCTACAGCTCATCTAAGCCCCGTTAAGTGTTAAGGGGAAATGTTAGAGTCATGATAGTAGAATTGGACTCGAATTTATTAACAGTTTCAAGTTAAGCTAAATTTCATGGAAACACATTAACTGGCGACCAAAGTACGGGCGTACTTTGTGTACCCACATAGGAGTGGACGTCAGATGTTCTGTTGACAATATTAGGCATAATTTTGCATGCCAATATTCTCAGCAAACAGTAATATTGTAGGATTGGTTGATAGATAGGGTAATAATCTTCTGCAGTAGTTACTGGGGTGGTATTGTTCGAACTGTCAGCAAATCATAATATGCACCTAGTGGAACATCACCAGATATCAGGTGATGCTGAATTGCAGATTGTGTATTCCACTGGGACATTCTGCCGGTTAACAGGCACCCGGCAGAATACTAATTGCATGTAAAGATTCCATGGACTGCACGCTGACTGACCGGCAGTCTGCATGGCAGTAATATAGTACATTAATGGCGACTGCCATTTACCATACCTCCAGTACAAATTTGATATGTTAATTGAATATAGGTTATAGAGTAAACTCCTGTTAATTGAATAAAAAATCTTATAACCTGTCGAGAAATTACCCTGACTCTCCCCAGTTTTCACGTTTTTATAGACCTATTTGGCTTCAGGACATCCAATACAGACATATGATCTATTACATCATTCGCGTTCCCGCGTTGTGTCCTTGGGCAAGGCACTTAACCCCGATTGCCTACATGGGGGCACGATGACGCTGTGTACTAAGGCGTACTGCACGTCGATGGTACGCATGTCTTCAACCAATCTAACCCTGCCTGTGCCACGGTGCAGAGTTCAGAGTTACGATGTTGGAAAGCTGACAGCTGCTCGTCGTTGCTCGGTGGTTCTCTCCGGGTTCTCCGACTTCCTCCGCCCGTAAAACTGTTACCGACATGATATGACCCTGGCTGTTAATGTGTCGTTAAACCCTAATAAAAAAATCTATTACATCTTGTTTGACAGGGCTCATGGAGCTCTGTCAAACAAAATATAATAGAATAAATGCTAAGTTTATCTCTAGAATACAGGAAAGTGACACAATCCCTGTAAATTGAATACTGCTGTTAACTGAATCATTTTCATTGGAAAAGTGGCTGTTCAATTAACAGGGTTCCACTGTATAATTAATCTCCGCAAAAAAAAATATCCCAAAATGTGTTCCAGTCTTAGAAAATTTTCGACAGTTATAGTCGAATTTAGTCAGTGACATCACCGATGGTTATGATCCACAAAACTGAAGTTTTCTTTTTTCAGTTTAAAAAAAAATTGAAGTTTGATTTTGATGACATGTTTAGTATGTTGTAGATCAGAGGTGGCGGAACCAGGGTGGCACAGGGGACACGTGCCTCTCCACTTTTTTTCCACAGACATGCTGCGTGGTTACGCAATGAGTTTATATGGGCACATGCAAACGTGCTAATATACAGACATTCCTGTAATATTATTTGCAAATCCAAACAACATTTGACCAATGAATTCCACCTTCGGTCCTTTTCTTCCACTTCGAGTATCTTCCAACCCGAAGGCTAGCCTTCGGGTGGAAGATGCTTGAAGTAGAAGAAATGGACTAGACAGTGACCACACCGCGGCCTGCTCATCAAAGCGAGACACTATAGTGTGTCACGGTACATATACCGATTTACGATTGTAACTTTTCCTCCCATTTGGGTTGAACCACGGTAGCCCTGAAAATTTTTTCCCCTCCACTTTTATCGAGCTTCCGCCGCCTATGTTGTAGATCTAAAAAAAAAATAATAAAAAAAACATATGCTGGGTTTTTGTCCAACTTATAGTCATATTTTACTTTTTAAGGTCACTCGAAATTTTAGGGACACTTTGGACATTTTCAGTAACAACGTAATTTTTTTTAAAATATACAGCTCCGTATTGATAACCCACACAGCTCTGAATTGTTATAGACAACCTGCTTCGCGACCCTTCCATCAAATCAGTATTATTTAGTTGTTGAGTATAGTTTAGTATAATTATAAATGAGTATAATTTAGTTGTTATTGATGTAACAATTTTGATGTTTTCACGTTTCTCCGATTTGGACGAAATTTTATATTATAACATAAAAATATAATATTATAAATCATGTCTAAAAACGTTGTACCGTCATGAGAAATTATTAACGGTTATGGCCGGTTTTCCGGGTGACGATATTGGCAAGTCACTGAAAATGAAATATTGGCCGATTTTCCTGAAAATTAATATGTTGAAGAGCTCAAAAACAACGAGGTAGCTGTTTTTTTTTCGATTTAACGTTTTTTTGACATTTTTACGTAACTTCTAAATTTAGCCTATTTTCATTAAAACGCCGCCATTGTGATCCACAAAGCACCATGTTCCAATAAGACTAAAATCCTCCTCCTCTCTTGTACGAGAGCTCGCTTAGTGTATTCTATGTTTATGGCTCCAGTGACAAATGTTACCGTCTGACGTCACAAGGCGAAATATTTGAAATGACGTCGCCCATTTCGTAATTGCTCAATCAACGGAGTGACTAGCAAGCCGTTTCATTTTTCTGGATTTTTCACACGTGCAGCAGACGGTGTTCCAGATGAAGTGTTGTTTAAATTACAAAACCGATTTACGGTTTGAACTGAAATGGAATGAGTTTATCTGGTTTATTGATTATTTATCCAGAGGTGGGGTACACGAGAGGTTTATTTACTAAACATGTGATCGTTAAAAGTTGCCCTGAACAAGGTAGCTTTTAACTATCACAAGTTCAGTAAATAAGCTTCTCGTGTTTCACGATGTTGGTTTTGGACTATGGGTAGTGTTTTATTGGAACATATTCGTTATTGTGATGAGTTGACGGTAACATGGTCTGAGGTTTGCAGCTCGGAGCGTATGTTCAACCTCCACGCTTCGCGTCTCGGTTGAACATAAGCTCCGAGCCGCAAACCTCAGGCCATGTTACGTCAACTCATCACAATAACTTATAATATTTCTAAATAACACATCTAGGCCGATCCACACTCTGTGTTTCTGGTTCTTTGAAACAGTGCGATTTTATATATTTATTTGATAGTTACGCACCTGATGCCAGTGATGCTGGTTAAACGTCTTTTCCTATACTTTTTATTTTGAACTTAATTTTCAGCCTCAGTGTTTCAAATTTATTGGAATATAATCTACGCGAAAAGCTATATCTAAAAATGTCGTGCCGTTCAAGGAAATTCCAACCGTTATAGGCGAACGCCGAGGTGACGTCACAGAGGTCATAAGGTCCGGTTTTCTTTATTAAAGTGAGTCGGATTTTTTTTAATTTTAGTATGCCGTAGAGCTCAAAACATTAAGAGATAGCTGTTTTTGTTTTTTAATTTGTCGCCATTTTGACGTTTTCATGTCACTTTGAAGTTTAACCTATTTTCCCTATTCTTAATTAAAAGCCCTTCGTTCTTGAATCCAGTTCCACTTTATTAATACATCATACACTTATGAAACTTGCCACACATATCTGCGATCTTATCAAGTTGTCAATCTCAATATTTTCATTTCATTTTGACACACCCGATGTCTGCAATGCCACTTTTACGAGTTTTTTCTGTACCTTTTATTTTAAACCTTATTTTGAGCCTCAACCTTTTAACATGTGATGCCGTCCTAGGGCATTCTCAACCGTTATACCCGAACGCTGGGGTGACGTCATGGAGGTCAAAAATTAAAATACGTCGGATATTTCTGAAAACTTCAAAGTTTAGCCTATCTTTAACATATATCACTGAAACGCTGTCTGCTTTCTGATTCATGTAATTCCATATCTATAAATAATACAGGTACCAAACTTCATACACTGATTCCTACTTATTTGAAACTTTCACTGTTATTTTTGCATTTCAGATTTACACCCCCGTTGCCAGGGATGCCAATTTTATGTTTTTTTTCAATATCTTTTATTTTCAACCTCATTTTCAGCCCCAAAATGTATTGCCGTCCTTTGAAATTTCAATCGTTATACCCGACGCTGGGGTGATGTCATCGGGGTCATATGGTCGAAAATTAAAATACTTCGTTTTTTTTTTATTTTAATATGTTGTCGAGCACAGAAAATTAAGAGATTGTTGGGTTTTTTTCGATTTTGTGCCATTTTGACGTTTTAACGTCACTTCAAACTTTAGCCTATTTTGACATATTTCAGCCAAAACTCTGTCTTTTGATTCAAGTAACTCTATATCTATAAAAAAAAAATGGGAGCGCGGTGGCTCAGTTGGTAGAGGTGCAGGCTGCAAGCCGAGAGGTCCTCGGTTCGAATCCCACCTGCGGCAACCGCGTTGTGTCCTTGGACCAGACACTTCATCTCCATTGCCCGCGTGGGGGCACGGTGGCGCTGTGTACTAAGGCGTACTGTACGTCGATTGCGCACCTGTCTTCAACCAATGCTAACCCTGCTTGTGTGAAGTTAGTATGTTGGGGAGCTGACAGTTGTTCGCTGTTTTTCGGTGGTTTTCTCCGGGTACTCCAGCTTCCTCCACCCGTAAAACTGCCACGGTCATGATTAGTCATTGTGCATAAATATGTGACCTTAACCACCAATAAATAAATAAATCTATAAATAATACAACTATCAAATTTCATAAACTTTTTGTTCAATATTCTTTTTTATTTTAAATTTTCATTGGCTATGGAAGTACGAAAACTTGAAAATTATATTTCATAATCTACAGAATTGTGGTGTATTTTGTCCTTGCGAGCAAGAAGGCTTTGCACTGCTAAAGCATTGCAAAGCCTTCTTGCACTCAAGGGACAAATTTATAAATTTTATTAACTTGGATAAAATATTAGACATAAACCATCTATTTTTCTTTTTAAGTTTGCATTGGTTATAAAAGGAGAGTATGCGGCAGCCAAAAAGGACAACGCGGAGGACCTGGAAAACTGATTTTTAACTTTTTTTGGCTTTAGGCCTTGGATAATATTTTTCTTCTAACACATTGTTAGAGATAATGATGGTAGCATTGTTTATGACAATCTGCTTTGGTTATTTAACAAAAACAAGATATTCTGTTTTAACGAAGTTTTTGTGACTGAAGTGTCGGTGACTCACCTGCAAACTTTGTCCCAAACTGTTGTATTCTCATAACGCAGCGGATATTCACTAACTGGTTGATTGACAGATTCTTGGCGATAACGCATCTGTTTATTTGGTAACTTGTGTTCAGCGTAGGCATTAAAAAAATTTGTTTCTCTATGGAGCCAGTTGTCCAAATTTTTAGCGCAGCAGTATCCTTCTCTTATGTGTCTCTGTTCACGCAGTCTAACGATGGAACACGTTCCCTTTGAAACGGCAGCTGTTGTACAAGAACACAAAAACAAATATTAGATTATTCTGAAATCGCAAGCTGTTTTCCATAAGTCATTCAATGAAACACGTACATCGCCGAGTGGGCCCAACAACGAGGTGTTTGCTGCCATTTTTAACGCACAGTGCAATCGCCGTCGACTGGTCAGAATCCATGCGAGGGCAGTGATGTTCACGCATGCTTTTACCAGGTAACAGGAAATCATCATCAATAAAATTTTAATTAATGAAGCACTATGCTTCATTAATTAAATTTTCGATGATTATTGCTGTGAACAGGGTTTGAAATCCAATATCATTGCGCCCGTGGAAATATTGCCCACCGTGGAAAGTGACTAGTCCACGGCGGCTGTACTGCACTTAGCTGTTAAGGGGTGTAACTTCGGGGAAGGGGGTGAGGTGCGGTGGGGCGGCATGGAGGTGCACCCCGCAAACACACACACCCGCCCCACCCCCACCCGCTAAAAGAGAGAATCTTCCGATCATAGGTTTCATCGGGCAGAGATGCAGAGTATGAAATATCAAGTTGGGCAGACGTGTTTGCTTGCCTGACGGAAATATACACACGCTTTGGAGTACACAGTTGAGCAAAATCTCTTGCTTGCCCGACGAAAATATACACAGGTTAGAAAATGTGATAAATGCCCGACTCACTATATCGGTAGAATTCCACATCCAGAGAAAGAGAGAGTAACTAATAACAAATGATTTTTATGACCATTACCTGTTGAAAGCACCCGATAATCGAGTGACTCTACCCAACTTGCGTGCAATTGACAGCACTGTCATAAAACTCAAATAAATTTCCTGCCATGTAAGTATTTTATCAATGGAAAGTATATTCGTAGCGTATACGTCTTGATAAAGGGAATTGGCATGTTCCAAATAGTTGGACGATATGACCGAGTCGTCGCCACCGATGTCCATAAGCCCCACCCCACCCCCACCCCCCACCCCCCCCCCACCCCCAAGCTCCCCTCCCCACAATTTTTTTTTTTTTATAGTTACGGGACAGAATTTACAGAATAAGGCGCTGCACGTCGCGCTCTGTCGCTTGAAAGCCGAGCATATCTCACACCGGAATACCAAGGTCTGTCCTTTGCCAATAAACTATTGACAAATTTCTCAAAAGTTTCAGTGCTATTTGTATGAAATCTGCGGATCCTAGCATTTTAAACTCCCGGAAACGCGTTTATTCCTTAAAAAGCTTACGCAAGATCAATATATGTTTGGCCACATTTCTTACGGTATAAAAGGGAGGGTACCCCCTCCCCCTCAACTTTATGATTTAGCTTCTGGTCAGCGCCGGCTTCATATCACACATGTAAAGAGGGCACGAAGATGATCACTGGACGCGATATTTTTATCGACATAAGAAAACTACCCACAGGTCCGGAATCCACCATTACACCAGATTTCCAAAAACGTTTACCAGAAAAGGCACTCAAGAAAACACAAGAATAGCCACGCACCAAAGGAAGTACGACAGCTGTACAAACAAGAAGAACTGAAGATAAACATATCCGAACTATCACAAACGTACTAGGCGGATAGCCATGAAGCAACCGGAAAAACACGGGCAGTCTTCTTGTGTCCATGACGATTGAATTTTTTCGTGAAAATTTTAAGGTGACACAAACTAATTTCTAAGTGAAAATCTTTTTTATCAACGCCACTATATAATTAATATACCCCGTTACCCAAAGATACGAGTGACTCAAAGGGGATTTTATTTAGTTTTGACGAAGGAGGTTAAACATTGGTTGAAAACAAGTGCAGCATCGATGTGCAGTACGCCTTAGTACACAGCACCTACATGTCCACCACATGGGCAATTGGGTTTAAGTGCCTTACCCAAAGACACAACGCACTTAACCTTAGTTGGGATCGAACCGTGGTCCTATCGCTTGGAAGTCTAATGTTGTAACTATCGTGCCAGTGCGCTCAGTGGGGAGTATTTATTGGACTGAGTTCGTTGAAACAGAGCTGGTCTTAGCTTTGCACCTGTGCAAACCTGTATCTGGAGTTTTAACAAAACCAATGCACGAACATGGAAAAAACAAGAAATTATTATTCGGTGCTAATATGTGTTAGTGTTGCGAAGTTCGCTCACAGGGGTTAAGTTCGAAGTTCGCTCACAGGGGTTAATCAAGCTCGCTGTAAGAGGTATATCTCTTATACCGTTTTAGGGCTATGATAGTTTTCAAAGACATTTCCCTTTGGTAAATTAGCCTCGGATTTATTAACATTTATTCAAAGTTAAATTACGTGGAAGTGTAGTACTGGCGATCAGAATACAGGTGTACTTTGTGTACCCACCCACATAGGAGTGGACGCCAGATGTTCTGTTGACAATATTAGCCATAACTTCGCAGGCCAATATTGTCAACAAGCAGTGAAATTATAGGATTTGTTGATAGATGGTATAATAACATTCTGTAGAACTTTCTGGGATGGTATTGTTCGAACTGTCAACAAATCATAACATGCACCTGGTGGAAAATCATCAGATATCAGGTGTTGCTGAGATTGCAACTTGCACTTTCCACCGGGACATTCTGCCGGTTAACAGACACCCGGCAGAATACTATTGGCATGTAAAGATTCCGCAGACTGCATGCTGGCTGACTGACAGTCTGCATGGAAGTACAAAAGTCCAATAATGACGACTGCCACATCAGAGGAGTTTCCCTCAATTTTCCGCTGACTGGTAGTCGCATGATTAGGTATTGCATCAGAAAATTAATGAATATAAGCACCCTTTTCTGGGTGATCGAGCGATGTTGTCTCCTGTTTCATCACGCGCACATTACCTCACTGACAAACTTCTTAGATGGATGCCGCCTCGTATTAAGGTATGAACTTTGATGTTTAATTTTGTTGTATTAAGTTATATAATACACCAGGAGAGACGACGGTCAGTCGCGATTTGTTTAATTAATTTCATTAAAAGTTATAGATATTAAATAAAAAACGTTCGTTGAGTTAAATTCTTTATTTACGACAAGATTCGTGAGGATACGAAAAACTGAACATTGCCTGGAACCTGCGTCCAAGGTTCGTCTGTAACAAACACCCCACCTGCCAACGGCTAGTGGAACTCTGCAGTTCTGTCAGCTACACAACAAGCAGTCCTAACCTACGGTCGTAGATCCATAAGTACTTCTTTACATTAGACAGAAAGTTGAAATAACTTCTTAGAGGTCTCAGAGGTTGGGCAGAACGCTCATGCTTTAGGGTTAAGGGGTATCTTACAGAAACACCTGCCCTTATTCGACAGTATAATAGTCGTGTAGATTTATGCTTGAAATACTGTAAAATTTTAGACTTTTCCATTTATTTTTTATGCAAGAACATGGCCGGGGAGAGGGTCAGAAACCCTGGGTAGTAACCCTGGGCGTGTAACTTTGCGGGGCCGGACTTGGACCTGGAGTCCAGAATACTTGGGTCAGGCCTGCCCCCCCCCCCCAAGTTCTCACTCCTGCCCCCCCCCCCCCCCCCCCCCGTTTTCCGAGCGAGAACCAGCAAGATAAGTTGCCCGTCGCATTGGAATACTAATTGCCACTCATGTGCCCGTTACAAATTTAGCACCATTGTAACCTTTTCAACATTGTAGTTCTACACATCAGAACTAGTGAGTCTCACTATTAACGCATTTCAACTAAGAACCACTAGTTCTATAGTTGCGTAGAACTAAATATTAACCCTTTACCTAACATAAATAGCAGTTGACACTTGCAAAAAAATTCTTGAATAACTATTTATTTTTCATTTTTTGTCTCAAAAAAATAGGTTATGACCCTTCGTTGGAACGTGCTCGACGAGCTCGTTCCAACGAGTAGTCATAACCTATGTTTTTGAGACAAAAAATGAAAAAATAATGAAAATTAATTGGCGATTTTTTAGAATAGCGCTGGCCGGTTTCGGCCGTTACGTTGGGTAAAGGGCTAAGAAGAGAGCAGTATCGTGAATGGAGCTCTACACTTGACCAACGGTTGTAATTTTGGATTGCATGGTTCTTGAAGTGATAACTTTTTTAAAATCACCTTATCGAAATAAAGTTATCACTTCAATACTTTTGCAGTCAAAACCTATAACTCCAGGTCATTGTATACTGACTGATGAAGTTGAACATTTGAAACATGCTGCTAAAAAAACGTCATTTTGATAGATTCCCAAATGACAACAGAAGTCTCTATTTAATTACAGATTTCAAAATTTTCTTGGGCGGAGAAGATCCCCCCCCCCCCCCCCCACACTCTCCCCTATTATCGCTCGCGCTTTCGGCACTTCAAAGGGGACCCGTTACAGAATTCACCCTGGGGCCCGCATTTCTCTTCCCCAGCCCTGTGCAAGACAGACAATTGCTGGAGTGTTTACTTCCTGGGAACCGAACAGAGCAGAGCCTTTCATTAGCTACCATCCCTATTGAATTATCATAAGATTCCATGTTATTCCAATTCTCATGTTTATCAGTTTAACTTCAGTGCTTTGTTTTGACTCTGCTGGTGAATACTGGAATTTTTTTAATAATTCTATTCGGGATGAGCTACTGTTATTTTGAACGTTTTAGTCTGTTTTATATTTTGGGTTTTATCTTCAAAATGAAACAAAGTCGGTTTTAGTGATGATATTTACAATTGAAATGATATCTATCCGGTGGGTATGACTAAATCACTTTAAGTTAATTGTCACTAGTTTTTTTCACACGGGTTCAAGTAAGTTCAACATCAATGAGCAATACATTGTACAAAATACTCTTCATTCAGTGGTATAACAGTTTATATGGTGGAACTTCAACAGTAAGCCCTTAACCCTTCGCTGCTGTGCAATTGGGTAATATTATGTGCTGAACCATATATTGGAGGGAATGTGGTTAAAGTGAAACAAAATGAAAACGCCAATAAAGTACACTTAATTGTAATTTTAAAACTGTTAATACATATTGGAACATTGGTAGTAATAGTAGTAGTAGTAGTAGTAGTAGTAGTAGTAGTAGTTTTTATATAGAATATACCCATAGTAGCCTGGTGTACTAAATGTTCACCACGAGTGGTGAAGTGATGTTAACCGCGAGCCTTTGGCGTGCGGTTAACACCACTTCACCACGGGTGGTGAACATTTGGTACACCAAGCCACTTTGGGTATATTTTATTTATACCATGATCGTCAGATTAATAAGAGTTTAAATGTTGAATAAATCAATATTCACACGTGCGATTCTGTTTTTGTTTAAATGAGCACCGGTGGCTGTTACTTCCGCTGGCTATTTTATAGCCGAAACGAAACAGAAAAAGAAACGCGCAAATTGCGGGGCCTTTTTCATTTTAATAACATAATAACATACTATTTCGATTTTATGAGGTAAACTTATTTAGAAACGTAATAAGTATAATTGCCGGTTTCATTTCCTCATTCTTCACGAGACGGTGAGTGATAAATTTAGACAAGTTTGCATTCAAGGCGAGGTCACCAAAGGTTAACGTTGATGTAGTTCCACTGTAGGTGTAAATTTTAACTACTGAAATTCCATTGCTGGCGTGTTCACCACGGTTGGAGTGTAAAGCTAAAATGTATATCATAGGCTTTTTATATATCGTAGAATAGGTTATCATGGTATAAACTGCAATTAACACCTCCTGTGAGGCAGATCGTAATATGAAACACAGTACAGTATGCATACATATTTAACGTGGAGTGAATGTAATATTTTTGTGTATTACACGCAACATACGACAATATTAGAATATTATAAAACTTATTTTGTCAACTTGGACGCTCTTAATTGGAAGCATTGACAGATCAAATTGCAGATGGTCCTACATGTACCAGGTTGATTATTTTGCATAATAAGATGAAATTGCTGATGCCTATCTATCCTTGGGAAGTTTGCTTTTACATTTAGATTCCAAAAACTAATTATGGGAAGAATCAACAAAAATGTAATTAATGAAGCTCTCGGTACAATCCGGTGCTTCATTAATTCAAACTTTGCTACTGACGTTTTTTATTACCCGGCAAACGCATGCGTGCACATCATTACCCACGACGACTGTACTATGGGGATGTCTTGTCTTGGCAATATACCAGAATTTCATATACCCTTCGCCTCCTGAATCAGGGTGCATTGGGTTGTGCACCATGCATAAGATAGAGCTGGGAGGGGATTTGGGGCGCGGGGGGGGGGGGGGGGCTTAGATTTTTTTCAGATTCGGTTTCGGCTTGGTCGCACAGGCCTGGCACCTTCAGGAGAGCGATTTATTTGCTCGCCTACTGCTCGCCTTAAAAAAATTGAGGAGAGCGAAAAATTCCCCTCCTAGCCTTAGAAAATAATAATTACCACAGCAGCCTGTTCCTAAAACCCACAGGTTTTCAGATCTCTGTTATGTTAGTAGTCTCTGCAAGATGGACACACTGCCCCTCCCGCACGACCCGGAGGTATTTATTTATTTATTTATTGTTGTTTAAGGTCACATACTTATGCACAATGGCTAATCGTGACCGTGACAGTTTTACGGGTGGAGGAAGCCGGAGTACCCGGAGAGAACCACCGAGCAACGACGAGCAGCTGTCAGCTGCCCAACATCGTAACTCTGAACTCTGCACCGCAGCACAGGCAGGGTTAGATTGGTTGAAGACATGCGCACCATCGACGTGCAGTACGCCTCAGTACACAGCGTCATCGTGCCCCCCATGTAGGCAAATGGGGTGAAGTGTCTTGCCCAAGGACACAACGCGGTTGCCGCAGGTGGGATTCGAACCGAGGACCTCTCGGCTTGCAGCCTGCACCTCTACCAACTGAGCCACCGCGCCCCCACGACCCGGAGGTGTGGGGAGGGGAGTGTAGCCGTCTCACAGAGACTACCTTGTTAGCAACACCAAATAAAATGTACAAATCCTACAAGGCAGAATTCATTAATAGAACAACTTCATTTTGCCACTTTTAGCTTTTGTCAGCTTCAGGAGAGCTAATCGCTCCCCTGGGCTACGTTGGGGAGAGCGATTTTTAGCCCTCCTGCATTTTTAGGAATGCCAGGCCTGGTCGCAGGAAAACAACTTCGGTTTCGGGTCGTTTTTTGATGTGTTAAGGACATATAGTTTATAACTGTTCAAGCCCTCTAATTTGGGAAAAAAACAGCAATAGTGTATACAAAACCACTTGCCAAAAAGCCCTGTCTGTAAGTATCTCCATTGAGTTCAGCCTAACATCCTTTGAGTCATTCTTTGAGGTTTCAGGGAACCAGTTGCTTAGCTGATTGAATCCGAAAAAAACACAAATTTGGGTAACAAATTAATGAAGTTTATCTAATCTATGCAGTGTTCTCATTGTCACAATTTCTCCTTTATTCGTTTATTGACTCAATCCGGAAGGGAAGTGGGAGGAAGGGCAACGACCAAAGAGTCCTAGTTAGGAATAAAATCCCCTCCCACGCGCACGCATACGCACCTGATTTTTTTTCTCAAAATTTAGTGTTCTAATATTGTATGAAAGTTGCATTGGGCCAATTGTTTGGGTTGTTTATTTTGTTTTTTAGGGGGGAATTGGGGGGGGGGGGGGCACAGAGAAATTTTTAGGGGGGTGGGGGTGAGGCCCCCAGCCCATCGTAGTTACGCCACAGGTCAGTACACATTTTGAAAACACTCCACGCACAGACACTTACTTCACACTGTGTTAGGGAGGGGTGGTTTTCCTTTCCCAATTGTTTCCGACCAGTAATAGTCCACAAGGTTACTTCCCTTGTTTATGGCTCATCATGACTAATAAACAGATAAAACCAGAATGGTCAGTCCTTGATTTAGTATAGGTTATAATAAAGCACTCAGGCCTGGCATTCCTAAAAATGCAGGAGGGCTAAAAATCGCTCTCCCCACAAAGCCCAGGGGAGCGATTAGCTCTCCTGAAGCTGACAAAAGCTAAAAGTGGCAAAATGAAGTCCCACTATTAATGAATTCTGCCTAGTGGGATTTGTACATTTTATTTGGTGCTGCTAACAAGGTAGTCTCTGTGAGACAGCTACACTGCCCCTCCCACACACCTCCGGGCCTTCAAGGCCCGGAGGTGTGGGAGGGGCAATGTGTCCACCTTGCAGAGACCACTAACATAGCAGAGATCTGAAAACCTGTGGGTTTTAGGAACAGGCTGTTGTGGTAATTATTATTTTCTAAGGCTAGGAGGGCTATTTTTCGCTCTCCTCAATTTTTTTAAGGCGAGCAGTAGGCGAGCGAATAAATCGCTCTCCTGAAAATGCCAGACCTGAGCACTTTTAACCGGTTATAAGTCGGATAAGAATATGTGATTAAACGTCAGTTGTTAGTTGGAGACTTTGGGTTAGAATGTTTTTTATCATTTCAGTCTTTTAGACGTTAATATCCAATGACTAGACAGTTCACTGTAGTATGCTAAGACTTCAAACTAACCAAACTTCACTTTACATAAACATCATAATTCAACAAACTTCAAAGGCCAGTTATGCAACTCTCTGTCTTTTCTCTCATGCATTCCGTGGCGAACTTACCATTGCTCCATTGAACTTGCATTTCATGTATTATGTAACTCAAATAAATTTGATTGTTGCTGCGAAAAGCTAATTCGAAAAATCGTTAATATTTTTGGATTCCCTACTTTCTGTGCACCAGTGGAGTGAACGGTGTGGTGATGTTCGTTGATGTTATTCATGAAAACATCTCCCCATGCTGGAACACAACAATAGCGCGCTTTACTTCAAATGGTAGCGAGCATCTTTATACAGCGCGCCTCTCATTTTCAAAATCGAAAGACTGAATATGATTAACCCTTTACCCAGCGCAGACGATATCAAAAATTTATTATTTTAAATATCATTTTTTCAAATTGTAAAAAAAAAATCAACAAAACCATATCATGTGACCCCTCTTTGGAACGAGCTCGACGAGCTCGTTCCAACGAGGGGTCACATGATATGGTTTTGTTGAATTTTTTTTACAAATAATATTTTTTCAATTGCTGAATTTGCATATTACGCGGGCGGATACCGGCGATTCGTTAGGTAAAGGATTAATGTTCTCATCTCATTAGTCTTTTTCTACAAGGAGTGAAAATTGAAATATTTGTTTATAAGAGCACAGAAAAACTGCTGGTACGACATTTTCTCCTTCATTACTAAAACAAGTGGGAATAAGAGGCGGACTGGCCGTATGGTGCACCGGGAGAATTGCCTGTGGGCCCCTTATTGGGGCTCCCCGGGAATCCTCAAAATGGATGCAGTCCAATAGCTGTTGGTGCATGAAATTTCATGAAAATGACCGAAAAGCGAAATGGATTTGGTTGCACAGACTGGCGGTATGTCGCAATGCCATTGGCAGTCCTTATAGAGGACATTTCGATATGCCAGAAACCGGGGCTGTCTTTGATCGTTCAGATGCAAGGAAACGGGGTCCTTTCAGTTTGAAAAATTAAAATTTTCTGCTATTGAGCCGAACTATGATCGGCCCGATGGGTCCGCGACCTCCCTTGTTGCAACCATTTTTTTCCCGAATGAGTGATGAATATCGTACAAAAATGTCATCGAAACTACCTCTATGTGGACTGCTATTGACCGCTTAGATGCAAGGAAGCAGCGTCCTTTCAGTTCGAAAAATCAAATTGTTTTCCGGGTTCGTGCCCCCTTTGCATTTCCCGGTAACTTTTCTTGACCCAGTCCGCCCCTGGTGGGAATAGATGACTGTTTCCATCTCACCTGCGTATCCAGATAATATTGTCAAAGTGACAAAAAAGTACAACATCTTGAATATAAAATCTGTAATAGATCCCAGTGAAGACAAATACGAATCAATAACTGAAAGTCCAAAACATTTACATGGTACGTCTTCAACTTTACGTTGATGAATAACTCACAATATTAATGAAGTTAAGATGTTTATCCTGTTGTTCACATTTTCAATAGATATAAAATTACATTGCGACTGGGGAAACAACAACTCATCCACTTCAGATAACAAACAAATTACCACAATGTGAAGTACTTGTCCGCCGTAGAGCTGTCTCAAACGGAACAAATATATCTCCTATATACTGTGCTCAGTTTCGCAAGGCTGCTGAACACTGGAAACGATGGGATTGTGAAACATACCTTGATACGACATGTATTCAACAGAAACAATTGCCATTCAAATGTTATAATTTTTAATGTTCAAGGGTGCTAAAGTGTTAAGTGGCTTAACTTCTGACTATTGATTGCAGGAGCGTAGGTACAGGATCTTTGTTCGGGTACGTATCCGTTCTGAATTTCCAACTGTACACTCCCACCCCCACCCCCATTGAGTGAGAATTTTACAATGCTAACTGTGAATTTCTAACTACTGAAGAAATCCGAATGCATGCTCATTCTTTGTATGCGAATTATATATCACCTTTGGGTTCTTGAGTTGGAAATCGCCCCTTGAGTGTGACTAGATGCCATCTGAAACGCTTTAGAATTGCAGATGGCGTTTTGTTTCACTCTAAGGATGAAATATTAACTGAAAAATCTCATGAAATGCGGTTCAAAATTCACTAAATGTCTGTTACAAAAGGTTATAGCCAGGGATAAAATGCAACAAAATCAGTGATTGTACATGTCACGTTGGACTTTATAATCATTGATTGTTGGTTTCACATAGGACTGTATAATCATTGTTTGTACGTCTCATATCGGACGTATAACCACTGGTCAACCTCGTTATACACCATCGTCTCCGGCATACATCCATCCTCCTCATCTCCAGTACTAGCACTTTCCACCGAGTCCTTCCGAGAATTAGTGAACTATCGACGGCAGTGGTGGCCCAAAACTAACTGCCCCCCCCCCCCCCCAGACATACTTAAGCAAGGGGTCCCATATATGCCGAAGGCACATCCGAAGGCCGCAGGTCTGGGGTGATGTTGGTTATAGGAGGGGTGGCCGTCTTCTATTGGTGTGGGTCTAGGGCAGTGACAGAGCTATGGGGAGTCTACGAGGTACAGCCCCCTCCTCAATCTCACCCCCCCCCCCCCCCCCAATTCAAACCACATTTCAGCAATATTCACCCACCAATCGCATGCTACAACCGCGTTGAGGTAAAATCACTGATACACTATTTGGTGTTGGGAATGTTCAATATAATTCGTTCGGGAATGAAGCATAAATACTACTCCGAAGTCAATATGGGCTATTGTCGTCGTTTGAAAACCGATCATGTATGTGTAAATGGTTTGTCCAGCTCTTCATCTGCCCTAGTATCCATCCAAACTCATTTTGTTCTCCGTATGATAACTTGAGTAATGAATGGGTCTTCACATTTGGTACGTAAGTCGTTGATAAGGTAGATTGAGTTAAAATACTGGCATGCAGATATTTGGTCACTGACACCAAATCGGACATTTGGAACCTGGGTAACCTTTGGCTGTCATTCTTAAGATTTGCATATTTATGAAACTTCAAACAATCACGAATCATTTTGGCTATGTAAGATCTGTTTAGGAATCTGTTCCTCGCGAGAACGATACAAGCATTACCATGTCTGGCCACATCGCAATTTCCATGTCTTCCTGGTACAGAAAATGAATACCAGCTGGAAGTATATGTTTCCCCCAGGATCACCCTCAGAGAACTACACTTTTCAAAATTTTCCCGGGAAGGAGTGAGACACCCTCACTGAGACCCACCTCGCTCGGCCCTTGAAACATACTTATGGCATGTCACGCCGCGCCCCTGAATATTGTCCAAACTCCCTTATTTGAGCATTCTAGCTCCTGATCAGGGGGCCTCTCCTGGGAAAATTTAAAAAATTCAAGTCCCTGAGAGCGAATCTGGGGCCTTTTTAGCTTCATTTTCAAAACTTGGACATGTAGGCCCAGGTGACGCAGCACATGCCGCGTGGCATGTAAGTGGAGCTAGGCGCACATGTTTGCGACTGCGGCAACGAATCTAGGGTTCCATGGTTCGATGCTTTATTTCTAATGGATGCGTTTCCTGGAGAGAAAATTAATATGCGGTTGCGTACGGAATTGAATCTGCCGCTGCGAATCCCATCGGCATCGGACTGACAATTTCGATATTGGCTTTCGAACGACGAGACCCGCAGACCCATATAAAAATGGTTCCATATTTGGCCGTCTTCTTTCGTCGTCTTCCGCTTTTCAGTTTCCTTTTCGTATTTCTTCTTCTTTTTTGGGGGGGGGGGGCCCTCAGGCCGCCCCCTCCCCCCCGGACCAACTCCAGACCTCTCTCAATGGGTGGGCCGCCTCTGATCGATGGTTACTACTGGGACCACGATCTGCGACACAATGCTAGATGCTAACAGTATGAAACCCGAAGATTACGCGGCTTTATACAAGACGAATCCCTTGAGCGCGGACTCTGTCTTCGGCTGGCGCGAGGGAGATGGTGACAATCTCTACATAGGTGACAAAAGAGTGGAAATGAAATTTATTTGCAGTATACGTTTACATGGAGTATAATAAACAACTTGCAGAAATGTATAGAAATAAATGTACACTGCAGGGAAACAGCATAGCCCTTTCCCATATTAAAAGATAATTAACCCTGACATCAAAATTGCAAACAATCTGCATCCTTACGGGATCCATGAAGGTAACTTGTAATACATAATTATTTAATTATTTAACCCCTAGCCCAGCGCAAACAGAACACTGTTTTCACAAGAAACGCTCTTAAATAGGATTTCCATTTAATTTGCTTATCAGAGTAGTACCTCCCGTCCGTATAGAACACCTCCTCCCCATAGATTCTGTACAAAATCCGCCATCTTGTTTTGAGGAGGGAATTTATTTTCTATATACTCTATACAAATCCGCCATCTCGGCCTATTGTTCTGTTGTTCTCCAATTGTTTTCCTATTGTTTGGGGGCTTTGATATCATAGGTGTTCCAAGAGGGTGAGTCACGGTTCTCGCTATTGTCTGAGGATAAATCCTATTGTTTCAGTCTTGACATGCTGTGTCCCATATTGTCTCACGACCTTACCCCAGTGTTCTGGGTAATTAAACTTGCAGGTGCTCAAGATGTGGCGGCACTGACTCATTTGAATTATCCATTGAACAAGAGTAGTGGGATGAGAGATATCGGTACACTTGAGATCTCGATCGATAGTCCTTAGCGGCCTTGGGTGTTGTTTCAAGACAAAGCCTATTGTTCTAGGTTGAGGAGTAAGGCCCAGGTGTTCGAGCGATGACTCATAGGCCCATTGTGAGTGAACAAAGCTTATTGTTCTGGTGTGATGACTAAGGCCAGGTGTGGGGCCTGTCACCCGCACGTGTCCGATTGTTTCGAGTCAGTACCTATTGTTTTAAGTGATGACGCATAGCGTGCCCTGGTGTTCGAGTGGGCGTGTCACCCGTAGGTGTTTCGAGACAATACCTATTGTTTTAAGTGATTACGCATCCCCATGCCATCTAGGGACCGCCTCACCATCAGATGTTTCGAGGACCTCACTCAACGCGCTATTATGTCAAGACAATGCCTATAGTAGTCATCATAATAGACCCAGGCCTGACACGTGTTGAATGGTGAGTCACACGTCTGGCTATGCGTGCCAGGTAGCTGCAAGGCTGGGGAATTTCCACTACGTGAGGACTCGTTCTGGCCCAAAAGTGTCATCAACGGTAACTGAACAAAATAATTCATGTTCTTCTAGGGGCCTGAATCATCGATTTGTCAGCACGCGTTCCCGTATAATTACTATAAAACACAAATCCTCGTTCCGTATTACGAAAAAATTTTGTTGAGTTAACACTGAACGTTACGTTTACAGAAAAAAAGAAAAACTTTTCTTTCCAGCTTCAACACAAGTCAAGGTAAGATATTTTTAGTACACCTATTTTGTAAATATACAAATACCCTTTTACCAAACACCGTATTTTTTTTTCTCCGTGGAAAACATAATTATAAACAGTACAATTGTATACGAATAAAAAATCACTAGCATATATGTATCAAAGGAACGAGCTCGTGGAGCTCGTTTAATGACCTCCCGCATATATGTCATGTATTTTTTCACGGCACGTGCCACTCAAAATTCCTCAATCAGAATGAATTATTTAACGTGAAGTGTCATCGACCTTTATAGATGAAAATTGCGATTTAATCTTTCGCCGACCCGTTGTCAATGTGAATGAAAAATTCGGTGTATCGTACGAGTATTGGTTTTATTCAATGAGAAAATGTACCGAGCGATATCCACTCAACAAAAGGTATTGTTGAGCAGATTGAATCGCTGTATTTTTTTTGGACAATTAAGGGAGAATGAAAATCCATCCGTGTGTAACGCCGCTGCCAATATCTAGTCTATTCGTCGTTCTTTATTCATTTTCAAAATTTGAATTATTAAAAAAAAACGAATAAAAAAACGCCGGCGTGAAAATATGCTCGCTGTGTGAGCTTAGGACATCTGCCTGAGAATCAGCTGTCACACCTTACCAAAAGAGACATTAAAGTTTCTACAGGTCTTTTTAAAAGTCAATAATAAGACCATAATCGTAAGAAGGGTAGTCCTTGCTAACTAATCCCCACCAGTAATTTGACCTTCTCTCTAATTAAACCCTTATCTAAAGGGTCTGGTAACCTTCATAGTGAGAGTTGAGTATCATTATCTTTAAAAGAAAGCACTTTATAAATATCCAGTCTTAGAATTTTTCAAGTTTTTATTTACCATGGTTCATTCAAACATGTTTGTTTGTTTTTGTTTGTTGAATGGACATGGGCGTCCTCTCTGTAGGTGGCCCCAAAAAATAACCTATTTCTTAGCTTTAAAAAAAAAAAATAACCGTTGCATTATAACCCAAGCTGTTGAAAGTGTCGTTGAACCCCCACGAGAATTGTTTCTTATCGACTAATTTATGCAATAATACACCGCACGCACACATATTTCCATAGCCTCTGAATAAAAATGTATAAGAGTATGCATTTATTGGTGTGTTAAGACTGTTTTCTCTTTTTCAACTTACAATTTAACCATGAATCCTAGGGTGTTGGCGTTGAAGCTCGCAGCTGAAGGTGTATCTACTGAACAGATACGGGGGGTGCTCCACAATATGGACGTCGGACCACGCAGGGACTCGTTGATAGCAGCTGGAGACGCATTACGGGAACTAGAACAAAACCGAGGTGTTGAGCATTTATGGTATGCAGAACTATTAATTAGCCAAGGCGTTACGAGCTCGGAGGTGAAAGCGTGGTTAAGTGGGTTAGCGGATGGACCTTTAGAAAGTTATCTCAGACACGTCGCGTTAGAAATGCGACGTATTGAAAATGTTCAGCTGTCGGATACCGTTTGGAACGAACTAACCCAAATTTTGGAACTTGGCCCATCAGATCTCGTCCCCCAAAATGATCCTAGGATTAATGATGTTATTGCAACAAATTTAAATTTTGAGAAACCCTACAGTATCAGTAAGACGGTTGAGCGCCATTTTGCTCGAACTGCCGCAATTGAGACTACTTTTTCCATTTCCTTCAACCAGGATTGGGTGGTGAAAGAGCTTAGAGAGCTTTACACATAGCTCCACAAATGTTTACGGACGTTTTAAATCAAGACCGCGGGAGTGGCACGTCGAACGATTTGGGACATGTCATCGTGTCACACCCAGCATTGACAGACCCCATAGTCATTTCTTGGAGAACCTGGGAGAATTTAAATGCCCAGGTGGTCATGGGGATCATCGCGAGCATCCTCCAGAGTCATCAACACTTGACCTTGACCAAATGATTTTGGATACAAGTAGGCATATCGAATTACCAAAAGGAAGTGGTAGTCATTCTCTTGGGGTCACCCAACTCGCCGGTGCCAATAATAGTCTCCATAGAAAAAAATCGATCGTAGAAATTTTAAATCGTGACAAGATGTGCATGTCACGTGCCATCGCAGTTGCGTTTGCAAGTGCCCACCAAATCAGCTCAAAAGAATGGCATGAAATTACAAAAAAACTCTACACACCTCACGAAAGTCCAGAATATTTTGAAGTATCGCAAAGTCTCCACTACAGATTACAGGAGCATTAGGAACAAGGACAGACAACTGCAATCCCCTTTAGCTCACAAGCTCTGGTGTATCTCCGAACAATTCCACGACAATCGACAACGTGAAAAAATTTGAAGAAATCCTCAGCTGTAGAATTTTAGTTGTAAGTTCTGACTTGGGGAATAAATTTATTCGGACCAGGGACAATGAAGACTTGCTCGAAGATCCTACAGAAACGCCCCTATACCTATATTTGGTCAATTCCTCTCATTATCACCCTAACGTGAACATATTATTTCTGCGACAAATGTCTGAAAAGTTTATTAGGAAAGAGAAAAGCATGAGTGCAGTTCATTTTGCCAGGTGTGTAACTATCCAGATTGTCCCCAATCGGATGCCCCACTGTCCTGTGCCAAGTGCAAAATGATCTGTTGATCATATGATTGTTTTATCAGACATTCGGATAAACCTGAAAAACCCAGCGACCTCCCCATCCCATAAGTCAGTGTGACAAATGGTTCTGATGTCCGACTTGTAAAAAGATTATTGACCTGACTAAATGGGATATCGAGTCACTCCCCCACCAATGCAGTGAATTTACTTGTAATCAATATAAGGGTATTTTTGTTGGCAAACATCTATATTATATCAGGGCTGAAACCTTGAAGCCTTCAAAACCTAAGTTCATCTTTTACGACTTTGAATGTTCTCAAGAGACCATACATGAATGTGAATATGGCTATGAACCCTCTTCCCCGAGGGTGGGAAATGTGTGAATTGTCATGATTCATCTTGTGGGAAATTTTCACACAGACCAAATTACCTAGTTTCACAATCAGTCTGTCACACATGTATTGATGACCCTTTGGAAGCTGGATCGAAATGTAATACATGTGGGATGTGCTGTGTATTGTGTGGTCAGAAAGATGAAAAACTCACCAATACAAGAAGAATCCTTGTACTGAGACCTGCGGATTCAGGCAGTTTGTGGCTAGCGGTTCGAATACTTTGTCCACCTTTGGAAAATGGCTCTTTTCTGAATACCACCAAGATTTTACTGCAGTAGCCCACAATGCCAAAGGGTATGATAACGTCTTTTTATTGGAATATTTGGTGCAGAATTCAGTCCATCCTAATTGTATCGTCTACTCTGGGTCAGGATAGTTTTTATGAAAGTACCACATGGGATTTGTCTCATCGACAGTTTGAATTTTTTGAATATGCCATTGAAAAATCTTCCAAAAGCCTTCGATTTGCATGAATTGGCAAAGGGTTACTTCCCCCATTATTTTAACATGATTGAGAATCAAAACTATATTGGGCCATATCCCGCCCCTCATTTTTACGGAGTTGATCACATGTCTTCAAAAGGTAGGGCCGATTTTCTAGAATGGTATGCTTCCAAGAAGGATGAGTCTAAACTTCACACTCCAACTTGATAACAAAACCCCACCCATCAATGTTACAGAAATCTTCTACTTATTGAACAACACATGTGCTACAAAATGGTCTCAAATGATCTTAAATATTTTTCAAATGGTCTTAAATGGTCACTGTTTGGTCAATAATTGGTCACTAAATGGTCACTAATTGGTCACTAATGGTCCCAAATCGTTCATGTAACTCCTAGCGGCTTGATTTAAAACGTCCATAAACATGTCATGGAGCCCTGTGTAAAGCCTCTAAGCTCTTTTGCAACCCAATCCCGGTTGAAGGAAATGGAAAAAAGTAGTTTCATTTGCAACTGTTCAAGCAAAATGGTGCTAACCCGTCTTACTGATACTGTAGGGTTTCTCGAAATTTAAATTTGTTGCAATAACATCATTAATCCTAAGATCATTTTGGGGGACGAGATCTGATGGGCCCAGTTCCAAAATTTTGGGTTAGTTCATTCCAAATGGCATCCAACTGCTGAACATTTTCAATACGTCGCATTTCTACCATGACGTGTCTGAGATAACTTTCTAAAGCTCCATCCAACCCGTTTAACCATGCGTTCACCTCCGAGCTCATAACGCCTTGGCTAATTAATAGCTCTGCATACCATAAATGCCCAATGCCTCGATTTTGTTCTAGTTTAACGACACTTTCAACAGCTTGGGTTATAAGGCAACGGTTATTATTTTTTTCAAATTAAGAAATAGGTTATTTTTTTTGCCACCTGTATAGAGGAAGGACGCCCATGTCCATTCAACAAACAAACCAAACAAACATGTTTGAATGAACCATGGTAAATAAAAACGTTAACAATTCTAAGACTGGATATATATATAGTGCTTTCTTTTAATGATAATGATGCTCATCTCTCTCTATGAAGGTTACAAGACCCTTTAGATAAGGGTTTAATCAGAGTCTGAATGCCTCTAACTGTGTGAAGAACGGAAGGTCAAGTTACAGGTGGGGATTAGTTAGTAAGGACTACCATTCTTACGAGTATTTAATGTCTCTTTTTGGTAAGGTGTGACAGCTGATTCTCAGGCAGATGTCCCAAGCTCACAGAGCGAGCATGCAGACAGGTTTTTTTTCTTTTTTTTAAAAAATTCAAATTTTGAAAATGAATAAAGAAAGATGATAGACTAGATATTGACAGCGGCGTTACACACGGATGGATTTTTCAGCAACAGAGCTGCATGGGGGAATTCCAAAACCTTTGATTTTGTTTACTTATGAATTTACTTTCGATTTCTGGTTGATGTCGTCAGACAGAACAAGCATTTGTATACAACGCATTTATATACAACGCTGTCTAAAATCATATAATGACAAAGATTGCCTTAATACAGTATACTGTTATTAGATAGAGACTGCACAGTGGCCATATTCAGTGCAAGGTATCATGATACCTGTTGAAATTTCTTAGAATTACGATTTTGTTTTTCGATGGAAATTCGTGGTATCGAGTGATTTGTGCACGTCTGTCAAGCATGGAAACCATCTTCAATAAAAAATGCAGACAGTGTTCTCCTTTTCCAAAATGCAGTCCTATCACTGCACTCAAAAGTGTTTTGAATGCCTAGCTTTATTACTGAATATCTGAAGCACAATCGGCCATGAGTTGTTCTTGTGAAATATTATTTTATTATCAGCTCTGGTACGAATATGATAGCGATACATGGCCAATGACACGGGCAAAAGAGAATTCAAGAGATTTTGTAAGTGGGTGTGGGATTATGATCCTTATAATTTCGACATTCTGACAGGTAGTAAATACCACGGAAAATATAGGAATGGATTTGACAATTTTTATATTCCTGACGATTGCAATTAATAATGAAAAAAATAATCATATTAAGTAGAAGTAAAAACAATAAATAAATGAATAAAAAAATAAAATTTAAAAAAATGCAATTATTAAAATATAATGAAATTCAATCCACCAATCAAATTGATGAGGGATAAGAAGATAAGAAGTATGAGATGACACTGGTAAATCTGGAGATGTACTATTTATTTCCCAAAATCACAGAGAAAAATAATATGTTCAGATATTCGAGGTGAACGGACTGGTTTACGATTTGCATTCCCAAAGGCAGTTAGAACATAATCGATCTGAACGAAATTATTCAGACCAGAATGAAGATTGATGGTCATGACGCAACTGCCATCAACATAACTGCCGTCAACACTGTGCAAATGATACTGGACATGAGAGAGGGTTATCGAGAGCATTTCAGACGAGACAGCACTTTTGGGATTCAATCGAAAGACGTACGAAGGACATGCAACATCAGAAAATGTGATGGACATTCTCTCCATCAACAGCATTTTGGTGAACGTGGATGTGATCTCTGGAAGTTATGTGAATGGTGGCACACAGCACACAATCTTCTCTTTCTTTCCGGACATTTCTCCGGGCTACAAGATCATAGAGCGATCACGAAATATAGTCTATCTGTCTGTGATAACAGTATTACCAGTGAATTAACAGATTAAAATGGAGCGTTGTTACATCTTTGCGGTGAACGTGCGACTATGCGAGAATTTTTTTTAAAAAAAATCTGTTATATATTTTATTAAAACAAACAAACAAACACATATTTTTATAACATAATTTTTTTGCACAACAGGAAATTGAACAGTTCAAATTTCTTTTTTTAAAACTTAAATCAATTTATATATATAACAGGGAATAAAAAATAAAAATTAATTAAATACAAAATTAATTTTAACAAAATTAAAAAAAAACAAATAATGACGAGATACATAATACAAAATGTAAACATATCCGAATGTCAGAAAGACAAACTTTGTAGAGCATTAGAAAATCAAGGCATAGCTGTGAAATTGAAATTATGTCATCAAGACTTGAGCAATGGATGTGACAAAATCACGTGGACCAAAATGTAAATTAGAAGAATAACCAAAGTGCATTGTAATCAAAAAGGATTGGCTGTGTGACTAAGTCCTGAAAATGAAAGGTTTTTCTTAGGATTGTTGGCAGAATTGACCACCAAGACATTACTCATCTCACTCAAACTGTGCTGCTGGATTTGGGTATAGGAGCTTTGTCGGGATTGGCCAGTTCCGCTGTGCAGAAAATAATGGGAAACAGATTGTTTCTGAAGAAAGGAGGAGTTGTGTGTTGAATCAACATGGATTGTAAAGGATTGTATTTGAAATGCACAAAAGGTAGCAGTGTATTTCAAGCACACAGAGACGGTCTCTGTTTGAAAAGAGGAAAGAAATTGATCAACGGTTGAGGTCTTTTATTAGGTCCGAGTTTGCCTTTAAAAAATGTGCGCTTTCTCAGTTGTTGTTATGAGACATTGTTTTATGAAAGAAGGGAAATAACTTAAACACAGTGTTATATTTTTTATATGTATTAAATAAGAAGGAAGAAGAAAAAGTAAAATAAAATAAGCAAAAAAAATGGAAGTAAGAAGTGGCAATGTATATCCTGACTTATCGACTGTATTACCGACTGCACCTCCTTTGAAAGATAGAGGCAATGCATTTTGCATTGATCAGATCAATAAAATTCAACATTATTAACGATGGAAAGATAGATGTCAAGCACTCAACAAGAAGAATGCGTGAATGACTAAATTGGTGAATGGTCTGGATCTGACTCTCATCACCATATCCAAGGGGTTTGGTGTTACTGGAATAGGTCTCCTATAGACCGTGACTGAAAAATTTGTGAGTAAAAAATTATCATTGAAGGCTAAGAAACACAAAAAGAAAAAGTGTTGGCTGACGAGAAAATCAATTCCATAAGTGACATGATATCCAATTTTCTGAAAGATGGTGGGATTTCCGATGGGGAATATCGCTACATTCTCGTGGAAAAAGATAAATTTGATGTGCTGAAAAAAGGTATAAGAATAAAATCTCATCAGATTCTCAAAGAGGAGATGAAACATAATCTGATAGAAAAAGGTCGAGAAGAAGCCAGGGAATCCAGAACTATTGACAGACTTAAAACAAATATAATGATATTGTATATATATATATATATATATATATATATATATATATATATATATATATATATATATATATATATAAGAAAATAATTTAAATAAAATAAAATAAAAATCTACAGATACGGAACTTGTGAAAACTGAAAACTAAAGATAATAGGTAGATGCTTCACAGCACTTGGAAAGTGTGCGGTTCGACTAAAACTCAATTTGTCAAATGAGGTGGAGGAACAGTCAACAGACTCATCTATAATCTTCCCTCCCTTCTTCCCTTTTTTGCCAGGACATCATTTTATGGGACCAGGCACGAAATTGAACAAGAGATTGAATAAAGATCTGACTCCAACATCGTGGAGCAAACCCATCAATAGAGTGGATTGAGCTGCCTACAGTCATGATAGCTGCTATGCTAAGCATTCCAACACTAGAACTCGAAATGATTTGTGCGACAAGAACATGTTGAGAGATTTGAAAAATATAGTCAATCCCATGATTACAGAGAAATTCGAATGTTCTCTAGTCAGTAAATTAATCAGCACAAAACGTCGAGTCAGAATGGGAAATAAAAAAACAAGAAAAGCAATTCACTAATGCATTAGCTAGTGAACTGTACAATCTCATAGTGCACAGATTTTGAAAGAAAAGAGTATTCATCAAAGGATTGGATCAGGTGTCTTGCAGCTGATCTGGTGGACATGTAATAACTGTCTAGACACAAAAAAGGTGTGAAATATCTATTGACATTCACATAGTTGTGTTTTCGAAATACGGATGGATTAGGGCATTGAAAAATAAATCTGGAATGAGTGGGGCTGAAGCTTTGGAAAATATCTTCACCACTTCTTCGTGAAAAAAACTGTGGGTGGATAAAGGTCGAGAATTTTACAACATTCACATTCGTTGACTCCTCGACATCTATTCCACAGAAAACGAGAATGTGAGCATGGTCGAACGATGGAATAGAACCATGAAGCAGAAAATGCACAGATATTTTATGGCTAACTCGACTAAGAAATACTTGAATGTCTTAAACGATTTGGATGATGACTATAACAACATGTGCCACAGTTCCATCAAGATGACACCTGTGGAAGCTAGTGATCCTTAAAATGAAAGGAAGTCTATGCAAATCTCTATCGATTGAAGATGGTGATGACAAAATGACTGAAATTTGTCATCAACAGCCAAATGAGAATTTACCATTTACAAGTGGAAAAAACATTTTGACACAGGTTATACACCTAGATGAATGGAACAAATCTTCATCGTGGTTCGAGTGTTCTTCTCCGATCCCATCACTTATGAGATAGAAGTATTAGACGGTGGAGAAATCATGGGAATGTTTCACAAACAGCAATTGCTAAAGACCACAAAGAGAAGACAATAATTTTTTTTTTTTCAAATATATATACTGAGTCAAAAAAGAAGTATAAAAGAAACAAATGTGAAAAAAATAGCATAAAGGATCAAATATAATAGTACTAATGTTGCATGTTTCTGGACAAGAAATCGAGCAAAGAGTTTAGTTTAATGACATATTATTGTTGTCTACCCAACCGTATACAATTTTGCTATGAATTTCAAAATAGCACGTGCTACCCAAGAATGTCAAATTGAATGGGCGACCAGTGATTTTCTTTGTGTTATGTTGTGCTAGAGAGCCTGAGTTATTGAGAAAACATGCTAGTTTTTGTCTTCCAACATTTTTAAAAATGCCAAGGTGAACTGAAAATCGGAGGTTGTGTGCCATTGGTATGCATGAGGCTGGGATACCTCCAGATGAGCTCGATGCTGAGCTTGGAGTCACTGTGGCCACTATTTACCATCTCATTGGAAGGTATAGAACCACTGGATCTACTGCCGACCAACCACATTCAAGTCGACCAAGAATTATAACCCCTGCACAAAAACGACAAATCAGGACATCTCACTTGCCTGATGGCTTCTTTCCAGCGATGTGTTTCAGCAGCAATTACTCCTGGTAGAACTAACAATAGAATCAATGCACAAACTGTCTGCAACAGACTCGCTGAACATGGTATCTGCAGTAGGCATCCATACCATGGACCAATCCTTACCCATTGTCATCATACCATCAGAATGGAATGGGTATGTCAGCGTGTTCACTGGACTCAGCGGCATTGAAGCACAGTTTTTTTTAGTGATGAATCATGATTTTGCCTATGGTGCAAGAGTATATCACCAACGAGAAGAACGGTTTCTGATGCTTGCATGCAAGAATGTGACCGTTTTGGCATGGGTAGTGTAATGGTTTGGGTAGGAATTACCTTGCACCATCGAATGCAGTTGATCTTCATCGATTGTAATCTGAGTGGACAGCAATATAAGGACGAAATTCTTAATGCTGTTGTTGTCCCATTGTTCAACGCTAACGTTGGATTGCAATTATTCCAGCAAGACAATGCCTGATGTCATGTTGTGCGTATTTGTCATGACATTCTTGAGGAGCAGAGCATCAAACGTCTTCCCTGGCCCCCACATTTGCCAGATTTGTCACCAATTGAGCTTCTTTGTGACCGTCGGGTACAACTTCCATGATATTCAGATGTTAGGCGATTTACGTAATGTTCTAAGGCAGAAGTGGAGTGCAATACCACAGGGTGACATCCAGAGAATTATGAGGTCCATGCACCATCGATGTCTCATCAACCAAGAGGCAACACGCTATTGACTACATGTGTGAACTTATCATTTCACCCCATGTCTGAATTGCGACGTCCTGACGTGATTCTGGCAACAGTAAGAACATGAAATTATGCAAATTCATTCAGCTAGACTCAAAATATGAATTTACAATAATTTGTTTGGGGATTAAAGTTGATTATACTGAAACAATTGCTCCTCAAAGTTTATTATACTTTCTTTTTTGACTCAGTATATAAGAAAGAAATAAAAAAATAATTAAAAATTGGAGTGAAATAAAAAAAAAATGAGGAACATATTAGACATAACGGAAGTTATAATAAGAGACAAAAGTATTCAAGAGTATGAAGTACGTGAATATTTAACCGTGGTGGTAACTAGTCTCAATAATCAAGGAAAGATAAGACTCAATATTGAAATGCAAGATTTCTTTCTCCTTCCAAGTAAAAGTTATCTCCAGATAGAAGGACGATTGACGAAAAAGGGTGGTAGTGACTATGCCAATGATGACATCACTTTAGCTCATAACGGCATGATGCATATTTTCAACAGTATATTGTATAAACTCTCGAATCAAGAGATAGAAACCATGCTTCATCCCAGTCAGGCAACCACGTTGTTAGGACTATTGAAATATCCCGATGATTTTTCCAAATCTAAAGGACTCAATCAACTGTGGATGAAAGACACCAGCTCAGATGCAACTGCAGACAGTGTGGGTGCAGCCACGAGATTTAAATGTCGTTCAAGCCACTTTAACAAGAGGAACATTCTCATTTCGGATTCCTCTGAAAAACATTTTTGGATTTGCAGCAGATTATCTCCAGATTAAAACACAATCTCACACCAGTTCGTTAAAATGATGATGATATCAACATGAGATCTTTCACTACAGATGTAGGCAAAGAGATCTGAGCAAGGTGGCATGGTTCATGCCACTCAATGATGAGCAAAGAATAAAACTCTTCAAGATCATCGAATCCAGAAAACCAGATTACCTGTATGATTCAGATGAGACATACAGATTATCATGATAATGTGCATGTCCTGTGATCTGTATCAGATTCAAGGTAGTGTCCAGAATGGGATTTCAATGAGCCGGCTTTGCCAGTGAGTTGTCATCCCATTTTTGGACACCACCAAGAATCTGATACAAATCACAGGACATGCACATTATCATGATAATTCATTTATCTAACAATTCTGTCACATAAACAGATTAAATCTTAACCCTTTACCCAACATAACGGCCAAAACCAGCCAATGCTATTCTAAAAAAAATCGCCAATTAATTTTCATTATTTGTCTCAAAAACATAGGTTATGACCCCTCGTTGGAACGAGCTCGTTCCAACGAGGGGTCATAGCCTATGTTTTTGAGACAAAAAGTGAAAAAAATTAGTTATTCAAGAATTTTTTTTCAAGTGTCGTCTGCTTTTCATGATAGGTAAAGGGTTAAATTATTTTCAAACATTTTTGGGACATAAAGTTCGGTCGATCACTGAAACGCTCATAGAATGTATCTGTGTGCCTGTTATGATAGCCCGTAACGCTACCGGAAATGAGACATCTATATGATATGGAATCAGAATGAGTCATCTATATGATACGGAATCGGAACACATTATGTGATACATACCGTTTCTCATGGTTTTCAGGCCAAAATCTATATGATAGTTAGATAAAGTGTGATGTCACCAGAATTCCGAGACTGACACAGTCTGATTAGAGATGGTCGGTGAAATCTTCTACAGAAAAAACGTGATTCATCATAGTAGGATTTCAGACAGACAGGATTGGATCTCAAGAAAAGAACCCATCTCTATTTGATCATTGCAATTTGAGAAATGTGCAGGTGTTTCTCAAATCCATGAGATATCTGGACATAGATTCCAATGCCTCGTTTTCTAGGATGTACGGTGATGCTGCAGAGTTCAGATCGAAATATCATCACATGGATAAATTGATAAGCAAACTGAATGTAACACCCACCAAATACATGACACTCTTTCCCCTGTTCATGTTCGACATCAGCAAACAGAACAAGAAACTCAAGAACACCATTCTGGACATCGTGATCAAGATGCAGTTCAATAGGAACATACCCAAACAAACCGAGGCTTTCACAGTTGTCATATCCGACAGAGGGTTGATGTTCCAATTGCATGAAAGTAAAATGTCTGTGATTCAATAACTGGGGAAAAAAACATTAAAAAACAACCCCCCAAAAAACTTTTAAAACTTCAAAAATCTTAAAAAATAATTCAAACAACTTGAAATAACATAAAAAACCTTAAACATAAAAAAGGAAGTTTGAGAACTTTAGAAGTATTTAATAAAGTTCTCAAACCCCCATATTCTTTTTTCAAATGTTCAATTCGATTAAAAAGTTTATTCCATTTTTCTTTGTTCATTCAAAGGATGAAATTTGATCAACACAGATACAATTGAAGAAGTAGCTTCGAGATTAGTCGTCTTCATCTTGAAATTAATTCTATCTCCCTCTTCGGCTTTCAAAGGAGTTCTGAATGCACTTGTATTGGCGTATTGATTCTCTATCTTCTTGACTTTATATTGATAGTTTTCTATGCCATTTACCACCAAGTTGATGACTGCTCTATTATTCAAGTTGCTAAAAGTCAGACTCATTCGAATGATGTGTCCTCCTATCAGCATCAGTTATCCAATTTGACTGTGTAGCATTGCATTTCTGAAAGACCATTCCACTTTTCCAGAATCTAATGCTCCGTTTTTTCTGCCCACACTGTGATCAACTGTCTCACGTATTTTATTTTCTCCATGACCCAAATCATAGTGCAAGCACCCGTGATTTGGTTACCTTCATGTCTAGATCGCCTTCCATCACATCGCCGTTTTCTCGCCTTTAGTGTCGGTCACATATTTTTTGCAGACTGCACTCAAATCGTATTCCAGATCGTCTTTAAACCAAATAGTTTGTTACTGCTCATGTCAATGCGAGACTCCATTATTACTCCTGATCATTTGTTGAGATACAGATCATCCACATGCTCTTCAAGACAGGTTTTGTGAGAGCAGAATGGAAGCAAAATGTCTGTCATTCAATAACTGGAAAAAAATTACCCCCCCCCCCCCCCCAAAAAAAAAAACAAAAACATTATTGACTGCAGTCGTTTTGGTGTCGTCATCACTGATTTGTGCCAGATGGATGATCTTATTAAATCCGACATCCAGATCAGTCTTCATTTCATTTGTCTCATTTAAAGCATCAACGAACTTTCATTCCACAACATCTACGTATTCTTTGGTGGCAGCATCTCTGGGATGTTCTGGTTCTCCTAGATTTGATATCTTGTGAGAATTCGTATCCACTCCAGAATTCATGAGTTTTGGAATGTAGCATTTTCTCAGATATTCAGTGAAACGTTTATAGAAACGAAACTGTCAATATAATTTTGTTGTGGATGCATCACTTGAATCCACAGGATCTGCCACATTCACAAGTTGTTTAAATTTGAAGTCTAGATTATCGGTCATGTTTTTATGCAGGTAATTATCTCTCACATGCTTCTGGAAATCTGCAACTGTCTGATCTGCATACTTTTTAGTCGTGGCATTTCTGAGATCTATCGGTTCAGGAATGTTATAAAGCTTTCGATTATTCTTGTTTAACAGTTCTTTTCGAGGTTTGTATCTCCTCACAAAATGATCGTTCAAATATGTAACAGACATTTCGCCATTGCCTTCAACAGTGATCTTTCTTTTTTTCACAATTTCATCAGTTCTTCCAAATTTATCAACTGTCATTTTATTTTATATCCAATTTATTTTATTTTATTTTATTTTATTTTATTTTTTATGACCTATTATTTATATCAAAAATATTTTGTTTCTCTCTCAATGTAAATCGTTGAGGACGTGTTGAAAGTGATGTTTCAAAGACCATCTCTTTAGAATGTAGAGGCACAAGTGTCCACAAAACACATGATTGCGAGGTTGCACACATTCAGTATTGTAATAAATCAATTATTTTAAATAATCTGTCAATTCTTCAGGTGGTGAGATTCCATAAGTGTTGAAATAATAATTTCTTCTCGCATTCTTGAACCATGCCACCCAATGTGTGCCATCATCTGAGAAATCATCTAGATTGAAGATTCCACATTAGTCGTCATCTCAAAGTTTTCATGGCAATGCATCTCTCAAAAAGACACTGTGAAAATGTTTGATTTTTAATGCTTTAACCACATACAATAGATCAATGTTAGAAAGACCTTTGTGAGATAAAATGGTGCCTTCTACTGATATGTTCATATTTCCATTTTAATTTATTTTTTAATTTTAATTTCAATTTTTTTTTTGTGAATTTTATTTTCTGCAAAAAAATTATTTTAATTGTTTCATCATAGTTTTGTTTCTTCAACATTTTAATCATTTTTTCGTTTCATTATTTCCTTCAGCATTTCATTAATCTCTTCACATCATCTCTTAAATCTCACGCAATCCAAATATTTTCATTGCCAAGTTCCTTTTCACACTTCTCTCTACGCAAAATCCCAAACAAAAATTGAATATATTTTATTTTTTGTTTCGTCAAAACCAACACTACATTTTATTTTTGTTCCCTTTTGGGTTTTTTTTTTTAAGAATTTTTTTTTCTTTTGCTATTAGTTATCTTCTAGATTTTCTGTATGTCTTTATCAATTTGCAATCTCATGTATTAATCTAATCCTTCTTGATTTTGAGGAATCATCGACTTGTGGAATAATGACAATGAGCTAACATGTTTATTCCATCCATTTGCATGTTTCTCTTATCATTGTCAACTGATAAAGCAATTTTATTGATTATTTCCATGTAGAGATCATGCTTGTCACTTTGAATTGTGTTCACCGATTTGTACCCTTCTTGATTTTCGAACAGACATTTTTTATACTCTTCAAAAGTGATGTCATTATTCGCAACGTTTCTTCCAATGCCTTTACATTTTTTAATTGCCCTCTGATCTGAGTGACAAGCATACAGTTTTAACTTTAAACCCCTGAATTCTGTGATCTGTCTTCCATCCATCTCGTCTTTGAATTTCTTCTTTTTCACACCCGATGGAATGTTAGATTTGTGATTGCTTGGATAATTGCTTTTTTCGGACCATGCATCAACATCCAGATATGTCTCGGTAAAAATCTTTGATCTCTATCTCATGAGCCAAACTATCTGTGTTGGTAAACAACAGTTTGTATTTTGAATCATATTTCTTCTTGATGTATTCGTAATGAAATTGACACATCAACTCTTTGCTGATGTTAAAGATGCACATTCCCAAATAAGTTGGTTTGTCGAATTTCAGATGAGTGTGTTTCATGTGAATGACTGAATGGCCACTAGATTTTCATCACAGATGGTTCAAGTTTTATTTTTTGGTTTCAAAATGTATTTTCTAGCCTGACTGTCCATCATCATCAGACGAATGTCAGTCCTTTTCTGATGTTTCCATCGATTTTCCATACACAGAATTATTCCTGAGTTTAAAAAATCTTTCTCGAATTCGGTCATGGTCTGTATTCTCAAATTCGTGTTAAAATCTATGTACTTCTTCATCCAAGGCTAATCATCAAATTGGATGACGAGATGAATTTTGAATCATTTCATGCCGTAATCTATGTAAAGTTTCAGATTTTCACAGCAGACTGCATATTTACATTTGTCATTTAAATTTGGATCGAGTTTATCAGCTTTATTCATTTTCATTTGTTTGGGTGCTAATGGATAATCATTGTGTGGATTGTGTAATGTTTCGGGATAATGTCTCCAATTTTCCATCTCCTCGTGATTCTCGACCCACTTGAAATTTCCCGTCAATAATGGATGACTCATTGCCCAACTGTATAAATTATTAGCCAACAGTGCATCTCAGGCAAAGCCCTGTAATACCAAGCCAGATCTAGACCATAATGTCTCCAACAGACATGTCAATAATTTTTGAACACGTCTCCCAAGAGGAGGCATTGGTTTTTAGATACAGATTGTGATAATCTTTCATGGATTTCATATCAAATATTTCCCACACTTTTTGAGCGTGTTCATAATTGACATCAGAAATGTCAGCATCATATACTCTCCCAAAAAAGAAAGTGTGCATGCTAAAAAATAACACTAAAAAAAGATATATATCATTTTCATTCATGGAAATTTTCATTCAATCACAGATGAATCAATTTGTGATCAACACGAGAAATTCCATTACGCTACGACGAATACTCTTGGTTCCATGGAGAGTCAAAGACACTAAGGGTCAAACACAAAAGTCACACACTCAATATCTGGTATGACCTCCGTCTGCATCGACTACTGCTGTGCATCTACGCCTCATGGAAGCGAACAAGTTAGCACGGAAGTGTTGTGGGATGTTGTTCCATATTCTGATAGGCTGTCTTTGGAGTTCCACAAGCGTTGACGGTGCATGGGGAAGCCGGCGTAGCTGACGTTTCATTTCGTCCCTCATTACGTGCTCAATGGGTGAGATATCGGGCGAATTTGCGGGCCAGGGAAGCAGATACCGTTGAACAACATGAGCTGCGTGGGGTCGGGCATTGTCCTGCTGTAGAATGACGCTGGGGCCGTGACGTTGCAGAAATGGGACAACAACAGGTGTAAGCACTTCATCACAATATCTGGCTGCATTGAGATTGCCATTAATAATGACCAGCTCAGTTCTGTTACGGGCAGTGATGCCACCCCACACCACGAGAGACCCTCCCCCATAACGGTTTCGCTCCACGACACATGGATCTGTGTAGCGTTCGTTTCGACGTCTGTACACTCTCTGGCGGCCATCTGATGATGGAAGATGGAAACGACATTCATCTGTGAATAAAACACGTCGCCACCAGTGTAAGGGATGCCTGAGATGTTGTCTACACCACTGCAGTCGAGCACGACGATGACGTAACGTCAAAATCGGACGAATTGCAGGTCTTCGAGGACGTAAGCCGTATTCTCTCAGCCGGTTGATTACTGTTTGAGGATGTATCCGTCTCAGGTTAGGGATGTTCCTGGCTGTCGTCGTTGCCGTTTGTTGCCGGTTCCAGAGATGGACGACACGGATGTACCGATCTTGTGCAGGGGTGGTAACGCGGGGTCTCCCGGAGCGGGGTCGGTCTCGAACGTCATCATGTTGTGCATGTCGATGGACTTGCCTATCTACAGTGTTACGGTGGCAGTTCAAGTGCTGGACAACCTCTCTGTGTGTTCTGCCAGCTCTAATCATACCCAGGGCAAGGAGACGTTGATTCATTATCAATCTTGGCATGCTAATGTGGAGTCGTTTTAACAGCAGCGCAAGTTTGAATGTGAACGATAGGAAGGCCTTACTTTAGTGTTTAAATACCCAAGGATTCACACTGCTGCATGAATTTTCAGACTCTCCACGTGAAAAACATGCCTTTTCACAAACGTGCAGCACGTCATTTAACGTTAATGCAATTTTAACGGGGAAAGCTGTTTTTGTGTTCAATATAACTTATTCATGAACAGGTTAACACTCTTTACACCTACGAAATTATTTTTTTTGGAGTTTGATCAATTTCTGCAAAGTGCACTTTCTTTTTTGGGCGAGTATATAATTTCGAATAATAATGATCTTTGGAAGGTAACTCCGACTTGTCCAATCTATGCAAACCGCCCATATAATCCGAAGGATAGACTCCTTTCCTCAATAAGCTCTCCAATTGGTCTTTGTCTTCAGAGTCTTTGGTCATGATCTCGAATTTCTCCTTTCCTAAATAGCCAACTAGTTTCTCAAGATTGGTTGACATGAATTTAAAACTATCTATGAAATGTATTTCTCTTTTGACTGCTGTCATTTCTCCATCTATTTTTCTTTCTTCTTTTTATCTACGACTATCCATTTCACAAAAGGAATGTATTGTTACTCGCTCTTTCCAACACAGTTTATATTTTTATATATTTTTTATTTATTTATTATTATTTTATTATTTTTATTTATATTTTACATGACCAAGATTTTTCACGAACAA
This sequence comes from Pictodentalium vernedei, assembly GCA_031216915.1. Taxonomy (NCBI): domain Eukaryota; kingdom Metazoa; phylum Mollusca; class Scaphopoda; order Dentaliida; family Dentaliidae; genus Pictodentalium; species Pictodentalium vernedei. Next base: position 130,510,767 of record CM062289.1, read on the forward strand.
ATGACTGTCATAACGTGACAGATTGTGAAATATCACTTGAAAGAACTTAACATCTTGATATTTTAAATTGCAATTACTGTGTGTGACACCTCAAAATGTACCAGTGCAGTGAACATGATCTCTTACTTTCTTGTATTCAGGTGCCAAAGTTTCGGTGAATGGTGGTCTGCAGAAGTGACATTCAGTGGCTCTCTTACAGTCTTCCATTTGCTCATGTGTGAAGATCATCTTCGTGGAAGTTTTAAATTGCTCATATGTTTTTAATTGCAGATTCCCATTCTTCCACAATTTTGAGCCACATCATCATCATTTGACTGTTGTGTAAGTATGCAGAACCGAAGAATATTGATTTCGAAAGAACATTTATATGTAAAAACAATAACAAGGCGGTGTGTGTTTCTGATATATTTTGGTGTAACTCTGATGATCGGCAGGCTGACGCAAACACATTTTCATTGTGAAACATTCGAAATTGGCATACACCACAAAAAGGCACTCTCAGTCTTCTGTTATGACTTGGGAATTTAATGTAGGTTGAGGTTTGGGCATGTTGACAGCAATGCATTGTTTTGAGTTGCAATATTCCTTGTGATGTTCCATTGATTCTTTGCTATGGAAGGAATTTGGACCGTTGAAACAGAAAAATCTTTGTCTATGGTGTTTGGTAGTCTGTATCGCCAATAATCGACTCATGTTCTTGATCCAACAGTAATGCGTGATTATCGTTTTCCAAACTTAATAATAAATTATGTTTTTCTCGCGATTTCGATTTTGAAAATGATCGATGTCGTGTAGCCAAGTCGGACAATTTATTCCAGACCAATCTAAGTTCTTAGAAGTCACTGCATACTTCAATACACTATGTGTTTCTATGAGATATAAGGCAGATGTGACATCCCATTTGAAGCAATGACTGTCTTCTTTATTTTTCACGCTAATCACAGATTTCCTATTTTCTATGAAATAAGGCAATTTTATATACGAAGACGTCCGAAATTGATCATACTTGTCAATATGAATCTCTAGATTCAGTACTTCTCTGAATCGCCAATTGCTACCTTTGTTTTGATACTACGCCAAAGATTGTATTATTTTTTCTTTCATGTTATCAAAGATTTGGGACATAGAAGAGCTTTCGGTCAAAGTTTTTCTGTGAGATTAAAAATAAGCCGTATTTCAATAACTTTACATGTGTTCAGATTGATCTTCTCCATCCGACACTTCAATACCATTTTCGTTTCATTGAGTTTGTTGTGAGCACGAGATGGGGTATCCCACTCCTGTCAGCTAGGTTCGGGGGGTATCGTGGGAAAATGTTGAAACATGGAAAGTCAGTGTGGCTCTCCACTGGCTCATTTGCTTGCACATGATAGCAATGTTTTCCAACCAAAATATTCCAATATTGAACAAAAGAAGCCAATTTATATCTCTTCACACTGGACCAGCATAGGGGCAAGATCTATAGCTGCATGCATGGTTTCTACAAGCTAATGTCATAATGTTCGTTAATTATTAGGGCCTACTTTTTTCAAATGTGGTGTTGTTAAGGCATTATACGTATATATAGTTTCTTAAATGTTTGTAAAAACTAGTCTCGATAGCCGATTCTTAAGAAACAGAGTTTTGTCACAAACTCGTGTTGTTGTTTTGATCCACCTGTATGCTGCAGTCCAGTGAACCATTATTAAATACGTTAGAGTGTAAGCACATTTAGGTTTCATACACCCTATCTTACGTTAAATTCCCTGTACAAAGTATCTTTATGACCGGCAGGGACGTAGCTAGGTTTGCAATGGTGGTGGTGGTGGGGGGGGGGGGGGGGGGGTGTAGATCTATGAAAATTATCACTAGTGATGGATACTTAAAGGGATGCCCCCTTCTACCACCCACCCCATCCCCCTCCCCCTAGGAGAGGGAAATTGTTCAAAAGCTGACTCTGAGTGACTATATCGGTAGGTTTTAGGGCATTCTGAGAATATCTCCAAGCAGTTTAAATGCTTTAGAGCCATTGAAATCCCCCCTCCCTTGTAAACAATTGTTCCGCTGGTGGTAACTGTTCCAGTGAATTCACTGTAAATTAAAAATGCAGAGAAAAATGCATCATTGGGAAACTCTATGGTTGAGTGGATGTGAAGCATTAAAACGTAGGAAAATGGCGTTATTGTGGTGGGCATATATTTACATAAAGTTTGTTCAGTTACAAAGAATAATGCTCCTTTTCTTTGTTCCCACATTCTTGGGATTAGGTATTCGTTCTTGTTCCATGCCTTGGTCCAGATAATAGTATAGCCCCTATGATATCACCCATATAGGAAAAGACGACTATATTGGAATTAGATATTCCCTCAAATTATATCAACACTATAAAAACCACCACCACCACCACCACTCACACACTCAAATGTTACTTTTTGTGAAAAATATTTCCCTGGCCTAGGATATTTTCAGCCAGTATTTTTCCTTCTCAAGTGGATACATACAATATGCCAATTGTAGTAGAGTATATATATTGTTACGTTTGTGGTTGTTCTCATCCAGATAAGTTACTCAACAAGTGTTAAATAAATTGTCAGGATGATGCCAGTCTGTGATGTCAGACCCAAACCCAACGACACAGACACCCGTTCAAGTGGAAGTAAGTGAAACAGGCCTTACTCAGGAGTAGGTAATAAATGAGAGTTCAACCATCATCGTACATGTACGTGTACGTGTACATGTACACCTCCATACGATTTAGTGTTAAAATCGTGTACATGTACAAGATTTTTAACGTTTTTTAGGGTGCTTTAGAATCCCTTGAGAATTCAAACATCACTGATTGTATCCAAGAATGACAGAAAACGCATGAAATTTTACGTACAGTACATGTACCGTTTTGATTGAAATCGGCAAGTGAGTTTCCCCCATAGGATTCAGTGTTAAATTGCGAGCAAAAAAACGTTTTGAGAATTCTAACATCATCCTCTCGCCGATTCTAACAATCCGCGTCTGTACACGATTTTAACACTGAATCCTATGGGGGAAACTCGCTTGTGGATTTTAGGTCTGAAATCGACTCGCGTGAAGAGGTGATGTTTGAATTCTCAAACCCACTGTCACGTTTCTCGAAGTGAGACTGGCGCACGTTATTACGAGGTGATCTCGATGAGCACTTGATGGAAATGTTTTGAACGAAGAGTGTTGTCATCGGTGTGTTAGAAATTCGCGAGCCCGCTGTCACGTCTTCCTGAAGTAAAACTAACACATGTTATCGTTATGATTGAATGAGGTTTTTTTGTTCAAAAAGAGTCGATTATGAATATGGTCTGTATTATAGACATTCATGTTTTCTCTTGATGAGACGGATAGAAATTGAGTTTTGGAGGATATTGTTTTGAAGGAGTCGATCTGTAATAGATATTCGCGTTTTGTCTTGAATGAGATGAATAGAAATTGAGTTTTTGAGGATATTGTTCGAAGAGGCAAACACTTAGTGGAATGTTTAAAACGCATTTTCCGCTCAATTAGGTTTTTGAGTGGTGAATTTTTAATATATACATGATAGCAATCAGAGAGAGATGAAATAGATTCTCAGCGTTAAAATTAGTTTTCAGTTGTGTGTTGAAAAAGTTTAACAGTCATCAAAGGGATTCTCTCTTAATTCGATACTGAGTGAATGGTTGTTTGATGTGTGAACGGTGATCTTTTGACAAAATGTAAAAAACTACTGTCAAAATGCATTAAATCAGAAACCGGTTTGTCATGTACTGTTTAAACGTATTCTTAAACTTCACCAATTCGATTAACAGTCAGTTTATTATATTAAAGACGGAAAGATTTTTATTACTTAAAACACAAAAATATAATTAAACATTTAATTTTGAAAATAATAAAAACAATTAAAACGAAAGATGTTTTTACAGATGGATCCTAGACATCGAGATCTAATTTTAGACGAGTATGAACGTGCTAAGAAGAGCATTCAGTCTGCTGACAGAAGCAGACGTCTTGGTGAGATGGAACTCAAATGCGAAGCTACAAAAATATTTAAACCCGTGTCGGAGGGTCAAGAGCGAAGCAGGAAGGAGATAGTCGAAGAATTGAGACCCATAAAGGAGAGTTCTTTGAGAATGGGTTCGTTGCCTCCTAGTTTTGGAAATCGGTATTCCGTTCAATCTACACCAGATTACGTTCCCACGGGAATTCAAACAGATATGAGCGAGAGCGATGATACAGCTTCGACTATCACCACTAGTAGCGTCGCATCGTCCGATGATGATGGCGGTAAGAGAGATCAGTCGTATGGAATTTATAAGGATTCTGAGGGTAGAACTTTTGTGGGAGACACAGAAGTAGAAATTGACGATGATGAATTGATCGTGGGTTCGAATAAGTATAAAATAACTGATGGTCTGCGCAGATTGCTCCTTTACGACAAGCCCGGCGATTACACGGAACAGGATTTCGATAATTACGGAGACATTCTGGTTCAGACCCACGCCATGAAGAGAAATAATGATGCCAGAGAGACGAGACCCAAAGTCAACAGAGGTTACAAGTGGACGAAAGTGGTGAAACCCATATGGGATATGAACAAGAAGTTCGTCGAATCGGTGACTGGCAAAGGGGTGAAAACCACTTTTCTCCCGAGCGATTCCGACGCTCTGTCTCAGAGATTGAGTCTGTTGATGGCGAGCAGACGGGCTGGTAACACGGGATTAGATAATCAGATAGTTGCTATATCTGACGAATTGTTAAGACAGAAGGTTTTGAATAAAAACCAGTATAAAAGGCTGATGAACGAATTGAAGGATTGATGTGTATATAATAAGCAGAGAGAAACAAACAAACAAACAAACAAAAAATAAAACAGTAAATTCTTACACTAGAATAATAAAAGTATTTAAAAACAACAAAACGATTTACCAGTGAAAAAAACAAAAAGATATCATAAAAATAAAATATGTTGGTGATAAAGAACAGGGGATACGTCAGGACATACGTTCAAGGCGGTTCTGGCATCGTCGATTCTATAATGCGAGCGTTCATGGGCGATGCGGGTAGAAAACTCGCATCGACCGCGTTTGAGGTCGGTAAGAAGACGGCTTTGGATGCTGGTAAGAAAGCCGCTTCCGAAGCCAGTGGTAGGATAGCTTCTGTGGCTGGCAAGAGGGCAGCCGACGCGTTGATCGACAAGTTGATCAGTCTGCCGACGAAGCGAGCTGCTTTAGAGCGAACGCTGAAAAGTTTGAAAGATTTTAAGGATGCTGTGGTGCCCATACAAGATTTAGCCAAAATGACGAGTGGATCCGGATTGAAGAGAACTCGCGACGGTGCGATATAAATAAATAATAACATTAAAAACAGAGTTTGAAAAACATAAAAAAAATTGCGTTTGAAAAGAATCTAAAATAACAAAAAAAAAAAAAAATAAAACAAAGATGAACATTAAAGATATGTCTTGGGACGACGCTGCGACCAAGAGGTCGAATAACGAGTTCTTTCCCAAGAGCATAAGAGGTTTGATAGTGGGAAAATCGAATTGTGGAAAGACCAATCTGTTGATGAATCTGTTGTCCCGACTTGACTGGTTGGATTACGACAGATTGTTAGTGTTTGGCAAGAGCTTGTTTCAACCCGAATACAGATTGCTTCGAGAGTGCATGGATCGCAGATTGCCCAAGGACGTCATAGCCAGAATCTTTGACAGTAGGGAGGAATTCGACAAGAGCGAAGCTCCACTTTCGACCATTTTGGACGGTGCAGCGACGGAACTGATGAAGAGAAATGCATCTTCGAATGTCGAGTGTCGATTTTATGAGAACGCTAGTGACGTTCCGGATCCTAGAGAACTGAAATCAGAAGATAAGAATCTCATGATTTTCGACGATCTGCTTTTGGAGAGACAGAACCAATGCAAATCGTATTACGTTAGGGGTCAACACAGCAACGTGGACTATTTCTACCTGTCGCAGAATTATTTTCGATTGCCCAGACAGACGATAAGGGAGAACGCTAATTTTCTATGTCTCTTTCGCCAAGATCTCAAGAATCTCAATCACATCTACGGCGATCACGTCGCAAACGACATGAGCACTGCGGAATTCAGGAGATTCTGCAAGAGAGTTTGGGATGGTGGACTTTACAATTTTGTCGTGATCGATTTGACAAGCGAATTTAATCGCGGAAAATATCGGTGCGGATTCGACAAGTTTAATGTTTCTGATGATAATAATAAGAGAGAGCGTGAAAATAAAATTTAGAAAATAATAAATCTTCAAATAATTAGTTTTGAATAAAAAAAATAAAATTAAATATAATGTTCAAACATGGAGAATTGTTAGAACGAATAGCCGAGAATACGGCTGCAAAACAATCCATTCACATCGTGGTGAGTGGCGATTCGACTCGATTCGCTACGAAATTCGAACCTTCCATCGAGTTGAATAGAGAGAAAAGATACGAGATGGCGTTGGTGAATCTGGAGACTTATTATTCCTTTCCCAACATCACCGAAAAGAATAACTCGTTCAAGTATTCCGATGGAGTGGATTGGTTGGAGATTCGAATTCCCAAAGGGAGTTACGACATAGACGATTTGAACAATTACATTCAGACGCGAATGAAGATGGATGGAAAGGGAAGCAACAAGATCAGACTCGCACCCAATCCTAATACCTTACAGACGATGTTGGATTTAAAAGATAATTTTCGAGTGGATTTCAACATGGACGATTCTATAGGCAAGATGTTGGGATTCGATCGAAAGGTGTATCAAGGCCATGCTGCATCTGAAAATACGGTCGACATTCTCACAGTCAATAGCATTCTGGTGAATGTGGACGTGATTGCTGGAAGCTACGTGAATGGTAGCGCTCAACCGACGATCTATTCCTTCTTTCCAAATGTGTTGCCGGGTTATAAGATCGTGGAGCGACCTCGAAATTTAGTTTATCTACCAGTGATTTTAGACACGTTGTATAGTCTCAAAACCACGTTGACGGATCAAAATGGTGAACTGTTAGATCTTCGCGGATAGAGAGTGACGATACGATTTCACATAAGACATATATAAGCAAAAAAATTGTGTATATATATAGATAACAAAAATAAAATAAACACAATATTAATTTTACAAAATTATTTTAATATAATTATTAAACAAGAAACAATTGAAGTAAATATATTTTAAAAAACAGAATTATGACAGAATACGTGGTTAAAAACGTGAACATATCTGCAGGACAGAGGAAGAAACTTAAGAGAGCGTTAACAACTCGAGGCGAGGCGGTGAGATTCAAATTCACTCACGAAGATCTGACGAGAGGCGGTCAGGATTCGATCGCCTGGACCAGAAGTCAAATCAAAAGGATGGAGAAAGCGATTTGCGATGGAAGAGGGTTGACGGTGAGAATGAGTCCCGCTCAATTGAGATACAATTTGAGAATTAAAGGTGGTTTCCTACCGCTATTGGCAGGAATAGTCGCAAAAGCATTACCCTTCGCCGCAAAGGCACTACCCTTTCTCGGAAAGACTCTCGGCATGGGAGCTCTCACGGGACTCGCTAGTTCGGCAGTTGAGAAATTAATGGGTGGCAGCGGACTGTTTTTGAAGAAGGGAGGAGCCGTGTGTCGCGTCCACGTAGACGACAGCGGTAAAGGATTGTATCTAGAACCCGTTAGAGATGGCAACTCTCTGAGAGGAAACGGTCTCTATCTGAAGTGTGGACAGAACGTTGAGCGACTTGGCAAGGGTTTGTTGCTCGGTGAGAATTCGCTGTTTGAGAATATACCGATTTTGAATATGTTATTATAATATAAAATTATATAAAATATAAATCATAGAAAGTATAAAATAATATATTTAAAATGGGTAAAAAGGTGGAGAAACAAATTTATCACCTGGATGAAAAGGTGGAGAAACAATTTGACAATAATGACGAACATCGCAAGACAGAGAGCGAAAAAATAAAAAAATGGTTAGATGCTAATGATGGATATCTAAGGAAAGAACTAATGAAAGAGATAGATAAAGCGTGGGATAGACGTTTGAGAATGAGATGACTCTTTCCACCATCACCACTACCTTCTGAAGAGAATGGTAATGATGCGAGTGTTACCAAGGGATGCACAACATTCGTTCATAATTATGATTCGGATAAACAAAAATGTTGTTATAAACATATCATATCACAAAGAAAAAGAAAAAAAGAAAAAAAAGAAGAATCGACGCTGAAAATTGAGAGAAAAGGAAACGTTATTATAATATATGGTGATAGTGAAGAAGAAGGAAAACAAAAAAAAACAAAAAGTAATGAGATCTAAAGATGATCTTATTACTTTTTTTTTTCATTTTTCTTCGCTAAAAATCAATCACTCTATTGTTTATATTTCCAAGTCCGTTATTAGCATGTTGACACTCATGTCTTCTCCTTTTTCGAAAACGTGTTGAATGTTTATCTTTACTCTTTTGAGTTTTTTTACATCGGTCAACTCGCTCTCACCACCCAATTTCTCCACGAGTTCGAATGAGATGTTTGGAAATATGTAATTTCCACAGGGCAATGACAAATCGTCCTTGTCGAATTCTCTATCTTCGGCGATGACGATGTTCTGCAGATCGCTTTGGTACTCGTAAATCAAATCGTCCAATTTCAAAGGCATCTTATATTTGTTGTATTTGTGCTCTAAGCCCTTCGTCTCGACCTCGTTCAATTCGATGGGATTGTGTCGTTGTAATCTATAGATTTTATGACCAAATTTCTTAATCAGTTTCGACACGTTTCAATTTCAATTCGCATCTTTTAGGTGTTGTTGTCCTCATGATCAATTATTTGGTTTTTTGTTTTTACGAATTCTTGCAAATAATGTATATTTTAAATTTTGTATTTTAATAATTTGTTTAAAAAAAGTTTTTTTTTATATATATAAAGAGCAAAAAAAACAAAAGTTGTTTTTAATTTTAATTTCTTTAATGTGAAAAATTTTTTTGTAAAAAGTAATGAGATCACTTTTAGATCTCATTACTTTTTTTCCTTCTTCTTTGCTAAAATCAATCTCTCTATTGTTTATATTTCCAAGTCCGTTATTAGCATGTTGACATGCGTCATTTTCTCACTTACGAAAATGTCTTGTATGTTTATCTTTACTCTTTTAAGTTTTTTTACATCGGTGAATGTGCTCTCACCACCCGATTTGTCCAAGAGTTCGAGTGAGATTATTGGATATATGTAATTTCTAAAGAACAACAACAAATTGTCCTTGTCGAATTTTCTGTCTTCGGCGACGATGATATTATTCACCAGATCGCTTTGGTACTCGTAAAACAAATCGACCATGGCTTCATCCAATTTCAAACACATATGATATTTGTCGTAGTAGCGCTCTAAGCCCATCGTCTCGACCTTGTTCAATTCGATGGGATCGTGTTGTTGTAATGTATAGATTTTAAAACCTAATTTCGTACACGCTTCGACTCGTTTCAATTTCAATTCGCATCTTTTAGGTGTTGCTGTCATGATCGATTATTTGTTTTTTTTTGTTTTACGAATTCTTGCAAATAATGTATATTTTAAATTTTTGTATTTAAATAATTTGTTTAAAAAGTTTTTTTTTCTCTTTAAATATATATAAAAGTTAAATTTTAACATCCTTTTTTTCGTATTAATTTAATTTTTTTTTTCATGAGTTTTTAGAAGGGGCAAGACATCGAACATTTAAAAATTAACCTTCGCATCTTGCAGTTATCATCATCTATTGAGAAGGAATCGGGTGACATGAACACGCGTCTGCTTCGCAGAAATTTGTTTTGAACCTCGTGCGAGACTTCGCGTAAAAGTCGTAAGAGTTCTATTTGTCTTGAACCTTCTTTTTTAATAGTTCAAACGACATTGTCAATTAATTTTTGTTCGCTAATAGTATTACAATTCGATTTTCTATCGCAAATCGTATCGTTTTCTTTCGAAACGCGTAAATATAAATTACGATTTTTTTCTTCTTGGTTTTTTGGAGAATAACGATTTATTAAACAACGTCGACGTTTATGTCGAGATTCCGTCGTGGATGTTGTCGTCATGATCGATTATTTGGTTTTTTTTGTTTTACGAATTCTTGCAAATAATGTGTATTTTAAATTTTTGTATTTTAAATAATTTGTTTAAAAAGTTTTTTTCTCTTTATATATATAAGTTAAATTTTTAACATCCTTTTTTTTCTCGTTTTTTTTTTAACGTTAAGGAACATAAAAAAATCGATTAATTTCATCAAAAAAAATTTTTTTTTTTCACATTAAAAAAACAAAACTTTTTAAACAAATTATTTAAAATACAAAATTCAAAAAAATATATTCTTACAAAATGAAACAAACAGATAAAAAAAAAATGGAAAATTTAAATGAGAAAACCATACCTCAGTTAAACGAGATTTGTAAACTATTAAAAATTTCACATTTCAGAAATCATAGAACTAAATCAAAAAAGATTGAAGTCATACAGAAACATTTGTGAAATGATGGAAAGGCAAACAAAATGCCGATAGCAACGACGTCAAAAAATGCATCGGTTGTGAAAAATGAGAAGAAGAAAAAGATAGTAAAAGGAATCGAAATGCCGATAGCAACGACGTCAAAAAATGCATCGGTTGTAAAAAATGCGAAGAAAAAAAAGATAGTAAAAGGAATCGAAATGCCGACGTCAAAAAAAACCAAAAACGTTTCGATTGTGAAAAATAAGAAGACAACTAAACGAAAAGCCGTTGAAGAAGAACTTCAAGTTTCCAAAGAAAAGAAAAGAAAAACTAAAACGAAAACGAGTGATGCACATCAGATTCTAGGCAAACAAGATATATCGAGCGAACTTCAACGAGCAATGGATGAAGGGAAAGGAGAAGAATATCTAGCGCGACTCACCGCGGAACTATTTCAATTGAAGTCCGTGGAACGGGAAAGTGCGATCAAAGGTATTTTTAAAACTTTCGACGTGGTTCCCGCATTGAAGAAAATCGATCCGAAATTGTTCATGGAATGGGTGAAGAAAAAAGTATTGAATTTGTTTCGCAAACACATGAACGTGGGACTAAAAATTAAGATGATACTCCATTGCGTGATGAATAAAATCAACGTGAAGTCCGGTGAGAGCATCGTGAAAAATGCATATTTCAGATCTAACGTCGAACCCTTATTTCGAGGTTCAGATTTATCAGACGTTTTCGAAAAGATGAAAGACAAGATGTTGACGTCTCTTGCGAATTATCAACATGAAGGTAGTAATTGGACGTTCGATGAGATGTTGAAACTCGAAATTCACATAACTAAAAACGATTTGTTGAAAGGGTCTTCCTACATGAAATTACCGTATTTCCTAGCAAAAAAACACGCCGTGATCAACGTGAAAAATAAAGATGATCAGTGTTTTAAATGGGCAGTCACTTCTGCTTTATACCCTGTCAAAATGAACATCGAAAGAGTTTCTTCTTACGAGGTAACTTCTAAAAATCTCGATTGGACTGGAGTGACTTTTCCAATGCAGTTAAAACACATCGAATGTTTCAAGGCACAAAATCCCACCGTAGCGGTGAACGTCTTGGGATACGACGAAAAACGAAAGATCTATCCTCTCAGACTGACTTCGTATCTCGGAAGAGAAAAGACGATTATTTTATTATTGATTTTGAATGGTGACAATCATCATTATTGTTGGGTTAAACATCTGAGCCGATTACTGTCAAAACAAAATAATAATCATAACGGAAAGATATCTTTATGTTACAATTGCATGAACGTGTTTCACAGTGAAGACTCGTTGGCGAAACATCAGGAATATTGCAATGAAAATCAAGGTGTTGCCGTCGAAATGCCCAAACCCAACACCATCATGAAGTTTGAAAATCACAATAGAAGGTTAAAAGTACCATTCGTCGTGTACGCCGATTTCGAATGTTTCACCACGAAAATGAGTTCCTGTCAACCCAACGCTCTTCAAAGTTACGTTGAAAAATATCAAAAACACATACCTTCGGGCTATTGCATTTACGTGAAATGCACTTTCGACTCGCAACATGATATGGGTCCCTTCACCAACACGAAACAGTATGAAGATGACGATGTGGCTCAAAGGTTCGTGGAAGAGTTAGAATGGAAACTTCAAATGTTATACGACAAATTCAAAACTCTGGCAAAAATGATCATCACGCGAGAGCAGCAGGATGAAAATAACAGAGCCACCGAATGTCACATATGCAGACAATCGTTCGACGAGAATTTGACGGAAAATAAGAAGGTCAGAGCCCACAATCATTACACGGGTCTGTATCGCGGTTCGGCTCACAGCAAGTGTAATTTAAAATATCGAGATGCCGCTTTCTATCCAGTGATGTTTCACAATCTCTCAGGTTACGACAGTCATCTGTTCGTGAAAAATCTCAGCACCTCACACGAAGAATTAAATTGCATCGTGAACAGCGAAGAAAGATACATTTCCTTCATGAAATGGAAGCTCATGGAGGAGAAAAGAGTAATCGATGGAGAGACGTTGGAAGAAAAAATGAAATTCATTCGAAGATGCATACGTTTCATCGACAGTTTTAAATTCAAAAATTGGAAAAATTAGTCGATAACATGAGCAAGGATAAATTTAAAATCATGAGCGAACATTTCGGAGAACGAGTAGACACCATGTTGAGGAAAGGAGTCTATCCTTACGATTACATGAACGATCTAAAGAGATTCGAAGACACTGCACTACCTTCGAAAGAAGATTTTTATTCGAAATTATACGAATCCGACATTTAAGACGAGAATTACGAACACGCTAAAAACATGTGGAAATCATTCGATATGAAAACCAAGAGAGATTATCACGATCTCTATCTGAAGACTGACGTTCTACTCTTGGCAGACGTGTTCGAAAATTTTCGAGACGTCTGTTGTCGAAATTACGATCTGGATCCCGCTTGGTATTTCACCGCACCCGGTTTGGCGTGGGACGCTCTGTTGAAGACCACCGAAGTCCAATTGGAATTATTATCTGATGTGGACATGTTGCTCATGTTTGAAAGGGCTGTGAGAGGAGGCGTCTCGATGATCTCCCACAGTCATTCTGAGGCTAACAATCCCTACATGAAAGAAGGTTTTGATTTGAAACGGTCGACTAAATACATACAGTATTGGGACGCTAATAATCTGTATGGTTGGGCTATGAGTCATCCTTTACTGATTGGAAATTTCGAATGGGTGAAGGAACCAGAAGAGATGCAAAAATGGAGAGACTATCCTTGCATTTTAGAAGTCGATTTGAACTATCCAGAAGAATTACATGATCCACACAATGATTATCCGCTGGCTCCCGAACAAATGGAACCGAACGAAGGAGACGAGGAAAAACTCATTCCCAATTTATTTAACAAACGTAACTACGTCGTCTACAGCGAGAATTTGAAACAGTACATCGATTATGGGATGAAATTAGGCAACATACATCGCATCATTTGATTCGACGAAGAGCCTTGGATGAAAAAATACATCGATCTCAACACGAATCTCAGAACTCAAGCCGAGAACGATTTCGAAAAAGATTTCTTCAAACTCATGAACAACTGTGTGTATGGCAAATCGATGGAAAACATCAGGAAGAGAACCGACGTTCGACTCGTCACGTCTGAGAAAAGAGCTAAATCATTAGTGGCAAAACCCAATTACAAACACCGAACCATATTCGACGAAAATCTAGTGGCTATTCACATGCAAAAGACGCACCTGAAGTTCGACAAACCATATTATCTCGGACCGATCATCTTAGATATCAGCAAGCAATTATGTACGAGTTTCACTATGATTATGTCAAACGAAAATTTGGTGATAAAGCCAAACTACTGTTCACCGACACGGACAGTTTAGTTTACGAGATAGAGACGAAAGACGTCTACCGAGATATATCTCCGGACGTGGCTGAGTGGTTCGACACGAGCAATTATCCCGTCGATCACCCATCCAACATTCAATCGAATGACAACAAGAAGGTGTTGGGTAAATTTAAGGACGAGAGCGGCGGTAAACAGATCGTCGAATTCGTGGGCTTGAGACCCAAACTGTATGCTTATCATCTAGAAGATGATGAAGAGATCAAGAAGTGCAAAGGAGTTAAAGCGTGCGTGGTGAAGAAAAACATCTCTTTCCAAGAGTATAAAGATTGTCTGTTAGGAAGTGGTCCGGTGTATAAGACTATGAAATCGATTCGAAGCAAAAATCACGACTTGTATACCGAAATAGTCAACAAGATTTTGCTGACGGCCGACGACAATAAGAGATTCGTGTTAGACGATAAAATAAGCACTTTGGCACTCATATATTGGACTGTGGATCTAATTAGAGACAATATGAATATGGATGATTGGATTCTAGATACGATTGTTGATGATAGGATTCCAGAAAATCAAGAGGAATTAGACGAATTCAAAATTATAGAAATCAATAGAGACATCGAGAGTGTTAGTTTAAAAAGAAAAAGAAAAAAAATAGAAAAAAAATAACGTCATTTTTAGTAAATTATAATAAAATAAATAAAAAAAATATATATGCATTTATGAATAAGAAAATAAAGATATCCGTAGAAGGTGTCGTCTTACCTAACAAACCCCTATCCAACATCGATCTGTTGAATGCGGCAAAAGATTTGAAAATCAAAGATTTTCTAGGAGTGTTTTCCAGAGATGCCTTGCCGAAGAGAAGACCTCGACAATCGGAATGCGGAATTTTAAATCTAGATGATTCATCGGATGAAGGCACTTGCTGGGTGGCGTGGATGAAGAACGGGAAGAAGAAAAATTATTATTTCGACAGCTACGGAATCTCGCCGCCAAAAGAAATAAAATACTATTTCAACAAATCGATGGTTCGTTACAACATGGAACAAGTGCAATCACCACATGAAGTGTTTTGCGGTCACCTGTGTCTCTACATTCTCAAGAGATGGTCTGAAGGAGATCGATTTCAAGACATTCTCAATGATTTACATTAGAGAGAGATTTTTTTTATATACTATATAAAGATAAAAAATTATTTTAAAAAAATTTTAATCGAATAAAAACGAAAAATAAAATAACATAGTTCATTTTGAATAAACTGTGTTTGAACATATTTTGCTAAAAAACAAAAAATCCCACAACAACATGCCAGTCGATAAATTTGGTAGAAGTGACAATGAAAAAGTCAACCCAAGAAAGAAGAGGAAGCCGTTCGAAGTCGACGATGGTTACGACGTTGCCAACTTGGACGAACGATACGAACCTCGAGAAGAACCTTTGAACATGATCGATAAGAAGCTCTACAATCTTCCCGAGCCGATAGATCTTGCAGATGCTGCGACTAAAAAATACGTCGACAGGGGGAACGCCGATTTCGAACGAATCCTGCTAGATAATTACGTGGATAAAACCATGACCGACGATCTGGATCTGAAATCCAAATGTTTGGTGAACGTCGTGAATCCCATAGATCCCACCGATGCCGCGACCAAGAAATACGCGGACGACTCTCACGCGAGATTCAGCGAACACCTGAGAATTAGATACGTTACGGAAACGATGCACTCGGAATTGAACGCCAATTATAACAAGATAACGAACGTGGCCACTCCCACGAATCCCAAGGACGTGGCGACCAAACACTACGTAGATCTGGAACAGAGAAAGTCTGACGGACGAGAAATGAAATCAGATCTGAATGCGGGATTCCACAAGATATTGAATCTGTTGGAGATCAACGACATGGATGCAGACTCAACCGCGGTCAACAAGGGCTACGTAGATTCTGCCGTGATACAATCGCAAGAATACCTAGAATCGCAAGTGGACGATCTCCACCTGAACAAGCAATCTGGCGGAACCATGGAGAGTGGCATCAACATGAACGGTCACAATTTATTCGGTCTCGATCACGATCCCGAATTCGATTCCAGCGCGGTCAGCAGAAAGTACGTGGATGACAACTCGGTCTGGAGAAAGGGCGACATCATGGAAGGTAAACTAGACATGGGTGGACACGCGCTCACGAATCTACCGGATCCCATGAACATGACGGATGCCTGCACCCTGATTTCGGTGGTGGAGAAAGTCAAATATGCTAGACAATTGATCACCGTGTGGGCCGAAGAGGCCGGCACCTTAGATGAAGGAAAAGCTGAGTGGTCTTTTGGAAATGGAGGTAGCGGATCGAAACATGGTCAGGTGGGATATCCCATGCCGCTGGGAGGTGAAATCCTTCGAATGAGTCTGGCTTCCTCGGATTTGAATAACAGAGCGGTCGTCAATCTCATGGTGAATGGTGTGGAGAGCGATAAGAGATACAGCGTCAAAAAGACTGAGAATCAACACACGAATGTTAGCACGTTTGGCACGCCTCTCAAAGTGAACGCCGGAGACAGGATTAATTTCGTCATGAAAACCAATAATCCCGAAGCCACCACTTCCGTGGTGAGTCTACTGATCGAACTAGATTCTTTGAACAAACAGTGAACACGTGGAAAATAATGAATTAAAAAAAAATAATGTGTGATTATTAAAAACAAAAAAAACAAAAAAAAAAAAAGTAATGAGATTTAGAAAGATGTTCAATCTCTCTAGATCACATTACTTTATTTATTTTTTTTTGTTTTTTTGTTTTTAATAATTACTCATTACTTTTTATTTTTTTTTTTGTTTTTTATTTTTTTTTCACACTCGTCTCTCATCGAATGATCGACATCTTATTTCCATCTGATTCGAATTGTAATTCTCTGTCTGACAGGACCAGGGCGAAGGCTTCGGTTTTTCTCGGCACGTTCCTATCAAATTGCATCTTGATCTGAATGTCTAACACGCTACTCTTGAGTCGTTCACTCTGTTTACTGACGTCGAATACGAACATGGGATACACCGACTTGTATTCACCGGGAGACATGTTAGGGTTGCTCATCAATTCATCTAGACCGTGATACTTCTTTCTAAAATCAGCGGCGTCACCGTACAGTCTGCAGAAATCGTTCTTGTCGAACGACCTGTTGTAATTGATTGCTGGATATCTCGTGGCGTTCAGAAACACTTGCATGTTTCTCAAATGGCAGTGATCGAACAGCGATGCATTCTTTTCCTGAGACCCGTCCCTATCGGTCTGAAACGCAACCACGATGAAACGCAGTCTCTCGGAAGTGGATTTCACCGTCAATCTCCAATGAAAGTGATTCATGGAGGGAGGAATGCTAGCCATGTCGCACTGTCTCATTCTAAATCCCACGGGTGATTTACTCTTGGATTCTATGATCTTGTGGAGACGCGCTTTCTCCACGATCGAAGGCTCCACGTGTGGAACGAACCATGATATCTTGTGTAGAGTTATCTTACCCACATCGGTCGCAGTGAGTCTCACTATTGCGTCGTTGTTTCCTTTTCAAATCAACGTCAGATTGTGTTTGAATCCGTACATGATCTTGTTGTAATCGTCCGCAAATCCGAAGATGTGTTTCAAAGGTATCCTGAACGAAAACGTTCCTTTAGGTCTGGACGTCTTGACGACGTAGTTGAATATCAAGGCGGCGCTGGCGCTAGCAGGGCCGACGGTGTCTTTCACCCACAACTGATTAAGTCCTCTGGATTTAGAAAAATCATCAGGATACGTCAAGAGTCTGAACATCGTGGTGGCCTGACCGGGATGAAACACAGATTCTATCTCTTGTCCGGATAGCATGTATTTTATGTTACTGAATAGATGCATGATGCCATTATTGGCTAGAGTAACCGTGTCGTCGTCGGCGTAGTCGCTCCCATCTTCCTTGGTGAGACGTCCCTGCACCACTATGTAACTCTCGCTAGGATGTATGAATAGATGTTGAGTTTCGACGTTGATTCTTATCTCTCCCGCATTGTTCAAACTCGTTCCGCTTACCGGTTCGTATTCATGAACCTCATATTCTTGAATACTTTCATCTTTCACTATGCTTTGTGCTATATCTAGTATATTTGTCATTTTAAAGGATTTTTAGTTTTTTGTTTATTAATTAACTTGCTTTCTTTATCTAAAAATAGTTTTTAATTATTTTTTATTATTATTTTTTTCTCTCTTATATATATGTGTGTAAACAAGAAAATGTTGAAGAGAGTAAATAAAACAAATTTTGTTTTCTTCATCAAAACTTCGTCTTCTGTAATTGTTGTTCATAAAACTTTCTGATGATCTCTTCTCCATCCAAAGCTTCGATTTTGTAACTCACCGGATCGGTGTGAAATATTTTGATTATCACGAAGATTTCCGAGGTCCATCGAGGAGTATAACCCTTTTCAAAGTGCTTCTTATAAGCGTAGATTCTCATTTGATCACCGACCGCAAATTTCGGCGTTCTAGACTTCTTCCTGATCTTACATCTCTCAGGATATAGATTCGCGTAGACCCGTTTTTCGTTTCGAGGATCGCTAGCTTCCACGGGAGTCATCTTGATCGATCTGTGTCGCGTGTTGTTGTAATCTTTGACCAGACCGTTCAGAGCGTATATGTATTTCTTGGTCGAATTCGCCGTGAAGTATCTGTGCATCTTTTCCTTCATCGTTCGATTCCAACGTTCCACCACACTGGCTTTCTCTTTGTTTTCGATCGAGTAGAGGTCTACCAATCGACGAACGTGCTTGTTGTAGAATTCCTTTCCCTTATCCACCCAGAATTTACTTGGTTTTCGAGAAGACGAGTCGAATACGCTCTTCAGAGCCTCGGCGACACAAGGTCCTGATTTATTCTTCAAAGCTCTGATCCAACCGTATTTGGAAAACACGTCGATAACCATCAATAGATATTTGATGCCCTCGTTCCACCTCGAAAACGATCTCATGTCGGCCAAGTCGGCAGACCAAATATCATCCAGACCCTTCACGAACACCCTTCTCTTTCGAAATTTACGCACTATGGGTTTGTGTAACTCCTCGGCCAATTCGCTTGTCAATAATCTTTTCTTCTTTTCAGATGCGCTTTTTTTTTTTGAACGCCCCATCCGAATCGACGTTTCGCACCGATCAGATTGCCGACCAGTGAACGTTCCATCTTCTCTCTCCTGGTCGGATTCGATATGCCTCTCAATTTCCCCAACATGTTTTTATCACAGATGTCATTGCGAGTCTTGGTGTCAGGATGTCCGGCGTAGCACAGATCGTGATCATATGCGGCCGCGTCCACCCTATTCACAGGTTTGCTCCAAGATTTGGGAGTCAGATCGGCGTTGAGTCTCTTGTTCAATTTCGTTCCAGGTCCCGTGAAACTGTGACCGGGCAGATGCATTTCGAAAGGTAGATTATTGATCATTTTATTCACGATGCCTTTACCTTTGCTCGCATTCTTTTTTTTTGACGAATCGTGTCTTGACAGAACCACACACGTCGCAAATTCCGCGAAGCATCTGTCTGTCGTTTTTAGTTCTCACTTCTCTAGAATCACTCGTCTCGGTAACTCTCTTACACTTTACGCAATACATTTTTAAGAGTTATTTAAATTAATTTTGTTTTTTTTTATTTTATATATAAATTTAATTTTTTTTAAAAAATTCTGTTCTTATTATATATATTTTTTTTTCAATCGCTGCTCTTGAGTTCTATCATCTTACTGAACTCCTCCCTGGCCTCTTTCCTCCCCTTTTCCACGAGAGAATCCTTCATCTCTACCTTGATGATCGTATTTCGTTTTCTCGCTCAATATTTTCCGTCCGGTATCCTACCATCTTTCAACGCCATTGAGATCATTTCGGATATCGTGTCGATCTTGGAGTCGGCCAAGACGCGAATCTTGCCATGTTTCCTTGCCTTCAGATATAATTTCCTACTCAAAAAGTTTCCGAGCGTGCTAAACAATCCGGCGGTGAGAGCCACTCCTTCTACAGTCAACACGATCGGAATGGCGACCGCGGTCGACAACAATCCGATGCCGGCCGCATGTAAACCCAAGGAAATCGTGATGAGTGTCGTGTCGATCACGTTGACGAATGTCACGAAACGCTAATACTTCTTCTTGAGGGAATGACGAGAATCTCTCTCTCGAGTTAGATACTCTTGGATTCTATTGATTTGATCGATGCGATACCTCTCTCCTCTTTCTCTTTCTTCTAGCGACGGCGCCGTCGGCAAAACGTCGATCGGCTTCTCGTTCTCGTCGTCCACTAATGTCGGATACAATTTATTTCTGGTTCTCATTTTTGTTTTTTTCTTTCTAATATTAGATAAAAAATTTATGTGTGTATTTATTTTTATTTTCTATTCTCCCTTATTTTATATCAACGAGAAACTTGGACGTATGCTTCGTTGAACAATAATTTCAAGATGCATCCCTTATCTCGTAAAGTCAGACTTTTATGCGCCAATTTCTGTTCTTCCGAATCTGTGGGCTTGCTTCGATTCTTACAGTAGAGTAATCTCTTCCAAAACGCGATCACTTCATTGATTTGAACGCGTTCGAATGCCGGTTTGAAATACTTGACGACCATATCTTCCCTTTCCATCCACAGACACGAATGATTCTCGTGATCGAAGTCTAGGTGATCCCGACATCCGACGCATCGTTCTAACAAGAGACGACCTAGTTGTTCGTTCACGCAGAATGCGTAGGCTCTCATCAGCATTTTTAAAAGAAACCTCACTCTAATATCCTGAGAATCGCTCATGATTTACGTTTTTATTATCTATTCGATTTGATATATTTATTTTTTTTAAATAACTATTTATTTATATTTTTTTTCTCCCCTATATATATATATATCAATCAAAAACGTGACAGCGGGCTCGCGAATTTCTAACACACCGACGACAACACTGTTCGTTCAAAACATTTCCATCAAGTGCTCATCGAGATCACCTCGCAATAACGTGCGCCAGTCTCACTTCGAGAAACGCGACAGTGGGTTTGAGAATTCAAACATCACCTCTTCACGCGAGTCGATTTCAGACCTAAAATCCACAAGCGAGTTTCCCCCATAGGATTCAGTGTTAAAATCGTGTACGGACGCGGATTGTTAGAATCGGCGAGAGGATGATGTTAGAATTCTCAAAACGTTTTTTTGCTCGCAATTTAACACTGAATCCTATGGGGGAAACTCACTTGCCGATTTCAATCAAAACGGTACATGTACTGTACGTAAAATTTCATGCGTTTTCTGTCATTCTTGGATACAATCAGTGATGTTTGAATTCTCAAGGGATTCTAAAGCACCCTAAAAAACGTTAAAAGTACATGTACACGATTTTAACACTAAATCCTATGGAGGTATACATGTACACGTACACGTACATGTACGGTGATGGTTGAACTCTCATTTATTACCTACTCTCAGGGCGTCATATAGAAGGATAACGTCCAGGCGGGCTGTGCAACAACTAACTCAGTAGCTTATATTACCAATACCATTTATTCACAGTCATCATTAACAGGGATTCTGAAATGCATAATAGTTAATAATTATACATCTGATATACAATTATCACCTTGTAAGCTATGAAATGAAATTGGTATAACATTAAAAACCATAATAACAATAAATTAAGTGAAATGCATCCCGTACAATCCCAACAATCCACATCACATAATACCCTATGTGATTGTCACTTAATATTGCCAACAAGTCACAAGTAAAGCGAGAATCTGGGTATCGCGAGATACAAGCCAGACTTGAAGCTGTTTGGCAGTGGTTGTACATATCAATAATCCAATATATTATTTCATTATCAGTAAGCATAGATTTCAGACCTTTCTTACCAGATTGTGGATCCAATTCCCTCACAATACCATCACATCACTTCCCTCATACTATAACACCAAGCATACTGTGCAGGTTAGCTGCACTGTAAAAATAATAACCCATAACCATTCATGCAATTTCCTAAATATGTGTAAAATGTGAATCCGAACCGATAGAATGACAAGCCGGTAGATCGAAAGTAGGATACACACAAACGACTGAAGATCGACAATGCAATCTGACTTAAAACACAAACGACAACCAGTATAACCCAAATCGAGATAAATACTAACATAACTGAACAAATACTAACCAAATCAAATTTACGACGACACACATATTAAATATAAACGATAAAATAATTTTAACAATATCAGATGATAAAAGAGAAGCTGCAGGCCTCAGGTTTTATCCTTCCGTGGTGGCACAAGTGTCATATCGATTAACCCATTCACGTGCGTGTGTCATTCTGTTTATTACACGCCTTCACGTCTATAAAAACAATTATTAGCAACTATCAACAAAAAGAACACATTTTATCACCAACCAATTTTGCGAGGGGAACCCGTGTTACTATTTCGTCCCCCGAGTTCTACTGGCACATAGAACACATTGGAACTCATTGGACGATTTTCAGCCATTGCTAGGAATTCAAATTGTAATTGTGTTGCACGATTTGTAGAAAATTGCAGTGAAATTTCGCTTCTATTTAAAGATAGTCTGTCAACGATTTCCATTCCGCACATATGTGCAGAACAGATTTTCATTTTCCGCATGGTTTAGTGTTGCTGTAGATGAGGATTATATAGAATGGGTGTGTAATAAAGTCAAGTATGTCTACTCCAACTCATTTGATTGATCTGCTGGATAGGAGGAGTTGTAATTTATCAGGTTATCAGGAAGAGATGCTGAACTCTTTGTTGGTAGAATCTCAGAAAATATTTTCTAAAAGTTCTGAAGATATCGGGGAAACTAATCTAGTGGAACACAAAATTAATACAGTGAATGCTAAACTTATCAGGCAGTATACATGTAGGATACCTTTATCCAAAATGGAGAAGGCTGAAAATGAAATCAAAACAATGGAGAAAAATGGAATCATACAACCATCGAATAGCCCATGGTATTCAACAATAGTGTCGGCGAAGAAAGATGACAGTACTCAGTTCTGTGTTAATTACTGATTACTTAATGGCACAATAAAAACATCACACCCACTGCACAGGATTGATGATGCCCTCGATGCTCTTTCTGGGTCACAGTGGTTTCCAGTTCAGATCTTATACCAGGCTATTGGCAAATATCTGTAGCAAAGGATGATCGAATCAAGACTGCATTTTCGATGCCTGGGTGTAGATTATGGCAGTTTATTGCCATGGTGTTCGAATTATGCAATGCACCAGCCCTGTTGTTTTAGGAGGGCTATCATGGAAACGTATATTGATTACATTTTGATCTATGTAAAGACACTAGATGCCCAAATATAATCTTCAGGGTTAAAGCAGATTAAGCCTAAGGCAGTGCATCACAATCGGTTGAATACATATTGTGTAGAAAATGTACCAGAAAATTGTTCATAAAAAAATGTTATAAATTTGTGTGTTTCATGGCCATTAAAAAGATACCTGTATTTATTGTTTCATAGGTTGCTGATGATGCGGTGCTGTATTAATATTTTTTTTATAATCGTGATGCATAACTCTATTGTGGGTAATAGATCGAATAGATAAGTTATTGAGAAGAAATGGCATAAGAGATGCTGAATTTCTGAAGGATTGTTCATTTCTTTCCTTCAGGTAACCATGTTCACATGAAAAGTGTGCAGCGATTTCGAGTTCAGTGCCAAGTATGGTGTTAAGAGGCATATTATTGAACAGCACTCTGGAATGGGATATTAGTGCTCAGAGTGCTGGAAGATATTCCTTCGTAGGGGAGTACAATATAAAGGCTGCTCTATTGGGGAGAAATGAGGGCCAATGACGATTACCAACAGGTTCACTGGTGCCTAGGAGCCACAGTGGAAGTGGCGTTTCAAAGTTTAAGAAATCAATTGATGAGAAAATTGGACACAAACAGACTTCAGTGTCAAACAATTGTACAATACCACCTCTTGTACTCAAGAGTATTAATGTGACTATTAACAGACCAGATACTGATTAGCCAGTCAAGAAGGCCAAGAACTCCTCTAGAATTTATGTGTCAGCAGATACACTTTCAGTTTGGAAGGACTTGGATAAACAGTAAAAAGAGGCTTTTTGCCCTTCAGTAGAAAATCCAAGACTTAGTCCAATCAATCTGATACTTAACCAACAAAAAATTGCTGTACAAAATATTTTGCTTTTGAACGAAGCATATATGTCTAAATAACAAAATACTGAAAACCATCAAAACTCCCACAACGGGAAATTTTGTTTTTGATGACTTCTTTCTTTGTGACAAAATAAAAATAGGTAAGTTGTGCCTAACCGTCAAGAATTGCAAAACAAATGTTTGTATTGCTTTTGGGCAGGAATTAGTATGCAAAACAACATATGAAAAATCCTCATTAATCTCATCACGAGGAAATGGTTACTTTGGGGTGAAAAATTCAATAAAATCAGCGAAAATTTGAATTTACTCAATGTTGTTCAAACCACAATCAATCCCACGGTATTTAGATAAAAATGCATGTAATCGTCTACAATATTACGCATGAAATCCCAATTACAGAACACAAGAAAATGTGTAAAAATTGAAGAAATTGTGAAAAAGTAAATAAAATGTATGAAAATGTCATCACTACTCGTTCAAATAGTTCCAAGCACAACACTGTTATCGTATTATACACTAAATTGGTAAATACCTCTCTTAAACTCCCCCCCCCCCCCCAAAAAAAAAAAAATGGTTGCAAGATGAAAGTGTCAATGACACTGCAGCCGAACTTGTCCAAGAAGGGACTAAACTAAATAGAAAGTTCCAGGAATGCCAACTCATTTCATCAAGTTTCCACGGGAAAAAAAACATCACAGCAAAGCTACATATGAAATCTGAAAAAGATCGGGTTCGGGTGAGGGATGTGACCTGTATGGTGTACTAATGGAATTGTAGACAATGTATATGCCAAATCTAAGATAGTGGCTGGCAGTCATGTTATTCAACAAAATTCATAAAAATAGCTCCCATCTACACATCGCACCACACATATGACATTTGAGAAGGATCGGTTGAGAGATGTGGCCTAAAGGGTGTGTCAATGGAATTGTTGACAATTTATAGGCCAAATCTAAGATGGTCGCTAGCGGCCATGTTTTTCAACGAAATTCAGAAAAATTCAGTAACTCCCATCAAAAGCTACATATGAAATTTGGAATTGACCGAGTGAAAGATGCGGCATGGATGGATAAGAAAAAGTTAAAAGGCTCTCCTGCTAAAAATGTTCAATGTTTTGGGTGTCAGGGCTATGGTCATTACAAGTCGCAATGTCCATCAAAAAGCCCAATAAATAAAGCTAAGGGACAAAAGAAAGTCACTTTCAAGGATCAGCCAAAAGAGAGGGGGCGAATCGCGAGGTCTGATCTCGCCCCCACCAACCTCAGGGAATGACCTCAATAAAGAAACGCTAATTATTGAGAAAGAAATAACTGTTCGACGCGTTAAATCACCATCAGTGATTCATGTGGAGTTAGCTATTGGCAATCAAAAAACTGAAGCAGTTGTTGATACGGCTGCTGATGTAACTGTTTTATCGGATAAGCTGTTTAGGCGCATAATTCCAAAACCACCAGTCATAAAATCTGTTCGTTTTAACACTGCTGCCAGAGAGGAACTGGTGACAGGCAGTTTTGTAGGTCCTGTCGCCATTCAAATTGGAAATTTGATATTTCATGAACGTGTTTACGTTGCGCCAATCGAAGACGATATTTTATTGGGAATAGATTTTTAAGAAGAAACATAAGGCAGTGATTGATATTAAAATGATTCTTTTAAAATCGGAAATGTTGAAATTCCCACTGTGTCAAAAAAAACCCAAAATGATTCCACACGAATTGCTAGAATAACTTTGGATTCGGACACAATTGTTCCACCAAACTCAGCTGTATTAATACAATGTGAGTTAGATAAACAAATGACACAATTTGTAGCTGAACCGGCCGAGTAATTGCCATTAATCGGGTTGCGTTCAGTTCCCCGTGGCGATGAGGGAACCCTGGTTTGCTTGGTGAATATTAACAATCGCAACATTCGATTGAATAAAAATCACTTAATTGGTTTTGCTTATGAGGTTGTTATGATCCTTGAGAATGAAAAAAAAGTCCCAATGTTTAACGAAATAGAGGCTGGCCGTGCAAGCGCAAGGGCAGTTAATGTTTCGGAACATAGAAAAAATAAAGTTCCTGATCATTTGACAGACTTGTTCCAAAGATCGTCAAAACATTTAAATGTGGGACAAGCTGATCAATTGGCAAACTTGTTGACGGATTTCGGAGACGTGTTTGCCAAAAACGCAAAAAACAAGGAGGCCCACCATCAAAACAGAAGCAGCTGACCGATACGGGACGCTCTTCTGTTGGGGAACCCCAAGGTCCCATAATAAAAAGAAAAATGGACCCGGTGACTTTAAAAATTACTGCAGAGAAACAGGGGGCTCCACAATTGAAGCAGAAGCGGCCGACCGATTCGGGAAGCTCTTCTGTGGTGGATTCCTCGGGTCCCTTCGAATTTGAAAGGAAAATGGACCCAGTGACTCTGAAGGTGACAACCACTGGTAAAGTGAGAGACCCCATAGCTATAGACTCTCACTTTCATCTGAACAGCGTTCGGAAAAGCTTCCGCTTGCCAGGATTGACACTGGATCAGGTGCTGGCAAGGACTCGGGATCAGATGAACCCCCAGGTTCCTGTTCAATTAGAGGCTGCTGTCGACATCTTGTGTAACCCTGAGGAATTCCCGAAGGATGCACAGGCGTTGAGTGGTATTGTAGCAGTAGGTTGCCACCCCTCAAAGTACAATTTGTTAACTGAGGAGGCGAAGCAGCAGCTCAAGGGATTGGTTAATTCCCCCCAAGTAGCCGCCTTTGGGGAAATCGGTTTGGACCGAACCTATGTAAAGGGTCCAGCTGAAATTGAGGAACAGGACCGAATTTTCGGGGAACTGTTGGAAATGGCGCCAAAAGATAAGCCACTGGTGCTGCATGTTCGTGGGGCTGAAGGATCTCTGATGTCCCATGATGTGTTGAACACGGCGCTAATCCAAATCTTGCAGACGACACATGTAAGTCAGGTTATCCACCTTCATTGTTTCACGGGCCTGGAGGTGGACGTTAAGGCCTGGCTACGTCATAGGCCCAATACATTTTTTGGTTTAACTGGTCTCTGCAGGAGTTTTCCACCGGAAATGAAGAAAACAGTGGTTGCAATCCCCTCAAATCGTCTGTTACTGGAAACAGACGCCCTATATTTTCCCATGGGGACCAGAAGGCGCTGGTCAACTCCTGCTCTTATAGGGGAGGTTGCCCAGGCGGTGGCTGCAATCAGAGGAGAAAGCCTTCATGAACTGCTGGAGGTCACTGTGGCCAATACCAAGACAGTTTATGGTATTCCATGAATCCGTAAGTGTATGTGTCAAAATCTCCAGGTTGATGTGGTCTTCAAGTAAAAGTGAAAAGATTCTGTGTTTATCCCTGTATTTCTTTTTGTGACTAGGGTAGAGGCTTGGGTGGTTAGCCCAGAATAAGTCCTTTCCAGAATGAGTTTAAAAATTACCCTGGGGGAAGAAATAAACTATTTCAGATTGAGGTGGGTGACTTGGGTAGTTGTCAGAAGTGTGCTGACGGATCACGGATTTCAATGGAGATACCATAGAGGGAAGGCGAAGCAGCCACCTAAGAAATTTAAAAGGGGATTTCCAGTTATAATACTGGGTCAAGTTTCTCTTGAGGAAGACTGATAGGGAAACAAGAAAAAATGGGACCTAGAAAAGGGCTTTTGGAAATGAGCTGTTCGCGTGTGTGACAGCTCAGCCCCTTAAAATAATTTGGGCTGTTCGAATGTTCGACAGTCCATTAACTGATTTTTAAAAGAAAAAATGAATTTTTAAAAAAAAAGATTTTAAGTAAATCAGTAATTTTTTAGGATTTGGAACTAAATGCTTAAATGCAGAAAATGGCCATGTAAATTAATTAACTGAAGAATGAAATTAAATTAAACATCGGCCAGATTAATATATTTTCTATAAAGTTCCAAAATCCAGTAAATCACTCTTTCCCCGTATTTTTATAAGCAAAATGTAAGAGTAATTAAATTAAAACGGGGAAGAGTGTTGTGAAATAGGGTAAGTGAAAAAGTCCGCGTTGCAGCGCTCCAGATTGGAATGGGTATTCCGGAGCAGGCCGAAGTGGTAACGGAGTTTACCGGAAGAAAACGGAGTCAACTTCGGCGAGAAGCTGCAACAGCCCTTGGCACTTTGCTGACGAATACCGGAGGCGAAGTACTTCGTTACCCTGCGAAAGGTAACTTTTGACAGAAGTAAACGAAATCAGAGAAACCATTACAAGTCATCACTAACCACAGTGGTGAGTATTAATTACCTCGTCATTATAAGGTCATTGTAGCTTTTGATATTCTAAACCAATGTTACTTTAATCCCTCTTGTTCTATAGCACTCTGTGTTACTGTTATTATCCCAAGGTGGGGGGGGGGGGGGGGCTTTGCTTAAAGGTGCGTCCTGGGGTAGGTCTTCTTGGAAAATAATTGCCTCGACCCCTGCCTCTCTTGGCCATGACGTGTCGGCTTCTATCATATCGTTCTCCATGGCCTCTACCATATCCTGTGCTATAATCTCTATGATAAAATGGAGTAGCTGATGCTTGGTCTCTTTTAATCTCTTCCTTATCCTTCTCAAGTTTGTCTATCCTGTCACTTAGTTTGAGTAATAAATCCTCCACCAGTGTCCCTTCACTAAAACAATAATTTGCAAGTGAATTTCATTTTACCACTATTTTCTCACTAATATAACTTTGACCACTTATTTGGAAAACAATAATTATATCGCATTTAGCAGTGTGAAATCAAATTTGCTTTCTTATCTAGCAAAACATTGTCGCAAATTACCCAAGTAACTCAGAAGCAATAGTTCTGAATAAAAGTATTTTAAAAAAAATTGTTAAGCTTACAATTACTGAAATTAAATTTTAGAAAATCTCAATAGTAGGCCTTTATCCAAAAATAGATTGTGACATATATATATTATCTAACTCACCATTCTACCATACTTTACTGATGTATCAATATCCCTCTCCAGACATAAAAGAACAAAAATTACACATTGTTGTAAATGTTTCTAACACTTACTGTGCACAAGTATAATTCCAATCAAATATAAGTCCATTTACTGATGATGAAATCTTCGCCAGCAAAATTCAGAAATGTACATCTTCGTCTCCATCCTCACGAGTTACAAAACCAGTCGATGGGCGCCAGTGGAACAGGCCATGACCTGGGCATTATGGATCTTCATCATGTCCATCATGTCCAATAGGGCTGTGCCACAACTTACTCAGACGTACATGTGTGTAATATTTATTCAACGTCAAATAATGAAGGAGTCTGAAATACAAAAAAGTATACATAATTATACAATTTGTTTACAATAAACACGCTTTCCGCAACTGGAAGAAAGGCAATATTAGACTAATATTAAGGGCCTATATAAGTAATGAAATTTTGTTTATTTTGAAAATTCTCACCTCTGATATTCCTTCATTTCAAATTAAATATACACAAAATGTACTTCAAAATGAAGGTTGGGATGTATAGAACACGAAACACTCATACAGTCGACTGTAGGCACCACTGGTTCCTGGAAGTCTGCTGCGTATTCGCACCAGAACTGATAATTTAATAATATTTCACGAAAACAACTTGTGGCCAAATGTGCTTTACATATCCAAGAACAAAGCTAGGGGATAAAAATTCTTCAAAACACGGCGACAGAGCTGCATTGGGGAAAATTTCAAAGCCTTCGCATTTGTTTACGTATGAGTGTACTTTCGATTTCCGTCGACGTCATCGGACAGAAAAAAGCATGTAAAAACAACGCCGTCTAAAATCAAATAATGAAAAAGATCGCCTTCATACAGTATACTGTTATTAGATTGAGATTGCAGAGTTGCCATATTCAGTGCAAGGTATCATGATACCTGTTGAAATTTCTTAGAATTACGATTTTGTTTTTCGATGGAAATTCGTGGTAACGAGTGATTTGTGCATGTCTGTCGAGCATGGAAACCATCTTCAATAAAAAATGCAGACAGTGTTGTCCTTTTCCAAAATGCAGTCCTATCGCTGTATTCGAAAGTGTTTTGAATGCCTAGCTTTATTCTTGGATATATGAAGCACCTTTGGCCACAAGTTGTTTTGATGAAATATTATTTTATTATCGGTTCTGGTGCGAATACGGTAGCAGACTTCCAGGAACCATTGGTGCCTACAGTCGACTCTATGGGTTGATTACATATGTGTTTCGTGTTCTATAAATCCCAACCTTCATTTTGATGTATAATTTGTGTATATTTAATCTGAATTTAAGGAATATGAGAGGTGAGAATTTCAAAATAAACAAAATTCCATTACTTATATAGGCCCTTAACAATAATCATGAACATTATCACATATCTTTCCCTGACAATCAATATTGTTGTGATAAATGAGCACCTAAGTGTAGTACACAATTGTTGAACACAACTGTACCAAGGGACAATTTAAACACACCAATGAATCTCCAAATATTGGAGAGCAGTAGCCAAAAACTGCACGCTATCAACTGGATACCAGCATTGCTTGATCCTCGTGTATAACCAGATACAAGCAAAGCAGGAACCCAGCAGGCCTGTACTTATATTATTAGTGTTTAGTGTCACTTCGAGCATCCATGGCTATAAGCACATACGTACTTACATACAAATGATAATCATCACAAATAGACAAGTCTTTCATTAAAATATTTCATTGTTTGTTTAAAAAAAACTTAATAATAATACACATTTACTAAAGCCCTTAACACACACTCACAAACACAACTTACTCAAACAAATATACTTTTCTTACCAGATTGTGGATCTTAGTCCCACTCAACATGTCCATCACCATCTCATCATCCCGTCATCATACCATAAAACCATTCTAACTGTGCTGTGCGAATGAGCTGTAAAATACATGTAACAATCCCATAACCGTTCATGCAATCTGTTAAGTGAACATTATTTGTGTAATTCGTCAGTCTCGTCAGTCTGTCTTTCAAAAATCCATCTAACGAAAATACGAGGCAAATAAAGAATAAATAGATAATCGAAATGAAAGTCGAAATAAATAAATGAATAAATAAATAAATAAATAAACCTGAATGCATACTAACCAAAAATACTAGAATAAAATCTCGAAGAAAACAGAACCTTCACATTCACAAAACAATCTCAACTGACTTTCTTTCAAAAATTGCCGAACCAACCAACCAACAGTCCTGTTGATATCACATGACCCGAAAACGTGCGAACGCCTATGGGTGCCTGTAACAACAACCCATAAACTCATTTCTAAACACACACAATACTGTATTCAATATAAAAGGGCTAAGTAATTCAAAACAACATAAAATATAGATTATATGAAATAACTGTTAAAATCTCGTCTTCTACATTCTTGGTTCAGACAAATTTCAGAGCAGTCTTTCTAGGTACCATCGTAACATTTCCTCAGACATCCTGATACCAGGACTATTGTATAAGCAGCATTTCTGGCTCTACCAAATCTGAATGGATAGTGTATCATACTATAGTGTATGGTACCTTTAAACTTTTGATTGAGTGTCTGACATTTTCCCCCCAAACATTCTCATTTTCCTGTTTTATTTGAATAATCCCAATGTTAAAAACACTTCACGATGCATGTCCTCAGTTTCACCTTAGTTCAAATTAATCAAGCACACGATTTTTTAAAGGGTGATGGAGTCGAAGGCTCCTAATTGAGACGTCAGTAGTAGGAAATGAGGTAACCGACCCCTATTGGGGGATCTCATATGTGATGTCATAGTCACGTGACCTAGTGACGTCATGTTTGTTTGTTATGGTAGACCACGTGGGAGGCCATCTTGTGACGTCATTCCCATAGTGATTCGTGGTGTTAGTGCGCATGCGCAGCGCGTGTTGTTAGGGTGATACGTGTTTCCGTCGGCCATTTTGCATACTAAAGGTCGCCATCTTGGTTTCAATGGTAGCACGTGGTTACTATGTTGCCCAGAGGCCTGCTATAGGACAGGGGTATGTCCGGAGGTGTGTTCCTTTATACAAGAGTAATTTCCCGATTCGTAGAATTACCACAAACAAACCGACAATATCTCCAAATCACCAAAATTCACTTTTATTTGATATGAAACCCCAGATTGGGCTTTTTTCCCCAGTAACAGGAGTATTCGATTGAACTAGAGAAGTGTGTCAGTAGGTAATAAAGGCCGATTCTGGGACAGCTTGTACATGTACTGTACACATACACGTACATGTACATGTACCGCCATAGGGATTCAGTGTTAAATCGTGTACACGTGTACAAAAATGTCGTTTTTTCATGGTGTCCCAGAATCGGCAATTGTTTTTGAGGCTCACAGATCGCACTTTTAACCCTTCAAACACCCATTGGCGAACATGTAGATTCGACACATTGTTCAGAAGTGAAAAAATGTATGAAATTTGAAGAAAATCTAATTTAAAAACTTTTTCTCTACGTTCCCATCGTGGATTAGACCATCAATTCATCGTTGGTGAACGCGAGCAAAAAATGCTTTGCCGATTCTAGGACAGCATCAAAAAAGCTGTTTGCCGATTCTGGGACACCGACGTCCGCCAACGGTTGTTCGAACGGTTAAAGCATGATCCGATCGGTGAAACCCCATTTGCAGATTCTAGGACAGGAAAAATCTACCTCAAAACGTTTTCTCGATGTTCGCCAACGGTGAAAAGTGAACGTAAAGCGCCGTTACTCATCGAGGATTTTTTAAAATTTTGTTTTAAGACCGATTTGGGCCTCCGGTACATGGAAAAAAGATGGTTTGCCGTTTCTGGGACACCACGTTCGCGATCGAGTTTCGGACGGTCTAGGGTGCGATTTGATCGGTGAAAACGATTTACTGATTCACCTCATGAGTTTTGTGCGGCGAATTGTGATAGAATCAGTTTTGAGGCGAAGAAATAAAAAAGTGATTGATATATATAGGAGAGAAAAAAAAATATATAAATAGTTATTTAAAAAAATAAATATCAAATCGAATAGATAATAAAAAATTAGAGCAAGGTGTCTTTTAAAAATGCTGATGAGAGCCTATGCATTCTGCGTGAACGAACAACTAGGTCGCCTCTTGTTAGAACGATGTGACAGATGTCGGGATCATCTAGACTTCGATCATGAGAATCATTCATGTTTGACGATGGAAAGGGAAGATATGGTCGTCAAGTATTTTGAACCGGCATTCGAACGCATTTGATTCGACGAAGTGATCACGTTTTGGAGGAGATTAGTCTTCTGTAAGGATCGAGACAAGCCCACAGTTTCAGAAGAACTGAAATTGGCACGTAGAAGTCTGACTTTAGAAGACAAGGGATGCA
Source organism: Pictodentalium vernedei (assembly GCA_031216915.1). Lineage (NCBI taxonomy): Eukaryota > Metazoa > Mollusca > Scaphopoda > Dentaliida > Dentaliidae > Pictodentalium > Pictodentalium vernedei. Next base: position 130,544,105 of record CM062289.1, read on the forward strand.
TCATGAAATTATTGCTGAATGAAGCATACGTCTAAGTTTTCTCGTTGATATAAATAAGGGAGAATAGAAAATAAAATAAATACACACATAAAATTTTTTATCTAATATTAGAAAGAAAAAACATGAGAACCAGAAATAAATTGTATCCGACGTTAGATGATGACGAGGATGAGAAGCCGAACGGTGTTTGCCAATGGTGCCGTGCTAGAAGAGAAAGAAAGAGGAGAGAGGTATAGCATCGATCAAATCAGTAGAATCCAATTGTATATGACTCGAGAGAGAGATTCTTGCCATTCTCTTAAGAAGTATTTGCGTTTCCTGAAATTCGTCAATGCGGTTGACACGACACTCATCATGATTTCCATGGGTTTACACACAGCCGGCATCAGATTGTTGTCGACCACGGTTGGTATTCCAATCGTGTTGACCGTAGAAGGAGTGGCTCTCACCGCCGGATTGTTTAGCATGCTCAGAAACATTTTGAGTAGGAAATTATATCTGAAAGCTAGGAAACACGAAAAGATTCGCATCTTGGCCGACTCCAAGATTGACACGATATCCGAAATGATCTCGATGGCATTGAAAGATGGTAGGATATCAGACGGAGAATACTTCACGATATTGAGCGAGAAAATGAAATACGATGCCATGAAAGAAGCCATGAGAATCAAGACTCGTTAGATCATGAAGGATTCTCTCATGGAAAAGGGGAGGAAAGAGGCTAGGGAGGAATTCAGTAAGATGATAGAACTCAAGAGCAGTGATTGAAAAAAAATATATAATAAGAACAGAATTTTTAAAAAAGAAATATTAAATTTATATATAAAATAAAAACGAAATTAATTTAAATAACTCTCAAAAATGTATTTATTTCGTAAAGTGTAAGAGAATTACTGAGCCGAGTAATTCTCGAGAAGTATGAACTAAAAACGACAAAATTTGCGACGTGTGTGGTTCGATCAAGACTTGATTCATCAAAAAAAAGAATGCGAGCAAAGGTAAAGGCATCGTGAATAAAATGATCAATAGTCTACCTTTCGAAATGCATCTACCAGGTCACAGTTTCACGGGACGCAGAACGAAATTGAACAAGAGACTCAACGCCGCTCTGACTCCTAAATCTTGGAGCAAACCCATGAATAGGGTGGATCACGATCTGTGCTACGCTGGACATCCCGACACCAAGACTCGCAACGACGTCTGCGATAAAAACATGTTGGCAAAATTGGGAGGTATATTGAATCCGACCAGGAGAGAGAAGATAGAACGTTCGCTGGTCGGTAATCTGATCGGTGCAAAACGTCGATTCGGATAGGGCGTTCAAAAAAAAAAAAGCCACATCGGAAAAGAAGAAGAAACGATTATTGACGAGCGAATTGGCCGAGGAGTTACACAAACACATCGTGCATAAATTTCGAAAGAGAAGGGTGTTCGTGAAGGATTTGGATGACATTTGGTCTGCCGACTTCGTCGACATGAGATCGTTTTCGAGGTGGAACGAGGGTGTCCAATATCTATTGACGGTCATCAACGTTTTTTCCAAATACTGTTGGATCAGAGCTTTGAAGAATAAATCGGGACCTTGCATCGCCGAGGCTCTGAACAGCGTGTTCGACTCATCTTCTCGAAAACTGAATAAAGGAATTCCACAACAAGCACGTTCATCGATTAGTCGACCTCTACTCGATCAAAAACGAAGAGAAAGCCAGCGTGGTGGAACGTTGGAATCGAATGATGAAGGAAAAGATGCACAGATACTTCACGGCGAATTCGACCAAGAAATACATATACGCTCTGAACGGTCTGGTCAAAGATTACAACAACACACGACACAGATCGATCAAGATGACTCCCGCGGAAGCTAGCGATCCTCGAAACGAAAAATGGGTCTACGCGAATCTATATCCTGAGAGATCTAAGATCAGGAAGAAGTCTAGAATGCCAAAATTTGCGGTCGGCGATCGAGTGAGAATCTTATAGGAAGCACTTCGAAAAGGGTTATACTCCTCGATGGACCTCGGAAATCTTCGTGATAATCAAAATATTTCACACCGATCCGGTGACTTACGAAATTGAAGCTTTGGATGGAGAAGAGATCATCAGAAAGTTTTATGAACAACAATTGCAGAAGACAAAGTTTTAATAAGAAAACAAATTTTTTTTTTATTTACTCTCTTTAACATTTTCTTGTTTACACACATATATACAGGAGAGAAAAATAATAAAAAACAATTAAAGCTATTTTTAGATAAAAAAGCAAGCTAATTAATAAACAAAAAAACAAAAACCCTTCAAAAATGGCAAATATACTAGATATCGCACAAAGCATAGTGAAAGATGAAAGTATTCAAGAATACGAGGTTCACGAATACGAACCGATAACCGGAACGAGTTTGAACAATGTGGGAGAGATAAGAATCAATGTCGAAACCCAAGATCTATTCGTCCATCCTAGCGAGAGTTACATAGTGGTGCAGGGACATCTCACCAAGGAAGATGGGAGCGACTACGCCGACGACGACATGGTTACTCTAGCCAATAATGGCATCATGCATCTATTCAGTAATATAAAATACTTGCTATCCTGACAAGAGATAGATTCTGTGTTTCATCCCGGTCAGGCCACCACGATGTTCGGACTCTTGACGTATCCGGATGATTTTTCGAAATCCAGAGGACTTAATCAGTTGTGGATGAAAGACACCATCGGCCCTGCTAGCGCCAGCGCCGTCGCGATATTCGACTACGTCGTCAAGACGCCCAGACCTAAAGGAACGTTTTCATTCAGAATACCTTTGAAACACATCTTCGGATTCGCAGATGATTATAACAAGATCATGTATGGATTCAAACACAATCTGACGTTGATTCGAAAAGGAAACGATGACGCGATAGTGAGACTCACTGCGACCGATGCGGGTAAGATAACTCTACACAAGATATCGTGGTTCGTTCCACACATGGAGCCTTCGATCGTGGAAAAATGCATCTCTACAAGATCATAGAATCCAAGAGTAAATTACCTGTGGGATTTAGAATGCGACAGTGCGACACGGCTAGCATTCCACCCTCCACGAATCACTTCGATTGGAGATTGATGGTGAAATCCACTTCTGAGAGACCTCGTTTCATCGTGGTTGCATTTCAGACCGATAGTGATGGGTCTCAGGAAAAGAATGTGTCGCTGTTCGATCACTGCAATTTGAGAAACATGCAAGTGTTTCTGAACGCCACAAGATATCCAGCAATCGATTACAACACGTCATTCGACAAGAACGATTTCTGCAGACTGTACGGTGACGCCGCTGATTTTAGAAAGAAGTATCATGGTCTAGACGAATTGATGAGCAATCCTAACATATCTCCCAGCGAATACAAGTCGATGTATCCCATGTTCGTATTCGACATCAGTAAACAGAGTGAACAACTCAAGAGTAGCGTCTTAGACATTCAGATCAAGATGCAATTCAATAGGAACGTGCCAAGAAAAACCGAAGCCTTCGCCCTGGTCCTGTCGGACACAGAATTACAATTCGAATCAGATGGAAATAAGATGTTGATCATTCAATGAGAGACGTGTGTGAAAAAAATTAAAAACAAAATAAAAAAGTAATGAGTAATTATTAAAAAACAAAAAAAAAACAAAAAAAAAATAAAGTAATGAGATCTAGAGAGATTGAACATCTTTCTAAATCTCATTACTTTTTTTTGTTTTTAATAATCACACATTATTTTTTTTAATTAATTATTTTCACGCATTCACTGTTTGTTCAAAGGATCTAGTTCGATCAGTAGACTCATCACGGAAGTGGCGGCTTCGGGATTATTGGTTTTCGTAACGAAATTAATCCTGTCTCCGGCGTTCACTTTGAGAGGCATGCCGAACGTGCTAACATTCGCATGTTGATTCTCTGTCTTTTCAACGCTGTATCTCTTATCACTCTCTACTCCATTCACTGCGAGATTGACGACCGCTCTGTTATTCATTTCACCTCCTAACAGCATGGGATATCCCACCTGACCATGTTGCAATCCGCTACCTCCGTTTCCAAAAGACCACTCGGTTTTTCCCTCCTCTAACGTGCCGGCCTCCTCGGGCCACACGGTGATCAATTGTCTAGCGTATTTGACTCTTTCCACCACCGAAATCAGGGTGCAGGCATCCGTCATGTTCACGGGATCCGGTAGATTCATGAGCGTGTGCCCGCCCATGTCTAGTTTAGCTTCCATGATGTCGCCCTTTCTCCAGACCGAATTGTCATCCACGTACTTCCTGCTGACTGTGCTGGAATCGAATTCGGGATTGTGATCAAGACCGAATAAATTGTGACCGTTCATGTTGATGCCACCCTCCATGGTTCCACCAGATTGTTTGTTCAGGTAGAGATCGTCCACTTGCGATTCTACATATTCTTGTGATCGTATCATGGCAGAATCTACATAGCCCTTGTTGACTGCAGTTGAGTCTGCATCCGCGTCGTCGACCTTTGACTGATTCAATATCTTGTTGAATCCCGCATTCAGATCCGATTTCATTTCTCATCTGTCAGACTTTCTCTGTTCCAGATCTACATAGTGTTTGGTCGCCACGTCCTTGGGATTCGTGGGAGTGGCCACGTTCATTATCTTGTTAGAATTGGCGTTCAATTCCGACTGCATCGTTTTCTGAACATATCTACTTCTCAGATGTTCGCTGAATTGCGTGTGAGAGTCGTCCACGTATTTCTTGGTCATGGCATCGGTGGAATCTATGGGATTCGTGACGTTCACCAAACATTTAGATTTCAGATCAAGATCGTCGGTCATGGCTTTATCCACGTAATTATCTAGCATGATTCATTCGAAATCCGCGTCCCCCCTGTCAACGTATTTTTTAGTCACAGCATCTGTGAGATCTATCGGCTCGGGAAGATTGTAGAGCTTCTTATCGTTCATGTTCAAAGGTTCCTCTCGAGGTTCGTATCTCCGAATATAACGTTCATCCAAGTTGGCAACGTCATAACCATTGCTGACTTCGAGTGTCTTCCTCTTCTTTTTGGGTTGACTTTTGTCGTCACTTCTACCAAATTTATCGACTGGCATGTTGTTGTTTTAAAATATATTTCAAACGCAGTTTATTAAAATGAATTATTTCATTTATTTTTATTTTTCGTTTTTATTCGATTAATTTTTTTTAAATAATGGTTAAACCTTTATATATACTATAAAAGAATCTCTCTCTAATGTAAATCATTGAGAATGTCTTGAAACCGGCCTCCTTCAGACCATCTCTTGAGAACGTAGAGACACAGGTGACCGCAAAACACTTGATCTGGTGATTGCACTCATTCCATGTTGTAACGAACCATCGATTTGTTGAAATAGTTCTTTATTTCTTTCGACGGCGAGATTCCGTAGCTGTCAAAATAATAATTCTTCTTCCCGTTCTTGAACCACGCCACCCAGTGAGTGCCTTCACCCGATAAATCATCTAGATTTAAAATTCCGCATTCCGATTGTCGAGGTCTTCTCTTTGGGAAGGCATCTCTGGAAAACACGCCTAGAAAATCTTTGATTTTCAAATCCTTCGCCGCATTTGACAGATCGATGTTGGATAGGGGATATCTCTATCCGGTGATATTTCACAATCTCTTGGGTTATGACAGTCATCTGTTCGTGAAAAATCTCGGCACCTCCCACGAAGAATTAAATTGCATATCGTTTTTCATCGTCGTATCCCAAGATGTTCACCACTACAGTGGGATTTTGAGCCTCGAAACGTTCGATGTGTTTTAACTGTGTTGGAAAAGTCACTCCAGTCCAATCAAGATTTTTAGAAGTCTCCTCGTAATGAGAAACTCTCTCAGGATGGATTTTGACAGGGTATAAAGCGGAGGTGACTGCCCATTTAAAACACTGATCATCTTTATTTCTCACATTGACCACGGAGTGTTTTTTAGCTAAGAAATACGGTAATTCCACATTGGAAGACCCTTTCAATGAATCGTTTTTAGTTATATGAATTTCGAGTTTCAACACCTCATCAAACATCCAATTACTACCTTCATGTTGATAATTCACGAGAGACGTCAACATCTTGTCTTTCATATTTTCGAAAATGTCTGATAAATCTGAACCTCGAAGTACGGGTTCGTCGTTAGATCTGAAATATGCAGTTTTCACGATGCTCTCGCCAGACTTCACGTTGATTTTATTCATCACGCAATGGAGTATCATCTTAATTTTTTGTCCCACGTTCATGTGTTCGTGAAACAAATCCAATACTTTTTTCTTCACCCATTCCATGAACAATTTCGGATCGATTTTCTTGAACAAGGGAACCACGTCGAAAGTTTTAAAAACACCTTTGATCACACTCTCCCGTTCTACAGGATTCGATTGGAATATTTCCACGATGAGTCATGCTATATATTCTTCTCCTTCCCCTTCATCGATTGCTCATCGAATTTCGTTTGATATATCTCGTTTGTCTAGAATCTGAAGTACATCACTCATTTTCGTTTTAGTTTTTTTTTTCTTTTGAAACTTGAAGTTCTTCAACGGCTTTTAGTCGTCTTCTCATTTTTCACAACTGATGCATTTTTTGACTGTTTAAGTTTATCCACTTCCGATCTTTTGATTTCTTTCTTTCCTTCATTTTGCAAACGATATTGCTGTACGACTTCATTTTTTTTTGATTTGGTTCTATGATTTCTGAAATGTGGAATTTTTAATTTTTTACAAATCTCGTTTAACTGAGGTACGGTTTTCTCATTTAAATTTTTCATTTTTTTATTTGTTTGCTTCTTTTGTAAGAATATTTTTTTCGAATTTTGTATTTAAATAATTTGTTAGAAAGTTTTAAAATTGTTTTTATATATATATGTTTTAATTCCTTCAAAAAAAATTTTTTTTGATGAAATTAATCAATTTTTTTTATGTTCCTTAACGAGAAAAAAATTGAATTAATACAAGAAAAAGGACGTTAAAATTTAAACTTTTTTATTTATATATAAAGAGAAAAAAAACTTTTAAAAAAAGTTTTTTTACATTAAAGAAAATTAAAAATTAAAAAAAACTTTTTATATATATATAGTGAGTAAAAAAAACAAACTTTTTTAACAAATTATTATTTAAATACAAAATTTAAATATACATTATTTGCAATAATTCATAAAACAAAAACCAAATAATCGATCATGACAACAACACCTAAAAGATGTGAATTGAAATTGAAACGAGTCGAAACGTGTAAGAAATTCTGTTATAAAATCTATAGATTACAATGACACGACTCCATCGAATTGAACAAGGTCGAGACGAAGGGCTTAGAGCACAAACATGACAAATATAGCATGCCTTTGAAATTGGACAAAGCCATGCTCGATTTGTTTTATGAGTACCAAAGCAATCTACAGAAAATTGTCATCGCCAAAGATAGAGAATTCGACAAAGACGATTTGTCGTTGCCCTATGGAAGTTACATATATTCAAAAATCTCACTCGAACTCGTGAACAAATCGAGTGGTGAGAGCGTGTTCACCGATGTAAAAAAACTCAAAAATGTAATGATAAACATTCAACACATTTTCGAAAAAGGAGAAGACATGAGCGTCAACATGCTAATAACGGACTTGGAAATATAAACAATAGAGAGATTGATTTTTAGTGAAGAAGAAGGAAAAAAAAATTAATGAGATCTAGAGAGGTTGATCATCTCTAGATCTCATTACTTTTTTTTTGTTTTTTTTTTGTTTTCCTTCTTCTTCTTCTTCACTATCCCCCATATATATTATAATAACGTTTCCTTTTTTCTCAAATTTGGCGTTGATTCTTCTTTTCTTTTTTTGTGATATGTTACATTTTTATAAGAACACATTTGTTTATCGGTAACACTCACATTATTTCCATTCTCTTCAGAAGGTAGTGGCGATGGTGGAAAGCGTCTCATTCTTTTCAATTTCAACCATCTATCCTGCTCTTTTTTCATTTCTTTCCTAAGATATCCATCATTAGCATCTAATTGTTTTTCCACATCTTTTTCCCAGACTATCTTGCAATATTCATCATTAGTGTCTAATCATTTTTCCACATCTTTTTTGCACTCTACCTCACGATATTCATCATTATCGTCTAATTGTTTTTCCACCTTTTTATCAATTTTATATTATTTTTATACTTTCTATGATTTATATTTTATATAATTATATAATTTTTACATTATAATAACATACTCAAAATCAGTATATTCTTAAACGGCGAATCCTCACCAAACAACAAACCCTTGCCTAGTCGCCCAGTGTTCCGTCCACTCTCCAGATAGAGACCGTTTCCACTCAAAGAGTTGCCACCTCTAACAGGTTCTAGATACAATCCTTCACTGCTGTCGTCTACATGGACGCGACACCCGGCTCCTCCCTTCTTCAAAAACAGTCCGCTGCCACCCATTAATTTCTCAACTGCCGAACTCGCGAGTCCCGAGAGAGCTCCCACACCGAGAGTCTTTCCGAGAAAGGGTAATGCTTTTGCGGCAAAGGGTAATGCTTTTGCGCCGATTCCTGCCAATAGCGGTAGGAAACCGCTTTTCATTCTCAAATTGTATCTCAATTGAGCGGGACTCAATCTCACCATCAACCCTCTTCCATCACGAATCACTTTCTCCATCCTTTTGCTTTGACTTCTGGTCCAGGCGATCGAATCCTGACCGCCACTCGTCAGATCTTCGTGAGTAAATTTGAATTTCACCGCCTCGTCTCGAGTTGTTAATGCTCTCTTAAGTTTCTTCCTCTGTCCTGCGGATATGTTCACGTTTTTAACCACGTATTGTGTCATAATTCTTTTTTTAAAATATATTTTGTTCAATTGTTTTTTTTTATTTTAATGATAATTATATATATATTAAATAATTTTTGTAAATTAATATTACGTTTATTTTATTTTCTTATTTATATATATACACAATATTTTTTTTTTTGCTTTTATATTTCTCTTATGTGAAATCGTATCGTCACCCTCTCCGCGAAGATCTAACAGTTCACCATTTTGATCCGTCAACGTGGTTTTGAGACTATACAACGTGTCTAAAATCACTGGTAGATAAACTAAATTTTGAGGTCGTTCCACGACCTTATAACCCGGCGACACATTTGGAAAGAAGGAATAGATCGTCGGTTGAGTGCTACCATTCACGTAGCTTCCAGCAATCACGTCCACGTTCACCAGAATGCTATTGACTGCAAGAATGTCGACCATATTTTCAGATGCCCCGTGGCCTCAATACATCTTTCGATCGAATCCCAGCATCTTGCCTACAGAATCATCTGTGTTGAAATCCACTCAAAAATTATCTTCCAAATCCAACATCGTCTGTAAGGTATTAGGGTTGGGAGCGAGTCTGATCTTGTTGCTTCACTTTCCATCCTTCTTCATTCGCGTCTGAATGTAATTGTTCAAATCGTCTATGTCGTAACTTCCTTTGGGAATTCGAATCTCCAACCAATCCATTCCGTCGGAATACTTGAATGAGTTATTCTTTTCGGTGACGTTGGGAAAGGAATAATAAGTCTCCACATTCACCAACGCCATCGCGTATCTTTTCTCTCTATTCAATTCAATGGAAGGTTCGAATTTCGTTGCAAATCGAGTCGAATCGCCACTCACCACGATTTGAATGGATTGTTTTGCAGCCGTATTCTCGGCTATCCATTCTAACAATTCTCCTTGTTCGAACATTATATTTTAATTTTATTTTATTTTTTCAAAACTAAATTATTTGATGATTTATTATTTTCTAATTTTATTTTCGCTCTCTGTCTTATTATCATCAGAAACATAAAACTTGTCGAATCCGCACCGATATTTTCTGCGATTAAATTCGCTAGTCTAATTGATCATGACGAAATTGTAAAGTCCTCCATCCCAAACCCTCTTGCAGAATCTCCTGAATTCCGCCACGCTCATGTCATTTGTGACGTGATCGCCTTAGATGTGATTGAGATTCTTGAGATCCTGGCGAAAGAGACACAGTAAATTAGTGTTCTCCCTTATGGTCTGTCTGGGCAATCGAAAATAATTCTGTGACAGGTAGAAACAGTTCACTTTGCTAACGTAATACGATTCGCATTGGTTCTGTCTCTCCAAAAGCAGATCGTCGAAAATCATGAGATTCTTATCTTCATATTTCAATTCTCTAGGATCCGGAATGTCGCTAGCGTTCTCATAAAATTGACACTCGACTTTCGAAGACGCATTTCTCTTCATCAATTCCCTCGCCACACTGTCCAAAATGGTTGAAAGAGAAGCTTCACTTTTGTCGAATTCCTCCCTACTCTCAAAGATTCTGGCTATGACGTCCTTGGGCAATCTACGATCCATGCACTCTCGAAGCAATCTGTATTCGGGTTGAAACAAGCTCTTGCCAAACACGAACAATCTGTCGTAATCCAACCAGTCGGGTCGTGACAACAGATTCACCAACAGATTGGTCTTTCCGCAATTCGATTTTCCCACTATCAAACCTCTTATGCTTTTGGGAAGAACTCGTTATTCGACCTCTTGGTCATGCCGTCGTTCCAAGACATATCTTTAATGTTCATCTTTGTTTATTTTTTTTTTATTTTAGATTTTTTCAAACACAATTTTGATGTTTTTCAAACTCAGTTTTATAAATATTATTATTTATTTATATTACACCGTCGCGAATTCTCTTCAATCCAGATCCACTCGTCATTTTGGCTAAATCTTGTATGGGTACCACAGCATCCTTAAAATCTTTCCAACTTTTCGGCGATTGCTCTAACGTAGCTCGCTTCGCCGACAGGCTGATCAACTTGTCGATCAATGCATCGGCTGCCCTCTTGCCAGCCACAGAAGCTATCCTACCACTGGCTTCGGAAGCGGCTTTCTTACCAGCATCCAAAGCCGTCTTCTTACCGACCTCAAATGCGGTCGATGCGAGTTTTCTACCTGCATCGCTCGTGAATGCTCGCATTATAGAATCGACGATGCCAGAACTGCCTTGAACATAAGTTCTGACGTATCCCCTGTTCTTTATCACCAACATATTTATAATATATATTTTGTTTTTTCACTGGTAAATCGTTTGTTGTTTAAATTACTTTTATTATTTTGTAGTGTAAAATTTACTCTTTTTATTTTATATATTTTTGTTTGTTTCTCTCTACTTATTATATATCAATCCTTCAATTCGCTCATCAGTCTTTTGTAATCACATTTATTCAAAACCTGCTGCCTCAACAATTCATCGCATATGCTCACTATCTCATTATCTAATCCAGTGTTACCAGCGCGTCTACTTGCCATCAACAAACTCAATCTCTGAGACAGAGCGTCAGAATCGCTCGGAAGAAAAGTGGTTTTCACCCCTTTGCCAGTCACCGACTCGACGAACTTCTTATTCATATCCCATATGGGTTTCACCACCTTCGTCCACTTGTAACCTCTGTTGGCTTTGGGTCTCGTTTCTCTGGCACCGTTATTTCTCTTCATAGCGTGGGTCTCCCTTATGGTCACCGTAATTGTCGTAATTGTCGAAATCTTGCTCCGTGTAATCTCCAGGCTTGTCGAAAAGGAGCAATTTGTGCAATCCAGGTGTTAATTCGTACCTATTCGAACCGACGATTAAATTATCATCATCATCATCATCATCATCCATTTCCACTTCAGTGTCGCCCACGAATTTCCTACCGCTCGAATCCTCGCGAATTCCATACAACAGATCTCTCTTTCCACCATCCTCGGATGACGCGACGCTATCAGTGGTGATAGTCGAAGCTGTATCATCGCTCTCACTCACATCGGTTTCGATTTTGTGTAATCCGGTGTATATTGAAAGGAATACTGTTTTGTAAAACTACCGGGCAACGAACACATTCTCAAAGAACTCTCTTTTATGGGTCTCAATTCTTCAACTATCTCCTTCTTGCTTCGTTCCTAAACCTCTGTCATGGGTTTAAATATTTTTGTGGTTTCGCATCTCAATTCCATCTCTCCAAGTCGTCTGCTTCTGTCAGCTGATTGAATACTCTTCTTAACACATTCATATTCGTTTAAAAGTTGACCTCTATGCTTGGAATCTGTGATGTGTAAAAACATTTTTCGTTTTTAAATTATTAATATTTCCTTTAGAGTATGCTAACGTGAGTTATTTTATTATTTTCAAAATTAAATGTATAATTATTTTTATGTTTTATGTTTTAAGTAAATAAAAATGTTCTGTCTTTAATATAATAACTAAAACCAGTTAAGGAAAAACATTTACAAAATAAACCTCTCTAAATGAGTTTTGCTCTCGAACGTGTTAAATCGCAACTGCACTTATTCTCACCATAGGGAAAACTCGAATAATCAAAATCACAAGTAAACATATCAGTAATGTAACGCTTTCAAAAAACGTGTTTAAATCATATCAATTAATCTTTTGAACTGTTCCGCTTTCATCTATAGAATAGTTTTCAGTTAAAACGATTTAAGTGAAAAAATGACTTATTGAATGAAAACCCGTAAGACATCCAAGCGTAACAAATTAAGTTCTTCCTACGTTTTTGCAGTACGTTTACAGAAAGATCACTTGAAATGCGACCTGCTCGTCAGCCTGAGAAAACAAACTGACGATTGTAGCATGCAGGAAGCTCTATTTATACTCTCCCCACGCCTACGCACTAAGAAATTTTACAATACGTTTTGCAATACGTTTGCAGTACGTATTGCAAATCATTGTCACTACGCACTAAGAACGTTTACAATACGTTTGCAAACGTTCTTAGTGCGTTAAAATCGTTGTCACTACATTGCTAGTATATTCACAATATGTTTGCAAAACGTTCTCTGCGCAGAGAGTATAAATACTAGTAGAGCTCCTGCATGCTACAATCATCAGTCTGTTTTTCAGCGAAATGCAAGCGCTAGCCTAATCACAACAGTGAGTAAGAAGAAATGAAAGAAAACTCTACAAAACCGATTCTATCACAATTCGCCTCACAAAACTCATGAGCTGAATCGGTAAATCATTTTCACCGATCAAATCACACCCTAGACCGTCCGAAACTCGATCGCAAACGTGGTGTCCCAGAAACAGCAAACCGTCTTTTTTCCATGTACCGGAGGCTCAAATCGGTCTTAAAACAAAATTTTAAAAAATCCTCGATGAGTAACGGCGCTTTACGCTCACTTTTCACCGTTGGCGAACGTCGAGAAAACGTTTTGAGGTCGATTTTTCCTGTCCTAGAATCTGCAAATGGGGTTTCGCCGATCGGATCGCGCTTTAACCATTTGAACAACCGTTGGCGATCGTCGGTGTCCGAGAATCGGCAAACAGCTTTTTTGATGCTGTCCTAGAATCGGCAAAGCGTTTTTTGCTCGCGTTCACCAACGATGGATCGATGGTCTAAACCATGATGGGAACGTAGAGAAAAATTTTTTAAATTAGATTTTCTTCAAATTTCATACATTTTATCACTTCTGAGCAATGTGTCGAATCTACACGTTCGCCAACGGGTGTTTGAATGGTTAAAAGTGCGATCTGTGAGCCTCAAAAACAATTGCCGATTCTGGGACACCATGAAAAAATGACATTTTTGTACACGTGTACACGATTTAACACTGAATCCCTATGGCGGTATACGTACGTGTACGTGTACGTGTACGTGTACAGTACATGTACAAGCTGGCCCAGAATCAGCCTTTATTACCTACTTGTGTCTGATTCGGATTTTCCCCAAACCCTCGGATACTTTATAGAATTAACACAAACAACCCGATAAATGTTTACTTGGCTCTGATTTCCCAATAAATTCTCGGTTTCTACCTATGTATCTACAGGCTCTGTTATGACTTCTTTGTTCTATTTATTCTGACTTCCTTAAACATGTTTATGTTCTATTGTACATATTACAGGTAGCACATAGGCACATGCTGGATGTGCCAATATGTGCTTATGTGAAAATGCACAATGCGACACATTGTCCACTAGCACATAGGCACATGCTGAATGTGCCGATATGTGCTCATGTGAAAAGGCACAATGTCACACATTGTGCACCAGCACATAGGCACATATAGGTATTTGAAGATACCTATGACCTGGTATTGTATTATTTGAGGTTACCTTTCGAGGATACCTTTTATAGGATACTTGCCATGTGTACACATTTCAGGTAGCACATAGGCACATGCTGAATGTGCCGATATGTGCTTACGTGAAAAGGCACAATGTGACACATTGTGCATTAGCGCATAGGCACATATGGGCATTTGAGGATACCTATGACTTGGTATTGTATTATTTGAGGATACCTTTCGAGGGTACTTTTTATAGGATACTTATCTGAGGATACTATTACCTGTTTGGCCCGGCCTTCTAGACCACCCCAAGACATACCTATCCCAAATTCTTCTAATAAGCTATCGGGCAATTACTGAAAAGTCATTGCTCGAACGACTCAAATCCCTTCGAGCAAATGAGCTATAGAGCAATTGCTTGATCGGGTGACTCCACATACTGCTTGAACGACTCGAATCCCATCGAGCAAGTGAGCTATAGAGCAATTGCTCGTTCGAGTGACTCGCACATACGACTCTTAGCCTCATTTCAGTATCTGAGGATACCTATGGCCTGATATTGTATTATTTGAGGATACCTTTTATCGAATACTTATCTGAGGATACTATATTACCTGTTTGGATCAGCCTTTTTGGCCACCCCAAGACATACCTATTCCAAATTCCTCTAATAAGTCATCGAGCAATTACTGAAAAGTCATTGCTCGAATGACTCTAATCTGATCGAGCAAATGAGCTATCAAGCAATTGCTCGAACGAGTGACTCCACATTCTGCTCGAACGACTCGAAACCCATCGAGCAAATGAGCTATCGAGCAATTGCTCGACCAAGTGACTCGCACATACGACTCTTCGACTCATTTCAGAAAAAAGGAATTCCATAGCCGCAGACGTTTTTCAAAAAGGGATTCTCAAAAAGGGATTCCACAAATGAGATTCTTATCCATCTTCATGAATTTGGATTCCGTGATTTAACATTAACACTCGAGGGTATTCCCTTTCCTATAGAAAAAAAATAGTTCAAAGGGAGTTAATATTATATACCTACATTAAGGCTGTAGTTCAAAAATAAAGTTCAAAAGTTTGTTATGGAGCCCAGTCTTTGTTCACATTGTGCCTTTTCACATAAGCGCATATTGACACACCCAGCATGTGCTTATGTGCTACCTGTAGTGTGTACAATAGATCATAAACATGTTTATGGAGGTCAGAATAAGTAGAACAAAGAAGTCATAGCAGGGCTTGTAGATACATAGGTAGAAACCGAGAATTTACTGGGAAATCAGAGACAAGTAAACAATTATCGGGTTGCTTGTGGTTATTCTACGAAATATCCGAGGGTTTGGGGAAATCCGAATCTGACACACTACTCAAGTTCAATTGAACACCCCGGTTATTGGAGAAAAAAAGCCCAATCTGGGGTTTCATATCAAATAGAAGTGGATTTTGGTGATTTGGAGAGATTGTCGGGTTGTTTGTGGTAATTCTATGAATCGGGAAATTACTCTTGTACAAAGGAACACACCCTCCGAACATACCCCTGTCCTATTGCAGGCCTTTGGGTAACATAGCAACCACGTGCTACCATGGAAACCAAGATGGCGACCTCCAGTATACAAAATGGCCGACGGAAACAATATCACCCAAACAACACGCACTACGCATACGCACTAACACCATGTATCACTATGGGAATGACGTCACAATATGGCCACTCACGCGGTCTACCATAACAACCAAACATGACGTCACTAGGTCACGTGACTATGACGTCACATGAGATTCCCCCAATAGGGTCCGGTTACCTCATCTCCTACTACTGATGCCGATGGCCGACGTCAAGCGAGATCGTCCTTCATATTGTTTTTACAAATGTTTATCGTCGGAAGTTGGCCACAGAACGTGATTCGCCGAGACTTCACAGTGAATCAAGAACCGTCAAACAAATTCGGGTCCAAAATGTAGCTTTTCAAGTCATCTCTTGGAAACCATGATTTCTATGTATTAATAATGACAGTTTATTGTGGTTCAGGGCTAAACTAATATGAGAGTTGACCTCTCCCACCCCACCAGTTGGGAATATTCTCTTATCAAGGACTAATGATGGCACGTGACTACATAGCAACGAGGGTTCTCCTTTAACAACGGTCTTGTTATTGGACCGATTTTGATTCAATTTTATGGTCCTATCCTAAGCTATGAACTAAATTAAGAAGTTGACAACCATATCAGTATAGTAACCAGAAAGCTTTCTTAGCAACGTGCGAGGTCCTTGTTTGATTTTGACATAATTTAATATGTAGATTCACAAATTAGCCAAAAACTAAATAAACTGCACGACAACCGACTCGTGCGGTCTCCATTGCAACCAGAGTGCTTGCTTAGCAACAGCTAAACTACCAGAGTGATCTTGGCGTAATTTAATACACAGGCCTACATTAAGGCCAGAAATAAAATGACAGGCGCAATCTGCTAAAACATGTTTCCTCGGCAACACAGTAACTAATAGGTAGAGTTTGGTCTCATTGTACGTTTAAGACTAAAAATTAACAAGAAATGAAACTTATAGTTTAACAACGGCGCCACGTGCGCTCCATGGCAAATGGGGGGTGTTTTTAGTAGCGGGCTAATTGCTGAGTCGATTTTGCGGAAATTTAATAAATAGGTCCACAATTTGGTCGGAAACTGAAAACTACAACATGACAACCTACTCGCCTGGTCTCCATAGCAATCAGAGTGCATCCTTAGCAGCGGCCTAACTATTGGTGAAATCTTGGTGTAATTTAATGCACAGGTCTACAGTGGGACCAAAAGTAATATAATCTATATCGTAGTATGGTCACTTGGTATCCATAGGAAGAAGCGTGTTTCCTTAGCAAGCAGTAACCAATAGGTAGATTTTATTGTACGTTTATGATTAAAAACCAACAAGAAATTAAACTAATAGTTTAACAACAGTGTCATATGAGCTTCATATCAAGCAGGGTGTGCCCCTAGCAATGTGCTAATTGCTGGGTAGATTTCGGTGAAATTTTATATATAATCTTAAAACTTAGTCGGAAACTAAATGAACTCCATGACAGCCAACTCGTCGGTCTCCATAGCAACTGGGGTGGTTCCATGGCGACGGCTTAACTACTTGGGCCATCGTGCTGTAATTTGACATTTGACAAACCGGTCCACATTGGGTCAAAAAAAGTATCTACAAGAGAATCTCCATTCATAGACTCCATCTCAACCTGCGTGCTTTCTTAGCAATGCACTGTCTAATTGGTAGGTTGTGATGTTATTTTATATTGACCAATATACATGTAATTAGCCAGAATATCGCTACGATATAGTCTTAGATACTCATGTGGCATAAAGCACCAATACATAAATCAGCAGGAAATGTTTGAAACTTATAGAGTAACAACAATTTCTTTTATATGCGAGCCCACACATTAGGCAGAAACTAATTAAGCAAAGTGACACACATACCATGTGATCCCCATAGCAACTGGTGTGCATCCTTATCAACAGCTCAACTGCTAGGGCGAATTAATTTAATAAATATTTTCACATTTTTTCCAGCAACAAAATTTTCTCCATTCCAAACTACTCACGTAATCTCCATGACAACCAACGTGCTTCGTTAGAAACACATTGACCAATTGGTAGGTTTTGATGTCATTCTACATTTAGGACTATAATTCAACCTCAAGCAGAAATTAAACTAATAGTGTTACAACGATGTCACATGCTTTCTTAGTAATGCGCCAATAACTGGGCTAGCTTTTACATCCCACCCCACATTGAAAATAAAAATATTTATACACTCCCGATCTGCCCTACCGACAAAAATGACACAACTGGACCTCTGCCCCCCCCCCCCTCCATTTTTGTAAGGTAGGACATCTCCCCTCCCATAGGTTGAGTTGGGTACGACACCTGCTCCCCCACCCCTGGTTTGTATTGTTATGAAAAGGTAAACAGTTAGGTATTCACTTCGATGCAGCTTGTTTATATTAACCCTTTACCTAACACAACATTTTTTTAAAAATAAATTCAATTTCACATTTTTCGAAAACAAATTTCACAATTTTGCGATAAAAATATACAAATAAGGATATCATTAGAACCAGCTCTACAAGCTGATTCTAATGATATTCATATTTGTATGGTTTTATTGTGAATATTTTGTTTATTCAACCATCTATTCAGTGCACCTGCACTTGATAAACAAATGGGGGGTGGCTTCAATAAGATAATGGTATGGGATTATTTCCTCGCTTTGGCTTGTGTTTATTTTCAGAAAGCATGCTGATGTAGTTTATATTTATGTAACAGACTGTTCAGTGAACATGTCCAAAGTACAAAAACAAACAAACAGGGGATAGCTGTCCTAGGTACGAAAAACACTGGGAGGGCAGGTGTCCTAGGTAAAAAAAACCCAGCAGGGGTGGGTGTCCTAGATACGAAAACGAATAGGAGGGGGCAGATGTCCATTTATTTTAATTTTAATGGGTGGGCAGATGTCCGGTGACGTCAGCAGAGGCGGGTGAAGTTTGCAGAGAGGGTGGGGTGGTCTAGGTGCGTCTGTTCACAAATTTTCTGTTCTATGCAAAACGTTAATGATAAGAGTGGAAGCACTAGCTGATTAATTTTGTCAATGTTAGCTTTGAGCCATTTCTAAGTTTTGTTTGTCGATTGGTAGAGAGCAGGAAGTCCGTACCGTGTTGTAAATGATCACCATCCTGAAGATTCATTCACATTTTTGGGAGGTTTGATCAAGACTGTTTAACATTTAGGAACAAAATGTACTGGTAGCTGACTGTGATACGGTAGCTTAACCTTTACCCAACGTAACGGCCAAAACCGCCCAGCGCTATTCTCAAAAATCGTCAGTTAAATTTCATTATTTTTTCATTTTTGTCTCAAAAACATAGGTTATGACCCCTCATTGGAACGAGCTCGTCGAGCTCCTTCCAATGAGAGGTCATAACCTATGTTTTTGAGATAAAAAATGAAAAAAATTAGTTCAAGAATGTTTTTTGCAAGTGTCGTCTGCTTTTCATGTTAGGTAAAGGGTTAACTTAGTGACACCGTTAACTAGCATAACTCTCTACCAATTAATCTTAATTCTAATTTTTTCATATTACTATTTTCTATTTGGTACACCTATTTTTAGATGTTGAAATTGGACTCGAAAATATGCATTTGTAGTTTCATTCATTTAAAAAGTAGGATTTTCTGTCATCGCGGCTTTTCCATAGTTTTGCTATAATATTTTGTTGTTTTTATTTTTCTCAGTTGTAACTGTTATTACCGGTTGCTCTCGTTTTTTAGTGTCGCCCCTCCCCCTTCCATTCTCTGGAAGACAGTTTTTTTCCATGATTCCTTCTTTGCACGCTTGTGTTTTGCACAAAACTTTTCTTGTTTGTCTTTTAGAAATTTGGGGTGCAAGGACCGATTCGAGTGCAGCAGACAATTACCGAGTGCACCCAAACTTGCCCTCAGCAGTTCGATTTTCGTGCCGAGTGCATGTTCTGTTATCACAGACCCAACACAGCTTGTGGTGTTCACACGAATCTGTCGATACGATTAGTATCAAGAAATCGTGTGCAAAATTCATTTGGCGAAAATGCTTCTTGGCTTCGGTTCAACAAATCAGAAAAGTGGAATTGAGATAAATTTAACCAATCTCATTTATAACTGAATGAAGATAATCAATCATCCAATAAGAGGTTTGATACAAAAGTTTTTAAGTAAGTTACCTAACTTCGCTGTTTTGTTTACGTTACGTTCTGATATAAAGTAAATACGTGTAGCTTTGGGCTTACGTGTCCGATGTACCTAAATACCGAATCTGACCTAATAATAATCCAAATTTAGTGGTTTGTAGCTGTACATCTTGAATTAATGTGCTATATACAGTACGTTGTAGAGTGTATTATCACTAAATCACCCGTGGAGTGGAGGTTCCACCCAAGCAATTATTGCAAATTTAGTACAAAGCATAACAAGCACAAGCATTGAAGTAAAGTTCCAGCCGATGGACCTCTGGGTTAAACCTGGAGGTCCACTGGTTGAAACATTGCTTTTGATTTTTGTCCACATGTACAGATTTTGACAGTGATACTTTGGGTGATAACTCCACTCAGCGGGTGATTTCATTACAGTCCACTCTCCATGTTCTGTAAGTAAGCAAAATTTGTTTTAGTTTGATAAGTTTGAAATTCCCACCTCTGATATTCCATAAATTTAAATTAAATATACACAAATTATACATCAAAATGAAGGTGGAAAGGTATTGAACATGAAAAATATATGAAATCAACTCACAGAGTTGACATGAGGCAACATTGGTTCTGGGACAAACTAAAAAGTGTAGTCCGTGTCGGAGAAAAGGTGTAGTCGGGAATTAAATTATCATTTTCTCATTTATTTGATGGTTATTTTCTTAGTTCAGCGATCCGAAGGTAGTGGCTACCCCTCTACGTTCAGATTCTTCCCATTCAATCCTGTAGAAAAAGCTCCCATCAAGTTTTTATGGGAACTCGAAATTAGGAATATATATTGAGCTTTCGCCCTTATTACCAGCTGCAATCGATAGTACACATATTTCTTTACATTTGGGCAGAGTTTATTGATCCAAACTATGTTTTATCCTTTAATTACCGTCATTTGAAGACTCGCGAGGTGTCAAGGGAAATTTCTAAAACAGCCATGTTTTTGTATAAATATAAAACAGTAAAAACAATAACCCGGTTATGGCGCCGAAACGAAATGATCTTTTCATAATTGAGAAATCGGAAATTCAATCGCATTTGTTCAGGGGGGAGTGGGTGTGGTTGAAAAGGTCTACGTTTCGGCGCCATTACCGGGTTATTGTTTTTACTGTTTTATGTTTATACAAAAACATGGTCGATTTTGAAATTTCCGTTGACACCTCACAAGTCTTCAAATGACGGTAATTAAAGGATAAAACATAGTTTGGATCAGTAAACTCTGCCCAAAATGTAAGGAAAAATGCGTACTATCGATTGCAGCCGGTAATAAGGGCGAAAGCTCGATATATATTCCCAGGGCTCTCAAGGAATGGTGAGTGATCACTCGCACTCGCCTGATAATCACCTAAATTTCTAAAGTGGTGAGCGACTGATCACTCGCCTCTTAACTGGTTGAGAGCTGGAGGCCACAGCACTGGCTTTTGTCTTCAGCAGTTACAGTTAAAACTAGAAGTCCTGTCATGAAATGCGCACAAATAGCCCGTCTATCTGCGCGTTAATCTACGCGTTATGACCATAGTAAGGCTATCAAATTCTGTATATATGGCCTGTGCACAAGCAGTGTTTCAGCCAATGGACCTCCGGGTAACCCGGAGGTCCATTGGCAGAAACATTGCCTGTGTTTGCTTGGAGTAACCAGGAAAACCTGCCGTGCTTTGGATGTCATTCGATATCAGAAGTGCGCGCAATTCCTACGCGCAATTAAGCCTAGATAAGCGCACAGTTCGTGACAGGACTTCTAGTTTTACATGTAACTGTATTTTATAGATGATTCAGCAATATTAAAATGCCCTTTGTTCATAAATATTAAATTGTTTCAGTTTACTGGAGAATGCCTAGAGGCATTCTCCAGTAAACTGAAACAATTTAATACATGTAATTATGAACTATATGCCTCATAATGTCCAGACTTGTTACATAGGTAAAATAGAGGTAAAAATAATCTAGCCCTCTACCAGTTAAGTGCCTAGATATGTCAAAATCTTCATATCATGCATAACATTAAATTCAAAGAAATGAATATGCAGTTACTATCACTCGCCTGATCTAAATTACAGGCGAGTGACATTCACTCGCCACCGATTTGCTCCTCGATAGGCCTGTATTCCTAATTTCGAGTTTTGAGTTCCCATAAAAACTTGATGGGAACTTTTTCTATAGGATTGAATGGGAAGAATCTGAACACAGAGGGGTAGCCACTACATTCGGATTGCTGAACTAGTTATTTTCTATAAAATTTGGAAAGTATACTCTGGGGGACGATACGAAATATATATGCCAAAAGAAAGAGAAGTTTGTACGATGGTATTTTATGATGTGAGAAAACATTTTATCTTTCAAACACACTAAAAAGTGTAGCTGACTCAACGCCGTGTTAGCTAATTAATTGGTTTACGCTATGTTGACACTGTGAGGCAGGCTGATTATCCTGGTTCTTTTTATTTTTATGAAGAGATTAGTGGGGTTTAGAAGAAAGAAACAACAATTAATTTAATTTTCAGTATTTTATTGGATAAATACAGGACATAATGGATATAGCATAGCACAAAGATATAGAGATACAGCACAAACATGAACAAATAACAAATATATAAAAAGCAAATGCAAGTTTAGTTGGTATGTCGTTCCGAGTGTTTTGTGGTTGGATTTGCCATGACAGTAGATAAAAGGTGTCGATCGTGTTATAAAACCAGCCAAAATAAGCATAAGATTTTTTTTCACCTGCTTATTTATAATTCCAACATTTGACATCATTTCTTGGGAAGGTCTCAAGCATGGAGACCTACCTTACAAATGATGTCAAGTGTTGCAATTATCAACAAATTTCGGGAAAATGTAGGATAAGCACATGGTCACCTAGCAAAGTTTCAGCTCATGGACCATCATGTGTGAACCGATGGTCCATGAGCTGAAATTTTCCCAAGTGTTAATTGTGTTTTTTAAAAAAGAAAACATTCTCATCAAGTGGAAAAACACTTATTACATTGTGTTCAGTTTACATATACATGTTACAGTAACACCCGGCCATGGAGGGTGGATTACAACTAAATGTGTGTGTGTGTGTAGTGGGGGGGGGGGGGGGGTGGAGGGGGGGTTGATTTTCCACCAGGCGATTTTGTACAATTCTCTACAAAGAAAGCATGTGGAGTAAAATTCAGTGCCCAAATTATATTGCTGTCTATTACTGAAACCGCTTGAAACAGTCTTGCCAACAAACAGCCCTTTTAGGGCTTTATTTATTTTTTTTTTGCTGGGTGGGGGATTTGAATTTTCAGAAGGATAACCAGATACCCCATATATCACACACGGCATCCTTTCTCCCTGAGGGATTGATGGATGACTCCTGGTTATTCAAAACTATACTGGCGTGGCTTTCTCCACACCCTTTTTGTAACTGCTATGGTCAACATACCGGGGCTGCTACCAAACAGACGTTGCTGTTTGATTTTCTTTTATTCTCTACCAGTCCCAATTTCATTCATTCTTTCATCGCAACCGATTTGTGAAACAGACATTGAGATTGGGAGGGTGCACAAGAGAGGGGGGGGGGGGGGGGCATGAACATGCAACTACCCACCACGGACAATTGACACAATCCTACGTGAAATAATCTTTTTATACTCTTACTCTTGTACTTTACACCATGTAAATAGAAAAAATGTAATGAAAGAAAATCTATTTATCAAATCAACACCCAACTACATGTAATCTCCTCATAATCATGTGTCACGAAAGCATAAACCAATTAATTAGCTAACACGGCGCCAAATCAGCTACACGTTTTAGTGTGTTTGAAGAGAAAATGTCTTCTAACATCATAAAATAACATTGTACAAACTTCTCTTTTTGCACACATGTATATACTTCGTATCGTTCCCAGAGTATACTCTCCAAATTTCATAGACAACAACCAACAAATAAATGAGAAAATGATAATTTAATTCCCGACTACACTTTTTCTCTGACACGGACTACACTTTTTAGTGTGTTCCATGGTTCCTGGAAGTCTGCTACCATTTTTGTACTAGAACTGATACATGTAGTGAAATAATATTATAGGCAAACAACTCATGGCCAAATGTCCTTCAGATATCCAAGAACAAAGCTAGGACGTCAAAATTCTTCAAAACGCAGTGACAGAGCTGCATGGGGGTAAATTCCAAATCGGTGGGCTTTGTTTACATTGTATGCTCCTTTTGATTTCTGGTCAAGGTCATCAGATGGAAAAAGCATCGATATACAATGCCGTCTAAAATCAAATACTATTAATGAGAAAGATCACCTTACATGTAATACAGCACACAATTATTCTATAGAGACTTCACAGTTGCCATATTCTGTGCAAGGTATCATGACACCTGAAATTTCCTGGAATTAAGATTTTGTTTTTCGATGGAAATTTTTGGTAGCGAGTGATTTTTGCGCATGTCCGCCGAAACATGAAATCCATCTTCAATAAAAAATTCAAACAGTGGTTGTCCTTTTCCAAAATGCATTCTGATTGCTGCATCCTAAAGTGTTTTGAATGTCTGGTTTTGGCATTGGATATCTGAAGCACATTTGGCCACAAGATATTCTCCGGAAATATTGTTTTGTTATCAGCTCTGGTACCAATATGGTAGCAGACGTTCAGGAACCAGTGGTGCCCACTGTCAACTCTATTATTTGATTACATATATTTTTCGTGTTTTATTCCTCCTAATCTTCATTTTGATGTATAATTTGTGTATATTTATTTTGAAGTTATGGAATATCAGAGGTGGAAATTACAAAAGTGAACAAATTTCCCTTACTTATACAGCATCTTAAACAGAACAGCATCAGATGAAGATCCACTGCTTGATTAATCTGAACCACAGGTGCAGATGTTCGATATGTACCAAAGATCCATGAAAAATGTTTCTTTTTAGCCTTAAAACAGTTACATATAGCTATTTTTGGAAGTTGACTAGTCGCCAGCAGTAATCAACTCAAAAGTCGACTAGTTGGGACGTTCCTATCAGTAAATAAAATTATAATGAGAACCATGAATTGTTTCTCAATAATGATAGTTATAAATACACGGATATCCAAGTTACTTGACTTAACGAATTGAGAGTCACATTATTAGTTTGAGATTCAAATCAGTTGAGTTTATAAATTGTCAAGAACACTATTTCTGTAGAAATAAAATAATGATTTGCCATTTGGCGATGTGCACATGGTGATTGAAGTAGAAAGTAATTTCAAATCAATGGGAAATCTACTCCCTGTCTACAGCTGTGTCCAACGTAGAAAAATGTGACTTGTTCCTAAGATATACATGTATTTGACTGGTTTTAGCATTAAAAAGTATTTAATTGGGCAAGTGGTATACCAACATAAAGCTTTATGTCTTAGTTGTCAGATGACATCAATATCTTGACTACATGTACATGTACAAATTCAAGCATTTGGTTTTTCTGTGAGTTTGAATAAGGCAGGTAGATATCTTCCAAGCCAGCGAGATGTGTTCAGTACGTGGAGAGTGTATTATTACTAAATCACCTGCAGAGTGGAAATTCCACCCAAGGAATAATTACAAATTTGTTGCAAAGCATAACCAGCACAAGCAAAGTTTCAGCCAATGGACCTCCGGGTTAAACCCGGAGGTCCATTGGCTGAAACATTGCTTGTGTTTTTTGTTGATAAAATTTGAAAGTTATAGCTTGGGTGATAATGCCACTCTGCAGGTGACTTAGTTACAATCCACTCTTCACGTACAGTACCTTGTCTCTCTTATAATACTTAATCATTGGAAAATACATAATTTGTTCAAAAAACTTCAAATACACCATTTTTCCAGATCTTTGGCATGTGTCGAACACCTCTGAGCTGAATCGGTTTTTAATAATGATTGTTGAAACCAAGTAGCAGCAGTATGAAGAAACTGGAAACTACAGCTCCGGTTGAGGATACTGGTGTCAAGCTTTTTACTATAAACTGGGTGCATGTTGCAGAGGTGGCCACCTGTATACAATAAATGGAGACGGGAATTCCACTGGTGGAATTACTGCGGGCTGAATACTAGTAAAAGAGGTGGGATGAGCTTCACTAGATGTTTTGTCTTTCGACATATTCAATCTTTTGTCTTCATCTTCCTGGGAACATGTACTTTGACATAACAGACAGATAAACAGGAGGCTGGTGTTATGGTGATGAGAGTCAAAAGACTCAAAGTCTCTGTCACTCATGTTGACACAAAGTGGATGGAACCAACCAAAACATTCTGTACATTCAGTAGCATTAACAAACTTAACATCAAGTGTTGATTTCATACAAACTGACCAGATAATACGTTTCCACCACTGATGTAATTTACAGGTGTATTGTGTGAGATGTGATCTGAGACTGATAGTTTTTTTCTCTCTATCAATAATATGTTTATTCCCTTTCCTTCTAGAACTATCTGGTGCATTTGTATTTTGCATGTACAATTTGATGGAGTTTCTGATTCTGACATTCAGTTCATCTGCAATTAATTTTACATGTACTGCATAGTCAATGGTCTGAGCATACATGTAATGCAATATGCTATCTAAATCAGTGGATATAAATTTACTTTCACTTGGTCTGTTTATACACTGTAGTAATCCACCCGCCACATACTGCAGTCTCAATATTTTCTTTTTGTTTAATTGGTTCAGTTCGTGATTTCACTACCGACCTTGCTAAATAGCACATTATATTTATACCCCACAAAACGAAATTTAAGGGGGTATATAGGAGTCAACATGTCCGTCTGTTGGTCGGTCGGTCTGTCGTCGTTGGTCCATTGCACATGTAAGCTTGTGGAGCAAACTACTTCCACAGTTTTTGCCAGATTTTCATGAACCTTCAAAAAAAGATCAACATGATCAAACCAGAAAATAAGCAGACTGTCATCTGCAAAATGAGGTCCCCAGAGAGAGAATTTAGTGATGCTACCCTACACAGCAGTAGGGTAACATCACTAAATTTACCCTCTGTGAACCACAATCTGAATCAGGGTCTCAAAACTAAACAAAAAGAGGTACCCAGAGGATAAATTGGCCCACTGTATGAGAGGGCATCATCAAATTCACCATCTGGGGACCTCATTATGCAAATGTCAGACTGCTTATTTTCAGGCCTGAACATGATGAGGGGAAGTGAGTGACATAATTTTTTAATTTTTTTCCTGCTCGGTTTCAAGATGGCCGACTGGTGGCCATATTGGGTTTTGCAAAATACTTGTGGAGCAAACTGGGGGTGTGGTGGCTCAGTTGGTAGAGGTGCAGGCTGCAAGCCGAGAGGTCCTCGGTTCGAATCCCACCTGTGGCAACCACGTTGTATCCTTGGGCAAGACACTTCGCCCCAGTTGCCTACATGGGGTACGATGACGCTGTGTACTGAGGCGTACTGCACGTCGATGGTGCGCATGTCTTCAACCAGTCTAACACTGCCTGTGCTGCGGTGCAGAGTTCAGAGTTTCGATGTTGGAGAGCTGACAGCTGCTCGTCGTTGCTCGGTGGTTTTCTCCGGGTACTCCAGCTTCCTCCACCCGTAAAACTGTCACGGTCACAATTAGCCATTGTGCATAAGTATGTGACCTTAAACACCAATAAATAAATAAATATGTGGAGCAAACTACTTCTACAGTTTTTGCTGCATTTTCAGGAAACTCAATATAAATTGATCAACATGGTGAGAAGCAATGTGCGTGACATAAATTTTTTCCCAGTCGGATTCAAGATGCCCGACTGGAGGCCATATTGGATTTTGCGAAATACTTGTGGAGCGAACTACATGTACTTCCACAGTTTTAGTCGCATTTTCATGAAACTTCACCAAAATGATCAACATAATGAGGAGCAGTGCATGACATAATCTTTTTCCTGATTGGATTCAAGATGGCCGACTGGTGGCCATATTGGATTTTTTTCATAGAAAAATTGAAGGCCCCTTTTCAGTCACCCACACCAAGCAGTATGCGATGGTGTGGGAAAACTGGGTGACAGACCATCTCTATTTTGCATTGCACATCACAAACGCTCTTGTGTATTTGCGACTACTTCATTCTTCTGCAGTAAAAAAAATCAAAATTAAATGGTTTATGTCTGATATTTAACTCAAGTTAAAAAAACTGATAAATTTGTCCCCTGAGTGCAAGAAGGCTTTGCAATGCTTTAGCATTACAAAGCCTTCTTGCACTCAAGGGACGAAATAGACCTCCACCCATGATATTCTGAAGAAGATTATGAGGCCTAAAACTTGAACCAAGAACATGAACTTTTGATGGCAAAGCAGTAATTACAGAAATAAAAAATAAATAAAAAACGCTCCCTCCCCTGCATGCAATTTTACAAATAATGGCTTGAGAAATGGAAGATCTACTTTGTGTGGCCTTACGAAAGAAGTTTAATACCTTATTGTGTTATTTCAGATTGTGAAAAACTGATTGAGGGAAATAAAAAGGATGGGAAAATACAGTGGAAAAACCTGTCGTCTTTTATGTATGTTGGCCCTTACAGCTTCATATTTTCTGGTAGAGATAATTGTTGGGTACATCACAAATTCGATTGCCTTGGTTGCTGATTCATTTCACATGCTGTCAGATGTTGTTGCTTTAATTGTTGGGTTCGCTTCAGTAAGGGTAAGTGTTGTATACATGTTTTAATAATGTTGAGGATGAATTATTTAAATTATTAACTCGCCAATTACATGTAGCTTGTTCGTCATAAAGGTGGTATTTGGATATTCTCCCAAAATATTGACCCAATTCCAATAAAATTTCATGGGAATGATGACTGGAGATTTCAGTTCTGTTAAAATCAATGTGCCGCATGCCCCCATGGGGGGGGAGGGGGGGGGGGGGGAATTGTCCCAGATTTAAAAAAAAACGTCTATCCAGAACCCTCACTCAGAATCTTTTGATATGTGGTATACAGCATCGTTGGGGGATCGGATTCAGGTTTGTTCAAATCAAGCCCCTGAGTTCATATTTGGGCTCCATACAGGAGCCTAAATTTTAACTTTGTGCAATATGAGGAATATTCCGAAAAATCTTCTTCCGCAGATCTGCAAGATAGAATCTTTTAATATTTGGTATATAGCACCCTCATCGTGGACAGAATCACGTTTGTTCAAGTCCCCGAGTTCTTGCCTGGTCTCTCTGTAGGATTCCAAATTTTTACTTGATCCTAATGAGACAGAAATGCCTTGAAAGTTTGATTCGTGTTCAGAAATGCATGAACACTTTCTGTGAAACAGAAATTATTTTAGTTTCAAATAATGAGTCATGTGACATCTATAATACAGTGGAGCCCACTCAATTGGATATATAGCCCTGTTAATTGAATATAATTTC
Source organism: Pictodentalium vernedei (assembly GCA_031216915.1). NCBI lineage: Eukaryota > Metazoa > Mollusca > Scaphopoda > Dentaliida > Dentaliidae > Pictodentalium > Pictodentalium vernedei. Next base: position 130,573,280 of record CM062289.1, read on the forward strand.
CCAACACAAAACCATTTACCATACCTCCAGTACTAATTTGACCTGTTAATTGAATATTGGTTATAAAGGAAACTCCTGTTAATTGAATAAAAAATCTTGCAACCTGTCGAGAAATTACCCGACTCTCCCCAGTTTTCCTTTGTTTATAGACCAATTTGCCCTCAGTACATCCAATCCAGACATTTAATCTATTATATCTCTGTCAAACAAGATATAATAGAATAAATACTATGTTTATCTCTAGAATACAGGAAAGTAGCACAATCCCTGTTAATTGAATACTCCTGTTAATTGAATAATTTTAATTGGCAAAGCGGCTATTCAATTAACATAGTTCCACTGTAATTAAAGAATGATAATATGTAAGAAACAATGAAAAATTAAAATTCATCAAAATTCATGTTTTTGATTTACATCAAACTTTCTCCATACAGAGTTAAATAAATGTCCTGATGTTCCCCAAAAGTACGGCAGAAACAAGTCTGGAAATAAGCAGACTGTCATCTGAAGAATGGGGTCCCCAGAGGGTGAATTTGGTAATAATACCCTGCAGGCTTGTCATTTTGAGGCGGGCAATCTCCCCAGGCCACAGTCGCCCGTCTGAGTTCAAAATTTCATGGACGTTAAACATCTACCTAAACCCGATTTCTGCGGCCCATTAATTCAGACAAAGGCACCTCAAAATCGGCTGGCTCAAATGGCAGTTTTTGCATAAGTGTCGGCAATGCAGTTATCCAGAGACAGTAAGTAATTTTCCAAATATGAGCGGGAGGTCTTCCCAATTCCAAAGTTGTAACTAGTTATTACATTGTACATCAGACTGACACAACTCTCGTGTCATGCGAGATTACGGAATGTATCATCACCAAGCCAGTTCGACCCCTGACGATTTGCCTAGGATGTTCGTAGCTGGGACGATCCGTCCCCCCAAATCTGATTGATTCGTCCCAAGTTATCGGCATCAGGCAGTGAGCACAGTGCAGTGGCTTTTACAGTCACGTAATGTATAGATTCGGGCATGGTTATTTGGATGCAAGATAACCATAACACTCACTGTTGGTGAGTGTCATGGGTAACCTGGTATCATGCATCCAAATATTCAAGCCTGCATCTATACATTATGTGATGACATACATCATAATTTCACAAACCTTGTACCTTAAAATGATAGTTGTCTACCCATCAGGCTGAAACAACATGCCCCCCGCAAATCATAAATGACTCTCCTGGGGTCATTTTAGGTGAACCAAAAATGGCCCTCCTGGGGTGATTTGAGGCAAACCATAATGACCCTCCTGCTATTTTCAAAATGACAAGCCTGACTAGCATTACTAAATTTACCCTCTGTGGACCTCAGTCTGAATCAAGGTCTTGGGCCTGAACAGAAAGAGGTACCCACAGGATAAACTGGGGGATTCTAACCCACTCTATGGGATAGCAACAACCAATTCATCCTGTTGGGGACCTCATTCAATAAATGACAGATTGAGCAGAAGGTGCCTAAGAAAGCACATATAATATTGAGGTCACACAATTTCTAACAAAAGTCTTGAAATGGACAAAAATATGTACATGTACAATATGGCCAGTGTGGGCCAGACTTGGGGTCAAATGCAAATGCATTTGCATTTAAATGCGTGATTTCAAGTATGTGCATTTGCATTTGCATTTGAATATTTTAGAAGCAAGTATTTGCATTTGCATTTGAAAGAAAAACTATTTGAAATTTCAAATACTTTCCAAATACATTTCAAATACTTTTGTCTTAACTCCATAAATTGAACTTTGCATTTGTTATTCAACAGATTAATTATATCTAGTTTTACACAGTTGGCTGGAAAGGGAATTCCTTCTTGTTAATTAATTTGTTTGTCCAGTCTAAAGAAATCTTGAACTTGGAAGATTACTGTGCTGATAAAGTGTGTTCATACAAACTGTGACAAGAGGCACAGCATGGTGTAATAAATGACCATCCACTTAGTCTTTTGAATCAACTGAAGTAGCATATTTTTTATCAGAACACAGCCTAGGGCACAACACAGGTGGAAAGTGGATTAAGGAACACTCATTCAACACTGGGTGAAAAATTATACTGCACAGCTACAAGAGAAATTATATGCCAAGCAGAAGAAATTGAATATTTTTTTCTGTAACTGAACAAACTGAATTTTTTGATCAGTCATCAAAAGACCATTCTAAGCTTTTGTTTTTTTTTTTAGTGGGGATTATAGATTAGGACCCTTGTTATTACTCGAGATAAAACCTATTGATTAATTTATTCAACAAAATTATTATACAAAAATTCATAATTCTTTGTCACACTGTGGCATTGAAAGTGAAGTGTCAGACTATCTTTCTCAGCCATGCCTACCGGAAGACAGTGTTCCCCCTGCATTTTGGAAAAGCCATGCAGTGAAATTCCCTGCACTTGATCATATAGCTCCAAAATATCTCAGTGTGCCAGCTTCTTCAGCTCCTGTAGAGTGACTGTTTAGTATAGCAGGAACAGTGTTTCGCCCAGAAAGATGTAGACTGACAGACAGTAATTTTGAAACACTGATGTTTGTGAGGTGTAACGGGAAACAATGACATATTTCTCAGGTTTTGTGATATAAGGCTTTCAGGTTTACAGAGACTCCTGCTCGCCAATCTCCTATCGAAGGACCGATTTGACTGTTTGAGTGCTTGATTATTTTTGTAAGTGTTCGTGGAAATTTGTTTTATTAAAAATTATTGGAGAGTGCCTAAAAGCATAGATAGTAATACAAAAATGTTTAATAAACATTGAAAGAAAGATTTAGTTGATTTTTAGTTTTATTTTCTTTAACTTGTCAGAATGTATTTGAATTGATTTTCGAATGCATTTGCATTTGAACAATTTCAGCTGCATTTGCATTTGCATTTGAAAATTTGAAAAGTAGTTGCATTTGCATTTAAATACTTTCCAAAGTATTTGACCCCATGTCTGGTGTGGGCTGGTTACTTTCAAAGTGAGGGCAATATTTCTACGGATGCAATAACATTAGATTCCAAACACAAATTATAGGAATAATCTTAAAAAAAAATTTAATTAATGAAACATCAGGTACAACCCAGTGCTTCATTAATTAAAATTTTGCTGGTGACATCACTGCCCACATGTGGATTACCACCAGTCCCTAGTGGCAGTACTGTCATTGCATTTCCATATCTACCTTAACCCTTTGAACCCTCGTTTCCTGGAATGGTGTCGCCTTTGTGTTCACTTACAGTGAGATGGCTGAATCTAATATCAATATACAGGCAGGATAAAATAATAATGCAGACTGAAGTTATTATTTTATCATCAATGTACCGTGTACAGACATCTTATAATAAGACAAAAATGGGTTGAAATTATGCCTTGGACCAAAAAATCGGTCTTACAAGTTCAAAGGGTTAAAAAAGAATGGCTGTCCTTTGTTTACAAGGAGATCGAGGGAGTTGTTTGTAATATCTCAGTAGCACCAGTCTAAACTCTTACAACAGGTTGACTGATCTAACTATGTAACTTAGGGTAGACTGGTGCGGTATGAAGTCATAAAGAATAGAGAACACACATGGATATTTTGTGTCACCAGTATCATATTGTGTTTCATCTTTTGCCATAATTTTGGGGAACATTTATATATTTATTAACCCTTTACCCAACGTAATGGCCAAAACCGGCCAGCGCTATTCTCAAAAATCGACAATTAATTTTCATTATTTTTTTCATTTTTTGTCTCAAAAACATAGGTTATGACCCCTCGTTGGAACGAGCTCGTCGAGCTCGTTCCAACGAGGGGTCATAACCTATGTTTTTGAGACAAAAAAATGAAAAAAATTAGTTATTCAAGAATTTTTTTTTGCAAGTGTCGTCTGCTTTTCATGTTAGGTAAAGGGTTAACACTGTGCTGGGAAAGTTTGGTGGAAATCAAAAACATAAATTTGATCAGGGCATTGGGTCTACATGTATATTACTTTCAAATGAAATGTAATTATATTACTATTACTTTGGATTTTTTCCTTATTATATTACAATTACTTTTGAAAATTTGATTATTATATTATATTACAGTTACTTTTAAAAATGTAATAAATATTACTTTTTTATTACTTTTATTACGTTTGTCAATTTCCCAAATTTCAAGCAGACATTTGTTCCCACAATGCAGAATACAACCTGAATTAAGAGAACAAAAGTTTTTGCTTGATATGTAGTGTTCAATTTTGAGAGTTTTAAAAAAATAATGGCACAGTACAGTACGTCCTACTTTTCTTTCATCAACAACACCTGTTTTGCATTATTTTTTCTCCCAGTGCTATTAGCAGACTGTCTCCCACACTGATTCCTTAACCCTTTACCTAACACGTAAAGCAGACGAACTTGCAAACAAAATTCTTCAATAACTAAATATTTTCATTTTTTACATGAAAAACATAGCTTATGACCCCTCATTGGAACAAGCTCATTGAGATCGTTCCAATGAGGGGTCATAAGCTATGTTTTTGTAAAAAAAAGAAGAAAATTGAATGGAGATTTTTGTGAATAGCACTGGCACAATGATACTGAAAGTTCAAAATGAGGAATTTTCTTTAAAAATCTTCTTCTTCAGATCCAGCAGTCGGAATGTTTTGATATTTGGTATACAGCATCTTTAGAGGGATTAGATTCAAGTTTGTTCAGGCCAAGTCCCTCCCTGTGTTGATATTTGAGCTCCCTGTGGGAGCCTTAATTATAACCTACATTAGTTCAATATGAGGAATATTCTTCAAAAATCTTCTTCACATCCACCAGTCAGAATCTTTTGATATTTGGTATATACATGTAGCATCCTTACGGAGGTGAGATTCAAGTTTGTTCAAGCCAAGTCCCTGGGTTCATATTTGGGCTTATTACTAGTTCAACATGAGGAATATTCTTCAAAATTCCTTTTTTTAGATCCACTGGTCAGAATCTTTGGATATTTGGTATGAGCTTTTCTTAGGAGGGGCAGATGCAACTTGTTGAAATCAATTCTCTGGGTTGATGTTTAGGCTACCATGTCAGGCGGGTGCCCTCAGGCCCCCTGGGGCCTCTTGTTTATGGGTTCACATCACTGACACTAATAAGACAGTAAGTTTGCTTACCTTGATTTACTTATTCCTGCGAATCAGTTAGTATCACTCGCCTGTGACTGAAACTTCAAAGTTTTGTTTTAGGGAACAGGTTGCACCATACACATTTGCATTTGTTGTATTTATGTTGGATTTTCCTGAAAATCTCACATAAATACATCAACTGCACATGTGTATGGCGCAAATTGTTTCTGGAGGTTTTATGGGATGAAAAACCAATGACATTACGAATGATTGAGTCAGTGACTGGACATGGTGACCTATAAAGTGCAACGTGTCTCAATGGGATAACTCAATCAATTGTCCCTGCATTGGTGGTTCCGTAATAGCAATCTTAGCAGTAAAAGAGAATGTCTGACAGTCATACCAGCAGAAATCTTAGAAAGACTTTGTATCGCAATGTGCAAATCATTTTAGATATTGGTTCACAAATGGTGATGCGAAACCGAACAACAGATACCCTGAAACACAGTAAAACCATTTGGTCATTTTTTAGCTCACCAACTTTACTTGTGTGAGCTTATGGCATGGCTCGATCAGTCGGCGGCGTCATCAGCATACGTGTCCTATAATGTTAAAGTTTCTGTTTAGGTCACTTACTTGCCCTATTTCCATATTATGGCCTTTATAATGCTTCCATATGGTGCTTATTATCATTCTACCACTATTTAATCCTCACCCTGTGTGTTTTAAATGTTTCTCTTAACATTATTTAGTTACGTTTACTTTTCTGTTTAGCTTAGAATTTCATGTTTAACTTAGTGTTTAAGTAAGCTGCTGTGCTCCTTCTCTTCCCATGGCACTTATATTCATCATTAAATTTTTCATCAAATTTCGAATGTTAAATCTTACATGTACACATTTTCAGTGTGTTACAGTTTCTGTTTAGGTCAGCTGTCGACACCCTTTTCATCCCATAGCCTTTATATTGCTTCCATATGGTGCTTATTATCATTCTACCATTATTTAACCCTTGTCCAGTGTGTTTCAAACCTTTTTCTTACCATTTTTTGTTACGTTTACTTTTCTGTTTACCTCAGAATTTCATGTTTAAGTTTGTGTACAGGTCAGCTGCTGTTTTTCCTCTCTTCCCATGGTGCCTATATTTCATCATACATGTTCCTCATTATCATTCTAGCATCATTTAACCCTTGTCCAGTGAATTTCTTCAAAAATTTTTCATCCCATTTTTAATGTTAAGTTTCCTGTTCACCTCACACTTAGACATTTTCAGTGTGTTAAAGTTTTTGTTTAGGTCAGCTGCCGAAACCCTTTTCATCCCATGGCCTTTATATTGCTTCCATATGGTGCTTATTATCATTCTACCATTATTTCATTCTCACCCAGTGTATTTTAAACCTTTTTCTTAAATTTTTTTAGTTACATTTACTTTTCTGTTTAGCTCAGAATTTCATGTTTAACTTAATGTTTATGTCACCTGCTGTCTTCCTTTTCTTCCCATGGCGTTTATATTCCTCATACATGTTCTTCATTATCATTGTACCATGGTTTCAACCTTGCCCACAGAATTTCAATTTAAATTTCTCTTCAACTTTTGAATGTTGAGTTTTCTGTTTAGCTCACACTAAGACATTTTCAGTGTGTTAATGTTTATATTCAGGGCAGCTGCTGACACCCTTTTCATCCCTTGGCCATTATATTGCTTCTATATGGTGCTTATTATCATTCTACCATTATTTAACCCTCACCCTATAGATTTAAACCATTCTCTTAACTTTTTTATTTATTTTACTTACGTTTATAGTTTTCTGTTTGGCTCAGAATTTCATGTTTAACTTAGTGTTTATGTCAGTTTCTGTGTTTTACATTTAAGAGGTGTTTAGGTCAGCTTTGTCGCATGTTATGAGCCTGTTTGATACAGTTCTTGTGTTTGCCAAAGTTACTATCAAAGAGAAATGTTGGTGAGCTATAGGGCATTGACGTCCTTCTTGTTGGTGGATCTTGCAGTTTGGTTTTTCAGTTTGCTGCAAAAACTGGGACCGAACCAGAAAACCAAAAAACTGCCTAGCTTTAACTTGTACACATATCCAAATAGAGATGAGATGATTAATCGGTGTAACATCGGCACTCGGCCGATTAGCGCCCTTCGGTTCACCATTGGCACTCATGATTCAACATCGGCCCTCACCGATTGTCTGAAACTCAGTGAAAGTGTTATGGGTGATTGGTAATGAACTTTCTTCCCCTTCATGGGACAAACAGTGGCAAGCGATCAGTATGTCACTCGTCTGTTACTGATATCAGGTAATTGATGGTTTATGAAAGAAAAGGCAGAATATTATATTAAAGAATAAAGATTTTGCTTGTGTAACTGTGTACCGGGTTGTTTTTTATCCATCATGATTCATGTGAATATGGCTGCTCTTCACTGCCCAAACTGGACTGCATTCTGCAAAATGTCGCAATATTTGTTTCAACCACGCTTATCGTCTCATTAAATATATATAATGGCATTCTTTATTCCCACATTGGACAGATAATTCCTCCAAATTAGTAATCTGTGTTAATTGTGAGAGGTTTGGGTGCAATAAGTTTAATATCGGGCGATTCAAGGTAGGATTTATCAACACGAAGCCAAGTGGTGCTGAATTTTTCTCGTTGTTGAATTGTGTGGAGCATGTGATAAAAATAGATACCACAGGGGACAGTTCGCAGCCAACATTGACGTATCGACACTGAACCTGGCTGTTATTGCCAGAGGAGAAAAAAATTGAGAATTTTTCTTGCTGTGACCACACAACTTATTTCATTGGTAATAAGTTGTGGAATAATGGCACCAAGAGGAAGATGAACAGGAGACGTCTAACACAAAAGCATGTAGTTTGGGAATTTATTTTTTTAGCTGAAAATGTGAAAAGATTAAATTGAGAAAAAAAAACAACTCCATAACACATTCAGTTTCACATAATTTTATTTTGATTGAACAATTGAAATTTTCGTGCACATTTTCATGATGACCGGCACCGGTACTGGCGGTAGTCAAAACTTTAATTCCGAGAAATATGGGGTGGGCTTATTTTGGTGTGATACCCCCAAAAATATGTTTTCTAAAAAGTGTGCTTACCCAGGAGAGTGGGCTTACTGACGGGACAGTACGGTAAATTAAATTCTGATTACTCAATTTACTGTAAATCAGCCAGCTTCTGCAGTAAGCTTGAATAATAAAGAAACCATCTGACATCGGCATTCTATATTGGCCGATTGTTGTCTAAAATAGTCAGCATTCGTCTTATGGGTTATTTTACTAATGGGCTCATCTCTATATCCAAGAGGCATTCACAAAACTGTTAAATCACTTCTTCTGAAAATCGTAGAATGTGACAATTGTTGCAATTTTCACTTCCATATTGGTCACATTCAGAGAATGCACATGTGATCACTATGGCAGTGAAAACTGGTTCATTATACCCCCCCCACCCCCCATTTTATAAAAAGGAGGGGTATATAGTAATCACTGTCCATTCATCCTTCTGTCCATCTGTCTGTTCGTCCATCCATCACACTTGTTTCCGAGCAATAACTTTTGTATCATTAGTCGCACAGTACTCATACTTCACAGGTAGGCTGTTGTAATGGGATGATGATTGGGATTGCTCTTGGGATCTGTGGGTCAGAGGTCAAGGTCACTATTACTATAAATAGATTTTTGGTTTCCATGAAATAACTTTAGTTTTCTTTTGTGGACGAAGCTATAACTTTATTGTCTCCCCCCAAAAAAAACATTTGGGAGACTATAGTAATGAGTTATGTCCCGCCTGTGTGTCGATACATCCGTCTGTCCGTCCAGTCATCTGTCCATCTAAAACAAACGAAGCAGCTGCCATCTTCGGGAAGTGGTTAATGCCCTAAAAGCATAAAAATATTTTAAAATCCTCTTCTCTTGAACCACAAGAGAGAATGACTTGATATTTGGGGTGGAACATCCTTTGGTGTTAAAGATTAATGTTTATTCAAGAGAAGTTTGTAGGTCAATATTTGGGCTCTCTGTGAGAGCATACCCATTTTGGTGCTCCACCCAAAATTTATATTTCAAGAACCAATAGGCTAATTTGAACCAAATTTGGCATGTAGTATAATTGGGTAATAAGTACTTTATTGGTGCCCAAAGTGTTTTTCTCACAGCCCTGTGGGAACCCCAGGAGCTAAAAATAGCCAAAAATTCAAAAAACCCATATTTCCCAAACCACATGGAACAGAGAACTTTTATTTAGTATGAAGCATCCTTAGGACCAGTAGAATGGAATGGTAAAATGAATTGCCATCGGTTGTGTCCGGGTGTTCTGTAGGGGGCATAAAAAAAATGCTCAGTCAACATATTTGCAAAAAATTTTTTAAAATTTCTTCTCTTGGACCACTGATCAAAATCTTTTGATATTTGGTGTACAGCATTCACAGGGGAGTGGGGATGGGTCAGATACAAGTGTCTTAAAATTAACACTTCACAACCACTAGTCAGAATATTTTTATATTTAGTAAACCTCATTTCATGAGGGTCATGTTCAAGTTTGTTCAAATCAGGCACCCCTGTTAAATATTTGGGCTTCCTATGGGGGCTCGAATTTTAACTTGGTGCAATATGGGAAAATTTCTTTAAAAATCTTCTTCTTCAGATCCACCATTCAGATTCTTTTGATATTTGCTATACATTTTTTCTAAGTTGGGGGTATGGGGGGGGGGGGGAGATTCAGGTTTGTTCAAATCGAGTCCATGGGTTAATATTTGGGCTCCTATGGGATCCTGAAATTTAACTTTGTGCAATATGAGGAAATTTCTTTATAAAATCTTCTTCAGATCCACCAGTCAGAATCCTTTCATATTTGGTATACAACATCTCCATGGGGGTCAAATTGAAGTTTGTTCAAATTGGGTCCCTGGGTTAATATTTCAGTGCTTTATTGGAGCCCAAAGTTTAACTTAGTGGCAATATAAGAAAATTTCTTTAAAAATCTTCTTCCGATCTACCAGTCAGAATCCTTTCATATTTGCTATGTGACATCTCTAGGGGTGTCAGATTCAAGTTTGTTCAAATTGAGTCCCTGGCTAAATATGTGGGCTCTCTTTGAGAGCCCAAAAATTAACTTGGTGTATGATTATTATTATTTCAAAAACTGCACTGACCAGAATATTGTTTTTTGGTATGCAGCTTCCTTAGGTCCAGTGGAATCAGATGGATCCAAAAATTACTATCGATTTTGTCATGGGGGTGCCGTATGTTGGCAAGGTGAAAATGCTGAGTCATCAACTTTCTTGCTCTATCAACAAATTTGAAACTTGTCTTCTTTAAACCACTGGGCCAATTTCATTCATCTATGGTGCAGACCATCTTTGGAGTATACCCTTTCTACTTTGTTCAATTTGTTCAAATGAAGCTGCTGCCATCTTTGGGTTGGTGGAGTTTACCTTTCTGATTTTTTCCCCCAAAAGTTACAATGCCCCTTGGAGTGGGCTTAATACTCCATAAGCCTAAAACTCATCTTCTCATAAGCCACTCGCAATAATGGTTAGATTTCTGGTATGGAACTTACTTTAGTGACGCAGATTCACTTTTTCTCAAAGGAACTCAGTTGGTAAAAATTTGGGCTCCACTCAAAATTTATATTTCCAGAATCATTGGATTGATTTGAACCAAATTTGTCATATAGTATAACTGATCAGTACTTGATTTATGCCACCCAATTTTTTTTTTTTTTTTGGAGCGTGTGGTGGGGGGGGGGGGGGGGGGGGGGGGGGGGGGGGGGAGGGGTTTGTGAGAACCACCAGAATTAAAAACAAACAAAAATTTTGTTTGTACACCTTTTTGAAACTTGACAGAACAGAACTTTGTTTCTGCCTTGGAAGCTTTCCTAAAACCAGCAGAAATGAATGGCCCCAAAAATTGCCTTTGGTTGTGTGATGGCAAATCAAAAAAATGCTCTTATTGCCTATCACTTGCTGACACACTCATCTCTTTTGACCATTGGAGCCAGGTGAGCATTTTAGGCTCACTTGAGCCTCTGGTTTATTTCACAGAATGTTTTTACATACACCATAGGTGTACATATTGTCAGGATTTTGATTGGGTTCAGTTTTTCACAAAATTACAGTTTGCTGAACTTGGTCAGTTTTTGTATGGTACATGGTTTCTGTGTGTGGTAGACTTTGTGGGGGCATCATATGTGTCCTACAGTCACAGCTCATGTACGAGTAACAAATCACAGTTTGCTCTTCAACCTCCTGTGTCCATGTGCTGTGTGGCCATATGCTGTGTAGTGCATACTTTAATCTAGTTTAGAAGTGTTTTCTGGTTTAACCCTTTACCTAATGTAACAGCAAAAAACGGCCAGCGCTATTCACAAAATCGCCAATTAACTTTCATTATTTTTTTTCACTTTTTGTCTCAAGAATATAGGTTATGACCCCTCTTTGGGACGAGCTTATCGAGCTCGTTCCAATGAGGGGTCGTAACCTATGTTTTTGAGAGAGAAAATGAAAAAAACTAGTTATTCAAAAATTTTTGCAAGTGTCGTCTGCTTTTCATGTTAGGTAAATGGTTAATACGGTTTGAGGCAGCCGATTTTGAGGTATAACACCACCGTAATGAACACATGTAGAACAATATTTATTTCTATTTCAGGTTTCCAAATGGCAAACAGTTAAAAACACTTTTGGATGGGCAAGAGCTGAAGTTCTAGGTGCATTGGTCAACTCTGTATTTCTTATAGCACTGTGTTTTTCAATTCTTGTTGAATCTCTGCAGAGATTGTTGGAAGTAGAGGAGATTGAGGATCCAAAGCTGATGTTGATAGTTGGATCATTTGGGCTGTTGATCAATTTAATAGGGTTATGTTTATTTCATCAACATGGTGAGTCATACAAGTAACTTGTGGTAGTCACACAGGTGCCCGTTAGTAATAATCAATTAAAATATCACCAATTAAAATGCATTTTGATTTGGCACAGAAAAATGATGTTTTAGAATATAATTATGCACTTGTGAAACAAATATCAGGGATTCTTCTGCTCCCTTGGGAAAGGGTCCTGGGCCCATGCAGTTGGGAAAATCCACATCACGAAGGCTCCAGTTGGGAATTTTTGGGGGGAGAAGAAGCTTCGAAAGAATATAAAATGCTACTTTCATATTGAACTGAGAACATGAATACAGAAGCTACTACATGTACAGTTAAAACTAGAAGTCCTGTCATGCACACAAATAGCATGTCGATCTGCGTGTTAATCTCTGCATTAGGACCATAGTAAGGCTATCAAATTCTGTACATATGGCCTGTGCACAAGCAATGTTTCAGCCAATGGCCCTCCGGGTATCCCAGAGGTCCATTGGCTGAAACATTGCCTGTGTATGCTATGAGTAAATAGGAGAACCTGCCATGCTTTGGATGCCATTCGTTATGGCAATTGTGCGCAATTCCTACACGCAATTAAGCCTAGATAAGCGCACAGTTCGTGACAGGACTTCTAGTTTTAACTGTACATTTATAGTACATGTAGTAAATTTTATAACAAACAGTTGCATGAAATAATGATCAGTCTCTGTAATCTCTATTACATAAATTGTTCTTATAATATCAAATCATGAAGATATTTATGCATTTTGCTACCCTTCAAACAGTCGACATTCTGTGGCTTTGAAGATATGTCTAGGCAAGCCTTGGCTGCCTATATAGGCAGCCAAGACTTGCCTAGAAACAACTGACAAGGTTCTTGGGATGTAACTTATTCATTTATTTATTAAGGTTTAACAACACTTTAACAGCCAAAGTCATATCGAGTCGGTGACAGTTTTACGGGTGGAGGAAGCCGGAGAGAACCACCGAGCGACGAGGAGCAGCTGCCAGCTCCCCAACATCATTACTCTGCACTGCAGCACATGCATGATTAGATTGGTTGAAGACATGCACACCATCGGCGTGCAGTTCGCCCTAGTGCATGGCGTCATCGTGCCCCCCCCCCCCCACCCCCCATATGGACAATCGGGGTTAAGTGCCTTGCCCAAGGACACAACGTGGAAGTCCAAATCGACCGCTCTGGCGGTCACCCATCCACGGATTATCCGGGCTCGATGTTGCTTAACTTCGGTGATCTGATGAGAACCGGTTACCACAATGCAACCACGCCCCCTGGGATGTAACTTGCAAATGTATCTAAGTACTGCCTGCTGAGGTACATGTACCTGTTTGTTGCAGTAAAAAGATATGAATGTCAAAATCAGGCTCTAAGGGTTAAATAAGGATTAAATTCTTATTTCAGTGCGGACTGAGATTGGGATATTTTGGGTTTGAATTGGGAGAAATCATACCAAAATATCATTGGGAATGGGGCCTATATTCAACCCCTGTACAACAGACACCCAAAAGAATCCCTGAATGTGTAAGTTTTCATTGACAATATTTTGTTACAAAAAAAAAATACATTATTACAGGTGAGTTTTTGTCATTAGCCATACAGTATGTGACAGGTGTATACACCCATATGTAGGTAGAGATGCAGGTTACAGGCCGAGAGGTCCTCGGTTCGAATCCCACCTGCAGCAACCACATAGTGTCCTTGGGTAAGACACTTAATCTCAGTTGCCCATATGGCATTGTGTACTAAGGCGTACTGCATGTCGAGGGTGCAATTGTCTTCAACCAATGTTAACCCTGCTTGTGTGGAGTTAGTATGTTTGGGAGTTTGACAATTGCTCACCATCGCTCGGTGTTTCTCTCCGGCTACTCCAGCTTCCTCCACCTCTAAAACTGTCCGATATGAGGTGTTGAAAGTATCATTAAACCCCAATAAATAAATAAATTTCCCAGTACAGGTTACAGTAGGTATTCTTGACCAGCATTTCGTCCTTTGTGAGGTTTATCGCTACCATTAATCTGTTCAGCAACAAGCTTGTTTCCTAATTATTGTTTAATCACTGTCACAACAATACTTGTACAATAATAAAATGACCATGAAACACACTGCTGACTGTTTCGATAGTTTGAAAAATCAATGTTAATCATGTTTTATGTTAACAATTGAAAAATTTTGTTTGTCCATTTTGTGTGTGGATATCTGAGTTTGGTCCGCATTTGTGAACCATTAGATTTTTAAAAAATATTGTTCCAATAGATGATAGTAGTGTGAAATTGATTGTTCACTGCCAGTGATATGCTGGCATTAAAATGTCAGAAGGCAGGTTATTTCACTGAAGAAAAGTGGCTTAGAAAATGCTGCAGCCCCCCCCCCCCCCCCCCCCCTCCCCCACCATGTTAATCATGTTTTATGTAAACAGTCGAAAAATTTTGTTTTGTGTGTGGGTATCTGGTCCGCATTGGTGACCCATTAGATTTTTAAAAAATATTGTTTCAATCCATGATAGTAGTGTGAAATTGATTGTTCGCCGCCAATGATATGGTGGCATTAAGGAGGACAGGTTATTTTACTGAAGAAATGGCCTAGAAAATGATGCAACCTCCCCCCTCCATCCCTCCCCACCCCATAGGAAGCCCGGGAAGTGAAGCTTCTTTCTGGTAAAGTAGAACTGAATCACCAAAGCTTGAGGTGGAAGTCATCTAAAATGGGTAACATGGGTATAAATGATCAACTGAACTTGAATTTATCTCCATGTTGCTGTCACAATTAGCCATTGTGTAGATATATGTGACATACAAGCCTGAATATAAGCAACCTGTCATTTGCAAAATGAGGTTCCCAGATGGTGAATTTGCTGATGCTATCCCATACAGTGGGCCAATTTATCCTCTAGGTACATCTTTCTGTTTTGGCTTGAGACCTTGATTCTGACTGAGGTTCACAGAGGGTAAATTTTGTGATGCTACCCTCCGGTGCAGGGTAGCATCACTAAATTCACCCTCTGGGGTCCTCATTTTGCAGATGACAGTCTGCTTATTTTCAGGCTTGGTGACACAAAACATCAATAAATAAATAATATGATGCAATGACAGAATGTGTAATGTAATTCTCAGTTTACAAAAACACGGAAAACGTAATGAAATTCGTATAGACTTCTCTCATTTTTGAAGTCGTTGCAATGTTATTTTACAAAATTAAGCAAAATAATATCTTGAGTGATGGCACTCAAAAAATCCAAGAGAAGTCTAGCAAGATGTAGATTTTGCTTTGAGATAAATTTTTACAGATTTGAACAAAAGTTCTATCCAGCCAAGGCATCCAAAAATGACGAGAAATTTCTAACCAAGTCTTACCTTCGTTATGAGAAAAAAAATTCCAATCTGAGCATATTTTTTATTTTCAAAAATAAAAAGAGAGAAGAGAAAAAAATTGAACGCTCACAAAATTAATTAAATAAATTTCAACAGAATAAAAATGCCATACTAAAAATCAGAGATCCTAAGAAGAGAGAGATTATTCATCAGTTTCTTGAATCAAAGAGAACTATTCAAGAGAGCGATATGATGGGATGGATGGGAAATGTCAAAATGATAGGTGAGATGACTAACTTATTCAGATCCGTCAACAAAATGCAGGAACAGGTAAAGAAAGAGGTTGTCATAGAATTGAAACCCTTAAGAAAAGGCTCTGTGATGAGCATGATTTCTCTGTGACATGTTCCCATCAAGATGGCAACTGCAACTCCTCAGTATCACTTGCCAGTAGGTTCTCCAGAGAGAGAAAGGAGGTCTATCAAGAGAGTGAATTAAGGAGCAGCATCTCTAAAATATGTCAACTATAGATACAGAAGATATGGGAAACTTAAGTAAAGCCTACATAGATTTATACAGTGGAGTCCCCTTAATTGGATATCTCTTAACTGAATATCACTGTTAATTGAATATAATTTCCCAACACAAAATCATTTTCCGTACCTCCAGTACAAATTTGACCTGTTAATTGAATATAGATTATTGACTAAACTCCTGTTAATTGAAAAAATAATCTTGTAACCAGTTGAGAAATTACCTTGACCCTCCACAGTTTTTCTTTGTTTATAGACCTATTTGGCCTCAGTACATCCAATTCAGGCATTTAATCTATTATATCTTGTTTGACAGAGCTCATGGAGCTCTGTCAAATAAGATATAATAGAATAAATGCAAAGTTTATCTCTAGAATACAGGAAAGTGACACAATCCCTGTTGATTGAATAGTCTTGTTAATTGAATAATTTTCATTGGCAAAGTAGCTATTCAATCAACAGGGTTCCACTGTATAACATGATTCCCCCGACTGCTGACTCCACCTATGGATTTTGTAAAGAAGCAGATGGAAAACTCTACATAGGAATAAGGAAATAAAAAATAGAAGGCAACAATTTGATCGTGAACGGGGATCACATGTTCAAAGGCACTTGGGGATTGTGGGATTTGCTCGTGTTGGCTAACCCGGATAATCATAATTACAGCCAAGAGCATCTCAAACTTATGGCAACACCCTCATCAAGACGAATGCCATAAAAAGGAATAATGATCCTAAAGAGAATAGACTAAAAGTGAGCAGAAGTTACAAATGGAAAGATGTGATGAAACCTATATGGGATGAGAATAAAGCATTCTTCAGATCAGTTCGCCGAGAGAGAATTGCGGCCAATGGTAGTACAGTGAAATCCACTTAATTGGATATCTCTTAACTGAATCACCCTGTTAAATGAATATAATTTCCCAACACAAAACCATTTACCATACCTCCAGTACAAATTTGACCTAATAATTGAATATAGGTTATAGAGTAAACTCCTGTTAATTGAATAAAAAATCTTGTAACCTGTCGAGAAATTACCATGACACTCTCCAGGTTTCCTTTGTTTATAGACCTATTTGGCCTCACATCCAATATGGGCATTTAATCTATTAAATCTTGTTTGACAGAGCTCATGGAGCTCTGTCAAACAAGATATGATAGAATAAATACTAAGTTTATCTCAAGAATACAGGAAAGTGACACAATCCCTGTTAATTGAATATTCCTGTTAATTGAATAATTTTCATTGGCAAAGTGGCTATTCAATTAACATGGTTCCACTGTACTTCCATTATCATTCCTTGTGATCGTAACACACGAATACAGAGATTGATTCTCTTGAAGTGATAACAAGAGTGAGTAATGAGTATATGTACTGAATTGTTAAGGTAAAGGGTTATACATAAAGACTGGTATAAATCTTTCATGAATGCATTAAAATTATGAACAAAAAATAGTAAATGGAAATAAATACTTTAATTAAATTCTAAAACATTTAGCGATAAAGAATAGATGATTTACAAGATCTTACTTCTACGGTGGATCGAGCATGATGGATTCGATGATGCAATTTTTCTTGCTTCTCTCGACATATGTGAAGGTCTGAAAAAAGATAGCAATGGATGTAGGTAAGAAAGCTGCAACCGAGGTAACGATAGCTTTCAAAGTGCGCAAGAGAACAGCAGATTTACTTCACAAGTTGATGAAGCCATCTAAATGATCAAAACTAATGCCGAAGTCAGAAAAGGTTTTATCAAAGATAAAATATAGAAACGTAATGGAGGTTGGGTCCAGTGCCGTGGCTATACAAGAAATTGACAAGAAATTAAATGGATCAGGACTGAAAGTAGTTTTTAAAAAAACTCAGAAGAATCTTAGTTGAAAAACATCAAAACTTAGTTAAAAAAAAATGATCTTTTAAAAAAAAATGTCAGGAAAGAAAATGAAATCATATTTTCCCTTTTTCATTCAGTGTTAACCCTTTACCCAACGAATCGGCCGCATCCGCCCGCGTAATATGCAAATTCAGCAGTTGAAAAAATATTATTTTTCAAAAAATTTCAACAAAACCATATCATGTGACCCCTCGTTGGAACGAGCTCATTGAGCTCGTTCCAACGAGGGGTCACATGATATGGTTTTGTTGAAATTTTTTGAAAAATTTGAAAAAATGATATTTAAAATAATAAATTTTGATATCGTCTGCGTTGGGTAAAGGGTTAAAACAATAACAATAACAATAACATTCACTATGGAAGAGAAAACAGACACACACACCTACAGATGTTATTGGAAGGAGAAGGAAGTTTAAGAAATAAAAAATGGTAATTTGGTTCTCGTGTGTTCTCTAGTTGAATTTGTAATACCCCAAAATTACACCGATTCAACTGGCAGATAATTCAAACATCACATATTGCACAAAGATGCGGTAATGAACAATGCTTTGTCATTGTGTAAGTTAAAAAAGAAAGATAAATTACGCATGATATCTCACTTCATAGAAAGAGACACAAAAAACACCCATCTGACTGTCAATCATGGAATTAGAAAAACAAACATGAAAATCATTTTCATGTTTAACTTGTTAGTCCAGAAACAACCATAAAAATAATCTTAATTGGAAAAAACATTTGAAAAAGCAGTTTAAAAAAAAATAATGAAAATTAATTAAAAAAAAAAAATGAGATAGAAATCAAGGATTTATCATGAAACGAAATGACAACCAGGATATTGAATCATTCATTCTTTCTGAGAAGCATACGAGGATTGATCTTGGAAACAACAAATCTATTAGTGAATCTGTTGTGATGACCATGGTTGAATTAAAATGCATTATTCGTATTCAGCAAGAGTCTCTTTCAACCTGAATACAAATTATTGCTAGGTGCCTTGAACAAGAAATTTCTGAAGGATGTCACAGCAACATGGAATCTTTTTATCTTGTCTTAGCATTAGTTCAGCTCACCTTGACAGACCAGAAGAGAGAACAAGTTTTTTTTGTCTGTTTCATCAAGATCTCAAAAATTTAAATCATATCTTTGGTGATCACTTTGCCAACAACATGAGCAAAGACGATTTCAGTAAATTTTGAAAGGCGATGTGGATTTCGAGAACCTTATAATTTTTGTGGTCATCATCTGGTGTAGACATGTGAACTCTAGGGAATGCCCAGAAAATTCCTAGGAATTCAATGTTGTTCCTGGTGTACTGGAAGAAAGATTCATTTGTGCAAACAATCTCAGGAAAAAGTGGGAGTTTTGAAATGATTTGAGGGGTCACTTTGTGATCAGTTTCAAAACATTTGCAGTCTAAAGCATTTCTCTGTTCAAAAATCATAAAATGATTGTGTAACTCATTATTATAAGTGAAAATATATTTGTACCTTTTTAAAGTGTAACAACAAAATTTTGTTACATATCTCTTTATCAACCATGTTAATAGGGCTGCACGATATTCAAAACTGAATACCAGTATCAGTATTCAAAAAAATACCGCGGTATACGGGTATATCGAAAACTGTTCAGATATATAAACACAAGTACCACATCGAGACTCGAGACATCACAGTCAGAACGAATTAGCATGCCTTGATGATGCAGTTCAAAAAACCTTTACCCAACGCAGACGCTATCGAAATTTATTACTTTCAAAATTAGTTTATCAGATTTTAACCAAAGATTTCAACAAAACTATATAATGTGACCCCTCATTGGAATGAGCTCGTTCCAATGAGGGGGTCACATGATATAGTTTTGTTGAAACTTTTGAATTTGTGTATTATGAGGGCTTAAGCAGACGATTCCTTGGATAAAGGGATAATTTTATTCAATCAGAGCTACAGTTAAAAAACTCAAGACATCTTGAAAATTAAATTGAGGGTAAATAAATAATGACGATAAACCGATATTTTTGTATTTACACTGGTATACAATCGATATTGGTTTGAATACCGGTATATATCGGTTTATCGATATACCGTGCAGCCCTACATGTTAACTTTGAATGATAGGAGATACAGTGGAAGTTACCTTGAGCGCTACTGATGAAAATGTCTGTCTTGGAATCCCCCCTTTCTTTCATGTACATCATTGAAGCAAACCCAGTATTTTTATACTGTACCAATGACCCAGACATAGCTGGTGCTAACTCTTAAAATATAGGGCCAAACACAAATTTTGCCCCCCAATCCCCAAAATTTGCATCTAAAACTAAAGAAAACATGTCCTGAGAGGCCCTCCACACTTCGCCCCTACTGCGCATGCGCAGTGTCAAGGACGTTCCGAAATTGGCGCCATTTATCTTTCTAAGTTTGGCCCTTCATCAGTTAACATCTGACTGATCTTTGTGCTTTTAAATCTCAGTTTAAATGATGCCAGACACATAAATATTAGTGAAATGGTGATTCTAAGGAGGATAGAAAAGGAGGAGAGGAAAAGAATGTGTGACAGAATATTATCAGGGCTGTAACTTAAAATTTTTTAATGAAATTATGTTAAGTTACCTATTTTCAAGGCAGCAGCCATTTTGTTGTCATTCTGATTATTTAGTTACACTGTTTTTTCAAGTGTTTTTCCTCTCTCCCTGTCCTTTAAGTTCCCCCTTGCTATTCTCCCATGCTTTTGGCATAATTTCTGTAATTATTATTACTAAAATTTCTTGGGAGTTTAGCTGAATAACAGAATGAATTCTGTTCTTTCCCCATGTTTACGTCTTCACCTACGGGTGGTTAGGCGTTGTGTTCTGCATCTACCATCTGATGTTCTGCAGTTTCTTCCCTGGAAGTCTCTGTTTTGCATCAGATGGTGTATTTTTGGTAACTGATTTCGGGCCTGGGTGCCTGGAGTCTTATTTTAGTGTTTTTACACTCATTGTTTACATTTACAACAGCCCTCTGTGTGGGGGGGGGATTTCTAAATAATAATATCTTTATGTTATTTCAATCATAACTAGATACATTATTATTGTTCGTAAGTGTTGAATAAATTGTTTAAAATATTTTTAAAATTTTTGTCCACACTTAGGCTTGGGATCCATTGGGGCTCAACGTTACTTTTCAGAAACTTGGGCTGTTCTGAAAAAATATTTTTTCAAAATATTTTGATTTCAATTATTTTTTCTATATTAATGGATCATATTATTATTATGTATTTTGATTGCCAGGGGTTAGTGCGAGTACCAGGACTTGTTTTCTTTTCACATTGAAAGGATATTGATCAATTGTTTTAAGAGGAAGTCTTCCTCTGACCTTATTATCATTCTATATGTGGTCAGTGTACTCGCATTAACTCCGGTTCTGTATCGTATGATTTCGATGACAATATGGGAAGCGTATGTCACGGTATGTTGTTGGGGATTTGGACACTCCGGTCCTTTCCCCGCAGGGTCACTCTACTTTATCAATTTCTATTTCAGACGATCAAGATTAGGGTGATGTATCTGTGATGTCTTCCAACAGTGTGCCTCCGTCGTCACAATTAATGAAGGGCTAGCGGAAAAGTGCTCATGTAATACGCCAATTGCCTAAGAGGACCCTAGTAGGTTCGACGGCCTTTGACGTCCGCTAGCTCGCCCGGTGTAGCGTCCATTCACTGAATGGTTCGGCAGCCGGGTTCGTCCGTTGCGGTCTAGAAGGAATTTTGGGGTGATGCGAGCACTATAAAATTAACTTAATGCACACCCAGTGACGGCGGATCGGAGGGAGAACGGAGGAAGCCTTTTAGTCCGGTTCATAGCTCGTTCCGGTCCATCCGGACGGCAAGCGAGAGAGGCCCCTCTCTCGTTCAACAACATCTGGCCCCAGATGTTGTGGTACAAATGTGTCGTTAGCGGAGCATACGTCCGTCGCTCGGGACGCTCCGTTGTATAGGCAGTCCGCTGAGACTGCTAAGGCTTCCTCTTCTCGTCAGCGCACACGACCGCACCTTGGCTGCGTGACCGCCGATATATTACCAGCTTCGCCGATCAAGGATTCTTCGGCGACCAGGTCACACCATCCGGCAGCCAGGGATTCGAGACCGATGGACTCCGGACGTTCGCATAGGAAAAGTATGCGGGAGCCATCTGATGCGGAGCTGCCCTCGGCGAAGCAGCTATAGACTGCGCCTCCGCAGGTCTCGACGCCGGACATTCTTGTGCACATAGCACAGCTTATCGCAGCATCCCAGCAGCCGACAGAAACGGTGTCGGATCGAGAATTATCCGACAGCGCTGGGTCGGTAGCCGGGGACTCGAGGCCTGCAGACTCCGGACGTTCGCATAGGAAGTATGCGGGAGTCAACGTACACGGAGCTTCCAGCGGCAATGCATCGTAAGTCCGCTACTGCACAGGCCTCGGGAACGGACGTGCTTTCCTTAATAGCACAGTTTATCGCAGCATCCCAGCATCAACTGAATCCGTCGCATATACTTTATCCGACGATGCTGGGTCGGGACGCTCCGCGGAAGCGGGTACGGACGTCCGAAAGTTTCATCCGATCCGACGGGATACCGAAAGGGATTCGGTGGATTTCAAGCTTTCCCTTTCGGAACAACATATGCTGCGATGCCGGATAAGAAACTGATAGCGTCGGTGGACTTAGAAATTTTTGGTTCGGTTCAGGGACATCGTCCCTCAGTTCCGACATAGTCCAATAATGTCACACAAACTTTCGAATTATTGAACGACGCTATATATATTATTATTTTATGCTTGCTATCCAAGCATTTCTGGTTTCTTGTTCGAAGAGTTATGGAGATGTCTTTCAAAAGTGTGCCTCTGTCGTCATAGTTAATGAAGAGTTAGCGGCAATAAGTGCTCATGGAATATGTCTATCGCTTACGGAGTGACATTCGCTAGCTCACCCGGTGTAGCGTACATTCATCGAATGGTTCGTCCGTTGCGGTCTAGGAAGGAGATTTGGGTGATGCGAGCACTTTAATTACTTTAGTACTCACCCAGTGACGGCAGATTGAGGACAGATCGGAGGAAGCCAACAACATAGGGGACCGCATGTTGTGGTTCAGATATTTTACATTCGGAACATATGTCCGACGCTCCGTTATATTGACAGTCCGAGAGACTGTCTTTAATGCTTCCTCATCCTCACAGCAGGGCACACGACCGCACATTGGCTACGTGACCTCGAGTATCCGATCAGTTTCGGCATTCAGTGATTCCACAGCGAATAGGTCGCGCCATCCGGTAGCCAAGGGACACGAGGCCTATACACTCCGTTCGCTCGCATATTGGAAGTATGCACGGGGTAACGATCTCGGAGCTTCCTGCGGCAATGCATCGTAAGACCGCTGTTCCTCAGGCCTCAGTGACGGACGTGCTATCCGAGTTAGCACAGTTGTTTCGCAGCATCCCAGCAATTGACGGTTTCTCGGTCGAATCAGGAATTATCCGACGGCGCTGGGTCGGTGCGATCCGCGGTTGCATCAAGCTACGGACGACCGAACGCTTTATAGGGTCCGACAGGATGGCGAAAGGGATTCGAAAGATTTCGAGTTTTCCCTTTAGTAGTATCGGAAGATGCCTTTCATATCTTCTGGCATTTCTTCCGGTGATTATTTTTCGGACTTCATTGCTGCGATCTTGGATAAGAGACTTATAGCGTCATTGGACTCGGATTTTTCGATCGGTACAGGGACTTTGTCCCTGACTTACCGACGCAGTCCAATATTGTCATTACAACATGTGTTTTATTTTTCGACGCTATATATTTATATATATATACAAGCCTGCTACTAAGCATGATAGTTTAGTTTCTTGTCCGCGTGGCTCATTTCTGCCATTTTATCTTTTTTACATATAGTTTATTTTGGCAGAGCAGGGCATACCGAGAGTTCATATGCGTCTAGACGGTGTGATTAAAGACTGCATATATTCTTTTTCACCGTTTATGTCTTTTCCAATTTCAATGTTGGGAGCGACATTATGTATAGTAGACTTAACTTAGACGCTTTATTATACGTAATCCGCCTTACTGAGGCGTTATCATTACGTCTTCAAGAAAAGATTTACGGGATATTATTCTCAATGTAATTTCTTTTGAGGGCAGTAGTTTGTTCACGTATAACTCCGCCCTTCAGTGGCTGATTGGAGTTAGTTAGACGTGATGCAGCCCTAGCTACATCCACGCGTGGATAGTAGGTTAAGAACTCTCTCAGAGTCGCTTCGTTCTCGGAGGAGCTTCTCTTCGACGGCAACTTTCCGGCAATCCATGAATTGCTTGATTTATACATTCTCTTGTCTATCTAGTGTTACAAGAGATTCAGACTGGGGCAAACATTCGGTGGTTGACTCAGAGAGTGCCGCCGCAGTTGCCGGACCCGAGTGTGGCTGTTATGACGGTTGCCAGTCAAACAGATTGGGATATATACTGATCCCTACGGATTCGAAGTGCCAGGGTCTTTGGGTTCCGCAGTCTTTTAGCTATCAGTTAACTTCCGCGGAATAATGTTTTTTAGGCTTGCTTTATGTCATTGCATGAACATTATTCAGAAACGCATGCCCAAATTCCTGTCCTTTAATTCGACAGTAGTGGCGTATCTCCGGAACCAGGGAGGCACTCTTTCGTTTCCGTTATTCAATTTAATGGAAAGAATCCGTCTGTTGGTTATAGTACACCAAGTTCAGTTTTGGTCCGTCATATTCTGGGTCGTCTGATTGTTTTATCGCACTCCCGTTCTCTTACGGGTCGCTTGTTGCTGTCAGAATGGACTCTCAACAAACAAGTATTCAATCAGATTTGCTATCTATGGGAGCGCCCAATGATGTTTTATTTATGACACAGCTGGCTAATCAATTGCAGACGTATGTGTTGGCTTGTCCAGATCTCTGAGCTAATACTGTTAATGCTCTATTGATCTATAGGACGGAATGATAGGATACGCGTATCCTCCGGCGCTGTTGTTTTTAGCAGGTATTGCTAAGATAAACAACCACAATACATTTCTGTTGATAGCATCTCTATCTTCACAGAGATCATGAGTAATTTACTCTCTTGTCTACTGTGGATCTTAACGTGAAATCTTCCTCTATGTGAGGATCTTTTTTCACTGGGTAAATCGTGTCATCTTTATCACAACCAGCAAGGTCGCAACCTTCATGTATTCCGTTGTGTGGTCCGTATTGCATTGTAAGCACTGTACTGGACGAGCTTTGGACGCGATTTCTTACTATAGGAGATCCTCTTCTTCGCTATTCTATGCGACTAAAGTGGAGGCTCTTCCGTCGTGGTGTAGGGATCATTATGTTCATATGATTGATCCCTCCATACTACTCATTGCTATTTTTTAGTATACTTGTTTCACAAGATCTACTGCAGCCTGTTGTTATTTAGGTTATAGGTTTATGTTACCTCATACCTATGCACTCTACGATAGTTTACAATTGAGTCTTTTGTCTCTTTATCTAAGTCAGTTAGTAACTTTTTGATAAATAGACTTAGAATCTTTAGATTAAATTCCTATACGGATTTTAACTTCAGGTTCTTATTTAGCTAAGTAATCATTTGAGCCTCTGGAAACAGTAGTTTTCAAATTCTGACCTTTTAGACAGTAATTCTGTTGGTTTCTCTTTTACTGTAGAGTCAGTGAGTTTCATGCACTATCGATGGATGATTTTCACTTTCATAGTTTCGGAATCAATACTTCCGTTACTATTTAGGTTGGATTGTTGCATAAGAGTTAGGCTCCTATTATCCGGAACCTATTATTTTAAGGTCCTTCCGTCTTCGTATGGGCATAGACCTTTACTCTTTCCGGGTACAGTTTATGTATTTATAAACAGATATCTGTTTATTACAAGGGCGTAAGCTTCTTCTGTCTTTGATGTCTAGTAGAAGGACGTTACGCTCCATTTTATTGTTAATGGATTCTATTAACTAGCGTACTGCTTATGGTATATCATTGGCTTAGCAGTTGTGCTTAAGATTTCGGCTCATGAAGTAAGAGTTCTTCTACTTCTTGGGCTTACATTAATAGTGTTGCTATTATAGATTTTTGAAGGCTGCTCATTGCGCTCAGCCATCCATTCATGAATTTTATCTCAGAAATATCGAGTCCATTTCTGGAGGCCTCTATTGTTAGGTCTATTATCTACTGCTCAGAATGTCATTCACTTAACAGTTGCTACTATAGCTAGGTAGGCTGTCTGTTTCGGCAGTGTCTCCGTTCGGCTGCCCTCTTCGCTCTGGGCTATTTGACCCAGGGCAAGAAAAAGGGGGGGGGGGGGGAGGGTGTTCCCTTGGGTCACCTGTTTTTACTATGAAAACAAGGGGATACCTCCTCCGGAGTTAGTAATTCTGAGCTGTTATTTGGATGGTTGTTTAGTGAGAAGTTTAAGTTTATAAAATTCATTCAAGTCTTAGTTTTTAAAGTATGGCTTTTGAATATTGCATATGTCAACGGACATGATTATGCAATTCTCACACACTTTTAGGAGTATAAGAGTCTCTATTCTCTAGACTTACTTTATTATTGGCTTACTTTAAAAATTATTAGTATAAGGATTATTGGATATTAATAGAGTACATGGATGTATGAAGCTCAATTTTTGGAAGGTGTTGTATCTTTCTAATTTATCATAAATAAGAAAGATACATGTAAGGCCTATTACTTCTTTTCCCTACAGGGGATGACTCTATTTTATTTTATTGAGCGTATTCCATTTTGCTCTATGTCCTTGGCCCTCCAGCCTTTTTACTATTCAGCTATGTCTGGGTCATTGGTACAGTATAAAAATGTTAAAAAATTTATAGTAATTTATATATTTTTTATACTTACCAATGACCCAGACGGGGATGGCCCTCCCAGGAGTTGGGAACTCCTGCCTCCCCGCTGAGTACATAGCGCTTACCAGGCACTGGTTATTAGAATGATAAATGGCGCCAATTTCGGAACGTCCTTGACACTGCGCATGCGCAGTAGGGGCGAAGTGTGGAGGGCCTCTCAGGACATGTTTTCTTTAGTTTTAGATGCAAATTTTGGGGATTAGGGGGCAAAATTTGTGTTTGGCCCTATATTTTAAGAGTTAGCACCAGCTATGTCTGGGTCATTGGTAAGTATAAAAAATATATAAATTACTATAAATTTTTTAACATTTGGGTGCTAATGGCAACTAAGTTGAAGGTCCTCATTTTTAAGTGTTTTATTTAATTTTTAGCTCAACTTGATCAACTAAAGATAAGCAGTTGCCATCAAGCGTGTGCAGTCTGTTAGTCTATGAGCTGTAAGTCTGTTCCCATTTTCTTAAGCACAGGATACACCCCGTAGTTCTTATCCGATGTCTGGATGAGAATTCCTATTTTGGTTGTGATCAGTCATCCATGATGGCCACACAGATAGTGACCTAGATTTGTTTAGCACAGTCCACAGTTCATAAAAATGAAGGAATTTCATTGTAACTTGGTAGGAATACTCATTTTGGAATGATTTTACTGTAACTTGGTAACTTTAGTTGACATACGTTAACTGTGAGGGCCACATCAACCCAGGCCTCAATTCTTTGGTACAGTCTACACCTCAAATTATTCTTATTCAAAACATAGCATGTTGGGTACAGAACCTAACACATTCTCAATTATCACAATTCTTGTCTTTTTTCATAAACATTGAACATTATCCTTTTCATCAACCACTACACACAGTCAAGTTAAGCTGCAGTGTCATTGACACTTTCATTTATTTATTATTTTTGGGTTGTTGTTTTTGCCAAATGATATTAAATCGGATAGGATCTACAGAGAAATTCAGTTTGTGTCTCCATAACATGTATGTTTTTCAAAAGGTCTTGTGAAGTTCTTGTGTGTAATCATTTTTATTGGCAACTGCTAATTTTTTATTGCCAACAATATTAACGATATTCTTTAATTTCTATTTCTTTGTAGAATTAAAACAAATGTTGGGCTGCCTTTATTGGTAAGATTGAGTTCTGGGTGAATTGGGGGATGGGTATCAGTGTTGATGGGGCATAGGGGCATAGCTACCCTTGGCATTATTCTAGTTCTTATAAATATTGGGAATTTCTTTCAAATAATTCTAATATTTTCAAGTTGTTTTTCTCAAGGTCACTCACATGGAGGCCATGGGCACAGTCATGGTGGAGATCAGAAACAACAAAGCAATAAAGGTGAAGTAGAAGCCTTGGTTGAAGATTCTAAGAACAACGAGAAATCTGTGTATTTACAAGTATCATCTAGTTCTATAATATCTAATGACAGCAAAGTAGAGATTGAAGATGACATGAAAATAAGTAAGTTGATAGTGTCAATAATAATATTAGTAATAGATGGCCTTTATTTTATAATCAAAGAAATTGTTTTAGTCTTTTTTAAGCCAATCAGATTTATGTATGCAGTATTAGTGTGACCCACCCTACAGATCAGGGCTGGCCTTGAGTAAAATGGTCGGGGCCTAAAAAAAAGTCACCCAGATGTTGAGGTCGGGGCCTGCTGGGGGCCTGAAAAAAGTCCCCCAGATATTGAGGTCGGGGCCTTTTGGGGTAATTTTATGTTGTTACATTCTTTCCAGTGGCGACCTTAGTTGATTACTTTTGCTTAGAAAAAAAAAAAATTCCGGGGACGAAACGACTTGGACCCATCATGTGGGTGCTGGACGTTTCGTACATAGACATTTTGGATTTTTTGTTGATAAAATTTTAGGACGTTTCATACATATTGTGGGGTGTGTATTTTCGATCCAAGGGTTGTCTCAAAGAAAAAAATTGAAAAAAAACTTTTCAGTTTACCGTTTAAATAATTTCAATCCATGAAAATTCCCCACAGCTTTGGATATTTCAGAAATGGAATGTGCCCCACCTCTCCTCGTAGACACAGGAACACATTTTGATTTATTTCATACATTTATTTTGACGGCAGTTTCTGTGTCTCGTGTTGCATTTATTCAGATGTTAGGATCAGATGTACCCGTGCATAGTATTGTGGGATTGAAGGGAATTCCCCCATAAGACGTCTCATCAATGTGTTTGGTATTTTTTGTTTAATCTTGGGATTTTCTCAGTTTTCATGCGGATTTAGGTGGATGTTAATTCGAATCAGACAAAAACAGTTTGTATTATTATTTTATCTGTTATTTGCTGCTTCTTCTATTTCTATAGTAATCACACAGCAGTTTCTGTGTCTCGTGTTGCATTTATTCAGATGTTAGGATCGGATGTACCCGCGCATAGTATTGTGGGATTGAAGGGAATTCCCCCATTAGTTGACAAGCGTGCTTTCGAAGTCTCGTAAATGTGTTTGTTGTTTTTTTGTTTATTCTTGGGATTTTCTCAGTGTTTATGCGGATTTAGGTGGCTGTTAATTTGAATCGGACAAAAACAGTTTGCATTATTATTTTATCTGTTATTTGCTGCTGCTTCTATAGTAATCACACTTGCGTGAATGAGACATGAATGGAAAAATTGATCTCGCAAAATTTCGTTGCCCAAACCAACCAACACTGAGATTTCGGGAGCCAAGACAGAAAAAAAAGTCGGGGCCGAAAAAAAAGCCCCGAGAAGGGGCCTCTCGGGGCCGGGGCCGATCGGCCCCGACTCAAGGCAAGCCCTGCTACGGATAATGTATATATAGGTTATTACCACCATGCAAGTTTCTGAGTTGGTGTATTGAAGTTATGACTTCCTCTCTGGGCATATATCAACGAGTCCATATCAGTGGTCAGCCGAGTGGACGACTAGAACAAAGAAGACGCCTTCTCATTCCTCAAGTCACCTTGGCTTATATTGGGGGCGAAATTCAAGTCGCCCTCCAAAACTTCCTTGGGTGACATGGCAGTTTTATGCATTTTCTTACGTTTTATTTCCCCCCTCAAAAAACACTTCCACATTCATAACAAAGTGAACACGGCTGCTGTTAAAATCTGTCACAGCTCCGAAAATAGCCTAAACTAGCCCAATTTTATATTTCTGAAAAGTGTTGTAATGGTGTAGTCATTCGAACAATTTGCCACAACTGATAGAAACCAGCATAAAGTGGCTATTTAAAAGTGCTAGCAAAAACAATGAATCACACAAGACACACATCGTGTCAATTAGAATTTATTAAAATTAACCAGTGTTGCGAGACCAGTAGAATGGAATCCTACCAGAAAAATGCCATCAGTTGTGTCATTCTATTTCATTGATAAACGATGGTGTCTCTTGAAGACGTCCTGTTATAAACCTCTCCTCTTCCTATGGGGTTATTGTCTGGTCTGTAATTCAGATCACTTACCATATACGGAGGACTTACCGGTTGTTTACAACAATATTCAGTAGAAACCTCCGTATTTCTCACAGCTATGTTATGATGATCATCTCTGGCTATCATTTCATATTCAGTTTACAAATTCACCATGTTACAGAATAAGGTAGTGATAACTCTTGTCAATTTTTGCTGAGATTGGCTGCTATTTACCAAATATGTGTCACTTATCTGAAAAATCTCAATATTCTGTCTCCACTCTCATCTCATAAATATTAAGTGGATTGTCTTTTCCATTCTAATTCTTCATTTTCCACCAACTGTTGCGAGGCTAAGTTACTTGGGTTGTAACTTACTGGGCATGCAATGCATGCAGACATATTATTTTCATTGCAAGCTTCTTTTTTTATCTAATTCTGGGACAGAATTTCTATAAAAGTTATGAGAGAAGAAACGACACAGTGTCCATTCTTTTCTTCTGTTCAATGATTGCTAAGCATAACAATAATCTTATTCTTGCGAAATTTTGCTCCTGCATTTTACATTTTGTTTACACATTTTTCCTTTCCTTTATTACAAAGCAAAGGATACTTTGTTCTATTCACCTTCCTCAGGGATTCAACCTTCTACAGTTAAAAGTAAAAGTCCTGTCCCATTTTTCATGCAAAATGCAAAGTACATGTGCACATAACATGCACGCATGAAATCCATGTCTCACATCTTGTAAGTGAGCATACGTTTCATGTGAGTTATTCACTCACACCTCCCTGCATATTACTATTTACACTCAGTAGGCACCATAAAAGAATGGTTATTAGCAGTATTGGAGGACACTTCCTTGGCTCTATGCATTTTCAGATACTATGTATGGCCCACACATGACTAGTTATATTGCTATTTTTGCTTAATTTTGGGGGGTGTGGGAGATAAGTAATACTTGTATGTACATATGTGTAAGCATTGGACTTTAAACCAATGGTCAGTGGTCCAATCTGCTGTACCCGTGGGAACACACTCTATCCTTATTTCCTGTAGAGGCACGGTGGTACTTTGTACTAAGGCATACTGCACACCAACGGTTCCCTCAACTTCAACCACTGTTTGTGCCAGACTGCCGGTTAGTAAGTTGGAGAGTCTGACAGTTGCCCTCCGCTGCTCGGTGGTCCTCTATAGGTACTCCAGCTTTCTCCACCCAAAAAACTGCCCAGCATGACATGATCCTGGCTGTTGAAAGTGTTGTTTAACCCCAACAAAAAAAAACCAGATATATATATATCAGAACAAATTTTTAGTCTGGTATGAACAATGTAAAACACTTCAGTTTAATTATTTTGTTTCTGTTAGTAATTTGATAACATGAAGTAATACACTCTTTGAAAGGCCTCAAAGAGCTCTTTCTAAAAGTGTTTTACATGCAGCATTTCATCATTATAGTGAAATAAAAGTAGGTTTTATAATCGTTAGAGTGAAATAACAGCAAGTTTTATCATCTTTGTTTCTCTGTGGGAACCCCTCTGGAAGTGAAGCAGTGCCTGTTCACTGCGGTAAACATGCTCTGTTTTACTGGTAAAATAGGACCCAGTCACCAATGCTTGGGAGGTGCAAACCCTCTCTAAAATGGGCAACATGGCTTATTAACACTCACCCCTGGTTTTGAGTTGATACTCATGTTGTGATCATCATTAGCCATTGTTCAAAAATATGTGACCTTAACCACCAATAAATAAATAAATAAATAAATAATCATCTTTGTAGTGAAATAAGAGTAGGTTTTATCATTTTTATAGTGAATTAACAGTAGGTTTTAGGCCATACAGTGTTGATTGTCTGTTTCTTGGGCCATTTTTTCCAAAAAAGCATGCGGGCGGGCGTTTTTGTTTTTTTTCTTTTTATTTCTCCCCTAGAGGTTGTTTGTGGTAATTCGACTCCCACCCAAACGCCTGGTGGACCACGCAAAATTTCGCAAATATATTGGTTATTCACCATAGGGGTGTTGGGTCATAAATGAAGTGGGGTTTGAATGTTTGTTTTTTCAGTGAAACGTGAAAATTATGACACAGGACAAAATGCCTCGTGGGTGAAACGTCACGGGATGAAACGTCTCTGGGACAAAACGTCTCTGGGACAAATCAAATGTCGAAGTGCCAACTTTCACAGATTTATTTTACCAAAAAAAAAAATCCCTTCACAACCTGCCTAATAAAATCATGAATCGCAATTTTTCCCCATTATATTCAGAATTATCACAACCCATTTGAATGAGCAGTTCATCCATAAATCATATTTTTCGGAAATCTGAAATACAAAACGAATGTTTGCGTGTTTTTATTAACCAATTCGACCACACATACCTGCCTATATGTGATTTATTTTCAACTATGACTGTTACTTTTATATCAAGCAACGGTTACTATTAGTTATCCAATGATCCTGCATCTCAAATGCATTTATTTAAATTAACTGGGAAACTCGTAACGGTTTCAAATAACAGTACACAAATTCCCAATGACAGCCATTTACAATACAAATGTTACTTAAAATAAATGCCAGGAGACTGTGTTCCATTCAACACAGCACCTGACTTTGCAGACTTTCTGAGGGTTGGTGCAAATCAAATGTGGTGCGAATCGACCATTCCCCTTTGTGACTGTTTGTTGTCAGACTGAAAGACACCTTCCTTCTTGCTGTCTTTATGACTTACCTTTTACAGAATAAAACACTTTCTGTCGTGGGGGGCATGGTGGCTCAGTTGGTAGAGGTGCAGGCTGCAAGCCGAGAGGTCCTCGGTTCGAATCCCACCTGCAGCAACCCCGTTGTGTCCTTGGGCAAGACACTTCACCCCCATTGCCCACGTGGTGGCACGGTGACGCTGTGTACTAACGCGTACTGCACCTGTCTTCAACCAATGCTAACCCTGCTTGTGTGGAGTTGGTATGTTGGGGAGCTGACAGTTGCTCGCCGTTGCTCGGTGGTTCTCTCCGGGTAGTCCGGCTTCCTACACCCGTAAAACTGTCACGGTCATGGTTAGCCATTGTGCAGAAATATGTGACCTTAAACACCCAATCAATAAATAAATAATATAACTTTCTGTCGTGAATATTGCTAAAACCCACCCACTTTATTAAAGTATGATGTAGAATAAGCTTGAAGTGTGTTAATTTAAAATTCGCCAACACATCGGTATCGATTTACTGAAATGAACACAATATCTAAAAATCTTTTTTAAATATTTTTTGGTGTCATAAAAAGGTTTCACGCACAGCAAAAATGACCATGCACGCGGGCCCGAGAAACAGAGGTTCTTTTTTATGGCCTTATCAGCATTACAGTGAAATAAAAGTAGGTTTATCATTATACATGTACTAATACTTATTTTGCCACCAAGTGTGGTCACACATTTCTGCGTTCCTGCTTTTTCACAGTTTTCAAGTGGATATCTGGATTTATGTGTCGAAATTTGTTCCAGCTTTTCTGCACCTGATGTGGACTCTTTTGATATGACTTTTAAAGGAATTTGTTAACAACGTTGAATGAAAGGTTTTAGCGGGCCAAAGGCGCACAGGGACGATGTGGGATTTACCAATCCCTTTCGACCCGTTTAACCTTATTTTATTATATTTCACTTGCATCACATAGGCCTAGCTTCCTATTGCCTCAAATGGGGTCTGAGGTGGTATGCACGCGGTTAGAATTTCCGGCATATTACGTTGGCGTGATAGATTGTCAGATAGATTGTCAATAATCGTGATGGTAGAGGTTTGATTCCCATCATGGTGGCGAGTCAGAATATAATGTTGTGCGATGGCAGATTTAAGGAAAGAAGAGAAAAGAAACCCAAACAGCAACGTTGGTTTGATAGCGGCCCTGGTATATGACCATAGCAGTTACAAAAAAGGAGTGGAGAAAGCTCCAACAGTTTAGGTTTGAAAAACCGGGAGTCATCCGTCAAGCCTTCTGGGAGATAGGATGCCGTATGTGATTATGAGGTATCTGGTTATCCTTCGGGAATTCCAAATGACCTCCCCCCCCCCCCCCCCACCCCCAAAAGCAAAAAACAAAAAAACAAAAAAAAAAACAAAAAACAAAAACCCTTAGTAAATAACAAAAAAGCCCTTAAAAGGGCTGTTTGCTGGCAAGATTGTTTCAATCCTTGCCCTGGTCTCATTTAGGTTTTCTGCACATCTTTGCATGAGGTTTGTTTCAATCCCTCATAGTTTGTCATTCAGTTTTGGTCGTGTGTCTGATGAGATAGAGGAGGTAGAAAAGATAGAGAGCTGGAAATTAGAGCAATTCGGTTTTTAATTTATAACTGTTCCGTCCGTGACGACCAGTGACATGTGGATGGGAAAGCCAGCTTTTTTTCCCCGAAATTTATATCTCGGGGAGGAGAGACCCGGCAGCAGGTGGAGATTTTCCTTGCTGTTTGCAACTCCCACTGGTAACAGAGGCAAGCTTTCGTGCATATCGTGTCACCCGCAGCCAGTTCTGAATTTTTGTCACTGAGTGCCTGGCTCGCCCCATTGCAATGATGTAATCTTTAACCCTTTCGATGGATACGCCCCAAATTATTTAGTTTTCTTATTGAGGACGCGATGCGCATTGAGTTCGGTTATTAATTCACTGTCTTGAAGTCTATTTAGAGTTTTGCTTTGAAGATCGTTTAAGCGCATTGCTATACTGTCTCTTTTTGCTATCTCGTGAAGTTGTTTTATCGATGTCCACGTGGGCTTGTGCCGAGCCATGCGCAAGGCATGATTTTGAACCCGTTGTAGTTTTTCAATGTTGGTTTTGTTCAGGTCACTTGTTATTATGGCCCCATACTCTGGTACTGGGCATATATATGATTTGTAAAGCTTGAGGAGAACTTCTTTATTGGTTCCCCAATTTTTACCTCTAATCATTTTCGGGAAATTGATGCATTTATTGGCTTTGACAGTGACTGAGTTTAGGTGATTGTTTAGATTAAGACTGCTATCCAAGGTGAATCCCAGAAACTTTGCCTCATTACCAGCTTCAAGTTTGTGGTCGTAAAGCTTAAGCTCAATATTAGGGACAGCTTTTTCCTTTGCTTTTTATAGAATGTGATTCTTTGTGTTTTCGCTGTATTTAGCTTGATGCGCCACAGAGCGCACCAGTCTTGCAGGTCACGGATGGTATCCTGCAGGTGCTTTTGTATTATGTTTCGAGACTCACTGGCTGTCCACATTCCTTTGTCGTCTGAGAATTGAGATAGTTCAACATGGTTCTTTCCTACTTTGTCAATGTCATTCACATACATTATAAATAGAAGCAGGCTAAAGACCGAACCCTGTGGTGTGCCCGTTTCGAGTTTTACCTCGTCTGGCACCTTGCGGTTGACCCTCACTTTGATTTTTCAATCAGATAAAAATGATGATATGATCCTTAGAATTTTGGTAGGTAGCCCCATTTTAGCTAGTTTGTATCTCATGCCATTGCGCCAGACAGAGTCAAACGCTTTTTCTACATCAAGTAATAGTGCGGTTCCTATTTCATTTTGACTGAATGCCGTTTTCATATAATCTACCAGTCTATAAACATGCTCAATTCCCTCTCATTGGCTTCTGTAGGCTCTTTGCCTCTTATTGAAAAAGCTGATTGATTTGAGATAGCTGCGGAGTCTAGTTGTGAGAATCCGTTGGAAAATTTTTCCAATACAGCTGAGTAGGCTGATTGGGCGGTAATTAGCTGGGTTGCTCAAGTCCTTGTCGGGTTTGGGTATCATGACTCCTGTAGCTACTTTCCAACATTTTGGGAAGTATCCACTAGAGAGACAGCGGTTTAGGAGGTTAGTGAGTCTACCAAAAAAAGTACTGGGAAATTGTTTCAGGATTTTGTATGAGACCTCGTCCCATCCTGGGGAAGAAGAAGACTTACATTTTTTAATTGTGTTAGCCACTTCTTCTTGGCTTATCGGTTCCGTGAATTCATGGCCATCTCCGTCCTCGGGCATTTGGCTGAAGTTGGCATCGTTAAACGTTGTCTTGTTGTCTTGAACAAATTTGTTTGTAACAACTTCTCTGTTTTACTTGTAAAATAGGACCCAGTCACCAGTGCTTGGGAGGTGCAAACCCTCTCTAAAATGGGCAACATGGCTTATTAACACTCACCCCTGGTCTTGAGTTGATACTCATGTTGTAGTCATGAATAGCCATTGTGCAAAAATATGTGACCTTGAACACCAATAAAATAATAAAATAACTTCTGTACATTTATGAGAAAAAATCTTGAAACATGTTGAATATTTTTGCAATCTTGTTTCACAATTCAATGCACTAGTTAACCAGGATTATCTAGCCCATTGTTCCAATTTAGCTTGGACTGTTAGATTCATTTCACACCTAACTCACTGCTAATTCAAAATAGTTATTTCACACCTGATGTTACAAGAGACTGGTGTTCTAAATTGTGGACAAGCAAAATGTGTTTGATCAGTTACACCTCAGATGATCTTAATTCCATCAACAAAACAATGAACCATATTAATCATAGACCCAAAGCTAGTGTTTTCAAAACCTTGAAAAAAGAAAGGATATTGAAACCAGAGTTTTGTCATCCCATCAACAGATCACACAAAGTATACCAAATAGAAACTGTCAAATTACAACACGGACAAGCTGTCAAAAGAGACACTAATTCTGGTGTGAATTTTGGTAACATTAGTTTAATCCACAAAGATACAGCTCATTACAAAACTACCTCCAATATAATATTTTCAATGATCAGTGCCAGATCTGTGAGGAACAAAGTACCTGATTTGAACTTTGGATTACTTAATACAAGATCTGTTTCTGGGAAGGAACATGATCTAAAGGACTTCATACTAGATAACAATCTCAGTGTTTTGGTTCTAACTGAATCGTGGTTGAAAGAAAATGATAGTGACAGTTTTTTCATTGGACAACTATTACCACTCGGTTTCTCCATCTTACACAACTCACGGGAGAGTCGTGGTTGCGGTGTAGCAGTCATTCACAGTGATGCCTTAAACATAAAACCGCATCCTGATTTATACAAATTTCTGCCATCTTTTGAAATGATAGACTGCCTCATGACGATCAACCGTGCACTTCGATTACTCATAGTTTACCGACCGCCACCATCAAAAAGGAACAAACTTACATCAGCACAGTTTCTAAATGAATTTTCGGAATGTCTGTCCTTCTATGCCTTGTATGGATGTGATATAGCTATTGCTGGTGATTTCAACATCCATGTTGACAATTTAAATGACACTTTTGCCAAGCAATTCACAAATTTGTTTGAATCATTTGGCTATTCACAACTGGTCTCAAAACCTACCCACAAGAGAGAACACACCTTGGATCTAATTCTTGTTCATCAAATTAACAGCATGTCACTGCAAAATGTCCATGTCACAGATCCAGCATTGTCTGATCACTATGCAGTCTTGGCCAAATTGACACGAGCTACTTCAAAAATTCCTCCCAAGAAAATTACTTATTGAAAATATAAATCCATAAATATTGATGCCTTGAAAATGGATATCAGTTCATCAATTCTGTGTTCGAATTATTATACTCCCGTTTTGAAAAAACTGCTCGTATTATGGTATACCGCTGTCTGTCCGTCCATCTGTCCGTCAGGTCACACGTCATACGATAACTCAAGAACGCTTTGAGAGATTTTTGGGTAGGTGGTGTATATCGATGGAGGGAGGCTCCCGTTCGATTAGTCATTCCAGAGTTATGGGACTTTATTACTTAGAAAATTGTTGATTTTTTACACGTCGTACGATAACTCGAGAATGCTTTGATAGATTTTCGTGTTTTATGGGTAGGTGGTGTATATCGATGGAAGGAAGCTCCCTTTCGTTTAGTGTCGCTGTTCGATTAGCCATTCCAGAGTTATGAGACTTTATTACTTAGAAAATTGTTGATTTTTTACACGTCATACGATAACTCAAGAACGCTTCGAGAGATTTTCGCGATTTTTTGGTAGGTGGTTTATGTTGATGGAAGGAAGCTCTCTTTCGGTTGGTGTCGCCGTTCGATTAGTCATTCCAGAGTTATGGGACTTTATTACTTAAAAAATCATTGATTTTTTCTTGAAGTTATGATCTCTATAGACATAAGATATATACATGAAATTCAAATAATTTTATTTCCAAATTATTGAACACAGTATGTTGTTGGTTATGATTACTGTACAAGAATATAAAAGAAATCTGACAAGTACACATGTATACTCATATTGTGTGCTTCCCTCTTGTAATTAATAACGGGGGTATCATGCGCTCATGGCGCAGCTATTTATTTTTGTAGTAGTCATGAATCATCTGAGAAATTGCTATCTTTATCTGAAGAAACTCTTAAAGGCATCATGGCTGAACATGCACCACCCATGTCAAAAATTATAACTCATAGGGAAAAAGTGGAGTGGTTTACAGAAGATGTTAGAGCTGCTAAACAACAGCGTCGCACACTTGAGAGTCTTTACAATAAAGTGAAGCTTGAGGTTCACCGGCAGATGTTCTTCCACCAAAGAAATACAACTAATTAGATCATCAAAAAGCCGAAGAGGGAGTACTACAATTCTCCTATAGAGGAGTGATCTAATACAAGGGTGCTGTTCTCGCTAACCAATAGTCTCCCTGGTAAAGAACAAAAAGTCATTCTCCCAGAGCATCTAAATACTGAAGAAATTCTGGAAAAATTCAGCGATTATTTCATAACTAAAATTCAAGTAATTCGGGATAGTATACCATCATGTGAACCACCAGAGTTTGATCATCTTGACATGAAAAGTAATTTTTCTAATTTTCACTCTGTCTCAGAAGAAGTCTTTCGAAAAATGATTTTATCATCATCCAATAAATCCAATGATCTAGATCAAATTCCAACATTCCTTTTGAAAGAGACAATTGATTATCTTCTGCCAGCAATAACATCTATTATATCTACATCCCTATATGAGGGGTTTGTTCCAAACCCATTGAAAAAAGCACTTGTTACTCCACTCATCAAGAAACCATCACTTGATCCTGACAACCTGAAGCATTATCGACCAGTATCGAACCTCTCTTTCTTGTCTAAATTGTTGGAAAGGGTTGTTGTTTTACAACTCAGAAATCTTCTGCACGAAAATGATCTCTTAGAGCCTTTCCAGTCTGCATATAAAGCCAGCCACAGTACAGAAACAGCCTTACTGCGAGTCAACAATGACATTGTTAAATCAGTGTCTGCTTGTTCTCTTGGATTTGTCAGCAGCATTCGACGGAGTCGACCAAGGTATTCTCAAACTTATATGACATTGGATGAAATGAATGAGTTACATTAGGCTGCAATGGGAGCTATTAATTTGGGCAGGTTATGCATCACTGGTCTAGACTAACATTCATATCTATGTACAAAAAACCATCAGGCTTCAGGCTGCGAAATACAAAAGTGTGTCAGACCATGTCGTATTCAATATCGCAGGTAGTCAACACACTCCATTAATCTCATTGGGACAATATAAGTAGTGGATTAACTCCGTCAGTCTTTGGGAACACCCTAGTGAACAGACTAACCAATAAGATACCAATCCATTTATGAAATACAAAGTATGACAGAGCATGTATTTAACATCACAGATGGACGACACACTCTGTTAATCTAATTAGAAGGATGCAAACAATGGAATGATATTGTCGTGCTTCAGATACACTCCAGTGAGCAGAACAAACTATGACAGGTGTCATTTTGGCCCATATAATTGTCATCACTGATTCAAAAAGGTAATAACAGGGCTAACACTTTTGAGATTTATTCGTGTTGCAAGGATTCATCGTGCGATTTGCAGGAGTTTGAAAGAGCATACCAGGGCATGTCGTATTTAACATCACAGGTAGTCGACACACTCTGTTAATCTAATTAGATGGAATGACTTGTCGTGCTTGTACTGCTGGTCCATTAACCCTTTACCAGGGACATACAGAAAGTTAACATGCTAGGTATGGTTGGCCCACTAATAGAAGACTTCAAAACTTTATATTAAGATTTCTTTTTGTCTAAAGGAAAGTAAACCCTCTACCAAGGACGAAATAAGAAGTATATATCAGGGTTTCCGCTAGACCGGCAACGGGTCCGTCGACTGGACCCATTCCCCCGCCGATCATACTATGATCAGTCAGAAAAGCTGGTGGTTGAAATGTCGAGTACAATGCTGTATCGTAATGACACTCGGGATCCTTTGTTTCCACGTAATGTAGGCATAATTATGTTGTATACTATGCCTACTATTACTGACAACAACCTGATACCTTATAACCCCCAGACGAGAGGTGGAAACAAAGTTCAAATCCTAAACATCGCCTATAAAATTTCGGACTCAAATTGTCGTTTTTGGTCCGAAATCACTGGCTTTTATTTTGAGCGATAAATGATGTACTTGTTTTGGAAGCTGTCACTTGTTTCAAATGAGTGTGCAGGCTGCTGTCAGTAGTTGCCTGAAACATGCCCACAACATATAGTATTTTTATACTGTACCAATGACCCAGACTTAGCTGGTGCTAACTCTAACAAAACCAGGGCCAAACACAAATTTTGCCCCCCAATCCCCAAAATTTGCATCCAAAACAAAAAGAAATCATGTCCTAAAGGACCTCCATACTACGCCCCCACTGCGCATGCGCAGTGTCACGGACGTCCCGAAATTGGCGCCAATTATCATTCTCTGTTTGGCCCTTCATCAGTCAACATCTCACTGATCTTTGTGCTTGTAAATCTCAGTTTAAAGGATGCCAGACACGTAATTTTTGGAGAAATGGTGATTCTAAGGAGGATATAGAAGGAGGAGAGGAAAAAGAAGTGACAAAAAATAATCAGGGTTGTACTTAAAATTTTTTGATGAAATTATGTTAAGTTGCCTATTTTCGAGGCTTGGGCCTCTTGTTGTCATTCTTGCTAAATGTTGCACTGCTTATTCAGTGTTTCCTCTCCCCTAGCCTTCTAAAGTCCCCCCTTGCAATTCTCCCATGCTTTTGGCATATTTTTGAGAAAGTTCATTTCTAAAATTTCCCTGGGAGAGTTGCTTGGATACAGAATGTTTTCTGTTATTTTCCCCATAGTTACGTTTTCACCCATGGGTGTATAAACGTTGTGTTCTGCATCTTCCATCTGATGTTCTGCAGATTCTCCCCTGGGAGTCTCTGTCTTCCATCAGATAGAGTGCAATTTTGATGACTGATTCCGGGCCAGTTTTGTCAGTGCCTGGAGTCATGTTTTCTGGTGTTTTACACTGTTTGTTTACATTGGCAACAGCCTTTTTTGAGGGGGGCTGTTTGCCTTTGGTGTAGTTTATTTCACTATAAGATACATTTATATTATCTGTAAGTGTCTCATTAATTATTTAATATAAATTTAAAATTTTTGACCACACTTTGCCATCGGATCCATCGGGGCTCAACATTACTTTTCAGCAACTTGGGCTTCGCTGAAAAAATATTTTTTCAAAATTATTTTGATTTGCAATTGTTTTTTCATTTATTAATGGATCATGTTATTATGTATCTTTGTGTCAGGGGTTTGTGCGAGTAACTAGGACTTGTTGTTGACTTTTCACAATGAAAGGATATTGTTCAAATTGTAATGGGAAGAAATCTTCCTCTGACTTTCATGATCATTGTATTAATTGTAGTCAGTGTTCTCGCACTAATCCCTGTCCTATATGTCAACATTGGGATGATAAACATTGGAAACGTGTGTCACGGTATGTTGTTTCTGGAGAAAGGGCTATGCCGGCTCTTTCTCCGCAGGGTCACTCTACTCTCTCGGTTTCTATTTCAGAGGAACAAGAACAGGGTGATGTTTCCATGTTATCTTCTACAAGTGTGCGTCCGTCGTCACAAATCAATTCAGAGCTGGCGGCAAAAGTGCTCATGAAGATTAGACAAATGTCGTCCGCTAGCTCGCCCGGTGTAGCGTCCATTCACCGAATGGTTCGGCAGCCGG
This sequence comes from Pictodentalium vernedei, assembly GCA_031216915.1. NCBI lineage: Eukaryota > Metazoa > Mollusca > Scaphopoda > Dentaliida > Dentaliidae > Pictodentalium > Pictodentalium vernedei. The sequence continues at coordinate 130,615,263 of CM062289.1, forward strand.
GTTTGTCCGATGCGGTCCAGGAGGAAATTTTGGGTGATGCGAGCACTATAAACATACTAGGTGCACACCCAGTGACGGCGGATAGTAAGCGAGAACGGAGGAAGCCTTTGAGTCCGGTTCCTACCTCGTCCAGGTCCAGCCGGGCCGCGAGCGAGAGAGGCCCCTCTCTCGTACAACAGCATCTGGGACCAGATGTTGTGGTACAAAATGTGTCGCAAGCGGAGCATACGTCCGTCGCTCGGGACGCTCCGTTGTATAGGCAGTCCGCGGAGACTGCTAAGGCTTCTTCTCGTCAGCGCACATGACCGCACCTTGGCTGCGTGACCGCCGATATTTTACCAGCTTCGCCGATCAAGGATTCTTCGGCGACCAGGTCACACCATCCGGCAGCCAGGGATTCGAGACCGATGGACTCCAGACGTTCGCATAGAAAAAGTATGCGGGAGCCATCTGATGCGGAGCTGCCCTCGGCGAAGCAGCGAAAGACTGCGCCTCCGCAGGTTTCGACGCCGGACATTCTTGTGCAGATAGCACAGCTTATCGCAGCATCCCAGCAACCGACAGATATGGTGTCGGATCGAGAATTATCCGACGGCGCTGGGTCGGTACGCTCCGCCGAAGCATCGGGGGCGGACGACCGGGAACATCATGAGGTCCGACCGGATGGTGAAAGGGATACGGATGATTTGGAGCTATCCCTTTCGGAACAACATAAAGCTGCCAGGGACTTCATCCGGCACTTTCTCCCTCAAGTTGTTCCGTCGGGCCAGACTGCTGCGGTTCCGGACAAGAGGATTATAGCGTCATTGGACTCTGAATTTTTTGAGCGGTTCAGGGACATCGCTCCCGAGTTTCCGTCGCAGTCCAATAATGTTGCAAGAACATTTGAATTATTGAACGACGCTATATTTAAACTTGCTTCCAAGACGGGGAAAGCAGGTTTCTTGTCCGCTAATACTCTCAACCTGCCTTTCATTAATGCAAGGAATAAATTCGACACGGCAGGACAGGGTATCCCGAGAGTTCCTCTGCGTATGGACGACCAGGCGGAAGACTTAGAGCTATCATTACCGTCGCCGGCTTCTATTCCAACCGCGGTGTTGGAAACAGCTATTGCGTCTAACAGAGCCAATTTAGATGCCTTATCTTACGCAGATCACCTTACTAAGGCGTTATCACTGCGCCTTCAAGGGAAAGAGTTTCAGGATATACAATCCTCTTTAAGACTTCTTTCAAGGGCAGTAGCTTATTCCACGTGTAACTCCGCCCTTTCAGTGGCAAACCTGGAGTTGGTTAGACGTGACGCAGCCCTAGCTACATCCACACTCGTGGATTCTAAGGTGAAGAACTCTCTTAGAGTCGCTTCAGTCTCCGGAGAACTTCTCTTTGACGGCAAGCTTTCTGCTATTTATGATAAAATTACAAAGAAAGCTTCGGATTCTCTGTTGTTCAAATCTGCTTCTAAGAAGTTGGATACAGCAGACAAGAATAAGACAGGCACTTCTGGGTCTAATGCGCCCAAGAGAGGTTTCTATAGAGGTTCCGGTGCGTCCTCTTGGTCTTATTCGAGAGACCGTCAGGGTAGCGACTCTCGTTCGGGACGTCCTTCGGGCCGGGACAATCGGTCGGACGCCCGAGGTCGACGGGGCGAGGTGCGGGTCGTGGAGGATGTGGTTTCTCCTACCGCAGGCCTCGCAGGTCCAGGAGGTGATGGCTTAAACCTCTATCGCGTACCGGTTGGCGAAGGTTGTCGAGCTTTTCACAAGAATGGGCGTCGATTACGGACGACCCTTGGGTGAGAGGAGTGACTTCGGAAGGTCTAAAGATATCCTTCAAACGAAAGCCTCCATTAACTCGAAGTCCAAAGTGGACTCAACTTCCGTCAAATCCGCAGAAAAGAGACGCTCTGTTATCAGAGGTGCAGTCTCTTTTAATGAAGAACGCGGTAGAGGTCGTAGAAAACCAGGAAACTCCGGGATTCTACAGCCATCTGTTTCTGGTTCCGAAACCAGACGGCTCGTTCCGTCCAGTCATAGATTTGAGCTGGATAAACAAGCTGATCGTCGCTCCGAAATTTTATATGGAGACGATTCGGTCGGTCAGAGCGAGTATTCGGGTGAACGATTATGCAACAAGCATAGATCTCAAAGATGCGTACTTTCACGTCATGGTACATCCGACATTCCGAAAGTATCTACGCTTCGCAGTCCTAGGAGTGGTGTATCAATTCCGGGCGATGTGCTTCGGATTGAATCTAGCACCCTGGGCTTTCACTCGGGTAATGAACTCGGTAATGATCTATTTCCGAGCTCGTACGTCTGCGGTAACGTCGGCCTACCTGGACGACATTCTTCAGAGGTACGGCAACGAGTTAACGCTTCAGAACGATGTTCAGAATCTACTTCTATTGCTCCGACGTCTCGGTTTTATAGTAAACGAGGAGAAGTCGGATCTGGTGCCGTCCAAGTCATTCACTCATCTGGGAATGAGCTTCGAGACGCACAACAATCTCGTTCGTCTGCCGTTAACCAGAGCGAAATTAGTCAGTTGTTACGCTCGCTATTGTCTGCACGCAGACAAAGTCACAGCGAGAGAATTTATGAGACTGATAGGTCTGTGCGGAGCCGCTGCGGATCTCATTCCGATGGGGCGGTTACGCACACGTCCTCTCCAAATTTTCTTGACTCAGAATTGGAGTGTGAAAATTCATTCGCTCGACGTAGACGTTCTCTTGTCAGATCAAGTGAAACAAGAGATTCAGACTTGGGCAAACATTCAGTGGTTAACTCAGGGAGTTCCGCTGCAGTTGCCGGATCCGAGTTTTACCATTATGACGGATGCCAGTCAAACAGGTTGGGGTGCATCATTAATCCCAACGGATTCGAGATGCCAGGGTCTTTGGGATCCGCAATTCCTGTGCAAGCACATAAACATCAAGGAAATGATGTCAATTTGGCTTGCGTTACGTCACTGGATGGACATTATTCACAATGCTCATGTCCAAATCCTATCCGACAATACGACAGTAGTGGCGTATATACGGAATCAGGGAGGCAGTCATTCAGTTCCGTTGTTCAATCTAACGGAAAGAATCCTTCTGTTTGCGCTAGAACATCACGTTCTTCTTTCGGTCCGTCACATACCGGGTCGTCTGAATGTGCTAGCAGACTCCCTTTCACGAAAGGGTCGCTTGTTGCCGTCGGAGTGGACTCTCAACAAACAAGTATTCAATCAGATTTGCTACCAATGGGAACGGCCAATGATAGACTTATTTGCGACACATCTCAACAATCAGTTGCAGACGTATGTGTCTCCGTGTCCGGATCCAAGAGCATTTGCAGTAGACGCTCTGTCGATCCCTTGGGACGGAATGATAGGATATGCGTATCCTCCAGCGCCGTTAATTCAACAAGTATTGCTAAAGATAAAACAATCTCAATGCAAGATTCTGTTGGTAGCATCTCTGTCGCCACAGAGTCCGTGGATAAATCTACTCAGGTGTCTGTTGTGGGACCTACCGCGAAAGCTTCCTCCACGGGAGGATCTTCTTTCGCAGGGGAAATCGCGCCAACTCCATCACAACCCGCAAGGTCTCAACCTTCACGTTTTTCCATTGTGCGGTCCTTCTTGCATGGCAAGCACTTTACAGGACGAGCAGTGGACGCGATTTCTAACTGTAGGAGGACCTCCTCTTCGCTAAACTATGCGGCTAAGTGGAAGGTTTTTCGTCGTTGGTGTAGGGATCATTCTGTAGATATATTTGATCCCTCTATACCAGACATTGCAAACTTTCTAGTATACTTGTTTGACAAAATCAAACTGCAGCCTGTTACTGTTAAGGGTTATAGGTCTATGTTATCTGATACCTATGCACATCATGATAGTTTACAAATTGGATCTAATGTCTCTTTATCTAAGTTGGTTAGAAACTTCTCGATAAATAGACCCAGAACTCTTAGATTAATTCCTAAATGGAATTTAGCTTGGGTTCTTCTTAAATTGAAGGAAAAGCCATTTGAACCTCTTGGGACAGTAGATTTCAAATTCTTATCTTATAAGACAGCTTTTCTCTTAGCTTTCTCTTCTGCTAGAAGAGTCAGTGAGCTTCATGCACTGTCGGTGGATGATTCTCACTATCGTAGTGTCGGGAACACTATCACCTTCACTACAAATGTGGGTTTTTTAGCTAAGAATCAGGCTCCTAATAAATATCCGGAACCTATTGTTATTAAGGCTCTTCCGTCTTCAGACGGGCGTAGGCCTTTACTCTGTCCTGTTAGAGCGTTACGTATCTATAAACAGAGATCTCAGTTTATCAGAAAGGGACGGAAACGTTTCTTTCTGTCTTTGATGCCTAATAGAAAGGACATTTCGGTCCATTCTATTGCTAGATGGATTCAATTAACTATCCGTACTGCTTATGAGAGTTTATCTTCTTCTCAGCAGTCTGTGCTTAAGATTTCCGCTCATGAAGTAAGAGCTCTTGCTACTTCTTGGGCTTATGCTAATAGTGTTGCTATTACAGATTTAATGAAGGCTGCTTATTGGTCTCAGCCATCCACATTCACGAATTTTTATCTCAGAAATATTGAGTCCATTTCTGGAGACCTGCATTGTTTAGCTCCGTTATCTGTTGCTCAGAATGTCGTCCTCTAAACTGTTGCAACTATAGTTATGCAGGCTTTCTGTTCCGGCAGTGACTCCGTCCGGCTGCCCTCTTCGCTCTGGGCTATTTGACCCAGGGCAAGGGGAAGGGGGGGGGGGGGGGGCGGGTGTTCCCTTAGGTCACCTGCTTTATAGTGAAAAGCAAGGGAATGCCTCCTCCAAGTCAGTATTTCTGAGTCGCTTCCGGGATGGTTTTAAAGTGTAATATTAATGTTAAAATTCATTCATGTCTTATTTTTAAAGTGTAGCTCGGTGTGAAGCATTTGTATATGTCAAGTGTCAAACGGGCTTTAATATACAATACTCGGACACTTTTAAATGACTATAAAGAGTCTCAATTCTCTGGACTACTTTATTTATTGGCTTACTTTAAAAATAATTAGTATAAGGGATATACTGGATGTTAATAGAGAACATGAATATTATTGTGCTCAATTATTAAGGGTATTGTATCTTTCTAATTTAATATTAAATAAGAAAGATACATGTAAAGCCTAATACTCCTTTTCTCCTTAAGGGGTTACCTCTTTATTATATAGTTGAGCTTATTGGATTTTCCTCTATGTCCTAGGCCCTCCAGCCTGTTGACTATTCAGCTAAGTCTGGGTCATTGGTACAGTATAAAAATGTTAAAAAATTTATAGTAATTTATATATTTTTTATACTTACCAATGACGCAGACGGGGATGGCCCTCCCAGGAGTTGGGAACTCTTGCCTCCCCGCTGAGTACATAGCGCTGACCAGGCACTGCCAGTAAGAATGATAATTGGCGCCAATTTCGGGACGTCCGTGACACTGCGCATGCGCAGTGGGGGCGTAGTATGGAGGTCCTTTAGGACATGATTTCTTTTTGTTTTGGATGCAAATTTTGGGGATTGGGGGGCAAAATTTGTGTTTGGCCCTGGTTTTGTTAGAGTTAGCACCAGCTAAGTCTGGGTCATTGGTAAGTATAAAAAATATATAAATTACTATAAATTTTTTAACTTTCACAGTTTTCACTTTGGTTCAATATCATCAGAAAGATACTGATTGAACACTGCCACTTTCAAGCGGTGCACAATTCATTGTGAAAGAGCACTGCCACTTTCGAGCGTGCACAACTCATTGTGTAAAACAGGTGTTCAGAAATTAATGAGAAAGTGGTAATTAAAAATAAAAAATAATTACAACTCTGGTATTTGAGAATTATATAGCAATATAACCAGGGATATGATTTATGACTTACTGGTTCAATAAAACATGCTCATTTATCATTTCACCATACTCTGCAACATGTGAAGTTATGACTTTCAGTGTAAAATCAATTTTTCGAATGTTGCCAAGGGAGGCAGCTATTTTGTTATTCATATTTCGCTGTGTAAATTTTATCTGGTCTTCATATTATGAATTTTTTTGTTGAGTTTGTGTGAAGGTATATTTTGTTTTATTCGGAAAAAATGTACATATTTAAAAAAAAACAGCTATTTTTAAACAGACTATGTTTGTCTGTTTTCAAGGGGGTGGTTTGCAGTGCTGATTAACATGCTTACAAAGCACCCCCTGGGCTTCTACATGAGTCAGTACAGTAATTGCACGTGCATGACGCCACACGTCTGCATCATGGTTCTTTTCAAATATTACCGTGAGCGGTTGTAAACAAAGCTCAGTCACTGTTAAGATTCGTGGATTTTGTGTTGTTTTGGGTTTGTATTTTTATGAAACCTCCGACCAGATGTAGTAGTGTGTGTCCCGTGGGAATTTAGAGAATTGTAGGAGGAAAAAATAATATATTTTTATACTGTACCAATGACCCAGACATAGCTGGTGCTAACTCTTAAAATATAGGGCCAAACACAAATTTTGCCCCCCAATCCCCAAAATTTGCATCTAAAACTAAAGAAAACATGTCCTGAAAGGCCCTCCACACTTCGCCCCTACTGTGCATGCGCAGTGTCAAGGACGTTCCGAAATTGGCGCCATTATTCATTCTAAGTTTGGCCCTTCATCAGTTAACATCTGACTGATCTTTGTGCTTATAAATCTCAGTTTAAATGATGCCAGACACATAAATATTAGTGAAATGGTGATTCTAAGGAGGATAGAGAAGGAGGAGAGGAAAAGAATGTGTGACAGAATATTATCAGGGCTGTAACTTAAAATTTTTTAATGAAATTATGTTAAGTTACCTATTTTCAAGGCAGCAGCCATTTTGTTGTCATTCTGATTATTTAGTTACACTGTGTTTTTAAGTGTTTTCCTCTTTCCCTGTCCTTTAAGTTCCCCCTTGCTATTCTCCCATGCTTTTGGCATAGTTTTTGTAATTATTATTACTAAATTTTCTTGGGAGTTTTAGCTGAATAACAGAATGAATTCTGTTCTTTCCCCATGTTTACGTCTTCACCTACGGGTGGTTAGGCGTTGTGTTCTGCATCTACCATCTGATGTTCTGCAGTTTCTTCCCTGGAAGTCTCTGTTTTGCATCAGATAGTGTATTTTTGGTAACTGATTTCGGGCCTGGGTGCCTGGAGTCTTATTTTAGTGTTTTTACACTCATTGTTTATATTTACAACAGCCCTCTGTGTGAGGGGGGGATTTCTTAAAAATAATATCTTTATGTTATTTTAATCATAACTAGATACATTATTATTGTTCGTAAGTGTTGAATAAATTGTTTAAAATATTTTTAAAATTTTTGTCCACACTTAGGCTTGGGATCCATTGGGGCTCAACGTTACTTTTCAGAAACTTGGGCTGTTCTGAAAAAATATTTTTTCAAAATATTTTGATTTCAATTATTTTTTCTATATTAATGGATCATATTATTATTATGTATTTTGATTGCCAGGGGTTAGTGCGAGTACCAGGACTTGTTTTCTTTTCACATTGAAAGGATATTGATCAATTGTTTTAAGAGGAAGTCTTCCTCTGACTTTATTATCATTCTATATGTGGTCAGTGTACTCGCATTAACTCCTGTTCTGTATCGTATGATTTCGATGACAATATGGGAAGCGTATGTCACGGTATGTTGTTGGGGATTTGGACACTCCGGTCCTTTCCCCGCAGGGTCACTCTACTTTATCAATTTCTATTTCAGACGATCAAGATTAGGGTGATGTAACTGTGATGTCTTCCAACAGTGTGCCTCCGTCGTCACAATTAATGAAGGGCTAGCGGAAAAGTGCTCATGTAAATACGCCAATTGCCTAAGAGGACCCTAGTAGGTTCGACGGCCTTTGACGTCCGCTAGCTCGCCCGGTGTAGCGTCCATTCACCGAATGGTTCGGCAGCCGGGTTCGTCCGTTGCGGTCTAGAAGGAATTTTGGGGTGATGCGAGCACTATAAATTAACCTAATGCACACCCAGTGACGGCGGATCGGAGGGAGAACGCAGGAAGCCTTTTAGTCCGGTTCATAGCTCGTTCCAGTCCATCCGGACGGCAAGCGAGAGAGGCCCCTCTCTCGTTCAACAACATCTGGCCCCAGATGTTGTGGTACAAAATGTGTCGTAAGCAGAGCATACGTCCGTCGCTCGGGACGCTCCGTTGTATAGGCAGTCCGCTGAGACTGCTAAGGCTTCCTCTTCTCGTCAGCACACACGACCGCACCTTGGCTGCGTGACCGCCGATATATTACCAGCTTCGCCGATCAAGGATTCTTCGGCGACCAGGTCACACCATCCGGTAGCCAGGGACACGAGGCCTGCAGACTCCGGACGTTCGCATAGGAAGTGTGCGGGAGTCAACGTACACGGAGCTTCCGGCGGCAATGCATCGTAAGACCGCTACTGCACAGGCCTCGGGAACGGACGTGCTTTCCTTAATAGCACAGTTTATCGCAGCATCCCAGCATCAACTGAATCTGTCGCATATATTTTATCCGACGATGCTGGGTCAGGACGCTCCGCGGAAGCGGGTACGGACGTCCGAAAGTTTCATCCGGTCCGACGGGATTCCGAAAGGGATTCGGAGGATTTCGAGCTTTCCCTTTCGGAACAACATATGCTGTTGTGTATGTCATCTGACTTCGTCTTCTACAGCTTCTTTCGTCGGACCAGAATGCTGCGATGCCGGATAAGAAACTGATAGCGTCGGTGGACTTAGAAATTTTTGGTTCGGTTCAGGGACATCGTCCCTCAGTTCCGATATAGTCCAATAATGTCACACAAACTTTCGAATTATTGAACGACGCTATATATATTATTATTTTATGCTTGCTAACCAAGCATTTCTGGTTTCTTGTTCGAAGAGTTATGGAGATGTCTTTCAAAAGTGTGCCTCTGTCGTCATAGTTAATGAAGAGTTAGCGGCAATAAGTGCTCATGGAATATGTCTATCGTCTACGGAGTGACATTCGCTAGCTCACCCGGTGTAGCGTACATTCATCGAATGGTTCGGCTGCCGGGTTCGTCCGTTGCGGTCTAGGAAGGAGATTTGGGTGATGCGAGCACTTTTATTACTTTAGTACTCACCCAGTGACGGCAGATTGAGGACAGATCGGAGGAAGCCTGTTAGTCCGGTTCCTGGCTTGTCCAGGTCCGTCCGGGCTGTGAGCGAGAGAGGTCCCTCTCTCGCCCAACAACATAGGGGACCGCATGTTGTGGTTCAGATATTTTACATTCGGAGCATATGTCCGTTGGTCGGGACGCTCCGTTATATTGACAGTCCGAGAGACTGTCTTTAATGCTTCCTCATCCTCACAGCAGGGCACACGACCGCACATTGGCTACGTGACCTCGAGTATCCGATCTGTTTCGGCATTCAGTGATTCCACGGCGAATAGGTCGCGCCATCCGGTAGCCAAGGGACACGAGGCCTATACACTCCGTTCGCTCGCATATTGGTAGTATGCACGGGGTAACGATCACGGAGCTTCCAGCGGCAATGTATCGTAAGACCGCTTTTCCTCAGGCCTCAGTGACGGACGTGCTATCCGAGTTAGCACAGTTGTTTCGCAGCATCCCAGCAATTGACAGTTTCTCGGTCGAATCAGGAATTATCCGACGGCGCTGGGTCGGTGCGGTCCGCGGTTGCATCAGGTACGGACGACCGAACGCTTATAGGATCCGACAGGATGGCGAAAGGGATTCGAAAGATTTCGAGTTTTCCCTTTACTAGTATCGGAAGATGCCTTTCATATCTTCTGGCATTATCTTCCAGTGATTATTATTTCGGACTTCATTGCTGCGATCTTGGATAAGAGACTTATAGCGTCATTGGACTCGGATTTTTCTATCGGTTCAGGGACATTGTCCCTGACTTACCGACGCAGTACAATATTGTCATTACAACATGTGTTTTATTTTTCGACGCTATATATATATATATACAAGCCTGCTACTAAGCATGATAGTTTAGTTTCTTGTCCGCGTTGCTCATTTCTGCCATTTTATCATTTATACAAATAGTTTATTTTGGCAGAGCAGGGCATACCGTGAGCTCATATGCGTCTAGACGGTGTGATTAAAGACTGCATATATTCTTTTTCGCCGTTTATGTCTTTTCCAATTTCAATGTTGGGAACGACATTATGTATAGTAGACTTAACTTAGACGCTTTATTATACGTAATCCGCCTTACTGAGGCGTTATCATTACGTCTTCAAGAAAAGATTTACGGGATATTATTCTCAATGTAATTTCTTTTGAGGGCAGTAGTTTGTTCACGTATAACTCCGCCCTTCAGTGGCTGATTGGAGTTAGTTAGACGTGACGCAGCCCTAGCTACATCCACACGCGTGGATAGTAAGGTTAAGAACTCTCTCAGAGTCGCTTCGTTCTCGGAGGAGCTTCTCTTCGACGGCAACTTTTCGGCAATCCATGAATTGCTCGAATTACACGTTCTCTTGTCTATCTAGTGTTACAAGAGATTCAGACTGGGGCAAACATTCGGTGGTTGACTCAGAGAGTGCCGCCGCAGTTGCCGGACCCGAGTGTGGCTGTTATGACGGTTGCCAGTCAAACAGATTGGGATATAATACTGATCCCTACGGATTCGAAGTGCCAGGGTCTTTGGGTTCCGCAGTCTTTTAGCAATCAGTTTTCTTCCGCGGAATAATGTTTTTTAGGCTTGCTTTATGTCATTGCATGAACATTATTCAGAAACGCATGCCCAAATTCCTGTCCTTTAATTCGACAGTAGTGGCGTATCTCCGGAACCAGGGAGGCACTCTTTCGTTTCCGTTATTCAATTTAATGGAAAGAATCCGTCTGTTGGTTATAGTACACCAAGTTCAGTTTTGGTCCGTCATATTCCGGGTCGTCTGATGGTTTTATCGGACTCCCGTTCTCTTACGGGTCGCTTGTTGCTGTCAGAATGGACTCTCAACAAACAAGTATTCAATCAGATTTGCTATCTATGGGAGCGCCCAATGATGATTTATTTATGACACAGCTTGCTAATCAATTGCAGACGTATGTGTTGGCTTGTCCAGATCTCTGAGCTAATATTGTTAACGCTCTATTGATCTATAGGACGGAATGATAGGATACGCGTATCCTCCGGCGCTGTTGTTTTAGCAGGTATTGCTAAGATAAACAACCACAATACATTTCTGTTGATAGCATCTCTACCTTCACAGAGATCATGAGTAATTTACTCTCTTGTCTACTGTGGGTCTTAACGTGAAATCTTCCTCTATGTGAGGATCTTTTTCATTGGGTAAATCGTGTCATCTTTATCACAACCAGCAAGGTCGCAACCTTCATGTATTCCGTTGTGTGGTCCGTATTGCATTGTAAGCACTGTACTGGACGAGCTTTGGACGCGATTTCTTACTATAGGAGATCCTCTTCTTCGCTATTCTATGCGGCTAAAGTGGAGGCTCTTCCGTCGTGGTGTAGGGATCATTATGTTCATATTGTTGATCCCTCCATACTCCTCATTGCTATTTTTTAGTATACTTGTTTCACAAGATCTCCTGCAGCCTGTTATTATTTAGGTTATAGGTTTATGTTACCTCATACCTATGCACTCTACGATAGTTTACAATTGAGTCTTTTGTCTCTTTATCTAAGTGATTTAGTAACTTTTTGATAAATAGACTTAGAATCTTTAGATTAAATTCCTATACGGATTTTAACTTCGGTTCTTATTTGGCTAAGTAATCATTTGAGCCTCTGGAAACAGTAGTTTTCAAATTCTGACCTTTTAGACAGTAATTCTGTTGGTTTCTTTTTTACTGTAGAGTCAGTGAGTTTCATGCACTATCGATGGATGATTTTCACTTTCATAGTTTCGGAATCAATACTTCCGTTACTATTTAGGTTGGATTGTTGCATAAGAGTTAGGCTCCTATTATCTGGAACCTATTATTTTAAGGTCCTTCCGTCTTCGTATGGGCATAGGCCTTTACTCTTTTCGGGTACAGTTTATGTATTTATAAACAGATATCTGTTTATTACTATGGGCGTAAGCTTCTGTCTTTGATGTCTAGTAGAAGGACGTTACGCTCCATTTTATTGTTAATGGATTCTATTAACTATCGGTACTGCTTATGGTATATCATTGACTTAGCAGTTGTGCTTAAGATTTCGGCTCATGAAGTAAGAGTTCTTCTACTTCTTGGGCTTACATTAATAGTGTCGCTATTATAGATTTTTGAAGGCCGCTCATTGCGCTCAGCCATCCACATTCATGAATTTTATCTCAGAAATATCGAGTCCATTTCTGGAGGCCTCTATTGTTAGGTCTATTATCTACTGCTCAGAATGTCATTCACTTAACAGTTGCTACTATAGCTAGGTAGGCTGTCTGTTTCGGCAGTGTCTCCGTTCGGCTGCCCTCTTCGCTCTGGGCTATTTGACCCAGGGCAAGAAAAAGGGGGGGGGGGGGGGGGGAGGGTGTTCCCTTGGGTCACCTGCTTTACTATGAAAACAAGGGGATACCTCCTCCGGAGTTAGTAATTCTGAGCTGTTATTGGGATGGTTGTTTAGTGAGAAGTTTAGGTTTTTAAAATTCATTCAAGTCTTAGTTTTTAAAGTATAGCTTTTGAATATTGCATATGTCAACGGACATGATTATGCAATCCTCAGACACTTTTAGGAGTATAAGAGTCTCTATTCTCTAGACTTACTTTATTTATTGGCTTACTTTAAAAATTATTAGTATAAGGATTATATTGGATATTAATAGAGTACATGGATGTATGAAGCTCAATTTTGGAAGGTGTTGTATCTTTCTAATTTATCATAAATAAGAAAGATACATGTAAGGCCTATTACTTCTTTTTCCCTACAGGGGATGACTCTATTTTATTTTATTGAGCGTATTCCATTTTGCTCTATGTCCTTGGCCCTCCAACCTTTTTACTATTCAGCTATGTCTGGGTCATTGGTACAGTATAAAAATGTTAAAAAATTTATAGTAATTTATATATTTTTTATACTTACCAATGACCCAGACGGGGATGGCCCTCCCAGGAGTTGGGAACTCTTGCCTCCCCGCTGAGTACATAGCGCTTACCAGGCACTGGTTATTAGAATGATTAATGGCGCCAATTTCGGAACGTCCTTGACACTGCGCATGCGCAGTAGGGGCGAAGTGTGGAGGGCCTTTCAGGACATGTTTTCTTTAGTTTTAGATGCAAATTTTGGGGATTGGGGGGCAAAATTTGTGTTTGGCCCTATATTTTAAGAGTTAGCACCAGCTATGTCTGGGTCATTGGTAAGTATAAAAAATATATAAATTACTATAAATTTTTTAACTTTCCACATCAATTATTCAGCATTTTAGCGACCAGAATGCCCCCAGAGGCCACCAGAGAGCACCTAAAAATTCAAATTTTCTTGGGGGAAGAACCGCCCCAAACCCCCCTCTATACGTACGTGCCTTTGGCACGTGCGACAGATGCCTTCGGTGTCTGAGTTTCACTTTCTTTAAACTACCGGACCCACAAATTTTCCCCTAGTGGAAACCCTGTATATATAAACTAATCACAATTTATATGTAAACGCCATTATCTCAACTTTGTCCCATCCGACTGAGCTCCAAGAGCTGAGTCAGATGGTACAAAGCCACTTGATAATAAGCATATATCTGCACCACTTAAGCACTCTATATTGACCATTAGGTTGGCATAGCATGGCATATGTGGGACTGTCTTATCGTGGTTTGCATCATATCTAGAAGGTCACAGTCAACAAATATATATCAGTAAGGTTGGTTCAGAAAGCAGGACGTTAAAGTGTAGTGTTCCTCAGTGCTCAGTTCTTGGACCACTCTTGTTTACTCTGTACACTTCTTCTCTAGGTCGCCTTCTTAAAAAGCTTGGCGTATCATACCATCTTACGCAGACAACACCCAACTGTACATCACATTCAACCCATCTGTTCCAAGTGACTCCTTCACCGCAGTCAATAACATGGAAACTTGCATAAATCTCGAGCGGGAATGGATGATAGACTTTAAAATGAAAATGAATGACTCTAAAACTGAATTCTTAGTGATACCCAGGGTTTGCATGCCTACACACTCTGTTACATCAATTTTGGTTGAAAACAACATCACTATGAAAAGTGAATCGGCCAGGAAAATTGGACTGATTATGGGCTCAAATTTAAAACTAGACATCCATATCAATAAAATATGTCAAAAATGCTACTGGCAGCTTCGAAATGTTGGAAGACTGCGACCTTATCTTAACCAGTCAGCACTTGAAAAACTTGTGCACTCCTTCATCAACTCACAACTAGACTATTGTAATTCAGTGTTAGTGGGGCTGTCCCAGTGCCTGATTCTGAAGCTTCAAAAAGAATGTTGCTGCTAGGATAATTACTGGTACCAAACGCTCTGAACGCATAACACCTGTTTTAAGACAACTACATTGGCTTCCAGTTAAACAGAGAATTGATTTCAAAATATTGATCTTAGTATTCAAATGTATCCACAAACTGGCTCCAGTTTACCTACAAGAGCTCCACACTGTATATAAACCATCATGCAGTCTCAGATCTAAAAATCAAATTCAACTAGTTGTACCTTTTAGCAGATCTAATCAGGCTCATGATCGTGTGTTCTCCATCGTGGGCCCCAGATTGTGGAATTCCCTGCCAATTAGTGTCAGAACTTCAGATACTCTCGATGTCTTCAAAAGAAATCTTAAAACTTTCCTATTTATTGAAGCATTCTCCTGAACCTCTCTAAGAGGCACCCAAAACAGATGTGACTCTTTATTTCAGAAAAGTGTATGTATTCCTGTCAAGCATTTTAGAGCACTATTTGTGGTTTTACGCTCTAGAAAATCAATTATTATTATTATTATAGTGAAATAACAGTAGGTTTTATCATTATGGATAAATTTTCTCATTTATCACTGTGTGTGGATTCTAGGCTTTAAAATCATTATTAATATTATTCTTATAGTGAAATAACAGTAGGTTTTATCATTATTATAGTGAAATAAAAGTAGATTTTATCAATCTTATAGTGAAATAACAGTTGGTTTTATCATCATTACACTGAAATAAAAGTAGATTTTTTATCATTGTAGAGGGGGCGCGGTGGCTCAGTAGGTAGAGGTGCAGGCTGCAAGCCGAGAGGTCCTCGGTTCGAATCCCACCTGCGGCAACCGCGTTGTGTCCTTGGGCAAGACACTTCACCCCCATTGCCCATGTGGGGGCACGATGACGCCGTGTACTAAGGCGTACTGCACGTTGCTGGTACGCATGTCTTCAATCAATCTAACCCTGTCTGTGCTGCAGTGCGGAGTTACGATGTTGGGGAGCTGGCAGCTGCTCGTCGTTGCTCGGTGGTTCTCTCCGGGTACTCTGGCTTCCTCCACCCGTAAAACTGTCACGGTCATGATTAGCTATTGTGCATAAATATGTGACCTTAAACATCAATAAATAAATAAATAAATTTTATCATTATAGTAAAATAACAGGTTTTATCATCATTATATTGAAATAACAGTAAATTTTATTATTGTGATAATGAAATAACAATAGGTTTTATCATCATAAAGTAGACGATGGTTCTGAAAGAGTTAACAAAATGAATACTAATAGGAATCCAGGTATTAAAGATCTAGTCATTTCAACAAAGTAATAGTTGATTGCCTATTTCCTTTCTCAGCAAATGTTTGGCGAATGAAACAACCATTCACCAGTTTGTGCAGTCATGGCTATTTTGAAATAAACTGATATCATATGATGCTTTTGAAATTCCAGGTTCAAGTTTCTACCTGAACTAACCCTTTACCTAACAAATGACCACATCCACTTGTGTAATTTGCAAAGTAAGTAGTTGAATAAATGTATATTTTTCAAAACATTTTAATAAAACCACTTAATGTGACCCCTCATTGAACAAGCTCATTGAGCTCATTCTAATGAGTAGTCACATATATGGGTTTGTTGAAATGTGTTGAAAAATTTGAAAAAAAACCAATTAAAATAAAAAAAATGCATACCCTGCAGTGGGTAAAGGGTTAATTTGCTATTATTTGGTATTTTTTTTCTTTGAAATTCTAGGTTCAAGTTCTCAGCTAAATATGAAAGGTGTATTCTTACATGTTCTGGGTGATGCACTTGGTTCTGTGATAGTGGTCATTAGTGCTTTAGTGATATGGTTTGTTGAAGCAAACTGGAAGTTTTATGTTGATCCAGCCATGAGGTAAGTCCTTACAAGAAACAGATGTCCTGGACCTTTTCTGTCTAACTTGCTGTTCAGTAAGTCCTTCCTTACAATAAACAAACTGACTAAAAGTTTTACATTGATCTGACCATAGGTCTGTCTTTATAATAAACAGACTGGAATTTATACATTTATCTTTCCATGAACGTAACCCTTATAAAAAACAGACAGACAGGAATTTATACATTTATCTGTCCATGAACGAAACCCTTATAATAAACAGACAGACTGGATATTTTGGGGTGTTTAAGCCATGGGGTAAGACTTATCTTAAAAGAACAAACAGACTGAAATTTTTATGTTGATCCAACCATATTTAAGTCCTTAGAATAAACAGACTGACTGAAGGTTTTATGTTGATCCAGACAAGTCCTTACAATAAACAGACAGACTGAAGGTTTAATGTTGATCCAGTTCCAGACAAGTTCTCACATTAAACAGACGAACTGAAGGTTTTATGTTGATTCACAGTTATAGATAAGTCCTTACATTAAACAGACTGACTGAAGGTTTTATGTTGATCCAGTTATAGATAAGTCTTTACAATAAACAGACAGGCTGAAAGTTTTATGTTATAGATTGGTCCTTAAAATGAACAGGCTGAAGGTTTTATGTTATAGATAGGTCCTTACAATAAACAGACAAGACTGAAAGTTTTAGGTTGATTCAACCATAGATAATTCTTTATGATAGACAAAATTGGAATTATTGTGTTGATACAACCATAGTTAAGTCCTTACAAATAAACAGACAGGCTGCATGTTTTATGTCATAGATAGGTCCTTACAATAAACAGACAGACTGACGTTTTATGTTGATCAAGTTATAGATAAGTCCTTACAATAAACAGACAGGCTGACGGTTTTATGTTATATATAGGCCCTTACAATAAACAGACAGACTGACGTTTTATGTTGATCAGGGTATATATAAGACCTTACAATAAACAGACAGGCTGACGGTTTTGTCATAGATAGGTCCTTACAACAAATAGACAGACTGATGTTTTATGTTGATCAAGTTATAGATAAGTCCTTACAATAAACAGACAGGATGAAGGTTTTATGTTATAGATAGTTTGTTTAAATCAATTCCTTAGTGTTTTTCCATAAAATTTGCCTTTCAAACTGCACTGACATAACAGCCCTTGGATGTTTGGCAGTCTGCAGCTGATAGAATTGGAAGCAGTCAGGAAGACCTGTAATAATAGTCCTCTGACATGGACATTAGAATTATGAATAATTTCATGACTTAATTCCTCTATAGTGTTGATGAACCATGACTAACTGAAGGTGATACAAAAATAATTCTTGGAACCACTTTGTCAGGTGAGCGATTAAGACCCCTTGGGGCATCTTGTTGTAGAATTCATTTATTTCGCATATCCATTTCTATGACTGTTCTTCTTCCATCTCTTGTTTCTACCCCCATTCTAATTCAAGGTTTTCCCCACCAGTCTCTTAGGGAGCCACCTCCTTAAAGCTTTGGTTCTGAGAAGACAAATTTGGATTTGAAGATCCCAATACATTTTCTTTCACCTTTTCCACAGTGAGGGCATGATACTCTCCTCTTAGCTCCTGAGAGGAATTAAACATGCCCACAGAATTGCCCTACTCATCTGCGTTGACCTCCTGTGAGAAAGGAATCTAGCTAGGCTTTAGGTATGGGGATGGAGATAGGGATTCAAACCTACTTTTCTCCTTCTTCCTCTTATTAAAAAACATTCTCAGTCTGTGGGTATCTCATCAAGCAACTCTTCTTTCTCTTCTTCCTGGCATCCAGTGAAGATCCAATCTCCTTCGAGTGGAGACCAGTGAGGAGGTTCTCCCACAAAAAGTACTACCTCTTCCCAAAGGAGGTGTTGGTGTGCCTTTTTTTATACCAAAGTCTCCTGTTAAGTGAATGGTCTCAGCCTATACTTGGATAGCCCAAGTGAGAGTATGAGAATTGTTCAGTGCTATCAAGGTTTTATTGATGTTAGGTATTTCCATGATTACAGTAGGGTCCTGCGAATATTTGAGATTCGATTCGATATCGATACCATACGTCTGCTTCAAGATCGATCCCGAATCAGTGTCAAGATTAGATTTTTTCGAATCTCTAATTCTAACCTCAATTTGTTACATTTCCAACAAAAATTGGATAAACCTGTCAATAGACAATTCATTCATGTAGGATCAGTTCCTATTTAATTGAGTAATTGACAATGTTTAATTGTTAGGTAAGTAGTGAATTTTGCCCAGAACATTATCCATAGTTTTAGCTTTTGAAGACTTAACTTGTTACTATTCACGTTCTTAAGAACGTGAATAGTAACAAGTTGAGCCTTCAAAAACTAGAACTATGGATAATAGGCCTAGCTGTTTCAGTGATACAGAGAATATTTATTTATTGGTGTCTAAGGTGTTTTCTCAGTCTTGTAAGGGTCATAACAGTGTTCAGTAGCTTCCGTTTGGTGCAATATGAAATAACTTGTCTTTTAAGATTTCATTCGAGATTCGATTGGATATCGATATCAGAGACACGAATCGAAAAAAAAATTTATGATTTGCAGATCCCTAGATTACAACAGAGTGTTAATTGATGTTCTCAACTTGACATCTGAGGTAGTTGTAAATGAGTAATGAGATGTAACCAATGCTGGGTTAGTGCTGCTTTACAGTAAACAGATAGGCTGGAATGTTTATGTTGATACAACTATAAGAAAACAGAACAATGCAAAGCATTGCATATGCCCCTCCTGCAATACCAATACCATATGCTCCTCACTGGAGTGGTGGAATTCCTCATGATGGCCTGAATGTGTGCCATTTTGAATAAACAAACAGACACACATGCAGACTGACTCTGTTAAACTCCCTCTGCACACCCATTGAACATGGGCAATATAACAGTTATTCAATTTTCTGTTGCCATTCAACAAAAATTATTCCCATGGACAAATAATAACAGTGTAAGAAGTTCATAGGACCGTTTTTAAGTCTAACAAGTGGGCATAACTATGGACAGCAAGTGTGGATGAAACCTGCAATGTGCGGATATATACCCTTTCATGCAATATAGGTCTATCCCCATACCCAAGGACTTCAAAATCCAACAACTGATGCTTCAGTTATAATGCAAAATGTTCTTAACAGAATGTTTTCCAAGGGTAGCAAGGGCCATAACTCTAGTTCATATGCATGGATGAATCATGAAATAATTGGGTGTCCTTTTCCACATGCTGGCCTCTCACCATTCCAAAGGACATCACAATCTGCCCATCAATGATTGAGTTGTAATGCAAAACATTCCTGTGGAAAGTTTTCCAAGTGTAAACAAGGGCCATAACTCTGGTATGTATGCATGGATGAAACCTGCAATATGTCGATATCCTCTCCCCCACGCTATTCTCTCGCCATAGCACTGGACTTCAAAATCTGAGCTATAGTACAAAATGTTTGTATGGAAATTTTTTATCTGTAACAAGGGCCATAACTCTGGTACGTTTATGTATGGATGAAACCCACAATATGTGGATATCCTTTACCCTATGCAGGTCTCTCACCATACCATAGGATAATAAAATCCGACAATTGATGATTAGAATCTATTTGAACTTATTCATGTCATTCCTGTAAGGTATAATCTGAAAGGAACAATAAATGGTGTACAAAGAAGGTATTCCAATAAAAGTCTCATTTGAGTAATTTAATGATTGACAGGGGCGATGTTGCTGTAACATTTTGCATGTGAGATTAAAAGTGTGTGTATTGTTTTTGTTGTGAACTTTGATTACAATTAAATAAATGAGTGTCGGTTGACTGGAATTTTATTCTCTTTTCTACAACCACATGCACATTATTCAACACCTGATTTGGATATCTTTGTGTTAGTACAGAGAAAAATTCCCCTTTGTCAGTTTTTGTTGGTGGCCCCTGACTTTAGCATCGAAACTACAAGCGTAATTAATCCACACTTCGTATTTTTGTGTAAGGTCTTAAATTGCAGTTCGCATATTACATGATAACAGTACATTAGGGCTAAAATGGTTGGCTCATTTTCATAACCGACTAACCAAGAACTATAACCGGATAATATCCGGTTATCCGTGGCCATTATTTCACGGAATATGGAATCAAAACTATAGGAATTGGAAATGAGTATTCTCTAACTATTCCGTAGTGTGTATAGAAACGAACATTGTCGAATACTCGACAACATTCATTTGTATACACACTACGGAATAGTTTCTGCGATTACTCATTACTCACGAAAACTGCCGATCATTAACGAAGTCTTGCATGCCAAAGTGGATTATTTCTCAATATATACAATGTGGCTTCTAATCTATCACAAAGGAGAAGCAGCAGATTTACTACATTTTAAACGTGGAATGACGATCACTATTGATATTTTGGATATAGGGCTGGGCGATATGGGAATCGGAATACCGGTAACGATATCAGAAAAAATATCGCGATATACCGGTATATCGTGCAGCAGTGTGTGAAACGCATATCAAGTGTAAGGGATATCATGAATAAAAAATATATATTTTTATACTGTACCAATGACCCAGACATAGCTGGTGCTAACTCTTAAAATATAGGGCCAAACACAAATTTTGCCCCCCAATCCCCAAAATTTGCATCTAAAACTAAAGAAAACATGTCCTGAAAGGCCCTCCACACCTCGCCCCCACTGCGCATGCGCAGTGTCAAGGACGTTCCGAAATTGGCGCCATTTATCATTCTAAGTTTGGCCCTTCATCAGTTAACATCTGACTGATCTTTGTGCTTTTAAATCTCAGTTTAAATGATGCCAGACACATAAATATTAGTGAAATGGTGATTCTAAGGAGGATAGAAAAGGAGGAGAGGAAAAGAATGTGTGACAGAATATTATCAGGGCTGTAACTTAAAATTTTTTAATGAAATTATGTTAAGTTACCTATTTTCAAGGCAGCAGCCATTTTGTTGTCATTCTGATTATTTAGTTACACTGTTTTTTCAAGTGTTTTTCCTCTCTCCCTGTCCTTTAATTCCCCCTTGCTATTCTCCCATGCTTTTGGCATAGTTTCTGTAATTATTATTACTAAAATTTCTTGGGAGTTTTAGCTTAATAACAGAATGAATTCTGTTCTTTCCCCATGTTTACGTCTTCACCTACGGGTGGTTAGGCGTTGTGTTCTGCATCTACCATCTGATGTTCTGCAGTTTCTTCCCTGGAAGTCTCTGTTTTGCATCAGATGGGGTATTTTTGGTAACTGATTTCGGGCCTGGGTGCCTGGAGTCTTATTTTAGTGTTTTTACACTCATTGTTTACATTTACAACAGCCCTCTGTGTGAGGGGGGGATTTCTAAATAATAATATCTTTATGTTATTTTAATCATAACTAGATACATTATTATTGTTCGTAAGTGTTGAATAAATTGTTTAAAATATTTTTAAAATTTTTGTCCACACTTAGGCTTGGGATCCATTGGGGCTCAACGTTACTTTTCAGAAACTTGGGCTGTTCTGAAAAAATATTTTTTCAAAATATTTTGATTTCAATTATTTTTTCTATATTAATGGATCATATTATTATTATGTATTTTGATTGCCAGGGGTTAGTGCGAGTACCAGGACTTGTTTTCTTTTCACATTGAAAGGATATTGATCAATTGTTTTAAGAGGAAGTCTTCCTCTGACCTTATTATCATTCTATATGTGGTCAGTGTACTCGCATTAACTCCTGTTCTGTATCGTATGATTTCGATGACAATATGGGAAGCGTATGTCACGGTATGTTGTTGGGGATTTGGACACTCCGGTCCTTTCCCCGCAGGGTCACTCTACTTTATCAATTTCTATTTCAGACGATCAAGATTAGGGTGATGTATCTGTGATGTCTTCCAACAGTGTGCCTCCGTCGTCACAATTAATGAAGGGCTAGCGGAAAAGTGCTCATGTAATACGCCAATTGCCTAAGAGGACCCTAGTAGGTTCGACGGCCTTTGACGTCCGCTAGCTCGCCCGGTGTAGCGTCCATTCACCGAATGGTTCGGCAGCCGGGTTCGTCCGTTGCGGTCTAGAAGGAATTTTGGGGTGATGCGAGCACTATAAAATTAACTTAATGCACACCCAGTGACGGCGGATCGGAAGGAGAACGGAGGAAGCCTTTTAGTCCGGTTCATAGCTCGTTCCGGTCCATCCGGACGGCAAGCGAGAGAGGCCCCTCTCTCGTTCAACAACATCTGGCCCCAGATGTTGTGGTACAAATGTGTCGTTAGCGGAGCATACGTCCGTCGCTCGGGACGCTCCGTTGTATAGGCAGTCCGCTGAGACTGCTAAGGCTTCCTCTTCTCGTCAGCGCACACGACCGCACCTTGGCTGCGTGACCGCTGATATATTACCAGCTTCGCCGATCAAGGATTCTTCGGCGACCAGGTCACACCATCCGGCAGCCAGGGATTCGAGACCGATGGACTCCGGACGTTCGCATAGGAAGTATGCGGGAGCCATCTGATGCGGAGCTGCCCTCGGCGAAGCACCGATAGACTGCGCCTCCGCAGGTCTCGACGCCGGACATTCTTGTGCACATAGCACAGCTTATCGCAGCATCCCAGCAGCCGACAGAAACGGTGTCGGATCGAGAATTATCCGACAGCGCTGGGTCGGTAGCCGGGGACTCGAGGCCTGCAGACTCCGGACGTTCGCATAGGAAGTGTGCGGGAGTCAACGTACACGGAGCTTCCAGCGGCAATGCATCGTAAGTCCGCTACTGCACAGGCCTCGGGAACGGACGTGCTTTCCTTAATAGCACAGTTTATCGCAGCATCCCAGCATCAACTGAATCTGTCGCATATATTTTATCCGACGATGCTGGGTCGGGACGCTCCGCGGAAGCGGGTACGGACGTCTGAAAGTTTCATCCGGTCCGACGGGATACCGAAAGGGATTCGGTGGATTTCAAGCTTTCCCTTTCGGAACAACATATGCTGCGATGCCGGATAAGAAACTGATAGCGTCGGTGGACTTAGAAATTTTTGGTTCGGTTCAGGGACATCGTCCCTCAGTTCCGACATAGTCCAATAATGTCACACAAACTTTCGAATTATTGAACGACGCTATATATATTATTATTTTATGCTTGCTATCCAAGCATTTCTGGTTTCTTGTTCGAAGAGTTATGGAGATGTCTTCAAAAGTGTGCCTCTGTCGTCATAGTTAATGAAGAGTTAGCGGCAATAAGTGCTCATGGAATATGTCTATCGCTTACGGAGTGACATTCGCTAGCTCACCCGGTGTAGCGTACATTCATCGAATGGTTCGGCTGCCGGGTTCGTCCGTTGCGGTCTAGGAAGGAGATTTGGGTGATGCGAGCACTTTAATTACTTTAGTACTCACCCAGTGACGGCAGATTGAGGACGGATCGGAGGAAGCCAACAACATAGGGGACCGCATGTTGTGGTTCAGATATTTTACATTCGGAGCATATGTCCGTTGCTCGGGACGCTCCGTTATATTGACAGTCCGAGAGACTGTCTTTAATGCTTCCTCATCCTCACAGCAGGGCACACGACCGCACATTGGCTACGTGACCTCGAGTATCCGATCAGTTTCGGCATTCAGTGATTCCACAGCGAATAGGTCGCGCCATCCGGTAGCCAAAGGACACGAGGCCTATACACTCCGTTCGCTCGCATATTGGAAGTATGCACGGGGTAACGATCTCGGAGCTTCCTGCGGCAATGCATCGTAAGACCGCTGCTCCTCAGGCCTCAGTGACGGACGTGCTATCCGAGTTAGCACAGTTGTTTCGCAGCATCCCAGCAATTGATGGTTTCTCGGTCGAATCAGGAATTATCCGACGGCGCTGGGTCGGTGCGGTCCGCGGTTGCATCAAGCTACGGACGACCGAACGCTTTATAGGGTCCGACAGGATGGCGAAAGGGATTCGAAAGATTTCGAGTTTTCCCTTTAGTAGTATCGGAAGATGCCTTTCATATCTTCTGGCATTTCTTCCAGTGATTATTGTTCGGACTTCATTGCTGCGATCTTGGATAAGAGACTTATAGCGTCATTGGACTCGGATTTTTCGATCGGTACAGGGACTTTGTCCCTGACTTACCGACGCAGTCCAATATTGTCATTACAACATGTGTTTTATTTTTCGACGCTATATATTTATATATATATATACAAGCCTGCTACTAAGCATGATAGTTTAGTTTCTTGTCCGCGTGGCTCATTTCTGCCATTTTATCTTTTTTACATATAGTTTATTTTGGCAGAGCAGGGCATACCGAGAGTTCATATGCGTCTAGACGGTGTGATTAAAGACTGCATATATTCTTTTTCGCCGTTTATGTCTTTTCCAATTTCAATGTTGGGAACGACATTATGTATAGTAGACTTAACTTAGACGCTTTATTATACGTAATCCGCCTTACTGAGGCGTTATCATTACGTCTTCAAGAAAAGATTTACGGGATATTATTCTCAATGTAATTTCTTTTGAGGGCAGTAGTTTGTTCACGTATAACTCCGCCCTTCAGTGGCTGATTGGAGTTGGTTAGACGTGATGCAGCCCTAGCTACATCCACGCGTGGATAGTAGGTTAAGAACTCTCTCAGAGTCGCTTCGTTCTCGGAGGAGCTTCTCTTCGACGGCAACTTTCCGGCAATCCATGAATTGCTTGATTTATACATTCTCTTGTCTATCTAGTGTTACAAGAGATTCAGACTGGGGCAAACATTCGGTGGTTGACTCAGAGAGTGCCGCCGCAGTTGCCGGACCCTAGTGTGCCTGTTATGACGGTTGCCAGTCAAACAGATTGGGATATTCTGATCCCTACGGATTCGAAGTGCCAGGGTCTTTGGGTTCCGCAGTCTTTTAGCTATCAGTTTAACTTCCGCGGAATAATGTTTTTTAGGCTTGCTTTATGTCATTGCATGAACATTATTCAGAAACGCATGCCCATATTCCTGTCCTTTAATTCGACAGTAGTGGCGTATCTCCGGAACCAGGGAGGCACTCTTTCGTTTCCGTTATTCAATTTAATGGAAAGAATCCGTCTGTTGGTTATAGTACACCAAGTTCAGTTTTGGTCCGTCATATTCTGGGTCGTCTGATTGTTTTATCGCACTCCCGTTCTCTTACGGGTCGCTTGTTGCTGTCAGAATGGACTCTCAACAAACAAGTATTTAATCAGATTTGCTATCTATGGGAGCGCCCAATGATGTTTTATTTATGACACAGCTTGCTAATCAATTGCAGACGTATGTGTTGGCTTGTCCAGATCTCTGAGCTAATACTGTTAACGCTCTATTGATCTATAGGACGGAATGATAGGATACGCGTATCCTCCGGCGCTGTTGTTTTAGCAGGTATTGCTAAGATAAACAACCACAATACATTTCTGTTGATAGCATCTCTATCTTCACAGAGATCATGAGTAATTTACTCTCTTGTCTACTGTGGATCTTAACGTGAAATCTTCCTCTATGTGAGGATCTTTTTTCACTGGGTAAATCGTGTCATCTTTATCACAACCAGCAAGGTCGCAACCTTCATGTATTCCGTTGTGTGGTCCGTATTGCATTGTAAGCACTGTACTGGACGAGCTTTGGACGCGATTTCTTACTATAGGAGATCCTCTTCTTCGCTGTTCTATGCGACTAAAGTGGAGGCTCTTCCGTCGTGGTGTAGGAATCATTATGTTCATATGGTTGATCCCTCCATACTACGCATTGCTAGTTTTTAGTATACTTGTTTCACAAGATCTACTGCAGCCTGTTGTTATTTAGGTTATAGGTTTATGTTACCTCATACCTATGCACTCTACGATAGTTTACAATTGAGTCTTTTGTCTCTTTATCTAAGTCAGTTAGTAACTTTTTGATAAATAGACTTAGAATCTTTAGATTAAATTCCTATACGGATTTTAACTTCGGTTCTTATTTAGCTATGTAATCATTTGAGCCTCTGGAAACAGTAGTTTTCAAATTCTGACCTTTTAGACAGTAATTCTGTTGGTTTCTCTTTTACTGTAGAGTCAGTGAGTTTCATGCAATATCGATGGATGATTTTCACTTTCATAGTTTCGGAATCAATACTTCCGTTACTATTTAGGTTGGATTGTTGCATAAGAGTTAGGCTCCTATTTCCGGAACCTATTATTTTAAGGTCCTTCCGTCTTCGTATGGGCATAGGCCTTTACTCTTTCCGGGTACAGTTTATGTATTTATAAACAGATATCTGTTTATTACAAGGGCGTAAGCTTCTTCTGTCTTTGATGTCTAGTAGAAGGACGTTACGCTCCATTTTATTTTTAATGGATTCTATTAACTAGCGTACTGCTTATGGTATATCATTGGCTTAGCAGTTGTGCTTAAGATTTCGGCTCATGAAGTAAGAGTTCTTCTACTTCTTGGGCTTACATTAATAGTGTTGCTATTATAGATTTTTGAAGGCTGCTCATTGCGCTCAGCCATCCATTCATGAATTTTATCTCAGAAATATCGAGTCCATTTCTGGAGGCCTCTATTGTTAGGTCTATTATCTACTGCTCAGAATATCATTCTCTTAACAGTTGCTACTATAGCTAGGTAGGCTGTCTGTTTCGGCAGTGTCTCCGTTCGGCTGCCCTCTTCGCTCTGGGCTATTTGACCCAGGGCAAGAAAAAGGGGGGGGGGGGGGGGAGGGTGTTCCCTTGGGTCACCTGTTTTTACTATGAAAACAAGGGGATACCTCCTCCGGAGTTAGTAATTCTGAGCTGTTATTGGGATGGTTGTTTAGTGAGAAGTTTAAGTTTATAAAATTCATTCAAGTCTTAGTTTTAAAGTATAGCTTTTGAATATTGCATATGTCAACGGACATGATTATGCAATTCTCACACACTTTTAGGAGTATAAGAGTCTCTATTCTCTAGACTTACTTTATTATTGGCTTACTTTAAAAATTATTAGTATAAGGATTATTGGATATTAATAGAGTACATGGATGTATGAAGCTCAATTTTTGGAAGGTGTTGTATCTTTCTAATTTATCATAAATAAGAAAGATACATGTAAGGCCTATTACTTCTTTTCCCTACAGGGGATGACTCTATTTTATTTTATTGAGCGTATTCCATTTTGCTCTATGTCCTTGGCCCTCCAGCCTTTTTACTATTCAGCTATGTCTGGGTCATTGGTACAGTATAAAAATGTTAAAAAATTTATAGTAATTTATATATTTTTTATACTTACCAATGACCCAGACGGGGATGGCCCTCCCAGGAGTTGGGAACTCTTGCCTCCCCGCTGAGTACATAGCGCTTACCAGGCACTGGTTATTAGAATGATAAATGGCGCCAATTTCGGAACGTCCTTGACACTGCGCATGCGCAGTGGGGGCGAGGTGTGGAGGGCCTTTCAGGACATGTTTTCTTTAGTTTTAGATGCAAATTTTGGGGATTGGGGGGCAAAATTTGTGTTTGGCCCTATATTTTAAGAGTTAGCACCAGCTATGTCTGGGTCATTGGTAAGTATAAAAAATATATAAATTACTATAAATTTTTTAACTTTTTGGAGCAAAAGATAGAAGTATCACTTACTGCTCTGGAAAAATGAGTGATTTGAATGGAAGACCATAATAATCCATGTCTACAAAGTTATTGAACCTATTGTTTAATACGAAAATAAGCCATAAAATTATCATGGGTTTACTGGCTTTCATCTGAATCTGGGATACAAGTAAATTAGTCTTTGTCAATTTAATTCCTGTAAAAACATGGCCAGCCTCTCTTGACTGATAAGCGTTTAATTACTGAGCCAGTCAATTGTCACATTGTGTTAATTGCGTATGTGTGGCTTCATGAAAACAGTGGCAAGCAAAACTTTTTATCAAAACAACGGGTATCCAGTTGATGGGGTTCCGAGGGCCTGGTTTCACAAAAAACCAGTAGTAGCTCCTCCCCTTCTCCTATCTTCCAGCAGTGAACGTCCTCAGATGACAATGTCAAATGTCATCTGTCACATATCAGGCCAGTCGGTCTGTTGATATTAAGCACGCCTCCAAGACGTGATCACCCTTCACTTTCATGATAGTCTGCAGGTGTCAATCACCAGCCAACAATGTTTTCTCCCAGTGATGGCATCACAACTCTGTCATATTTGACAAAAATTGTTGCACATTTCGCAATTGTGAATATGTTTGATTTGAAACATTTTTGTGTCAGATTGCTGACAACGAATTAAGCGATAAGTATGGCTTGCTGATTAGAGTTCAAACAAATGCGACCAACAGCAGGTGACCGTGTTTTTACAGCGTGACAGTCGGGTGTGTTTTCCGTGTAACAACAAACTATTTGTGTGATGTGTGCTACTTTAATTATTCGCTAATTAAAAATAATCAAACAAATTTAGCAAACAAGTATTAAATTTTTATTTCATAATTTCTCCATGAATGCTTGCATGTCGGTGATGATAAACGAGATAGAACGTTACTCACGCTCATCATCTCTTGCTGTTTATCATTTGTTCACGAAATAAGGAAAGATAAACTTCCTGTATTTTCAAAGCAACTTTCTGTGCGATTTAACGAAAAAACACATGTTGAAATTTTATTATCATGTGACCCAAACCAATATCGTTACAGACGATATACCGGTATTGCCAAAAAATAGACGATATTTAACCGGTACCGATTCCAATACCGGTATTTACCGGTATATTGAAATATCGCCCAGCCCTATTTGGATAACCAGTTTGCAGTTTATCTAATCGGTTAGGTACCTAACTGGTTTCGAACCGATTATCTGGTTAACCATTTCAGTACTACAGTACATGTATTCAAAGATATTACAAAGATAGTTCTTGCACTCACAGAAGTCACATTCAAGCTCTCACTCAGACCAGAATTCTGAGGACTGTGACAACTACAATTACTATTTCTTGCACTCACAGAAGTCACATTCAAGCTCTCACTCAGACCAGAATTCTGAGGACTGTGACAACTACAATTACTATCTCGCTCGCAGTCAGATTGCAGATTTCATAGTTTATTTGTTAGATACCAAAGGTCTTCAGCCTATCACTATGAAAGGTTACCACTCTATGCCATCAGAAATATTCAAATATGTAGAGGAATTTTCATCGGTTCGGCCTCAAATCTCATTAAACACTTTGTGTTAAAGAAACCTAGAACTGTTACATTAAAACCCAAGTGAAATCCAGCTCTGTTTTACTCTGTTGGAGTGGTGTGGGGTTGGAACCTTTTGAAACTCTTGATAAGGTAGGTGTGAACTCTCACATGCAAGACTGTGTTCCTTCATGGCTTTGCTTCTGCTAGATGCATAAACAAAATTCACACTCTTTCTATCGAACCTGATTTCAAAAGAACTGTTGGTAATACAGTAGAGCCCACTTAATTGGATATCTCTTAATTGTATATCCCTGTTAATTGAATATAATTTTCAAACACAAAACCATTTACCATACCTTTATTACAAATTTGATCTGTTAATTGAATATGGGTTGTAGAGTAAACTCCTGTTAATTGTATATAAGTTTTTGAAATATGTCGAAAAAAGTACTGTGACACGTACCAAATTCCCCTTATTTATCAACCTTTTTGGCTTCACTACATCCAGTACAGACATTTATTCTATTATATCTTGTTTGACAGAGCTCTATGAGCTCTGTCAAACAAGATATAATAGAATAAATTCCCAGTTTACCTCCAGAACACAGAAAACAGACCAAATTCCTGTTAATTGTATACTCCTGTTAACTCAAAAATTTTCACTGGCAAAATGGATATTCAATTAAGAGGATTCTACTGTACCATTACCTTTACTACTGACATCTCTTTCTCAGCTAGGAATCAGTTTCCTGAAGTTGCTCCTTTACATATTTGCATTCAGGCTTTTCATCTAGATGATTCCATGGGCAGGAGACCAATGTTATGTCCTGATCGAGCAATTAGGATGTATAAGTCAGAAGAACTAATTTTATTAGAAAAGGCAGGAAGAGACTTTTTCTCGTTTCCTTACACACTCTGTGTCATGTAGGATTCTGGCAGCTGTCCACCTTTCTTTTGAGCAACTTACTACTACAGGTAGGATCTCCAACAATATCACACCTCACAAGTTTAGGTTCCTGGCTACCTTGTTGGCTTACACAAACTCGATTTCCATTCCTGACATTACAAAGGCTGCATATTGTAGAAGCCAGTGTACTTTCTCCAAATTTTGCCTTAGGAATCTTCATCTACAGTTTGGAGACTTATACTCAACTGGTCCTTTAGTCGCTGTTATTTCACCTGATCTGTAATATTTACCTCTCTGCCTGTTTTATCTGATATATATACACTCTGTTATCCTCGAATCACAACCTTGCTGCCTGTTGGATTGAACTTTAACTGGTAGAGTGCTGGAAGCCCATATTTGGGCTTCATTCCTAAGTGGAGGTTCTACTACTTGAAGGCTCATATTCAGTCGATGTGCTTTGTATTATCTTTGAAGTGATATTTTTTAGTCTGTAAGGGTTTGCCTTGTTAAAATTTATGGGAGAGTGCACAATAGACACAATTGGTTTACATACATTTATACTTACAGTTGTGGGTATTGAAGTTAGCATGCAAACATTTTGCCCATTTACAAATCTTTAGGTCTTTTTTTTTAACCCTTAAGGCCTGATAGCAGAGTTTTATACATATTTTTCTGTTTTTGGACAGTTTACATCCTGTGGCTTTTGCTGTTGTTTCTAGGCAAGTTTTGGTCGCCAAAACAGGAATGTAGGACGTTTTGGCCACGGACATTTCGGCCCGGACGTTTCGGCCTAGGACGTTTCGGCCAGAAATATTGGACAGGATGGACATTTCGGCCAAAATGTATTTGAGGATACTTTTTGACATTTTTAGCTCACCTGAGCGAAGCTCAAGGGGAGCTTTACTAATCACTTTCTGTCCGGCGTCCGGCGTCCGTCGTCGTCCATCCGGCGTTAACTTTACATTATCGACTTCTCCTCCTAAACCACTAGCCCAATTTTATTCAAATGTTGGCTAAATGTTTATTACCTAATGCCAATTCAGATTTGTTCAAATGAAGTTGCCCCTCCTCCTGGGTGGTGCCACGCCCCCAAGGGGCACCAAAATCTTTGTAAATCTTCTTCTCATGAACCAGCAGTAGCAGAGACTTGATATTTGGTGTGCAGCTTCCTTTTGAGGTGTAGACTCAGATTTGTTCAAGAGAAGTTTGTGGGGCTATACTTGGCGTCGTTATGAGAGGGGCAAAATTTTTTGCCCCACCCAAAATTTCTATATTTTTATACTGTACCAATGACCCAGACTTAGCTGGTGCTAACTCCACAAAAACCAGGGCCAAACACAAATTTTGCCCCCCAATCCCCAAAATTTGCATCCAAAACAAAAAGAAATCATGTCCTAAAGGACCTCCATAGTACGACTCTACTGCGCATGCGCAGTGACGCAGTCGTCCCGAAATTGGCGCCAAATATCATTCTCTGTTTGGCCCTTCATCAGTCAACATCTCACTGATCTTTGTGCTTGTAAATCTCAGTTTAAAGGATGCCAGACACGTAATTCTTGGAGAAAATGTGATTCTAAGGAGGATAGAAGGAGGAGAGGAAAAAAGAAGTGGCAAAAAATAATCAGGGCTGTACTTAAAATTTTTTGTTGAAATTATGTTAAGTTGCCTATTTTCGAGGCAAACGCCTCTTGTTGTCATTCTTGCTAATTGTTGCACTGCTTATTCAGTGTTTCCTCTCCCCTAACCTTCTAAAGTCCCCCCTTGCAATTCTCCCATGCTTTTGGCATATTTTTGAGAAGTTTCATTTCTAAAAATTCCCTGGGAGAGTTGCTTGGTTACAGAATGTTTTCTGTTATTTTCCCCATAGTTAAGTTTTCAGCCATGGGTGTATAACGTTTGTGTTCTGCTACTTCCATCTGATGTTCTGCAGATTCTCCCCTGGGAGTCTCTGTTTTGCATCAGATAGAGTGTAATTGATGACTGATTCCGGGCCAGTTTTTTCAGTGCCTGGAGTCATGTTTTCTTCTGTGTTTACACTGTTTGTTTTCATTGGCAACAGCCTTTTTTGAGGGGGGCTGTTTGCCTTTGAGGTAGTTTATCTCATTATAAGATACATTTATATTATCCGAAAGTGTCTCATTAATTATTTTATATAATTTTAAAATTTTTGACCACACTTTGCCATCGGATCCATCGGGGCTCAACGTTACTTTTCAGCAACTTTGGCTTCTCTGAAAAAATATTTTTTCAAAATTATTTTGTTTTGCAATTGTTTTTTCATTTATTAATGGATCATGTTATTATGTATCTTTGTGTCAGGGGTTTTTGCGAGTAACTAGGACTTATTGTTGTTCTTTCACAATGAAGGGAACTTGTTCAAATTGTAATAGGAAGAAATCTTCCTCTGACTTTCATGATTATTGCATTAATTGTAGTCAGTGTTCTCGCATTAATCCCTGTCCTGTATGTGAACATTGGGATGAGAAACATTGGAAACGTGTGTCACGATATGTTGTTTCTGGAGAAAGAGCGATGCCGGCTCTTTCTCCACAAGGTCACTCTACTCTCTCAGTTTCTATTTCAGAGGAACCAGAACAGGGTGATGTTTCCATGTTATCTTCTTCAAGTGTGCGTCCGTCGTCACAAATAAATACAGAGCTAGCGGCAAAAGTGCTCATGGAGATTAGACAAATGTCGTCCGCTAGCTCGCCCGGTGTAGCGTCCATTCACCGAATGGTTCGGCAGCCGGGTTCGTCCGATGCGGTCCAAGAGGAAATTTTGGGTGATGCGAGCACTATAAAAATAATAGATGCACACCCAGTGACGGCGGATAGTGAACGAGAACGGAGGAAGCCTTTTAGTCCGGTTCCTAGCTCGTCCAGGTCCAGCCGGGCCGCGAGCGAGAGAGGCCCCTCTCTCGTACAACAACATCTGGGACCAGATGTTGTGGTACAAAATGTGTCTTTAGCGGAGCATACGTCCGTCGCTCGGGACGCTCCGTTGTATAAGCAGTCCGCAGAGACTGTTAAGGCTTCCTCTTCTCGCCGGCGCACACGACCGCACCTTGGCTGCGTGACCTCCGATATTTTGCCAGCTTCGCCGATGAAGGATTCTTCGGCGACCAGGTCACACCATCCGGCAGCCAGGGATTCGAGACCGATGGACTCCGGACGTTCGCATAGGAAAAGTATGCGGGAGCCATCTGATGCGGAGCTGCCCTCGGCAAAGCAGCGAAAGACCGCTCCTCCGCAGGTCTCGACGTCGGACATTCTAGTGCAGATAGCACAGCTTATCGCAGCATCCCAGCAGCCGACAGAGACGGTGTCGGATCGAGAATTATCCGCCGGCGCTGGGTCGGTACGCTCCGCCGAAGCATCGGGGGCGGACGACCGGGAACATCGGGAGGTCCGACCGGATGGTGAAAGGGATACGGATGAATTGGAGCTATCCCTTTCGGAACAACACAAAGCTGCCGTGGACTTCATCCGGCACTTTCTTCCTCAAGTTGTTCCGTCGGGCCAGACTGCTGCGCTTCCGGACAGGAGAATTATAGCGTCATTGGACTCTGATTTTTTCGAGCGGTTCAGGGACATCGCTCCCGAGTTTCCGTCGCAGTCCAATAATGTTGCAAGAACATTTGAATTATTGAACGACGCTATTTTTAAACTTGCTTCCAGGACGGGGAAAGCAGGCTTCTTGTCCGCAAATACTCTCAACCTGCCTTTCATTAATGCAAGGAATAAATTCGACACGGCAGGTCAGGGTATACCGAGAGTTCCTCTGCGTATGGACGACGAGGCGGAAGACTTAGAGCTATCATTACCGTCGTCAGCTTCTATTCCAACCGCAGTGTTGGAAACAGCTATTGCGTCTAACAGAGCCAATTTAGATGCCTTATCTTACGCAGATCACCTTACGAAGGCGTTATCACTGCGTCTTCAAGGGGAAGAGTTTCAGGATATACAATCCTCCTTAAGACTTCTTTCAAGGGCAGTAGCTTATTCCACGTGTAACTCCGCCCTTTCAGTGGCAAATCTGGAGTTGGTTAGACGTGACGCAGCCCTGTCTACATCCACACTAGTGGATTCTAAGGTGAAGAACTCTCTTAGAGTCGCTTCGGTCTCAGGAGATCTTCTCTTTGACGGCAAGCTTTCCGCTATTTATGATAATATTAAAAAGAAAGCTAGTGATTCTCTGTTGTTTAGATCCGCTCCTAAAAGGTCGGATACAGCAGACACGAATAAGGCGGGCACTTCTGGGTCTTATCCGCCCAAGAGAGGTTCCTATAGAGGTTCCGGTGCGTCCTCTAGCTCTTATTCGAGAGACCGTCAGGATAGCGACTCTCGTTCGGGACGTCCTTCAGGCCAGGACAATCGGTCGGACGCCCCGAGGTCGACGAGGCGAGGTGCGGGTCGTGGAAGACGTGGTTTCTCCTACCGCAGGCCTCGCAGATCCAGGAGGTGATGGCTCAAACCTCTATCGCGTTCCGGTTGGCGGAAGGTTGTCGAGTTTTTCTCAAGAGTGGGCGTCGATTACGGACGACCCGTGGGTGAGAGGAGTGACTTCGGAAGGTCTAAAGATATCCTTCAAACGAAAGCCTCCATTAACTCGAAGTCCAAAGTGGACTCATCTTCCGTCAAACCCTCAGAAAAGAGACGCTCTGCTATCAGAGGTGCAGTCTCTTTTAATGAAGAACGCGGTAGAGGTCGTAGAAAACCAGGAATCGCTGGGATTCTACAGCCATCTGTTTCTGGTTCCGAAACCAGACGGCTCGTTCCGTCCAGTCATAGATTTGAGCTGGATAAACAAGCTGATCGTCGCTCCGAAGTTTTATATGGAGACGATTCGATCGGTCAGAGCGAGTATTCGGGTGAACGATTATGCAACGAGCATAGATCTCAAAGATGCGTACTTTCACGTCATGGTACATCCGACATTCCGAAAGTATCTACGCTTCGCAGTCCTAGGAGTGGTGTATCAGTTCCGGGCCATGTGCTTCGGATTGAATCTAGCACCCTGGGCTTTCACTCGGGTAATGAACTCGGTAATGATCTACTTCCGAGCTCATTCGTCTGCGGTAACGTCGGCCTACCTGGACGACATTCTTCAGAGGTACGGCAACGAGTTAATGCTTCAGAACGATGTTCAGAATCTTCTTCTATTGCTCCGACGTCTCGGTTTCATAGTAAACGAGGAGAAGTCGGATCTGGTGCCGTCCAAGTCATTCACTCATCTGGGAATGAGCTTCGAGACGCACAACAATCTCGTTCGTCTGCCATTAACCAGAGCGAAATTAGTCAGTTGTTACGCTCGCTATTGTCTGAATACAGACAAAGTCACGGCGAGAGAATTTATGAGACTGATAGGTCTGTGCGGAGCCGCCGCGGATCTCATTCCGATGGGACGGCTACGCACACCCCCTCTTCAAATTTTCCTGACTCAGAATTGGAGTGTGAAAATTCAATCGCTCGATGTAGACGTTCTCTTGTCAGATCAAGTGAAACAAGAGATTCAGACTTGGGCAAACATTCAGTGGTTAACTCAAGGAGTTCCGCTGTAGTTGCCGGATCCGAGTTTTACCATTATGACGGATGCCAGTCAAACAGGTTGGGGTGCATCATTAATCCCAACGGATTCGAGATGCCAGGGTCTTTGGGATCCGCAATTCCTGTGCAAGCACATAAACATCAAGGAAATGATGTCAATTTGGCTTGCGTTACGTCACTGGATGGACATTATTCACGATGCTCATGTCCAAATCCTATCCGACAATACGACAGTAGTGGCGTATATACGGAATCAGGGAGGCACTCATTCAGTTCCGTTGTTCAATCTAACGGAAAGAATCCTTCTGTTTGCGTTGGAACATCACGTTCTTCTTTCGGTCCGTCACATACCGGGTCGTCTGAATGTGCTAGCAGACTCCCTTTCACGAAAGGGTCGCTTGTTGCCGTCGGAGTGGACTCTCAACAAACAAGTATTCAATCAGATTTGCTACCAATGGGAACGGCCAATGATAGACTTATTTGCGACACATCTCAACAATCAGTTGCAGACGTATGTGTCCCCGTGTCCGGATCCAAGAGCATTTGCAGTAGACGCTCTATCGATCCCTTGGGACGGAATGATAGGATATGCGTATCCTCCAGCGCCGTTAATTCAACAAGTATTGCTAAAGATAAAACAATCTCAATGCAAGATTCTGTTGGTAGCATCTCTGTCGCCACAGAGACCGTGGATAAATCTACTCAGGTGTCTGTTGTGGGACCTACCGCGGAAGCTCCCTCCACGAGAGGATCTTCTTTGGCAGGGGAAATCGCGCCAACTACATCACAACCCGCAAGGTCTCAACCTTCACGTTTTTCCGTTGTGCGGTCCTTCTTGCATGGCAAGCACTTTACAGGACGAGCAGTGGACGCGATTTCTAACTGTAGGAGGACCTCCTCTTCGCTAAACTATGCGGCTAAGTGGAAGGTTTTCCGTCGTTGGTGTAGGGATCATTCTGTTGATATATTTGATCCCTCTATACCAGACATTGCTAACTTTCTAGTATACTTGTTTGACGAAATCAAACTGCAACCTGTTACTATAAAGGGTTATAGATCTATGTTATCTGATACCTATGCACATCATGATAGTTTACAAATTGGATCTAATGTCTCTTTATCGAAATTGGTTAGAAACTTTTCGATAAATAGACCCAGAACTCTTAGATTAATTCCTAAGTGGAATTTAGCTTGGGTTCTCCTTAAATTGAAGGAAAAGCCATTTGAACCTCTTGGGACAGTAGATTTCAAATTCTTATCTTATAAGACAGCTTTTCTCTTAGCTTTCTCTTCTGCCAGAAGAGTCAGTGAGCTTCATGCACTATCGGTGGATGATTCTCATTATCGTAGTGTTGGGAACACTATCACCTTCACTACTAATGTCGGTTTTTTAGCTAAGAATCAGGCTCCTAATTAATATCCGGAACCTATTGTTATTAAGGCTCTTCCGTCTTCAGACGGGCGTAGGCCTTTACTCTGTCCTGTTAGAGCACTACGTATCTATAAACAGAGATCTCAGTTCATCAGAAAGGGACGGAAACGTTTCTTTCTGTCTTTGATGCCTAATAGAAAGGACATTTCAGTCCATTCTATTGCTAGATGGATTCAGTTAACTATCCGTACTGTATATGAAGATTTATCTTCTTCTCAGCAGTCTGTGCTTAAGATTTCTGCTCATGAAGTAAGAGCTCTTTCTACTTCCTGGGCTTATGCTAATAGTGTTGCTATTACAGATTTAATGAAGGCTGCTTATTGGTCTCAGCCATCCACATTTACTAATTTTTATCTCAGAAATATTGAGTCCATTTCTGGAGACCTGCATTGTTTAGGTCCGTTATCTGTTGCTCAGAATGTCGTCCACTAAACAGTTGCAACTATAGTTATGCAGGCTTTCTGTTCCGGCAGTGACTCCGTCCGGCTGCCCTCTTCGCTCTGGGCTATTTGACCCAGGGCAAGGGGAAGGGGGGGGGGCGGGTGTTCCCTTAGGTCACCTGCTTTATAGTGAAAAGCAAGGGAATGCCTCCTCCAAGACAGTATTTCTGAGTCGCTTCCGGGATGGTTTTAAAGTGTAATATTAATGTTTAATTTCATTCATGTCTTATTTTTAAAGTGTAGCTCGGTGTGAAGCATTTGTATATGTCAAGTGTCAAACGGGCTTTAATATACAATACTCAGACACTTTTAAATGATTATAAAGAGTCTCAATTCTCTGGACTACTTTATTTATTGGCTTGCTTTAAAAATAATTAGTATAAAGGTTATACTGGATGTTAATAGAGAACATGAATGTTATTGTGCTCAATTATTAAGGGTAGTGTATCTTTCTAATTTAAATATTAAATAAGAAAGATACATGTAAAGCCTAATACTCCTTTTCTCCTTAAGGGGTTACCTCTTTATTTTATAATTGAGCTT
Source organism: Pictodentalium vernedei (assembly GCA_031216915.1). Taxonomy (NCBI): domain Eukaryota; kingdom Metazoa; phylum Mollusca; class Scaphopoda; order Dentaliida; family Dentaliidae; genus Pictodentalium; species Pictodentalium vernedei. The sequence continues at coordinate 130,653,503 of CM062289.1, forward strand.
ATTGGATTTTCCTCTATGTCCTAGGCCCTCCAGCCTGTTTACTATTCAGCTAAGTCTGGGTCATTGGTACAGTATAAAAATGTTAAAAAATTTATAGTAATTTATATATTTTTTATACTTACCAATGACCCAGACGGGGATGGCCCTCCCTGAGTTGGGAACTCTTGCCTCCCCGCTGAGTACATAGCGCTGACCAGGCACTGCCAGTAAGAATGATATTTGGCGCCAATTTTGGGACGACTGCGTCACTGCGCATGCGCAGTAGAGTCGTACTATGGAGGTCCTTTAGGACATGATTTCTTTTTGTTTTGGATGCAAATTTTGGGGATTGGGGGGCAAAATTTGTGTTTGGCCCTGGTTTTTGTGGAGTTAGCACCAGCTAAGTCTGGGTCATTGGTAAGTATAAAAAATATATAAATTACTATAAATTTTTTAACTTTCCAAACCGAGAGGCTGATTTGAACCAAATTTTATGTGAGGGCTTATTGGGTCATGAGTACTTGATTTATGCAAAAAAAAAATTTCCTGCAGCCCCGTGGGAACTGCAGGAGCTAAAAATAGAAAAAAATTAAAACGCCCATATTTCCAAAACTGCACGGCACTGAGAATTTTTATTTGGTGTGCAGCTTCCTTAGGACCAACAGAAAGGATTGGTAAAAAAAAATTGCCATCGGTTTTATCATAGGGTACAGTTTCGGGACTTTGAAAAAGTGCTGAGTCAGCACTTTTTAACACTGTAGGCAATGGGAAAAACATTAAAAAATCTTCTTCTCCAGATCCAGCAGGCAGAATCTTTTGATATTTGGTATGCAACATTGTAGGGTGGATCTGATTCAAGTTTGTTCAAATCGGCCCCCTGGGTTCATATTTGGGCTCAGTATAGGAGCCCAATTTTGAACTTAGTGCATTTCAGGCAAATTTCTTAAAAAATCTTCTTCTCCAGAACCAGCAGGCAGAATCTTTTGATATTTGGTATGCAACATTGTGGGGTGGATCTGATTCAAGTTTGTTCAAATCGGCTCCCTAGATTCATATTTGGGCTCACTATAGGAGCTCGAATTCGAATTTAGTGCATTTCAGGCAAATTTCTTCAAAAATCTTCTTCTCCAGATCCAGCAGGCAGAATCTTTTGATATTTGGTATGCAACGTTGCGGGGTAGATCTGATTCAAGTTTGTTCAAATCGGCCCCCTGGATTCATATTTAGGCTTACTATAGAAGCCCGAATTTGAACTTAGTGCATTTCAGGCAAATTTCTTAAAAAATCTTCTTCTCCAGATCCAGCAGGCAGAATGTTTTCATATTTGGTAAGCAACATTGTGGGGTGGATCTGATTCAAGATTGTTCAAATCGGCCCCCTGGGTTAATATTTGGGCTCAGTATAGGAGCCCAATTTCGAACTTAGTGCATTTCAGGCAAATTTCTTAAAAAATCTTCTTCTCCAGATCCAGCAGGCAGAATCTTTTGATATTTGGTATGCAACATTGTAGGGTGGATCTGATTCAAGTTTGTTCAAATTGGCCCCCTGGGTTCATATTTGGGCTCAGTATAGGAGCCCGATTTCGAACTTGGTGCATTTAGGCAAATTTCTTAAAAAATCTTCTCCAGATCCAGAAGGCAGAATCTTTTGATATTTGGTATGCAACATTGTGGGGTGGATCTGATTCAAGTTTGTTCAAATCGGCTTCCTAGATTCATATTTGGGCTCACTATAGAAGCTCGAATTTGAACTTTGTGCATTTCATGCAAATTTCTTAAAAAATCTTCTTCTCCAGATCCAGCAGGCAGAATCTTTTGATATTTGGTAAGCAACATTGTGGGGTGGATCTGATTCAAGTTTGTTCAAATCGGCCCCCTGGGTTTATATTTGGGCTCAGTATAGGAGCCCAAATTTGAACTTAGTGCATTTCAAGCAAATTTATTAAAAAATCTTCTTCTCCAGATCCAGCAGGCAGAATCTTTTGATATTTGGTATGCAACATTGTGGGGTGGATCTGATTCAAGTTTGTTCAAATCGGCTTCCTAGATTCATATTTGGGCTCACTATAGAAGCTCGAATTCGAACTTAGTGCATTTCAGGCAAATTTCTTAAAAAATTTTCTTCTCCAGATCCAGCAGGCAGAATCTTTTGATATTTGGTATGCAACATTGTGGGATGGATCTGATGCAAATTTGTTTGAATCGGCTCCCTAGATTCATATTTGGGCTTCCTATAGAAGCTCGAATTCGAACTTAGTGCATTTCAGGCAAATTTCTTAAAAAATCATCTTCTGCAGATCCAGCAGGCAGAATCTTTTGATATTTGGTATGCAACATTGCGGGGTGGATCTGATTCAAGTTTGTTCAAATCGGCCCCCTGGATTCATATTTGGGCTCACTATAGAAGCTCGAATTCAAACTTAGTGCATTTCGGGCAAATTTCTTCAAAAATCTTCTTCTCCAGATCCAGCAGGTAGAATCTTTTGATATTTGGTATGCAACATTGCGGGGTGGATCTGATTCAAGTTTGTTCAAATCGGCCCCCTGGATTCATATTTGGGCTTAATATAGAAGCCCGAATTCGCACTTAGTGCATTTCGGGCAAATTTATTAAAAAATCTTCTTCTCCAGATCCAGCAGGCAGAATCTTTTGATATTTGGTATGCAACATTGTGGGATGGATCTGATTCAAGTTTGTTCAAATCGGCTTCCTAGATTCATATTTGGGCTCACTATAGAAGCTCGAATTCGAACTTAGTGCATTTCAGGCAAATTTCTTAAAAAATCATCTTCTCTAGATCCAGCAGGCAGAATCTTTTGATATTTGGTATGCAACATTGCGGGGTGGATCTGATTCAAGTTTGTTCAAATCGGCCCCCTGGATTCATATTTGGGCTCACTATAGAAGCTCGAATTCAAACTTAGTGCATTTCGGGCAAATTTCTTCAAAAATCTTCTTCTCCAGATCCAGCAAGCAGAATCTTTTGATATTTGGTATGCAACATTGCGGGGTGGATCTGATTCAAGTTTGTTCAAATCGGCCCCCTGGATTCATATTTGGGCTTAATATAGAAGCCCGAATTCGGACTTAGTGCATTTCTGGCAAATTTATTAAAAAATCTTCTTCTCCAGATCCAGCAGGCAGAATCTTTTGATATTTGGTATGCAACATTGTGGGGTGGATCTGATTCAAGTTTGTTTAAATCGGCTTCCTAGTTTCATATTTGGGCTCACTATAGAAGCTCGAATTCGAACTTAGTGCATTTCAGGCAAATTTCTTAAAAAATCTTCTTCTCCAGATCCAGCTTCAGAATCTTTTCATAATTGGTAAGCAGCATTGTGGGGTGGATCTGATTCAAGTTTGTTCAAATCGGCCCCCTGGGTTTATATTTGGGCTCCGTATAGGAGCCCAAATTTTAACTTAGTGCATTTCAGGCATATTTCTTAAAAAATCTTCTTCTCCAGATCCAGCAGGCAGAATCTTTTGATATTTGGTATGCAACATTGTGGGGTGGATCTGATTGTGATTCATGAACGTATTTATTTGTAAAGTTGATAGAATCTTAGACAAAATTTGCAGAAAAGATCTACTATAGAAGGGGTGGTATCCAGGGTGAACCGTTTACCCAAATCTAGCAGTACTAATGCATTATTCACACAAATCTCCGTTCAAATTTTATGACCCCTCATTGGAACACACGCATTCAGCTCATTCCAACAAAGGTCATATGCCATGTTTTCGAGACAAAGGAATAAAAATTTTAGTTATTCATGAAATTTTTAGGCAACTGTTGTCTGTTATTCACATTGCTTCATGAAATTTCAGTACTTTTAGAAGTTAGCTCAGTAATCAAGGGTTAATTCCCCTTAATTAAATGTCGCCTCTAAAAAACAACCACTTTGCATATCTTACCTTTTTACCAGCATAACTGCCAAAACTTGTCTGCATTCTTCGCAAAAATCGCTATTCAAATTTTAATTTTTGTCTCTTAAACATACATGTACTTATCGCTTGTAAATACCCCATTGGAATGAGCTTTTTGAGCTCATTCCAATGAGAGGTCGCACACCATGCTTTTTGAGTCAAAAAAGCAATTTTTTTAGTTATTCCAGAATTTCGTACGTAAAACACAGCTTTATGACTTCACATTAAAATGAGCTCTCTAAGCTTGTTCCAATCAACATTCACGCACTATGTCTTTCACACAAAAAATAAAATTTTCCATTTATTCAGGAATTTTGTTTGCAAGAACACTCTTACCCCCCCCCCCCCCCCCCCCCCCACACACACACACACACAAACACACACACAAACACAGACACACACATCTAAAAGTTCGTCAGCAAAAAAACAGTTACTTCAGTTTTTAAATGCATTATAGGAACAACTTGCCTAATCAAATTTAAATACTTTTGCATCATTCTGTATCTAGAACAAACCATTTACCATATCTTTACGCAAAATTCTCCAGCATCATTCACAAAAAAACACCATTATTTATATATTCACATTTCTGTCTTAAAAATATACCTGATCTTCCCATACCCCTATTGGAATAAGCTGTTTGAGCTTGTTCCAATGATGATAAAAAAACTAATATTTTGGAAAATTTGTGAAAATTTTTGTTTTCTTGCATGCAAATATATACATGTAGCACATGGAAGATATCCACAGTTGGGGAGAGATGTCCAAGGCTATCTCTTCACATTCCTTGTTTGTGCTTCATGCTAAACCAGTTTGTCTGCAGAGATAAATTTGCTTTATTAAAAATCATTGGAGATTGGCCACACACCAATGATTTTAAATAAAACTAATTTTAGGTAACAAATGTTGAACTTCAAACAAAATCTATCACTCAACCAGTTAATGTTGATGAGGCATGACATGGTGAAGGTGACCTAAAATACTTCTTAGAGTCACTTTGTCAGGTGAGCGATTAAGGCCACGTGGGGCCTCTTGTTTTTTTCTTGTTTTCTCTGGAAGAGTTGGAGAGGGGAAAGTGATTTAGGAATGAAGAAAAACCATTTCCATTTTTTATATTTATTGAACGTTATCATAAAAATATAACAATAACAAAAACAAGTAATGAAACAATTATAATACATAGCACAAGTAAGCACAATTTTGGAGAATATTCACTTATGTCCACTACATGTATTATTTTTTATTGTATTTGAAGAAAACAAGTTATATTTTTTACTGACGGGTGAATCTTCTATCCATTTCTTCGTTATTTGACATTTACAGACAGAATTCATGGCTGTTGATGCCTGGGGTGTCTTATATCCAAATGATACCTTTTAACCAACACTTAAACAAGCTCAAGGAGCTCATTCAAGTGAGGGGCATAAGGTATAATCTGGAAAGAAGATCCGTCTTCTTCGTTACTACTTGACACTCTATTTACAGACAGAATTCATGGTTGTTGATGCCTGGGGAGTCTTCTATCAGGTTCTCTCAGTTTGTTATGCTACATTTATAATAAGAGAAAAATATATTTTTCTTAGTTCATTATGTCACATTTCATTGTATTCAAGATTACATATTCGGTTGACCACCACGCAGATTGTAACTTACACCACGTAGAAATTCAGCCATTGTTTTACGACCACACTCTCTATCATTTCACAAGTTTTAGAGTCGTGATTGTAATTCAGCATATATCTTTTTTGTTCTCTTTTTGGGTCTGATACCTCGCTCCAATTGCAACAGAATACCTGTAACACGTGCACACTCAGCTTGTAAACACTCAATTAATTTCCAGATGCTAGGGTGGCTATGACCAACGAGCCCTTGGAATTTATTATTCCAGCCCTCTGAAATATTGTTTGTTCTGGGTAGATTACTAATAGTGGCCTCATGCATATTCCAGTCACATGGTGAAAATAATGGCGGCACTCATCTTAACCTTACAGTTTGTATGCCATTAACCTCTCTTGCTGGCCTCTGGCGGAGTTGGCCACTAACATAGGTGCTGTAAAAGTACTCAACAAGAGGTTCTGCTTCCTCTGGCATTGTCTCTTTCAAATAATCCATACCTTCCTGAACTTCGGAAACAAGCAGGAATGCTAAAGCATCTATCTGTCCACAATAAAGACGAAAATCATTTTCAGTCTCATATAAATTTGCAAGCCCAAGTGACTGAATTTTTCTCCAAACTGTCTGGGAGAGATGATAAAAACAATACTGAATATTAACATGAGCACCAAAGACAGAATGAACAGAAAGCTTAACACTTCTCTCAAAATCTATAATGACAGTTGTAGGATCACAGTCAGCCTCTGCTAATTTGTTGAACAGACTCTCATAACTTGTTTGGGTCTTTCTTTGGAGCAAAGCATAAACTAAAGGCAAAAACACATTATCTACACGACCATGTATGACATACAACTGATATAAAATATTTGGGGCAACTGAAAATGTTCCATCCATGCACCAAGTATCACAGCTTGCTAGCTGCTGTAAATGTTTTTCAGTGGCAAAAATAATAACCCTCTCATCAGCAGTAGGACCATTGTCACTGAACACAAATGGAACAGGCTGGTCACCTGTAGTCATGCTCCACTCACCAGTTATTTCAAGTTCCTGTAGAGTTTGTGGATCTTTGGGTCGATGAAGAGCTCGGGCTCTCCGCAGCACATGTTAATTTACATCTGCATTTGGAAGATGGGCTTTCACTTCATCAGATACTGTTGAAAGCATTGTGAAAATCTGGTTGGGCTTATCATTTGTTTTACTAGCCATCTCTTTCATGTTCTGTCTGCATTTAGAAATATCTACTTCTATTTCGTCAGATAAATGAGAATGCTCCTTCGTCAAAACTGGACATTCATAATTGTCATTTGTTTTCAAGATAGCTGTACAGTTGATAGGGGGGTCACGTTTCACACAGCGCCATGTTACAGATTTATACTTGTCTGATCTTGACTTCACAGTGTACATATGTCCCTCAACGCATAGTTTTTTCCCACCTCTTTTTGTTGTAATGATTTCTATGTTAGGACTCCTAGCACACCAGAGGCTCTGAGGAGAGAGTGAATGAATGAAAGGTTTTAGCGCGCCAAAGGCGCGCAGGGACGATGTGGGATTTACAAATCCCTTGCGACCCGGTTAACCTTATTTTTTTTCCCTTGGATCACACAGGCCTAGCTTTCCTATTGCCCAAAATGGAGTCTGAGGGGGTTATGCACGCGGTTAGAATACCCAGCAGTTTACGTTGGAGTGTTAGATGGTCAATACTCAATCCCTCAACGCCTTTAAAACTATTAGAGAGCGAGCTCTATTCGGTTCCAGTTCGGCGATGGTAGAGGTTTGAGTCCCACCATGGTGGCGAGCCAGAATGTAATGTTGTGCGATGGCAAGTTTAAGGGAAGAAGAGAAAAGAAAACCAAACAGCAATGCCGGTTTGGTAGCGGCCCCGGTATATGACCATAGCGGTTACAAAAAAGAAGTGGAGAAAGCTCCAACAGTTTAGTTTTAAAAAACCGGGAGTCATCCATCAAGCCTTCTGGGAGATAGGATGCCGTATGTGATTTTGAGGTATCTGGTTATCCTTCGGGAATTCCAAATGACCTCCTAAAAAAAAAAAAAACCTCTCACTGACACACACCCTCAAGCCCTTAAAAGGGCTGTTAAATCATTATTCAAATGTTTATTTATATCAAATGTACACTTGTTCCCAGCCAGACAAGCTTGTTTCAATCCTTGCCTAGCGTTTGGTGGTTTCTTGTATATGTTGCAGAAAGGTAGGTTGCACCAATTCCTCCTACGCTTTGTCTACCATTTCATGCGTCTTCTTGATAAGAGTGTTGCAAGAAAATTTGAGAATGTTCAGTTAGAAAAGTTATAGGTAGAGAGAAAGATAGGTATCCGCTATTGTATATTGTGCCTGCTGTGTGATTGTTGCTATGGATGGGGTAAGGGGTGTGTTTCTTCGGAGCTCACTCCCCACACGCAGAGTTGCGAGGCAATCCTCACAGACTCAATCCTAAAGATCTCAGTGAGTAGCGAGGCAATCCTCACTGACTCCACGCAGTTTAATTCTATTGAGTAATTTTAATTTACTGTGGATTATTTTGTTTTTCTGTTTAGGGTTCGGTGTTCGTTCAGCTTCACCATTGATTCACTATCCTGGAGTATGTGGAGGGGTTTGTTATATAGATCTTATTAAACGCGTTTCAATCGCGCTTCAGCAGAGTTGCGAGGCAGTCCTCACAGACTCTATCCTAAAGTTCCCAATGAGTAGCGAGGCAATCCTCACTGACTCCACGCGATTTAGTTATATTGTATAAATTTTTTTTTTTTTTTTTTTTTTTTTTTTTTTATTTTCTGGAAACTTATTTTGTTTTTCTGTTAAGGGATTGGTGTTCGTTCAGCTCAACCATTAAATCACTATCTTGGAGTCTGTTGAGGGTTTTGTTTTGTAGGTCTTTTAATCGCGTATCAGTAGTTTCTATTTTTGCTAGCTCGTGAAGTTCCTTTATCGGTGTCCATTTCGGTTTGCATAGTGCCACTCGCAGGGCATAATTTTGAACCCTCTGTAGCTTCTGAATGTTGGTTTTGCTTAGGTCGCTTGTTATTATGGCACCGTATTCTAGTACCGGACGTATAAATGTTTTGTAGAGCTTCAGAAGCACATCTTTGTTTGCTCCCCAATTTCTACCTCTGATCATCTTCAGAAAATTGATACGTTTAGTAGCTCTAACCGTAATGGAGTTTACGTGACTGTTTAGACTGAGATTGCTATCTAGGATAAATCCCAAAAATTTGGCCTCTTTGTTTGCTTCTAGTTTGTGATCGTATAACTGGAGATCGATACTCGGGACTGGTTTTTTCCTTTGCTTTTTGAAGAACGTAACTTTTTGAGTTTTGGCGGCATTGAGTTTGATGCGCCACAGGGCACACCAGCTCTCAAGATCGCGAATGGTATCCTGTAGACAATTTTTAATTATGTTTCTGGACTTGCTGGCTGTCCAAATGCCTTTGTCGTCTGAGAACTGCGATAGTTCAACAAAGTTTTTCCCTACTTTTTCTATATCATTCACATATATTATGAAAAGAAGCGGACTTCGAACCGACCCTTGTGGTGTTCCCGCTTCGAGTATTACTTCCTCTGACACCTCGCGATTAACCCTCACCTTGATATTTTTATACTGTACCAATGACCCAGACATAGCTAGCTGGTGCTAACTCTTAAAATATAGGGCCAAACACAAATTTTGCCCCCAATCCCCAAAATTTGCATCTAAAACTAAAGAAAACATGTCCTGAAAGGCCCTCCACACTTCGCCCCTACTGCGCATGCGCAGTGTCAAGGACGTTCCGAAATTGGCGCCATTAATCATTCTAAGTTTGGCCCTTCATCAGTTAACATCTGACTGATCTTTGTGCTTATAAATCTCAGTTTAAATGATGCCAGACACATAAATATTAGTGAAATGGTGATTCTAAGGAGGATAGAGAAGGAGGAGAGGAAAAGAATGTGTGACAGAATATTATCAGGGCTGTAACTTAAAATTTTTTAATGAAATTATGTTAAGTTACCTATTTTCAAGGCAGCAGCCATTTTGTTGTCATTCTGATTATTTAGTTACACTGTTTTTTAAGTGTTTTCCTCTCTCCCTGTCCTTTAAGTTCCCCCTTGCTATTCTCCCATGCTTTTGGCATAGTTTTTGTAATTATTATTACTAAATTTTCTTGGGAGTTTTAGCTGAATAACAGAATGAATTCTGTTCTTTCCCCATGTTTACGTCTTCACCTACGGGTGGTTAGGCGTTGTGTTCTGCATCTACCATCTGATGTTCTGCAGTTTCTTCCCTGGAAGTCTCTGTTTTGCATCAGATGGTGTATTTTTGGTAACTGATTTCGGGCCTGGGTGCCTGGAGTCTTATTTTAGTGTTTTTACACTCATTGTTTACATTTACAACAGCCCTCTGTGTGAGGGGGGATTTCTAAAAAATAATATCTTGATGTTATTTTAATCATAACTAGATACATTATTATTGTTCGTAAGTGTTGAATAAATTGTTTAAAATATTTTTAAAATTTTTGTCCACACTTAGGCTTGGGATCCATTGGGGCTCAACGTTACTTTTCAGAAACTTGGGCTGTTCTGAAAAAATATTTTTTCAAAATATTTTGATTTCAATTATTTTTTCTATATTAATGGATCATATTATTATTATGTATTTTGATTGCCAGGGGTTAGTGCGAGTACCAGGACTTGTTTTCTTTTCACATTGAAAGGATATTGATCAATTGTTTTAAGAGGAAGTCTTCCTCTGACTTTATTATCATTCTATATGTGATCAGTGTACTCGCGTTAACTCCTGTTCTGTATCATATGATTTCGATGACAATATGGGAAGCGTATGTCACGGTATGTTGTTGGGGATTTGGACACTCCGGTCCTTTCCCTGCAGGGTCACTCTACTTTATCAATTTCTATTTCAGACGATCAAGATTAGGGTGATGTATCTGTGATGTCTTCCAACAGTGTGCCTCCGTCGTCACAATTAATGAAGGGCTAGCGGAAAAGTGCTCATGTAAATACGCCAATTGCCTAAGAGGACCCTAGTAGGTTCGACGGCCTTTGACGTCCGCTAGCTCGCCCGGTGTAGCGTCCATTCACCGAATGGTTCGGCAGCCGGGTTCGTCCGTTGCGGTCTAGAAGGAATTTTGGGGTGATGCGAGCACTATAAATTAACCTAATGCACACCCAGTGACGGCGGATCGGAGGGAGAACGCAGGAAGCCTTTTAGTCCGGTTCATAGCTCGTTCCGGTCCATCCGGACGGCAAGCGAGAGAGGCCCCTCTCTCGTTCAACAACATCTGGCCCCAGATGTTGTGGTACAAAATGTGTCGCAAGCGGAGCATACGTCCGTCGCTCGGGACGCTCCGTTGTATAGGCAGTCCGCTGAGACTGCTAAGGCTTCCTCTTCTCGTCAGCGCACACGACCGCACCTTGGCTGCGTGACCGCCGATATATTACCAGCTTCGCCGATCAAGGATTCTTCGGCGACCAGGTCACACCATCCGGTAGCCAGGGACACGAGGCCTGCAGACTCCGGACGTTCGCATAGGAAGTGTGCGGGAGTCAACGTACACGGAGCTTCTGGCGGCAATGCATCGTAAGACCGCTACTGCACAGGCCTCGGGAACGGACGTGCTTTCCTTAATAGCACAGTTTATCGCAGCATCCCAGCATCAACTGAATCTGTCGCATATATTTTATCCGACGATGCTGGGTCTGGACGCTCCGCGGAAGCGGGTACGGACGTCCGAAAGTTTCATCCGGTCCGACGGGATACCGAAAGGGATTCGGAGGATTTCGAGCTTTCCCTTTCGGAACAACATATGCTGTTGTGTATGTCATCTGACTTGGTCTTCTACAGCTTCTTTCGTCGGACCAGAATGCTGCGATGCCGGATAAGAAACTGATAGCGTCGGTGGACTTAGAAATTTTTGGTTCGGTTCAGGGACATCGTCCCTCAGTTCCGACATAGTCCAATAATGTCACACAAACTTTCGAATTATTGAACGACGCTATATATATTATTATTTTATGCTTGCTAACCAAGCATTTCTGGTTTCTTGTTCGAAGAGTTATGGAGATGTCTTTCAAAAGTGTGCCTCTGTCGTCATAGTTAATGAAGAGTTAGCGGCAATAAGTGCTCATGGAATATGTCTATCGCCTACGGAGTGACATTCGCTAGCTCACCCGGTGTAGCGTACATTCATCGAATGCTTCGGCTGCCGGGTTCGTCCGTTGCGGTCTAGGAAGGAGATTTGGGTGATGCGAGCACTTTAATTACTTTAGTACTCACCCAGTGACGGCAGATTGAGGACAGATCGGAGGAAGCCTGTTAGTCCGGTTCCTGGCTTGTCCAGGTCCGTCCGGGCTGTGAGCGAGAGAGGTCCCTCTCTCGCCCAACAACATAGGGGACCGCATGTTGTGGTTCAGATATTTTACATTCGGAGCATATGTCCGTTGGTCGGGACGCTCCGTTATATTGACAGTCCGAGAGACTGTCTTTAATGCTTCCTCATCCTCACAGCAGGGCACACGACCGCACATTGGCTACGTGACCTCGAGTATCCGATCAGTTTCGGCATTCAGTGATTCCACGGCGAATAGGTCGCGCCATCCGGTAGCCAAGGGACACGAGGCCTATACACTCCGTTCGCTCGCATATTGGTAGTATGCACGGGGTAACGATCACGGAGCTTCCAGCGGCAATGCATCGTAAGACCGCTTCTCCTCAGGCCTCAGTGACGGACGTGCTATCCGAGTTAGCACAGTTGTTTCGCAGCATCCCAGCAATTGACAGTTTCTCGGTCGAATCAGGAATTATCCGACGGCGCTGGGTCGGTGCGGTTGCATCAGGTACGGACGACCGAACGCTTTATAGGGTCCGACAGGATGGCGAAAGGGATTCGAAAGATTTCGAGTTTTCCCTTTAGTAGTATCGGAAGATGCCTTTCATATCTTCTGGCATTATCTTCCAGTGATTATTATTTCGGACTTCATTGCTGCGATCTTGGATAAGAGACTTATAGCGTCATTGGACTCGGATTTTTCGATCGGTTCAGGGACATTGTCCCTGACTTACCGACGCAGTCCAATATTGTCATTACAACATGTGTTTTATTTTTCGACGCTATATATATATATATATACAAGCCTGCTACTAAGCATGATACTTTAGTTTCTTGTCTGCGTTGCTCATTTCTGCCATTTTATCATTTATACAAATAGTTTATTTTGGCAGAGCAGGGCATACCGAGAGTTCATATGCGTCTAGACGGTGTGATTAAAGACTGCATATATTCTTTTTCGCCGTTTATGTCTTTTCCAATTTCAATGTTGGGAACGACATTATGTATAGTAGACTTAACTTAGATGCTTTATTATACGTAATCCGCCTTACTGAGGCGTTATCATTACGTCTTCAAGAAAAGATTTACGGGATATTATTCTCAATGTAATTTCTTTTGAGGGCAGTAGTTTGTTCACGTATCACGTATAACTCCGCCCTTCAGTGGCTGATTGGAGTTAGTTAGACGTGACGCAGCCCTAGCTACATCCACACGTGGATAGTAAGGTTAAGAACTCTCTCAGAGTCGCTTCGTTCTCGGAGGAGCTTCTCTTCGACGGCAACTTTTCGGCAATCCATGAATTGCTCGATTTACATGTTCTCTTGTCTATCTAGTGTTACAAGAGATTCAGACTGGGGCAAACATTCGGTGGTTGACTCAGAGAGTGCCGCCGCAGTTGCCGGACCCGAGTGTGGCTGTTATGACGGTTGCCAGTCAAACAGATTGGGATATAATACTGATCCCTACGGATTCGAAGTGCCAGGGTCTTTGGGTTCCGCAGTCTTTTAGCAATCAGTTTTCTTCCGCGGAATAATGTTTTTTAGGCTTGCTTTATGTCATTGCATGAACATTATTCAGAAACGCATGCCCAAATTCCTGTCCTTTAATTCGACAGTAATGGCGTATCTCCGGAACCAGGGAGGCACTCTTTCGTTTCCGTTATTCAATTTAATGGAAAGAATCCGTCTGTTGGTTATTGTACACCAAGTTCAGTTTTGGTCCGTCATATTCCGGGTCGTCTGATTGTTTTATCGGACTCCCGTTCTCTTACGGGTCGCTTGTTGCTGTCAGAATGGACTCTCAACAAACAAGTATTCAATCAGATTTGCTATCTATGGGAGCGCCCAATGATGATTTATTTATGACACAGCTTGCTAATCAATTGCAGACGTATGTGTTGGTTTGTCCAGATCTCTGAGCTAATATTGTTAACGCTCTATTGATCTATAGGACGGAATGATAGGATACGCGTATCCTCCGGCGCTGTTGTTTTAGCAGGTATTGCTAAGATAAACAACCACAATACATTTCTGTTGATAGCATCTCTGTCTTCACAGAGATCATGAGTAATTTACTCTCTTGTCTACTGTGGGTTTTAACGTGAAATCTTCCTCTATGTGAGGATCTTTTTCACTGGGTAAATCGTGTCATCTTTATCACAACCAGCAAGGTCGCAACCTTCATGTATTCCGTTGTGTGGTCCATATTGCATTGTAAGCACTGTACTGGACGAGCTTTGGACGCGATTTCTTACTATAGGAGATCCTCTTCTTCGCTATTCTATGCAGCTAAAGTGGAGGCTCTTCCGTCGTGGTGTAGGGATCATTATGTTCATATTGTTGATCCCTCCATACTACTCATTGCTATTTTTTAGTATACTTGTTTCACAAGATCTACTGCAGCCTGTTATTATTTAGTTTATAGGTTTATGTTACCTCATACCTATGCACTCTACGATAGTTTACAATTGAGTCTTTTGTCTCTTTATCTAAGTCAGTTAGTAACTTTTTGATAAATAGACTTAGAATCTTTAGATTAAATTCCTATACGGATTTTAACTTCGGTTCTTATTTAGCTAAGTAATCATTTGAGCCTCTGGAAACAGTAGTTTTCAAATTCTGACCTTTTAGACAGTAATTCTGTTGGTTTCTCTTTTACTGTAGAGTCAGTGAGTTTCATGCACTATCGATGGATGATTTTCACTTTCATCGTTTCGGAATCAATACTTCCGTTACTATTTAGGTTGGATTGTTGCATAAGAGTTAGGCTCCTATTATCCGGAACCTATTATTTTAAGGTCCTTCTGTCTTTGTATGGGCATAGGCCTTTACTCTTTCCGGGTACAGTTTATGTATTTATAAACAGATATCTGTTTATTACAAAGGGCGTAAGCTTCTTCTGTCTTTGATGTCTAGTAGAAGGACGTTACGCTCCATTTTATTGTTAATGGATTCTATTAACTATCAATACTGCTTATGGTATATCATTGACTTAGCAGTTGTGCTTAAGATTTCGGCTCATGAAGTAAGAGTTCTTCTACTTCTTGGGCTTACATTAATAGTGTCGCTATTATAGATTTTTGAAGGCCGCTCATTGCGCTCAGCCATCCACATTCATGAATTTTATCTCAGAAATATCGAGTCCATTTCTGGAGGCCTCTATTGTTAGGTCTATTATCTACTGCTCAGAATGTCATTCACTTAACAGTTGCTACTATAGCTAGGTAGGCTGTCTGTTTCGGCAGTGTCTCCGTTCGGCTGCCCTCTTCGCTCTGGGCTATTTGACCCAGGGCAAGAAAAAGGGGGGGGGGGGGGGGGGGGGGGGGTGTTCCCTTGGGTCACCTGTTTTACTATGAAAACAAGGGGATACCTCCTCCGGAGTTAGTAATTCTGAGCTGTTATTGGGATGGTTGTTTAGTGAGAAGTTTAGGTTTTTAAAATTCATTCAAGTCTTAGTTTTTAAAGTATAGCTTTTGAATATTGCATATGTCAACGGACATGATTATGCAATCCTCAGACACTTTTAGGAGTATAAGAGTCTCTATTCTAGACTTACTTTATTTATTGGCTTACTTTAAAAATTATTAGTATAAGGATTATATTGGATATTAATAGAGTACATGGATGTATGAAGCTCAATTTTGGAAGGTGTTGTATCTTTCTAATTTATCATAAATAAGAAAGATACATGTAAGGCCTATTACTTCTTTTTCCCTACAGGGGATGACTCTATTTTATTTTATTGAGCGTATTCCATTTTGCTCTATGTCCTTGGCCCTCCAGCCTTTTTACTATTCAGCTATGTCTGGGTCATTGGTACAGTATAAAAATGTTAAAAAATTTATAGTAATTTATATATTTTTTATACTTACCAATGACCCAGACGGGGATGGCCCTCCCAGGAGTTGGGAACTCTTGCCTCCCCGCTGAGTACATAGCGCTTACCAGGCACTGGTTATTAGAATGATTAATGGCGCCAATTTCGGAACGTCCTTGACACTGCGCATGCGCAGTAGGGGCGAAGTGTGGAGGGCCTTTCAGGACATGTTTTCTTTAGTTTTAGATGCAAATTTTGGGGATTGGGGGGCAAAATTTGTGTTTGGCCCTATATTTTAAGAGTTAGCACCAGCTAGCTATGTCTGGGTCATTGGTAAGTATAAAAAATATATAAATTACTATAAATTTTTTAACTTTTCGGTCAGTTAGAAATGATGATACGATCCTTAGAATTTTAGTGGGTAATCCCATTTTCGCTAGTTTATATCTCACGCCATTGTGCCATACCGAGTCGAACGCTTTTTCTACATCCAAGAAAAGCGCGGTTCCGATTTCGTTTTGACTAAATGCTGTTTTCATATAATCGACCAGTCTATATACGTGTTTGATTCCCTCTTTCTGACTCCTATACGCTCTTTGCCATTTGTTGAAAAAGTTGATTGATTCGAGATAGCTGCGAAGTCTCGTAGTGAGAATCCGCTCAAATATTTTCCCAACACAGCTAAGCAAGCTGATTGGGCGGTAGTTAGAAGGGTTGGTAAGGTCTTTGTCGGGTTTAGGTATCATGACTCCCGTGGCCACTTTCCAGCATTTTGGGAAGTACCCACAGGAGAGACAGCAGTTTAAGAATTTGGTAAGTCTGCAGTAGAAGATGTTGGGGCACTGTTTCATTATTTTGTAAGAGACTTCGTCTTCTCCTGGGGATGAAGATGACCTGCATTTTCTGATTATACCCATGACCTCTTCTACGCTTATTGGTTCGGTTAATTCATGGTCGTCCCCGTCTTCATGCCTTTGGTCGAAGTTCGGTTCATTGAAGATTGAGTTGTTATCTTGGACAAATTTATTTACTCGTACCTTAAAATCGTTGTCATATCTGTTCCCTTCTTGTGGACAATGTGCCTTCTTTAGAAGTTCGGCAAAAGCACTGGCCTTTGCCTTGTCGTCTATGGCCATAGATCCGTCGCTAGTCTTTAGCGCATTATTATTGGCAATTTTGCTCTTTTGGCCAGTAAGAGTTTTAAATGTATCCCAGAACCTCTTAGGTTCTCTCAGCCCATTTAGGTTTTCGGTTGCTTTTTCCCATCTCACGCGATTGTCGTTAGCTATGGCCTTTTTTTACTTCCCCATGAAGGTGATTATATGCGGTTTTAAGTTCTGCTCTTTTCATTTGATCATTCTCTGATTGGTAAGCCCGGAAGGCTTTTCTTTTTTGTTTGATTATTTGAAGAGTTGTTTGGGTTATTCTGTTTATCCGCATCTTTACTGTTTGCTTGGGACAGATTTCATCTAGTGTACTGTTGATAACCTTGTTAAGGTGGATGCAGGCTTTTTCTAGTTCATGAACATTTGAGGGGTCATTTGCCTTTATTTTTACTTCGATAATGTTTCTGAAGAGGTTCCAGTCAATTTTTGATAGGTTCCTCCTATTCACGGGAGGATACCTTGCGGGACCAGTATTACATTTCAGAGTGGCGTGAACCGGCAGGTGATCACTGCCTAGATCATCATCTCCTACAAATATGTCTTGCATTTGGCTGGTTAGTGATTTGCTGGTGATAATCAAGTCTAGGATATCTGATTGATGGAGTGGGTTGTTGCTTATGTATGTTACGTCTTGATCGTTATTTACCACGAATAGATCGAGTTCTTCAATGATGTGGAAAAGGGCGTCACCATTAGGCTCAGTCTTATGACAACCGAATACCTGGTGTTTGGAATTGAAATCACCCAAGAATATGCAGAGCTTGTACTTGTTGGTAAAAAATTCAAATACTTTACTGTCTACTGTTGCTTGCGGCTTGTTATAATATGATATGATGGCCACGTGTTTGTGGTCAAGTTCAATTTCAGCTGCAATCACTTCAGCATTGGGGTGGTCGCATGGTATTGATTTGTATTTAATCTCCTGCCTTATTAGCAGAGCGACACCGCCGCCTTTTTGGGCGGGGCGATCTCTTCTAATAATATCAAAACCACATAACGAGAATTGTTTGTTTGGTTTAAGCCAGGTTTCGCTAATTCCAATTACGTCCGTATTTTTTAAATAATGTGACATTTGCAAATTTTTCTGATTAACGCTTCGAGCGTTCCACTGGACTATTTTTAGTGTATCCATGATTGGTTTAGGAATAACTGTACTAAGTTTATTTAAGTTTAATTACTATTTGTAATATTGTTACATAATTATATTCTGTTGACGGCCGCTTCTAATAGCGTGTGAGATATTTGAGTATTATATATCTTAGAGGCTGTTTTACTAATCTCTTTGCAAACGTCCGAAAGACTGGTGTGTTTCTTCGTTATGCTGAAAATAGAGCCAGCCATTAGAGTACATGTGGAATAAGGGGAAGATGAGTTCTCGACATTACTTACATTTAGAGCTTTAAGCTGGATGTTTGTTTTAACTTTTTTGAAGTGGCTGCAACCCCGGTAGTTGCTGGGGTGTTGACCACTGCAATTCGGGCATTTCAGAGTTTTAGCACTACATGCCTTCGCGATGTGTTTGTCACCGCATTTCATACATCGTTGCTCCCCGTTGCATTTGTGTGACAAGTGCCCAAATTTCTGACGCTTGTGACACTGAACAGGTTGCGGAAGAACACGATATTCCTCGGTTTCGTATTTTTTGCCATTAATAATTACCCCTTTGCTTATCAGATTTAATTTTGTTGCTCTATTAGGGCATTTTACTTTTATTTTCCAAGTATGGTTACCCGTGGCTTTGGAGATTAGTCTCTCCCACGAGCATCCTGGAAGGGCTTTATCAATCGAGTTTTTTTCCGTTTTGGGGTGGACGCGTGTGATTACGACACAGGGGTTTGGTTGCGGGTGGCCCTGTGTCTTGTTGGTTTTATTGGTCACCTTAGGGGGCGTTTCTGCTTTTACTTTATCGGCGTACGTTGCTCTATCGGTTGGGCTAGCTGTCGCATTCACTATTTCCGGTGATGTAGACTCTGTTGCGTTAACAGAGTCCCCATTTCTTGGTGTGACCACCGAGTCCTTTTCAGTAGCGGTGCTCTGTGAATTTTTCTTGATGATTTTTGTCTTCTTGACATGCCGATCAATAGTCATACAGAAACCATTTTCGTCTTCGACGTCCACGGTTTCATCATTTTCACGGAACTCATTGGAGAGTTTCCTTTTCGGTCGATTTTGGTTTGGTGATTTTTTCTGTCTCTGCGACTTGGGGACTTTAGCTGAATTTTTATCTCTGAGGAGAGTATGATAACATGGAGTATTTATATAAAAAACCAAACCCTCTTTGAAGCCACATAAGGCAGGTATAAAGAAAAGGACAATTTCTTGTCAATTGCTCTAACTACAAAAACACAAGGAGACCTAAAAATTCATTGATCTCAAAAACTCCAGTCCAATTGCTGTAAAAACACTCCCTGACAAAAGAGGAAGCCTAAATGAAATATTCTGCTAATAATCAAAAGCTGAAGCTAAAAAGTTATGGAAACACACATAAAATGTAGTAAGCTGACAGGTAGGTTGAAGGAATATTACTATAAAAACATAATAGTTAATGATTATAACTATCCCTATGAAAAATCTTTTCATGTTTTAAATAAAAAAAATGAACATTCAAAAGACAAAAAAATAAATAAATAAAATAAATAAAAAAAATAAAGTAAAAAATAAAGTAAAAAAAATTAAAAATAATAATAGAAAAATCTCATATATTGTGAGAAATATCTCCAATTGGCAGAAACGTCCGTGGCCAAAACGTCCGTGGCCGAAACGTCCGTGGCCGAAACGTCCGTGGCCGAAACGTCCGGTCACCCCAAAACAGGCAGCCAAGACTTGCCTAGAAAAAACTACCAAGGTACATGCAATGTAACTTGCTAGTTCCTCCAGAGACAGCATGTTGGGCTGGGGCTGCATGGTATTACGGTATACCGGTTGGTACTGGTATTAAAATTGTCACCAGTTAAAAACCGTCCATCAAAAATTAATACCAGTATACCCTGAGCCACAGCGAACCAGCTTTGCAGTGACCTTCAGAATGTTTCTGAGGTAAATGTTTCGACTCCGACTATCCGGGCAAGGTTGCACGAAGGTGGTCTCCGATCGAGAAGACCATGTATTCGCATTACACTGTCCCAGAACCACTGCCAGGCACGATATGAATGGGACATGGACCACGTTGGATGGACCAGAGAAGATTAGCGACCTGTCCTTTTTACAGATGAGTCAAGGTACTGCCTAGACCACACAAATAGGCATTCTAGGGTATGGAGAAGACCAGTAGAGCGATTCCATGCAGCCAACATTGCTGAGCATGACCGCTATTGTGGATGTACTAGGTGCTTAGCAAACTTTGAGTAGTATATAATGCGTGAAAATAGGGAAAACACATAATTAAATGCACGGGATATCATCAATAAAAAGAAATATTTTTGGAGTTATAGATAGAAGTATTACTTACTGCCCTGGGGAAATGAATGGTTTGAATGGACGCAATGAAAGACTAATCCACATCTGCAAAGTTATTGAACCTATTGTTATGAAAATAAGCCATAAAATTATTAGCCAGTTTACTCGCTTTCATCTGATAGAAACTCGGATACAGGTAAATTAGTCTTTGTCAGTTTAACTCCTGTAAAAACATGGTCAACCTCTCTTGTCTCAATAAGTGTTTAATTATTGAGCCAGGCTATTGTTACCAACACTGTGTCAATTGCAATTATGATAACAAGTGTGTTCATTGTAGATATTTTTTTATTCACTCTTATGCATTTATCATTTATTCTTCTTGCTGTTCTCATTAGAAATAAATAAATATTGACTGAATTATACCAGTCTTCTGCACTTATTATCTGACCAGGTACTAAAATTACCAGGAACGAATTGTCCAATCTTGGAGCATGCCTCCAAGACGTTATCACCATTCAGTTTCATGATAGTCTGATGTCAATCACTAGCTGACAATGTTTTCCCAGTGAAACAGCAGTGATGGCTTCACACGTCTGTCAGCAAATTGATAAAAATTGTTGCAAATTTCACAATCTGCGTAATTTGAAACAATTTTTGTCAGATTGCCAACAAACAACGAATTAAAGAACATCGAAATTCTTTTACATCCAAAGTAAACTCAACACTCTGAATGTACCGAATTTCATGAGTTGTTTTTCATCTGGGACGGTGAGACTGTGTACATCTCATTTATCAAAGGCTTATGGAAAAGTAAAGTATTTCAGTTTTATTTTCCTTTCAATCTGAACTGTTTCACGGTATACTGGTATACCACAGTATTGTTTTCAATACCGTCACCGGTACTCAAATCTGAATACCTTGCAACCCTATGTTGGGCTACTTTTTCTTTTGCTGTAAAAAAGTGGACAAAGTTGGAATCAGGCCCTTAACTCTTAACCTACTGAGTATTTTCTAAATATATTTCATCGAATCTAGTCATGGCTGCTATGAAGCAGCCATGACTAGATTTGGTGAAAAATTTATCTAAATTTAACTCCCAAGAATTATTTGTGAAAAACTGTATACAATTAATAGTGGGAAAATTTGATTAAATACGACGAAATTATACTTATATCAGCAGCAAGAGAAATCCTGTCCTGAGCAGGAATATCTGCCAGCAGCAATTAAAGAGTTAAAGGTTAAATATTTCACTGGCAGTTTTATCGTGTTAGCTGTAAACTATTCCTAGTTAATATTAAATTATTTTAATTTCTCTTTTCAGTATTGTTCTAGTTGGTATTATATTGTTGTCAGCAGTGCCTTTATGTAAGTTTTGTATAATGTATAGTGTAGTATTAAGAGTAGAAAAGTGTGTTTAATAATGATTATTGATTGATATTATATGTCTATATAGTGTAGTGTTAAATAATGATTTCTCCAACATGACATGACCCTGGCTAGCGAAAGTGTTGTTAAACCCCAATAAATAAATAATGATTTCTGATTGATAGTATATACTATATGTCAATAGTGTAGTGTTAAATAATGGATACTATATGTCAATAGTGTAGTGTTAAATAATGGATACTATATGTCAATAGTGTAGTGTTAAATAATGGATACTATATGTCAATAGTATAGTATTAAATAGTAATTTTTGATTGATACTATATGTCAATAGTGTTTTATTATATAATGATTTCTGATTAAACTGCTTAACAATAGTTAATATTAAATAATGATTTCTGATTGATACTATAGGTAGTATTAATTAATAATTTTTGAATTGATACTGTATGTTAGTGGTGTCCTATTAGATAATTATTTCTAATTGATACTATAGGTAGTATTAAATAATAATTTTAGATTAATACTGTATGTCAGTGGTGGCCTATTAGATAATTATTTCTAATTGATCCGAGAGTTAGTATTAAATAATAATTTTTGATTAATACTGTATGTCAGTGGTGTCGTATTAGATAATTATTTCTAATTGATACTATAGGTAGTTTTAAATAATAATTTTTGATTAATACTTTATGTCAGTGGTGTCGTATTAGATAATTATTTCTAATTGATACTATAGGTAGTTTTAAATAATAATTTTTGATTAATACTGTATGTCAGTGGTGTCGTATTAGATAATTATTTCTAATTGATACTATAGGTAGTATTAAATAATAATTTTTGATTAATACTGTATGTCAGTGGTGTCGTATTAGATAATTATTTCTAATTGATACTATAGGTAGTTTTAAATAATAATTTTTGATTAATACTGTATGTCAGTGGTGTCGTATTAGATAATTATTTCTAATTGATACTATAGGTAGTTTTAAATAATAATTTCTGATTGGTGCTAAATGTCTATAGTGTTGTATTAACCCTTTACCCAACGTAACGGGCAAAACCGGCCAGCACTATTCTCAAAAATTGTCAGTTAATTTTCATTATTTTTTCATTTTTTGTCTAAAAAAACATAGGTTATGACCCCTCCTTGGAACGAGCTCGTTGAGCTCGTTCCAATGAGGGGTCATAACCTATGTTTTTGAGACAAAAAATGAAAAAAATTAGTTCAAGAATTTTTTTTGCAAGTGTCGTCTGCTTTTCATGTTAGGTAAAGGGTTAAATAATGATTTCTGATTGATACTATAGATCAATAGTGTAGAACAGTGGATCCCACTTAATTGTATATCTCGTAATTGCATATACCTATTAATTGAATATAACTTCCAAAAACCAAACCATTTACCATATCGTCAGTACAAATTTGACCTGTTAATTGCATATAGGTTGCAGAATAAACTCCTGTTATTTGAATAAAAAATCTTGTAATATGACGTGAAATTACCTTGGCAATCATTGAATTTTTCTTGTTTATAGACCTATTTAACCTCATTACATCTAATACAAGCATTTAATCTATAATATCTTGTTTGACAGAGCTCCATGAGCTCTGTCAAACAAGATATAGAAGAATAAATACTCTTTATCTCTAGAATTCAGGAAAGTGATCACATCTCTTTAATTGAATACTCCTGTAATTTGAATAATTTTCACTGGCAAAGTGGCTATTCAATTAATAGGGTTCCACTGTATTAAGAAATAATTTCTAGTTGATGCTATATGCCAGTAGTGTAGTGCAGTGGAACCCTGTTGATTGAATAGCCACTTTGCCAATGAAAATTATTCAATTAACAAGTATTCAATTAACAGGGATTGTGTCACTTTATTGTATTCTAGAGATAAACTTAGCATTTATTCTATTATATCTTGTTCGACAGAGCTCCAGGAGCTATGTCAAATAAGATATAATAGATTAAATGCCTATATTGGATGTAATGAGGCCAAATAGGTCTATAAACAAAGAAAAACGGGAGAGTCAGGGTAATTTCACAACAGGTTGCAAGATTTTTTATTCAATTAACAGGAGTTTACTCTATAATCTATATTCAATTAACAGGTCAAATTAGCACTGGAGGTATGGTAAATGGTTTTGTGATGGGAAATTATATTCAATTAACAGGGTTATTCAGTTAAGAGATATCCAATTAAGTGGGCTCCACTGTATTAAATAATTATTTCTGTTTTATACTATATTTCAGTACTGTAGCATTAAATAATGAAATCTGATTAATACTATATGTGAACAGTGTAGTCTTGTATATTGAGGGGAGGGGAGGGAAGGGGGGGGGGTTAATTGCACTTTAACAGCCAACCCCAACATGAATTTTTTTTCTTTCACAGGAAATCTTAATTTTCTTTTTAGAACTTGATATAGTATCTGTTTGTGATATCAGTAAGAGCACAATGAGAAAGATTGGAGATTGGTACATTCGGGAGAAATTTCTCTCTCAACTTGCTTCAATCACCCAAACAAAACCTATTTTTGGCTTACCGGTAGTTTTTTTTTTTTAAAAAAACTTGACCAATAGTTTGATGAAGTAGGTGCATGGGCTGATGGCCAGGTGACCGGTGGGCATATCAGCTCATTAGTGCAATAACTTGAACAAATATCAATTGACTGCCTTTTCTCTACTCAGCCTGTAGTAGATGACAGGGGCTGGTTGGAAAGAAAATTGAATTTGTAAGTAAATTTTGGGGTTTTTTTTACATAACATCCACAGTCGTCTACCAGAGGCCAACCCATTTTTGTGGTCAGTATTCTGCCACCATGCTTATCACATATCTTCACTTCGGCAGAAAAAATTCTTGAATGGCCACATCATGTCTATCTCATGCATACGTTGACAGCCAGGAATGTTGAACATGGAAGAGCAACCTGTACTTTTCAAGCAACTTGCATACTTGAACCTTCGGGGCTTTTGTGCTATTGCTCCTTGTTATTTTCCAAAGTTTTGACTTCAGAATATCTCCAAATTCATTGAGTTTACCAGTTTAACATGCTGCACAAAAGCCTGCAGTGAGCGACTGTGGTAGGTATGTAAAGAAATAAAATATACCGGTACATAAATATTTCATTTTCCAATATTTTGTTCTCAAATGACAGGGTTCATAAACAATTGAAAAGTGCTTGAATTTAGATCCTTTCCTTGAAAAGTGCTTGAATTCATTTATATCATTGAAAAATACTTGTTTCTCTGCCACCTTCCTTGACTTCCAGTACTTGGATTCAGTTTACCTACAACCTTTGAGACCATAACTTTCATGATAATTTTGTATGTAACTTCCCATGTTTAGTTCATTTAGCCCCTTTTTACTTTAAAAATGTCAACACAGTGTAGCTTTATGCCTACATTGATAAGTATGGACCGATGTACCTTATTTGGTCAATAGCACCAGTATAGTTGTGTGTCCAAGTCAAACTCCATACAATTGCAAAGGATAGTGGGAGGATGTAGCATGCATTACAGCTGGATCTGTAACTTCTGGTCGAGGTCATATTTCAAGGTCACACTTAAAACCTGACAATATCCATGTCTCAATCATAACTCAAGGAGTATGATTGGATGGCAAATTAGACACAAGGAATGGTATGGGCTTTAAAACAAAAAAATAGTTTCAGGGCAATGAAATAAAGTTGTGTGTGGTATCAAAAGTCACTTCTATAATCTTAATGTTACTGGTAACTATATTTATATACAACAACCAATGGCTCAGACTAGCTGCTGGTGCTAACTCAAAAATTAATCCAGGGCTAAACACAAATTTTGCCCCCCAATCCCCAAAATTTACATCCAAAACCGAAAATTCCATGTCCCCCACACTTTTCAGATATGCGCATGCGCAGTATCCAGGAAGACACCGAAATTGGCGCAAATGATCATTCCTTGCTTGGCCCTGAAGTCAGCAACAATGAACTGACATCTGTGCTTTTAAATCTCATTTTTGAGGATGCCAGACGCAAATCAATGGTGAAATTGGTGGATCCAAGGACATAAATGAATGATGGAAGTGAACAACAGTGGTCAGGAACATTCAGGGATGTGACTTTATAATTTTTATCAAAATTATTTCATGTCTCCCAATTTCGGGACATGGGCCTTACGTCATCATTCTTGCTAATGATTTTTCCACTATTTGTTAAGTGTTCCTTCCCTGTCCTTCCTTGAAGCCATCCTGCTAAACTCCCAAGCTTTTTGGCTTATTTTTATTGAATTTTTTTTATAAAATTTCTTGGGAGTTTGACGTGTATTACAGAATGTTTATTCTGTATATCCCCAGGGTTACATCCTCACCCTAGGGGTGTCTGGGTCATGCATCCTCTGTCCGATGTATCTTCATCTGAAGATCTTGCTTTACATAGGGTAACTTCAAAATCTGTTACTGACTTTGGGCCTTTTTTATTCAGTGCCTGGGGTATTGTTTCCGGTTTTTCCTCTGACGTTGTTTACACATAAACATGAAGGAAATGATGTCGATATGGCTTGCGCAACAACATTGGATTCACATAATAGCAGACGCTCATGTTCAGATTTTGTCAGACAACTCGACAGTGGTAGCATACATCAGGAACCAGGGTGGCACTCATTCGATTCCGTTATGCGAACTAATGGAGAAGATTCTTCTATATGTCATGAACCATCATGTTCAGCTTTCTGTCTGTCATATACTGGGTCGTCTGAACATAATAGCAGACTCGCTCTCTCGGAAAGGAGCCTGTTGCCATTGGAGTGGACGCTCATCAAGCGAGTATTCAGGCAGATTTGCTACCAGTGGGATCGCCCCATGATAGATCAGTTTGCACGCACCTGAACAATCAGTTACTGATGTTTGTGTCGCCATGTCCAGACCATCGAGCGTACGCAGTAGACTCTCTGTCGATCTCATGGGACGGAATGATAGGATATGCGTATCCTTCAACTCCGTTGATTCAGCCGATTCTGTTAAAGATCAAACAGTCTTATTGCAAAATTCTGCTAGTAGCACCTCTGTTGTCACAGAAACCATGGATCAATCTTCTCAGGTGTCTGTTATGGGACGTTCCCCAGAAGCTTCCTCCACAAGAGGAACTTCTTTATCAGGGGAAGTCACGTGCACTGCATCACAACCCGGAAGGTCTCAACCTTCACATATTTCCGTTGTGCAGTCCCTCTTGCACGGAAAACAGTTTACAGGACGAGCAGTGGACGCAATTTCTAACTGCAGGAGGTCCTCCCCTTCGTTGAACTACGCAGCGAAGTGGAAGGTTTTCTTCCATTGGTGTAAGGATCAGTTGATAGACGTTTATGATTCGTCCATACCAAATATTGTCAATTTCCTGGTCTACTTGTTTGACGTTCTCAAACTGCAGTCTGTCACTATTAAGGGCTATAAGTCTATGTTATCAGACACTTGCACTCATCATGATAACTTGGCTATTGGATCTAATGCTTCATTGTCCAACCCGATTAGGAATTTCTCTATTAATAGACCTAGAACCCTCAGATTAATTCCTAAGTGGAATTTGGCTTGGGTTCTGTTGAAGCTAAAAGAAGCTCCGTTTGAGCCGTTGCATGTTGTAGAGTTCAAATTCTTGTCCTATAAAACAGCATTTCTCTTAGCCTTTGCATCTGCGAGAAGAGTTAGTGAACTTCATGCTTTATCAGTTGATGATTCTTACTACCTATTAATTAATAGACCTAGAACCCTCAGATTAATTCCTAAGTGGAATTTGGCTTGGGTTCTGTTGAAGCTAAAAGAAGCTCCATTTGAGCCGTTGCATGTTGTAGAGTTCAAATTCTTGTTCTATAAAACAGCATTTCTCTTAGCCTTTGCATCTGCGAGAAGAGTTAGTGAACTTCATGCTTTATCAGTTGATGATTCTTACTACCGTAGTGTGGGTAATACTATTACCCTAACTACGGAAGTAGAATTTCTAACTAAGAATCAGACTCCAGATAAACGGCCTGAGCCTATTACCATTAAGGCTCTGCCATCCTTGGACAAGCGAAGACCTCTGCTGTGTCCAGTCAGGGCTATGCGCATATATAAACGTCGATCAGATTTTATAAGAAAAGGAAGAAAATGTTTCTTTCTTTCAATGAATCCTAATAGAAAATATATTTCTGTTCATTCAGTTGCTAGATGGGTTCAGCTGGCAATACGCATTGCCTATGAAAATCTATCTTTGGATCAACGTTCTGTAAATAAGATATCAGCACATGAAATTAGAGCGCTGTCCACTTCTTGGGCTTCTTCTAACAGTATAGCCATTTCTGATCTCATGAAGGCTGCGTACTGGACACAGCCCTCCACATTTACCAAGATTCACCTGAGAAATTTAGAGTCCGTCTCCGAGGACCTTAGATCTTTAGGTCCGCTGCCCTCTTCATTCTGCCATCTTGTACCTCAGAACAAGGGGAGGGGAGGGGGACAGTTTTTTCCCTTATGATCATCTGGCTTTATAGTGAAAAGCAAAGGAAGACCTGCTCTGGTGTCAGTAGTCCTGAGTCGGTGTTTGGATGGTTTTAATGTATAGCTCAGTGTGAAACAATAACTATGTCTCATTTATGTACTGTTTTTAAAGTGTAGCTCACTGTGAAGCATTTGTATACGGGCGTTAATATACAATCCTCGGACACTTTTAAATGAGTATAAAGAGTCTCATTCTCTGGACTATCTTTTTTTTTATTGGCTTTCCTTCACTGAATTAGCATAATGGGTTATGCTGGCATTAATGGAGAATTATATATTATGTAATACTCAATTACATTGTTGGTGTTATGTCTTTCTCGTTTCTCGTAAAGGAGAAAGACATATATAATTCCTTTTTTCTCCTATTCTGCTGTTGGAGATATTCTTTACTGAAGTGATTGAGAGATTGGATTTTCCTTTATGTCCTAGGCCCTCCAGCCTTTTTACGATTCAGCTAGTCTGGGCCATTGGTTGTTGTATAAAAATATTATAAATTCTAAGTAATTTGTATATTTTTTATACTTACCAATGACCCAGATGGGTATGGCCCTCTCTTGAGTGGGCACTCGTACCTCCCTGCTGTTTACAACATTTAACAGACAATTATTGAAAGAATGATAGTTGGCGCCAATTTCGGTGTCTTCCTGGATACTGCACTTGCGCAGATCTGAAAAGTATGGAAGACCAGATAGGACATTGAATTTTCGGTTTTGCATGCAAATTTGGGGGATTGGGGTGCAAAATTTGTGTTTGGCCCAGGATTAATTTTTGAGTTAGTACCAGCAGCTAGTCTGGGCCATTGGTAAGTATAAAAAATATACAAATTACTTAGAATTTATAATTTTCCAAAGTTGTCAGACAATATTTATGTGCTAGTTTCTCAATAACAAAATGTGACTCTCAGTTCTAAAGATGAATACCACTGTCAAAAGCTCATAGCCAAAAGATTTGGTTCTTATTGAAGAGCATTGTAATTAATATTAAAATTGGATGAAATTGTCATTAATTTGAGATTGACAAATTGGTCTCTGTAACCTGAGTCATGGCAGTTTGGAAATCAACAATTTGGGCATGATTTATTTTTGGAACTTGTGTACAAAATTATATCTGTGCATCCTTGGTCAGTCTTAGGGATCTGCAAACTTTCTGTTTTCTCGTAATAGCAAATCTAGTTGTGAAAATAAGACCCCCCTCATTTTGTATATCATAAAATGTGTTAATGTGATTACCATTAGTAAAGTTGAGGGATTTTTTTCTTCATATTTTCAGTAAAGGAATCCGGGTTTATTTTACTTCAAACTGTGCCAACACATATACGAGTGGGTACTATAAAAGACAAATTAGAAAAGGTAATTAATTAATTTATTTATTTTATATCTTAATTGTTGATCAAATCTTTATAATTATGGAGTACAGACAATATTAAGAGTTATTGTGCTGAATTGATGGTAAGATGGTCTGAGGTTTGAGGATCGGAACTTATGTTGAGGATCGGAACTTATGTTCAAGTGAAACAAGTGTCAGGGTTGAACATAAGCTCCAATAGGCTGACTGTCTGCTGCAAAATGAGGTCCCCAGAGGGTGAATTTAGTGATGCTATTCTGCACAGTAGGGTAGCATTACTAAATTCACCCTCTGCGAACCTCAGTCTGAATCAGGGCCTCAAAACAAAACAGAAAGAGGTAACCAGAGGATAAATTGGCCCACTATATGGGATAGCATCATCAAATTCACCGTCTTGAGGACCTCATTCTGCAAATGTCAGACGGCTTATTTTCAGGCCTGGGTGTAGGTCTCACCATCTTAGTTCAAATCATAAACAGATTTGTAATTTAACCCTTTACCCAACGAATTGGCCTCATCAGCCTGCGTAATATGCAATTTCAGAAGTTGAAAAAATATTATTTTTTATACAATTTCAACAAAACCATATCATGTGACCCCTCATTGCAATGAGCTCATTCCAACGAGGGGTCACATTTTATGGTTTTGTTGAAAGTTTTTGAAAAATTTGAAAAAATGATATTTAAAATAATAAATTTTTATATCATCTGCGTTGGGTAAAGGGTTAAACAACACTTCATTCAGTACATCGCCTGCCGCACATGTGAAAAATCTACAAAAATGAAGTGGTTTGCAAGTCACTCCATTGATGGAATAATTACTAAATGGGCAATCTCATTCCAAATATATTGCGTGGTGATGTCGAACAGCAACATGTCCTACTGGAACCTTAAACATAGAAAAAACTATGCAGGCTCTCATCCAATGAGAGGGCTAGAATTTTAGTCTTATTGGAACATAGAAAATATGAGTTGAAAAATTATGGTTTTTCTTTCTGCGTAACATAAATGAAATCTCTCGTTGAATTAAAAATGGTTGAAAGCAGCTAAGGAAGTTGTAATTCCGTGACACTTTTCTGCTGTTTTGGGATGTTGTGAGGGTGCCATTTATGTACATCTCATCATTAATTGATTTGGGATGCAGAGAGGGAACTATGCTATCTATGCACATCTAATAATTGATTCTTGAATTCCACACATGTTTGTCAAAGTTATAGAAGGTCTGTTCTTTTTCAGTTTGTATATGTGAGATTGTGAGTACATTTTCAATAGCCTCACATGGCCAAAGTTTGATGACATCATGTTTTGTTCAACTAAACTACTAAAACTTTTTTCTGCCTCCAGAAGATAAAGTTCAAAGTTCTTGGGTTCAGTTGATGCAACAATTTTAGATTATTTCAGTCTCCCCTATTCGGTTACATCTGTGATTGAAAAATACAAATTACAAGATTTTGATACAACCAGCCAGCACAAGCAAATCCAGTCAAAAGTTAGAACTAAGTCACCTACCAGAACAGCAAACCCTCTGGAATACAATGAATAGAGTTCTGACTTTAGCAAAAGAAATTAATGTGCAGGATTTTTTAAAGTGTGAGTTCTATTCATCTGGTGAACTATTATCATCAATCGGATCAATAGACCAGAGCTCGCTCTATCAGAAATTTTAGCTGCACAGCTTCAACATCCAGAACAAGAACAAAAATAACATTCTGGATGATTTTAACCCTCCGACTGAAGCTGTCTGGGTTAAGATCCAGTACAAATGTTTTGAAATTTCAATTTGGATCACAATCATCCCAATGATTTGATTCAGTTCGATTTGAGTCACCCTGATTTGGAAATTTTCAAAGCATCTAGAGTTTCTCAAAATTCTTCCAAGTGACTCCTCTTGAATTCTTCTTTTATCAGGTTTTCTGTACAGTTTGTGCCTAAAACTACTTGGTGTCTGTCATGGAATATTCCACTTTTTCCATTGACTTGCCCAAACAGAGTTTAGTCACCATTCAGTACCTACACAGATTGACCTGCACGTGTGAATGGGTTAATCGATATGGCACGGGTCCCATTAATCGATATGGCACGGGTCCCAGAGCGGAAGGATAAAAAGAGAGGCCTCTCATTTTATCCTTCTGCACTGACACTCGTGTCATATCAAAGTAATGACTGAAGTAATATATGAGGTACCCATCAGGAAGCTACATACAAAAATATTATTTCAATATTTCCATCTACAGGTGAAAATTGTGTGGAAAACCTGTTATAACTATCAAATTTCTAAGTTCAAGTGCTTCAACTCTGTAACTGCATGAAAAACTGAGTGAAGGGAGCAAAAATAGAACTCCATCTGTAATTTGCCACAGGCAAGGTACATCCAAAAAATCATTCATGTATTGTCAGTGATAATGAATAATTAAATATATAATTTGTGTTGGGTGTACGTGCGCATCTTGGTACTGTAAAAAATTATTCTAATACAATTACTATAAATCTTGAAATTTGATTGGTAAATCAATAAAATTTGCGACAGTAAAATCGGCGTAACCTGTCACAAATTTTGTGTATTCAAAAACTATTTCAGGAAAGTCAAGATTTATTCGTGGGCGTTCTACTTTCGTTCCATTTAGAGTCATTGACTACCACATCCAAGGTAAACAAACGCTGTGAACGCGTTGTCTTTCTGTAAAATAAAAATGTTTTCTATCTTTCTTGTAATTAACTGTAATTAATATGGATGAAGTTGGAAAGTTTAATATTAATGTGGAAGAGGTTTGGCAGAGACTGCTGAGTAATGAAATGAGAGTTGAAAAAACTGATTCCGACAGGCTTAATGACAACCGTGTGGAACCAGTCAGTGATATTCTGATAATTTATAAATAGCAATTTTTTTCGTACAGTGAAGAATTTATGACCTTATGTGCGAAATAGAAAACCAAAATTTTTATACTGTACCAATGACCCAGACTTAGCTGGTGCTAACTCCAACAAAACCAGGGCCAAACACAAATTTTGCCCCCCAATCCCCAAAATTTGCATCCAAAACAAAAAGAAATCATGTCCTAAAGGACCTCCATAGTACGCCTCTACTGCGCATGCGCAGTGACGCAGTCGTCCCGAAATTGGCGCCAATTATCATTCTCTGTTTGGCCCTTCATCAGTCAACATCTCACTGATCTTTGTGCTTGTAAATCTCAGTTTAAAGGATGCCAGACACGTAATTTTTGGAGAAAATGTGATTCTAAGGAGGATAGAAGGAGGAGAGGAAAAAAGAAGTGACAAAAAATAATCAGGGCTGTACTTAAAATTTTTTGTTGAAATTATGTTAAGTTGCCTATTTTCGAGGCATGGGCCTCTTGATGTCATTCTTGCTAATTGTTGCACTGCTTATTCAGTGTTTCCTCTCCCCTAGCCTTCTAAAGTCCCCCCTTGCAATTCTCCCATGCTTTTGGCATATTTTTGAGAAGTTTCATTTCTAAAATTTCCTGGGAGAGTTGCTTGGTTACAGAATGTTTTCTGTTATTTTCCCCATAGTTACGTTTTCACCCATGGGTGTATAACGTTTGTGTTCTGCATCTTCCATCTGATGTTCTGCAGATTCTCCCCTGGGAGTCTCTGTTTTGCATCAGATAGAGTGTAATTGATGACTGATTCCGGGCCAGTTTTTTCAGTGCCTGGAGTCATGTTTTCTAGTGTGTTTACACTGTTTGTTTTCATTGGCAACAGCCTTTTTTGAGGGGGGCTGTTTGCCTTTGTAGTAGTTTATCTCATTATAAGATACATTTATATTATCCGAAAGTGTCTCATTAATTATTTTATATAAATTTAAAATTTTTGACCACACTTTGCCATCGGATCCATCGGGGCTCAACGTTACTTTTCAGCAACTTGGGCTTCTCTGAAAAAATATTTTTTCAAAATTATTTTGTTTTGCAATTGTTTTTTCATTTATTAATGGATCATGTTATTATGTATCTTTGTGTCAGGGGTTTTTGCGAGTAACTAGGACTTATTGTTGTTCTTTCACAATGAAGGGACATTGTTCAAATTGTAATAGGAAGAAATCTTCCTCTGACTTTCATGATCATTGTATTAATTGTAGTCAGTGTTCTCGCATTAATCCCTGTCCTATATGTGAACATTGGGATGAGAAACATTGGAAACGTGTGTCACGATATGTTGTTTCTGGAGAAAGAGCGATGCCGGCTCTTTCTCCACAAGGTCACTCTACTCTCTCAGTTTCTATTTCAGAGGAACCAGAACAGGGTGATGTTTCCATGTTATCTTCTTCAAGTGTGCGTCCGTCGTCACAAATAAATTCAGAGCTAGCGGCAAAAGTGCTCATGGAGATTAGACAATGTCGTCCGCTAGCTCGCCCGGTGTAGCGTCCATTCACCGAATGGTTCGGCAGCCGGGTTCGTCCGATGCGGTCCAAGAGGAAATTTTGGGTGATGCGAGCACTATAAACATAATAGATGCACACCCAGTGACGGCGGATAGTAAACGAGAACGGAGGAAGCCTTTTAGTCCGGTTCCTAGCTCGTCCAGGTCCAGCCGGGCCGCGAGCGAGAGAGGCCCCTCTCTCGTACAACAACATCAGGGACCAGATGTTGTGGTACAAAATGTGTCTTTAGTGGAGCATACGTCCGTCGCTCGGGACGCTCCGTTGTATAAGCAGTCCGCAGAGACTGTTAAGGCTTCCTCTTCTCGTCGGCGCACATGACCGCACCTTGGCTGCGTGACCTCCGATATTTTGCCAGCTTCGCCGGTGAAGGATTCTTCGGCGACCAGGTCACACCATCCGGCAGCCAGGGATTCGAGACCGATGGACTCCGGACGTTCGCATAGGAAAAGTATGCGGGAGCCATCTGATGCGGAGCTGCCCTCGGCGAAGCAGCGAAAGACCGTGCCTCCGCAGGTCTCGACGTCGGACATTCTAGTGCAGATAGCACAGCTTATCGCAGCATCCCAGCAGCCGACAGAAACGGTGTCGGATCGAGAATTATCCGACGGCGCTGGGTCGGTACGCTCCGCCGAAGCATCGGGGGCGGATGACCGGGAACATCGGGAGGTCCGGCCGGATGGTGAAAGGGATACGCATGAATTGGAGCTATCCCTTTCGGAACAACATAAAGCTGCCGTGGACTTCATCCGGCACTTTCTCCCTCAAGTTGTTCCGTCGGGCCAGACTGCTGCGCTTCCGGACAAGAGAATTATAGCGTCATTGGACTCTGAATTTTTTGAGCGGTTCAGGGACATCGCTCCCGAGTTTCCGTCGCAGTCCAATAATGTTGCAAGAACATTTGAATTATTGAACGACGCTATATTTAAACTTGCTTCCAGGACGGGGAAAGCAGGTTTCTTGTCCGCAAATACTCTCATCCTGCCTTTCATTAATGCAAGGAATAAATTCGACACGGCAGGACAGGGTATACCGAGAGTTCCTCTGCGTATGGACGACGAGACGGAAGACTTAGAGCTATCATTACCGTCGTCAGCTTCTATTCCAACCGCGGTGTTGGAAACAGCTATTGCGTCTAACAGAGCCAATTTAGATGCCTTATCTTACGCAGATCACCTTACTAAGGCGTTATCACTGCGCCTTCAAGGGGAAGAGTTTCAGGATATACAATCCTCTTTAAGACTTCTTTCAAGGGCAGTAGCTTATTCCACGTGTAACTCCGCCCTTTCAGTGGCTAATCTGGAGTTGGTTAGACGTGACGCAGCCCTGGCTACATCCACACTAGTGGATTCTAAGGTGAAGAACTCTCTTAGAGTCGCTTCGGTCTCAGGAGAACTTCTCTTTGACGGCAAGCTTTCCGCTATTTATGATAATATTAAAAAGAAAGCTAATGATTCTCTGTTGTTCAGATCCGCTCCTAAAAGGTCGGATACAGCAGACACGAATAAGGCGGGCACTTCTGGGTCTAATGCGCCCAAGAGAGGTTCCTATAGAGGTTCCGGTGCGTCCTCTTGGTCTTATTCGAGAGACCGTCAGGATAGCGACTCTCGTTCGGGACGTCCTTCAGGCCGGGACAATCGGTCGGACGCCCCGAGGTCGACGAGGCGAGGTGCGGGTCGTGGAAGACGTGGTTTCTCCTACCGCAGGCCTCGCAGGTCCAGGAGGTGATGGCTTAAATCTCTATCACGTTCCGGTTGGCGGAAGGTTGTCGAGTTTTTCACAAGAGTGGGCGTCGATTACGGACGACCCGTGGGTGAGAGGAGTGACTTCGGAAGGTCTAAAGATATCCTTCAAACGAAAGCCTCCATTAACTCGAAGTCCAAAGTGGACTCATCTTCCGTCAAATCCACAGAAAAGAGACGCTCTGTTATCAGAGGTGCAGTCTCTTTTAATGAAGAACGCGGTAGAGGTCGTAGAAAACCAGGAATCGCTGGGATTCTACAGCCATCTGTTTCTGGTTCCGAAACCAGACGGCTCGTTCCGTCCAGTCATAGATTTGAGCTGGATAAACAAGCTGATCGTCGCTCCGAAGTTTTATATGGAGACGATTCGATCGGTCAGAGCGAGTATTCGGGTGAACGATTATGCAACGAGCATAGATCTCAAGGATGCGTACTTTCACGTCATGGTACATCCGACATTCCGAAAGTATCTACGCTTCGCAGTCCTAGGAGTGGTGTATCAGTTCCGGGCCATGTGCTTCGGATTGAATCTAGCACCCTGGGCTTTCACTCGTGTAATGAACTCGGTAATGATCTACTTCCGAGCTCATTCGTCTGCGGTAACGTCGGCCTACCTGGACGACATTCTTCAGAGGTACGGCAACGAGTTAACGCTTCAGAACGATGTTCAGAATCTTCTTCTATTGCTCCGACGTCTCGGTTTCATAGTAAACGAGGAGAAGTCGGATCTGGTGCCGTCCAAGTCATTCACTCATCTGGGAATGAGCTTCGAGACGCACAACAATCTCGTTCGTCTGCCGTTAACCAGAGCGAAATTAGTCAGTTGTTACGCTCGCTATTGTCTGCATGCAGACAAAGTCACGGCGAGAGAATTTATGAGACTGATAGGTCTGTGCGGAGTCGCCGCGGATCTCATTCCGATGGGGCGGCTACGCACACGTCCTCTTCAAATTTTCCTGACTCAGAATTGGAGTGTGAAAATTCATTCGCTCGATGTAGACGTTCTCTTGTCAGATCAAGTGAAACAAGAGATTCAGACTTGGGCAAACATTCAGTGGTTAACTCAAGGAGTTCCGCTGCAGTTGCCGGATCCGAGTTTTACCATTATGACGGATGCCAGTCAAACAGGTTGGGGTGCATCATTAATCCCAACGGATTCGAGATGCCAGGGTCTTTGGGATCCGCAATTCCTGTGCAAGCACATAAACATCAAGGAAATGATGTCAATTTGGCTTGCGTTACGTCACTGGATGGACATTATTCACGATGCTCATGTCCAAATCCTATCCGACAATACGACAGTAGTGGCGTATATACGGAATCAGGGAGGCACTCATTCAGTTCCGTTGTTCAATCTAACGGAAAGAATCCTTCTGTTTGCGTTGGAACATCACGTTCTTCTTTCGGTCTGTCACATACCGGGTCGTCTGAATGTGCTAGCAGACTCCCTTTCACGAAAGGGTCGCTTGTTGCCGTCGGAGTGGACTCTCAACAAACAAGTATTCAATCAGATTTGCTACCAATGGGAACGGCCAATGATAGACTTATTTGCGACACATCTCAACAATCAGTTGCAGACGTATGTGTCCCCGTGTCCGGATCCAAGAGCATTTGCAGTAGACGCTCTGTCGATCCCTTGGGACGGAATGATAGGATATGCGTATCCTCCAGCGCCGTTAATTCAACAAGTATTGCTAAAGATAAAACAATCTCATTGCAAGATTCTGTTGGTAGCATCTCTGTCGCCACAGAGACCGTGGATAAATCTACTCAGGTGTCTGTTGTGGGACCTACCGCGGAAGCTTCCTCCACGAGAGGATCTTCTTTCGCAGGGGAAATCGCGCCAACTCCATCACAACCCGCAAGGTCTCAACCTTCACGTTTTTCCGTTGTGCGGTCCTTCTTGCATGGCAAGCACTTTACAGGACGAGCAGTGGACGCGATTTCTAACTGTAGGAGGACCTCCTCTTCGCTAAACTATGCGGCTAAGTGGAAGGTTTTCCGTCGTTGGTGTAGGGATCATTCTGTAGATATATTTGATCCCTCTATACCAGACATTGCAAACTTTCTAGTATACTTGTTTGACGAAATCAAACTGCAGCCTGTTACTATAAAGGGTTATAGATCTATGTTATCTGATACCTATGCACATCATGATAGTTTACAAATTGGATCTAATGTCTCTTTATCGAAATTGGTTCGAAACTTTTCGATAAATAGACCTAGAACTCTTAGATTAATTCCTAAGTGGAATTTAGCTTGGGTTCTCCTTAAATTGAAGGAAAAGCCATTTGAACCTCTTGGGACAGTAGATTTCAAATTCTTATCTTATAAGACAGCTTTTCTCTTAGCTTTCTCTTCTGCCAGAAGAGTCAGTGAGCTTCATGCACTATCGGTGGATGATTCTCATTATCGTAGTGTTGGGAACACTATCACCTTCACTACTAATGTGGGTTTTTTAGCTAAGAATCAGGCTCCTAATAAATATCCGGAACCTATTGTTATTAAGGCTCTTCCGTCTTCAGACGGGCGTAGGCCTTTACTCTGTCCTGTTAGAGCACTACGTATCTATAAACAGAGATCTCAGTTCATCAGAAAGGGACGGAAACGTTTCTTTCTGTCTTTGATGCCTAATAGAAAGGACATTTCAGTCCATTCTATTGCTAGATGGATTCAGTTAACTATCCGTACTGCTTATGAAGATTTATCTTCTTCTCAGCAGTCTGTGCTTAAGATTTCTGCTCATGAAGTAAGAGCTCTTTCTACTTCCTGGGCTTATGCTAATAGTGTTGCTATTACAGATTTAATGAAGGCTGCTTATTGGTCTCAGCCATCCACATTTACTAATTTTTATCTCAGAAATATTGAGTCCATTTCTGGAGACCTGCATTGTTTAGGTCCGTTATCTGTTGCTCAGAATGTCGTCCACTAAACAGTTGCAACTATAGTTATGCAGGCTTTCTGTTCCGGCAGTGACTCCGTCCGACTGCCCTCTTCGCTCTGGGCTATTTGACCCAGGGCAAGGGGAAGGGGGGCTGGGGGGGGGGGGGGGGGGGGGGGGGGGGGGGGGGCGGGTGTTCCCTTAGGTCACCTGCTTTATAGTAAAAAGCAAGGGAATGCCTCCTCCAAGACAGTATTTCTGAGTCGCTTCCGGGATGGTTTTAAAGTGTAATATTAATGTTTAATTTCATTCATGTCTTATTTTTAAAGTGTAGCTCGGTGTGAAGCATTTGTATATGTCAAGTGTCAAACGGGCTTTAATATACAATACTCGGACACTTTTAAATGATTATAAAGAGTCTCAATTCTCTGGACTACTTTATTTATTGGCTTGCTTTAAAAATAATTAGTATAAGGGTTATACTGGATGTTAATAGAGAACATGAATGTTATTGTGCTCAATTATTAAGGGTAGTGTATCTTTCTAATTTAATATTAAATAAGAAAGATACATGTAAAGCCTAATACTCCTTTTCTCCTTAAGGGGTTACCTCTTTATTTATAATTGAGCTTATTGGATTTTCCTCTATGTCCTAGGCCCTCCAGCCTGTTTACTATTCAGCTAAGTCTGGGTCATTGGTACAGTATAAAAATGTTAAAAAATTTATAGTAATTTATATATTTTTTATACTTACCAATGACCCAGACGGGGATGGCCCTCCCTGAGTTGGGAACTCTTGCCTCCCCGCTGAGTACATAGCGCTGACCAGGCACTGCCAGTAAGAATGATAATTGGCGCCAATTTCGGGACGACTGCGTCACTGCGCATGCGCAGTAGAGGCGTACTATGGAGGTCCTTTAGGACATGATTTCTTTTTGTTTTGGAT
The DNA here is from genome assembly GCA_031216915.1 of Pictodentalium vernedei. Taxonomy (NCBI): domain Eukaryota; kingdom Metazoa; phylum Mollusca; class Scaphopoda; order Dentaliida; family Dentaliidae; genus Pictodentalium; species Pictodentalium vernedei. The sequence continues at coordinate 130,692,941 of CM062289.1, forward strand.
GCAAATTTTGGGGATTGGGGGGCAAAATTTGTGTTTGGCCCTGGTTTTGTTGGAGTTAGCACCAGCTAAGTCTGGGTCATTGGTAAGTATAAAAAATATATAAATTACTATAAATTTTTAACATTCGGTCAACTGGCAATAAAAATTTTAATTGTCCAAGGCCAAAAATTTCTGACCGATCCTCTAGCGATGTTATAACATCGACATAAAGTGCAAGCGGTCCTTTCATTTTCTAATTTGTCACCTGCGTTCGTGGCACCAACATGTACAACTGCAGAAACGCATTCACCACTGAGCCTGAGAGAGGTGAACTATTCGTTCTGCAAGTTATGTCATTACCAGTAGCCCAATTCCATCACACATGACTTCCCAGAAACAGTTTAAAATGAACAATTGTTCTGTAACCATAAGTAATTATTACGGTTGAACAAGGGCTTCTAATGAAAGATCTCAATATTTTTAACTTTAATGATAAATCCCCAAGTGCTTCCCGACTCAGACTGAAAAATCACTATGTGAACTCTAAACTTTGAACAGGGAAAGCAGCCGGCGTATTTTGTTTTCAGATTGTCACAAACATTTAAACATGATAAATGTCGTCAGTACAAATATAAACATATTTTGTTATTGGTGATAAAATGACCAAAACGTTGGGAACTATTTGCTTTGTAGAAGCGTAAAAAAAATTTCGTGATTTTGTTTGGAACTCCCAAATGACATCACGAAGGCTGTATTTTTAGATTTAAATTGTTGTCTTCAACAAGGCATTGTTTTATAGTTGGGAGATCAAATACTATCTCCGTTTTCAGCCGAATTATATTAGAATGGGGATAACTATGTTGTATTTGATTGTTTGGGGCCGTAAACGATGGTTTTACTGTCGCAAATATCCGTTTTACCGGCTCTGCTAATGCGTCGCCGGCAAAACTCAATCAAATACAACATAGTTATCCCCTAAATAGGGTATGTTTTAGGAAAGTATCACAATAATTGGTGAAAAGAATTTGTTATACAACTAATCAAAGATCATTGGACTTGTATGATTGTGAAGCTTGTGTGGATGGGAGTTTCTGATTTGATTAAATCATTCAGGACTTTCATTTTATGTTGGGTAATCGACCAAAAACATAATTGGAGTCAGAACTTTCCCTTTCCCGCATTTAAGGGTGAACAATTTCCCAGGTCAGTTTTCTAAAAGAAAACAGGTAAAAATTTAACCCTGTTGATAATAGAATTACAAGTTTCTGTATTGTTTGATTTAATGTTTTGCAGATTAGTGGTGTCTTAGCAATACATGAATTCCATGTATGGCAACTAGCTGGCAATAGAATTATTGCATCAGCTCATGTACGATGCCATAATTTGAGAGAATACATGACAGTTGCAGGACAAATTAAAGAATTGTTTCATCATGAGGGTATACATTCCACAACTATTCAGCCTGAGTTTGTAGATGTGAGTAAAAGTATTTTATATGTTATAATTTTTAATCCTCCATCACTATTACAGTACAGTCCCTGTGGACTAGTCGTAATTCACGTGTGGGCAGTGCTGTCCACATATGCGTCTACCAGGTAATAAAAATCATCAGCAAAATTTTAATTAATGAAGCACCGGGTGTACCAGGTGCTTCATTAATTAGATTTTTGATGATTATTCTTATAAATAGTGTTTGGAATCTAATTTCATTGTGAAAATACTGCACATATGGGACCAATGACCAGTCCACAGTGACCGTACTGTATTGTGGCATATATATAGCAGTCACATCGATCATTCTTCCATCTATCTTTTCATCGCTTTTCAATCAAGCCAAACAATGAACCTGGTTCCCAGCAATAACTTTAGTTTCATTAAGCCACTGACACTTGATCTTTTCCAACCATAACTTTAGTATCGTTAGACCAAGGACACTCATACTCTCCCACCAATAACTCTAGTATCGTTAGACCAAGGGCACTCATACTCTCCCAGCAATGACTCTAGTATCATTAGACCAAGTACACTCATACTATACCAGCAGTGACTCTAGTATCATAAGACCAAGGACACTCATACTATACCAGCAATAACTCTAGTATCGTTAGACCAAGGCACTCATACTACACCAGCGAAAACTCTGGTATCATTAGACCAAGGACACTCATACTTTTCCAGCAATAACTCTTGTATCATTAGACAAAGGACACTCATACAATACCAGCAATAACTCTAATGTAATTAGATCAAGGACACTCATACCATACCAGCAGTAACTCTAGTATCATTAGACCAAGGACACTCATTCTCCTGGCAATCTGGAGTCCAACACCTGAACCACTACACTATTGTACACTGCCAAAAACAATGGCTGGATTCTAGCCTTTTAGGTGAAGTTCTCATGATACTTTGTTCACTTACATTACAACAGCTACATGAAAATGTGAAATGTGCTGGCTACAGTACATTGAAAGTGTGTGGCTGACCTCAGATAAAGACTGGCATGGGTCTGTTTGTGTATTTTGAAGGACACGAACATGTTTTGGAGGAATTTAGAATGTTGGTTTCTAATCCCCCACTTGGAATCGAACCCTAGGCAACCCTGTCTGGCAATATGGAGTCCAACACCTAAACCACTAGACCATTGCACACTGGCAAAAACAATGGCTGAAATCTAGCTTTTAGATGAAGTTCTCATGATTACTTGGTTCATTTTCCTTATGGCAGCTGCATGAAAGTGTGAAACGTGATGGCTGTATATGACGAAAGTGGTCTTCTTGGCCTCATACAAAGACTGACTGGCCTGCCTGTGCCTTTTGAAGTACACAATTTTTGGTGACAGCCATTGCAGCATGCACACAGGAACAAGGTAGCACTTTTAGCCCCACTTTTCTGATCCCTCAACACTAATAACCATTTTCCTTGTAGACAACTTGATCCAATTGAGTGTATTTATCCACCATACCGCTGGCCCAGACATGCTGGCACTCGATTCGTGGGAATTCAGGTCAAATGCTTAATTCAGAAAAAAACTCTCCCCCACTCCAAAAGTTAAGCCAAAACAATAAATAAAAAATACTATAATCCTGTATAGTCCTTCATACATAGCTTCTGCACATCTACAGAGGCAAGGAAGTGTCCTCAATTCCTGCCATTAACCATTCTTTTGTTTGGCCTTGTGTGAAGAGTCTTGATTTCTTTGTTTTCTGTAATTTCTGTGTTTTCATGGCCTCAAATGCTGGATCAAGGAGGAGGATAATATTACAGAAGATACAACATCAGGAAGGAGGCAGACTGTGATTCATTCAGGATTGTGCTTCCAAAATTATGATTTTCTAATTTAAATCTTGTGTCACCCCATTTTTGGTCAATTCCTGAAATGATCACCATTCATCATTATAATTGCATTAATTGTGACTGCTTAGTGTATCCTTCCCCTCTACTACTCCCCAACCATTTCAACATATTTTGGCTTTTTTAGAATATTTTTTCTGTAAATTATGCCCTTTTGTTTATATTAGAAACTGCTACCCATGGACACTAGTCTCTTAGTACCCCCTCAAATTGGGCCCTGCTCTAGTGTGCCAAGGCTTTTGCCCGTATGGTTATACTTACAGAATATTTCTGTTTCAAATTCATTGCAGCTGATTCACGTGGATGCGGTACGCTTCCAATAAATTTATAAATTTTCATTGTTAGCATACTTGGATTCTGTGTTTGAATTTTATTGCAGCCTCTTTTTATAAGTCTTTAATTAAGATATTACCAACTAATAAGAGTTTATAATATCTTGAGTCCATTTCTTACAGTCTTGCAATCTGCATCACTGATAAGTTTGATTTGACGGTAATGCCAGCTTCTTTAAAGTAGTTCCACTATGGGTCAGCCTTAATAAGGCTTAACAGAGCTTTTTCTATTATTCCTTAATTATTACCGTCCTAAAGGGGTATTATTGTATTCAATTGTACTCATATTTGATATGTCTGTGTCTGGTATTTTTCCAACATCAGGTCTTTACACCGGCATTGTTTAAATATCATTCATTTTTTGGCATATCGTATCACATCTATACCCGGTTATTACTTCTTTAGGCATCATAATTAAGGGGACTTCCAACCTAACTTTGGTCACATTTCAGGTAATTTTCTTCAGAGTCCAAAAAAGGCCCAAAATTAATAACCCCAATAAATTATATACCAAAATGCTTGGAATGGAACATAGAACATGTGGAAACTGAAATTTGCCATGGAACTGCTGCCATGTGTTAGATGGTTCCACCTGAAAGTCTGCTATGGCATAAGTAAGAGAACAAACTCTTTACAATAAAATACCTTAATATAAAATAAAAGCTGTATTCTAGAAACATTGTACAAACTCAAAGAAATCTTTTCCAAATTCTTGAAAGGAATAAAGAGTGAGACCAAATGTTATAAGTGGAGTGCTCACTGATTGAAAGCAGACATTTTCTTCTGTTTATGTTTTTATTTGGGGAGTTCAACAAAGGTCAACTGGAAGGAGTCCACTAGAAGAAGTATGGAAGGACAAAAGAGTGTCTCCCCATGTAAAGATGTATGTGTCAGTGTGGTGGTTTGGAAAGAAACTATGATCTTCTCTCATGTAGAATGTACCGCAAAGTCATAGTTGAACAAATATATTTACAGACCCCTTGTACTTTAACCCCATTTTATCCCATGCATCAATTTGATAGTGATTAACTGGTTAAATCTGTCAGGTTTATCAATAAGTAACATAAGTTGTTTCACTCTTACCCTTGGACACCAATATACTAATGTCATCTGTTGGAGAAGAAATAAGAATAACTGTAACTCTTCACTGCAATAAACCATCAAAATGTACATAAAAGTACATTGTTATTCAATAGGCATCAAATTAACCCTACATAACCATTATCATCTGTACTTTTCCAAAAGAGGCTTATTGGCATATTGAGATTGGAAAGGCACATCCAGTAGTTTTCTCCTCATATGTGTGTCTGGGGAGTGGAGGGGTGGGGGACAAACCCCCTTTTATGTGTTTTGGCAACAGTCACCTGCAGCCTTGTTTTTATTTCAATCTTTAAATAATGTTATTGTGATTGTCAATTACCAACATTCATGGCATTACACCTTGGGACATTATGACCTGCATCATTCTATTGGTGCAGGACTCCAAGGTTATTTGCTTAGGTCTTTATCCTTGACCTTAGGCTTATTTGCAGACTTGCTACTGTATTATCACAAGTTACACTAATAATAACAATGAGCCACCCAATTGCCCATGTAGGGGGCATGGTGGCATTGTGTACTAAGGCGTACTGCACATCAATGGTGCTCTTGTCTTCAACCAATGCTAACCCTGCTTGGGTGGAGTTAGTAGGTTGGGGAGTCTGACAGTTGCTCGCTATTGCTTGGTGGTTCTCTCTGGATACACCGACTTCCTCCATCCATAAAACTGTCTGACACGAAGTGACCCTGGCTGTCGAAAGTGTCATTAAACCCCAATAAATAAATAATAACCCAATCTGCCTCACTTTTTCATTTTTCTAGTTTTTATTTATTTATAGCTGACAAACGAGAATGAACACATTTGGTCTGGTGTGTCAGGTTTATAAGCAACTTGGCATGGATACTGAAGAAATCACGAATATTTCGGGTATTGCATTTGTTTAAATTTCAAATACGGGTAGTTTTGACTATAAATTTGATAATTCATTTGGGTTTCGACCATCATGGCCGCGCTGTTACATTTATTATGATATGCAAATTGGGAGATTTGTCACATTTGGCAGTCTAAAACGATGACAAAAAAGACATTGATTGGTGCTCATGTTGGTATGATTGTTTGAAAGAAAAAACCTAAATACACAGCATCACGCAATCGCACCCTATTTTTACGCATTATTTTGATATATTTTTTGTCTTTCCTTAGTTCTCTTATCTGTTTCTGAGACATTGGTGAAAATGTCAACCAATTGACCAAAGTTAGGTTGGAAGACCCCTTAAAGGTAATTTATACCTTTTATGTCTTACCTAGGTTACTTATACAATTTGTAATATTTTGACCACATTCAGCATCTTAGGCTATACCCTGATATTTTGTGCTTTATAATCACTTAGTGTTCTAATAGTTTAGTTGGTTCCGAAAATAAGTTTTTTTTTCTATTTTTGGAACCAGCTAGTGTTCATATGAATGAGTTCTGATTAAAAAATTTTGTTTTTCTTATTCCCAGAATTTGCACATCCAAATTTTTTGAAAAATGAAAACTTTTTGCTCAGATTGTTTTCCAAGAAGTCAAGCAGTGATAACCATTCGTCGTGCTTAACCTGCACCAGTTGTAATGGAAAAAATACTTGTGATATTTTTTTTAAAATGGGAGAAGAAACATTGGACTAAAGTTCAACCGTTTGTTTTAGGCTTGGATCCCAATATGCCTAAACTTTCTCATAAGAATGTTTCACATCATACTTCTTCCATTCCAGGAGGTTTGTCAGTAGGAATCTGCAGTGCACAAGCCATATTTATTAGATGTTCTTCCTTTGAGGCAGATTTAGTTTCGTCAGAGGCTGTATCAGTTGAAGGAGAGCTGGCATCGAAGATGCTCATGAATAATAAGTCCTCAGCAGCAGCCTTGGGGACAAGGACTTCTGTTATTTTCACTGATGCCAGCTCATAGGAGGGTGGGTCATTCTGCATTGGTTTTGCTGCTGCAACCCTTAATACGTTTATATAAGCGGGAGAGAAAACATACCCTCCTGGCAACTCATTGTCCTTGCTGCTGTTAAGGGGGGTGTTGACTGGAATAATTAAAAGCACAAACAACTGAAATTTTTACTCTGTTGTAAACCAATGGCCCAGACTAGCTGGTGCTTAACTCAAAGTTATTAAGGGCCAAACACAAATTTTGACCCCCCCACCTCCCCAATCCCCAAAATTTGCTTGCGAAACTGAAAATTAAAAGTCCTATCTGGCCCTCCATACATTTACTCTCCGCGCATGCACAGACGTCAGGAAGTGACCGGAATTGGCGCCAACATCATTCTTTGTTTGGCCCTAAAAGTCATCAACAATGAAATGACATCTGTGCTTTAAAATCTCCTTTTTTGAGGATGCCAGACACAAATCAATGCAAGAATTGGTAGATACAAGGCTGTTATTGGATGAAGGAAGTGTTCAATGGTGGTTTTGGACTTTCAGGGCTGTAGCTTTATAATATTTATAAAATTGTTTTTTGTTTCTCAATTTCGGGACATATGCCTGACGTCATCATTTTTAAAATTGATTTTTCCACTGTGTGTTGAGTATTCCATCCCTATCCTTCCATGAACCCTTCCTGTTAAACTTTTAAGCTTTTTGGCTATTTTTTATTGAAATTTTTTATTAAATTTCTTGGGAGTTTAACATTTATTACAGAATATTATTCTGTTTCTTCCCCAGGGTTACGTCCTCACCCTAGGGGTGTTAGTCCGTTTAGTCTTGCATCTTCTATCCAATCTATCGTTTTTTCTTCGTATGAAGATCTAGCTTTGTATTTGATAGCATTTCAATTGGTTCTGATTTTGGGCCTTTTTGTGTGCCTGATGTCTTGTTTACATTGACGTTGTTTACATTATCAGCATCCTCATATATAGGTAGTTTCTTATGTTCTATTACTGTAATATACTGTAGAATGCATGGATTATTATTTCGGTAGTGTAGCTCAAAAAATTTGGATTTTGTCCACACTTAGGCTCTATCGGGATGCCCTTGGTCTCTTAAGGGGACGTCCAACCTAACTTTGGTCAAATTTCATGTAATTTTCTTTCATGTCTAAAAAAGGCCCAAAATGAATAACCCCAATAAATTATATACCAAAATGCTTGGAATGAAACATAGAACATGTGGAAACTGAAATTTGCCATGGAACTGCTGCCATGTGTAAATAGCACCACCTGAAAGTCTGCTGTGGCATAAGTAAGAGAACAAAATTTTTACAATAAAATACCTCAAAATAAAATAACAGCTGTATTCTATAAACATTTAAGTACATACTCGAAGAAATCTTTTCCTAATTCATGAAAGTAATAAAGATTGAGATCAAATGTTATAAGTGGAGTGCTCACTGATTGAAGGCAGACATTTTCTTTTGTTTATGTTTGATTTGGGGAGTTCAACAAAGGTCAACTTGAAGGAGTCCAGCAGAAGAAGTATGGAAGGACAAAAGAGTTTCTCCCAATATCAAGATGTATGTGTTACTGTAATGGTTTGGAAAGAAAATATGATATTCTCCTATGTAGAATTCACTGCAAAGTCATACATTGTAGTTGAATAAATATATTTACAAACCCCTTGCACTGTAACCCCTTTTATCCCATGCATCAATTTGATAGTGATTAAATTGTTAAATTTGGCTGGTTTATCAATAAGTATATTAGCTTTGTTTGACTCTTGGACACCAATACACTCATGATATCTGTTGGAGAAGAAATAAGGGTAACTGTAACCTGTCACTGCAATAAACCATCTAATGTACTTAAAAGTACATTGTTATTCAAAACACATCAAATCAACCTTACATAACCATTATTGCATGTACTTTCCCCAAGGAGGCTTATTGACATATTGAGATCAGAAGGGCACATCCAGAGGGTCTCACATATTTTTTTCAAGAACGCAGTACACAAAGCAATCCCCAAAAGATGACAAGTGAGCTCCATTTGACACAAAAAATTTCCTGGGGGGTGGGGGGGGGGGGGGCTCTCTTCCTTGTATGACTCTACCTCCGGCACTCAAGGCATATGCCTTTTTTCTCAAAGTTTAACTCTTTTTTCTTTTTGAAGATCCTGGCCACACATGTTCCAAACACTATCCGACAGGTAACCCTCCAGATAAGTGTATCTGCAAAAATCATGTTACATTGCAAAACATTCTTTTTAGAGTTTTAGTTCTGGACCTTTCATGCTTCTTACTTCCAACTATAACACTTAATTTATCGATTAATGGGTGAATAGAAAAGTCCTGCCATAATCAACATTTTGAGTTCCATAAGCCTTCAAAACAGCTCTGATAAAAGTGTCAAACATCAGATTGGTGGCTTTATACAGAATATTCATTAGGTTGTTGCTTGATAAGTAATAGGAACAAAATCTTCATAAGAAAATTCTGTAGCAATACAATTGAGGGTATTAGCAGGCACTTTGCAACAAATTGTAACAAATCAACTAGTTATAAACAAAATTTTCTAACTCAAAAGAGTGAAAAAGTACCACAACTCTGAAAAAATGTGGGAAGAAACACATGCTACAGCAGCTACACAGGCATTGATTCCCCATGATGCTCGATCACAACACCAAATATCCTTCACATTGGAGTAGCAATGGTTGAGATACAAGGGAGAATGTTGGTACATGTAATGATGAATGGGTAAGAGGACAGAGGTCACCACTGGCACTGCACGGCCCTAGATGCACTTTTGATTTTCCAACTTCCAGGTCTGGGGCATAATAATCGCAACACACCCACCTTATCAGTTCATAATTTCAGTAAAATAAAAGAAATTATCAATTTGAATTAATTAATAGATGATGGAAAATATTTGGCTTCCTTCGCCTTCTCGTACTATTTAATTACCACAAACAATATCAGTTTGATGCCGACAAACGAAACTGAACGCATGTGGTTTGGTTAAAAAGTAACTCGGCATGAATAATGAAGAAATTGCGAATATTTCATTTGTTTAAAAGCCAATTGCAGCTAATATTGACCGTGCATTCGGTAATTCGTTTCGGTTTTGACCACACGGCCACGCTGACACTCTGTGATAGCGGTTATGTTTATTGTGATATGCAAATTGGGGGATGGTTTCCGGTAAAGGAGATTTGTCACGTTTTTCAGTGTAAAGCGATCATAAAAGACACTGATCGACGCTTGTATTAATATGGTTGGTTGCAAGAAAAAACTAAATTCTCAGCATCGTCCAAGTGCACCTTATTTAAAAGCACGAATGCATCATTTTCAACCCATCTTCAATCGGTCCTTTGCAGACATCAAACATACCCGCCTTCAAATTCCATGGTTACTAGGAAGTAAATAACTTCACAGCGACAGGGGGAAATTAACACGCTCAATATAGTTCCAGGTCACTTGGAATATACTTTGTGAAAAAGTGATTTCTGAAGTATTTTGCTTACTTTGTTATGAATATTGCCTTATTTTATGTGTATCGTCCCGATTTTATACACTCGGTTATTTTTTTTACAAGTGGTTCATGTTGTCTTTCTAGTGCGCAATAATTCAGATTTTTTGTCAACAAAAAAGTTCAGACGGCCTGTAAACACGAGAGGGAATTTCGAACCATATTTTGCAGTTATGACATTAACAGCTCAAGTATTTGCTGTCACCTGTTTGCAAATCCGCTCATACATTGTCTCGAACAAATAAGGGGCGTGATCACGTCCTTGCATTCTTACGATTGCCCAAATTGAGTATTTCTGCAAGAACCACATCATAATCACATGACCGGAAAAACATCATTGAAACATGGCCACATCCGGAACATCCCAAATTTGTGTTTGTGTTATTACATTCAAACGTCAAAACCCACCAGAGTGTGTGTCAAAAAAATGCTTTCTCCGAGTCTGTAGTATGTTATCATTATATTGAGGACAAGGCTTTCGAATTACCGATTATTTTGTGGTTTTACCGGTTCGTTACTTATGCCATTTGCAAATTAATCTTCTTCAAAATCATAAAATTCACTTTTTTTCCTGAAAAAAATTATTTTTACCTTTTCTATGCACTTTACTCATTATTTTGATATATAATTTGCCTTTCCTTACTTCTCTTATCTGTTTCTGAGGCATTGGGAAAAATGTCAACAAATTGACCAAAGTTAGGTTGGACGACCCCTTAATGTTTCCTTTGGGAACTTGGGTGTTTTTCAATAAAAAATTTTTCTTTACAAAAAATATTTTTAATTTAATTATGATTGCTATTATTCATGTATCTCAGTTATATATATTGTAAGCTTAACTTGACATAGTCAAGACAAGCTATTGCCATCACGCGTGCGGAAGTCTGTGAGTCTGTTCACATTTTCCTTTAGCACAGGCTACACCCCTCAGTTATTGTCTGATCGTCACGAAATTTCATATGCAGGTTTGGGGTCATGTCTAGATGAGAACGTCCCCTTTTGGTTGTGATCGGTCAACCGGTATGGCTGCCCGAGCCCAAAACCCGAAAACCATTAGCACAGTCTACAGGTCGTATTTATGAAGAGATTTTATTGTAACTTGGTAGGATGCCTCTGTATAATGCATAGATGAGAACATCCCCTTTTGGGCATTATCTGTCAACTGTGATGGCTGCCCAAGCCCGAAACCCAAAAACTTTTAGCACAATCTGCAGGTCATGTTTAATATGGAGGGATTTCATTGTAACTTGGTAGGATGACTCCTTATGATGTCTAGATGAGAATTTCCCCATTTGGGCATGATCTGCCAACCATGACGACTGCCTGAGCCCAAAACCCAAAAACCTTTAGCACAGTCTACAAGTCATATTTATTGAGGAATTTCATTGTAACTTGGTGGGTTGACTTCATATAATGTCTAGATGAGAAAGTCCCCTTTTGGTCCTGATTGGGCAACTGTGACGACTACAGGGGCTCGAAGCCCGAAAACCTTTAGCACAGTCTACAGGTCATATTTATGAAGGGATTTCATTGTAACTTGGTAGGATGACTCCAAATAATGTCTAGATGAGAACGTCCCATTATGGTCGTGATTGGTCAATTGTTATGGCTACAGGTGCCCGAAGCCCAAAAACCTTGAGCACAGTCTACAGGTCATATTTATAAAGGGATTTCAGTGTAACTTCGTAGGATCACTCCAGATGATGCCCAGATGAGATTGTCCCCTATGGTTGCGATCATTCTACCATGATGGCTGCCCGAGCCTGAAGCCCGAAAACCTTTAGCACAGTGTACAGGTCATATTTATGAAGGAATTTCATTGTAACTTGGTAGGTTGACTTCATATAATGTCTAGATGAGAACATCCCCTTTTGGACACGATTGGGCAACTGTGACGGCTACAGGGGCCCGAAGACCGAAAACCTTTAGAACAGTCTACAGGTCATAATTATGAAGGGATTTCAATGTAACTTGATAGGATGACTCGTTTTGGAATAATTTCAATGTAACTTGGTAACTTTTGTTGATATACATTAACTGTGAGGGCCACATACATTAACTGTGAGGTCATATTAACTCACCCCTCAGCTCTTTAGTACAGTGTACAGCTCATATTATTTTTATCAAAAACATAGCATACAGGGAACAGAAATGAACATATTCCCAATTATCACAATTCTTGTCTTATTTCAAAATCCTTTAATAAACATTGAACAGTATCCTTTTAATTAAACACAACATACAAGTTAAGCTACAGTGTCATTGACACTTTCATTGTGGAGTTTGGAGGACTGATATCGACTTTAGTTGATACACTCCTGCTGACTCTTGTCATTCTTGTGTTGCACTGGGATGACTGATGTTTGAGTCAGGTGTCGCGGTACATTGTTGGTGGTGAGGTTCTGAGGATCAGAGCCTCTTACCGCGTTTTAATTCATTCTGTCAGTTTGTTTCAGAGGAACTTGAACATGGTGATGATTTTCTGACACCCATCCAAGTGTGCTACTGTTGTGGTGCTCCGAGGAGCATATAGAGCTAGCTGCAGTGCTCATTATTGCAAGAGTTAGGGCCTTTGGGTAAAGATTTTAATCTCTTGCAAGTAGCTTGCTCGACCGGTGAAGCGGTTCTCCATCCATGGGTGCCGTGACGCCGGGTAAGTCCTTTGCGGTCTAAGAGGTGGATTGGGTAGAGTGAGCACTATAATATAAATAGCTCACCCAGCGACGACGGAAATAGGGAGGAAGTCTGTAAGTTCTTTTACTCAGCGAGTTCTGATACTGATAGGCCGCGAGTGGGAGAGCCCCCCCCCCCCCCCTCTCTCTAATATAGCAGCATCTGGGGTCAGATGTTGTTTTGAGAAACTTGGACAAGCCGGAGCATATGTCCGCCCGCCGCTCGGGTCGCTCCGTCTAGTCTGCAGCCGGGGTCGGCTTTAGTCACGGCTTCCTCCGCTACGTTATTTAAGCACACACGACCGCATCCTAGCTACCCAACTTCGGATATCCAGCCTGCTGCACGAAGAAGGAACCACTCTTCGCCCGTGAAGTCACACCATCCGGTAGCTAGGGAGATGAGGCCTTGATCATCGGGACCCTCGGCGAAAGGATCCGTTTCTGACACACTGTCCCCGGAGCAGCATGTGGCTAAGGAACGGAAATCCGCTGCTCCTCAGGCCTCGATGATGGACTTGCAGATGCAGATTGCGCAGCTAATCGCAGCATCCCAGCAAGTGCAGATGCAACCTCCCTCAGACTCAGAATCTGAACTGTCGGATGGTGATGGGTCAGCCCAGTCATCTGTTCACGCAGATGCAATGGACTGAGATTCGTAAATGATTCTCTCGGATAGTGAAAGGGATAAGGAAGAGGATTACCCTTCCCTTTCAGAACAGTACATGGTTGCGATGGCTTTCATCCATCAATACTACCCTGCTTTTGTTCTGCCAAATCAGAATGCTGCGACGACAAGAGAGAAACCACTGGCATCATTAGGCACAGACTTTATCTGGACAAAGGAGGAGGTCCTTTCTTTTCCGGTTTCGTTTATGCAGGTGTCACAGGCCTTCGGCCATATAGACGATGCCGTATTTATCTTCTTGAGTGCGAGGAAGAAGGCGGTTTCTTATCTTCATCTTCCGTATACATACCGTTTTTTGCACCACGTTCATTTTAAAACGGTCGGGGAAGATGTTCAGTGAGTTCTTCTGCGTTTGGATGAGCAGGCCGGAGATCTAGAGGTATCCTTTCCTGTATCATTCACTATTCGCTCAGACGCAATTGAGAGAGCAATTTCTTCAAATAGAGCGAATTTGGACGTTATGTCTTACGCAGATCACCGTACAAGAGCTATGGCGCAACGTCTCAAAGGAAAGGAATTTTGAAGCCGTTCGTATCTCTCTTAGAGTTCTTTTCAGGGCAACTATGTATACCATGTATAACTCTGCCCTAACAGTGGCTAAGCTGGAGTTAATCAGACGTGATGCTGCCCTTGCGTCATCATCACTGATAAGATGACAAGGTGAAAAGCTCTCTCTGAGTTGCTCCGGTTTCTGGACATTTTATTTTTGATGACTAGCTTTCATTAGTCTATGAGCAGGCTACTAAGAAAGCATCTAGTGCTCTGCTTTTGAAGTCGGCGTTTCAACGACCCGTTTCAACAGACAAGAGTAAAGGAGGGTGTTCCAGAAAAAAAATTGTCAAAAGGAAACTCCTCACGAGGGTACAAGAAACTCTCTTATAATTACTCTGGAGGTCGTCAGTATAGCGACTCGGAAAAGGGGCATAGGTCTGATCGGGACTATAGGTCAGACGCCCCTAGGCCAACAAGGTTTTTCGTGGGGAGGACGTGGTTCCTCCTCCCGTAAGCCCCGCAGGTCATACAGGTGATGGTTTAGACCTCTATTGCTGGCCAGTTGGCGGAAGGTTATCAAGCACCGTAAAAAACTGGATAACAATCACGGAAGATCAGTGGGTGAGAAATGTAGTCTCAAATGGCTTACAGCTATCATTCCATGTAAAACCCCACTAACAAGTTGTCCGCGATGGACAAATCTTCCATTAAATTCTTGCATAAGAGTGTTTCTCCTACCGGAGGTATAAGCTCTCTTATCAAAGGAAGCAATGCAGGTCATCGAGAATCAGGATTCTCAAGATTTTTACAGTCACCTGTTCCTTGTACCAAGCCAGACGGCTCGTTCCGACCAGTAATAGACTTGAGCTGGATAACAAGTTTATCATGGCTCTAAAAGTTTATTTATGGAAATCATTCAGTCGGTAAAAGCGAGCGTTCGAGACATCGGCTATTCGGCAAGCATAGATCTAAGGATCCGTACTTTCATGTCCTGGTACATCCGGCATTTTAAAAGTATCTGTGGTCCGCCGTACAAGGGAAGGTGTATCAGTTCAGAACAATATGCTATGGTCTGAATCTGTCCCCCTGGGCATTTCACTCGAATAATGAACTCGGTAATGTCTTACTTTCGAGCTCATTTGTCTGCGGTAATGTCGGCTTACTTGTACGACCTTTTACAGGGATATGACAACAGAATTAGTCTTCAGAACGATGTTCAGAGTCTGCTTCTATTACTCCGACGTCTCGGTTTCATCGTAAACGAGAAAAAGTCGGATCTAGCTCCGTACAAGTCATCTATTCACTGGGGATTAAGCTTTGAGACTCACAACAATCTGGTATGCCTGCCGTTACCCAGAGCGAAATTAGTCAGTTGTTATGCTTGCTTTTGTCTACACTCAGGCGCATTAATAGTGAAGGAATTCATGTGACTGTTGGAGCTGTCCAGAGCGGACGTGGATCTCATTCCGATGGGCCGTCTACGCGCATGTCCACTCCAGATATTCTTCACTCAGAACTGGAGTGTAAAGACGCTTTCGCTTGAACCAGTATTGTTTTACCGGACCTAATAAAACAAGGGTTCAAATTGGGCAGATATTCAGTGGTTAACTCAGGGAGTTATGCTGCAACGGCCGGATATGGCTTTCACGATTATGATGGATGTGAGTCAGACGGGTTGGGGTGCGACCCTAAGTCCTGCAGTCTTGAGGTGTCAGGGTCTTTGGGACACTCGGTTCCGGGAGGAAAAAATAACATCAAGAGATGATGTCAATATAGCTAGTGCTACAACATTGGATTCACATAATAACGGACATCCACGTTCAATTTGGTCGGACAACTCAACAGTAGTAGCGTATATCGGGAACCAGGGTGGCACCCATTCATTTCCGTTATGCCAACTAACGGAGAAGATTTTCCTAATACATCATGAATCATCATTTTCATCTTTTCATCCGTCATATACTGGGTCATCTGAACGTACTAGCAGACTCACTCTCTCTGGAAGCTCGCCTGTTGTAATTGGAATGGAAGCTTAACAAGCGAATATTTGGACAGATTTGCTACCAGAGGGATCGCCCCATAATAGATCAGTTTGCGACGTACCGGAACAATCAGTTACTGTTGTTTGTTTCGCCATGCCCAGACCATTGAGCGCATGCGGTAGACGCTCTGCCAATCTCATGGGGATGGATGGTGGGACACGCGTATCCTCTAATTCATTTGATTCAGTAGATTATGTATAAGATCAAACAGTCTCATTGTGAATCTTACTAGTAGCACCTCTGTCGTCACAGAAACCTTGGATCAGTCTTCTCAAGTGTCTGTTGTGGGATGTTCCCCGGAAGCTTCCTCCATGAGAGGACCTTTTTTATCAGGGGAAGTTTTTGTTCTTCACGTCTCCACCCATAGTGGCATAATGAAGTCGGTTAGATGTGAGGGAACCATTGCGGTTCCTCGTGGTCATGTCTCATTTCAGAGCTCATTCGACAGTCCTGACTTCAGCTTACCTGGACGATATCCTTCAAAGGCATTTTGTTAAGGAAACTCTTTTTCAGGTCGTTCAGAATCTCCTAAATCTCTTACAGTCACTGGGGTTTCTTGTAAATATACAGAAGTCGGATCTAAGCCCTTCACACACTTTTTAGCATCTGGTAATGGAAGGCGCTTCTGAATCTAGTCTGTTTTTCCTTAACCAGAGCTCGCCTCATAAGAACATTCTCACACTGTCTTATTCCAGCAGCGACAGTGACTGTGCAGGAATTTATGAGACTTCTGGGTCTCTACAGAACAGCTACAGACTTGATTCTGCTCAGATGTCTGGATCATGTAATTAGCCTTTCTCCTGCTATCAAGGAAAAAATTCAAATTTGGCCAAACTTGGAATGGATGTCACAGGGATACCATTGATTGCTCCTCCTCCATCATTCACTCTAAATCTATTATCTTAAACTTCAAGCTTTTGCATTGCAATGCTTGAAATTTATTTTGGCCTTCCTCTGTTTTGCAAATTATCTCTTACAAAAGGGGGGGGGGCATTCTTACATACAGTATCATGGCTTTATAGTGAAAAGCCTGCAAGCCTCTCTTTCAGCGATGGGTCGGCTGTGGGTGGATCACCATTAATGCCAATGTTTGGGATGTTGTATATTTATATACAGTTTTGGAAGACATGAGCTGATTCCACACAATAACTCATGATTCGTAATCTTGATATAAATTGTCTTATATTATATTATCTCTGGATGCATTTATATTCTGGTCCCCTTAACCTTAAATATAGCATTTGGGATATGCTATGGTCTTATAAGAGGTACCTGGTCTTAACTTCAGTTCTGGATTCTTGTATCCTATAGATAATGTATCCAACAATGATATTCGTCTATCATTCTTGGTTGTGAATAAATCCAAATATTATCCTTAAGCTGTTACAGGTTCCATCTGCTTGACTAAGCAATAGCCTGCCTGTTTATTGTTTCGTACTTTCAGTCCTGTGTTGGCTCTCCATCCTATTATGTATACAGCATGTCTGGGCCAGTGGTGGATAAATAATGGAAATTTCAAGTAATTTCTGTGTTTATCATATCTATCACTTGTCCAGGCAGGTAGTGCCCTCCCATGAGCTATTCAATCATACCCCCCCCCCCCCCCCCCCCCCACATAGAACAATTACACTCAGCAGGCATCACAAAAGGATGGCTATTGGCGGGAATGGAGGTCTATATAGGACTCTAGTTGTATTTATTGTTTTGGCCTATTCTTTTTTTTTGGGGGGGGGGGGGGGGGCTCTAAATTAACCCTTTACCCAACGCAGACGATATCAAAATTTATTATTTTAAATTTCATTTTTTAAAATTTTTCACAAAATTTCAACAAAACCATATCGTGTGACCCCTCGTTGGAACGAGCTCGACGAGCTCGTTCCAACGAGGGGTCACATGATATGGTTTCGTTGAATTTTTTGAAAAATAATATTTTTTCAACTGCTGAATTTGCATATTACGCGGGCGGATGCGGGCAATTCGTTAGGTAAAGGGTTAAAGCTTTGGCCTGAATTCTCGCGAATAGAGTGCCAGCATGTCTGGACTAGTGGTAGGTTTGAAAAATACAGAAATCACTTGAAATTTCCATTTTTTAGGCTTGACATTTGAGCCTCTTGTTTCATTTGAACAGTCATCCACTCATTCAATGTTCATGCTTCACCCAATGATTGCTTATGACTCTAGGGTATGTCATGATCTTGACCCAAGGCAGACATGTTAACTTTCCCTGAATGCCTTGAAAATCAATTGGGGATGTTGATTCATACCACACAATGATAGATCATGGTCCATTTTGAACCCTTGTTAGAGATATGTAAGAAAATAAAATGATTTACCTCTTCAGTAATTACCTTGAATTTGTGACTGATTAACAGGTAGAGTAGAGTGCAGGAAGCCCATATTTGGGCTTTATTCAGAATAGCAGTACCTCAGCTTAAATGTTTCATTTTCTGTGGATGTCCTTCATATTATCTTTGAAGAGAAATTATCTCATCTGTGTCGACTTGCCTTGTCGCAATTATGGGAGAGTGTTGGCAAAGACACAGGAACAAATTTTGATGTTGAGAAAAAATTTAGCACTCTGCCAGTTAAGGATCATGTTTTAGAAGCTGGGACTGAGGTGACACTTTTTGGCCCAATTATAGGTTTATATAGATCGCATGAATTTTTTTTATTAAGTATCAACTCATTGACATTTGGCTAAGGCTTCTAGTGTCAGGTTGTAACTGGATTGGGGTAACTTTCTGTGTTTGTATTCTCTACGTAATATTTTAGTTTGCATCAGATGTAATTTGTTTGAAAATGTCCTAAAATATGTCATATGATAAGTAAAATATTAATAATAAAACTTCCACATCTCTGTTAAATTATTTGTTATTATTCAAATTATATTGGTTGGGTGGGGGGGGGGGGGAGCTTTGCAGACACTTTCCTAATTTCCAAACACAAAATTGATGGCTCCCTTCCTTCTTACATCTTCAAGAAACTATTTGAAGGCAGGGCAGTCAGAGTTTTTGGCATCACTGATAGGACAAAATTTAGAAGATACACCTCTGGAGATTTTTGTCTCGGAAAGGGTGTCAGATTTGAAAACTCCACTTAGATTTTCTAGTAGGAAGGACGTCCAATTATTTATTGGAAATGACAGTAGATGTTGGAGGGACAGCTTGTAATTTAACTTCAACAGGAATTTGAAATAAATTTGACTGTGTAAATCATCCTTCACTGTCATTACACCTCAACCATAGCAGCCATGTTTATTTTTGTATCCATTAATTGACAAGATTGCCTTGATGATTTGTTGAGGGGGTAGTGGAAGGCTCCTTTTGATAATTGTTGATTCGATATTCAGTATGGGTGCTTTGGCTGCCATATTGAGTTTGCCGCAGCAGCCATATTCATTTGGCTCAATAAACTCAACTATGACTTTATTGATCAGTCTCATCTCTTGGTGATATGTGGAGGGTGGTTGGCAGGAGATTCCTTTTAATAATTATCCACCCTTGTGGGAACCTTGGAAGTGGAGCTGTGCTTGTTAACTGTAGTAAAGAAGAACTTTCTGCCTTACTGGTAAAATACGACCCAGAACCAATGCTCGGGGTAGAGGTCCTCTAAAGGTAGCAGAATAGGTACAAACGATTGGCTAAACTTGACTTCATCCCTAAGATGCGGTAATGAGATAGCCAAAGATGTGGAGAGTGACTTTAAACATCAATGAATAAATAATTGTCCAGATTTGATACTGAATATGGCAGCCAAGCCTGAATATAAGCAACCTGTCATTTGCATAGTGAGGTCCCCAGAGGGTGAATTTGCTGATGCTATCCCATACAGTGGGCCAATTTATCCTCTAGGTACATCTTTCTGTTTTGGCTTGAGACCTTGATTTAGACTGAGGTTCACAGAGGGTAAATTTTGTGATGCTACCCTGCTGCAGGGTAGCATCACAGAGGGTAAATTTTGTGATGCTACCCTGCTGCAGGGTAGCATCACCAAATTCACCGTCTGGGGACCTCATTTTTCACAATTGGGGAAGTCATACTCAAAGTTGGGTACTCTCCTCTACCAGCATCTGTTGTTGGCATTTCTAATGGCTTCAAAATGAGGGCAGCCTCTTCCTTTGTTGACCAGACGCAAGCCTGAATAAAAGCAGACTGTCATCTGCAAAATGAGGTCCCCAGAGGGTGAATTTGGAGAAAGTTTACCCTCTGTGAACCTCAGTCTGAATCAAGGTCTCAAGCTAAAACAGAAAGATTTACCTAGAGGATAAATTGGCCCACTGTATGGGATAGTATCAGCAAATTCACCCTCTGAGGACCTCATTTTGCAAATGACAGGTTGCTTATATTCAGGCTTGATGGCAGCCATCTTAATTTTGGTTTCCATAATTCAACTTAAGAATGCCTGGACTGATCGGTCTTATCACTTGGAGATGGTTTGAATTGGTGGGGAGGGGGTGGAGGTAGTTGAAAGGTTTGTTCTGATAATTATCAGGAATCAATATTTAATATTGTTGCCATAGTAACCATAATGATTTTGCCATGGCAGCCATCTTGATTTGGGTTACAGTCATTTCACTTAAGAATATCTGGAGTGATCAGTCTCATCTCTTGTGGATGTGTCTGTTGATTGGGGTGGGGGAGGTGTTGTTGGGTTGTGAACAGGCCTGAAAATAAGCAGTCTAACATTTGCACAATGAGGTCCCCAGAGGGTGAATTTGATGATGCTATCCCATACACTGGGCCAATTTATCCTCTTGGTACCTCTTTCTGTTAGTTTTGAGACCCTGATTCAGATTGAGATTCGCAGAGGGTGAATTTACTGATGTTACCCTGCTGTGCAGGGTAGCATCACTAAATTCACCCTCTGGGGACCTCATTTTGCAGATGAGAGTCTGCTTATTTTCTGGCTTGGTACTGGCTTGGTAGTGAAAAGTTCCTTTCGATAATTATCCAGATTTGATATTTAATATGGCTTCAAGGGCAGGGACATATGCCATTGTTCTTTGGAGGGGGGGGGGGGGGGAGGGCAGCAAAGTAGATGACTGATTTGATTAAAATGAAAATGAAGAACAGGCTTCCTGATCAACAATGCTAATGGCAAATAAGGCACTGAGCACTAAAATAAGAAGTGGCAGATTATTATGGATTGACGACTTTTAGCTAAGTAATTTATCATACAAATGTTATTTTTCAGTTGGATGAGATATCACCTGCAAGAGATTGTATGCTTGAGTGTGGACCAGACAAGAAGTGCTTTCCTGATACATGCTGTGCTCTGAAAAAACCACTTCCAAGTCCAAATGCAACTGCTCTTCGACAAAGAAGCAGTGGAACCCCAAGCCCAGAGAAAGTAGAATTTCAACCATCTGAATCCGACCTTATTAAACCTGATGAGACTTGAAGATATTCCATTTATATTTATTATTCTGTGATATCATATTCTTACTTCTATACATACATAGAGATTTATTATCAGTAACACATCGAAATCCTTATCAATGTATTTTTGGTTCTTTTTATGCTCCCTCCTAAGTGGTATATAGTGAAGAGCAGCATAGTTCATATGTTACAGATTATGTCTGTCCGACATGTTTGCTACTCTCGCGTCACCACTAGTGGTTGGATTCAAAGAATTTTTGCTGTGTTTCTTCCTAAGCATTACCTAAGCATTGGGGAACAGATCCTATGGCAAAATTTATGACCCCATTTTAATATTTACAGACTTATATTTCCTTGTTTGACTTACATGATTTTTAAAAATGTGTCCATCAACTATTTGTTGGATTGAAAGGATTTTTCACATCCTTCTACCATAACAAGTCTTATATTTCATCTAAATTTGGGAGAATCCATTTGGATTCTTGCAAAAATGGTTGCGACAATCCATACTTGCTATGAGTGTTACAGAATCCCATGAGGCCACCATGGTTGTGAGCCCTGTTGTGTACTGATAACAAGGGAGCATGATGGCTTGGTGGTTAAGGCATTGAACTTGAACCTGAGAGGTTCTCTGTTCGATCCCTGCCAGGACTAACTTCAACCATCACTAACCCTACTTGTGTGGACTTAGGACATTGGGATGTCTAACAGTTGCTCGGTGGTTCTCTTCTCGTGCTCCTTCTTCGTCTACCTGTTAAACTGTCCGATTCGAGGTGACCCTGGCTTTTTAATTGTTAGAACATAAGAATTTGATTATTTAAAAAAAAAAAACAATATTTACCAAAAAACCTTACAAATATGAATGTCAGTGGAACCGGCTCATTGAGCCAGTTCCAGTGACCACCACATTTGTGTAATTTTATTGACAAATTGTCAGAATATTTCAGGTCATGTTAGCCTTCCATTCGTTAATTTGCTGCCGCTACATTAGACAAAGGGTTAAATTGATTCATTTCTTTTCACGCAAATCCTAGCAGGGTTGCAGCAAGAATCTACATGGATTCTCACTGTTTTTGTTGCACGAACCTTTGCGTGAATCGATTCTCAGATTCTTGTTGAAAGATAAGTCCTGCATAACCTGGGGAAACATATTTTATAGCAGGATGAATGCCCTTGCCTCTTGTGGTGGTCTGAAAAAACATTTATTGCTTCATGTTTATTGTTTTTTGTTTCGTGGGAATATTTTTTGTTGAATAGCAGCAGAAGAAAAAAATATTTTGTTTATTGCCCATGTTTAGTGAGTTTACAAGGGGAGGTTAACCGAGTTAGTATGCTTGTGTGTTTGTTTGTTCAAAATGGTGGAACTTTACACCATCTTGAAATTTTTAACTCTTAACCCGCTGAGTATTTTCAAAATATTTTTCATCAAATCTAGTCATGGCTGCCGTAAAGCAGCCATGACTAGATTTGATGAAAAATTAATCTAAATTTAACTCAAGAAATCATTAGTGAAAAAATCCATTCAACTTACTGGAGGGAAATTTGGTTAAATGAACCCAAATTATCCTCATTTCAGTGGCAAGAGAAATTATATCCTGGGCGGGAATAACCGCCAGCAGCATGCAAGGAGTTAAAACTGCCCTATATCTTACTTTATTCATTGAAAACGCTTTCTTCTTGTGCATATTAGTACCCATGAGAACTTACACTACTGCAAGAGACATTATCTGTTGGGATTTCAAAAGTGAGGCTCAGTGGGCGGAGTTAAGAATACTGAAAGTTGGCCATGCATATATCTTGGGCATGGTATAACAGTATCGACTTTGGACCAACACCAAATAAATTGAAAAATAACTGGTGATCAAAATATAGGTTATGGTCACTGGATCCTATGGGGGTTATTGAGAGCATCTTTTGAAAATTCGGGAAACCACATTTTGAGGCCTGATACATTCTTGAGACATTTTTTAGCTTACCTGACTGAATGTCAGGGTGAGCTATATTGACCATTCTTCATCCATCATCATCCATTGTAAATGTGGTGTTCGAGTCTTCTCTTTTCCCAACTGCTGAACCAATTCCAATAAAATTTTATGTGAATGATGACTGGAAAGGGGCAGTTCAGTTTTGTTAAACTTGACTTGCAGCCCTTCATGGGGTGAGGTGCATGAAATTTTTGTTAAATCTTCTGAAGATTCGATGGATGAAATAACTTGACATATGATATTCAGATTTCTTTTGAGGTGCACACTAAGTTTTTTCAAAGGAAGTTTGAGGCACAATATTTTCAGTTTTAAACTCACACAAAATTTCTGTTTTCAGAATCCATGTGCCAGTTTAAAGCAGTTGGGTATGCAGTATTATTGGGTCATAAGTCCTTGATTCATGCAAAAAAAAAATTTTCCCACATCCTTATGGGAGCTCTGGGAGCTAAAAACTCCTAAACCACACTGAATGGAGAACTGTTATTTGGTATGAAGCATCCTAAGGAGCAGTAGGCAAAGAAAATTGCAATCAAGTTATCATTTGTTCAAAAATTAAAAAATTCATCTTTACTAGAAATGGTAGTATTTTAATATTTGATATTCAACAGCCTTAGGAGGATCAGATTCAAATCTGTTCAAATCTAGTCCCTGGTTATTCATATTTTGAATCCTTCTGATTGCATTAATTTTAACTTTGTGCAATATGAGGAAAATTCTTTAAAAATCTTCAGATCCATCAGTCAAAATATTTTTATGTTTGTTATATAGCATATTTTTATACTGTACCAATGACCCAGACTTAGCTGGTGCTAACTCCACAAAAACCAGGGCCAAACACAAATTTTGCCCCCCAATCCCCAAAATTTGCATCCAAAACAAAAAGAAATCATGTCCTAAAGGACCTCCATAGTACGACTCTACTGCGCATGCGCAGTGACGCAGTCGTCCCGAAATTGGCGCCAAATATCATTCTCTGTTTGGCCCTTCATCAGTCAACATCTCACTGATCTTTGTGCTTGTAAATCTCAGTTTAAAGGATGCCAGACACGTAATTCTTGGAGAAAATGTGATTCTAAGGAGGATAGAAGGAGGAGAGGAAAAAAGAAGTGGCAAAAAATAATCAGGGCTGTACTTAAAATTTTTTGTTAAAATTATGTTAAGTTGCCTATTTTCGAGGCAAACGCCTCTTGTTGTCATTCTTGCTAATTGTTGCACTGCTTATTCAGTGTTTCCTCTCCCCTAACCTTCTAAAGTCCCCCCTTGCAATTCTCCCATGCTTTTGGCATATTTTTGAGAAGTTTCATTTCTAAAATTTCCCTGGGAGAGTTGCTTGGTTACAGAATGTTTTCTGTTATTTTCCCCATAGTTACGTTTTCACCCATGGGTGTATAACGTTTGTGTTCTGCATCTTCCATCTGATGTTCTGCAGATTCTCCCCTGGGAGTCTCTGTTTTGCATCAGATAGAGTGTAATTGAGGACTGATTCCGGGCCAGTTTTTTCAGTGCCTGGAGTCATGTTTTCTTCTGTGTTTACACTGTTTGTTTTCATTGGCAACAGCCTTTTTTGAGGGGGGCTGTTTGCCTTTGAGGTAGTTTATCTCATTATAAGATACATTTATATTATCCGAAAGTGTCTCATTAATTATTTTATATAATTTTAAAATTTTTGACCACACTTCGCCATCGGATCCATCGGGGCTCAACGTTACTTTTCAGCAACTTGGGCTTCTCTGAAAAAATATTTTTTCAAAATTATTTTGTTTTGCAATTGTTTTTTCATTTATTAATGGATCATGTTATTA
The DNA here is from genome assembly GCA_031216915.1 of Pictodentalium vernedei. Classification (NCBI taxonomy): domain Eukaryota; kingdom Metazoa; phylum Mollusca; class Scaphopoda; order Dentaliida; family Dentaliidae; genus Pictodentalium; species Pictodentalium vernedei. The sequence goes on from CM062289.1 coordinate 130,718,144, forward strand.
TGTATCTTTGTGTCAGGGGTTTTTGCGAGTAACTAGGACTTATTGTTGTTCCTTCACAATGAAAGGAACTTGTTCAAATTGTAATAGGAAGAAATCTTCCTCTGACTTTCATGATTATTGCATAAATTGTAGTCAGTGTTCTCGCATTAATCCCTGTCCTGTATGTGAACATTGGGATGAGAAACATTGGAAACGTGTGTCACGATATGTTGTTTCTGGAGAAAGAGCGATGCCGGCTCTTTCTCCACAAGGTCACTCTACTCTCTCAGTTTCTATTTCAGAGGAACCAGAACAGGGTGATGTTTCCATGTTATCTTCTTCAAGTGTGCGTCCGTCGTCACAATTAAATACAGAGCTAGCGGCAAAAGTGCTCATGGAGATTAGACAAATGTCGTCCGCTAGCTCGCCCGGTGTAGCGTCCATTCACCGAATGGTTCGGCAGCCGGGTTCGTCCGTTGCGGTCCAAGAGGAAATTTTGGGTGATGCGAGCACTATAAAAATAATAGATGCACACCCAGTGACGGCGGATAGTGAACGAGAACGGAGGAAGCCTTTTAGTCCGGTTCCTAGCTCGTCCAGGTCCAGCCGGGCCGCGAGCGAGAGAGGCCCCTCTCTCGTACAACAACATCTGGGACCAGATGTTGTGGTACAAAATGTGTCTTTAGCGGAGCATACGTCCGTCGCTCGGGACGCTCCGTTGTATAAGCAGTCCGCAGAGACTGTTAAGGCTTCCTCTTCTCGCCGGCCCACACGACCGCACCTTGGCTGCGTGACCTCCGATATCTTGCCAGCTTCGCCGATGAAGGATTATTCGGCGACCAGGTCACACCATCCGGCAGCCAGGGACTCGAGACCGATGGACTCCGGACGTTCGCATAGGAAAAGTATGCGGGAGCCATCTGATGCGGAGCTGCCCTCGGCAAAGCAGCGAAAGACCGCTCCTCCGCAGGTCTCGACGTCGGACATTCTAGTGCAGATAGCACAGCTTATCGCAGCATCCCAGCAGCCGACAGAGACGGTGTCGGATCGAGAATTATCCGACGGCGCTGGGTCGGTACGCTCCGCCGAAGCATCGGGGGCGGACGACCGGGAACATCGGGAGGTCCGACCGGATGGTGAAAGGGATACGGATGAATTGGAGCTATCCCTTTCGGAACAACACAAAGCTGCCGTAGACTTCATCCGGCACTTTCTTCCTCAAGTTGTTCCGTCGGGCCAGACTGCTGCGCTTCCGGACAGGAGAATTATAGCGTCATTGGACTCTGATTTTTTCGAGCGGTTCAGGGACATCGCTCCCGAGTTTCCGTCGCAGTCCAATAATGTTGCAAGAACATTTGAATTATTGAACGACGCTATTTTTAAACTTGCTTCCAGGACAGGGAAAGCAGGCTTCTTGTCCGCAAATACTCTCAACCTGCCTTTCATTAATGCAAGGAATAAATTCGACACGGCAGGTCAGGGTATACCGAGAGTTCCTCTGCGTATGGACGACGAGGCGGAAGACTTAGAGCTATCATTACCGTCGTCAGCTTCTATTCCAACCGCAGTGTTGGAAACAGCTATTGCGTCTAACAGAGCCAATTTAGATGCCTTATCTTACGCAGATCACCTTACGAAGGCGTTATCACTGCGTCTTCAAGGGGAAGAGTTTCAGGATATACAATCCTCCTTAAGACTTCTTTCAAGGGCAGTAGCTTATTCCACGTGTAACTCCGCCCTTTCAGTGGCAAATCTGGAGTTGGTTAGACGTGACGCAGCCCTGTCTACATCCACACTAGTGGATTCTAAGGTGAAGAACTCTCTTAGAGTCGCTTCGGTCTCAGGAGATCTTCTCTTTGACGGCAAGCTTTCCGCTATTTATGATAATATTAAAAAGAAAGCTAGTGATTCTCTGTTGTTTAGATCCGCTCCTAAAAGGTCGGATTCAGCAGACACGAATAAGGCGGGCACTTCTGGGTCTTATCCGCCCAAGAGAGGTTCCTATAGAGGTTCCGGTGCGTCCTCTAGCTCTTATTCGAGAGACCGTCAGGATAGCGACTCTCGTTCGGGACGTCCTTCAGGCCGGGACAATCGGTCGGACGCCCCGAGGTCGACGAGGCGAGGTGCGGGTCGTGGAAGACGTGGTTTCTCCTACCGCAGGCCTCGCAGATCCAGGAGGTGATGGCTCAAACCTCTATCGCGTTCCGGTTGGCGGAAGGTTGTCGAGTTTTTCTCAAGAGTGGGCGTCGATTACGGACGATCCGTGGGTGAGAGGAGTGACTTCGGAAGGTCTAAAGATATCCTTCAAACGAAAGCCTCCATTAACTCGAAGTCCAAAGTGGACTCATCTTCCGTCAAACCCTCAGAAAAGAGACGCTCTGCTATCAGAGGTGCAGTCTCTTTTAATGAAGAACGCGGTAGAGGTCGTAGAAAACCAGGAATCGCTGGGATTCTACAGCCATCTGTTTCTGGTTCCGAAACCAGACGGCTCGTTCCGTCCAGTCATAGATTTGAGCTGGATAAACAATCTGATCATCGCTCCGAAGTTTTATATGGAGACGATTCGATCGGTCAGAGCGAGTATTCGGGTGAACGATTATGCAACGAGCATAGATCTCAAAGATGCGTACTTTCACGTCATGGTACATCCGACATTCCGAAAGTATCTACGCTTCGCAGTCCTAGGAGTGGTGTATCAGTTCCGGGCCATGTGCTTCGGATTGAATCTAGCACCCTGGGCTTTCACTCGGGTAATGAACTCGGTAATGATTTACTTCCGAGCTCATTCGTCTGCGGTAACGTCGGCCTACCTGGACGACATTCTTCAGAGGTACGGCAACGAGTTAACGCTTCAGAACGATGTTCAGAATCTTCTTCTATTGCTCCGACGTCTCGGTTTCATAGTAAACGAGGAGAAGTCGGATCTGGTGCCGTCCAAGTCATTCACTCATCTGGGAATGAGCTTCGAGACGCACAACAATCTCGTTCGTCTGCCGTTAACCAGAGCGAAATTAGTCAGTTGTTTCGCTCGCTATTGTCTAAATACAGACAAAGTCACAGCGAGAGAATTTATGAGACTGATAGGTCTGTGCGGAGCCGCTGCGGATCTCATTCCGATGGGACGGCTACGCACACGGCCTCTTCAAATTTTCTTGACTCAGAATTGGAGTGTGAAAATTCATTCGCTCGATGTAGACGTTCTCTTGTCAGATCAAGTGAAACAAGAGATTCAGACTTGGGCAAACATTCAGTGGTTAACTCAAGGAGTTCCGCTGCAGTTGCCGGATCCGAGTTTTACCATTATGACGGATGCCAGTCAAACAGGTTGGGGTGCATCATTAATCCCAACGGATTCGAGATGCCAGGGTCTTTGGGATCCGCAATTCCTGTGCAAGCACATAAACATCAAGGAAATGATGTCAATTTGGCTTGCGTTACGTCACTGGATGGACATTATTCACGATGCTCATGTCCAAATCCTATCCGACAATACGACAGTAGTGGCGTATATACGGAATCAGGGAGGCACTCATTCAGTTCCGTTGTTCAATCTAACGGAAAGAATCCTTCTGTTTGCGTTGGAACATCACGTTCTTCTTTCGGTCCGTCACATACCGGGTCGTCTGAATGTGCTAGCAGACTCCCTTTCTCGAAAGGGTCGCTTGTTGCCGTCGGAGTGGACTCTCAACAAACAAGTATTCAATCAGATTTGCTACCAATGGGAACGGCCAATGATAGACTTATTTGCGACACATCTCAACAATCAGTTGCAGACGTATGTGTCCCCGTGTCCGGATCCAAGAGCATTTGCTGTAGACGCTCTATCGATCCCTTGGGACGGAATGATAGGATATGCGTATCCTCCAGCGCCGTTAATTCAACAAGTATTGCTAAAGATAAAACAATCTCAATGCAAGATTCTGTTGGTAGCATCTCTGTCGCCACAGAGACCGTGGATAAATCTACTCAGGTGTCTGTTGTGGGACCTACCGCGGAAGCTCCCTCCACGAGAGGATCTTCTTTGGCAGGGGAAATCGCGCCAACTGCATCACAACCCGCAAGGTCTCAACCTTCACGTTTTTCCGTTGTGCGGTCCTTCTTGCATGGCAAGCACTTTACAGGACGAGCAGTGGACGCGATTTCTAACTGTAGGAGGACCTCCTCTTCGCTAAACTATGCGGCTAAGTGGAAGGTTTTCCGTCGTTGGTGTAGGGATCATTCTGTTGATATATTTGATCCCTCTATACCAGACATTGCTAACTTTCTAGTATACTTGTTTGACGAAATCAAACTGCAACCGGTTACTATAAAGGGTTATAGATCTATGTTATCTGATACCTATGCACATCATGATAGTTTACAAATTGGATCTAATGTCTCTTTATCGAAATTGGTTAGAAACTTTTCGATAAATAGACCCAGAACTCTTAGATTAATTCCTAAGTGGAATTTAGCTTGGGTTCTCCTTAAATTGAAGGAAAAGCCATTTGAACCTCTTGGGACAGTAGATTTCAAATTCTTATCTTATAAGACAGCTTTTCTCTTAGCTTTCTCTTCTGCCAGAAGAGTCAGTGAGCTTCATGCACTATCGGTGGATGATTCTCATTATCGTAGTGTTGGGAACACTATCACCTTCACTACTAACGTCGGTTTTTTAGCTAAGAATCAGGCTCCTAATAAATATCCGGAACCTATTGTTATTAAGGCTCTTCCGTCTTCAGACGGGCGTAGGCCTTTACTCTGTCCTGTTAGAGCACTACGTATCTATAAACAGAGATCTCAGTTCATCAGAAAGGGACGGAAACGTTTCTTTCTGTCTTTGATGCCTAATAGAAAGGACATTTCAGTCCATTCTATTGCTAGATGGATTCAGTTAACTATCCGTACTGCATATGAAGATTTATCTTCTTCTCAGCAGTCTGTGCTTAAGATTTCTGCTCATGAAGTAAGAGCTCTTTCTACTTCCTGGGCTTATGCTAATAGTGTTGCTATTACAGATTTAATGAAGGCTGCTTATTGGTCTCAGCCATCCACATTTACTAATTTTTATCTCAGAAATATTGAGTCCTTTTCTGGAGACCTGCATTGTTTAGGTCCGTTATCTGTTGCTCAGAATGTCGTCCACTAAACAGTTGCAACTATAGTTATGCAGGCTTTCTGTTCCGGCAGTGACTCCGTCCGGCTGCCCTCTTCGCTCTGGGCTATTTGACCCAGGGCAAGGGGAAGGGGGGGGGCGGGTGTTCCCTTAGGTCACCTGCTTTATAGTGAAAAGCAAGGGAATGCCTCCTCCAAGACAGTATTTCTGAGTCGCTTCCGGGATGGTTTTAAAGTGTAATATTAATGTTTAATTTCATTCATGTCTTATTTTTAAAGTGTAGCTCGGTGTGAAGCATTTGTATATGTCAAGTGTCAAACGGGCTTTAATATACAATACTCGGACACTTTTAAATGATTATAAAGAGTCTCAATTCTCTGGACTACTTTATTTATTGGCTTGTTTTAAAAATAATTAGTATAAAGGTTATACTGGATGTTAATAGAGAACATGAATGTTATTGTGCTCAATTATTAAGGGTAGTGTATCTTTCTAATTTAAATATTAAATAAGAAAGATACATGTAAAGCCTAATACTCCTTTTCTCCTTAAGGGGTTACCTCTTTATTTTATAATTGAGCTTATTGGATTTTCCTCTATGTCCTAGGCCCTCCAGCCTGTTTACTATTCAGCTAAGTCTGGGTCATTGGTACAGTATAAAAATGTTAAAAAATTTATAGTAATTTATATATTTTTTATACTTACCAATGACCCAGACGGGGATGGCCCTCCCTGAGTTGGGAACTCTTGCCTCCCCGCTGAGTACATAGCGCTGACCAGGCACTGCCAGTAAGAATGATATTTGGCGCCAATTTCGGGACGACTGCGTCACTGCGCATGCGCAGTAGAGTCGTACTATGGAGGTCCTTTAGGACATGATTTCTTTTTGTTTTGGATGCAAATTTTGGGGATTGGGGGGCAAAATTTGTGTTTGGCCCTGGTTTTTGTGGAGTTAGCACCAGCTAAGTCTGGGTCATTGGTAAGTATAAAAAATATATAAATTACTATAAATTTTTTAACTTTTAAAAAATTATTTTTTTTTTTGGGGGGGGGGGGGTAGGGCAGGGGGAGAGGGTCAGATTCGAATATGTTCAAATCAACCTTCTGGGTTCATATTTGGGCTCACTATGGGAGCCTGAATTTTAACATTGTTCAAATTTAGTCCCTTGGTTCATATTTGGGCCTAAAGTTTAACGTTGTGCAATATGAGGAAAATTCTTCACAAATCTTGTGATTTCAAATTCACAAATTCAGATCGACCAGTCAGAATTTATTGATGTTTGGTATATGAAATCCTCACTGAGATCAGTTTCAAGTATGCACAAATCAAGTTCTTAATAATGATGCCTTCAGTCATTTTAATCCTTCTGACTTTATTACTCTGTATTGTGTGGAAATGTAATTTTCTGTGTCTAGGAAGTATTTATAATAATGCAATTTATTACACACCTGTTCTATGAAATCCCCAGCTACAGCAACACTAAACCATGCGGAAAATGAAAATCTGTTTTGCAGACGTGCGGGTCAGAAAGCATTGACAGGATATTTTTAAATAGAAGTGAAATTTACTGGAATTTTCTACAAATGAGGCACCGCAATTGCAATTTGAATCCCTAGCGATAGCTACTGGCACAAGAACACATTGGAACTCAGGGCACGAAATAGTAACACAGGTTCCCTTCGCAAATTTGGTTGGCGATAAAATGTGTTCTTTGTGTTGATAGTTGTCAAATTAATTGCTGAGTGTCCCTCTAATAATTGTTTTTATAGACATGAAGGCATGCTATAAACACAGAATGACATGCGTGTGAGAATGGTGCGGCCTCAAGTTATATCCTTCAACTATGACACAAGTGCCATATTGACTAACTCATTCACATGCACGTGTCATTCTGTGTATTTCCTTGTGGGAAGTCGGAGATGTTTGTTTTCAAACCCGTGAGTGGAAAAAAATTAAAGGTAAAAATAAGTGCTGAATTATTGTTAAAAAGATCCTTAATTTATTTTCTGAATAATGAATGGGCCTTTATCAGGTCAGGCCTCTTGTTTTAATTTTAGTGCTTGAAGAAAAAGTGGCTGAAGCTAAAAATTCTTAATGTGGGTCATGCTTATATTTTCGGACTGGCATGGCATGTCATCTAAGGACCAATACCAAATAAGTCGAAACTCGTTGGGGGTTCAGAATATGGGTCATGGTCACCAGGGTCACTGAGGGGTCATTGAGTGATTTTATCAAAAATTCTGGGAACCACCTATCAAACCCCTATAATACTTTTCTGAATCTTAATTTGATTTTTTAGTGGGTTATGTTCCTGTGTCAAGCATGGTATTACATATCACACTGGGACCAAACCCAAATAAGTCATACCTTGTTTTGGGTTCAAATATGGGTCAAGGTCACTGGGGTCACTCAGGGATAATTGATTGCATTCTTTGGAAATCCGTGAAATCATATTTGGAGAGACTCCAATACATTTCTAAGCCACATTTTTTATTTTAGTTGACTGGGCAGAACCAAAAATTCAATAAGTGGGTCACACTCACATTCCAGGCATGCATGACATAACTTGTTTTATATCCATACAGATTGTTACTGACACATGTAATTTTTTTGCATTGGCATCATATGCTATCCACAGTATTGTAAGAGGGGGCATATGCTTCACGTTGCTGTTGTTTTTATTGTAGCCTAGTATCCAGAGGCCCTGGTGCAATGTTAAACCTACAGTTACATTGAAACAGATGTCTCATCACTGAAGGCAGCATTAGATGTGTGTACAGGTATCCCAAAACCATTATGTGTAACAGGTATTTCATCACTGAGATGTGGAATATGTACTCCATCACTAGGATGTGGAACAGGTATTCCATCACTGGGATGTGAAATATGTACCCCATCACTGGGATGTGGAGCAGGTATTCCTTTACTGAGATGTATAATATGTACCCCATCATTGGGATGTGGAACAGGTACCCCATCAGTGGGATGTGGAACAGGTACCCTTCAATGAGAAGTGCCCAGGTATCACACCACTCTGATTTGTGACAAGTATCCCATCACTGTGATGTGCAACAAGCATACAGTCATTGGGATGTGGAGCAAGTATCCCATCACTGGAATGTGGAACAGGTTTTCCATCAGTGAGATGTACAATATGTACCCCATCATTGGGATTTGGAACAGGTACCCCGTCACTGGGATGTGGAACAGGTATTCCATCACTGGCATGTACAATATATGTACCCCATCACTGGGATGTGGAACAGGTACCCCATCACTGGGATGTGGAGCAGGTACTCCCTCACTGGAAAGTGCCCAGCTATCCCACCCCTCTGATTTGGGACAAGTGTTTCCATCATGGTGATGTGAAATAAGTATCCAATCATTGGGATGTGGAGCAAGTATCCTATCACCGGAATGCGGAAAGATATTTCATCACTAGGATGTGGAGCATGTGTTCTATCACTGTGATGTGTAGTTTTTGCATAAGTGAAGACAAAATGTATGTTTGATTAGGCACACACCTTCGATGATTGGAGCTTTTGAAATTGGTATAGGTGTTCCATCGATGGAATCAAAATTTGCTGTATTGAGAAGGTATCCCATCATTGAAGGCAAAATTTGCTGATGGAACAAGTATCTCATTATTTGATTCAAAATTTACTGTCGGAGCAGGTATCCCATCATTGAAGCCAAAATTTGATCATTAATGGCAGAATTTGATATTGGAGCAGGTACTTCATCATTGAAAAAACAATTTGCTGTTGGAGCAGGTATTCCGTCATTGAAGGCAAAATTTGCTGTTGCAGCAGGTATCTCACCATTGAAGGCAAAATTTGCTGTTGGAGCAGGTATCCATGATTGAAGGCAAAATTTGATGCTGGAGCAGGTATGACCTCATTGAAGGTCAAACTTGATGTTGGAGCAGGTATCCCATAAGTGAGGGCAAAATGTACTGTTAGTGTGCACACTCCAATCATTGATGGTAACATTTGATGTTGGATAAAGATGAGGAATATAACAAAAAGTCAAACTGATACCGATATCGAAATACTGAAAAAACTGAACCGAATCAATCATTGAATATCGACACCATCTGAATTTTCAGTTTTTACTACATTCACTATTTGTAAGGTCTTATTTGAGGCTTGATAGCAGTTGGAAGAAGCAAAAGATTTTCTTTTCAGTTTTATTAACCCTTTAGGGCCTGGGAAATAGTCCTGAATTCTCACAAGACTACAACCTGCACATATCCAGCTACTTGGTGGTGAATTTTAGTCAGGTCTTGGATACCTGTTGAGGCAGTCAAAACTTGTCTAGAAATCACTACCCAGGTGATTTGTCTTTTTGTCAACAGATCCTCCTAATGATGGCATGTTAAGTGTGCATGCTCTGAGATCGCAAAAGCATGAAATAGACCTTTAACTGGTAGAGTGCTGGAAGCCCATATTTGGGCTTTATTCTGAAGTGTCGGTATCACAAATTAAAGGCTTCATATTCAGGGGGTGTTCTCCATGTCACCTTTGAAGTGAAATTATTCAGTCTTTGAGGATTTGTCTTGTTACAATTTATGGGAGAGTGCCTATTGGCACTCTCCCATAAATTGTAACAAGGCAAAGATATGTGAACAAATTTTGATGACCAAAAATAATTCAGCACTCTACCAGTTGAAGGTTAAGGTGTGTTTTGGAACAAGTCACAACATAACTGTAGATATAATTTGTGTTGGCAAAAGAATACCAAAATTGAGCTTGCTGTCCATAGCATTTGTGGTGCTGTGGTAAAATCACACGAGAACAACTTATTGTGTATTTTCCAGATGTGAATACCCCATTTGGTACAATCAGGGACCAGCCTAGGGGGGATTTTAGGGAGACTTGAAGTCTCCCTCCAGAAAAAATAGGGAGACTGCAGAGTCATGTAGGGAGACTTCATAGGCAAGTGGGGAAAATTAAGAATATTCATGTACCACCCCCGCCACCCCTTCATATTTTCAATATATGGTCCTCCATTAACGTACAAATAATCCAGGTCCAGTTGTCTATGATGCATCTGTGCCAGGTTAAAAAATCACAATGTAATTATTGACTGAAAATCCCCCACTGCTATCTTCTCCTTCATGACCCCTTACCTCTTCTTCGTGCCAATCCCCCATCACCCTCCTGTGGTTGCCTTTCAACAAAGTCTACTAAGCTAATAATTTCCTAAGTCTGAAAGTGTGAACAGGACCAGATGTAAGAAGGTTGCTTGGGAGGTACTTTGTTAGTTAATAAACAAAATACATTCTGGGGTCGAGTATTTTGTAAAAGAAATGTCATTCCGCATCATTTTTATGGCATTCCAGTGTCATGCCGCGTCATTTCATGTCATTCCGATGTTTAGGAGGACCCTTTTTCAAGATCGTCCACATGCACACTTGTGTCCTGTACAAAGCTTTTCCTGACATCACTAAAGCTTTTTTTTCATGTGTTTCAATTCCATTCGTGTTTTTCTGGGAACAGACAGCCCAACAGTTAACAGTCGTCAGCAAATCGAAATGAAAATAATGTGTTATAAAATACGTCCGTTGTGTATACATTTTCGGCATCCTAAGCGACGTAACCTACTTTCAAACTGGGTTGTTTGTTGAGTCGCGTAAGTCACCTATTTTCGTTTCGACACTTGAAGCTCCGACTGGAACGCAACAAAATAGAAATAAAAAAATCCGCCAAAAGCGACAATGGACAATTGCTTGTCGTGTGATTTCAAATAAATGGACGTTTATTTGACAAATTAAAATGCCCATTTATCACACTCGAGCACATTCGATTTTTGAAAATACTCGTTTTCATGTAAACCTCGCATCACTCAGTTCAGCCTTTTCTCATTTTGTCCAATTTTTAGAGGGCGACTTGTAATCGCCCCGACTATTTTTCTAGGCGACTTTGGGCTTAGAAGGGCGACTTAATCGCCCTAGTCGCCCTCACGGCTGGTCCCTGGGTACAATCAGCAAACTGTGTGCAAGTCAGGTACCTAACCAGTACTGTGGTATACCCCCTAAAAATACTAAAACCAACACTGAACCCAAAATTACAGTACCGCCCATCTCTTATGTTGGAAAATGTTTTCATTGACAAAGGCAGTATTTGTTGTGAGAACAGGTTTTCCATCATTACATGTCAAATTTCAAATAATCCTTCCATCTTTGATAGCAGCATTTGATGTTGGAACAGGTATGCTACAAGCAGTCTATGTACATGTAACAGCAAACAATAATGTAACCCCAAAAATGTGCAGTTACAAAAGACCAGTTTTTCTTAACAGATAATGTTATAAAACATAAGCAGTAGTTAGCAGTATTTTTCTCACTTATTGTATCAGCATTTCATCCATTACTGTATCAATCAACACAACATATATTTTGTTGAAACTAGCTTATATTACTCGCAGATTTAGTTGGTCTCAGATCTGGACCTTTTGGGGAAATGGATTTCATTTTCTTTTTGATCTGTATTCATCGGTAATTTTAAATGGGAAATCTTATGGTGAAGACGATTTGTTTCCCAAATTAACTTTTTAGAGGACCAAACCCCAACTTGGCGTTCTGAACCTCTGATGCTCATGGCACCTGCATGAAAGGTATTCTTTTATCAAATTACTGGTCATTATCAAAATGTTATTGTTTAACCCTTTACCCAACACAGACAATCTCAAAATGTATTATTTTAAATATCACTTTTTAAAAATTTTCAAAAAATTTCAACCAAATCATATCATGTGATCCCTCATTGGAACGAGCTCGATGAGCTCGTTCCAAAAAGGGGGCACATGATATGGTTTTGTTGAAATGTTTTGAAAAATAATATTTTTTCATCTGCCGAATTTGCATATTATGCGGGTGGATGTGGCCGATTCGTTGGGTAAAGGGTTAAACAACATTTGGCACCTTTATCGGACATGGTTTTATGGATGTAGGGGTGGCTCAGGACCCTGATAATGGAGTATTGCTATAAATTTAGGAGCTTTTAGAACTTTCCTTTTTCTCATGGCCCTTCTCCAGCTTATAATCAAATAACTGTCATCACTGAGGTTTAGAAAGTTAGCAGAAATGAATATTTCTAAAAAATGGCTACAATGAGACACTCAGAAATCAAATGGGGTTTGAAGACCAGTAGATCAAGAATAGCACATTTATTTTGACCTTTTTCTTCTGGCCCAAGGATGTGACACAGTGTTTGGTGGTTGTGGTAACCCATGTGAAGCAGCCGTGTTGAGACATTATTTTCATGGTAATGGGTGGTGTGAGTGCACAGTGCATGTTGTTAGGGGAATCTGTGTTTGTTTGATGGAGGCTTCCATGTTGAAATTTTATGGCAGTATGTGGTTTCCATGGAGTCGAGTGACTTCTAATATAGTCTTGGTGTGTCCTGGGGAATATATCTAGTCATCAAATAGGGTCCAACAAGGTGATAATTACCAAAACGAACTCCAATACCTTCTAGAAACCTAATGTCATGGCTGGTATTCGATTGGTATGAGAAGTATGTAGTGCCACAGAGCTGATAATGTGGTATCGGTGTATCTTCAACTATATGAAAGTACTTCACAGGCTCGAATTTCAATATCAAGGGCCAAAATCCTTGTTCTGCATATTTCAGACCCTATTCTTGCTATTCATCTTGCTTGAGTTCTGTTGTTCTGGGTCAGAATCCTTGTTTCTGCACATGCCAATGCCTACTGCCAACTGTGTTTTACTCCTAGGATAATATTAATACTGTTTGATTGTTCAGGAGTGGGAAGATTTTAGAGAGTTACTATTTTTTGGCATTTTCAATAGTTCTGCTAGCTCTCAACATTATTTTGTCTACTCTTGTCCTTATTCTCTGTGATACTAGTTCACTTGTGCTCCATTCTCCACATCACCAGAATTAAACAACCAATCAAATCGCTCTATTTAACTTGCCTCCCTCCACCCTCACCACCTCCATCATCTTTCTTTTCAGTCCCCTGACAAACAGGACACATGTATTCTTTTGCAATTTGTTTTCTGTTCATACTTCAGTTGTCCATCCAATAATAGTATCTCTGATACTGGTTCATATAAAGTACTGGACTCCACTAGTCTCCAAGCATTTGTCTCACTGATCCCCATAACAGTAGTGTCATGTGTTTCCAAAGTGCCGCTGTGTGTGCTTGTGTTGTGCACACATTGTTTACCTTTGATGTTTCTGTTGTACACTCAGCAATAGTACTAATCCATACAAAATACTGGTCCCTACTAGTCCTCACTGGTCCCCATAACTGGTCTCATGTGGTTCCAAATACAGTGGAGCCCACTTAATTGGATATCTCTTAATTGTATATCCCTGTTAATTGAATATAATTTCCCAACACATAACCATTTACCATACCTCCAGTACAAATTTGACCTGTTAATTGAATATAGGTTATAGAGTAAACTCCTGTTAATTGAATAAAAAATCTTGGAACCAGTCGAGAAATTACTTTGGCCCTCCTCAGTTGTATTTTGTTTATAGACCTATTTGATCTCAGTACATCCAATACAGGCATTTAATCTATTATATCTTGTTTGACAGAGCTCAGGGAGTTCTGTCAAACAAGATATAATAGAATAAATGCTAAGTTTATCTCTAGAATACAGGAAAGTGACACAATCCCTGTTAATTGAATACTCCTGTTAATTGAATAATTTTCATTGGCAAAGTAGCTATTCAATTAACAGGGTTCCACTGTACCTGTATTCTGCATGTGTTGTGCCCACATTGTGCACACAAAAGCATATCTGAAATATAGGAGCTAGGAACCAAGTAATGGAATGATATAGGAGATACCCAGATGTGCTGCAAGTGTTGTACATTCATAGCTCATGGGCACATATTGACGCTTTTGGCCTGTACCTACAGGTATGTGCTGCATATGTTGTTCTGTGCAGATAGTCAGCAGGGATCACAAACATGTCACACTTTGTGAGGGGACAGTATTGAAAGATGATGCCTGGGGAAAAAAGTTGAATTGAGTAATTTGATAGGTTGTTTAATTCTGGTAAAGCAATCCAATTTGTTGTAGTTGGGGGAGAAGGGAACTAGTAATACAGACAATGAAGACGAAAGTAGACAGAATAAGGTTGGCAGCAAACAGAACTATAGAAAATGCTAAAGAATCATAACTCTTCTTGAAGTGTCCACTCCTGAACAATCGAACAGTACTGTCATACCCCAGAGACAATAGGCAGTAGGGGTTCATGCAGGTAGAAACAGGGATTTTGAATCAGAAAACCAGAATTTGAACTAGACAAATAGCAAGAATGGGGTCCAGAATACGTAGAAAAATATGAGTCTTTTGATCCTTGATAGCAAAATTCAATCCTGTAAAGTCAAAATACCCTCATACCTTTATATCTGCACTTTAATTCCAAAAATGGAGGTGCACAATTTCAAATGAGCAGAAAACATTGTGTGAAGTTTCATAGACCTGTAATTTATGTAAACAAAGTCACAAAAGTCGTGAAATATGCCCAAAATACCCTAAACTTTGAAGTGATGTAAAAATTCCAAAACGGCAATAAATCGAAAAACAAAAAATACCCATCCCCTAATTTTTTTTTTAGCTCCACAACATACTAAAGTTTCATTATTATTAGCCGACATTTCATTTTTGATGACATTTATGTCAAAAACATTACCCAAAAAATCGACTTTAACCATTGAAAATTTCCCAAATTCTTACCACATTTTTAGATATAGTATTTTGATGAGATTATGTTCACAAAATTTCAAAAGACTGAGGCTCAAAATGAGGTTGAAACTGAATGAAGGAAAAATTGTAATACGGTAGAATCCTCTTAATTGAATATCCATTTTGCCAGTGAAAATTATTCAGTTAACAGGAGTATACAGTTAACAGGGATTTGGTCAGTTTCCTGTGCTCTGAAGGTAAACTGAGCATTTATTCTATTATATCTTGTTTGACAGAGCTCATAGAGATCTGTCAAACAAGATATAATAGAATAAATGCCTGTATTGGATGTAGTGAGGCCAAAAAGGTTGATAAATAAGGGGAATTTGGTGCGTGTCACGGCAATTTTTTTGACATATTACAAAATTTATATACAATTAACAGGAGTTTACTCTACAACCCATATGCAATTAACAGATCAAATTTGTTCTGAAGGTATGGTAAATGGTTTTGTGATTGAAAATTATATTCGATTAACAGGTGAAAATTATATTCGATTAACAGGGATATACAAATAAGAGATATCCAATTAAGTGAGCTCCACTGTATTAGCATTGCTGGCATCAGGGTTCGAAATTTGAAAAAGTGAAAAAATGCCTGGAGTCATTATAATTATAAGTATGCTAAATTTCATTAATGTGAATGAAGGGGAAGGACCTGAAATTTAACAAAATGAAAAAAGGAGTAAAAAATGAGAAAAAGGCTGATGCTTGATGTAAGTCATTTCAACTTCATTGATCAACATAAAATATCAATAATTAGATATAGGAATGCCTTTTATGTAGGTCCCATAAGCATCAGAGGGTCAGGTCCCCAAAAGTGGGGTTCAGCCCCCAAAAAGTGAATTGGGGCCTTTTTCAGAAAAATGACCAAGAATACATATCAACAAGCCTGAATATAAGTAACCTGTCATTTGCAAAATGAGGTTCCCAGAGGGTGAATTTGCTGATGCTATCCCATACAGTGGGCTAATTTATCCTCGAGATACATCTTTCTGTTTTGGCTTGAGACCTTGATTCATACTGAGGTTCACAGAGGGTAAATTTTGTGTTGCTACCCTGCTGTGCAGGGTAGCATCACCAAATTCACCCTGTGGGGACCTCATTTTTTTCCGATGCATATCAAACTGAAAATGAAACCCATTTTCCTTAGGAGCCCAAATCTGAGACTGACTAAATTTAGTGTTGTCATATCTTAGGCCAAGGAAAAATAATTAATTTGTTCTGGTAACCCAACCTGTCCCTTTTTTGGGCTGCAACCCCAATTTTTTTTCTCTTAACAGCTCCTCTCTTAATAGCTCCATTCATGCAAATATTATCATCGTAAAATGATCATTCTCTGTTCGAACAACAGCAAATGTGTTTCTGTATTAGCCGAGCGGAAGTTTGTGTGTCTTGTGTATTTACAAAACATCATAGTTTTCCTGCGGACTGTCATCGAATTCGGGTGAGTTTCCAAGATAGATCAACATGGCAACCATGTCGGCAGTGTTTTTCCATGTTGTATATTGAGGCTACATATGGTAGCATGCAAACACATGAAAAGCAAAAAATCATACAGGGCTGATGATTACACTTCAGCATTTGAAGACATCTTTCCCATTGTCCAGATTCCCAGATTTACCCCCCGTTAATCTTAAGGAGAGAGGCATATTTTAACCCTTTACCTAACATGAAAAGCAGACGACACTTGCAAAAAAAATTCTTGAATAAAATGAAAAAATAATGAATATTAATTGGCGATTTTTTAAAATAGCGCTCGCGGGTTTGGCTGTTACGTTGGATAAAGGGTTAAAGGAGTGAGAATCACTCTCCTGACTTGTCCTGTGCCAATTTTCATTCTGAGATTTCTGCTGTCAGAAACTCCTAAGTGAATTCCCATTCCTGTGAAACAAAATGCTCAAAGTAAACAAGAGTGTTCCCCCACACATACAGGTACACTATTATTAGGGGACTTTTTTGGGTGGTATTCATTCATAACTGCATGCAGTTCTTTGCTGAAGACCAAAGTTTTGAAATTATCAATGGAAGAAGAGATCAAAAACAAACTTCTGAACTAATTATTCATGCTAGTCTCGTCATTCATTATTAAGCCCAATGTTAAGCCTAATGATTATTTATTTATTTATTGTGCGTTAATGCCATATCAGCCTGATGATAGTGTTACTTGGAGAAAAAGAAAATTTACCAACCAACCAAAACATTTTTTCAGCATTTTACCAGAACAAATTAATTATTTTTCCACTGTCTTAGCTAAAAATAGTTCATCAGGACAGCTTTTCATCCAATTGTATACACTCATTTTTTTTTCAAGTGGCAGCTACACTACAGTCACTGTGGAATGATACCTTTCTAAGGGTTTGTGATGGATTTAATTGACCATTTGGTGTGTTTTAATGGATTAAACACGATTCATATTTATCAACACGTTATCATTACAGTTGTCAAAATAACTATTGTAAAGGGAATTCTTTTGCCTGCTTGTAAATGTACTTAGATGATAAACATGCATTTAGTTGATGGTTCCTAGTATGGAACAGAGAAAGGATAAGGTAGCTTTCTGGCCGAATTAGTGTCATTCCAGTAGGAAAGTATTTCCAAAACAGGCTGTGGCCTTTCAGGGTATATATGGCCTCTGCGAATATTTGTTTTTTAGCTCACCTGAACAAAGGGAAGCTTTAGTGATCACTTTCTGTCTGTCGCAAACTTTACATTATTGACTTCTCAAAAACTAGTGCAATATAAGGAGTATTCTTCAAAGATCTTCTTCAGATCCCCCTAGTCAGAATATTTTGATATTTGGTATAGAGCGAAATTAGGACTCCATGATTGACTTTTGTTCAAGGTGTTGTGCTCAATTGATTTGAGGGCACCAGAGGGGTTGGAAACTTAATGGAGAATTTGCTATTTGTTTGTGAAACAGGTCAGTTTGTGGTCAGATTGAGATAAAATTTAGTAAGATAGATATGTGGGTGGATAAGATTGTTTGTTCAGATGAGGTGGGAGGGGCTTTTTTTTAATTTTTGCTTTATCGCTTTAAAATGAGTTTTCATGGATTTCAATTGATTTTATCCCCCCCCCCCCCCCCCCTTAAAATCTTTACACCTGGTCCAGATTTGGGCTTCTTATGTGAGCCCAAATTTTAACTTAGTGCAATATGAGGAATATTCTAAAAAGAATCCTCCTTCAGATCCACCAGTCAGAATCTTCTGGTATTTGGTATACATCAGCCTTATGAGGACTAGATTCAAGTGTGTTCTAATCAAGACCTGGTCTATATTTGGGCTTCTCATGTTAGCCCGAATTCTAACTTAGTGCAATATGAGGAATATTTTTTAAATATCTTCAGATCCACCCTTCAGAATCTTTTGATATTTTCTATACATGTGAAGCATCCTAATGGGTGGGGGATGGGGGGGGGGGGGAGGGGGCAACAGGTCTGTTTTACTGGTAAAATAGGACCCAGTCACCAATGCTTAGGGTGGAAGTCCTCTAAAATTGGCAACATAGTTAGAACTGATTGACGAAACTTGACTTTATCTCAATTTTGTTGTCACAATTAGTCAGTTTGTCCAAATATATGTGACCTAAACACCAATAGTTAAATAAATATAACCTATTCAGATCCACCCCCCAGGATCTTTTGATATTTCATATTCGGCATCCTTGTGGGAGGGAGTTGGGGGTTAGGGGGACATATTTAAGTTTGTTCAAATCAAGATCCATGTTAGGTCTTTTGTGATCCTGAATTTTAACTTATTCAGATCCTCCCGCCAGAATCTTTTTGATATTCAGCATCTTTAGGGGAGGTCACATTCAAGTTTGTTTAAATCAAGTCACTGAGTTCCTATTTGGGCTCCCTATGGAAACCCAAATTTTAACAGTGCAATATGAGGAATATTCTTTAAAAGTTATCTTCTTCGGAACCACCTATCAAAATCCTTTGATATTTGGTATACATCATCCTTACGAGGGCCAGATTCAAGTTTGTTCAAATCAAGTCCCTGGGTTCATATTTGGGCTCCTTACGTGGGAACAAATTCAACTTGGTGCAAAATGAGGAATATTCTTTAAGAATCCTCTACTTCAGATCCACCTGTCAGAATATGCTGATATTTGGTGTACTGCATCCTAATGAGGGCCAAATACAAGTTAATTCAAATTGAATCCCTGTGTCTATATTTGGGCTTATGTGAACCTGCAATTGAATTTAGTGCAATATTTTAGAAAATTTCTTATGAGCGAGGGGAGAGGGGGCAGATTCCAGTTTGTTCAAATCAAGTCGCTGGATCCCTATTTAGGCTCACTGTGGGTGCCCAAATTTTACCTTAGTGCTTTGTGAGGAATATTCCTTAAAAAGTATCTTCTTTAGGCACACCAGTCGGAATCTTTTGATATTTGGTATACTACATCCTTATAAGTTTTGAGATTCAAATTGCTTCAAATCAAGTCCCTGGATCCATATTTGGGTTTCTTATGTGAGCCTGATGTTAAACTTTGTGTAATATGAGGAATATTCTTTGAAAATCTCCTTCAGACCCACCCGTTGCATTAGCAGATATTTGTTGTTGTGTATCCTTGTGTGTGTGGGGGGGGGGGGGGGGGGGGGGCAGATTCAAATTTGTTCAAATGAAGTCCCTGGGTTCCTATTTGGTCTCCATATGGGACCCCAAATTTTAACTTAGTTCAATAGTTCAATATGATGTGTATTCTTAAAAAATTCTTCTTTAGTTCCACCAGTCATATTCTTTTTGATATAAGCATCCTCGGAGGTGGGGGCTCAAATTCAAATTAGCTCAAGTCAAGTCCCTGGAGTAATATTTAAAGCCCAAATCTTAACTTAATGCAAAATGAGGAATAATCTTGAAAAAATATCTTCTTCAAAGTAACTACACAGAATTTTCTGAAACTTGGTATACAGCATACTTATGGGTGGCGGATTCAAGTTTGTTAAAATCAAGTTCCTGTGTTCATATATGGAGTTCCTTATGGAAGCCGAAATCTTTACTTAGTGCAATATGAGGAATATCCTTTAAACATCAATCCAGTCTCACATAAGCCCACCTGTCAGAATCGATCAGTATCCAGCATCCTGGGGGCAGATTCAGATTTGTTCAAATCAAATCTCTGGGTTCATACTTGGGCTTCTTATGCAGACCTGAATTTGAACTTAGTTATGTTATTGACGAACGAATATTCTTTAAAAATCTTCTTTTTGATATCCACTAGTCACATTAGCCGTATAGTGTTAATTTGCCATAGATGTTTGATATGACCTTAAATCTCTCTTTGAACAACTTTTTCAGGTGAGCGATTAAGGCCTGTTGGGGCCTCTTGTTTAAAAACATCAACCCCAAACCCTTCCGCTCCCATTCTGAGGGGCATGACAGAGACAGAAAAATTCATCTCCTATTGTGCCATTTCCAATTTAACTGGTTGAGTGCTAGAAGCCACTATCAGAGCTTTCAGAAAAATGAGGGTTGCAGAGCAAACGCCAATATTTTCTTTGCTCATGTTTCATATTCAGTCAATTGCAAATAATATTTTGTTCATATAAATTTGTTCTATTACAAATTATTGGAGAGTGCCAGTGGGCACTCTCCAATAAATTGTAATAAAACAAATTTTGAATACCAAATAGAGACCACCAAAAGTAATCTAGCCCTCAACCAGTTAATCGACATCCTTTCTTAATTGTGCAATACTTAGGGAAATTCAACCGAGAGGTTCCTGCCAATTTCAGTTATCAGCTTGTAGTATCATTGACGCATTCTAGTCCGACTACTGTAAATAACTGTTTTTAACATTGTTCTATACCAGCTTTGGATATTTCTTTGGAACTGCTGGTGACTTGAGTTGTATGTATATGGATTAGTTTCACTAGTTATTCGATACAGAAGGAAACTCTCTTGGCAGAGCTTTGTCACCCTCTGATGTTCAGGTCTTCAAATAAAGAAATATTTTAACTGGGAGCAGGGCAGGGGTTAGGGCATTGAACTTCAAACCACTATCAACCTGATTGCCTTTGTGAGGGTATGGTGGCACTATGTACTATGGCATACAGTTCAGGGTTTTTGCTACCATGGCTGAGGGTCTGACAGCCAGACCCATTCCTCTCGCCGATCATTTACCAATAAATCATTAAATCTGGTCTAAAAAACAAACAACATGACGCCGTAAAATTCTAGTCAAGACATGGTCATTCTCATTAACGAAGTTGAAACATTTTTGGAGCACCTTTACCGGAATTGGCATTCCGCAACTGAAGATTGTCGACTCTCATTCAGAAATTATCGCTATTTTCTGCCGTTTGCCGATTAGGTAAGTTGCCACGTGCCGATTGTAGTGAAGAAAAGGCGAAAGCTTTGGGTGTTTCCCCCAAAGATTCAACATAATTATTCTCACAAAATCGTTCACATTAAAACATAAATCACAATCTCTGATGCAAGGAAATGGCCTTCCTGCAGTGTTTAATTCTAAAATATTTTCTTCGCTTGCCGCGAACCATGGTCACACCAGGCAATCTGTGATTTCCCCCTCCTACCAGACCCACTAATTTATTCCTAGAGGAAACCCTAGCATACTGTATGCCGATGGTGCATTTGCCTTCTACCAATGCTAACCCCTGTTTGTGCACAGTTAGCACACTGGGGAGTCTGACAAGTTGCTCAGTTGTCTCTGGGTACTCTGGCTTCTTCCAGCTGTAAAACTGTCTGACATGAGGTGATCCTGGCTGTAGAAAGTGCTGTTAACTGGTAGAGTGCTAAATTATTTTTGGTCATCAAAAGTTGTCAACCTGTCTATCAAAAGTTGTCAACCTGTCTTTGCCGTGTTGTAACAAGGCGAATCTTTAAAGACTAAATAATTACACTTCAAAGCCACTATGAAGTACATCAACTGAATATGAAGCCGTTAAGTTGGGCTACTTGCAGTTCAGATTAAAGCCCAAATATGGGCTTCCAGCACTCTACCAGTTAAATGCCAATAAACGAATACATTGTAACCTGTTAGCAGGTTGCACTATATAACATGATAGTAAACTACAAGAAAAAATATATTTTGATACTCTTCTACCTTCTGTTTTACTGCACCAGCCAAGCTGTTAACATCTTTAACTTGTACAGTGCTGGTAGCCCATATTTGGGTTTTATTCTGAAATGCCGGCACCATGACTTAAAGGCTTCATGCTCAGTGGATGTGCTTCATATAACATGTATCTCTGAAGTGAAATTATTAAGTCTGTAAGGATGTGCCATGTTACAATTTATGGGAGAGTGCCTGTAATTGTATTAAGGCAAAGACATACCGGTATGAACAATTCTGACAACATAACATAATTCAGCAGTCTACCAGTTAACAGACTTTCTGCCAAAATAAATATACGATAATACCATAGTGTGTTTTGATATGTTTGATATCTCAACGAGTTGAAAGTGAGTTTTTTTCGCGAGGCTTGCCTAGCGAAAAAAAACTCACTTTCAACGAGTTGAGATATCAAACATATCAAAACACACTATGGTATTGTTGTATTTATCTTATACCGACCATTTTTGTTCTTTTCTACATTTTTAAAAGGGTTTTGGGGATGATTTCGTGTCAAAATGTCGACTCATCTGGAGTCTCCAATCTATATGACATAGGGGTATGTGTTATAGATAATCTATAACACATGGGCTATATCTTCAACAGGTATAAGATAAATAGCAGCTGTCTCGGATCAGACATCAGTTGTTCCTGTTTATGATGGCAGAAATTGTGTTAATCCTTTACCTAACATGAAAAGCAGACAACACTTGGAAAAAAAATTCTCGAATAACTAATTTTTTTCATCTTTTGTCTCAAAAACATAGGTTATGACCCCTCATTGGGAGAAGCTCATTCCAATTGGGGGTCATAACCTATGTTTTTGAGACAAAAAAATGAAAAATAATGAAAATTAATTGGTGATTTTTTAGAATAGCGCTGGTCGGTTTGGGCTGTTACATTGGGTAAAAGGGTTAAGATGTGTTAAGATGCACAACCTTTAAGTCAAATTAGCCCTCGAAAGATTGTCAAGTCTTGACTGGCAAAGCATGCAAGATTAGGGATTGGGGTTTTAAATTAGGTAGTGGCTACATCATGGGCTCCCATGAAACTGTCTGTAAGCTATATCTTGGGCCTTAACATTAAAACAGTTGTTTCTCCTATAAAGAAAGAAGAAAAGATCTCTTTTAGGCCTGAAAAAGTTAAAAATCTGTTTCTCAGGCCCACCTGCATGGTCCTTTTGGCTGATGCATGCTCTCTCTTTTTGTAACCAATGCAAACTTAAAAAAAAATAAAACTTAAATGGTTTATGTCTGTTGTTACACTCAAGGGACAAACCTATCAATTTTTATCTCCACGTTAACCCTTGACCTAATATGAAAAGCAGACGACCCTTGCCAAAAAAATTCTTGAATAACTATTATTTTCATTTTTTGTCTCAAAAGCATAGGTTATGACACCTCATTGGAATGAGCTCAACGAGCTCATTCCAATGAGGAGTCCTAACCTATGTTTTAGAGACAAAAAATGAAGAAATAATGAAAATTAATTGGCGAGTTTTGAGAATAGCGCTGGCCGGTTTTGGCCATTGCGTTGGGTAAAGGGTTAATAAAATTGATAGATTTGTCCCTTGAGTGCAACAAAGCTTTGCAATTTAGCATTGCAAAGCCTTCTTGCACCCAAGGGACGAAATACACCACCACCCATGCTATTCTGTAGATTATGGGGCCTAAAACATAAAACAAACCAAGAACATGAACTTTTTGACGACAAAGAAATAATTACAAAAATATAAAATAAAAACCAGCCCGCTTACATGCAGTTTTACAAAAAATGGCCTGAGAAACAGAAGATCTACTTTGTGAGGCCGAGTATATCATTTTTTATTTAAATATTTGAATATTGACATATTTGGACATAACATGTTTTGTTTTTGTTCTTTTTTATATATAACAATAACAGGATTTTGGAGTGCATAACTGTTGATTAGTGGCCTGACAGTAGTGATCAGCAACCCTCAATTTTCTGAGAAATTCAGTTCATAGTTGTTGTCAGTTCTCATTCTAGTTTTAACTTTTGGCTTGTATTTCCTGCTGTGAATACGAGCGAGTCTGAAAATGAGCAGACCGTCATCTGCAGAATGAGGTCCCCAGAGGGTGACTTTGGTGATGCTACCCTTGGGTAGCATTACTGAATTACCCTTTGTGAACCTCTTTCTGAATCAAGGTCTGAAGCCTAAACAGAAAGAGATACCCGGAGGATAAACTGGGAGATTCTTGCCCACTGAATGGGATAACATCAGCAAATTCACCCTGTGGAGACCTTATTCTGCAAACGACAGATTTCTTATTTTGAGGTTTGAATGTGAGTTTTGTGTACTTGAGTTCTTCTACCAGTGTCAGGTATCCTAGCTCTCTTTTTGTGCATATTAACAACGTTCTATTGTGGCCAATTAGTTATTCCGCAGGAGCCTTTGATACAGTTTGTAGGCTGTATCACAGGAGACCCTGACATATACGAAACCTGTAGTTAATTCGTGTATTTTACAAATGATGTAATAACCCCCCCCCCCCTCCCCCCCCAACCTAAATGATCATTTGCACGGTTATTTCCAGGTGTGAATGTTGTTTACATTATTAACTTGAGAGCTAGAAGCCACTATCAGGGCTCTTCTGAAAAGTGCTGAAATCCACTATAGTGGCTTTACAATGTTTGCACTAATTTGTTGTTGACTCAGCAGTAGAAGAAAAATATTAATATAAAATTGTTTTGTTACAATTTATTAGAGAGTGCCAACTGGCACTCTCCAATAAATTGCAACAAAACAATTATTTATGAGCAATATCTTCCTCAACTAAGGCTCCTTTTGTTGGTAGTGTGATATCTTTGGAAAAAAAATAGTCACGTTACGAATGATCAGTGAAAAGTAATTTAGCACTCTACCAGTTAAGTATGTGTTTTTTTATTTCAGTGTGAGAAGACTTCTGGAAAAGTGTTAACAAAATTCTGTTCCAATCAAGTTTTATTTTAATCAAGTGTGAAATTTTATCTGCTTGTTTGGGGTTATGTCTACATGGAAGCAGTTGTGTTCTGTCATCTTTTTAGCATAAATGGCGACAATATCTTTTTAGCTCACCTGACTGCAAGTCAGTGTGAGCTATTTATTGCCATCACTTGGCATCTGGCATCCTGTGTCCGTCATCCGTTAACTTTTGAAAACTTGCCTTCTTTACAACCATTAAGCCAAATTCAAACATATTTTGCACATACCATCTATGGGGTATACCCTTTCTATTTTGTTCAAATGAAGCAGCTGCCATCGTCGGGCTCTGGTTAATGCCCCAAAAGCCTAAAAATCTTTAAAAATCATCTTCTCATGAACCATCAGAGAGATTGCCTTGATATTTGGTATGTTTGTTCAAAGGAAGTTGGTAGGTCAATATTTGGGCTCTCTGTTTGAGCATATCCATTTTGGGCTCTGCCCAAAATTTGTATTTCATGAACCGGTGGGCCGATTTGAACCAAATTTGGCATGTAGTATAAGTGGGTCCTAAGTAACTGATTGATGCCCGAAAAAAAATTTTTTAAAGCCCTGTGGGAACCCCAGGAGCTAAAAATAAAAAAA
Organism: Pictodentalium vernedei; assembly: GCA_031216915.1. Taxonomy (NCBI): domain Eukaryota; kingdom Metazoa; phylum Mollusca; class Scaphopoda; order Dentaliida; family Dentaliidae; genus Pictodentalium; species Pictodentalium vernedei. The sequence continues at coordinate 130,743,601 of CM062289.1, forward strand.
AATTAAAATGCCCATATTTCCCAAACCACACGGAACAGAGAACTGTTATTTTGTATGAAGCATCCTTAGGAACAGTAGAATGGAACTCTAAAAAAAATTGTCATTGGTTATGTCAGGATTTTCTGTATGGGGCATCGAAAAAATGCTGAGTCTGCATATTTGCAAAAATAGAAAAAAATGTTTTCTTCAGAACCACTGATTAGAATCTTTTGATAATTAGTATACACCATCCATAGGGGGGGTGGGGGGGGGGACAGATACAAGTATGTTCAAATTAAACCCCTCGGTTAATATTTAGGCTCAATACAGGAGCCCGAATAATTAACTTTGGACAATATGGGGAATAAGCTTTAAAAATCTTCTTCTTCAGATCCAGCAGTCCTATTCTTTTGATATTTGGTACACAGCATCTCTGGGGGGGGGGGGGGGGGGGGGGGGGGGGGACAGATTCAAATTTGTTTAAATTGAGATTGTGGGTTAATATTTGAGCTCCTCATGGGTACAATATGGGGAATAATCTTTAAAAATCTTCTTCAGATCCACCAGGCAGATTCTTTTGATATTTGGTATACAACATCTCTAGGGGGTCAGATTCAAGTTTGCTCAAATCAAGTCTCTGGGTTAATATTTATGCTCCCTATGGGAGCCCAAATTGTAACATAGTACCATATGAGGGAATTTCTTTTAAAATGTTCTTTTTCACATCCTCAAGTTAGAATATTTTCATATTTGGTATACAACATCTCGGGGGGAGGGCAGATTAGGTTAATATTTGGGCTCTTTATTGGGGTCCATAGTTTAACTCAGTGCGATGTGAGAAAATTTCTTGAAAAATCTTCTTCGGATCCACCATTTAGATTCTTTTCATATTAGGTGTGTGACATCTCTAGGGGTGTCAGATTCAAGTTTATTCAAATCGAGTTCCTGGGTTAATATTTGGGCTCTGTATCCCAGTCAGTTACTGATACACTCATCTCTTTTGACAACTTGAGCCAGGTGAGCATTTTAGGCTCACTTGAGCCTCTGGTTTTCAGTGGTCACTATATCCTTGCTGAATCATTGTAGATGGTGTCTTGTGACACGTAAGGGATGATATATGTATGAAATTTTGAATTTTCATTCAAAATTGTTTTGTTTTTTGACAGTGTTACTACCAGTAGTAAATATTGTTTATATCTTAAACTGACCCCTATTTGTAAGTTGATCAGTATGGCTCAGTCAAGCTCCCATTTTTCACGTACATGGAAAGAGCTATGGTGGGTTACTGACCAGTCGTCCTCTCACAATTGGTGTAACAATGCGACCTTGACTTGAGCTTCAAAATTCAGCGGAGATGTTTGGCCCATTTCGGAGATTTCTGTTAAATTCTATATGTTATAGTTACTGTTACTTGTTCTTAACAACTAGGATGATTCTGTTCCTCCATCATTATGAGAATCAAATAGACTGAGGGTAACAGAATGATGAATGACTGTTACTGACAGTAGAGGAACTGGGGCAAAATGCTAGTTTCGCTTTTTTTTTTGCTAGTGTTACCAATGTAGGCCATTGCTAAACATTAAAAAGTGCATTGTAAAAGGCAATGCGATACTGCTTAAATTACTTCCAGGTGCCTCTGCTTCTGGGTGGGACATGTTGGTACACTTGTACCTCTGGTTCAAGTTAAGACACTTATGTACACTTGTGTCTGCATCTAGGTGGGGCACTTAGGTACATTTACACCTCTGTTTCTAGTTGAGACACTTCGGTATACTTATGCCTCTGGTTCTTGGTGAGACTTGTACCTTTTGTTGTTGGTTAGGTACTTAGGTATTTGCGTACCTCTGGTTCTAGGTGAGACACCAGGCTTGTCATTTTGAGAATTGCAGGAGGGTCATTATGGTTCTCCTCAAATCACCACAGGAAGGCCATTTTGGGTTCACATAAAATGACCCCAGGAGGGTCATTTATGATTTGTGGGGGCCATTTTGTTTCAGCCTGATGGGTAGACAACTAATATCATTTTAAGGTACAGTACGTGGAGAATGGATTGTAACTTAATCACCTGTGGAGTGGGGTTATCACCCAAACTATAACTTTCAAATTTTATACATATGGACAAAAAACACAAGCAATATTTCAGCCAATGGGACTCCGGGTTTAATCCGGAGGTCCATTGGTTGAAACTTTGCCTGTGCTTGTTATGCTTTGCAACAAATTTGCAATTATTGCTTGGGTGGAATCTCCACTCTGCGGCTGATTTAGTGATAATACACTCTCCATGTACTGTACATGGTTTGTGTAATTATGATGTACGTCATCACGTAATGTATATTTTGAAAGTTATTTACTTCTCTGGGTGACTGCGTTGACGACACACTACAAACTTCACTAACTGCACTTTTATTACATGTACCTCCTTCAATCCACGAAAATTGACGTTTGAGGCGACCGATTTTGAGGTGCCTCTGACTGAATTAATGGGTCGCAGAAATCGGGGTTTGGCGAACGTTTACCGTCCACGGAATTTTTAACTCTGGTGGGCGACTGCGGCCCAGGGCGATCGCCCGCCTCAAAATGACAAGCCTGAGACACTAAGGTACACTTATACCTCTGGTCTAGATCAGACACTTTGGTACATTTGTACCTCTGATCTAGTTGAGACGCTAAGGTATACTTGTATCTCTGGTGTTAGGTGAAACACTAAGATAAGCCTCTGACAATCATTGAAACAAGCTTGACAAGGTTGCTTTATTGAGTTATAGAAGTTATTTATTGGAAAGACAAAATGTAATATTCAGTCATGTGAAGAAATTTTATGATATCGTCACCCATTGTTTGTGTTGGTTAAGTGAAATCATTGTATATATATTGTTGAAGATTGTAAATTTTCTTAAATATAGCATTTATCAATAAAATCCAACACAAATTAAATAAACCTTGTCTTTTCCTTCTTCGTCTAAATGGAAACAAGTTATTGTCCCCAACATTCCGATGGAAAAAAAATATTTTTGAGTTATTGCCCTTTATCGACGTACAAAATTTCCAATGTTAAGAAATGCAGGGTACCTTTATGGTGTTATCAAACTCTCAACTTCCACATTCTTGAATGTAGAGATTTGTAAGTTTGGGACATGGTAACCCACATATAGAAGATGTGTGGCATGTATACAGATTATTTGCCCTTTGAACCCGAGAGGCCGCTTTTCCAGGAACATGATACGCCTTAATTTCATAAAGTAGGATGGTTGCTAAGTGAATATGTTATGTAGTCCAATCAATATTTTCAATGTGCAGCCCCAAGGCTGCACGTTGAAAATATTCATTGGTCTACCCCCAAATAATGAATATGGACTCTTCCAATTGCTGCCATTGAACTGATATGGAAGATACCACCAGGGTTCAAAGGGTGAGGAAAAAAAAATTTTTAGCTTAACTTGACAAAGTCAAGGTAATCTATTACCATCTCATGTGCGGAAGTCTGTTCACATTTTCCTTTAGCACAGGCTACACCCCACAGTTCTTGTCCAATCTTCACGAAATTTCATATGCAGGTTTGAGGTCATGTCTAGATGAGAACGTCCCCTTTTGGTCGCAATCAGTCATCCGTCATGGCTGCCCGAGCCCAAAACCCGAAAACCTTTAGCACAGTCTACAGGTCGTATTTATGAAGGGATTTCATGGTAACTTGGTAGGATGACTCTGTATAATATCTGGATGAGAATGTCCCCTTTTGGTCATGATATGTCAATCGTGACGGCTGCCCAAGCCCAAAACTTTTAGCACAGTCTACAGGTCATATTTAATATTGAGGGATTTCATTGTAACTTGGTAGGATGACTCCGTGTGATGTCCAGATGAGAACTTCCTCATTTGGTCGTAATCTGTCAACCATGATGACTGCCGGAGCCCAAAACCCGAAAACCTTTAGCACAGTCTACAGGTCATATTTATGAAGGGATTTCATTGTAACTTGGTAGGATATCTCCAGATAATGTCTAGATGGGAACGTCCCCTTTTGGTCGCCATCATTCAGCCATGACGGCTACCGAACCCAAAACCTGAAAACCTTTAGCACAGACTACAGGTCGTATTTAATAAGTGACTTCATTGTAACTTGGTAGGTGGACTCAGTGTAACGTCTAGATGAGGTTGTCCCCTTTTTGTTACGATTGGCCAAACGTGATGTTCACACAGGCTCGAAACCCGAAAGGGCCTGTAGACCCTTTAGCACAGTCTACAGACCATACATGTATTTATGAAGGGATTTCATTGTAACTTGATAGGAAGACTTGTTTTGAAATAATTTCACTGTAACTTGGTTACTTTGGTTGACATACATTAACTGTGAGAGCCACATTTACCCACCCCTCAATTCTTCAGTACAGTCTACACTTCAAATTATTTTTATTGAAAACATAGCATGTAGGGAACAAAAATTAACATATTCCCAATCATCACAATTCTTGTCTTATTTCATAATCCTTTCATAAACATTGCACATTATCCTTTTCATCAAACACAGCACACAGTCAAGTTAAGCTACAGTGCCATTGACACTTTCATTGAAGAACTTCTTGGTTGAATTGTGAATGGTACTCTCGCTGACCCTGTGGGAACATTTGGAAGTGAAGAAGTGCTTGTTTACTGTGATAAACAATGTTTTACTGGTAAAATATTCCCAGTCACCAATGTTGCGGAGTTGTCTAAAATGGGCAGTATGGTTCTAAATGATGACTAAACTTTACTTTATCTCCACGTTGCAGTCACGATTAGCCATTGTGCAGAAATATGTGACTTTAAGGGGAATGGGGGAGTGTGATGGCTCAGTAGGTAGAGATACAGACTGCAAGCCAAGAGGTCCTCTGTTCGAATCCCACCGGCGGCAACTGTGTTGTGGCCTTGGGCAAGACACTTAATCCCAATTGGCAGCCCACGTGGGTGTTGAGTACTAAGGTGTACTGCATGTGGGTGGTACACTTGTCTTCAACCAATGCTAACTTTGCTTGTGTGGAGTTAGTTTGTTGGGGAGTCTGACAGTTACTCGCCACTGCTTGGTGATTCTCTCCGGATACTCTGGCTTTCTCCACCCATAAAACTGACCAACACGAGGTGACCCTGGCTGTCAAAAGTGTCATTAAACCCCAATAAATAAATAAATTAAGGGGAATGTAAACAGAAACTATTGTTCTATGCATAGTTTATGCTGCATTCTTTGTGCACTTGCATTCTATATATGATCAATGAGAAATGCTGAGGCCTCCAAAACATATTATACCCCCACTATTTTTCAAAAAAGATAACAAAGACACAATCCAGTATACCCCACTTTTTATGCCATGCTTAGCATGCTCTTCTTAAAAGTACATGACTCTGTAAAGTTAATTTGGGTTTTTTTTAGTTTTAAAATGGTTTGTGAACACTTCATGGGTTTACACAAAAAATCCCCTTGAGATTTGTTGCTGGGTCGGTTCATTGGGTGAGAGATATTGTCTGTCATCTGACACAGCCTTATCCTTGACACTGGTATGTCAGCACCTCTGGTACAATCTCTTGTATTGAAATCTATCCATGTGTTCATCCGTACATCTGTTCGTCTGCACTCTGATGTCTGTTTGCATTGTAACTTGAACATTACTTCTCAGATTTCAATGAAATTTGGAAAGAAAATTGTTGATGGGAAAAGTTTTCAAATGATTCATGTCCCTCTTTTAAAACAAAGAAAATACCTGCAAATCACCTCCCCACTTGTGGCCTTATGTCTTTGTAAGGGGGGGGGGGGGGGAGGGTTGACGGTCAGTTAAATTTTTGCTCTAAAATAAAGATGATAATTTTGCCGTTTGACTCATAAAATAGCCACTTTTTTGTCTGTTCGCCTAATTTAGGTTATCTGATCTTAATGAAATTTGGAATGAAGATTGGTTTATGGGAAAGGCTTTCACTGTATCATGGTTTATTTCTTCTCCTTCTCTTGTCATTGCTTGGCAGTATGCACCATGGGGGCATGCCCCCCCCCCCCCCCTCTGGTTTTATAAGGCCTAAAAAGTTAATACAGGGTAGGCTAGTATTGATAGGTCTTCAATCTCATGGGTCCTGAAGTTGCCCACTCTCTTAAGCCTTCCATATTTTCAGCATCCCCTTTACCTTTATCCCAGAATGAAGTCAACTTTGGTTGGGTGAACATCAGGGCGTTAAGGTGCTATATAAGTAATAGAATTTTGTTTGTTTTGAAATTCCCACCTCTGATATACCTTAAATTCAAACTAAATATACACAAATTATACATCAAAATGAAGGTTGTGATGTTAAGAATACGAAACACATGTAATCAACTCATAAAGATGACAGTAGACACCACTGGTTCCTGGAAGTCTGCTACCGTATTCGTACCAGAACTGATAATAAAATAATATTTCATGAGAACAACTTGTGTCCATTTGTGCTTGTACCCCCACCCGAAGGTCAAAGTCACAAACTTTGTTTTCCATTCTAACCTTATGTGGGTCATAAACATTATTCAATGGACCGATGTTGGTGATAATTCAAACAATGATTGTTTATGACTCTATTGTGTATCGAGACCTTCAACCAAAGGTCATACCATAAAGGTCACAGACCATTAGTTTATTCTTCCTCCGTTCTAACTCTGCTCGGCCCATACAAATTATCCAGTCTGCTGATCTTATTCAAACAATGATTGCTTACGACTCAAGGATATGTCATGACATTGACCCAATGTCAAACCTACAATGTCAAGATCACAAACTATTGGTTTACTTGTTCTTCCATTCTAACATTGTCTGATCAATGACTCAAGGGTGTATCATGACCTTGAACCAACGTCATACCATCAAGGTCACAGATCATTGTTTTGTTTCTTCCTCCGTTCTAACTGCCCGGTCCATAAAAAAATATTCAATGGATGGATCCTCTTCATACTTAACACAATGATTGCTATGATTCAAGAGTATGTCATGAACTTGACCCAAAGTCATACATCCAAGGACAAGGTCACAGACAATTTGTTCCTCCATTCTAACTTTGCCTGGAACCATAAAAAATATTCAATGGACCAATCATATTTATATTTCACACAGTGACTGCTTATGATTGAGCCGAAACCCGGAAATTTGATATATTGAACCGAAACGAATGTTTTGAAAATATGTTAATGAAGCTGATGTAAACAAAAAAACGTCCATGCTGATGTGGGGAACAGATTTTGTCTCAAACGTATGGTGGGTCATTTCAGCCATGTTTGCTGGGAGAGTTTTTTGCTCAGTCCAACTACATGTACATAATTCCAGGAACACTCAAATATAATCGTAGGAAATGTGTTAAAATGGGGGTCCCAGTACATTTATGATGCCCCATCACGCAGCCAGCCGAAAACAGTTAGATTCCCACTTGATTCTTTTTCCCAAAAGACGCTTCTCACCACATAAGTATCTGTCGTGTGTAGTTCTTGATATATAGGCACCTCAATTTCTTTCTTTTTTTTTTAGCCGTGTAGACACAAGAAATTTCAACTTCTTTGTCAAGTATAAGAAACTCAGTAATATTGCATGCTAGTTGGTTCAATTCAGCTGACCGGTTAACAAACCTAACATTTTGACTGAGTACTGGCAATAGAGTTGACAAAATTTTCTTTCAATACGTATGTTGCCTCGACAGTAGGAATACCAAGATATTTTTATGTTCTTATAATTTATGTATAACTTGCTATATAAAAATAAATAATCATTCAGTCTGCATGATTGGATTTTAATGCCCTTTATAAACTAGCGGTATTGCCATGTAAAAACATACCATTTAGAGAAAAAGGCCGTTTCCCTTTTTATGGATATAAATGGATTAACTTTTCATTCTTTAACCAATCGAGTCCGAGAGACCGCTTTACTTGGCCAGTATCGCGATGCGACCTGAAATCATTTATTTTTTGGTGTCTGAGGTCACATATTTCTGCACAATGGCTAATCATGCCCAGGACAGTTTTACGAGTGGAGGAAGCCGGAGTACCCAGAGAGAACCACCGAGCAACGGCGAGCAACTGTCAGCTCCCCAACAGTAGTAGTGCTCGCACGTTTAAGGGATAGTTTGGATGACCCCGGTGGATGACTCCGGAAGTGACGTCATGTCACGTGACGTAGTGGCGCCATGTTGTGTTGTCATGGTAACCCGCGTGAGCGGCCATGTTGTGACGTCATCTCCATAGTGATACTTGGCGTGAGTGCGCATGCGCAGCGCGTGTTGTTAGGGTGATACGTGTTTCCGTCGTCCATTTTGTATACTGGAGGCCGCTATCTTGATTTCTAAGGTAGCACGTGATTGCTATGTTACCCAATTTTTCTGCAATAAGACGGGGTTTGTTCGGTGGGTATGTTCCTTTGTAGAAGAGTAAATCTAATTACCACAAACAACCCGACAATCCTTCCAAATCACCAAAATCCACCCCAACTTTTACTAATTCGAATTCTTTCAGAATTCTCTGCTTCTATCTATATATGCAATAGTTTAAGTCTACCTGACCATGTTCCTTTGTCCTGGAGTATACTCCAGTAGCGTATAAGAGCCTATTATTTGGAACAGTTTATCTTATTACTATATTTAGCAATTTCTGGTCTATTCTTGTTAGTTCTGACCCTATTCCAAGAGCTCTTGTTGTTTCATATATCTAAATGTGACACAATGTGCCCTAGCACAAAGGCACATGCTTTATGTGCCGATATGTGCTTATGTGAAAAGCACAATGTGACACAATGTGCCCTATCACATAGGCACATACGGGTATTTGAGGATACCTTTGGCCTGGTATTGTATTATTTGAGGATACCTATCGAGGATACCTACTGGAGAATCCCTTTTTGTCATATGTGCTTATGTGAAAAGGCACAATGTGACACAATATGCCCTATCACATAGGCACATACGGGTATTTGAGGATACCTATGGCCTGGTATTGTATTATTTGAGGATACCTATCGAGGACACCTACTGGAGAATCCCTTTTTGTCATATGTGCTTATGTGAAAAGTCACAATGTGACACAATATGCCCTATCACATAGACACATACGGGTATTTGAGGATACCTGTGGCCTGGTTTTGTATTATTTGAGGATACCTATTGAGGATACCTATCGAGGATACCTTTTGGAGAATCCCTTTTTTGTCGCATTAGGCTATGTAAAAGCCCTCAATGGGTCTAATGTAGTCTTACCGACCCCTCCATCTTGTCGCCAAAGCTCCAAGGCCATTACAGGGCTATGGTCTATCTGTCCTATCATTAGCTTCTACAACAGTCTTGCTCCATTGCGGCCTTGTACCAGTACTATTGGCTTCTGTTATTCTGCCCCATATCTCATCCATTACTTCCTAGCTATACCTATCTCAGTCTGGACTATAACATTGATCAAGGTTGAATCAGATTTCCCCTGTATACATATAAGGCATTCCGTTATTGAGATGCCTAGCCGAGTCCGTAAAATTTGGATTCCGTGTTTTAACATCGTCCACTCGAGGGTATGGAAAGGGATTGATAACAACCAATTCAACAATTACTACAAGACTCTGAACAGATACAACCAGTCACTACAAAACAACTAAGTAAACATAACTAATTGAAAGAATGTCAAACTAGTCAGATTGATCCAACCAGTTGGACAGACTGAACAGAACAAAGTGAACCAAGATCCAACACAACCAAGATCGAAGTGAACAGAACTGATTTATCAACAGATACAAGACACCTGTTCGAATGAAGTGAACGAAGATCCAACAGAACCAAGATCGAAGTGAATTGACCATAACAAAGTTTTCACCTGAATGAACTATAATCCCTAAATATAACCCAATGTTAACCCCCTTAAATTGAACAAACCTGAATGAACCCTTTGAACTGAACAAAGTTTTCTACTGAATGAACTTTATATAATTAAAACCCCTTTGAACTGAATGAATGAACTATAACCCTAATGAAGGTATATATAGTTAACACCTTTTGAATTGAATGAACTATATATAATCTAAATAAATATTAACACCTTTTTGAACTGACTGAATTTTTAAACTTAATGAAAATATAACGAAAGGTGATCTGAATTGTTGAACTATAATCCCAATGAAGGTATTATCACCAAGTGAACTGAATTCTTCCAATAGGGAAGGGGAATACCCTCGAGTGGACGATGTTAAAACACGGAATCCAAATTTTACGGACTCGGCTAGGCATCTCAATAACGGAATGCCTTATATGTATACAGGGGAAATCTGATTCAACCTTGATCAATGTTATAGTCCAGACTGAGATAGGTATAGCCAGGAAGTAATGGATGAGATATGGGGCAGAATAACAGAAGCCAATAGTACTGGTACAAGGCCGCAATGGAACAAGACTGTTGTAGAAGCTAACGATAGGACAGATAGACCATAGCCCTGTAATGGCCTTGGAGCTTTGGCGACAAGATGGAAGCGGTTGGTAAGACTACATTAGACCCATTGAGGGCTTTTACATAGCCTAATGCGACAAAAAAGGGATTCTCCAAAAGGTATCCTCGATAGGTATCCTCAATAGGTATCCTCAAATAATACAATACCAGGCCATAGGTATCCTCAAATACCCGTATGTGTCTATGTGATAGGGCATATTGTGTCACATTGTGATTTTTCACATAAGCACATATGACAAAAAGGGATTCTCCAGTAGGTATCCTCGATAGGTATCCTCAAATAATACAATACCAGGCCATAGGTATCCTCAAATACCCGTATGTGCCTATGTGATAGGGCACATTGTGTCACATTGTGCCTTTTCACATAAGCACATATGACAAAAAGGGATTCTCCATTAGGTATCCCCGATAGGTATCCTCAAATAATACAATACCAGGCCATAGGTATCCTCAAATACCCGTATGTGCCTATGTGATAGGGCATTTTGTATCACATTGTGCCTTTTCACATAAGCACATATGACAAAAAGGGATTCTCCAGTAGGTATCCTCGATAGGTATCCTCAAATAATACAATACCAGGCCAAAGGTATCCTCAAATACCCGTATGTGCCTATGTGATAGGGCACATTGTGTCACATTGTGCCTTTTCACATAAGCACATATCGGCACATAAAGCATGTGCCTTTGTGCTAGGGCACATTGTGTCACATTGTGCTTTTTCACATAAGCACATATGACAAAAAAGGGATTCCATAGCCACAGGTGTTTTCTAAAAAGGGATTCCATGGGATATGGCCATTGGATATAGTCTTTTATTATACAGAAGGGAGATAACTCTGTATACGGATTATGAGAAATCAAGCAATCTGATTGGTTAATTCTAATTTAGATATATGAAACAACAAGAGCACTTGGAATAGGGTCAGAACTAACAAGAATAGATCAGAAATTGCTAAATATAGTAATAATAAGATAAACTGTTCCAAATAATAGGCTCTTATACGCTACTGGAGTATACTCCGGGACAAAGGAACATGGTCAGGTAGACGTAAACTATTGCATATATAGATAGAAGCAGAGAATTCTGAAAGAATTCGAATTAGTAAAAGTTGGGGTGGATTTTGGTGATTTGGAAGGATTGTCGGGTTGTTTGTGGTAATTAGATTTACTCTTCTACAAAGGAACATACCCACCGAACGTACCCCGTCTTATTGCAGAAAAATTGGGTAACATAGCAATCACGTGCTACCATAGAAACCAAGATAGCGGCCTCCAGTATACAAAATGGACGACGGAAACACGTATCACCCTAACAACACGCGCTGTGCATGCGCACTCACACCACGTATCACTATGGAGATGCCGTCACAACATGGCCGCTCACGCGGGTTACCATGACAACACAACATGGCGCCACTACGTCACGTGACATGACGTCACTTCCGGGGTCATCCACCGGGGTCATCCAAACTATCCCTGAAACGTGCGAGCACTACTACCAACACACCAACTCCACTCAAGCAGAGTTAGCATTGATTGAAGACAAGTGCTCCATCGACGTGCAGTACGCCGTAGTACACAACGTCACTGTGCTCCCACGTGGGCAATGGGGTTAAGTGTCTTGCCCAAGGACACATCACGATTGCCGCAGGTGGGATTCGAACCGAGGACCTCTCGGCTTGCAGTTTGCACATCTACGTACTGAGCCACCGCGTCCCCACCTGAAATCATAAAGTTGATAGTTGCTTCGTGAATTTGTATGGCAGACCAATTAATATGTGCAACGTGCAGCCCAACGGCTGCACGTTGAAAATATTAGTTGGTCTACCTACAGATAATGAATATGGACCCTTCCAATTGAAGGCACTGGCATGGGAGTTATTATCTGTGTTCAAAGGGTTCAGTTGGAGGACAGTAACAGCTTTCTAAACCATGTGACATTTCATGAGCCACCCATTGGCTATGTGCTTAATATAAGGGGGATAACTTTCAGTAAGGGGATTGAAGCGCCAGAGTGTCATTTTTTTAGATGACAGGACATTATCGTTTTACAACATATTACATGTTCTCTAAATGCAGATAACAATTTACACCAGAAAATGAAGTGAGTTTTTTAATGGTTTTGAACTTTTTGAGATCAGTTTGGGACAGGTAACGAGGTTGAAAAATGAAACTTACTGTACACTTTCATGACAAATGATTAATGTAATAAACTTTTCTTTTATATGCCATTAATCATTATGCTAGCTTCTCATGGAAAAGACACAAGTTAAAAGTAAATATGTATCCAAAATTCAATAAAGATAGAAAAATAGCTAATTTTACCCATATTCTAATATTTACTCTTATCCGGCTGCAGTTTATGGTACCTCTCCTTCACCAATTCTCATTAAATTTCGCTCGCTTTTTGGCTTTCATTTCAACTTGTCACGTTGGCTTCGGATACTTTTATTATCTCGCACCTCTATCTAAAACAACGTCCCCTTGACTTTTTATGCCCCTCCCCCCGATTTAAGTCGGGTGGCATATAGTGATTGAAGTGTGCGTGTGTCCGTCCGTCCGACCGTCCGCGTGTGTGTGTGTGTGTGTGTGTGTGTGTGTGTGTGTGTGTGTGGGGGGGGGGGGGGTTTGTGTGTGTGTGTGTGTGTGTGTGTGTGTGTATGAGGTTAAAAAATCGCACTGGCACAGACATTTCCTACTGAAACGTTTTTTTCTTTTAATATGCCGCTGAAAAATTGTTTTCATTTACTGAACCCTGATGGGTTTCAAACGTAACAAAAAGGTACATAAAATTGATTTAAACTAAGTGATGAGCTTAGGACCTGGTTAAACTGACTGGCAATAATTGATGTTATTCATTGAAGGGCTCTAATTTAGTCCTTACAAGGATGTTACGCAAGCTTTTGTTTTTCTTATAGGCGATGACAGGTCGAAGATTCAAAGGTTCATTTAATTTAGCATTGGTAAAATTGAATTCATCTTTTAACATTTTTGCTATTTCGATATTCATTCTGTTGTACGTTAAAGTGAAAGGAATGATGGACCTCCTTTCGCATTCGCCCTCTGATATGTTCATACCAAATGGCCAGAGGGTTTGAAGCGTATTGATCCAAAAAGCTTCACGTTTTTTTCTAAATTCATCCGTTTCTTCTAATGTGTCTTTAATTGGTGGTTGTTCAATAGGATGGATTTCGAAATCGTCCAAAGAATGGCCAGGAAGGTTAAAATGTTGTGCTACTGGGGCATCAGAATTATGTTTTATATCCTGTTTGTGTCTAGTAGCACGTTCTCGGAAAGGATTTTGACTTTGACCAACATACTGTTTCCGACATCGCTTACAAGTGATAAGGTAAATAATGTTTGGTGAATCACAATGGAGGGGGTTACGGATCTGATAATGATTTTTCGTTTGTTCGGAGGAAAATTCCTCTTTCTGATCAGGCATAAAAGTATGCAGTCTACAACGAGGCTTTTTGCAATTAAATACCGCGCCACTACTATTTTGCAACGGTCTGTTGTGTTCAATCTTCAGTGGTTCGAAATCGGTAGTTTCAGCTGGACTTTCGAGCTTTTTCAGGGTTTGGGATTTCAGGCTACGCAGAAGGCGCAGCGAGTACCCTCTCGATCTGAGGGCGCCAAATAGAGTGGAACAAGCCTCATTGAAATTTACCTTATCACTTGAATTGCGGTGGAAACGAATGAGTTGTGATTTGATGATACCTTTAAATGTATGTTGAGGATGAAATGATTTTGTGTGCAACAATTGATGTGAATCAGTTGGTTTAAAATACACTTTATAATCTAAATGACCGGACGCCTGAAATTGCTTGCCTTTATACACGGTCACATCGAGAAAATCAACAGAATTTTCACTGATAGTAGCTTTCAATTTAATATTTGGATCGTGATTGTTCAAAATTTCTAAAAATTCATCAAAATCTTCTTTTGAATGTTCCCAAATAATAAAAATGTCATCTAAATACCTGAGATATACGAGAGGATGCTTTGCACATTTGCTTAAGGCATTTTCCTCCCATTCCGCTACATAAATGCTTGCAAAATTAGGACTGAATCTTTTGCCCATAGGACAACCCATTATTTGTAGAAAATATTCTCCATTGAATTGAAAGTCATTACCTTTTAAGCTCAGCTCTAAAAGATCCAAAATTTGTTCATCCGGGCGTTTCGCATCCGGATATTTTTCAAATGTATTTTTAACTGATTTAACACCTTTATCAATATCAATGTTCGTATACATACTGTCGATATCCAAAGTAGCCAGAATTGCATTTTTCGATATTTTCAATTTCGAAATTTTTGACAGGAAATCCTGTGTATTTTTTAGATAGCTCGGATGTCTATTTGCTATAGGTTTCAGATGATAATCAATTAATTCCGAGATCGCATAAGATTCCGAATTACAATCTGATACAATTGGCCTCCCGGGTGGAGTTAAGTCATCCGTCCATGAAGAACGGTCTTTGTGGATCTTTGGTAGGATATAAAATTGTCTTGTTTGAGCACTGAGCTTAGCTGTTAAATATTTCAATTGTTTTTTGGTAATGTGACCTTCGTCGAGGAGAAATTTTAAGATCTTATTGAATTTTTCGATATTACTAGGCCAAATAAGTGAATCTATTTTCTTATAATGTTTTGTATTGCTGAGTTGTCTCATGGCTTCCTTTATATAATTATCCCGAGATAGAACAACTACCGACCCACCTTTGTCGGCTGGTTTAATTACTAATTTCTTATTTTTTCGAAGTTTCGTGAGGGCTCTCCGTTCACCAGCTGTTAAATTGTCTTTATCGGAGAGTATGTTCATGCTGAACACCTTTTTGATGATTCGTTTGCTAGCCTCAATAATTTCGGGATCTACTTCACTATCTGGAGGTGACCAACCAGATGATTCTGTAAAAGGAAGTTTCCGACCGCTGGAGTTTCTAAAGCGGTCGGCTAATTTCATTTGCCTAAGAAAATTACAGTTGTATGATGGTAAATTTGTTTGGTTATCAGTTTTAGGCTTGGGTGTTGGTACAAAAGTTAAACCGCGATCTAAAAGAGATTTCTCTTGGGTTGTTAGGTCATTGGTGCCAGACAGGTTAACCACATTAGTTCCTAATCCCACATCTGTTAGGCGGCTGTTACCTTTGCCTTTACTTAGTTTAAATTTAGGTGGTTCAACCAGTGATCGTACATAATATTGGCGGTTCTCGTGGTCCAATGGATTAAATCCTGAGCAACATCAAACTTCGCGTCATCAATTTTTGGTATAACGTTAACGTCCTTCACTTTCCGAATGGTTTCGTTGATGATGCTCAGGGTTCTCCTCTCAGCCTGAGGGAGTTTTTGCGAAAAGTTTAGTTCAGCGAAATAAATTTTTGCGGATCTAAACTTGACCCTGATATCGCTAAGCATATTCCGCAACTGCTTAACTACGAGATCAGAATTATCGTTTCGAGATTTCACGCCAATATTTAATAATATTTTTTGGGGACTGGACTGGCCCCTGTGCCCTTTAAACATAGAGCGCAGATGATTGAATTTGGCGCCGGGGTAACACTCCACCTGGATGTCCGGATGGGGATTTCGATCAATGCGTCCTAAATTTGAACTTCCAATCATAAGGATGTTTTTACAAACATCGGAGAGGCGCCAATTCCTTTTGTCAAAATTAACTCCGCTTTTATGCCGAAACTGGGAGAATTTAGAATCAAATGAGCGGCCCGAGTTGCGGCTCGGTGATTTGACTTTCTCTGAGTACGATATACCTGGTTGAACCACACTAGAAACAGGAGAAGGGGGAGAAGAAACAGAAACAGGAGAGGAAACAGAAGCAGGAGAAGAAACAGAAGGAGGAGGAGGAGTTCTAGTGAGAGCACTAGGAGAACCAGAGAAGAAAGGCTGAGGAGGAGTAGGAGGTAGAGGAGCAAGACGAGGCGAGACAGCGTTACTCAATTTGCGAGCATCTTCAGTCACAATATGGACCAGAGATGTTTGCAAATTGAGGCGCTTACTCTGAGAGAAAGAAGAAGTAGAAGGAAAAGAAGAGGGAGAAGTGCTTTGCCTTGATCTTTTCTTATTTTGCTTTTCGCGTTGGGGTAGAGGGACAACACGGGCCGGAGTTTGCTTGCTCCCTCCCGTATTGTTCCTTACTCCAGACGCTGGGCGAAGTTCCGAAATGTAAGACTCATAGGCCGAAATCGTCTTATCTGTCAACTTATTTTTAAAGTTCGTTTTAGCCCAGATCAAGGCACGCGCCGAAGCGCTGTTGAAGTCTATTTTTCCGAGTCCAGGAGGTGGTCGCATAGCCAAAGTTATCTTAGACTTCAACTGGTTTAAATTTACCTTATAATGCTCAACTAAAGCATTTAACGTTTGATTGGCCCATCCCACACTAATCTGTCGAAAATCAGAAAAAATGTGTGGGGTGGGAAGAGCTGGCTTTAGAAAGCCACCTAACTCATCTACTTTCTTCTCCAGCTGTTTCGGGAAATCCCGATTTGCCAAATGGTGCTCTAATAGCCCAATGTGGTGCAAACATTGAAGCACCTGAAACAAAGCCTTGACCAGCCTAGAATAAGCCTGGAACGATAGTTCCTGGCCAGTTCCGGACTGGGCAACTCTCTGCCTCTGATGCATCTGCCCTTTTCTTGCCATTTTTAAAGAAAGTAGCTGAATTAAGTATAAATAAAATATAAAAGTGATGAAATAAATAAAATTAGAAAATTAAATATTACCTATTAAAGAAGATACCTGGATTGGTTGCAGTCTTCAGCAAAGGTAGAAAATAATCCGTCTGTCTCGACGCGTTTCGCTTGGTTTGGCTTTTTCAAAGAGACTTTGAGGAAAATGAATCCAACTTTGGGAGGGCATGCATGGTATATATCCAAATGTGGGCTGGGGGTGTTTTTTTGTGTGAGGTACAAAAGACAAAAGAAACCCTTTACCTCGGTTGTTTTCCCAGAACTGTACCGGCAAAACGAGGTTGAAACCGTTAGTCCACACAAAGGACAGACAATGGGGTACCTCGGTATGTAGGGAAAACAAGACTCTGTGTGTGTGTGTGTGTGTGTGTGTGTGTGTGTGTGTGTGTGTGTGTGTGTGTGTGTGTGTGTGTGTGTGTGTGTGTGTGTGTGTGTGTGTGTGTGTGTGTAACATCTAAGAATGTTATTTCGACCTGGGAAATTCTCAACGGTTAATTATGGGCGAATGTTTGAGTGACAGCATTCACTTTTACAAAAAAATTAAATTGCCTAGGACTTTCATGAAATAGTAGGATGTTGTGCAGTGCCAAAAAAATTGAAGAAAACTATTTTTAAGTTTTTCGATTTATTGCTTTTTTACATGTTTGCGTCAGTTCAAATTCAAGGTCACTTTTGTCAGTTTTCATTAAAAACGCTCCTTTCCTAAAAGGCACAGCTCCATATTAATAGTACACACAGCACAGCTATAAAATTTCACACACGCTCGCTTCGACAACGACTCTATTAAATGCATTTGTTAGAATTTCAAATTTCGACCAGTGTCCAAAATAACGTCAATTGTTTTTTTCAATTAATATCGGTCAGCTTATCGAACTTTTTTCTCAAATAAAAACCATATCTAAAAATGTGTTGTCGACCTGGCGAATTCCCAACGGTTATGGCCGAACGGGGTGTGACGTCAACATCTAAAAAACTAAATTTGATTTTTCAGTGTTTTGTTGAGCTCGAAAAATAAAGAAAAACGTGCCTTTGGATTTTTAATTTAACGCAATTTTGGTCCATTTATGTTTCACACCCCTCCCATTTTCTGATATTGCTACCTCAACAACTGAAAAGATACCACTATAACAATTAAACACTCAGCTCAAGTTACAATTTAGCCCAAGAAGATTAGGTTTCACTAGGGAAAAAAATCGGAGAAAGCTGATTTTTTCAGGGAATGTCGAGTACATGTCACTGAACGATTAGACAAAAGTCCCCTAAAATCCCAGTTGAGCTTTTTTTTCTACAGCCTTTTTTCGAAAACGCGTTTGAAAAAAATAATAAAAAATCGCACGAACTTTGTAACCTCGAATTGATCCAACTGTATTTTTTGTTTACGCGTATTTCGAGCTACATAATGTCTAATATACATTTACCTAGAGGAAAATGTGCATTCTGTGACAATTTCTGCGAAAAATTATTGAAAATTCACAAAAAAAGTATCGGATTTACGCAAAAAATGACGATTTTCCTAACGGATTTGCCCAAAGGGTCGTAGTACAGAACGGGATGTTAGTTGGACAGACGATAAAAAATCCACCACCATTTGAAGACTTTTATCATTGCTTACAAAATAGACATTATGGAAGACCCCCTCTGCTTCTGGCCGAGTTCCCCTTTTGGCATAAAATTCGTCAGCAAGAGAACTCAACTATTTTCGGGCTTGGGACCGAACAGACACGTCTGTGTCTGGCAGCATTAGATTAATAAATAATATTTACAGAATGTACAAAAATCAATAAATAATATTTACAGGATGTACAAATCAATCAACATGGATTAAGTTACATTGACTATTATCAACGCTATATACAGAAATGACATGACCTATATACATATTACTCATCGAACTCAGAAATTTCCGACAGGACAGTGTTTCTGTGGTTGTTACAAGAATCCGAACTGCAATTACACAAACCTGAGCAAGAGAGTCCTGCCTTCTTACACCCACACCTTTTTGTACAAGCACTCTTGCAACCACAACTGATCAGATTCAGTAGGTTATCGGGGGCACATGGCTTTGTGGCTGCAGTCGGTACAAGAAGTCCATTGTCTAGCGACCACCCCCAATCCGTCGGAGGAAGCGAAGTGCCCAGCCATTGTTGGACCTGGAGATAACATCTGTAGACATGTTGTTGTGCAGCATCGCTGCTTGGTGGGAGTGAGGTTAGGTCGATGGGTTTATTCAGTTTAGATTTTGATACATAACGCTTGTAAGTGACATATCTATATTGGTCGAGAGAGGAAACAGTTTTACTACCGTATAAGATCAGGAGAAGTTGTTCCCCGGCAGCGGCTACTGCACTTGGTGTACTGTCATCCGCCAAAATTGTGTTGACATACTGTTGTGAGTCGCTAGTAACATCGGAGACAATTGTACTGAATACTTTCTTCTTACCAACTCGAAAGAGTGCAGAAGTAGTGTCACAACCACTTATAGAATGTGCTACAAGGAGGTTGCTTCTATGGTCACCCATTTTGGTTGCTATTTCACTAACTGAAACTAGTAAGTTTGGGGTAATGGAATACATCATGTGAATATTACATCCCGGTTGAACTCGAGAGGTAAGAATGACTAACAAGTCTGTGTCTGTTCCCACAACGACAACATTGTTGTCATCTTGAGCGATGTCAAGTGCAGTTTCGGCTATCAGTACATCAGCATCAGCCTCGGCCTGCTTGGACTGAATATTGATAGCAGATAGCTCCTGCATTAGAAGATCGATCAGTTGGGTTTTGTTCTTGGCATTTGCAAGGAAATCGGATTGGGGAGTGGTGGCTGGTAACTCGGGTGAGATATTGATATCAATGGAATACCTGTCTTTAGATCTACGGGCTTGTTCCATTCCCTTTGTCGACATTGTACAAGCATAACCATCAAAAACAACCACGACGTTCGCCCCAAAATGTCTCACTAGATAATTGGAATATGATGTACATATGTCCTTATTTGACGACTGTTTAGGCCACACAACTGCCCTCAATAAAAATCCACCATCTACAACAAACAGAGAATGTTCTGAGATTTTAGTTTGCTCGGAACCGTATATTTTGAGGATCTTACCGAGCGTGCTTTTCTGTGTCTTCCTCATTCCAGCAGAATCAAACAATGCTGGTGGTTTCGGGGAGAGTTCATATTTGAGATACTCTTCCATCTCTGCTTGTGACTGAATAACACATGTGATGCGGTTGAACAGAATTGTGGGGTCAATCACTACCTTACTTCCACGGACTTTGATGCTATTTGCCATCGATGCGAAAGACTTCACAGTGTCAACACGTCGTAGTTTGATGCTGTTGAACGTTTTGCTTACAACATTCGATACGCAACATTCACCAATTTTGCGAACTTGGTCACAGTTCACAGTTTCGTCGGCCACAAGCCCGGTCGCTATATAGACTAATTGTAGTGGATCTCTATTCTGAAAGGGGGGAATGCACTCTGAGCCAGTTCAATAATTTGGTGATATCATTGGCATCAGTCAATTGTGAACTTTGACGGAGATCCCGATGTTGTTCGCCATGACCAGTGTGAACATGAACAAAATTTTCGAGAGCATTACATTTCGGAAGGCAAAGAGGTAGTCCATGTACCCATTTCGCAACAGTGCTATCGGTTATTCCCCTGCCATGTGTGAGACCACCAGGGAGCTTGAACATTCTCATTAAACACTGCTCTATGGTCTGATCAGAATATATCCCGTCCCAGAATTTATCTGAGCGCCTTATGGTAAAGTAACCTTTCTCAGTGAACAACTTCAAATCATCCTGTTGCATTATTTCTGTTAGCTCATTCATCTGCTGCAAATAGAGATGAGAACTTTTTGCGTATGCAAAATGACCACCTGCGTGAAATACTGGAATCATATTGCGAACACAATATGTGTGGAGTTCCCAGTCGCCTGTGCGCTCTGCTCTCAAGAACAACTGGAGAAGACCTATTTGCTCGTAGTATTGTACCCAAAGCTTTCCTGTGCGTCCTACGGACGCATTCTGGAGCAGTTCGTGTAATTTTGACAGTAGATGGTTGACACTTTCTTGATTGACAGCGTCAGCTGTTGTACAGTCACCTCTGGCAAGTCCACAGAATATTTCATTGACTTCTGTGCAGTCTATGTTATCTAGTGTTCGATGCCGTTTGAATTTGAGTTTAGGGGGTATGGTTAATATTTCACACGTTTCACCAGTTCATTATGGAATAAATGACTATTGTTATATATCATTATAAAGCCACTGCTTTTCTGCAATTTTTGATGTATAATTTAACTCCCAAAGTAGTCGTAGATTTGATTTAATGGACGTTGTGTACCGTTGTGTGTATGAAAACAATAAATTTGTTTTCGTAATTTTGTACATTTTCGTGAATATTTCACCATTGAGTGTGAGGATTGGTACAAAGTTGGCATTTTCTGTTGGAGATATGTATTCTCAATATAATTCAGCACGATATTTATGATTATCACCCTACTAAGGCGAATAAGAATGAGAAATATGGAGCTGGGTCGAATTTTTTTTTAAATTTTTTTTTTCATCAAAAAAAAAGCTATAACTAAAAAAGCTCAACTCGGATTCGCGGGGACTTTTCACACTTTATCCGCAATGTGTGTCCCGGAAACATATAAAAAAATCAGCTTTCTCCGATTTTTTTCCTTACTTTCTCATTTTTATGTCTAATGTGCCTGGACTAATTGTCTCGTCACAGTTTTATGCTCATTGACGCAACATATTGATACGATCAACACCGGTTGCATCACACAGATCTGAGCTCCGCCGAAATGGTATTGCCGAGTTGTCTTGTGGCTTACATTCTACAATCATCCCGAGGCAGAACAACTGACCCACCTTTGTCGACTGGTTCGATAACTAATAGTGTGAACTATTGCCATAACTTGGCGTCCGGTGTCCGTCGTCCATTAACTTTTGCAAACTTGGCTTCTTCTTCACTACCATTCAATCAAATTCAAACATATATTGCACAAACCATCCCTGGGGTGTACCCTTTCTATTTTGTTCAAATGAAGCGGCTGCCTTCTTCGGGCTCTGGTCAATGATGCCAAAGATTAAAAAATCTTCTTCTCATGAACCACCAGAGAGATTGTCTTGATATATGGTAGGGAACACTCTTGGGTGTTGAAGATTAAAGTTTGTTCAAGAGAAGTTGGTAGATCAATTTTTGGGCTCTCTGTGGGCACATACCCATTTTGGGCTCTGCCCAAAATTTCTATTTCAAGAACCGATGGGCCGATTTGAACCAAATTTGGCATGTAGTATAAGTTGGCCCAAAGTACTTGATTGATTCCCGAATTCTTTTTCTTCGTATCGCCGTGGGTACCCTAGGGGCTAAAAATAAAAAAAAAATTCAAATGCTCATATTTCCCAAACTACACGTACTAGAGAACTGTTATTTGGTATGAAGCATCCTTTTGACCAGTAGAATGGATTTTTTTAAATGGCCATCGGTTGTGTCAGGGTGTTCTGTAGGGGCGTTTGAAAAAAATCATTCGGATGAGTCAGCATATTTGCAAAAATTGTAAAAAAAATTTCTTCAGAACCGCTAATCAGAATCTATTGATATTTGGTATACAGCATCCATAGGACGGTCAAATACAAGTGTGTTCAAATCGAGCCCCTCAGTTCATATTTAGTCTCAACACAGGAGCCCAAATAATTAACTTAGGGCACTATGGAGAATAAGCTTTAAAAATCTTCTTCTTCAATCAAACGGTCAGATTCTTTTGATACTTGGTATACAACATCTCTACAAGGGTCAGATCAAAGTTTGTTCAAATTGAGTCCCTAGGTTAATACCTGGGCTTCCTATGGGAGCCCGAGTATTAACTTGGTGCAATATGGGGAATAATCTTTAAAAATCTTCTTCTTCAGATCCACCAGTCAGATTCTTTGGTATCCGTTGTGCTGCATCACTAGGGAGGGGTGCGGGGGGGGGGGGGGGTGGGGGTAGATTCAGGTTTGATCGAATGGGATCCCTGGATGAATATGTGGGCTCTTTATTGGAGCCCAAATTTTAACTTAGAGCAATATGAGAAAATTTCTTTAAAAATCTTCTTTTTCAGACCCACTAGTGAGAATCCTTTAATATTTGGTATGTGACATCTCTAGAGGTGTAAAATTTGAATTTGTTCAAATCGAGTCCCTGGGTTAATAATTGGGTTTCCTATGGGAGCCTGATTATTAACTTGCATGGTGCAATATGAGGGATATTCTTTAAAAATCTTCTTCTTCATATCCACCAGTCAGATTCTTTTGATATTCGGTATGCAGCATCTCTAGGGGGATTAGATTCCAGTTTGTTCAAATGGGATCCCTGGATGAATATTTGGGTTCTTTATTGGAGCCCAAATTTTAACTTAGTGCAACATGAGAAAATTTCTTTAAAAATCTTCTTTTTCAGACCCACTAGTGAGAATCCTTTCATATTTGGTATGTGACATCTCTAGAAGTGTAAGATTCGAATTTGTTCAAGTCGAGTTCCTGGGTTAATATTTGGGTTCCCCAAGAGAGCCCAAATATTTACTTAGTGCCATATGGGGGAATTATCGTTTAAAAAATCATCTCCTTCAGATACAGCAGTCAGATTCTTTTAATATTTGGTGTACAACACCTCTGGGAGGTTAGATTGAAGGTTGTTCAAATCAGGTCCCTGGGTTAATATTTGGGCTTTTTATTGAATTTCTTGAAAATTCTTCTTCTTCAGGTCCACCAGTGAGAATCCTTTCATATTTGGTATGTTACATCTTTAGGAGTGTCAAATTCAAGTTTGTTCAAATGGAGTTGCTTGTTTTTTTTTTTTTATTTTTTTTTTTTTTTTTTTTTTGGGGGGGGGGGGGTGGGGGGGGGGGGGGGCTAGAGAGAGAGAACCACATAGTTGGAAACAAAACAAAAATTTTGTTCGGTTGTTGTTTTTTAATACTTCACAGAACAGAGCTTGCTAGGAAGCTTTCCTAGGACCAGCAGAAATGAAAGGCCAAAAAAGTTGCCTTTGGTTGTGTCACAGCAAATCAAAATATTGCTCTTGCTGCTGATCACTTACTTATACACTCATCTCTTTTGACAATTTGAGTCAGGTGAACGTTTTAGGCTCAATTGAGCATCTGGTTTTATTTTTTCGAAGTTTCATTAGGACTCTCCGGTCACCAACTGTTATTTTTTTTTTTTTCATCGGAGAGTATGTTTGTACTGAACAATAATTCTCACAAATCAAGTCACGCCTTAAAAGTTGGGTTTATAACATCTATAGAGCTTTGGTAATGTATACTGTACATTGTGTAGGAAACTCTCTCTGACACCTCATTAAACAATAACACGAGGAAAACACAGGCTGGCGTTCTATGCTCCTATCTTCCCTGATCTCCAACTTGGCTTGAAGCAATGTTTAACCCTTTACCTAACGAATCAGTTGCATCCGCCCGCGTTATTTACAAAATGAGCTGTTGGAAAAGTTATTTTTTATATAAAAAAAAGTCAACAAAACCATATCATGTGACTCTCATTGGAACGAACTCGTCCTAATGAGGGGGTCACGTGATATGGTTTTGGTGAAAGTTTTTGAAAAATTTGAACAAATAATATTTAACCCTTTACCCGACGTAACATCCAAAACCGGCCAGCGCTATTCTCAAAAATTGTCATTATTTTTTTCCATTTTTTCGTCTCAAAAACATAGGTTATGGCCCCTCATTGGAATGAGCTCGTCGAGCTCATTCCAATGAGGGGCCATAGCCTATGTTTTTGAGACAAAAACTGAAAAACATTAGTTATTCAAGAATCTTTTTTGCAAGTGTCGTCTTTTTTTCATGTTAGGTAAAGGGTTAAAATAATATATTTTGATATCGTCTGCGTTGGGTAAAGGGTTAATTTTAAAATATTTGAACGATCAATAGAGGTAACTAAACTTTACTGTTTAGAAAAGGCTTAGTGAATAGAATTGCATAAATTTGTTTTATTAATTGAATTTTTTGTTGTCGTTTTACAAATGCGTTATTTTTAGGGGCAGTACCCAAGCGACAGACATGCTTTCAGATCGGTTGTTCTACGCCACGCCCACGAATTTATTATTTGTGGAAAAACACGCCCTTCACTTTTAAATACAGACTGTTGCGAAGTGAGCAAGGCTAACGAAGAAACTGACTCTGTCACACAACAATTCAGGGGCATGGCTCTAGATTTAGTTTCTAACAATCGAAGTTTATGTCCTCACCCTCACATTATAAAACAAGAGATGACCGATTCAAAGGGTCGTGTCAAAATAGATCGACTGGCATCCACACTGACAAACTTTTCCATATCAGAGATTTTAAAACCAAATTTTGGACTAAGAACTGTGAAAATCAAGAACAATTTATACATTGGTATGCAGACAGCAGAAATTACTGTCCATCCCAGTCAGAGAAGGGAATGTTCTCCATCTGATTCTGTTGGTAGTCTGTTTCCTCCCAGCAGTGAGAATACTACTACATTCTCGACCCAGGAAGACTGTGATAGGCCTCTGTGGCCAGCATGGATATATTGTACTCGTTATTCCGACCGACCTTCCTCAGGTAATTTTTTCACCATTTTCATTTCTTTAAAATACCTTTTAATTTCTAAAAACCTTTTCATTTCTGAAAAAAACCTTTTCATCTCTAAAAAAACTTTTTCATATCTATAAAAAAAACCTTTTTATATCTAAAGGCCTTTTCATTTCTATAAAAGAAAGCCTTTCATTTCCAAAAACCTTTTCATTTCTTAAAAAAACAGCTTTTCATTTCTATAAAAAACTTATCATTTCTATTCTTGGTATTTTGCTGATCGTCAATAGAATTATAATACACTGTGCTCTTAGTTTCGACTCCATAGTGCAGTCATATGCAAAACATACAAAAAGTATAGGTTTATAACATTTCAGCATAGCTCAGTACATATAGCATTTTACAAAAAAATGAGGTCCCCAGAGGGTGAATTTGGTGATGCTACCCTGCAGAGCAGGGTAGCATCACTAAATTCACCCTCTGTGAACCTCAACCTGAAGTAAGGTCTCAAACATAAACAGAAAGAGGTACCCAGAGGATAAACTGGCCCACTGTATGGGATAGCATCAGCAAATTCACCCTCTGGGGACCTCATTCTGTAAATAACAGACTGCTTATTTTCAGGCTTGAATATCAATAACATTAGATACATTTATAAATATTTATAAATATATCAAATTATGATATAGAATTGTTTTAAAAGTAGAAGACACCAGTTGGTCTAAGGGGAATTGGTCTTTTGGGAATTGGCCTCGTGGGAATTGGTCTAAAGGGAATTGGTCTTGTGGGAATGAACCAACTGTTCATCGCATTCGGTCTCTTTTTGTAACTGACTCAAGCGGCGTTGTTCTGTCACTGAGAGAAATTTCACCATGTTAACTTGTTCAAATTTCTTGTTTATGCTGTCTTTACAAAAGCTTTCATGCGGTTCATATGATAGCGATAACAGATCAGCAACATAAAGGTCCTTCACAGGTTTAAACACAATTTTTACATCATAGTTGAGCATTAGAAGCAACATACTTTGTCGACAACGTGGGACCATGTACATGGCATGGTTTCGATGAAATTACTTCAAGTGGTTTGTGGTCAGTATGCACCAAAGAGTACGACAGTATTATAATAATGAAAACGTTCTAGGCCAGAAACTATAGCCCGATGTTCCTTTTCAATTTGAGCATAATTTTGCTCTGTGAATGCAAATGCGCGGTTCGCAAACGCGACAAGTTTTTTTCATCTGTAGTGGTGGAAGTCCAGTATCAGTGCCACTGGCGTCACTCTGTAGTGCAAGTTCCTTATTTGGGCCATAGAACTGAAGTATTGCAGATGATGTCATCAGAAACTTGATGGTCTCAAATGCATCATTATGTGCACTTGTCCACTTGAAATCTCCCCCTGTTTCGACAAACTACAAATAGGTTCATTTATCTGCGATAGTTACCAAGTAGTTAACAAAACCACAGTACCGTTGAACTTCCTCAACATTTTATGGAGCTTTCATTTTCGTTATTTCGTTATATCAGAAATATTGCTGGGGTCAGGATTTAAACCACAGTCAGCGATGTTGTGTCCTATGAAAGGTATCTCACGACACTTTGGACTGAGTTTAGATTTGTTCAGTATGATACCACTTTCCCAATATTGTTGCAGAAAACGTTTGAAATTACTACCGTGATCACTGTTTACCCGATCCAACGTATCTCACTGATCAAATATCAGCACATCATTCTGTTAAGGAAATTTCGCCACTCAAGCCTCCTAAGGCTTGATAAAGACGTTTTTGGAAAAATATTCTGGTGCTGGCTTTAGGTCGTATGCTAGCTAGTCTTTTCCGCCTGTACCTTCCAAATAGGATTCAATATATTCACTGCTATTCATGGAACCGGGAACGGGATTTTTTAAACAGAAAATCCGGGAACTTGGAAAATCTCCTTTCATAAATCTCATTGATAATTACGACCAGCAACCTGCTGGTCGTAATTATCATTGAGATTTATGAAAGCGAGAATTTCTCGGTTAGCAGCAAGTAGGCCTATTTTGTAGCGCGAACTATTGACGTTATTGACGTTCAGGTTAAGGTAATACAATTTCCGATGCACGCGGTTCTAAATACTATAATGCTCACCTCGGGGTCTCCGAAGCGAGTATTAATATAATCAGAATAGCCTGCGTCCAAACTTCGGGGATGGTAAAAAAGTAGTGACATCACTAGTTGGAGTTATCGAGGACATATGGGCCAAAAAGCAACGAAACGCAAAGAAAATCGCAGATAGTTTTAGGGAAAACACTGTCACTGCCAAGGCCGATGAACGCGCCATTGCCGTTTCTACTCTGCCCTTGTTTTCCGGTTACCGGGAACGGAAATGTTTGGTATTGGAACCGGAAATTCTCGATTTCGAATTAAACCCTGCTTCCAAATGGCGTATCAAAAGTTGCAAGCAAACTTGATTCTTCATCGAGCACAAGGTGTAGAAAACCTGCTTTAAGATCAGTTGTTGAAACAACTTTAGTGTTAGATAATTCAGGTACAGCATCTAAAGTAGGCGACTGATAAAGGGTTTGTCATGATTAGCCATTGTGCAGAAAAATATGACCTTAATAAATAAATAAATAAATAAATAAATAAATAAATAAATAAATAAATAATGTTCACGTTTGAGTGCTTCGTTCGACGGCTTTGGATCGATGCATATTCTGATAAAATCGGAGTCTTTTTTCAAGGCAATAACAAAAGTACTGTCCCAAATGTTTCAGCTGATCAACACTTTGAGGTACTCCTGACTTAACCATTCGATACAGTCCATTTCGAAATTTGGATTTACAAGTCGTGAGGGTGTTATAAAGGGCTTGACGTCTGGGGCAACATCTGAATGTACAGTTCCCCTTCTAGGGTTCCAAATTCACCTTCAGTAGAATGCCTTACTGCATGCAAATTTTTAAAATTACATTCATTAATAGATAATAGTTTCATTTGTACGCCGACTGAAAGTCCAATTAAAGGTGTACCTCGAGTTCCATAACAACCCAGAATGGCGCTGCGGACGTGACAACCGTTACTATTACCAGTTCCTTATTCAATATTCGTTATCAACCGATATTATCGGTTGATAACGAATGTTGAATAGGGAACTGAGAATAAGTGACGGTTGTCATGTCACCACATTAATATTTTTTTTGTTTCGACGGTTCACAATGATAAGATAACAAACTCCACATGGCTTTTTCTGTGAGCCATTCCACATTTTCAATGAGCTATTGGTTTATTCAATGGCGGCACCCAAATGAAATCATTAGTGATGAGGTTAACTAATGAACCAGTATCTAAATGAAATTTAACACAGTTTTGTTCCGTATCATTTCAACAAAAAGTGACGAGTTCGACTTCGATTCTTCGATAGGATTAATATTGTTTATTTCAACAAAGTTGATTATCCCTGCATCAGAATCATCATCATATCCATCATGTACTGCATTTGAGGAAAAGGTTCGCGTTATTTTACACATTTTGAACCTTTGCACACAGGTGGTTTTTCAGAACAAACATTGTTCCCAGATGCGGCACACTGTCGTTAATCCATTATGTGTGTTCGACAACAAAATTTGCATGTCTTCTCAGTTGTTTTGTCTTAATTTTTATGCTCAGAACGTTTTTTTCCACTTTATTAACCCTTTTGTACGTCTTATGACGCACGAAATCAAACAGCGCGTTAATATTTTGTGGTCATTTGTTTTGTTACTATTTTTCGATTTTTTAAAGTTTTAACCTTAATTTCTCTTTTCTCTCAAACAGTGCTCAGGACAACGGTTGAGCCAAATGTTATCGCAGCTTAAAATACTAATATAATCCTGCTGTCAAGACTTCTTAACTGGTTGAGTGGTAGAAGCCACTATCAGGGCTTTTAAACAATGAGGATAACAGAGCAAAAGCCAACACTTTCCTTGCTTATATTTCATATTCAGTCAAACACAAATAACATTTTGTTTATATAAACAAATATTTGAATAACAAATTCAGACCACCAAAAATAATCTAGCCCTCAACCAGTTAATCACTAAAGAGAAAAATATTTTATTTGTACTTTCCGACGTTTGATGTCACATTTTGAAAAAACGTTGAAGAAACTAAATTCCCAGTAACGTTTGAACGTCAGGATAATAAAAGTCTTAATGGGTTAACAGTATGTAAATCATCAGAAGTCATTAGTTTTAACGTGTACTGCTATGGTCTTCGTCCCATTAAAGATGCCATTGTACGGAAGCCGGTTAGTGCCATCTGTAAATCAATTTTTTATGTCGTAATTACGACATACATATCTCGTAATTACGACATAGTATGTCGTAATTACGACATACTATGTCGTAATTACGACTTAGTATGTCGTAATTACGACATATGATTTCGTAATTACGGATTAACTATCTCGTAATTACGACATACTAAGTCGCAATTACGACATACCTAACTCGTAATTACGAGATACTATCTCGTAATTTCGACATACTAAGTCGTAATTACGACATAGCTAACTCGTAATTACGACATCGTATCTCGTAATTACAACATACTAAGTCGTAATTACGACATACCTAACTAATTACGACTTATTATGTCGTAATTACGACATAGCTATCTCGTAATTACGACATACTAAGTCGTAATTACGATATAGCTAACTCGTAATTACGAGATACTATCTCGTAATTACGACATAGCATCTCGTAATTACGACATACTAAGTCGTAATTACGACATAAATATCTAGTAATTACGACTTAGTATGTCGTAATTACGACATAGCTAACTCGTAATTACAACATAGTATCTCGTAATTACGACATACTAAGTCGTAATTACGACATAGCTAACTCGTAATTACGAGATACTATCTCGTAATTACGACATACTATGTCGTAATTACGAGATATGGTATGTCGTAATTACCACATAGTATGTCGTAATTACGACATAAACAATTGATTTACAGGTGACAGTAACCGGCTTCCGTATTAATGTCTGATTGTAAAGTCAATTTCCTTTCCTGCAACAGACGCTAACGCGTGACATCGTTGATTCTAGTAACTATACTGCCAGGAGTCTTTCACACAGTCGGAAAAATTACAGGTCTTTGCCGATGACGCAAATCGTTCACAAATGAATCAACAGTCTCATCAAGTCGTTGGCTGCGGTCATTAAATATATACCGTTCATAAATTTCATTAATTTCACACATTATAAAGCTGTCTAACTTTTTTATGTAGAAGCATAGCAGCTGCACAATTACCACCTTGCTCATTCGTACGACGTACGATTGCATATTTTGACCACATTTGCTTTCCGTAAGGGTACCTCAAACATCCAACAGAGGAGGAGGAGCTACATCTGAGATATATGTATTACGTCGATTTGTTATCGTTTCCGTCATGTTACCGAGAGATAAGCGAATATAGGAGAATTTACAAGAAAAGTAGACTTTTTTCCTCAGCGGAAATCCTTTTTTCTTCACTACAGTCAAACGTAAAGATCACAAGGAGGCCTGATCAATTCTAAATCATTTCCCAGACTGCCATCACTGTACTGTTCTTTTTTTGGCCTTCCACTAGATGGTCGATGCCCTCCCCGTATATCAATCTGACCATCCAGGCTGCAGGGGCGGCGGAACTGGGGGGCTGGGCGGGGGGGGGGGGGCATTTTTTTGGCGGGCCATGTTTTTTTGTATGCATATATTTTAACACAACCGACTGGTGAAACAAGGGGCGGATCCAGAGCCTTACCCATATTTTCGCCAGCTATGTTTCTCTTGTACTGGTTCAGTTTCGATGGATTTCGGATCATTTTTTGCAGTAAGTGGCAACAAACGCTAAAATGTATACAGTCTGTTAAAAATCGGTTAACTGAAATAGATCGTAATCTTACAGACATACAAGTACCAAATCCGCCCCAGACAAGATAATCCACAGACAGTATAGCTGATGTTAACGTCTGGTGAAGCATACAGGTAAGGTCTATTTATCGGCTTTGGTCGATACGACCAAAGCTGATAAATAGACCTCACCTGTATGCTTTCCCGACCGACGTTTTTTAACGGCTCTCAAAGTGTGAAATCTGCCAAATACATCCCCTGAAAAAATCTCAAAATATCCGCTCAGATGCATGGAAATGGGGGTTTTGGGATCCCGGAGTTTAAAATTCTCGTACCACGAGCCGAACCATGGTCGCGCCGTCATACCGACGACCATCCATCGCCCGATCCAGTCCCCCCCCCCCCCCCCCCCCCCCCCCCCCCCACACACACACACTTTGAAAATCGTTCCGCCGCCCCTGAGTTGTATAGGCCTGCTCTTGCCTTGGTCTTCCACTACAGGTAACTTCCCCGCAGATCGAATTGACATCTTTGTTCTGTTTACATTTACAGTTTACATTTTGTGAATAAATGAATGCATTTTTTTCCTTTGTGCAGGTCCCCGTTACAGGAAGAATAGAAAGAAAAGTGCAAATGATGATAAAAGACTTCGTACAGCGTTTTCGAGCGATCAGTTGAAGCGGTTACAAGTAGAATTTGACACTTGCCATTATTTAACAGAGAATCGTCGAATGGATTTATCTCGAGAGTTAGACCTCTCAGAAACTCAAATTAAAATTTGGTTCCAAAACAGAAGAGCAAAAATAAAGAAGAGTAGAGGTAGCTATCATTCACTGGCATTACAATTAATGACACAGGGATTGTACAATCATTCTACAATCTCAGTATGTGATCAAACAAAGTTACAGTCACACTGAATTCTTTATACATAAGATGGATGTGATATTTATTTTATTTTCCATACTGCATAACCGTCATTCTGAATATTAATGACACAGGGGCTATGCATATGCAATCACTCTACAATCCCGGTATGTGATCAAACACAGTTACAGTCATTCTGAATTCTTCATACACAAAATTGATGTGATATTTATTTTATTTACCAAAGTTTGTTCTTCTTGTAAATTGTTTGTGAATATTGCTCAATAGAAGTGACAAAATAACATTCATACTCAGGACTGAATTTTATCTGAATTTGGAAGAATCCATTTGGATTCTCGCAAAAATGGTTGCCAGAATCCATACCTGCTATGACTGTCCCGGTGTGACAGGAATGGAAGTCCGTAGGAACGTTAGTCCCTCTGGACTATTATTCCGCGGAATTATAGTCCAAGGTCTAACATTTCTAGGAATAGTAGTCCGGCGGACTACTATTCCTAGGAATGTTAGACCTAGGACTATAATTCCGCGGAATAATAGTCCAGAGGGACTAATTTTCCTACGGACTTCCATTCCTGTCACACCGGGATTCCATAAGGCCACCATAGTTGAACCCCTGTTGTATACTGATAACACGTGTTAACCCTTTACCCATCATAGATTTTTAATTTTTAAAACATAAACTGATTTTGATAATTTGATAAAAAAATAACAATATTTACCAATAAAACTTTACAAATATGGATGTCATTGGAACCCGCTCATCGGAGACGATTCAATGACAGCCATATTTATACAATTCCATTGACAAAGGTATCTGAGGTCATGTTAGCCTTGTATTGGTTAATTTCCAGCTGCTATGTTAGGTAAAGGGTTAAGCTGACTGAATTCTTTTCACGCGAATCCTAGCAGAGGTGCAGTGAGAATCTGTATGGCGATTCTCGCTGGGTTTGTTTCGCGAATCTTTGCGTGAATCGATTCTCGAACTCTCGTAGAAATATAAGCCATGTTACCAACACTAGCGGAAAAAAGAAACGCAAGTTTTTTTCTGTTGTAAATATTTCAAATGTGCTCTGGCTGATTATTTCATCGTTTGGATTTTATGTTATTTCTTCATTACTGATTAAATTTTGACGAGTTTTGTTGTCTTAACACGGACGGCGTTTGCATGAATAACGTTTAAACGCGGGTACGCCCACCCCGAGCTTCAGTCGCTGCTCTAACTCTCCTTACCATTGACCCCGTCAAGTTGTTTATGGTCCTTTGTGGGATGTTATTCCACTCCTGACAGGCCTGCGGGCGCTGAGCGACATTGTTTGGGAAGTTGGCGCGCTTCCTGACCCTCCTGTCCAGCTCGTCCGACAAATGCTCGATCGGGGACAAATCTGGACTGCTGGGTGGCCAATCGAGAACTGGGACGATGTTTTGGTTGAAGAAGTCATGACAAACCCTAGCAACGCGTGGCCTCGCATTATGCTGCTGCAACGTAGGGTTACGCGCATGTATGAGTGGAAGGACTTGAGGGCCTGATCCCGAGATCTTACGACTATAAGATTGCCCTAGAGATCACGAGAGGTGTTTTCACGCCATGAGAACCCCCCCCCCCCCCCCCCCCCCACAAACCATTAACAGACCCTCTCCCGAAACTGTAGTTTTCCTTAACGCACGCGTCAGAATATTGCTCACCTCGACGTTGATAGCAACGTTGTCGTCCATCTGACCTGTAAAGCGTGAACCGAGACTCGTCAGTGAATAACACACGTCTCCAGTGAGCCACGTGGAACCGATTTGGTGCATGTGCCCACAGTCATTGCACTCGACGTTGATGTTGCCCAGGTGTAAGGGGCGGATCAATGTAGAGACGTCGTGGCCTTAAATTGAACTCCCGCAACCGATCCTAACTGTTCTTAGACACACTCGGCGACCATGGGTGCCTACAACCTGACTTGCCATCTCCGTCGTCGTCTGAAATCGGATACGGAGGTGTGAGAGACGTAGGCCTTTATCTTGACGTGACGACGTAATGCGCGGACGTCCGCTCCTTGGACGATCAGCTAATCTTCTCGTGGCTCTGAGACGCCCAACTAAACGCGCTATCGTTGATATATGTACCCCAAATTGCTGGGCGACGAGACGTTGTGATTGGCCCTGCATAATTAGAGCAATAGCCCTACCCCTATCAACTTCGGACATTTGCGGCATTTTGCTTTTCAGTCGAGTAAAATGAAATATTGTGCAATCGATGTGTACTGTTCAAAACTTCGATTTGGTATGGTTTTCAAACCCATAGCACATGGGAGTGCCCCGGATGCACGCTTTGTCGAAAAATCTGTTGAAAGCATGCAGCGTCGCACGTGGTCATGGTTGACTGAATTTGAACCAAATACTCTTCAGACAGTACATTGAGGTAGCTATGTGTCAAATTTTACTACATTTGGACTACGGATAAAAAAATTATATCACCTAAACTGAACTTGCGTTTCTTTTTCCGTCAATATATTTTGTGAACTATAAATGACGAAGAAGCTTCCTCGTTCGTTAGAAGCGTCTGTGGGGTAATTTGAGATAAACCATTCGTGTCAGTGATGACAGGAGTTGCTGACATATGGGAAAACGTAGACGCCTGTAACAAGAGCTGACGTCAAAACCGTAATACAACTCATCAACTTCAACAGAAGCCGATGTCAAATCCGTAATACAACTCATCAACTTCAACAGAATCTGACGTCAAATCCGTAATACGACTCATCAACTTCAACAGAAGCTGACGTCAAATCTCTAATTCATAATAGAACTCATCAACTTCAACAGAAGCTGATGTCAAATCCGTAATACAACTCATCAACTTTAACAGAAACTGACGTCAAATCCCGAAGTCATAATACAACTCATCAACTTCAACAGAAGCTGATGTCAAATCCGTAGGGAGCGCGGTGGCTCAGTAGGTAGAGGTACAGGCTGCAAGCCGAGAGGTCCTCGGTTCGAATCCCACCTGCGGCAACTGCGTTGTGTCCTTCGGCAAGACACTTCACCCCCATTGCCCATCTGGGGGCACGGTGACGTCGTGGACTAAGGTGTACTGCACGTCGATGGTGCACTTGTCTTCAACCAATGCTAACCCTGCTGTGTGGAGTTAGTATGATGGGGAGATGACAGTTGCTCGGTGGTTCTCTCCGGGTACTCCGGCTTCCTCCACCCGTAAAACTGTCAGTAAAACTGTCATGGTCATGATTAGCCACAGTGCAGATATATATGTCCTTAAACCCCAATAAATAAATAAATAAATATATATATATAAAATACAACTCATCAACTTTAACAGAAACTGACGTCAAATCCTTAATACATAATGCATCTCATCAACTTCAACAGAAGCTGATGTCAAATCCGTAATACAACTCATCAACTTTAACAGAAACTGACGTCAAATCCCTAATTCATAATACGACTCATCAACTTCAACAGAAGCTGATGTCAAATCCGTAATGCAACTCATCAACTTTAGCAGAACCTGACGTGAAATCCCTAATTCATAATACAACTCATGGACTTCAACAGAAGCTGGCGTCAAATCTGTAATGCAACGTATCGACTTCAACAAGTGCTGACGCCCAATCGGTCATAAAATTCATCGACTTCAACAAGAGCTGACGTCAAATCTCTCATACAACTCATCGATTTCAACAAATGCTGAGGTCAAATCACTATAAATACAACTCATGGACTTGTGCAAAGCAAAGTGTAGTCTTAGAAAGGTAACTATTTATGTAAAAATACTATAACAGGTTGTGGATTTGGCCTCAGTTTTAGTGAGTTAATTATTTATGTAAATATGTCACAATAGGTTGTGTATTTGGCTCTAGTTTTACTCAGGTAGTTATTTATATAAACGTTTCACAATAGGTTGTGGATTTGGCTGTAGTTTTAGTGAGGTAATTATTTATGTAAACGTGTCATAGGTTGTGGGTTTGGCTGTAGTTTTAGTGAGGTAATTATTCATGTTAACGTGCCACAATAGGTTGTGAATTTGGTCTTAGTTTTAGGGAGGTAATTAATTATGTAAATATGCCACAATAAGTTGTGGATTTGGCTGTAGTTTTAATAAGGTAATTATTTATGTAAACGTGTCGCGATAGGTCGTGGATTTGGTGGTAGTTTTAGTGAGGTAATTGTTTATGTAAACGTGTCGCAATAGGTTGTGGATTTGGTTCTAAATTTGGAGGGGCTAATTATTTATGTAAACGTGTCACTATAGGTTGTGGATTTGGCTGTAGTTTTAGTGAGGTAATTATTTATGTAAATGTGACACAATAGGTTGAGGATTTGGCTGTAGTTTTAGTGGGGTAATTATTTATGTAAATGTGCCACAGTAGGTTGTGGATTTGGTTGTAGTTTTAGTAAGGTAATTATTGATGTAAACGTGTCACAATAGGTTGTGAATTTGGCTGTAGTTTTAGTGAGGTAATTATTTATGTAAACTTGTTATAATTGGTTGTGAAATGACTTATTGGGGTCGTTAGCCTTTTTGTCTTATTCAGCCAATCATCATCACGGTTTTTGACCTACACTCACGATATTTGGCATAAATATTAATGATCGTCGGGACTGAAATGTAATGGAGTACGATTTTTGACTTTTGACCTCCAAAACAATACCCAATTGATTTTTTCCACATCTTTTAATATCAACTCCCGTACCAAGCCTCCGTTTCTCAAATTTTGGAAATGTGATCTCCAACATAAACCATATCCAAAAATCTGGTGCCGCCCTAGGAAATTCCCAAACGTCATGGCCGAACTCTGAGGTGACGTCACAGGGGGGTGGGTCAAAGGGTAAAATTTATAATGCATAAGATTTTTTTGAATTCTAGTATGTTGTAGAGCTCAAAAGATGAGGAGATGGCTGGGGGGTTGGGGGTTGGTGGGGGAGGGGGGTCGGGGTTCTCAATTCATTACCATTTTGACCTTTTGAAGTGACTTAAAATTTAGGGGTTATTTTACACAACTCTCTCCGAAAACATAGATATTCAGTGACGCACAGGACGACTCTGTATAAAAAATACAATCTGCTATGAAATTTCACAGGCGTTCACTTTCATTACAGCTCTATTAAATGCATTTGTTACATTTTCAGATTTAAACCTTTATCCAAAATAACGTTAATTTGACGTTTTTTTCAAGAATGTTCAATATCTGTCGCTTCTTGAACGCGTACTCACGATATTTTGGAAATATACTCTCCAATAAAAATAATATCTGAAATGCTTTAAGTCTTCAGCCGACGAACAATTCGTATGGGTTGCCGTTTGGGGCGACGGTAGGACGGCAACGTCGAAAAAATGAAAGTTTGTCCGATTTACATGAAATTTTAGTATGTTGTAGAGGTCGAGAAATAAAAAATAGGTGTTTTGGATTTTTTAATTTCACGTCATTTTCGATATCTTTAAGTCAATTTATGTTAAAATTCAACTTTCGTAAGGTTTGACCATGTGACCTTTTTAGGTCCAAACACAAAGTTGATTTTTTTTTAAATCAGACATCCGATACCGGAGATCAGGGGCGGACTGGGACAAGAAAAATTACCGGGAAATGCAAAGGGAATCCGGACCCGGAGAAAAGTTTGCTTTTTCGAATTGAAAGAACGCTGCTTCCTTGTATGTAAGCAGTCCACATAGAGGTCATTTCGATGGCATTTTTTGTACCATCTTGATCACTCATTCGCCAAAAAATGGTTGTATCAAGGGAGGTCACGGACCCATCGGGCCGATCATAGTTCGGCCCAATGGGAGAAAATTTTGATTTTTCAAACTGAAAGAACTCCGTTTCCTTACATCTGAACGATCAAAGGCAGACCAGGTTGCTGGCATATCCTGTTCTCTATGTGGACTGCCGGTGGCAGTCAACATAGAGGGCATTTCGATTTTCCGCCAATCTGTTCAACCAGATCCATTCAGTCATTTTCACGACACTTCATGTACCAACAGGTATTGGGCTGCATCTATTTTGGGGGCCCCAGGGAGCCATCAATAGGGGGTCCACCGGGAATTCACCCGGTGCACCATACGGCCAGCCCCCCTCTGCGGGAGATACGACATAAATAACGTCGAGGGTACACCCCGCCCATTTGCTCACAGCTCCACCTTCAAAACTACAAATCATAGCACTAAATTTATATCACAGGCGGTAGAGGAATACTTTAGCTCAAGTATTGTCAATTCTCATTCACATTAGTAGTATAGCTCGCACGTTTCGACCCTCATCAGCAGGACCTCGGCGTAGGATCTCGGAAGTGACGTCATGTCACGTGACCCAGTAGCGCCATGTTGTGTTGTCATGGTAACCCGGGTGAGCGGCCATCTTGTGACGTCATCCCCATAGTGATATGTGGTGTTAGTGTGGTGCATGCACAGCGCGTGTTGTTAAGATGATACGTGTCTCCGTCGTCCATTTTGTATACTGGAGGCCGCCATCTTGGTTTTTATGGTAGCATGTGGTTGCTATGTTACCCAAAGGCTTCTTATATGATAGGGGTATGTTCGGAGGGTATGTTCTTTTGTACAAGAGTAATTTCCCGATTCGTGGGATTACCCCAATAAACCCGACAATCCCTCAAAATCACCAAAAATCCACCCAAAACTACCAAGACGGACTTGTATTCCCCATCTTATTGGCTTAGCACGTAGTGCACCGAGGTTCTGCTGATGACGGTCGAAACGTGCGAGCTATACTACTCACATTGCCCACAAATTGTTGACGCTATGACGTAAATGCCTATCGAGGACGTAAAACGTGAAAATTAAATTTCACTCCTCGAAGTCGAAATCTTAGGACATTTAGCACTTGTGATCCCAAACACACAGTGGTAAAAAAAATGAAAATCAAACGTCAGATTCTGGAGATATGGCGTAAATAATGACGAGGGTGCCAGTCTACGACTTTTACAGCGGTTAAACGAATATGCAAAGGAAATGGATAAGAATAGAGATATTTAATGTGTCAAGTCCAGTATATACGTAATTTTTTATTGAGGAAGTATCTCCCAGAAAGTAACTATTTGTCATCGAAGAACATCTAAAATGAGTGCGCATCGGAGTAAAGCAGAAGTTCAGAGAGTTGTTTCACAACAATAACAAGACAAGCTACGA
Organism: Pictodentalium vernedei; assembly: GCA_031216915.1. Taxonomy (NCBI): domain Eukaryota; kingdom Metazoa; phylum Mollusca; class Scaphopoda; order Dentaliida; family Dentaliidae; genus Pictodentalium; species Pictodentalium vernedei. Next base: position 130,783,197 of record CM062289.1, read on the forward strand.
TAAATTATAAAAACAGAACCTGGAGAGCATGGGATAAATACTGAAATTACACCAGGAAAGCACGTGAATGTGGGAAAAGTGCTCTTCGAGTAGCGATTTATTTCAGCAAAGATGGAATCACTTTTTTTTAAATCAGGTCTACAAAATATTACCGCCGCGCTTCACCAGCAAGGTGAGTATTATCTGCAGTCAAAACCTGATGATGTGCTAACGTCTGGATATGCATACCGGATTATCTTGATGAAGACAACAATGTGAAAGCTTTCCAGGAATATCTCCAGTGAAGATTTCCCGGAGCAAACTCAGCCAATTAAAATATATTTAAAAACTGGGGGTTTTGCAATAATATTCTATTGTCCACAAAAATGTAACCGCAGGACCTTTATCCGGTGAGTCTGCTCACTGTATAAAATTTACATTTCCCCCCACGGTCGTTATGCCATACATTTAAATAATCTTGAGCAAGCATCAATTAGGAACTGAAAATATTATCTCAAACTATATATACTATTCAAAAAAAGTAGAGGATATCCAAACTGATGTTGATATATACGGAAGATGGTATTGGATACGCGTGATTGGTCACATCAATATGTTACAAAGTTTAGTGTGGATCATGAATGTCACCGGCCCACGACAACTTCGTGCAGGTTTTTTTTCTTACGAGCGCCGCGTTAATGTCTGTTGAAATTTTCATTTGTACGAGACGGGCTTTTTCGGAGGTCTCATTGTTCTTTTCTTGGTATAAACTCGTTCATCAATAGTTTCTGGTCGAAACGTAACTTTTAAGGTATGCGAAGACTGCTACGTGACGAACGTTTACTTGCCATTGGCATGTTGGAAGCTGACAACAGACAGACTGCAGTGTCTCAAATTCTCAACGTTACTCAATCGGTGATTAGCAGGTTGTGGTCATGGTAACGTCAGGCAGGCAATGTTGACAACAGACGTCGGTCAGGTTGTCCAAGGGTGACAACTGCTAACCAGGATCGTTTCATCCGAACCACAGCATTACATAACCGCCATCAAAGTGCCTCAGAAACAGCAGCTGCACTGAGCGACAGATATACGAGTCTGTGGTCAGACTATCCGAAATCGTCTACACAGCTGGAATTTGTACCCTCGACGACCTCGAATAATTCCACGTTTGACTGAACGTCACCTCGCAGCAAGGCATAATTGGTGTGGAGCACGACAGCGCTGGGACAATCGTCGGTGGAGCAACGTCATGTTTTCCGATGAATCGAGGTTCACTCGAGACTTCCACGACAGGCGAAACAGAGTGTGGCAGCGGCGGAACGAACGATACCATGACGTAACCGTTAGGAAGCACGATCGTTTTGGTGCTGGATCGGTTGGTGTGGGGAGGCATAACCATGACAAGCAGAACGGCATTACATGACATCCAAGGGCGTGTCACGGGGCAGTACTACCATGACAACATGTTAGCAGTTCATGTGGTGCCATTTGCTAGACTTCACGGCCGTCGATTCGTTTTCCAAGATAACAATGCAAGAGCACACAGGGCCCGTGTCGCTAAAGTTCCTCCAGGAGCAGAACATCACTACACTGTCTTGGCCAGCACTAAGTCCAGACCTTTCACCAATCGAGCACGTCTGGGATATGCTTGACAGGCGCCTACGACAACGCCAACAACCCCCTACCAATATCCAGGAACTCGCCGCTGCACTGCAGGAAGAATGGAAGAACATTAGTCAAGCTGATAATGGACGTTTGGCGAGGAGTATGCCACGTCGGAACCGCGCTTGTCTCGCGAACCGAGGAGGATTTATAAGGTAGTGAGGTCGTTGACTGAATGTGGTAAATTCTCTGACTGACCGTCCATGTCTTTTACAGCTCAGTGCGTGGAATGTGTGCTTGTCAGACACCCAAATATCGCTGAAATCATTCACCAGATATCACAGTGGAATGTCTCAACTGTCTTTTTGATGAAAATATAAATATATTGCTTTTTATATCTCACTTTTATCAAATATCCCCTACTTTTTTGAATAGTACATTACACGGGTAATTGCCGAAATTCAGGACAAGAGGGACGATGTCACAAGACACGAATTTACTTTTTCAGTGGACTGTTGTTCAACGAGCGAAATTAATGTGGATTGGGATGGAGCAAATGAGACTTTGATTTGCTTGTTTCATTTCTAAATAACGAAGGCAAATGCGAGAACGGCAATGTAAACAAAAGGAAATAGGTCTTAAGATGTCCAGGGTGTTTTTTTTTTTAAATGGCATCAGACATTTTCGTTGAAACATTTTGTAAACACTGTCACAACACAGTCCAGTACACCTTAAATGCAGAAATGCATATTAGGACTTGCTACTTGCAAAATATGAAACAAAGTAGTTAAAAAACTGAGACAAAATAGAAAACAGCATTCACATCACAGTTAAACAATTTCCGTTCCAGTATAAATTGACTTTCATTTTTTTCCCTTGAGAATTTAATTGTCTGTCGATAGAGTTCAGGATTTGCCCCCAAATATACACTCGCACACGCTCCAGATAATACCTGAACTCTTTCAATAATATTCCATTTATGAATCGACTGAAGATATAGAGAAGTCGTTTAGTTTGTTTGTTTTGTTTTTGTTTTGTTTTTTTGTTGTTGTTTTTTTTGTTTTTTCTCCTTTTTTCTTGATATTGATATTGATATATTTTATTCACCAGTATACAGAAAATAAAACACAATTTACTCAAAATGTACAAATCATAATATAGATTTCAGACCACTAAGTTTTACGCCGAGAGAGTTTCCTTCGGCACCAACCGCCTAGCGAAACTATACTGAACCACGCACACCACTCGGCCACCGACAGACCCCACTCGGCCACCGACAGGTCTGTCGGTGGCCGAGTGGTGTGCGTGGTTCAGTATAGTTTCGCTAGGCGGTTGGTGCCGAAGGAAACTCGGTCTGTCGGTGGCCGAGTGGTGTGTGTGGTTCAGTATAGTTTCGCTAGGCGGTTGGTGCCTAAGGAAACCCGATCTGTCGGTGGCCGAGTGGTGTGCGTGGTTCAGTATAGTTTCGCTAGGCGGTTGGTGCCGAAGGAAACTCTCTCGGCGTGGGTTCGAATCCCCGCCATGCCAATGTAAACAAAACCAGCGTCCTTTCTTAATTCTATGGCATCCGAGAAATTTGAAAAAGACAAGTACTGTCGCTGATTTCTTCTGAGGTGCAGTTCGTAGAATTAAGTGCTTAGATGCAACTATCTGATGAATCACTAAGTTTTAAACTAACTAGTTTACTTATGTATGCCATCAGGGAGGGGCATAGCCAGATTGACTGTCTTCCTGTCTTCCCCTAAGTAAGGGAGAAGAGAGTAACAGGTGGATAGATAGAAACGGGTATGTAGAAGAAGAAGTACTAGAAAATAAAAGGAAGAAATATCTAGATTGAAAAGGGAAAAAAATAAAATTGTAATGCAACATCATGAATGACATTATTTTCTTTTAGGATAGATTGACTATTGTATTTGCAAATGGTGTGTGTGGTGAAAAGAACCTATTGGACTTGACCCTTCGGTCTTGTCTCCATCCTTTGTATTTAATACTGTAAGATGCCAGAGCAAGAAGAAGACTGGTCGTGTTCAGCACATTTATCAAATGCAAGGACCAATCGGAACCTGATGGCCAGCCAAGACGAGATTACCAGACAAAGTTACATTGAAAATTAGTAATCTAAATATGCGAGGCTCATCAGCAAGGGGTCGTCCCGTTTCTCCCACTTTTAATCCCACACCTAAATCATGTGTTGTTATAGGGATTATACTTTGTATCATTATTGTTGCCTTTTTAACTGATGTCCCGTTTCTCCCACTTTTTAATATCTCACACTGTTTTACCAATGTGCTGTTTCTTCCACTTTTTAATTTCCCACTTTAAGAATTTGTTTGGAAGAAAAAATCACTGGCTTTTGTTTAAATTATCAAAATAATTTTTTGAATGCGCTTCAAAGTAATAATCACTGGTGTTTATTTAAAATGATTTTATATCGCTTGTGTTTGTTAAAAATCTCAAAATAATTTTGTGTTTCTTATAACTGAAGTTTCGTGGAAGGTCATTCAGTTTTCGACGAAGATAATGGCTGCCATCAAGTTCAACCGCTTGAGTTTGTGAAGAATAAGTTTGAACATGACAGTCTGATATTTTCAGGACACAGATATCAAGTGAAAAACAGACGTGGAGATCGTATTTATTGGAGGTGCCATGTGGCTGAATGTCCAGCTACACTAAATACTCATGAAGGCCATTTGACTAAATTGGGTGGTCAACATAACCATGAAGGGGAACAACCAGTCATCGAGGCAATGAAGATAAAGCAAATCATGAAAAAAAGAGCAAGAGAGGAAACAACGCCGATTCCGTCAATTCATGTTGAAGAATTAGCAAAATTAAAAACGCCAGATTGGAATGAAACCGATCGACTCATTGTAGAGAGTTTGCCGACATATTATGCCAGTAAATCATCCCTTTACCGTGAACGTTCAAAAAATAGACCATCATTTCCAAGAACTCGGCAGGAAGTTTCATTAGAAGGAGAGTGACAACTGACAACTTCAGGAGAACAATTCCTTCAAAATAATGTCAATTACATTGAAGACAACATGCTTGTATTCACAACTACGGACAATCTGAGACATTTATCAACAGCTGAAACTGTTTTCTGTGATGGGACTTTCTATGCATGCCCAACGCTTTTTCATCAGCTATATTCAATACATGCCAGAGTGGATGGGAACATGTTTCCATTAGTGTTTGCTCTACTTCCAGGCAAAAAGGAAGAAGTGTACGTGAAACTTTTTAGTTTAGTGAAAGACGCCATGACCGGAATCAATTTGATTTTTAGACCAGAAACAATGTTTTTTGATTTCGAAACAGCAGCACATAATGCTGCGTACAGGACTATTCCTGGAGTGTTGGTTAAAGGGTGTTATTTTCATTATACGCAAAGCATTTGGAGAAAAGCACATCATTGTGGACTTCAAACGGCATATAAAGACAATGCAAACGTTCATAAACTGATACGAAGGGCCGCTGCCCTTCCACTTGTGCCAGAAATATCTGTAGAAGATGTATGGTTTAATGCACTCGAGGAATATGATGAAAATGTAGGTAACCCCAATGCTGATTCTTTTAAAGACTGTGTGACTGAATATTGGGTTGAAGGTGACAAGCGGTTGTGGAATCACTTCAATACTGAAGGCTCTAGAACTACAAACAATCTAGAAGGGTGGCATAACAAACTGAAAAAAATGTTGCATCATTCCCATCCTAATATCTATGTTGTGGTACAAATGCTCAAAAAAATTCAGGCACAAACTGAACTTTCACTTATCCAGTATTCTGCAGGGGGTGTTAGAGCACCCAAGAAAAGACGTTATGTTAGAATCGAACAGAGATTAAGTTTATTGAAAGAACGTTTCAGACAAGGACAGTTATCAGTGTGTGATTATGCAGACAAACTTTCTCAACTGTTACATTTATCATAATTGCTGTTATTATATACATACACAACTATTATTGGAATATTTTAGAATATATATTTTCCAAGTTTAATGTTGATTAAGTTTCGCTTTTTTCAAATACTATACCAATTTAGCCAAATAGTGGGAGAAACTGGACAGATTAGTTAGAGCTGTGAGAAACAGACTATAACAGGTCGATCTATTGTCTTCGGCTTAGGATTAAGAGCTTATTAGCTTGGGGTAATTAAAAGTGGGAGAAACGGGATAGAACCTTGTCGGCTATTATGCAATATCATGCATGTTGGTATTTTAAGCTTTTACAGGACGGTGTGGCATGACGAGGAGGGGCTATAGGTCTGGGGATGACTCGGAATGGAAGAATATTAGACAGCACAATCCGGGCAGTAAGGATTTGAGCAATGTATATCATTGCAGTACGCTGAAAGGAGCTTTGAAATTAACCTTTTCTTGAACTCTTTCCTATTGCTAATTGCCATGATGCCCAGTTCCAGTTCGTCCCATAGTTTAGGGAATGCAAAGACGGGGATTTCCCAAGGTTTTTGTCCTAGTTCTATATCTGCGCAAGAAGCCGACTTGGCGTGTTATTATATTAGTTTGATTATTTAGTTAAAAAAAAACATTCGCAAAGGATGCCGGAAGATTCCCATTTTGCCAATCAAACAACAAGTAAGCGTGCAAGTTATATAGATCTTTGCTTTTGTTTTTGTTTTAACTGTAAATAAAAAAATCATAGGTAAATAAAATACGTTTTATAGATGTGTAAATTCTATTTTGGTACAACAGGTAAACGAAGTTTAATAATAGGACAGATTTAACTATAACAAGGATATGTGCAGGACTATTAACCCTTTGAACACGAGAGGGCGCTTTTCCGGCCCAGGAACATGGTATGTCATACTTTCATTAAGTAAGATGGCTGCTATATGAATGTGTGGGGTATGCCAATCAATATATTTAACGTGCAGCCTCAAGGCTGCACGTTGAAAATATTTATTGGTCTCCCTTAAATAATAAATATGGACTCTTCCAGTTGCTGCCATTGAACTAACAAGGAAGATACCGCCTGGGTCAAAGGATTAAAGCTTTAGCAATAAAACCGGCAAAACGACATTATCGAAAGACAATGATATAAAGATACAGATGTGGATCTTGCTGTTTATTATTATATCACTTATAGCCGCACTTGAATGAACTCCGTCATGTGTCACACAAGGAAAACACACGCCTCATACACTGAAACTATCAGGTTTGAATATCAGATTTCCAAACTATACATTACACGGGTAATCGCCGTCATCATCACCTTAATGGAGACACAATGGGATGTTGTGCTGGAAACATTTTTCAGCATAAATATTAATGGTGAGGGAGTGCGATGTTATCAGCAAACGTCTGAATTATCAAGTGTATCAATAGACACGTCCACACCGCACTATTTGCCAACTGTTTGCTGTTCAGTGCTACAGTATCCCTTCAGTAAAGGATTCAACAATAACTATATAAGTTTTTAACCCATCTTTTAGGGCCTTAAAATTTATCACTATCCACGAGAAGTAGTTTTGATTCTCGAGTACTCCTGTTGCGAGAATCCATTTTCAGTTCTTAACCCCTTACCTAATACGAAAAGCAGACGACACTTGCAAACAAAATTCTTGAATAACTATTATTTTTCATTTTTTGTCTCAAAAACATAGGTTATGACCCCTCATTTGAACGAGCTCGTTCCAAAGAGGGGTCATAACCTATGTTTTTGAGACAAAAATGAAAAAGATAATGAAAATTAATTGGCGATTTTTGTGAATTGCTCTGGCCGGTTTTGGTCGTTATTTTGGGTAAAGGGTTAAATATTTTGAATTTGACGTACCATTATACACCTGTGAGAGCAACATATACATATGCCATAGAAAAAAGCAAACGTCATATTTATATATTTAAGAGAGTTTAACCCTTAAGGAACAGTTTCAGTTTTAGTGAGTTTCTCATAGATGTCCGTACAGTACGTATGTTCCATCATGCAGGCTTTTGGTGGTCTTGCTGATCGAAATTACTGTACTATAGCGGTGGTGATTATTATGAAGTCTTGGCTGCCTATATGGGCACCTAAGACTTCACTAGACACCACTGCCACGTGAAGTTTTATCTTATTATCCCCCGCCGACGAAGTCGGGAGGGGGATATTGAAATGGTGGGTGTCCGTCTGTCGGTCCTTCCGTCACAAACTTTGTCTGCTTAACTCCTACAGTTTTCAATGGATTTTTACGAAACTTGGTCTGCAGCAGTTGAACGCCATTGTATTATGACCATTTGGTTGATACCATTGTATTTATTTTATTTTTGACCCTCTGGTTGACTTTCCGATAGAACTGTTCTTCTGAATCCTGCGCATCCTCATCACAATTATTTGAAAGTAATATGTTTAATTATTTAATGTTAATGTTGTAATTATGACATTGACTTATGTGTTGATATTCCAGCATGTTTTGGAGCACTTGACTGTAATCACATACTGGTACACTCACCGTGGTGCATTGCTGGACTTGAGCTTTCAGCTTTAACCAGTTGAGTGCTAGAAGCCACTATCAAGGCTTTCAAAAAATGAGGGTACCTACATTTTCCTCACTCATGTTTCATATTCAATGAAACGCAAATAACATTTTGTGTCTGTGTGCACTCTCCAATAATTTGTAATAAAACAACTTGTGATGAACAAATTCAGACCACCAAAAATAATCTAGCCCTCAACCATTTAAATACGTCTTGGTACACTCGCTGCTATGTATTGTTTGAGTGAGTCCGTCCTTGACTTTAATTACATACTGGCACAATCGCTGTTGTACACTCTTGGACTCATATACTCACATACTCGGTACTGTTCATTGTTGGTCCGAGCACTTGACTTCAAATACATACTGGTCACTCGCTGTTGTGCATTGTTGCTGGGCTAATCACTTGGTTTTAATTACATACTGGTGCACTCGCTGTTGTGTACTGTTGGACTGAGTACTTGACTTTAATTATATACTGGTACACTTGCTGTTGTGCATTGTTGGACTGAGCTCTTGACTTTTATCACACACTGATACACTTGCTCTTGTACATTGCTGGACTGATCACTTGACTTTAATAACATACTGCTACACTTGCTGTTGTGCATTGCTGGACTGACCACTTGACTTTAACCCTTTACCCAACGCACACGATATCAAAATTTATTTATTAATTTTTGGGTTTTTTTCAGATTTAAAAAAAAATATCAACAAAACCATATCATGTGACCACTCATTGGAACGAGCTCGTTCCAATGAGGGGGTCACATGATATGGTTTTGTTGAAATTTGTTGAAAAATATAATTTTTTCAACTGCTTAATTTTTTTAATTACGCTGGTGGTTGCGACCGATTCATTAGGTAAAGGGTTAATTGTGTATTGGTTTACTTGCTGTTATGCATTGTTGGACTGAGCCTCTTGACTTTAATTACATACTGGTGCATTCACGCCTGTGCCTTGTTTGACTGAGCACTTGACATTAATTTCATACTTATACACTCGCTGTCCTGCGTTGTTGGACTGATGAATTGACTTTAATTACATTCTGGTACACTCGCTGTTGTGCATCGTTGGACTGACCTCTTGACTGTAATTACATACTGGTACACTTGCTGTTTTGTATTGTTGGACTGAGCACTTCATTTTAATTACATACTAATATACACTCACTGCTGTACATTGCTGGACTGAGCACTTGACTTTAACCCTTTACCCAACGTAACGACCAAAACCGGCCAGCGCTATTCTCAAAAATCGTCAATTAATTTTCAAAATATTTTCATTTTTTGTCTCAAAAACATAGGTTATGACCCCTCGTTGGAACGAGCTCGTCGAGCTCGTTCCAACGAGGGGTCATAACCTATGTTTTTGAGACAAAAAATGAAAAAAAATAGTTATTCAAGAATTTTTTTTGCAAGTGTCGTCTGCTTTTCATGTTAGGTGAAGGGTTAATTACTACTGGCAGACTCGTTTTTGCCCATTGTTTAACTGTGCACTTGCCTTTAATTACATACTGGTGCACTCTGTTGCTCAGTCCAGCAATGTACAATAAGTCCATACTGGTACACTCGCCACTATGCATTACTGGACTGATCTCCCTTCTTTTATTACATAGTGGTTCTCTTACCGCTGTGCATTGTTGGACTGAGCACATGGCTTTAATTATATAGTGGTACACTTGCTGTTGTGCATTGCCGGACTAAGTGTTTAACTTTAATTAATACTGGTGCACTCGCTCTTGTGTATTGCTAGACTGAGCATTTGATTTTAATTACATACTGGTACACTCGTATTGTGCATTGTTGCACTAAGCTCTTCTTGGTCATTGTTGACCTGGGTTTGGGGGCGCGGTGGCTAAGTAGGTAGAGGTACAGGCTGCAAGCCGAGAGGTCCTCGGTTCGAATCCCACCTGCGACAACCGCATTGTGTCCGTGTGCAAGACAATTCCCCCCACATTGCCCATGCAGGGGCACAATGGCGGTGTGTACTAAGGCGTACTGCACGTCGGTGGTTCACTTGCATTCAACCAATGCTAACCCTGCTTGTGTGAAGTTAGTATGTTTAGGAGCCTGTCAGTTGCTCGCCGTTGCTCTGGGGTTCTCTCCGGGTACTTCGGCTTCCTCCACCCGTAAAACTGTCCGACACGAGGTGACCCTGGCTGTCAAAAGTGTAATTAAATCCCAATAAATAAATTAAGGGGAATGTAAAACAATAAATAAATAGCACCTGTGTTTAATTACATACTGGTATACTTGTTATTGTGCAATGCTGGACTGACCACTTGACTTTAATGATATAATGGTACACGCACTGTTGTGGGTGGTTGGACTGGGCTCATCACTTTAGTTATAACGGTGCTCTTACTGCTCTAGCTTTTATGCATCGTTGTACTGAGCACCTAACTTAGATTACATACTGGTACATTCACCGATGTGCATTAGTGGACTAAGCTCCTGTCTTGAATTACTCGTTGTTGATGGACAAGTCATGTGTACACCCACCCCTCCCCGACCCAATCGGTCATCTTCGCGACGCCTGTGACTGGACTTGAGTTAGCCAAACATGATACATTCCAATGCTTCAAACACAGTGCAAAAAGGTCATAGTAAAATGTGCCAGTATTTGATGCTGGGTTATAAGTAACGAAGGAACCAAAGGAAACTCCTCTTTATTTTATGAAAGGTTTATATTTTATGTAAGGTTTAATGAATCAAAGTAGCTTTTTAAAAATGTGAGCCTATTCGCCCTCTTGCAATTAAAATCCCCCCCCCCCCCCAATCCCGATCGTATCCGTCGAAAATATCTGTTGCCGTTGAAAAAACTGCTGGTTGTTTTAACACCAACTTCTCCCCTGAAAGCCGTTAAATTGTAAAAAGGCTTGGTGAAACCACAATTTTCATTCTGCAAAAATACCTTTATGTTTCAAATATCCTTTGTATGAATGCGTTTGTTGTAAGTATATGAAATTCGAGTAGTCATACATGAAATATTTCGGGTATTATTATTATTTTAAAGAATTAATTTTGTCAAACAAACGTTTCCAACCTGTTTCCTTTATTATTGTTTCAAAAAGGGATATTGATTTAGGTTTCAAATTCGTACAGGCGGTCAACGAACCGTGCACTGTCGGAAATGTTTAACTCTCCCTCCACCATATCGGAAAATTTAAATTTTGAAATATTTGCTACATGCCTGTCGCTTTGCAGTATTATGGAAGGTGTGTGGAATGTTATTAGAGACAAGAGACATTGTGGTGCCTCGTGTTGTCTAATGATACTAGCTAAAGCATATCGGCTGTGCAAATCACCAGCATCATTCGACACACACGCTGAAATACAAAATGATGAATGACGGGTATACACTCGCTGGGTGTGTCTTGTCACACATAACATATCTAATTCTCACAACAGACAACTGATAGACGTCTAAAACAGCAAGCAAATCTGATTTCAGCAGATTGACGATTTACTCCGCGTATTCTATTTCAGTGATAAAATCTTTGATGTCGACATGAAGACATAAGCGTCGTTTACTGTTGACAATTAATTTTACTTATTCATGAAGCGATTTATCATTTGACACTCGCTGTACAGTCCCATGGGCAGGATTTAGTGACAATCGAAACAATTCAGGGGAGGACTGGACCAAAAATGTTATCCGGAAAAGCACCAGAGCGGGTGTATCCGGAGAAAATTTTGGTTTTTCGAACTGAATGAACGCTGCTTCTTTGTGATGACATTTTTGTACCATCTGTGTCGTTCACTCGGCCAAGAAATTTGCGACGGTGGGGATGGGAGTAGGGAGGGGAGGGGCTTGTCATAGAGTCGACCACAGTTCGGCAAATAGGAGACATTTTGATTTTTGAACTGAAAGAATGCCGTTTCCTTGCATCTGAGCGATAAGTAGCAGACAAGACTGCTGGTATATCGAAATGTCCTCCATGTGGACTGCCGATGGCAGTCCACATAGGAGGCATTTCGATATACAGCCAGCCTTTTCAATCAGTTTCATTTCGCTTTTTGGTCAATTTCAGAAATTTCATCTACGAACAGGTGTTGGGATGCATCAATTTGGGCTTCTTAGTTTCTTTTAATTAGCTTGCCATGAAAGCCAAGTTTCCTTTTTAACTTTTAATAAACGAAAACAACAGGCAGCTCCGATGGCTGTCTATACTGTTTTCATTTATTAAAAGTTACAAAAGGAAACTTAGCTGTATTTTCTACTGGTATCATGGGTGTTTTCTCAACAGTTACGGTCTATAGCTTATTAACTGATATCCCTAGTGGCAGATCGCATCTATCTTATTAACTGATATCACACCTAACAACAGACGGTATCTAGCTTATTAACTGATATCCCCCAATAGCAGACGTTCTCTAGCTTATTAACTGATATCATCCCTAATGACAGACGGTCTCTAGCTCATTAACCGAGATCACACCTAACAACAGACGGTATCTAGTTTATTGACTGATATCCCCCAATAGCAGGCGTTCTCTATCTTATTAACTGATATCACCCCAATGACAGACGTTCTCTAGCTTATTAACTGATATCATCCCTAATGACAGACGGTCTCTAGCTCATTAACCGATATCACACCTAACAACAGACGGTATCTAGCTTATTAACTGATATCCCCCAATAGCAGACGTTCTCTAGCTTATTAACTGATATCACCCCAATGACAGACGTTCTCTAGCTTATTAACTGATATCACCCCTAATGACAGACGGTCTCTAGCTCATTAACCGATATCACACCTAACAATAGACGGTATCTAGCTTATTAACTTATATCCCCAAATAGCAGACGTTCTCTAGCTTATTAACTGATATCACCTCTAATGACAGACGGTATCTAGCTTATTAACTGATATCACCCCAATGACAGACGTTCTCTAGCTTATTAACTGATATCACCTCTAATGACAGACGGTCTCTAGTTCTATAACCGATATTACACCTAACAACAGACGGGATCTAGCTTATTAACCAATATCACACCTAATGACAGGCGGTCCGTAGCTTATTAACTGATATCGCCTCTAATGACAGACGATCTCTAGTTTATTAACTGATATCACCCATAATGACAGACTGTCTCTAGCTCATTAACTGATATCACACCTCACGACAGACGGGATCTAGCTTATTAACCAATATCACACGTAATGACTAACGGTCTGTAGCTTATTAACTGATATCGCCTCTAATGACAGACGATCTCTAGTTTATTAATCAATATCACATCTAATAACAGATGGCCTCTAGCTTATTAGCCGATGTCACACCTAACGGCAGACGGTATCTAGCTTATTAACTGATATCACCCCTGACGGCAGACAGTCTCCAGCTCATTAACCGATGTCACACCTAACGACAGACGTTCTCTAGCTTATTAACTGATATCACCACAATGACAGACGTCCTCTAGCTTATTAAGTGATATCACCCCAATGACAGACGGTCTTCACCTAACTGATATCACCCATAATGACAGGCGATCTCCACAACCCAAATTTGGGCTCTAGCCCACTTATCTCTACACAGCTATAGTGCTAAGACGTTAGTGTAATCGTCGGAATTCAATCTTACCCCCCCCCCCCCAACCCCCAACAAGATGGCGTCAATGTAATTAACGCGGTAACTCAGCGATAATATTTGCAACGCAACACCTTTCGCATCAAATAAAAAATCTAGCACGGTAAACTTGTAACACAGTATTAACTTTCTAATCTTGGCACCTGTTTGTTTTCTACGGAAGCGTATTCGTGCCAGGTAGTTGGAATTTTTTTTTTAATTTATCTCATAATTATGAGATACGTAAGTCATAATTGTGACTTATTATATCGTAATTATGACTTAGCTATCTCGTAATTATGACATACTAACTCGTAATTATAACATATTATCTCATAATTATGACTTAATAACACGTAATTATGACTTAGTTCTCTCGTAATTATAACTTAGTTATCTCGTAATTATGACATAGCTAAGTCATAATTATGACTTATTATCTCGTAATTATGACTTAATAACACCTAATTATGACTCAGCTATCTCATAATTATGACTTAATAATTCATAATTATGACATAACTATGTCGTAATTATGACTTAGTTATCTCGTAATTATGACATAGCTATCACGTAATTATGACTTAGTAAGCGGATCAACAGGGCGGGTTCACGTACAGCACGCTTCGTGTCTGCCATGTCGTGCTGAAAAAATGATTCTGAAGTTTTTGTGTTGGGAAAGCATATGCTTTCATGTAACCTGTTATGGTAAATGTGTCAAACAAATCAGAGAAAGGTGGATTGCTTCAGTATCACGTGGGAAAGTTGTTTTTCCACCAGTCGATTATTTTAAATTTCTGAACACAAAGTAAGCGTGCCATAACAACATTTCGGCTCCTATGTCAGTGGGTAGCACCGTTTGACCGAGAGTTGAAATATAAAAACAGCAAAACAAATCTAAAATCTGCTGTTTTAGGCAAAGCAAACGGAGACCAGGCTACTGGGTAAATGCTTATGTCTTGCCCCGAAAATTAAAAAGTCGGAATTTTCATACACAGACAACACTAAAACAACAACAAGAACACAATGATAATATGGGCCTGGATATATGTCTGGATGCTCTTTTGGGACAGGGGTTGCTCCAAGGTTGGGGGTCCTAACATCCCCATTCCTAGGGTGGGGGTCCTAGCCCCCCCCCCCCCCCTCCCCATCACAGTCGGGGAATTTGGCCATTTCGTCAGGGAGACCATCTCATGTAGCGGTCCCTCAGATCTGCCGTGCGTGACTCTCGGATCACCCTAAAAAGGCGGAAATTTCATAGTGGATTGTTCGTTCAGTTTTGCATTGAATAACACGAAGAATGTTTGGAAAGTGACTTTTAGAAAAATGTTGGACAGAAATGCCTTTATTTCAAGAGGTCACGAATATAATTCTGTTTCCAAGGGAGGAATTTGCGTTTTTCATTGGCTTATTTTCAGAATGTTTCACACCGGGTCGAGCTAGGATCGGCCCAATAGGTCTGACGCCCCCCCCCCCCCCCCTCCCTTGTCGGAGAGTGTACCCCCCCCCCCCCCCCCGCCCCCGTCGGGGATTTAGCCCCCCTGTCTGGAGTTTTCTGCCGCCACCCTTTTTGGGGGAAAATCTAGCAATTTCTTTCCTATTAAAGACGAAAATTAATATTTCAACCAAATTGCCCAAGGTTTTGCGTCCAAACCGCAGTGGTCCTAAAATTTTTCGACAAGGTTTGTTCAATCCCAAACGTTTATACACACTAAAGACTAGCTTGTTCCCTAACCCCCATCACTGGTAACCACACCACTTATGATTGAAAAACTGTGTCAAAATCTGTAAGAGACTTTTTGGGAAAAATGTTTTTTGTGAATCAGCTATGTTAATAAAAGGAACTATTTACAAATTTCATAGTTATGAACATCTAAGAGATGGGGGTCTTTCGTGTAAGATAGCTTTATGGGTGGGGGAAGGCGGAGAATTTAGACTGAACCACAAAAGAGCGACGAGTAACTCACAAACGTTCAGAGTTACTGACCCTCATGCCCCACTCCCCCCCCAAAGATGCGGACCCAGAATTTCTTGAAAGAGGGGTGGGGGGGGGGGGGCTAATTAACCCCACGGTATGATGAGCAGCATCACCCTAGACGCGCTGAGGCGCGATGGTGGAGAGTACGAGAGGAGGTATCCCCCTCTAATTTTGGTGGGGTCGGAGGGATCTCCCCCGGGAGGCACTTGAGATGAAAAATCTTTTCCAAAAATGCAAAGTGGATCAGGGTCAATGTTTCGATCTCCAATTTCAATGTTCTCAGCTCCCACCCCACCCCTCCCATTCCCCCAAACGTATTTAAAATTAAGTGAAAATAAAAGGGAGACTCAAACATGCTGTGAAGAGCATTACGAATCGACTCTTGTGACTGTCCACTTGTGCGTGTGTGCGTGGGTATGTGTGCGTGAGGGTGTGTGTGAACCGATAGGATGACGGTTCGGTCCTGACCCGCACCACCCGCGTTCTGTCCTTGAGCAAAACACGTGGGGGCACAGTAGCGCTGTGTAGTTTGACGCACTGCACGCCGGGTGCGCTTGCCTTCAACTTCTGTTAACCTTGCTTCGGTAGGGATAGTTAGTTGAACAGCCTGGCAGATGTTCGCCGTTGCTCGGTGGTTCTCATCGGGTACTCCGACTTCGTTCACCCCTAGATCTGTCCGATACAATATGACCTTGGCTGTTGATAATTTTTAAAACCCAATAAAAAGATAAAAGTATCAATAAATTTGTGCGTGTATGAC
Organism: Pictodentalium vernedei; assembly: GCA_031216915.1. Taxonomy (NCBI): domain Eukaryota; kingdom Metazoa; phylum Mollusca; class Scaphopoda; order Dentaliida; family Dentaliidae; genus Pictodentalium; species Pictodentalium vernedei. Next base: position 130,799,571 of record CM062289.1, read on the forward strand.
CCTGGGATGCTTGGAAGCTAAGTCATAATTATGAGATAACTAAGTCATAATTATGAGATAACTAAGCCATAATTACGAGATAACTAAGTCATATTTACGAGATAACTAAGTTATAATTACGTGTTATTAAGTCATAATTACGAGATGGCAAAGTCATAATTATGACATAATAAGTCATAATTACGAGATAACTAAGTCATAATTACGAGATAACTAAGTCATAATTATGAGATAAATTCAACTGCATTCTACGTGACACGGACGTACATCCCCATTGGGTAACTAAGTCATAATTGTGAGATAAATTCAACTGCATTGCACGTGACACGGGCGTACATCCCCATTGGGTAACTAAGTCATAGTCATAGTTATGAGATAAATCCAACTGCGTTGTACGTGACACGGAACGTCTCCATTGGATAGCTGAGTCATAATTATGAGAAAAATCCAACTGCATTCCATGTGACACGGGAATACATCCCCATTGGTCTTTAGATATACCTGCTTGAATGATGTCATTTTCATTCAGTTCTCGCTTCAAAAGTTGACCATTAGCTTCAATTTGTCGAAAATATCGATAAAGACCTTACAAAGCTGGCTATCGTGTTGGTTTTTCTTCTTCCTCTGAAGAAGTCATAATTATGAGTAGTTGTAAACCTTGTCCGATGTACATGTGTGTTCAAAGTTACTCTGTGTTTTCTGACTGGAGAATACATTCAACCCTCCGAGCCAAATTTACAAAAAGGGAAATTGTTTGTTATCTTTTGCGTTTGCGCCGCAGCCCTGCTCTGTCGAAGATTTTCTTTTGTTTTCGGAACAGGGTCATAGACAGCTTTTCGCCGATGGGTGTGTATGTTGGGGGGGGGGGGTGAGGAGGGGGCTAGTCCAGTAAACTAGACTTCGCCATTGTGTATGCACGCACGACGTCTAGTTCTATTGTGAAAAAGCCGATAGTAGAATTCAGTCTGCAAACCGTTGAAAGTAAAATCCAATAAAACACTTGTTGAACTACGGAAGCCCTGGAGGGACATTTTCTGTTACTAGTTATTACTTGCTTGTTATCACAAATAACAAATAAGTAATAACAAATAAGTAATAAAAAGTAAGTAATAACAAGTAAGTAATAACAAATAAGTTATAAAAATTGCAGCCTGCCCATAGTAGGGAGGGTGATCGGGCACTTATTCCTTATTTGTTATTACAAATAACAAATAACAAATAAGTAATAACAAATAAGTAATAACAAGTAAGTAATAACAAATAAGTTATAACAAATAACAAATAAGTAATAACAAGTAACAAATAAGTAATAACAAATAAGTAATAACAAATAACAAGTAAGTAATAACAAATAAGTAATAACAAATAAGTAATAACAAGTAAGTAATAACAAATAAGTAATAACAAGTAAGTAATAACAAGTAAGTAATAACAAATAAGTAATAACAAATAACAAATAAGTAATAACAAGTAACAAATAACAAATAAGTAATAACAAATAAGTAATAACAAATAACAAATAAGTAATAACAAATAAGTAATAACAAATAAGTAATAACAAATAACAAGTAAGTAATAACAAATAAAAAATAACAAATAAGTAACAACAAATAACAAATAAGTAATAACAAGTAACAAATAACAAATAAGTAATAACAAATAAGTAATAACAAATAAGTAATAACAAATAAGTAATAACAAATAAGTAATAATATTACTTATTTGTTATTTGTTATTACTTATTTGTTATTACTTACTTGTTATTTGTTATTAGTTATTTGTTATTAGTTATTTGTTATTACTTACTTGTTATTTGTTATTACGTATTTGTTATTACTTATTTGTTATTACTTACTTGTTATTTGTTATTACTTATTTGTTATTTGTTATTACTTACTTGTTATTTGTTATAACAAGTAAGTAATAACTAATAACAAAAAATGTCCTTCCAGGGCTTCCGTAAATCCCTGATTCGATTAGATTTTGAGAAATGAAAAGAATAATTTTGTTATATAAAAATAAATACCACAACCACATTACTGATTTATATTCATCGATAGGCGATTCTGATGAGGATAGAACGCACGACATTCTTCGTTGCAGCCCGTGCTTTTATCAACTTAGCCACGAAGAACACTTTAATTGACGTCCGCGTGCTTTACAGACGCTGAATTTTATCAATTTCAAACGCAACTGCATAAACGTTGTTACTGTAAACTTGAAAGAATAGTTTAATTTGATGAAAAGTCAGTTCGATAGTCTGTTAAGCTCTTATAAACTTAAAGAGTAATAGAAAAACTTAAATTTTCTTTGTTTCATAAAAACGTATTTCATGCGGCGATTCATACGGGGTTTGATCTCGTGATGGACAGTTGCATCGATTCAACAAGAAAAACTATCGGTTTTATCAGCTGCGCTAATGACACAGCGAATGCTGCGTTCTGTATTAATAATAGAGCGGACTGGTTTAAAACCAATCTGTACTATCATTAGTACAGAACACAACTAATCTACGCAAATCTTTTTCAGTTCTAAATTGTTTGGATCAACCAAAGCTTGAATCTGAGAGAGTAGATTTTTATTTTGGTGAACTTCAACTGAACATTATCCGAGATATCTGCACTGGCCAAAATATTCATTCACTTCGGGGATCTCACGGGAACCGAACCCACAACTCTGGAACGGGTTATTAATAAAAATATGCAACTGAACCGATTGCGCCACTAACATTTTGTTTGGAAACGTGTAAGTCAGTCAGCTGATCAGTCGAGTTTTATCCCATTGCAGGCCGCAGATTCCATGATTCGGGACATTCTTAAATTAGTATAGTTTAAAAGAGCACTTCAAAGTCAGCCTATTAGAATCAAGTGAAAATCATTTGGTTTTATAGCGAAAAAATAAATTCTCAGTCATGTAAATTTTTCAGCAGGCGAGGTTTGAACCTGCAACCTAAGAATTCGGATGTTCGAAGTCTGTTTTCGACGGCCGTATCCATTGTACCACGGCGAACGTATTAAATGTTTGAACCAACAGGTTATTATGTTAATATTTACGAATGATAGCAAAAAATGTGACACATCGATGCAACTTTTATGAATTCTGCCAGTTTTCAAGATTCACAAGTAGACGGGGGGGGGGGGGGGGGGGGGGGGGGTTGATGTGTATATATTGTGATTCAGGGGTAAGGAGGACATAACGAATTCGTGCATATGTTGCACGTGGAAACTTTGGTTCTGCGAGAGGAGTTGTAATGGAAAATGTTCATGCACGTGAATTACATGCTTATTGAAGTTCACGCATTACTCTCCTAAGAAAATTTGCTTTTGAAACAAGGAGGGACCTCCATTCTTCACTTTATCTTTAACTTCTGCATTTCATTGGTTGCGGAAAGTTTATGAAAGTAAAGTTTTTTTGTGATACAGCTTAGTTTGTTTTGTGTTCTTTCTGGATTAATTTTATTCATTTGATTCGCTGATGGAAATTCAGGATTCATACAAGCAGTTCGATTTTTAACATGATTTATTCATCTCTTTAAGGCGTTTTAATTTTATAGCCCTGCGAATCACCCCTTTTCGCTTTGAATCGAATCGAATTGGGTTTACTATTCAAATTCGAAGCGAATCTCGAATCGAATTAGGGGCGTTTTGGTGATGACCGACTGGGGAAGGGGGGGGGGGGGTGCTGTAAACCTGGTTTATTTCGAGAGTGATGGCTCAAGTACCGCCTGATAAAATATTCCAACTCCATCACCAAGGCATGCCTTCGTGGAAGGCATGCCTTGGTGATGGGGTTGGAATATTACCCAGGAAGGATTATAATTCAAAAACAGAAACTGGAAACTTTATTCAACTGTGGCAGTGCCTAGTGAGACTTGAATTGGCGTGGCTGGTGGCATATATAGGTACAGATGTTTCTGTTTAGATGGCGGAAACTACACTCAGTCTTTATTGTCAATATTATTTATGTACAATAACTATATACGTATCGTGAGACAACGAAGATGACTGCTGCTAAGCTATATTCCAGTGAAAAGATTCGAAAGGAAACGAATCATGCAGCCGATTCGAATCGAACCGAATAGCAACTTAAGATTCCAAATCGAATCGAATCTTGAAGCTTCGCAGGGCCCTATTTATTTTACTTTAAATGGTCATCATTATAATGTATGACATTTGTAATACCAAACTCTCTACAAACTAGACCGCGGTAAAAGTGGGCTCCCGTTTTAGTTGAAACAGCCAATCATGTCATGACTCGCTTTTAGTAAGGAATAACTATTGTTTTTTAGGACATTCACTTGGTTTCCATGCATCACGCCGACGATAATCAAAACGCGTAGGAGCTGTTACTAGCACCCGTGTGTGTGTACTGTGTCTGTGGGGTGGGCAGGAGGGGATATGAATGAGCTCTGGACAAAATGTCACCGTCTTCCGTCACCACATTTGGTGCAGGTGCGGTACTTGGTAACCTCTGAACAGGTATTGTTTTGAGATGTTAAATTCCAATGTCACGGGGTCACAAAATTAATTAAAATACATGTTCGGTGTCTAGCCAGTTATCTGTGTCCTCGAGAGCCCCCGACTTTAACATTATAGATGGTCCTCGAAACAATATTTGCATTTGGAGGTCAAGGCCAAGCGATGATAAACTTTAGGATGTGCTCTCAGAGTCGCCAACATGCATCTTGGTCGACTGCTCACTATCTGATGCCTGTTCTAGGGATACGACCACGATTAAGGTGCCATCTGCGACACACTAAAATTCACGACATTTCTTGATTAAACCCACGAAGTTTCTACGGTTTCATCACTAGATTCCCATATAATGCTTTTTAGAGTGACGAGTGAAAAAACGTTTACACCGTTATCTATGTGTCCAGAAGAATGCATGTTGCTTTTCAAATTGTAGAATTACCCAAAACCAAGATGCTTGCTTTACAGCTTCAGCTTCATCTGGCACAAACATTTAAGGTTTTGTGATACATTTCACATTTTCAGTATCAGATATTCAAAGCCGTAACTATCTTCAGCTTTGGGGAGTTTGACCCATGTTTTCCTACCGCATCATGCATTTATCCGACGGTTCTTACCTCTGCTTTTTGGGGATCTTTTTAGACAAGAAGCCCACAATCTCCAAAATTAGCTACACCTACAATAATGGTATTGTCATGGTAACTGTATTGGCAAACTGCTCGTTTTCAATGCAGTGGTTATATCTAGAACCTTTCCAACTGAAAATCACCAAAATATCATCATCTATCTGTGACAGTTATTTGTTAAAGTTGAGATCATTGAACATGCGAACTCTTGGGCAAATGGTCCCGACGGAATAGTTATTGTTGTGGTGGTGGTGGTGGTAGGGGTGTATGCCCCGTTGTTATTGTACACACACCATTTAATGAAAAGAAGGAAAAGTACCCCATCAGATCGGTGGCATGCTGTGAAACTCCCCTTAATCCCAACCCAACACTCGGAAAAAAGTATATCCAGCCAGATCCAGCACCTATTTTTTCTTTGTATTCCTAGAATAATAAATTCCTGTTCTGGCAGTCAGGATTTGACTACAATCCTCCATCACGGTGTTATTTAACAATTATCTCGAAGATTAACTCGACATATCACCGCGCAACAACTGTTTTGAAGCCACAAAGGCAAGCGGGGAAATCTTGTAGATCTAAAGGTTTATATTGAAATTATAATGTCAAAGAAGAAAGATATCATTCAAACTCAGATACAGTTCAACCACAAACGTTTGATACCCCTTTTTCATCAATCGCCCAAACCAAGGGTCATTTTTAGGAAAGAGTTAAGAAACCTCCTGGATTCAGGGTGTCGTTGGCGCAAGAATTTTAAGTTTTTCTGGGATTTTTTTGTAAGCTATATGTAAGATTTATTTTATAATGACCATTTTCCTTGTCAGTTGTACACTTCAGTTTAAACCTTTGATATCAAATTAGTCGGATTATAATTTCCATCTTTTAAAGCAATTAAAACTAAGTTCGTCACTTTGTCGCTTGAGAACACCAAGGTGCCATCTGCAGTGCTAAGACATTGCAGATGGCACCATGATGTTCTCAAGCTACGACTTGTCCATTTTGGCGAACAATTCTATCTGTGTGTGTTGCAGTGTTTGCGACCGTTAAAAACTATATTCTTCTCCTTTGTGGATAGTTGAAGTCCCAGCCATCATTTCTTGTATGTCACTGTGAGAGTGCTCTCAAAATAATTCCAATCTCTGATTTGAGTGTACCATTGGAAAGCCTTGACTAAATTGTAATGGAAGTAACTTAAGTAAGTGTTTGGTGAAAATTTATTTCTCGTTTGAGAACATCAATGTGCCATCTGCAATGCTAAGGCATTGCAGATGGCACTGTGATATACTCAAGCTACGGCTTGTCCATTTTGGTGAACAATTCTATCTGATGCAGTGTTTGCTACAGCTAAAAACTATGTTCTTGTCATAAATTTGTGAACTGTTGAATTCCCAGACATCATTTTTCGTAAGTCACCGTGAGAGTGCTCTCTAAATAATTCCAATCTCTGATTTGAGTGCAGCATTGGAAAGCCTTGACTAAATTGTAATGGAAGTAACTTTGAAACAAAGAGATAAATCTCTTCCCTCACTTTTAACTGTCCTTGTTTATAAAATTTTACCATAATTATCGAGGGAAATTAATTTTTGTTCACCAGTAAAGTGTTTGGTGAAAATTTATTGGATAGTGCTTGCAGGCAATGAATTTCAAACCGATTGGATGTTATCGTTTCTGAATGATTGTGGTGGTATTTCCAAAACATTGATACCTTTATCGCAGTATGAGTATACTTTTAGCTCAGGCAACATAATGTCACTTTGATCAGACGCTTATTTGCCCATGATTCTAATAATATTAATATTGGCCTTGAATTGATAGATTAGACTTCAAGACTATTATGTTATATTTTCAGTTGAGTTTTCAAAACTCCACACCCCTGCACACATCCACATACCCCATACACATATCCTTCGACCGACACACGCCATCCCTGACAAACATTCACACACGCACAGATTGCCGTTGCAGTTGCAAAGCACATTTTCTGGAAGAAATGACGAAACGGGAAAATAAGATCGTTAAGAGGGATACGCTTGAAGAGTATTTTTCTTCATTTAGAAAGGCGTTTGTGTTGCGAAATTTTCAATCGACGTTTGGAAACTCCAAAGTGCCTTCAAAGTCCTATAGTTTGAGAAAACCCTGTCATTAATATTACTTCCACTTTCTCTGTCATTGATGTGCATCTCATGGCCCCGTGGTAGCGCTCTGGACTGGCGATCTTGGGATTGTGAGTTCAGTTCTTTGTGGTGATGTTTTTTTTTCATAAAGCAAAAAGAACCCACTACTCGATGCAACTTTAAGGTGAAAATTAGTTCTAAGTGTGATGGCGAGGAGAAGGAGTTAGCCTCGAGGTAACTCATAAGAGTTCTGATTGCAAGGTTGTGAGTTCAAACCCCCAAAAAGAATAAGTTTTTCAAATCTGAGAAAAAAACACACATCAACCTGATGCAATACAAAGGTAAATATCAGTTGTCAAAATGACAATGAGAGGAATGCGATGGTCTGTAGGTAACTCGTTGTGCTGCTGATCACAAGGTTGGGAGTTCGAATCCTCATAGAGGAAGAAATATTTTCATGTTTGAGCCAAGTGCAACCAACGAAAAGTTAAATAGAAGTTCCAAGAAGATTAATATGGGGAACCCCGTAGCTTAGTGGTAACGGGAGTGGACTGCTGACTGGGAGGTAGTGAGTTCGAGACCGCGAGGCCTCCCGAGGTGATGAGCGCGGATGGTAATGATTCAGCTGGTTCTGAGAGCGAAACCTGGAAATGAATCAGATGGTTGAAGAAGGAAAGGGAAGAATTTTCATTTCAAAATCCACAAGTAACAAAAATTGGGAAAAGCTTTTTTCTTTAAGACACATTTTTGATTTACCCATTTTTAGCGCTTGACATCGCGTGACTTGCCGTTTCACACCTTTTATTACAATGCCACAATTTTCATATTTATTTATATTCCGTATTTGTCTGTTGTTTAGTTTCGTTTGTTATTTCAGTTTGCACCTAGTGGGATTCGAACCCACTCCGCTAGATTTGTAAACCGCGTTGCTACTAATCGCGCCACCGAAGCACTGCAATCAAGGCTATGTTTTATCATGAAGTACTCTCAGTTCAACACCGTAACATGATAAGATGGCTTCAAATAAAAGAAACTTCTTTTAATATTTACTAAACAAAATCACACTTTTATTGTTGTTTTAATATACGGTTTACGTGTAGGCATCAGGTGGATGCAGACATTCTATCCCGTTGATCGAAGGTCGCTGCGAAATCTACGGAACTGCCACGGTCTCACTGTGAGATTTTTCCAATTCAGAACTTGGCAAATTCAACTCCACTGAATAGAGCCAATGTTGAATAAACAGGGAGTGTCATTATTTGACACAACTGAATCCGCGCCTGTTCTGTAATTATCTCAAATATTCTTAAACGAATGGAGTTTTGAAACGAGAGACAACTTTTCCCTCGATTAAAATTATTCCTCTCCAATGGGATTTTGGGGGTTTGAACCCATGACCACAAGATGTATTGAATATTACAACAATGTGAACAAACGACCATACCAAGTAAGCTAGTAGGACAATGCTAACCGCTTACTGAAAATGTGTCTTCGTTATTAGCCCGTTGAGCGCAATAAGGTACCACCTACGGTGCTTTGGCATCGCACATGGTGTCTTGTTGCATTCAAGGGACGATGTAATTAGTTGCAACAGTCATTGAAAGCAGTTTGTTGAACTTTTGCACAATGAAACCTCAAATTAATACCTCCACATAGTCACAGAAAATGTTTAGATTTTCTGTCTCCGTTTATTGATATTAAATTGAGCTCTCATTGTTCAACCTGACAATGACTGTGTTGTGTATATCGATATATTAGCACGACGTATTCATCATATCACATACACCTGTCCATGGCGTTTGGTTTGGAATCCACGGTGCGATACTAAGCCTGACACAACTAGCCAGTTCACTATTGCACATTCGCAAACATCGTGACTTTTACTCAAATATTTTACGATTGCACGGAAATTCGTTATTCACAAACTCGATTATAAAACGGGAAAGCCCGCACAAGAAAAGGAAGTGTATTTATTCAACTTTAACGAATATTAAGTTGTTCAGAATGTTGAAAGAGCAAGTGGGGTTGGAAACCTTGAACTTCGTCTCCATAAACCACGCTTTTATCAATTTAGCCACCGGGACCAAACTAAGTGCAGTCTAATTGCTGTAACAGCTCTGCTGCTTTCTTTTTTCTATAACAACATCACACTCGACATTGACAGCTGCTGTAAAACGAATGAATAATTAAAGTGCTACATAATGAATGGCAAGTTAGCTTGAAAATAGGTGATAGGTTATTTTCGATGTCGTCAAAAGTCTAAACAAAATAATAATTTGTCATATTTTTGCTGTCCATCCGCATTTATGAACAATGCTTCCTAGTTTTCTGCATCAAAGAATGATAAATTATGACATATTTTTTAGATATTTTACACCATCTAAAATAACATGTCACCTATTGTCAAGCTAAATTTCCCATTACTCATATAGCACCTTAATGTTCGTAACAGATCAGTTTGAAGTTTCCTATAGTTTGTTCAAGTAATTACACACGGAAACCCACACGAACAGCGTTTTTTCTGCTTTTTAATGAAAAACGGATGTTGGGATTCTGCCGGGGCTTGAACTCACAACCACAGAAGCAAGGTAGTCAGGAAAAAATATTATGTTCGTTCCCGACGCGCTATTAACACAACCCCGTAAACAATTATTTTCAAAGGGCTCGAAAAACTATTTATACAGTTGTAATGTTGTGGCTTGAAAATTGTTGAATCTCTGAACAATGGTGGTTTCTTTGCGACTTGCCACTCAAAAAAAAAAACAAAACAAAAAAACAAAGTGAATGAACTGAAATCCATGCTTTACCTTGTCACTTGCTGGCCTGTGTAAATTTCAAACCAACACATGAAAAGGGAATTACCATGACTATTATCAGGTAACTTTTATTTAATGTAATTCATTTTTATTCACGCAAACGCCTGAAAAAATCGGTAGGATATAGCCGTGGCGTTGCTGTTCCGTATGTCAGTGCGTACGCACATACGTCTGTAGACGGTGTTTGTTTCCGCTCTCTAATAGAAGTTTCACTTGGCCAATCGAAACCAAACTTGACATATGGGTTGAGTATAATAAGAGGAAGAATTTACTTGGGGAGTCATTGCGCAAAAGATCAAAGTCACAGTGACCTTTGACATACAAATGTCCCTAGATTAACTCTCTAAAGTTCCACTTGGCCGATTGAAGCCAAACTTGACATGTGGATTGTGTATATTGAGAGGAAGAGCTCTACAATATCACTATGGAATCATTGCGCCAATGGTCAAGGTAACAGTGACCTTTCACTTACAAATTTGTCTGGTTTCCGTTCTCTAAAGTTCTGATGAGCGAGTTAAACCAAACTTGGAATGTAGGTTAAATATAACGAAAGAAAAAACTTTATGGATTGTGTGGTCCTGGCGCCGAAGGTCAAGATCCCAGACTGACAGTGACTTTTACCTAACAAATTTTCCTGGTTCCACTCCCTGATTAAGGTTCCATTGGAGAGATCGAATTCAAACTTAACACGTGGGTTGGGTATGATGAGAGGAAGGGTCCTATTTATTTTAGGTCATTGTGCTGAAGGACGAGGTCACATTGACCTTTAACTTACAAATATTCCTGGTTCCTGCTCTCGTTGTTGTATCAAAGCGTTTTTTTCAGGGGGGGGGGGGGTGGGGGTAGCCACCTCTAGTGGCCAGCTCTAGTTTCCATTTTTAGAAAGAGAACGGTGAAGCATAAACATTGGTATGTTTATCATTCAGTGGTAGAACAAAGGCCGGGGTGCGCAACAAAGAATCTGCGCCTACTAACGCATCAAGGGGGGCAACTCTAGCTTGGTTCATATCGGCTGAGATTGGCTTCATTTAAGTCGAGTTTGAAGTCATATTTTCCGAGCTTGATTATTGGCAATTCTGGGAAAGACAGCTAATTTCGTGGAATTATTTCAGTGTGTCGATCATGTGCTGCGATGTAACACTCTGTTGGAAAGGGCTCCGAGAGTCCTTCCCAATAGCGTTTTACATCACACCACATTAGCGTCTAAATCAATTATACCCATATTGTTTATTGTAGAGACTTCCGCCCCAGACTGGCGGCCAGATCCAGTTTCTATTGTCTTTAGAAAGAGAAAGGCAAAGCATAAACATTGGTATATTTACACTGCAGTGAGAAAACGAAGGTCGAGGTGAGCAACAAAGAATCTAAAGTCTAAAAAAAATTTATCCGCCTACCGGGGACCCACAACCCCAAACCTGTAAATTTTTTTCACCCCTTCCGAGGGGATCCCCCCACCCTCCCCCCATATTTCATTCCGGAGCTCAAAACACTGCTGAAACCTGGCCAATTATCAATGGCTCGTTTTCTGTGCTATTGTGCATTCCCCGATTTTACTTTGTTCTGCATAAACTAATACAAGGGAAGTAATTCTAAATTGAAATTCAACCTCATGGTTATGAACCACTAAATAAATCCCATTGACCACAGTGTTAACATTCCACTCTCTGTACAACACACCAAGTTGTTTTGAAAAAAAATACCTGTACATTTACAAAGTACATCATCTCTTGAAAAAATTAAACTGGAAAAAAATATATGTTGCCACACCAAATTTCAGTTTAAATTTCGAATTTTCACAACTACCGTATGGTCTTGCACTGAATGAATTTCACACTTTTTTCCCCATGCCTCATGTTTTTGAGAGATTCTCACACATTCCGGCACCAAATTACAAACAAACTTATTAACCCTTTCTAAAGTGGAGGAATCAAAATTTTAATTAATGGTTTCAAAGTCAAAATATATTTAACCAATCAACTGATCAGCCCTATTTAATCCTACTCACAACATTGGGTGTCAAACGCTCCAGGTCACGTGTTCACTTATTTAGTGGTTCATAACCTCATGTTATAATTCCATGTAAAATGATTTAACAAAGTTATCAAAACAGAGATTTGTCATATAAATTGTGTTAAGGTGAAATATTTTATGAGACACAGTCTACACCCTTCAATTCTTTATTAGCACCATATACCTTTGTTCCATAATATAATTTGATGCTCAAAGTTAATGTATCTTATTTCCGAGGCAATGCTGACATCACTACATGTGAGTTGATACCTGAATCTGAGTGAGGACTGAAATCAGTGGTGCAGTGGAGAATGTCAAATAAAATGTAAAATAAAGCAATCAGTTTGAATCATGACATATCTGACATATTCAGACCTTAATCTTATGTTCACCAGTCTAGGATATTTCAATTTTACTTGTTGGGCGGTCCTCGCTAAACTTAGTTATGCCATTTCACCCGGAAAACATAGTTCTAAAGACTACATGGTAAAGACATTTTTTGTTAAAGTATATTAATAGCTGATTTCAGTAGGGTAATTCTACTTGAGTCAGTTTGGTTGAATTGAAAAAAAAGTGTTCATAAACTCAATTGCAAATTATTCATATTTGATCAGTGTATGTTAATGTTTCTAATGTCCACTTTAGTTGTCGAATTTGCGAATCTTCACCTAGAACATTTTGACTCTCCTGAGCTTGTCTATACCCAACCTTCTCTCCAAAGCATGTTTAAAATACTCTACTCACCACCCTGCATCATCTTAAAGGTATAGGAACATCATTCTTTGAATGAATTCAAGGTCAGGAAAAAATTTGCAATTTGGGTAATTTCCACGTTTTTTCCGGGCCACTCCTACCCTGTGTCTGGATTTTTTTTTGGCAGAGCCCCCCCCCCCCCCCCCCCCCCCCCCCCCCCCCCCCCCCCCGATGCAACTAGGAATTTAATCGTTTTAATCATGTTTGACTGAGCTCATTGAAACATTGGTACTTTGGCACTAGGGAGTAAAGGAAAAAATGGTTCGTGGAGGCTTAAATTAATACCATTGGCAATTCGAGTACATGGAGTTTTATTGCTATTTTGTGCAGGATTTAGCAATGCAGGCGAACGAAAATTTCGTCGCCATGTACTTTTTGAGGCGAACGAAACGCTTTTTCGCCCAATTTGTACAGGTATACCAATAGTCGCCCTGGAATAGATACCACCATACGTAGATTAGTTCCTGATAGGAACCCCGTACAATGAAGCAGTGCTTGCTTACTGTGGTAAACAAGCTCTGTTTTACTAGTAAAATAGGACCTGGTAACCTGCGCCTGGGAGAAGTCATCTAAAATTGGCAACATGGATATAAACGATTGGCTGGACTTGTCTTTATATTCATGTTGCGGTTAGCCACTGTGCAGAAACATGTAACGTTAACACCAATAAATAAATACTTGAATGAGTGGTTAGTTAATGGACCATCAAATATAGGGCGCAATGATCCGCGCACTACACATTTACTTGGATTTAACTTCTGTCTATTTATAGCGGACAACGCTTTATTGTTTTTTACAATACGTCAATAACAAATAAGAGAAGAATTACACTAGAGGTAACTTTACTCAGATGCATGTATCACCGGAGCGTGTACAGGCCATGATAAACTTTCGAATCAAAAAGACAAATTTACTATTATTATACTGCATTCACAATCTACTGTTCGCATTTTGTTCAATTCAATTTCATTTGTTTCAAACTTGGCATATTTCTTCATCGTCGTGTGACAGCAAGCCTCTCTTATAGAAGTTGTTAACAAGTTGCCTCTATTCATTGTTTTCCTCCATTGTTTATTTAAGCTCTATTCACTAAGTTAAGAAGGCATATCATTAAGACCCAGTGAAAGCTTACTTTAATCTTTATATCAAGTAAACTTGTTATGACATGACGCATTTATTATATTGTATATATAGCCTTGATCACAAGTAAGAATTCAGTTATAGTTTGGATTTCCAAACGTTACTCTGCTTCATTTTATTGGGAAATCCCATGAGCTATTGCTGTAAAATTGTTCGGATATCCAACAAGACTAGTTGTTAAATGTTGATTACTGTTAGACATTTGGAATACCAGCTTCAATATTAAATTGTTATCATCTTTAATTTGTCTCCGAGTCATCAGTTGAACACCATTGTTTCAAAGCAGATATCGACGGCCGTTCCCCACGGTTATAATTGGTGAGACAATCCGCGACTGGACATCTTTTTAGCTTGTCCAAACGATCCAGGTACCACGTTCCAACTGATACTATAAATTTAAAGATGTTCAACAAATTACCCGACAATATGCAGACAATCCTTGATAATCTTCATCTGGATAAAATGAAGATGCAATGGACTCTCCAGACTAGTGAAGATTCCACCACGTTGGTATTGTCATGGAAAAAACAACCACCGCAAAAATCCACTGCAAATAAACTACGAGATGAGCGGCGTATGACGGACTACAACAAAAGGAAAAACACCGAACAGCTACAACAACAGACTTACCGGCATCAGAACATTCAGTTTCCACAGAGTTCCAACAAATCACCAGAAGTTAGTGTATGTGCTTCAAGTGTTTTTACAGAAACAGACAAACACATCCACAAAAACTCAGTGAGTACTCAAACTTATATTAACTCTCCATTAAAAGTCGACGTCAGTGTCAACGCAGTACCAACTTCCACCGACACGCCTGTTCAATGTTCCCCCCAGATGAAAAACATTTCAATCCAGACGCCACGGGAGGAGTGTTCAGCTCTATCCGTCCACAACCGTCCGAAAAACACTGTCCAGCCAAAAAGAGTTACTGAGACTGTGATCAGATATTGTAGGTCCGTGCAATTTGGCCTTCAGTATCTGATTAAATGGAGAGACCATCCAGATGCTGATAACTCATGGGTTAAAGACTGTGAGTTGGACGAGGCAGCTCGAGAGTACATCCGGGACAATCAGAGTAGAATCCCGGGCCTTCGTCCAACTTTGTCAAGACCGGGAACTCCTGAACATAAGAGACACCGGCGGTACAAGCGACCATAATTTTTTTGTATTTCGGAATTTTGGGACGTTACTATTTTAATGGCTTAAATGTGTTGCTGCGGGTCGCATCAATTGGAGCGGCAGAGATTATATCACCGGAGCGTGTACAGGCCATGATAAACTTTCGAATCAAAAAGACAAATTTACTATTATTATACTGCATTCACAATCTACTGTTCGCATTTTGTTCAATTCAATTTCATTTGTTTCAAACTTGGCATATTTCTTCATCGTCGTGTGACAGCAAGCCTCTCTTATAGAAGTTGTTAACAAGTTGCCTCTATTCATTGTTTCCCTCCATTGTTTATTTAAGCTCTATTCACTAAGTTAAGAAGGCATATCATTAAGACCCAGTGAAAGCTTACTTTAATCTTTATATCAAGTAAACTTGTTATGACATGACGCATTTATTATATTGTATATATAGCCTTGATCACAAGTAAGAATTCAGTTATAGTTTGGATTTCCAAACGTTACTCTGCTTCATTTTATTGGGAAATCCCATGAGCTATTGCTGTAAAATTGTTCGGATATCCAACAAGACTAGTTGTTAAATGTTGATTACTGTTAGACATTTGGAATACCAGCTTCAATATTAAATTGTTATCATCTTTAATTTGTCTCCGAGTCATCAGTTGAACACCATTGTTTCAAAGCAGATATCGACGGCCGTTCCCCACGGTTATACATGCCCACGCAGTTAAGTGCATACACTGAAAATTTTAACCATAGCGACCTTAGCCTTTTACCTGTGACCTTTGAACTACAAAGGAGAACACCCACAAGGTCCCCTATATGATCTAAAATTGGATGACTAATCGAAACAGGTAAACGGCAAGGGCCGAAAATGTATTTTAATGAATTTGTGGCCTTGACCTTTGAATTCTAAAGGCAATAGGTCTTCAGCTCGTACAAAGTACCACCCCTGGTATCTGCACAAAAGTTTGGGGAGAAAAGATTCAGAGGCCGTATGTCTAAACCATGAGGCGATACACACCCACAAACTTTGTAATTATGTAATCTTGACCTTTGACGTTCAAAGGAGGAGAACCCCGATGCCACTTTATCCCTTTACCTAACGTAACGGCCAAAACCGGCCAGCGCTATTCTCAAAAATCGCCAATTAATTTTCATTATTTTTTTCATTTTTTGTCTCAAAAACATAGGTTATGACCCCTCGTTGGAACGAGCTCGTTCCAACGAGGGGTCATAACCTATGTTTTTGAGACAAAAAATGAAAAAAATTAGTTATTCAAGAATTATTTTTGCAAGTGTCGTCTGCTTTTCATGTTAGGTAAAGGGTTAAAACATAAAAAAGTGATTGACTCTAACTGAAATAGGTTAGTGGCTAAACCCAGAAATGTATTTTTATTACTTTTGTAATGTTAACCTTTTGAGTTCAAAATCATTAGGTGAGTATATCTTACAAAACACCATAACTGTATAAAATTTGGTGAGAAAAGATTCAGCTGTTTTTTCAGAGCACAAAGACTTGGACTTAGCTATAATTCGTAACCCTTTGAACCCGACGGATCGTTTTTCTGCCCAGGAACATGTTATGTCATGATTTCATTGAGTAGGACAGCTGCTAAGTAAATGTATGGGGTAGACCAATCAATATTTTTAACCTACAGCCCTTGCACGTTGAAAATATTAATTGGTCTACCCCAAATAATAAATATGGACTCTTCCAGTTGCTGCCATTGAACTGACATGGAAGATACCACTAGGGTTCATTCAATGGGGTAATGCTTGAATATGGACTCTCAGTTGGTTGTGAGTAAGAAGAGGATACCTACTGTTTTTGAGTAGATACCAAAATTATCTCACTCGCGACTGTGAGGAAATATCAGTTTTCACGGGCGTTTTCTTATATGTGTTGCGATGTTTTAATTGCGATTAAAACATGTTTTATGTTTTATAGCAACCAAAACATTCAAACGCTGAAAACACACAATGCCATATCGATCTCAACATATTGAGTAATTCACGTCACTTCCGGGTAGAGATGGGCAATATACCGAAAAACCGAACCGATACCGCTATCATGGGTACACCGAAAAACCGAACCGAACCAGTCTTTGAATACCGAAACCGTGTGAATTTTCAAATTTTCCTTCGTTCGATATTTATAAAATCCTGTTGCGGCTTGAAAACAGCTGAAAGGTTCATTTTCATGAAAAAAGTGACTGATCTATGGGTGTTGAACTCGCAATCTTGTGATTTCCGTTCCTATTCGTTACCACTGCGCCATCCGATCACTTAATCACTTAAAAATAACAGTTTGGAGCTCGTATAAGACCTGGAGTCAATATTGGGCGGGCTGGCGGGAACACACCCGCCAAATTAGAATTTTTCCCGCCCATTGTAAATTTCCAGCCTTCGGCTTGCAAGTATCTGTCAAATATACGGAAGCCCTGGAGGGACATTTTTTGTTACTAGTTAGTACTTACTTGTTATTAAAAATAACAAGTAAGTAATAACAAATAACAAATAAGTAATAACAAATAAGTAATAACAAATAACAAATAAGTAATAACAAATAACAAGTAAGTAATAACAAATAAGTAATAACAAATAACAAATAACAAAATAAGTAATAACAAGTAAGTAATAACAAATAAGTAATAACAAATAAGTAATAACAAGTAAGTAATAACAAATAACAAGTAAGTAATAACAAAAGTAGGTATAAAGTGCGGATTTAAGGACAGATGTACAAACAAATGTACACGTACACGTACATGTACGTGTACCGCCATAGGGATTCAGTGTTAAATCGTGTACAGAGTGTAAAAAATGTTGTTTTTACATGGTGTCCTAGAAGCCGCAATCGTTTTTGACCCGATCGAATCGCATCTTAGACCGTTCAAACAGCCGTTGGCGAACGAGTGCGAATTCGACACATCGCTCGGAAGGAAAAATGTACAAAATTTGAAGAAAACATCAACTTAAAAATTTTTCTCAACGTTCTCATCGAGGATCAGACCATCGATCTATCGTTGGCGAACGCCGGCAAAAACGCTTTGCGGCTTCTGGGACAGCATCAAAAATGCGTTTTGCGGCTTCTAGGACACCGACGTTCGCGATCGCGTTCCAGACGGTCGGGGTGCGATCCGATCGGTGAAAACGATTTGCGGATTCTAGGACAGGAACAATCGATCTCAAAACGTTTTCTCTACGTTCGCTAACGGCGCGAAGTGGGTGTAAAGTGAAGTTACTCGTCAAGGATTTTTTCCAAACTAATTGCGGCTTCTAGGACAGCATCAACAATGCGTTTTGCGGCTTCTAGGACACCGACGTTCGCGATCGCGTTCCTGACGGTCGAGAGTGCGATCCGATCGGAGAAAACGATTTGCGGATTCTAGGACAGGAAAAATCGATCTCAAAACGTTTTCTCTACGTTCGCCAACGGCGCGAAGTGAGTGTAAAGTGAAGTTACTCGTCGAGGATTTTTTTACAAACTAAACGGAAAAACTCGAGTTTGGAAAATTAGAACCGATGGAAATCGTCCGTCCACGTTTGCCATCGCTGTTTAGTGTTAGCGATCGAGAACTGATGAAATCATTGGAGGGAACTGAACGAAAACGTCAAATCCTCGCGAGTTTTGTGAGGTGAATCGTAATAGAATCGGTTTTGTCGAGAGGAAATAAAAAGGTGAGTGATATATAAAGGAAAGAAAAAAAATATATAAATAAATAGTTATTTAAAAAAAATAAATATCGAATCGAATAGATAATAAAATATACGTAAATCATGAACGATTCCCAGATTATGAGAGCAAGGTTTCTTTTAAAAAATACTGATGAGAGCCTACGCATTCTGCGTGAACGAACAACTAGGTCGCCTCTTGTTAGAACTATGCGTCGGGTGTCGGGATCATCTACACTTCGATCACGAGGATCATTCGTGTCTGACGATGGAAAGGGAAGATATGGTCCTCAAGTATTTCGAACCGGCGTTCGAATGCGTTCGAATCGACGACGTGGTCAAGTTTTGGAGGAGATTAGTCTTCTGTAAGGGGCGAGACAAGCCCACAGGTTCGGAAGAAATGAAATTGGCGCGTAGAAGTCTGACTTTAGAAGACAGGGGATGCGTCTTGAAATTATTGCTGGAGGAAGCGTACGTCTAAGTTTTCTCGTTGATATAAATAAGGAGAATAGAAAATAAAAAATAAATACACACATAAATTTTTATCTAATATTAGAAAGAAAAAAAACATAAAAAAATGAGAACCAGAAATAAATTGTATCCGACGTTAGATGACGACGAGGATAAGAAGTCATTAAGGGCGATATATTTTGATAAGCTAGAGGCCGTCTGCCATTAGGGGTAATAACAGTTAATAAGACAGAGACTGTCTGTCATTAGGAGTGATATCGGTCATTAAGCTAAAAACCGTCTGTCATTAGGGGTGATATCAGTTAATAAGCTACAGACCGTCTGTCATTAGGGGTGATATCAGTTAGTAAGCTTAAAAACCGTCTGTCGTTAAGGGTGATATCTTTTAATAAGCTAAATACCGTCTGCCATTAGGGGTGATAACAGTTAATAAGCTGGACACCGTCTGTCATTAGGGGTGATATCGGTTAATAAGCTACAGACCGTCTGTCATTAGGGGTGATATCGGTTAATAAGCTAGAGACCGCCTGTCATTAGGAGTGATATCAGTTAATAAGCTACAGACCGTCTATTATTGGGGGTGATGTAAGTTAATTAGCTAGAGATCGTCTGTCATTAGGGATGATATCAGGTAATAAGCTAGAGACGTCTGTCATTTTGGTGATATCAGTTAATAAATGTGTGCGTCCCCTTCTGAATCGTTCAGGCGTCACAAATATCATTGATAGAATTAGATTAAACATATTTTTATTTGCTATTAGAACAAAGCAAACGGAGACCGAAGGACTGAAGGACAAATGCTTATCACTTAAATAGAATGGATAGAATGCGGAATGACACCAGGCACTATGATAAGGTGTTTTGACTGAGATCAAATGACATGCAATCATTCAGCTTTGTGAATGACGAATGCCTAACTTATTTTTGTCTAAATCGGATAGCGATGGAAAAACAAACTGGCAATAATGTGCATCTTATTTTCAAATGTGAAGAGTCCCAACTTGTTTCAAGAGTAACTCAAAAACTAGAACAGGAAAAATTACGATTGCCAATATAAGTGATCATTACTTCACGAGTCATCCTCGTCTCTATCCACATTTCGTTGCGTGAGTTCTTTTTGGCACCCAATATCTCCTCCACATGGACAGAACGAACTTGTATGATAGTCCAATTCTTCGACAGCAACACCTTTTGGTTACACAATCTGACAGCCATCGAGGGTTGGATGAAGCTCTGGGAGCGTCCCATCAAGTGCGTGCCTGCAAATGCAAACATGTAGATGAACCTTATTGATATGCTCAGCGAATGTAGAGTCGGTTGGTGGCAAAGAGTTCAATTTAGGTGCTAACGCCATAGTTCGTCCTATTCTACTCTGCTTCGCTGGGCGAATCACACACTGGCCAATTTGAATGGTGTTATGTTTTTCAGAACCTTTTCAAGTGGAACAGTCAATACAGTAAGGCTGCCAGTAGAATGCTTCTAAGACTTCAACACTCTCAAGGCCTCACACTTTCCAACTCCATAGAATGTTGCAACCGTCCCACGCCTGGTTAAACCATGCACAAGTAGACGTGGGCGCCGTGGGTGTCGTTTATAAAAAGTATTTCCTCCTCGTATCCTGGCATGTTATTATCCCAAGTGGGAGAAGTGAAGCAACATTATGAATATATGGGTGTCATCAGCTACAAGTGATAACGCGGCTTCAACTTT
The DNA here is from genome assembly GCA_031216915.1 of Pictodentalium vernedei. NCBI lineage: Eukaryota > Metazoa > Mollusca > Scaphopoda > Dentaliida > Dentaliidae > Pictodentalium > Pictodentalium vernedei. Next base: position 130,820,492 of record CM062289.1, read on the forward strand.
TGCCACCTGCTGAATAATGATGGTATCTCCGTCCCCGTTTGTACACTTCAGGTCGCCTCCTCGGATGCATACATACGCCACTTTTCACTTCTACCTCTACCAACACTGGGTCCTTATCCGTCATAGCAAGCTTATGGCCAGTTCACAAAATAATTTCCCGTGAACAATGAGATCCACGAGTTGCGCTTTATTTGTTGATACTGTTAGAACAACCTTCTGTGATGGCAATCGACTGGTTGCTTTCAATGTGCACATCCGGGATACTTGCACCTTCTGCCTCTACCCAACCGTGTTGACTCTTTGATGATATTCTTCTGGCAGCGATCGAACGCAACGTAGACGTTGGCTTTCGTCATCTCTGCTATCACATAGAACCGGAATTTATCGAGATGCACTGGTGGCCAAGGCACAACCAATAGTATCGCGCATCCAACAAGAAATGCTGCCTAGGTTTTCTAACTCTTTAATGAACTGTCTGGCATACCGACTCGAATTGCATTCTTCAGGTTCGCTTTGCTTTTTGCCCCTTGTAGCTCCCATTCGATTCAAACGTGGATGTTGGGTATGGGGCTAGTTCATGTGAAAGAATCTCATCGATGTCCATGTTCCGAGTGATGTTTTATAAACTCATTGCTCTAGCATAAATTACTTCGGTGTCGAACACTTTTGCGACACCAATATTGCTGTGCTTGTGGGCCGTCATGTTCGAAATGCAACTAGTATGTTTTTGCTGTGAATGAGACCCAAATGTGTGGTAGGTGGGGGTCATCATGGATGGGGAAACACTGATCAGTGGACAGTTGCAAGTACTATGCGTACTTCTTTCGAGTATGTGCAGTATAACTCACTCTGGACGATGGAAAGTTCCAAGTTGATTGATAGACGCTTTACAAAATGAGGCCAACGATCCGGCAGTCATCTTGGCTTTTAAGATGGCATTTTATAACTGTAGCCTGTAACAGACATGGTCAGTAATGCTTACTATAGCTGAGAGTAGAGTATTTTGGATTTTCTCGCTTGTGGGTGATCAAATATGGGTGCATTTGAATTTTCAATGAAATCGTGGGACAATGTTTAGGTAGGTGGCGGTCATCTCGGAGTAAAAAGGATGCTCAATAATGAGAAGTCCAACCACACCCAGGAATCATTGCTAACGCCCTACTGATGAATAATCGGTAAAGAAAATACTTGAGGAGAGAATTTTGGGTCACCCCTAAAATCTGCCCTTTTCTGCTGGACTAATGGGCAGATAAAATTATCACAACAAATTATATTAGAGGATCACTGGGTAGTAAAAGGTTATTAAACCAGTTTGCATGAAATGTTCAAGTGATCCTAAGTCGAGTCTCTATTTTTCCGCAGTATGAGCAAGCGGGGTTCTGCTAAAAAAATTCCAGACACATGGTCTCTGTGGGTAGTGGGTGGTCCACAGTCTGGAAATACCCATTTTGTCCAGTGCTTTTTAAAATCATTTCCAAAGATTGAGACTGCTCTGATGTAAAATTACCATCCTGTTAAGTGTGTGTGTGTGGGGGGGGGGGGGGGGGGGTAGGTGGTGCTGGGGTGGGGGGCGGGGATCATATATATCATACATGCGCCAATCACCTCAGATTGGACCAAAGCCAGGAGTTTGCTGGGGAAGCAGGCCGAGTCATAAAGTGTCCTGATAATAGTTTGTGGGAACAACTCGTGAGTAGCTCAAGAAATAATTAGCAACAAAAATATATTGTCTACCAATACAACTATTTGGAACTAACAGTATATCGCAGCCTGTTTTTGATTTAAAATGAATAAAAATATGAATAGATATGACCTGCACAGCATATGAAGATTGAGAGAGAACCAGTCCCTCCATTTTGAGAAAGATAAATTCAAACTCTCATGTATGTTTCAACATGACAATTGTCTTCCGAGGTGGTTGTGGAGCTGATGACTGTTAGTCTCCAGTTCCACAATCACCTCGAGAGAACTTGTTTTGCAGTCATATTCATTCATTCATTAATTTTTTCGGTCATTCATTTCCATTCATCCATTTTTGATCATTCGTTCATCAATTAGTTTTTGTTCGATCAGTCGTTTGTTCATTCATTTATTACTTCGTTAATGTTTGGTTCTCGTTCCTCCATTATGTCAGTCAATCACTCTGTGGTGACTACAAGCAAGTCACCATAAGGAAAATATTTCAATTTGATTTTCAGTCCCTATGAATAAAATACATGATCTTTGACCCCGAAGGTGACGATAACCGGCTTTTATCTTACAATCAACATTTATTTTATCTGTATTAACTCCGTAACTGTCGTGTATCCGACCCCCTGATACAGCTGTTTGTATCAGGGGGTCGGATACAAGCACGTTCCTTTCGCGTGAGTTCCATTTTTTTTCTTTTTGTTCATCCGTACGAATAAATAGTTCGTGATATATTCGTCTACATTCTTGACTTATCCCCAATATATTGTAAGATAAAATGATTATTACCATTATGTGGATGTACAAAATATGTATCCGAGTCTCGCTCCGGGTTCTAAGGGTAGATCACGACTCGTCTTCGACTCGTCATGATCTACCCTTAAAACCCGGAGCTCGACTCGGATACATATTTTGTACATCCACATAATGGTAATAATCTCTGTGTATAAATCTCATTTCTCTCAATCCTGAAGGTCTTGGTAACTTTCTTCGTTTAGATTATGTCCGTGTCTAAACTTACACACTCTTATTATGTCTCAACCATACTTCTTCCGGGCTTTTTGTGGTGCTGGGGATTGACAACTTCCCAGTCTTTTGTCAGTCTCGTTCCTCTGATAGTTTATTCAGTTCAGTTTATTCATTTAATCAACGGTGACATCCACCATGTGAACAGAAGGAACTTTTGCTAGTTTGAATTTCCGACTATCTGAATTCAACACCCCTGTCACACAGGTCTCCGTAACCAATCTTAATTTGAAACGCATGAATTCCATAGTAGTAAAGGATGCCACTATGGGGACCTGATTTAACACTGAAAACTCCCATAGGGTTTTTAATTTTTTAAAAATTCAAAACCATATGGAAATTTTCTGTGTTAAATCAGGTCCCCATAAGTACCATCGACATATATTTTTTAAAAATTCAAAACCCTATGGGAGTTTTCAGTATTAAATCAGGTCCCCATAGTGGCATCCCTTACTACTTTCCATGTCAGTCGAAAATTTATCCTTATCCATCGTTTAACTCCATGAACACTGGTTGGGGATGAATAAGCACCCGTGTACTCTCTCGCGTTTGTCTCTACATTAAATGTTTGTTGCCAGTCAAAACCAGAGTGTAACTTTAAAGACTACCCTGCAATCGAAATTGCAAGCAACACGTGATAATATTATCAAGTTGATAAGACAATTTCTCTTTGAACTGATCGTGTACCTTGTATGTTGAAAGTCCCACGCTCAGTTCAAACATAAATTGTCTTGGTGCAAATCCGGAGGCGGCGGAACCAGGGGGACACAGGGGACACGTGCCCCTCCACTTTTTCCACAGACGTATTGCGTGGTTACATAATGAGTTAAAATGGGCGCGTGCAAACGTGCCAACATACAGGCGTTTCTGTAATAGGCTATATTATTTGCAAATCTAAACAATATTTGGCCAATGAATCCCACCTTCGGTCGCTCCAATCCATTTCTTCTACTTCGACCATCTTCCAACCCGAAGGCTAGCCTTCGGGTTGGAAGATGATTGAAGTAGAAAAATGGACAGGACAGTGATCACACCGCGGCAGGCTCATCCAAACAAGACACTATAGATAGTGTGTCACCGAACATCTACCGATATACGACTGTAACTTTTCTTCCCATTGGGCTGAACCATGGTAGCTGGTATGTTATGATGTTCATCATCATTACTTAATGAGAACTCCATGTTATATTTTCTATATATGTATTTGAATTCACTACACTAAAATACATGTCTACTTTTCAACTACCCGATTAATACTGTTCTACTGCCAGACGTATCAGTGCTATAATAGAGTAATAGGATACTCGATGATATTTGTGTCAGACAAGTTGTTTTCTACAACACTGGGAATGGCAGTGCAATCATAATATCATTACAGTAGCCTTGAAAATTTGTGCCACTTTTATCAAGATTGCGCCGCCTCTGTGCAACTCCGACGATAGACTTTACATGCCCTTAATATTCTACATAGATGTTATTCATTCCTTTATCCAACGAAACACTTGTTCATCTATTCGACATCCAACACCCGTATCCGAATAAAACAAAAGAATTCTCTGTCAATCGAAATTTTAGTCTCTGTCTTATTCGCCGTAACTTTTGTTCATCCCATTCTTCTGATCTTGGCGAACAACAAGCGTTACGTTGAGCATAATAATTATCAGTTTATAGCCCGATTTATTATATCTCGTTCTTCACTCCTGGCCAACATGAAACACTCAATTCCTGCATTCTATACACGCTAAAAACTAAAGTGTTAAAAACTACACTTGAAGTGCTGTATTTAACACTTACTAAGGGCTGAACTAGCACTTTGTTCAAGTGTAGATATCCCAGAACTTGACAGGTGTTACAATAATACCACTTAACAAGTGTAATGTCGCGACACTTAAAAGGAAACAACGCAGATGACGCGGATCAGGCTCGAACTGTCGAGCCTGATCCGCGTCATCTGCGTTGTGTCCTTTTAATTATGTACCCACCAAGCGCAAATCAAATTATGGATGATTCTGGAAGAACCACCAATGCTAGACACATGGGAAGTGCCATCCATTCAACTTTCAGATGTCTGACGATTGTAATGTCTAAGTGCTTAAAGCATTGTACTTTGAGTGTTAAAATCAAACCCTAAGAGTTAGAATGGGTTTAACACCTTGAAAGTGTCAGTTTTAACACTTTAGTTTTTAGCGTGTAGTCTCTTATCTAAATGCACTTTAAATTACATTCTTCCAGACAGCAGAGTAGAATGGTTGTGTACATTTGTCTGTGTTTCATGCTTTGTGTTCATTTTTTATGATGACTAAGGTCGTCGCACTTCTCGGGGTCTAGAATGATGCAACATGCGGTTTTGTATCACAATTCAACCACGGAATTAGCTGTGTTTCTGATGACGATCCTATTACCCCACTGACTGTTGACAAGGGTGTATCTATAAATATTACACTGTAGGTACTTCAAAGAAATTTTCCCCTTGCTTAATAGTAACCGCAAGAGCGCGAATGCCAATTTTGAACCCCACCCCCGCCCCCCCCACCCCCACCCTCGTGTCTGATTTCGATATCCAATCAAACGAAAATATCTTTGATATCATAGGTATTGCCAAAACATTCACAGTAAATGAAAGTATCTCATATACATTGGACGGCTTCCATCTAATGTATAGGGGTGGTGTCGCTGTCTTCGTGATGATGGAAGGGGTGGTGTTGCTGTCTTCGTTAAAGATTCTTTTGCATACAAAATAAGGAACGACTCCGGTATTTTTATTCCCGGTGTGTTTGAGTTGTTTTCATAGAACTCACGGTTAAACACAAATCAATTGTAGGAATCATTTACCGACCAAATACCGCCCCGAAAGCGGATCTCGACTTATTATCTCATATTCAAACCTACTTGATCAAATCATTACTGAAAAAACAACTTTCCTTATGGGCGATTTCAACATAGATCTATTAAATTTTAATCAACCCCAGGAAAGTAACCTATATTTAGATTTTTTGTTCAGTACTGGATATTCACTCCGATGATAACGAAACCAACGAGAGTAACAAGCCACCCCGACACCATAATGGCACATTTTTCAGCAACAAACTAATCCCCAACACTGCTGGAATAATTATTACAGATGTAAGTGATCATTTCGCAACATTTTCAGGGACCGATCAGGACTATTTAATATACGCTCTAGCCTCGGAGCCTATTTTTTCAATTCATGCTCCAGATTTCAATTTACGGAGTCACACTGCTGTTTGTAACACACACTGCAAGTATGTAATAGCTCTCATCATTTTCATTTAGTACACTATAGCAAATATTAATCTTCACTGTGGTTTCTAATCAAGTCTTGGCTGCCTATTTAGGCAGCCAAGACTTGATCAGAAACCACAGTGAAGATTAATGCTTGGTAATTAAGACTTGAAGTATTAACCTAAGCAATCTACAACAATGATAAATGATAATCATATATATAATACATGTAAGAGTGTCTCACTCGATTATCCATCGAAAGAATATCAAAATATGATCTGAGAAGTTACGTGCCAACTGAGAAGCCTATTTCTGAGATTTAAGAGCCAGGTCCTGATGTTTCAGAACCAAATACGCACTGGCGCATGCCCAGGTCGGTCCCTGATTTTATATCAAAGGTCAAAACAATTTCCATAATGATAATAACTCGTGTCAACCTTAGATAATCTTCAATATACAGAATATTCATTTATTTAACCCTTTTACTGCCACGCCCACTTTAGCAATATATGAATGACCTCCATGTACGCATATATGCGAGTAAATTTAATATTAATAATAATAATAATAATAGGTAATAGGTAAGATTTATATAGCGCACATTTCACAATATTAAAAAAGTTCCAAGGCGTTGAACAACATGAAAGAAACATAAATACACAGAATATGGGATTAATCAACATTAGGGAAATATTTTTTAAATTGAAAAGATTTTAGCTTTGATTTGAAAACTGGAAGAGATTTGGCCATTTTCACAGATTCAGGTAACATATTGAAAAGACTTGGAGCATTGTAACTAAAAGAACGCCCCCATATGATGCAAGGTCATGTGTGGGCTGTTCCAGTAGGTTATGGCACGAGGAGCAAAGTGAGCGTTTTGGTGCATACACTTTGGCCAACTCAGATATATAAGAAGGCGCTACGTTTGCTTGTGTTTTATAGGTGAACAGAATAATTTTGAAGTCTATTCTGGTTGCAATAGGGAGCCAATGGAGACTCATTAATTGAGGAGTAATGTGTTCGTTCTTCTTGGTGCGGATCACTATACGGGCAGCAGTATTCTGAATTATCTGCAATCGAGAGATATTCAGTGGCACATTTTGTTAGGATTGTCCTTGCTCGACCGTAAAGTGTAAAGAGAATAGGACCCAAGATGGAAGCATGTGGTACCCCGAATTTAAGTGCTACCTGTTCCGACTGAACACCATCAGTTGTGACACACTGTGTCCTGTCTGTCAGGTAGGACTGAAACCACCTCAGGGCAACACCATCTATACTTAGGTCAAAACGTCTATCCAATAGGATCTTATGATCAATGGTATCAAATGCAGCTGAAAGATCTAAAAGTACTAAAACAACAGGCCTTCTACGATCCAAACTCTCCAGCACATCATTCTGAACGCTCAACAGAGCAGATTCTGTTGAGTGACCAGAACGATATGCTGATTGTTTGAGGTCTAAAAGCTGGTTACTGGCTTAGTGAATGTGCAGCTGCTGAGCAATAACCTTTTCAATCACTTTCGAAATAAACGGTAGGTTTGATACTGGACGATAATTTTTAAATACACATGGGTCTAACGATGACTTTTTAAGAAGAGGTATTACAAGAGCCGTTTTCAAACACGCTGGTACTGAACCGGTATTGATTGACTCATTGATAATATTAGTGATACAGCCTATGAGAGCGGGCAAGCATGACTTCAGCAAAGAAGTGGGTATTGGATGCAAAGCGCAACTTTTATTCGGAGATGACATGATGATTCTTTCAACAATGCTTGACGGCACAGTGTTGAATTTGGATTTTCTTTCTGAAACTGAAGAGGTATTGAACTGGGGGTGGTCGCAGGTGCTTTCAGTTTGGTCCAGGGACAGTCTAATTTTATCAGTTTTAGAGGAAAAAAACTCCGAAAACATTTCGGCAGTACTGGCATTCGAGAGTTCATCGGAGAATTTAGGTGTTGCTTTCGCTTCTAAAGACTGGAAGACCCGAAACAACTGTTTCTGATCTGCCCACAGTCCCTGACTTTGTCGGACAGGAACTGTTTTTTAGAAAATAAAACTACATTTTTCACGACTTTGCATTGTGATTTATATATTTCATGATCTATGGCTAATTTAGAGTGCCGCCATTTCATTTCGAGTTGCCTACGTTTCTGTTTTGCTGGCCGGATTTCAGCATTCATCCAGGGGCGAGACGCTTTAATTGTAACACTCTTTGATATTTGGGGGCAACGTTATCAAGCATTTTCGTAAGGTTGGAATTATACGAGTTACCCATGCTAAGGACAGTAGAAGTGTCAATATTGCTAAAGGCGTCTGTTAATTTTGGCATGAAACTCGCCTGATCGATGTTCTAAAACCCCCGATATAATATTGTTTTACGCAGCACATTTGTTTTTTTTTTATGTGAAGATTACAAATTACGAAGAAATGGTCTGATAGAGAACTTGAGGATCCAAGACAGAGATATCTTCTACAAGACTGTCGTTTCCATGTGATATGATGGGATCTAAAGTGTGCCCTCCTCTATGTGTAGGCTCGTGAACATGTTAAATGAGATCCAGTGAGTCCAGTATCTCCATAAAGTGGCGGGTATCATGGTCAGATGGAACGTCAAAGTGAAAGTTTAGATCACCAGCCACGAGAAAACGACCAACCTCAGCACAGTATTTGTTGAGAAAAGGTTCAAACTCGTCGAAAAAGTGGTACTTGTGATATGTCTTTTTTGCTAGGCAGCAGTCGGTAAATGATTAAAAGGTTGAAAAAACTTTTAACGTCAAGTGTAATTGCTACGTCAAGAAGCTCGAAAGATTTATAATTATTTCTGATTGATTTCTTTGACACTTTTATGTGCTCTTTGTACAACAGCCCGACTCCGACTCCTCTAGAGCCCCGGGCACATGTTTAACCCTTTACCTAACATGAAAAGCAGACGACACTTGCAAAAATAATTCTTGAATAACTAATTTTTTTCATTTTTTGTCTCAAAAACATAGGTTATGACCCCTCGTTGGAACGAGCTCGACGAGCTCGTTCCAACGAGGGGTCATAACCTATGTTTTTGAGACAAAAAATGAAAATATTTTGAAAATTAATTGGCGATTTTTGAGAATAGCGCTGGCCGGTTTTGGCCGTTACGTTGGGTAAAGGGTTAAATGAATACCCTGCAGGGGTCAGGTGGCCAATTATATTGTCATCATCGCTGTGTAACCATGTTTCTGTGATGTCCAGACAGTCAAAGTTTCTATCTAAAACTAAGTCAGCTATGAAGTCGGTTTTACCTCTGATAGATTGGGCATTTATAGTGCCCAGACACAAACCGGAGATTTCCAGTGCATTTCTGTCACAGGGCGTGGATGCCATTTTGGTTAACCCTTTACCTAACCTGAAAAGCAGACGACACTTGCAAAAATAATACTTGAATAACTAATTTTTTTCAATTTTTGTCTCAAAAACATAGGTTATGACCTCTCGTTGGAACGAGCTCGACGAGCTCGTTCCAACGAGGGGTCATAACCTATGTTTTTGAGACAAAAAATGAAAAAAATTATGAAAATTAATTGGCGATTTTTGAGAATAGCCCTGGCCGGTTTTGGCCGTTACGTTAGGTAAAGGGTTAAATTAGAACGGTTAACAGCAGTGTCTTGTTTTAAAACTTGGGGTGCCCGGGAAGTTATTAGAGTTGGTATTAGTAACTTAGTTCCCCTCCGAGTACTGCCTCGATGGGTTGGCTTAGCAGCCGGTATGCCAGCGCGTCTAACATTTGTCCAAGTAGAGTAGTTTAATGGTATTGACTTGGTTTAATGGTATTGACTTACTTATAAAATTTATGACATACTTGAAACTCTATCAACTGATACATTGTTGGAAAGTGCTCTTTGAGCCCTTTCCAAGAAGTAATCAGATGGTGGGTTTGATCTGCGCATACCATAATGTACAGATTATCATCATAAATTAGGTGACAATACTCATCAGCAAAAGTGTTGAACAAGGCCTATCCTATAATAATAAACGTATCATTTTCCTCTTGAGTAATACCTGACGCATTGAAAACAGCAAAAATTGTCCCTACATTCAAATCTGGAGACGCCAAACATTTTAATAGTTACACGCCCATTAGTATTCTTCCAACATTATCTAAAGTCCTAGAAAAAGTAATACACGACTATTTATCCTGTCGAAATTTTTTTTTCTGTACAATCCTTTTTTACTGCCGATCCAGACTGCCTGGGTTTTATGGTAATTTATTTTTAAATCAGAAATATATATGAAAGCATCCAGTGTGTGCATCGCTGCCTACAGTGACTGGAGTGATCCATCCAAGGAAAGCGATGGTTTTTTTTGTTTATTTTGAATGCATCCAGTGAAACCTTTTGTTGGCTACTGCACCTCCAGATGAGTGCCAGAAACTCAACGTCTGTGTATCTGATTTCAGTTTGGTCTAACTGCAAATGATGGACCGGGAAATATGCTGGACGATTTCGTTAACTGGTGGAATGCTACAATACTTTTACCTCCTGCCATAAGCAATGGATGGTCTTAGATTACCGGAGATTGCCTATGGGCTTTCTCTTAATGGAGAATGCCTATATGCTTTATCCAGTGATCTGGATCAGTTTATATATGTACGATCAATATATTTTTAATACTGGCGTATCGTCGGTCAAATTACTGATGAAGGTAAAAGCCCCATTAAAGATTTCCATCATTCCACCAGTTAAGATTGGCAACGTCGTTTCCCAAATAGCGGATACAAATACATACAAACGTTAAGTAACTTTAAGCATCCTGACCCACGCGGTCCACATTCCCGTAGTACTGCACGATATATCGATAAACCGATATATACCGGTATTCAAACCAATATCGATTGAATACCGGTGTAATTACAAAAATATCGGGTTATCGTCAATATTTGTTTACCCACAATTTAATTTTCAAGATATCTTGAGTTTTTTAACTGTAGCCCCGAATGAATAATATTATCTCTTTATCCAAGGAATCGTCTGCTTGTGCTCTCGTAATATACAAATTCAGCAGTTGAAAAAATAATTTTCAAAAATTTCAACACAACTATATCATGTGACCCCTCATTGGAACGAGCTCGTTGAGCTCGTTCCAATGGGGGGTCACATGATATAGTTTTGTTGAAATCTTAGGGGAAAATCTGCTAAATTAATTTTGAAAATAATAAATTTTGATATCGTCTGCATTGAGTAAAGGTGTTTCGAACCGCATCATCAAGGCATGCTAATTCGTTCGAGTCACGATTGTGGTACTTGTGTTCATATATCTGAACAGTTTTCGATATACTGGTATATCGCGGTATGTTTTTGAATACCGATACCGGTATTCAGTTTTGAATATCGTGCAGCCCTACATTCCCGCAACTAAACAAATGTCATTTTTATCTTGTCGTGGCCCTCGAAGTGGCCACAATGTCTTGCCAACACCACACCACACCACACCACACCTTCTCCATCCCACCCCACTCTAACAAATAGTGCTCTACTCTCGGCCTGCCCCTTTTTAAATAAAATATTAAAAAAAACATAATGATCAAATATGGTAACTAAACTCGAAATGTACTTATTATATATTGTACTTAAGTTGTATACTTTATGCACATTGCTTTATTATGTGAAAATAAAAATTTAAAAGAAAATAAAAAGAAATATAAAACAACCCACCGTCACCAATGTTCATTCATTTTTGAAGACCGTTAACTTTGCATACTTAGAAAAAATACACCAGAACATAGAGACGGCGGAAGCTCCAAAAAAGTCGGGATCACACCTTTCTGGATACCGCGAGGGTGTAGGATGGAAAATAATTTTTTTTCGGAGGGGGGGGGGGGGTGTCAATGGTGGTGGGGCGGTGTATTCATGCAAAATATATAAATTTATATACGCTACCCCTGACTCTTGAACCCACTTTATTTAAGACACTAACCTCAGCGTATTTATTTTGTTTTGTTTTTACTTAACCCTTAGAACCCTGGTGGTATCTTCCATATCAATTCAATGGCAGCAATTGGAAGAGGCCATATTCATTATTTGTGGGTAGACCAATTAATATTTTCAACGTGCAGCCTCAGGGCTGCACGATGTAAATACTGATTGGTCTTCCCCACACATTCACTTACCAGCTATCATACTTAATGAATTTATAAAGTATCATGTTCATGGGTCGGAAAAGCGGCCTCTTGGTTGAAAGGACTAATCATAACTTTGAAACCGCCCTTTGAAATATTACGCTCCATTTGGAGCTTTCAATTTTTATTCAATTAAATATTGAAAACAATGTGGTCATATATGTATAGGTGTTGTGTATGGCCATAGGGGTTGTGTATGTTATGTCGGAAAATCCCGTTCAGGTACCTATAATTGGTGAAAAAAGTGTGGGAGTGGACACGTGCACCCTGTGGCCCCTGTCTCCGCCGCCCCTTCCAGAACACAAAGGAAAGAGATTCCTCAAATCTCGTAGATTACGGTAAACTGGCCCGGTATGTGGATGTCTGTAAAAATGGCGCGATTTCGTTCGGTGATAACATTAGCTCCACCGATTACGCCCTGTGTGGCATGATTACGACAGCATGACAGGCCAGGTGCTGCCTTTCTTTTAATAATATGTTTTATTACACGCCTGTTCTATTAAGAAATTCCCACCTACAGCAACCCTAAACCAAGCGGAAAATGAACAGAAATCGTTCACTATTTTTAAATAAAAGCGAAATTTCGCTGGAATTGTCTACAAATCGTGCAACACAATTACAATTTGAATCGCTAGCGATAGCTAAAAAAATCGTCCCCTGAGTTCCAATGTGTTCTATTTGCCAGGAGGCACATAGAACACATTGGAATTAAGAGGAAAAATTAGTAACACGGGTTCCCCTCGCAAATTTGTTTCGCGATAAAATGTGTTGTTTTGTTGATAGTTGTCAAATGAATTGCTGAGTGTCAGATGGAATGGTTTTAGCGCGCCGAAGGCGCGCAGGGACGCTGTGGGGCAAGCCCCTTTCGACCCTCAGTGACTGCTTAGTGTTTTGTAGCTTCATGTCAAGGCGTGTTGAAGGAGGAAAAGGTTCGGGTATTCGGCAGTTGTCCTTGATTCGGGATTTTAGCGGTGCTGGGTTGTCTTTGTTGACTGACCCCTCGAGCGAGGACCAGTGTGGGAGGTTGGGTCCTCTCATAAAGGTACTACCTCTCCCCGAGGGTGCTGTGTTTTGTTTTTCGGGCAAGTATAGTCTGCCACTTCGGAGATGGATGAATTAAGCGGTGGCGGGCCATCATTGGCAAGTATAGTCTGTCCCAGGCTGTCTTATACGTTTTTCAGGATTAGCAGTAGGACGTCTTTTGGATAGATGACAACAACGATCCCTTTCGGGGACAACCAAGAAGAAGACCCAAACTTCCCTGGTTCGGGGGCAGGCCTGCATTGTAATCCTATTTGGCTGGGTCAGAAATGCGCAATACAGACGCTTACAAAAAGGGGCAGAGGCGGGGCGCAGGACCAACGCTCGCCTCCCTTGAAGTGGTTGACTACTTCTAGGGATGGAGCGGAGGATGTTCAGGATCCATGGAGGCTACTGTTTCCATGACGGTTATAGTTTTCATAGCGATTATTGGGGTGCTGGTCATAAAAAAGGTTTCTCTGTGTACCTGCTAAAAGAAGGCAGAATTAGTTTGACATATAGAAAATAATGAAAAATTTTGAGAATTACCATTTTTCTCTTACCAGTTTTGATTTATTTTCGCGGTCAGTTATTAGAGGTTTTAGTTGGGTAGATGAAAACAGCCCTTCCTGGTAGAAGGTCACAGCTATCGCCGTTTTCACTGCCTGTTAGTTTACCTTCCCTTTACGAATATAGTCGGTACACGGGTGTCGGATCTTACTGAATTTCATATTTAGAACTTTTGATTTTTAGTGTTTTAGTTGAGCTGGTGAAGACAGCCCTTCCTGATAGAAGGTCACAGCTTTCGCCGTTTTCACTGCCTGTTAGTTCACCTTCCCTTTACCAATTTTGTCGTTTCACGGGTTTTATTATCGGTCTATTTTAGATAATTTGAGGTAGCGAAGAACAGTCTTACACACAGAGCCACACCCGGGGGTGTTACTTTCCTGTCTTGTTCTCGGTTTAAGTCCTAGTTTGAGTGGCTTCGTTAGAAGAAAGCGGAGGACAGGTTTACACACAATACCACACCCGAGGGTGTTACTTTCCTGTTTGCCTCTGCTTTATGATCGGTCAATTTTAGATATTTTGAGGGAGCGAAGAACAGGCTTACACACAGAGCCACACCCAGAGGTGTTACTTTCCGGTCTTGCCCTCAGTTATAAGTCCTAGTTAGTATTTCCCTTAAATAATGGCTGTTTGGGGTTTTTGTCTGCTTTCGCAAATTGCCTGTAGTTCGGATATTAGTTGGCTGTCGGCTAACCGGTCGTGGTTCTTCGCGGCTAGAGAGGCAAGGCGGTATTTTATGGTGGGGATTTCGGCTCTGTCGTGGAGTATTTTGATAGGTGTATCCCATGGGGCACGGAGGACGACCCTAAGCGCGTGATTTTGGACCTTCTGTCGTTTCCCCATATTTGTTTGATTGAGCTCAGTTAGGATGATGGCCCCATACACGAGTACTGGGCACACAAAGGCTTTGTATAGTTTAAGTAGAGTAGTCTGATTGGCTCCCCAGGAAGTTCCCTTTAGCATTTTCAGTAAATTAATATGTTTGATTGCTTTACTGGCAATATCGTTGGTGTGTTTATTAAAGGATAGGTTTTGATCAATGGTAATGCCAAGGAATTTCGCCTCTTTGCATTCTGGGAGGACTTTATTCAGTAGCTTCTGGTCAAAGTCACGTTTGCTTGTCTTGCGTCTGAAGGTGATTCGTTGGGTTTTGTTGGCGTTCAGCTTTATTCTCCATTTGGCACACCAGTGTTCTAAGTCGTCGAGAGCTCGTTGAGGAGGTTTTTGGAGTAGATTGGCCGTATTATTAGAGTCCCAGAGGCCCTTATCATCCGCAAATTGTGAGATTTGAACACGATCCTCGGAGACTTTGAGGTCGTTGACGTAGATGATGTACAGGAAGGGGCTGAAGACGGACCCTTGGGGTGCCTGCTTCTAGGGGGACACTGTCGGACATTTCATTGTTTACTCTGATTTTAATTTCACGATCGTTTAGGAAGGAGGAGAGTAGTCTTTGCAGTTTCAAGGGGAGTTTAATTTTAGATAATTTGAGGCGCATTCCGTTGTGCCATATAGAGTCGAATGCTTTTTCGACGTCTAACAGAACTGCCGCGCCTATTTGTTGATTGTCAGTCGCGGTTTTCATTTGAGTGACTGGGCGGTAGACATGCTCGGTGCCTTCTTTACGGTTTCTATAGGCTCTTTGCCATTTATTGAAAAACTCGGTATCTTCGAGGTGCCCCCTCAGTCGATCGGTAAGGATTCGTTAGAACACCTTACGAATGTAACACTGAGGAGGCTGATTGGGAAGTAGCTGGCCGGATCGGAGAGGTCTTTGTCAGGTTTTGGTATCATGACACCAATGGCTGTTTTCCAATATTTATGAAAGTAGCCATGGGTGAGGCGTGAATTGAACAGTTTATTGAGTTTGTCGATTAGGGAGTTGGGGCTTTGTTTTAGAATTTTGTAACTCACTTCATCCTCACCGGGCGAGGAAGAATATCTACATTTTTTCATGATGTTGATGATTTCATCATTGGTGATGGTGATGACGAGGTCATCGTCACCCCCTTCTTCTGGTGCGTTATCGAATTTGGGGTCACGGTAAATATCCAGGTGTTCATTGATGAAGTCATCAATGGCGTTTATGATGGCGTCATCGTTCCCCGGACCTTGATACGGGCGATGCGTTTTTTTCTGAGGAGGTCGGCAAAAGTGTCGGCATTGGCTTTGTCAGTGCGCGTGAAAGAGCCATCTTCCTTTTTAAGGGGTTTGGCTGCAGCGTAGGGGCTTTTGTTTTTTTGCCCAGTTATGGTTTTGAAGGAGTCCCAGATTTTTTTTAGCATCCGAGACCCCGTTTAGGTTGGCTATTGCCTTTTCTCAGTTGGTTTGTTTTTCAGCTTGGAGGGCTTTCTTAACCTCGCCATGAAGACGGTTGTATGTTTTTTGAGTTCAGATTTTCTTAGGGGGTCGGTTTCGGTTTTAAGAGCGCGAAGAGCTTTCCGTTTTGGTTTTAATTAATGAAAGTGTGTCGCCCGAGATAGTACTTCTCCATGGGCGCACTTCCTCTTCTGGGCACATTTCATATAGGGTTGAGTTGATGATTTTTTCTAGCTTCGAGTTCAGTTGCATTTGATGGGGAGCTGTTGGGGAGTTTGACATCGATGATGTCGGGGTAGAGGTTCCAACTGATTTTTCTAAAACTCCTGCGGAGGGTGGGGTGGGGAGGGGGGGGGTACCTGAGGGGGCCATTGCCTAGTTTTATTGAGGCATGGATCGGGAGGTGGTCGTTGCCTAGGTCATCATCGCCGACCCAGTGGTCGTCGATGTGATTTATCAGGGAGTCGCTGGCGATTATCAGATCGAGGATTTAGGATGGGAATTGTGGATTACTAGTGATATAAGTTGCTGAGTTGTCGTTCATAACCACGTGTGGGTTATGTTTATTGATAATTTCAAGGAGGGCTTCACCGTTGGGGCTGGGTTTATTACAACCAAAGAATAGGTGTTTGGCATTGAAGTCGCCGAGGAAAATGCAGTGTTTGTATTTCCTCATAAAAAATTCAAAGACGGTGTCAGAAACAGTCTTGCTTGGGTCGTTGTTATAACAAACAATCGCGATGTTTTTATTGTCAACTGTTATTTCAGTTGCAATCACCTCAGTATCGAGGTGGTCAGTTTTTATGGTTTTAGTTTTGATGTTCTGCTTTATTAGAAGAGCAACACCGCCGGCTTTTGTGAGCTGTCGGTCTCTTCTAATAATGCTGGATCCGCTTAGTGAGAAATTTTTGTCGGGATTTAGCCAACTTTCACAGATACAGATTATGTCTGTATTTTTTAAATATCGGCTCATTTGAAGTTTTTTTGTTATTAAACCTTCTTGCGTTCCACACGGCTATTTGTAGTTTATCCATGTTACAGTTTGGAATAAATCGCGTTGTTTAATTAGATGGAGCTAGGTTGGCGACGGTTTAATTGGTGTTAATTGCGGCTTTGATAAGGGTTTCAGATATTTGGGTTTTAAATAGGCGAGACGCCGAACGGCTTACGTCTTGACAGATGTCAGACAGATTGGTGCTCACGTGTTTGTTTAACACGGAGTAGAGAGCCCCAGCGACAAGGGAGCATATTGTGTGGGGAGAGGATGCATTAACCGGTTTTGTCAGATTTAAGTTTTTTAGTTCAATATTTGTTTTTACTTTTTTAAAATGAGGACACCCACGATAGTTACTCCTGTGACCTCCCTTGCAGTTAGGGCAGGAGGGGGAATCAGACCTGCAGGATTTTGTGAGGTGATTTCTACCACATTTCCTGCAGGTTAGTGTCCCCCTGCATTTATTTGTAACGTGCCCAAACTGTTGGCACTTGTGACATTGTACAGGTTGGGGGGGGGGGGGGGGGTAGAATTGTATTCCTCGGTAGAGTGTCTTCTACCGTTAATGGTCACCCTCTGGTCAAGTATCCTTAATTTGCTCTCGCGACTGGGACATTTCACCTCAAGTTTCCACGTGGAATTACCCGTGGCTTTCGAGGTGAATCTGTCCCAGCTGCAGCCCGAGAGACTAGCGTTAATACTATCTTTGGGTGTGTCAGGGTGAACCCTGGTCACAACCACAAAGAATTCTTGGCTTTTTTAGGTTCGGGGCCTTGCTCCACTTACGTGAGCCCGGTTGCTCCTTACTGTTAGTCTTGGCAGGAGATTGTGTATTCACCGCAGCGGCATAGCTCATGGGAGGTTGGGGGGGGGGGGGGTCCCCTTACCTGCCCGGCTGTTATTTTGGTTGGTGGTTTGGTGCTCCACGCTACTGATATTGTTTTGTCTATTTAGGCTGGGACTAGAGCCAGAGCTGATTGAGTTGACAAAAAAGGGTGTTCTGATTTTTTTGTATTTCCTTGGTACAATCTCTTAGAACACCTCCTCGTTTGTCAACTCCTGCAACTCAGGCTCATCCTCCAGCTTTCTTTTGACTGGCGTTTGTTGGCTTTCCAACATTTGGGATAGGGTGGGGCCCGTATCCACAGTGTCTAGTGGGTCTTGATTTTTGTCCTTATTTGCTGTCATGGTTGATTCCTGAGTGGGAGCAGGATCAGTGTGGATCTCCGCCACCACCGTGATTTCCGTAAGAGGAGACCCCGGTGTTGAGGGAGAGGCTTCAACAGATTCTGCAGGCTTAGATTTAGTTTCATGACTGATTCCCCCCTTGAATATTGTTTTTATTAAAGATGAGGAGTTGTTCTTTAACTCCTTCCATGTAACCCATCCCATCACTGAACCTGGAAACTTGCATCGTTAGATTCTGAACACTTATTCTAAGCTGGGCAATTGTCTCATCCTGTGCTCTAGCCCTAACGTCAGCTTCTACGAGCTTTTTCCTGAACTCATTTCTTTCCTTCTCCCAACCTTTTGATTCCCCTTTGGGTGCTTAGCCTGGGCGCCCACCCCATAAGGCCTGTTCAGAGATGTGGCCTCTCCCCCTTTGCAATGAAAGGAAACCTGACTAACCTTGTTTGTGTTGGGGAGAGACTCCCTTCTGACTTCCTTCGTGTTTTCCATTCTGCTCTTCTTATTGTTGGAATCCATGTTGTAGGTGTTATAAGTATAATCAGTTAAAGATTGTCCTTTAAAGATTGTTGGCAGTCGTTTTTCTCGGAGATGTTCTCTCGATGAAATTCGATCGTAATGTAATTGTTGAGTGCAATCGAAAGGAATGGTTTTACGCGCCGAAGGCGCGCATGGACGGTTTGAGGAACAATCCCCTTTCGACCTTCAGTGGCTGTATATGATCCATTTTCTCATGTCAAGGCGTGTTGAAGGAGGAAAAGGTTCAGGTACTCGGCAGATGTCTCCGGTCTATGTGTGATGGGTAGGTGGCTTCATTGATTGATGTAGGTTGAACCCTCGGGTGAGGACCAGTGTGTGAGGTTGGGTCCTCTCACAAAGGTACTACCTCTCCCAGAGGGTGCAGCAGTCTTGGGTTTTCAGGCAAGTATAGTCTGCCACTTCGGAGATGATTTTGAATGTTGGCCATCACTGGTAAGTATAATCTGCCTCAGGCTATCTCTGTTTGTTGGGTAGGATGTCTTTGAAAGAAAACAACAACGACCCCCTTTCGGGGACCACCAGAACAAGACCCGAACTTTCCTGGTTCGGGGGCAGGCCTGCATTATAATCCTATTTGGGTGGGACAGAAAATGCGCAGTGTGGGCGCTTAACAAAAAGGGGCAGGGGCGGGACGCAGGACCAACGCTCGCATCCCTTGAAGTGGTCGACCACTTATAGGGATGGAGTGGAGGATATTCTGGAACCATGGGAGTTGCAATTTCCATAGCGATTATAGTTTCCATGGCGGTTATTGGGGTGTTGATCAAAAAAGCATCTTCTGTGTACCTGCTTTAAAGAAGAAGGTAGATTTAGTATTCATTAGAATTTGTAAAGTATAGAAACTAAGAGTACCATAGTTACTTGTCTGAGTAAGTCCATAACGGTTATAGTTCCATAGAGGTTGTTGTTTCCATAGCGGTTATTTTACTTCCATAACGGTTAAAAAAAATAAAAAAAATAAAGAAGAAATGTGTCGGTATTTATGTGCAATTATATAATGCTTGTACGTGTTCTGGTTGTGATGAGCGTGACTGTTGAGTTGGTGTTCCTTATCAGTGTTAGTGGAGGCAGTGTGGTTTGGTTCAGCTATTGTAGCATGCCTTAAAAAGGACAAACTCCACTGTGGGGACGCAGTTGTGTTACTAACAATAGCTTAGCCTCCCCAAGCTTTCTCCGTTTTGATTGCGTGATTGCTGAGTATATGTTGTGTATGGGGGCAGAGTGGTTCGGTTCTGCGTATTGTAGCATGCCTTATAAAGGACATATCGTACTGTAGGGTCGCAGTGGTGTTGCTGACAATAGCTTAGCCTCCCCAAGCTTTCTAAATTTTGTTTGCGTGATTGCTGAATATATGTTGTGTATGGGGGCAGAGTGGTTCGGTTCTGCGTATTGTAGCACGCCTTAAAAAGGACACATCGTATTGTAGGGTCGGAGTAGTGTTGCTGACAATAGCTTAGCCTCCCCAACCTTTCTCCGTTCTGATTGCGTGATTGCTGAATTTATGTTGTGTATGGGGGCAGAGTGGTTCGGTTCAGCGTATTGTAGCATGCCTTATAAAGGACATATCGTACTGTAGGGTCGCAGTAGTGTTGCTGACAATAGCTTGGCCTCCCTATCTTTCCCCATTTTGTGTTTGCGTGCATGCTGTTATAAATCCTGATTATTATTTCCTATTTTGGGCGTTTGGCTCTTTGTAAGAAGTCATAGATAGTATTTCCTTAGGTTTTGACGTTTTGGGGGTTTTTGTCTGCTTTCGCAAATTACCTATAATTCGGATATTAGCTGGCTATCGGCTAGCCGATCATGGTTCTTCGCGGCTAGAGAGACAAGGCGGTCTTTTATGGTAGGGATGTCGGCTCTGTCGTGGAGTGTTTTGATGGGTGTGTCCCATTGGGCACGGAGGACGACCCTAAGCGCGTGATTTTGGACCCTCTGGAGTTTTCCCATGTACGTTTGATTGAGGTCAGTTAGGATGGTTGCCCCGTATTCGAGTACTGGCGCACAAAGGCTTTGTATAGTTTGAGTAGGGTGGACTGCTTGGCTCCCCAGGAAGTTCCCTCTAACATTTTCAATAAGTTAATGCGTTTGGTTGCTTTACTCGCCATATCGTTAGTGTGTTTATTAAAGGACAGTGTTTGATCAATGGTGATGCCGAGGAATTTCGCCTCTTTACATTCTGGGAGGATTTTATCCATTAGTTTCAGGTCAAAGTCGCGTTTGCCTTTTTTGCGAGTAAAGGTGATTCGTTAGGTTTTGTTGGCGTTTAGCTTAATTCTCCATTTGGCACACCATTGTTCTAGGTCTTCGAGAGCGGGTTGCATGGGTTTTGGGAGAAGATTGGCCGTATTGTTAGAGTCCCAGAGGCCCTTATCATCTGTAAATTGGGAGACTTGAACACGATCCTTGGAGAATTTAAGGTCATTTACATAGAAGATGTAAAGGAGGGGCTGAGGACGGATCCTTGGGGGTACCTGCTTCAAGAGGGACACTGTCAGACATTTCGTCATTTACTCTGACTTTGATTTCGCGGTCATTTAGGAAGGAGGATAGTAATCTAAGCAATTTGATGGGGAGTTTCATTTTAGATAATTTATAGCGCATTCTATTGTGCCAGACAGAGTCAAACACTTTTGCGACGTCTAACTGGACTGCCGCGCCTATTTGCTGATTGTCAATCGCGCTTTTCATTTGATTGACTAGTCGGTAGACATGCTCGATGCCTTCTTTACGGTTTCTATAGGCTCTTTGCCACTTATTGAAAAAAAATCGTTGTCTTCAAGGTGCCCCCTGAACCGATTGGTAAGGATTCGTTCGAATGTCTTAACAATGCAGCTGAGGAGGCTGATTGGGCGGTAGCCAGCTGGGTCGGAAGGGTTCTTGTTAGGTTTTGGTATCATGACACCGATGGCATTTTTCCAACATTTAGGAAAGTAGCCATGGTTGAGGCATGCGTTGTACAATTTGTTTAGTTTTTCGATTAGGGAATTTGGGCTTTGTTTCAGAATTTTGTAGGTCACTTCGTCTTCGCCGGGTGACGAGGAATTTTTGCACTTTTTTATGAAGTTGATGATTTCGTCATTGGTGATCATGATGGGGGTGACGAGGTCATCGTCATCCCCGTCTTCTGGCTCCTTATCGAATTTGGGATCACGGTAGATATCAGGGTGTTCATTGATGAAGTCATCAATGGCGTTTATGACGGCGTCATCGTTGCCCGCACCTTGATAAGGCCGATGCGTTTTCTTAGGAGGTCGGCAAAGGTGTCGGCCTTGTCTTTGTCGGTGCGCGTGAAGGAACCGTCTTCCCTCTTAGGAAGTTTGCCTGCGGCTTTGCGGCTTTTGGTTTTTGGCCCAGTTGGGGGTTTGAAAGAGTCCCAGAATTTGTTGGCATCCTGAATCCCATTTAGATTGGCTGTTGCCTCTTCCCAGTTGGCTTGTTTTTCAGCTTGGAGGGCTTCCTTAACCTCGCCATGAAGGCGGTCGTATGTTTTTTTGAGGTCCGCTTTCTTGATGGGGTCAGTTTCGGTTTTAAGAGCGCGAAGAGCTTTCCGTTTGGTTTTGATTAGTGAGAGTGTGTCGCCCGAGATAGTATTTCTCCAGGGGCGCATTTCTTCTTTTGGGCATATTTCGTTTAAGGTTGAGTTAATGATTTTCTCTATGCCCTCGCATTGGGTTTCTAGTTCCGCTGCATTGGATGGGGGGGGGGGGGGGGGGGGGGGGGGGGGGGTTGTGAGTTTGACATCGATGATGTCGCATTAGAGGTTCCAATTAATTTTTCTAAAATTTCTGCGTAGAGTGAGGGGGGGGGGGGGGGGGGCCTGAGTGGGCCATTTCCTAGTTGCAGCAAGGCATGGACCGGGAGGTGATCGCTGCCTAAGTCGTCATCGCCAACCCAGTGGTCATCGATGTGGTTTATCAGGGAGTCACTGGCGATAATTAGATCGAGGATCTCAGATGAGAATAGTGGGTTGTTACTGATATGAGTTGCTAAGTTGTCATTCATAACCACGTGAACGTTATGTTTTTTGGTGATTTCGAGAAGGGCTTCGCCATTGGGGGTGGTTTTGTTACAGCCAAAGTACAGGTGTTTTGCATTGAAGTCGCCGAGGAAGATGCAGTGTTTGTATTTCCTCGTAAAGACGTTGTTAGAAACAGTTTTGCTTGGGTCGTTATAATAACAAACAATCGCGATGGTTTTATTGTCGACTGTGATTTCAGTGGCAATCAACTCTACATCGAGGTGATTAGTTTTTATGGTTTTAGTTTTGATGTTCCGCTTTGTCAGAAGAGCAACGCCGCCACCTTTAGTGATTTGTCGGTCTCTTCTAATAGTGCTGAACCCACTTACTCAAAAAATTTTGCTGGGTTGAAGCCAACTTTCGCAGATACAGACAACGTCTGTATCTTCGAAGTATAGGCTCATTTGAAGTTTTTTATTAATAACGCTTCTAGCGTTCCACACGGCTATTTGCAACTTATTCATGATGGGGTTCGGTATTTAGTAGCGGTGCTTTAGTTATTGGTTAGATAGGGGCTTTAGTCGGAGCTGATAGCGGCTTTGATTAATGATTCCGAAATATGCGTCTTGAAAAGTCGGGACGCCGATCGGCTGACATTTTGACAGATGTCGGACAGATTGGTTTTAGCGAGTTTGTTTAACACTGAGTAGAGGGATCCGGCGATAAGGGAGCAGACGGTGTGGGGTGATGACGCATTGTCAGGCTTAATGAGATTAAATTTTTTAGGTTCAATGGCGGTTTTTACCTTTTTGAAATGAGGACACCCTCGGTAGCTGCTGGGATGACTTCCTCTACAATTGGGACAAGAGGGGGACTTTAACTTGCATGATTTGGTGAGATGTGGTTCTCCGCAATTCATGCAGGTTAAATTGCCTCTGCATTTGTTGGCGATATGCCCGAACTTTTGGCATTTGTGGCACTGTATGGGCGTGGGGGGGGGGGGGGGGGGTATTATATTCCTCCCCAGCGTGCCACCTGGCATTGATGTGGATCCCATTTTTGATTATTTTTATCTTATGTTTCCTTATTGTGGCAGGTGACTTTGATTTTCCACGTGACCTTGCTCGTGGCTTTGGAGTAGAATCTCTCCCATTTGCAATTGTTTAGGCCTTGGTTGATGGCTTCTCTGGGTGTATCGGAATGGACCCTAGTTAATACCACAGTGAGGTTGGTGGGGGGGGGGGGGGGTACCCCTGCCCTCCCTAATGCCGTTGGTCTTGTTTTTACTACTGTTGGGGAGGCTATCTGGGTTTTGCCCCCCTTTCTGGTTTTGGCTGTTGGGTGTCATAGTTTTACCCCTCTTCCTAGAGACGACAGTTGACCAGGGTGTCTCCATGAGTGGAAGGGGCCCTGGCAGATTTGTATGAGGCTCATCATTTGTTTTTGTATGAGGCAGTGGTTTGGGTGAGGGGGTGATTGGAGGGCAGTTTCTCACTTTCTTGACCTGCCGCTCAATGGTGTGATAAAAGCCCTGACCGTCCACCACCTCCCTCTCTAGGTCTAATGACTTCTTTCTTTTACTGTTACTGCGAGACGGGGTCGCAGCGTTGTTAGGTACACTGTCCCGCGGCGTGGCAAGCATCGTCTCTAAGTTTTTATCTGGGCAGATGGTACCCAGAGCGCAAGGATCTACTGGATCCTTGAAAGTTTCCTTAGTAGGGCATGTGTCCCCCGACCAGATGATGACTTCTCAGGGACAGGTCCCTCAGAAGCTACCACCTGGAGTTCGGTGGGAAGAATTTCTCTAATGAAGGAATTATCCAAATTATCCAAGACCTCTGCTTCCGCGTGGACCTCAGCAATAGCAATGACTTTGATTGGGCTGCAAGGAGGTGACCCAACAGAAGCCGCAGTGGCTGCTGGAACACCCCCTGATGTAGCACTACAGTCTAGTGAGATATGCGGTGTCTGCTGTATCTGCAAGCCCAGCTGGGCTGACAGGCTTGTGGTTTGGTTTGTCATTGCTGAGTGTCCTTCTAATAACTGTTTTTATAGACGTATGAAGGCGTGTAAAAAACACAGACCGACACACGCGTGTGAATAGGCAGGCCTCGAGTTTTATCCTTTCGCGGTGGCACAAGTGCCATACCGATTAACCCATTCACGCGCGTATCTCATTGTTTGTGTGTGGCATGATAACAACAGCATGACGGCGCCAGGTGCTGCCTTTCCTTTAATAATCTGTTTTACTGATTAGTAACCTGATCTTGCACATTATTAGATAACTGCTTTCACAGGTTAGAAGACCTTTTCCAGATTAATGATAAAAAAACCCAAAAACAATTCCAAATCTGTTTTTACAGATTATAAGATAACTGGTTTACAGATTGTTAGAAAACTGTCACTCGCCTGTTTTTACAAATTATTGGGAAACTCTAACAAATAAATTTTGTATGTAAAAGAATTTGTGTGGCAATCAGTAGAATTTATTGGACATGATTGAGGTGTGAAGCACTGAGCTTGGAAAAGTTAAAACGCCACCACCAAATGGTATGAGGCAAAGCGAAGGTTTTGGCGCACAGAAGGCACGTTGGGGCGGGTGTGGGTAAACTAACCCCTTACGATCCCTTTAGCAGTACAATAGTACTTTCCACATCCTGTAGCCGCACGGGCGAAGTAAAGGAGCCAGAAAAGCCACCAGGACCCAATCAGCCACCCCAAAGGTTATGGTGGGCTTGTGAATCTGCCACGCATGATAGTCTGTTGATTACATTCGCTTCCTTCATTAACAAGTTTAGTCTGTCTCCGGAAGTTAAAGGTGTTGATGATTCTAGGGGTAGTCCTTGTTATTCTTCGGGCAAGTGTGGTATGCCACTTGGTGTAGTTGTCTCCCAGAGCGAGCCTTTCTTGACAAGTAGTCTGTCTCCGGCTTCGGTCGGGCCCGCTGCCACCGAAGCAAACATCCAGCATGCGAGTGGGTCATATGTTCCAAATGTTAGACGCTCCGAAAACCGGTCGATGATCCAGTTTACCTGGACTTCCGTTGGTTTAGGTCGAGTGTCGAAGGGTAATTTGGACTCGGCCAGGACGGGACAAGCCAAATAGGGGGCCTGGCCGGACTGAGAAGAAACTCTAGCAGTAAAACCAGCTAGGGAGTGGCCCCCACATGAGATTCCTTGACGGTTTCGAAAAAGGATTAGAGAAAACACTTGTATTTTTTAAGACCGGGGGTTCAGTCATCACCCAATCCTTCAGGGAGGTAAGGACATTTGAAGCCCCCCCCCCCCCTTCCAAAAAGTCGAGAAAAACAGTGTGTTTGTGGGTCAAGCGTACCTCAGTTTGTTGTAGTGATTTGTTCAGTCGGTCGAGGCAGGGTCAGGCAGCGCGCGGCACTCAGCATGCTGGCATCTGCTTTGAGAGATCGCGAAGCAGATAGTTATGCGGATCGCTGATATTCGCCTGCCCGCATCCACTCTGAGTGATTGCATGAGTGTGCCTTCTGTAACTGTGCTGTGGTTGCGTTGTCAGAATGTACGTGCGAGTTGCTGAGATATATTAGTTGAAGATGAGTCGGTCGAGGCAGGGTCAAACTATAAGCTGCACCCAACAACGACGATCTGGCATCTGATTCGGATTGGGGGGGGGGGGGGGGGGGGGCTATGAACAGAGTTTATGCAGCAGGTAGCTTGTGCCTGTCCGTGTCTGTTCTGGGTGTTTGCTTGAGTGTCCCTGTAACTATACTGTAAGGCGGTTCCGTTGTTGGTTTGTACTGAATTGGTGTGAAATGGTAGTATTGCTGAGTTGGTCGGGACAGGGTCAAACTAGCAGCGACGATGTTGCCATCTATTCGGTGGGGGGGGGGGGGGGGGGGGCGAACAGAGTTTATGCAGCAGGTAGTGCTTGCCTGTCCGTATCCACTCTTGGGTGTTTGCGTCAGGCGTGGGTGGACGCGAATGTCGACAATTGCAATTTGCTGTAGATAGTTACCACTCCAGTGAGTGCTTGAGTTTGGTGGTTGTGTAGAATGCAGTGTTGCAGGACTGTACGCGATACTGCTTGGTATTGTTGGGGACGGGCTGGGGCTTCTTAGTTAGGTTGATTTTTATTATTTTTGGATTTTTTTCTTCTTTTTTTAGGGGAGGGGGAGAGATTGGAAGAATTCTTTTAAAATTGCTGAAAATTTTGGTGGACGACCCTTTATTGTTTGTTTGTTTGTTAGTGGTTAACGTCACATATTTATGCACCATGGCTAATCGTGACACAACATGGAGATGAAGTCAAGTTTAGTCAATCGTTGATCTACATGTTGCCCATTTTAGAGGACTTTCACCCCAAGCATTGGTGACTGGGTCCTATTTTACTAGTAAAGCGGAACTGGTTTACCACAGTAAACAAGTGCTGCTTACTTCCCGGGGTTCCCACGGGGAGGACGACCCTTTAATTGTTACATAAATGGGAAGTATGTAATTCAGTGACTCTTGTCAACTAGAAATTCAAACTTTGATTATCTCCTTTGATATGCAACTTGAAATTTTCTGTTACATGGGCAGGGCTAGCCGTCAGGTCACTAGTGTGAAATAAAGAACAACACTGATGGATTTTTGTAAAAATTTAATTTATCAGCATTTATATTAAAATGCACTCATTTTGTTTAAATTGACAAAACACTGATTTATAATACCCCATTAGAGTATCATAAAAATGCATAGATAACAATTGCATTTTTAATATTCAAAATTATCTACAAATTGTGAGGTATGCAAGTTTATATTTATTTCACTTGAGAGAAAAGCTGTACATGCGTGTTTACTTTTCCAAGTAGTGGCATATTTTGTTCATTATTATTTAGACATAATTCATCGAGAATGAGCTCCACAAGCTGTCAATATGAAAAATAACATCAATTACATCATGTTTTCCTCCAAACCCTCAAAATGCTTCATTTCTTTCATAACACAAGATAACGGCACTTGTAAAGAACAGTTTTTTTTATTTTGGGGATATATAACTAAAAAGATATTTTTCTTCAAAAACATAGCTTACTGCAACTCACTGGAAAGAGCTTGGTGAGAGAATTCCAAAGAGGGTCATAAGCTTTGTTTTGAGGAATAAATAGAAAAATTAATAAAATTTGAATGACATGTGATGTGAAGAGTGCAGGTCGGATATGGCTGTTGTGTTATGTAATGGATTATTTAACCCTTTAATACTTTTGTACATCTTATGACGTAGGAAATCAAACAGCACGTTGATACTCTGTAGTCATTTGTTTTGTTATTATTTTTCGACTTTTTAAAGTTTTAACCTCAATTCCTATTTTCTCCCGAATAGTGCTCAGTGACAACCCTTGAGCCAAATGTTATTGCATCTTAAAATACTAATATAATCCTCCTGTCAAGACTTCTCAACTGGTTGAGTGCTAGAAGTCACTATCAGAGCATCCAAAAAATGAGGATACAGTAAAACCTGTCTTGAGAGACCACTGTTGTGAGAGACCACCTGACTTGAGAGACCACTGTGACCTTGCACCATTGGGTTGTTTTACTATATAATAGACCTGTCATGAGAGACTACCTGTTTTAAGAGACCACTTTTCCATGGCAAAAAGGGTGGTCTCTCAAGACAGGTTCTACTGTACCAAAGCAAAAGCCAACACTTTCCTTTCTTATATTTCATATTCAGTCAAACACAAATAATATTTTGTTTATATAAATTTGTTTTATTACAAACTATTGGAGAGTGCCTGTGGGCACTCTCCAATAGTTTGTAATAAAACAAGTTTTGAATAACAAATTCAGACCACCAAAAATAATCTAGCCTTCAACCAGTTAATCACTAATGTGAAAAATACCTTGTTATTTCTACTTTCCGACGGTTGACGTCATATTTTGAAAAGCGTTGAAGAAACTGAATTCCCAGCGACGTCTGAACGTCAGGATAATTAAAGTCTCAAAGGGTTAAGTATATATCAGCTTTTGTGGAAGAAGAAAAATCACAGTCTATGAAACAAACTTTATTACATGCCTGTTCTATGTAATCCCCATCTACAGCAACACTAAACCATGCGGAAAATAAAAATCTGTTCCACACATATGTGCAGAACATTAATCGTTGACAGACTATTTTTAAATAAAAGCAAAATTTCACTGGAGTATTCTACAAATCTTGCAACGCAATTACAATTTGAATCACTAGCGATTGTTGAAAATTGTCCCCAGAGTTCCAATGTGTTCTATATGCCTGTAGGCACTTGGAACACATTGGAAGTCAGGGGAAGAAATGATAATACGGGTTCCCCTTGCAAATTTGGTTGGCGATAAAATGTGTTCTTTGTGTTGATAGTTGTTAACTGAGGGTCCTTCTAACAATTGTTTTTTATAGATGTGAAGGCATGTAATAAACACAGAATGGGTTAATCGATAAGGCACTTGTGCCATCGCAAAAATATAAAACTTGAGGCCCGTGGCCTCTCGTTCTATCCTTCTGCACTGTCACTCGTGCCATATCGATTAACCCATTCAAACGTGTGTGTCATTCTGTGTATAAAGGGGCCTGAAGTGTTCATGCTGTCAGATGCCAATGGTGCCAACTGGACTAAAACAATTAGTTTAGCACCAAAAACACAGCATTTGGCACCAAAAATATACTTTTGGTAGATCTCATAGGTTTTCTGGTTTCATCATTGCTTCATTTTTGATAAAATCGCTGTCTGACAACATAGATGAGACAGAATTCACGCCTGTCAAGTAATCTAGAGATAAGTACAGTAGAATCCTCTTAATTGAATATCCATTTTGCCAGTGAAAATTATTCAATTAACAGGAGTATACAATGAACAGAGATATGGTCAGTTTCCTGTGTTCTGGAGGTAAACTGAGTATTTATTCTATTATATCTTGTTTGACAGAGCTCATAGAGCTCTGTCAAACAAGATATAATAGAATAAATGTCTGTATTGAATGTAGTGAGGCCAAAAAGGTTGATAAATAAGGGGAATTTGGTGCGTGTCACAGTAATTTTTTCGACTTATTACAAAAATTTATATACAATTAACAGGAGTTTACTCTACAACCCATATATAATTAACAGATCAAATTTGTATTGAAGGTATGGTAAATGGTTTTGTGTTTGAAAATCATATTCAATTAACAGGGATATACAATTAAGAGATATCCAATTAAGTGGGCTCCACTGTATAATTACACATCTTTCTTATTGATCAACTGAATTAATAGTTTATCTATTTAATCTGTTTCTTATCAAAACATTTCTTTGTTACTTAATATTTTTTATGTTGCTCAATCTTTTTTCATAATCCTTCTGGGGGATAATAAATTTTATATAAGCTAAATGATAGATTATCGAAAAAATTGTGGAAAGATAGAAATTGTATACCCCACTGTGAAGATACAGAAATTTTCACTTTCATGGTATCAATCAAAATGGCGGCTTTCAAAGTATCACTTCAAGGTGAATACGAGTCAAATTATCACTAGAAATTATCAATTTGTTCTAAAAACGAAAAATGAAAAGCAAATCTAGTGTTTTTGAGTGGATACCGATCATTTCCATCAATAATTCAACACATATTTACCTTGAATTGATGCATGAAACCTGCCAGCTGAACCAGATCGCAAGATGCAACCTGTTCAGAGTATCGCTCAAATCACTTCCGCATATCAATGCACATCAGCTGTCTACTTTCATGCATCAATTCAAGGTTGAAACAAGTGGAATTATCGATAGGAATGATCAGAATAAAAAGCATATAATAAAAAGAAAATCTAGTGTTTTTGAGTGAAGCGGGAGCAGAAATAACTATTTGTCTCGATCACGAGTGAGATAATTTTCCATATCCACTCAAAAACACAAGATATCCTCTATATTTGCTACTAGTTTATTTGGATTGAATAAACAGTGAATAAATAATAATCATGAAATTATTTTGTAAACATTAATAGCCCTGTACATTTTTTAGCTATATTTTTATCATTTGTGGGGGTTTTTTGCAACTAACCCTTTATGCAATGCAGACGATATCAAAATTTATTATTTTAAATATAATTTTTTAAAATTTTTCAAAAAATTTCAACAAAACCATATCATGTGACCCCTCATTGGAACGAGCTCAATGAGCTCGTTCCAATGAGGGGTACCACATAATATGGTTTTGTTGAAATATTTTGAAAAAATTAATTTTTTCAACTCCTCAATTTGCATTTTACCCAGGCGGATGCGGGCGATTCGTTAGGTAAAGGGTTAAAATACTTAAAAGTGCCAGGTACATGTAATACTAAATTAAAATATTATACTTTGAGTGCATTGCAGATGGCATCTTGTTGCACTCCAAGGGTGATACATGGTTATTTTGTTCTCATTTACCAGATTCCATTTGGCACTAAAATCTTTCATTTAGCACCCAAAAAATTCATCTGGCACCCAAAAATTCCACTTGGCACCTAAAAAAAGTTTGAGCCAGCCTGAACTCTGTTCATCATCCATTGATTCTTTACAAAGATATATGACAATTTCTAAAACAAATTCATGATTCATGCATTATTTACAAGATATAAGATGTCAAACTGTTGGGGTAATACCTGGTACAGAAGAAAATATCTGAAAGCGATATTGACCGATATATATTTCATTTCTTAAAAGTTGCAGGGAAATAGTATTCAGCTCATCAGCTGAACTCTCACATCGCCGAGGTAGGGCTTCAAAGAACAACTCAATGGACTTAACCTTTTATCTAATTGTAACAACCAATTCTGGCAAGTGCTATACCCTCAAATTGTAATTAAAATTTCATTATTTTTTTTAAAGTTCATAGAATTCTAAGAGTTATAAATAAGCTATCAGACAGACGGACAGATGGAAGGATAGAGCCACTCATGATAACCATTGCATGCTGTGGGATAATAAGCTATCATATATGGTTGAGGAAGTTTTAACAATCTGTGCACCGATATCAAAATGTCAAAACCTCAAGATGCACATTTCCCACATAATTCCAACTGGGAATTTAACCGCTTCAGTCTCTTGTATGACAGAGCTCATTTGAGTTATGTCAAACAAGATTCACGTGGTTAAATTCCTAGTGCATTACCACAAAGTAGAACTTCTGTTTGTCAGGCCATTTTTTTGTAAAATTGCATCTGGGCAGGGAGGGTTTTTTTTATTTTATATTTTATTTTTGTAATTATTTCCTTGCCATCAAAAGTTCATGTTCTTGGTTTGTTTTATGTTTTATGCCTCATAAGTTACAGAATAGCATGGGTGGTGGTGTATTTCGTCCCTTGAGTGCAAGAAGGCTTAGCAATGCTAAAGCACTGCAAAGCCTTGTTGCACTCAATGGACAAATATCAATTTTATTAATTTGGGTAAAATATCTGACATAAGCTATTTAATTTTTATTTTATTTAGTTTGCATTGGTTATAAAAAGAGAGCATGTGGCAGACAAAAGAACTATGCAGGAGGGCCTGAGAAACAGATTTTTAACTTTTTTAGGCCTTATGGGAAAGTTTTCTGATTGAAATTTGGGTATTTTGGCATCAGTGTGCAGAGGCATACAATAACTATTGTTTTACAGATTATATACAAGTCACATATTTCACATCAAACTTCATACAAAACAAGTATGATATCAATTTACAGTACGTGGAGAGTGTATTATCACTAAATCACCCACAGAGTGGAGATTCCACCCAAGCAATAATTGCAAATTTGTTGCAAAGCATAACCAGCACAAGCAAAGTTTCAGCCAATGGACCTCCGGGTTAAACCCGGAGGTCCATTGGCTGAAACATTGCTGGTGTTTTTTGTCGATATGTTCAAAATTTGAAAGTTATAGCTTGGGTGATATCTCCACTCCGTGGGTGATTTAGTTACAATCCACTCTCCACGTAATGTAACTGTAACATGATGTGTCCACTTTTGACTATAACTTTATCAAGCCTGCATGAAATGAAACTTAACTGATTACTCTACGATGAAGATATGAATATTTATAAAATGACCATGATCGTGTGGTATTTAACTGATCACTATAAGATGAAGATATGAATATTTATAAAATGACCGTGATCATGTGATATTGAACTGATCACTATAAAATGAAGATATGAATATTTATAAAATGACTATGATTTTGTGGTATTTAACTGATCACTATAAGATGAAGATATAAATATTTATAAAATGACTGAATGATAAGGTTTTATTTAACTGATGACTATAAGATGCAGATATGAATATTTATAACATGACTGTATGATTATGTGGTATTTACATGTGTCAAGTGCTTGATGCAGTTCATTCCATAAATAGTTATCGTCTTCAGTGGAACATTGTCAATTGATAAGACACTCTATCAGCAAAAAATATTTGATTAACCGGAGTATTCCATTAATTACAATTTGGTAATTTTGCTTCATTCTGGTGAAAAAATGAGTATTTATTCTATTCTCACGGAGCTCTGTCAAACAAGATATAACCTAATAAATGTTTATATTGGCAGTATAAAGGCCATATCAGTCTGTAACACATAGGAATTTAAGGGTTGTCAGGATATCAAGGCAAAATAGGGCTGTAATATGTGGAAATTGAAGGGTTGACAGTATATCAAGACCAAACAGGTCGGTTGGGAAGTTAACCCTTTACCCAATGCAGACGATATCAAAATTTATTA
This sequence comes from Pictodentalium vernedei, assembly GCA_031216915.1. Lineage (NCBI taxonomy): Eukaryota > Metazoa > Mollusca > Scaphopoda > Dentaliida > Dentaliidae > Pictodentalium > Pictodentalium vernedei. Next base: position 130,853,878 of record CM062289.1, read on the forward strand.
TTTTAAATATCATTTTTTTAAATTTTTCAAAAAATTTCAACAAAACCATATTATGTGACCCCTCGTTGGAACGAGCTCAACGAGCTCATTCCAACAAGGGGTCACATGATATGGTTTTGTTGAAATTTTTTAAAAAATAATATTTTTTCAACTGCTGAATTTGCATATTACGCTGGCGGATGTGGGCGATTCGTTGGGTGAAGGGTTAAAGGTTGGCAGTATATCAAGCAGGCCTGGACGTTTCAAAATCAAATAAAATCACCACAATTCTCTTCATTCAATAATCATATCAGCAATCAGATATACTTTACTGGCAATAAAATCACTATATTCACAGAGTTAAAGAAATCAAGGGAAATATTGGCGGTAAAATCACCATATCCATACAGGTGGGGAGAATCAAAGGAATGGCTTGGTGAAAAAATCACTATATTCATACAGTTGTGGCAAAACAAGAAAACTGTTTGGTGATAAAATCACTATATTCATACAGATGGTGAAAATCAAGGGAATTGCTTGGCAATAAAATTACTATATCCATACAGTTGAGGAAAAACAAGGTAATTGCTTTACAATAAAATCACTATATCTGTACAGTTGGGGAAAAGGAAAGAAATTACTTTTTGATAAAATCACTATAATCATACAATTGGAGAAAATCAAGGGAATTGCTTGGTAATAAAATCACTACATTCATACATTTGAGGAAAATTAAGGGAATTGTTTTGTGATAAAATCACTATATTGATACATTTGAGGAAAATCAAAGGAATTGCTTGGTGAAAAAAACACTATATTCATACAGTTGGGGAAAAATAAAGGGAGTTGCTTTGTGATAAATTTATTTATTTATTGGAATTTAAGGTCATATATTTCTGCACAAAGGCTAATCATGACAGCAACATGGATATATAGTTGAGTTTAGCCAATCTTTTATTCTCATGTTGCCCATTTTAGAGGACTTCCACCCCAAACATTGGTTACTGGGTTCTATTTTAGCAGTAAAATAGAGCTTGTTTACCACTGTACACAAGCACTGCCTCAATTCCTGGGGTTCTCATGGGGAGCTTGGTGATAAAATCACTTTTCAGACAGTCTGGAAAATCAAGAGAATTGCTTGGCAATAAAATCACAATATTTATACAGTTGGGGAAAATCAAGGGAATTATTTGGTGATAAAATCACAAAATTTATGCATTTGGGAAAAATCAGAATTATGTGGCGATAAAATCACTACATTCATACAGGAAGGAAAAATCAAGGGAATTGCTTGGTGATAAAAATCACTATATTCATGCAGTTGGGGAAAATCAATATCTTTATGCAGTTGGGGTAATCAAGGAAATTGCTAGGTCATAAAAATAAAAACATTATATTAGAGCTGTAGGTTTTTAAATGTCTTGTTCGGTTTTGGTTTTTCAGGTGGAGTAAAACCCCGGTTCGGTTCGGTTTTCGGTTTGTTCATGAGGCCAAATAAAATTCAATAAAACTCATTATGTCCGGAATCATAACTGAATGGCAGTGAAATTGAGTGAAACTCGATGAATGCCCAAAATAAGCTATAATACATGAAGAATTAAGAAGGCCAATATAATAATTACCTAAATATACAGAACTTTTATTGTGCTTGGCCATTTTCGAGGTCTGACACCTACACGCAACTTGAGGAAAGCTGCAAACACATCTAAACAGAAATGTCGGAAATTCACAGAATGTAGCCTTCCCAGAGTAGTGAGAGTACCCAGACACTGCCATTGGCAGTGTCTGGGTACTCTCACTACTCTGGGATGGCTACATTCTGTGAATTTCTGCAGCAAGAGAGTATTTAATAAAAAACGAAAAACCTTAGATTACGGGATGTCGACGGTTTCGTTTTTTTTTAAAAAAACTAAAAACCTCGGTTCGGTTTCGGTTAACCTACAGCTCTACATTATATTTATGCAGCCGGGGAAACTCATGGAAATTCCTTGATGATAAAATAACAATAAGCATGCTGTGCAAAAGCCATGCCATGAAAGAAAATTAAGCAGAAATGATCATTTTACATACTTATGTGTAACTTGTAATTGACTAGAACATGGTTTGGTGGTTTGCCAAGACCTGATTCATTCGCACTCAACTACTTGTCATTAAATAGGTGTGAACATAAATGAAAACCTTTTACTTTCTGGTGAATATAAACAGAGTGAGATATTTTGATCTTAGTAGCTCACCGTCAGCTGACTAATTTGTGTCTCCTACCTGTCAGCTGCATGATTTATGTTAGATAACTGTCAGCTGCATGATTTATGTTAGATAACTGTCAGCTGCATGTTTTCTATCAGTTAACCACCAGTTGTGTGATTTTTATCATATAGATTTTGGCCTGAAAACCACGAGAAACGGTACGTATCACATAATGTGTTACAATTCTGTATCATATAGGCGACGCATTCTGATTCCATATCACATAGACGACTCATTTCCGGTAACGCGGCGGGCTATCATAACAGGTGCATGAATACATTCTATGTGCATTTCAGATCGACTCAGCTGATCGCTTACAAAACAAAACAAAATTCCTTACAGTTAGCAACAGAACTATTAATAGCTAATGACTCCACCCCCTCCCCCCCACCTCACCCCCCACAATAAACAGAAACTGTACAATTCAATATTACACCTACCCAGTTCCCGAGAATGTGTGCCCACGTCTCTCACTTGTAAATTCAAGTGGATCATCATAGGAAGCAACACTCTGAGTGAATAATTTGACAACATAACTTTGAAAATTGCGGTGACCGGGTTACTCATTGTTTGTTAGAGTGCACAACAACATAGTTCCATAAAATATGGGTTTTTGTCAAACTTTTTCTTGCCCAACACTGTGTCCCAAAACTGCATTAATAATTTAAGATTTAATCTGTTCATGTGACAGAATTGTTAGATAAATGAATTATCATAATAATGTGCATGTCCTGTGATTTGCATCAGATTCTCAGTGGTGTCCAAAAATGGGATCACAACTCGCCGGCAAAGCTGGTTCATTGAGATCTCATTCTGGACACCACCTCGAATCTGATACAAATCACAGGACATGCACATAATCATGATTATCTGTATGTATCACATGATGTCAGTTGCACGCTTTGTGTCAGTTTACTGTCAGTTGCATGATTTGTGTCGGTTAACTACCAGCTGCATACTTTAACTGTCAGTTGCATGTTTTGCATCAGTTAACAACTAACTGAATGCTTTGTTTCAGTTAACCATCAGTTGCATGCTCTGTCATAGTCAGCTGCATGATTCTTGACAGTTAACCACCAGCTGCATGATTTGTGCCATGTGATGTCAGCAACATGATTTGTCAGTTAACTGCCTGCTGCATGATTTTTTGTCCGTTAACCATCAGCTGCATGATTTGTGTCAGGTGACATTAGCTGCATGCTTTGTGTCATAAACTGCTGTGAACTGCATGATTTTTGTCTTTTAACCACCAACTGCATGATTTGTGTCAGCTGCATGATTTGTGTCAGTTTACTGTCAGTTGCATGATTTGTGTCAGTTAACTTAACTCTCAGCTGCAAGTTTTGTCTGTTAACTTCAGCTGCATGATTTTTGTCAGTTAACCGCCAGTTGCATGATTTGTATAATTTAACTGACAGTTGTATGATTTGTGTCATGTAACCATCAGTTGCATGATTCGTGTCAGTTAACAACTTTATTAACATATTCCTTGACCTTTAACTGTAACAATATCATTTACAATTTCAGGATTCCCAAAACCATATGCCAACTTCAATGAAATCACACAGGATGTCACACAGGATTGAATTGGATGAATTCAAAGATGCATTATAGGAAAAATGTAGTTTCAAATTCTGTTATTCTAACATCAGTGTGCAGAGGATTTGCCCCTCTGCTCTCTGTCAAAATCCAGTGGAGCCCACTTAATTGGATATCTTTTAAATGAATAACCCTGTAAATTGAATATAATTTCCCAACACAAAACCATTTACCATACCTTCAGTTCAAATTTGACCTGTTAGTTGAATATAGGTTATAGAGTAAACTCCTGTTAATTGAATAAAAAAAAACTTGTAACCTGTCGAGAAATTACCGACTTCCCCCAGTTCCTTTGTTTAAAAACCTATTTGGCCTCAGTACATCCAATACAGGCATATAATCTATTACATCTTGCTTGACAGAGCTCATTGGGCTCTGTCAAACAAGATATAATAGAATAAATGCTAAGTTTATCTCTAGAATACAGGAAAGTGACACAATCCCTGTTAATTGAATACTCCTGTTAACTGCATAATTTTCATTGGTAAAGTGGCTATTCAATTAACAGGGTTCCACTGTGCCACAGTTTTTAGCAGTAATTTTTTTCCCTAAGCAACAACATATAATTTTTCATGTTTCGTGGGCAATATGGGGCTTATGACAGAAATTTTGAAATACTACCAGAGTGCTAGCAGTTAAAGTGCCACAACTTTCCATGAACCTACAGTATGCATACTCTATGCCAAATTCAATGAAATTCTCAGCAGACAATAGCCATGTTTACGTCTAGTTAATTTAATTAAAACTATAATGTGGCATGCATTATATGTATATAATCTCAACTTCTCTGGGATGGTTTACTGTGGAAGGCTGAAACTGTGAGGAGGTGCAGAGGATATCTTGAAGAATTTCATGCACAATATATTTTTTCTTTAAAAGAAGGAATGTTGGTATGCTTACTGCATTCTAATTTTTAGGTGGGCAAGAAGAGGTGTTTCGCCAAGATCAAGGTGTATTCAACTGGACACACTCGACTCTTGGGCTGAAAATAGTAATGATTTTCACCGGATATGAAAAGTAAATCTGCAGAGCAAGCAATCTGCCTAGTATGTTGAAATCTTTCTCACCTGCAAAACTGTCTTCATGAAGTTCTAAATACCACCAATAGGGACTGGCTTGTAAATGCCTTTGGAGTCCTTATTTCAATAGACGGATTGTTCGTTTATTAGGTTGTAATGACATTTTCGACAGCCAGGATCACCTCATGTCAGAGAGTTTTGTGGGTGGAGGAGGAAGAAGTACCCAGAGAACCACATTGCAGCAGCAAGCAACTCTCAGATGCCCCAACTTACCAACCTGGCACAAGCAAAGTTAGAAGGGGTTGAAGGCAAGTACACTGACGCATGAAGTATGCCTTAGTACACTGTGTCTCACCTCGGGCTGCATGCTATTCAAAACTGTATACCGGTATCGATATTAAAAAAAATACCACGGTATACCGGTATATCGAAAACTGTTCAGATATATAAACACAAGTATCACAATCGAGACTCGAGGCATCACAGTTGGTACGAATTAACATGCCTTCATGACGCAGTTCAAAAAACCTTTACCTAATGCAGACGATATCAAAATTTATTTTCAAAATTAGTTTAACAGATTTTCCCCCCAAAGATTTCAACAGAACTATATGATGTGACCCCTCATTGGAACAAGCTCAGCGGGCTCGTTCCAATGAGGGGTCACATGATATAGTTTTGTTGAAATTTTTGAAAATGATTTTTTCAACTGCTGAATTCGTATATTATGCTGGTGGATGTGGGCGATTCGAGGACCTCTCATCTTGCAATCTGCATCTCTACCTACTGAGCCGCCATGCTCTCTTTCCACCCTGTAAACTTAATGGATTTTTTCACCAATGAATTCTTTAATTAAATTTAGATGAATTTTTCATCAAATCTAGTCATGGCTGCTAGATTTGATAAAAAATATCTTAAAATACTCAGCAGGTTAAGTGTTAAAGTCAGAGTGTTCATGATAGTGAAAAGACCATGCTGTGATGAATCAGATCTGGCAACAAACAAAGTTCTTTTTTTATATATACATATATATTTATCTAGGTGACCCAACATTTTGCAGCACAACATTATTCAAAGCAAGGCCATTGATTATTTTGTCAGCAGTTATAGTTTGTTATTGTTGCTGGCTGTTACCGGGTACTTTAGCTTTCTCATTCTGTCATCACAAAATGCTGCAATGACAAAATGTGGCTCAACAAAATATAAACTGAGAACTGAAAGGGATGGGCCAAGTAAAATGTGTGGAAGACATGTGATTTTGTAGTTTTTTTTAAATCTTTACCTTACTTAAAAAAAATTCATTTTTGCTTCAAAAACAGGGCTTATGACCCAAACAGGGTTTTTGAGGCAAAATTGGAAATTGAACATAGTTGAGCAAGAAATATTTTTTAAGCTTATTTGTTTTATGAGGATTGGCGAGGAAGTTATGCAACTTATATTAGCACCTCTCCTTGGCCCAATGATGCAGGTATGTGGAATAACCTTCACAGCAGCAACTTCATGGCCTCGCTCTTCTCAAATACCATGAAGGGATCTTTAGCCTGCATGGAGTGGGTCTCTCTCCACACTGAGGGCAGCCATTTTACGTCCCCCCCAACAGAATAGGATGGTACACTGTGACCACATCAACCCCACAATTGATGTTGACAGAGAGTGTTTGGACACCTCAAGAACTTTTCCCAACTGAGAATAGATCCCAGTGACCTCTGGTATGAGAGACCAGTGCCATTTCCATTCAGCCACCATTCTCTTATGATCAAGAAATATCACAAAGCAATAATATAATGATAATGAACAAAACCAGGAAAAGCACAAAATTCTGTCATGATTCAAGTCATTTCTGAAACATGAAAATTGAAAAACTCCTTAATTATTAGTGTTTTTAAAATTTCTCCCTATGCACAAATATGCTCTTGTTTTGATAACAATCTACTCAGTGTGTATTTTAAACATGCAAAATGCTTCAGTGTACAAACCGGATAATTCAAACAGAAATTCCAGAAAATATATAAAATACTTTTAGATTATACAAAATTGCAGCATTCTAGTGTAAGGAATTTTGTCGCAGTTGCATAATGATCTGTGTAATAGTGTCGTGCTGTATAATGCTGTGTGGCAAAATGTACTGGAACCATATATCTATGTACAGAGAATAAATATCACAATTACCAAACTGAGCAAGATCTCAGCTGTGTCACATGTTGTTCACATCCTTATAAGAATTATTTTGTTTTGACTTTTGTTTTGAATGTCTTGATATATTTTTTCTATAAGTGTTTTTGCTGTCTGAACACAGTGGAGGTGAATATTGCTGACCAGTGTCCATTTGCGGCATGAAGGCAACAGTTTCTGAATTGTTTAATTTCTCTTCTGACGGTAAGCATATGATTTTATCCTGAAAGAACATTAAGAATTAAAATTATAATATACATAACATGTGCATATATGAGATTAATTAATTGTTAACTAACCTCAGTACCAGAAGTTACTGAACTGTTAATTGGTTCTGTAACACACAACATCCTTATAGCAGGGCTTATATTTCGTCTAAATTTGTGAGAATCCATTTGGATTCTCGTAAAAATGGTTGCGAGAATCCATACCTACTATGAGTGTCCCAGGATCCCATGACGCCACCAAGGTTGAACCACTGTTGTATACTGATAACACATGTTAACCTTTTACCCAACACACTTTATTAATTTTTAAAACTAAGTTTCATAATTTTTAAACAATAAATAATAAATAAATGATAAAATAATTAAATGAACAATATTTACCAATAAAATCTTACAAATATGGCTGTCGTTGGAACCGGCTCAATGAGCCGGTTCCAATGACAGCCATATTTGTAAGGTTTTATTGACAAAGTGTCAGGATATTTCAGGCCATGTTAGCCTTCTATTGGTTAATTTGTTGCCGCTGTGTTAGTTAAAGGGTTAAATTAACTCAATTTTTTTTCACGCGAATCCTAGCAGAGGTGTAGCGAGAATCTACATGGATTCTCGCCGGTTTTATTGCGCAAATCTTTGTGCAAATCGATTCTCGGATTCTCGGCGAAATATAAGCCCTGTATAGGGCTCAAATATTAACTATTAACTGGTTCAGTATCATACAATATCCTTCTAGGGGTCAGATCCATGTTGAGAGTTTCCCAGGACCACAAAACATTATAACATATGTTTTTTTTGTGGAGATTATATTCCCAAAATTCTGATAAGATGAGCGTTAAAATAGGGTTGGGAATAAAAGATAACAGGGGCTCAAGTGAGCCTAAAATGCTCACCTGGCTCATATTGTCAAAAGAGATGAGTGTATCAGTAAGTGATCAGCAGCAAGAGCAATTTTTTGATTTACTATGACACAACCAAAGGCAACTTTTTTGGCCATTCATTTCTGCTGGTCCTAGGAAAGCTTCCTAGCAAGATCTGTTCTGTGAAGTATTTAAAAACAACAACCGAACAAAATTTTTGTATTGTTTTCAACTACTGTGGTTCTCTCTAGCCCCCCCCCCCCCCCCCCCCCCAAAAAAAAAAAAAAGAAAAAGAAAAAACAAGTGACTCAACTTGAACAAACTTGAATTTGATGCCCTTAGAGATGTTACATACCAAATATGAAAGGATTCTCACTAGTGGGCCTGAAGAAGAATTTTCAAGAAATTTTCTTATACTGCACTAAGTTAAACTTTGGGCTTCAATAATAAGCCCAAATATTAACCCAGGGACCTGATTTGATCAACCTTCAATCTAACCCTCCCAGAGGTGTTGTACACCAAATATCAAAAGAATCTCACTGGTGGATCTGAAGGAGATGATTTTAAACGATAATTCTCCATATAGCACTAAGTCAATATTTGGGTTCCCTTGGGGAACCCAAATATTAACCCAAGAACTCAATTTGAACAATTTTAACCTTACTCCTCTAGAGATGTCACATACTAAATATGAAAGGATTCTCACTAGTGGGTCTGAAAAAGAAGATTTTTTAATAAATTTTCTCATATTACACTAAGTTAAAATTTGGGCTCCAATAAAGAGCCCAAATATTCATCCAGGGATCCCATTTGAACAAACTTGAATCTAACCCCCCTAGAGATGCTGCATACCAAATAACAAAAGAATCTGACTGGTGGATTTGAAGAAGAAGATTTTTAAAGAGCATTCCCCATATTGCACCAAGTTAATAATCAGGCTCCCATAAGAAGCCCAAATATTAACCCAGGGACTCGATTTGAACAAATTCAAATCTTACACCTCTAGAGAGGTCACATACCAAATATGAAAGGATTCTCACCAGTGGGTCAGAAAAAGAAGATTTTTTAAGAAATTTTCTCATATTGCACCAAGTTAAAATTTGGGCTCCAATAAAGGGCCCAAATATTAATCCAGGGATCCCATTTCAACAAACTTGAATCTAACCCCCCTCCCCCCCCCCACCCCCCTCTCCTGGAGATGCTGCATACCAAGTATCAAAAGAATCTGACTGGTGGATTTGAAGAAGATTTTTAAAGAGCATTCCCCATATTGCACCAAGTTAATAATCAGGCTCTCACAGGAAGCCCAAATATTAACCCAGGGACTCGATTTGAACAAATTCGAATCTTACACCTCTGGAGATGTCACATACCAAATATGAAAGGATTCTCACTAGCAGGTCTGAAAAAGAAGATTTTTAAAGAAATTAATTCATATTGCACTAAGTTAAATTTGGGCTCCAATGAAGAGCCCAAATATTCATCCAGGAATCCCATTTGAACAAACTTGAATCTAACCCCCCTAAAGATGCTACATACCAAATATCAAAAGAATCTGACTGGTGGATCTGAAGAAGAAGATTTTTGAAGAGCATTCCCCATATTGCACCAAGTTAATAATCAGGCTCCCACAGGAAGCCCAAATATTAACCCAGGGACTCGATTTGACCAAATTCGAATCTTACACCTCTGGAGATGTCACATACCAAATATGAAAGGATTCTCACTAGCAGGTCTGAAAAAGAAGATTTTTAAAGAAATTAATTCATATTGCACTAAGTTAAATTTGGGCTCCAATGAAGAGCCCAAATATTCATCCAGGAATCCCATTTGAACAACCTTGAATCTAAACTCCCTAGATATGCTGCATACCAAATATAAAAAAAATCTGACTGGTGGATCTGAAGAAGATTTTTAAGATTATTCCACATATTGCACCAAGTTAATATTTGGGCTCCCATAGGAAGCCCAAATATTAACCCAGGGACTCAATTTGAACAAAATGCAATCTGACCCCTGTAGAGATGTTGTATACCAAGTATCATAAGAATCTGCTGTTTTATCTGAAGATTTTTAAAGATTATTCCCCATAGTGCCCTAAGTTAATTATTTGGGCTCGTGTGTTGAGCCCAAATATGAACCGAGGGACTCGATTTGTTGTATTTGACCGTCCTATGGATGCTGTATACTAAATATCAAAAGATTCTGATCAGCAGTTCTGAAGAAATTTTTTTTTTTCAATTTTTGCAAATATGCTGAATCAGAATTTTTTCAAACACCCCTCTACAGAACACCAAGACACAACGAATGGCCATTTTTTTTAAAAATCCATTCTACTGGTCAAAAGGATGCTTCATTCCAAATAACAGTTCTCTGTTCAGTGTAGTTTGGGAAATATGGGCATTTTACTTTTTTTAGTCCCTGGAGTACCCACGGGGCTACGAAAATATTTTTTGGGGGGCAGCAATCAAGTACTTTGGACCCACTTATACTACATGCCAAATTTGGTTCAAATCGGCCCATCAGTTCTTGAAATAGAAATTTTGGGCAGAGCCCAAAATGGGTATGTGCCCACAGAGAGCCCAAATATTGATCTACCAACTTCCCTTGAACAAACTTTAATCTTCAACACCAAAGAGTGTTCCATACAATATATCAAGGCAATCTCTCTGGTGGTTCATGAGAAGATTTTTAGGCTTTGGCATCATTGACAAGAGCCCGAAGAAGGCAGCCGCTTCATTTGAACAAAATAGAAAGGGTATACTCCAGGGATGGTTTGTGTAATATATGTTCGAATTTGGCTGAATGGCTGTGAAGAAGAAGCCAAGTTTGCAAAAGTTAATGGACGATGGATGCCAAGTGATGGCAATAGCTCACACTGACTTGCAGTCAGGTGAGCTAAAACAGGTAAAACTCACATCGTTCTCACCGTGGATCACATTTATAAAAAGTTAAAACTATTTGGAACCACTTCGAATAATGGAAATCGATGTGTGAAATTTCAAAGCTGTGTCTTTTATAACTATGGAGCTGTACATGGCACAAAATCAGTGTTTTGGAAGAAAAATGTCTAAAAGCTCCACAAAAATCAGTAATTTAAAATAATTTCTATTTTTATCATACCTACCACTGGCCCAGACATTGCAAAACTAACTCATTCCAAAAAACAGGCCAAATACTTAATTTTGAATGCCCCCCCCCCCCCTCTCAAATCAGAGATGGCAGAAGCTTGATAAAAGTGGAGGGGCACAAATTTCCAAGGCTACCATGGTTTGCTCAGTGGGAGAATAAGTTACAATCGTGTATCGGTAAATGTACCATGACACACTATAGTGTCTTGATTAGATGAGCATGTCGCGATGTGATGTGGTCACTGTCCTGTCCTTTTCTCCTACTTCAATCATCTTCCAACCCAAAGGCTAGCCTTCGGGTTGGAAGATGGGCGAAGTAGAAGAAACTAACCGAAGCGACCGAAAGTGAGATTCCTCGGCCAAATGTTGTTTGGATTTGCAAATAATATATTACAGGAATGCCTGTATATTGACATGTTTGCATGCGCCTATTTTAAATCATTGTGTAATCGTGCAATATGTCAGTGAAAAAAAAGTGGAGGGGCACGTGTCCCCTGTACCCCCCTGGTTCTGCCCCAAATTAAGCCAAACAACAACTAGAGCCGACTGCCAAAGGAGGTTAATCTCCCACGAAACAATGCCCTGATGTACCAGTCCAGGGAATCTTCAGAGAGAGGAAATTAGGAAAATTTTGACTTTTGGCACAATGACTCCAATAAAAATAGAGTTCATGCTCTCATCATACCCTACCTAAATGTTTCGATCGGCCTGGTGGAACGGAAATTAGAGAGCAGAAACCAGGAAAATTTGGAAGTTACAGGTCACTGTGACTGGATCCAAAATGAAAAGGGTTCTTCCCCTCATCATAACCAATCAACATGTCAAGTGGGTTTCAATCAGCCTAGCAGAATTTTAGCTAGAGAGTGGAAACCAACTGTCAGAAAAAAACTGTAAAGTTCAAAGTCACTGTGACCTTGACCTTTGGTACAAGGACACCAAAATATATAGGGTTTTTCCTCTCATCATACCCAACCCATATGTCAAGTTTGGTTTCATTGGCCAAGTAGAACTTTAATTAGACAGTAGCAACTAACTCCATCTACAGATGGAAGGACAGTGCCATGGCTATATCCCCTGAATATTTTTTTTTGGGGGGGGGGGGGTGGGGGGGGGGGTGGGGGGGGGGGGGGGTGGGGGTGGGGTGGAGGGGGGAATAAAATAAAGAGTTTTGTGTAGTCGTTCAAACATGATGTCTGCATATGTGCAGAGACCCATTAGGTGCAATCCATTCCCGCTATTAACCAACATTATATTTAAAAAATACAGTTACCAATCCACTTCCTAATTTACAGTGCCACAATCAAAAGTATTTACAATTATTTTTTCTTATCCAAACCTCTGTTGTTGTTCCCCTGAAAACTGTAATTTCCACAACTCAAATTTCAAAACTTTACAAAAGAACTAAAACAAATAAGACACACTTGTAATAACCATAAAAAACTGTAATTTCCTTGTAATTTCCTTTTTGAATGGAATTGTTTAGAACTGATAAAATTTCAGTAAATACAAATTGATCTTTCAACATAAAATAGAAAAATTTGTACAATTTTTTTAAGTTTAATAGTCTCAACTCATTAATATGATTTAATTGCTTTTATGCATGCACCTGTACAACCCTAAATTAACCACCATTCACTATTCTTTCCACCATAGTATTACTTCACTATCACTCCTCACCACTTTCCTCCATCAAAAAACAAGAAAACTGAGGCATACATGAGCCTGTGCTCAAGAAATCTAGGTTGACTGATGTGGTGGTCATCACAGGAAGTCAACCATGACCACAATAGGATGTTGTGCTCTTGGTATGAATATGAGCATGCTTGTGAAATTTGGTGCAAATGGGGGAAGAACTGCAGGCTGTAGCATCTGCTAAATGAACTGTATGTGTTCTGAAGAAATCCAAGATGGCGGCCATGGCTGCCATTATGGGTGGCCAACTGTTAACAAAATACAACATTCTTATCTACACATCATACTAAGTCACCATCCAAATTTCAATAAGACTGATGCATAATTTTGATCTGCAGCCTGTGGTGAAGATTCCTGCTGGGCGACCACTGAGGGTGGCCAACTGTGAACACAACAGGACGTTCTGGTCTAAATATGAATCTGGATATGCGTATGAAATTATGGCAGCCATTATGGGTGGCCGACCATTACCAAAATAGGGCTTTCTCATATACTCAACATACTAAGTTGCCATGCAAAATTTTAAGAAAACTGACGTAAAAATGCAGCCTGTAGCCTCTGAAGAAATCCAAGATGGCTGCTGTGGCCACAAGCCAACCATGATCATAATATGGTGTCCTCATATATGTATGGACTTGAACATACATACAAAATTTGATGATGAGCGGAAGAGTACTGTGGGCTTTTACCCACGATAAACAAAATGTGGATGGCGTTCAAAAGAAATCCAAGATGGCTACCATGGCAGTAATTTTGGGTGACCAACCATTTTCCAAAATAGGACGACCTTATCTACTCATCATACAAAGTCACCTTCCCAAATTAAAACTAGAGGTGTGACTGTCCCAGATGGACTTGTCCATACCCCCTTCCGTCATGATTATTCTAAGATGAAAAGGCGCACAACCCTGGCAAAAAAAGTCTGATTGAAACTATAATCACAGGTGCACAGGTTCCCATGGTAGTGAACATCCATACCAGTTTGAAAGGAATCGACCCATAAACATCTGAGAAAATCTCCAGACAAAATTCAGGCATCCTGAGATGAGAAGGAACAAAACTCTGGCAAAAAGTCAGATCAAAACTATAATCACAGGTGCACAGGTTCCCATGGTAGTGAACATTCATACCAAATTTCAAAGAAATCACCCCATAAACATCTGAGAAAATCTCCCGACAATATTGTAGGCAATTCAGGTATTCGGAGATGAAAAGGAGCATAACTCTGACAAAAAAGTCTGATCGAAACTATAATTGCAGGTGCACAGGATCCCATGGTAGTAAACATCCATACCAAGTTTCAAAGGAATAAACCCATAAACGTCTGAGAAAATCTCCGGACATATTCAGACATTCTAAGACGAAAAGGGGCATAACTCTGGCAAAAGAGAGAGAAAATCTCCTGACAAAATCCAAGGCCTGCTTTTTCAAGTCAAAAAGGGGAATAATTGTGGAAAACAAAAATCCAACTGGAACTAAAATCGCAGGTGCACAGATTTCCATGGTGGTGAACATTCATACCAAGTTTTGAGCAGATTGGTCCATAAACATCTAAGAAAATCTCTTGACAAAACAATTTATGGACGGACAGACAAGGTGATTCCAGTATAAGCCCCCCCCCCCCCAACTCCCACAACTCATTGCAGGGGAGGGGGAGGAGGGGGGGATTGATGCATAAATGTGACATGTAGCCTGTGCTGAAGAAATCCAAGATAGCTGTGTTGGCAGCTACTGTGACCATATTGGGACATTCCCATCTAGGTTTGAACCTTAATATGCATACGAAGTCTGGTCATGATTGAAAAAGACGTGCAGGCTGTAAGCCATGCTGAACAAATTGTGAACCGACCCACAGATACAGACATCTGCATATGCTATATAACAATAGCTTACCTTGACTTCATCAAGTTAAGCAAAAAAGCAAAATACACACTCCTTAATTCTGTTCTCTATGTATCCACAGTGGCATATTCATCAGGAATTCCCTGACCCAGGCCCACTAACACACTCCACACTTTATATACCACTGATGCCTAAAATCCTTAACCCTGGTTTAGACCAAAACAGAAAATAAATGGTATGTTTCTTGTCACATGCCAGAAAGAATAGGGAAGTTAATAGGATGTCAAATTTGAAGAAAAAAAAGTTGTAACCGCCTTCAAAGAAAATTTTTTTTAGGGAAGGCGGCAATACAGTAGCGTACCACAAAAATGCTTATAATTTCAATGGGAAGTAAATATAACAACAAAGACATTATAAAGACATAACAAAGGCACGGATGTATACTAAAACCATAACGAATGGTGTTGCCTTTGAGTGTCCTCATTTTCTTGACTATACATGGTAAACTGCTGTCACACCATTGAGGTGTTTTGTGTATTAAGTGATTATATTCCACATGCTGATATATGATCAGAATTGATTTTTAATTTTCATTCGAAATAATAACACGACACCACCTAGCCTAAACTTTGTTCTTTCTTATTTTTACCAAAAAATTCCCCTCTTTGCAACAATCCTAAAGTTTTCTTGCAGTTTTTTTTAACTTATTTCGTACACGTGATTTTTCCTTTGAAGTTTCACTTTACTTTTCAACAGTGTTTTCTCCCGACACTTTATCAATTAACAGGTAGAGTGCTTTTTATTTTTGATCATCAGAATTTGTTCTCATGTCTTTGCCTTGTTACAATTTATGGGAGAGTGCCATAAATTGTAACAAGCCAAATCCACGCAGACTAAATAATTCCACTTACAAGATAATTTGAAGCACATCCACAGCATTTGAAGCTTTTATGTTACAGTACCTGCCCTTTAGAATAAAGTCCAAATATGGGCTTCCAGCACTCGTCCAGTTAAGGCTAAGGATGCTTTGCTCTGAGGGACAAAATGTTCAACTACAAGATTTTACAATTTGCTGTTGTGCATCTGGTTATTTATAGAGTTAAAACACAATATTAGACAACTGGTGAGAGTCGTCTACAAGTATTCAATTTTCATATTATCATGTTTTAACCCTTAATGGCCTAATTCCGACTTTGATCACTTCTACTACAACAAAATAGGTGCACCACCATGCTCTCTTTTGGTTAGCCTACAAGTTGCATTCTAATTTGAACACTGTTTCTTGGCAAGTCTTGGCTACCTATATAGACAGCCAAGACTTGCAAAGGAACCAGAACAAAGCCACAAGATGAAAATATGAAGTGTCTCAAAATTATATAAAAATTTCAAGACCTTTAAGGGTTGAAAATAATTCTCTATCTTGACTGAGCATTACAATAAATACCTCTTTTTTACTGTATCTAAATATCCTGAAAGAAGATGAAGGCCTCTCAGAATTGATGGTTTCTGTACTACACTTTTGATACGTTGGATTAGCATATGTCAGTGATACAAACTCATCCAAATCATACCGCCGCTGTTTATGCCTGAAAGGAAAAGATAAGTTGTACATTATGTTTTACTTTTAACTGGTAGAGAGCCAAATTATATTTAGTCATAAAAGTTCATTCACATGTGTTTGCACTCTCTTTTAAATGTTAACAAGGCAAATTCTTACAGAATTTCATTTTAAAGGTAATATGAAGAACATTCACAGAGCATGAAGTCTTCAACTCATAGAGTGCAGAGTTATTTCTCATTTGTGATTTGAAACATGAATATTTTTTTTTTCAAACATGCCATACTATTAGCAAGGAACGTCTTAGTTCAACAAGACTTTGTTCATAAATAATTATTTTGTTACAATTTGTTGAAGACTGCCATTGAATTGTAACAAAACAATTGTAAAAAGTTAAAAAATTTATAGTAATTTATATATTTTTTATACTTACCAATGACCCAGACTTAGCTGGTGCTAACTCCACAAAAACCAGGGCCAAACACAAATTTTGCCCCCCAATCCCCAAAATTTGCATCCAAAACAAAAAGAAATCATGTCCTAAAGGACCTCCATAGTACGACTCTACTGCGCATGCGCAGTGACGCAGTCGTCCCGAAATTGGCGCCAAATATCATTCTTACTGGCAGTGCCTGGTCAGCGCTATGTACTCAGCGGGGAGGCAAGAGTTCCCAACTCAGGGAGGGCCATCCCCGTCTGGGTCATTGGTAAGTATAAAAAATATATAAATTACTATAAATTTTTTAACATTTTTATACTGTACCAATGACCCAGACTTAGCTGAATAGTAAACAGGCTGGAGGGCCTAGGACATAGAGGAAAATCCAATAAGCTCAATTATAAAATAAAGAGGTAACCCCTTAAGGAGAAAAGGAGTATTAGGCTTTACATGTATCTTTCTTATTTAATATTTAAATTAGAAAGATACACTACCCTTAATAATTGAGCACAATAACATTCATGTTCTCTATTAACATCCAGTATAACCTTTATACTAATTATTTTTAAAACAAGCCAATAAATAAAGTAGTCCAGAGAATTGAGACTCTTTATAATCATTTAAAAGTGTCCGAGTATTGTATATTAAAGCCCGTTTGACACTTGACATATACAAATGCTTCACACCGAGCTACACTTTAAAAATAAGACATGAATGAAATTAAACATTAATATTACACTTTAAAACCATCCCGGAAGCGACTCAGAAATACTGTCTTGGAGGAGGCATTCCCTTGCTTTTCACTATAAAGCAGGTGACCTAAGGGAACACCCGCCCCCCCCCCCCCCCCCCTTCCCCTTGCCCTGGGTCAAATAGCCCAGAGCGAAGAGGGCAGCCGGACGGAGTCACTGCCGGAACAGAAAGCCTGCATAACTATAGTTGCAACTGTTTAGTGGACGACATTCTGAGCAACAGATAACGGACCTAAACAATGCAGGTCTCCAGAAATGGACTCAATATTTCTGAGATAAAAATTAGTAAATGTGGATGGCTGAGACCAATAAGCAGCCTTCATTAAATCTGTAATAGCAACACTATTAGCATAAGCCCAGGAAGTAGAAAGAGCTCTTACTTCATGAGCAGAAATCTTAAGCACAGACTGCTGAGAAGAAGATAAATCTTCATACGCAGTACGGATAGTTAACTGAATCCATCTAGCAATAGAATGGACTGAAATGTCCTTTCTATTAGGCATCAAAGACAGAAAGAAACGTTTCCGACCCTTTCTGATGAACTGAGATCTCTGTTTATAGATACGTAGTGCTCTAACAGGACAGAGTAAAGGCCTACGCCCGTCTGAAGACGGAAGAGCCTTAATAACAATAGGTTCCGGATATTTATTAGGAGCCTGATTCTTAGCTAAAAAACCGACATTAGTAGTGAAGGTGATAGTGTTCCCAACACTACGATAATGAGAATCATCCACCGATAGTGCATGAAGCTCACTGACTCTTCTGGCAGAAGAGAAAGCTAAGAGAAAAGCTGTCTTATAAGATAAGAATTTGAAATCTACTGTCCCAAGAGGTTCAAATGGCTTTTCCTTCAATTTAAGGAGAACCCAAGCTAAATTCCACTTAGGAATTAATCTAAGAGTTCTGGGTCTATTTATCGAAAAGTTTCTAACCAATTTCGATAAAGAGACATTAGATCCAATTTGTAAACTATCATGATGTGCATAGGTATCAGATAACATAGATCTATAACCCTTTATAGTAACCGGTTGCAGTTTGATTTCGTCAAACAAGTATACTAGAAAGTTAGCAATGTCTGGTATAGAGGGATCAAATATATCAACAGAATGATCCCTACACCAACGACGGAAAACCTTCCACTTAGCCGCATAGTTTAGCGAAGAGGAGGTCCTCCTACAGTTAGAAATCGCGTCCACTGCTCGTCCTGTAAAGTGCTTGCCATGCAAGAAGGACCGCACAACGGAAAAACGTGAAGGTTGAGACCTTGCGGGTTGTGATGCAGTTGGCGCGATTTCCCCTGCCAAAGAAGATCCTCTCGTGGAGGGAGCTTCCGCGGTAGGTCCCACAACAGACACCTGAGTAGATTTATCCACGGTCTCTGTGGCGACAGAGATGCTACCAACAGAATCTTGCATTGAGATTGTTTTATCTTTAGCAATACTTGTTGAATTAACGGCGCTGGAGGATACGCATATCCTATCATTCCGTCCCAAGGGATCGATAGAGCGTCTACAGCAAATGCTCTTGGATCCGGACACGGGGACACATACGTCTGCAACTGATTGTTGAGATGTGTCGCAAATAAGTCTATCATTGGCCGTTCCCATTGGTAGCAAATCTGATTGAATACTTGTTTGTTGAGAGTCCACTCCAACGGCAACAAGCGACCCTTTCGAGAAAGGGAGTCTGCTAGCACATTCAGACGACCCGGTATGTGACGGACCGAAAGAAGAACGTGATGTTCCAACGCAAACAGAAGGATTCTTTCCGTTAGATTGAACAACGGAACTGAATGAGTGCCTCCCTGATTCCGTATATACGCCACTACTGTCGTATTGTCGGATAGGATTTGGACATGAGCATCGTGAATAATGTCCATCCAGTGACGTAACGCAAGCCAAATTGACATCATTTCCTTGATGTTTATGTGCTTGCACAGGAATTGCGGATCCCAAAGACCCTGGCATCTCAAATCCGTTGGGATTAATGATGCACCCCAACCTGTTTGACTGGCATCCGTCATAATGGTAAAACTCGGATCCGGCAACTGCAGCGGAACTCCTTGAGTTAACCACTGAATGTTTGCCCAAGTCTGAATCTCTTGTTTCACTTGATCTGACAAGAGAACGTCTACATCGAGCGAATGAATTTTCACACTCCAATTCTGAGTCAAGAAAATTTGAAGAGGCCGTGTGCGTAGCCGTCCCATCGGAATGAGATCCGCAGCGGCTCCGCACAGACCTATCAGTCTCATAAATTCTCTCGCTGTGACTTTGTCTGTATTTAGACAATAGCGAGCGTAACAACTGACTAATTTCGCTCTGGTTAACGGCAGACGAACGAGATTGTTGTGCGTCTCGAAGCTCATTCCCAGATGAGTGAATGACTTGGACGGCACCAGATCCGACTTCTCCTCGTTTACTATGAAACCGAGACGTCGGAGCAATAGAAGAAGATTCTGAACATCGTTCTGAAGCGTTAACTCGTTGCCGTACCTCTGAAGAATGTCGTCCAGGTAGGCCGACGTTACCGCAGACGAATGAGCTCGGAAGTAGATCATTACCGAGTTCATTACCCGAGTGAAAGCCCAGGGTGCTAGATTCAATCCGAAGCACATGGCCCGGAACTGATACACCACTCCTAGGACTGCGAAGCGTAGATACTTTCGGAATGTCGGATGTACCATGACGTGAAAGTACGCATCTTTGAGATCTATGCTCGTTGCATAATCGTTCACCCGAATACTCGCTCTGACCGATCGAATCGTCTCCATATAAAACTTCGGAGCGATGATCAGCTTGTTTATCCAGCTCAAATCTATGACTGGACGGAACGAGCCGTCTGGTTTCGGAACCAGAAACAGATGGCTGTAGAATCCCAGCGATTCCTGGTTTTCTACGACCTCTACCGCGTTCTTCATTAAAAGAGACTGCACCTCTGATAGCAGAGCGTCTCTTTTCTGAGGGTTTGACGGAAGATGAGTCCACTTTGGACTTCGAGTTAATGGAGGCTTTCGTTTGAAGGATATCTTTAGACCTTCCGAAGTCACTCCTCTCACCCACGGGTCGTCCGTAATCGACGCCCACTCTTGAGAAAAACTCGACAACCTTCCGCCAACCGGAACGCGATAGAGGTTTGAGCCATCACCTCCTGGATCTGCGAGGCCTGCGGTAGGAGAAACCACGTCTTCCACGACCCGCACCTCGCCTCGTCGACCTCGGGGCATCCGACCGATTGTCCCGGCCTGAAGGACGTCCCGAACGAGAGTCGCTATCCTGACGGTCTCTCAAATAAGAGCTAGAGGACGCACCGGAACCTCTATAGGAACCTCTCTTGGGCGGATAAGACCCAGAAGTGCCCGCCTTATTCGTGTCTGCTGAATCCGACCTTTTAGGAGTGGATCTAAACAACAGAGAATCACTAGCTTTCTTTTTAATATTATCATAAATAGCGGAAAGCTTGCCGTCAAAGAGAAGATCTCCTGAGACCGAAGCGACTCTAAGAGAGTTCTTCACCTTAGAATCCACTAGTGTGGATGTAGACAGGGCTGCGTCACGTCTAACCAACTCCAGATTTGCCACTGAAAGGGCGGAGTTACACGTGGAATAAGCTACTGCCCTTGAAAGAAGTCTTAAGGAGGATTGTATATCCTGAAACTCTTCCCCTTGAAGACGCAGTGATAACGCCTTCGTAAGGTGATCTGCGTAAGATAAGGCATCTAAATTGGCTCTGTTAGACGCAATAGCTGTTTCCAACACTGCGGTTGGAATAGAAGCTGACGACGGTAATGATAGCTCTAAGTCTTCCGCCTCGTCGTCCATACGCAGAGGAACTCTCGGTATACCCTGACCTGCCGTGTCGAATTTATTCCTTGCATTAATGAAAGGCAGGTTGAGAGTATTTGCGGACAAGAAGCCTGCTTTCCCTGTCCTGGAAGCAAGTTTAAAAATAGCGTCGTTCAATAATTCAAATGTTCTTGCAACATTATTGGACTGCGACGGAAACTCGGGAGCGATGTCCCTGAACCGCTCGAAAAAATCAGAGTCCAATGACGCTATAATTCTCCTGTCCGGAAGCGCAGCAGTCTGGCCCGACGGAACAACTTGAGGAAGAAAGTGCCGGATGAAGTCTACGGCAGCTTTGTGTTGTTCCGAAAGGGATAGCTCCAATTCATCCGTATCCCTTTCACCATCCGGTCGGACCTCCCGATGTTCCCGGTCGTCCGCCCCCGATGCTTCGGCGGAGCGTACCGACCCAGCGCCGTCGGATAATTCTCGATCCGACACCGTCTCTGTCGGCTGCTGGGATGCTGCGATAAGCTGTGCTATCTGCACTAGAATGTCCGACGTCGAGACCTGCGGAGGAGCGGTCTTTCGCTGCTTAGCCGAGGGCAGCTCCGCATCAGATGGCTCCCGCATACTTTTCCTATGCGAACGTCCGGAGTCCATCGGTCTCGAATCCCTGGCTGCCGGATGGTGTGACCTGGTCGCCGAATAATCCTTCATCGGCGAAGCTGGCAAGATATCGGAGGTCACGCAGCCAAGGTGCGGTCGTGTGCGCCGGCGAGAAGAGGAAGCCTTAACAGTCTCTGCGGACTGCTTATACAACGGAGCATCCCGAGCGACGGACGTATGCTCCGCTAAAGACACATTTTGTACCACAACATCTGGTCCCAGATGTTGTTGTACGAGAGAGGGGCCTCTCTCGCTCGCGGCCCGGCTGGACCTGGACGAGCTAGGAACCGGACTAAAAGGCTTCCTCCGTTCTCGTTCACTATCCGCCGTCACTGGGTGTGCATCTATTATTTTTATAGTGCTCGCATCACCCAAAATTTCCTCTTGGACCGCATCGGACGAACCCGGCTGCCGAACCATTCGGTGAATGGACGCTACACCGGGCGAGCTAGCGGACGACATTTGTCTAATCTCCATGAGCACTTTTGCCGCTAGCTCTGTATTTAATTGTGACGACGGACGCACACTTGAAGAAGATAACATGGAAACATCACCCTGTTCTGGTTCCTCTGAAATAGAAACTGAGAGAGTAGAGTGACCTTGTGGAGAAAGAGCCGGCATCGCTCTTTCTCCAGAAACAACATATCGTGACACACGTTTCCAATGTTTCTCATCCCAATGTTCACATACAGGACAGGGATTAATGCGAGAACACTGACAACAATTTATGCAATAATCATGAAAGTCAGAGGAAGATTTCTTCCTATTACAATTTGAACAAGTTCCCTTCATTGTGAAAGAACAACAATAAGTCCTAGTTACTCGCAAAAACCCCTGACACAAAGATACATAATAACATGATCCATTAATAAATGAAAAAACAATTGCAAAACAAAATAATTTTGAAAAAATATTTTTTCAGAGAAGCCCAAGTTGCTGAAAAGTAACGTTGAGCCCCGATGGATCCGATGGCAAAGTGTGGTCAAAAATTTTAAAATTATATAAAATAATTAATGAGACACTTTCGGATAATATAAATGTATCTTATAATGAGATAAACTACCTCAAAGGCAAACAGCCCCCCTCAAAAAAGGCTGTTGCCAATGAAAACAAACAGTGTAAACACAGAAGAAAACATGACTCCAGGCACTGAAAAAAACTGGCCCGGAATCAGTCCTCAATTACACTCTATCTGATGCAAAACAGAGACTCCCAGGGGAGAATCTGCAGAACATCAGATGGAAGATGCAGAACACAAACGTTATACACCCATGGGTGAAAACGTAACTATGGGGAAAATAACAGAAAACATTCTGTAACCAAGCAACTCTCCCAGGGAATTTTTAGAAATGAAACTTCTCAAAAATATGCCAAAAGCATGGGAGAATTGCAAGGGGGGACTTTAGAAGGTTAGGGGAGAGGAAACACTGAATAAGCAGTGCAACAATTAGCAAGAATGACAACAAGAGGCGTTTGCCTCGAAAATAGGCAACTTAACATAATTTTAACAAAAAATTTTAAGTACAGCCCTGATTATTTTTTGCCACTTCTTTTTTCCTCTCCTCCTTCTATCCTCCTTAGAATCACATTTTCTCCAAGAATTACGTGTCTGGCATCCTTTAAACTGAGATTTACAAGCACAAAGATCAGTGAGATGTTGACTGATGAAGGGCCAAACAGAGAATGATATTTGGCGCCAATTTCGGGACGACTGCGTCACTGCGCATGCGCAGTAGAGTCGTACTATGGAGGTCCTTTAGGACATGATTTCTTTTTGTTTTGGATGCAAATTTTGGGGATTGGGGGGCAAAATTTGTGTTTGGCCCTGGTTTTTGTGGAGTTAGCACCAGCTAAGTCTGGGTCATTGGTACAGTATAAAAATACACTTTTTGTTTGTATACAGCTGAGAAAGCAAGGTAATGCATACAGTGTAAAGCCACTATAGTGGCTCTCAGCACTTTTCAATAGAGTCCCAATAGTTGCTTCCAGCACTCGGCCAGTTTAGTTATAGACCCTGCACGTTAGAATAAAGGCCAAATATGGGCTTCCAGTGCTCTACCTGTGCAGTCTCCAAAACGCAATATGTGAAAGGATAAGATAATTCAGTTATTCAACATGTTCTGCTTTTACTGACTGTTCACGGTCTCCAACACACACACAATGGACAGCCAGTTTATGTCACCACCTAACAGGTTTGTACACTCAGACTCTTCAAGAACTGTTCATAAATGTATAGGTGTGGGGTGGGGGCAGCCATTTTATGTCCCTTTATAACAGGATGGTACACTCCTGCAAGCAGTGTCTATTATTGTATAGATGAAGCCATCTTATATCCCAACATAATATGATGGTACACTGTGACTCATGCATGGAGTGTCTACCTCTCAACATATTTATTTATTTATATTTTTTGATGTTTAAGGTCATTTACTTATGCACAATGGCTAATAGTGACCATGACAGTTTTATGAGTAGAGGAAGCCAGAGTATCTGGAGAGAACCACCAAGCATCGATGAGCAACTGTCTGCTCCTCAACATTCTAACTCTGTTGGTCAAGCAGGGTTACAGCGGTTGGTTGATACAGCATTACAGACATTTAGTATCAATAAGAAATCATTGTTTAATTTATTTATTTATTTATTGGTGTTTAAGGTCACATACTTATGTACAATGGCGAATTGTGACCATGACAGTTTTATGGGTGGAGGAAGCCGGAGTACCCAGAGAGAACCACCAAGCATCGACAAGCAACTGTCAGCTCCTCAACATTCTAACTCTCTTCAGGCTCTGCTCAAGCAGGGTTACAGCATTTGAAGACATGTGCACCACCGTTGTGCAATATGCCTTAGTACACAGTGTCATCGTGCCCCCATGTAGGCAACCAGGATAAAGTGTTTTGCCCAAGGACACAACATGGATCGTCCCAGACAGGGATCGAACTTGGGACCTGTACCTCTCTACATATGAAGCAGCCACATGTGTCTTGATATGGAGTGTTGATTTCTAAGCACATGGGCAGCCATTATGAGGCCCATCTAACAGTATGGTAGCCCGAGTTGTGGGATGAGCTGTGCTGCTCTCCCATCACTTATTTGAGCATGACAGGCCACACAGCCTGCCTTGGCTTCGACTCCATCGGGGGATCTACATATCAGCAAGGTGAAATGGGTTTTCTCCCTCAACTCTCCATATGGAGAAAACTGTAGCAGCACCATCAACTTCAAACTAATTTTTGGCATCTTTAAAGATCTCAACCCACAGTTTGAACTACATGTGAAGGTGGAGAGGGGCAGGGGCAGGGGTTCTGGGTATGTTGATCTGTTTTGAGGTAGAATTGAGCTGGGTTATATGATGGCCATCATAACCCTGTACTGAACCTTATTCAAATTCCACACTTACAGCAGGATGTATGCTCAATGGCACCTTTTTAAATCTGGGCATGATGGAATGGCTGTACATAAGCCAACTACACAAGTTTCTGCTTGGATTTTTACCTCATGTATACTGAGAATGTCTTTTTATGTACAGAGGTCTAAATTTTGTTTCATTTGTGGTTAAATTAATCCAAGAATTTAAAACACACATGAACAAGTCAATGATTTCATGGACTGAAAGTGCACGTGGACAATGCTGAAATCTTTATGACTGAATAAGTATTGATCTGAATCGGAATCATGTCTGTACACAATAGTGGGGAAGGAGCATGGATTTACCATTGTGACTTACTTTTTTTCTTTCTTGGAAGTGATTAGGTTGGAGTTTTTATTGGTGACACTGGATGCTACTGGATACCCCATCTTCTTTTTCAGCCCTAGCTTCAAATATGTCCATGTGCATCGAGTCCATATCTACGGCATATGGTGTCTGACCCTAGTTACAGTTCTTCTCTGAGGAAGGGGAGTGTTTGGACATAAAGGTATCCAAGAACCAGAATCCGTCTCTGCCTCACTGGCCACAACACTATCCTGTGGGGAATGAATCGGACTGTGGTCATGTCTGGCCAGAATTTGAGGTGGTGAAATAGTTGTCGCTACATGCTCCATTTTTGCCTCCTTCTAGCCCCTTTTCTTACTCAAGAACTCCTCCAGGCATCAGGCATGCTGACGCTTGGTGAAGGGATTTTTTGTCCTTCTGAAAAATGTGCGAGATTGTCAGCATCTAAAAACATGCAGGATAACTAGGTTAAACTCCCCCTGTACACCCACTCAACATGGGCAATATTAAAATATAAGTCAATTTTCTTCTGCCATGCAATAATGAAAGTGTCAGTGACACTGTACCTTAACTTGACTTTATGATCCATTTATGGGATTTATGTCCTAATTATCTCACTAATGTTGCAATCATGTAAATTGTGACATTATTATTGACATTTTGTTACCAAACAGAAATAAAAAATTTGAAAAGGGTATAAACTGTGATTACCAATATCCTTGCAATTTGCAACCAATAACCACAGGGTGACTTGAAATACCTTGGCACATATTTTTAACTTCCAATGAATTTCAACAAGATTTTCAAAGAGTCCAAGTTGATAATGTCACACTACATTTAAAATATCAGCATGACCATCTTTCAACATATATGGCTCTATTTTTTTAGCCTTAGATTATACCATGCCCCAAAAAGTGGATGGGGGCACAAAATTTTGAAAGTGTGTTAGTTTCAAAATTTTTGGCTCCACCCACTTTTCTGAGTGATGAAATGCATGTAGTAACTTTGGAAATGCATTAGGGGTTATAAACGCAATTTACAGCAATTATGAAAAATGCACTCAGTGACCACTGGGTGACCCCAATGACCTTGATTCATATTGTGAACTGCCTGCACATTTCGACGCATTTGGTGCTGGTCTCAGGCCCAAAAGTCATACCATGTTCGAGATATTTGGATGACCCACTTTCAACATTTTTGGTCCCGCCCACTTTTTGGGGGGGTACAAATAGATGTATAAACTTTGGGAATGCTTTAAGTCAGAAAATGCTATTTCTGACAATTCTGAAAAATGCACTAAATGACCCCTGGGTGATCTCAGTGACCTTGATCCATATTTTGAACCTCCACTGAGTTTAAACCATAAGTCATACCATTCTGGAGATATGAAGGTGACCCACATTCATAATTTGTGGCTCTGCTTACCCTTTTTGAGTGTAAAAATGCATGTATGAACTTCGAGAATACATTGGGGGTCATAAAATGTGATTTTCAGCAGTTCTAAAAAATGTTGGTCCCAGGGCCATAGGTCATACCATGCTTGAGATATGAGGGTGACCCACATTCAAAACACCCCTAGGGACACACCCAAAGACCTGAAAAATATACATAGCCAACAGCTGCTACATGTAGACTGTCTATTAGTATGCCAAAAAGCAGCGAGATAGGAAGATTTGTATTCAAGCTATCGTGCAGACAAGGAAGTGGGGAGGAGACCAGAAAAATAAGAAAATAAATGCAACCTGTAGGCTGTTCTGAAGTAAAACAATACAGCTGCTGTTTTAGCCATGCAGGTGGCAGCCATTGTGTGTGGCCGACAATGACCAACATCAGAATTCTCTACTCATCAAATTAAGTCATCCTGTCAAATTTCAAGAAAATTACTGCATAAATACGACCTTCAGGGTGATCTGAAGAAATCCAAGATGACTAGCAGGATAATTATTAATTATCAAAAACTAAGTTACCCTGATGAGTTTCAAGAAAATCATTGCGTAAATGTAACCTAAAGTCTGTGCTGAAGAAATCCAAGATGGCTGCTGTGGTGGCCATTATAGGCAGCCGACCGTGACCAAAATAGGACATTTTCATCTATTGGTCATACTGAGTCACATTGCCGATTTTCAATAAAATTGATGCAACCTGTAGCCTGCACTGAAGAAATCCTAGAAGGCTGCCATTTTGGGCAGCTAACCATGACCATATTGGAACGTTCTCATCTAGGCATACACCTAAACAAGCATAAGATATTTGGTGATGAGCAGAAGAAAAACTTGAATCAGATCCACCCCACAATGTTACATACCAAATATCAAAAGATTGTGCCTGCTGGATCTGGAGAAGAAGATTTTTGAAGAAATTTGCCTGAAATGCACTAAGTTCGAATTCAAGCTTCTATACTGAGCCCAAATATAAACCAAGGGGGCCGATTTGAACAAACCTGAATCAGATCCACCCCACAATGTGGCATACCAAATATCAAAAGATTCTGCCTGCTGGATCTGGAGAAGAAGATTTTTTAAGAAATTTGCCTGAAATGCACTAAGTTCGAATTTGGGCTTCTATAGTGAGCCCAAATATCAATCCAGGGGGCCAATTTGAACAAACTTGAATCAGATTTACCCCACAATGTTGCATACCAAATATCAAAAGATTCTGCCTGCTGGATCTGGAGAAGAAGATTTTTGAAGAAATTTGCCTGAAATGCACCAAGTTCGAATTCGGGCTTCTATGGGGAGCCCAAATATGAATCTAGGGTGCCGATTTAAACAAACTTGAATCAGTTCCACCCCACAATGTTGCATACCAAATATCAAAGGATTCTGCCTGCTGGATCTGGAGAAGAAGATTTTTGAAGAAATTTGCCTGAAATGCACTAAGTTCGAAATCGGGCTCCTATACTGAGCCCAAATATGAACCCAGGGGGCCGATTTGAACAAACTTGAATCAGATCCACCCCACAATGTTGCTTACCAAATATGAAAAGATTCTGCCTGCTGGATCTGGAGAAGAAGATTTTTTAAGAAATTTGCCTGAAATGCACTAAGTTCGAATTCGAGCTTCTATAGTGAGCCCAAATATGAATCTAGGAAGCCGATTTGAACAAACTTGAATCAGATCCACCCCACAATGTTGCATACCAAATATCAAAAGATTCTGCCTGCTGGATCTGGAGAAGAAGATTTTTTAAGAAATTTGCCTGAAATGCACTAAGTTCGAAATCGGGCTCCTATACTGAGCCCAAATATGAATCCAGGGGGGCCGATTTAAACAAACTTGAATCAGATTCACACCCACAATGTTGCATACCAAATATCAAAAGATTCTGCCTGCTGGATATGGAGAAGAAGATTTTTTAATCTTTTTCCCATTGCCTACAGTGTTAAAAAGTGCTGACTCGGCACTTTTTCAAAGTCCTGAAAAAAGTACCTTGTGATCAAACCGATAGGGATTTTTTTTAACCACTCTATTCTACTGGATAAAAGTAAGCTTTATACAAAATAAGAATTCTCTGTGCCATGTAGTTTTGGAGATATGGCAGTTTTAAGGTTTTCCCTATTTTTAGCTCCTGAGGTTCCCACGGGACAATGAGAACATTTTTTTTTGCATCAATCAACTACTTATGACCCATTATCATCTTATATCAAATTTATTTCAATTCGACCTCACGGTTCTGAAAATAGAAATTTTAGGCGTGGCCAAAATGTTTGCCCCTCCCATAATGAAGGCAAATAATGCCAGACAAACTTCTCTTGAACAAACTTGATTCTAAACCTCAAAAGGACTCTGTATACCACATATCAAGTCTCTGCTACTGGTGGTCCATTAGAAAAAGATTTTCAAAAAATTTGGCCATTTTTTCCCCCACACCTCTGCTCAATATGAGCTGAAACCTAATTTGGATAAAAATCAAAATGCCCTTATATAACCCCTACTCACATGAAATTTCATTAATATGCGGCCAGTGGTTTGGGAGAAAAAGGCCCAAACACCACTTTCACGATGGACGACAGACGACAGACAACGGATGACGGACGAAAAGTGATCAGATAAGCTCACCCTGACTTTCAGCCAGGTGAGCTAATAAAGGGAATAGGGCATCACATACTAAGCCACCGCATTACATGTCAAAGAAACCACAGGAGAGAGAGGCAACCAGGCACAGAAGACCCCTGTTAATTGAATAATCACTTTGCCAATGAAAATTATTCAATTAACAGGAGTATTCAATTAACAGGTATTTGTTTACTTTCCTGTATTTAAGAGATAAAGGAAGCATGTTTGACATAACTCACAGAAATCTGTCAAACATGTTATATCAGATTAAATGTCTGTATTGACATCAAATTGGGTAATAAACAAGGGAAACTCGGTGATTGTCTGGGTAATTTCTCGACATTTTGCAAAATGTTTTATCCAATTAACAGGAGTTTACTCTATACCCCATATATAATTAAGTAAAACTTGTACTGAAGGTAAGGTAAATGGTTTTGTGTTTCGAAATTATATTCAATTAACAGGGTTATTCAATAAGAGATATATAATTAAGTGGGCTCCACTGTATAAGGTGTGAAGAATGCAGGAATGGAATAGAACGGGAACAATGCACCACAGCAAGAGAAACTGTAAGAAATCAGAGGAAGCAATCCTTACTGAATCTAGTGATGAAATGAAAACCACAGACATGAGATCAGTGAAAAAATCAAGGATGATCCAACTAGAGGAACAAATGTTCAGCTAGCAGGAAAAGAAATAACTAACAGCCAAGAACAATTACAAACTGAGCAGAGGCTGACCTGAAGAGTAGAGGTCAGTTACCTGCTCCTGATGAAGAATTTGGAGAGAGTAGAAGCACTGCAGCTTTCATTACATCAGGAAGAGTGACATACTTTACGTAAACCCAAAAAGTAGAAATGGAACACACTTCATGAGCGGTGATTTGGTTGGCGATGCTGACAGCTGGTTCCAATCGGGAATAAACTTCCCTGCTACTAGAGAAATCTATCACAAGATGGAATGAGGGGAAATGCTTGATCTGCCAGGAGTTCTGTTGATGCAAGTTCTGACAGCATGAACCAGAGATAAAGTTGCTAGCTGCCCATCAGTAGCTGACAAAGCCATGATACAGATGGGAGGAGGTGTGGATTCCGGCATCTGATTCTTGGCTAAAAAAAGAACAATCAGTGGTAAAACCAGACAGCTAGCCATGCTTTTTGAAGAAAGCTTGCAGGAGGGAGAGAGCAAGTAGTTCACTAACCCTCCTGGCCAAGGTAGAGTCCAACAGAAATGCTGTCTTGTATGTGAGAAAATGCATACCATCCTAGGATAAAGGTTTTAATGGGGCTTCCCTTCTCAACCCCAAACAATGCGACACCCAAGCTAGATTCCATTTGGGTGTGAAACACAACACTCATGGCCTTTTCAAAGAAAAATGCAGAATGAGCTTGGCGAGGACTGTGCTACTACAAAGCTTACTCATGTAAGAAAATATACCAGACAACTGATAATAACCTTTAATGGTAACTGGTTGAAGCCCCTTGTAATCTAAGAAAATAACATAAACTCCACCAACGGCACTATTGATGAGCTGGAATAATCAACAGGTTGTTTGGCGCACTAGCGACAGTAAACATTCCACTTAGCAGCATAAGCTAAGCCAGTAGAGGGCCTCCTTGATGGAAAAAATACACAACACTGCTAATCTCGAAAAACTTCTATGGAGAAGACAGGCCCTCAAAAAAGATAGTGAATACTGAAGACCAGAGAGGTTGGTAATCTCTGGAACCTGTAAGCAAAACTTCCATGAAGTGCAGCCCAGATCAAACAGGTAATGAGCTCATAGACTGGTGTGTAACAGGCAAAAGAAATGATTCAACCATAACAGGCAGAAGCAGTGGAACAAAAAAGGAGGAAGCCAAAAGAGGATCCGGAGCAGAAGGCACATAAGTGACAACCACAGGCACAGGCATCGACTGAAGTGGGGCTATAATTCTGGCATCAGACACCTCATCACCAGCACAATCTGTTATATCAGAATCAGCCTAGGCTAATTTCTGGGTGGTAGCAAACCCTAAGCCTTTTGGCTTTCTGACCCTAACCCTAGCCCTACCATAAAACCTCTGAAGATACAACACCCACTTTTTGTCACTTACCGGTAGTAGCAACATGTACCATTTTTGCCTCATAAACCACATTTTTAGCCATATAAACATCCATTTGTTAGTTCAAATTTATGTAGCTAGTCACATAAATAAGACACATAACAGTCCTGTGTACTGACAACTTGGCACATAACCCCGATTTGTTAGTGTGGACAAATGAATGGGCAGATGGACAGATGGATGTACAAATGCCCACCAACCTTTACGTCAAATTGTTGACATGACTTGACCAACAATTGGGAGCAGGTGTGTATGAAATGGGGCAATTTTTTTTTAATCAATCCCAAATATAACCCAAAAGTTTGGATAACGTTTGTTCAAGTTATTGGTCTGACACCACCTGCTAGTCAGAAATTTACACTAGAAAACAATCTAAGGGATATAACTCCTAAAAACGTTTTTGGGAAGGACTGGTTTTTGAACTTATTCAAGGCAATTTCGAGTAGAACCCAGTGACCAGATTTGGTAAAATTGGGTAACATTTGTTCAAGTTATCATGCTGACACTGCTAGCAAGTTGGAAATTCAGTCTAAGGGGCGTAACTCCTGAAACAAAAATTTGGGCAGGTCTAGTTTTCAAAATCATTCAAGAAATTCTGGAGTAGAACCCACACACCAAATTTTGTAAAACTGGATAACGTTTAAGTTATGGCACTGACAGTGCCCGCAAGTCAGAAATTTAATCTACGGGGCATAACTCCTGAAAAAAAATTCAAGCAGGGCTGGTTTACAAACGCATCAAAGAAATTCTCAAATAGAACTCAGACCACATGAAATCAGCAATTTTTTTTTAATTAAGCCCAAATATAACCCAAAATCTTCATATGGAAAAACTCAAGTCTTGTGTAGTTCACAAAATATAGGCACTGCAAATTCCTTTTTCCCTTTTCAGCTCTAGGGATCCACACAGGCAAACAGGAAATTTTTTTCCTTTATCAAGTACATGTCATCCAATAAAATACTTTGTAACAATTTTGGCTCGCCAAAATTTGCTGACCGTTTCAAAAAATTTACATTTTTGGGCCAGCTATAAAATCTGCCCATCTCAGGATGTTGTTAAGAAACTTTTTTCTTTTAACAAACGTGAATCAACACCATTAAAAGAGGCTGCATACCAAATATTGCATCATTATAGCCAGTAGTTGATAAGAAGATTTTTCGGTGTTTTTCTGATTACCAAGAGTGTAAAAATATGATGATGTATATACGGTGCCCAATAAACCAACTGACAGTATTTTAAAGTGAGTTTGATTCTACATCTCATGTTGATCCTGTATACAAAATTTGGATCAAACCGGCCGAAAAAATTAACTCTTATTTTTTATTTCACTGATATAATATCAATCACTGACAGCAGTTTTCCATAATTTTCGATAGATACAACTGAAATTTCCAGTTTTCTAAGATATTGAAAATCTATAGTTCCATGATTTTCAAAATTTTTTTAATGAAGCAATCAAATTTAAATAGATACTGGGACCTGTAAAGTTGCAAAAAGTACCTGGATACAAAAATCTAGAAACATTACAAGTAGACAAACTGATAAATACTGACAGTAAATAAGTTCTTACCTTCTCCATAGAATAAATATAATCAAGAGACCACTAATAATGGCAACAAGAATAATAGCTAAAGCTATATAAGCTCCATGGACGCCGCCATCATTATCAGCTTCTGAAATAAATAAATATAATCATCAACAAACCACCAATAATTGAAACAAGAATAAGTGCTATTATTTATATTTATTTATTGGTGTTTAAGGTCACATACTTATGCACAATGGCTAATCGTGACCGTGACAGTTTTATGGAGGGAGGAAGCTGGAGTACCCAGAGAGAACCACCGAGCAGCTGCTAACTCCTCAACATCATAACTCCGCACTGCAGCACAATCAACGTTAGATTGGTTGAAGACATGTGCACTATTGACGTGCAGTATGCCTTAGTACACGGCGTCATCGTGCCCTACTTGGACCATCAGGGTTTAGCGC
Organism: Pictodentalium vernedei; assembly: GCA_031216915.1. Taxonomy (NCBI): domain Eukaryota; kingdom Metazoa; phylum Mollusca; class Scaphopoda; order Dentaliida; family Dentaliidae; genus Pictodentalium; species Pictodentalium vernedei. The sequence continues at coordinate 130,887,711 of CM062289.1, forward strand.
CTTGCCCAAGGACACAACGCGGGAGTCCAAATTGATCGCTCAGACAGTCACCCATCCGAGGACTAACTGGGCTCAATGTTGCTTAACTTCGGTAATCTGACGAGAACCAGTTACTGCAACGCCACCGCACCCCCGAGTAAGTGCAAAAGCTAACTGCTGGAAAACTACTCTGTTTAGATGCTAAAAGTGGTACATGGTATATTTTCCCGAGTGCTGTGTTCAACATAATGTACAAATTGTTCCTGCTGCCTTTTTCTTTCTGTGGTGCTGATGGTGCCAGTAGGTTGCCTGATTGCTCCCACAAAAATAAGATGGCACTACATGTGCCCCAAATCGATCCACCTATGCTTCTGCAAACTTCTGACAGGGGACTCTGGTACAGATTGACAGCTGTGTTAACTGGCAGAATACCAAATTATTTTTCAAAGGTGATTTGTAACATGAGTATTTTTTTTCAAAGATATCATGCCACCATCTAATGAAGCTTTATTTGAGTATGATTTTGTTCATAAATAATTGCTTTGTTACAATTTATTGGAGAGTGTTAACACTCTACAATAAATTATAACAAAATAGTGTTGAAGAATATTGTTTTCCCCTGCAACAAGCTAATGCATACAATGTAAAACCACTAAAGTGGCTGTCAGCACTTTTTAATAGAGCCATGATAGTGGCTTCTAGCACTCAACCAGTTAAATGATAGAGAAACCCTTGGGTATAATTGTACTGGAATTTTTGGACAACCCGGTAATGACTTTTATTGAGTATCAAATAACATGTTCCAATTGAGATCATCATCTTTGCTTTCTCTCTCTGGAATTTATTTATTTATTTATTGGTGTTTATCCCTTTACCTAACATGAAAAGCAGACGACACTTGCAAACAAAATTCTTTAATAACTAATTTTTTTTAATTTTTTGTCTCAAAAACATAGGTTATGACCCCTCATTGGAACGAGCTCGATGAGCTCGTTCTAAAGAGTGGTCATAACCTATGTTTTTGAGACAAAAATGAAAAAAATAATGGAAATTGTATGCTGATTATTGTAAATAATGCTGGCTGGTTTTGGCCATTACATTGGGTAAAGGATTAAGGTCATATACTTATGCACAATGACTAATCATGACCGTGACAGCTTTACGGGTGGAGAAAGCTGAAGTACTCAGAGAGAACCACCAAGCAACGATGAGCAGCTGCCAGCTCCCCAACAGTGTAACTCCACACTGCAACACAGGCAGGGTTAGACTGGTTGAAGACATGCATACCATCGATGTGCAGTACGCATAAGTACATGGCGCCATCGTGCCCCCATGTGGACAATCATTGTTAAGTGCCTTGCCCAAGGACACAACATGGGAGCCCGAATCGATCGCTCAGACAGCCACCCATCCAAGGACAAACCAGGCTCAACGTTGCTTAACTTCGGTGATCTGACGAGAACCAGTTACCACAATGCCACCGCTCTCTCTGGTAGATGTGGAATAAGTTCTAGCTTCAGTTACTTTAATCGTATTTGAATTTGCAGGTATCCAGGATGCAGGTGTCTATAGCAAGCCACATTATATACCATGGATGAACAAGCAGCTTTGTAGACTGATGAAAAGGGTGGCATCATCTATAATTAAGCTTGATCATATTGATACACATGGGAATTTAATACATGTTTAATCACAAACTCCGATAAGAAAATGCTGTTCAAAAAAAAAAAATTAAATAAAAGTGCCGGTTCTGAATTCGCACCGAAGGGTGTGGGAATTTAAAGTGTGCAAATTTAAAACTGAGCGAATTATTATACTGCACAAATTCAAATATGAGTAAGATAGATGGCTTTGAAATCACAAAGAGAATTTCCAGACTTCATTCAATGAAGCACAGTCAATGCCGAGAGGGTGGCCAATGCTGTTTTGGTGACAAATGACAAATTTCATGGCCAAGTCAGGTGTCTATTGTGATTATATTTTTAAAATTTCGAAAGGCAAAAGCTGAAAAAGAGGTTTAATGGAGAATGTAAACACAAAAGCTTAAGAATGGTACCCCGACATTCTTTACTCATATCTACTTTGTATTTGAGACAAGTATTAAAATGGTCTAAGATTTCGACTTTGTGCAGTGAAATTTAATTGTGACATTTTCTGCCCTCGATATGCATTTATGTCATACAAAATGTCCATAATTTTGGGACGATGTGGATAAAAATTACCAATACTTGACTTCAATTATTCCTCTAGCCACCTATGATAACAAAAAGCCGCAAGGCACTTTAATCACTCACTTGACAAAGTGGTTCAAAGAAGTATTGGGGTCACTTTTAGTTAGACATGGTTCATCAACACTACAAAGCAAAGGAATGAAAAGCAAATTTTATGGAAAAACACTAAGAAATAGATTTGACCAGCTTGAACCTAGCCTGCTCCCCTCCCCCCCCCCCCCCCAAAGAGAGCCCAAATATTAAGCTAGTGACTCAAATTGAACAAACTTGAATCTGATCCCCCTCAAGATGTTATATGTCAAATACAAAAGAACTCTGACTGGTGGATCTGAAGAAGGTTTTTTAAAGAAATGTCCTCACATTGCTCAAAGTTAAAATTTGGGCCCCCATAGAAACCTAAATTAAAGTGTCAATGACACTGTAGCTTAACTTCCCTGTATGCAGTGTTTGATGAAAAGGATAAAGTTCAATGTTTATGAAAGGATCATGAAATAAGACAAGAATTGTGATAATCGAGAATAAGTTAATTTCTGTTCCATGACAAATTCCACACACATACAGTACTTGGAGAGGGTATTATCATTAAATCACCCGCAGAGTGGAGATTCCACCCAAGCAATAACTGCAAATTTGTTGCAAGACATAACCATCACAAGCAAAGTTTCAGTCAATGGACCTCCGGGTTAAACCCAGAGGTCCATTGGCTGAAACTTTGCTTGTGTTTTTTGTTGATATGTACAGAATTTGAAAGTGATACTTTGGGTGATACTCCACTCTGCGGGTGTTTTAGTTACAAACCACTCTCCACGTACTGTATATGGGACTCGATAATTATCTATCCAATAGGGATCCCAAATATTAACCCAGGGACCCATATTGAACAAACTTAAATCTGACCCTCCTAGAGATGTTGTATACCAAATATGAGAGGATTCAGACTGGTGGAAGAAGATATTTTTTCGAATTTTGGAAACACATTTATGGGTGCTATCATAGTTATGCCCCTTGTGGTGCCCCCTGTGGGCGTGACAACTTTATTTGAACAAACTTGAATTGACAAATGATAGGGAACATGCACACTAGATTTGGTTCAATTTGGTCAAGTAGTTTGTGAGAAGTCGATAATGTGAAGTTAATGCTGGACGGACGATGGCGGATGGAAAGTGATTAGTAAAGCTCCCCTTGAGCTTCGCTCAGGTGAGCTAAAAATTTTGTCCCATGTTATGTAGGTTTGAGGCTAGGATTATGTGCAAATAGGATGTGTGTGGATATAACAACTTCCGTATTCACTTTGCTTTTGGAAACAATGTTAATCAACACCCCATCTCCTGCTCTGGCTTTGCCATTGACAGACTTACACAGTTAACACTCCTAGTGACTTGAAAGCTGAAGAAATTTACTGTTCTTTGTAGTTTACCCAACCTCATGTGTTTTCGGTATGCATCTTCAGGATGTCTCTGCCTGAGCGGCAAAACTGCAAAAATTGTTGACCGGTAATGTTCATGAATGGGAAACATTACAAAATAACTAACAAAACCCTATGGGAAATCAACATTGCCTCATAGAATGAGGTGTAATAACAATAATTAATAACTAACACTACCTTATGGGAAGAAATTAACACAGTGCTATAGAATGAATTAACCCTTTACCTAACATGAAAAGCAGACGACACTTACAAAAAAAATTCTTGAATAACTAATTTTTTTCATTTTTTGTCTCAAAAACATAGGTTATGACCCCTCGTTGGAACGAGCTTGACGTGCTCGTTCCAATGAGGGGTCATAACCTATGTTTTTGAGACAAAAAATTAAAATATTTTGAAAATTAATTGGCGATTTTTGAGAATAGCGCTGGCCGGTTTTGGCCGTTACGTTGGGTAAAGGGTTAACATAGTGCCAAAGAATGAGGTATAATAAGGAAATGAAGATAGTGCCAAAGAATGGGGTAACATAGTGTCATAGAATGGGGTATATTGAGGAAATTAACATAGTGCCGTAGAATGAGGTATAATAACAGTGTCATAGGATGATATATAATGTTTATTAATAACTAACTAAACCTTAGGCCCCACAAAGTAGATCTTCTGTTTCTCAGGCCATTATTTGTAAAATTGCATGCGGGCGAGCGGTTTTTTATTTTATTTTTTATTTCTGTAATTATTTCTTTGCCATAAAAAGTTCATATCTTGGCTTATGTTTTAGGCCTCATAATCTGCAGAATAGCATGGGAGGTGGTGTATTTTGTCCCTTGAGAGCAAGAAGGCTTTGCAATGCTTTAGCATTGCAAAGCCATCTTGCACTCAAGGGACACATTTATCAATTTATTTAACTTTGGTAAAATATCAGGCATAAACCATTTAATTTTGATTTTTTTAAAGTTTCCATTGGTTATAAAAAGAGAGCATGCGGAAGCCAAAAGGACCATGTGGGAGGGCCTGAGAAACAGTTTATTTTTTTAGGCCTAAACTATTTAATTTTAATTTTTTTCAAGTTTAAATTGGTTATAAAAAGAGAGCATGCGGCAGCCAAAAGGACCATGCGGGAGGGCCTGAGAAACAGATTTTTTTATTTTTTTAGGCCTTATGGGAAATTTATTTATTTATTGGGGTACAAGAACACTTTTAACAGACAAGCTCACCTAGTGTCGGACAGTTTTATGGGTGCAGAAAGCCGAAGTACCATGAGAGAACCACCAAACAGCGACAAGCAACTGTCAGACTCCTCAACGTACTAACTCGGCACAAGCAGATTAGCATTTGTTGAAGATGAGTGCACCATCGACGTGCAGTACACCTTGGTGCCATCAAGTCCCCATGTATATGAAAATTTAACATAGTATCATAGAATGAGGTATAATGGTTGGCAACTAATCACACTGGCTCTTATCAGATTTGCTCATACCAGATTTGTGTGTCAATTGTTGGCTACTAATCACCATTGCTCACACAGGATTTGTGCACCAACTGTTGGATATGTATCATATAGGATTTATGTGCAAAATGTTGGTGACTTACCTTGGGAATGTGTACCAAGCACTGGTTAACAATTCCTGATGCTCACAAAGGATTTGTGTGCCACATGTTGACTACTAATTCCTCTTGAACAAAATACTTTTTTGAGTCAAATGTTGCCAAATCATCTTTGTTGCTCACACATAAATTGTGTGCCAGTTGTTTGCTTGTAATCTGTTTCTCATAAAGGATTTGTAAGTCAAGTGTTAGGTACTAATTCCTGTTGCTTACAAAGAACAGGCGTACATGTGCCAAATAATGGAACTGATCTGTTTAGTACCAAATGTTGGCAACTAACCCATCTTACTTGTAGCAGACTTATAAGCCAAGACAAGTGTTGGCTATCATACCTGCCATTCACAAAGAACCTGTATTCAAAGCATTGCTTGCTAATCTCTGTTGTTCACAAAGGACCTGCATATTAGCATCTGGCTACCATGTTACCCAGAAGACTTGTTGCCATGGTAATAGTTTTGTATACAGGGTGTTATTTACATTTTGGTGTTTAACCCTTTACCCAACATAATGACCCAAAACAGCAGTGCTATTCACAAAAATCACCATTCAATTTTTATTATTTTTTCATTTTTTGTCACAAAGACATGGTCTATGATCTCTCAATAGAATGAGCTCACTCAGCTCGTTCCACTGAGGGGTCATAAGCTATGTTTCTGATGCAAAAAAATGAGTTATCCAAATAATTTTATTTGCAAGTGTCGTCTGCATTTCGTGTTAGGTAAAAGGTTAATCATATGCTCACTGATGTGCAATACCAGAATGTCGAAATATCAGAATTTCAAGCTGCAAATGCAACTAGGAATTTAACCCTTTACCCAATGCAGACAATATCAAAATTTATTATTTTAAATAACATATTTTTCAATTTTTCAAAACATTTCAACAAAACCATATCATGTGATCCCTCATTGGAACGAGCTCAATGAGCTCGTTCCAACGAGGGGTCACATGATGTGGTTTTGTTGAAATATTTTGAAAAATTAAATTTTTTCAACTACTCAATTTGCATATTACGCGGGCGATTCATTAGGTAAAGGGTTAACCAATTCAGTCACAAGAACATAGCTCTGTCAATCAGGACTAAATGGATTAAATTCTTAGTTGTATTATGGGGAAACATTTGCTGCTTGAAATGCTGGTCTTCGATCTTTTGACATCGGTGTGCAGGGGGTTAAGGTGTCTTTAAAAAGACTCTATGGCTATATCATGTGGACATATATGGCTTTATCACATGGCTATATCATGTGGCTATGCTTATATCATGTGGCAATAACATGTGGCTATATTATGTGGCTGTGTGATCTGGCCAAGTGGTTTGGCTATTTCATGTGGCTATATTATGTGGCTATATCACATGATTATGGCATGTGGCTGTATCACATGACTGTCATGTGGCTATATCATGTGACTATGTCATGTGGCTGTTATGTGGCTATATCACATGGCTATATCACATGGTTATGTCATCTGGCCAAGTTGTGTGGCTACATAATGTGGCTATCTCACATGACTGTCATGTGACTATGTCAAGTGGCTACATCATGTGACTATGTCATTGTGGCAATATCATGACCAAACAAGTATAAAATCAAGTTTAGCAAATCCTTCATACCAATGCTGACCATTTTTGATGCTCTTCACTCAAGATAATGGTGGCCACACTTTATTTTACCAGTAAAACAGAATTTGTTTACCACGGAAGTCAAGCACTGCGCCAGGATTCCATGGGATTAAACAGGGAGGTAATCACTGAATTCTACAACAATGGCTTAAAACACATGTTCTTTTAGAAAAATGTACTTGAAACAGATTTTCTGTGTGATATATTGATGATTGATTGATTTTTTTCAGTAGTGCAACATGTATACAATCAAAACCAAAAATATACATACAGGTAACATTATTTACAACTATATGATTGTACCACAGGGAGATGGCGTAGCCACTAGTGCCTGTCTTCCCGTCATTCCCGTTTAAAAAAAATGAACAAGAAAAAAGAGAGAAAAAAAAAACAGAGAAAAGAAAAAAAAAAAAAATGAAAGAAGAGAAATGAGAATGAGAATCAAGGCAATCCTGACAACAGCGTGTTCTCCAATGGCATTTTATAGCCCTAATACAAATGATATGTTAGGGTGGTTCTTTCCGTCATATGAGAAATACATTCTATGTTTTCTAACATGTGATGAAGATTGAGCTCAATAGAGAGGTAGCGATGAGATAAACAGAGCTACGACCTACAGTCAGGACATACTGGATTGTTGCAGTTGACATGCAGAGAGTATGAGATTAGAAACTGTTATCTCAAGTGTATAGTAATGCATCTTCAAAACTAGAGTGATGTCACGCATGCAGCCTGACTGTCCCAGGAATGGCAATGCTTAGACGCAAAATAGTCGGAGCCATTTATTGTTAACAGTTTACCTAACAAATCTGCCATATCTGCACTCGTGATATACAAAATTTGCTATTCAAATTTTATTTTTTCATTTCTCTACTTCAAAACATACCTCATGACCTATTAACTGGTTGAGGGCTAGATTATTTTTGATGGTCAGAATTTGTTCATCAAAATTTGTTTTATTACAAATTATTGAAGAGTGCCCATAGGCACTCTTCAATAATTTGTGATAAAACAACTTTATATAAACAAAATAATATTTGTGTTTGACTTTATATGAAAGATGAGCAAGGAAAATGTTGGCTTTTCCTCTGGTACCCTCATTTTTTTGAAAGCCCTGATAGTGGCTTCTAGCACTCAACCAGTTAATGGAACAAAGGTGATGAGCTTGTTCCAATAAGGAGTAATAAGCCATGGTTAGAAGTAAATAAAGAATGAAAAAATCTGAGGTTTCAGAAAAATAATTTGTACTGTTGGCTTCAACTTGTGTAAGGTAAAGGATTAAAGATGCAGTACATAAAGCAATGCTGGGCTATATGAGTTAATTTTCTTTTTTGCATATAATAACTCCCAATCCTTCAAAATGCATTTTGGGAATAATTACCTAAGTGACAATTTGTGTGTGTGTGTGTGTGTGAGGGGGGGGGGGGGGTGGGGGGGGGGGAGGGCAGTTGTGGAACCTATATTGAAACCTGGACTGTATTACTAGCTGGAAAATACACATATCAACTTTGGCTGAAATCAAATAATCCAAGCTGGAGTTAGCAGTCAGAAACCAATTGTTTACAGACAGATGGATGGACCGACAGATGGACGGACGAAAGTCATGACTATAGCCCTGACTATAAACATTCAGGCTAAAAATGCATTTTGTACCAAAGAAAAAATATTGCATGAATGGCCCTGGGTGAGGAGGAGGTGGGGTGGGGATGAGGGGTGGGGGAGAATGGGGGTGTGTTAGGGGAGTCCATTTTTTTTTCAACATGTGGTCAGTCTAAATCCTTCAGAATGCATTTTGAGCTGAGAAAAAATAAATTCTCATGTAGACATCATACGGAGTCATCGTATCAAGTTACAATGAAATCCATCCATATTAAACATGGTCTGCAGACTGTGCTAAAAGTTTTTGGGTTTTGGGCTTGGGCAGCCATCACAATTGACAGATCATGCCCAAACAGGGACGTTCTCATCTAGGCATTATACAGAGGCATTCTATGAAGTTGCAATGAAATCCCTTCATCAATACGACCTGTAGACTGTGCTAATGGTTTTGGGGTTTTGGGCTCGGGCAGCCATACCGGTTGACCGATCACGACCAAAAGGGGACATTCTCATGTAGACATGACCTAAAACCTGCATATGAAATTTTGTGACAATCAGATAAGATATACCGGGTGTAGTCTGTACTTGAAGGTTGAATAAAAAACTTTAACCACAAACTTTAACCAAAACTCCAAATGTCAACTAAACAGGAATAAGAAAAAAAAACAAAAAAAAAAAAACAAGAGGCCCCACGGGGCCTGACGTGCTCATGTTGAACAGAACACAATTTAAACAGAGTCCAAGAATGAGTCTACATTAAGCAAGCCATCTCCATAGGCTACACTGTCAATCCTTGAGTCCCTCAGGAGTGACAAAAATAATCTGGGCATCATGCCTTTTCTTCAGTTGATCATAAAGTAAAATGTAGAGCTCCCCTATGAAGCCCCTTGATACAACCTATGTGGATTAATCTTAGTAGCTCTAGAGGGTACTGAATACAAAATTTTTAATTCTTCAGCAAAATGGCCAATTCGGGCTCCCATAGAGAGCCCAAATAACAACCCAGGCTCTTGATTTGAACACAGTTAAATCTGACTTCCCTAGAGATGTTGTGTACCGAATATGAAAGCATTCTGACTGTTGGATCCGAAGAAGAGAAATTGTAAAGAAATTTCTTTGAAGTGCACTAAGTTCAAATTTGGGCTACCATAGCAAGCCCAAATATTAACCTACGGATCCGATTTGAACAAACTTGAATCTGACCTACCTAGAGATGTTGTATACCAAATGTGAAAACATTCTGACAAGTGAATCTGAAGAAGAAGATTTTTGAAGAAATTCCCTCATATTGTTCTAAGTTAAATTTCATGTTCCCATATGGAGCCCAAATATTAACTTAGGCATTTGAATTGAGCAACCTGGAATAAAAGCATTCTGACTGGTGGATCTGAAGAAGAAGATTTTTAAAGAAATTTCCTCATATTGCACTAAGTAAAAATTTGGGCTACCATAGTGAGCCCAAATATATACCTAGGGATCTGATTTGAACAAACTTGAATCTGACCCCCATAGAGATGTTGCATACCAAATATCAAAGCATTCTGACTGGTGGATCTGAAGAAGATTTTTTTAAATTACCCTCCATATTGAACAAAGATAAAATTTGGGCTTCCATAGGAAGCCCAAATATTAACCTAGGGACTTGGTTTGAACAATCTAGAATCTGACCCTCATAACAATGATGTATACCAAACATTAAAAGATTCTGACTGGTGGTTATGAAGAAGAAGATTTTTAAAGAATATTCCTCATATTACCCTATGTTAAAACTTTGGGCTCCTGTAGAGAGCCCAAATATAAACCAATGAGCTTTATTTCAACCAATTTTTATCTGACCCCCCTATGAATGCTGTATACCAAATATCAAAAGATTCTGATGATTGGTTCTGGAGAAAAGATTTTTAAAAAATTTTTGCAAATATGCTGACTCAGCATTTTTTCGATGCCCATTACAGAACACCCTAACATAACCGATGGCAATTTTTTTTTACCATTCAATTCTACTGGTCGTAAGGATACTTCATACCAAATAACAGCTCTCTGTTCCGTGGGGTTTGGGAAATATGAGCGTTTGAAAATATTTCTATTTTCAGCTCCCAGGGTTCCATGGGGATGCAGGAATATTTTTTTTTGCATGGGTCAAGTACTTATGACCCAATACTACCACAAACCAAATTTGGTTCATACCGGACCATCGGTTCAGAAACTGAAAAAATTTATAGTAATTTATATATTTTTTATACTTACCAATGACCCAGACATAGCTGGTGCTAACTCTTAAAAATATAGGGCCAAACACAAATTTTGCCCCCCAATCCCCAAAATTTGCATCTAAAACCAAAGAAAACATGTCCTGAATGGCCCTCCATACTTCACCTCTACTGCGCATGCGCAGTGTCAAGGACGTCCTGAAATTGGCGCCATTAATCATTCTTACCATCAGTGCCTGGTAAGCGCTATGTCCTCAGCGGGGAGGTATGAGTTCCTAACTCCTGGGAGGGCCATCCCCGTCTGGGTCATTGGTAAGTATAAAAAATATATAAATTACTATAAATTTTTTCAGATTTTTATACTGTACCAATGACCCAGACATAGCTGAATAGTAAAAAGGCTGGAGGGCCCAGGACATAGAGGAAAATCCAATAAGCTCAACTATATAAAATAGAGTCATCTCCTGGAGGAGAAAAGGAGAAATAGGCTTCACGTGTATCTTTCTTATTTATGATAAATTAGAAAGACACAATACCCTCTATAATTGAGCATCATAACATCCATGTTCTCTATTAATATCAAGTATAATTCTTATACTAATTATTTTTAAAGTAAGCCAATAAATAAAGTTAGTCCAAAGAATTGAGACTCTTTATACTCTTTTAAAAGTGTCCGAGGATAGTATAATAACATCCGTTTGACACATGACATATTCAAATGCTATACTTTAAAACTATGACATGAATGAATTTTAAAACATAACTTTCACTTAAGAAACCATCCCAGTAACAGCTCAGAATTACTAACTCCGGAGGAGGTATCCCCTTGTTTTCATAATAAAACAGGTGACCCAAGGGAACACCCTCCCCCCCCCCCCCCCCTTTTTTCTTGCCCTGGGTCAAATAGCCCAGAGCGAAGAGGGCAGCAGGACGGAGTCACTGCCGGAACATAAAGCCTACATAGCTATAGTTGCAATTGTTAAGTGACCGACTTTCTGAGCAGCTGATAATGGACCTAAATAATGCAGGTCTCCAGAAATGGATACAATATTTCTGAGAAAAAAATTTGTGAATGTGGATGGCTGAGACCAATATGCAGACTACTTAATCTATAATAGCAAAACTATACATCAGCCCAAGATGTAGAAGAGCTCTTACTTCATGAGCCGAAATCTTAAGCACAGACTGCTGAGTTAAGGATAGATTATCCTAAGCAGTACCGATAGTTAACTGAATGCATTAAGTAATAGAATGGACCGTAATGACCTTTCTATTAGGCATCAGAGCCAGAAGAAGCTTTACGTCCTACTGATACACTGAGATCTGTTAATAAATACATAAAGGTCTATCCGGACAGAGTAAAGGCCTATGCCCGCTTGAAGACGGAAGGACCTTAAAAACAATAGGTTCCGGATATCATTAGGAGCCTGATTCTTAACCAAAAATACAACATTAGTAGTAAAGGTAATAGAGTTCCCGATACTACGAAAGTGAGAATCGTCCACCGATAGTGCATGAAGCTCACTGACTCTTCAGCAGAAGAGAAGACTAAGAGAATTGCTGCCTTAAAAGGCCAGAATTTGAAACTACTGTCTCAAGGGGTTCAAATGGTTGCTTTAGTTAATAAGAACCCAAGCTAAATTCCGAATAGGAATTAATCTAACGATTCTAGGTCTCTTATCGAAAAGTTACAAACTAACTTAGATAAAGAGACATTAGGCTCCATTGTAAACTATCATGGTGTGCATAGGTATCAGATAACATAGACCTATAACCTTTAAAAGTAACTGGCTGCAGATGATCTCGTTAAACAAGTAAACTAGAAAGTTTGCAATGTCTGGTATGGAGGGATCAAAAATATCAACATAAAGATCCCTACACCAATGATGGAAGACCCTCCACTTTAGCCGCATAGTATAGCGAAGAGGAGGTCCTTCTACAGTTAGGAATCGCGTCCACTGCTCGTCCTGTACAATGCTTGCCGTGCAAGAAGGACCGCACAACGGAATACGTGAAGGTTGAGACCTTGCGGGTTGTGATAGAGTTGACACGATTTCCCCAGCAAAAAAAAAGATCCTCTCGTGGAGGAAGTTTTCGCGGTAAGTCCCACAGTAGACATCTAAGTAAATTTATCCACTGTCTCTGTGGAGACAGAGATGCTACCAACAGAATTGTATTGTGAATGAATAATCCTAGCAATACTTGCTGAATCAACAGCGCTGGAGGATACGCATATGCTATCATCGCGTCCTACTAGATCGATAGAGCGTTAACTACATATGCTCGGGGATCCGGACACGTTGACACATACGTCTACAATTGATTGGCGAGTTGTGTCGCAAATAAATTTATCACTTGGCACTCCCATTGATAGCAAATCTGATTGAATACTTGTTTGTTGATAGTCCATTCCGACGGCAACAACGACCCTTACGTGAAAGGGAGTCTGCTAATACGATCCGTCGACCGAAAATATGACGAACCGAAACAGAACTTGGTGTTCTATAACAAACAGAAGGATTCTTTCCGTTAAAATCAATAACAGAACCGAATGAGTGCCTCCCTGGTTCCGGATATACGCAACTACTGTCGTATTATTGGACAGGATTGAACATGCGTTTCTGAATAAAATTCATCCAATGACGTAGTGCAAGCCAACATAATATTCTTCCTTGGAAGTAAAGAGCTTGCCTAAAAACTGCGGAACCCAAAGACCCTGGCACTTCTAATCCGTTGGGATCAAAATTGTGTCCCAACCTGTTTGACTGGCATCCGTCATAATCGAAAAACTCGGATCCGGCAACTACAGTGGAACTCTCTGAGTCAACCACCGAATGTTTGCCCACGTCTGAATCTCTTGTTACACTTGATAGACAAGAGAACATGTATATCGAGCAATTCAAGATTGCTGAAAGGTTGCCGTCGAAGAGAAGCTTCTCGGAAGCGACTCTGAGAGAGTTCTTCACCTTACTATCCACGCGTGTGGATGTAGCTAGGGCTGCGTCACGTCTAACCAACTCCAGGTTGTCACTGAAGGGCGGAGTTATACGGGGAAAAACTACTGCCCCTGAAAGAAATCTCATTGAGGATCATATACTGGAATTCTTTCTCTTGAAGACGTAATGATAACGTCTCAGTAAGGTGGTGTACGTATGATAAAGCGTCTAAGTTAAGTCTATTATACATCATTGTCGTTTCCAACATCGTGGTTGGAATTCACATAGACGGCGACAAAGATAATTTGCAGTCTTCAGTCTCGCCGTCTTAGACGCAAAGGAACTCTCGGTAAGCCCAGTTCTGCCAATAAACAATTATTTCCTAGAATTCACGAAAGGCAGAATAGAGCATTGCGGACAAGAAACTAGACTAGCATGTTGATAGCAAGCTTATATATATAGCGTCGTTCAATAATTCGTATGTTCTAAAGACATTATTCGACTGCGTCGGCAACTCAGGGACAATGTCCCTGAACCGATCCAAAACTCCGTGTCCAATGATGCTATTAGTCTCTTATCCAGCATCGCAGCAATGTAGTCCGACGGAACAACCTCTGGAAGATAATGCCGGAAGAAATGTATGGCAGCTTCTGTTGTTCCGCAAGGGAAAGCTCGAAATCGTCCGAATCCCTTTCGCCATCCTGTTGGACCCTATGAAATGTTCGGTCGTCCGTACCTGATGCAACAGCGGAGCGCACCGACCCAGCGCCGTCGGATTATTCCTGATCCGACCGAGAATCTGTCGTTTGCTGGGATGCTACGAAAAGCTTTGCTATTTTGGATAGCATGTCCGTCACTGAGGCCTGTGGAGAAGCGGTCTTACGATGCATTGCCGCTGGAAGCTCCGTGTTCGTTACCCGGTGCATACTTCTATTATGCGAGCGACCGGAGTGTGCAGGCCTCGTGTCCCTTGGCTACCGGATGGCGTGACCTGTTCGCCGTGGAATCACTGAATGACGAAGCTGGCCAGATATTCGAGGTCACATAGCCAATGTGCGGTCGTGTGCGCTGCTGTGAGGATGAGGATGCATTATCGACAGTCACTCGGACTGTCTATATAACGGAGCGTCCCGAGTGGCGGACATACGCTCCGAAGGTGAAATGTCTGTACCACAACATCCGGTCCCATATGTTGTTGCACGAGAGAGGGACCGGACGAGCTAAGAACCGGACTAACAGGCTTCCTCCGATCTCTCCTCTAATCCGTCATCACTGGGTGTGTACTAAAGTCTATTATAGTGCTCGCATCACCCAAATCTCCTTCCTAGACCGCAACGGACGAACCCGACTGCCGAACCATTCGATGAATGGACGCTACACCGGGTGAGCTAGCGAATGTCAACTCCGTCGATCCTACTAGGGACCTCTTAGGCGATTGACGTAATCCATGAGCACTAATTGCCTCTAGCTCTTCATTAACTATGACGACAGAGGCACACTTTTGAAAGACATCTCAGTAATTTTGCGAACAAGAAACCAGACATGCTTGTACATAGCAAGCATATAAAAAATATATATAGCGTCGATCAATAAATCGAACGTATCTGAGACATTATTGGACTGTGTTGGAACTGAGGGACGATGTCCCTGAACCGAACCAAAAATTTCTAAGTCCACCGACGCTATCAGTTTCTTATCCGGTATTGCAGCATTCTGGTCCGACAAAGAACCTCTAGAAGATGAAGTCGGATGACATATACAGCAGCTTATGTTGTTCCGAAAGGGGAAGCTCGAAAACCTCCAAATCCCTTTCGGCATCCCGTCGGACCATATGAAATTTTCGGACGTCCGCACCTGATGCTTCCGCGGAGCGTCCCGACCAAGCGTCGTCGGATATTACATTATGCGACAGAGATTCTGTCGCTGCTGGGATGCTGCGATAAGTTGTGCTATTTGGGATAGCACGTCCGTCACCGAGGCCTGTGCAGAAGCGGTCTTACGATGCATTGCCGCTGGAAGCTCCGTGTACGTTGACTCCCGCATACTTTCTTATGCGAACATCTGGAGTCTCCAGGCCTCGTGTCCCTGGCTATCGGATGGCGTGACCTGGTCGCCGAGGATTCTCTGATTGGCGAAGTTGACTGGATATCGGAGGTCACGTAGCCAAGGTGCAGTCGTGTGCGCTGCCATGAGAATGAGGAAGCCTTATTGACAGTCTCTCCAGACTGTCTATATAACGGAGCGTCCCGAGCGGCGGACATATGCTCCGAATGCGAGACATTTTTTACCACAACATCTGGGGCCAGATGTTGATGTACGAGAGAGGGGCCTCTCTCGCTCGCAGCCCGGATGGGCCTGGACGAGCTATGAACCGGACTAAAAGGCTTCCTCCGTTCTCCCCTCTAATCCGCCGTCACTGGGTGTGCACTTGGTTATTTTATAGTGCTCGCATCACCCAAAACTCCTTTCTAGACCGCAACGGACGAACCAGGCTGCCGAACCATTCGATGAATGGACGCTACACCGGGCGAGCTAGCGGACGTCAAAGGCCGTCGAACCTACTAGGGTCCTCTTAGGCAATTGACGTATTACATGAGCACTTTTCCGCTAGCTCTTCATTAATTGTGACGACGGAGGCACACTTTTTGGAAGACATCACGGATACATCACCCTGATCATGATGGTCTGAAATAGAGATTGATAAAGTAGAGTGACCCTGCGGGGAAAAGACCGGAATGGCCAATTCCCCACTAACATACCGTGACACACGCTTCCCATGTTGTCATCGAAATCAACACATACAGAACAGGAGTTAGTGAGAGTACACTGACTACATTATACAATGAATATGAAAGTCAGAGGAAGATTTCCTCTTATTACAATTGAACAATATCCTTTCATTGTGAAAAGAAAACAAAGTCCTAGTACTCGCACCAACCCCTGACAATCAAAATACATAATAACAAGATCCATTAACATAGAAAAAATAATTGAATCAAAAACTTTTGAAAAAATATTTTTTCAGAACAGCCCAAGTTTCTGAAAAGTAACGTTGAGCCCCAATGGATCCCAAGCCTAAGTGTGGGCAAAAATTCTAAAAATATTTTAAACAATTTATGCAACACTTACGAACAATAATAATGTATCTAGTTATGATTAAATTAACATCAAGATATTATTTTCAAGAAATCCCCCCTCACACAGAGGGCTGTTGGAAATGTAAACAATAAGTGTAAAAAACACTAGATCAAGACTCCAGACACCCTGGCCCGAAATCAGTTACCAATAATACACTATCTGATGCAAAACAGAGACTTCCAGGGAAGAAACTGCAGAACATCAGATGGCAGATGCAGAACACTACGCCTAACCACCCGTAGGTGAAGACGTAAACATGGGGAAAAGAACAGAATTCATTCTGTTATCCAGCTAAAACTCCCAAGAAATTTTAGTAATAATATTACAGAAAATATGCCAAAAGCATGGGAGAATAGCAAGAGGGGACTTAAAGGAAAGGGAGAGAGGAAAACACTGAATAAGCAGTGTAATCTTGATAACAAGAATGACCACAACAGGCTGTTGCCTCAAAAATAGGTAACTTAACATAATTTCATCAAAAAAATTTTAAGTTACAGCCCTGATTATTTTCTGTCACTCATTTTTCCTCTCCTCCTTCTATATCCTCCTTAGAATCACCATTTCACTAATATTTATGTGTCTGGCATCATTTAAACTGAGATTTACAAGCACAAAGATCAGTCAGATGTTAACTGATGAAGGGCCAAACAAAGAATGATTAATGGCGCCAATTTCAGGACGTCCTTGACACTGCGCATGCGCAGTAGAGGTGAAGTATGGAGGGCCATTCAGGACATGTTTTCTTTGGTTTTAGATGCAAATTTTGGGGATAGGGGGGCAAAATTTGTGTTTGGCCCTATATTTTTAAGAGTTAGCACCAGCTATGTCTGGGTCATTGGTACAGTATAAAAATATAGAAATTTTGGGCGGGGCCAAAAATCTTACCCCTCCTATTACAAAGCCAAATATTACTTCACGAACTTCGTTTGAACAAACTTAATTCTACACCTCATATGGAAGCTCCATAGCAAATATCAAGTCATTGTACACACTGGTTCTTAAAATATTTTGGAGCATTTTCCCCCACTCCCTCCCTATGGGGCTGGGCATGTTGAGTTGAACAAGAATGAAATACCCCTTTGGGACCATCACTCACACAAACTTTCACTTGAATTGGCCCAGTGGCTTTGGAGGAGAAGACCAAAACATGGTGTTGACAGACGATGGACGGGGAGTGATGAGATTAGCTCAGCTTGACTTTGTCAAGATGAGCTAAAACACTTGAACCTTCAGTAAAAAACTTTAAACACAAACTTTAACCAAAACTCTAAATGTTAACAGAAAAAGGCAGACAGACAGACAGACGGACAAAGGTCATTACTATAGCCCTCACTGTAAACTGTTGGGCTAAAAACAAATCAGCCAACAATGAATTTATGTTTGAACACGCACAGCATTTGACAATTTTAACCCCCTAAACACTGATATCAAAATATCTAAAATTTAGACAGAAAAAAATTCCCATAATGCAACTAGAAATTTAACCAATTCAATCTCGTTTGACAGAGTTCAATGAGCTCTGTCAAACGAGATTGAATTGGGTAAATTTCTAGATGCATTATGGGAAAAAAACAGCTTCCTGAAATTTTGGTATTTTGACATCAGAGTGAAGGGTGTCAACTTAGGTCCTCATGCTACGGATAAACGTGTCCTGATAAGTTTCAAACTGATACATACTTTTAGTTTGGCTAATTTCTCCTGTCCTGCACAGACTAAGTCGGTATTCTTCTTTTGTACATCTAAAAAAACAAAAATAATATCATTTAGTAAATTTGCTGAAAAAAAAGCCAATAAATAAAATGAACGGTAACACAAAAAATTTCTGAAATTATTTCACTGATACATGAAAAGGCCTGGCTTTTTCAGGTGCATGATTTATGTATTTATTTATTTATTGATGTTTAAGGTCACATACTTATGTACAATGGCTAATTGTGACCGTGATAGTTTTACGGGTGGAGGAAACCGGAGTATCCGGAGAGAACCACTGAGCATCGACGAGCAACTGTCAGCTCCTCAACATTCAGGCGCATGATAAACCCCACCAATTTATCATGCACCAAAAGTTTTCAGGACTTTGCAAAATCGTCTGCCTGAACTCATTTTCTCCAGTGAAAAAAGTCTTTCTTTATATACCAACCATACTTTGTAACAAGGCAAAAACATATGAACAAATTTTCACAACCAAAAATAATTTAGCTCTCTACCAATTAAGTGCCCCATTTCCATGAATTCTTTTGGCGTGTCTGGCATAGTCAACATTTTAGCCACCAATGTGTATCCATTAAATGCTATTAATCAAACATACCTATTCCTATGTTTCTTGCACTTTTCTA
This sequence comes from Pictodentalium vernedei, assembly GCA_031216915.1. Lineage (NCBI taxonomy): Eukaryota > Metazoa > Mollusca > Scaphopoda > Dentaliida > Dentaliidae > Pictodentalium > Pictodentalium vernedei. Next base: position 130,906,792 of record CM062289.1, read on the forward strand.
TTCTATCCATGAACACCTAACTAAATCACATTGTTTTAAATAATTAAGATGTACTGTGTTTATTATGCCTGAAGAAGTACAGAAATCACCAAACTTATTAGTTATTTAAGATCACATATTTCTGCGAATGGCTGATCACAACCACAATATGGAGATAAAGTCAAGTTTGGTCAATCGTTTATTCACTTGTTTCCATTTTAGAGGACTTTTCTCCCAAGCACTGGTGACTGGGTCCTATTTTACCAGTAAAACATAGCTTGTTTCCAACAGTAAACAAGCACTGCTTCACTTCTTGGAGTTCCTACGGGGAAAATCACCAAACAATGGTTCCAAAATCCTACTAAACACACCACACTACATGAAGAGTTTTCAATTATAACGGGTGAATTGGATTCACAATTTTATTAAAATGAAGACGATAGTGACAGGGATAGGAATGCAACTCTGATAAAAATTCTGCCAATTGCCATGCTCACCTCCAAAAAGACAAATACCACCCCATGAATGTCAGAAGTGGTACCAAGCTATAAACCATTATGTTTGTGAAGTTGCTCTTATTAATGGCTACATAATATATAAAAAATCATTACCCCCTTCTGAAAAAAGCTTTAAAGGAGATTCCAATAAGTTTCAAAATAATAACCCTGTAATCTTTATAACCCATATTTTGGTAACATTGCTGAAAAATATTACGTGCTGAGAAGTCAAATGTCCAGGTTCTGAAAGCCACTAAGCCACAGGCCTTTATAACCAAAACACTTATATTACAATTGGGGCCCACCTAACCCTTTATCTAACACAATATTTTTAAAAAATTAATTAGATTTCACATTTTCCAAAAACAATGTGACAATTTTTCAATAAAGCCATACAAATAAGGATATCATTAGAACCAGTTCGGTGAGCTGGTTCTAATGATATCCGTATTTGTATGGTTTTATTGAGAAATCTCTGAGATATCTAAATTTTATAGTAAATTTCCTTTCTTATTATACCTACCACAATTGTTTACTACAGGCTTGCACTACAGTGGAAGTCCCTAACTCGGATAAAATACTCTCTATTTTTGTCTTTCCCAAGCAAGTTGGGAAAGAAAAGTGGTGCAAAAGCACCAATAAAAATAAGCCAAAACTGGGTCGAGTGCAACCGGCGCAGACCCAGTACGGGACGCTCTCTCCCAAGTACAACTCCACGACTTCCGTTGCCAGTGCGCATATACTGTCTCTAAAGACTCATTCTTTTTGAATTCGTAAACAATTATTATGTGATCAGCGGGGAGGAAAGATTCTTTACCCGTAAAGAAGACGGGAGGGCCTCCATGTAAACAATTGTGGTAGGTATAATAAGAAAGGAAATTTACTATAAAATTTAGATTTCTTATCAACCTACTCACAATTGTTTACTACAGGCTGAATAGACAAAAGGCTGGAGGGAATCGCATAACCAACCCCCACATAACCCTAGTGCACTGGAACCGTGAAGCAGAAGGAAGAGGTCCCGAGGCTTATCAACCATAATGTCGCAATCATTGGTAAAGGACAATGAAAAGAGACATATGAGCCTGTGTGACACACAGACAGAAAAAAGGGCAGTAACAGCACAAGGGTGAAACTGACCTTCAAGAAGCCTAATGGCTATGGCAGACAACAGCCTGAGCAGAAGAAAGAGGACCCAAGGCAAAAAGGTCCTCCGACTGCTCCTGCAACTGGCGTAAATAAAAGGTGGAGAAAGTAGAAGCATTTCTCCAGTAGGCTGCCTGCATAACATCCGACAACTTGCCGGAGTTAGAATAAGCCCAAGAGGTAGACAGTGCCCGCACCTCGTGGGCAGAAATACGATTGGTAATACAATCGCCAGCTGCTAAACGACTATAAGCCGTACGAATAGCAAGACAAATCCATCGAGAAATGGATTGAGGAGAGATCTTCTGTCGACCCGGAATGAGAGACAGAAAAAAACGTTTTCTGCCCTTCCGTATGAAGCGTGTCCGATCAAGATAAATGCGAATAGCACGGACCGGACAGAGCAAAGGGCGAGTACCCTCAACAGAGGGAAGAGCCCTGATACAGATAGGAGGAGGAGTAGTATCTGGTAACTGATTCTTAGCCAAAAAGGAGCAATCAGTGGTAAAAGTAACACTGTTGGGAGAACTCCTAAAAAAGGCCAGGTCAACCGAGAGGGCGTGAAGCTCACTAACCCGTCTGGCCGAAGCAAATGCCATCAGAAAAGCCGTCTTGTATGTGAGAAATTGCATATCCACCTGGGATAAAGGTTCGAACGGCGCCCCCCCCCCGCCCCCCAAGCAAAGCAGCACCCACGAAAGATTCCATCGTGGAGTAAGCTGCAAAGTCCGACGCCTTTTCAAAGAAAAGTGCCGAACAAGCTTGGAGAGGTAAGGATTCGTGCCGATACGACGCTTCCCCACATAAGAAAAAGTCTCTGAAAGCATAGACCTGTAACCCTTGATGGTAACAGGCTGGAGACCCCGAGAATCAAACAGATATACCAGAAACTCCGCAATCTGTGAAATTGAAGGATTGGCATAATCAACAGAGTGATCAGCACACCATCGACAGAAGACCTTCCATTTAGCTGCATAAGCTAAACCAGTGGAGTGCCTCCTTGAAGAAGAAATGCACTCCACTGCTCGTCTCGAAAAACCTCTACGGAGGAGACAGGACCTGACAAAAGATATGCGTGAAGGCACAATGAAGTCAGGTCGACGTGAAACCTCCTCGGGCGACCTTGACAAAGAAGGTTGCGACGTAGCGGGAGATGTGCCGGAACCGCCGCCATCAGCGAGCGGAGCTGATTGATCCACACCCGCTGAGGCGACAGGGGAGCGATCAGAATGATTCGACAACTGCAGGTTCGAATTTTGGCGAGAACCTGAGGAAGAATCGGAACCGGCGGGAAGGCGTAGCCGACTAGACCGTTCCAATCGAGTGACAGAGCGTCCACGGCAAAAGCCAGAGGATCTGGACACGGGTACACGAAAGTGTCCACCTGATGGTTCCAACGAGTCGCAAAGAGATCGATGTGGGGACGTCCCCAGAGATCGCAAAGCGACTGGAACACTGGCCTGTGAAGCATCCACTCGGTGGAAATAACCCTGCCCTGTCGGGACAGGGAGTCGGCTAGGACGTTCAGACGACCGGGAATGTGACGAACAACCACTCCGGCATGAACCTCCTGAGCGAGCAGTAAAAGATCCCGAGCTAACTCGTACAACGGAAGCGAGTGCGTGCCGCCCTGGTTCCGAATGTAAGCAACCACTGTCGAATTGTCGGATAGTAGAAGGACCTGGCGATTCGACAGGTGAGGGATCCACTGCCTGAAACTCAGAAGAAGAGCAAGAAGCTCCTTCTGGTTGATGTGTAGAGCTGCTTGATCCTGGTCCCACATCCCGTGTAGGGAAAGACCGAGAGGATCCAACGTCGCACCCTATCCGAGATCGCTGGCATCTGCCGTCAGAACGCGATTGGACGTGGGTAAGTCCAGCGGAACACCCTGCGTAATCCACTGAACATCTGTCCAGTGAAGAAGGTGAGGATACAGAGAGTCCGGAAACGGAAGCACCTGATCCAGAGAATCTACATTCGGTCTCCAACGACTGAGCAGAAAGTGTTGGAGAGGTCTGACACGCAGCCGACCTAGAGGAATGAGATCCGTCACCGAACCGCAGAGACCGATCAGCCGGAGAAAACTCTGAGCGGTCGCGGACCTGGACTGGGACAGAGTCAGAGCAAAAGCTGAGAGAATCACAGCCTTGGCCTGGGGAACAGCCACCAAATTGAATTTGGTTTGGAAAGACATTCCCAGATGACAAAACGACTGAGAAGGGACCAGGTCCGACTTCTCCTCGTTGACTCTGAATCCTAGCGACGTGAGCAAGCTCAACAGAGTGGCGACATCCGATTCCAGTAAGGCAGCATTGGAATGCCTCTGGAGGATATCGTCCAGATATGGCGAAGTAGTCACCCTGGACTGTGTGCGATGGAACGCTATCACATGCGACATCAGTCTGGTGAACGCCCAAGGAGCCAGGTTGAGGCCGAAAGGCATGGCCTTGAACTGGTAAACTCGCCCCAGAAAAGCGAACCTGAGATACTTCCGTGACGCCCGATGCATCGGAACGTGGAAGTAAGTGTCTCGCAGGTCGATGCTGGCTGCGAAATCTCCCTGGTGAATTGATTGGCAGACCGACCTGAAAGTCTCCATGCTGAACTTGGGAGCAATGATAGACTGGTTCAGGATGCTCAGATCGATAACCGGTCGGAGTCGGCCGTCCTTCTTCGGCACCAAGAAAAGGCGGGAATAGAAACCCACTGACTGAACGTTCTTGACGACCTCGATCGCCCCCTTTGCCAGGAGATTGGCAATCTCCGTGGACAAAAGTTCCCGACGTAAAACGTCTGAAGGAACTGTGGTTGGAAGAGGCACCCTTGACAGAGTGGGGTGCCGTCGGAAGGATATGCGCAGCCCGGACCGAACAACATCTAACACCCATGGATCGGATGTGATGGTGGTCCAATGGTCTGCGAACTCTGCTATCCTTCCTCCAACCTGGGACGAGTCGAGGTGAGGACCTTCATTTTGAGCCCCGACGAGGCCCGCGAGAGGAGAAACCACCTCCTCTGCTAAATGAAGAATCCTGAGACTTCCCTCGATTCTGCCGACCCCTAACTTTACCCCGTGAGTAAGAAGTAGAGGCGGCGGCAGAAGGACCAGCCTTTTGCTTCACAGAGGAAGCAGAAGGGTACTTGTTAGGCTTGGAACGGCCCTTGCCTCCCCGAGAAGGCTGATCAAGCTGACGAAACAGCAGCTGATCTTTGGAATGACGTAGGACGTCATCCCGGACCGTCGACACGGAACCATGGAAAAGTTGCGGACCTGCCAAAGAAGCAGATCGAAGAGTAGCACGCTGCTCCTCGGGAAGGGATCGTCCTGTGTCCAGCACAGCGTCCCTTCGAACTAATTCCAAATTGGCCGTGTTACAGGCATACGTGTGAGTAAGGTGCATAAGCGCCTTGGACAGCACACGCAAAGGAGCCTGTACCTCGTCAAACTTATCTGGAGGCAGATAAGCAGCCAAAGCTGAGACGACGTGATCTGAGAGAGAAAGCATGCCAAGCATCTCTCTAGATAAGCCCAACGTGGACTCCAGAGTCGTCATTGGAATGACGGCAGACTTGGGCTTGGAAAGCCCGAGGGAAGTGGAGTCCTGATCCAGAACCGTCAAAGTCTGGCAGACTGACGGATTGGCGGAATCGTAGGAACGATAACGCACAGGAGGCAAAAAGGTGTCAACCCTGGTGAAGAACGAAGTCTTCAAAGCCTTGGAATTCAGCTTGGCATCCAATGCTGAAAAAGCCTCAACCACCTGTACCGACTGGCATGGTCGAAGGCGCCCAGAAGCAGGTTGCTCCATAGGCTGTTGGCGCGCGACCGATGATCGCGGCCAGGCTGACACTGTCGGCTGGTTAGCAGGTTTGAGCTCAGGCAGAAACCCAAACACAAAGTCAAGAGCCGCCCCCAAGTCCAAAGACTGCTGGCCCTCGACCTCAAGCATGTCGGACTCCTCCCCAGAGTCGGAAGACACATAGCCCATCGTGGGCAAACCAGCCGACGCCTCCCATGGTGTCGGGACACCAGAGGAATCGGAAACCGGCATGTTTCCAATCCCGGGAGGCGGCGCCATAGGAGGCGCCTGGAAACCACCCATAGCCTCGCTGGAAGCAACAGGAAGGCTCTTTGAGAGAACCTGAGTGAGTAAGGAGAGGGCCTCCCTAAGCTCACTGCCTGTACCGACCGGTTCGACAGGGGAGCGAACCGGCAAAGTGGCTTCACCTCTGACCCTCTTAACCAGCGAAGGGTCACGATCCTCCAAAACACCCGACGCGGGACGACGGGCGGCAGCCGAAACATCTGAAGGCAGACGTGTATAGGGGTACGATGCACCCCGAGGATCAATATTGCGAGAACTCATGAGAGTCACCGCGGACCTCTGCGGGGCAGAAGGTCCAGGCTGCACAAAAGGCATTGGTCCCCCAAAACTGGTCGTGTGACCAGAGTGAGTGGACGGAAACGCCACAGAGTTCATAGTGTTTCCACTACGAACATCCGAATCCAAAGACACAACTGTGGTACTCGACGGCGACGAGACCACAGCGATGGGCTCGGCCGGCAGCCCCTTCCGACTTCGCCGAGTTGAAGTCAGGGAAGGCTGGGGCCGATAACCCACGTCTACAGTATCGGACAGTTCTGCAGTCCCCTGCAGCGAAAAGCCAAGGCCGGCTGAAACAGACAACGAAGCAGACGGACCAGCAGCAGTAGTAGATACGTCGAGAGTCGTTGAGGCTGGTGAAATAGTGGAGAGAGCACACCGGCTCGGCTCCGAAGGAGGAGTCACAACCCTAGTGACAGCCTCAGATGTCGACTGGAGGGGGACCGTAGTCCCGGAACCAGGCATCTCTACACCAGAACACTCAACGGCTCCCGCAGTATCCACCACAGGAAAAGACTGCACATCCCCCACGGAGGAGGAATAACTCTCACCAGACAAAGTCGGCTCGGGAGGCCCCGAACGACCACGTTCTCCTTTCCCGCGGGAGCGGGAGGCACGGCCACGAGAACGAACGACACGATTTACTGACGCCCAAAAGGTGGAAGACCATGTTCCACAGACACCACACGGCCGCTCGGCCGAACACCCATTACAGGAGGAACACGACGAATGTACATCGTCCACATGCTTAGGCAGCAGACACTGCCCAAAAGGAATTGTCCTAGGCATGAAAGAGGTGAGAGGAGCAGAGAAGGTGAGATCAGAAAACAGAACACCCCCAAAGAGAGAAAGGTGACAGAAACAAAGACCCCAGACGGTCGACCGGGAACCACCCAACAGGAAGACTACTCTCAACAGAAAGAAGAAACACTGTAGGAGTGGTACCCCGCTGACACCTAACTCTAACACAATTAGAAAAATTTGCAAAAAAAGCATGAACAATAATTGTGAAAATCTAAGTCCGAACCGCGTGGCCCGCGAAAATCGCGCGCGACCCGAGAGAGAGCAAATAAATATACATTATGGACATATAATAGAAAAAAGAGAATATAAAACACTGTTCCTGAGAATACAAAGGATACACTGTGGTATAATGAATCAGGAATCATCAAACATCGAGCTGGTGGAACACTGATAAGCGTGCAAAAAACATCTCGACACGAAGCGGATTTTAAAAAGAATGAGTCTTTAGAGACGGTATATGCGCACTGGCAACGGAAGTCGTGGAGTTGTACTTGGGAGAGAGCGTCCCGTACTGGGTCTGCGCCGGTTGCACTCGACCCAGTTTTGGCTTATTTTTATTGGTGCTTTTGCACCACTTTTCTTTCCCAACTTGCTTGGGAAAGACAAAAATAGAGAGTATTTTATCCGAGTTAGGGACTTCCACTGTAGTGCAAGCCTGTAGTAAACAATTGTGAGTAGGTTGATAAGAAATTTTAGGCTGTGATAGGCTTGTTCTGGTTACTTTTCTGGCTGTTTTTGGTTGCTATGTTAGGTAAAGGGCTACCTGGATATTTGTCACAGGACTTCATGGCCCAAATACTCTCCCACACAATAGGCTTTTATGGAACAAAAACTTGTATTCCAGTGGAAAACTCTCAAACTCTCCTCACCAGGAGCCTTTATGGACCCAAACACTCCCCCACACCACAGGCCTCTTTGGCCCAAACATTTCTATTACACTGGAAAACTCTTTCAACTCACCACACAAGTCTTCATGGACAAAACACTTCTATCATGATGGAGGTCACTTATTTGGTTATTTCTCACAGGTCACCACTCCAAACCACTCCACAACACCAGAAGCCTTTACAGCCCAAACACTTCTATTACAATGGGAAACCCTCAAACTCTCCACACTACAGGGCTTTATGACCCAAGCACTCCTCTACACCACAGCCCTTTATGTCCCCAAAACTCCCCCACACCAAAAGCCTTTATGTCACAAATACTCCCCCACACAAGAGGCCATTATAGACCAAACACTCCTCCACACAACAGGGCTTTATGTCCCAAACACTCCCTCACAGTACATGCATTTCCTGCCTAAACACTTCTATTACAGTGGAAAACCCTCAAACTCTTCACACCAAAAACCTTTATGGCCCAAACACTGCCCCACATAACAAATTTTTATGGCCCAAGCACTTCTATTACAGTGGAAAATCCTCAAACTATCCACACTACAGGCCTTTATGGCCCAAACACTGCTCCACACCTTTATGACCCAAACACTGCTCTACACAGCAGGCTGTTATGGCCCAAACACTTTTATTATATAGGAAAACCCTCAAACTCCACACCACAGTCATTTATGGCCCAAACACTGCTCCATGTCTTTATGACCCAAACACTGCTCTACACCACAGGCTGTTATGGCCCAAACACTTATATTATAGAGGGAAACCCTCATATTATTCACACCAAATGCCTTTATGTCCCTCACATCATACTTTCAGTGGAAAACCCTCAAATTATCTGCACCACTGCCCTTTATTGCACAATCACTGTCCCACACCACAAGCCTCTGTGTCCCAAACACTTCTATTACAGTGGAAAGTTAAAAAATTTATAGTAATTTATATATTTTTTATACTTACCAATGACCAAGACTTAGCTGGTGCTAACTCTAAAAAATCTAGGGCCAAACACAAATTTTGCCCCCCAATCCCCAAAATTTGCATCTAAAACCAAAAGAAATCATGTCCTAAAGGACCTCCATACTTTGCCCCCACTGCGCATGCGCAGTGTCAAGGACGTTCCGAAATTGGTGCCAATCACCATTCTTACTGGCAGTGCCTGGTCAGCGCTATGTACTCAGCGGGGAGGTAAGAGTTCCCAACTCCTGGGAGGGCCATCCCCGTCTGGGTCATTGGTAAGTATAAAAAATATATAAATTACTATAAATTTTGTAACATTTTTATACTGTACCAATGACCCAGACTTAGCTGAATAGTAAAAAGGCTGGAGGGCCTAGGACATAGAGGAAAATTCAATAAGCTCAACTATATAATATAGAGTGAACCCCTCAAGGAGAAAAGGAGTATTAGGCTTTACATGTATCTTTCTTATTTTATTATAAATTAGAAAGATACAATACCCTTCATAATTGAGCACAATAACATTCATGTTCTCTATTAACATCCAGTATAACCCATTATACTAATTATTTTTAAAGTAAACCAATAAATAAAGTTAGTCCAGAGAATTGAGACTCTTTATATTCATTAAAAGTGTCCGAGGATTGTATATTAACGTCCGTTTGACACTTGACATATACAAATGCTTCACACCGAGCTACACTTTAAAAATATGACATGAATAAATTTTTAACATTAATATTACACTTTAAAACCATCCTGGAAACGACTCAGAATTACTGACTCCGGAGGAGGAATTCCCTTTCTTTTCACTATAAAGCAGGTGACCTAAGGGAACACCCTCCCCCCCCCCCCTTCCCCTTGCCCTGGGTCAAATAGCCCAGAGCGAAGAGGGCAGCAGGACGGAGTCACTGCCAGAACAGAAAGCCTGCATAACTATAGTTGCAACTGTTTAGTGGACGACATTCTCAGCAACAGATAACGGACCTAAACAATGCAGGTCTCCAGAAATGGACTCAATATTTCTGAGATAAAAATTTGTGAATGTGGATGGCTGAGACCAATAAGCAGCCTTCATTAAATCTGTAATAGCCACATTATTAGCATAAGCCCAAGATGTAGAAAGAGCTCTTACTTCATGAGCTGAAATCTTAAGCACAGACTGCTGGAAAGAAGATAAACTTTCATAAGCAGTACGGATAGTTAATTGAATCCATCTAGCAATAGAATGGACCGAAATGTCCTTTCTATTAGGCATCAGAGACAGAAAGAAACGTTTTCGTCCATTTCTGATAAACTGAGATCTCTGTTTATAAATGCGTAAAGCTCTAACAGGACAGAGTAAAGGCCTACGCCCGTCTGAAGACGGAAGAGCCTTAATAACAATAGGTTCCGGAGATTTATTAGGAGCCTGATTCTTAGCTAAAAATCCAACATTAGTAGTGAAGGTGATAGTGTTCCCGACACTACGATAGTGAGAATCGTCCACCGATAGTGCATGAAGCTCACTGACTCTTCTAGCAGAAGAGAAAGCTAAGAGAAAAGCTGTCTTATACGACAAGAATTTGAAATCTACTGTCCCAAGAGGCTCAAATGGCTTTTCCTTAAGTTTAAGAAGAACCCAAGCTAAATTCCACTTAGGAATTAACCTAAGAGTTCTGGGTCTATTTATCGAGAAGTTTCTAACTAACTTAGATAAAGAGACATTAGATCCAATTTGTAAACTATCGTGATGTGCATAGGTATCAGATAACATAGACCTATAACCCTTAATAGTAACAGGCTGCAGTTTGATTTCGTCAAACAAGTATACTAGAAAGTTTGCAATGTCTGGTATGGAGGGATCAAAAATATCAACAGAATGATCCCTACACCAACGGCGAAAAAACCTTCCACTTAGCCGCATAATTTAGCGAAGAGGAGGTCCTCCTACAGTTAGAAATCACGTCCACTGCTTGTCCTGTAAAGTGCTTGCCATGCAAGAAGGACCGCACAACAGAAAAACGTGAAGGTTGAGACCTTGCGGGTTGTGATGAAGTCGACGCGGTTTCCCCTGTGAAAGAAGATCCTCCCGTGGAGGAAGCTTTCGCGGTAGGTCCTACAACAGACACCTGAGTAGATTTATCCATGGTCTCTGTGGAGACAGAGATGCTACCAACAGAATCTTGCACTGAGATTGTTTTATCTTTAGCAATATTTGCTGAATCAACGGCACTGGAGGATATGCATATCCTATCATTCCGTCCCATGAGATTGATAGAGCGTCTACTGCAAATGCTCTTGGATCCGGGCACGGTGACACATACGTCTGCAACTGATTGTTGAGATGTGTCGCAAATAAGTCTATCATTGGCCGTTCCCACTGGTAGCAAATCTGATTGAATACTTGTTTGCTGAGAGTCCACTCCGACGGCAACAAGCGACCCTTCCGTGAAAGGGAGTCTGCTAGTACATTCAGACGACCCAGTATATGACGGACCGAAAGTAGAACCTGATGTTCTAGAGCAAACAGAAGGATTCTCTCCGTTAGATTGAATAACAGAACAGAATGAGTGCCTCCCTGGTTCCGTATATACGCCACTACTGTCGTATTGTCGGACAGAATTTGGACGTGAGCTTTGTGAATAATGTCCATCCAATGACGTAACGCAAGCCAAATTGACATCATTTCCTTGATGTTTATGTGCTTGGTTAGGAACTGTGGATCCCAAGGACCCTGGCATCTCGAATCCGTTGGGATCAATGTTGCACCCCAACCTGTTTGACTGGCATCCGTCATAATGGTAAAACTCGGATCCGGCAACTGCAGCGGAACTCCCTGAGTTAACCACTGAATGTTTGCCCAAGTCTGAATCTCTTGTTTCACTTGATCTGACAAGAGAACATCTATGTCGAGCGAATGAATCTTCACACTCCAATTCTCAGTTAAGAAACTTTGGAGAGGACGAGTGCGCAACCGCCCCATCGGAATGAGATCCGCGGCGGCTCCGCACAAACCTATCAGTCTCATAAACTCCCTCGCTGTGACTTTGTCTGCATGAAGACAATAGCGAGCGTAACAACTGACTAATTTCGCTCTGGTTAACGGCAGACGAACGAGATTGTTGTGCGCCTCAAAGCTCATTCCCAGATGAGTGAATGACTTGGACGGCACCAGATCCGACTTCTCCTCGTTTATAACAAAACCGAGACGTCGGAGCAATAGAAGCAGATTCTGCACATCGTTCTGAAGCGTTAACTCGTTGCCGTACCTCTAAAGAATGTCGTCCAGGTAGGCCGACGTTACCGCAGACGAATGAGCTCGGAAATACATCATTACCGAGTTCATTACCCGAGTGAAAGCCCAGGGTGCTAGGTTCAATCCGAAGCACATCGCCCGGAATTGATACACAACTCCTAGGACTGCAAAGCGTAGATACTTTCTGAATGTCGGATGTACCATGACATGAAAGTACGCATCCTTGAGATCTATGCTTGTAGCATAATCATTCACCCGAATACTCGCTCTGACTGACCGAATCGTCTCCATATAAAATTTCGGAGCGACGATCAGCTTGTTTATCCAGCTCAAATCTATGACTGGACGGAACGAGCCGTCTGGTTTGGGAACCAGAAACAGATGGCTGTAGAATCCCGGTGTTTCCTGGTCTTCTACGACCTCTACCGCGTTCTTCATTAACTGTTAGAGTGCTAAATTATTTTTGGTCATCAAAATTTGTTCACATATCTTTGCCTTGTTACAATTTATGGGAGAGTGCCTGTAGGCACTCGCCCATAAATTGTAACGAGACAAGTCCTTACAGACTAAATAATATCACTTCAAAGATAATACGAAGCACATCCACTGAGTATGAATCCTTCAAGTTACAGTACCTTCACCTCAGAGTAAAGCCCAAATATGGGCTTCCAGCACTCTACCAGTTAAAAGAGACTGCACCTCCGATAAGAGAGCTTCTCTTTTCTGCGGATTTGACGGAAGTTGAGTCCATTTTGGACTTCGAGTTAACGGAGGCTTTCGTTTGAAGGATATTCTTAGACCTTCCGAAATCACCCCTCTCACCCAAGGGTCGTCCGTAATCGACGCCCACTCTTCTGAAAAACTTGACAACCTTCCACCAACCGGAACGCAATAGAGGTTGAAGCCATCACTTCCTGAACCTGCGAGGCCTGCGGGAGGAGAAACGTCCTCCACGACCCGCACCTCGTTCCGTCGACCTCGGGGCGTCCGACCAATTGTCCCGGCCCGAAGGACGTCCCGCACAAGAGTCGCTGCCTTGACGGTCTCTTGAATAAGACCAAGAGGACGCACCGGAACCTCTATAGGAACCTTTCTTGGGCGCATTAGACCCAGAAGTGCCTGTCTTATTCTTCTCTGTTGTATCCGACTTTTTGGAAGCGGATTTAAACAACAGAGAATCTGAAGCTTTCTTCGTAATTTTATCGTAGATTGCAGAAAGCTTGCCATCGAATAGAAGTTCTCCGGAGACCGAAGCGACTCTGAGAGAGTTCTTCACCTTACTATCCACGCGTGTGGATGTAGCTAAGGCTGCGTCACGTCTAACCAACTTCAGGTTTGCCACTGAAAGGGCGGAGTTATACGTGGAATAAGCCACTGCCCTTGAAAGAAGTCTTAATGAGGATTGTATATCCTGAAATTCTTTCCCTTGAAGACGCAGTGATAACGCCTTTGGAAGGTGGTCTGCGTAAGATAAAGCGTCTAAACTGGCCCTGTTAGACGTGATTGTCGTATCCAACACCGTGGTTGGAACGGACATAGACGACGGTAACGACAATTCTAAGTCTTCCGCCTCGTCGTCAAGACGCAGAGGAACTCTCGGAATACCCTGACCTGCCGTATCGAATTTATTCCTTGCATTAATGAAAGGCAGGTTAAGAGCATTGGAGGACAAGAAACCAGCTTTGCCTGTTTTGGAAGCAAGCTTGAATATAGCGTCGTTCAAAAATTCAAATGTTCTTGTGACATTATTGGACTGAGATGGAAACTCAGGGACAATGTCTCTGAACCGCTCAAAGAATTCAGTGTCCAATGACACTATTATTCTCTTGTCCAGAACCGCAGCAGTCTGGCCCGACGGAACAACGTGAGGAAGGAAGTGCCGGATAAAATCCACGGCAGCTTTATGTTGTTCCGAAAGGGATAGCTCCAAGTCATCCGTATCCCTTTCACCATCCGGTCGGACCTCACGATGCTCCCGGTCGTCCGCACCCGATGCTTCGGCGGAGCGTACCGACCCAGCGCCGTCGGATAATTCCCGATCCGACACCGATTCTGTCGGCTGCTGGGATGCTGCAATAATTTGTGCTATCTGAGCAAGCACGTCCGTCATCGAGGCCTGCAGAGTGGCGGTCTTTCGCTGCTTCGCCGCGGGAAGCTCCGCATCAACTGACTCCCACATACTCTTCCTATGCGAACGTCCGGAGTCTACCGGCCTCGTGTCCCTGGCTACCGGATGGCGTGACCTGGTCGCCTAAGAATCCTTTATCGGCGAAGCTGGTAGAATCTCCGTGGTCACGTAGCCAAGGTGCGGTCGTGTGCGCTGGTGAGAGGATGAGGAAGCCTGCGCAGTCTCCGCGGACTGCCTAAACAACGGAGCATCCCGAGCGACGGACGTGTGCTCCGTTTGCGACACATTTTGTACCACAACATCAGGTCCCTGATGTTGTTGTACGAGAGAGGGTCCTCTCTCGCTCGCGGCCCGGCTGGACCTGGACGAGCTAGGAACCGGACTAGAAAGCTTCCTCCGATCTCTCCTAACATCCGCCGTCACTGGGTGTGCACCTAGTATATATATAGTGCTCGCATCACCCAACATTTCCTCCTGGACCGCAACGGACGAACCCGGCTGCCGAACCATTCGGTGAATGGACACTACACCGGGCTAGCTAGCGGACGACAGCGCCGTCGATCCTACTAGGGACCTCTTAGGCAACTGTCGTATCTCCATGAGCACTTTTGCCGCTAACTCTTCATTCAATTGTGACGACGGAAGCGCACTCTTGGAAGATAACATGGAAACATCACCCTGTTCTTGTTCCTCTGAAATAGAAACTGATAGATTAGAGTGACCCCGCGGAGAAAGGACCGGTACAGCCCCTTCTCCACTAACAACATACCGTGACACACGTTTCCAATGTTTGTCATCCCAATATTGACATATTGAACAGGAGTTAGTGCGAGTACACTGACTACAATTAATACAATGATCATGAAAGTCAGAGGAAGATTTCTTCCTATTACAATTTGAACAATGTCCTTTCATTGTGAAAAAACAACAACAAGTCCTAGTACTCGCACAAACCCCTAAACACAAAGATACATAATAACATGATCCATTAATATTGAAAAAAGCAAATGAAATTCAAAATAATTTTTGAAAAATATTTTTTCAGCGAAGCCCAAGTTTCTGAAAAGTAACGTTGAGCCCCAATGGATCCCAAGGGTAAGTGTGGTAAAAGAGACTGTTGCCAATGTAAACAAGAAGTGTATAAACACCAGAAAACATGACTCCAGGCACTGACAATACTGGCCCGAAATCAGTTATCAAAATTACACACTATCTGATGCAAAACAGAGACTTCCAGAGAAGAATCTGCAGACAGATGGTAGATGCAGAACACAACGTCTAAACACCCATGGGTGAAAACGTAAACATGGGGAAAATAACAGAATTCATTCTATAACCAAGCTAATTCTTCCAAGAAATTTTAGGAGTAATCTTACTCAAAAATAAGCCAAAAGAATGGGAGAATAGCAAGGGGGGACTTACAGGATAAGGAGAGAGGAAACACTGAATAAGCAGTACAACTTCAAAGTAAGAATGACAACAACAGGCCCATGCCTCGAAAATAGGCAACTTAACATAATTTTATAACAAAATTTTAAGTTACAGCCCTGATTATTTTCTGTCACTCCTTTTTCCTCTCCTCCTTCTCTATCCTCCTTAGAATCACCATTTCTCCAATATTTATGTGTCTGGCATCATTTAAACTGAGATTTACAAGCACAAAGATCAGTGAGATGTTAACTGATGAAGGGCCAAACAAAGAATGGTGATTGGCGCCAATTTTGGAACGTCCTTGACACTGCGCATGCGCAGTGGGGGCAAAGTATGGAGGTCCTTTAGGACATGATTTCTTTTGGTTTTAGATGCAAATTTTGGGGATTGGGGGGCAAAATTTGTGTTTGGCCCTAGATTTTTTAGAGTTAGCACCAGCTAAGTCTGGGTCATTGGTACAGTATAAAAATACCCTCAGTCTATCACCACAAGCCTTTATGCCCCAAATACTTCCACACACCACAGGCCCTTATGGCCCCAAAACAGCCCACACCACATGTCTCTATGGCCCAAACACTTCTATTTCAAATAAATACCCTCAATCTATCTATCCACACCACATACCTTTATGACCCAAACACTGCCCCACACCACAGGCCTTTATGGTGCAAATACTTGTATTATATTACAGTGGAATCCCTTAAACTATCCACACCACAGGCCTTCAGTAACCAAACACTCACTCTTATAGAATAGTCAAAATGGATATCAACAACGCTCCATTCAAAAAGTTATACGATAACCACAAGGAAATTTCTCTCTCCATTCTTTCTGTAAAGATTATGCCAGACCCCATGCAACAGGCCTTTGTGCCCCAAACATGTGTATAACAGTGGAAACCCCCAAAACTCTCCACACCACAGGCCTTTATGACCAAAACACAGCCCCACACCACAGGTTTTAATGGCCCAAACACTCACCCATGCCACATACATTTATGGCCCAAACACATATTACAGTGGAAAACCTCAAACTCTCGACACCAGGGGCCTTTGTGGCACAAACAATCCCCTCAACACAGGCCTTTATGGTGCAAACACTCTCCCACAATACAGCCTTTAAGGCCCAAACATGTATATATTACCATGAAACTCAAACTCTTCACACCACATACCTTTATGGGCCAAACACTCCCCCACACAGCAGGCCTTTATGTCCCAAACACTCTCCCACACCATTATGCCTTTCTGGCCTAAACACGTCTATTACAGTGGAAAACCCTCAAACTATCCACACCGCAGGACTTTCTTGCCACACACCGCTCCACACCACAGACCTTTATGTCCCAAATGCTGCACCACACCACAGGCCTTTAAGGCCCAAACACTGCTCCATACCACATGCTGTTATGGCCCAAACACTTGTATTATAGAGGAAAACCATCAAACTATCCACACCACATGCCTTTATGTACCTCACATCACACCACAAGCCTCTCTGACCCAAACACTTTCAGTGGTGGAAAACCTTCATCTATCCACACCACAAGGCCTCATGGCCCAAACACTGCCCCACACCACATGCCTTTATGGCCCCAAAACATCCCATACAATACATCTCTGTGGCCCAAATGCTTCTATTACAATGAACAACCCTCATTCTATCCATACCACATGGCTTTATGACCCAAACACTGCCCCACACCACAGGCCCTGATGGTGCAAACACGATTATGCTAGACCCCATGCTACAGGCCATTATGACCCAAACACTTTGATTACAGTGGAAAACCCAAAAACCCTTGAAGTCTCTACACCACAGGCTTTTATGACTAAAACACAGCCCCACTCCACTTTTATGGCCCAAACACTTCGATCACACTGGCAAACCCTCAAAATCCATACCACAGGCCTTTATGGCCCAAACACTCACCTACACCACAGACCTTTATGGCCCAAACACATATTGCAGAGGAAAACCTCAAAACTCTCCACACAACAGGTCTTTGTGGCACAAACACTCGCAACACAACAGGCCTTTATGGTGTAAACACTCCACCTCAATACAGGCCTTATGGCCTAAACACATTTTACAAAGAAAACCTCAAACTCTCCACACCACATGCCTTTATGGCCCAAACATTCCCACACACCATAAAACTTAATGGTACACAGTCGCCCTTACATGACAAGCCATTATGGCCCAAGTATTCATATTAATGCAACAGTGGAAAACTGTCCACATCACAAGCCTTTAAGTTCCAAACACTCCCCCACATCACTGGTCTTTATGTCCTAAATACTCCCCCATCTCACAGGCCTTTATCATCCAAACACTTCCATTACAGTGAAGCCCACCAGTATCCATGCTACCCCAAATCTATTTGGTGTCAAACTTTTAGCCAGCTTTAACGATCTAAACACTTATATTACAGTGGAAAAATTCCCAAACTCTCCACACCACAAGCCTCAATGGACTAAACACTCCTCAAACACCACCAGCCTTTATTTCCCAAATACTCTCCCATACCATAGGCCTTTATGCCCCAAACACAACAACATACCACACAACATTATGGCCCAACACTCCTACACACCACAGGCCTTTGTGGCCCAAACACTTCCATTACAGTGCAGCCCACCAGTATCCATGCTGAGCCAAAACTGTTCAGGGTCAAAGTTTTAGCCAGCTTAAGATATTTTTGGTGTACACAAAAAGATATAGGCATAGCCCTTTACAAACCCAAATGGCAGACAACACTTGAAAAACAAACATTGGAATAACTTTTTTTTCATTTCTTTCCCCAAAAGCATGTTCAGCTTGTTCCAGTGAGGATGTTTTAGCTGTGTTTTGAGGGCTAATAATAAATAATGAAATTTGAATGGTAATTTTTTTTCTAAATAGTGGTTGATACATTATCTGACTTCGGGCTACATTAGGACAATAACTTGGCTTAAGTCAGTTACTCTCTCGGTCTTAGTTGTTGGTCCCATTTTTAGCTAAGTTATAAAATAATTCTTTGTTCCTTTCGACAGTGCTATTCACTACTGCAGTGGCTTTTCATCATTTGTGAAATTGAATTTGCGGTACCAAAAGTTTAGCTAATTGGAAACATTCAGTGCAAAATACATTTTTTTACTGCAGTTGACTAAAATGGCATCCAACAGGCCCAAACACTTTTATTATTGTGGCTAACTCACAAACTCTCCACACTACAAACTTTTATGGCCCAAACTGAGGCCTTTATCAACCAAACACTTCCAGGACAGTGGAAAAACCTCAAACTCTCCAAACCACAGGCCTTTATGGCCCAAACACTCCCTACTGAACAGTCAATAAGACACATACAATGAAGTACTGTAAAAAAGATTTCAAATTGCTTGCATGTATTGAACAGTCAATAAGACACATACAATGAAGTATTTACTGTAATAAGGATTTTAAATTCTCCAGATGTAATGACTGGTCAATAAGATACATACAATGAAATACCATAAAAAAGATTTCAAATTTCTCAGATGTACTGAACAGTCAATAAGACACATAGATGTACTGAATAGTCAGTAAGACACATACAATGAAATACTATAACTAGATGGTGCCATTTGTGTGCGAAGCACACTATAGTATATCCCCGCATTTGCACTTTCCTTTTTGGTTAGTGCAGGATACAGACTTGGATAAAAAGGCTTCATGCATGTGTGTGATTTAAAATGATAAAACAGTATTTAATTTCCTTCGGAAGACTCACATGTGAAACTACTTCAATATTTCAAACAAGATACTTCACCCAACATGATGTATAAAGGGTAGTGTTCTGATCACATCATTGTCACATGATTGAAAAACCACTTGGACCCAAATCAAAATTCCAAAACCTTCATGCACATCTACAGATGCTATCTGAACATGTTAACATGTTTAAACGTTTCGAATTCAATACCCTAAGAGCCTTTGAGCGGACAAAGATTTTCTGAGGGTAAAAGTGGTTCCACTGGAACCACTTGGACCCAAATGAAAATTCCAAAACCTTCATGCACATCTACAGATGCTATCTGAACATGTTAACATGGTTTAAACATTTCGAATTCAATACCCTAAGAGCCTTTGAGCGGACAAAGATTTTGTAAGGATAAAAGTGGTTCCACTGGAACCACTTGGACCCAAATCAAAATTCCGAAACCTTCATGCACATCTACAGATGCTATCTGAACATGTTAACATGGTTTAAATGTTTCGAATTCAATACCCTAAGAGCCTTTGAGCAGACAAAGATTTTCTGAGGGTAAAAGTGGTTCCACTGGAACCACTTGGACCCAAATGAAAATTCCAAAACCTTCATGCACATCTACAGATGCTATCTGAACATGTTAACATGGTTTAAACATTTCGAATTCAATACCCTAAGAGCCTTTGAGCGGACAAAGATTTTGTAAGGATAAAAGTGGTTCCACTGGAACCACTTGGACCCAAATCAAAATTCCGAAACCTTCATGCACATCTACAGATGCTATCTGAACATGTTAACATGGTTTAAACATTTCGAATTCAATACCCTAAGAGCCTTTGAGCGGACAAAGATTTTCTGAGGGTAAAAGTGGTTCCACTGGAACCACTTGGACCCGAATCAAAATTGTGAAACCCTCATGCACATCTACAGATGCTATCTGAACATGTTAACATGGTTTAAACATTTCGAATTTAATACCCTAAGAGCCTTTGAGCGGACAAAGATTTTCTAAGGATAAAAGTGGTTCCACTGGAACCACTTGGACCCAAATCAAAATTCCGAAACCTTCATGCACATCTACAGATGCTATCTGAACATGTTAACATGGTTTAAACGTTTCGAATTCAATACCCTAAGAGCCTTTGAGCGGACAAAGACTTTCTAAGGATAAAAGTGGTTCCACTGGAACCACTTGAACCCAAATCAAAATTCCAAAACCTTCATGCACATCTACAGATGCTATCTGAACATGTTAACATGGTTTAAACGTTTCAAATTCAATACCCTATGAGCCTTTGTGTGGACAAAGATTTTCTAAGGATAAAAGTGGTTCCACTGGAACCACCTGGAACCAAATAAAAATTCCGAAACCTTCATGCACATCTACAGATGCTATCTGAACATGTTAACATGGTTTAAACGTTTCGAATTCAATACCCTAAGAGCCTTTGGGCGGACAAAGATTTTGTAAGGATAAAAGTGGTTCCACTGGAACCACTTGGACCCAAATCAAAATTCCGAAACCTTCATGCACATCTACAGATGCTATCTGAACATGTTAACATGGTTTAAACGTTTTGAATTCAATACCCTAAGAACCTTTGAGCGGACAAAGATTTTCTAAGGATAAAAGTGGTTCCACTGGAACCACCTGGAACAAAATCAAAATTCCGAAACCTTCATGCACATCTACAGATGCTATCTGAACATGTTAACATGGTTTAAATGTTTCGAATTCAATACCCTAAGAGCCTTTGAGCGGACAAAGATTTTCTGAGGGTAAAAGTGGTTCCACTGGAACCACTTGGAACCAAATCAAAATCCCGAAACCTTCATGCACATGTACTGGTGATACCTGAACACATTAGCATAGTTTAAACATTAATGCAAGTGAATGTAACACCGGACGGACGTACGGACGGAGATAACGACAATATCCCCGACGAAAGCGGGGATAATAAAATGAAGTTCTTGAATAAAGATTTCAAATTCCCCAGTTGTACTTAACAGTCAATAAGACACATACAATGAAGTACTAGAATACTGATTTCAAATTCCTTGGATTATTTATTTATTTATTGATGTTTAAGATCACATATTTATGCACAATGGCTAATCATGACCGTGACAGTTTTATGGGTGGAGGAAGCCGGAGTATCCGGAGAGAACCACCAAGCAATGACGAGCAGCTGCCAGCTCCCCAACATCGTAACTCCACACTGCAGCACAGGCAGGGTTAGATTGGTTGAAGACATACGTACCATCGACGTGCAGTACGCCTTAGTACCCGACATCATCGTGCCCCCACGCGGGCAATGGAGATGAAGTGTCTTGCCCAAGGACACAACGCGGTTGCCGCAGGTGGGATTCGAACCGAGGACCTCTCGGCTTGCAGCCTGCACCTCTACCTACTGAGCCACAGCGCTCCCAAATTCCTTGGATGTACTCAATGGTTAATCATACACAAACTTTAAGTACTATAAAAAAAGATTTCAAATCGCTTGCATGTACTGAACAGTCAATAAGACACAAACAATGAAGTACTGCAATACGGATTTTAAATTCTTTGGATATAATGAATAGTCGATAAAATACATATAATGAAGTACTATAATAGAGATATCAGATTACTTGTTTGTACTAAATGGCCAATGAGATCCCACAATGAAGCACTGCAATAAAGATTTCAAATTCCACAGATGTATTGAATGGTCAATAAGACATATAAAAGAAGTGCTATAATAAAGATTTCAAATTGCTTGGATGTACTGAACAGTTAATAAGACACATACGATGAAGCACAGCAATAAAGATTTCAAATTCCTCGGATGTATTGAATGGTCAATAAGACACATACAATGAAGGACTGCAATAAGGATTTTAAAATCTAGGAATGAAATGAATGGTCAATAAGACAAATACAGTACGTGGAGAGTGTATTATCACTAAATCACCTGCAGAGTGGAGATTCCATCTGAGCAATAATTGCAAATTTGTTGCAAAGCATAACCAGCACCAGCAAAGTTTCAGCCAATGGACCTCCGGGTTAAACCCGGAGGTCCATTGGCTGAAACATTGCTTGTGTTTTTTGTTGATATGTACAAAAAATTGAAAGTTATAGCTTGGGTGATAACTCCACTCTGCGGGTGATTTAGTTACAATCCACTCTCCACATACTGTATAATGAAGTACTAGAATAAAGATTTTAAATTCCTCAGATGTACTTAACTGTCAATAAGACACATACAATGAAGAACTGCAGTAAGGATTTTAAAACCTAGGGATGAAATGAATGGTCAATAAGACAAATATAATGAAGTACAGTGGAGCCCACTTAATTAGATATCTCTTAATTGTATATCCCTGTTAAATGAATATAATTTTCAAACACAAAATCATTTACCATACCTTCAGTACAAATTTGATCTGTTAATTGCATATGGGTTGCAGAGTGAACTCCTGTTAATTGTATATAAACTTTTGTAATATGTCGAAAAAATTACTGACGCGCACCAAATTCTCCTTATTTATCAACCCTTTTGACCTCACTACATCCAATACAGGCATTTATTCTATTGTATCTTGTTTGACAGAGCTCTGTGAGCTCTGTCAAACAAGATATAATAGAATAAATGCTCAGTTTACCTCCAGAACACAGGAAACTGACCCAAACCCTGTTAATTGTATACTCCTGTTAATAGAATAATTTTCACTGGCAAAATGGATATTCAATTAAGAGGATTCTACTGTACTAGAATAAACATTTCAAATTCCTTGGATGTACTTAAAAGTCAATAAGACACATACAATGAAGAACTGTAATTAGGATTTTATAATCTAGGGATGAAATGAATGGTCAATCAGACAAATATAATGAAGTAATAGATTAAACATTTCAAATTCCCTGGATGTACTTAACAGTCAATTTGACACATAAAATGAAGTACTAGAATAAAGATATTAAATTCCTCAGATGTACTTGACAGTCAACTAGATATCACAGAGATGGAATCCATCTCTGCAGGCCCCACAGCAACTAACCAATGTTAGGTATAAACTGATGTGAACCGTAATACTAAAATATTTCAAGCAATAGGTAAAATCTGATTAAAATCCCTTCCCGGACACGAACTTGTCAGAAAAAAACCCCAAATTCTGAATAATTTGACCTTGAGGTCAAACTTCAAGGTCAAAGCATGGCAACCTTGGTACACAACACGTCGTCTTGAGATAATCTACCCACATACCAAATATCAAAACCCTATCTATTAAGGGAAAAAAGTTACAGCCCGGACACAAACTTGTCAGAAAAAAAAAAAAAAATCTGAATAATTTGACCTTGAGGTCAAACTTCAAGGTCAAAGCATGGCAACCTTGGTACGCGACACGTCGTCTTGAGATAATCTATCCACATACCAAATATCGAAACCCTATCTATTAAGGGAAAAAAGTTACAGCCCAGACACAAACTTGTCAGAAAAGAACCCCGAAATTCGGAATAATTTGACCTTGAGGTCAAAGTTCAAGGCCAAAGCATGGCAACCGTGGTACGCGACACATCGTCGTGAGATAATCTACCCACATACCAAATATCAAAACCCTATCTATTAAGGGAAAAAAGTTACAGCCCGGACACAAACTTGTCAGAAAAAAAAAAATCTGAATAATTTGACCTTGAGGTCAAACTTCAAGGTCAAAGCATGGCAACCTTGGTACGCGACACATCGTCTTGGGATAATCTACCCACATACCAAATATCAAAACCCTATCTATTAAGGGAAAAAAGTTACTGCCTGGACACAAACTTGTCAGAAAGAATCCCCGAAAACGGAATAATTTGACCTTGAGGTCAAACTTCAAGGTCAAAGCATGGCAACCTTGGTACACGACACATCGTCTGGAGATAATATACCCACATGTCAAATATCAAAACCTTATCTATTAAGAGAGAAAGATTACAGCCCGGACAAGTTTTGTTACGGATGGACGGATGGACGGACGGATGGACAGACAGACGGACGGATGGATGCACTGACACTGCAATCACTATAGGGCGTCCGCCTCACGGCGGGGCCCTAATAAGACACATACAATGAAGTACTCTGATACAGATTTCACATTCCTCAAATGTACTGAACAGTCAATAAGACACATACAATGAAGTTCTATAATAAAGATTTTAAATTTCTCAGATGTACTTAACAGTCAATAAGACACTTACAATGAAGAACTGCAATAAGGATTTTAAAATCTAGGGATGAAATGAATGGTCAGTAAGACAAATATAATGAAGTACTAGAATAAACATTTCAAATTCCTTGGATGTACTTAACAGTCAATTAGACACATACAATGAAGTACTAGAATAAAGATTTTAAATTCCTCAGATGCACTTGACAGTCAATAAGACATACAATGAAGTACTCTGATACAGATTTCACATTCCTCAAATGTACTGAACAGTCAATAAGACACGAACAATGAAGTTCTATAATAAAGATTTTAAATTCCTCAGATGTACTTAACAGTCAATAAGACACTTACAATAAAGATCTTTAGTGTTACAATTACCTAACCAGTGCCGCTGCACACTCTCCATGCTGAGACTACACTGAAAAGTGCTCAAGCTAACCCAGATGTTATATGGTAATCTAACCCAAATGGAATAATACGTTTATCTTACCTAGATGGTATAATATGGTAATCTTACCCAGATGGTATAATATGGTTCACAGAAACACCATTTTCATTTGTAACATCATACTTTTGAGCATTTTTATCAGCAAAATCTGGAACTATAAAGAAATAATAACAATTTATGCTGATTACATATCTCTGTCACTCTTGGGCAAATGGAGATACAGTGGAGCCCACTTAATTGGATATCTCTTAATTGTACATCCCTGTTAACTGAATATAAATTCCAAACATAAAACCATTTCCCATACCTTCAGTGCAAATTTCACCTGTTAGTTGAATACAGGTTATAGAGTAAACTCCTGTTAGTTGAATAAAAAATATTGTAACCAGTCGAGAAATTACCCTGACTATCCCTAATTTTTCTATGTTTATAGACCTATTTGGCCTCAGTACATCCAATACAGGCATTTAATCTATTATATCTTGTTTGACAGAGCTCCTGGAGCTCTGTCAAACAAGATATAATGGAATAAATGCTGAGTTTATCTCTTCAATACAGAAAAGTGACACAATCCCTGTTAATTGAATACTCTTGTTAATTGAATAATTTTCATTGGCAAAGTAGTTATTCAATTAACAGGGTTCCACTGTATTTAACTCTTTTCAGACCTACCCAATTAAGTCAATGTGATATTCCAACATCCTTATAAAATTTTGCTTTACATTTAGGTTATGTACATCGGTGATTAGTCAGGTTAAAAGGTGAAAAATTGATGAGTTTTGGCTGAAACATAACAAAATTTTTAGATTTTAGTATTTGTCAAGAGAAAACACAACAATAGAGGGTGTAGTGTGTTTTATTATTTTTCACAGATAATGTGACCACTTATTCCCAATCTAATCACAAACACTCAGGAAATGCAGGGCGAATGCACTAAAGAACTATTTTATAACCGAAAATGTGGCAAAGATTTGCAAAAATAAGTAGATTTCACTGATTGTTCCTAACAAGCATCATTGTATTGTGTGTGCATGAATTAAGATGGATCTAAAGATTGCACTGGGTCTTACCCATCAACAGATATCTCAACTAGTACCCTGATTGTAGATTATCGCCCGAGTCATCCTCATTGTCAGCATCTGAATAATTTACCTTTCATGCTTCCCACGTTACTCCATCCTAATACATTGTATTTAACTTTATTTGAAGAATTTAACCCTTTACCCAATGAATCGCCCGCATCCGCCCACGTAATATGCAAATTCAGCAGCTGAAAAAATATTTTTCGAAACTTTTCAACAACACCATATCATGTGACCCCTCTTTGGAACGAGCTTGTCGGGCTCGTTCCAAAGAGGGGTCACATGATAAGGTTTTGTTGAAATGTTTTGAAACTTTTTAAAAATGATATTTAAAATAATAAATTTTGAAATCGTCTGCATTGGGTAAAGGGTAAAATGATATTTGTCAGTGAAAGCATACAAGTAATACACGGATACCATTAAGTCTGGCTCTCAGAGCATGTCCCAATGACATCCATATTTAAATGTTTTTCTTCACAGGGTTGTAAATATTCCAGGGTTTTTGGAGACCTGTATCAGTTTCTGGTAATTTGATATCCCCACATACCAATTAACTACTCATCCATAGGTGATTATATGGATTTAGATTGTCACTGATGAGGCAGATTTGGAATGGGGATGATCTCATTTGTCAAAGAAACATGAAAATTTTATCACAAGATGAAATATCTCTGGCTTAAAGTGACGCAGATGGCAATATTTTAATCACCTTAGGGCATGGAGTTTCTTTACAAGCACCAATTTCAGTGATGACATTTTGGCCTTTGGGATTGAGATTTTTTCTCATCATCATAATTTTGATTTCACCTGAGCAAATACCATTCAGCAGCTTCCAGGAATAGATGCCTGAACTCTGACTTGAACAACAGAATGAAAATTAGTGTTACTGACTATTTGAAAATATGTCTGTTGTGTATCGATTTGGATATTTGAACTACATGTAAATAAATAAAGATATATTGTTTCATTCTTTTTAGGACATTTTTTTTATCAGGAATCATTATTTAAGTGAAGATGGAAATCAAGAGGTGATGTGCTTAAGTTACCTATTTTTCCTTCGGCACTCATAAAGTGACCACGCAGCTCATTTGAAATGAATAAAACCCCCCAAAAAACAAAAATGTGGATATAAGTGAAATATTTGTAATAAAACACTCCTTTATCAAATATAATTCACTTGCATGCATATTTATTGTTTCATTCGATATGATCGGAGCTCGAAGGCCTGTGAACAGAAAAATGTGATAGTACTGAATAACTATTTTAAAAAGTGTCAAAGTGGGAGAAGTATAAATTTTATAGTAAATTTCCTTTCTTATTATACCTACCGAAATTGTTTACTACAGGCTTGCACTACAATGGAAGAACCTAACTCGGATAAAATACTCTCTATTTTAATCTTTCCCAAGATTTGGGAAAGAAAAGTTGTGTAAAAACACCACGAAAAAATAAATCAAAACTGGGTCGAGCGCCATCGGTGCACACCCAGTATGGGACGCTCTTCCATAGTACAAATCCACGACTACCGTAAGACAGTGCGCAATGCGTCAATTCGTCATTCTTTTGATTCCGAACAACACAGGAGTTATGTGATCAGCGGGCAGGAAGGATTCTTATCCAAATAAGAAGACGGGAGGACCTCCATGTAAACAATTTCGGTAGGTATAATAAGAAAAGGTAATTTACTATAAAATTTATACTTCTTATCAACCTACCTCAATTGTTTACTACAGGCTGAATAGACAAAAGGCTGGAGGGAATCACATAACCAACCCACACATAACTCAACAGCACTGGGACTGTGGACAGAGGAAGAGATCCCTAGGCCTATCAAACCATAGCATCACAAACCTTAGAAAAGACAATGAAAGATGAGGCATATGGTGAAGTGCGACGCACGGACAGAAAGGGCAGTAACAGCACAAAGCTGGAACTGACCCTGAAAAAAGCTGAAAGGCTGGGATAGGCAACAGCCTGAGCCGAAGAAAGAGGCCCCAAGATTCTCTGTCGGTTCATGCAATTGTCACAGATAAAAGGAGAATGTAGCATTTCTCCAGAAGGCTGCCAGTATAACATCCGTCATCCGACAACATGACAGAGTTATTAAAAGAGGAAGACAAGGCACGCACCTCTTGGCAGAAAAAACAATTGGTAATACAATCACCAGTAGCTAGACGAGCGGAATAGCTAGACAAATCCATCAAGAAATGGATGCAGGAGAGATCTGGCATGTGAGAAAACGCATATTCATCCAGGATAAAGGCGCGAACGCTCCCCACCACCAAGCAGAGCAGCACCCAAGAAAGTGACCATCTTTGAGTAAACTGCAAAGTCCTAGGCCTTTTCAAGGAAAAGAGCTGAACAAGCTTGGAGAGGCAAGGGTGAGTGTCGAAACAATGCGGTATCACATATGAAAAAATGTCTCCGAAGCATGGACATGTACCCATTGCTGGAGACCCCCAGAAACAAACATATACCAGAAACTCCGCAAGCGGTGTGATCGAAGGAGTGACAGAAGCAACAGAGTGATCACACACCATCGACAGAAGAACCTTCCACTTAGCCATACAGGCTAAACCAGTGGAGTGAGTGCCTCCTTGAAGAAGAAAAGCAACTCCACTGCGTGTCTCAAAAAACCACTACGGAGGAGACAGGACCCGATAAAAGACATGTGCGAAGGCACAACAAAGTCGGGTCAACGTGAAACCTCCTCGGGCGACTTTGGCAAAGAAAGTCGCGAGGCAGAGGGAGACATGCCGGAACCGCCGCTAACACAGAGCGGAGCAGATTGATCCACACCCACTGAGGCGACGGGTGTGATCGAAAGGATTTGACAACTGCAGGTTCATATCTGGGCGTGAACCTGAGGCGGAATCGGAACCGGTAGGAAGGCGTAGCCGACAAGACCATCCCAAAGGAGGGCCAGAGCATCCACGACGAAAGCCAGAGCATCTGGACACGGGGACACGAAAGTGTCCACCGGATGGTTCCAACAAGTCGCAAGAGATCGATGGAACCCGCCATGTGGAGCATCCACCTGGTGGAAATGACCCTGCCCAGACGGGACAGGGAGTCGGCTAGGACGTTCAGACGACCGGGAATGTGACGAACAGCCACCCCGGCGTGGACATCCTTAGCGTGCAGTAGAAGATCCCGAGCCAATTCGTGCATTGGAACAGAGTGCGTGCCGCCCTGGTTCCGAATGTAAGCAACCACCGTCGAATGGTTGGACAACAGAAGGACCTGGCGATTCGACAGGTGAGGGATCCACTGCCTAAAACTCAGAAGGAGAGCAAGAAGTTCCTTCTGGTTGATGTGTAGAGCTGCATGATCCTGGTCCCACATATCGTGAATGGAAAGACCTAGAGGATCCAACGTCGCACCCCATCCGAGATCGCTGGCATCTGCCGTCAGAATGCGATCGGACGTGGGTAAGTCCAACGGAACACCCTGCGAAAGCCACAGGACATCCGCCCAGAGGAGAAGGTGAGGATAAAGATATTCTGGAAACTGAAGCACCAGATCCAGAAAATCTACATTCGGCCTCCAACGACTGAGCAGAAAGTGTTGGAGAGGTCTGACACGCAGCCGACCTAGAGGAATGAGATCTGTCACCGAACAGCAGAGACCGATTAGCCGGAGAATACTCCGAGCCGTCGCGGATGTGGACTGGGACAGAGTCAGAGCAAAACCTGAGAGAATCACAGCCTTGGCCTGCGGAACCGCCACCAAATTGAATTGTGTGCAGAAAGCCATCCCCAGATGATAAAACGACTGAGAAGGGACCAGGTCCGACTTTTCCTCGTTGACCCTGAAACCTAGCGACGTGAGCAAGCTCAACAGAGTGGCGACATCCGACTCCAGTAAGGCAGCACTGGAATGCCCCTGGAGGATATCGTCCAGATATGCCGAAGTAGTCACCGTGGACTGTGTGCGATGGAAATCTATCACAAGCGACATCAGTCTGGTGAAGGCCCAAGGAGCCAGGTTGAGGCCGAAAGGCATGGCCTTGAACTGGTAAACTCGCCCCAGAAAAACGAACCTGAGATACTTCCGTAACGCCCAATGAATTGGAACGTGAAAGTAAGCGACTCGCAGGTCGAAGCTGGAAGTGAAATCTCACTGGTGAATTGAACGGAGGACCGACCTGAAAGTCTCCATGCTGAACTTGGGAGCAATGATAGACTGGTTCAGGAAAATCAGATCGATAACCGGTCGGAGTCGGCAGTCCTTCTTCGGCACCAAGAACAGGCGGGAATAGAAACCCACTGACCTAATGTTCTTGATGACCTCAATCGCCCCCTTTGTCAGGAGATTGTCTATCTCCGTGGACAAAAGTTCCCGACGTAAAATGTCTGACGGAACTGTGGTTGGAAGAGGCACCCTGGACAGAGTGGGGTGCCTTCGGAAGGATATTCGCAGCCCGGACCGAACAACATCTAACACCCAAGGATCGGATGTGATGGTGGCCCAACGGTCTGCGAACTCTGCTATCCTTCCTCCAACCTGGGATGAGTCGAGGTGAGGACCTTCATTTCGAACCCCGACGAGGCTCGCGAGAGGAGAAAACACCTCCTCTACTGAATGAAGAATCCTGGGACTTCCCTCAAGACAGCTGTCGCTTACCCTTACCCCTTGAGTAAGAAGTAGAAGCAGTGGCAGAAGGATCAGCCCCTTTGCTTCGCAGAGGAAGCAGAGAGTACTTGTTAGGCTTGGAACGGCCCCTGCCTACCCTAGAAGGCTGATCAAGCTGAAGAAACAGCAGCTGATCTTTGGAATGACGTAGGACGTCATCCCGGACCGTCGACACAGAACCATGGAACAGTTGCGGACCTGCCAAAGAAGCAGATCGAAGAGTAGCGCACTGCTCCTCAGGAAGGGATCGGCCTGTGTCCAGCACAGAGTCCCTTTGAACTAATTCCAGATTAGCCGTGTTACAGGCATGCGTGTGAGTAAGATGCATGAGCGCCTTGGACAGCACACACAAAGGAGCCTGTACCTTGTCAAACTTATCTGGAGGCAGATAAGCAGCTAAAGCTGAGACGACGTGATTGGAGAGAGAAAGCATACCAAGCATCTCTCTCGATAAGCCCATGTGGACTCCAGAGTCGTCATCGGAATGACGGCAGACTTGGACTTGGAAAGCCCGAGGGAACTGGAGTCCTGATCCAAAACCGTCAAAGTCTGGTAGACCGACGGATTGGCGGAATCGTAGGAACGATAATGCGCCGGAGGCAAAAAGGTGTCAACCCTGGTGAAGAACGGAGCCTTCATAGCCTTGGAACTTAGCTTAGAGTCCAAGGCTGAAAATGCTTCAACCAACTGTACCGACTGGCACGGTTGAAGATGTCCAGAAGCAGGTTGCTCCATAGGCTGTTGGCGCGTGACCGATGATCGCAGCCTGACTGACACTGTCGACTGGTTAGATGGTTTGAGATACGGAAGGAACCCAAACACGAAATCAAGAGCTGCCCCTAAGTCCGAAGACTGCTGGCTCTCGACATCAAGCATGTCTGACTCTTCCCCTGAGTCGGAAGACACATAGCCCATCGTGGGCAAACCAGCCGACACCTCCATGGTGTCGGAACACCAGGGGGATCAGAAAGCGGCCTGTTTCCAATCCCGGGAGGCGGCGCCATAGGGGGTGCCTGGAAACCACTCGCTGCCTTGCTGGAAGCAAAGGGAAGGCTCTTTGACAGAACCTGAGTGAGTAAGGAGTGGGCCTCCCTAAGCTCACTGCCCGTACTGGCCGGTTCGACAGGGGAACGAACCGACAAAGTGGCTTCACCTCTGACCCTCTTAACCAGCGAAGGGTCACCATCCTCCAAAACACCCGACGTGGGACGATGGGCGGCAGCCGAAACGTCTGAAGGCAGATGTGTATAGGGGTGTGACACACCCCAAGGATCAACATAGCGGGAACTCATGAGAGTCACCACAGACCTCTGCAGGGCAGAAGGTCCAGGTTGCACAAAAGACGTTGGTCCCCCAAAACTGGTCATGTGGCCAGAATGAGTGGACGGAAACGCCACGGAGTTCATAGTGTCCCACAAAGAACATCCGAATCCAATGACAACTGTGGTGCTTGACGGCGCAGAGACCACAGTAGAGGGTCCGGCCGGCAGCCACTTCCAACTTCGCCGAGTTGAAGTCAGGGAAGGCTGAGGCCGATACCCCCACGTCTACACAACCAGACACCGCAGCAGACCACTGCAGGTATAAAACTACTGTGTTCAACGGCTGAGAGGACACAGTAGGGGGTTCAGTCGGCAGCCCCATCTGACTTCGCTGAGTGGAAGTCGGGGAAGGCTGAGGCCAATACCCCACAACCACAACAGACATCCCTGCAGACCCTTGAAGGGATAAGCCGAGGCCGGCTAAAAACGGTGCCCAATGACGTTGTAGACGGAACAGCAGTAGCAGCAGATACGACGGGAGCTGTTGGAACTGGCGGAAAAGTGGAGAGAGCCACCAAGCTCGGCCTCCAAAGGAGGAGTCACAACCCTAGTGACAGCCTCAGATGTCGACTGGAGAGGGCACTTAGTCCCGGAACCAGGCATCTCTTCACCAGAAATCCAACAGCTCCCGCTGTATCCACCACGGTAAAAAACTGCACATTCCCCACGGAAGGGGAATAACTCTCACCAGACATGGTCGAGTCGGGAAGCCCCGAAATGACAGCGTTCCCCACCCCCCGCTGGTGCGGGAGGAGCTGCACATCCCAGACGGAGGGGGAGCAATTCTCACCAGACGTGGTCGAATCGGGCGACTCCGAAACGATAGTGTTCCCCACCCCCTGCGGGAGCGGGAGGAGCTGCACATCCCCCCACGGAGGGGGTCAAACTCACACCAGACATGGTCGAGTCAGGGGGGGGGGGGGCCCAAAATGACAGTGTCTCCCCCCATGGGGGTGGGAGGAGCTGCACATCCCCCATGGAGGGGGTAAACTCACACCAGACGTGGTCGAGTCGGGAGGCTCCTGAAACGACAGCGTTCCACACCACCAGCGGGTGCGGAAGAAACGGCCACGAGAACGCACCAAGGCGAGGGCAAAAGGAATTGCCCTAAAGGAACCAAACTGGAAATAACAGAGGTGAGAGCAGTAGAAGAAAAAGGTGAACTCAACAGAAACAGAAAGTAGAAGAACACCCTCAACTACGAGAGAAGGTGGCAGAAAAAACAGGTGGGTACATGACAGAACCCAGACGGTCGACAGGGACTGAAAAAACAGAAATTCAGCCCTCAACAGAGTGAAGAAATCCTGTCCAGACAGTCCCAGATTGACACCTAACTCCAAAAACAATAATTCATCAACCGAAAAATTCATTGTCGAATCGCGTGATGTCGAAAACAAAACATTCACGAAAACGGAATAGTAAATAATATACAATGAGAATGTGGTTGAAAATATAAACGAGAATATATAAAACACAGTCCTGTTATTATACGATCTTCAGATCCATAATTCCAGTCACAGGAAAACCATTATCAACGAGTTAAAATATCACTGTTACTGAGCAATGATGGCACATATCCACCACGTGTGCGGATAATCAAAAGAATGATGAATTGACGCATTGCGCACTGTTTTACGGTAGTCATGGATTTGTACTATGGAAGAGCGTCCCATACTGGGTGTGCGCCGATGGCGCTCGACCCAGTTTTGGCTTATTTTTTCGTGGTGTTTTTACACCACTTTTCTTTCCCAAATCTTGGGAAAGATTAAAATAGAGAGTATTTTATCCGAGTTAGGTTCTTCCACTGTAGTGCAAGCCTGTAGTAAACAATTGAGATAGGTTGATAAGAAATAGTATGTTACTGTGAGGGTAGGAGACTGGGCATCATCCAGGAGTCTCCCAGTGAAATCAGAAGACATAGCAGGTCTGATGTCAATGCATACAAAGGGGTTAAAAATTTCAATTGCATCAATGTCTTGAGCATGACAACGATCAAATTCAGAATAAATTGTCAAAGGTTCCCATGAAATGATCATAAAATACTACCTTTGCCCTAATGCAGGGTTTTAATCTTGACAAATACTAAAATCCAAAAATGTACCAAATTTCCACCTTTTCTGAAGCTGTTGGGAAGATTTCCATACTTACCAAGGAGGTTTGTGCATGCAGCTAGTACATCAATATTTTACGTGCTACACATCTCAACCCCACCCCATCCTAATGCATTATATTTCATTTTATTTGAACAACTTTAATACAATTTGTCAATAAAAGCTTACATCTATGAATATCACGACCTCTGGTCCTCTGAGTTTGTTCTGATGTCCATAACTGAATGATTTTATTGACCAAGTTTTTATGTTACTCCAGGTCTTCTTAGGACTGTATTAGTTTTGGTCTCTGTGTTATAATTTTAGAGTCCATTGGTTAATTTTAGGTACTTGCCGGGTTGATGACAGTAATTCAACATCTCACGCCACAGAACTACTCAATTAATGGGTGATTCAAGGAGGCAGTTGTTCATGCATGAAGGGGATTTGGAACGAGGATGATCTCATTTTTCAAAGAAACATGAAAAACTAGAACTATCACTGAAGGTGATCAAAATCCCCACTTTGCATTTTCCAGAATGCGCCTCTAACTGTGGCCCTTCAAAATCAGTTGTCAGTTAAAGGTTATGACATTACCTCATGTTTACTTCATAGTAGCTAGCCATGGTTATGACATCACCTCATGTTAACTTCATAGTTGGTGAGCTAGCCATGGTTATGACATTACCTCATGTCTACTTTATAGTTGGTAAGCTAACCATAGTTGTCACACTACCATTTAGAAAAAAATATTGTAGAAAATGTAATAGAGCATGAGGAAGACGAGGCTTGAACCATCGACCTCTACCACATAGGGCGACTGATTTATCACAAGACTAAAATATCCAGGCTGGTTGGTAAATGGCCCTTATATCTCTGTTGCTACACCACTCTCACATTCTTTTGTGATTCAACTGAGGTGAATCACACCCCAAATTCCACATCAGAATTGTCGAAACATCCACATTGCTTCACCACATCACCCACAATGCCATCAACAGATGAGGGCTGGTCAACGGCACCAAAGTACAGATCGAGAGAGAAGTGTGGAAAGCGAGGCTCAAACCATTGACCTCTAGAATACAAAGCGACTGATTTACCATGAGACTAAGAGATCCAGATCAACCAGGCTGTTTGGTAAATGGCCTTTGTATCTTAAGTGCCACCCTACTCTCACATCCTTTTGATTCCATAGTGGTTGAATACCACAATACCACCAACTACTGAGGGTTTGATGAGCCCGCAACATAACAAAATGAGAGAGAAGTATGGGAGGCATGGGATACATTTGATCTCTAGCACACAAATTGACTTATTTACCTTGAGACTAAGAGATCTGGAACAACCATGCTTGTTGGTAAATGACCCTTATTCCTCAACCGCTGCAATATCATCACAAGGTATGTTAGAAGAAGGGGTAAGCAACTTGTATCTCAGTTGTACTTTCAATATGACCACTGAGCCTTACTTAACTGGTAGAGTGGTGGAAGGCCATATTTGGACTTTACTCTGAAGTGCAGGTGCCACAACTTAAAGGCTTCATATTCTGTGGATGTGCTTCGTATTATCTTTGAAGTGAAATCATTTAAACTGTATGGATTTGCCTTGTTACTATTTAAAGGAGAGTGCCTTTAGGCACACTCCCATAAATTATAACTAAGCAAATACATGTCAACAAATTTTGATGACCAAAAGTTAAAAAATTTATAGTAATTTATATATTTTTTATACTTACCAATGACCCAGACATAGCTGGTGCTAACTCTTAAAATATAGGGCCAAACACAAATTTTGCCCCCCAATCCCCAAAATTTGCATCTAAAACTAAAGAAAACATGTCCTGAAAGGCCCTCCACACTTCGCCCCTACTGCGCATGCGCAGTGTCAAGGATGTTCCGAAATTGGCGCCATTTATCATTCTAATAACCAGTGCCTGGTAAGCGCTATGTACTCAGCGGGGAGGCAAGAGTTCCCAACTCCTGGGAGGGCCATCCCCGTCTGGGTCATTGGTAAGTATAAAAAATATATAAATTACTATAAATTTTTTAACATTTTTATACTGTACCAATGACCCAGACATAGCTGAATAGTAAAAAGGCTGGAGGGCCAAGGACATAGAGCAAAATGGAATACGCTCAATAAAATAAAATAGAGTCATCCCCTGTAGGGAAAAGAAGTAATAGGCCTTACATGTATCTTTCTTATTTATGATAAATTAGAAAGATACAACACCTTCCAAAAATTGAGCTTCATACATCCATGTACTCTATTAATATCCAATAATCCTTATACTAATAATTTTTAAAGTAAGCCAATAATAAAGTAAGTCTAGAGAATAGAGACTCTTATACTCCTAAAAGTGTGTGAGAATTGCATAATCATGTCCGTTGACATATGCAATATTCAAAAGCTATACTTTAAAAACTAAGACTTGAATGAATTTTATAAACTTAAACTTCTCACTAAACAACCATCCCAATAACAGCTCAGAATTACTAACTCCGGAGGAGGTATCCCCTTGTTTTCATAGTAAAAACAGGTGACCCAAGGGAACACCCTCCCCCCCCCCCCCTTTTTCTTGCCCTGGGTCAAATAGCCCAGAGCGAAGAGGGCAGCCGAACGGAGACACTGCCGAAACAGACAGCCTACCTAGCTATAGTAGCAACTGTTAAGTGAATGACATTCTGAGCAGTAGATAATAGACCTAACAATAGAGGCCTCCAGAAATGGACTCGATATTTCTGAGATAAAATTCATGAATGTGGATGGCTGAGCGCAATGAGCAGCCTTCAAAAATCTATAATAGCAACACTATTAATGTAAGCCCAAGAAGTAGAAGAACTCTTACTTCATGAGCCGAAATCTTAAGCACAACTGCTAAGCCAATGATATACCATAAGCAGTACGCTAGTTAATAGAATCCATTAACAATAAAATGGAGCGTAACGTCCTTCTACTAGACATCAAAGACAGAAGAAGCTTACGCCCTTGTAATAAACAGATATCTGTTTATAAATACATAAACTGTACCCGGAAAGAGTAAAGGCCTATGCCCATACGAAGACGGAAGGACCTTAAAATAATAGGTTCCGGATAATAGGAGCCTAACTCTTATGCAACAATCCAACCTAAATAGTAACGGAAGTATTGATTCCGAAACTATGAAAGTGAAAATCACCATCGATAGTGCATGAAACTCACTGACTCTACAGTAAAAGAGAAACCAACAGAATTACTGTCTAAAAGGTCAGAATTTGAAAACTACTGTTTCCAGAGGCTCAAATGATTACTTAGCTAAATAAGAACCGAAGTTAAAATCCGTATAGGAATTTAATCTAAAGATTCTAAGTCTATTTATCAAAAAGTTACTAACTGACTTAGATAAAGAGACAAAAGACTCAATTGTAAACTATCGTAGAGTGCATAGGTATGAGGTAACATAAACCTATAACCTAAATAACAACAGGCTGCAGTAGATCTTGTGAAACAAGTATACTAAAAAAAATAGCAATGAGTAGTATGGAGGGATCAACAATATGAACATAATGATCCCTACACCACGACGGAAGAGCCTCCACTTTAGTCGCATAGAATAGCGAAGAAGAGGATCTCCTATAGTAAGAAATCGTGTCCAAAGCTCGTCCAGTACAGTGCTTACAATGCAATACGGACCACACAACGGAATACATGAAGGTTGCGACCTTGCTGGTTGTGATAAAGATGACACGATTTACCCAGTGAAAAAAGATCCTCACATAGAGGAAGATTTCACGTTAAGATCCACAGTAGACAAGAGAGTAAATTACTCATGATCTCTGTGAAGATAGAGATGCTATCAACAGAAATGTATTGTGGTTGTTTATCTTAGCAATACCTGCTAAAACAACAGCGCCGGAGGATACGCGTATCCTATCATTCCGTCCTATAGATCAAAAGAGCGTTAACAGTATTAGCTCAGAGATCTGGACAAGTCAACACATACGTCTGCAATTGATTAGCAAGCTGTGTCATAAATAAAACATCATTGGGCGCTCCCATAGATAGCAAATCTGATTGAATACTTGTTTGATGAGAGTCCATTCTGACAGCAACAAGCGACCCGTAAGAGAACGGGAGTGCGATAAAACAATCAGACGACCCAGAATATGACGGACCAAAACTGAACTTGGTGTACTATAACCAACAGACGGATTCTTTCCATTAAATTGAATAACGGAAACGAAAGAGTGCCTCCCTGGTTCCGGAGATACGCCACTACTGTCGAATTAAAGGACAGGAATTTGGGCATGCGTTTCTGAATAATGTTCATGCAATGACATAAAGCAAGCCTAAAAAACATTATTCCGCAGAAGTTAAACTGATAGCTAAAAGACTGCGGAACCCAAAGACCCTGGCACTTCGAATCCGTAGGGATCAGTATATATCCCAATCTGTTTGACTGGCAACCGTCATAACAGCCACACTCGGGTCCGGCAACTGCGGCGGCACTCTCTGAGTCAACCACCGAATGTTTGCCCCAGTCTGAATCTCTTGTAACACTAGATAGACAAGAGAATGTATAAATCGAGCAATTCATGGATTGCCGGAAAGTTGCCGTCGAAGAGAAGCTCCTCCGAGAACGAAGCGACTCTGAGAGAGTTCTTAACCTACTATCCACGCGTGGATGTAGCTAGGGCTGCGTCACGTCTAACCAACTCCAATCAGCCACTGAAGGGCGGAGTTATACGTGAACAAACTACTGCCCTCAAAAGAAATTACATTGAGAATAATATCCCGTAAATCTTTTCTTGAAGACGTAATGATAACGCCTCAGTAAGGCGGATTACGTATAAAAAAAGCGTCTAAGTTAAGTCTACAATACATAATGTCGTTCCCAACATTGAAATTGGAAAAGACATAAACGGCGAAAAAGAATATATGCAGTCTTTAATCACACCGTCTAGACGCATATGAACTCTCGGTATGCCCTGCTCTGCCAAAATAAACTATTTGTAAAAAAGATAAAATGGCAGAAATGAGCCACGCGGACAAGAAACTAAACTATCATGCTTAGTAGCAGGCTTGTATATATATATAAATATATAGCGTCGAAAAATAAAACACATGTTGTAATGACAATATTGGACTGCGTCGGTAAGACAGGGACAAAGTCCCTGTACCGATCGAAAAATCCGAGTCCAATGACGCTATAAGTCTCTTATCCAAGATCGCAGCAATGAAGTCCGAAAAATAATCACTGGAAGAAATGACAGAAGATATGAAAGGCATCTTCCGATACTACTAAAGGGAAAACTCGAAATCTTTCGAATCCCTTTCGCCATCCTGTCGGACCCTATAAAGCGTTCGGTCGTCCGTAGCTTGATGCAACCGCGGACCGCACCGACCCAGCGCCGTCGGATAATTCCTGATTCGACCGAGAAACTGTCAATTGCTGGGATGCTGCGAAACAACTGTGCTAACTCGGATAGCACGTCCGTCACTGAGGCCTAAGGAGCAGCGGTCTTACGATGCATTGCCGCAGGAAGCTCCGAGATCATTACCCCGTGCATACTTCCAATATGCGAGCGAACGGAGTGTATAGGCCTCGTGTCCCTTGGCTACCGGATGGCGCGACCTATTCGCTGTGGAATCACTGAATGCTGAAACTGATCGGATACTCGAGGTCACGTAGCCAATGTGCGGTCGTGTGCCCTGCTGTGAGGATGAGGAAGCATTAAAGACAGTCTCTCGGACTGTCAATATAACGGAGCGTCCCGAGCAACGGACATATGCTCCGAATGTAAAATATCTGAACCACAACATGCGGTCCCCTATGTTGTTGGCTTCCTCCGATCTGTCCTCAATCTGCCGTCACTGGGTGAGTACTAAAGTAATTAAAGTGCTCGCATCACCCAAATCTCCTTCCTAGACCGCAACGGACGAACCCGGCAGCCGAACCATTCGATGAATGTACGCTACACCGGGTGAGCTAGCGAATGTCACTCCGTAAGCGATAGACATATTCCATGAGCACTTATTGTCGGTAACTCTTCATTAACTATGACGACAGAGGCACACTTTTGAAAGACATCTCTTCGAACAAGAAACCAGAAATGCTTGGATAGCAAGCATAAAATAATAATATATATATAGCGTCGTTCAATAATTCGAAAGTTTGTGTGACATTATTGGACTATGTCGGAACTGAGGGATGATGTCCCTGAACCGAACCAAAAATTTCTAAGTCCACCGACGCTATCAGTTTCTTATCCGGCATCGCAGCATATGTTGTTCCGAAAGGGAAAGCTTGAAATCCTCCGAATCCCTTTCGGTATCCCGTCGGACCGGATGAAACTTTCGGACGTCCGTACCCGCTTCCGCGGAGCGTCCCGACCCAGCATCGTCGGATAAAATATATGCAACAGATTCAGTTGATGCTGGGATGCTGCGATAAACTGTGCTATTAAGGAAAGCACGTCCGTTCCCGAGGCCTGTGCAGTAGCGGACTTACGATGCATTGCCGCTGGAAGCTCCGTGTACGTTGACTCCCGCACACTTCCTATGCGAACGTCCGGAGTCTGCAGGCCTCGAGTCCCCAGCTACCGACCCAGCGCTGTCAGATAATTCTCGATCCGACACCGTTTCTGTCGGCTGCTGGGATGCTGCGATAAGCTGTGCTATGTGCACAAGAATGTCCGGCGTCAAGACCTGCGGAGGCGCAGTCTATCGCTGCTTCGCCGAGGGCAGCTCCGCATCAGATGGCTCCCGCATACTTTTCCTATGCGAACGTTCGGAGTCCATCGGTCTCGAATCCCTGGCTGCCGGATGGTGTGACCTGGTCGCCGAAGAATCCTTGATCGGCGAAGCTGGTAATATATCGGCGGTCACGCAGCCAAGGTGCGGTCGTGTGCGCTGACGAGAAGAGGAAGCCCTAGCAGTCTCAGCGGACTGCCTATACAACGGAGCGTCCCGAGCGACGGACGTATGCTCCGCTAGCGACACATTTGTACCACAACATCTGGGGCCAGATGTTGTTGAACGAGAGAGGGGCCTCTCTCGCTTGCCGTCCGGATGGACCGGAACGAGCTATGAACCGGACTAAAAGGCTTCCTCCGTTCTCCCTCCGATCCGCCGTCACTGGGTGTGCATTAAGTTAATTTTATAGTGCTCGCATCACCCCAAAATTCCTTCTAGACCGCAACGGACGAACCCGGCTGCCGAACCATTCGGTGAATGGACGCTACACCGGGCGAGCTTTCGGACGTCAAAGGCCGTCGAACCTACTAGGGTCCTCTTAGGCAATTGGCATATTACATGAGCACTTTCCGCTAGCCCTTCATTAATTGTGACGACGGAGGCACACTGTTGGAAGACATCACAGATACATCACCCTAATCTTGATCGTCTGAAATAGAAATTGATAAAGTAGAGTGACCCTGCGGGGAAAGGACCGGAGTGTCCAAATCCCCAACAACATACCGTGACATACGCTTCCCATATTGTCATCGAAATCATACGATACAGAACAGGAGTTAATGCGAGTACACTGACCACATATAGAATGATAATAAAGTCAGAGGAAGACTTCCTCTTAAAACAATTGATCAATATCCTTTCAATGTGAAAAGAAAACAAGTCCTGGTACTCGCACTAACCCCTGGCAATCAAAATACATAATAATAATATGATCCATTAATATAGAAAAAATAATTGAAATCAAAATATTTTGAAAAAATATTTTTTCAGAACAGCCCAAGTTTCTGAAAAGTAACGTTGAGCCCCAATGGATCCCAAGCCTAAGTGTGGACAAAAATTTTAAAAATATTTTAAACAATTTATTCAACACTTACGAACAATAATAATGTATCTAGTTATGATTAAAATAACATAAAGATATTATTATTTAGAAATCCCCCCCTCACACAGAGGGCTGTTGTAAATGTAAACAATGAGTGTAAAAACACTAAAATAAGACTCCAGGCACCCAGGCCCGAAATCAGTTACCAAAAATACACCATCTGATGCAAAACAGAGACTTCCAGGGAAGAAACTGCAGAACATCAGATGGTAGATGCAGAACACAACGCCTAACCACCCGTAGGTGAAGACGTAAACATGGGGAAAGAACAGAATTCATTCTGTTATTCAGCTAAAACTCCCAAGAAATTTTAGTAATAATAATTACAGAAACTATGCCAAAAGCATGGGAGAATAGCAAGGGGGAACTTAAAGGACAGGGAGAGAGGAAAACACTTGAAAAAACAGTGTAACTAAATAATCAGAATGACAACAAAATGGCTGCTGCCTTGAAAATAGGTAACTTAACATAATTTCATTAAAAAATTTTAAGTTACAGCCCTGATAATATTCTGTCACACATTCTTTTCCTCTCCTCCTTTTCTATCCTCCTTAGAATCACCATTTCACTAATATTTATGTGTCTGGCATCATTTAAACTGAGATTTAAAAGCACAAAGATCAGTCAGATGTTAACTGATGAAGGGCCAAACTTAGAATGATAAATGGCGCCAATTTCGGAACGTCCTTGACACTGCGCATGCGCAATAGGGGCGAAGTGTGGAGGGCCTTTCAGGACATGTTTTCTTTAGTTTTAGATGCAAATTTTGGGGATTGGGGGGCAAAATTTGTGTTTGGCCCTATATTTTAAGAGTTAGCACCAGCTATGTCTGGGTCATTGGTACAGTATAAAAATATAATTTAGCACTCTACCGGTTAAGCTTATTAAAACAAGACAACCGGTTTACCACAGTAATCTAATACTGTTCTCATTACCTTTGTTTATCATGACATACCTTTGAGACAAGATGAAGAGTGTGGGTAGTTAGGACAGGCACAAACATATCCGTTTGGTCTTGCTAAACACAGGTGAGTACATCCACCATTATTAACTGCACATGGATTTGTACCTGGAAAAACAAGTAAAAATGGTTGTATGAACAATTTATTTCAATATCACATTTTATGAGAAAATAGAAAAAATGATTCATTAAGCTGCTTTAACATATGAAATATAGAGTGAATACAGAGTGTGTCAAAATAAATTTCTCATCACACGGGTGAAATACATTAATTAATCTTGAGCAGATTACTGAAGAACACTAAAAGTCCCTTCCGTTCAGGCAGAGTGGTTGTAGTGTCTTAAGGGTGAATATCAAATGTATTTCACAAGTGCAGTGCTAGCAGGTCATATCAGGTTTCTCAGGGTCTAAGTACAGGATCTGTATTATATGACAGCAGAGATCTGATAGTCTATGACTATCTTTGGTAAAGTGGATGGCTACTAGTGTGTCGCTGTAACAAAGTCAGTGTTGACACAGTCATTTTAGAGGGTTAAGTTGGTTATTATGTGTATAACCAATATTTTAGTAACCATTTTGGATCTCAGGTTAAAGTGTAACCTGTGGTGGGAGGTCAGACCAAGTAGCGGTTTCACTGTGAGAGACAGAGCAGTGTGGGATGAATGTCTACCTTGAGCCTGCTTTTGTTTAATCCTATAGATTAAATAATCCTTGTCATGAGGTACAGATTCTTTGAATAGAGATTGCTGGATAGCATAGATTCAAAGGTATAGACTGGAGAATATAAAATTGAGTAAGTAGATTTATTATAAAAAGCTTTTGGGGATAGTTGAACCTGTAATTTTGATGTAAATTTATATCTTGTGTAGTTGAAGTAAACAGAAACAGAAAGTTTTAGGAAGTGTGCATGCTTCATGCTATTTTGTATTTAGAAACTTCTGAGAAGCCAGTCCTCTTTAAAACCCACACAGTCAAGTCATTTATTTATTTATTGGTGTTTAAGGTCACATATGTTTTGCACAATGGCTAATCATGACCACAACATGGA
Organism: Pictodentalium vernedei; assembly: GCA_031216915.1. Taxonomy (NCBI): domain Eukaryota; kingdom Metazoa; phylum Mollusca; class Scaphopoda; order Dentaliida; family Dentaliidae; genus Pictodentalium; species Pictodentalium vernedei. Next base: position 130,950,602 of record CM062289.1, read on the forward strand.
GATAAAGCCATGTTCAGTCAATCATTTATACCCATGTTTCCCATTTTAGAGGACTTCCACCCCAAACATTGGTGACTAGATCCTATTTTACCAGTAAAACAGAGCTTGTTTACCACAATAAACATGCACGGCTTCACTCACAGGAGACAATTAAAGTTTAGATCGCCATCAAGCAGGGTGTAAACTGGATGAAAGCCTGGCTAAATGTAATTCACCAAAATCACAAAGTTAGAGTGAGCTTGATGTACAGTGACATTAACAAGTCAAGTCCATTGGAAATAAAGTGACAAGAGGTTACAGTGGTTTGGTAAATATCTGTCCCACAATAATACAGTGCCCCAGCCCATGTTGGCAGATTTCTTGGAACAGTGGAGCCCACTTAATTGGATATCTCTTAATTGTATTGCCCTATTAATTGAATATAAATTCCAAATACAAAACCATTTCCCATACCTTCAGTACAAATTTGACCTGTTAATTGAATATAGGTTATAGAGTGAACTCCTGTTAATTGAATAAAACATTTTGTAACCAATTACCCTGACTCTCCCCAGTTTTCCTATGTTTACAGACCTATTTGGCCTCAGTACATCCAATACAGGCATTTAATCTATTATATCTTGTTTGACAGAGCTCATGGAGTTCTGTCAAACAAGATATAATAGAATAAATGCTAAGTTTATCTCTACAATACAGGAAAGTGACACAATCCCTATTAACTGAATACTCCTGTTGATTGAATAATTTTCATTGGCAAAGTAGCTATTCAATTAACAGGGTTCCACTGTATAAACAGGATTTGTGTCATAGCTCAAAGCATGCCAGAAAATAAGCAGACTGTCATCTGCAAAATGAGGTCCCCAGAGGGTAATTTTAGTGATGCTACCCTGCACAGCAGGGTAGCATCACTAAATTTACCCTCTGTTTATCTCAATCTGAATCAGGGTCTTAAAACTAAACAGAAAGAGGTATCCAGAGGATAAATTGGCCGACTGTATGGGATAACATCATCAAATTCACGCTCTGGGGACCTCATTCTGCAAATGTCAGACTGCTTATTTTCAGGCCTGGCTCAGAGACCACATTCTATGTGGGCACTTTGCTTGCTGAGATTTAAGTCTCTGTCAGAATCTCACCTTGCTAACAACACCAGCACCCAGTGCTAACATGATCTTGCACAGTGGCGAGTTTCCACCAGCTCTCTGAGCTTAGCTGTAGAACAGTCTCAAAGCACTGACATTTTTGGAGATTGTAAGCAAGTGAGAGAGAGTAGAGGCCAGATTGTGATGTTCTACCAAATAAAGATAATTTAAACGACTTGCATTCTTCTCCTGAAGTAGCAAAGAACCTCTCTTTCTTGCACATGAATCCTGGTCTTCATGACACAGAAGACAGGTTGGGTAAAACCATAAGGGGGTCACAGCCTTATCAAGGGGGGGGGGGGGGGGGGGTCCTTTTGAGTATCCTTGCAGAACCAGTAGTTTATATTTCACAACAGTACATGTATCTGTTTGGAAGAGGTCAGAGACCCCCTAGTGTTACAGTCGCGCTTGTGTTGATGTCTGCAATGTGTTCATGGAAACAGCTACTGAACTGTGTTTTAGTTTTGCAAACATAGTGTTTACCAAATTCATTGCATTGTAGCAGGTAAATGCAGTTATATGTCAAGCAGTTGGGTTTCAAATGGTCCTTTGTACCGTTTGGATGTGATAGTGCTCTTGAATGAAGAGGTTTGGGGTAATTTGGTGCCTATCTGGCAGCTGGGGGTGGTACATTGTTGTTCAGGTTTGCTATGGTTCTGTCACTGATGTGGGTCAGTGGTGGTAATATGGGAATGTTCTGAAGTGACGGATTACATCTGTAGGCTAAGAAGGTGGGGGGGGGGGGGGTGGGGGGGGGGGAGCTGAAGAGAAATCTGCACCCTCAATAACTGTGCAAATTCTGTTTCATGCATCTGCTAAAATGCAACCGCCAAAATGTGCATTCACCAAAACATGCATCTGCCATCCTCTCAAACTCCTCGGAGTTCTTGAATTTTAAAACTTTGAGTAGAATTAATTATTTAACGTACAAATCTTGGTGAGAGAGTTAAGATCTTGATTTTATATATCACACAGTAGAATTATTTAACCTGCAAACTTTGGTTTAACACCTTGATTTTATTAATCACAAGTGTAGAATTACTTAACCACAAGTGGAATGAAATATTTCACCTGCAAACATTGGTGAAAGAATTAACATCTTGATTTTATTAATGAAACAAGCAGAATTAATGGCGGGAACATACATACAATCTAACCTAACAGCAAACTCTTACAACTTAAAAAAAACTAAATTTTACGTAATTTGGGAAATAAAATAACAATATACATAGGACTTGGTCACCAAAAATGTGTTGGCTGCATAATGGCATTGGCTGTGCTTCGATGAATGACTTCTGGAAATTCACTTTGCACTTTGAAGACCATCTAGTTTAACCAACAAACCAGGGTGAGAGAGTTAACATCTTGTTTTTGTTAATCACACATGCTGAATTGATTATTTAACCACAACTAGAATTCATTATTTAACCTCAAGTAGAATTAATTATTTAAGCTACAAACCTTGGTGAGAGAGTTGACATCTTGATTTCATTTACCACAGAAGTAGAATTAATTATTTAACCACAAGTAGAATTAATTATTTAACCACAAGCAGAATTAATTATTTAACCTACAAACCTTGTTGAGAGAGTTAACAACTTGATTTTATTAATCTCATATTATTTTTCTATTGTCTGTGAAAAGAATCTAAATTTAGGCACTTCAAAATAATTCATGTTTCATGAGCACCTCCCACGTCATTGAAAATCTGCCTCATCACTTTATTTTTACATGGAAATCTCTTCAATAATACTATTTTGCACAAGTAAGGCTAAAAATGTAATCAACTATATCTTGTTTGACACAGCAAGATATAGTTGATTAAATTTGCAGTTGCATTGTGAGATTCAGTGCTGAAAATTTTGGGTTTTCCACATAATAGTGTTAACCCTTTAGGCCACACAAAGTAGATCTTCTGTTTCTCAGACCATTATTTGTAAAATTGCATGCGGGCGAGCGGTTTTTTATTTTATTTTTTATTTCTGTAATTATTTCTTTGCCTCATAATCTACTGAATAGCATGGGTGGTGGTGTAGTTCGTCCCTTGAGAGCAAGAAGGCTTTGCAATGCTAAAGCATTGCAAAGCCTTCTTGCACTCAAGGGACAAATTGATCAATTTTCTTTAACTTGGGTAAAATATCAGACATAAACCATATAATTTTTATTTTTTTTATTTTTACATTGGTTAAAAAAATAGAGCATGCGGCAACCAAAAAGACCATGCGGGAGGGCCTGAGAAACAGATTTTTTATTTTTATAGGCCTTAAGGGCCTGAAGTTTTTTATATATTTTCCCTATGCTTTGAAAGTCTACCTCCAGTGGCTTTGCAATTGTTTCTAGTCAAGTCTTGGCTGCCTACAAAGGCAGCCATAACTTGCCAAGAAACAACTGGCAAGGTACTTAGAAAACAAGTTTTGAGTTTACCCAAACAATGCATGATGGGGCACCTGTTCCTTTGCATTAAAAAGTTATCAAAGTCGGAATTAGGCCCCTAAGGGTTAAAAGAGTTAAATTTCTAATTCCAACAGATTCCAAATATATTTCTACCATTCAATGAAGTTGAAATGGATATTGAAATTGTCAGCCTTCCCAACTTTTAGGGTACTTCCGCTTGACCTGCAGTCATGAAATTTGGCACACATGTTGGACATTGATCCCTTGTGAATGTGAATAGCCCATTTTTAATTTTCAATTTTGAACCTTTATCCAGTACAACATCATTTTTATATATATATATTTGATATTTTATTTCCTGTCTCATTTTAAGACTCATCATTTTGAAACTTTGGGAATATATTCTGTGATATAAAACGTATCTAAACACCTTTGGTGTCTAAGGGAGTTATAAAGGGATATGGCCAAATTGATCCATCACATTATAGATCATAGTCAATCAAAAAAATTAAAACACAAAATTTTAGTATGTTATACAGCTAAAATATTTTTAGCATATAGCTGTTTTTTTCAATTTGCTACCATTTTTCACTTTTTTTATGTGAATTGAAGTTTAGCAATTTTTAGCATTTTCAACCCCAAAGTGCCATTTATACAGATTCTTCCATGCTTACTCCACCTACAGTTATGAAATTTCTCACATTGTTTCTTGGACAAAAGGTCTGGTGAACAGGCTTTTTAGATTTCATATTTCTGCCTTTGTCCAAAACAGCGTCAACTTAACATCTTTCTTATGAATTTAATATCAACTCATCTACTGAGATCTCATCCTTGAAGTTTGATGAAAACCATATCCCCAAATTTGCTATGATCTGGGAAATTCTCAACTGACCTGTGATGTCATAAGGGGTCAATGGCCAAAAACTTAAAGTTTGTCCGATTTTCATGAAATTTTCCTATGTTGTAGTTGTAAAAAAAAAATGGCTAATTTGCATAATCTATACACAACAGAAAAACATATACATTAATTATGAATATTGTGCCAGTTGTTTTTCATACCAAAAAATAATTCAACAGTGAATCACCATTTGGCAGTTCTTACTTAAAAACCAAGTGAATAGGGGGTATACGTTTCTTCGAAAGTGGGATATAATGATGGCTTTTAGTACTTATCATATCAAATATACTAATGCTGCCAGAAGCAAGTATTATTGAGCCAGTCTCCTGAAGAGGACTGAAACATGTAACCCCAGTGTCCTAAGGAGGTCTGAAACTTGAAACTTCATTCAAAGGTATAATACTTAAACAAATGCTAACCTGTCTGTCTGTTGGGAGCCACAACATGGATGTCCATAAGACCTTCCATATCTTTCTGAATGATGAGTCTGTCTTTTCCAGTGTACTTATTAGCCCGTTCAATCTTCTTTGTCTGCCAATCTGTCCAGTAGATATAATCACCAAACTGAAAGAAAATTATAATTGATCATTCAATGTACAAAATAAGTGTTGTACTGATAATCAGAATCGGTCAGTATAATCAACAGATTAGCAGGGATCGAATGAAACAGTCTTTTCAAAATCAGAAGTTAGGATTGTCTCAAAAAAATTGCGTATTTGTTTTACGTTATAATTCTGTTTAAAATGCTGCATTCATTGCTCAAAATACCCAATTCAATGAAATCATACCTCTGTAACTGAATGCCTTATGCGTTCTCGTTGTGCAAAGTGTTTCACTGGGCCATCGATTCCTACTTCGAGATTGAGTTTACCTTAGAATATAGCAGTTGTCAGCACGCATTTGATTGAGTTGATTGATCAAACAGGTATGATCGAGTGACAAGCACATGATAATAACCATAGAATAGAGAAAGTATACTCTATGTAATAACTCAAGTCGGGTAAGATCGAAGAGTACTGTAAAAGTACTTGAATGCAGTTCACCTACAACCTTTGAGACCATAACTTTTATGATAATCCACCCTGCATATGTGCGATGACATAAAACCGATCGGACACACACACAGTGAGCCACATGTCTTTCATCTCTGCATAAAGTTAATGAAGTGGAATGCCAGACTTTCAGTTACATCATCATTTTGTTACAAGAACCTCTCTCCTTTTGAAGGCTTCCCTAGGAATGCTGACCAATTAGAGTCACCCTCAGTGCAAGTTGACATGCGCTACGAAAAACTGATGTTTACATCTGCTTTTACATGCTTTTTTTTGGATGTGATTGCATAATTGGCTACATGTACGAATTCAAGTGATATATGCTTCTAAAAAATTGTTTTGGGGACTCAAGAGAGTTACTGGAAGTAATCGTATATAAAATATACAGCTTTTATTGATATAAAAATAAGGGTGGTATTTGATGACAAACCACTTATGATTATGTGTAAGGGAAGTGAGCTTTGGAAAAAATGCAATCCTCTCAACTTAACTCAAAAAACGGGATGAGAGTTTTTTTCGAGCATCATTAAAATATTATTTACAGACGGATTACCGATTCAAATGAGGCTAGGAAAATTCAGATTGACCATTTTATAAGGTAGGATGTGAAAATAATTTTGCATTTGGTGAAATAATTTTTTTAAAAGTTCACTTTGGCGTTTCCTAATTTTGTGTCAAATTAACCCTTTACCTAATGAATCGCCCGCATCCACCCGTATAATATGCAGATTGAGCAGTTGAAAAAATAAAATTTTTCAAAATATTTCAACAAAACCATATCATGTGACCCCTCATTGGTAACGAGCTCATTGAGCTCGTTCCAATGAGGGGTCACATGATATGGTTTTGTTGAAATTGTTTGAAAAATTTAAAAAAATGATATTTAAAATAATAAATTTTGATATTGTCTGCGTTGGGTAAAGGGTTAAATATGATACAAAACTGACTTGATGGGACAGACCATCAAAACAGTATGTACTGTAGCACGCAATAGTCCTTGACAATCATTAACACAGTCGTTGAAAAGTGCTTAAATATTGCCTGAATTTGATTCTCAGATATCTGTATGAACTATGTGGATACTTTTGCATTTTTCCCCAAAATAAGTACACCCCCACCCTCTGAAAATTCGCAAAATACTCATAATTGGCAAACTACCACATCAAATAATCACACATCTAAACATACAATTGGTTCAACACATCAAAATAACAATAACACAAACTTCTATAACAATAGAATGTAGTGGTTCCCAATCAATTAGAAATTGCTTAAATCGACAAAAGAGCCCAAGCAACCTGAAGAATTAACCTGGCAAGAGCCCACTGATTCCTAACAAAAAGACTTGAGGTTGTTTTGAATTAAAGTGTCAATGACACTATAGCTTAACTTGACTGTGTGCAGTGTTTGATGAAAAGGATAATGTTCAATGTTTATGAAAGAATTATGAAATAAGACAAGAATTGTGATAATTGGGAATATGTTAATTTCTGTTCCCTGTATGCTATGTTTTTAATAAAAATAATATGAGGTGTACACTGTAATAAAGAGCTGAGGGGCAGGTTAATACGGCTTCACAGTTAATGTATGTGGCCCTCACAGGGAATGTGAGGAATTGTGGCTACCATTATCAGCAGTATATACCTACGAGAGGAACCATGGTTACCAATATTAGTGGTAATAGTGGATATAGAAGCTTTCCACTTGCTCACTGAGTATGTTGGGAGATCACTCAGGACTAGCCCATGGATGCCGTAGAAGCAAGTTTGAATCCAATTGAGTCTGGTTTCAGAAAACTTCAGAATTTTCAGGCCAGTTTCACTAATAGCACACACCTGACAAGATAACTGGTTGATATGAATGATGTACAATTATATTCGAACAAGTGTATCCTCACAGAATCTCAGAGAATCTCCCATTAATTGAGATTTTTGTGTTAAAGCTCAGACCACAGACTGATATATTTTTATAGAGTGGAACTCTGTTAATTAAATAATTAACAGAGGTAATCAATTAACAGGGACTGAGTCACTTTCCTGTATTCTAGAGATAAACTCAGCATTTATTCTATTATGTCTTGTTTGACAGAGCTCATGAATGTCTGTCAAACATGATCTAACAGAATAAATGTCTGCATTGGATGTACTGAGGCAATGTAGGTCTATAAACAAGGGGAATTCAGTGATTATTATAGTAATTCTCGGCATATTACAAGATTTTTTATTCAATTAACCGGAATATAATAGATTAAATGCCTGTATTGGATGTACTGAGGCCAAATAGGTCTATAAACATAGGAAAACTGGGGAGAGTAACTGATTACAAGATTTTTTATTCAATTAACAGGAGTTCACTCTATATCCTATGTGCAATTAACAGGTCAAATTGGAACTGAAAATATGGTAAATGGTTTTGTGTTGGAAGTTATATTCTAATAACAGAGTTAGTCAATTAAAGTATATCTACTTAAGTGGTCTGCATTGTATATACATATATATATTATGTAACTCACCACTGATAAGCCAAATGGATGAGGAAGCTGCTGAATGAGTTGAACTCTGTTTTTACCATTCATGTCTGATGTTTCTATTTTATCCAGCTTAGCATCGACCCAGTATAGTCTCTTGGCTTCATAGTCTATTGACAAACCATTGGGATACCCTGAAAACAATGCAGAGAAAAAATATTAAAGTACCTTATAAAAAGAAATTAAATTCATCTTTTAAAATAGTTGACTGTTAACTTTAAAAAAAAAAATGCTTTTAAATACTGTGGCAAAAAACTTTAACCCGTTACCTAATGAATCGCCCGGATCCGTCCCCATAATTTACATTTTTCAAAATATTTCAACAAAACCATATCATGTGACCCCTCATTGGAACAAGCTCATCGAGCTCATTCCAATGAGGGGCCACATGATATGGTTTGGAAGAATTTTATTTTTTTTTATTTTAAAAAATAGTAATTAAAATTATAAATTTTGATATCATCTGCATTGGGTAAAGGGTTAAAGGCTTTATTGTGAAGTGCAGATACTGCAACTTAAGGGTTTCATATTCTGTACATTTGCATCTATCTTTGAAGAGAACTTATTTCATCTGGAAGGAATATGCTGTGCTAGAATTTATGAGAGAGTGCCTACAGGCACTCTCTCATAAATTGTAGCAAGGCAAGGACCTGTGAATTAATTCTGATAACAAAACAAAATTTGGCATAAATACTTCACAATTTGTTTTTTTGATATTTTGATGCTTAACTATTATTTTTAAGTATTGCTATATCAGAAAGCTTTAATATCATGTACAATATTAAATAAATATTTAAAAGCCATTAAATTTTTTTAGTTCATTATTGTTCCTTAATATCATGGTTTTTCATCATCACTGAAATCATTCTGCAATGCCATAGCCAAGACAAAAGATAATAAATTCAAAATTTTAACCCTTTACCTAACGAATCAGCCACATCCACCTGCGTAATTTTCAAATTTAGCAGTTGGAAACAAGAGTGCCGCGTAGCGGGACAATATACGCCCATTTTGTATTTTTGAAGGGTTGGGGTAAGGATGGGGGTGAGGGTGAAAATTGTTTGGACCAACCTCATATTCGAACTTGACCTGTATTTTGTTGTGATTAAACAACATACTAAGTTTGGAACCAATCGGAAAACAAATAATAAAAGTTATCATCTGGAAACCAAATATTTGATGCATTCTGTGTCCAACAAGGTCCATAATTCAGGGGAACTTCAAAGTTCGAACTGACCAAATATTCGAACTTGACCTGTCTTTTGTTCTGATTAAACCACATACCAAGTTTAGGAGTCAGTCGAAAAAAAAATACTAAAGTTATCATCTGGAAATCAAATGTTGATGAATGGACAGACCGGCAGATGGACAAATGGATGGACAAATGGACAGACAGACAGACTGATTCCATAATTCGACGGTTTTTCAACAGGCGTATAATAAACAAGAGGCCCCAAAGACCCTTAATCGCTCACCGGCCAAAGTGGTTCAAAGAAGTATTTGGGGTCACATTCAGTTTTAGACATGGTTCATCAACACTACAAAGGAATGAAATCATGAGAGACAAATTTTATGGAACAAGGGACATGGCTTGAACAAACTTGAATCTTACCCCCCTAAGGATGCTGCATACCAAATATTAAAAACATTCATCTGCTGGATCTGAAGAAGAAGATTTTTAAAGAAAATTCCTCATTTTGAACTAAGTTATCGTGAGCCCAAATATGAACCCAGGGACTTGGCTTGAACAAACTTGAATCTCACCCCCTAAGGATGCTGCATGCCAAATATCAAAACATTTCGACTGCTAAATCTGAAGAAGATTTTTAAAGAAAAATTTCTCATTTTGTCTAAGTTATAATTCGGGCTCCCACAGCGAGCCCAAACATGGACTCAGGGACTTGGCTTTAACAAATTTGAATCTCACCCCCCTAAGGATGTCACACACCACATATCAAAACATTCCGACTGCTGGATCTGAAGAAGAAGATTTTTTAAGAAAATTCCTCATTTCGATCTAAGTTACAATTCAAGCTCCCACAGTGAGCCCAAATATGGACCTACGGGCATGGCTTGAACAAACTTGAATCTCACTCCCCTAAGGATGCTGCATACCAAATATTAAAACATTCTAACCGCTAGATCTGAAGAAGAAGATTTTTAAAGAAAATTCCTCATTTTGAACTAAGTTATCATTCGGGCTCCCACAGTGAGCCCAAATAAGGACCTAGGGACATGGCTTGAACAAACTTGAATCTCACCCCCCTAAGGATGGTGCATACCAAATATCAAAACATTCTGACTGCTAGATCTGAAGAAGAAGATTTTTAAAGAAAATTCCTCATTTTGAACTAAGTTATCATTCGGGCTCCCATAGTGAGCCCAAATATGGACCTAGGGACATCGCTTGAACAAATTTGAATCTCACCCCCTAAGCATGCTGCATACCAAATATCAAAACATTCCAACTGCTGGATCTGAAGAAGAATATTTTTAAAAGAAATTTGCCTGAAATGCACTAAGTTCGAATTTGAGCTTTTATAGCGAGCCCAAATATGAATCCAGGGGGCCGATTTGAATAAACTTGAATCAGATCCATCCCACAATGTAGCATACCAAATATCAAAAGATTCTGCCTGCTGGATCTGTAGAAGAAGATTTTTTAAGAAATTTGCCTGAAATGCACTAAGTTCAAATTTGGGCTTTTGTACTGAGCCCAAATATAAACCCAGGGGGCCGATTTGTACAAACTTGAATCAGATCCACTCCATAATGTTGCATACCAAATATCAAAAGATTCTGCCTGCTGGATCTGGAGAAGAAGATTTTTTAAGAAATTTGCCAGAAATGCACTAAGTTCAAATTTGGGCTTCTATAGTGAGCATGAATATGAACCCAGGGGGCCGATTTGAACAAACTTGAATCTGCCCTCCCTAGAGATGATGTATACCAAATAGGAAAGAATTCTGCCTGGTGGATCTGAAGAAGAAGATTTTTTTGAATTTTGGAAAGAAATTCATGGGTGCTATCACTGTTATGCCCCTTGTGGTGCCCCCTGTGGGTGCGGCAAGTTTATTTGTACAAGTTTGAACTGACATATGATGGGGAACGTGCACACCAAATTTGGTTCAATTTAATCCAGTTATTTGGGAGGAGTAGTCGTTAATGTAAAGTTCATGACGGACGACGCCGGAAGACGCCGGACGGCAAGTGATAAGTTAAGCTCCCTTCAGTGAGCGAAAAATCAGTTAGGCCATACTAAAGTTATAATCCGGAAAACACAAATTGCACAAATTCAAGAGGAATAACTCTGGAAAGGTACATGCGATTTGGGCCAAAAGTGAACTTGAGCTGTGCTTTGTGGTCATAAACAAAATCTGAGAATCTGAAACAAATTAGTCAAGGCAAACTAAAGTTATCATCTAGAAACCACATAATTCACAAATTTGCAATCATTCAAGGAGAATAACTATGGAACGGTACATGCAATTATGGCCAAAGGTGAACTTGAGCTGTGCTTTGTGGTCAAAAACAAAATCTGAGAATTTGAAAAAAATCAGTCAAGGCAAACTAAAGTTATCATACGGAAACCACAAAATCCACAAATTTGCAATCATTTAAGGGGAATAACTCTGGAAAGGTATATGCGATTGTGGTCAAAAGTGAACTTGAGCTGTATTTTGTGGTCAAAAACAAAAAACTGCAAATTTGAAATAAATCGGTCAAGGCAAACTAAAGTTATCGTCCGGAAACGAAAAGTTGGGCTAAATTCCCATAAATAAAGGGCCATAACTCTACTGCAAATGGGCCGCTAGAAACGGAAATCGAACCCATCCTGTATTTTGTCATACTAAATCCACATGCCAAATTTAACTCGGCTCAAACCATTACAACCAAAGTTATCGTCCGGAAACAAAATGTGTCCATGGACAGACAGACAGACAGATGGGTGGAGAGACCATTCACATAATACGTCCAGTTTTTCAAACGGGTGTATAAAATCAACATCTGAAAAATTTGGTGTCAATCTGTCAAGGCGTTCGTCTTTAAATGAACGGAAACCAATTTTTTTTCAAAAATTGTTTTCAAAGGGCCATAACTCTGCAGCGGATGGACTGAGAAACACCAATATCGAACTTGACCTGTATTTTGTTGCTACAAACAACCGCCATAGAAACCTGTGCACCTGCAATTATAGTTCCGATCCGAGTATTTTAACCCAAATTATGTCCCTTTTCTAAAACCAAAAAATACATGTCCTATATGGTCCTCCATACTTTTACTCCACTGCGCATGCGCAGTATCAAGGAGGTCTCGAAACTACTGCCAAAAGTCATTCTTACAACCAGTGCCTGGCAAGCGTTATGTACACAGTGGGGAGGCAAGAGTTCCAAACTCCTGGGAGGGCCCTCCCCATCTGGGTCATTGGTAAGTATAGTAAGTCATGAGTAAACATAGGCTTTACCCTTAAAATCATCTCGGAACCGACTCAGAATTACTGACTCTAAGGGAGGTATTCCCTTGCTTTACACTATAAAGCAGGGGACCTAAGGGACCCCCCCCTTTCCCCTTGCCCTGGATCAAATACACCAGAGCAAAGAGGGAAGCAGGACAGAGTCACTGCCGAAACCGAAGGCCTATACACATATAGTTGCCACTGTTTAGTAGACGACATTCTGAGTAAAAAATAACAGACCTAAACAATGTAGATCTGCAGAAAGGACTCAATATTCTCAGATACAAAATTGTGAAAATGGAGGGCTAAGACCAATATGCAGCCCTCAATAGATCTGCAATAGCAACATTACTAGTCTAAGCCCATGATGTAGAAGAACTCTTACTTCATGAGCTTAAAACTAAAACACAGACTGCTGAATGAAGATATAATCATAAGCAGAACTGATAGTAGATTGAATCCATCTGACCATAGAATGGACCGAAATGTGAAGGAAGCTTCCACTGCATGTCCCACAACAGATGCCTGAGTAAATTAATCCACAGTCTTTGTGGCGCTAGAGAAGCTACCAACAGAATTTGCATTGAAAAAATTACATTTGAGCAATGTCTGTTGAATCAATGGCACTGGAAGATACGTATATCTTATTATTCCATCTCACAAGAACGATAGAGCGTTTACTGCAAATGCTCGAAGATCAAAACATTATGACACATACGTTTACAACTGATTGTTCAGATGCGTCGCAAATAAGTCGATCGTTGGCCGCTCTCCTTGGTAGCAATCTGATTGAATACTCGTTTGTTGGAAGTCCATTCTGGTGGCAACAAACGGCCTCTCCATGAAGGGAGTCCGCTAATACGTTCACACGACCCGTAATATGACGGACCAATAAGAGAACTTGATGTTCTAGTACCAACTGAAAGATTCAATCCGTTAACATAAATAACAGGATGGAATGAGTGCCTCCATTAATTCCGAAAATACGCTAATACCGTCGAGTTGTCGGACAGAATTAGCATATGAACATTCTGAATAACGTTCCTCCAATAACGTAGCGCAAGCCAAAATGACATCAATCTTGATGTTTGTGTGCTTGATAAGGAACTACGGAAACAAAAGACTCTGGCACTTTAATCCGTTGGGTTCAATGAAACTACCCAATCTGTTTGACTGGCATTCGTCAAAACTGAAAACTCGGATCCGACAATTGCAGTGGAACTACTTGAGATAACCCTTTACCTAACATGAAAAGCAGACGACACTTGCAAAAAATATTCTTGAATAACTATTTTTTTTCATTTTTTGTCTCAAAAACATAGGTTATGACCCCTCATTGGAACAAGCTCGATGAGCTCGTTCCAATGAGGGGTCATAACCCATGTTTTTGAGACAAAAAATAATGAAAATTAATTGACGATTTTGAAGAAAAGCGCTGGCCGGTTTTGGCCATTATGTTGGGTAAAGGGTTAAGCACTGAAAACTTGCCCAAGTCTGAATCTCTTATTCACTTGATTTGACAAGAAGATGTCCATATCGAGCGAAAGAAACTTCACCTTCCAATTCTGAATTAAAAGAAATTTGGAGAGGACAAATGCGTAACCGCCCCATTGGAATAAAATCACGGCAGATCCGCACAACGTATCAGTCACATGAGATCTCTCGCTGAGACCATGTCTGAGTGAAGACAATAGCAAGCATAACGACTGATTAATTTCGCTCTGGTTAACGGCAGACGAACGAGAATGTTATGCGTCTCGAAGCTCATCCTCCGGTGGGTAAATGACTTGGACGAAACCAGATCCGACTTCTCCTCGTTTACTTATGAAACCGAGATGTCGGATCAAAAGAAACAGAATCTGCACATCGTTCTGAAGCGTTAACTCATTGCCGTACCGCTGAAGAATGTCGTCCAGGAAGATTGATGATACCGCAGACGAATGAGCTCGGAAATGAGTCATTACCGAGTTCTTTGTTCGTGTGAAAGCCCAGGAACTAGATTCAGACCGGAACACATTGGTCGGTGCTGAAACACAATTTCTATGATAAAGAAGCAAAGATACTTTCTGAACGCCTGATGTACCATGATGTGAAAGTATGTAACTAGAAATCTATGCATGTAGCATAGTCGTACACCCGAATACTCGCTCTGACCGATCGGATGGACTCCATATAGAAACTCAGCTTGTTATCCAGCTCAGATTATGAGCGGACGGAACGAGTCGTCTGGTTTTGGAACCAGAAAAGGATGGTTGTAGAAACCTTAAAATCCTGGACTTCTACGATCACTATCGCGGGCATTCCAGAAGAGACTGGACTTCTGATGGAAGCGAGCCTCTATTCTACTGACTGACGGAAGCTGAGTCCATCTTGGACTCTGAGTTAACAGAGGATTTCGTTTGAGGAACAATATAGTCCTTCCGAAAACACCCCTTGAATCCAAGGTACGTCCGTAATCTAATCTCAAATAATTGAGAAACTCGATAGACTTTCACTCACTAATACACGATAGAGGATAAAACCATTACCTCCTGGTTCTGCAAGGCTTGCGGAAGGAGAAGCCATGTCCTCTACGGCCCGCACCTCGCATCGTCGACCTAGGGGTGATTGACTGGAATTACGGCCCCTATCTCAGTCGCTACTCTGACAGTCTCTAGAATAAGACCTAGAGGACGCATGGGAACCTCTATAGGAACTTCCCTTGGACGTATTCGTCCCAGAAGTGCCTGTCCTACTCTTCTCTGCTGAATCTGACTATATGGAAGCGAATTTAAATAGCAGAGAGTCTAAAGCTTTCTTAGTTAATTGATCATAAACTGCGGAAAATTTGCCATCGAAGAAAACTCTCTGGAGACCGGAGCAACTCTGAGAGAGTTTTTCACCTTACTATCTACACGCGTGGATGTAGCCAGGGCCATGTCACATTCAAACAACTCCATAATGCCACTAAAGGACGGAGTTTACGTGAGGCCCTTGAAAGAACTCTTAAGGAGGTTGTACATCCTAGAATTCTTATTGCTTTGAGACGTAATAACGTTCTGGTAAGGTGTCTGAATGCATCTGAGATCAGTTAAAAATTATAAATTGGCAGAATTTGGGAGAGTTTTCAAGATTCCCGTCTGAACTCAGCAAAATTAGAAGAAACGTACATATATTTTATATTTCGTTAAAAAACGCTGCGTATAGCTTTAGGTTTGTTGCTTTGGACCACTGAGAAAAGTAGACCCAGACTGTTGTAATACAACTGAATATAACACAACACTTAACATGATCAATTATTGAGTTCTCGAGGCAGCAATAAAATTTGGTAGAAATCCTTTAATTACCCTTCTAACGATGTAAAACAGGAGCCGACAATAGCTACTGATTGTTTCTGAATCAGCCTCTGATCGCAATGAAAACATTGACTGAAGACAATATATAATGCATAAATTACTCCTATGAAATTCCAACATCAGAAACTGGTTAAGTGAATTACAATTATGTATATCTATATACTTTTATATTTGCACTGCGACTTGTAAAGAAAATTTTGTTTCTAACATTCGACCTACCATTTAACAATTTTATTAGCACTACGACAAATATTGAAATTACTTTGAATCTATTTATAGGAAAAGACAGCGCTCGTGTGGTGTTTTCCAACAAATAGTTAGTTTAAACAATATTTATTGGAAAATTTGTTACTTGTATACATCACATAGCAGATAATAAGAAAGGTACAACACAAAATGCACAATAGTACACAAGATAACAAAGATGAACAAATAGATGGGTTACAATGTAAAGAAGGGATTCGACAAAAAGCTGACAGCTTATGTAAGTCGTCTCCCAACAAATAGTTGCAACACAATGAGAAAAAATTCAATTTCTAATATTCGGCCTGTCACTTAAGTTAACCGTGCACATGTATATTAGCACTACGAAAAGCCCTGGGCTGATTTAATCCGTGGACCGACTTAGGGGCACTTTATTTTTGGCCGACCTCTCCCATGGGCGACTTCATTTGGGGGCGACTTCCCTCCATTTAACTCTTTGTAGACTTTATACCACAACAAATTTTTTTTTTGCGACAATTTATTGGAAAACATCCAGCGGTGTTTTAAATAGATAGTTGCAAAAAATGAGAAAAAAAACAATTTCTACAGCCTCGTGTCTTTCAGCACACTGAGAGACCAAGTGTTCGAGTGTTCTTTTCTTAATACTGGATATCTGTCTTTTCCACCTAAGATCGCCGTATCTACATGTGCCGAGTCGACATCCAGTAAGAGCAGGCTTCGACACCCTTATAGTTTAAAGTCCCCCCCCCCCCCCATAAATAACAGATGTTCCCCCGTCCCACCCCCACCACATGTCAGGGATCGCCTATCGCTTGATAGGCCTACTGGCACCACCTCTAGTTCCACAGAAAGTTAAAAGTTATTTTTCAGCATAATTATGTTGTTGCCGGAACGCAATTTAATTTGAGTGCATTCAAAAACGGAAACCGGACATTGCAAATAAAATCATTAAAATTATTTTTGACATTATTAATATGGGCAGATCATAAGCGGTCATAACTGAAATAGAAGGCGATCAATTGCATCTCGATTTGTTGTCAGTCTTTTTTGTGTTGATGATGTAAATATGTGTTGAATATTGTTAGTCGATAACTTGAAATAAATCATAAAAATAAATTTATTTTCTTTATACATTATTACATTAACCCATCAGAACATCCTGATGTCACGTGAAGTGTTAAATGCAAAAATGAATATTACACAGTAATTAGACTTGAATATTTCTCCATTTGAACTTTATATGCCAAGATTATTTTAATGTGATTTTTTATTTTTGTTACAAATTACAATTAATTGAATGTATTGATATATATGCATTCCCAATAAATTGTAACAAAATACAGATTAAATTTCAAAAAGATATTTAATAACATTTGATAAATAAAAGTTGTCAGAAAGGTTATAAACAACATCTCAAAAGTGTTATGCTTTATCAGACCAGTGCTGGAAAACCCCATTAATTAGCTCCGCCCACTCATAAAAAGTTCCTCTATAAATAGACACAGAGATCTTAATTGAACCGGATTAACAGTGACTGCATTATGTAATCATATGTAACAACTGGGGTAATTTGGAAGACAACTTTTACAGGGAATGTACACGTAATGGACTTCTAATTTTCGGTTTTGCATGCAAATTTTGGGAATTGGGGGGCAAAATTTGTGTTTGGCCCTAGATATTTTTGGGTTAGCACCAGCTAAGTCTGGGTCATTGGTTACAGTATAAAAATATGGCAAGTTAGAAACTGGTCTGTGATTCTTAAGAGTGTTTTCATCTAGACTTGATTTCTTAAGAAGAGGTGCAAGAACTGCTTGTCTGAACTTAGGAGGTAACAATCCGGACAGGAGTGAAATATTTATGATTTGGGTTACAGTTGGTACCAGCTCTGGCAAATACGATTTCAGTAAACTAGTGGGAATTGGATCTAGGATACTTTCGATGGGGAGTTTGTTATTAATTTACGGATTAAATCATCTGTGACAGGTCTGAAAGTTACAGTTCATGTCTATCAAAAGGGGTATGTGATGTTTCAATAGAACTGTCAGTCATTTCATCGTGCACTATTTTAATTTTTTGTGTGAAAAAATGTCGGGTAGTTGATATTTAGGTACATTATTTGGCAATGTGGACGTTTTACTTTTGCTGCATTTTATCAGACATTGAAAAAAGCTGTTTTGATGAAGCATTTTCTTCTAGTTTGTCCATGAAATACTGTTTTTTGCTCTTCACATACATAATTTTTAGATGGTTAAGTCTGTTGACATAAATTTCATGGTGAACCGTTAGGCCACTAGATCTCCAGAGCCCTTCTGACTTCCTAAGGGACTGTTTTTCTTGCCTTATGCCTTCATTTATCCAGGGTGCTGGTGGTTGAGCTGCCAATGTGCGAGTTTTCAATGGTGCATGCTTATTTAGAGCTGATTTTAACAATTTGTCAAAGCTTGTGAGCAGCTGGTTTTCTGGATGCTGCACTAGAGTTTGGATGACTTTTCTCATGTCAGCTTCCCAATGCGATGAGTTAATGCCATTTATATTCCTGCTAGTTATTCTTTGAGTTGAACGTGGTGGCTTCTAGAAAGAAACGTTACAGAAGATTGCCTTATGGTTAGAAAGAGCCGTGTCTACTACTGAGACATTGATGATGAAGTCTGATTCTTTCCTGGCTAAGATCCAGTCTAGAATGTGTAGGATTACAAATGAGTTGTTTAAGTCTGCAGTCTCTGAGCAAGGAATTTATGCTCTTGATGTTTGGGTACCACTGTAAATTAAATGCATACAGGAGGTATGATAAATGCATTAGGCCCCACAAAGTTGATATGTTTCTCAGGCCATTTTTCGTAAAATTGCATGTGAGCGGGCAGCTTTTTAATTTATTTTTTATTTTTGTAATATTTTCTTTTCCATAAAAAGTTCATGTTCTTGATTTGTTTTATGTTTTAGGCCTTATAATCTACAGAATAGCATGGGTTGTGGCATATTTTGTCCCTTGAGTGCAAGAAGCCTTTGCAATACTAAAGCATTGCAAAGCCTTGTTGCACACAAAGGACAAATTTATCAATTTTATTAACTTGGTGAAATAGGGGGCATAAACCATTTAATTTTTAGTTTTTTAAGTTTGCGTTGGTTATAAAAAGAGAGCCAAAAGAACCATGCGGGAGGGCCTGAGAAACAGGTTTTTTAGGCCTTAGTGAGGTTAAACAATATCTAATTAGGAGGAAAAAATTGTACTTAAATTTACCTAAATCTGTGTTTACTATAGTTTTTCTGTTTGAACCATCTAAAAAGGCTCTCTCAATTTTGGGGTTCTTACCCCAGTCCGTCCAGTACATCCACCTTGAAAAAAAAGACAAAAATCCGGTATAAAGAAAAATCTGTCATAGAGAATAATAAAATTTTGCACATAAGCTGGCTGAATGAATGGAATGGTACAACAAACAATGTTTCCATATACCAGGAAGCTACATCTACAAAAATATCAAGAGCTTGGTGAGACATACAATCAAGTTTTTTTGCCTCATCAAGCTTTTATGTTTCCTTGTTTCTTCATTGGAATTTTACAAGCCTTTCTTCATTTTTTATGCAGAATGTCATGATGTGTGAATGCATTCATCAGAGATCTATCATCTATCCTTCGAGTTCTATTCTTCCGCGATGGCATGAGTGCCATATTGATGCACATTGTGGCATTCTGTGTTTATTAGATGCCTCTATGACCTTAAATGCATTAATTTGAAAATTCTGTCTTAATTGTAGAATTTGACAGTCCTGACATCTGCTTGAAATAAAAACAAAAACAAAACTTGGGTGTGATTGTCAGACACCTATGACAGCTCGATAAATAAACAAAAAATATAAATGAAAATTGTGTCCAAATAGGTTATTTATGCATATTTTTAAGAAATTAGCTGCCGTTGTCTGAGAGATATTCTCTTCAAAGTCAGAATCTGAGTGTTATAAAATCACTCCCCATATACAGAATAAGTTTAATTTTGGTGGAGTTGAACAAAAACATTTTCCAATTGACATTCAATTTATCGGCTGTCACTTCAGCTTCCAAAATGATCTCGGTCAGAATGTCATGTGTCCAACTCAAACACAAACTCTAACAATTCAGATAATGCAGCTTACCCTAATTGTTACAAGTTCACCGATTTTTTGCTGAAAAAATGAATAACGTGCAAAATAACACCACATATACTAAGTAGAATGGTTAAGAGAAACTACAATCACAATAAAACACATCTATAAGTAAAATATACGGAGTCAAAAAAGAAAGTATAATAGAAACAAATGTGAAAAAATAGCATAAAGGATGAAATATAATAGTTCTAATGTTGCATGTCTGTGGACAAGAAGTCGTGTAAAGAGTTTAATGACAGGTTGTTGTTGTCCACCCAACCGTATACAATTTTGCTACGGATTTCAAAATAGCACGTGCTACCCAAGAATGTCAAATTGAATGGGTGACCAACAATTTTCTTTGTGTTGTGTTGTGCTAGAGAGCCTGGGTTATTGAGAAAACATGCTAGTTTTTGTCTTCCAACATCTTAAAAAACGCTAAGGTTAACCGAAAATCAGAGGTTGCGTGACATTGGTATGCATGAGGCTGGGATACCTCTAGATTAGCTCGCTGCTGAGTTCGGAGTCACTGTGGCCACTATTTACCATCTCATTCAGGTCGACCAAGAGTTACGACCCCTGCACAAGACGGACACATCAGGACGTCTCACTTGCGGGATTGCTTCCTTTCGGCGACAAGGACAGCAGCAATTACTCCTGGTAGAACTAACAATAGAATCAGTGCACAAACTGTCCGCAACAGACTTGCTGAACATGGCATCCGAAGTTGGCATCCATACCATGGACAAATCCTTACCCAATGTCATCGTATCATCAGAATGGAATGGGTACATCAGCGTGTTTGCTGGACTTAGCAGTAGAGCACATTTCTTTTTAGTGATGAATCATGATTTTGTCTATGACGTGCTGATGGTAGGGCAAGAGTATATCGCCGACGAGGAGAACGGTTTTCTGATGCTTGCGTGTGGGAATGCGACCGTTTCGCCTAGGGTCGTGTAATGGTTTGGGCAGGAATTTCCTTGCACCATTGAACACAGTTGATCTTCATCGATGGTAATCTGAATGAACATCGATATAGGGACAAAATTCTGAATGCTGTTGTCGTCCTGTCGTTCAACTCTAATGTCGGATTGCAGTTATTCCAGCCCGACAATGCCCGATGTCACATGGCGCATATCTGTCGTGACTTTCGTCAGGAGCAGAGCATCAAACTTCTTCCCTGGCCCCCACTTTTGCCAGATTTGTCACCAATCGAGCATCTTTGGGAACAATTGGACTGCCGGGTACGACTTCCATGATCTTCAGATGTTAGGCGATTTACGTAATGTTGTGAGGCAGGAGTGGAACGCAATACCACAGGGTGACACCCAGAGACTTATCAGGTCCATGCACCGTCAATGTCTTGCCATCCAAGAGGCAAATGGTGGACATACACGCTATTGACTGCATGTGTGAACTTTTTATTTCACCCCATGTCTGAATTCCGACGTCCTGACATGACGCTGGCAACAGTAAGAACATGAAATTATGCAAATTCATACAGCTAGACTCGAAATATGATTTTACAATAATTTGTTTGAGATTAAAGTTGATAATACTAAAAACACTGCTCCTCAAAGTTTTTTATACTTTCTTTTTTGACTCAGTATAGATCACCATAATGTGCAATATTAGTTTACTTTAAGACAACTTCTTACAACAGAAAAAATTTACTAAGTTTTCACCTAAAAAAGAAAAACTGAAGAAAAATTTCCAGAAAGTTAAAAAATTTATAGTAATTTATATATTTTTTATACTTACCAATGACCCAGGCTTAGCTGGTGCTAACTCAAATATCTAGGGCCAAACTCAAATTTTACCCCCCAGTCCCCAAAATTTGTATCTAAAACCGAAAATTACATGTCCTATAAGGTCCTCCATACTTTTACTCCACTGCGCATGCGTAGCGTCAAGGAGGTCTCGAAATTGGCGTAATTTTCATTCTTACAACCAGTGCCTGGTAAGCATTATGTACTCAGCAGGGAGGTATGAGTTCCCAACTTATGGGAGGGCCATCCCCGTCTGGGTCATTGGTAAGTATAAAAAATATATAAATTACTATAAATTTTTTAACATTTTTATACTGTACCAATGACCCAGACTTAGCTGAATAGTAAAAAGGTTGGAGGGCCTAGGACATAAAGGAAAATCCAATAGACTCAATTACATATAACAAAACTATCCCCTGAAGGAGAAAATGAGAGAAAATGAGAGATAGGCTTTACATGTATCTTTCTTATTTGTATAAAAAAGAAAGACACAACACCATTCTGTAATTGAGCGCAATAACATCAATGATCTCTATTAACATTCAGTATAACCCTTTATACTAATATTTTTTAAAGGAAAGCCAATAAATAAGGAAGTTCTGCAAAATGAGACTCTATATACTCATATAAAAGTGTCCGAGGATTGAATATTAACGCCCGATTAATACGTGATATATACAAATGTCTCACACCGAGCAACACTTAAAAAATAATACATAGATGAGTAAACATTAGCTTTACTTTAAAACCATCCCGGTACCCACTCGGAATTACTGACTCCAAGAGAGGTATTCCCTTGCTTTACACTATAAAGCAGGTGACCTAAGGGAACAACCCCCCCCCCCCCCCCCTTCCCCTTGATCAAATACTCCAGAGCGAAGAGGGCAGCAGGACAGAGTCACTGCCGGAACCGAAAGCCTACATATATATAGTTGCCACTGTTTAGTGGACAACATTCTGAGTGAAAAATAACGGATAACGGACCTAAACAATGCAGATCTGCAGAAAAGGACTCAATATTTCTCAGATACAAATTCGAGAAAGTGGAGGGCTAAGAACAATATGCAGCCCTCATTAGATCTGTAATAGCAACATTATTAGCGTCAGCCCATGATGTAGAAAGAACTCTTACTTCATGAGCTTAAAACTAAAGCACAGACTGCTGATTGAAGATATTATCATAAGCAGTACTGATAGTAAATTGAATCCATCTGACCATAGAATGGACCGAAATGTGGAGGAAGCTTCCACGGCATGTCCCACAACAGAAGCCTGAGTAGATTAATCCACGGTTTGTGGAGCTAGAAATGCTACCAACAGAATTTTGCATTGAGATATATAATTTGAGCAATATCTGCTGAATCAACGGCGCTGAAAGATTTGATAATCCTATTATTCCGTCTCACGAGATCGATAGAGCGTCTACTTCTAATGCTCGAAGATCCAAACATTGTGACACATACTTCTGCAACTGATTGTTGAGATGCGTCACGAAAAAGTCAATCATATGCCACTCTCCTTGGTAGCAAATCTGATTGAATACTCATTTGTTGAAAGTCCATTCTGGCCTCAACAAGCGGCCCCTCCGTGAAGAGAGTCCGCTAATACGTTCAGACGACCCGGAATATGACGGACCGATAGGAGAACTTGATGTTCTAGTACAAACAGAAAGATTCCTTCCGTTAACATGAATAACAGAATGGAATGATTGTCTCCCTAATTCCGAAAATACGCTAATACCGTCGAATTGTCAGACAGAATTAGCACATGAGCATTCTGAATAACGTTCATCCAATAACGTAGCGCAAGCCAAAATGACATCATTCTTGATGTTAATGTGCTTAATTAGGAACTACGGATCCCAAAGACCCTGGCCCTTCAAATCCGTTGGGCTCAATGATACGACCCAACCTGTTTGACTGGCATCCGTCAAAACTGTAAAACTCGGATCCGGCAATTGCAGTGGAACTCCCTGAGTTAACCACTGAAAACCTGCCCAAGTCTGAATCTCTTATTCACTTGATTGACAAGAAGATGTCCGTATCAAGCGAAAAACTCTTCACCCTCCAATTCTGGATCAGAAGAAATTGGAGAGGACAAGTGCATAACCGCCCCATCGGAATGAAATCGCAGCAGCTCTGCCCAAATGTATCAGTCTCATGAGATCTCTCGCTGAGACCTTGTCTGAGCGGAGACAATAGTAAGCATAACAACTGATTAATTTCGCTCTGGGTGACGACAGACAAACGAGAATGTTGTGCGTTTCGAAGCTCATCCCCAGGTGGGTGAATGACTTGGATGATACCAGATCCGACTTCTCCTCGTTTACTTATGAAACCGAGATGTTGGAGCAATAGAGGCAGATTCTGCACATCGTTCTGAAGCGTTAACTCATTGCCGTACCTCTAAAGAATGTCGTCCAGGTAGGCCGACGTTATCGCAGACGAATGAGCTTGGAATTGAGTCGTTACCGAGTTCGTTATTCGAGTGAAAGCCCAGGGGGTTAGATTCAGACCGAAGCACATTGCTTGGAACTGATACACGTCTCCTATGTTGAAGAAGCGAAGATACTTTCTGACGCCTGATGTACCATGACGTGAAAGTACACATCTTGAGATCTATGCATGTAGCATAGTCGTACACCTGAATACTCGCTCTGACTGATCGGATGGACTCCATATATAAACTTGGAGCCATGATCAGCTTGTTTATCCAGCTCAGAATTATGAGTGGATGGAACGAGCCATCTGGTTTTAGAACCAGAAAAGGATGGTTGTAGAAACCTGGAAATTCCTGGATTTCTACGATCTCTATCGCGATCATTCCAGAAGAGACTGGACTTCTGATGGAAGCGAGCCTCTTTCCTGCAGACTTGACGGAAGCTGAGTCCATCTTGGACTTCGAGTTAATGGAGGTTTTCGTTTGAAGGACAATTTAGTCCTTCCGAAATCACCCCTCGAATCCATGGGACGTCCGTAATCTACTCCCAATTAATTGAGAAACTTGACAGTCTTCTGCTCACTAGTACACGATAGAGGTTAATACCATTACATCCTGGTCCTGCGAGGCTTGCAGAAGGAGAAGCCATGTCCTCCACAGCCCGCACCTCGCCCCGTCGACCTAGGGGTATCTGACCGGATGTCTCGGCCAGAATTATAGCCCCTACCTGAGTTGCTACCCTGACAGTCTCTAGAGTAAGACCTAGAGGATGCATAGGAACCTCTATAGGAACTTCCCTTGGACGTATTCGTCCCAGAAGTGCCTGTCCTACTTTTCTCTGCTGAATCCGACTATATGGAAGCGGATTTGAATAGCAGAGAGTCTGAAGCTTTCTTAGTTATCTGATCATAGACTGCAGAAAGCTTGCCGTCGACGAAAACTCTCTGGAAACCGGAGCGACTCTGAGAGAGTTTTTCACCTTACTATCAGCCAGCCAGGGCCGCGTCACGTCTAACCAACTCCATATTGCCACTAAAAGGGCGGAGTTTTATGTGAGGCCCTTGAAAGAACTCTTAAGGAGGTTGTACATCCTAGAATTCTTTTTCCTTGAGACCTAATGATAACGCTCTGGTAAGGTGATCTGTGTTCGATGATGCATCTAAGCTGACCCTGCTAGACGATACTGTCGTTTCCAACATCGTGGTTGGAATTGACATTGACGGCGGTATAAACAATACTAGGTCCTGACCTGGTCGTCTAGATGCAGAGAACTCTCAGAATGCTCTGTCCTGCCGTTTCAAAATATTCCTCAAATTGATGAAAGGCAGATGTAGAGCATTTGCCGATAAGAAACCTGACCTGCCCATTTAGGTAGCAAGTTATATAAATATAGCGTCATTCAACAGATCAAATGTCCGTGAGACATATCTGGACTATGTCGGAAACTGAGGGATGATGTCCCTAAACCTATAAAAATTCTGAGTCCAGTGGCGCCATCAGTCTCTTATCCGGCAACGCATCAATTTTTGGTCCAGAGGAACAACGTTAGAAGATAATGCCGGATGCACTCTATGGCAATTATGTTGGTCCGAAAGGGAAAATTCAACTCATCCGTATCCCTTCCGCCATCCTGTCGGACCACTTGTAATTCTTGGTCGTCCGTGCCTGAAGCTGCAGAGGAACATACCAACCCAGCTTCCTCGGATAATTCTTAATCCGACATAGTTACTGTCGGGTGCTGCGATGCTGTGATAATTTGTGCTATCTGCGATAGCACGTCCGTAACGAAGGCCTATGGAGCTTAGGTCTTACAGAATTTAGCCGCTAGAAGCTCCTTGGACGTTGATTCCTGCATATTTCTTATATGCAAACGTCCGGAGTATGAAGGCCTCATATCCTTGGCTACCGGATGGCGTGGCCTGGTCGCCGTAGAATCCCTGGTTGGTGATGTTGGTTGAATATGACTGGTCATGTAGCCAAGGTGCAGTCGCGTGTGCTGCCGTGAAGATGAGGAATCCGAAAGAGCAGTCTCTCTGGACTGTCTAAATAACGGAGCATCTCGAGTGGCGGACGTATGTCCCGACTAAGGAACATTTTGTATCACAACATCTGTGCCCAGATGTTGTAGTACGAGAGAGGGACCTCTCTCGCTCGCAGCCCGGATGGACCTGGACAAGCTAGGAACGAGACTAATAGGCTTCCTCCATACCATCCTCATATCCGTCGTCACTGGGTGTGCACATTGTATTTTATAGTGCTCGCATCACCCAAATTTCCTTCCTGGACCGCAACGGACGAACCCGGGTGCTGAGCCATTCGGTGAATGGTCGCGACACTGGGCGAGCTAGCGGGTGTCAAAGCCATCGATCCTACTAGGGAACTCCAGGCAATTGACACATCTACATGAGCACTTTTGCCGCTAACTCTTCATTTGACTGTGACGACTGAAGCACACTTTACGAAGACATCACGGTAACAACACCTTGTTCATGTTACTCTATGAGACCTGTGGAGCCACAGTCCTACGTGAATTATCCGCTGGAAGCTCCCGGGACGTTCATTCCTGCATTTATATAATATGCGAACGTCCCAACTGGAAAGGTCTCGTATCCCTGGCTAGCAGAAGGAGTGACCTGGTTGACGTGTATTCCTTGGTCGACGAAGCCAGAGCACTAGGGATGTTCAATCCTGCATTTATATAATATGTGAACATCCCCTGGAAATCTGTGGTCACATAGCCAAGGTGCGGTCGTGTGTGTTGACGAGGATGAGGAAATCAATATAACAACCGCGTCGGACTGTCATGCGACTGAGCGTCCCGAGCAGGAGGAGCTGACGTAAGCTCCGGCTAAGCGAACAAACATACAACAACATCACGGCGCAGATGTTGATGCAAAAGAGAGGGGGCCTCTCTCGCTCGCGGTCCGGGTGGACCTGGACGAGCTAGCTACCGGACTGACAGGCTTCCTCCGTACTATCCTCGGATCCGTCGTTACTGGGTGTGCACATCTGATGTTTTATAGTGCTCGCATCACCCAATCTGCTTTCGTGGACCGCAACGGATGAACCTGGGTGCTGAGCCATTCTTTCCTGGTGAATGTTCGTGACACTGGGCGGACTAGCGGGCGATCAATGCCTTCAATCGAACTAGTGAACTCCCGGCAATTGTCGTAATACCTTGAGCACTTCCCGCTAGCCCTAATATTGCAATGACGGAGACACACTTGTTGAAGACATCACTGAAACATCACTCTGAATTCTGAAAAAGAAACTGATAATATAGAGTGACCCAACAGAGAGAGGACCGTAATGGACCCCTCACTGCTAACAAAATACCGCGACACACGTCTCCAACGTTGTCATATCAATCAACACACACAGAGCAAGAATTAGTGCAACTACATTGACTATAAGAAACACAATGAACCTGTGAATTAGTGGAAGATATCCTCGCATTACAATTGAAGAATATTTTTTCAACATGAAAAAATATACACAGTCATATTACTCGCACTAACCCTTGAAATAAATATACATAATATATTATAATCCATTATAACATTTCAAAAGAAAATAATTTAAAAAAAATAAATTTTTGAAAAAATTTTCAGAAGAGCCCAAGTTCCCAATGGGAACAATGAGCCCAAATGGATCCCCAAAAAGCCTAAGTGTAGACAAAAATTTTAACATCATTTAAAAAAATTAATGTAACACTTGCGGACAATATTAATGTATCTTGCTATGAACTGAACTAAGCAGAGGACAAGTAATCACTATAAGAAGTAACCGTTGTCAACATAAACAAAAAGAAAACAAACCAGAAACATGACTCCAGGCACTGATAAACATGGCCCGAAATCAGTTACCAATTTAAACACTATCTGATGCAAAACAGAGACTTCCAGAGAAGAAACTGCGGAACATCAGATGATAGATGCAGACCAAAACGCCTAACCAACCAAGGGTGAGGACGTAAACATGGGGAAAACAACAGAAAGTTAAAAAATTTATAGTAATTTATATATTTTTTATACTTACCAATGACCCAGACATAGCTGGTGCTAACTCTTAAAATATAGGGCCAAACACAAATTTTGCCCCCCAATCCCCAAAATTTGCATCTAAAACTAAAGAAAACATGTCCTGAAAGGCCCTCCACACTTCGCCCCTACTGCGCATGCGCAGTGTCAAGGACGTTCCGAAATTGGCGCCATTTATCATTCTAATAACCAGTGCCTGGTAAGCGCTATGTACTCAGCGGGGAGGCAAGAGTTCCCAACTCCCGGGAGGGCCATCCCCGTCTGGGTCATTGGTAAGTATAAAAAATATATAAATTATTATAAATTTTTTAACATTTTTATACTGTACCAATGACCCAGACATAGCTGAATAGTAAAAAGGCTGGAGGGCCAAGGACATAGAGCAAAATGGAATACGCTCAATAAAATAAAATAGAGTCATCCCCTGTAGGGAAAAGAAGTAATAGGCCTTATATGTATCTTTCTTATTTATGATAAATTAGAAAGATACAACACCTTCCAAAAATTGAGCTTCATACATCCATGTACTCTATTAATATCCAATAATCCTTATACTAATAATTTTTAAAGTAAGCCAATAATAAAGTAAGTCTAGAGAATAGAGACTCTTATACTCCTAAAAGTGTGTGAGAATTGCATAATCATGTCCGTTGACATATGCAATATTCAAAAGCTATACTTTAAAAACTAAGACTTGAATGAATTTTATAAACTTAAACTTCTCACTAACAACCATCCCAATAACAGCTCAGAATTACTAACTCCGGAGGAGGTATCCCCTTGTTTTCATAGTAAAAACAGGTGACCCAAGGGAACACCCTCCCCCCCCCCCCCCTTTTTCTTGCCCTGGGTCAAATAGCCCAGAGCGAAGAGGGCAGCAGAATGGAGACACTGCCGAAACAGACAGCCTACCTAGCTATAGTAGCAACTGTAAAGTGAATGACATTCTGAGCAGTAGATAATAGACCTAACAATAGAGGCCTCCAGAAATGGACTCGATATTTCTGAGATAAAATTCATGAATGGATGGCTGAGCGCAATGAGCAGCCTTCAAAAATCTATAATAGCAACACTATTAATGTAAGCCCAAGAAGTAGAAGAACTCTTACTTCATGAGCCGAAATCTTAAGCAGAACTGCTAAGCCAATGATATACCATAAGCAGTACGCTAGTTAATAGAATCCATTAACAATAAAATGGAGCGTAACGTCCTTCTACTAGACATCAAAGACAGAAGAAGCTTACGCCCTTGTAATAAACAGATATCTGTTTATAAAAACATAAACTGTACCCGGAAAGAGTAAAGGCCTATGCCCATACGAAGACGGAAGGACCTTAAAATAATAGGTTCCGGATAATAGGAGCCTAACTCTTATGCAACAATCCAACCTAAATAGTAACGGAAGTATTGATTCCGAAACTATGAAAGTGAAAATCATCCATCGATAGTGCATGAAACTCACTGACTCTACAGTAAAAGAGAAACCAACAGAATTACTGTCTAAAAGGTCAGAATTTGAAAACTACTGTTTCCAGAGGCTCAAATGATTACTTAGCTAAATAAGAACCGAAGTTAAAATCCGTATAGGAATTTAATCTAAAGATTCTAAGTCTATTTATCAAAAAGTTACTAACTGACTTAGATAAAGAGACAAAAGACTCAATTGTAAACTATCGTAGAGTGCATAGGTATGAGGTAACATAAACCTATAACCTAAATAACAACAGGCTGCAGTAGATCTTGTGAAACAAGTATACTAAAAAATAGCAATGAGTAGTATGGAGGGATCAACCATATGAACATAATGATCCCTACACCACGACGGAAGAGCCTCCACTTTAGTCGCATAGAATAGCGAAGAAGAGGATCTCCTATAGTAAGAAATCGCGTCCAAAGCTCGTCCAGTACAGTGCTTACAATGCAATACGGACCACACAACGGAATACATGAAGGTTGCGACCTTGCTGGTTGTGATAAAGATGACACGATTTACCAAGTGAAAAAAGATCCTCACATAGAGGAAGATTTCACGTTAAGATCCACAGTAGACAAGAGAGTAAAATACTCATGATCTCTGTGAAGATAGAGATGCTATCAACAGAAATGTATTGTGGTTGTTTATCTTAGCAAAACCTGCTAAAACAACAGCGCCGGAGGATACGCGTATCCTATCATTCCGTCCTATAGATCAATAGAGCGTTAACAGTATTAGCTCAGAGATCTGGACAAGCCAACACATACATCTGCAATTTATTAGCAAGCTGTGTCATAAATAAAACATTAATGGGCGCTCCCATAGATAGCAAATCTGAATGAATACTTGTTTGTTGAGAGTCCATTCTGACAGCAACAAGCGACCCGTAAGAGAACGGGAGTCCGATAAAACAATCAGACGACCCAGAATATGACGGACCAAAACTGAACTTGGTGTACTATAACCAACAGACGGATTCTTTCCATTAAATTGAATAACGGAAACGAAAGAGTGCCTCCCTGGTTCCGGAGATACGCCACTACTGTCGAATTAAAGGACAGGAATTTGGGCATGCGTTTCTGAATAATGTTCATGCAATGACATAAAGCAAGCCTAAAAAACATTATTCCACGGAAGTTAAACTGATAGCTAAAAGACTGCGGAACCCAAAGACCCTGGCACTTCGAATCCGTAGGGATCAGTATATATCCCAATCTGTTTGACTGGCAACCGTCATAACAGCCACACTCGGGTCCGGCAACTGCGGCGGCACTCTCTGAGTCAACCACCGAATGTTTGCCCCAGTCTGAATCTCTTGTAACACTAGATAGACAAGAGAATGTATAAATCAAGCAATTCATGGATTGCCGGAAAGTTGCCGTCGAAGAGAAGCTCCTCCGAGAACGAAGCGACTCTGAGAGAGTTCTTAACCTACTATCCACGCGTGGATGTAGCTAGGGCTGCATCACGTCTAACCAACTCCAATCAGCCACTGAAGGGCGGAGTTATACGTGAACAAACTACTGCCCTCAAAAGAAATTACATTGAGAATAATATCCCGTAAATCTTTTCTTGAAGACGTAATGATAACGCCTCAGTAAGGCGGATTACGTATAATAAAGCGTCTAAGTTAAGTCTACTATACATAATGTCGTTCCCAACATTGAAATTGGAAAAGACATAAACGGCGAAAAAGAATATATATGCAGTCTTTAATCACACCGTCTAGACGCGTATGAACTCTCGGTATGCCCTGCTCTGCCAAAATAAACTATATGTAAAAAAGATAAAATGGCAGAAATGAGCCACGCGGACAAGAAACTAAACTATCATGCTTAGTAGCAGGCTTGTATATATATATAAATATATAGCGTCGAAAAATAAAACACATGTTGTAATGACAATATTGGACTGCGTCGGTAAGTCAGGGACAAAGTCCCTGTACCGATCGAAAAATCCGAGTCCAATGACGCTATAAGTCTCTTATCCAAGATCGCAGCAATGAAGTCCGAAAAATAATCACTGGAAGAAATGCCAGAAGATATGAAAGGCATCTTCCGATACTACTAAAGGGAAAACTCGAAATCTTTCGAATCCCTTTCGCCATCCTGTCGGACCCTATAAAGCGTTCGGTCGTCCGTAGCTTGATGCAACCACGGACCGCACCGACCCAGCGCCGTCGGATAATTCCTGATTCGACCGAGAAACTGTCAATTGCTGGGATGCTGCGAAACAACTGTGCTAACTCGGATAGCACGTCCGTCACTGAGGCCTGAGGAGCAGCGGTCTTACGATGCATTGCCGCAGGAAGCTCCGAGATCGTTACCCCGTGCATACTTCCAATATGCGAGCGAACGGAGTGTATAGGCCTCGTGTCCCTTGGCTACCGGATGGCGCGACCTATTCGCTGTGAAATCACTGAATGCCGAAACTGATCGGATACTCGAGGTCACGAAGCCAATGTGCGGTCGTGTGCCCTGCTGTGAGGATGAGGAAGCATTAAAGACAGTCTCTCGGACTGTCAATATAACGGAGCGTCCCGAGCAACGGACATATGCTCCGAATGTAAAATATCTGAACCACAACATGCGGTCCCCTATGTTGTTGGCTTCCTCCGATCTGTCCTCAATCTGCCGTCACTGGGTGAGTACTAAAGTAATTAAAGTGCTCGCATCACCCAAATCTCCTTCCTAGACCGCAACGGACGAACCCGGCAGCCGAACCATTCGATGAATGTACGCTACACCGGGTGAGCTAGCGAATGTCACTCCGTAAGCGATAGACATATTCCATGAGCACTTATTGCCGCTAACTCTTCATTAACTATGACGACAGAGGCACACTTTTGAAAGACATCTCCATAATTCTTCGAACAAGAAACCAGAAATGCTTGGATAGCAAGCATAAAATAATAATATATATAGCGTCGTTCAATAATTCGAAAGTTTGTGTGACATTATTGGACTATGTCGGAACTGAGGGACGATGTCCCTGAACCGAACCAAAAATTTCTAAGTCCACCGACGCTATCGGTTTCTTATCCGGCATCGCAGCATATGTTGTTCCGAAAGGGAAAGCTTGAAATCCTCCGAATCCCTTTCGGTATCCCGTCGGACCGGATGAAACTTTCGGACGTCCGTACCCGCTTCCGCGGAGCGTCCCGACCCAGCATCGTCGGATAAAATATATGCGACAGATTCAGTTGATGCTGGGATGCTGCGATAAACTGTGCTATTAAGGAAAGCACGTCCGTTCCCGAGGCCTGTGCAGTAGCGGACTTACGATGCATTGCCGCTGGAAGCTCCGTGTACGTTGACTCCCGCACACTTCCTATGCGAACGTCCGGAGTCTGCAGGCCTCGAGTCCCCGGCTACCGACCCAGCGCTGTCGGATAATTCTCGATCCGACACCGTTTCTGTCGGCTGCTGGGATGCTGCGATAAGCTGTGCTATGTGCACAAGAATGTCCGGCGTCGAGACCTGCGGAGGCGCAGTCTATCGCTGCTTCGCCGAGGGCAGCTCCGCATCAGATGGCTCCCGCATACTTCCTATGCGAACGTCCGGAGTCCATCGGTCTCGAATCCCTGGCTGCCGGATGGTGTGACCTGGTCGCCGAAGAATCCTTGATCGGCGAAGCTGGTAATATATCGGCGGTCACGCAGCCAAGGTGCGGTCGTGTGCGCTGACGAGAAGAGGAAGCCTTAGCAGTCTCAGCGGACTGCCTATACAACGGAGCGTCCCGAGCGACGGACGTATGCTCCGCTAGCGACACATTTGTACCACAACATCTGGGGCCAGATGTTGTTGAACGAGAGAGGGGCCTCTCTCGCTTGCCGTCCGGATGGACCGGAACGAGCTATGAACCGGACTAAAAGGCTTCCTCCGTTCTCCCTCCGATCTGCCGTCACTGGGTGTGCATTAAGTTAATTTTATAGTGCTCGCATCACCCCAAAATTCCTTCTAGACCGCAACGGACGAACCCGGCTGCCGAACCATTCGGTGAATGGACGCTACACCGGGCGAGCTAGCGGACGTCAAAGGCCGTCGAACCTACTAGGGTCCTCTTAGGCAATTGGCGTATTACATGAGCACTTTTCCGCTAGCCCTTCATTAATTGTGACGACGGAGGCACACTGTTGGAAGACATCACAGATACATCACCCTAATCTTGATCGTCTGAAATAGAAATTGATAAAGTAGAGTGACCCTGCGGGGAAAGGACCGGAGTGTCCAAATCCCCAACAACATACCGTGACATACGCTTCCCATATTGTCATCGAAATCATACGATACAGAACAGGAGTTAATGCGAGTACACTGACCACATATAGAATGATAATAAGGTCAGAGGAAGACTTCCTCTTAAAACAATTGATCAATATCCTTTCAATGTGAAAAGAAAACAAGTCCTGGTACTCGCACTAACCCCTGGCAAAATACATAATAATAATATGATCCATTAATATAGAAAAAATAATTGAAATCAAAATATTTTGAAAAAATATTTTTTCAGAACAGCCCAAGTTTCTGAAAAGTAACGTTGAGCCCCAATGGATCCCAAGCCTAAGTGTGGAAAAAAATTTTAAAAATATTTTAAACAATTTATTCAACACTTACGAACAATAATAATGTATCTAGTTATGATTAAAATAACATAAAGATATTATTATTTAGAAATCCCCCCCTCACACAGAGGGCTGTTGTAAATGTAAACAATGAGTGTAAAAACACTAAAATAAGACTCCAGGCACCCAGGCCCGAAATCAGTTACCAAAAATACACCATCTGATGCAAAACAGAGACTTCCAGGGAAGAAACTGCAGAACATCAGATGGTAGATGCAGAACACAACGCCTAACCACCCGTAGGTGAAGACGTAAACATGGGGAAAGAACAGAATTCATTCTGTTATTCAGCTAAAACTCCCAAGAAATTTTAGTAATAATAATTACATAAACTATGCCAAAAGCATGGGAGAATAGCAAGGGGGGACTTAAAGGACAGGGAGAGAGGAAAAACACTTGAAAAAACAGTGTAACTAAATAATCAGAATGACAACAAAATGGCTGCTGCCTTGAAAATAGGTAACTTAACATAATTTCATTAAAAAATTTTAAGTTACAGCCCTGATAATATTCTGTCACACATTCTTTTCCTCTCCTCCTTTTCTATCCTCCTTAGAATCACCATTTCACTAATATTTATGTGTCTGGCATCATTTAAACTGAGATTTAAAAGCACAAAGATCAGTCAGATGTTAACTGATGAAGGGCCAAACTTAGAATGATAAATGGCGCCAATTTCGGAACGTCCTTGACACTGCGCATGCGCAGTAGGGGCGAAGTGTGGAGGGCCTTTCAGGACATGTTTTCTTTAGTTTTAGATGCAAATTTTGGGGATTGGGGGGCAAAATTTGTGTTTGGCCCTATATTTTAAGAGTTAGCACCAGCTATGTCTGGGTCATTGGTACAGTATAAAAATATAATTCTGTTTCCAAGCCAAAACTCCCAAGAAATTATAGTAATAAACATTACAAAAAATAAGCCAAAAGCATGGGAGAATAGCTAGGGGGGAATAAAGGAAAGGGAGAGAGGAAACACTGATTAAACAATGGAACATTCATAGCAAGAATGACCACAACAAGGTCATGCCTCGAAAATAGGTAACATAAATAATTTCGCAAAATAATTATAAGTTACAGCCCTGAACATTTGTTTCCACTGTTTTTTCCTCTCCTCCTTCTATTTCCTCCTTATATCCACCATTTCTCTCATAATTATGTGTCTGACATCCTTAAAACTGAGATTTACAAGCACAAATAACAGTGAAGTATAACTGTATTGAGGGCCAAACAAAGAATGATAATTGTGCCAATTTCGAGACCTCCTTGACACTGCACACGCGGAGTAAAAGTATGGAGGACCTTATAGGACATGTAATTTTGGGGATTGGAGGGTAAAATTTGCGTTTGGCCCTAGATATTTTACAGTTAGCACCAGCAAAGTCTGGGTCATTGGTACAGTATAAAAATATAAGGCTTAAGTACTTGTGGTCATGGTCTTAAATAACCCACAACTGCAATATAAAACACAGGGTCACTGGGATTCAAGAAACCAACTCAAACACAAACTCTTACAATTCGAATGTTTGAGCTGACTGAAACATTAATTGTTACAGGTTCACAGATTTTTTGCTGGAAAAACAGGCAGAATAACAGCACATATTCTCAGTATAATGGTTAAGAGAAACTACAGTCACAATAAAACACACCTATAAGCAATATATATCATCATAATATGCAACAAAGTTTTACTTTATTTAAAGTTTACAACTTCTTACAACAGAAAATTGCATGACAGACAAACAGACACTATTTCAATATCCACCTCAGGACTATGCAGTGGGAGATAAAAATAGTTGGGACTTGGAAATTTTAACTTCTTACACTATTATTTAGAAACACCAATGTTTTCAGCATGTCCCATGAAAAGTAGTAGTAAATTACATCAACTATATATTTTTTAACAGGGCTCACTGTGCTTTGTTAACCCTTACCCAATGAATTGGCCACATCCACCTGCTTAATAAGCAAATTCAGCAGCTGAAAAAATATTTTTCGAAAAATTTCAACAAAACCATATCATGTGACACCCTCTTTGGAATGAGCTTGTCAAGCTCATTCCAATGAGGGGTCACATGATATGGTTTTGTTGAAATTTTTTGAAAAATTAAAAAAAATGCTATTTAAAATAATAAATTTTGATATCGTCTCATTCGTCTGCATTGGGTAAAGGGTTAAACAACATATAGTTAGTTGAATCTTTAGGTCCTAAAGAGCAAAATACGTTCATCAAAAAGATTTCCAGATAAAAAATAGTGATGAGGCAGAATTTCAATGATATGGTTCCTGAGAAACAAGATAATTTTTAATAGCCTAATTACCCTTTCTTTGGAAATAAAGCTATTGCTCTGGGTTGATCTAGATCATCAGATATGAGAGTTAATCTGCTATGTCCATTTATTCGAGCAACTTCAATGACATTTGGACCTGAAAATATACAAAACCTTTAATCACTCAAAATAAAACCTAAGCTCATGAACACATGGCAAGTAATATCCTACACAAGTGAAAAACTACAGAGATTAGATCGGCAGTGTTAGATCTAGACTGCCTTGACTATAAGTCTACTCTATCAGTCTACAGTAGCTAATGAGGTTAATACTTACCGGTATCAGTCCAGTAGAGATTTTTTGCGATCCAATCAACAGCTACTCCATCTGTTGTTGCCAACTCCTTTTTTACCACTGTTTCCACATCAGAACCATTCAGATTAGCTTTGCTAAAAATATACAATGGCAATCCAGTAAAATGAACCACATACCTTCTAGTCCAGTAAAATGAACTGTATAACTTTTAGTCTAGTAAAATGAACTGTATAATGGATAGTCCAGTAAATGAACTGTACAACTTAGTCCAATAAAATGAACTGGGCATCTTATATTCCAGTAAAATGAACTGTATAACTGATCATTCATTAAAATGAACTGAACAACTTACAGTTTGGCAAACTAAACTGTACAAATTAACAGTAAAATAAACTTTACAACTTATAGCCCAGGAAAATAAACTGTACAACTTATAGTGCAGTAAAATGAATAGAACAACTTGTACTGGAGAACTCACAGTCCAACAAAATAAAATGTACAACTTATAATCCAGTAAAATGAAGTCCAAAACTTATAGTCCAGTAAAATGAACTGTACAGCTTATAATCAAATAAAATAAACTATATAACTTCAGTCTAATGAAACAAATTGTACAACTTATTGTCCTGTAAAATAAACTGAACATTTAGTCCAGTAAAATAAACTGTACAACTTCGAGTCCAGTAAAATGACCTGTACAACATATAGTCCATTAAAATGAAAAGTACAACTAAATGTTTGGCAAACTAAACTGTACAGCTTAACAGTACAGTAAAATTAACTGTCTGACTTATAACCCAGTCAAATGAACTGTACAACTTATAGTCCAATATAATAAATTGTACAACAGTCCTGTAATATAAGCTGTACAACTTTTAGTCTATTGAAATAAACTATACAACTTATTATAGTCCAGTAAAAACTACAATTTTTAGTCCAGTAAAATAAAATGTATAACTTCTGGTCCAGCCAAATAAGCTGTACAACTTATTGTTCAGTGAAATAAACTGTTCAACTTACAGTACAGTGAAATGAACTGGACAACTCTTAGTCCAGTGAAACTAACTGTACAACTCTTAGTTAAGTGAAATAAACTTATAGTCCAGCAAGATAAACTCTGCAACTGTATGACTTGCAGTCTACTAAAATAAACTGTACAACTTTTAGTCCAGTGAAATAAACTGTTGCACACCAATGGTACACTTGCCTTCAACCATTGCTAATCCTGTTTGTATGGAGCCAGTACACTGAGTCTGACAGTTGCTTGCCACAGCTTGGTGGTTCTCTCCAGGTACTCTGACTTCATCCACCTATAAAACTGACCAACATGAGGTGACCCTAGCAGCCTAAAGTGTCAATAAACATCCCAAATAAACTGTACAACTTATAGTCCAGTAAAATAAAATTTACAACTTTTAGTCCAGTAAAATAAACAGAACTTATAGTCCAGTGAAATAAGCTATACAACTTATAGTCCAATAAAATGAAATGTACAATTTAAAGTCCAGTAAAATAAATAGCACAACTTATAGTCCAACAAAATAAAATAAACTGTACAACTACTGTTTGTTAACACATTGGTGGTGCACATTTCAATAAGGTGAAAACTATTCTTTTGAAAAAGCAAGCAAACATATGTGAGCTAACTGTGTGATCATTGCAAGGAAATCACTATCAAGTTGATGATACGATGTTGGTCGAAATCTGCGAAAATGTGAAATTTATAATACTTTCTATTTTTATCATACCTACTACTGATCGGAACATGTTAGCTCCTCTATCTAATTTAAATAAGGCCAAAGGCCCATTTTACTTTCTTCAGCTCCCCCAAATTATGCCAGAATCAATAAGAATTAAAGTTGTGTCTAATACACCATACATGCCCTCTATGTATGTGGAGAAACCCCTTCCTTTCAAGACTCTTTTAAGTGCAAGTGCGATATATCTTAATTGCAGGAAGGAGTGAGTGAACAACTCATGGTGGGCACCTCCTGTTCGCGTCAGTGGTAGGTATAATGGATTGAAAAATTACTATAAATTTCCCATATTTATCAACCATTACCACTGACCCAAGCATGCTGAATAAATAAAAGGAGGGAGAGTATATAAGAGTCAGAATGGGACTGAAGGAAGCAATTATAAGGATCAACAAAAATAATTCAGTGACAAACAAATTTATACAGTGAAACCCTGTTAATTGAATAGCCACTTTACATGGGAAAAATATTCAATTCACAGGAGTATTCATTTAACAGAAATTTGGACATTTTCCTATATTCTGGTGTGAAAATGATAATTTATTCTATTAAATCTATAGATATAATAGAATAAATGCCTATACTGGATATACTGGGGTTAAATAGATCTATAAACATTGGGAATTCGGTGGGCATCAAAGTAATTCTTTGATATACAGTGGAGCCCACTTAATTGTATATCTCTTAGTTGAATAATCCTGTTAACTGAATATAATTTCCAAACACCAAACCATTTACCATACTTTCTGTACAGATTTGACCTCTTAAATGAATATGGGTTATAGAGCAAACTCCTGTTAATTGAACAAGAGGCCCCAGGGGGCCTGAGGGCGCTCACCTGACATGGTAGCCTAAATATCAACCCAGAAAATTGATTTCAACAAGTTGCATCTGCTCCT
This sequence comes from Pictodentalium vernedei, assembly GCA_031216915.1. Classification (NCBI taxonomy): domain Eukaryota; kingdom Metazoa; phylum Mollusca; class Scaphopoda; order Dentaliida; family Dentaliidae; genus Pictodentalium; species Pictodentalium vernedei. Next base: position 130,990,334 of record CM062289.1, read on the forward strand.
CCTGAGAAAAGCTTATACCAAATATCCAAAGATTCTGACCAGTGGATCTAAAAAAAGATTTTTAAAGAATATTCCTCATATTGAACTAAGTCATAATTCGGGCTCCCACAGGGAGCCCATATATGAACCCAGGGACTTGGCTTTAACAAACCTGAATCTCACACCCCTAAGGATGCTGCACACCAAATATCAAAACATTCCGACTGCTGGATCTGAAGAAGAAGATTTTTAAAGAAAATTCCTCATTTTGAACCAAGTTACAATTCGAGCTCCCACAATCAGCCCAAATATGGACCTAGGGACATGGCTTGAACAAACTTGAATCTTACCCCCCCCCCCCCCCCCCCCCCCAAAGGATGCTGCATAAAAAATATCAAAAGCATTCATCTGCTGGATCTGAAGAAGATTTTTAAAGAAAATTCCTCATTTTAAACTAAGTTGTCATTCGGGCTCCCATAGTGAGTCCAAATATGAACCAAGGGACTTGGCTTGAACAAACTCGAATCTCAGCCCCCTAAGGTTGCTCCATGCCAAATATCAAAACATTCCAACTGCTGAATCTGAAGAAGAAGATTTTTAAAGAAATATTCCTCATATTGACTAAGTTATAATTTAGGCTCCCACAGTGAGCCCAAATATGAACCCAGTGACTTGGCTTTAACACACTTGAATCCCCCCCCCCCCCCCCCCCCCCCCCCCCCAGGATGCTACTCACCAGATATTAAACTATTCCGACTGCTGGATCTGAAGAAGAAGATTTTTAAGAAAATTCCTCATTTCGAAGTAAGTTACAATTCAAGCTCCCACAGTGAGCCCAAATATGGACCTAGGGACATGGCTTGAACAAACTTGAATCTCACTCCCCTAAGGATACTGCATACCAAATATCAAAACATTCCAATTGCTGGATCTAAAGAAGATTTTTAAAGAAAGTTCCTCATTTTGAACTAAGTTATAATTTAGGCACCCACAGTGAGCCCACATATGAACCCAGGGACTTTGCTTGAACAAAATTGAATCTCACCCCCTAAGCATGGTGCATACCCAATATCAAAAGATTATGCCTGCTGGATCTTGAGAAGAAGATTTTCAAAGAAATTAGGCTGAAATGCACTAAGTTCAAATTTGGGCTCCTATACTGAGCCCAAATATAAACCCAGGGGGCCGATTTGAACAAACTTGAATCAGATCCACCCCACAATGTTGCATACCAAATATCAAAAGATTCTGCCTGCTGGATCTGGAGAAGATTTTTGAAGAAATTTGCCTGAAATGCGCTAAGTTCGAATTTGGGCTTCTATATTGAGCCCAAATATGAATCCAGGTGGCCGATTTGAACAAACTTGAATCAGATCCACCCCACAATGTTGCATACCAAATATCAAAAGATTCTGCCTGCAGGGGTCTGGAGAAGAAGATTTTTGAAGAAATTTGCCTGAAATGCACTAAGTTCGAATTTGAGCTTCTATGGTGAGCCCAAATATGAATCTAGGGAGCCGATTTGAACAAAATTGAATCAGATCCACCCCACAATGTTGCATACCAAATATGAAAAGATTCTGCCTGCTGGATCTGGAGAAGAAGATTTTTTAAGAAACTTGCCTGAAATACACTACGTTCAAATTTGGGCTCCCATACTGAGCCCAAATATAAATCCAGGGGGCCGATTTGAAAAAAACTTGAATCAGATCCACCCCACAATGTTGCATACCCAATATCAAAAGATTCTGCCTGCTGGATCTTGAGAAGAAGATTTTCAAAGAAATTTGCCTAAGCTGCACACCAAATATCAAGTCTCTGCTACTGCTGGTTCATGAGAAGAAGATTTTTTAAGGTTTCCGCACACTTTTTGGGTGTGGCCCTTCCCACAGGCGAGGCAACTTGATTTGAACAAAATCAAATTGCGATGTCATAACAAACTATTATCTCAAATATCAATTAAATTGGTTCAGCGGTTTGGGAGGAGAAGATGCAAACACCATGTTCACGGACGACGATGGACGACGGACGGACGGTAAGTGATCACTATAGCTCTCCTGACTGAAAGTCAGGTGAGCTAATAAAAAAATTCTGTAATTTGCTGAGAAATTATCCTGACAATCACCAAATACCTAATGTTTAGAGACCTATTGCACATAAGTTCATCTAATATAGGCATTTATTCTATTACATCTTTTTTGACAGAGCTCTATGAGCTCTGTCAAACAAGATATAATAGAATAAACACTCAATTTATCTCTAAAAGACAGGAAACTGACCATATCCCTGTTAACTGAATGAATACTCCTGTTAACTGAATAATTCTCACTGTCAAAGTGGCTATTCAATTAACAGGGTTCCACTGTATTACAATATTTCTATTTGTTTAACATGAGTTTACTCTATGACCTATATGCAATTAACAGGTCAAATTAGCACTAACGGCACAGTAATGGGTTGTTGTTTGGAAATTATATTCAGTTAACAAAGTTATTCAATTGTGAGACATGTACTACACATTTACTATTTAGAGCTTTGTTTTAAGTTTTTATTAAAGATTAACGTAAATCATGAGTACAGGTTCAATAGGCGACAGAATCTGCGGGTAAATCATGAGTATAGCTCTGATAGGTGACAGAATCACAAGTAAGTCAGGAGTACTTCTCAAATAGACAAAAGAATCTACAAGTCATGAGTACAGGTCCATTATGTAACAGAATCTACAAGTAAGTAATGAGTACAGATCCAATAGGTAACAGAATCTACAATTAAGTCACGAGTACAAATCCAATAGGTAAAGTTACAGTCCATGACCAATAGGTGACAGAATCTACAAGAAAGTTACGAGTATAGGTCCAATAGGTGACAGAATCTACAAGGAAGGCATGAGTACAGACCCAATAGGTAAATCATCAGTCCATGGCCAATAGGTAACAGAATCTACAAGTAAGTCATGTGTACAGATCCAACAGGTGACAGAATCTACAAGTAAGTTATGAGTACAAATCCAATAGGTAAAACATCAGTCCATGGCCAATAGGTGACAGAATCTACAAGTAAGTCATGATTACAGACCCAATAGGTAAATCATCAGTCCATGGCCAATAGGTAACAGAATCTACAAGTATGTCATGTGTACAGATCCAACAGGTGACAGAATCTACAAGTAAGTTATGAGTACAAATCCAATAGGTAAAACATCAGTCCATGGCCAATAGGTGACAGAATCTACAAGTAAGTCATGATTACAGACCCAATAGGTAAATCATCAGTCCATGGCCAATAGGCGACAGATCTACAGGTAAGCAAGCCCTACTTGTCTAATTTGCTTGGCAGTCACAAGCCACCGAGGTCTCTTCAGTCACAGTATAAATTTAATCTTGTACAGCCATCATCATTGAATACAATTCCTGAGCGGAGACTGACAGTTGTAAAAAAGAAAGTGCAATATTTATAATTGAAGAGCAGTAAGATTTGATTTGTAACACAATTCTATATCCTCTGTCTCATTCAATTCAGTATTCAATTTGACCAGGAATTTATGATTTTGCAGGGCTCTAAATAAACTAGAACTATCACTGAAGGTGATTAATACCCCCGCTTTGGATTTTTAGAGGAATGCACTTCTGATCATGTAGGCGAAGGCCATAAGGAAATGTATACATAAAGATCATTTTTTGTTGTTGAAATTTGTATTTGCATGTGGCCTTCCACAGAACAGCACTGAATACTTAAAGAGCCCACACATATATGGTTTACATTTGGAAAAACACATTTACAATGTGCAACACGTATTCAAAATCGGTTCATTAATGTAGGAGGAGTTGCACACACAAGAATCCCATTTGAAAACCCATAATAAATCCAAGTTAAAGGGAGATAACCTGGTTAAAATTGTCGCACATCAAAAATTTGGGAATATGCGTATGTTCACTTAGTTGTGATAATGTTTGAAAGGTTTCGTCAAAATTGATTGATAAATGTAGGAGGAGTTGCACGCACAAGAATTTCATGTAGAAACCCATAATAAATCTAAGTTAAAGGGAGATAACCTAGTTAAAATTGCCACAGCTCAAAAATTTTAGAATATGCGCATGTTCACTTAGTAGTGATGATGTCTGTAAACTTTCGTCCAAATTGAATGATAAATGTAGGAGGAGTTGCGCACACAAGAATTTCATGCAGAAACCCATATTAAATCAAAGTTCAAGAGAGATAACCTGGTTAAAATTGTCGCAGATCAAAAAGTTTGGAATATGCACATGTTCACTTAGTAGAGATGATGTTTGAAAGGTTTCATCAAAATCTGTTCATTAATGTAGGAGGAGTTGCGCACACAAGAATTTGTTCGGATGGAAAGACATAATAAATCTAAGTCAAAGGGAGATAACCTGGTTAAAATTGTCGCAGATCAAAAATCTTGGAATATGCGCATGTTCACTTAGTAGTGATGATGTCTGAAAAGTTTTGTCCAAATTGATTGATAAATGTAGGAGGAGTTGCGCACACAAGAATTTCATGTAGAAACCCATATTAAATCAAAGTTCAAGAGAGATAACCTGGTTAAAATTGTCGCAGATTAAAAAGTTTGGAATATGCACATGTTCACTTAGTAGAGATGATGTTTGAAAGGTTTCATCAAAATCGGTTCATTAATGTAGGAGGAGTTGCGCACACAAGAATTTGTTCGGATGGAAAGACATAATAAATCTAAGTCAAAGGGAGATAACCTGGTTAAAATTGTCGCAGGTCAAAAATCTTGGAATATGCGCATGTTCACTTAGTAGTGATGATGTCTGAAAAGTTTTGTCCAAATTGATTGATAAATGCAGGAGGAGTTGCGCACACAAGAATTTCATGTCCGGAAAGACGTACGGACGGACGTACGGACGGACGGACAGACGGACGGACGGACGGACGGACGTACGGACGTACGGACGTACAGGGCGATTCCTATATAGCCCCCACTTCTTCGAAGCGGGGGTATAAATATTTACCTGATAACATCTAAGTGTACATCTGTGTAATAGACTTCTCCAGTGTCATAATCATAATCCAGAGCTATAACATTATGTAGATTGGGCAAGGGTAAAGCTACATCAGTGTGGTCAGGTGTGTCCAATGAAATTCTTCTAATACTGCCTCTACTTGCAAAAAGTAAATACATTCTTGGTGCTAATAAAAAAAAAAGTAACAAAAGAAATAAACAACAGGATGTAAATTTGTTAAATAAATTGTATTTTTATGTCATTTGGGGCACAGCAGAATAAACCATGTGGAGTTCCTCAGGGTGGTGTTTGATGACCATTTTAGTTTTTGATTTACATCAAATTCAAAGACCAAAGTAACTCTACAATGCTCAAGGTGTTTTTGTTTACAGATGACACAGCTGCATATGCCCCTGAATGCCAAAAACAGAAACCAAACTATTTTAGTCCCTTACATATAAACCCTCTGCACTCTGTTAAAATGGCAATGTTTTCAGCAGTAAATATTTCCCATTTATTAGGGTTTAATGACACATTAACAGCCAAGGTCGTATCGTGTTGATGACAGTTTTTATGGGTGGAGGAAGCTGGAGTACCCGGAGAGAACCACCGAGCAACGACCAGCAGCTGCCAGCTCCCAAACATCGTAACTCCGCACTGCAGCACAGGCAGGGTTAGATTGAAGGAAGACATGCGCACCATCGACGTGCAGTATGCCTTAGTACACAGCATCATCGTGCCCCATGTGGACAACTGGGATGAAGTGCCTTGCCCAAGGACACAACGTGGGACTCTGAATCCATTGCTCAGAACAAGAACTAACTGGGCTCGATGTTGCTTAACTTCGGTGATCTGATGAGAACCGGTTACTGCAACGCCACTGCACCCCAAAATATTTCCCATAATGCAGATTAATATTTAACCAAATATACCTTGTTTGACAGAGCAAAGTAAGCGCAGTCAAACAAGTTATAATTGGTTAAATTCATTGACAAACAAGAGAAAAACAGAGTGATTGGAAAAAATTCTGTTGCACTGCCAGACTGCTAGGGGTTAACAGTGATTCCACTCGAGGCTTATTCATGAACATTGTATGTGTATGTTGCCTGTATGAACTACACAATTGGACCACCACTAATTGCACAGTGCCAATCGTGACAGTATTGAGTCATTTTATCCTCTCGATATTTAGGTAAGTTTTATCAATGCTTAACCCTTTAACTAATGAATCGGCTAATCACCTACACAATTTACAAATGAAGCAGTTGAAATTTTTTTTTTTAAATTTCAACAAAACCATATCATGTGACCCCTTATTGGAACACTCAACATTATTGGAACAGGTTCGTTGAGCTCATTCCAATGAGGGGTTACATATGATTTTGTTTAAATTTTCAAAATATTCTAAAAAGCAATAATTAAAATAATAATTTTGATATTGTGTGCCTTGGGTGATGGGTTAATTGCAGAGGGTTACTCATCTTCAAGTAATCTGCATATAATAATCAACAGATAATACACAGAAATTCGATATATTTTGGATCGGAAAAGCAACACATACTCATGATGAATATTTTTTATATTTATTTTTATTTATTGGGAAGTAAAGGCACTTTCAACAGCCAGGATCATTCCATACTGGACAGTTTTAAAGGTGGAGGAAGCTGGAAAACCAGAACCACCAGACAGTAGCGAATAACTGTAAGCAGTGTTCACTCCAGCCCAGAATAGTCTCAAGATAAATTTTTAGCCCAACTTGAATATTTTGTTTATAAACGAAGTGTTTTGATGCGAAACTCTGATGAGGTGGATAGGGTCTTCTATGGCCTGTATCGAAGAAAGTGATTAATTATCTTTGTTTTAAACCCCTCCCACTCCAACCACACAACTTTCCTGAATCTAGCATGCATTTATAATTCATTTTTGCGACAACCTGCTGATGATTAAGATGGGTTTTACAGACTTCAGGCTGGTGAAAAATGTGGGTGCAGAGGTCGCATAATCTCATTCAGACAAAATACCATAACTATAGCATGGACAAAACCTCATATGGACAAAAACTCATGGCGTTTAAACAGTCAAATGGACTAAATTCCACATCCCTTAGTAGCTAAATGGACAAAAACCCATACTCCTTATCAGTTGAATGGACAAAAACCAATACCTCTTAATACTAAAATGGATATAAACCCATAACTGAAGTGCCATATAGTCATACCACAAGCAGAATAACTGCCACTTGCTGACGCTGTTTTAGCTTTGGAACATTTGAAACAAAACACAAGGAAGAAAATTCAAGGAATTCATTTCCTATTTTGATTTGACACATTGTGGGTAACCCCTGAAAATCCTGATGCTGCATTCCCACTTCTCATCCAAATAACTCTTGAGGGCAGTCATAGAACTAACAATATTATGAGGGGTGGGACAATTCTTTTAGGGAATTGATTAGACATAAACATTCAAATATCTGGGGTTTAATCGAATGTATTCAACAGGGCAATGCAACGGTAACAATTGTTTGCCAAAACTAAATTGGCCAGCAGCCAAAGAAGCTTTCTGACAGGATCTGAGTTGGGGTATTCAGTAAATGTTCAATCTGTTTTTCAATCTAGATACTAGGGGACTTCATTTTCTATACAATTCTAGTATAATTGTTTTCAGAATAATTTCCCCATTCCTTAAATTTCAAACAATGTCCAAGGTTGTAAAAATTTATAGCCAGGTTTTCATAAAGTGAAAATTAAAAGCATGGTGTAATCACTGTGACATGAAGTCATGGATGTTAACCATTATGAATCTCAAAGGTTGTTTGGAATTCAATAAATTTTAACACTGTTAACCCTTCGCCAACGTAACGGCCAAAACTGGCCTGAGATATTCACAAAAATTATAAATTCAAAGTAATTTGTATATTTTTTATACTTACCAATGGCCCAGGCTTAGCTGGTGCTAAGTCAAAAATATCCAGGGCCAAACACAAATTTTGCCCCCCCAATCCCCAAAATTTGCATGCAAAACTGAAAAAATATAAATTTTATAGTAAATTTCCTTTCTTATTGTACCTACCGCAATTATTTACTACAGGCTTGTACTACAGTGGAAGACCCTAACCCGAATAAAATACTCTCTTTTTTAATCTTTCCCAAGAGATTTGGGAAAGAAAAGTGGTGTAAAAAACACCACGAAAAAATAAGCCAAAACTGGGTTGAGCGCCATTGGCGGACACCCAGTAGGGGACGCTCTTCTCTTAGTACAATTCCACGACTTCAGGTAACCAGTGTGCAAGGCTGTCATCAAGCCATTCTTTTGAGTCCGCCAACATAGGAGTTATGTGATCAGCGGGGAGGAAGGATTCTTACCCAAATAAGAAGACGGGAGGGCCTCCATGTAAACAATTGCGGTAGGTATAATAAGAAAGGAAATTTACTATAAAATTTATATTTCTTATCAACTTACCTTACAATTGTTTACTACAGGCTGAATAGACAATAGGATGGGGGGAATCACATCACCAACCCACACATAACTCAATTGCACTGGAACCGTGGACAGAGGAAGAGGTCCCTAGGCCTATCAAACCACAGCATCACAAACATTAGTAAAAGACAATGAGAGATGAGCCATATGGTGATGTGCGATGCACAGACAGAAAGGGCAGTAACAGCACGGAGCTGGAACTGACCTTGTAAGAAGCTGAATGGCTGGGATAGACAACAGCCTGAACAGAAGAAAGAGGGCCCGTAGAACAAAGGTCCTCTGCCTGCTCCTGCAACTGTCGCAGATAAGTGGAGAAAGTATCATTTCTCCAGTGGGCTGCCAGCACAATGTCCGACAACATGACAGAGTTAGTATAAGCCCTGAGAGGTAGACAATGCACGCACCTCGTGGCAGAAAAAAAGATGAGTGGAAGCTGCACGAATAGCAAGACAAATCCATCGAGAAATTGATTCAGGAGAGATCTTCTGTCGACCAGGAATAAGAGACAGAAAATCGATCCTACCCTTCCAAATGAACAGAGCAAAGAGTGTTAACCCTCAACAGAAGGAAGAGTCCCGATACAGATAGGAGGCGGAGTAGTGTCCGGTATCTGATTCTTGGCCAGAAAGGAGCAATCACTGGTAAACATAACACTCGTGGGAGAGATCCAGAAAAAGGCCGGGTCAACCGAGAGGGAGTGAAGTTCACTAACCCGTCTGGCTGAGGCAAAAGAAAACACTGTCTTGCATGTGAGAAAATGCATATCCAGACGATCGGGAAAGTGACGAACCATCACTCCGGCATTAACATCCTGAGCAAGCAGTAGAAGATCTGAACCAATTCATACATGGGAACATAGTGCGTGCCGCGCTGGTTCCGAATGTAAACAACCACCATCGAATTGTCTGACAACAGAAGGACCTGACAATTCGAAAGGCGGGGGATCCACTGCCGGAAACTCGCAAGAAGCTCCTTCTGGATGACGTGAAGAGCTGCTAGACCCTGGTCCCATGACCCGAGAAGGAAAAGACCTAGAGGATCCAATGTCACACCCCATCTGAGCTCCCTGGCGACTGCCTTCAGAACACGATCAGACATGGGGAAGTCCAACAGAACTCCCTGCAAAATCCACTGAACATCGGGCAGGGGAGAAGGTGAAAAAGAAGAGACTCCGGAAACTGAATCGACATTCGGCCTCCAACGACTGAGCAGAAAGTGTTGGAGAGGTCTGACATGCCGCCGACCTAGAGGAATGAGATCCGTCACCGAACCGCAGAGACCGAGCAGCGGGGGAAGACTCTGAGCTGTTGCGGACATGGACTGGGACAGAGTCAGGACAAAAGGCTGAGAAGACACAGGCCTTGCCTGGGAAACCACAACTGTATCCGTCTTAGTACGGAAGTCCATCCTAGATGACAAAACGACGGAGAAGGGACCAGGTCTGACTTTTCCTCTTTGACTCTGAACCCTAGTGACGTGAGTAGGCTCAACAGTGTGACGTAATCAGACTCCTGAAGGGCAGCATTGGAATGCCTCTGGAGGATATCAACTAGATAAGCCGAAGAAGACACCCTGGACTGTGTGCGATGTAAGACTAACACATGCGACATCAGACAGGTGAAGGCCCAAAGATCCCGGTCGAGACCAAAGACCATGGCCTTGAAATGGAAAACATCCTGGGGAATGGAGCGGCGAACTGACCTGAAAGCCTCCATAGTGAACTGAGGAGCAAGGATAGACTGCGTCAGGATACTCAGATTGATAACCTGTCTGAGTCGGCCGTCCTTCTTCAGCACCAAGAACAGGCAGGAATAAAATCCCACTGAAAGAAAGTTCCTGATGACCTCAAATGCCCCCTTTGACAGGAAATTACCTATCTCCGTGATCAAAAGTTCCCAACGTGTAACGTTGAAAGGGACTCATGTTGGAAGAGTCACTCTTGACTGAGTGGAATGCCTCAACCTGGGACAAATTCGAGGTGACTACTGCTGACACCTACCCTTACCCTGTGAGTGAGTAGAATTGGCGCCAGGAGGATCAGCCCTAAGCTTCGCAGAGGAAACAGAAGGGTACTTGTTAGGCTTTGGACGGACCCTGCCTCCAACAGAAGGCTGATCAAGCTGACTAAGCAGCAGCAGATCAATGGAATGACATAGGGAGTCATCCCGGACCGTCGCCACGGAACCATGTAATAGTTGTGGACCCGCTGATAGAGGCAGATCAAAGAGCAGCGCACTGCCCCTCATGAAGGGAACGGCTTGTGTCCAGCACAGCGTCCCTGCAAACTAATTCCAAGTTAGCCGTGTTACAGGCATGTGTTTGAGAAGATGCATGAGCGCTTTGGACAGCACACACAAAAAACTCTGTTCGTCATCAAACTCATCTGGGAGCAGCAAAGCAGAGACGACATGATCAAAGAGAAAAGCATTCCAGCATCTCTCCCGATAAGCCTAACATGGACTCCAGAGTCTCCATATGAAAAATGGCCGACTTTGGAGTTGGAGTCCTGATCCAAGACCGTCAAAGTCTGGCAGACTGACGGATTGGTGAAATCGTAGGAACGATAATGCATCGGAGGAAAAAAAGTGTCAACCCTGATGAAAAATGACATCTACATAGCCTTGGAACTCAGCTTAGAGTCCAAAGCTGTAAATACTTCAACCACCTGTACCGACAGGCACGGTCGAAAGCGCCCAGAAGCAGGTTGCTCCACAGGCTGGAGGTGTGCGACTGATGATCGCGGCCGGGCTGACATTGTTGGCTGGTTTGACGGTTTTGAGACCTGGAAGGAACCCAAACACAAAGTCAAGAGCTGCCCCCAAGTCAGAAGACTGTTGGCTCTCGATGTCAGATATGTCAGACTCATCCCATGAGTCGGAAGACACATAGCCCATCATGGGCAAACCAGCCGACGCCGCCCATGGTGTAGGCACACCAGGGGGATCAGAAAGCGGCCTGTTTCCAATCCCGGGAGGCAGTGCCACAGAGGGCGCCCAGAAACCACTCGTAGCCTTGCTGGAAGCAACGGAAAAGGCTCTTGGACAGAACCTAAGTGAGCAAGGAGAGAACCTCCCAAAGCTCACTGACTGTGCCGCAATGGTACGACGTGGGAAAAAAACCGACAAAGTGGCTTCACTCCTGACCCATTTTGCCAGCCAAGGGTCACGATCCTCAAATACACCCGACGCAAAGCAACAGGCTGCATCCAAAAACATCTGAAGGCAGATGTGCATTGGGGTATCACATACCCCGAGGATCTACAGAGAGGAAACTTAGGAGAGTCGCTGCAAACCTCTGTGGGACAGAAGGTCCAGGCTGCACAAAAAGCGTTGGTCACGCAAAGCTGGCCATGGGACCAGAATGCGTGGACGGTAACGCCACGGAGCTCATGGCGACCCCACCATGAACATCCGAATACAATGAGAAAAACAGAGGTACTCAACAGCTGAGAGACCACAGTAAACACACTATTAATTGAAAATAGAATATGTTTTCATTTTTGGAGTTCACTTAAAAAATTTTCCACAATCCAGTATAAGTATTTCCAATAGTTCCTTGAATCCAACACCCTATGTAATGACATGTAACTTACCTACCCCAAGCATTTTCACAGCCTTAGTCATTAAAAATTTTCATGTAGCATGTGATATGGCAGTTACCATTTTTTTATAACCAGAAAGTGTGACTAACCCTGTGCACTGCACAGGGTTAGTCAGACTTTCTGGTTATAAAAAAAACTTTCATTTCTAACTGAATAACTAACCCTGTGCACTGTACAGCCTTAGTGTAAATGTCATCTATATCAACTCTTTACCCAATGTAATGGTCAAAACCAGCCAGTACTATTCAAAATCAGCTTAAGAACCCATAGTTGGGTTTGTTTTTAGTGAATTCCAAAAATGAAAACATATTCTATTTTCAATCAATAGCTTGTTAGTAGAGGGTTCGACCGGCAGCCCCTTCCAACTTCGCCAAATTGAAGTCAGGGAAGGCTGAGGCCAATACCCCACGTCTACACTAGCAAACATCTCAGCAGACCCCTGCAGGGATAAAACTGCTATACTCAACGGTGGAGAGGACACAACAAGGGGTTCGGTCAGCAGACACTTCCAACTTCGCCGAGTTGAAGTCAGGGAAGGCTGAGGCTGATACCCCATATCTACACTACCAGACACCTCTGCAGACCCCTGCAGGGATAAAACTGCTGTGCTCAACGGCTGAGAGGACACAGCAGGGGATTCGGTTGGCAGCCACTTCCGACTTCACCCAGTTGAAGTCAGGGAAGGCTGAGGCTGATACCCCACATCCACACTACAGACCATTGCAGGGATAAGCCGGCCGGCTAAAACGGTGACCGATGACGTTGTAGACGGAACAGCAGTAGACCCCCCCCCCCCCCCCCCCCCCCCCCCCCCAAAAAAAAAGGATGCTGCACACCAAATATCAAAACATTCCGAGTGATGGATCTGAAGAAGAAGATTTTTAAAGAAAATTCCTCATTTTGAACTAAGTTACAATTCGAGCTCCCACAGTGAGTCCAAATATGGACCTAGGGACATGGCTTGAACAAACTTGAATCTCACCCCCTAAGGATGCAGCATACCAAATATCAAAACATTCCAACTGCTGGATCTGAAGAAGATTTTTAAAGAAAATTCCTCATTTTGAACTAAGTTATAATTTGGGCTACCACATTGAGCCCAAATATGAACCCAGGGACTTGGCTTGAACTTGAATCTCAGCCCCCTACGCAATGGTGCATACCCAATATCAAAAGATTCCAACTGCTGGATCTTGAGAAGAAGCTTTTCAAAGAAATTTGAATGAAAAGATCCTGCCTGCTGGATCTGGAGAAGAAGATTTTTGAAGAAATTTGCCTGAAATGCACTAAGTTCGAATTCGAGCTTCTATAGTGAGCTCAAATATGAATCTAGGGAGCCGATTCGAACAAATTTGAATCAGATCCACCCCACAATGTTGCATACCAAATATCAAAAGATTCTGACTGCTGGATCTGGAGAAGAAGATTTTTTAAGAAATTTGCCTGAAATGCACCAAGTTCGAATTCAGGCTTCTATAGTGAGCCCAAATACGAATCCAGGGAGCCGATTTGAACAAACTTGAATCAGATCCACCCCACAATGTTGCATACCAAATATCAAAAGATTCTGCCTACTGGATCTGGAGAAGAAGATTTTTGAAGAAATTTGCCTGAAATGCACTATGTTCGAATTCGAGCTTCTACAGTGAGCCCAAATATGAATCTAGGGAGCTGATTTGAACAAACTTGAATCAGATCCACCCCACAATGTTGCATACCAAATATGAAAAGATTCTGCCTGCTGGATCTGGAGAAGAAGATTTTTTAAGAAATTTGCCTGAAATGCACTAAGTTCGAATTTGGGCTTCTATAGTGAGCCCAAATATGAATCCAGGGGGCCGATTTGAACAAACTTGAATCAGATCCATCCCACAATGTTGCATACCAAATATCAAAAGATTCTGCCGGCTGGATCTGGAGAAGAAGATTTTTTAAGAAATTTGCCTGAAATGCACTAAGTTCGAATTCGAGCTTCTATAGTGAGCCCAAATATAAATCTAGGGAGCCGATTTGAACAAACTTGAATCAGATCCACCCCACAATGTTGCATACCAAATATGAAAAGATTCTGCCTGCTGGATCTGGAGAAGAAGATTTTTTAAGAAATTTGCCTGAAATGCACTAAGTTCGAAATCGGGCTCCTATACTGAGCCCAAATATGATCCCAGGGGGCCGATTTGAACAAACTTAAATCAGATCCACCCTACAATGTTGCATACCAAATATCAAAAGATTCTGCCTGCTGGATCTGGAGAAGAAGATTTTTTAATGTTTTTCCCATTGCCTACAGTGTTAAAAAGTGCGGACTCAGCACTTTTTCAAAGTCCTGAAAAAAGTACCTTGTGATCAAACCGATAGGGATTTTTTTAAACCATTCTATTCTACTGGATAAAATAAGCTTTATAGAAAATAAGAATTCTCTGTGCCGTGTAGTTTTGGAGATATGGCAGGTTTAATGTTTTTCCTATTTTTAGCTCCCGAAGTTCCCACGGGGCAATGAGAAAATTTTTTTTTGCATCAATCAACTACTTATGACCCATTATCATCTACTATCAAATTTGGTTCAAATCGACCGCACCACGGTTCAGAAAATAGAAATTTTAGGCGTGGCCAAAATTTTTGCCCCTCCCATAACGAAGCCAAATAATGCCCGACAAATTTCTCTTGAACAAACTTGATTCTGAACCTCAAAAGGACTCTGTATACCACATATCAAGTCTCTGCTACTGGTGGTTCATTAGAAGAAGATTTTCAAAAAATTTCGCCATTTTTTCCCCACACCTCTGCTCAATATGGGGCGAAACCTAATTTGGATAAAAATCAAAATGCCCCTATATAACCACTACTTACATGAAATTTAATTCAAATGTGGCCAGTGGTTTAGGCGAAAGAGACTCAAACACCACCTTCACGCAGGACGACGGATGACGGATGAAGAGTGATAAGAAAAGCTCACCCTGACTTTCAGTCAGGTGAGCTAAAAACAGAAATTCAGCCCTCAACAGAGTGAAGAAATCCTGTCCATACAGTCCCTCATTGACACCTAATTCCAATAATAATAATAAAATTTATCAACCGAAAATTTTTATGTCTGAACTGCATGGAACGTTTTCGGAAATCGCGCGCGACATTGGAAAATATATATAAAATTTAATGAAAATGTGGTTGAAAATATTAACGAGAATATATAAAACACAGTCCTGTTATTATATGATCCTCAGATCCATAATTCCAGTCACAGGAAACCATTATCGACGAGTTGAATTATCACTGTTTCGTAATGCAAATGGCGGCACGTCCTTCACGTGCAGCGGACAAAAAACGAATGGCTTAATGACTGCCTTGCACACTGGTTAACAGAAGTTGGGGAATTGTACTAAGAGAAAAGCATCCCCTACTGGGTGTGCGCCGATGGCGCTTGACCCAGTTTTGGCTTATTTTTTCTTTCCCAAATCTCTTTGAAAGATTAAAATAGAGAGTATTTTTTATCCGGGTTACTGTCTTCCACTGTAGTGCAAGCCTGTAGTAAACAATTGTAAGGTAGGTTGATAAGAAATTATGTCCAATGTGGTCCTCCATACTTTTGTGATCTGCGCATGCGCAGTGTCCAGGAAGCACCGAAATTGGCACCAACCTTCATTCTTTCTACAGTGCCTGCTAAATGTTATAATCAGCAGGGAGGTATGAATGCCCACTCATGGGAGGGCCATCCCCGTCTGGGCCATTGGTAAGTATAAAAAATATACAAATTACTTTGAATTTATAATATTTTTATACAACAACCAATGGCCCAGACTTAGCTGAATCGTAAAAAGGCTAGAGGGCCTAGGACATAAAGGAAAATCCAATTACTCAATCACTTCTAAAGGATATCTCCTACAGGAGAATAGGAGAGAAAGGAATTATATATGTCTTTCTCATTTACGAGAAATGAGAAAAACATAACACCAACAATGTAATTGAGATTACATAATATATAATTCTCCATTTTAATGCCAGCATAACCCATTATGCTACTTTGGTGAAGGGAAGCCAATATATAAAGATAGTCCAGAGAATGAGACTCTTTATACTCATTTAAAAGTGTTCGAGGATTGTATACTAACACCCGTTTGACACGTGACATATACAAATGCTTCACAGTGAGCTACACTTTAAAAACAATACATAAATGAGACATATTAATTTGCTTCACACCGAGCTACACATTAAAACCATCCCAGCACCGACTCGGGACTACAGACACCAGGGAGGAGGTCTTCCTTTGCTTTTCAGAAAAAGCCAGATGATAATAAGGGGAAAAAACGCCCCCCCCCTCCCCCCCTTCCCCTTGTTCTGAGGTACGTGACCACAGAACGAAGAGGGCAGTGGAACAGCGTCACTGCTGGAACGGGTTGCCTAAATAACTATAGATGTAAATGTTTAGTGGACGACATTCTGAGCAACAGATAGAGGACCTAAACATCTAAGGTCACCGGAGATGGACTCTATATTTCTAAGGTAAAACTTGGTAAACGTAGAAGGCTGTGTCCAGTATGCAGCTTTCATGAGATCAGTAATGGCTATACTGCTAGAATAAGCCCAAGAAGTGGACAGAGCTCTAACTTCATGCATTGATATCTTATTTACAGAATGCTGATATGAAGATAGACTTTCAAAGGCAATGTGTATTGCTAACTGAATCCATCTAGCAACTGAATGAACAGATATATCTTTTCTGTTAGGAATCAATGATAAAAAGAAGCATTTTCTTCCTTTTCTAATAAATTCTGATTAGCGTTTATATATGCGCATAGCCCTGACTGGACGCAGCAAACATCTACAGTTGTCCGTAGACAGCAGAGCCTTTATGATAATAGGCTCAGGCCGTTTATCTGGAGCCTGATTCTTAGCCAAAAATCCCACTTGTGTAGTTAAAGTGATGGTATTTCCAACACTACGATAGTGAGATTCGTTAACAGATAAAGCATGGAGTTCACTAACTCTTCTAGCGGAAGCAAAGGCTAAGGGAAATGCTGTTTTATAGGTCAAGAATTTGAACTCTACAACGTCTAACGGCTCAAATGGAGCTTCTTTAAGTTTCAACAGAACCCAAGCTAAATTCCACTTAGGAATTAATCTGAGGGTTCTAGGTCTATTTACAGAGAAATTTCTAACTAATTTGGATAATGATGCATTAGATCCAATTGTCAAGCTATCATGATGAGCGTTAGTGTCCGATAGCATAGACCTATGACCTTAATAGTGACGGGCTGTAGTTTGAGAACGTCAAACAGGTAGACCAGAAAGTTGGCAATATCTGGTATGGATGGATCATAAACATCTATCGACTGATCCTTACACCAACGGAAGAAAACCCTCCACTTTGCTGCGTAATTCAGCGAAGAGGAGGACCTCCTGCAGTTAGAAATTGCGTCCACTGCTTGTCCTGAAAACGCTTGCCGTGCAAGAAGGACCGTACAACAGAAATACGTGAAGGTTGAGACCTTCCGGGTTGAGATGCAGTGTGTGTGACTTCCCTTGATAAAGAAGGTCCTCCTGCGGAGGAAGCTTCTAGGGAATGTCCCATAACAGACACCTGAGAAGATTGATCCATGGTTTCTGTGGCGACAGAAATGCTACTAACAGAATCTTCCAAGATCTGTTGAATCAATGGAGTTGAAGAATATGAGTATCCTATCATTCCGTCCCATGAAATTGAGAGAGCGTCTACTGCATACGCTCAAGGATATGGGCACGGTGACACGTAAGTCTGCAACTGATTGTTGAGGTGTGTCACAAACAAGTCTATCATAGGTTGATCCCATTGGTAGCAAATCTGTCTGAACACTCGCTTGTTGAGAGTCCACTCTGATGGCAACAGGCGACCTTTCCGAGAGAGCGAGTCTGCTAGTACGTTCAGATGACCCAGTATATGATGGACCGATAGATGAACTTGATGCTTCAAGACATGTAGAAGTATTTTTTCTGTTAGTTCGCATAACGGAATCGAATGCGTGCCTCCCTGGTTCCTTATGTATGCTACTACTGTTGAGTTGTCCGACAATATTCGAACATCGCATCCACTATAATGTGAATCCACTGTTGTAGTGCTAACCATATTGACATCATTTCTTTGATATTTATGTGTTTCTTCAGGAACCCATGGTCGCAAAGACCCTGGCACTTTGAGTCTGTCGGGCACAGGGTCGTGCCCCAACCTGTCTGACTCGCATCTGTCATGATCGTGAAAGCCGGATCCGGCAGCTGCAGTGGAACTCCCTGAGTTAACCACTGAATGTCTGCTCAAATCTGGACCTTTTGTTTTACCAGGTCCGTTAAAACAATACTGGTCTCGAGCAAATGCGTCTTCATACTCCAGTTCTGAGTAAAGAATATCTGGAGAGGACGTGTGCGTAAGCGACCCATCGAAATAAAATCCGCAGCCGCTCCGCACAACCCCATCAGTCGCATAAATTCCCTCGCTGTTAATGCATCTGAGTGTAGACAAAAGCGAGCATAACAACTGACTAATTTCGCTCTGGGTAATGGCAGATGAACCAGATTGTTGTGAGTCTCAAAGCTCATTCCCAAGTGAGTGAACGACTTGGATGGAGCTAGATCCGACTTCTTCTCGTTTACGATGAGGCCGAGAGGTCGGAGCAATAATAGCAGACTCTGAACATCGTTCTCATCAGTAATTTTGTTGCCGTATCTCTGAAGAATGTCGTCCAAGTAAGCTGACGTTACCGCAGACGAATGAGCTCGGAAGTGAGACATTACCGAGTTCTTTATTTGAGTGAATGCCCAGGGTGCTAGATTCAGACCGAAGCACATTGGAACTGATATACTATCCCTTGAATGGTGAACCGTAGGTACTTTCTGAATGCCGGATGTACCAGGACATGAAAGTATGCATCCTTTAGATCTATGCTTGCGGCATAGTCGTTCACTCGAATGCTCACCCTTACTGACTGAATGGTCTCCATATAGAACTTTGGAGCCACGATAAGTTTGTTTATCCAGCTCAAGTCTATTACCGGTCAGAACGAGCCGTCTGGCTTCGGTACGAGAAACAGGTGACTGTAGAAACCTAGAGAATCTTGGTTCTCGTCGACCTCTATTGCTTCCTTTTCCAAGAGAGACTTTACCTCCGATAGGAGAGACTCTCTTTTTATAGAATTTGACGGAAGTTGAGTCCATCGCGGACTTCGTGTTAGCGGTGTTTTTTCTTGGAAAGATAGCCATAGGCCATACGAGATCAAACTTTTCACCCACTGGTCTTCAGTAATAGTTATCCAGTTTCTCGCGAATCTTGATAACCTTCCAACAACTGGAACGCAATAGAGGGCCTGATCTTCACCTGTAGGACCTGCGAGGCCTACGGGAGGAAAAACCATGTCCTCCTCGTGAAGATCCTCGACCCGCTGGCTTGGGGGCGTCTGACCGGTAGCCTCAGCCAGACCCACGCCCCCTTCCTGAGTTGCTATATTGACAATCTCTAGAGTAAGAGGATCTCTTATATCCTCGTGAAGAGTTCCCTTTGGACATTTTTTTGTCCCGAACCTCCTCCTTTACTCTTCTCTGCTTTTGCGGGTTTATTAGATGCCAACTTAAGTAGCAGAGTGTTTGACGCTTTCTTTGTAGCTTGGTCGTAGACCAAAGAAAGCTTGTCGTCAAAGATATTATGACCGGATACTGGAGCGACTCGAAGAGAGTTTTTCACCCTGTCATCTATTAAGGATGATGGGGCAAGGGCTCCATCACGTCTAATTAACTCCAAATTAGCCACTGTTAAGGCAGAGTTATACGTGGTAAACATAACAGCTCTGGAAAGAACTCTTAATGAGGTACGAACATCCTCAAATTCATTCTCATTGAGACATTGCGCCATAGCTCTCGTAAGGTGATCTGTGTAAGACACAGAGTCTAAATTCACTCTGTTAGAAGAAATTGCCATCTGAATAGTGTCCGACTGAATTGTGAATGACGAAGGTAAGGACATGTCTAGGTCCTCGGCCTGCTCATCCAAATGCAGAGGAACTCTCTGGATACCTTCCCCGACCGTTTTAAATGAAGGTGGTCCAATAAACGGTAAACGTACAGAAGATGAAAATAAGAAACCGCATTTCTTCTTTTCTACTGGAAAGATTAAATATGGCGGTGTCTAGATGGCCGAAGGCCTGCAACCCTGTCTAGACTGTACCGGAAAGGACCTCCTCCTTTGTCTGGATAAAGTCAGCATCCAACAACGCCAGCAGCTTCTTTCGAGCGGTCGCAGCATTCTGATTCTCAGGAACCAACTCAGGGAAGTATTGATGAATTAAATCCATCGCCACCATGCGCTGTTCCGAAAGAGAAGGGTAATCCTCTTCCAAATCCCTTTCACCATCCGACTGAATCAGATTAGACTCACGGTTATCAGCATCTGGACATGCAGAGGACTGGACCGACCCAGCACCATCTGACAGCTCAGGTTCCGAGACTGCCGTAGGCTGCTCCTGCACTTGCTGGGATGCTGTGATAAGCTGCGCAATCTGCGACAGCAAGTCTGTGATGGAGGCCTGAGGAGCAGTGGTCTTCTGTTGCTTGGCCGCCAGCTGCTCCTGGGACGGTGTGTCAAAGATGGCTCTTTTCTGCGGATGTGCCAATGAATGAGGCCTCGTCTCTTTGGCTACCGGATGGTGTGACTTCTTTGACGAAGAGTGGTCCTTTCTTGGTGATGCAGGCTGGATATCAGAAGTCACATAGCCAAGGTGCAGTCGTGTGTGCTTGGTAGACACTGAAGAAGAAGCCGTAACTATAGCCGTCCTCGGCTGTGAATTGAATGGAGCGTCCCGGACAGGAGGCGTGGATGTATGTTCTGACTGACGCAAGTTCCAAACCACAACATCTGGCCCAGATGTTGTTGTGAAAGAGAGGGGGCTCTCTCACTCGCGGTCCTTTCAGACCTCGCCAAGCTTCTTGTTGAACTTGCCGGCTTCTTCTTCTCTGTCGTCGCAGAGTGAGCCTGTTTATATTTTATAGTGCTCGCTCTACCCTTTCTACTCTCCTCGACTGCAACAGACAAACCCGGCGTCACGGTACCCACGGACGGAGTAACCGCTTCACCGGTCGAGCTAGGTGGCGACAGGGAGCTGAAACCATAGGTGTGTGGTTTATTGCCCTGCCTAATATTCATGAGCACTTTTGCAGCTAGCTCTGTTTGACTATCTAAATGCGACGATGGAAGCACACTTTCTGAAGGAGTCACGTAATCATCACCATGTTCTTGTTCCTCTGAAATAGAAACTGAAAAACTAGAATGACTTTGTGGCGAGAGGACCGGCATTGGCCTCTCGCTGTTAACGATGTACCGTGACACCCGTCTCCAATGTTTGTCATCCCAATTGATACATGAATTAGTGCGAGTACACTGACTACAGGTAATACAATCAGCATGTAAATCAGAGGAAGACTTCCTCGCATTGCAATTTGAGCAATAAGCTGTCATTTTAAATAAAATTAAAGTCGACTGTACTTGCACCAACTCCCAATGAATATATGAAAAAGATACATAATAATAATATTCAAAACTATAAATCGAAAAATGATTCACAAAAAAAAAAAATTTCAAAAAAATTTGGACAGAAGCCCAAGTCCCCAAAGGGAACGATAAGCTCAAATGGACCCCGATAGAGCCTAAGTGTGGACAAATTTTTTTTTTATTTTCAAAAAATTAAATGCTACACTACCGGAATATATAATGTATCTTACAAATAGTCCTACCATGATTAATAAATAGGAAACTACATATATAAACAGAGCGTTGTCAATGTAAACAACGTCAAATGAAAACCAGAAACAAGACCCCAGGCACTGAATAACACGACCCCAAGTCAGTAACAGATTTGAACTATCCGATGTAAAGCAAAATCTTCATCAGAAGAAAAAACGATACATCGTATGTATGATGCATGACCAAAAACACCTGAATACCCCTCGGGTGAGGACGTAACCATGGGGATACACAGAATAAACATTCTGTGAAACACGTTAAACTCCCAAGAAATTTATAAAAAAATTTCAATAAAACAAGTCAAAAAGCAATGGAGTGTTACTGGGGGGGGGGGGGGGGGGGGGGGGGGGGGAGGGTTCAAGGAAGGATAGGGTGGGAAGACTTAACAAACAGTGGCAAAATCATTAGCAAGAATGATGACGTCAGGCCCATGTCCCGAAATTGGGAAACAAATAATTTTGTCAAAAATTACAGCCCTGAATGCTCCAAACCACCGTTTCTTCCTTCCATCATCCTATTGTGTCCTTGGATCCACCCACATCACCAGTGATTTGTGTCTGGCATCATTAAAACTGAGATTTAAAAGCACAGAAGTCAGTTTGTTGTTATCTGTCAGAGGGCCAAACAAAGAATGATGGTTGGCACCAATTTCGGTGCTTCCTGGACACTGCGCATGTGCAGATCACAAAAGTATGGAGGAACACACAGGACATAATTTTTCGGTTTTGCATGAAAATTTTGGGGATTGGGGGGGCAAAATTTATGTTTGGCCCTGGATATTTTTGAGTTAGCACCAGCTAAGACTGGGCCATTGGTTGTTGTATAAAAATAATCACTATTCAATTTTCTTTATTTTTAAATTTTATATATATATTTATTTCTTCATTATCACAGCCTTCTTCTTAATGCAAAGCTTCATTCATTCATTGTCCTCTTTGCACCTGCCGGTGCATAGGGCTTCAACAGCTGATCCCCACCACTGTCTGTCTTGTGCCAATCTCTCTGATGTTGCCTATGCCTTGCCTAGTATCTTCATTTCTGCCTCCACTGTTCTCCTCCATGTACCTTTAGGCATTCCTTTTTTTCTCTGTTCTGCTGGTGACCATCTCAGACCTATATGTCTGTTGTTATTCATCCTCAAAACATGTCCTAACCATCTCCATCGTCTTTGTAAAATTTCGGTGTTAATATCTTTCACTCCAGTTGCTTAGACTAGGTCCTCATTTGATATTACTGGTAATTCCAAGCTTGGGCAGGGTTTATTCTAGTTTATCTGATTTAATACTGCTTTTCGTAAACCTAATGGTTGACCTGTAAAGTTTCATTACAAAGCTTATAAATTAATTACATGTACCAATCAATGATAATTGACACAACTTCTAAAGTGATCATGTAAAGTGTTTGTCTAAGTACTGGTCTGTCACCTATGCCTTTAACAGTCAGTCATGTGGACTAACCAACATTACTTTATTGACACAATCATAGGGCTTTAGTGCATATTTGTTAAAATCTGTGATTGCCTCGGCCTTAATTTCCTGCTGATGATTTCATTTTATGGCAAGACAAAAAAAAATTATTTAATTTGTTTATCATGAAAATTCTCATCAGTATTGCAGCAGCTTTTCTGAATATGAGCAAATTATTTTTTTTGTGCCAAATTTTTAGCCAATTGAGGATGTTTCAGTGGCATATAAAACTTTTGGTGCAATTGGCTAATTTGGAACCCATTGGCGTGAACACTGACTGCCAGACTCCCCAACTTACCAACCTTGCACCAAAAGGATTAGAATCGGTTGAAGGCATGTGTAGAAGAGGTGGAGCTAAAGATGCAACTGTGACGGATGTACATAATGAGTTAAAAATGTACATGCATACAAACATATGACCACATGAATGGATGAGATGTGCATCTCTTTACTTACTTTTACTCTCTCATGAGTAGGTATAATAAATACAAAACTACTTACTGTTGTAACATGTCTTATTGTCGGACTGCAATAAAATGCCAGTTGGACATGCACATATTCTTCCTCTTGAATTTGGAAGACAAAAATGACTGCAACCACCATTGTCATGTCCACATTTATTTATCCTGACATCTGAAATGTATACATTATAAAAGTATTTACAAAATTAAATGGTAAACTATAAAAGGCTGATTACAAACTGCTCTTCTGTAAATAATACATGAAACATCAATGTGTTGAAAATCTTCTTACATTAGATGTTGCTGGCCAACAATAGACTGTGTACTGGCAGAGCCAAGGCCAGTGGGTGCACCGCTGTACCCCAAGTCAATATAGATATATTAAAATATCAGAATTCTTTTGATGTTTTATTGGTATATAGACCATGACTTTATGCGTTTTCTAAATAAGACTTGATGCAGCAAAGCCTTGGCTAGTAATTTTAGCCTTGACAGAAATTTGAAGTAAATTTTCTTTTTTTGTATCATGGCAACTGGTATTATTTGTGATTTGGAGAACTATTTTATTCGCACATATTAATAGATGATGATTGGAATGGGTGGAAGTTCCCACCTTCTCCCAGATATATGATTACACTTGACCCCTCACCACCTGATAAATTTTTATATGAACCTTTTGACAGTAAGTCTTGTGTATCATTTGAAAAGCTAACTGAAGAGTTGATGAGGACTATCAATAAACTTGCAAGACAAACTGTAGATCTGATCACTACGCCCCAACTTGAAATGTCATCATCAACAAAGGGTGCTATTCCTAAGTATAAGCATAAAATTTCACTTCAGAATGTTAAGGATGTACAATCCTCTGGGGCAAAAGATTACAGAGCATTGCTGCCTATATAATTTTATTACCGGCAGTTGATGTTCCTAAAAGGGTGACACTGCAAATGCCTGTTGATACTGGTGCTGCATATAGAGTGTGAAACTCAACCAGTCGTGTTTTGTATGGAGATCCTGTAGTTACATCAGAAACATTTAGTTGGACTCCTAATGTGAATGGTTGGTGACACATTTTGAAATATGGATTGAAATAAACTACTGGGCCAAACCATCAGTGCACAATCTTCTATTTTTTTCACTGAGGTGTGCAGTTCTTCAGTTTTATGAAGATTTGGGCCCCAAGGTGAAGTCTAGTTTGCGTGCACATCGACGTGCATGAAAAACTCTTAAAAAGCTTACCCTGATGCCCTCACCCTTTCGCCAAGAAACTATTATTGAATAAATGAGAATACAAGTGTTGAGGACAAAGCCAGTGTCTTTAGATGCTACATTTTGTCTCAATCTGGAGGATGATCTTTAGATGCGGATCTTTAGATGCTGTTTTTCATCTAACTCTGAAGGAAGAATCGTACCAATGGTGGAGATAAGATCCACATCAGTAAAATGGTCAATCATTCCCCTTGCCCAGAAAAACTATAGGCAGTAATAAAAACATTAGCAGAATTTAAATTGCAGATCAAACCACTGAACATTAAGCAGCAGAAAATGAGGTCTCAAATGTGTAGTCGTTCAGAGGTGGACAGTCGATGGGACAACTTTACTTCCTGATAACAATGCTAGACAATCTGGGCCACAAGTTCGGTTTAGTTATCGAGGAAAAGGAACTCAATGGCTGAGGTTACCTGGGAGATTTGATGAGGACGTAGATTTAGGTCAAGTAACTAGGTCAAAAGACAAAAAGGTTATGCCCCAGACAAAGTTTGTATAAGAAGAAGAAGAAGAATATGCACTAAAACAATATGTCTCCCTTCTGGGAAGGGGAGACATAATAACAAAGGTGTTAATAAGACAGGGGCTGAGGTTCAGATCAAAACAGGAACTTAATTGAACAAAGTTGAAGCTGACCCCCATAAGGATATTGTGTATCATATATCAAAAGATTATGAATGGTAGATCTTAAGAATATGTATGAAACAAAGAACTTGGTTTGAACAAATTTAAATCTGCCCTCTCTACGAATGCTGAATACCAAATATGAAGTTTCTGCCTGTTGGATCTGAAGATGAGGATTTTCAAATTATTTTTCTCATATTGCAAGTTAAAATTTGGGTTCCCATAAGGAACCAAAATATGAACCCACAGACTTGATTTGAACAAATTTGATTTGGTCTCTATAAGGATGATGTATATGCTAAATATCAAAGGTATTGGGTGGGTGTATCTGAAGAAGCTTTTAAATGATATTCCTCATTCTGCACGTTGCATTTGGGGCTCACATATAAACATACAAACTTGCTTTGAACAAATTAAAATCGTGAGGATGCTATATTCCACACATTTCACTAAGTTAAAATCGGGCACCCAAAGGGACCCCAAATATGAGCCCACAGACTTAAATAGGACATCCACAAAGAGGCTGTTTCCCAAATATGAGGAAATTCTGACCAGTGGACCTGAAGAAGATTTTTAAAGAATTTTCCTCATATTTCACTAAGTAAAAGTTTGGGCTCCCATAGTGAGCCCAATAAGAACCCAAGGCCTTGATTTCCACAAACCTGAATTTTATCGCCCTAAGGATGTTGTATACCAAATATAAAAAGACTCCGATTTCGAGTTCTGAAGAAGAATTTTTTTAAAAGTGCTGACTCAGAATTTTTCCATTATCCAATATGGCAACCCAGGACCCTACTGACAGACTTTTTTGGGCCATTCAATTCTACTTATTCCCATTCTTTGTTCTGTTCAGTTTGAGAAAAATGGGCATATGATTTTTTTTTATTTTGAGTTACTGGGATTCCCAAAGAGAAACAATAAAAATTTGGGACATCAATCATGGATATCTTGCCTAATAATATTTATTGTATACCAAATTTTATCAAAATTGACCCACCACTTTCAAAAATAGAAATTTAGGGCAGAGTCAGAATATAGAAGTTCCCTCCAAATGTTGCCAAAGAAACATTCTTCGAACAAACTTGAATTGTGAACATATAAGGAAGATGCATACCAAATTTCAAAGCACTGTGACTGTTGATTTATGAGAACACTTTTGAAGAATTTCAGATTTTCCAGTCACTGCCCCCCAGCCCATTGAGTTAAGCTACTTCTATTGAACACATTTGGAAGGTTATCCGCCAAGTTTGGTTGGGTTTGGACCAGTGGTTCTGAAGAAGACTGATATGTAAAGTTAACAGATGCTGGATGACAAAGTGATGGCAACAGCTTTCAGTCAGATGAGCTAAAAAGATGACAGTCAATGCTTTTGTGTAGACTACAGAAAACTTAATGGAGTCACTCATAAGGAACCATGCCCCTTGTCCCACATTGATCATACTTCAGAGGGAATGTCAGGAGCTGGCTGGTTTTCTATGCTAATATTGGCAGATGGAAATGTCTCTATCTGCACAGAAAACAGCCTTCAGTGAAGGTGAGGGGCAGTATGAGTACAAAGTATTCTCTTTTGGTATCTGTGGGGCCACAAATTCTTTCGAGGGGATCATGGAGCCTGTCCTAAAGGGTTTACACTGGAAAACATGTCTGATATATTTAGTCGATGCAATAGTTTATGCCAAAACCTTCCAGGAAAACATGGAACAGCTGGAAGTGGTATGAACGAAACAGAATTTGTGACCCTGGGTTAAAACTGAAGCCTTCTAAATGTGCTAATTTTTAGCTAAGTGTCTTATCTGGTTCATCTCAACCTCTGAAGGGATACAGGCTGATCCAGAGAAGATAGCTCAAATTAAAGGTAAGCAGATTCCAAAAAGGTGTTAAAGATGTTCAACGCTTTATCAGTCTGTATTCATATTACAAGAAATTTATATTAAACTTTTCCGAGTTTGCTGGCCCATTATTGGAATCGACCAGACAAAATGTCAAATTTGATTATTATTATGTTTTTTTGTCTAATTACTGAAGAAATAGTTCAACCCTTAGAGGTCTAGGGACTTTTATACATTTTTGCTATACATTTACAGTCTCCTTCATGTGGCATAGCAGACGTTTGTAGGCATGACTGGGCTGCCTAAATAGCCAGCTAAAACTTGCCTAGAAAATAACAGCAAAGATAATTACAATGTATCATCAAGTTTACCCAGAGCCGACATGTTGGGACACCTGTTCTGCATCAGTAAAAGGTGATGAAAGCTGGAATTAGGCCTTAGGATTAACAGATATTCTGAGGCATCAACAAAGCCCGAAGAAGCCCCAAAATGGTATTTCAGACAGTTAACCCCTAGCACTCTGGTAAAGCAAGAGAATGTCCTCAAATCACTGTTTTTCTTTTGTTTAACTATGAATTTAAGCAATTATATCTTGTTTGACAGAGCTCACTGAGCTCTGTCAAACAAGGTATATTTGGCTAAATATCAAACTGCATTATGCGGAATATTTGCTGCTGAAAACTGTGCCATTTTGACACCAGAGTGCAGAGGGTTAATATTACAAAAATATTGAGATGTCCCCAAACTAGATCATTCTGTTCACCGCCTCAAAACTGTTGGCCTGACACTGTCCTAATATATGTACACTTATGCACCTATACTTATGCATTCCATCATTCTGTACAACATGCATATCCATGAATACACACACACTTACACACCCATACTAATGCATTCCATCATTCTGTACAGCATGCATATCCACCATTCATGTCAGGTATTAAAACGTACCTTTTCCCTGAAGCATTTTACTACTGTGTACAGTTATGGTGCAGGGCGATTCTTTTGTTATGTGTGTTACATTTGCACACTTTATTCACCCTTCAATGAGGTATAACATGACTATTTTACATTAAGGAGAGGGACCAAGTATGTTTTTCTATGGCAAATGCCATAAACCTGAGAGGTGTTGTTGATCCAGCCTCATATCATTTGACATTTCAGAGCTGTACTTGATAAAGTTTTGTTACGTGCGTTACATCAGACAGAAAATGTTTTTCTCCAACATTTTTCTGACTGAACATCCCTCTGATTTGGCTATTTACCATTCAGTTAGACTATAAATAGACTAAAATAGAGTAATTCCATTTTCAATTTACAAATGGGTAATGACAATCCAACCTTCGATTATTATGCATTGAGTGATTTTTCTCTGTTACGTGCGTTACATGAAAATGTTACGTGCATTACATGTGTGAACCAATAGAAACTCTTCATAATATTGAAGCTTATCCAAAGAAGATTTGCATATAATTCTTTCAGAACATTTCAAATTGTCTTGTTTTTCAAGTCCTCCAATTGTTTTTACAGCCAGGAACCTGTAACTATCAAGAGTCACTGAGTGTACATAACTTTTGAAAAGGTTGTTGGAGATTCCCAAAATTTTTGTGATTGAGGTGTCATATGATGACCAAGATGACCCATGAACATTATGGGTATCACCTCAACACATAGTTACTTCAAGTAATAAATGCTCAGTGCAGGGAAGCCAAAACTGCATAACCCATTGCTCTGGTTATACATGAACAAAGCTCCAGCAAATATTTCTCCGTGAGACTCATTTGTCACTCTTGCAAATTTGATCTCAAGATCAAATTTGCAGGAGAGAAAAATGGACCTCATGATGACTTTATACAAATAGGTTATAAAAAATGAAAATGATAATCGGTCTGGGAAAAACTTTGCAGGACCCATTTTCAGTTTACGTGAAATTATTATTCCGACAGGCCTGCAAGGGAAGCTATTTTTTCTCCAATTCTCTAGCATTGATGAGGAAAATTTTCAATATAGTGGTAAGTGGCCAGGCTTGGTGCCAGATGGCAAATTGTGTTCAACAGATTGTCAGAATGTGAAGAAACCCAAGTGAAGGACACTGCTACATTGTACAGTTCATATGCGACCTGGCATCTATGACCCAATTGTTCATTCATGGAAAGTTGAAAACCATGGACTTTTTGTTGAGATTTGGGTCATTTCCATACATGGTGATTCAAGGGAGATATTTATTTATTTATTTATTAGTGTTTAAGATCATATATTTCTGTTGTAGTGCACAATGGCTTATTGTGACCGTAACACAGATATAATTCAAGTTTAGACAATCATTTATACCCGTGTTGCAAGAAGTAGGGTCTCTTTTTTTTTCCAGTCATCGGGATGGAAATACAGCTCTCATTCAGCTACATCAGGAGATTATCAGTGCACATGATGATTTGTTCTTACTTTCTACTGAAACTTCATCATCGAACCAAATACAGTCATACCAGTATTACTCCTATTGGAAATACATGAAATGTAACGCACGTAACGTTACGTGCGTTACAAACTTTTAGTATGTGACTTCATCATTTTATGTTGTTGAACTGGGTAAAACCCCTTGGATTATGGATGGCATGCTTCGTCTTGCTTTGCAAATGGAGTTTACATCAATTGATGGTAATTCTATACATCCCTATGGGAATATTCTGAGGTATATCCATTACATGCGTTACACAAAATAGTAGATGAAAACAACAATTTTTTTGACAATTAATTGTTCAACACTAAAAAATCATTCGACCTTTCTGAGAATTTACCCTATATACTTTCCTTAAATCAAATCTAATGACAAAATACTGCTTCAGTTAATGATTATAGAGTGTTGTAATAGATCTAGGTTACTTAAAGAAAAACACAATTTGCTTTTAACCATAAGTTCAAGGACCTATAAACTAAAACTCATATACTTCACAAAGAAACATCTTGTAAAAATGAATGGTTCGGGGCTTTGTCAAGAATAATATTAATTTAAATTTCAACGAAAGTGTTTTTATTTTTCATCCTAGTGGTTGATGTTTCTGAAAAATCGCCCTGCACCATGTGCGGATTCAACTCTAAACCCGCTGAGTATTTTCACAATATTTTTCATCAAATCTAGTTATGAAAAATACATCTAAATTTAACTTCAGAAATCTTTGGTGAAAAGATGCATTCAGTTTACAAGGAGAAAATCTGGTTTATTTATTTATTTATTGGTGTTTAAGGTCACATATTTCTGCACAATGGCTAAGCATGACCATGACAGTTTTATAGGTGGAGGTAACCGGAGTACCCGGAGAGAACCACTGAGCAATGACGAGCAGCTGCCAGGTCTCCAACATCGTAACTCTGCACTGCAGCACAGACAGGGTTAGATTAGTTGAAGACATGCGAACCATCAACGTGCAGTACGCCTTAGAACACGGCATCATCGTGTCCCCATGTGGACAATGGAGTTAAGTGCCTTGCCCAAGGACACAATGGGGGAGTCGGAATCAATCACTCAGATGGTCACCCATACAAGGACTAACCATGCTTGATGTTGCTTAACTTCGGTGATTGACGAGAACCGGTTACCGCAACACCACCGCCCCCCCCCCCCCCCCCCCTCCTCCCCCCCCCCCATGAAAATCTGGTTAAAAGTACTCAAATGATACTTATTTCAGCAACAAGAGAAGTCCTGTCCTTGGCAGGAAAATCTGCCCACAACATTCAAGGAGTTAAGGCTATAAATTAATATCATTATTATTAATATAAATTCACACACACTTGTGCTCTTATACTTACGCACTCCATCATCTTGCACAGCATGAATATCCATGAGTCCAGGCAGTTTTTTTCTTATAATAACTTTCTGTTTTCCCGTGTCCTTATTGGCCCTTAGGATGGCTTTTACTTGCCAGTCTGTCCAATAAATATAATTACCACCAACAGTCAGTCCGTATGGATGTGCAACATTCTCCACTAGTGTTTTTCTGTAGTTTCCATGCAGATCTGCACATTCAATTTTCTTCACATCAAAAGAGTAAAACAAGGCATCAATAAGAGAACATCAGTTCATAAATTATATTTATCTTATTCCACTGTTAACCCTTAAGGGCCTAATTCTGACTTTGATGACTGTTTGCAAAAGAACAGAACATGTGCACTAACATGGTGTTTCTGGAGGAGCTTGCAAGTTAAACTCTAAGTGCCTGGGCAGTTGTTTCTATGCAAGTCTTGGCTGCCGATATAGGCAGCCAAGACTTGCATAGTCACAACTGCAACAAAGCCACAGGATATTTATTTATTTATTTATTGGTGTTTGAGGTCACATATTTTTGCACAATGGCTAATCATGACCACAACATAAATGTCAAGACCAGGGGTGAGTGTTAATAAGCCATGTTCCCCATTTTAGAGAGGGTTTGCACCTCCCAAGCATTGGTGACTGTGTCCTATTTTACCAGTAAAACAGAGCCTGTTTACCACAGTGAAAGGCACTGCTTCACTTCCTGGGTTCCCATGGGGAGCCACAGGATATAGAATGTCAAAAGTGTAGAAAAAAATGTATAAAATTCTCTAGGTCCTTAAGGTTTAAAGCTCAAAAGAAATTATATATAACAAGAGGGGTCTGAAACACTCACTCATTGCTTCTTCACGACACGATTTTAAATCACAATAATGCCCATAGGGAATATGAACTCGATCCAGTACTACTATTAACACTAAAAAGGCTATTTTTCCAGGTTCTGGAATTCTAATACCACTGAGGTATATTCATCACATTGCATCAAGTTAAAATCCAGGTTCTTATACAGAGTTCAAACATGAATCCAAGGACTTGATTTCAAACACGGTTATGTACCAGATATTAAAAGATTCTAACTGGTGGATCTAGGGAAGAAGATGTTTAAAGAATATTCCTCATACTTCAATTTAAAAGTTAAAATTCTGGTTCCCTAAGGGGACCTAAATATCTATCCAGGGACTTGATTTGAACAAAAGTGAATTTGAACTTCCTGAGGATTCTGAATACCAAACATCAAAAGTTTGTAAGTCTGAATACTAAAAAGAAAACTAGAGCCTCTAAAGAGCCTGTAATCGCTCACCTGGAACTACATATAAAAATGTGATTTCCCATAGGCTTTCCATGGTAACTATGAGCTGCAATTGTGGCCATGTTTGCAACATTACATCAACATTACTTGAGGATCATGGGTAGAATGTGTCCCAGTCCTCAATCACGTGAAGTTTCAAAACATTTGACTTTGTAGTTTCAGAGGGGAATATTTTTGCAAAATCCATCAATCAGAATCAGAAATTGTCTCTGGTGACCATGTTTTCCAACCAACAGGAACAAAAAGAGAATCGTTTGTAGAGAGCCTCCTATAGACCATTCCTGCTAACTTTGGTTCACGTCAACTCAGTAGTTCCAGAGAGATAAAAATGTGATTTCCCATAGGGTTTTCTATAGTAACTATGATCCGCAATTGTGGCCATGTTTGCAACACGATCAACATTAAATGAGGAACATTGTAGAGGGTGTTTCAGTCATCAACCATGCCAAGTTTCAAAACATTTGGCCCTGTGGTTTCAGAGAAGATTTTTCAAAATCCACCAATCAGAATCAAAGAATGCCTTTGGCGGCCATGTTTTCAAACCCATGTTAATAAAATGAGGATCATTTGTAGAGGACCTCCCATAGATGTTTGAAAATCCACCAATCAGAATCAAAGAATGCATCTGGTGGCCATGTTTTTCAACCCACGGAAAGAAAATGAGGATCTTTGTAGAGAACTTCCCATAGACCATTCATGCCAAGTTTGGTTCATGTCGGCTCAGTAATTCCAGAGAAGATGAAAATGTGATTTCCCATAGGGTTTCTATAGTAACTATAAGCCGCAATTGTGGCCATGTTTGTAACCCGATCAACATTAAATGAGAATCGTTGGTCGAGGGGGTCCCAGTCATCATTTATGTGAAGTTTCAAAACATTTGGCCTTGTGGTTTCAGAGAAGAATATTTTGAAAATCTACCAACCAAAATCAAAGAATGCCTCTAGACGCCATACTTTTCATCCGATGGGAACAAAATGAGGATCATAGACCATTCCTGCCATAGACCAAAATGACCTCCCATAGACCATTCCTGCCAAGTTTGGTTCACACCAGCTCAGCAGTTACAGAGAAGAAGATGAAAATGTGAAAAGTTTATGGACAACAGACACGGGACGACGACGAACGCCAAGTGATGAGAAAAGCTCACATGGCCTTTTAGGACAGGTGAGCTAATTAAAAAAATTGTCCTCATATTGTACCAAGGTAAAATTGGGGTTCCTATAAGGAGCCCAAAAAAGAACTCAGGGACATGATTTGAACACACTTGAAATTGCCCCCAATTTACCAATGCTATATAACACAAATATCAAAAAATTCTTACTGGCGGATCTGACAAAAAGGATTTTAAAATAATTTTCCAAACATTAACCAAGGGACTTGATTTGAATAAATTTGACTCTGAGCCCATGGGGATATTGTATACAAATATCAAAAGATTCTGACAGGTGGATCTGAATGAGAAGATTTTTAAAGAATTCTCCTCAAATTGCTGTAAATTAAATTGTGGGTCCCCCATAGCGAGCCCAATTATAAACCCAATTACCCAATAGAACCCTATATCAAATATGGTTCAAATCAGCACATCGTTTCTGCAAATAGAAGTTCTTTGTCGGGCCCAAAACCTTGCCCATCCCATTACAACTGTAAAAGGAAGCTGAATGTCAAATATAAATTTATTCCATCTATGGGATCATGAGAAGATTTTTTTTTTTAAGTTGGGACAATTTCCCCCCACCCTCTCCCCATATGGGGCACAGTGACTTGAATTGAATAAAATCACAATGTAACATCACAAGTCCCCACACCGTAGATCTTCTATTTCTCTGGCCACTTTTTGGTAAAATTATGTGTGGGCAGGGCTGGGGGAGGGTGGGGGCAGGGGTTATTTTATTTTTTATTTTTGTAATTATTTCAAAAGTTCATGCTCTTGGTTTGTGTTAAGTTTTAGGGCTCAAAATCTACAGAATAGCGTTGGTGGTGGTGTATTTCGTCCCTTGAGTGCAAGAAGACTTTGCAATGCTAAAAGCATTGCAAAGCCTTGTTGCATTCAAGGGACAAATATATCAATTTTATTAACTTGGGTAAAATATCAGACATAAACCTTTTAATTTTTTTTTAGTTTACAAACAGCATGCTGCAGCCAAAAGGATCATGCAGGAGGGCCTGAGAAACAGAGTTTTAACTTGTTAGGCCTAACCAACAATTCACTAAAATTGATCCAAGGGTTTCTGAATAAAAGCCACAAACACCACATTCACATAGGACAATGGACGGAAAGCGATCACTATAACTCATCCTGACTAAAAACATTAAAGTTAGGAGAGAATGCATCATCTATTCAATATTATATGTAAAAACATCACGTGTTGAAAGAATGCATTATCTATTCCACATTATATATAATACACAATGTGATGAGAGAATGCAATTCTTTTCCACATAACATATAAAACATGGTGTGATGACAGAAAGCATTATTTATTTCACATTATATATAAAAACATGTGATGAGAGTATGCATTATCTATTCCACATTACATATAAAACATGAAAGAATGCATTATCTTTTCCACATTGCAAATAAAACATCATGTAATAGGAGAATGTATTATCTATTTCCCATTATATATAAAACATCATGTGATGAGAGAATGCATTATCTATTCCACATTGTATATAAAACATCATGAGAAAATGCATTATCTATTCCACATTACATATAAAACATTATGAGAGAATTCATTATCTATTCTGCATTACATATAAAGCATTATGTGATGAGAGAATTCAAGTCAATTCCACATTATATACAAATCTGAAGAGAGAATGTATTATCCATGGCACATTTAAATTTGCAATACATTCTATGCCAATGGTGTTATGGCATCATGACATTTGCAACACAATCTATGCCAATGTTGTTTTGACAACAGGCTATCAGTATTTGTGGTATATTCTATACCAATGATGTTGGGCAATGTGTTATTTGTGGTGTACTCTGTGGCAATGTTGTTTAACAAAATGCTATTTATGGTATTTTCTGTGCCAATAATGGTTTGACAATATTGTATTCACAATATATTCTATGCCAAGTTGTTTTGACAATGTGCTATTTTAGGCCTCAGCAAATCACACATTTTCAAATTGAATCTCAAACTGAATCAAGTCTATTTGAAAACAAACAGAAGCTTGAATTGAATTAGGGGCATCTTGAAAATGACCAATTGGGTGAGGGGCTGTAAACCTGATTTGTTCCCACTCTGATGGCTCAAGTCCCAACTAATAAATTATTCCAACTACATTATCCAGGCATGTCTTCATCAAAGGCATGCTTTGATGATGTAGTTGGAATATTACCCAGTAAGGACAATGGCAGCGCCAGAAATTTGTTTGTGGGGGGGGGGGGGGGGGGGGGCAACTAGGGGGGCAGACTCCCATGAAGAGGGCAAATACGTAAAGGACGTGGACATACCAAACCAAAAAATTATATTACGGACTTTGGGTCCAAGTCTCGACTAAATGTAATGGTAATTAGCGGTCCTTCTTTCAAAAAATCCTGGATCCGCGTCTGGTGGGTCTGTGCGTGAGAGAGAGAGAGAGAGAGAGAGAGAGAGAGAGAGAGAGAGAGAGAGAGAGAGAGAGGGAGAGAGAGAGAGAGACTCATAATGCCCGTCTGTCATAATGCGAAATCCATGAATTTTTTTAGACAAGGGATATGGATAGACATGCCTTTGTTGGCTCATAACTTAATTATGACTTATAAGTATCTGCATCCGAGTCTTTAAATCTCTACTGCCTTGATGTGTTCATCAGCTAGCCTGAGGCTTTGGGCTAAGTGTGTATGGGAAATTATTGGGAATAAAAAAAGAGAGGGGTGTGTGTGTGTGTGAGAGAGAGTGTGACTGAATGTGTTTGTGTGTGAGGGTGGATGGAGGGGGGGGGGGGCAACTGGGGGGGGGGCAAAGCCTTCATTTGGGGGGGGGGGGCAAATGCCCCTGCCGCCCCCCACTCACCCCCACCCCCCCTAGCGCCGCCACTGAGTAAGGATAATAGTTCAAAAACAGGAACTGGTGTGAGAATTTCCAGTACTAGGCACTGTACAGGGCTAGCTGCTAGCAACAGTTCAACATCAACATTGTTTGGGAACCATAAACTGCTTTCAACAGTGGTAGTGACAAGTGAGACTGAAATTAGCATGGGTTGCAGCATGAGTGCAGATGCTATTCATATTATATAGTGAAAATGTATAATTTGTATATTTTTTATACTTACCAATGGCCCAGACTTAGCTGGTGCAAACTCATAACTTTTAAAGGCCAAACACAAATTTTGAACCCCTCAACCCCCAAAATTTGCACAGAAATCCAGAAATTTAAAGTCCTATACGGTCCTCCATACCTTTATACACTGTGCATGCGCCGCAGAGAAGGAAGCAATGGAAATTTTAATATTATAGTAAATTTCCTTTCTTATTATACCTAAGACAATTGTTTACTACAGGCTTGCACCACAGTGGAAGTTCCTAACACAGAAATATACTTTCTATTTTAATCTTTCCCAAGTAATTTGGGAAAGAAAAGTGGTGTAAAAGCACCAAAAAAAAATTAAGCCAAAACTGGGTCGAGTGGGTCGAATCTGCCAACATTGAAGTTATGTGATCAGTGGGGAGGAAGGATTCTTATCCAAATAAGAACACAGGAGGGCCTCCAATAAACAATTGTGGTAGGTATAATAAGAAAGGAAATTTACTATAAAAGTTAAAAAATTTATAGTAATTTATATATTTTTTATACTTACCAATGACCCAGACTTAGCTGGTGCTAACTCTTAAAATATAGGGCCAAACACAAATTTTGCCCCCCAATCCCCAAAATTTGCATCTAAAACCAGAGAAAACAGGTCCTGAATGGCCCTCCACACTTCACCTCTACTGCGCATGCGCAGTGTCAAGGACGTTCGGAAATTGGCGCCATTAATCATTCTAATAACCAGTGCCTGGTAAGCGCTATGTACTCAGCGGGGAGGTAAGAGTTCTTAACTCCTGGGAGGGCCATCCCCGTCTGGGTCATTGGTAAGTATAAAAAATATATAAATTACTATAAATTTTTTAACATTTTTATACTGTACCAATGACCCAGACATAGCTGAATAGTAAAAAGGCTGGAGGGCCAAGGACATAGAGCAAGATGGAATATGCTCAATAATATAAAATAGAGTCATCCCCTCTAGGGAAAAAGAAGTATTAGGCCTTACATGTATCTTTCTTATTTATGATAAATTAGAAAGATACAACACCTTCCAAAATTGAGCATCATACATCCATGTACTCTATTAATATCTAGTATAATCCTTATACTAATAATTTTTAAAGTAAGCCAATAAATAAAGTAAGTCTAGAGAATAGAGACTCTTTATACTCCTTAAAACTGTCTGAGGATTGCATAATCATGTCCGTTGACACGTGCTATATTCAAAAGCTATACTTTAAAAACTAAGACTTGAATGAATTTTTAAAACATAAACTTCTCACTAAACAACCATCCCAATAACAGCTCGGAATTACTAACTCCGGAGGAGGTATCCACTTGTTTTCAGAGTAAAACAGGTGACCCAAGGGAACACCCTCCCCCCCACCCCCCCTTTTTCTTGCTCTGGGTCAAATAGCCCAGAGCGAAGAGGGCAGCAGAACGGAGTCACTGCCGAAACAGACAGCCTACCTAGCTATAGTAGCAACTGTTAAGTGAATGACATTCTGAGCAGTAGATAATAGACCTAACAATAGAGGCCTCCAGAAATGGACTCAATATTTCTGAGATAAAAAATTCATGAATGTGGATGGCTGAGTGCAATGAGCAGCCTTCAAAAATCTATAATAGCGACACTATTAATGTAAGCCCAAGATGAAGAAGAACTCTTACTTCATGAGCCGAAATCTCAAACACAACTGCTGAGTCAAAGATATACCATAAGCAGTATCGATAGTTAATTGAATCCATTAGCAATAGAATGGAGAGTAACGTCCTTCTAATAGGCATCAAAGACATTAGAAGTTTACGCCCGTAGTAATAAAACAGATATCTGTTTATAAATACATAAACTCTAACCGGACAGAGTAAAGGCCTATGCCCGTACG
Source organism: Pictodentalium vernedei (assembly GCA_031216915.1). Lineage (NCBI taxonomy): Eukaryota > Metazoa > Mollusca > Scaphopoda > Dentaliida > Dentaliidae > Pictodentalium > Pictodentalium vernedei. Next base: position 131,029,038 of record CM062289.1, read on the forward strand.
AAGACGGAAGGACCTTAATAACAATAGGATCCGGATATTAGGAGCCTAACTCTTATGCAAAAATCCAACCTAAATAGTAAAGGAAGTAGTGATTCCGAAACTACGAAAGTGAAAATCATCCACCGATAGTGCATGAAACTCACTGACTCTTCAGTAAAAGAGAAGCCAACAGAATTACTGTCTAAAAGGTCAGAATTTGAAAACTACTGTTTCCAGAGGCTCAAATGATTACTTAGCTAAATAAGAACCGAAGTTAAATTCCATATAGGAATTTAATCTAATGATTCTAAGTCTATTTATCGAAAAGTTACTAACTGACTTAGATAAAGAGACATAAGACTCAATTGTAAACTATCATCGAGTGCATAGGTATGAGGTAACATAAACCTATAACCTTAATAATAACAGGCTGCAGTAGATCTTGTCAAACAAGTATACTAAAAAGTTGCAATGAGTAGTATGGAGGGATCAACAATATGAACATAGTGATCCCTACACCAACGACGGAAGAGCCTCCACTTTAGCCGCATAGAATAGCAAAGAAGAGGATCTCCTATAGTAAGAAATCGCGTCCAAAGCTCGTCCAGTACAATGCTTACAATGCAATAAGGACCACACAATGGAATACGTGAAGGTTGCGACCTTGCGGGTTGTGATAAAGAAGACACGATTTTACCCAGCGAAAAAAGATCCTCTCATTGAGGAAGATTTCGCGTTAAGTCCCACAGTAGACATCAGAGTAAATTTACCCACGGTCTCTGTGAAGACAGAGATGCTATCAACAGAAATGTATTGTGGTTGTTTATCTTAGCAATACCTGCTGAAACAACAGCGCCGGAGGATACGCATATCCTATCATTCCGTCCTATTAGATCAATAGAGTGTTAACAACATTAGCTCAGAGATCCGGACAAGCAAACACATACGTCTGCAATTGATTAGCAAGCTGTGTCGTAAATAAATTATCATTGGGCGCTCCCACTGATAGCAAATCTGATTGAATACTTGTTTGTTGAGAGTCCATTCTGACGGCAACAAGCGACCCATAAGTGAACAGGAGTCCGGTAAAACAATCAGACGACCCGGAATATGACGGACCGAAACAGAACTTGGTGTACTATAACAAACAGAAGGATTCTTTCCATTAAATTGAATAACGGAAACGAATGAGTGCCTCCCTGGTTCCGGAGATACGCCACTACTGTCGAATTCACGGACAGGATTTGGACATGCGTTTCTGAATAATGTTCATCCAATGACATAAAAAACATTATTCCGCGGAAGATAAGTGCTTGCTTAGAGACTGCGGAACCCAAAGACCCTGGCACTTTGAATCCGTTGGGATCAATATTATATCCCAACCTGTTTGACTGGCAACCGTCATAATTATAACACTCGGATCCGGCAACTGCAGTGGCACTCTCTGAGTCAACCACCGAATGTTTGCCCCAGTCTGAATCTCTTGCAACACTAGATAGACAAGAGAATGTATAAATCGAGCAATTCATGGATTGCTGAAAAGTTGCCGTCGAAGAGAAGCTTCTCCGAGAACGAAGCGACTCTGAGAGAGTTCTTCACCTTACTATCCATGCGCGTGGATGTAGCTAGGGCTGCGTCACGTCTAACCAACTCCAATCAGCCACTGAAGGCGGAGTTATACGTGAACAAACTACTGCCCTCAAAAGAAATCACATTGAGGATAATATCCCGTAATTCTTTTCTTGAAGACGTAATGATAACGCCTCAGTAAGGTGGATTACTTATGACAAAGCGTCTAAGTTAAGTCTACTAGACATCATTGTCGTTTCCAACATTGTGGTTGGAAAAGACATAGACCGCGAAAAAGAATATTTCCAGTCTTTAACCACGCCGTCTAGACGCATATGAACTCTCGGTATGCCCTGCTCTGCCAAAATAAATTATTCGTATAAATGATAAAAAGGCAGAAATGAGCATTGCGGACAAGAAACTAAACTATTATGCTTGGTAGCAGGCTTATATGCATATATAGCGTCGATAAATAATACACATGTTCTAATGACATTATTGGACTGTGTCGGTAAGTCAGGGACAATGTCCCTGAACCGATCCAAAATTCCGTGTCCAATGACGCTATCAGTCTCTTATCCAACATCGCAGCAATGTAGTCCGAAATAACAATCACTGGAAGATAATGCCAGAAGATATGAATGGCAGCTTCCGATGCTACGAAAGGGAAAGCTCAAAATCTTTCGAATTCCTTTCGCCACCCTGTCGGACCCTATAAAGCGTTCGGTCGTCCGTACCTGATGCAACCGCGGACCGCACCGACCCAGCGCCGTCAGAAACTGTCGATTGCTGGGATGCTGCGAAAAAACTGTGCTAACTCGGATAGCACGTCCGTCACTGAGGCCTGTGGAGAAGCGGTCCTACAATGCATTGCCGCTGGAAGCTCCGTGATCGTTACCCCGTGCATACTACTAATATGCGAGCGAACGGAGTGTATAGGCCGCGTGTCCCTTGGCTACCGGATGGCGTGACCTATTCGCCGTGGAATCACTGAATGACAAAACTGATCGGATACTCGAGGTCACGTAGCCAATGTGCGGTCGTGTGCCCTGCTGTGAGGATGAGGAAGCATTATCGACAGTCTCTCGGACTGTCAATATAACGGAGCATCCCGACCGACAGACATATGCTCCGAATGTAAAATATCTGAACCACAACATGCGGTCCCCTATGTTGTTGGACGAGAGAGGGACCTCTCTCGCTCACAGCCCGGACGGACCTGGACAAGCCAGGAACCGGACTAACAGGCTTCCTCCGATCTGTCCTCAATCCGCCATCACTGGGTGAGTACTAAAGTAATTATAGTGCTCGCATCACCCAAATCTCCTTCCTAGACCGCAACGGACGAACCCGGCAGCCGAAGCATTCAATGAATGTACGCTACACCGGGTGAGCTAGCGAATGTCACTCCGTCGATCCTACAAGGGACCTCTTAGACGATAGACATATTCCATGAGAACTTATTGCCGCTAGCTCTTCATTAACTATAACGACAGAGGCACACTTTTGAAAGACATCTCCGTAACTTTGCGAACAAGAAACCCGAAATGCTTGGTAATAGCAAGCATATAATAATAATATATATATAGCGTCGTTCAATAATTCGAAAGTTTGTGTGACATTATTGGACTATGTCGGAACTGAGGGACGATGTCCCTGAACCGAACCAAAAATTTCTAAGTCCACCGACGCTATCAGTTTCTTATCCGGCATCGCAGCATTCTGGTCCGACGAAGGAAGCTGTAGAAGATCAAGTCAGATGACATACACAACAGCATATGTTGTTCCGAAAGGGAAAGCTCGAAATCCTCCGAATCCCTTTCGGTATCCCGTCGGACCGGATGAAATTTTCGGACGTCTGTACCCGCTTCCGCGGAGCGTCCCGACCCAGCATCGTCGGATAAAAAATATGCGACAGATTCAGTTGATGCTGGGATGCTGCGATAAGTTGTGCTATTTAGGAAAGCACGTCCGTTCCCGAGGCCTGTGCAGTAGCGGTCTTACGATGCATTGCCGCCGGAAGCTCCGTGTACGTTGACTCCCGCACACTTTCCTATGCAAACGTCCGGAGTCTGCAGGCCTCGTGTCCCTGGCTACCGGATGGTGTGACCTGGTCGCCGATGATTCTCTGACTGTCGAAGCTGACTGGATATCCGAGGTCACGTAGCCAAAAGCGGTCGTGTGCGCTACCATGAGAATGAGGAAGCCTTATTGACAGTCTACTCCAGACTGCCTATATGTCGGAGCGTCCCGAGCGACGGACGTATGCTCCGAATGCGAAACATTTTGTACAACATCTGGGGCCAGATGTTGTTGTACGAGAGAGGGGCCTCTCTCGCTCGTCGTCCGGATGGACCAGAACGAGCTATGAACCGGACTAAAAGGCTTCCTCCGTTCTCCCTCTAATCCGCCGTCACTGGGTGTGCATTTGGTTGATTTATAGTGCTCGCATCACCCCAAAACTCCTTCTAGACCGCAACGGACGAACCCGGCTGCCGAACCATTCGATGAATGGATGCTACACCGGGCGAGCTAGCGGACGTCAAAGGCCGTCAAACCTACTAGGGTCCTCTTAGGCAATTGGCGTATTTACATGAGCACTTTTCCGCTAGCCCTTCATTAATTGTGACGACGGAGGCACACTGTTGGAAGACATCACAGATACATCACCCTAATCTTGATCGTCTGAAATAGAAATTGATAAAGTAGAGTGACCCTGCGGGGAAAGGACCGGAATGTCCAATTCCCCACTAACATACCGTGACATATGCTTCCCATGTTGTCATCGAAATCATACAATACAGAACAGGAGTTAATGCGAGTACACTGACCACATATAGAATGATTATAAAAGTCAGAGGAAGACTTCCTCTTATTACAATTGATCAAAATCCTTTCAATGTGAAAAGAAAACAAAGTCCTGGTACTCGCACCAACCCCTGGCAATCAAAATACATAATAATAATATGATCCATTAATATAGAAAAAATAATTGAAATCAAAATATTTTGAAAAAATATTTTTTCAGAATAGCCCAAGTTTCTGAAAAGTAACGTTGAGCCCCAATGGATCCCAAGCCTAAGTGTGGACAAAAATTTTAAAAATATTTTAAACAATTTATTCAACACTTACGAACCATAATAATGTATCTAGTTATGATTAAAATAACATCAAGATATTATTTTCAAGAAATCCCCCCCTCACACAGAGGGCTGTTGTAAATGTAAACAATGAGTGTAAAAACACTAAAATAAGACTCCAGGCACCCAGGCCCGGAAACAGTTACCAAAAATACACTATCTGATGCAAAACAGAGACTTCCAGGGAAGAAACTGCAGAACATCAGATGGTAGATGCAGAACACAACGCCTAACCACCCGTAGGTAAAGACGTAAACATGGGGAAAAGAACAGAATTCATTCTGTTATTCAGCTAAAACTCCCAAGAAATTTTAGTAATAATAATTACAGAAACTATGCCAAAAGCATGGGAGAATAGCAAGAGGGGACTTAAAGGAAAGGGAGAGAGGAAAACACTGAAAAATCAGTGTAACTAAATAACCAGAATGACAACAAAATGGCTGCTGCCTCGAAAATAGGTAACTTAACATAATTTCATTAAAAAATTTTAAGTTACAGCCCTGATAATATTCTGTCACACATTTTTCCTCTCCTCCTTCTCTATCCTCCTTAGAATCACCATTTCACTAATATTTATGTGTCTGGCATCATTTAAACTGAGATTTACAAGCACAAAGATCAGTCAGATGTTAACTGATGAAGGGCCAAACTTAGAATGATTAATGGCGCCAATTTCGGAACGTCCTTGACACTGTGCATGCGCAGTAGAGGTGAAGTGTGGAGGGCCATTCAGGACATGTTTTCTTTGGTTTTAGATGCAAATTTTAGGGATTGGGGGGCAAAGTTTGTGTTTGGCCCTATATTTTAAGAGTTAGCACCAGCTATGTCTGGGTCATTGGTACAGTATAAAAATTTTAAATTTCAGATCAACCTACGAGTGTAGGCCACGCGAATAGCAAGACAAATAAATCGAGAAATGGACTGAGAAGAGATCTTCTGTCGACCAGGAATAAGAGACAGAAAGAATCGTTTCCTGCCTTTCCTAATGAACTGCATCCGGTTGAGATAAATGCGAAGTGCTCGAACCGGACAGAGCAAAGGGTGATTACCCTCAGCAGAAGGAAGAGCCCTGATACAGACAGGAGGTGGAGTTGTTTCTGGTATCTGATTCTTGGCCAGAAAGGAGCAATCAATGCTCCTGAAAAAGGCCGGATCAACCGAGAGGGCATGTAGCTCACTGACCCATCTGGCTGAGGCAAAATCCATCAGAGAAGCCATCTTGTATGTGAGAAAATGCATATCCACTGGGATAAAGGTTTGAATGGCACCTCCCCCCCCCCCCCCCCCCCCCCCAAGCAAAGCAGCACCCAAGAAAGATTCCATTTTGGGGTAAGCTGCAAAATCCTAGGCTTTTTCAAAGAAAAGTGCCGAATAAGGTTGGAGAAGTATGGATTAGTGCCGATACGACGCTTTCCCACATACGAAAAGGTCTCCGAAAGCACGGACCTGTACTCTTTGATGGTAACAGACTGAAGACCCGTGAATCAAACAGATATACCAGAAACTCCGCAATCTGTGTTATCGAATGATCAGCATAATCAAGAGAGTGGTCAGCACACCATCGATAGAAGACCTTCCACTTTGACGTGTAGGCTAAACCAGTGGCGTGCCACCTTAAAGAAAAAATTCACTCCACTGCTTGTCTCGAAAAACCTCTACAGAGGAGATAGGACCTGACAAAAGACATGGGTGAAGGCACAATGAAGTCAGGTCGACGTGAAACCTCCTCGGGTGACCTTGGCAAAGAAGGTCGCAATGTAAAGGGAGACGTGCTGGAACTGCCGCCAACAGAGCGGAGCTGATTGATGGACTCGCTAGGTCACACCGTTGAGACGACAGGGGAGCGATCAGAATGATTCGACAACTGCAGGTTCATAACTTGGCTAGAATCTGAGGCAGAATCGGAAACGGTGGGAAGGCGTAGCCGACTAGACTGTTGCAATCGAGTGACCGAGTGTACATGGCAAAAGCCAGAGAATCTGGACATGGGGTCACGAATGTGCCCACCTGATGGTTTCAACGGGTTGCAAAAAGATCAATGTGGGGATGACCCCAGAGATCGCAAAGCGACTGGAACACTGCCCTGTGAAGCATCCATGCTGAGCTAGCAGTAGAAGATCCTGAGCCAATTCGTACACAGGAACCAAGTGCGTGTCGCCCTGGTTCCGAATGTAAGCGACCACTGTCGAATTGTCGGACAACAGAAGAACCTTTCGATTCAAAAGGTGGGGGATCCACTGCCAGAAACTCAGAAGAAGAGCAAGAAGCTCCTTTTGGTTGATGTGGAGAGCTGCTTGATCCTGGTCCCATACCCAGTGAAGGGAAAAACCTAGAGGATCCAATGTCGCACCCCATCTGAGATTGTTGGCGTCTGCCATCAGAACACGATCGGAAATGGGCTCTCCAAGTCCAATGGAACTCTCTGCATTATCCACTGGACATCCGTCCAGGGGAGAAGGTGACGATGAAGGAAGTCTGGTAACTGAAGCACCAGATCCAGAGGATTGACATTCGGCCTCCAACGTCTAAGCATAAAGTGTTGGAGAGGTCTGACATGCAGCCGACCTAGAGGAATGAGATCCGTCACTGAACTGCAGAGACCAAGCAGCCAGAGAATACTCTGAGCTGTCACGGACGACCGTCGAAGTCTGGTAGACTGACGGATTGGTAGAATCGTAGGAACGATAATGCACTGGAGGCAAAAAGGTATCAGCCCTGGTGAAGAACGAAGTCTTCATAGCCTTGGAACTCAGCTTTGAGTCCAAAACTGCAAATGCTTCGACCACCTGTACCGACTGGCAGGGTCGAAGGTGCCCAGAAGCGGGTTGCTCCACAGGCTGTAGGCACGCGACCAATGATCGCGGACTGGCTGACACCGGCGGCTCATCTGACAGTTTAAGATCAGGAAGGAACCCAAACACAACGTCAAGAGCTGCCCCAAGTCAGAAGACTGTTAGCTCTCGACGTTGGGTAAGTCTGACCCATCCTCTGAGTCGGGCAAAGCAGCCGATGCCTCCCATGGTGTAGGCACACCAGGGGGGATCAGAAAGTGGCCTGCTTCCAATCCCGGGAGGCAGCGCTGCAGGGGGTGCCTGTAAACCCCTAGTAGCCTCGCTAGAGGCAACAGGAAGGCTCTTGGAAAGAACCTGCATGAGCAAGGAGAGGGCCTTCATAAGCTCACAGCCCGTGTCAGCCAATTCGACGTGGGAATGACCCGGCATAGTGGCTTCATGCCTGATCCTTTTAACCAAGAAGGGTCACAATCATGTAGTACACCCGGCACTGGGTGACGGGTGACAGCCGAAACATCTGAATGCAGATGCCTATAGAGGTATGAAAGGATCTGAAATGCAGAAATTCAGGAGAGTCGCTGGGGACCTCTGATGGACAGAATATCCAAGGTGCACAATATGCGTTGGTCCCGCAAAATGGCATGCAGGACCAGAGTGCATGGACGGAAATGCAACACCATGACCCCACCATGAACATCTGAATCCAAGAAAAAAGCTGCTGGGCTCGATGGCTGAGAGACCACAGCGGAGGGTTTGGTGGGCAGCCCCTTCGGACTTCACCGAGTTGAAGTCAGGGAAGGCCGAGGAAAATATCCCATGTCCACACTATCAGACATCTCCGCAGACCCCTGCAGGAATAAGCCGAAGCCGGCTGAAACGGTGACCGAAGATGTTGCAGACAGAACAGCAGCAGATACGTCGGGAACTGTTGAAACTGGAGGAAAGGTGGAGAGAGCAACCGAGCTCAGCTCCAAAGGAGGAGTCACAACCCTAGTGATACCTCAGATGTCGACTGGAGAGGGACAACAGTCCCGGAACCAGGCATCTCTTCACCGGACAACTCAACAGCTCCGCAGCATCCACAACAGGAAAAGACTGCACATCCCCCATGGATGGGGTATAACTCTCACCAGACCTGGTCGTGTCGGGAGGCCCCAAACGACTGCGTTCCCCTTTCCCACGGGAGGAACGCCCACGAGAAACACCATATGGTTCACAGAAAGGTGGATGACCAAGACCCACAGGGTTGATCGGACAAACACCCATTCCAAGTGGAACAAGAAGCATGGGAATTGTCCACATGCTTGAGCAAAAGGTCTTGCCCAAAAGGAACAGTCCTGGGCATAACAGAGGTGAGAGCAGTAGAAGAAAAGGTGAACTCAATAGATCTAGAAGTAGAACACCCCCAACTACGAGAGGAAGGTGGCAGAATGGAGGAGAGAAATCCTGCCCATACAGCCCCCCACTGACACCTAACTCCAATAAGAATGTCCAAAAGGACAACATAAATTGTCAACCAAACAATAATGTTTGAACTGCACGGTATGCGAAAGTCGCGTGCGAACACGTGGATGTAAAAAATGCCGATAGGAGCACCGATCCAATGTCGAGTTGTGACAGCACAAAAGTATGTTTAATCATTATCAACTTATCATTCGGAAACCTTTGACCTAGTGATTCCAAAATAAATAGGGCTCTTTCTTGCACCAATGCCAATCTACCTATGAAGTTTCATGAACGTGGGTGGAACCATTATCAAGTTATCATCCAGAAACCAATTGTTTACGATTTATGTTCAAGGTTACTGTGACCTTGACCTTTGACCTAGCGAGTCCAAAATAAATAGGGGTCTTCCACTCACCTAGACCAACCTACCTATCTAGTTTCATGAATGTGGGTCAAACCATTATCAAGTTATCATCCGGAAATCAATTGTTTACGATTTACTATGTTGAAGATCTGTGACCTTGACCTTTCACCTAGCGAGTCCAAAATAAATAGGATTCTTCCTCTCAAGAAAGCCACCCTAGATATGAAGTTTCATAAATGTGGGTTGAACCATAGTCAAGTTATCATCCAGACACAATTGTTTATGATTTACTATGTTCAAGGTCACTGTGACCTTGACCTTTGACCTAGAGTGTCCAAAATAAATATGGTTCTTCCTCTCACTAATGCCAACCTACAAATGATGTTTCATGAACATGGGTCAAACCATTATCAAGTTATCGTCCAGAAACCAATTGTTTGCATATTTACTATGTTGAAGGCCACTGTGACCTTGACCTTTCACCTAGCAAGTCCAAAATAAATAGGGTTCTTCCTCTCACTGATACCAACATACCTATGAAGTTTCATGAACATGGGTCAAACCATTATCAAGTTATCATCCGGAAACCAAGTGTTTGGATTTACTATGTTCAGAGTCACTGTGACCTTGACCTTTGACCTAGCGAGTCCAACATATATAGGGTTCTTCCTCCCACCAAGGCCAACCTACATATGAAGTTTTATGAATGTGGGTTCAACCATAGTCAAGTTATCATCCGGAAATCAATTGTTTATGATTTAGTATGTTCAAGGTCACTGTGACCTTCACCATTGACCTAGTGAGTCCAAAATAAATAGGGTTCTTCCTCTCACCGAGGCCAACCTACCTATGAAGTTTCATGAATGTGGGTCAAACCATTATCAAGTTATCATCCGGAAACCAATTGTTTACGTCCGTCCATCCGCCCGCCCATCTACCCGCCCGCCATTCATCAAAGTTAACTATAAGTCGAGTTTGACTTTGTCACAACTTGACTAAAAATAAAATTAAAATGTGGTTGAATATAATAACGAGAATATATAAAACACAGCCCTGTTATTAAATGATCATCAGATCCATAATTCTAGTCATAGGAGCCATTATCAACTAGTTGAATTATCACTGTTTCTTAATGTAAATGAAGGTGGATCTTCCTAAGATGGCGGAAGAAAAAAGAATGAGTCATTGGTTACACGTCTGCACACAAGTACTGGAAGCTGTGGATCTGTACTAGGAGAAGAGCGTCCTCCCACTGGGTGTGCACCGGTAGCACTCGACCCAGTTTTGGCTTATTTTTTCTTGGTGCAAAAAAAAAAAAAAAATTTGCACCACTTTTCTTTCCCAAATCGCTTGGGAAAGATCAAAATAGAGAGTATATTTCCGAGTTAGGGACTTCCACTGTAGTGCAAGCCTGTAGTAAACAATTGTAAGGTAGGTTGATAAGAAATTGGCGCCAGCCATCATTCTTATCAGATTATGTGTCATAAAGTAGAAAATCCAGCGGGGAGGAGTGAGTGCCCACTCCTGTCTGTGCCATTGGTAAGTATAAAAATATACAAATAACTTTAAATTTTTCATATTTTTATACTAGAACCAATGGCCCAGACTTAGCTGAATAGTAAAAAGGCTGGAGGGCCCAGGAATAGCAGACTAAATTTAAGCTCCTAAGCCTGCAGGAGGACTCCCAAAGGTGAATAGGAGATTAAAATATGAGGAATTACATGTATCCTTCTCCATACAACAATAGAGAAGGACATACCACGAAAATTAAAGGAGCAATATCCAAGTGAATCCTTATTACTTAGCATAAACGATTACGCTAATTGGGTGTAACAAGCCCCAATTTTAAGGCTAGTCCAGAATAAGATGCTTAAAATTAGGAAAAGCATGTCTGAGAGTTATAGACTAATGCCTGCAGACACATGCTGTATACAATGCAATGAGCTTACATAAAAGATCTGTATTATCTATAGACAATAACGGCTTCACCCATATTTACATTCTTACTATAATGCCAGATGAGGTAAGGAAACCCCCCACCCCTTTTTTGAAGGAAATTAACCTTCAAAACAAAGAGGAAAGCAGCCTGGAATCAGTGATAAAGCGGTACTGAAGAATATCAGAAAAGAAACCTAATATAGGAATCTCCTCTGAGCAATAAAAGGTGGACTGAAGTAGCATCTGGAGCTAAACAGAATCATCTGTTCAAGACTCAAGACAAAGATAAAGCTCCAACTTCCTTAGCGGAGATCTTATAATAAAATCGAAATTTTCTAAAATGTATACTGCATCCGGAATACCCAGGCAGTAAAACTTCAAAGTACTGACTGGGCAGAACATTATTAATACGGAGATAGGACGAGAACTGGTGATATTAATATGTACAACCTTAAACTTTTCCAATCGAATCCCATTGGAAAGTTAACTGTGAGAACTCAGATGCTTCAGAGCCAACCAATAGGTGACCATGTGCTGGTGTACAAGTAAAATCCAAACTGTAAACATTCAAATCTATGAGAATGAGAGAGTGGGATTCCATTTTGTGTACTGCTTCCGGTTGAATACTGGTTTCAGAACCTGGAACGGGATTTGATTAAAAAACAAGTCAAGGACCGTCCCCAATTGAATCGTTGCTCCCTAGGTCTGTTAAAACCAATAACTGTTTGGAGAATGAATATACAACTCCGAATAATGAAGAAAAATAGAGAGGACTGACACTGAGCAAGAATTTAAGAGAATCTATTCAAGAGATATGTCTGCCTAATTATTACATATTAAGCAACTAACAGAATCCTGCATCTGCCCTTGCCTGAATACAGTCTGTATCATCGGCATAACCAGAGCGATTCAAAATATAACCAGAAAACTGAAGGAATAAAATGACGTAATGCAATTTATAACATGAGGAATAAACTCATACGCCATAACAGAAGCAGTGGATTAATTGCCATATTTGGAGAATGTCGCCCAGATAAGCCGAGCTGGCTGATGCACAGGATACTCGAAGGCTAGCAATACCAACCAAATGTTTTTCATGAAAAAGTTAAAAAATTTATAGTAATTTATATATTTTTTATACTTACCAATGACCCAGACTTAGCTGGTGCTAACTCTAACAAAACCAGGGCCAAACACAAATTTTGCCCCCCAATCCCCAAAATTTGCATCCAAAACCAAAAGAAATCATGTCCTGTAGGACCTCCATACTACGCCCCCACTGCGCATGCGCAGTGTCAAGGACGTCCCGAAATTGGCGCCAATTATCATTCTTACTGGCAGTGCCTGGTCAGCGCTATGTACTCAGCGGGGAGGCAAGAGTTCCCAACTCCTGGGAGGGCCATCCCCGTCTGGGTCATTGGTAAGTATAAAAAATATATAAATTACTATAAATTTTTTAACATTTTTATACTGTACCAATGACCCAGACTTAGCTGAATAGTAAAAAGGCTGGAGGGCCTAGGACATAGAGGAAAATCCAATAAGCTCAACTATATAATAAAGAGGTAACCCCTTAAGGAGAAAAGGAGTATTAGGCTTTACATGTATCTTTCTTATTTAATATTAAATTAGAAAGATACAATACCCTTAATAATTGAGCACAATAATATTCATGTTCTCTATTAACATCCAGTATAACCCTTATACTATTTATTTTTAAAGTAAGCCAATAAATAAAGTAGTCCAGAGAATTGAGACTCTTTATAATCTTTTAAAAGTGTCCGAGTATTGTATATTAAAGCCCGTTTGACACTTGACATATACAAATGCTTCACACCGAGCTACACTTTAAAAATAAGACATGAATGAATTTTAACATTAATATTACACTTTAAAACCATCCCGGAAGCGACTCAGAAATACTGACTTTGGAGGAGGCATTCCCTTGCTTTTCACTATAAAGCAGGTGACCTAAGGGAACCCCCCCCCCCCCCCCCCCCCTTCCCCTTGCCCTGGGTCAAATAGCCCAGAGCGAAGAGGGCAGCCGGACGGAGTCACTGCCGGAACAGAAAGCCTGCATAACTATAGTTGCAACTGTTTAGTGGACGACATTCTGAGCAACAGATAACGGACCTAAACAATGCAGGTCTCCAGAAATGGACTCAATATTTCTGAGATAAAAATTTGTGAATGTGGATGGCTGAGACCAATAAGCAGCCTTCATTAAATCTGTAATAGCAACACTATTAGCATAAGCCCAAGAAGTAGCAAGAGCTCTTACTTCATGAGCGGAAATCTTAAGCACAGACTGCTGAGAAGAAGATAAACTCTCATAAGCAGTACGGATAGTTAATTGAATCCATCTATCAATAGAATGGACCAAAATGTCCCTTCTATTAGGCATCAAAGACAGAAAGAAACGTTTCCGTCCCTTTCTGATAAACTGAGATCTCTGTTTATAGATACGTAACGCTCTAACAGGACAGAGTAAAGGCCTACGCCCGTCTGAAGACAATAACAATAGGTTCCGGATATTTATTAGGAGCCTGATTCTTAGCTAAAAAACCCACATTAGTAGTGAAGGTGATAGTGTTCCCGACACTACGATAGTGAGAATCATCCACCGACAGTGCATGAAGCTCACTGACTCTTCTAGCAGAAGAGAAAGCTAAGAGAAAAGCTGTCTTATAAGATAAGAATTTGAAATCCACTGTCCCAAGAGGTTCAAATGGCTTTTCCTTCAATTTAAGAAGAACCCAAGCTAAATTCCATTTAGGAATTAATCTAAGAGTTCTGGGTCTATTTATCGAGAAGTTTCTAACCAACTTAGATAAAGAGACATTAGATCCAATTTGTAAACTATCATGATGTGCATAGGTATCAGATAACATAGACCTATAACCCTTAATAGTAACAGGCTGCAGTTTGATTTCGTCAAACAAGTATACTAGAAAGTTTGCAATGTCTGGTATAGAGGGATCAAAAATATCTACAGAATGATCCCTACACCAAAGACGAAAAACCTTCCACTTAGCCGCATAGTTTAGCGAAGAGGAGGTCCTCCTACAGTTAGAAATCGCGTCCACTGCTCGTCCTGTAAAGTGCTTGCCATGCAAGAAGGACCGCACAACGGAAAAACGTGAAGGTTGAGACCTTGCGGGTTGTGATGGAGTTGACGCAATTTCCCCTGCGAAAGAAGATCCTCCCGTGGAGGAAGCTTTCGCGGTAGGTCCCACAACAGACACCTGAGTAGATTTATCCACGGTCTCTGTGGCGACAGAGATGCTACCAACAGAATCTTGCATTGAGATTGTTTTATCTTTAGCAATACTTGTTGAATTAACGGTGCTGGAGGATACGCATATCCTATCATTCCGTCCCAAGGGATCGACAGAGCGTCTACTGCAAATGCTCTTGGATCCGGACACGGAGACACATACGTCTGCAACTGATTGTTGAGATGTGTCGCAAATAAGTCTATCATTGGCCGTTCCCATTGGTAGCAAATCTGATTGAATACTTGTTTGTTGAGAGTCCACTCTGACGGCAACAAGCGACCCTTTCGTGAAAGGGAGTCTGCTAGCACATTCAGACGACCCGGTATGTGACGGACCGAAAGAAGAACCTGATGCTCTAGCGCAAACAGAAGGATTCTTTCCATTAGACTGAACAACGGAACTGAATGAGTGCCTCCCTGATTCAGTATATACGCCACTACTGTCGTATTGTCGGATAGGATTTGGACATGAGCATTGTGAATAATGTCCATCCAATGACGTAACGCAAGCCAAATTGACATCATTTCCTTGATGTTTATGTGCTTGCACAGGAATTGCGGATCCCAAAGACCCTGGCATCTCGAATCCGTTGGGATCAATGATGCACCCCAACCTGTTTGACTGGCATCCATCATAATGGTAAAACTCGGATCCGGCAACTGCAGCGGAACTCCCTGAGTTAACCACTGAATGTGTCTGAATCTCTTGTTTCACTTGATCTGACAAGAGAACGTCTACGTCGAGCGAATGAATTTTCACACTCCAATTCTGAGTCAAGAAAATTTGGAGAGGACGCGTGCGTAACCGTCCCATCGGAATGAGATCCGCAGCAGCTCCGCACAGACCTATCAGTCTCATAAATTCTCTCGCTGTGACTTTGTCTGCGTGCAGACAATAGCGAGCGTAACAACTGACTAATTTCGCTCTGGTTAACGGCAGACGAACGAGATTGTTGTGCGTCTCGAAGCTCATTCCCAGATGAGTGAATGACTTGGACGGCACCAGATCCGACTTCTCCTCGTTTACTATAAAACCGAGACGTCGGAGCAATAGAAGTAGATTCTGAACATCGTTCTGAAGCATTAACTCGTTGCCGTACCTCTGAAGAATGTCGTCCAGGTAGGCCGACGTTACCGCAGACGAATGAGCTCGGAAATAGATCATTACCGAGTTCATTACCCGAGTGAAAGCCCAGGGTGCTAGATTCAGTCCGAAGCACATCGCCCGGAATTGATACACCACTCCTAGGACTGCGAAGCGTAGATACTTTCTGAATGTCGGATGTACCATGACGTGAAAGTACGCATCTTTGAGATCTATGCTTGTTGCATAATCGTTCACCCGAATACTCGCTCTGACCGACCGAATCGTCTCCATATAAAATTTCGGAGCGACGATCAGCTTGTTTATCCAGCTCAAATCTTTGACTGGACGGAACGAGCCGTCTGGTTTCGGAACCAGAAACAGATGGCTGTAGAATCCCGGAGTCTCCTGGTTTTCTACGACCTCTACCGCGTTCTTCATTAAAAGAGACTGCACCTCTGATAACAGAGCGTCTCTTTTCTGCGGATTTGACGGAAGTTGAGTCCACTTTGGACTTCGAGTTAATGGAGGCTTTCGTTTGAAGGATATCTTTAGGCCTTCCGAAGTCACTCCTCTCACCCAAGGGTCGTCCGTAATCGACGCCCATTCTTGTGAAAAGCTCGACAACCTTCCGCCAACCGGTACGTGATAGAGGTTTAAGCCATCACCTCCTGGACCTGCGAGGCCTGCGGTAGGAGAAACCACATCCTCCACGACCCGTCGACCTCGGGGCGTCCGACCGGTTGTCCCGGCCTGAAGGACGTCCCGAACGAGAGTCGCTACCCTGACGGTCTCTCAAATAAGACCAAGAGGATGCACCGGAACCTCTATAGGAACCTCTCTTGGGCGCATTAGACCCAGAAGTACCTGTCTTATTCTTGTCTGCTGTATCCGACTTCTTAGAAGCAGATTTGAACAACAGAGAATCCGAAGCTTTCTTTGTAATTTTATCATAAATAGCAGAAAGCTTGCCGTCAAAGAGAAGTTCTCCGGAGACCGAAGCGACTCTAAGAGAGTTCTTCACCTTAGTATTCACGAGTATGGATGTAGCTAGGGCTGCGTCACGTCTAACCAACTCCAGGTTTGCCACAGAAAGGGCGGAGTTACACATGGAATAAGCTACTGCCCTTGAAAGAAGTCTTAAAGAGGATTGTATATCCTGAAATTCTTTCCCTTGAAGGCGCAGTGATAACGCCTTAGTAAGGTGATCTGCGTAAGATAAGGCATCTAAATTGGCTCTGTTAGACGAAATAGCTGTTTCCAACACCGCGGTTGGAATAGAAGCCGATGACGGTAATGATAGCTCTAAGTCTTCCGCCTCGTCGTCCATACGCAGAGGAACTCTCGGGATACCCTGTCCTGCCGTGTCGAATTTATTCCTTGCATTAATGAAAGGCAGGTTGAGAGTATTGGCAGACAAGAAACCTGCTTTCCCCGTCTTGGAAGCAAGTTTAAATATAGCGTCATTCAATAATTCAAATGTTCTTGCAACATTATTGGACTGCGACAGAAACTCGGGAGCGATGTCCCTGAACCGCTCAAAAAATTCAGAGTCCAATGACGCTATAATCCTCTTGTCCGGAACCGCAGCAGTCTGGCCCGACGGAACAACTTGAGGGAGAAAGTGCCGGATGAAGTCCACGGCAGCTTTATGTTGTTCCGAAAGGGATGGCTCCAAATCATCCGTATCCCTTTCATCATCCGGTCGGACCTCATGATGCTCCCGGTCGTCCGCCCCCGATGCTTCGGCGGAGCGTACCGACCCAGTGCCGTCGGATAATTCTCGATCCGACACTGTTTCTGTCGGCTGCTGGGATGCTGCGATAAGCTGTGCTATCTGCACAAGAATGTCCGGCGTCGAGACCTGCGGAGGCGCAGTCTTTCGCTGCTTCGCCGAGGGCAGCTCTGCATCAGATGGCTCCCGCATACTTTTTCTATGCGAACGTCCGGAGTCCATCGGCCTCGTGTCCCTGGCTGCCGGATGGTGTGACCTGGTCGCCGAAGAATCCTTGATCGGCGAAGCTGGTAAGATATCGGCGGTCACGCAGCCAAGGTGCGGTCGTGTGCGCTAACGAGAAGAAGAAGCCTTAGCAGTCTCCGCGGACTGCCTATACAACGGAGCGTCCCGAGCGACGGACGTATGCTCCGCTTGCGACACATTTTGTACCACAACATCTGGTCCCAGATGTTGTTGTACGAAAGAGGGGCCTCTCTCGCTCGCGGCCCGGCTGGACCTGGACGAGCTAGGAACCGGACTCAAAGGCTTCCTCCGATCTCGTTTACTATCCGCCATCACTGGGTGTGCACATTGAATGTTTATAGTGCTCGCATCACCCAACATTTCCTCCTGGACCGCATCGGACGAACCCGGCTGCCGAACCATTTGGTGAATGGACGCTACACCGGGCGAGCTAGCGGACGACATTTGTCTAATCTCCATGAGCACTTTTGCCGCTAGCTCTGAATTCATTTGTGACGACGGAAGCGCACTTGCAGAAGATAACATGGAAACATCACCCTGTTCTTGTTCCTCTGAAATAGAAACTGAGAGAGTAGAGTGACCTTGCGGAGAAAGAGCCGGCATAGCCCTTTCTCCAGTAACAACATACCGTGACACACGTTTCCAATGTTTGTCATCCCAATATTGACATATAGAACAGGGATTAGTGCGAGAACACTGACTACTATTAATACAATGATCATGAAAGTCAGAGGAAGATTTCTTCCCATTACAATTTGAACAATATCCTTTCATTGTGAAAAGTCAACAGCAAGTCCTAGTTACTCGCACAAACCCCTGACACAAAGATACATAATAACATGATCCATTAATAAATGAAAAAACAATTGCAAATCAAAATAATTTTGAAAAAATATTTTTTCAGCGAAGCCCAAGTTTCTGAAAAGTAACGTTGAGCCCCGATGGATCCGATGGCAAAGTGTGTTAAAAAATTTTTAATTTATATTAAATAATTAATGAGACACTTACGGATAATATAAATGTATCTTATAGTGAGATAAACTACACCAAAGGCAAACAGCCCCCCTCAAAAAAGGCTGTTGCCAATGTAAACAAACAGTGTAAAACACCAGAAAACATGACTCCAGGCACTGAAAAAACTGGCCCGAAATCAGTCATCAAAATTACACTCTATCTGATGCAAGACAGAGACTCCCAGGGGAGAATCTGCAGAACATCAGATGGAAGATGCAGAACACAACGTTTATACACCCATGGGTGAAAACGTAACTATGCGGAAAATAACAGAAAACATTCTGTATCCAAGCAACTCTCCCAAGAAAATTTTAGAAATGAACTTTCTCAAAAATATGCCAAAAGCATGGGAGAATTGCAAGGGGGGACTTAGAAGGCTAGGGGAGAGGAAACACTGAATAAGCAGTGCAACATTTTAGCAAGAATGACAACAAGAGGCCCATGCCTCGAAAATAGGCAACTTAACATAATTTCATAAAAAATTTTAAGTACAGCCCTGATTATTTTTTGTCACTTCTTTTTCCTCTCCTCCTTCTATATCCTCCTTAGAATCACCATTTCTCCAAAAATTACGTGTCTGGCATCCTTTAAACTGAGATTTACAAGCACAAAGATCAGTGAGATGTTGACTGATGAAGGGCCAAACAGAGAATGATAATTGGCGCCAATTTCGGGACGTCCTTGACACTGCGCATGCACAGTGGGGGCGTAGTATGGAGGTCCTATAGGACATGATTTCTTTTGGTTTTGGATGCAAATTTTGGGGATTGGGGGGCAAAATTTGTGTTTGGCCCTGAGAGTTAGCACCAGCTAAGTCTGGGTCATTGGTACAGTATAAAAATATTCGGAATCCAAAAACAGTTACTTATCCACAAATCATATGCTCGGATACGAACTATGAGCGAACAACTGCAGGATGCAAACCAACTAATGAATGGTTGCGCCCCTGAAGTTGCCATTAAGAGATTTTGGGGTTTTTTGGGTGGCCTAAATTTGACCATCACATAAAGTTTGAAAAAGTGAGTGTATGAACAGTAATGGTCTTAGGCATGTAGAGTTACAAGACAGATACATCTTCATTGAGAGTAAAAGGAGAAGGCAAAATGTGCTCTCCAGAACAGTCTTATTATAAAAACCTGAGAGGGATACCTGTATCTGATCTTCCAAAAAGCTATACTTAAGTGCATTGGACAGGCTTGGCAATTTCAGGAGAGCGATTTTTTAGCTCTCCTTACTGCCCTCCTGAAAGAATTAAGGAGAGTGAAAAATTGCCCTCCTACATATTTTGGTCTGGGATGATAGAGATTACATGTATTATGCTCACATTAAATTTTTGTTGTAAAGCAAAAATGTAATTTAACTTCGAAGTCACATAACATCATGTAATTTCATTTTGAAAGTGGTTTAGTTGTAAAAGGTAATGGCTTCAACCATACCCAAACACAGTTGCAATCATTTGAAGCAAAATGGGTCACAGCAATATTTTTTTTCTGTCAGTTTCAAGTTCAACAACTGACATCACAGTTTGAGGGGTAATTATTCAAGGAATATTGACACTATAATATACTACCATTACTGCTATCCTGTCACTTGAAGCACTTGCACCAGGATGTGACTGTAGATTCAAGCAGACCTGTTGTCCAAGAAAGTCATACGCCTACCACTACCACCTTCAACCCCCCAATGGGGGGTTGAAGGTGGTAGTGGTAGGCGTATGACTTTCTTGGACAACAGGTCTGGGTACACACACAGGTCTTGTCAAGTGTGTGTTCGGTTGTTGAGTGAGACATCTAGATGTCTAAGAGATTTCGCTTTACCTTAGCAAAGTTAATAAAACCACTGATGTAGTCTGTTGGTTTCAGTTTCAATGAGTTCGTTCAACTGGATACTTAAAATGCTGTGTAAAGCTAATTGCTCTCCTAAGCTGATTGAGGAGAGCGATTTTTTGCCCTCCTACATTTTTCAGAATGCCAGGCCTGATTGGACAGAATCTGTTTGTTAAAGGACGCAAAAGAAACATCAATGAAAGAAGACTGCAGAGGTCTAAGAAGAGAGAGAAACAGAGAAAACGAAGCAGTCACTCTCCTCTCACAGACTGGTATAGAAAGAGGGGTATTCTGAACATTGTGAGTAGAAGCCTTTTCCAACCCAGAGAAAATGAATTAACAAATCCAAAGATCTGACAACCTGCATATAATCCCACATTTCGGGTGTCATTTGGAAAGGCTTTCATTGGTAGAATGCTGGCTTATTTTTCAAAAGTGATTTGTAATGTCCCACAAAGTAGATCTTCTATTTCTCAGGCCATTCTTTTGTAAAATTGCATGTGGGGGGCAGGCATTTTTTTTAATTTTATTTTTTATTTTTGTAATTATTTCTTTGCCATCAAAAGTTCATGTTCTTGGTTTGTTTCATGTTCTAGGCCTCACAATCTACAGAATAGTATATGCGTTGATGGATTTCAAAGCCTTATTGCACTCGAGAGACACATTTATCAACTTTATTAACTTGGGTAAAATATCACACATAAACCACTTCATTTTCATTTTTTTAAAGTTTGCATTGGATATAAAAAGAGATCAAAAGGACCATGCGGTAGGGCCTGAGAAACAGATTTTTACCTTTTTTAGGTCTAACATGACTATTTTTTTCCAAAGATACAGTGGCGTGGCCGGAGGAGAGGATTGGGTGGGATGCATTCTCCACCCCACTTTCCCTCAAAGTTGGTCCTCGAAATTTGTCCAAAACTGGCATAAAAATTGTGTGTGTGTGTGGGGGGGGGGGGGGGGGGGGGGGGGGAGGGGGGGGGGGGTTTGGTCCATGGGGGTTAGGTTGTAGATTGCTTGCTCTAATATCTGTGTTGATGAAAAGGTAGACAGTCATCAGTACATGAAAAACCTAAAAATATCTGCTCAGATGCAAGGAGATGGGGGTTTTTGAACCCTGGAATTCAAACTTTTTTTTATGAACCACAGGAAAATGTTGGATTTTGCTCTGGTACCCTCATTTTTCTGAAAGCCCTGATAGTGGCTCCAAGAACTTAAACCAGTTAATAGCTTGTTTTATGGAATTCCTTCTGCTGTACAATGCAGCATAAAAACAGCTTACTTTAGTTCTGGCATCAGCCCATATAATTCTTGCAGTTGTACGATCTATAGCCAGACCATTTGGCCACTTGAGATTCTTAGACACCAGAACAATTCTGTTGCTTCCATCCATGTCTGCTCTTTCTATCTTTGGTTCCTTTCCCCAGTCTGACCAGTACATGTATCTAAGAAAAAAAAAATTGTCTACTTCTCAATAAAATGGTAAAAAGCAGTAATGACAACACCTGTTGTGATCTGTTATGTCTCAATGCCCAGATACACATACATCCAGTACTTCCTGGATTATGTACATATCCAACCCTGTGAAAGATGTCTTCTTAGTGCAAGGAACGACTTTACACACGCTCAACATTTTACCCTATGTTTGTCTTTCGAATAACTCATAATCCATTTTTTATATTCCTTCTTATCGGTCCATTTTTATTGAAATACACACTTTCCCGGTATTTTAATTTTAAACTGAAAGACTTCACAAGCAAACACAAGATAACTGTTTTCCAAAAACGCTCAGAAAAATACAACAACACGCGACTGGAAACAAGAAATACAGGCGGTGAATTGGAGCACGTTCGACGGCGCCCCTAAAATTTTGACCGGGTTTTCCAGGACTTTCAAGGACCGGCCTAATAAATCATTCGTTTTCCATGACTTTCCAGGCCTGGAATTTAAAAGTCAAATTCCAGGACTTTCAAGGTTCCAGGACCTGCGTGTGAACCCTGGGCTCAGCAGTGGAAAAAAAAAATATTATAAAATTGTTTTGTTACAATTTATTGGAGAGTTCCAACTGACACTTTCCAATAAATTGCAAAAAAACAATTATTTATGAGCAACATCTTGCTAAATTGAGGTTCCTTTTGCTAGTAGTATGATATCTTTAAAAAAGAAATTCTCATGTTACAAATGACCATTGAAAAGTAATTTAGCACTCTACCAGTTAATCTTTGACATATCTGTTGACGTTTTAAGGTCTGTAAAATTACCTGAGGTGGAGAAACTTGTGACACACTGCCCACCATTTTAATTTTAATCAACAAAGTTTATAAAGTTGGCTTAGCAACGTCCTTAAAAATTAAGACAACAAAGAGTGTCTTAAGAGTTAAGCTAAGTTTTAAGCATTCTTAACTTTTATGACTACAACGTAATTAGAACTTAAAGATAAGAAATTGCTAAGCATAATTTGGAATATTCAAGAACATACTCAAGCAAGACCTTTGACTTAAAATGCTTTAAGAATAACAACGCAGATCCTCAAAAACACCCATACTGAATTAAATAACATTCAAGTGGCCCAAATATGAACCCAGGCACCTGATTTCAACACATTTCCCCTAATGAGGGTGTATACCATAGATTAGAAAATTATGACTGAGAAAATTTTGAAACAAAAATCCTTGCGTTGCACAAAATGAAAACTTGGGCTCCAATAAGGAGCCCAAACATAAACGCGGAGGCTAGATTTGAACAACCTTGAAGCTGACACTCCCCCCTCCCCTAATGATGGTTTTACTGAATATCAAAAGATTCTGACTGGTGGATCTGGAGACGATTTTTCAATACTCCTCCTCATATTGCATCATGCTCACATTCAAGCTCCCAAATATGAACCCAGGGACTTGATTTGAATAAACTTGGATCTGACGTCCATAAGGATGCAAGACCAAATATCAGAAGATTGTGACAGGTGGATCTGAATAAGGTTTTTTACAGAAACTGTACTCCTATGACACAAAGTTACAACATAGACTCTGACTATGAACTTGACTTGATTTTAACAAACTTGAATCTGGTTTTCTTACTTCACCCCCCCCCCCCCCCTTCCCCTCCCCCTCAAAAAAAAGATGCAGTATATGAAATATCAAAAAGATCAAAAGATTTTGACTGAGGAAGATTTTTTTTTAATGAATTTGCTCATATTATCGTGGAACCCAAATATGAACCCAAGGACTTGATAAGATCAAACTTGAATGTTACACCCCCAACCCACCCCCACCCCACACACACATGCACAGGATGCAGTATACTAAACATCAGTGGGTTGATGGGGGGGGGGGGATAAATTTAAAAAAAACATTTATAGTAATTTATATATTTTTTATACTTACCAATGACCCAGACATAGCTGGTGTTAATTCTCAAAAATCTAGGGCCAAACACAAATTTTGCCCCCCAATCCCCAAAATTTGCATCTAAAACCAAAAAAATCATGTCCTAAATGGTCCTCCATACTTTCCTCCACTGCGCATGTGCAGTGTCAAGGAGGTCTCGAAATTGGCGCCAATTATCATTCTTACAAGCAGTGCCTGGTCAGCGCTATGTACTCAGCAGATAGGTATGAGTTCCCAACTCCTGGGAGGGCCATCCCCATCTGGGTCATTGGTAAGTATAAAAAATATATAAATTACTATAAATTTTTTAACATTTTTATACTGTACCAATGACCCAGACACAGCTGAATAGTAAAAAGACAGAAGGGCCTAGGACATAGAGGAAAATCCAATAAGCTCAACTATATATAATAGAGTCATCCCCTCGAGGAGAAAAGGAGTATTAGGCTTTACATGTATCTTTCTTATTTATGATAAATTAGAAAGACACAACACCCTTCATAATTAAGCATAATAACATTCATGTTCTCTATTAACATTCAGTATAACCCTTTATACTAATTATTTTTAAAGTAAGCCAATAAATAAAGTCAGTCCAGAGAATTGAGACTCTTTATACTCTTTAAAAGTGTCCGAGGATTGTATATTAACGCCCGTTTGACACATGACATATACAAATGCTTCACACCGAGCTACACTTTAAAAATATGACATGAATGAATTTTAAACATTAACTTTACACTTTAAAACCATCCCGGTAACGACTCAGAATTACTGACTCCGGAGGAGGTATCCCCTTGCTTTTCACTATAAAGCAGGTGACCTAAGGGAACACCCTCCCCCCCCCCCCCCCCCCCCCCCACTTCCCCTTGCCCTGAGTCAAATAGTTGCAACTGTTTAGTGGACGACATTCTGAGCAACAGATAACGGACCTAAACATGCAGGTCTCCAGAAATGGACTCAATATTTCTGAGATAAAAATTCGTGAATGTGGATGGCCGAGACCAATATGCAGCCTTCATTAAATCTGTACTAGCAACACTATTTGCGTAAGCCCAAGATGTAGAAAGAGCTCTTACTTCATGAGCCGAAATCTTAAGCACAGACTGCTGAGTTGAAGATAGATTATCATAAGCAGTACGGATATTTAATTGAATCCATCTTGCAATAGAATGGACCGTAATGTCCTTTCTATTAGGCATCAGAGACAGAAAGAAGAATTTTCGTCCCTTTCTGATAAACTGAGATCTTCATTTATAAATACGTAAAGCTCTAACCGGACAGAGTAAAGGCCTATGCCCATCTGAAGATGGAAGGGCCTTAATAACAATAGGTTCCGGATATTTATTAGGAGCCTGATTCTTAGCCAAAAATCCAACATTAGTAGTAAAGGTAATAGTGTTCCCGACACTACGATAGTGAGAATCGTCCACAGATAGTGCATGAAGCTCACTGACTCTTCTAGCAGAAGAGAAAGCTAAGAGAAATGCTGTCTTATAAGACAAGAATTTGAAATCTACTGTCTCAAGAGGCTCAAATGGCTTTTCTTTTAGTTTAAGAAGAACCCAAGCTAAATTCCATTTAGGAATTAATCTAAGGGTTCTAGGTCTATTTATCGAGAAGTTTCTAACTAATTTAGATAAAGAGACATTAGATCCAATTTGTAAACTATCATGGTGTGCATAGGTATCAGATAACATAGACCTATAACCTTTAATAGTAACAGGCTGCAGGTTGATCTCGTCAAACAAGTATACTAGAAAGTTTGCAATGTCTGGAATGGAGGGATCAAAAATATCAACAGAATGATCCCTACACCAACGACAAAAGACCTTCCACTTAGACGCATAGTTTAGCGAAGAGGAGGTCCTCCTACAGTTAGAAATTGCGTCCACTGCTCGTCCTGTAAAATGCTTGCCGTGCAAGAAGGACCGCACAATGGAAATACGTGAAGGTTGAGACCTTGCGGGTTGTGATGTAGTTGACGCGATTTCCCCTGCGAAAGAAGATCCTCTCGAGGAGGAAGTTTTTGCAGTAAGTCCCACAGCAGACACCTGAGTACATTTATCCACGGTCTCTGTGGAGACAGAGATGCTACCAACAGAATTTTGCATTGAGATTGTTTTATCTCTGGAGGATACGCATATCCTATCATTCCGTCCCACGAGATCGATAGAGCGTCTACTGCATATGCTCGGGGATCCGGACATGGAGACACATACGTCTGCAACTGATTGTTGAGTTGTGTCGCAAATAAGTCTATCATTAGCCGCTCCCATTGGTAGCAAATCTGATTGAATACCTGTTTGTTGAGAGTCCATTCTGACGGCAACAAGCGACCCTTCCGTGAAAGGGAGTCTGCTAATACATTCAGACGACCCGGAATATGACGGACCGAAAGTAGAACTTGGTGTTCTAGAACAAACAGAAGGATTCTTTCCGTTAAATTGAATAACGGAATGGAATGAGTGCCTCCCTGGTTCCGTATATACGCTACTACTGTTGTATTGTCGGACAGGATTTGGACATGTGCTTTCTGAATAATGTTCATCCAATGACGTAGTGCAAGCCAAATTGACATCATTTCCTTGATGTTTATGTGCTTGCCTAGAAACTGCGGATCCCAAAGACCCTGGCACTTCGAATCCGTTGGGATCAATGTTGCACCCCAACCTGTTTGACTGGCATCCGTCATAATAGTAAAATTCGGATCCGGCAACTGCAATGGGACTCCCTGAGTCATCCACTGAATGTTTGCCCAAGTCTGAATCTCTTGTTTCACTTGGTTTGACAAGAGAACGTCTATATCGAGCGAATGAATCTTTACACTCCAATTCTGAGTCAGGAAAATTTGGAGAGGACGAGTGTGTAACCGCCCCATCGGAATGAGATCCGCAGCGGCTCTGCACAGACCTATCAGTCTCATGAACTCTCTCGCTGTGACTTTGTCTGAGTGAAGACAATAGCGAGCGTAACAACTGATTAATTTCGCTCTGGTTAACGGCAGACGAACGAGACTGTTGTGCGTCTCGAAGCTCATTCCCAGATGAGTGAATGACTTGGACGGCACCAGATCCGACTTCTCCTCGTTTATTATAAAACCGAGACGTCGGAGTAATAGAAGCAGATTCTGCACATCGTTCTGAAGCGTTAACTCGTTGCCGTACCTCTGAAGAATGTTGTCCAGGTAGGCCGACGTTACCGCAGACGAATGAGCTCGGAAATATATCATTACCGAGTTCATTATTCGAGTGAAAGCCCAGGGTGGTAGGTTCAAACCGAAGCACATCACTCGGAACTGATATACAACTCCTAGGACTGCGAAGCGTAGATACTTTCTGAATGTCGGATGTACCATGACGTGAAAGTACGCATCCTTGAGATCTATGCTTGTAGCTTAGTAGTTCACCCGAATACTCGCTCTGACTGATCGAATTGTCTCCATATAGAACTTCGGAGCGACGATCAGCTTGTTTATCCAGCTCAGATCTATGACTGGACGGAATGAGCCGTCTGGTTTCGGAACCAGAAACAGATGGCTGTAGAAACCCGGTGATTCCTGGTCTTCTACGACCTCTACCGCGTTCTTCTTCAGAAGAGACTGTACTTCTGACAAAAGAGCATCTCTTTTCTGCGGATTTGACGGAAGCTGAGTCCATTTTGGACTACGAGTTAATGGAGGCTTTCGTTTGAAGGATATTCTTAGTCCTTCCAAAATTACCCCTCGAACCCAGGGGTCGTCCGTAATTGATGCCCAATTGTTTATAAAACTCGATAATCTTCCACCTACCGGAACACGATAGAGGTTCAAACCATCACCTCCTGGACCTGCGAGGCTTGCGGAAGGAGAAACTATGTCCTCCGCGACCCGCACCTCGCCCTGTCGACCTAGGGACGTCTGACCGGTAATCTCGGCCAGAAGAACGTCCCCCACGAGAGTCGCTGCCTTGACGGTCTCTAGAATAAGACCTAGAGGACGCATAGGAACCTCTATAGTAACTTCTCTTGGGCGTACTTGTCCCAGAAGTGCCGGTCTTACTCTTTTCTGCTGTATCCGGCTTTTTGGAAGCAGATTTGAAAAGCAGAGAATCCGAAGCTTTCTTAGTTATCTTATCATAGATTGCTGAAAGCTTGCCGTCGAAGAGAAGCTCACCGGAGACCGAAGCGACTCTGAGAGAGTTCTTCACCTTACCATCCACGCACGTGGATGTAGCTAGGGCTGCGTCACATCTAACCAACTCCAGGTTTGCCACTGAAAGGGTGGAGTTCTACGTGGAATAAGCTACTGCCCTTGAAAGAAGTCTTAATGAGGATTGTATATCCTGGAATTCTTTCCCTTGAAGACGTAATGATAACGCCTTAGAAAGGTGATCTGCGTATGATAAAGCATCTAAGTTAACTCTGTTAGACATTATTGTCGTTTCCAACGTCGTGGTTGGAATTGACATAGACGACTGTATAGACAATTCCAAGTCTTCAGCCTCGTCGTCTAGACGGAGAGGAACTCTCGGTATGCCCTGTCCTGCCGTTTCGAATTTATTCCTTGAATTTATGAAAGGCAGATTTAGGGCATTTGCGGATAAGAAACCAGACTTGCCCGTTTTGGTAGCAAGCTTATAAATAGCGTCGTTCAATAATTCAAATGTTCTTGTGACCTTATTGGACTGTGTCGGAAACTCAGGGACGATGTCCCTGAACCGATCAAAAATTTCTGTGTCCAATGACGCTATCAGTCTCTTATCTGGCATCGCAGCATTCTGGTCCGATGGAACAACCTCTGGAAGATAATGCCGGATAAAATCTACGGCAGCTTTATGTTGTTCCGAAAGGGAAAGCTCCAAATCCTCTGAATCCCTTTCGCCATCCTGTTGGACCCTATGAAGTTCTCGGTCGTCCGTACCCGATGCTTCGGCGGAGCGTACCGACCCAGTGTCATCGGATAATTCCTGATCCGACAGAGATTCTGTCGTTTGCTGGGATGCTGCGATAAGTTGTGCTATTTGGGATAGCACGTCCATCACTGAGGCCTGTGGAGTAGCGGTCTTACGTTGCTTTGCCGCTGGAAGCTCTGTGTACGTTGACTCCTGCATACTTCTTTTATGTGAACATCCGGAGTCTACAGGCCTCGTGTCCCTGGCTACCAGATGGCGTGACCTGGTCGCCGTGGAATCCCTGATCGGCGAAGCTGGCTGGATATCCGTGGTCACGTAGCCAAGGTGCAGTTGTGTGCGCTGCCGTGAGGATGAGGAAGCCTTATCGACAGTCTCTCCGGACTGTCTATATAACGGAGCGTCCCGAGCGGCTGACGTATGCTCCGAATGCGAAACGTTTTGTACCACAACATCTGGTCCCAGATGTTGTTGTACGAGAGAGGGACCTCTCTCGTTCTCAGCCCGGATGGACCTGGACGAGCTAGGAACCGGACTAATAGGCTTCCTCTGTTCTCTCCTCTGATCCGTCATCACTGGGTGCGCACTTTGTCTTATTATAGTGCTCGCATCACCCAAATCTCCTTCCTGGACCGCAACGGA
Organism: Pictodentalium vernedei; assembly: GCA_031216915.1. NCBI lineage: Eukaryota > Metazoa > Mollusca > Scaphopoda > Dentaliida > Dentaliidae > Pictodentalium > Pictodentalium vernedei. Next base: position 131,058,365 of record CM062289.1, read on the forward strand.
CGAACCCGGATGCTGAGCCATTCGATGAATGGTCGCTACACCGGGCGAGCTAGCAGACGCCAATGCCGTCGATCCTACTAGGGACCTCTTAGGCAATTGACGTATTTCCATGAGCACTTTTGCCGCTAGCTCTTAATTTAACTGTGACGACGGAGGCACACTTTTGGAAGACATCACGGAAACATCACCCTGTTCTTGTTCCTCTGAAATAGAGATTGATAAACTAGAGTGACTCTGCGGAGAAAGGACCGGCATGGCCTTTTCCCCGCTAACAACATACCGTGACACACTTTTCCAATGTTTGTCACCCCAATTGACACATACTGAACAGGAGTTAGTGTGAGTACACTGACTGCAATTAATACAATGATTATGAAAGTCAGAGGAAGATTTCCTCTTATTACAATTTGAACAATATCCTTTCATTGTGAAAAGAACACAAAAAGTCCTAGTACTCGCACCAACCCCTGAAAACAAAGATACATAATAACATGATCCATTAACATAGAAAAAATAATTGAAATCAAAAAAATTTTTTGAAAAAATATTTTTTCAGAAAAGCCCAAGTTTCTGAAAGTAACGTTGAGTCCCAATGGATCCCAAAACGCCTAAGTGTGGACAAAAATTTTTAAAATATTACAAAAAAATTAATGCAACACTTACGTATAATAATAATGTATCTTGTTATGATTAAGCTAATACAAAGACAAGAAATTCCCTCTCAAGAGAAACCACTGTCAATGAAAACAAGAAGTGTATAAACACCAGAAACATGACTCCAGGCACTGATAAACATGGCCCGAAATCAGTTACCAATAACACACTATCTGATGCAAAACAGAGACTTCCAGGGAAGAAACTGCAGAACATCAGATGGTAGATGCAGAACCCTACGCCTAAACACCCATGGGTGAGGACGTAAACATGGGGAAAAGAACAGAATTCATTCTGTTACCCAGCTAAAACTCCCAAGAAATTTTAGTAATAATATTACAAAAAATATGCCAAAAGCATGGGAGAATAGCAAGGGGGGACTTAAAGGAAAGGGAGAGAGGAAACACTGAACAAGCAGTGTAACTTTATAGCAAGAATGACAACAACAGGCCCATGCCTCGAAATTAGGCAACATAACATAATTTTGTAAAAAAATTTTAAGTTACAGCCCTGATTATTTCCTGCCACTCATTTTTCCTCTCCTCCTTCTATTTCCTCTTTAGATCCACCATTTCTCTAATATTTATGTGTCTGACATCATTTAAACTGAGATTTACAAGCACAAATATCAGTCAGATGTGAACTGATGAAGGGCCAAACAAAGAATGATATAATTGGCGCCAATTTCGAGACCTCCTTGACAATGCGCATGCGCAGTGGAGGAAAAGTATGGAGGACCATTTAGGACATGATTTTTTTCGGTTTTAGATGCAAATTTTGGGGATTGGGGGGCAAAATTTGTGTTTGGCCCTAGATTTTTGAGAATTAGCACCAGGTATGTCTGGGTCATTGGTACAGTATAAAAATATTAATATTTGCTGACTCAGGATTTTTCTCATTATAGGTTCTCTGTAGCACAACAGGATGCAATTTTCTTTGTCCAATCAATTCTACTGGTCCTGAGGATGCTCTTGTGTGCAGTTCTGAAAAATTGGCATTTGAAAACTTTTCTATTTTTAGCTAATTGGGTTACCACAAGAATACAGGAAAATATTTTGCTGCATGAATCAAGTTCTTATGGTCCAATAACATTGCATATCAAATTTGGTTCGAATTGACTCAATGGTTGTGAAAATAGAAAAATGAAAGTGTCAATGACACTGTAGCTCAACTTGTCAAGACAAAGATATGTACATGTATAGTATGTGACACAGCAATGACAAACATCTAGGTAATGACCTGATAACAAAGGTACATATAAAGTATTGTAACGGTCTGTACATAAATACTGACTGTTGCCTGTAACAAATGTATAGGTAAAGTATTGTGAAGGTAGGTGACAGTCAGGTGCTAAACTAGAAAAAAATCTTTGAGTCCAAGAGTGGGTCTGACTGAACCCCAAAATATTTGTTCTCATAGCACAGTGATAACAAAGGCATCCCAAAACACACTCGTTCCTGTCTCAAGGTGAAAACAAAGGTACCCAAGAAGTTTTGTGAAGATCAGTTCATAAATACGAGCTGTATAGAACTTGTGACAAAAAACTGATTGGACCTAATTTCGGTACAAAATGGCCACTGGCAGCCATCTTGAATTTGGACCGCACCCAGAAACACTAATTCTCATCCCAAGGTGATAACAAAGGTACCCAAGAAGTTTTGTGAAGATCGGTTCATAAATACAGCCTCTACCCTGAGCCGTATTGACATGTGTGCTTACATTGTGTAAGTAGAACTGAATAAATCAAAGTTCATCTAATTTGCATAATTTCTGCACAAAAAAAACCCTTACAATATGTGATGTATTCCATGTTACTAAACATTCATACAAAAATTTATTCAAATCAGAACTTTCATACAGAAGTTCTGTACAAAAGACTGATTGCACTAATTTTGGTACAAAATGGCTGCTGGTGGCCATCTTGAATTTCAGACCACACCCAAAAAAACTCGCTCTCATCCCACGATGATAACAAAGGTACCCAAGAAGTTTCGTAAAGATTGGTTCATAAATATGGCCTCTAGTCTGAGTCATATAGAAGTTGTGTACAAAAAATGATTAGACTTAATTTCGGTACAAAATGGCCACTGGCAGCCATCTTGAATTTTAGACCGCACCCAGAAACACTCGTTCTCGTCCCAAGGTGATAACAAAGGTACCCAAGACATTTCGTGAAGATCAGTTCATAAATACAGACTCTAGCCCGAGCCGTATTGACATGTGTACTCACTGTGTGTAAGTTGCACTGAAAAAATCAAAGTTCAGCTAATTTGCATAATTTCTGCACGAGAAAAAAACCCGTATTATATGTGATGTATCCCATGGTACTAAACATTCACACAAAAAATTATTCAAATCAGCGCTTTCATATGGAAGTTCTGTGCAAAAATCTGATTGCACCTAATTTTGTACAAAATGGCTGCCATCGGCCATCTTGAATTTCGGACCAGACCCAAAAACACTCGTTCTCGTCCCATGGTGATACCAAAGGTACCCAAGAAGTTTCATAAAGATCAGTTCATAAATACGGCCTCTAGCCCGAGCCGTATTGGCATTTGCACTTACAGTGCTGAAAGTAACACCAAAAAAACATCAAAATTAGTCTAATTTGCACAATTTATGCACGAGAAAAAAACCCATATTATATGTGATGTATCCCATGGTAGTAAACATTCATACAAAAAATTATTCAAATCAGAGCTTTCATATGGAAGTTCTGTACAAAAAACAGATTTCTGCATCGTTGGTACAAAATGGCGGCTGGCAGCCATCTTGAATTTCGGGCCGCACCCAAAAAAACTCGTTCTCGTCCCACGGTCATAACAAAGGTACCCAAGAAGTTTCGTAAAGATCGGTTCATAAATACGGCCTCTAGCCCGAGCCGTATCCAATTGTTGATGTACGGACAGACGGCCAGACGGGCCATGACAAAAGCTCAAATTTGGCTTCGCCAAAGTTGAGCTAAAAATCATGCCCCTCCCATTACAATGGCCCCACATTGACCTCAGATTTTCATTTAAAAAAAACTTTATTCTACACATCAAAGGAAAACGCAGTCAGCTAGCTCAGTACCAAATATCCCCCCATTGTACCCATCATTTGATGAGAAGATATTTTCCAAATTTTGAAGCATTTTACCCCAATCCTCTCAATATTATGTGGAGTAACTTTACTTGAACAAAATCAAAATATGATGTAATAACAAACAATCACCTCAAATTCCATGGAAATCGGTTCTGGGGTTTTTAAGGAGGATTCATTAATACTATGTTCACGGATGAAGAGTGATCACTATAGCTTACCCTGACTTTCAGTCAGGCAAGCTGAAAAGTGTGCAAACTTACCCTGCATCATAATGTAAGGCAATAGCTCGGGGCTTGTCCATATTCTTCCAAATTAAGACTTTCCTCATCTTTCCATCAGTACTGGCTACTTCAATACATTTCTTTCCTGCATCAGTCCAGTATATATGCTTTCCGACAGGATCCACAGCAATTCCATCTTGTGTATCAAGACTGTATGATATGACATCTTCCACATGTGATCCATCCAAATTAGCTCTCTGAATCTTATTTAGCACTGTATCTGTCCAGTAAACTTTTCCTTCAAAATAAATAGAGAGTAATCGCTTGACTGGACTGGTTACGTGAAATAATTCATGAGAGGTGAGGGACGTTGTACAAACATGAGTGCGCGAATGTGCAGAAGTGTTTTACAATATAGTCCCTCATCTCGAATGAATTATTTCACGCATCTAGTTCAGTCAAACGATTACTCTGTTTATTACTTTTCATAATTAACGATAAATATATTATATAACCAAAACCGGTTAGTACTATTCTAAAAAATTGCCAATTAATTTTCATTATTTTTTCATTTTTTGTCTCTAAAACATAGGTTATGACCCCTCATTGGAACGAGCTTGATGAGCTCATTCCGATGAGGGGTCATAAACTATGTTTTTGAGACAAAAAATGAAAATAATAGTTATTCAAGAATGTTTTTTGCAAGTGTCGTCTGCTTTTCATGTTAGGTAAAGGGTTAAAAAGAGCAAAAAACCCCAATGAAGTCCGCATTACACCCACAGCAAAGCATCTTCGTTTGCGCACACGGATACATGACACAACTGTTGATCGCATAATTTGCTTGTGAAGTTATCGTTTATAATCAAACTGGGAAATCTCAGTAAATCACACTTTGGAAAGTAATAAAACATATTTTTGTTTGTTTAGTAGAGTTCAACTCCTTTGGACATTGATGTTGAAATATAAAGAATACATAGATAAAATAAACATCATTCTGTGTTGGACAGCTAAGTGGGTGGAAGAAGCCAGATATATACAATACAATAGAATCCCATCTGCGGCAAGTGTGTTGTGTTCTTGGGCAAGACACTTCACCACCATTGCCTACAAGGAGGCACGGTGATGTTATGTACTACTGGACATTGATGGTGCACCTGTCTTCAACCAATGCTAATGTCCCTTATTGCATAATAATGTTTGGAGTGGTGGTAGACAGAAAACATGTCAAGCAATGAGATTAGCAAAATCAGAATGTATGAGAAGGCCTCTTGGAGGAGTCTTCCATTGACCAGGGGAACCTTTTGCCTAGGGGAAGTTAATTTGTCATCTATTTTAATAATAGTGACCCATACATTCGATATTCTGACCTGAAAACATATACTCTATATTTATATGTAGGGGTAACATGTGTATGAAGTTTCATTAATAACTGGTACAAGCAAAATCTGACCTTTGGACCTGAAGCGGATATAGCACATCCAACTCCCATTGCTAACAAGTGTGTGAATTTTCACAATAATAGGCTGAGAGAAACTAGTTGTCAATAAACAAATCTGTGTGCAAATATTTTTTTATGTAACAGCAACCCCAATATTTGACATTCTAACCTAAAAAAGTATAAAACACATCTAACACCCATAGGCTACATGTATGTATTACGTGTACATTGCATTAAAGACTCCGATTCATCACCCGCTAAACTCTGTGTTAATTAAGCGATACAGATAGGGTGATCAACCCCAAAATCATTACTATAAATAACACACTGGAGAATCCCATGCAAAACTAATTAACTATGATGTCGTTATGACGTAGCATAAAGTCACCCCCACAAGATTTAAATCTCAAACAGGTGTAAGTGAATTCAAACTAATTGAAAGTGTCATTGACACTGTAGCTCCACTTGACAAGCTTGAACTTGGTAAGTTTTTTAGTGAAATGACAAAATTGAAGATCATTGGTACCAATGTTATTTGGTGAAATTTCAACATAACAGCATTTTGCAGGCTTGGCAATTTCAGGAGAGCGATTTTTTAGCTCTCCTTACTGCCCTCCTGAAAGAATTAAGGAGAGCGAAAAATTGCCCTCCTAAATATTTTGGTCTGGGATGATTGAGATTACATGTATTATGGTCACATTAAATTTTTGTTGTAAAGCAAAAATGTAATTTAACTTCGAAGTCACATAACATCACGTAATTTCATTTTGAAAGTGGTTTTGTGGTAAAAGGTAATGGCTGCAACCATACCCAAACACAGTTGCAATCATTTGAAGCAAAATGGGTCACAGCAATATTTTTTTTTTCTGTCAGTTTCAAGTTCAACAACTGACATCACAGTTTGAGGGGTAATTATTCAAGGAATATTGACACTATAATATATTACCATTACTACTCTCCTGTCACTTGAAGCACTTGCACCTGGATGTGGCCGTAGATTCAAGCAGACCTGTTGTCCAAGAAAGTCATATGCCTACCACTACCACCTTCAACCCCCCCCCCCCTTGGGGGGGTTGAAGGTGGTAGTGGTAGGAATATGACTTTCTAGGACAACAGGTCTGGGTACACACACAGGTCATGTCAAGTGTGTGTTCGGTTGTTGAGTGAGACATCTAGATGTCTAAGAGATTTCGCTTTACCTTAGTAAAGTTAATAAAATCACTGATGTAGTCTGTTGGTTTCAGTTTCAATGAGTTTGTTCAACTGGATACTTAAAATGCTGTGTAAAGCTAATTGCTCTCCTAAGCTGATTGAGGAGAGCGATTTTTTGCCCTCCTGCATTTTTCAGAATGCCAGGCCTGATTTTGTGTGCACAACGTCAGAGTAATCCATGCATTTTTAAATGTAAACTGTAAGACTGGCTAAAGGAAGAATGCTGATACACAAATGCAGTAAGTTCAGAGGTTATTGTAAATGGCAACTTTTTTTCACAGAAGTGAATGCTAATGAATCAATAGCTCTTATCTAATGGTCTCACCTAATGAGCACACCAAGTTCAAAAACAATCCTATGATAAATGTGGCCTGTAGGCCATGTCAAAGAAGAATGTTGATGCACAAATGCAATAAATTCAAAGATTGTTGCTAACAGCAACAGTTTTTGATGGAAATGAAAAGAAAATCGCTCCTGTCCTTGTCACCCTGCATAAGCATACAAAGTTTCAAAACAACCTGATAATGAAAGCGCCCTCTGAGGCATGCCAAAGGAGATGTTAATGCACAAATGCACTAAGTTTGAAGGTCATTGCATGTGGCAATGTTTTTTTCTCTCTTTTTTTATGGAGATTCATAAATATACACTGCAGAGAGTGCAAAAGGGATAAGTTGCTGCACAAATGCAGTAAGTTCAAAGACTGGTGATAACGACAATAATTTTTTATAGAAATGAAAAAAAATCAAGAGCTCACATCTAAAGGTCACCCCAAGCACACATACAAAGTTTCAAAGTGATCTGATCATAAATGTGCCCTGAAGGGTGTGCCAAAGGGAAATATTGACTAAACTAAGTTCAAAGGTCATTGCCAGCGGCAACATTTTTTGACAGAAATGAAAGAAAATCGATAACTCCAATATAGATATCACCCCACATAAGCACACCAAGTTTCCAAGTGATCCAATCATAAATGTGCCCTGCAAGGTGTGTCAAAGAGGAAATACTGACGCATCACTGCACTAAGTTTTTACTAAGTTCATCAGAGGTTGTTGCCAATGGTAACTATTTTGATGGAAATAGACGAAAATCGATAGCTCCCATCTAGAGGTCACCCCAAACAAGCACACCAAGTTTCAAAGCAATCCAGTCAAAAATGTGCACTGCAGGCTGCGTCAAAGGGAAATATTGATGCATAACTGCATGAAGTTCATTGAAGGTCGTTGCCAGCGGCAACATTTTTTGACAGAAATTGAAGAAAATCGGTAGCTCTCATCTAGAGGTAACCCCAAACAAATATACCAAGTTTCAAACCATTCTGATCATAAATGTGCCCTGTAGGGTGTGCCAAAGGAATATATTGATGCCTGACTAAACTAATTTCAAAGGTTGTTGCCAGTGGCAACATTTTTTGACGGAAATGGAAGAAAATCGATAGCTCCCATCTAGAACTCACAAGCATACCAAGTTTCAAAGTGATCTGGTCAAAAATGTGCACTGCAGGGTGTGCCAAAGGGAAATATTGATGCATATCTGCACTAAGTTCATCGAAGGTTGTTACCAGCAGCAACATTTTTTGACGGAAATCAAAGAAAACCAATAGCTCCCATCTAGAAGTGACCCCAAACAAGCATACCAAGTTTCAAACCTATCTGATCAAAAATGTGCCTTGTATGGCATGCCAAAGAAATATAATGATGCCTGACTAAACTAAGTTCAAAGTCGTTGCCAGCTGCAACATTTTTTGATGGAAATGGAAGAAAATCGATAGCTCCCATCTAGAGGTCACCCCAAACAAGCATGCCAGATTTCAAAGCAAATGTGCCCTCTAGGGTGTGCAAAGGGGAAATATTGAGGTCTGAATAAACTAACTTCTAAGAATGTTGCCCGCGGCTTGTTTGGGGTGACCTCTAGATGGGAGCTATCGATTTTCTATCAATTTTCTTCCATTTGACGAAAATTGAAGAAAATCAATAGCTCTCATCTGGAGGTTACCCCAAACAAGCATACCAAGTTTCAAAGCAATCTAATCATAAATGTGACCTGTGAGGTGTGCCAAAGAAAATTGGGGACCTATGTACGTACGCCGACGGACGAGAAGTGATGGCAATAGCTCATCTTGACTTTGTCAAGTTGAGCTAATGATACCATTTTGTTCAACAAGCCATAAATATTATAAAATTATTAATCTGACAGATGTGTATGAAGAAAAAGTGTCAATAAGGCCTAAACAAATTAAAAATCTGTTTCTCAGGCCCTCTCGCATGGTCCTTTTCGCTGCCACATTCTCTCTTTTTAAAATCAATGTTAACTTGAAAAAAAAATAAAAATTAAATGGTTTATGTCTGATATTTTACCCAAGTTAATAAAATTTTTAAATTTGTCCCTTGAGTGCAAGAAGTCTTTGCAATGTTTTAGCATTGCAAAGCCTTCTTGCTCTCAAGGGACAAAATACACCACCACCCATGCTATTCCGTAGATTATGAGGCCTAAAACATAAACCAAGAACATGAACTTGTGATGGCAAAGAATTAATTACAGAATAAAAAATAAAATAAAAAAATGCTCGTCTGCATGCAATTTTACAAATACTGGCCTGAGAAACAGAAGATCTACTATGTGTGGCCTAATAGGACATTTTAACCCTCAGAGTGTTACTCTGATTTCCATCTGTTTAGATAGACAGGGTGGAGCTCATTACTATATCTCTTCCCATCGGGTGGATAAAAATGCACTACAAGCACATACCATCAAGCAAGACAGAGAGCTATAAACATTTGATAGCTGAAACATTTACCATATCAATGATGATCAAACTACATAATGTAAAACACATACCTTCTAGTGGGTCAATGTCCAAAGCTATTGCATTCCTAAGGTCTCCTAAAGGCACAACAACATCTGTATAGTAAGGCACATCCAAAGAGATTTTACGTATATCAGATCTTTTACCAAATATCAGAAAATTAGTCATTCCTGGAAGTATAAAAAGATATGCAGAAAAAATGAAATGATATCAATACGACCAGCATTATATGGACAATTATAATATCTTTAAATAATCTTACTGATTTACACATCATATTGCCATCTTATATATCGTTTTATGACATATTATATTATATATAAACAAATTCAAATGTTTATTATAAATAAACAAACTCAAATGTTTATAAATGAAACATGCTAATTGTCAAAATTCAACACTTTTTGTACAATGACAAATTGCATGAATTTCACAAAAATTGCAAGTTTTGTATTAACTCCAAGTTTTTTCCAAGTTCAGATTTCCAGTAATGCTAAAACAGGTAATTTTTAAGAGACCTGGAATTCTCAATCTCTATTTTTCAGTTTCCATTATGGGAGCAAACCTTGCATTGAAATAAAACAAAAAAAACCCCTTCCCACCTGTCAACGTCTTATTTTTAACCAGGGGGTGGGGGGGGGGGGGGGGAGGAGGAAGAAGGGGAGGGAGGAGGAAGGTCTATTGGGTGAACTATTTTATTTTTTGTCTTAAAGTAAGTTTTGACTGATTCTGAGTCATTTAAAAAAAAATAGCCCATTTTCTGGGACTAAAATAACTAACAAGAGGCCCCAAGAAGCCTTAATCGCTCACCAGCCAAAGTGGTGCAAAGAAGTATACTCGCCCAAAAAAGAAAGTGTGCATTGCAGAAATTGATCAAACTCCAAAAAAATAATTTCGTAGGTGTAAAGAGTGTTAACCTGTTCATGAATAAGTTATATTGAACGCAAAAACAGCTTTCCCCATTAAAATTGCATTAACGTTAAATGATGTGCTGCACGTTTGTGAAAAGGCATGTGTTGCAAGTGGAGAGTCTGAAAATTCATGCAGCAGTGTGAATCCTTGGGTATTTAAACACTAACGTAAGGCCTTCCTATTGTTCACATTCAAACTTGCGCTGCTGTTAAAACGACTCCACATTAGCATGCCAAGATTGACAATGAATCAACGTCTCCTTGCCCTGGGTATGATTAGAGCTGGCAGAACACACAGAGAGGTTGCCCAGCATTTGAACTGCCACCGTAACACTGTAGACAGGCTAGTCCATCGACATGCACAACATGATGACGTTCGAGACTGACCCCGCTCCGGGAGACCCCGAGTTACCACCCCTGCACAAGATCGGTATATCCGTGTCGTCCATCTCTGGAACCGGCAACAAATGGCAACGACAACAGCCAGGAACATCCCTAATCTGAGACGGATGCATCCTCAAACAGTAAGCAACCATCTGAGAGAATACGGCTTACGTCACCGAAGATCTGCAATTCGTCCGATTTTGACATTACGTCATCATTGTGCTCGAATGCAGTGGTGTGGACAACATCTCAGGCATCCCTTACACTGGTGGCGACGTGTTTTATTCACAGATGAATGTTGTTTCCATCTTTCATCATCAGATGGCCACCAGAGAGTGTACAGACATCAAAAGGAACGCTACGCAGATCCATGTGTCGTGGAGTGAAACCGTTATGGGGGAGGGTCTCTCATGGTGTGGGGTGGCATCACTGCCCGTAACAGAATTGAGCTGGTCATTATTGATGACAATCTCAATGCAGCCAGATATCGTGATGAAGTGCTTACACCTGTTGTTGTCCCATTACTGCAACGTCACGGCCCCGGCGTCATTCTACAGCAGGACAACGCCCGACCCCACGCAGCTCGTGTTGTTCAACAGTATCTGCAGCAACAACAAGTTGATGTTCTTCCCTGGCCCGCAAATTCGCCCGATATCTCACCCATTGAGCACATATGGGACGAAATGAAACGTCAGCTATGCCGGCTTCCCCATGCACCGTCAACGCTTGTGGAACTCCAAAGACAGCTTATCAGAATATGGAACAACAACCCACAACACTTCCATGCTAACTTGTTCGCTTCCATGAGGCGTAGATGCACAGCAGTAGTCGATGCAGCCGGAGGTCATACCAGATATTGAGTGTGTGACTTTTGTGTTTGACCCTTAGTGTCTTTGACTCTCCATGGCACCAAGAGTATTCGTCGTAGCGTAATGAAATTTCTTGTGTTGATCACAAATTGATTCATCTGTGATTGAATAAAATTTCCATGAATGAAAATGATATATACCTTTTTTTAGTGTTATTTTTTAGCATGCACACTTTCTTTTTGGGAGAGTATATTTGGGGTCACATTCAGTTAGACGTGGTTCATCAACACTACAAAGGAATGAAGTCATGAGAGACATATTTTATGGAAAAACACTAAGGAATGGACTTGAACAAACCTGAACATAGCATGTGAATTTTGGACCAATTTTCATGCTAAAAAACCTGACCCCCCCCCCCCCCCAATTTTTTTTTCATCTCAAAATTGAACAAAACGCAAAAAAAACCCAATCTTTTTTTTCCAAATTTTCGTCCAAATTTCCAAGTCTGAACCAGACCCAAAATTTTCATGCTAAAAAATTTTTTTTTTCGTCTCAAAATTGAACAAAAAACACCTAAAATTTTTTTTTTAAAATTCCGAATTTTGGTCCAAGTCGGAACCGGACCCAAAATTTTCAGGCTAAAAATTTGGGTTTTTTTTCATCTCAAAATTGAACAAAACCCATAAAAAATCCAAAACAATTTTTTTTTCTCAAATTTTGGACAAAAATTTCTAAGTCCGAACCAGACTCAAAATTTTCAACCCAGGGACCCAATTTGAACAAACTTCAATCTGACCCCTCCTAGAGATGATGCATACCAAATGTTAAAGGATTCTGACTGGTGGATTTGAAGAAAAAGATTTTTAAAGAAATTTTCTCATATTGCACTAATTTAAAATTCAGGCTCCCATAGGGAACCCAAATATTAACAGAGAAACTCGATTTGAACAAATTTGAATCTAACCCCCCAAGAGATGATGTATACCAAATATGAGAGGATTCTGACTGGTCAATCTGAAGAAGAAAATTTTTGAAGAATATTCCACACATTGCAGAAAGTTAAAATTTGGGCTCCCATAGGGAACCCAAATATAAATCCAATGACTCGATTTGAACAAATTTGAATCTGACCCCCCTATAGATATTGTATACCAAACATGAAAGGATTCTGAGTGGTCGATCTGCAGAAGATTTTTAAAGAAGTTTCCTCAAATTGCACCAAGTTAAACTTTGGGCTCCAATAGAGAGCTCAAATACGACCTCAGGAACCCGATTTGAACAACCTTGAATCTGACCCCCCTAGAGATGTTGTATACCAAATATGAAAGTGTTCTGACTGGTGGATCTGAAGAAGAAGATTTTTAAAGAAATTTTCTCATATTGCACTAAGTTAAAATTCAGGCTCCCATAGGGAACCCAAATATTAACCGAGAAACTCGATTTGAACAAATTTGAATCTAGCCCCCCAAGAGATGATGTATACCAAATATGAGAGGATTCTGACTGGTGAATCTGAAGAAGAAAATTTTTGAAGAATATTCCACACATTGCAGAAAGTTAAAATTTGGGCTCCCATAGGGAACCCAAATATAAATCCAATGACTCGATTTGAACAAACTTGAATCTGACCCCCCCCCTGCCCCCCCCCCTGCCCCCCCCCCCCCCCCCCTATAGATGTTGTATACCAAATATGAAAGCATTCTGACTGGTGGATCTGAAGAAGATTTTTAAAGAAATTTCCTCATATTTCAGTAAGTTAAAATTTGGGCTCCTATATGGAGCCCAATTATTAACCCAGGGACTGGATTTGAACAAACTTGAATCTGACCCCCTTCCCCCCCCACAGATGTTGTATACCAAACATGAAAGGATTCTGACTGGTGGATCTGTAGAAGAAGATTTTTAAAGAAATTTCCTCAAATTGCACCAAGTTAAACTTTGGGCTCTAATAGTGAGCCCAAATCTTAACCCAGGGACTCGGTTTGAACAAACTTGAATCTGACCCCTGACCCCCCTCCCCACCCTAGAGATGTTGTATAACAAATATGAAAAGACTCTGACTGGTGGATCTGAAGAGGAAGAATTTTTTGAATTTTTTAAAAAAATTATGGGTGCTATCAGAGTTATGCCCCTTCTGGTGCCCCCTGTGGGCTCGGCAAGTTTATTTGTACAAACTTGAATTGACATATGATAAGGAACATGCACACAAAATTTGGTTCAATTTGGTCGAGCAGTTTGTGAGGAGAAGTCGATAATGTAAAGTTCACGACGGACACCAGATGCCGCCAGATGATGATGACCGACGGCAAGTGATAAGTTAAGCTCCCTTCGGTGAGCTAAAAATCCTTCAATACTTACTCAAAGCCAGTCCCCCCCCCCCCCCCCCCCCCCCTCCCACCCCCCAGAAATAGATTTCACTCCACAGGTTCAAGTGGATGAATTTTTGTTATTGTTATTTTAAAGGCCCCCACACACATTCCCACCCCTCCCCCCCCCCCCCCCCAAAAAAAAATAGTTTTCACCCACTCAATGCCCCCCTCCCCCACCACACTCCAGGGCTTCTTGAGGCCTGGTGGCCCATTTGCTCTTATACATTCACAAAAACACACACTAAATGTGATGCTGTATACCAATTATCAAAGAACATTTTGAAAGGTTATTCCTCATATTGGGCACAGAGTTTAAAATTCCGGCTCTCATATTAACCAAGGGACTTAATTAGGACAAACTTGAATCTGCCCCCTGTAAGGATGTTGTATACCATACATCAAAATATTCTGAGAGGTGAATCTAAAGTAAAACTCGGGCTCCTATTGGGAACCAAAATTTCAACCTAGGGGGCTTGATTTGAACAATCCCCTATGGGTGCTGTACACCAAATATCAAAAGACTCGAACTGGTGGTTCTGCAGAAGACTTTTGAAAATTTTTAAAAATATGCTGACTCAGCATTTTTTGGGGCATTTACCCCCTCCAGTACCCTCTGACAAAACCGATTGCAATTGTTTTTAAATATTCAGTTCTACTGGTCCAAAGGATACTTCAGACATGATAATAGTTTTCTGTTCTGAGTGGTTTGGAAAATATGATTTCTCTCCAAAGGTGTGGGTAAAAAGGAAAGAATTTTTTGCCTGAATCAAGTACTCAATAATATCACAAACCAAATTTGGTTCAAATCTGCCAACGGTTCACAAAATAGAAATTTTAGGTGGTGCCCAAAATATTGCCCCTCCCATTACAAGGGCAAATATAGCCCTGGGAATTCAGGCATGCAGATTTCAGGAGTTCATGGAACCTGAAAACATGTTCCATGCATTTGATGTCTGGGAACCCTATGAACCTACTTTGGGGTTCCAGAATGAACTATCAAGGAACCTATTTTTATTTCTTATTTATTCTGTACCCATTTTCTTATCCTGGTTTCCAGTTTAACCCTTTACCCAACGCAGACGATATCAAAATTTATTATTTTAAATATCATTTTTTCATATTTTTCAAAAAATTCAACGAAACCATATCATGTGACCCCTCGTTGGAACGAGCTCGATGAGCTCGTTCCAATGAGGGGTCACATGATATGGTTTTGTTGAAATTTTTTGAAAAATAATATTTTTTCAACTGCTGAATTTGCATATTACGCGGGCGGATTCATTGGGTAAAGAGTTAAGACCTGGAAATGTTTAAGAAGGACCTAGAATATGAAGTGGATAGCTGTAGATGAGAGGGGATGGGAGGGCAAATACATTTGATAAAATAAAAAATAATAAAGTAAAACAAATTATCCAGGTTTTCATTTGTGTATTTTGTGCCACTGAACACTCAATTTAATTGTAACAGATGAATGGAGGCAATGGTGACTCCAGTGAGTGTGCAAAACATTACTTGCAGGTGAAAAGGCCAAGAAAGAAAAAACAATCATAACTAGGGCAATGAAATAATTATTTCATTTTATACTTTAAAGTTGAATAAATAAAAAAAAAAAATTAAATAAAATTCTTTGTGCATTCTGATTTGGAAGGGGTGAATTGTCCAAGTGAGAAACATCCAGTTTATGAAGGTAATGATATTGATTGGGACAACTGTTTGTTAAACTTGGATATAAACAAAGCTTTAACACACCTCTTCTCTTTGATTCTGCATGGAGCGCTTTGAAATTAGAAGAACATATCTTGCCTTTTAGCAATTTTCCTAGCATTGTCAGTTTCAGTGATAAAATGTGATTTGTGGGAACCCGTTTTTAGTTTCAGTGATTTTGGCCTGACGGAACCTGTATGGAAACGGAACAATCGTTTTCATGATATCTGTATGCCTGAAATTTCATTTGAACAAGAAAATAGTGCAACATGAAGCATTGTATATGGCCCCTCCTACATTGTAAAAATGGGTAATACAAAAACTATTCAAATTATTCCAATGGCCAACAAATGATGCAAAAACTTCACACAGTTTTTCTAAGTCTAACTAGAGGTAGCCACAAGGGATGGCCAATCCCCCCCCCCCCCCCCCCCCCCCGCCCCAAAAAATCACCCCGATGCAGAAACCTTGGTAATATACTACATTAAATTAACATAGCCCTTGTTGGTAGTATTTACTCAAATAATACAGATAAGATTACTTGTATTTGATGACATGTCACATTTGGTTTCGATCAGGACGAAGAAATTTTACGTTCAAGGTCACTGTGACCTTAACCTTTGCCACAATGACCTAAAAATATGTAGGGTTCTTCCTCTCATCATACTCAACCTACATGCCAAGTTAGGTTTCAATTGAGAATGCACAATTTTAACAAGGGTAATGCAAAGTGTGGGCCAATGCCACTAACCCATAGGCATATTTGAAGCAACCTTAAAGGTATTGTGGGACAGACAAATTGTCTTAAGTTGAAAGAGTGAAAAGGGGCCATAACTCTAAGAAAAATAATTGGATGGTACCCATTCCTTGTGCATATCCATTCCCCCATGCGGGTCTATCAGCATACCAAAGATCCAAATCCGACCAATGGCTTTGAAATTACAATCCAGAACATACTGAAACCAGAAAAATTGAAATTTTCTATATTCTTTTGCAAAGCGGGTCTATGAGCATACCAAGAATAAATCAAATCAAACATGCAGTGAACGCAATACAGGGGTCGTTGAAAATGTTCTAAGTCGGAAGAGTGAAAAACGACCATAACTCTGGGAAAAATTATTAGACGGAACCCATTCCTTATGCATATCTGTTCCCCCATGCGGGTCTATCAGCATACCAAAGAAGATCCAAATCTGACTGATGGCTTTGAAGTTACAGTTCAAAATGTTTGTACGGACATACAGGCGGACAGACAGATGTACTAACAGATGGGTAGATATGTGGCTATCAATAATGTGGCTGTATGTAGTTATGTGGCTTATATTTTTAAGTAGCTTCTCAAATGAATATGGCTGCTTTGTCCAACCAATTGTTATATGGCTTATATTTTTAAGTGGCTTCTCAAAATTTTGTGGCCTTTTTCTAACAAATGGCTATTTATGTGTCCAATGTCCATTCATATTTTATGTGGCTTATATTTTTAAGTGGCATCTCAAATTTTATGTAGCTATCAATTATGTGGCTGCCAATTATGTGGCTGTTTTACTAACAAATGGCTCTTTATGTGTCCAGTGTTCATATATATTTTATGTGGTTATATTTTTAAGTAACTTCCAAACCTTTATGTGGCTGTCCATATATTTTTAAGTGGCTTCCCGACTTTTATGTGGCTGTCCATATAAAATTTTATGAGTCTTATATTTTTATGTGGCTTTTCAACATTTATGTGGCTATCAATTATGTGGCTGCCTATGGATGAATGTCTAAATATTTGCACATTGTGCCAATGGTTGGATTATATATTTGCACATTGCTTTTCCAACCATTAATGACTAAGATATAATGTGTCTTATTTAGTCATATAGATGATTTTTAGACGTCTAAAAAATTTCTGTTATACGGCTAGCCACATAACAGAAATTAGCCACATATATATATCCATTTTTGCCAAATCCTAGCCACATAAGTAGTCATTTGTAAACACGACTGGATGGACGGATGGATAGATGGATGGACAGACACCTTGACATATGGATGGAGGGCTTCACTAGATACCCCTGAGGTCCAGGGCATAATATTTAAGAGAGCTGAAACCAGCTCTAACCGATAAAATTTAAATTTTACGGTCACTGTGACCTTGACCTTTGGCACAATGATCTAAAAAAATATGTTTCTTCTGCTCATTATGCCGAATCCACATGCCAAGTTTGGTTTCGATCAGGCAAACCGCATTTTAATTAGAGAGTAGAAACCTACTCTGACCAATCAAACTTAAAATTCAAGGTCAGTGTGACCTTTACCTTTGACACAATAACACAAAAATAAATAGGGTTCTTCCTTTAATCATGCTCAACCCATAAGCTAAGTTTAGTTTTGATCAGGCAAGCAAAATTTCAATTAGAGAAGCCAACTCTGGTAAATGTTTAAGTTCAAGGTCACTGTGACCTTGATCTTTGGCACAATGACCACAAAATAAACAGGCTTCTTCCTCTCATCATGTCTAACCCACTTGCCAAGTTTGGTTTCAGTCGTCCAAATGAAACTTTATTTCCAGAGCGGAAACCAACTCTGATAAAAAAAATTAATGTTCAAGGTCACTGTGACCTTGACCTTCGGCACAATGATCCCAAAATGAATATGGTTCTTCCTCTCATCATACCTAACCCACATGCCAAGTTTGGTTTCAGTTGGCCAAGCATAATTTTAGTTAAAGAGCAGAAACCAACTCTGTCTACAGATGGATGGACAGACAGATGGACAGATGGGAGGACAGCGCCACGGCTATATCACCTCGAAAGTTTGGGGTGGGATAAAAGGGGGCATAACTGTGGTAAGTATGCATGGATGTAACCTGCAAAATGTGGATATACTTTCCCCCAGAACGGTCTATCACCACATTAAATGACATCTAAATCCAACAACCGACGCCAGAGTTATAATGCAAATGTTTGTACAGAATGCTTTGTAAGTGTAACAACGGCATTACTCTGGTCTGTATGCATGGATGAAACCTCCCAACATGTGGATGTCTTCTCCCCCAGGGAATTTCATTTGGCATGAATACATACAGAATACCAGATTTAGTTCAAACTGACAAGTCAATTTTAAAATTGAAATATCAGGTGGGATTATCCCATAGTGATCCCAGATAGTGACCTAGAAACTTTCTTTGAAGAAACTCATCACCACAAAAGGAAGTTGCATACCAAATATCAAAGCATTGTTACTGGTGGTTTATGAGAAGACAATGTTTAAAGAAATTTGGGCTTTTGGGCATTGGAAAACACACATTTCCACTAAGATGTTGTGTGCCAATGTTCCAAAATGGTACCCGAGATGCGACCAATTGCCATCTTTTTACCCAATCATTTCAAATGAGAAGCTTATTGTCCTTTAAACATGCCAGTCAGTATATTGAATAAAACATACCATTATACATACCAGTTGGTATACTGAATAAAACTTACCATTTCGACAAGTTTTACCATCTTCAGTCAATAAGATTCCAGTTGGACAAGCACATGTGTGTCCCCTTGGCAAAGGGGCAATTAAACACAGGTGACTACATCCTCCATTGTTCTTCGAACACATGGTTTTTACTGTAAAAAAAGAAAATATGTACTTTTTACATTAAGTGGTACAGTGCTAAATTATTTTTCAAATGAGTTTTGTAGCGAGTATTTTTTTCCAAGATACAATGCTGCCAGCAAGGTCAGCCTTAGTTTAGCAACAATTTGTTCAGGCCTGAAAATAATGAGTCTGACATTTGCAGAATGAGATCCCCATAGGGTGAATTTGATGATGCTATCCTATACAGAGGGCCAATTTATCCTCTGGGTACCTCTTTCTGTTTAGTCTTGAGCCCCTGATTCAGAATGAGGTTCACAGAGTGTAAATTTAGTGATGCTACCCTGCTGGGCAGGGTAGCATCACTAAATTCACCCTCTGGGGACCTCATTTTGAAGATGCCAGTCTGCTTATTTTCTGGCTTGATTTTGTTCATCAATAATTGTTTTGTAACTATTTATTGGAGAGTACCTGTTGGCACTCTTCAATAAATTATAAAAAAAATAAAAATATTTATAACCTTTTCTTTATTTACTACTGCACAAACAAGCTAATGCACACAATGTGAAGCCACAAAAGTGGCTTTCAGCACTTTTTCAGTAGAGACCTGATAGTGGCTTCTAGCTCTCTACCAGTTAACTTAAAATCACCAAATTCTAAATTTAGCAAACTTTGTAGACTAGAGAGCAAGGAAATCAACATGCAAAGAAAAATATAACCATAAGGAGGTATTTGTGTCCCAAGGTGTGGTCGATCATGAAAATTCATTTATGGTCTCACATTGTCAGTTCTTACAATCTATTTGTATTATATAATGTCATCATGGTCAATCATGGAAAGTCCTCTATGGTCTCACATTCTCAATTCTTATTTGTATCACATGATGTCATCATGAATTATCATGGAAGTCCTCTTTGATCTCACATTCTCAGTTCTTGCAGTCCTCTATGGTCTCACACTCTCAATTCTTCCTTTGTTTATTTGGATCACAAGATGTCAAAATGGTCAACATAGAAAGTCCTCTATGGTCTGACATTCTCAATTCTTACATAGTTTATTTGTAATGTATAATGTTATGGTTGACAAGGAAAGTCTTCTATGATCTCACATTCTCAATTCTTACACAGCTTATTTGCATCATATGATATCAACATGGTCAATCATGGAATGTCCTTTATGGTATTTATTTATTGGTGCTTACTGCAGCATCAGCAGCTAAGGCTATATTGTGGCAAGAAAATGGTAGAAAGTGAAACATGTCATCAAGTATGAAGTAAAAAGATGAAATAAAAGAAGGAAATAATTAGTGGTTTGAACAGAAATGAGTGATGAGACAAGAGAAGTGAATACCTTATAAATCAATCCGATGATTTGAGACTTGAGACTAGACTAAAAGAATAAAAACAATTTTAAAATGAATTAAAAAGGTTAATTTCTTTCAGAAATGATAGAATTTTGTGTGGGCTTGTATGATAAAATAGATCTCTTAGCAGCCCTACAGTGACATGATTAAAATCAGTGCAATGCAAAACAACACCTGCAGGCAAGAAACACACTTTGGCCACATGTTACCCTCAAACAAAAAGGAATGTAATTTGTGTAACCATTATGACATTGTGTCAAAATTACATGATCTTTTCTACAAAGCTTACTTGATGAGTCATGATCCAAAATATTGGTCGGAAGCAAAGTTATTTGTTGCAACATCCCACTTGGCCTGCCACACAGACTTGAAGTATTTACTGATATGGGGCTTGTAATCACTGAATGGAGTCTTGAAATCAGTGATAGACTGTTTTGCTGCACTGTCTGCCCTGGTGTTACTGGAGGTACCAACATGTCCAGGCAAGCAACAAAACATGATATCATATTGGCCAGACAAGAGAGTGTGCAACTTCTTAGTTCAAAATGAGATGGTTCTTCAACCTGTGGTTGAGTAAAGCTAGGAAAGAGGTAAGAGAGTCCTTTATGGTCTCACATTCTCAATTCTTACAATCCTCTGTGGTCACACAAAGTTTATTTGTATCATATGGTGTCATCATGGTCAATTATGGAAAGTCCTTTAAGGTCTCACATTCTCAATTCTTACATACTGCATATGTATGTGTATGAGTCACCCCACCCTAGTTCTCACCCAAAATATCTTTCTTGTGACTTCACCCTCTGTGTAATTACCCCCCCCCCCACCCCCACCCCCACAACACTCCCACAAGTTTGGGAGAAAACAAGTATGAAATGTACAATACCTGTGAAACTTGAAACACAGAATTAGTTGAGTAGATGCCCCAGGTTCCTGTATGCAAGGACTGATAAA
The DNA here is from genome assembly GCA_031216915.1 of Pictodentalium vernedei. Taxonomy (NCBI): domain Eukaryota; kingdom Metazoa; phylum Mollusca; class Scaphopoda; order Dentaliida; family Dentaliidae; genus Pictodentalium; species Pictodentalium vernedei. Next base: position 131,079,835 of record CM062289.1, read on the forward strand.
ATTCAAGGATATTCAAGGCAGATTCTCAACATTTTTTGGCATTTTTCAAGGCTGAACAGTCCTGCCCTTACTACAGTTCAAATCAAAATAAGTTGTAGCATAACTGCAATAAACTAAGTATACTGCTGCTCCTGCACTGATAAGATCAGAATCTGCCATCATTTTCTGGAAAGCTCTCAGTGAAAATGATGTCAGCTTCTTGTCTTATCAGTGTAGGAAGAGAAAGATACATACTTTATAGTGGTTATCCTGCAACTTATTCATTTGACTTGTACTGTAGTCCTAACTGGGATGGTCATTATCCTCACCTCCCATTTTCCCTGAAGGCAACAAACAGAGGTTCTTAGTTACACCCTAAGGGTGTTGGTATACCTAATATCAAAAGATTCTGACTGGTTATTCTTAAGCAAAAATTTTTTTAAGAAGGGGAGGGGGAGCCTAAATATTAACCCAGTAACTTGATTTAAAGAAACTTGAATTGGATGCCCCTAAGGATGTTGTACACCAACTATTAGAAGATTCTGACTAGTGGTTCTGGAGGAGAAAATTTTTAAAGACTATTTTTCAGATTGCACTAAGTTAAAATTCAGACTCCCATATGAATCCAGGGACTTGATTTGAACAAGCTTGAATCTGACACCATTAAGGATGCTGTACACCAAATATCAAAAAAAATTCCAATTCGATTACACTATTCCTAAGGATGCATCAAACCAACTAACAGTTCTCTGTTCCATGCAGTTTGAGAAATATGGGTATTTGCAAATATTTCTTTTTTCAGATCTTGGGGTTCACACAGAGATGTATGAAAACTGTTTTTTCAGGAATCAAGTACTTATGATTCAATGACACCCCATACCAAATCTGGTTCAAACTGGATCATCGATTCCGAAATAGAAATTTTGGGAAGGGCCAAAAATCTTGCGCCAACCATCACAAAGGCAAATATAGCCCCACAAACTTCGTTTGAACAAATTTTATTCTGCATCTTAAAAGGAAGCGCACTTCCAAATATCAAATCATTGCACCAATCAGTTCATGAGAAGGGAATTTTAAAAAAATTTGGGAGCATTTTCCCCCATCCTCTCCTTATGTAGCGGGGCAACTTGATTTGAACAAAATTAAATGTGATGTCACAACAAACAATCACCTCAAATTTCATTGAAATCGGTTCAGCGGTTTTGCAAAAGTTGCAAACACCATTTTCACAGGCAACGGAAAGAGAGTGATCACTACAGCTCACCCTGACTTTTAGTCAAAGTGAGCTAACAAGGCACATATGTTTAGAGCTTTATCGATTTCTATGGAAACATGGACACCTATTATATGATTGAGATTAGATCTTAATATATGGCATAGATACATACAACTTGGTCGATGTCTATGGAAAACATGGGGCACCCATTTGATTGAGATTATAGTTCAATACATGGCATATATACTTACAACTTGGTCGATTTCTATGGAAAACGTGGACATCCATAATATGATTGAGATTGGATCTTAATATACGTCGTCTTGATCCAGTCTGTTTATCTGCATAATGAATACTGCGTGTCTCCCAATCTGTCCAATAAACTTTGTCATCATTCAATGCTAGACCAAATGGATGTGGTAAATCTACACCAACTATAACCTTGAAAATAAGAAATCATGTTCATTGATTTGTTAACTGATTGAGTGCTAAATTACTTTTGACCATGCAAATCTGATCAATTGTCTTTGCCTTGTTACAATTCATGGGAGAGTGCCTGTGGGCACTCTCTCATAAATTGCAACAAGGCAAATCCTTACAGATTAAATAATATCTCTTCAAAGATAATATGAAACATAGTCACAGAATTTGAAGCCTTTAAGTTGCGATACCTGCACTTCAGAATATAGCCCAAATATGGGCTTCCAGCACTCAACCAGTTAAACATAAACAATCAGAAATCATGTACATCATAAGTCAGGCAACATCCAGGGCCAGGGTACACAGAGATTTAATACCTGGATGATGGTTTTAGACTGTGAGGCTACAAGACAATTTGTTTAACCCTTAACTGGTAGAGTGCTGGAAGCCCATATTTGGGCTTCATTCTCAAGTGCAGGTACTGCCATATAATGGCTTCAAATTCAATGGATATGCTTCATATTATCTTTGAAGTGATATTATTTAGTCAGTTAGGATTTGCCTTGTTACAATTTATGGGAGAGTGCCCACTGGCACTCTCCCATAAATTGTAGCAAGGCAAAGACATGTGAACAAATTTGGATTGCCAAAAATAATTCAGCACTCTATCAGTTTAGGGCCTGGAGATTTTTATACACTTACGCTATACATTGAAAGTTTACGTCCAGTGGCTTTGCAGTTGTTTCTAGTCAAGTCTTGGCTGCCTACAGAAGCAGCCAAGACTTATTTATTTATTTATTGGGGTTTAACTGGTAGAGTGCTAGAAGCCACTATCAGGGCTTTAATATGAAGAGCAGGTAACCCAGCCTAAAGGTGTTATATTCATATTATCTTAGAAGTGAAATTACTCAGTCTATATGGGTTTGTCTTGTTACAGTTCATGGGAGAGTGCCTCTTGGCACTCTCCCATAAATTGTAACAAGGCAAAGACATGTGAACAAATTTTGATGACCAAAAATAACTTAGCACTCTACCAGTTAATGACACTTTTGACAGCCAGGGTCACCTCATGTCGGACAGTTTAGAATTGGTTGAAGACAAGTGCACCATCAACATGTTGTACGCCTTAGTAGGCAGCTCCACCCAACCACCCAAGCGGGCAGCCGAGATGAAGTGCCTTGCCCAAGGGCACAACGCAGTTACTCTGGCGGGGAACGAACCATGGACCTTTTGGTTTGAAGTCCAATGCCGTACCACTGAGCAAAACCACACTCCCCAGCCAAAACTTGCCTAGAAACAACTGACAAGGTACTCAGAAAACAAGTTTTGAGTTTACCCAATGCATGTTGGGGCACCTGTTCCTTTGCATTAAAAAGTTATCAAAGTCCAAATTAGGCCCTAAGGGTTAAATAGACATCCAGATATTAAATCTCTATGTAACCTGGATTTTGCTTGAGATAATGATTCTGTCTATTTTTCTACCATAGAAAATAATACCGAGATGTATGCATGTTCAATAAATAGCATAAAGTACCCCTAAATGTAGCCTCAGATGATAAAGTAAACCTCTGCACAGAATCCCAAATTAAGAAACAAAAGCGCTATGATTTGCAATCTATCAATCGATGGAAGTGCGACCAACATGTAAATGTACCAAAAGCAAGAAGACAAATAGGGCAATATACTACTGTTGATTTGTAACCCTTCAGTGAAGAAAATTGGGAAATGAACTTTTTCAAAAAAATTCAGGTTGACACTCCACAAAACCAATTTAATTCAAAACATACCGAAACATTTTCTAAGAAATATACGAACATCGCAGAATCAAAATTAGATTGAGTATATTTTTTAAACTAGTTTCTAAACCAGGTCAAATGCCTCTGAAGATTGTTACTTGTGTAAATTGAGTGTTCCAATGTCTATCGTATTTCCATGCAATAAACTCTGCGGCATGTTAGACACATTGCATTGTATGTCAAATTCATGTATATTGGAGGATTATTGTTATGTAAAACTCATGCTGCTAAAGCCTGTGGCTGTGCTGGATGCCGAAGGCTAAGGTGACATTGTCATTGTGCCATTTGTGAATTTCTCAGTCTCGGCTCGGATTTGAAGCTATTGGATTGAGTCATGCTTGAGGAATTTTGCAGGGGTAGGCAAACTTAACAGTGAACATTTTTTAATGTTGACCATCAGAATGCTAAGAATAATTATCAATGACAACAAATTATTATGCCTGGTTATGTTGATAACTTGATAATGGAAATTATGGAATAGCATTTTCATGTAATTTCTGAACCAGCTGTTTGCAAGTGATTACAAGGGTTTGAAAGATTTTTTATGATCCCATTTGCCTTTTTGTGTTTCACTGTTTGAACAACACCTTAAATCTTTATCAGTATCAACTATAATACATCCCGTGGGCACCCCAGGAAGTGAAACAGTGCTTGTTTACTGTGGAAACAAGATCTATTTTACAGGTAAAATAGGACCCAGGTACCAATGCTTGGGGGGTAACACCTCTAAAATGGGCAACATGGGTATAAATGATTGCCTAAATTTGACTTTATTTCCATGTTGCGTTCACGATTAGCCACTGTGCAGATGTGACCTTAAATAACAATAAATAAATAAATAAATAAATAAATAAATAAATAAATATGAACATTTGGTAGAGAGAGCTTAACAAAAGAGTTTCCCCAGTCGAAATGAGCTAGTCAGGGTCAAAGGTTATTCTTAGCACCTGGATGTGCAACAAACAGGGAACAACAGTGCAAGCTCTTATCTTTATTTAAAATAGTCGACAACATTGCTATTTGATTTGGTAACTTTGGCCGATCTGAAGATGCATTACAAAGCCGATAAAGGGACAAAGATTTATCAACTGATTCACCAACATTCCTAAATCAGACAGGTTGATTGCAATTCGACACTGACCTATTCTCAGAAGTAATTTACTAACAAAATATTTTGGTTGTTGTTGTGCATCCTTCACTTCTTGAATGTGGAAGGACAAGGCCATTGCAAAAGACAACATGAACAAATATTCAAGATGAAGTGACGCTTTGCAATTTTTACGTGTAATGAAACTGAAGAAAAGTGAAAATATACAACTCACGTGGCTACTCTAAAAGTTAAAGAGAAGGCAGCAAGGGTACTTGAACATTATTTAGCCCAAATGGTTGAAGAAAGTTTGTCTGAGACCTTCTTATCTGAGATATGAGGCAGCATTCTTTCCAAATTTTATTTTTGTGCTCGGAGAGTCAGGGATTTTCCTAGCACGGAATAAAAGGGCGACGTGCCTGCCCCATTTAGTTGCCGCCCTGCCCTTTTAACTTGCCACCCTGACCATCTAAATCAACGCCCTGCCTTTCTAAATGAACCCCATGCTTTTGCTGCTTGCAAGTTGCATGAATAGACATGCGACAAGCATCAGTTCTGTTTCATTCGGGGGGTATTGGCTCCGGTTGTCATCTCGTCTGTTTGTGTCTGTCTGTCCACCTGTGTCTGTCAACTTTCAATGTCTACCTGCCAATCCTACTTCACGTCTTGTATCATGTCAGTGTCACTGTCTGTCTGCCTGCCTGTCTTATGTTGAATAGTCTGTCCTGCTAGGTTGACTTTTATCTGTCAGTCTGTCTGTCTGCCTGCAAGACTGTTTGTTTGGCAATTTGCCTTCCTGTTAGTCTGCCCATCTCCTAATCGGTTTCTCTGAATAGCTTGCCTGTCAATGCATTTTACATTCTACATGTACAATAAAGTTTTGAAACTGATCACATGTCATGCATTAAGTTATGCATTGCCACAGGCAAGCTATTCAGAGAAACTGATTGGCAGATGCAGTGGCGTAGCGGCTGTCGGGGAGGGGGGAGGGGAGGGGGAACACGCGTTCGAATACACCCGGAAATACGAGAATTCCAGATGTGGTTATTGAGGTGATTATTCCAAATAGCGTCAGCGCCACAAGACGCATTAATATTTTTAATACATTGAATGTCATTGAAATGAAGTACAAATCTAACAAAGCCTAACATGATGATGAATTATGATAAATCCGATACCAAAAGCCAGGCAAACTGAATAATTATGGCAGTGTAAAACATATGCAAATTCACCTTGCTCTGATTTTAACATGGCAACGTGGTGTGTATCCAGGTGAAGGCAAACAATTCAAAAACTCGCAACAAGTCCTTGGTGCTTGATTGATCGTTGAATAACCACTGGAACCCAGTGACCGATCACACAGGCCTCGCAATTTCACACCCAATAACGGCCCCCAATTAGACAAATGTCCAACTTAATAACCCTTTATCCAACACAACTGTAATGAGCCAGCGTAAAATACAAAAATCGCCTAAAATGTGTCTTTAAAAATTTATGTTTTTCTTCCGAAATATGGCTTGTGAACCCTCAGTATCTGACGATACGCAGTTAATAATAATTATACACCCCCAAGGTATGATGAATTGTTCTGGTGGGTTTTAGGGTGTCCATCTTCTTTTAATTTGGGTGGGGAAAAAGCGATTTCTTCTACCTGGATGTTAAAATTTTCAATGGAAAATTGCAACATGCTGTTAAAAAAATGTCTTTTTGCTCACCCAAAATTAAAAGTAGATTGACCCCCTAAAACTCACCAGAAGGCTCCATTTGATGCTACATTTAAAAACAATTTCCCCCAGACCCCCCCTAGAAGGGCGAGTGCCTTCAACACTCGTATGCAAATGCCTTCGGCCTCTGCATTTGCCACCCTGCCTCTTTTTTTATTCTAGGGGACACTCTGGAGAGTTATCAGAGAGTTAATAGAAATTTGTATAAAGCATTGTTGTTAGAAATTTTTAGCTGTAGCCTTAGTCAGCATCAAATTTTGTTATTGTCAACATTATAAGTTATTGTGATGAATTGACGGTAATATGGTCTGAGGTTTGTGGCTCAGAGCTTATGTTCAACCAGGATGCGAAGCATTGATGTTAAACATATGCTCCAAGCTGCAAACCTCAGACCATGTTCATCACAATAACGTATATGCTATAATAAGACACTACCCATAGCCCAAAACCTACATCGTGTAACAGGAGAGGCTTATTTACTAAACTTGTGATCATTAAAAGTTGCCTTGTTCAAGCCACCTTTTAACGATCACAGGTTTAGTAAATAAACCTCTCGTGTACCCCATGACGGCACTGGATAAATAATCAATAATCCAGATAAACTCATTCTATCTCAGTTCAAATCATAAATCAGTTTGTAATTTAAACAACACTTAATCTGCAACACCGTCTGCTGCACGTGTGAAAAATGCTGAAAAATGAAGCAGCTTGCTAGTCACTCTGTTGATGAAGCAATTACGAAGCAGGTGGCATCATTTCAAATATCAGACGGTAACATTTGCTACTGGAGCCCTAAACATAAAAGAAACTACGCCAGCTCTCAATCAATCAGAGGGCAAGGATTTTACTCTTATTGGAACATAAGGTAAAGCTTAAACTCAGAAAAAGACAAAATCATCACTACATGACTGCTCAGGTTTTTAGGTACTCTTTGGGCAAGTAAACACCTGTATTACACATACCTGTATTACACTGCAGGGTTGCACGTAATATTCAATATAAATAACAAAAGATCATCTACATACATTGACTAAACATAGACATTGAGATATAATGTACATTTGTATGTGCACACATTGAGTTTGTGGAGAATCGCGACAATACTCATTTTTGGAGATGTATAGCTACGAGTCACGCTTGTGCAACAAGAAGCTATACCTTCCCTCCCCCCCCCCCCCCCCAAAAAAACAAAAATAGGTCGATGAAATCGCCAGATGTGTACCCATATGCGCAACTAGTAGAAAGCTGTATGACGGAGGGCCACCACGGATGCCGACATTATATACACCATCCAAGGTATGGGTACATATAGAAATGGATTGGAGGAGTGTCTAATTTGATGGTTAAAGGGTTCATATCTCCAGATCAAATTATCAGATTTATATAAAAAACTACACAGCACAGCACATCAGTAACCTGAATAAATATATAAAGTAACATGACAATCGGATTGATATTTTTTGAGTTATCTCATGCCAAAGGGATTGGAGGAATTTTCAATTTGAAGGATAAAGGGTTAATATCTCGGGATCAAATTATCAGATTAACACCAAAAACTATACAGCTCAGCACATCAGTAACCTGAACACAATTATAAAGTAACTTGACAATCCAAGCAATATTTTTCAAGTTATCAAATGCCAAAGGGATTGGAGGAATTTTCAATTTGAAGGATAAGGGGTTAATATCTCAGGATTAAAATAACAGATTTACACCAAAAACTATACAGCTCGGTACATCAGTAACCTGAACACAAATATAAAGTAACTTGACAATCCAAGCAATATTTTTCAAGTTATCGAATGCCAATGGAATTGGAGGAATTTTCAATTTGAAGGATAAAGGGTTAATATCTCAGGATTAAATTATCAGATTTACACCAAAAACTATACAGCTCAGCACATCAATAACCTGAACACAAATATAAAGTAACTTGACAATCCAAGCAATATTTTTCAAGTTATCGAATGCCAAAGGGATTGGAGGAATTTTCAATTTGAAGGATAAAAGGTTAATATCTCAGGATCAAAATAACAGATTTACACCAAAAACTATACAGCTCGGCACATCAGTAACCTGAACACAAATATAAAGTAACTTGACAATCCAAGCAATATTTTTCAAGTTATCGAATGCCAAAGAAATGGATACGGATGCCGGACGGACAGATGGATGGACGGACGGATGGACAGACAGACAGATGGACAGACGGATGGACAAAGGATGGACGAACGACGGATGGTCACCCCGGATGCCGGCATTATGTGTACCATACATAGTATGGGTACACATAAAAACAAGTTGATTTGCATTAAATGTTTGTATACAAGCACAATAGGCACATAACACTTTTATCTACCATTCTGTACCCAAACCATGACTTCTCGAAAACAGTCATTTACCAACATACTAATGGGACTCGGTTTTCAATTCTCTCACTCCAACGGCATGTGAGAAAACTCCTTCAAGATGAATGAAATTGTACATACTAATTAAAAATAATCAAACTCCTCCCAAGTATGCTTTTTCCATCGGCCAATGATATTTCAAACCAAACTTGATTCAATTCATAAGATCACCCAAGGGATGGGTGGGTGGTTTGCAAAATAACTAGAGAATTAAATGTTTATAGAGCTCTGGGATCTCTTTAAATAGATTACGTCACTTCATTTGTAATGAGATTAAAGATTAACGATATGTTTCAAACTTTTTAAGCTGTCATTTTCAATAAGTGCAATTTGTCTTCAGTTTTATTGTTTTAGTGTTTGGCATGGTGGATTGTTTATGTACTGGATGCTGCCAATCCCTGCAATGAAGAACAATCAGTTGTGTGAAGAATTAAAGTGAAATGGCAGTCAACAAGGACGTAACTGAGACAGGGTTTTCTTAAAACAAGTTAGGGATTTTTGAAGAATTTTAGGTTTTTCGAGAACTGCCTCGAGCCCACTGGGCTTAGCTACTTCTATTGCCCAAATCTGGAAGGTTATCTTTTTAAGAGAATGTATGCCTAGTTTGGGTGGGTTTTACCCAGTTGTTTGGAAGAAGACTGATAAGTAAAGTTAATGGATGCTCAACACCAAGTGATGGCAACAGCTCACCCAGACTTTCCGTCAGGTGTTCTGTAAAGTGAGATGGTTCAGACCAACAATGAACAATACTTAAAGGGAAATGGTTTAGAACAACACAGAAGAATTATTAAACTGAGAATGCTTAGAACACTGAATAATTATTAAAGGGAGAATGCTTAGAACACTGAACAATAATTAAAGAGAAAAGGTTTAGAACACAGAATAATTAATAAAGGGATAATGCTTAGAACAACACTGAATAATTATTAACCCTTTACCTAACGAATCATGTGCATCTGCCCACGTAATTTGCAATTGAGCAGTTGAAAAAAATAAATTTTTCAAAATATTTCAACACAACCATATCATGTGACCCCTCAGAGGTCACATGGTATGGTTTTGTTGAATTTTTTTTTTAAATTTAAAAAAATAGTAATTAAAGTAATAAATTTTGATATTCTTTACCTTGGGTAAAGGGTTAAAGTGTTAAAGGGAGAACAACATCAGAATAATTATTAAAGGGAGAACGTTTTAATAATACACACTTTTCTACCATATCCATCCAGTGTACTACTCTCAATAACCTTGAGGGCTGCATCAGTCCAGTAAAGTTTGTTGTTCTTGAAATCAATAGCTAAACCATTGGGCCACGTCAAATTGTTGCCAATCAAAACTCTTCTGTCTTTACCATCCATACCAGCTTTCTCAATCTTTGGATTCTTGCCCCAGTCAGTCCAATATATGTACCTATCATAATATAATATTCTATATGCACTAAAAACTCCAATATATATAAAATGATAAATATACATATCATAATAGAATTATAATATAATATTATCTATTATATACATGGCAGTTTGGTCTGTGTCTGCATCTGCGCACAGCTAAAAATTTTGCATCACATGAGCCGGACTGCCTATCCTGGAAGGGGCAGCCAGCTAGTATAATTTAATATAATAAAATATCATAAGGCCTAAAAAATTTTAAAATCTGTTTCTCAGGCCCTCCTGCATGGTCCTTTTGGCTGCTGCATGCTCTTTTTTTATAACCAATGTAAACTTAAACAAGAGGCCCCACGGGGCCTGAAGCGCTCATCTTGTACAGAACACAATTTAAACAGAGTCCAAGAATGAGTCTACATTAAGCAACCCATCTCCATAGGCTACACTGTCAATCCTTGAGTCCCTCAGGAATGACAAAAATAATCTGGGCATGATGCCTTTTCTTCAGTTGATCATAAGTAAAAAGTAGAGCTCCCCTATGAAGCCCCTTCATACAACCTATGTGGATTAATCTTAGTACCTCTAGAGGGTACTGAATACAAAATTTTTAATTCTTCAGCAAAATGGCCAATTCCAGCTCCCATTGAGAGCCCAAATATTAACCCAGGCTCTTGATTTGAACACAGTTAAATCTGACTTCCCTAGAGATGTTGTGTACTGAATATGAAAGCATTCTGACTGTTGGATCTGAAGAAGAGAAATTGTAAAGAAATTTCTTCGAATTGCACTAAGTTCAAATTTGGGCTACCATAGCGAGCCCAAATATTAACCTATGGATCCGATTTCAACAAACTTGAATCTGACCCCCCTAGAGATGTTGTATATCAAATGTGAAAGCATTCTGACATGTGAATCTGAAGAAGAAGATTTTTGAAGAAATTCCCTCATATTGTACTAAGTTAAATTTCATGTTCCCATATGGAGCCCAAATATTAACCTAGGCACTCAAATTGAACAACCTGGAATCTGACCCCCCTAGAGATGTTGTATACCAAATATAAAAGCATTCCGACTGATGGATCTGAAGAAGAAGATTTTTAAAGAAATTTCCTCATATTGCACTAAGTAAAAATTTGGGCTACCATAGTGAGCCCAAATATATACCTAGGGATCTGATTTGAACAAACTTGAATCTGACCCCCATAGAGATGTTGCATACCAAATATCAAAGCATTCTGACTGATGGATCTGAAGAAGAAGATTTTTTTAAATTACCCTCCATATTGAACAAAGATAAAATTTGGGCTTCCTATTGGAAGCCCAAATATTAACCAAGGGACTTGGTTTGAACAATCTAGAATCTGATCCTCATAACAATGATGTATACCAAATATTAAAAGATTCTGACTGGTGGTTCTGAAGAAGAAGATTGTTAAAGAATATTCCCCATATTACCCTATGTTAAAACTTCGGGCTCCTGTAGAGAGCCCAAATATGAACCAATGAGCTTTATTTCAACAAACTTTTATCTGCCCCCCCCCCCCCCCCCCCTATGAATGCTGTATACCAAATATCAAAAGATTCTGATGATTGGTTCTGGAGAAAAGATTTTTTAAAATTTTTGCAAATATGCTGACTCAGCATTTTTTCGATGCCCATTACAGAACACCCTAACATAACCGATGGCAATTTTTTTTTACCATTCAATTCTACTGGTCATAAGGATACTTCATACCAAATAAAAGCTCTCTGTTCTGTGGGGTTTGGGAAATATGGGCGTTTGAAAATATTTCTATTTTTAGCTCCCAATTGGCCCAGTGGCTTTGGAGGAGAAGACCAAAATATGGTGTTGACGGACGACGGACGGAGAGCGATGAGATTAGCTCAGCTTGACTTTGTCAAGATGAGCTAAAAAAAATTAAATAATTTGTGTCTAATATTTGATTTGACCCAAGTTAATAAAATTGCTAAATTTGTCCTTTGAATGCAACAAGGCTTTAGCATTTCAAAGCTTTCTTGTACTCAGGGGACGAAATACACCACCACCCATGCTATTCTGTAGATAATGAGGCCTAAAACATAAAACAAACCAAGAATATGAAATTCTGATGGCAATGAAATAATTACAAAAATAAAAAAATAAAATAAAAAACCACCCGCCCAAATGCAATTTTACAAAAAATGGCCCAAGAAACAGAAGATCTACTTTGTGGAGCCTAACATAACATAATGTAATATAATATAATTTAAAATAATTCAACTCTAATATATAACTATGTCAAAGAACAATATAACAAGAGCACCGCCTAGCGGGGCAACATATGCCCCATGTGTACAAAGTTTGAACAATATAGCATGTAAAATGTTGAAGGAGTAGGCGACATAATACTGTAATGTTTTAGGTTCCGCTCCACAATTTCCAGGCATTTCCAAAAATGACATGCCATACACTCTCTTCAAATGCAAATATTCTGTAACTTAGTTATCTAACCCATAACATGTATTACATTTCCCAAATCCACAAAAAACATATAACACTATCTGACTAAGTAGAAATAAACAATCTGAATGTGGGTGGAATAATTTATTGTCAAAGGCAAGTCATTTTCAGCCACCCAGCAGCCTCAAAAGCAGAATTTTCCCACCAACGCCACCTACCTACCCCTGGGGCTGAGCATCCCCTGTTTCTAAAATGCAAAAAAAAATTTATATGTTTCCGTTTCATTACCTGACTGGTAACAAACCTGTGTAAAAATTACATTTTAAAAAATAGCCAATTTTTCGAAGCCACTGTTTCCTATAATTCATCTGGTAATTTACCCCTATGTATCAGACTCCAACTTTGGGAACAAAACTTCAAATTCTCTTGTCCAACAAAATGCCTAATGTAATCATATATCTGATACTAAAAATATATCTCTATATTACATGGCCTTAGTTTCAACATATGCTCTATGTTTAGAATTTCATCCCTGTGCAATAGTGCGAAACTGTAGAGCGGAACCTCAAGTACTAAAAGGGGACATAACTCTGGGAATACAAAACAGAGTTACCTGCTCTTGTCAGATGCACAATGGCAATTGGTGATCAACATGTGTGCAAAGTTTGAACAATATAGCATGTAAAATGTTGAAGGAGAAGGTGACACAATACTGTAATGTTTTAAGTATTGAAAAGGGCATAACTCTGGAAATACAAAATGGAGTTACCAGCTCTTGGGTTCCGCTCCACAGTTTCGTACTTCTGCAGTGAATTTTGAAATAAAAGGCCTATCCTGAATCTGACCCCACATAAATTAGGTCTGTATTTTTAGTATTAGGTATTTGAAAGCATGAGACTACTTGTTGGCAAGTAGACTTTAATGTTTTGGTCATTGGCTGGATGCCTGATGCACAGTGTCATGACAGCATGGGATTTCTGTGAAACAGTGGCTCAGAAAACGAGGCCAACTTTTCAGACGTCATTTTTACATGGGATTGTTTACAGGTGTGTAGCCAAAAAATGAGACGGAAACATGGAATTTTTTTTTCTCTTTTTTGTAATTGAAGATGATGTGCTCCAGGCCGGGTAGGTGTTGAAAATGGGAAAATTCTGCTTTTGTGGCTGCCAAGTGCATGAAAATGGCTGGTTTGGGCAATTTTTCATTCAAATTTTTGGGTCGGGGCTTCATGTTGTACTGGAAGTTATGCCTCCCACAATTATATGTATCCGTTTTATCTTATCAGGCTGTATTCACTAGGTTCAGCCAATTTAGAAAATGTATACATGTCAGGGGTAATGCAAATGAGTTTGGCTTCATTGGCAGTGGAATAGAACACATGGCACACCATTTTTGAAAATGCCTTGAAAACTTGGAGCGGAACCTTAAGCGCGTAATTTCAGAGTTTCAACCAGGAAGTTCTGTTTGGTGAGTTTGACATGAAAAGATATCATTTTTGTGAATATAATGGTATTTTCTTATTTATTTGGAGATGCAAGTGATTGCAAACAATCAAGTAAGGTTCAATAAATAAAAGTGGGGACCAACACAATGTCAATTTTGAGAATATTATTCATGTTTCCCAATTTCACAGTAAATTGAGTATTTGTTGTTGTTTGGAATTTTGTCAAGTTTGTTAAAAAAGGAAGCCACACATGGATAGGATATTGCACTGCTTGCTTTGTTCCCATCCACAATATCTTATTTTTTGTACAAACTATATGAGTAAAGATGACCACTGGTCAGCACTCATGCAGTCTGAAAGTGAAAAGTGTTTTTTTAGGGCAGTGTCTCATGGCGTGAGTGTGTGTCAGGCGTCTGTTTGACATGTACCCATGTACACAAAAAAAATCTGTTTTGTTTTGCCTTGCTATCTACTGACATAGGAGGAGTGTGTGGACCCCTACCTCCCCCCCCCCCCCACCCACCACTTCCAACCCCTGGCCTGGCTCCCTCCACCCTCCCCTCTTCCTCTCTCTCCCCCTAAATTGCATTCCAGTCATATTTGATTTCAATGCACTTCATAATTTGTGCATGTTCTAATAGAAAAAATAATTATCCAACATGCTGGCTCCAAGCAGCATAATATTAATCACTGTGATCTGGTTCCCTGTCTTATGTTGCCTCACTGTAGTGTGAGGTCTTACCCGTCTCTGGGAACCAGATCAATTGTCTGATACCCCACATCCTCCCTGTGCCACCCCCCATTTTTTTTTGTTTTTTTTTTTCTGTTTCTTAAATGATTTTTTTTTTTTTTTTTTTTGGGGGGGGGGGGGGGGTGGTTTGAGTGGGGTCAAGCCTGAGGAAGAGAGAGAGGAGGAGACTAAAAATAAACCTGCTACCACTAGGAAACAGACTTTTCAGTAATTTTTTTTTTCTTTTGTTTTTATTCCAGATATACTGCAAATTTTTCCAAAAGCTATATTGGCCTTGGCATTTACTGCTCAAATATATCTCTGATTTCAGTAAAATTTTGTTAAGAATGTCTGAAGTATTCAGTACAGTCCTCACCGGTGAGGAAGTTCAAAGATATTCTCGTGCCATTGAAAGACACAATTTGGAAACTAGGACCTGTCATCTGTGGCAGGCTGCTACAGATAGGCATGGCTATGGCAGAGTATTTATTACTTTTTGAGGAAAAAGGAAGGGTTTGGCTGTTCATAGATTGCCATTTTTTTTACAAAATCCAGGAACTCCACTGGACCCTTCCTTACATGTATCTCATCTGTGTCATGTAAAAACATGCTTAAAATTTAGTCATCTGTCTCTCGAACCAGACATTGTAAACAAATCTAGAAATGTTTGCAAAAATACAGGCGAGTGCCACGGTCATAGGGGCTATGCTAGATGTGTGCTGTGAGGTAATTGTCTTTTGTAAACATTTGGAAGTTTAATAATTATCTTTTTTTCAGTTTTTCAGTTCAGTTTTGGATTGATTCCATAAGCATGATCAGTTTGCATGCCTTCATTACAAGAATTTTGAAGTAATTTTCTGTTACATTTGATTCTCCTATTAAGGAAACAATTTTTTTTAGCAATAGGAGTTGACTTTCTAACTTTATCAAGCTCTGTTCAGCAATCTCTTTTTGACATTTGGCATACTATTGGATCACTTCTATTAAAATTCAAACCAAAAGACTTTGCCAGTAACAATGTGGATCTACCAGTCCCAAATGTAGCTGAGTGAACTGCTGAATGACATAAACCATTGAAGTTTCTTGACCAAAGTGTACTTTTTAGGGCATATGTGAAAATCCTGTGATGTAAGTTTTCATTTTTGTTTGTTTTCAAAAGGCGAGAAACTCTTTGAAGTTTGCTTCTGTTTAGACATTTGTCTAAAGCAGTTTTGTATGTTTCCTTGTCTTTGTTACACAAATTCAAATGTTGGCCATAAGGCAAAAATTTTGGAGTGTATGTTGGCAGATGAGCAAAACAGACAAGAGACTGTTTCCTCCAGTTTTTGTGATTATTACTAAAACAGGGTAGTATGTTTTGTATTGCTGCATTAGTGCGATCCAAAAATACTTGTTCAGGTGAAAAAGTTTTGTGTGCTAGAGTAATTTCTAAGAAAACTCTTTTCCTAGTACTGGCTGCTAATTTCTGTTTGAAAAGGTTTTTGTCATTGCCTGGCAAATGGCTTTTCAGTGTTACTTTTTCACATTTTTTTGTATTGTCCGCATAAAATGAACAAAACATGTATACTGTCTTATAGGCCTGCCAATATGCACCGAATATTCTTTGACAGTTTTTTGAAGCTGGGAGCTTGCATCACAGTTTACAGACTGAATGTTTATTATCTTTGAGGACTCAATTCTGTCGCGATTATTTTTTGCCAGTTTTGATTCACTTGACGCAATAGAGTCTTCATTACTGAATGTTTTTTGGCAGTTCATATCTGTGTGCCTACATTTATGCTTTGAACAAAGCTTGTTTGCTGTTGAAAGTGTTAAAGATAGCTGTTTAGAGCTATTTAACTCTGTAACTACAGGTACAGCCTGTGTAGCTGCCTCACATCCTGCTTGTGGGCAGTTATTGAAGTCTGTGTCTAGAGCTATGTCAACATTATCTTGTCCACTTAACTTAGTTACCTCCCTTATGAAAAGTTGATTTTTCATCATTTACTGGTTGTTTATCTCTTCTACTTTATCAGAAAAATCAAAGAGCCGTGAATAAAGCAATGACTGTGATGGGGGTTTAATATTAAGGCATGATAAAATAAATGTCAGCTCTGAAGGGTCTGCTTTTGTCTTTACTGCTGAGAGTGTCAAGCCATCATTTAGACTCCCATGTGCAGGGCCTCTTGCATTCTTTCTGGACTCTGTGAACAGTTCTCGTACTTGACCTTGCACGGAACAGTTTTTGCAACTGACCAATACACTAATGCAAAGGCCTTGCCTTCTATTAATTGATATGTTTGGTAATGGATTTTTACACCTAGAACACTTATTATGTAATTTCATGAAGGATGTCAGAGTGTCATTTAATTTACTTAGATTTATGACAATATTTTCATCTTTATCAGAGATATGAGTGAAATACTCCTCAGTGAAATGTGATTTTTCTTCCTTTACAGGTCACAAACAGGAAGGTACTGAGCCGATATTGTTACTGGTTGAGAATTTTGCTTCATGATATGTGGTGAACATTGGTCTTTGAAATCTATTGGCTGAAGAAGGCACTCCAGCATAATTTGTATTAGGTGAGTGAGCACAGGCATCAATATCAATAGATAATTTTTCTAGATATTCATCCTTGAACCCCCCTTTCCATGTCCTGTTAAAATGTTTGAATGTATTTTTCCTCCCTTCTCCCTTTTTGGGCCTTCCTATTCTCTTATTTTTCCAATTATCCATCTCTTATCAAGTGCCTCACACACCTATCACTGTCTGTATGTGCAAAATAACAAAAACGAGCCTCATTTGTGTTTTCAATTAAAGAAATTCAATTAGCATGTAACAGATAATATTAGGATTTACCTCAATTGAAATGCATAAAAAATTATCCACAAATCTTGAGAACACCATTTTGTGAGGTAAAAACAACAAACTCTATCTCTTTACATGTTGAAAATAGAGAGAAATGGTTTTTGTGCATTCAACTGCAAATGGTCTCCAGATTCAAAAGCAGAAGACAGTATCAAGGGGAGATCACTCACTGTTCACATTTAAGGTTCTGCTCCACAGTTTCGTACTTCTGCAGTGAATTTTTAAATAAAAGGCCTATCCTGAATCTGACCCCACATAAATTAGGTCTGTATTTTAGTATTAGGTATTTGAAAGCATGAGACTACTTGTTGGCAAGTAGACTTTAATGTTTTGGCCATTGGATGGATGCCTGATGCATAGTGTCATGACACCATAGGATTTCTGTGAAACAGTGGCTCAGAAAATGAGGCCAACTTTTCAGACGTCATTTTTACACAGTATTGTTTACAGGTGTGTAGCCAAAAAATGAGACGGAAACATAGAATTATTTTTTTCTCTTTTTTTGTAATTGGAGATGATGTGCTCCAGGCTTGGGTAGGTGTTGAAAATGGGAAAATTCTGCTTTTGTAGCTGCCAAGTGCATGAAAATGGCTGGTTTGGGCAATTTTTCATTCAAATTTTTGGGTTGGGGCTTCATGTTGTACTGGAAGTTATGCCTCCCACAATTATATGTATCCGTTTTATCTTATCAGGCTGTATTCACTAGGTTCAGCCAATTAAAAAATATATACATGTCAGGGGTAATGCAAATGAGTTTGGCTTCATTGGCAGTGGAATAGAACACATGGCACACCATTTTTGAAAATGCCTTGAAAACTGTGGAGCGGAACATTGTCACATACACAACGGCAACTGGTGATCACCATGTGTGTAAAGTTTGAACAATATTGCATGTAAAATGTTGAAGGAGTAGGTGACACAATATTGCAATGTTTTAAGAACTAAAAGGGGGCATAACTCTGGAAATACAAAACAGAGTTACATGCTCTTGTCACATGCACAACGGCAATTACTGATCAGCATGTGTGCAAAGTTTGAACAATGGAGCATGTAAAACGTTTAAGGAATAGGCGACACAATATTGTAATGTTTCAAGTATTAAAAGGGGGCATAACTCTGGAAATACAAAATGGAGTTACATGCTCTTGTCACATCCACAACTGCAATTGGTGAACAACAGGTGTGCAAAGTTTGAACAATATAGCATGTAAAATGTTGAAGGAGAAGGCGACTCAATACTGTAATGGTTTAAGTACTAAAAGGGCATAACTCTGGAAATACAAAATGGAGTTATCTGCTCTTGTCACATGCACAACTGCAATTGGTGATCAACATGTGTGCAAAGTTGGAACAATATAGCATGTAAAATGTTGAAGGAGTAGGAAACACAAAACTGTAATGTTTTAAGTACTAAAAGGGGGCATAACTCTGGAAATACAAAAGAGAATTACTTGCTCTTGTCACATGCACAATGGCAATTGGTGGTCAACATGTGAGAAAGGTTTGAACAATATAGCATGTAAAATGTTGAAGGAGAAGGCGACACAATACTGTAATGTTTAACTACAAAAAGGGGCATAACTCGGGAAATACAAAATGGAGGTACCTTCTCTTTTCACATGCACACCGGCAATTGGTGATCACCATGTGTGCAAAGTTTGAACAATATAGCATGCATCATGTTGATGGAGTAGGCGACACAATACTGTAATGTTTTCAAGTACTAAAAGGGGGCATAACTCTGGAAATACAATATGGAGTTACCTGCACTTGTCACATGCACAATGGCAATTACTGATCAACATGTGTGCAAAGTTTGAACAATGTAGCATGTTAACGTTTGGAGTAGGCGACACAAAAATTGTTTATGGACGGATGGACAGACAGACAGACGGACAACGCCGTAACATAATTCTCCCGTTTTTTAAAAACGGGCGTATAAAAAGCAACAATAACAGTGAAGTCTCCATTTTGACATGTCAAAAACAGTTAGTTGGGGAGGTTGGACTCTTTATGCTGTTTTGGGGAGCAGGAGTCGATAATTTGGTTTCCTTGAATCTTTATTTTAATTGGGGAGTATGAGTTGATATTTTAGTTTCCTGTCACTGTATTTATCAGAGAGTTTGAAAGGTGGTGCTCGAGGAATTTTGAAAGATCTCTGTAGTGGTCAAAAGCATGATTATAATTGTTGGGTGCATGACTTGAACAACATGTATGGGTCTGCAAATAGAACTGAGACATGTAGAGCTCAACTCTAAACTCAAATGAGAAAGAGGGATTAAACTTAGTTTGTGAAGAAGCTGACAAGGCAAGCTTACCCAGAAGCATCTGTTATGTTGTTAGATATACTCTTGTTGGATCATTTCATTGATGCCTTCCCAGAAATGACATGCGCCTTAGAATTTGTGAATCAAGGCTTACAAATATTTCAGAAACTGAAACTCTGGCAGTTAGGCTGATGTCAGAGGAGTAGGGCTGTCCAACTGACAAAGCTGATAATGGGGGAGATGCACAACAACCTCCACCTTGCAGCTGTAAGGGATTCTGAAAAGAGCTGGATGCTTTGAAGGATAATATAAATGTCCTGACGCAGGAGGTCCAGACACTGAATAGACAATCATTGGCTCAGTATGGAGCTGGTAATGCAATACTGGCCCTACAGGTGAAGGCTGGTTTAGAAAATGGAGTCCATCCATAGGCAGAATAACTGTATTTGGCCAAAGGAGCAGAGTTGAGTAGAGACAGCATTCTTCAAAGAACAGAGAACAAAAACTTGGAGGGTGGTGGGAGTGGGGGAGGAAGGGAGGGGGGGGGGGGTTGTTGCAAAGTCCAACAGGAATTCAACAAAGGCTCAAAACAACAAAAAAGGGTAATTGTGGGACAAATGAAAGTTACTTTGCTGCTACTGAAGTTGAAAATTAGAATGTGCAAATGTTGATAGACACTGGAGCAAATGTTCCCATTCTGAGCAGAAAATGTTTGATAACCTTCCCCAGTCATGTTGTCCTATCAAACCTGTAAAGATGAAGTTGAACACAGCTACAGGGGAAACAACTCTTTTCTGTGGTTAGGTAGCAGCTGATCTTACTCTTGGAGAACACATTTTCAAAAACAACCAGTTGACTGCAGAGATACAAAACAAATCAATACTGGGGATGGATTTTTTGAAAATCATAGTGGTGATATTTTACCCGCCCACCAGACTATAGACTTCAGGTGTTTGAAAAAACACAATTCAGTCTCCCCTTGGAGTCAAAATATGAACTGGGGGACTTGATTTGAACAAATTTGAATCTCATCCCATAAAGATACTGTATACCAAATATCAAATGATTCTGATTGGTGGATCAGAAGAAGATTTTTAAAGAATTTTTCTCATATTTAATCAAGTTAAAAAATACAAGCTCCAGCAGGGAGCCCAAATATGAATACAGGGACATGATTTGAACAAACCTGAATCTTCCCACCATTAGAATGCCTAATATGAACCAAAGATTTTGATTTAAACAAATCTGAATATGACCTCCTTACGGATGCTGAACACTAAATATAAAAAAATATTCTCACTGGTGGATAAGAAAAAGAAGATTTTCAAAGGATATTAAAATTCTGACTCCAGAAGGAAGCACAAATATGAACCCAGGGACTTGACTTGAACACACTTGAATTTGCTCCTTTTAAGTATGTTGTATATCAAATATCAAAACATTCAAACTAGTCCTTCTGAGGACAAGATTTTTTTAATTTTCAAAAATATGCTAACTCAGCATTTTTCGATTTCCCTATTGGGTACCCTATGACACAACCAACTGCAATATTTTTGCTCATTTGATTCTACAAAATTTCTATTTTTAGCTCCAAAGGTTCCCATGGAGATGCGAGAACAATTGTTTTTGTATAAATCAAGCACTTATGATCTAATATTGAAACATCCCGAATTTGGTTTAAATTGGCCTACTGGTTCTCAAATTAGAAACTTCGGGTGGGGCCAAAAATCTTTCCCCTCCCAGAACTAAAAATATTGACCCCAAATTGAATATCATATATTAAGATATTCCATCCATTGGATCATGAGATTTTAAAAAAATTTGGGGCAGTTTTTCCGACTACCTCCACATGGGGGGAGGGGGGGGGGAGGTAGCAATTTTAACAAAACTGATTTGCCCTCCTCCTCAGTCATCATTCACAGCAACTTGGGAGGAAAAGACTCAAAAATCACCTTTATGATGGACAACAAATGAAGAGTGATCACAATAGCACACACTGACTTGCAGTCAGGTGAGCTAACAAGGTATGACTCAAGAAATTTAAGCTCCTTTTTGCATTCTCTCATCAATTCACTATCAATTACAATTATTTATATTTATTCTATTGTCATTTATTTTACATCTCTACCAAAGCAGGAGTAAATAGGTTTTTATTGTGTATGTTACATAGATGGAATAAATCTGATAATTGATTCACTGTAATATGAAAGTACACCCTTGTGACATTTCATCTGTCTAGTTGATTCCTCTTCTTTCATTAATTCCTTATACAAGAAGGTATACATGTCAATCAATTACATCTTTATTTTAACCCTTTACCTAACGAATCAGCCAAAAAACACCCATGTAATTTACAAATTGAGCTGTTGAAAAAATAATTATTTAAAAAAAATTTCAACAAAACCAGATCATGAAACACCTCATTGGTATGAGCTGCACGAGCTCGTTCCAGTGAAGGTTCACATGATATGATTTTATTGAAATGTTTTAAAAAATGTAAGTGTCAATGACACAGCAGCTTAACTTGACTGTGTGTAGTGTTTGATGAAAAGGATAATGTTCAATGTTTATGAAAGGATTATGAAATAAGACAAGAATTATGATAACTGAATATATGTTAAGTTCTGTACCTAACATGCTATGTTTTCAACAAGAATAATTTGAGGTGACCATGTCGACTGTACTAAAGAATTGAGACCTGGGTTCATGTGGCCCTCACAGTTAATGTATGTCAACCAAAGTTACCAAGTTACAGTAAAATCATTCCAAAGTGAATCAGACAACCAAGTTCAAATGAAATCCCTTCATAAATATGACTCGTTGACTTTGCTAAAGGAATCTAGATCACATGCCCATCCAGCGGTCATGGTTGACCAATTGCGACCAAAATACGACAGTCTCATCTGGATATCATACAAAGTCATCCAGCCAAATTACAATGAAATCCCTTCATAAATATGACCTGTAAGCAGGGCTAAAGGAATCTAGGTCACATTCCCAAACAGCAGTAATGGCTGAAGGAACGTGACCAAAATAGGACAGTCTCATTTTGACATCATATCGTGTCATCATACGGAGTTACAATGAAATAGCTTCATAAATATGAACTGTAGACTGTGCTAAACAAATCTAGGTGACATGCCTGTGCAGCCGTCATTTTTAACCGATCATGACCAAAATAGGACATTCCCATCTCGACATCATACCGAGTCATTCTACCAATTTACAAAGAAATCCCTTCATAAATGCAACCTGAAGACTGTGCTAAAGAAATCTAGGTCACAGGCCCCTGTGGCCATCACAGTTGGCCGAACCCAACCAAAATAGGACATTCTAACCTAGACATTATATGGAGTCATCCTAAGTTACAAACAATCCCTTCATAAATACGACCTTTAGACTGTGCTGAAGGTTTTTGGGGTTCGAACCTGGCCTGCCATCATGGATGACCGATCACAACAAAAATGGGATGTTCTCATCTAGACATTATACAGAGTCATCCTACTAAGTAACAATGAAATCCCTTCATAATATAACCTGAAGTCTGTGCTAAAGGTTATCAGGTTTCGAACTCATGCAGACATCCCAGCTGACTGATCACATGACCTTGAAGCTGCACATAAAATTTAGCGATGATCAGACATGAACTAAGGGGTGTAGCCTGTGCTAAATAAATTGTGAACAGACTTACAGACTCACAGACTTACAGACTCACAGACTTACAGACTCAGACTTCCACACGCATGATGGCAATAGCTTATCTTGACTTTGCCAAGTTAAGCTAAAAATAAGTAAATAATTGAAATAACAAATTTTGATATCATGTGTGTTGGGTAAAGGGTTAAATGAATCAGACTGACCAGAACAGACTGACCAATTTTAAAGAGACAAACTTCACAGAATTAATATTATAAAATAAAATCTAACAATAATGAAATGAAGCACATTTTTTATCTTGTATTAATACATGTCGTTCTTAAGCAAGTAACTAACACATCTCTGACACAATATGACCCTGACTGTTGAAAGTGTCATTAAAACCCAATAAATAATCAATCTAACACATCAACCTACCAGCCCCCTTTTAAATTTCATTGCATGTTTAAGCCATTATTAAAACTGACTCAAGAAAGATTCAAATCCAGAATTATGCAGCAGACCATGAATCATATCATCAATCAGGATCCCAGAAACATTCAAATCCTGAATTATGGAGCAGACCTGCATTCAAATCATAAATCAGGAAAAGAGCACAGCAGTCTTACAAATGTTATTGTTTGCACTGACATCATTACACAGTTGAATAGATAGATTGATCTATAGAGGGTCAGTTGGATGAAAGGATGATTGGATGAATTGAGACACAGTAAAACTATTAAAAAAAATTCTTGTTTCTCAGTCACCTCCCTCATCATAGAAAATCTGCCTTATCACCTTTTTTTCACCTGGAAATCTCTTCTATGATATTGCTTTGCACTTGTAGGACAAATATTTAACCAACTATACCTTGTTTGACAGAGCTCTGTCAAACAAGATATAGTTGGTTAAATTTTCAACAGCGTAATAGTGTAACTATTTTTGAGAACTGTTTTGTGGATTAGAAAAAAAAAGCTTCCCTTCCTCATCATAAAATTGAGGAAAAATTGCCTGAGAAACAAGAAATATCTCTTATCCCGATTTTTACAAAAAAAACCCCATAAATGTCGTGTAATAATAAAGAAAGTGAATTCAAAGAAAAACAAATAATTGCATGTGGATCAGAAATAAAAATGTCACGTTAGGCTGATTTATACAAAGGTAAACCATAAATATAGTGCATTAACCCTTTACATTACATGAAAAGCTGACACCTGCAAACAAAAGTTTTGAATAACTAATTTTTTTAATTTTTTGTCACAAAAACATAGGTTATAACCCCTCATTGGAATGAGCTCAATGAGCTCATTCCAAAGAGGGGTCATAACCTATGTTTTTGAGACAAAAAATGAAAAAATAATGAAAATAATTGGCGACTCTTGTGAATAGCGCTTGTCGGTTTTTGCCATTATTTTGGGTAAAGGGTTAATAAAGAATAAAATTCTCCAAAAAGAATAACTGAATGTGGTTCAGAAATATAATTGTTAGTCTGAAAAAAAGACCATCATACTTCTATGACTCCTAATAAAATAGTGTTATACCCTTCAACTGGATTTAAAACTATATCTCTTGGCTGATCTAATCCTTTCCATATCAACACACTTCGATTTCCACCATCAACATCAGCGACTTCTATCATATCTGTGCCTGAATCGGTCCAGTATATCTTGTTGCCAGCCCAGTCTATAGCTAGACCTGTTGGACTATTCAAACTACTGCCAACAACCACCTGACAAGACAGATGACATAGAAAATTAATACTGAATTATTTTAATATTATTTATTGGTGTTTAGTTTAAACAATATTTATTCAATACTTGAGAAGTAAATACATTTCACAATAAGAGTTGAGTAACAAAAAATCTAAATGGCACAAGATACAGTATTAGTATAAAACACGAAACAAGTAAAGGCAAGGAAATTTTTTGCTGTGTAAAAGAGGGATTCGATTTATTGGTGTTTAACGTCCATTGCTATATCATGACCGCAACACAGGTAAAGTAAATCTGTTCATAGAATATAAGGTACTACAAGTCAAGAGTAATTACTTTACAAATGTACTGTAAATCTGCTGATAAAATTATGTCAAGTTGAGCCCCATGAATCAGAATTTCTATCCTACAATCAATTCTCTAAACAAACTGGGAAGTTGACCTCAACATCAAATCCAAATCAAATCAGAAATGGTGCAAAAAGTTTTTTTGTGAAATCACTATTTATTTATTTATTTATTGGTGTTTAAGGTCACATACTTATGCAAAATGGCGAATCGTGACCATGACAGTTTTATGGGTGGAGTACCCGGAGAGAACCACTGAGCATCGATGAGCAACTGTCAGCTCCTCAACATTCTAACTCTGTTCAAGCTCCGCTCATGCAGGGTTACAGCGGTTGAAAACATGTGCACCATCAACATGCAGTACGCCTTAGTACACGGTGTCATCGTGCCCCTATGTAGGTAACCGGGATAAAGTGCCTAGCCCAAGGACACAATGCAGGTCATCCCGGATGGGGATCGAACTCGGGAGATCTAGCACAATCAACAATCTTCCACTGAGCCACCACGCTCCCTGTGAAATCACTTGTTACTTTACAAAAATACCTGATTACCATATCTTTGCAGCTTGCATGTGCCATAGGTAGCATGAGCACCTAAGTGCAGAGGTCACAGGTTACATTGCTACAACAGTACTTATAAAGTGGAGCACAGGAATCCCAAACTCCACTTTTTTTAACACTGTTTTAACAATTTTAACAATGTAACTTATAATATAAGGCAGTTAAGCATCTCTATAAGCTGACTGAATGGAAAACACAATAGGCAACTTTTCTTTCATTTTTGTGGCATGATTCCGCCACTTATTTGTCATTGTACTTTCCTGAAAAAACATGAGTTACTCGATTCAATAATTTATTTAACAATCAACTTAATTTTAACCCCAAAACTCGGAAAAAGCGTTTGTATCAGCACCCCTGTTCTGATTCTATATTATACAGATTCAACTTCCGGTAATCATCGCACTATTACATATAGGCCTATGCACTGTTATTACGCATTAAAATATGAAATTCAAAATTTTGACCAATTCCAACCCAGTTTAAACTGAAAATGGGGGAAATGGGCTTTATGTAACGAGATTGTTAGATATATGTATTATCATGACCAAAAGCATGTCCTGTAATTTGTATCAGATTCTTGGTCATGTTTACAATCGGATCACAACTCGCTCTGATGGGCTCGTTGCGAACAGATGGTAAACACGACCTTGAATCTGATACAAATTACAAGACACGCACATGGTCATGATAATGTATATATACAAATCAGGATAAGGAATGAAATTTGATGTTGCTCGGTATTAGGCGAGCAATATCAATATCAAATCCAATCTTCGAAGCTTCACAGGTCTCTAATGTCAAGAGTATAATATGAAATACCTGCTCATTGGATCCATCCCAACCAGCTCTACTGATAGAATGTGCAATGACATCAGTCCAGTAAATTAAGTTTGTCTTGTGATTCCAGTCAAGAGCAAGAGCACTCCTTATGCCATTAGTTGGTATCACAACATCTGATGTGTCAGAAGTTCCTAGAGTTATACGTCGTATATCTGTTTTTGTGGAGAACAGTAAGAAATTGTTGATTTCTGAAAAAAATTAACATTGTTCAGAACAAAATCAGGTTTGATAATCAATTGGAATAATGGGATATTTTTTACTTTTATTGGATTTAGTTAATGCACTACTCAATGTACATACACATTCAAGAAATTAATATCTTGCTTAGATGAGAGAGCAAACAATTGGTAACAATAACACTATGAACATTTTCTACCAATGTAATTCAGTAGAACCCTGTTAATTGAATAGCAACTTTGCCAATGAAAATTATTCAATTAACAGGAGTATTCAATTAACAGAGATTGTGTCACTTTCCTGTATTCTACAGATAAACTTAGCAGTTATTCTATTACATCTTTCTTGACAGAGCTCCACGAGCTCTGTCAAACAGGATATAATAGATTAAATGCCTGTATTGGATGTACTGAGGCCAAATAGGCCTTTTGACAAACGAAAACTGGAGAGAGTCAGGGCTGTTTCTTGACAGGTTACAAGATTTTTTATTCAATTAACAGGAGTTTACTCTATAACCTATATTCAATTAACAGGCCAAATTTGTACTGGAGGTATGGTAAATGGTTTTGTGTTGGGAAATTATATTCAATGAACAGGGTTATTCACTTAAGAGATATCCAATTAGGTGGGCTCCACTGTACATGCCAAAGCAATATTTACACATGCACATCATTTCCACATGTGCATACGATTATAAAACTATTTTTTATCTCTATAAAACAAGACTGAATTTGAAATAAATGTCAATTTTCAGAATCTTTGTATAGTAATTGTTACTTTTTGGTTCTGTACAATTGGAAACATAAGTTACACTTAAGATTTTAATTTTGAGAAAGAGCAAAATATATTTAATCATTGTAGTGTAACAACATTTCCGACATTCAGGGCCATATCATGCCAGACAGCTTTTAAGGAACTGGAGAGAACTGGAAAGAACCATCATGCAGTAGCAACTTACTGCCAGACTCTCCAAATTACTAACTCTGCAAGATTGATGGTATGTGTATTTTTGACATGCAGAACATCCCTATCACACAGAGTCACCATGCTTTCACCTTGCATTCAAGAATAATCACCTTACTGAAGGACAAATTGCAGACGACATGGGTTAGAGGGGACACCGAAATATACTGTCTTATATTCTATTTGCCTGTGTTATGATATTATTTTCCCGGTATGTAGAGGATATGGAATGAGTGTTTTTCTCATATAATATTTATGAAATGAGTCTAAGAATTTTCCATTTTGCGAGCCTCTGGTGAGCCCAAACAGAAAATTTGGACGAGTTTCATAAATATCATATGAGAAAAACACTCATTTCATATTCTATTTATCATATGACACACACACGCACAAATTAGCCACTTAGTATGACTTTTTAACCCATCACCTAACTTGAGTTGCAGACGCCACCTGGAAAAAACATCCTCGTATAACTAAAAATTTTCATTTTTTGCTTCCAAAACATACGTTATGACCCCCTCATTGGAACGAGCTCATCGAGCTCGTTCCAATGAGGGATCATAACCTATTTTTTGGAAGCAAAAAGTGAAAATATAAAAAAGAATGAATGGCGTTTTTCTTGTAGGTAAAATATTAATACAATATAACCCACCCAAAATAGGACAGGTAACGTAAATTCTCCCTACTGAAATTATGCAAATGTGACTCAGTTGTATTTTGTTTAGCCAATCAAATTGTCCGGTTTTGAAATTGACCAATGAAAGCTCCCAACTCTAATTATGCAAATTATGAAAATGTTGCCCAGTTGTATTTTGTTCAGCCAATCAAATTGTCTAGTTTTGAAATTGACCAATGAAATTGACAGAAGGCTTTATTTATCACTGATTAATATGAAAACAAAATATCAAATGTTTTAAAGTGAACAAATCGGACGAGTCATATGATAAAATGTATATGTTTAACAATGACTGAAAGAGTAATATGGTCGCATACATAAAATAGCCAGAATGGATGAATGGTAGGTTACATAAACTAGCCAGAATGGATGAATGTTCAAAGGTGGCAGAAAACATCATTTAGTAACTTTGTCCAGATACGATCAGATAAAGATATTGTTCAAAACTCCCAGGTGTGAGGGAACATAGTAACAGAAAGAGTTTTAAAAAAAATATTTCTAAGATCTATGAAAATGAATTGCTTGTTTCTCAGGCAACTCCCTCATCATTGAAAATCTGCCTCATCACTTTTCTGTTTCAACCCCCAAGTCTCTTTGATGATACTATCTTTTACTTGCAGGACCAAAAATTTGATCACCTAAGGCCACATAAAGAAGATCTTCTGTTTCTCGGGCCATTATTTCTGAAATTGCATGCGGGCGAGTGTTTTTTTATTTTATTTTTTATTTCAGTAATTACTTCTTTGCCATCAAAAGTTCATGTTCTTGGTTCAAGTTTTAGGACTCATAATCTACAGAATAGCATGGGTGGTGGTGTATTTCATCCCTTGAGTGCAAGAAGGCTTTGCAATGCTAAAGCATTGCAAAGCCTTCTTAAACTCAAGGGACAAATTCATCAATTTTTTTAACTTGTGTAAAATATCAGACATAAACCATTTAATTTTATTTTTTTTTAAGTTTAAATTAGTTATAAAAAGAGAGCATGCGGCAGCCAAAAGGACCATGTGGGAGGGCCTGAGAAACAGATTTTTTATTTTTTTAGGCCTAAATCTTGTTTAATTTGCAAGTGCATTGTTGGGAATTTTCACCACAGAAAACATGGGTTTTTCAACATAACGGGGTAAGGAGTTAAATGTTGTATTTCCAACTTTATATAGGACTGTTTTGTGGATAAAAAAGAAAAGAATTAACAAATTATCCCAACTCATCAGAAAAATCAGGAAAAATTACCTGAGAAACAAGAAATTTGTTTATAGGCCTAAGCATGAATCAATCAATAAACGTCTACCTCTTGTATAATTTACAGTTCGATGGTATAATGCAGCTTTACACATCTACACAGGAATATTTTATTTTTAGCATCAAAAGATTCCATCACTTAGTTTTACACACTACACTTCAAAGGAATTCAGCAAGAAAATTGTCTTCAAATTTCCCAAGTGCCATAGAATCGAGAAAGGACACTAGTTATATTGCAAATGGCATAGGTAGGGATTGAACTGGGTGGGTTGGAGCTCAAGCTGTGTACATTGTTAAGTATAGTGTTGACAGGAGGTTACTGCAAAAAAAGGAAACTCCCTTTAATTCCCCACACACCTCCCATGCCATTTGAAATATTTTAGGTTTTTCACAGAAATGGTATACCATACTATTGGGTTGTAATCACTGTAATAACAATTTATGTCATCAGATATTAACAAGAACAAACTTACCATCTATACATGTTTTGAAATCATTGTCAAGTTCTAAGCCAGTTGGACAGCCACAAGTAAAAGCCTTACTGTTGGGCAAACATAAATGGCTGCACCCACCATTTCTAGGACCACATTTACTTCTTGCTGGAGAAAAGAAAAAAATGTTAGTTTTGTCAACAAGACGAATATATTTGCCATCTTAACATGACAAATGAATTGTCAGTTGTATTTCCCTTAAACATGACAAATATATTGTTAGCTTTGTTTTCCCTTAACATGACAAATGTTTCCCCTTAACAGAACAAAATTATTCTTAGGGATCCTCCCACCACCCCCCAAAAAAGATATTTTGTTTCTCAGGCCATTTTTTGTAAAACTGCATGTGGGCAGGTGTTTTTTATTTTATTTTTTATATTTGAAATTATTTCTTTGCCATCAAAAGTTCATGTTCTAGGTATGTTTTATGTTTTAGGCCTCATAATCTACAGAATAACATGGGTGGTAGTGTATTTCATTCCTTGAGTGCAAAAAAGCTTTGAAATGCTAAAGCATTTGGTAAAATATCAGACATAAATCATTTAATTCTTAATTTTTTTTCAAGATTGCATTGGTTATAAAAAGAGAGTATGCAGCATCCAAAAGGACTGTGTGGGAGGGCCTGAGAAACAGATTTTTAACTTTTATAGGCCTAACAGAACAAAATTATTCTTAGTTTTGTATCTTTAAACAAATATATTGCTAATTTGTTTACTCTTAACATGACAAATGTATTGTTAAGTTTTGTTTCCCCTTAACACAACAACTACATTGTTAGTTTTGTTTCCCCTCAACATGACAAACAAGAGGCCACAGAGGTCTCAAGTCCTCACCTGACAAAACAATACATCAATCCTGAACCATGATGTGAACAAACTTGAATCTGGCTCCCCTGAAGAACTTTGTATATCAATTATCAAAAGATTCTTCCTGGTGATTCTGGAGAAGAATATATTATGACATTTGAACAAACTTTAATCTGACCCCAATAAGGATGTTGTATATCAAATATTCAAATATTTTGACTGGTGGTTCGGGAGGATATTTAAAAAAAACAAATTACCCATATTGCACTAATTTAAAATTCTGGCTCCACTAAGGAGCCCATATATGAAGCCAGGGACTTGAATGCTATACAAACAAGGGAACCGCCAGGCATGGGTTATGTCCCCCGACAGCAAGTTCTACATTGGACATATTGAAGACTAAAACAACAAATTTTCAAAGACAAAAAAAAAAGAAAAAGGGCCATAACTCAGCCAAAATTGGTTGGACTGAATCCAAATTCGAACTTGACTCAAACTGAAGTTATCATCCGAACACCAAATTTCTAAAGTTGAGAAGCTGGGCAGAAAAGCGTTGAAAAAGGGGCATAACTCCAACAAGAATTATTGGATCCAGCCGATATTCAGAATTCACCTAATCATTGGGGTAAGGGACATATACACCATATTTGGTTTTTATTCGATGACCCAAACTTTAGTTACCATTCCGGACGGACTGATCAGCAGACGGACGCAAACACCAATGGATTCAGCTGATTACAACAGTCCTCCGAGAAAATGTTTTGTTGGGGAACAAATATCAAAAGATACTGATGGGGTGGTTGTGGAGAAGATATTTTTTAAAAATGCTGACTCAGCAACCCCTCTCCCCCAAATTTGACAATATGACACATTAGACAGCAATTTTTTTCTGCCTTACTCAATTATAATGGTCCTTAGTTTGCTTCATGCCATATATCAATTCTGTTGGATGCAGTTTCGGAAATATGGGTGTTTGAATTTTTTTCTATTTTTAGCTCCTCAGAGACAAAGAAAAATCTTTTTGTGCATGAATCGAGCGCTTACGACCCATAAAAATCTTGCTCCTCCCAGAATATGTATAAATATTATCCCTCAAACTTCCCTTAAACATACTTTAGTGTTCACCTCAACAGGAAGCTTAACATCATATATCATCAACTCATTCAATCCACAGGATCATGTAAAGACTTTTTCTTCTAAATTGGGGTAATTTTTCCCCACCCTCTCCCAATTTGAAAAAAATCACAATGCCATCCCATCACGTAAGATTCTTCTTATTTGTATTTAAAAATTACATGGAAGCCAACATTAATTACTTTGATGGTGCTGACATTAACTACTTAGATAGAAGCTGTAACATTTATTACTTACATTGGAAGCTAACATTAACTACTTACATGGAGGCTGTCTCTGTGGATGGAATGTATGTATATCCATAGGAAAATGAAGTCTGTTTCTCACAGTTGTGATATTATTGCCATTTAATTTGTTGGCCTTCTTTATACTTTTGGAATGCCAGTCTGTCCAATATAGATCATCTTCAAACAAAGTCAATGCAAATGGATGTGGAAGACCTTAACAAAAAGACAAACAACTGTTCAATACAACTATACGAGTTTGAGGGAACTTGTTTTCGGAAAATTCCTTATAATATATAGCCTAAGCGGTTTCGTGCATTTGTACACTTCATCAGAGGCAGTGGGAACACTCATGGCTCAGCCTTATATATCTCAAGCTCTGGTGGGTGCATTTTGATGGATGCATTTTAGCGGATGCACTTTGACGGATGCATTTTCACAAGTGCATTCTGCAGTTGTATTTTGATGGGTGCACTTGATTTGTCTGGGGGTCCGGTTTAAGAGAAGTGTACTGTATTGGTTGGGGTTAAATGGGCCCGGATAGAGGGTGTGGTGAAATTTTTCGTAAGTCTCTTATGAGCTTCTCTAACTAAATATTGTTTCTATTTTGTTCTTTATTGTAAGATAGAGCACCAGGCTTGAGACATGTTAAGGCGCGAGTGTTTGGCTGAAGTGGCTGTTCAATCTTGGCAATTGGTTTGAGTGAGGCGAATGAAGGTTAAAAGCTTAGAAGTAAAAGATGGCTACATTCTAAAATAAAGTTTTTAGAAGGCTGTGATCACTAATAAATGAGAATATTATAACTAGGTTGTTTCTTATTTATTGCTTATGTACATGGTAGTCTGCTTGATTGCAACATTAGTGGGGGTCTGGTGGTACAGAGTCATTGCCGCATATTTTAAAACTTTGGCGGTATTGTATAAACTCGTAATGTCCATATTTAATTCTGGTGGTGTGTTCCCATTATGGGATGGGGAGAGCCAATGTTCACATTTATTGAGAAACCCGCCGTTTCATTTGGCGGTGTGTCATTATAGTTATCTCTGCTGTTGACAAAGCTGGCTGTATTTGTGTCATTATTCGTCGCTGAAGTGTGCCTAGGTGCAGCTTGGTCTGATACGTCTCTTGTGGGAGAGGTAGCTACTTCCTGCATGGCGATACTAAAGATGTCAGCATGCGATCGCGCTGCGGTGTCTGGCTTATTTTCAGGTTTTTCGTGTGGTGTCTCCTCTTCAAATGTTTACTGTAGTATTCCTTCCTCTTGAAACTGAGGTTGCAGGTGTCACATGTGACGGATCCTAACTTGTTATAATGTACCTTGATATCGGGGAGACAAAACTTCATTTTCACACCCGAATAAGTGACATCTGGCAGATATTGAGCGTAAATGGGCCATGCCTGTCTCCATAGGTTTCAACCAAAATGATCAGATACTGTCTGATGTGTGCTACTGCATCATACAGGTATTATCCTCCGACCCCGAGGGACCAAATGCGACAAAACAGTACCGAACTCGTGAAATACATTGGATTTTCACTTTAAGAATGCTACAACCACACAGCCTGAACAGAAAGGACTTTTAATAAGTGTTTATAATTTAAAAAGACAAACAATCCAACTGATTAGGAAAGTTAAGCTTAGGCTACTGGATTTCAAGGCCAGTTTCAGCTTCTGTCATTGCATCCCAAAAACAACATATATTTTGTTAAATTCAGGAAATTGTTAATAATTTATGTGTCCACATATTTGGGCCAACACACCAGATGCTGGTTACCATCAACAGCTGTAGTGAAACAGAACATGTCTACCGAAGTAAACAAGCATGGGAAAACAGACTGCTTACGAAGGGAAAATTATACATTGGTTTTAAAATTGTTTTTCAAAACCCTTCTCAAAAAAGCATTAAATTAGAATTTCACCAAACAAATCCCCAAAAAACCCATACCAAAAACAACCCAAAAGAGAACCCAAAAGATAAAACAATTGTACATGGACAACACACAGGTCAGGATCAATCCAGGAGCCAATACTATAAAACTTTTACAATTGTATTCTCTAGAATTGTATTTTCTAGTTATGATTCTACATGGGTTAAAATGAACCATTAGCATTTTCAAAGATCTGGCAATTTGTCAGTTGGCAAATTACCATATCCTTTAAAATGCTAATGATTCATTTTAGTCAGTTACATTAATAGGTAGAAAATACAATTCCAAAAAATACAATTGTAAAAGTTTTATAGTATTGGCTCCAGGACCCTTCACCAAAATACAATTTTGCAGATATTTTTTTCGAGACAGACAATAGACACAGAACATCAATTTTCATCAAACTTTGGGATGG
The DNA here is from genome assembly GCA_031216915.1 of Pictodentalium vernedei. Lineage (NCBI taxonomy): Eukaryota > Metazoa > Mollusca > Scaphopoda > Dentaliida > Dentaliidae > Pictodentalium > Pictodentalium vernedei. The sequence goes on from CM062289.1 coordinate 131,114,729, forward strand.
TGTATGACACTTTTATGGGTGTAGGAAGTAAGAGTGCCATGGAAATATTACCCAACCGTGGAAAGTGACCAGTCCAGGGCGGCCGTACTGTCAGGTTGATCCTTTGCAAACTGTGAGTATAAATGACTCCCATATTTTTGTAACACCAAACATACTGTCACTTGAAATCAGAGGACCTGGGCTAAGAAAAGATTTTAAATGTTTGAGATAACTGGGAAAGCCCTTGAAACAAACAGATTTTATTTATTTTCTAAAACTGATTGATATCACATTTTCTCTGAAATATTTGATAAACTAAGAAAGTGATTATTTGTTCATCTTGATTGTTTTTTAAATGTGTTGACCTTCAAATAGTAGGCCTATGTGGAGTTGGGATTTTGACAATAACTAACTGCAAGTTTGTACAGAAGATTCACAAAATAGAAAAGAAAAATCAAGAAGATGCCACTGATGTCCAGGTCACTCACATAAAATTTCAAGGCACCCAATGATGATTGATTAATAAGAGCACCAGAATTTCAGGCCAACTAAAATGAAAGTGTCAATGACACTGTAGCTCAACTTGTCAAGACATGTACATGTATAGTATGTGACACAGCAATGACAAACATCTAGGTAATGACCTGATAACAAAGGTACATATAAAGTATTGTATTGGTCTGTACATAAATACTGATCGTAGCCTGTAACAAATGTATAGATAAAGTATTGTAAAGGTGGGTGACAGATGCTAAACTAGAAAAGAAATCTTTTGAGTCCCAGAGTGGGTCTGACTGAACCCCCCAAATATTTGTTCTCATAGCACAGTGATAACAAAGGCATCCCAAAACACACTCATTCCTGTCCCAAGGTGAAAACAAAGGTACCCATGAAGTTTCGTGAAGATCAGTTCATAAATACGAGCTGTATAGAAGTTGTGACAAAAAACTGATTGGACCTAATTTCGGTACAAAATGGCCACTGGCAGCCATCTTGAATTTTGGACTGCACTCAGAAACACTCGTTCTCGTCCCCAGGTGATAACAAAGGTACCCAAGAAGTTTTGTGAAGATCGGTTGATAAATACAGCCTCTAGCCCGAGCCATATTGACATGTGCACTTACAGTGTATAAGTAGCACTAAATAAATCAAAATTCATCTAATCTGCATAATTTCTGCAGGAGAAAAAAAACCTATACTGTATGTGATGTATTCCATTTTACTAAACATTCATACAAAAATTTATTCAAATCAGAACTTTCATACAGAAGTTCTGTACAAAAGACTGATTGCACTAATTTTGGTACAAAATGGCTGCTGGTGGCCATCTTGAATTTTGGACCACACCCAAAAACACTCGTTCTCATCCCACGGTGATAACAAAGGTACACAAAAAGTTTTGTAAAGATTGGTTCATAAATATGGCCTCTAGCCTGAACCGTATAGAAGTTGTGTACAAAAAACTGATTAGACCCAATTTCGGTACAAAATGGCCACTGGCAGCCATCTTGAATTTTGGACTGCACTCAGAAACACTCGTTCTCGTCCCAAAGTGATAACAGAGGTACCCAAGAAGTTTCGTGAAGATCGGTTGATAAATACAGCCTCTAGCCCGAGCCGTATTGACATGTGTACTTACGATGTGTAAGTAGCACTGAAAAAATCAAAGTTCATCTAATTTCCATAATTTCTGCTCGCGAAAAAACCCTGTATTATATGTGATGTATCCCATGGTACTAAACATTCACACAAAATTTTTTTCAAATCAGCGCTTTCATATGGAAGTTCTGTGCAAAAATCTGATTGCACCTAATTTTGTACAAAATGGCTGCCATCGGCCATCTTGAATTTTGGACCGCATCCAAAAACACTCGTTCTCGTCCCACGGTGATACCAAAGGTACCCAAGATTCGTAAAGATTGGTTTACAAATACGGCCTCTAGCCCGAGCTGCATTGGCATTTGCACTGACAGTGCTGAAAGTAACACTAAATAAATCAAAGTTAGTCTAATTTGCATAATTTTAACACGAGAAAAAAACCTGTATATGTAATGTATCTCATGGTACTAAACATTCATGCAAAAAATTATTCAAATCAGAGCTTTCATATGGAAGTTCTGTACAAAAAACAGATTTCTGCATCGTTGGTACAAAATGGCAGCTGGCAGCCATCTTGAATTTCAGACCGCACCGAAAAACACTCGTTATCGTCCCACAGTCATAACAAAGGTACCCAAAAAGTTTCGCAAAGATCGGTTCATAAATACGGCCTCTAGCCCGAGCCGTATCCAATTGTTGACGCACGGACATACGAACAGATGGCCAGACGGTCAGTCGGACAACGGGCCATGACAAAAGCTCAAATTTGGCTTCGCCAAACTTGAGCTAAAAATTATTTTTGATTAATTTATTCAATTTGAAATTACTTTCTTCTATCCAAAAAATTAAACTGATGAATTCAAATGACCATGGAGGGAACAGGAAGATAAAAGGAAGACAGCCACTCTGGTTATGGTATCTCCTTACAATATGCATGTTGCCACATTGTTGAAACTTTGTGATTTATGTATATATGTCTTCACATTGAGAGTTCTCCAAAAGGAAGTTGTTAAATTATTCAGAACATAGTCACTCAATTAAAATCCACAAATGGCCTTTATCAGGTGGAAGAATGTTTTGGAAAAATGGCAATTTTTAGTAAAACTGCATGTGGGTGGGCATTTTTTTATTTTATTTTTTATTTTTGTAATTATTTCTTTGCCATCAAAGTTCATGTTCTTGGTTTGTTTTATGTTTTAGGCCTCATAATCTACAGAATAGCATGGGTGGTGGTGTATTTCGTCCCTTGAGTGCAGAAAGATTTTGCAATGCTAAAGCACTACAAAGCCCTGTAGCACTCATGGGACAAGTTTATCAATTTTATTGGGTAAAATATCAGACATAAACCATTTAATTTTTATTTTTTTAACCCTTTACCTAACATGGTGGCCAAAAACAGCCAGAAAATTAACCAGAATAAGTCTACCACAGCCTAAAATATCTCGGAAGTGTCTCAAGAAAACCATACAAATATGGTTATCCTGAGAACCAGCTCGATGATCCGGTTCTAATGGCATCCATATTTGTATGGTTTTACTGAAAAATTGTGGAATTTGATTTCGAAAAATGTGAACTTTAATTTATTTTTAAAAAATACTGTTAGGTAAAGAGTTAAGTTTGCATTGATTATAAAAAGAGAGCATGTGGCAGCCAAAAGGACCATGAAGGAGGGCCTGAGAAACAGATTTTTAACTTTTTAGGCCTTACAGAATTTCTTTTTTTATTTCTGAAACAGTTTTAAGGGTTAAGCATATAGTAGCAAGATGCATTATATATAGTAGTAGCCATTAAAACTATCTTTCACTTTATCAAGACCATAGGGCCAGAAATGTGTGAATTCTGATTTCGAGACATTCTTTTGAATATTTGTATATGGTTGTGTTACTACATTACATCATGATACCTTTTGTAACATGTGTATTGTTAAAGAATTCAGTCAGGGAAATTCATTGACAATGATGTTGGATTTGTCATGGTGGTATATTCTGCCACTAACAGCAGATGAGATGACACCGTGTTATCATCAAACAATATTTTAATAACACCACCAGAGCAAATAAATCTGTGCAGCAGACAACTTTTAAAAAATAATGGTAAATTTTCAGTTTTATTGTTCTATAAGCAAAACCTTTAATTTCAGATTCAACCTAACTCATCTTAAACTTTTATCAATATGCCTAGAGAGAAGAAATTTCCAATGTACCCATACAGTGTATGTGCTGAAAATTCTGCAGATCCCAGGAAATTTCAAAAGGCCTCATGTGGTGCATGTTCTAAAAAGTGTTAAAAAGATTCTATTTTTTGTGACCAGTGCTTGAAATGGTTTCACTTTACTTGCAAAGATTTAATAAAATCTGATTTGACTGCTTTATCTAAAGTTTTAATTGACTATATCAGGCGGCAGATTTAAAAAAATCCACAGAAGCTGAAAACAGGTTCCGTGTATTTGATGTCTGGAAAACCTACAGAACCTACTTTTGGGTTCCAACAAGAACTATCAGGGAACCTGATTTTTAATTCTTATTGAGTGTGTATCCATTTTCTTATCCTGATTTCCAGTCTAACCCTTTACCCAACGAATCGACCACATCCGCCCGCCTAATATGCAAATTCAACAGCTGAAAAAATATTATTTTTCCAATCATTTCAACAAAACCATATCATGTGAACCTCTTTGGAATGAGCTTGTTCCAATGAGGGGTCACACTCTTTGGTTTTGTTGAAATTTTTGGACAAAAATTTTAAAATGATATTTAAAATAATAAATTTTGATATCGTCTGCGTTTGGTAAAGGGTTTAAGACCTGTAAATGTTTAAGAAAGACCTAGAATATAAAGTGGATTGCTGTAGATGAGAGGGTGAATACATTTAATGGAATAAAAAGGTGAAACAAATTATCTGTATTTTCATTTGTGTATTTTTTGCACTTGAACACTCCATTTAATTGCGACAGATGAACTTAGGCAATGATAACTCAACTGAGTGTGTACAACATTACTTGAAAGTGAAAAAGATAACAAAGAAAAAACAATCATAATTGTAGGAGAAAAAAAAAATCATAATTGAAGGACAATGAAATAGTTATTTCTTATTTTTTTTTATATATATATTATTTTTTACTTTAAAGTTGAACAAATAAAAAAATAATTAATTCAAAATTCTTCTTGCATTCTGATTCGGAAGGGGTGAATCATCAAATTTTTAAACATCCCATTCAGGAAGATAATGAAATCGAAGTGATCGGAACAAAATGTCTTAAATTTTTAAGAAGACACAGCATAGCTTATTTGGGTAAGATTATTCAGTGAGTTTTAGTTCCCAATCAACCTTTACCTTAAACTAAGAGCCATATTCAGCAAATGCTATTCTAAAAATTCACAATTCAGTTTCCTCCAATACATAGCCTATGACCCTGCACTGGAATAAACTCATCTGGTTCATTCCAGTGGGGGTCATAAAGCTTTCTTTCTGAGGCAAAAAAAGATTTGTTTTTAATTAGTTAAAAAGTTTTGTACATGTGTCGTCCTGTAGCTGATTTAGGTAAAGAGGTATACAAAATCATCTTTTCTATTTATCTATACACCTGGAACTTAATTAAGCACTCCCTGAAATGTTTCATGACAGTGAAGTTGCTGTTACTGATCATTATGTTTTAATGATTGCTTTGTTTTGCAGTACATTTCATCTAGTGAACCATGATATTTCTGGTTGATAACGAACCCCAAACAGATCTCCTCGTCCATGTGAAGCATGCTTCACACGAATGTCTCAAAAAACACTATCATGCACATGCAATATCTGGGCATAAAACAAGAAAATTTGTCACTTTTTTTATCAATAAATGTTGAAATGGCAAGGAGGAGACTGCCAGAGGCACTAAGATGGCAAATCATTGGCATGCATGCAACAGGCATGTCATTCAAAGCTATTAGAAGGAAACTTGGCTCTAGTGATTCTGTCATCAGCAGACTTGTCCGAAAACATCAACAAACCAATTATGTTAAGGACTGACCAAGGCCTGGACAACCCCAAAAGACCTCTCCTCGGGAAGATCGGAGTCTGGCACGCCTCGTTAGGTGTAAACCCTTTGCTTCAAGTGGGGTTTTGAAATGGATTTGGCTCCCCAACAGGCATTTGTGCAACAGAACTGTCTGAAACCATCTCAAAGATCTGGGTATGAGGTCCAGAACGGTCATCAAGCATCCAGCTCTGTTTGATCAGCATAAAAGATGACGTTTGGAGTGGTGTATGGCACGACAACATTGGAATCTCAGGACGTGGAGGAGAGTCCATTGGTCAGACGAGAGTAGATTCCTGCTTCATGTCACAGATGGTGGCATGAGAGTGTGGAGGCATAGAAATACTGCTCACGTGCCCAGGAACATCAGACCTACTGTTCTTTAGTGGTCATTTTCAAGATTCCTAATATCAGTTCCTAAACTGCTTATGTCCTGGATTCCTATACCTGAAGAGCAGGTACTGCAAATTAAGGGCCTTATGCTCTGTGGATGTGCTTCATATTATCTTTAAAGTGAAATTTTGTGTGGATAAATTTTTCCTTGTTAAAACTTTTGAAAGATTATGAAGGCACTTTCCCATAAATTGTAACAAGGCAGAGACATGTGAACAAACTTTGACCACCAAAAGTAATCTATCACTCTATCAATTAATGTAGGAGAGGTTGTATAGAGAATTTCAAATAAAAATCATCTACTAAATCGAAGTGCAAGGTGAGATAACCCAACTGAAATCATAGAAGATTAAAAATTTGGGAATATGAGCAGGTTCATTTGTTCAAGGGCATGTTTGATAAGTTTCATGAATATTGGTTCATGAATGTAAGAGGAGTTGCACACACAAAAATCTAGTATAGAAATCTATAAAAAAAAATCTGAGTTTGAGAGGATATACCTTCGTTAATATTGTCACAGATTCAAAATTTTAGATTATACATATGTCTGCTAGTTAGATGTAATATTGTAAACTATCATTACAATTGGTTCATTCAATTGTAGGATACACAAGAATTTTAGAGTTATAGACATACATACAGACAATGGATTGACAGGGTGACGAGAAGTAGGGATACAATTACCTAAAGTGTAGTGCTGGAAAAAATGCTGTGGAAATTTTCTGAAGTGCAGGTATCGCAACTTAATGGCTTCAAATCCAGTGGCTATGCTTCGTATAAACACTGAAGTGATATTATTTAGTCTCTAAAGATCTGCCTTGTAACAATTTATGGGAGAGTGCCCACAGGCACTCTCCCATGGATTGCAACAAGACAAAGACAACTGAACAAATTTTGATGGTCAAAAATATTTTAGCACTCTACCAGTTAACAAGATAAATACCTTGATTTAATACAGTCCGCCTGTGGCTTCCATCTAAATTAGAACATTCAATAACATGATGTTTGGCATCAGCCCAGTAAATCTTATTTACAGCATAATCAATAGTTAATCCATTGGGCCACACAAGTGATGTATTGGCTATAACCAATCTTTCTTTTCCATCCATAGAAGATCGTTCTATTTTGGGTGTTGTTCCCCAGTCAGTCCAAAACAAAGCACTGAAAACAAAATGTTTAAAGTAAATGGCACTTAAACAAGAGCCCCAAAAAGCCTGATGCACTCATCTGACACAAACCAAATGATTCTTCATAAAGAGATTCAAATATTCCTGTCCCAACTTGCTAAATGTCTACAAATTTGCAAATGATCATTGTAAATATGTGAAACCTCAAAAATGAAATTACAGGCCTACCAGCTGAACAAATTTGTGATGGTAAAACAATTGCCGTGGTAGAATGACTGAGCCTCGGCAAAAAAAGACCTTTTACTCCAGCAGTTTTGAATCAGCATTTTAGATTCAGGTATTCATTTTGTGAATCACAAAAGGGTATACCTGGAGATCACCAAATGGGGATGAACCAGGGGTGAGCCCACAGTAGTCAGTCAGTGCTGGTCAAGTGAATCTGACCAAGCCAGAAAATAAGCAGCCTGTCATCTGCAAAATGAGGTCCGCAGAGGGTGAATTTAGTGATGCTACCCTGCATAGCAGGGGAGCATCACTAAATTTACCCTCTGTGAACCTCAATCTGAATCGCGGTCTCAAAACTAAGCAGAAGGAGGTACCCAGAGGATAAATTGGCCCACTGTATGGGATAGCATCATCAAATTCCCCCTCTGGGGACATCATTCTGCAAATGTCAGACTGCTTATTTTCAGGCCTGAATCTGACACTTGTATATTTCTGACCAGTAGTTCGGTTGAAAAATGCAGTTTTGACCACCACTAATTCTTCAAACTGTCAATCACAGAGGAGCACCCCTGGTCTGTTATTGTTCAGTACTCAAGAAAGTATGGTCAGGACTCAGATGAAAACAAGTGAAGTCTATTAATTCACTAAAGGGCAATTGCTCTGTGTCTGACACTGTAAAACCATAACGATACTGAGCCTTAGACTGAGGTAATAATTTAATACCAAAACCCAAACTGAATGTTCACTTAACAATTATATATTGATATTTTTTATTTTTTTCTATCAGCAGTTTTGTAACCAAGGAAATTTTATTTTTCTCTGTTTGCCTCGGCACTGCCGACAGCCAAATCCAACTTACAGGGTTGAAATTATAATTATTTAGACCAATGGTTTGGGAAAAAATAGTTCTTAATGTTGCCCCCATTATCAAACATTAACATGTCTCAACCCCCACCGCATTACAGCCAGGGTTTGATTTGAACAAACTCGTGAACAGATATCTCAATACCTGAGTATGAAAGCATTTGAAGCAGTGATTTGGCAAAACATTTCTGAATTCTTTCTCTATTTGCCACAGTGTTAAAAGCTAGGCACTTCATGACAACTCTAAATATGATGCCAATGGCTTGATCTGAACAAAATTGAAAAGCATCCTTACAAAAATTTTAAATCCCCAAACATTAAAAAAGATGGGGTATTGGTTTTTGAAAAATATTTTTTCAATGTTTTTCCCACGATATAAGTTATAAAATAAGAGAGCCTCATGACATCAATCAAAATCATCACAAGACTTTGATTTGAAAAATATCTCATAGTGTTAAATGCTCCCGTGATAGCTCTAAATGGATGCCACAGGCATGATTTGAACAAACTATTAAAAAAGACCAACATGGATGTTATGCAGCTCAATGACAAAATTAATAGCATATTGATTTTTTCCAAAATTAATGGCACATTTTATTTGGATAAAAGTCAAGAAAAAAACAAAAGCCTGAAAAAAATATTTTATGTTCACATTTTGTTTTCAAATAGGCAAGTGCAAACATAATATAAAACATCAGTTACTAAATATTTATATTGACCACGTTTATTTCAAGTGTGAGAGAATGGGCTTCTAGGCAAATGTTGAAAAGTGATCTTTGATCTTGTGCCAGATGTTTTTGGTTTCCATTTTTTCCTTCTCAAATCACAATTTGTCATGTATCTGGAAATATCGGATAGTTTTTCATTTCCTGTGCAATGCTTTTCTATATCAGTTCTGATTGTGTAAAGACAAATTCTAAATTGGCCATAAAGTGAAAATCTTGGTTTTCTACTTGGAAAAAAAGGTTTGACACTTTGAACCAGAAAGGCCTCTTTTCCAGCCCAGGAACATGATATGTCATAATTTCATTACGTAGCATGGCTGCTAACTGAATATGTGGAGAAGACCAATCAATATTCTGAGGCTGCACGTTGAAAATATTAATTTGTCTATCCACCAAATAATGAATATGGACTGTTTCAATTGCAACCATTGAACCAAAATGCAAGTTAACAGGCCTTAAAACTTGTCCCAATTCATGAGAATCGATTCTGCTTCTTGTTTTCAAATTGCTGTTGTAAGAAACAATTTTCAGTTCTTAAATGATATAGAATTTGAGAGTAGTGTTATACCAATGTGTGTGTAACCATTACGTATTCCATAGTAAAAAACAAACCTCTTGTTTATATATTTACTGGAATTTAACCCTGAAGGGTCTTGTTCCAATTTTGGTGAGTTTCATGTCTTACATGAACATGTGGAACAGATGTTCCAACATACAGGGTTTAATTGGTCTTGCTGATATTAAGTTACAGTGCCTTGGCAGCGGTTTCTAGTGAAGTCTTGGCCATCTCTATAAACAGCCAAGGATGCACGGCACATTACTGCTCAGTCCAAGTTTTATGAAGAGGCAAAAAAATAAGTACTGGTAGAATTCTATAAGCCTTTAACCCTTATCCCTTTACCTAACAAAATCAGCAGCAGCATCTGCCCATGTAATATGCAAATTCGGCAGTTGAAAAAAATATTATTTTTTAACAAATTTCAACCAAACCATATCATGTAACTCCTGAATGGAACGCGCTCGACCGGCTCATTCCAATGTGGGGTCACATGATATGGTTCGGTTGAAATTTTTTGAAAATGTTTAAAAAAAAGATATTTAAAATAATACGTTTTGATATCGGCTGTGTTGGGTAAAGGGTTAAAGACAAGAATCCTGAATTCATATCTGCCCACAGCCTTAAAATGTCCAGTGTCTTAGAAGTGATTTCTAAACAAGTATTGTTTGCCTCAGCAGGCAGCCAAGACTGTAACTAGAAACCTCTGCCTAGATAATTTGTCTATTGTCAGCAGAACCTCCTGGTGATAGCATGTTAAGGGCACCAGTTTTGAGGTTGTAAAAGTTGAAAATAGGCCTTCAAGGGTTCAGGACAGTTTAAGAACAATGACATGAATATGATGAATGAACATTTTGCTCATTGTTTTCTTAGTGAGAATCATTTGTGGGAATCAACTGCAATTGCTGCATGAAAATTAAGCCTTTTTAGTGATACAAATTCATATCTGTGAATTGATTATGTGTAATTCAAATTGTAGAATGAATCCACCTAGAAATACGAAGAACAGATCTTTTCTGTCTTGAAATCTTGGAGAGAAAAAAATGCTTCCAGCCTTTCCTTAACTATTCTGTTTGACACAAGTTCTGAGTGCTCAAACAGTGGATAATAGATGTCTAGTCTAGAATTAGTCTTGACGTGTTGTAAGCCTGATAGTGTTACCCACACAACGATATTGAGATTCTTTACTGGAAAGCCCATGTAATGAACTAACTCTTCAAGTAGAAGCCAAAACTAAAAGTAACAATGTTTTGAATGTCAGACACTTGAATCCTACAGTATTCTTGAGGTTTTAACAAGACCCATGCTCAATTTCACTTAAGGAATAAGCTTTAAGCCTGAAAGGCTTATTCTGAATCTGATCACTTTTCATTGCAATAGAAAAGGTGGCTCAACATTCAATGTTGGGGTAAACTCGAAGGTTACATTTTATGCTCCAAACGGTTATTTCCAGGCAAGTCTTGGCTGCCTATATAGATATGACATAGCACTCTGAGAGTAAGTGATATGTCTGCATGGTCGGTCAAAGCAAACCTATCCACAATTTCTAAGAGCTGAAGTGATATGATCAGCAAATGGTAAGATGTTGAGCATTTCTCTTGAACAAGTGATAACATTTTTCAAACGAATTGACATTGTACATGACAAAATCTGAACTTTCAAGAAATCTGCATCCTTCTCTAAGATACCCTCTGTCAAACTGACACCTGCACCAATGGTGTGAATAATTGGATTCTAAGAAAGGAACTGCTGAGTTCTTTTTGTAAAAGACTGAGTTCTTTTCTGTTCAACTGGGAATAATGAATTAATCCCGCCAAACGCTTGGTCACAAAGTTGGAAGGGACAGTGATTCCATCTGCAGTTGACAATAAAGGGTATTCAAGGCTGATACTGGCTTTATTATGGACTTCTGTTGAAGAGATCATTGAACTGCTTAGGGGTACTGCTTAACCAGAAAATGCATGATACTGTGAGCAGAAAGGTTTAGAGTACATTCATTGTACAAAGATGAGACCAATGATCAGATTAGGTCTTAGGCAATCACCCATGGGGAGTTTTTCCAATCCTATTGTGTATCCTGAAATGATCAAAAAGCATGTTGCAAATTTTCTATTCTGTAACCTTACCCCTTTGAACCTTTTTGGTAATATCTTCCATTCCAGTTCAATGGCAGCAATTAGAAGAGTCCATATTCATTATTTGGGGTAGACCAATCAATATTTTCAACATGCAGCCTGGGGGCTGCACATTGAAAATATTGATTGGTCTACCCTACACATTTACTGAACACCCATCTTATTTAATGACGTTATGACATATCATGTTCCAGGCCAGAAATCGGCCACTCATGTTCAAAGGGTTAATAGTTTAGAAATTAGTCAGAATGGACTGTCATTTCTGTATTCCTCTGACTTTGTGCCAGGAGACAATCATGACAAGAGTTCTCCCTGGCACACACCTACAGAGAAATATAAAAACATGCACTTTTGTCGATTTCATACATACCCTTGTTGTGGATGGGTAGCTATGGCTCTGGGTTTTTCCACATTGTCATAAAGTAACACTTTTCTATGTTTTCCATCTAATTGTGACACCTCAATTCTGCATGTCCCCGCATCAGTCCAGAATAGGAGATTGTGAATCCAATCAACTGCAACACCACCTGAAAGCAAACACGTAAAATAGAAAAAAATATAGCAAGTTAAAAAATTGACAATTGTTCTGTGCACAGAAAGCTACTCTCAAGTCAAAAAATTAACACTCTGCATTCTGATGTCCAAACTGCAAAACTTTAACCTGCAAATTTTTCTCAGAATGCACTTAGGAATTTAGTTTCTTCACTGAAATGGGAAGTTCCACCCAGAGAAAAATTAATAATCTTGTACTGCTTCACAGCATTCCACTAGGGGCCACTCTTGCATTTTATGTATGTTCTGCTGATTCAGGATATTATCTGAAAACACAATCTTCAATTTCAAGTATATGCCTTTGACATCCAGATCTATGTGCATTTCTTCCAAGACACAACCGAACAGAGGAAAGTATTGTCAAAATAAAATCATTGGATGACAACAAACTAAATGACAACAAGACCTAGTACACCTAATGAAATATCAAAATCATTAAAACTGCCTACTGAAACTGCTGAAATATCACCTATCTCCACAGTATGAAATCTAGGATGTTTCTTTCATGAGAACCTGGCTTATGACAAACATACAAACATAATCTGTTATGCGCTTCATTTCCCCTTCGAAACATCAGTAAAATACCTCTTATTTGATCTTAAATTACCTAAACGACTTGCCCATGCATTTGTGAGCTCAAGCTAAGACTACTGCAACTCTTTGTTATATAGATATAAAAAGCCTCACTTTGAAAAACAATCACAAGGGCATTTTGCCACAGTACCCCTATACATCTTGATCTGCTCCCTATTTATTAACTGGTTGAGTGCTAGAAGCCACTATCATGGCTCTACTGAAAAGTGATGAAAGCCACTTTTAGTTACTTTACACTGTATGTATTTGAAAGATGTTTGCCCAGCAGGAGAACAAAAAATGTATCTTTGAAATTTTGTTACAATTTATTGGAGTACCAACAGGCACTCTCCAATCAATTGTTCCAAATCAATTATTTATCAATAAAATCTTGCTAAACTAAGACTCTCATTGCAGGCATGCAGATTTCAGAAATTCATGGAACCTGAAAACAGGTTGAGTTTCTGATGTCTGGGAACCATACAGAACCTACTTTTGGGTTCCGACAAGAGCTATCAGGGAACCTATTTTTATTTCTGATTGATTCTGTACCCATTTTCTTATCCTGATTTCCAGTTTAAGAACTGCAAATGTTTAAGAAGGACCTAGGATATGCAGTGGATTGTTGTAGATGACAGGTTGAATACATTTCATGAAATAAAAAATTAAAAAGTGAAAAAATTATCTGTGTTTTCATTTGTGTCTTTTGTGCCCTTGAACACTCAATTTAATTGTGATAGATGAACTGAAGCAATGATGACTCAGATGAGTGTATTTGCAAGTGAAAAAGATAACAAAGAAAAACAATCATAACTGTATGACAATGAAATAATTATTTTGTTTTTTAGTTGAATAATTAAAAACATAATTACATAAAAAGTCTTTGTGCATTTTGATTTGGAAGGGGCGAATCGTCAAAGTGCGAAACGTCCCGTCTACAAAGATAACGATATTGAATTGATTGGGATGTAATGTCCATTAGCCTTGGATAACAATAAAGCTTGAACACACCTCTTCTCCTTGATTCTGCATGCAGCTCTTTGAAAGTAGAAGAACATATCTTGCATTTTAGCAAAGAAATTTTCCCATCAACGTCAGTTTCAGAGATAAAATGGGATTTTGTTATTGTTTTCAATGAAACAGTTTCAGGTGTTTGGCTTCCCAAGGTTTTGTTGTCAAACATGGCAAAACTGGGTGCAATCAATTTTAGTAATTAAGAATCAGAAACTGTTGGCAACAATCTGAATCAACGGAGATTGTCAAAACGAGTGCACCATTATCACTATTACGAATCAGATCACTGTTTCATCGATGATAAATATTACAATCTTATTTAGTCTTGACAGAAAATTTGTAGTGTGTTTGAAGAGCCCCTTGATGAAAAGCAAAGTGGTAAAAGAGTTGTGGGAACCTGTTTTCCATTTCTGTGATTTTGGCCTGATGGAACTTACATGGAAAACGAAACAATCATTTCGGTGATGCCTGCATTGCTGATAGCAACAGAATCTTTGAAAAAAAATACTCATGTTACAAATCACCTTTGAAAAATAATTCAACACCCTACCAGTTAACCCTTTACCCAATGCAGATGATTTCAAAATTTATTATTTTAAATATCATTTTTTTAATTTTTTCAAAAAATTTCAACAAAACCATATCATGTGGCCCCTCTTTGGAACGAGCTCGTTCCAAAGAGGGATCTCATGAGATGGTTTTGTTGAAATTTTTCGAAAAATAATATTTTTTCAGCTGCTGAATTTGCGTATTATGCAGGCGGATGCGGGCGATTCATTGGGTAAAGGGTTAAACAAAAAATACATTTCAAAATGCATGCCAATATACAAATATTTGAATGGTTTGGCACTGTCTTATCTTTCCAGTTTGCTCACTCTGCTCTTCAGATAAACTCATGACAAAATTAAATTCCCTCCCTCCCTCCACCCGCAACATACACATCTCATCACCAGAACCCACTCTGACATGGCACCAAAATTATGGAACACTCTGTCAAATGCAATAAAGGTGTGTCCTATGTTAACATCATTCAAGACACAGGTCAAAACCTTCTTATTCAAGCAAGCACATGAACAATGTAAAGCAGGCTGTATAAATTTATTATCTGACTGTTGTACAGTCACTGGGTTTATATTTTGATGAGTATCCGAGAATCCATTCACATGAAGATTTGCGCAACGAAGCCAGTGAGAATCCATGTAGATTCTCACTGCACCTCTGTTAAGATGCATGCAAAAAGAATTGAGTCAAATTAACCCTTTATCTAACACAGTAGCAGCAAATTAAACAACACAAGGCTAACATGAACTGACACTTTGTCAATAAAATTGTACAAATATGGCTGTTATTGGAACCGGCGACATCCATATTTGTAAGGTTTTATTGATAAATATTGTTTATTTTTTTTTAAATTATCAAATTCAGTTTATATGTTAAAAGTTAAAAAGCTGTATTGGGTAAAGTGCTAACAAGTGTTATCAGTATACAACATGGGGCTCAACCATGGTGGCCTAATGGGATCCTGAGACACTCATAGCAGGTGTGGAGTCTCGCAACGATTTTCGTGAGAATCCAAATAGATTCTCCGAAATTTAGATGAAATATAAGTCCCGAGTCAAATATTTATAATACATTGCATTAAATGTGTTGTCTGACACACAATTTGTCAGATATCAACTTTGAAGTAGCTTGAAGGTTTGCTGTGTTCACATGTTACCTACCTGGACTTTCAAGACCAAATTTCACCAATTCTCTAATTTCACTGCCATTAAGGTAAGCACCCTTAATTTTATCCAGTGTCACATCAGACCAAAATACTATTCCAAGTTTATGGTGGAAATCCAAAGCTATAGCATTCTGCAGACCATTTAATATAGAACCATATTCAGCTTTATTTGGTGTCACTTTTCTTATGTCAACTCGATTCGCAAATATCAAATATGCTTGACCACCTAAAATAACAAATATAATGATTGATTGAAAATTGATTAACTTTTTTTAATCTGTCAAATATTTCTAAAATATTTTTCACCAAATCTATGCACAGGTGCTTCCCAGCAGCCATGTCATCAATTTGATGGAAAAATCCCTGTAACTTCAAAGGGACAATAAACTGCAAATCTGCAAAAAATATGCTGACCATTTGACAAAACAACAATTGATCAATTGTTCAGAATATTCTGGTATTGAAAGTCTGTAAAACAATTCCCCATATTCTGGCAATGATTTTATGGAGGTCTGTTAACCCTTAAGGGGCTAGACAAGTGTCCTGAATTCCCACCAGCCCACAGCCTCTATACGTCCAGTGGCTTAGCAGTGATTTCTAGTCAAGTCTTGGCTTCCTTAACAGGCAGCCAAGACTTGACTAAAAACCACTGCCTACCTAATTTGTCTGAGGTTGTAAAAGTCAGAAATAGGCCTTCAAGGGTTAAACAATTCCGTATTTTCTGTAGAGCTAAAACGGTTAACCGGGTTAATTGATTAACCGATGATCAACATTGAGAATGATCAAAAAAGTCCTTGATTGATTAACCATTACCTTTGAACTATTTACATTTTATGTACGGTACAGGGGAAAGGTTACAACTACAGTAAAACCTGTCTTGAGAGACCACTGTCTTGAGAGACCACCTGTCTTGAGAGACCACATCTGCCAGGCACCGATTGGTTTTACTCTATAATGGACCTGCTATGGGAGACCACCTGTCTTGAGAGATGTCTTGAGAGACCACCGTGATCTGGTACCAACTTGTATTTTTATGCCATAATGGACCTGTCTTGAGAGACCACCCCTTTGAAGACTGAAACCATGACAAAAACTTTTTACCTGTTGTGGAATTGGAAAATTCATTGTGGTTATACTAACATAATTAAAGGTATTAAAAGCTCTTAATTGGGTTTCAATTGCTAACTCGTTAAAGATTGAGATGTTCTTATAAGACCCCTGTGAAAAGATTAGGATTATTGCTGAATAAACAATTTCATACATACCAGAAATGTGACAGATAGGAATAAAAATAAATTTGTGTTGAAAATCTTTTTGTAACAAATTGAAATGGACTGTTATAAAAATTATAAAAATAAATTAATGTTGAAAATCTTCAATGAAGATTTTCAACACTAATTTATTTTTAAAATTTTTATAACAGTCCATTTCAATCTGTTACAAAAACTTCATAAAAAAGAACAACTACAAAGTAATTATTCTTCTCCATTTCTGAATTTTGTGGTTGGTTCTTCACTTACTTGAGAAAACCTGAAACCTGTCTTGAGAGACCACTTTTGTGTGGCCCAAAGGGCAGTCTCTCAAGACAGGTTCTACTGTACTATGATGAGTGTTTAAAATCACACATGGGAGAGGTTATATGTATTTTGGTGAGAGATTAGAAGCATACAGGGAAGAGGATACTTGTACTATGGTGTGTGATTAGAATCATACATTTAGATTTTATGTACTGGGGAAAGGTTACTTGTACTATGGTGAGTGATTAGAACCACACATTTACATCTTATGAACAGTTGATGGGTGTACTTTGGTGAGTGATTAGAATCATACAATGTCATTTACATTTTATGTACATGGGAGGAGTTACTTGTACTAATATGAGTCATTAGAATCATACAATGTCATTGACATTTTATGTACAGGGAAGGGTTAATTGTATTATTGTGAGTGATTATTTATTTACTTATTTATTGGTGTTTAAGTTAAGGTCACATATTTCTGCACAATGGCTAATCATGACCATGACAGTTTTACGGGTGGAGGAAGCCGGAGTACCCGGAGAGAACCACTGAGCAATGGCGAGCAACTGTCAGCTCCCCAACATACCAACTCCACACAAGCAGGGTTAGCATTGGTTGAAGACAGATGCACCATCGACATGCAGTACGCCTTAGTACACAATGTCACAGTGCCCCCACGTGGGCAATGGGGGTGAAGTGTCTTGCTCAAGGACACAACGCAGTTGCCGCAGGTGGGATTTGAACCGAGGACCGCTCGGCTTGCAGCCTGCACTTCTAGCGACTGAGCCACCATGCCTCCTTGTGAGTGATTACAACAATACAATGTCATATACATTTTATCTACATGGGAGAGGTTACTTGTATTCTGGTGAATGACTAGCATTTATATTGTACTGGGGAGAGGTTATTTGTGCTATGGTGATGATAGAATCATACAGGGGGAGGTTACTTGTACTACTATGATTGATTAGAATCATACAGGAGAGAGGTTACTTGTAGTATGGTGAGTGATTAGAATCATACATTTACATTTTATGAACATGGGAAGAGTTACTTGTACTATGGTGAGTGATTAGAATCACACAAGGTGACATGGGACAGGAAGAAAGGTGAACATAATCATTCTAAAGCCACAATTCCAATCATACCACAAAAAAGCGATACCTGATGATTTCTCGAAGTCCTACTTAATGCATGTTGAGTGCGGGCATGCAGAGTACCCCGATTGTAGCCCTTTGTGACCTTGTTCATGTTTCGAGTTGATGCAGAGCTTCTGGTTTCACGAATATGACCTTGATGTGGTGTGCCGCGAGACACTTATATAACTCTTGGTGCATGGCCGCCTGGACTTCAGGAATCCTCAGAGGAAATTAAGAGTTCAGAAACACAGTGTTCTTGCTTGTGAGAATTCATTCAATCTCATGTTTCATTTGGCAGGGCTCTGTGAGCCATGGTAGATGTAACATGTGGTAGATTTCCATACATTCTCCCTTTTGGTATGCTGCTTGTGCGAACTGATTCAATTTCATGGCTCATTACATAGAGCTCAGTGAGCCCTGGTAGATTGGACATGTGATAGACAATTCTACTCTCCTTACTTGAACATCTTACTGCTAAAATATGTATTTTGAGCTTGAAAAACCTAAGAATTGTATACTTTCTCCTTTCTGGTATCTTGCTTGTGAGAACCGATTCAATTTTATGTCTCATTCAGCAAGGCTCAGAGAGCCCTGATAGATGGGACATGCAGTAGATAATTCTACTTGCCTTGAGGGAACACCTTTCTAGCAAAATATGTATTTTGAGTTTGAAAAGCTTAAGAATTTCCATACATTCTCCTTCTGGTATCTTGCATGTGAGAATTGATTCAATTTCATGTCTCATAACATAGAGCTCAATGAGCCCTGGTAGATGAGTCATAAGATGGATAATTCTACTTGCCTTATGTGAACATCCTACTGTCAAAATATGTATTTTGAGTTTGAAAAACTTTAGAATTTCTATACTTTCTCCTTTCTGGTATCTTGCTTGTGAGAAATGATTCAATTTTATGTCCTGTTAAGCAAAGCTCAATGAGCCCTGGTAGGCAGTCATGTGATGGATAATTCTACTTGCCTTGTGTGAACATCTTACTGCCAAAATATATTTTCTGAGTTTGAAAACTCAAGAATTTCCATACATTCTCCCTTCTGGTATCTTGCTTGTGAGAACTGATTCGATTTCATGTCTCTTCAGGCAGAGCTCAATGAGCCCTGATAGATGGGGCATGTGTCAGATAAGTCTACTTGCCTTATGTGAACATCTTACTGTCAAAATATGTATTTTGAGTTCTAAAAATTAAGAATTTCCATATTTTGTCCCTTCTTGTATCTCATCATCCTCAACTTTCATTCTAATATATTTTGGCCTCAAGGATTATTATTGAAAGGTTTTACTGAGGTGTTCTGAGCTCTACTGTCTTAATATATTATTCAGACTTTGGTAAGATCCACATTAACATAGTAAACACTCACATTCAACCAACAGTGGGTGCAGTCGATATTTGAGGAAGATGAATGGAATTGTTCTTAAGAAACAAATTGAATCATACTATGGGATGGGTTTGTATGCCATTGAACATCCATTAAGGTATCAATGTGCATTATTAAAGCAAACAGAATATCTCTTGGAATACTTGCCATACAACTTGAGCGTTTCCTCTGAAGGAAAAAAATATCTTAAATTTAAACTTTAAAAATAAAAATTAAATTGAAAACACGTGTAAATGACTATCTAAAAGAATTTTGTACACATTTTAAAGTCAAAAGGGCTTGGGTGGGTAATTCAACTTTATTATGGGAAATGTAATCTAATAAAGGGGTTTTTAAAAAGCCAAATGACTCGAGAATATTCCCAATTCAAGCCTTCCTAATGCAAATTTTACCCACCTTTTTCCCCACCTGCAGTGGCTCAGGCTCTTTCCCCAAATTCCTGGGATACGCTCTACTGGGGCGGTTTCTTCCAAGATCAAAAAACGTGTGTTGTATCTATCTTTTAAAGCTTTGTCTAACAGAAACCAATGAAAAACACTGATTTTAATAATAATAATAATGCAATGTAAATGTCTAGAATCCACCGCAGTGCGCTCTGACTTACATTATTACTCCGTATCACAGGTGTTCACACCCTTTGTTCATTCTATGACATTCTCAGCTCAACTCAACAGAGTATACTGCCGGTGCTCCACAGATGGGCACACAAGGCAAGCACCTCAACAGGTCCCTATTTTACATCTAGGTACGGTGGGGATTGTGTAGTACTGGTGAACATTCCCAACAGCCACAGCTGGCATGTGATGCTACATTGCAGAATCACACACTCAAACTTTGCTGATCGCACACCAGCCACTACTATGGGGAGCACCTGAATTAATCGCCAAATGGTCACCCATCCAAGGATTAACCGGATTCGACATTGCTTAACTTTGGTGATCTAATGAGAACCGGTCTCGTTTCGCCAGTGCTCCTTGTTTGATGGACATTTTATATGACAGAAATCAACGAAAAATACATATTACACAATTTTTATTATAATTCAAGGGGCATAAATCCAAAACTACATTGAAAACAAACGCGATACTCCATCAAACCTAAGATGTTTCAAAAGTTTGAAAACAACTGGTTATTTGAAACAGATTTTATCAAACACAAAACAAAACAAGAGGTACCAGAGGGAAACTAATTATTCTTCTGAGACAGGATTTTAATCACTGTAACTCCAATACAGGGTTCCCACTAATATCAGAGGAACAAATTTAAGCACTTTTCAAGGAAACTGACAATGATTTCAAGAACTATCAGGACAGGGCTGTCCATACTGGGTGAATGATCAAGGTGATGGAAGTTTTTGTTTGCTCACATTACTACATCTTCAACAAATATCTTGACTGGAATTTCAATTTTATTCATTTTTCAAGTTTTCCAGATCCATGATCTACATTGTAATGTTGATAAAACCTACTGTTATGATGACGTGATGATGAAATGCTGTGATGCTACACAGTGTTGGAAAGGGATCAGTGTATTACATCACATCATATTATTGAATTACGGACAGAGTACATTGGATGGTGAAATTCCTGAAATAAAAATTGCAGTGGTCTAGAATCTACACACAAGACTAAGGCAGGTTATCATGAAACATCTTGTCTCAGAGGTTACAGGTCAACTGAATTCAAGTACTTTTCAAGAAAGGTGATCGAAAATTAAGTAATTTTCAAGGATGTAAACTAATTTGAGCACTTCTCAAGGAAAGGGCCAAAATTCAAGGACTTTTTTTTTTCATTTGAGTGGAAACCATGCAATAAATAGGAACTCAGGAATTCAAATTTGAGTGAAGACAACACAAAGTAGATCTTCTGTTTCTCAGGCCATTATCTGTAAAATTACATGTGGGAAAGCATTTTTTTATTTTATTTTTTATTTCTGTACTTATTTCTTTGCCATCAAAAGTTCATGTTCTTGGTTTATGTTTTAGGCCTCATAATCTACAGAACAGCATGTGTGGTGGTGTATTTCATCCCTTGAGAGCAAGAAGGCTTTGCAATGCTAAAGCATTGCAAAGCCTTGTTGCACTCAAGGGACAAATTTATCAATTTTGTTAACTTGGGTAAAATATCAGACATAAACAATTTCAATTATTTTTTTTTCAGTTTATAGTGGTTATAAAAGGAGAGCATGTTGCAGCCAAAAGGACCATGCAGGAGGGCCTGAGAAACAGATTTTCAATTTTTTTAGGCCTAACCTATGTAACATTCATTTTTCTAACCTGTGTAACAATCATTTTTCTAAGAGTCAGATGTTATCACAGATATAATGCCTGGATATCCAGTTTTTCAATTAATGCTAATACAAGAAAATTCTTCAGAAGATTTCTAAAGGTTTTTTTTCCCCATAGACAGGTGGATTTGAAGTATAAGATTTTTAAAGAATATTCCTCATATTGTGTTGAGGTAAAATTTGAATTCTCATAAGGAGCCCAAATATAAACTTAGGGACTTGATTTTAACAAACTTCAAACTGTCCTCTGTAAAAATGTTGCATGCCAAATATTAAAAATCTTGAGTGGTGGTTCTGAAGAAGATTTTTAAATAATATTCCTCAAATTGCATTAGGTTGAAATTCGGCTCCCAAAGGGACCCCAAATATGAACTCAGAGACGTGATTTGAAACAACCTGAATTGGACTCCCTAGAAATGCAGAACACCAAACATCAGAAGATTTTCCAACTGGTGAATCTGAAGAAGAATCCTGAAGTCAGCTGAGCAAAAAACCCAATGATTTCACCAATTTTTTTCTGATGCAGAAGGTAAAAATCCTAAACTATGAAAGGCGCAAATGCGAGTATCAACTGACTTGTCCTGCAAATATTTCCTTTTTTCTAATTTAAGGGGTATAGCTCCTGAACTACAATAAGGAGAAGTACAAAATTCAAATTTGACCCTGTATTCCATAAAAGTTAAGATGTTCCAGAGGTTTCATGCAAACCAAAGAAAAACACAAATTCTACCATTTTTTTTTTTTAACTCCAAAATCTGTGTTGGCACAAACACAAAATCAAACTTGACCAGTATTCCATCAAATTTTAGGATGTTAAAAACACCAAAACAAACACAACTCAATTCACCATTTTTTCCAAATTCAAGAAACTTCTAAACTCAAAAAGGCAGAGACACAAAATCAAACTCGATCTATATTCCTTTAACCCTTTACACCATGCACACAATATCAAAATTTATTATTTTAAATATTATTTTTCTAAATTTAAAAAAAAAAAATCAACAAAACAATATCATGTGACCCTCACTGGAATGAGTCTGATGAGCTCATTCCAATGAGGGGTCACTTGTTATGTTTTTGCTTCAATTTTTAGAAAAGTAATATTTTTTCAACGGCTCAATTTGGAAATTACACAGGGCGGATGCAGTCGATTCGTTAGGTAAAGGCTTAAAGTTAAAAAGTTACAGAAGTTTGAAAACTATCTGTTGTTTGAAGTGGTTTGTATCCAACAGAAATCAATGAAAAATCCAAATTGTGAGATGCTTTTCTAATTCAAGGAGCATAACTCCTAAAAACAATAGGATAGGTACATATGCAGAAATCTAACTCAACTTGTATGACATTAAAAAGGTAAGATGGTCCCAAAGTTTGCAAACAAATAATTGTTTAAAATGGATTTTATTAGATGGACACCCCAAAAAACAAATTCTGCTAAAAACGTTACCTGAAAACTGATCAAGGGCAATAAATCTGAAACCTTGAGAACAATTGCTGTTAATCTTGTGGGGTTGGAAAGCGGATGTTGATGGAGTATGTTTGGGCACAACTTCATTGAGCTACCTCTCATGGTTCTTGGGATATGACTATGGATGGAGGGAGTGAGGGAAGAAGGGAGGGAAGGAGGGAGGTGAGTTCTGGAAAGCCAAATACAATCGTTCACCTGCTTTTGTGAAAGGCAATAGACTCAAAACAAAAACAGTTCATTTAAATTATAGAAAATGAATACTGAAGCGATGTTCATGTGATGGTGAATATAGATGGCAAGGGAGATTACTCAGGCCAATTTTGAGTGCCAGTGTCGGGCACACTATTTCATGTTTCTGCACTCAACTAACTCGCTTTAGCTTAAATGATTTTAGACAGGAGTAGCCCCTCTGAAACCTCTTCTCTTTCGACTGCATGTTCAAAAATCAATTAAGGAAAATGAAGGAAGCAATTATATATTGCAGGTTTTTATACAAAGGGAGAGACTGAGAACATTAGATTATGACAGATGGAATCACCCCTCCATACAGTGAACACGATCAAAATTTATTTCAATTAATTTTTTTTCAAATTTTTCACATCCACAAAACCAAATCATGCCACTCCTCATTGGAACAAGCATGACATGCTCATTCCAATGAGGGATCACACAATATGGTTTTTTTGGGGCTGCTAATTGGTAGATTTGGCGGAAAGATGTGGTCGATTCATTTGGTAAAGAGCTGAACAAATGGTAGGCTTTCATACCAAGACAAACGCCAAGAACAGAGCACATTTGGTCAAATTAAACCTACTGCATTGCATGTTTACACACCAACTTACCAAGACAAAGGATAAGAACAATGGACTAAGCCTGGCAGAACTGAATCTACTGCACTGCATGTCTTCATACTAAGACAAAGGCTGAGAACAACAGACCACGTCTGGTGTAATTAAACCTATTATATTACAGGTTTTCATAAGAAGATAAAAGCTGAGACCTTCAAGGCTTGAAAGAATTAAAAAGAAAATTGATGGTATTAATACTAAGGCAAAAATTGAAATCAAACTTTGCCTGCAAGAACTAAACACAAGAGGCCCCATGGGGCCTGAAGCGCTCATCTTGAACAGAACACAATATAAACAGAGTCCAAAAATGAGTACTTTAAGCAAGCCATCTCCATAGGCTACACTGTCAATCCTTGAGTCTCTCAGGAGTGACAAAAATAATCCGGGCATCATGCCTTTTCTTCAGTTGATCATAAAGTAAAATGTAGAGCTCCCCTATGAAGCCCTTTAATACAACCTGTGTGGATTAATCTTAGTTACACACCTCTAGAGGGTACTGAATACAAAATTTTTAATTCTTCAGCAAAATGGCCAATTCTGGCTCCCATAGGGAGCCCAAATATTAACCCAACCTCTCGATTTGAACACAGTTGAATCTGACTTCCCTAGAGAAATTGTGTACCAAATATGAAAGCATTCTGACTGTTGGATCTGAAGAAGAGAAAGTTTAAAGAAATTTCTTCATATTGCACTAAGTTAAAATTTGGGCTACCATAGCGAGCCCAAATATTAACCTATGGATCTGATTTGAACAAACTTGTATCTGACCCCCCTAGAGATGCTGTATACCAAATATGAAAGCATTCTGACTAGTGGATCTGAAGAAGAAGATTTTTGAAGAAATTCCCTCATATTGTACTAAGTTAAATTTCCGGTTCCCATATGGAGCCCAAATATTAATCCAGGCACTTGAATTGAACAAACTGGAATCAGACCCCCCTAGAGATGTTGTATACCAAATATGAAAGCATTCCGACTGGTGGATCACATGAAGAAGATTTTTATAGAAATTTCCTCATATTGCACTAAGTAAAAATTTGGGTTACCATAGCGGGCCAAATATATACCTAGGGATCTGATTTGAACAAACTTGAATCTGACCCCCCTAGAGATGTTGCATACCAAATATCAAAGCATTCTGACTGGTGGATCTGAAGAAGAAGATTTTTTTAAATTACCCCCATATTGAACAAAGTTAAAATTTGGGCTTCTGTAGGAAGCCCAAATAATAACCTAGGGATTTGGTTTGAACAATCTTGAATCTGACCCCCATAACAATGATGTATACCAAACATTCAAAGATTCTGACTGATGGTTCTGAAGAAGATTTTTAAAGAATATTCCCCATATTACCCTATGTTAAAAATTTGGGCTCCTGTAGTGAGCCCAAATATGAACCAATGAGCTTTATTTCAACAAACTTGTATCTGTCCCCCCCCCCCCCCCCCACCACCCCCCCCCCCCACCCCCCCCCTATGAATGCTGTATACCAAACATCAAAAGATTCTGATGACTGGTTCTGGAGAAAAGATTTTTTTTAATTTTTGCAAATATGCTGACTCAGCATTTTTTCGATGCCCATTACAGAACACCTTAACATAACCGATGGCAATTTTTTTTAACCATTCAATTCTACTGGTCCTAAGGATACTTCATACAAATAACAGCTCTCTGTTCCATGTGGTTTGGGAAATATTGGCGTTTGAAAACATTTCTATTTTTAGCTCCCAGGGTTCCCACGGGGATGCAGGATTTTTTTTTTTTGCATGGGTCAAGTACTTATGACCCAATAATACCACATACCAAATTTGGTTCATACCGTACCATCGGTTCAGAAAATAGAAATTTTGGGCGGGGCCAAAAATCTTACCCCTCCTATTACAAAGCCAAATATTGCTTCACAAACTTCGTTTGAACAAACTTGATTCTACACCTCAAAAGGAAGCTCCATAGCAAATATCAAGTCATTGTACACACTGGTTCTTGAGAAGATTTTAAAATATTTTGAGCCTTTTCCCCCACTCCCTCCCTATTGGGCTGGGACCATCACTCACACAAACTTTCACTTGAATTGGCCCAGTGGCTTTGGAGGAGAAGACCAAAACATGGTGTTGACGAACGACGGATGGATGGATGGACGGAGAGCGATGAGATTAGCTCAGCTTGACTTTGTCAAGATGAGCTAATAACAAATTGTTGGTTTTAATACTTTGACAAGCTTTGCCTATCATAAATAAACATGCCTAATGGTGGTTTTAATCCTAAAACAAACTTTTTCTATAAGGATTAAACATACCAAATTGTTGGTTTTAGTACTAACATAAGCTTTTCCTGTCAGAATTGAACATACCAAAATTACCCTTTTAATACAAAGACAACAGATGAAATCAAACTTTGCCTTAAGAATTAAACATACCAAATTATTGGTTTTAATACTACGACAAGCTTTTCCTGTCATAATAACATACCAAATTTGTTTGTTTTAATACTAATTCAAGCTTTGCATGTAAGAATTGAACATACCAAATTGTTTGTTTTAATACCAAGACCAGCTTTTCCTGTCAAAATTAAACATACCAAATTGCTCATTTTAATCCTAAGACAAGCTTATCCTGTCAGTATTATATATGTTACACCCCGTTTGTGAAATTGCCCATTTCATGAAATGGGCAGTAAAACTGCCCAGTTCATGAAATGGGCAAGACTCTTGCACATTTCATGAAATGGGCAGCCTTTGTAGTTGCCCATTTCATGAAATGGGCAATGTCATGTACGAAAATAAAATTTTTGTACGTACCATGCTGAAGTATTGGGATATGGCAAAAATGAGGTTAAAATTAACAAAAATTATAATGTTTATTACATAAAAACATATCAGTTCAAACATAACACATCATACTCAATCAATCCTTATTATCACAACACTTACATCTCAAACCAGCTATAATTATTACAACACTGCTACATCTCATCTTTGAAACAAGTACATCTATATGTAAAACAGTTACTTATACAATACCAGAATGAATACGATCTATGAATTCTTGTGGAAATTGTGATTTTAACCCACAATGTGGTTTGTTCCCAGTTAAAGCTTTGTATGGTGTCATTCTGATTGTCTCATGATAACTAGAGTTCATAGCCCACTGAACAAATCGTATTCCATAGCCCCACCCTTAACCCTTTACCCAACTAATTGCCCACATCTGCCTGCCTAATATGCAAATTCAGCAGTTGAAAAAAGATTATTTTTCAAAAAATTTCAACAAAACCATATCATGTGACCCATCGTTGGAATGAGCTCGTCGAGCTCATTCCAACAAGGGGTCACATGATATGGTTTTATTGAAATTTTTTGAAAAATTTTAAAAACTGATATTTAAAATAATAAATTTTGATATCGTCTGCGTTGGGTAAAGGGTTAAAACAACAGTTGATCAAACATCTCAGCAAAACATAAAACACAGACTTACTGCAATCACAATAGTAAGATCAAACATCCCACCAAAATAAACAACTTAACTGTCGTCACCATAGTTAATAACACAGTAATAACAACAATGACAAATTAGCTGTGTATGAGATTTGAAATCTCCTACATGCTATGCCCATTTCATGAAATGGGCAGGCTGGTTGCGTATTTCATGAACTGGGCAGTTTGACTGCCCATTTCATGAAATGGGCAATTTCACAAATGGGGTGTAACATTATATATATATACCAAATTCCTTGTTTTAATCCTAAGACAAGCTTTTCCTTTCAGAATCCTGAGATGAGCTTTTCCTCTCAGAATTAAACATAATAAATTGCTGGTTTTAATGCAAAGAAGTATAAATTTTATAGTAAATTTCCTTTCTTATTATACCTACCGAAATTGTTTACAACAGGCTTGCACTACAGTGGAAGAACCTAATCCGGATAAAATACTCTCTATTTTAATCTTTCCCAAGATTTGGGAAAGAAAAGTGGTGTAAAAAACACCACGAAAAAATAAGCCAAAACTGGACCGAGCGCCATCGGCGCACACCCAGTATGGGACGCTCTTCCATAGTATAAATCCATAACTTCCGTCACAGCGCGCAATGCATTAATTCGTCATTCTTTTGATTCCGAACAGCACAGGAGTTATGTGATCAGCGGGGAGGAAGGATTCTTACCCGAATAAGAAGACGGGAGGGCCTACATGTAAACAATTTCGGTAGGTATAATAAGAAAGGAAATTTACTATAAAATTTATACTTCTTATCAACCTACCTCAATTGTTTACAACAGGCTGAATAGACAAAAGGCTGGAGGGAATCACATAACCAACCCACACATAACTCAATAGCACTGGGACCATGGACAGAGGAAGAGATCCCTAGGCCTATCAAACCATAGCATCACAAACATTAGAAAAGCCAATGAAAGATGAGGCGTATGGTGAAGTGCGACGCACAGACAGAAAGGGCAGTAACAGCACAAAGCTGGAAACGACCTAGAAAAAAGCTGAAAAACTTGGATAGACAACATCCTGAGCCGAAAAAAGAGGGCCCCAAGGGTCTCTGTCGGCTCCTGCAACTGTCGCAGAGAAAAGGAGAATGTAGCATTTCTCCAGAAGGCTGCCAGTATAACATCAGTCATCCGACAACATGACAGAGTTATTAAAAGAGGAAGACAATGCACGCACCTCCTGGCAGAAAAAAACAATTGGTAATACAATCACCAGTAGCTAGACGAGCGGAAGCTGCACGAATAGCAAGACAAGGCCATCAAGAAATGGATGCAGGAGAGATCTGGCATGTGGGAAAACGCATATTCATCCAGGATAAAGGTGTGAACGCCCCCCACCCCCAAGCAGAGCAGCGCCCAAGAAAGTGACCATCTTGGAGAAAACTGCAAAGTCCTAGGCCTTTTCAAGGAAAAGAGCTGAACAAGCTTGGAGAGGCAAGGATGAGTGTCGAAACAATGCGGAATCACATAGGAAAAAATGTCTCCGAAGCATGGACAAGTACACATAGCAGGAGACCCCCAGAAACAAACATAAACCAGAAAACTCTGCAAGCAGTGTGATCGAAGGAGTGACAGAGTGATCACACACCATCGACAGAAGAACCTTCCACTTAGCCACAGAGGCTAAACCAGTGGAGTGAGTGCCTCCTTGAAGAAAAGCAACTCCACTGCGTGTCTCGAAAAACCACTACGGAGGAGACAGGACCCGATAAAAGACATGTGCAAAGGCACAATGAAGTCGGGTCAACTTGAAAACCTCCCAGGCGACTTTGGCAAAGGAAGTCGCGAGGTAGAGGGAGACCGGTAGGAAGGTGTAGCCGACAAGACCATCCCAAAGGAGGGCCAGAGACTGAGAACATTAGATTATGACAGATGGAATCACCCCTCCATACAGTGAACACGATCAAAATTTATTTCAATTAATTTTTTTTCAAATTTTTCACATCCACAAAACCAAATCATGCCACTCCTCATTGGAACAAGCATGACATGCTCATTCCAATGAGGGATCACACAATATGGTTTTTTTGGGGCTGCTAATTGGTAGATTTGGCGGAAAGATGTGGTCGATTCATTTGGTAAAGAGCTGAACAAATGGTAGGCTTTCATACCAAGACAAACGCCAAGAACAGAGCACATTTGGTCAAATTAAACCTACTGCATTGCATGTTTACACACCAACTTACCAAGACAAAGGATAAGAACAATGGACTAAGCCTGGCAGAACTGAATCTACTGCACTGCATGTCTTCATACTAAGACAAAGGCTGAGAACAACAGACCACGTCTGGTGTAATTAAACCTATTATATTACAGGTTTTCATAAGAAGATAAAAGCTGAGACCTTCAAGGCTTGAAAGAATTAAAAAGAAAATTGATGGTATTAATACTAAGGCAAAAATTGAAATCAAACTTTGCCTGCAAGAACTAAACACAAGAGGCCCCATGGGGCCTGAAGCGCTCATCTTGAACAGAACACAATATAAACAGAGTCCAAAAATGAGTACTTTAAGCAAGCCATCTCCATAGGCTACACTGTCAATCCTTGAGTCTCTCAGGAGTGACAAAAATAATCCGGGCATCATGCCTTTTCTTCAGTTGATCAGAAAGTAAAATGTAGAGCTCCCCTATGAAGCCCTTTAATACAACCTGTGTGGATTAATCTTAGTTACACACCTCTAGAGGGTACTGAATACAAAATTTTTAATTCTTCAGCAAAATGGCCAATTCTGGCTCCCATAGGGAGCCCAAATATTAACCCAACCTCTCGATTTGAACACAGTTGAATCTGACTTCCCTAGAGAAATTGTGTACCAAATATGAAAGCATTCTGACTGTTGGATCTGAAGAAGAGAAAGTTTAAAGAAATTTCTTCATATTGCACTAAGTTAAAATTTGGGCTACCATAGCGAGCCCAAATATTAACCTATGGATCTGATTTGAACAAACTTGTATCTGACCCCCCTAGAGATGCTGTATACCAAATATGAAAGCATTCTGACTAGTGGATCTGAAGAAGAAGATTTTTGAAGAAATTCCCTCATATTGTACTAAGTTAAATTTCCGGTTCCCATATGGAGCCCAAATATTAATCCAGGCACTTGAATTGAACAAACTGGAATCAGACCCCCCTAGAGATGTTGTATACCAAATATGAAAGCATTCCGACTGGTGGATCACATGAAGAAGATTTTTATAGAAATTTCCTCATATTGCACTAAGTAAAAATTTGGGTTACCATAGCGGGCCAAATATATACCTAGGGATCTGATTTGAACAAACTTGAATCTGACCCCCCTAGAGATGTTGCATACCAAATATCAAAGCATTCTGACTGGTGGATCTGAAGAAGAAGATTTTTTTAAATTACCCCCATATTGAACAAAGTTAAAATTTGGGCTTCTGTAGGAAGCCCAAATAATAACCTAGGGATTTGGTTTGAACAATCTTGAATCTGACCCCCATAACAATGATGTATACCAAACATTCAAAGATTCTGACTGATGGTTCTGAAGAAGATTTTTAAAGAATATTCCCCATATTACCCTATGTTAAAAATTTGGGCTCCTGTAGTGAGCCCAAATATGAACCAATGAGCTTTATTTCAACAAACTTGTATCTGTCCCCCCCCCCCCCACCCCCCCCCCCCACCCCCCCCCCCCCCCCCCCCCCCCCCCTATGAATGCTGTATACCAAACATCAAAAGATTCTGATGACTGGTTCTGGAGAAAAGATTTTTTTTAATTTTTGCAAATATGCTGACTCAGCATTTTTTCGATGCCCATTACAGAACACCTTAACATAACCGATGGCAATTTTTTTTAACCATTCAATTCTACTGGTCCTAAGGATACTTCATACAAATAACAGCTCTCTGTTCCATGTGGTTTGGGAAATATTGGCGTTTGAAAACATTTCTATTTTTAGCTCCCAGCTCCCAGGGTTCCCACGGGGATGCAGGATTTTTTTTTTTTGCATGGGTCAAGTACTTATGACCCAATAATACCACATACCAAATTTGGTTCATACCGTACCATCGGTTCAGAAAATAGAAATTTTGGGCGGGGCCAAAAATCTTACCCCTCCTATTACAAAGCCAAATATTGCTTCACAAACTTCGTTTGAACAAACTTGATTCTACACCTCAAAAGGAAGCTCCATAGCAAATATCAAGTCATTGTACACACTGGTTCTTGAGAAGATTTTAAAATATTTTGAGCCTTTTCCCCCACTCCCTCCCTATTGGGCTGGGACCATCACTCACACAAACTTTCACTTGAATTGGCCCAGTGGCTTTGGAGGAGAAGACCAAAACATGGTGTTGACGAACGACGGATGGATGGATGGACGGAGAGCGATGAGATTAGCTCAGCTTGACTTTGTCAAGATGAGCTAATAACAAATTGTTGGTTTTAATACTTTGACAAGCTTTGCCTATCATAAATAAACATGCCTAATGGTGGTTTTAATCCTAAAACAAACTTTTTCTATAAGGATTAAACATACCAAATTGTTGGTTTTAGTACTAACATAAGCTTTTCCTGTCAGAATTGAACATACCAAAATTACCCTTTTAATACAAAGACAACAGATGAAATCAAACTTTGCCTTAAGAATTAAACATACCAAATTATTGGTTTTAATACTACGACAAGCTTTTCCTGTCATAATAACATACCAAATTTGTTTGTTTTAATACTAATTCAAGCTTTGCATGTAAGAATTGAACATACCAAATTGTTTGTTTTAATACCAAGACCAGCTTTTCCTGTCAAAATTAAACATACCAAATTGCTCATTTTAATCCTAAGACAAGCTTATCCTGTCAGTATTATATATGTTACACCCCGTTTGTGAAATTGCCCATTTCATGAAATGGGCAGTAAAACTGCCCAGTTCATGAAATGGGCAAGACTCTTGCACATTTCATGAAATGGGCAGCCTTTGTAGTTGCCCATTTCATGAAATGGGCAATGTCATGTACGAAAATAAAATTTTCGTACGTACCATGCTGAAGTATTGGGATATGGCAAAAATGAGGTTAAAATTAACAAAAATTATAATGTTTATTACATAAAAACATATCAGTTCAAACATAACACATCATACTCAATCAATCCTTATTATCACAACACTTACATCTCAAACCAGCTATAATTATTACAACACTGCTACATCTCATCTTTGAAACAAGTACATCTATATGTAAAACAGTTACTTATACAATACCAGAATGAATACGATCTATGAATTCTTGTGGAAATTGTGATTTTAACCCACAATGTGGTTTGTTCCCAGTTAAAGCTTTGTATGGTGTCATTCTGATTGTCTCATGATAACTAGAGTTCATAGCCCACTGAACAAATCGTATTCCATAGCCCCACCCTTAACCCTTTACCCAACTAATTGCCCACATCTGCCTGCCTAATATGCAAATTCAGCAGTTGAAAAAAGATTATTTTTCAAAAAATTTCAACAAAACCATATCATGTGACCCATCGTTGGAATGAGCTCGTCGAGCTCATTCCAACAAGGGGTCACATGATATGGTTTTATTGAAATTTTTTGAAAAATTTTAAAAACTGATATTTAAAATAATAAATTTTGATATCGTCTGCGTTGGGTAAAGGGTTAAAACAACAGTTGATCAAACATCTCAGCAAAACATAAAACACAGACTTACTGCAATCACAATAGTAAGATCAAACATCCCACCAAAATAAACAACTTAACTGTCGTCACCATAGTTAATAACACAGTAATAACAACAATGACAAATTAGCTGTGTATGAGATTTGAAATCTCCTACATGCTATGCCCATTTCATGAAATGGGCAGGCTGGTTGCGTATTTCATGAACTGGGCAGTTTGACTGCCCATTTCATGAAATGGGCAATTTCACAAATGGGGTGTAACATTATATATATATACCAAATTCCTTGTTTTAATCCTAAGACAAGCTTTTCCTTTCAGAATCCTGAGATGAGCTTTTCCTCTCAGAATTAAACATAATAAATTGCTGGTTTTAATGCAAAGAAGTATAAATTTTATAGTAAATTTCCTTTCTTATTATACCTACCGAAATTGTTTACAACAGGCTTGCACTACAGTGGAAGAACCTAATCCGGATAAAATACTCTCTATTTTAATCTTTCCCAAGATTTGGGAAAGAAAAGTGGTGTAAAAAACACCACGAAAAAATAAGCCAAAACTGGACCGAGCGCCATCGGCGCACACCCAGTATGGGACGCTCTTCCATAGTATAAATCCATAACTTCCGTCACAGCGCGCAATGCATTAATTCGTCATTCTTTTGATTCCGAACAGCACAGGAGTTATGTGATCAGCGGGGAGGAAGGATTCTTACCCGAATAAGAAGACGGGAGGGCCTACATGTAAACAATTTCGGTAGGTATAATAAGAAAGGAAATTTACTATAAAATTTATACTTCTTATCAACCTACCTCAATTGTTTACAACAGGCTGAATAGACAAA
The DNA here is from genome assembly GCA_031216915.1 of Pictodentalium vernedei. Classification (NCBI taxonomy): domain Eukaryota; kingdom Metazoa; phylum Mollusca; class Scaphopoda; order Dentaliida; family Dentaliidae; genus Pictodentalium; species Pictodentalium vernedei. The sequence continues at coordinate 131,148,853 of CM062289.1, forward strand.
AGGCTGGAGGGAATCACATAACCAACCCACACATAACTCAATAGCACTGGGACCATGGACAGAGGAAGAGATCCCTAGGCCTATCAAACCATAGCATCACAAACATTAGAAAAGCCAATGAAAGATGAGGCGTATGGTGAAGTGCGACGCACAGACAGAAAGGGCAGTAACAGCACAAAGCTGGAACCGACCTAGAAAAAAGCTGAAAAACTTGGATAGACAACATCCTGAGCCGAAAAAAGAGGGCCCCAAGGGTCTCTGTCGGCTCCTGCAACTGTCGCAGAGAAAAGGAGAATGTAGCATTTCTCCAGAAGGCTGCCAGTATAACATCAGTCATCCGACAACATGACAGAGTTATTAAAAGAGGAAGACAATGCACGCACCTCCTGGCAGAAAAAAACAATTGGTAATACAATCACCAGTAGCTAGACGAGCGGAAGCTGCACGAATAGCAAGACAAGGCCATCAAGAAATGGATGCAGGAGAGATCTGGCATGTGGGAAAACGCATATTCATCCAGGATAAAGGTGTGAACGCCCCCCACCCCCAAGCAGAGCAGCGCCCAAGAAAGTGACCATCTTGGAGAAAACTGCAAAGTCCTAGGCCTTTTCAAGGAAAAGAGCTGAACAAGCTTGGAGAGGCAAGGATGAGTGTCGAAACAATGCGGAATCACATAGGAAAAAATGTCTCCGAAGCATGGACAAGTACACATAGCAGGAGACCCCCAGAAACAAACATAAACCAGAAAACTCGGCAAGCAGTGTGATCGAAGGAGTGACAGAGTGATCACACACCATCGACAGAAGAACCTTCCACTTAGCCACAGAGGCTAAACCAGTGGAGTGAGTGCCTCCTTGAAGAAAAGCAACTCCACTGCGTGTCTCGAAAAACCACTACGGAGGAGACAGGACCCGATAAAAGACATGTGCAAAGGCACAATGAAGTCGGGTCAACTTGAAAACCTCCCAGGCGACTTTGGCAAAGGAAGTCGCGAGGTAGAGGGAGACATGCCGGAACCGCCGCTAACAGAGAGCGGAGCAGAATGATCCACACCCACCGAAGCGACGGGTGTGATCGAAAGGATTCGACGACTGCAGGTTCATATCTGGGTGAGAACCTAAGGCAGAATCGGAACCGGTAGGAAGGTGTAGCCGACAAGACCATCCCAAAGGAGGGCCAGAGCGTCCACGGCGAAAGCCAGAGCATCTGGACACGGGGACACGAAAGTGTCCACCTGATGGTTCCAACTAGTCACAAGAGATCGATGGAACCCGCCATGTGGAGCATCCACCTGGTGGAAATGACCCTGCCCCGACGGGACAGGGAGTCGGCTAGGACGTTCAGGCGACCGGGAATGTGACGAACAGCCACCCCGGCGCGGACATCCTGAGCGAGCAGTATAAGATCCCAAGCCAAACGTACATTGGAACAGAGTGCGTGCCGCCCTGGTTCCGAATGTAAGCAACCACCGTCGAATGGTCGGACAACTGAAGGACCAGGCGATTCGATAGGTGAGGAATCCACTGCCTGAAACGCAGAAGAAGAGCAAGAAGCTCCTTCTGGTTGATGTGTAGAACTGCATGATCCTGGTCCACCACCCCGTGAATGGAAAGACCTAGAGGATCCAACATCGCACCCCATCCGAGATCGCTGGCATCTGCCGTCAGAACGCGATCGGACATGGGGAAGTCCAACGGAACACCCTGCGAAAGCCACTGGACATCCGTCCAGAGGAGAAGGTGAGGATAAAGATAGTCTGGAAACTGAAGCACCAGATCCAGAAAATCTACATTCGGCCTCCAACTACTGAGCAGAAAGTGTTGGAGAGGTCTGACACGCAGCCGACCTAGAGGAATGAGATCCGTCACCAAACAGCAGAGACCGATTAGCCGGAGAAAACTCCGAGCCATCGTGGATGTGGACTGGGACAGAGTCGGAGCAAAAGCTGAGAGAATCACAGCCTTGGCCTGGGGAAACCGCCACCAAATTGAATTGTGTGCGGAAAGCCATCCCCAGATGATAAAACTACTGAGAAGGGACCAGGTCCGACTTCTCCTCGTTGACTCTGAAACGTAGCGACATGAGCAAGCTCAACAGAGTGGCGACATCCGACTCCAGGAAGGCAGCATTGGAATGCCCCTGGAGGATATCGTCCAGATATGCCGAAGTAGTCACCCTGGACTGTATGCGATGGAAAGCTATCACATGCGACATCAGTCTGGTGAAAGACCAAGGAACCAGGTTGAGGCCGAAAGGTATGGCCTTGAACTGGTAAACTCGCCCCAGAAAAAAGAACCTGAGATACTTCCGTAACGCCCAATGAATCGGAACGTGAAAGTAAGCGTCTCGCAGGTCGAAGCTGGAAGCGAAAACTCCCTGGTGAATAGAACGGAGGACCGACCTGAAAATCTCCATGCTGAATGTGGGAGCAATGATAGACTGGTTCAGGAAACTCAGATCGAGAACCGGTCGGAGTCGGCCATCCTTCTTCGGCAACAAGAACAGGCTGGAATAGAAACCCACTGACCTAATGTTCTTGATGACCTCAATCGCCCCCTTTGTCAGGAGATTGTCTATCTCCGTGGACAAAAGTTCCCGACGTAAAATGTCTGAAGGAACTGTGGTTGGAAAAGGCACCCCGGACAGAGTGGAGTGCCGTCGGAAGGATATTCGCAGTCCGGACCAAACAACATCTAATATCCAAGGATCGGATGTGATGGTGGCCCACAGTCTGCGAACTCAGCTATCCTTCCTCCAACCTGGGACGAGTCGAGATGAGGACCTTCATTGCGAACCCTGACGAGGCTCGCGAGAGGAGAAAACACCTCTACTGAATGAAGAATCCCGGGAGTTCCCTCAAGACTGCCGATGCTTACCCTTACCCCTTGAGTAAGAAGCAGAAGCGGTGGCAGAAGGATCAGACCCTTTTTGCTTCGCAGAGGGTACTTGTTAGGCTTGGAACGGCCCGTGCCTACCCTAGAAGGCTGATCAAGCTGAAGAAACAGCAGCTGATCGTTGGAATGACGTAGGACGTCATCCCGGACCGTCAACACAGAATCATGGAAAAGTTGCGGACCTGTCAAAAAAGCAGATCGAAGAGCAGCGTACTGCTCCTCAGGAAGGGATCGGCTTGTGTCCGGCACAGAGTCCCTTCGAACTAATTCCAGATTAGCAGTGTTACAGGCATGTGTGTGAGTAAGATGCATGAGCGCCTTGGACAGCACACGCAAAGAAGCCTGTACCTCGTCAATCTTATCGGAAGGCAGATAAGCAGCAAAAGCTGAGACGACGTGATCGGAGAGAGAAAGCATACCATGCATCTCTCTCGATAAGCCCAATGTGGACTCCAGAGTCGTCATCGGAATGACGGCAGACTTGGACTTGGAAAGCCCGAGGGAATTGGAGTCCTGATCCAAAACCGTCAAAGTCCGGTAGACCGACGGATTGGCGGAATCGTAGAAACGATAACTCGCCGGAGGCAAAAAGGTGTCAACCCTGGTGAAGAACAGAGCCTTCATAGCCTTGGAACTTAGCTTGGAGTCCAAGGCTGAAAATGCTTCAACCAACTGTACCGAAGGGCACGGTCGAAGACGCCCAGAAGCAGGTTGCTTCATAGACTGTTGGCGCGCGACCGATGATCGCGGCCTGGCTGACACTGTCGACTGGTTAGATGGTGTGAGATCCGGAAAGAACCCAAACACGAAATCAAGAGCTGCCCCCAAGTCCGAAGACTGCTGGCTCTCGACATCAAGCATGTCTGACTCTTCCCCCGAGTCGGAAGACACATAGCCCATCGTGGGCAAACCAGCCGACGCCTCCCATGAACACCAGGGGATCAGAAAGCTGCCTGTTTCCAATCCCGGGAGGCGGCGCCATAGAAGGCACCTGGAAACCACTCACTGCCTCGCTGGAAGCAACAGGAAGGCTCGTTGACAGAACCTGAGTGAGTAAGGAGAGGGCCTCCCTAAGCTCACTGCCCGTACTGGCCGGTTCGACAGGGGAACGAACCGGCAAAGTGGCTTTACCACTGACCCTCTGAACCAGCGAAGGGTCATGATCCTCCAAAAGACCCGACATGGGTCGACGGGCGGCAGCCGAAAACGTCTGAAGCCAGACGTGTATAGGGGTGTGACACACCCCGAGGATCAACATAGCAGGAACTCATGAGAGTCACCGCTGACCTCTGCAGGGCAGAAGGTCCAGGCTGCACAAAAGACGTTGGACCCCCAAAACTGGTCGTGTGGCCAGAATGAGGGACGGAAACGCCACGGAGTTCATAGTGTCCCACTAAGAACAACCGAGTCCAAAGACAACTGTGGTGCTCGACGGCGCAGAGACCACAGGAGAGGGTCAGGCCGGCAGACACTTCCAACTTCGCCGAGTTGAAGTCAGGGAAGGCTGAGGCAGATACCCCCACGTCTACACAACCAGACACCGCAGCAGACCACTGCAGGTATAAAACTACTGTGCTCAGAGGACACAGTATGGGGTTCAGTCGGCAGCCCCAATTGACTTCGTGGAAGTCTTGGAAGGCTGAGGCCGAAACCCCACAACCATACTACAGACATCCCTGCAGACCCTGGCAGGGAGAAGCCGAGGCCGCGGGAGCGGGAGGAGCTGCACATCCCCCATGGAGGGGGTCAAACTCACACCAGACGTGGTCGAGTCGGGGGGCCCCGAAACGACAGTGACCCCCCCCCCCCCCCCCCCCCACGGGTGCGGGAGGAGCTGCACATCCCCCACGGAGGGGGTAAACTCACATCAGATGTGGTCGAGTCGGGAGGCTCCCGAAACGACTGCATTCCACACCACCCGCGTGTGCGGACGAAAAGGACACGAGAACGCACCAATGGCGAGGGCAAAAGGAATTGCCCTAAAGGAACCGAACTTGAAAGAACAGAGGTGAGAGCAGTAGAAGAAAAAGGTGAACTCAACAGAAACAGAAAGTAGAAGAACACCCTCAACTACGAGAGAAGGTGGCAGAACCCAGAAGGCCAACACAGACTCCAATAAATTTTTTTATCAACCGAAAAAATTCATTGTCGAATCGCGATGACACGATGTCGCAAAACATTCGCGAAAACGGAATAGTAATTAATAAACAATGAGAATGTGGTTGAAAAAAAAAACGAGAATATATAAAACACAGTCCTGTTATTATACGATCTTCAGATCCATAATTCCAGTCACAGGAAAACCATTATCCACGAGTTGAATTATCACTGTTTCATAATGCAAATGGCGGAAACACATCCTGCTCGTGCCGCGGATAGAAAAAGAATGATGAATTAATGCATTGCGCGCTGTGACGGAAGTTATGGATTTGTATTATGGAAGAGCGTCCCATACTGGGTGTGCGCCGATGGCGCTCGGCCCAGTTTTGGCTTATTTTTTCGTGGTGTTTTTTACACCACTTTTCTTTCCCAAATCTTGGGAAAGATTAAAATAGAGAGTATTTTATCCGGGTTAGGTTCTTCCACTGTAGTGCAAGCCTGTTGTAAACAATTTCGGTAGGTTGATAAGAAATAAGATGATATCAAACTTAGCTGCTGTCAGAATAAAACATACCAAATTCTCGATTTTTACCTAGAGCTTTACAGCCTCTTCCATCAGGTTTCAAATCATATCCCTCAGCACATGAACAATGGTATGAACCTGGTGTATTAATACACATCTGACTGCATATATCATCAATATCACACTCATTTATGTCTGTCAACAGAAAAAAAAAGAAAAATTAATTGTCTGTAACACAAATATTATTACACTTTGCAGGGCATTCCTAGTACATTAACAGAGTTTTACTCACCGTATTTATTCTGTGTATTGGGACAGCTAAAAATAAATATTTTCACAGATGTCTCACATATTAGAAAATGGGGAAAAAACACAACCTGGTCTTGTTTTGATGCTGAATCAAGTTGTGTGTGATTCGTTTTCCATCACTATATATGAAAATCGCCATCCAATTTTTTTTTAGATTTTCATTTTTTGCTTCCAAAACATAGCTTATGCCCTTCATTGGAATGAGCGCATTGCGCACATTCTAATGAGGGTCATAAGCTATGTTTTGGAAGCAAAAAATGAAATTTTTTAGTTACAAAAAGAATTCTTTTTATGAGTGTCATCTGCCACTAGCGTTCGGTAAAGGGTTGAAGACTGTCACAATGCAATATTAAATAGTCTTCCTCATATCAGTCCAGACTGTAAATATTAAAACTTAGGAACAAATTTAAATAAAAACAACACAAATCAGTATGTATTATCAATTTTTTATTGTTTAAAAAGGAAAATTAAACACAAACTTAGCTTTAATATTGAGCATTTTGCACCGTTTTCAGGTGACTGGGCCAACAGGAAACAAGTGTCCCAAATTATAGAGTGTCCCAATATATAGAGCAAATACGGTAACTTTGAAAAACTGTGTAAAGCCCAACAGATCACATGATTGGTTGGACCATTAATGAGTTGAGCTCAACATGTCATTTGGTGGAGATCCATTTCCTCTTCCATCGAAATTTAATTCTCTGTGACATTATTTAAACAAGTTTAATTTCGGAGTGTTTTCATCATGTCACATAGGGATTATTCATGGAGATTGTGACAGACATATGGCCTCCTAAACTACATGTTCCAACAAGTGTTTGACTTCTTGTAAGAAAATTCTCCTCAGATCGGACAGGTGATGGTCACATGACCATTTTGACTTCTGTTTGACAACAAAGCAGAAGATAGTTGTAGTTCAGCTGTCGGAACGTAGTGGCTGCCCCACTGGAGCAGCCACTACTTTCAGACAGTTGAACTAACAATTGGAATTCATATTTAAGGTTATGAAAAACAAGAGGATTGCATGGGACCTGAGGCACTCACCTGGCCGGTGTTTTTTAAAGAAAGCTTTAATTAGCATCTATGGGTAGTTAACAATACAGAGGAATGAAGTTATTTAATTATTTATAACTCTGTTGTCCATGCCAGATGATTTTTTCTAGTACTGGGATGTTACCACAGAAATAATGCCCAGATTTGCAGTAATGCAAAGCTAGGGAGACCAAATATCAACCTATATGGACTTAACTTGAACAAACTTTAATCTGACCCCTTCCCCTCAGCTCCCAGGATGCCATATGCCAAATATCAATAGATTCTGAATGGTAGATCTGAAGAAGGAGATTTTTTTTAAAGATTATTCATCATATTACACTAAGTTAAAATTTGCCCCCCCCACCACCCAATCGGAAGCCCAAATATGAATCCAGGGGCTTAATTTGAACAAACTTGAATCTGAGTCTGCTAGGGTGTTGCATACCAAATATCAAAACATTCTGAATGGTGGTTTTCAAGAAGATTTCTCTGACTCCAAGCTGAAATTAAGGCTCCCACAGGGAGCCCAAATATCTACCTAGGGACTTTATTTGAATAAAAAACTCAAAATTCCCCCACCCCCAAGGATGTTGTATACCAAATATCAAAACATTCCTATATTGTATTAAAATTCAGTCTCCCATAGAGAGTCCATTTATTAACCGATGGACTTGATTTAAACAAATTTGATATTGACCCCTGAAAGGATTCTATATACACCATATGTCAAAAGATTTCTGACCAGTGTTCTGGAGAAGAGTTTTAAAGATTATTCCTTATATTGGACTAAGTTAAAATTTGTGGACATAGCAGTGGGGACGGGTCCAAAATTTTCCCACAGACCGACGGATTTCACATTGGACAGCCAAATTTCACCCATTTGGCACTCAATACAAGTTAGTTATCAATAATTCACTCTAAAAACATATTGTTTAGAGAAAAGATATTTCATTTTCTTTCGATTTTGCAAAATTTCTCCAATATGAAAAATAATTTTTTTTACGAAAAGCAGGAATTTATCTGACAAAAATTTTGGTGCATGTGACAACCCTCCTTCTGTATTTACCCCCACTGGAACCCTGTGGCTCATAGTCAGTGGTCTTCAATAAAGAGCTTATAGAAAAGATGTGTGTGTGAAGGCTTTAGTGATCCATTACATACAGTACTTTTTTCTAGGCTGTAACCTTAGGAAAGATAAATCAACTAACATTATTTTGTAAATTAAAACAGATCTTGTCTTTCGCACTATAATTTCCCAAAAATAAGGTTATGAAAGATACATGTATATATTTCTCCTGATGGCAGAGTACATTGGAAATTTTAAAAATTAAGTGAGGAGACGTTTTCTTCTGGTAAGGATTAAAGGAGCCGCTTCCTTCACCTATTAACTTTTTACCCGTTCAGAATTCTCATCACTGCCATTTCAGTAGTTGCCATTTTCATCCCTCACTTGCTCATGGAGCATCATACATTCAGCATCTATATAGCTTTAATGTGGCAATTGGCCACTTGAGTATAACGTCAAATTTGGTCAACCACATATACACTCTTGTATTGCATCTGTATACTTGTAAAATTGCAGGTGTTTATTAGAACAAACTTACTAAGCTGAGCTCTTAAGATGTGTATGGAACTGGGAACAGTATTTTTGATGAATGTTTTAATTTTACTGCGAAAATGGACATTTTGGTCCACATTTAAATTTTTGATATTTTCTGTTTCTTTTTTTTTTTTTTTTACATTTTTCTTGCCATTAATTATTTTGCAGTTATTAATTTTATCTTAGCTAATCATTTTACTTCTACACTGTGCTTCCTTGGCAACTACTTATAACCCACAATCCAAACAAGTTAACATAACTTCAACCTTTAGGTTTCCTATCAGTTTTTTTTTTACAATAACTGTGGAAAAATATCATGATGATATATCTGACTTCAATATTAGGATTTACTTGCAAACCACACTAAATTAAAAAATATATTTTCTATCCAAAAATGTACTTCCTTTTTACCTTTTTACTTCCCCAAAAATGTATATTAATAATAAACTGGCCTAAGATGACCATTTTGCTAAAAAAGGTGGTCTGAAATGTCAAGGCTAAAAGGTTTTAAAATGGGTTAAATGTCCCACATTCATATGAAACATGTTTTGGCAAACAGAGAAATTAATCTACTGATCTCGATTTGGAAACAAAGAAATCAATCAAGACTCCTAAAATGGCTCAAGTGGGGTACGTGTGAGGAGGGAGAAGCTGAACATTGCCTTCTGGTTACTTCAAAAATCAATGGCCAACAATCTTGAAGGGGGTGGGCAATTGTCCGGCACATGTCCAGTAAATGTCCAGGGAGCTGAATATCCGGGTACCTTGGAATATGAACAGGATCAATAAATTAGTACCGTTTCAACTTCAAATATCTTGCTCAATCCTCATCACTCCTTTCCATTCTTTAAACTATTCTCACGACCAACCAAGGTAATGATAGTAATATATAATTTTGTCGGTGTTTATGGTTTATTAAATGTTTAACAGCCCTCCACCTTATTAGCAGCCCTTGACAGCACCTCTGGCTGCTTATAGGCTGTTGGGCTGTTAAAATTTCTCGTGAGCCATTAATAAACAGCAGCGCCCTCCAAAAATCATGTTACTGACATTTTTTCGAGAGATTGCAGGGTGGGGGGGGGGGGGGGGATTTGTGGAGGGACCAATCAATCACCCCTATTGACCACCACCCACCTCTAGTTGCAATCTGGTTAGTGGGCTGGGTGAGAGAAAATGTTTTTTTCTGTTCAATAACTGAAGCTGCAGACCTAGAGAAAATTCAATTAGCTGCAGCAAGGATAACTACTGGCGCTACCTCCGGAGCCAGAAGTTGCTCACTTTACACTGAAACATGCTGTGTCACTCTCCAAGAAAGACACTGGAAGCATAACCTTGTCCAATTCTTCAAAATGTACCATCAGTTTACACCATACATTTCCAATAAGATATCACCCATTACATAATCCATCAGTAAAGGCCATTATCTTCGATCAAATCTAAATTATCTTGTTCCATTATGTAACACAAATCTGTACCAGGCTTCCTTCGTCCCATCCATTACCAATCATTGGAATAGCATACCTATTCCAGTGAGAGATAATTCAATTTGCTCAATTTTTAAATTGCATGGGAAGATGCGGTCAGTTTGTGAGGTAAAGTGTTAAGGTCAGATCTTGTATGGCCATTTCATCACACTTAAATTATGACCAAGACCAAATATCTTTTGGCTGGACAAGATTAAAAAATGTTGATGCCAAGCACCAGTGTAAAATACATGTAGAACATGGTAGCAAAAGTAACAAATGCCTGGAGGAAGGTCCTCAATAAATAAACTCAACCTGTATACCCATTCACACTGAGGCAAATGTCAATTGGTTCGCTCTTACAATATTTTGAAAGAAACAAGTTCAATGTGACTGAACAACAGGGTTGTCTTATATCCCACTGTCGTGGAGACCCAAACATTCTAACTCTGTTCAAGCTCCACTCAAGCAGGGTTACAGCAGTTGAAGACATGTGCACCATCGACGTGCAGTATGCCTTAGTACACATTGTCATTGTGCCCCCATGTAGGCAACCAAGATAAAGTGCCTTGCCCAAGGACACAATGCGGGCCGTCCCGGACAGGGATTGAACTCAGGACCTCTAGCATAAAAGTCCAACAGTCTACCACTGAGCCACCACGCTCCCACTGTGGGCGTGAATGTTGCACATATTATTTATGAAAAATACCATCTTACGCTAGGCTCTTATCTGCATATTTGAATGACATATTTCAACAGAATAGAATGTAAGCCACTGTTATTAGGTGGAATAAATAGTTTTAATGATATCTGGAACCTATAAGTTCAGTTACCTATGTTGGGGCTCCCTATGGGAGCACAAAATTTGAAGAAAAATCTCAATCTCAATTGATCTTTTTGCCGCAAACAAGCATGAAATGGCTTTCAATTCACATAAACTTGTGTTACATTTTAGTACTGAGACCACTCATGAGAACTCATTACAAAAATATGGACAAAACTCCATTAAGAGTGGTTTAGAGGCAGTAAAATGAGAGAAAATTGTCGAAAAATTTGAAAAAAAAAGGCTCAATTTTGGCAATTTTTTTGTTGTCGATGATCATAAAATGGTCTTTATTCCTTGTACACACCCATTTTTTTTCACTCAACTCGGGTCGTGACACGACAACATAACATTTACGGACACCACACACAAAGCAAAATACACATAGAGAGTACAGTAATTTGTTGTCAGGAGATGAAAATGATAAATTTTAAGTAATTTGTATATTTTTTATACTTACCAATGGCCCAGACTAGCTGGTGCAAAGTCGATATTATTCAAGGGCAAAACACAAATTTTAAACCCCCCAATCCCTAAAATTTGCATACAAAACCGAAAATTATATGTCCTATCTGGCCCTCCATACTTTTACCATCTGCGCATGTGCAGTGGTCAGGAAGAGACCGGAATTGGCGCTAATATCATTCTTTGTAGATGAGTGTACTAATAATACCTCAGCGGGGAAGTATGAGTGCTTACTCATGGGAGGGCCATCCCCGTCTGGGCCATTGGAAAGTATCACCCCCTGCATGCCAAATATCAAAACATTCCCACTGCTGAATCTGAAGAAGAAGAATTTTAAAGAAAAATTCCTCATATTGACTAAGTTATAATTCGGGCTCCCACAGAGAGCCCAAATATGAACCCAGGGACTTGGCTTTAACAAACTTGAATCCCCCCCCCCCCGCCCCCCCCAGCTCGAATTCGGGTTTCTATACTGAGCCCAAATGTGAATCCAGGGGGCTGATTAAAATTTATCATATTTTTATACTAATAACTAATGGCCCAGACTAGCAGAATCATAAAAAAAGCGGAGGGCCTAGAACTTAAGAATTAGCAGGCCAAATATAGACCAAATATAGCTCCTAAGCCTGCATTCCAAGGTGAAAGGAAATTAAATTTAAAAGGAATTACATGTATGTCTCTCTGTACAATAATAGAGAAGACATATCATAAAAAATGCCGATAGGATCACCTATCCAATGTCAAGTTGTGACAGCACAAAAGTGGGTTTAATCATTATCAACTTATCATCCGGAAACCAATTGTTTACAATTTTCTATGTGAAGGGTCACTGTGACCTTGATCTTTGACCTAGTGATTCCAAAATAAATAGGGTTCTTTCTTGCACCAATGCCAACCTACCTATGAAGTTTCATGAACGTAGGTGGAACCATTGTCAAATTATCATCTGGAAACCAATTGTGTACGATTTATTATGTTCAAGGTTACTGTGACCTTGGCCTTTGACTTAGTGAGTCCAAAATAAATAGGGGTCTTCCACTCACCTAGGCCAACCTACCTATGAAGTTTCATGAATGTGAGTCAAACCATTATCAAGTTATCGTCCGGAAACCAATTGTTTATGATTTACTATGTTGAAGGTCACTGTGACCTTGACCTTTCACCTAGCGAGTCCAAAATAAATAGGGTTCTTCCTCTCACTGATGCCAACCCAACTATGAAGTTTCATGAACTTGGGTCGAACCATTATCAAGTTATTATCTGGAAACCAATTGTTTTGATGTACTATGTTCAGGGTCACTGGACCCTGACCTTTGACCTAGTGAGTCCAAAATAAATAGGGTTCTTCCTCTCACAAAAGCCAACCTACATATGAAGTTTCATGAATGTGGGTTGAACCGTATTCAAGTTATCATTCGGAAACCAATTGTTTTCAATTTACTATGTTCAAGGTCACTGTGACCTTGACCTTTGACCAAGAAAGTCCAAAATTAACAGGGTTCTTCCTCTCACCGCTACCAACCTACCTAGTAAGTTTCATGAACATGGGTTGAACCATTATCAAGTTATCATCCGGAAACCAATTGTTTATGCCCGCTCGCCATTCATCAAACTATAAGTCGGGTTTGACTTCATCACAACTCGACTAATAAGGAGCCATATCCAAGTAATTCCACATTCTTAGCATGAATGATTATGCTAATTGGGTGTAACGGGCCCCCAATTTTAAGGCTAGTCTGGACTAAGCCCAATAAATTAGGATGGCGTATTTGAGAGTGAGAGACTAACTCCCACAAACATACGCCATATATAAATAATAAACAAGCTGTATCTAGGATCAGATATAATCTACAGACAAAAACAGCTTCACTCATAGTTACACACTTATCAAGCCAGAGATTCACCCCCTCCCCCCTTTTTTTGAAGGAATATTCTTCAAACAAGAGGCCCCAGGGGGCCTGAGGGTGCTCACCTGACATGGTAGCCTAAATATCAACCCAGAAAATTGATTTCAACAAGTTGCATCTGCTCCTCCTAAGAAAAGCTGAAACCAAATATCCAAATATTCTGACCAGTGGATCTAAAAAAAGATTTTTAAAGAATATTCCTCATATTGAACTAAGTCATAATTCGGGCTCCCACAGGGAGCCCATATATGAACCCAGGGACTTGGCTTTAACAAACCTGAATCTCACACCCCTAAGGATTCTGCACACCAAATATCAAAACATTCCGACTGCTGGATCTGAAGAAGAAGATTTTTAAAGAAAATTCCTCATTTTGAACCAAGTTACAATTCGAGCTCCCACAATCAGCCCAAAAATGGACCTAGGGACATGGCTTGAACAAACTTGAATCTTACCCCCCTAAGGATGCTGCATAAAAAATATCAAAAGCATTCATCTGCTGGATCTGAAGATTTTTAAAGAAAATTCCTCATTTTGAACTAAGTTGTCATTCAGGCTCCCATAGTGAGCCCAAATATGAACCAAGGGACTTGGCTTGAACAAACTTGAATCTCAGCCCCCTAAGGTTGCTCCATGCCAAATATCAAAACATTCCAACTGCTGAATCTGAAGAAGAAGATTTTTAAAGAAAAATTCCTCATATTGACTAAGTTATAATTTGGGCTCCCACAGGGAGCCCAAATATGGACCCATGGACTTGGCTTTAACACACTTGAATCCCCCCCCCCCCCCCCCTCCCCAAGGATGCTACTCACCACATATCAAACCATTCCGTTTGCTGGATCTGAAGAAGAAGATTTTTTAAGAAAATTCCTCATTTCGAACAAAGTTACAATTCAAGCTCCCACAGTGAGCCCAAATATGGACCTAGGGACATGGCTTGAACAAACTTGAATTTCACCCCCCTAAGGATGCTGCATACCAAATATCACAAGATTCTGCCTGCTGGATCCTGAGAAGAAGATTTTCAAAGAAATTTGCCGATTTGAACAAACTTGAATCAGATCCACCCCACAATGTTGCATACCGAATATCAAAAGATTCTGCCTGCTGGATCTGGAGAAGAAGATTTTTTAAGAAATTTGCCTGAAATGCACTAAGTTCAAATTTGGGTTCCTATACTGAGCCCAAATATAAACCCAGGGGGCCGATTTGAACAAACTTGAATCAGATCCACCCCACAATGTTGCATACCAAATATCACAAGATTCTGCCTGCTGGATCTGGAGAAGATTTTTGAAGAAATTTGCCTGAAATGCACTAAGTTCGAATTTGGGCTTCTATAGTGAGCCCAAATATGAATCCAGGTGGCCGATTTAAACAAGCTGGAATCAGATCCACCCCACAATGTTGCATACCAAATATCAAAAGATTCTGCCTGCAGGATCTGGAGAAGATTTTTGAAGAAATTTGCCTGAAATGCACTAAGTTCGAATTCGAGCTTCTATAGTGAGCCCAAATATGAATCTAGGGAGCCGATTTGAACAAAATAGAATCAGATCCACCTCACAATGTTGCATACCAAATATCAAAAGATTCTGCCTGCTGGATCTGGAGAAGAAGATTTTTAAAGAAATTTGCCTGAAAAGCACTAAGTTCAAATTTGGGCTCCTATACTGAGCCCAAATATAAACTCAGGGAGCCGATTTGAACAAACTTGAATCAGATCCACCCCACAATGTTGCATACCCAATATCAAAAGATTCTGCCTGCTGGATCTTGAGAAGAAGATTTTCAAAGAAATTTGCCTGAAATGCAGTAAGTTCAAATTTGGGCTCCTATACTGAGCCCAAATATAAACCCAGGGGGCCGATTTGAACAAACTTGAATCAGATCCACCCCACAATGTTGCATACCAAATATAAAAACATTCTGAATGCTGGATCTGGAGAAGAAGATTTTTTAAGAAATTTGCCTGAAATGCACTAAGTTCGAAATCGGGCTCCTATACTGAGCCCAAATATGAACCCAGGGGGCCGATTTGAACAAACTTGAATCAGATCCACCCTATAATGTTGCATACCAAATATCAAAAGATTCTGCCTGCTGGATCTGGAGAAGAAGATTTTTTAATGTTTTTCCCATTGCCTACAGTGTTAAAAAGTGCTGACTCAGCACTTTTTCAAAGTCCCGAAACTGTACCCTATGATAAAACCGATGGCAATTTTTTTTTTACCAGTTCTTTCTGTTGGTCCTAAGGAAGCTTCACACCAAATAAAAATTCTCGGTGCCATGCAGTTTTGGAGATATGGGCGTTTTAATTTTTTTCTATTTGTAGCTCCTGCGGTTCCCATAGGGCTACGGGGAAAAAAAAATCAGCATAAATTTGGTACTTATGACCCAATAAGCCCTCACATAAAATTTGGTTCAAATCAGCCTCTCGGTTTGGAAAATAGAAATTTTGGGCGGGGCCAAAAATTTTGCCCCTTCCATAACCACGCCAAGTATAGCCCCACAAACTTCTCTTGAACAAATCTGAGTCTACACCTCAAAAGGAAGCTGCACACCAAATATCAAGTCTCTGCTACTTCTGGTTCATGAGAAGAAGATTTTTTAAGATTTCAGCACACTTTTTGGGTGTGGCCCTACCCACGGGCGAGGCAACTTGATTTGAACAAAATCAAATTGCGATGTCATAACAAACTATTATCTCAAATATCAATTAAATTGGTTCAGCACTTTGGGAGGAGAAGACGCAAACACCATGTTCATGGACGCCGGACGACAGATGGTGAGTGATCACTATAGCTCTCCTGACTGAAAGTCAGCTGAGCTAACAAAGAGGAGGGCACTCTGGAATCAGTGCAAAGCGATACTAAATAATCCAAATATATTCGCCCAATAAGCACCCTGTTATTAATTATTATTAATTATTGGTGCTTAATGCCACTTCAGAAGCTAAGGCTATTGTGGCGATCCCAGTAATTAACAGAGCACGCTTCTAACGTATACCAGAGTCGGAATACGTAGATAGGATGAAAACCGGTGATATAAAGTGTACAACCATACACATGTCTAATTTAATACCAATTAAAAAGTATCTGAAGAGCAAACACACTTCTGAGGCAACCTACAGGAGATCCCATTCATGTGTACAATTGATTCCAATAATAACATTCCAATGAACCGTTCGAATATATGAGAATGTGTACTGTATCTTCATAGAAACCTGGATTAGAACATGGAAGGAGCTATGATTAACAGACCCATCACAGACCGTCCCCGAAATAATTCATTGTTTCCTAGATCCGTAACAACCAATGAGTGTTAGGAGAAGAATATATTATTCCGAATAATGATGCCAAAAAATGAGAACACATGCATAGATGGCCTACTGGCAGTTCCACAACTGATCCAAATAGCCCCAAAATTCTCATGAGCTCTATAAGCAGAGCAAGAAATTATATAGTCTGTCAACAATGCGTCTGCCTAATAAAACACATATTATACACGCGAGCAATGAAATCCCGCATGTACTCATCCGAATACAGCCTGTAACCACAGTATGACCAAGTGATAAAAGTGTAACCAGGACACTGACTGAATAATATGACGTTAATATGCAGATAACTGAGTAATAAACTCATACGTCATAAGAAATGCCAGACCGCTCTGAGCGAAATTTTTCAGAGTAGATTAATTGCCACATTGAAGAATGTTGCCCAGATAACCAACATGTCAACCATACAGGTACACGAAGGCTAGCAATTTTATTGATAAAGAATCATATGCTCTTATATGACTTATAAATGAAACCACAGGAAAAAAAACAACTAAAAAGTGGATGTGCCTATGAGGTCGCCGTTAGAACACAACCCAGCCGCCAATCGAGAAGCCATGAAAGGCATGTATATACTAAATGCATACGAGGCTTACAGGAAGAATACTATGTCTTGCCCTGTAATCGCCTCTTAACACACTGGTGGGGAGTGGGGGGTGTTCGACGAAAAATTCATATCGAACCCCCCTCACCCGCATTACTTGAATCGCTCTTGTGTTAGTCATCAAAAAGAATAGGAACCGCAGGACTCCCTCACGTCTGACCGACTCCATAATGCCACCAAGGACAGAAAGGGATGTGATGAACAAATACATTGTATTGACATAATCACACACATTATCACCTCATATAACTAACACCAAACCATACCGGTAGGAAGAGAATAACCTCCTCTAACATACGGTATCATGCCCGATAGGACAATGAACTCAGCTTAGCTGAAGCAGCTAAAGGTCTTCCTATATGTGAAGACAGTAAATGGCTAATAACTGCAGCCTTAGAAGCTCACTAAGGAGACTTACAATGCTAGCCGTAGCTTATACAGTATATACGTGGGTGGGCACTTTTCCACATGTCCACAGTGGGCGCCCACTGGTTTTCCACAGAAATCAGTTTGATACCAATTTCTGTGGACTTCTGTGGGCATGTAATTCTGTGGGCAAAATCCTGTGGACTTCTGTGGAAAAGATTACTGAACGATGATAATGCCGGACGTCAATGTCCACATAATTAATCCGAAACACGTCTGCCTACAGAAATGTAACTGGAAGTAATTTTTAACACGTCTTGATAGAATAGGACTCTGTTTAAAAATATTTATTTCTTTATCATTTCAATTTGCAAGCACAGGTATATGGTAATTTTTGTATTTACAAAAAGGAAAAAATTGATAACTTGTCAAAATTACGTCACATTTTCTCAATCTGAAAAGTGAATAGCACAACCCCCACTATGAAAACAAGACATACAGTGACAAACCCATGTCGATTACGAACGAGTGCTTTGAAAAAAGTGTACAAAACGAAAAAAATAGTTGAAAATAAAAGAGTGCACCTGGGAATATCGCTGATATGCAATTATGTATTGATATGATCTTTCTGTTAAACCGAATCTGATTTTTGATTGACTGTTGAACAATTTGTTCGCTTTCGTTGACAACTCGAAGCTCTGCCGGGAAGGGGAACATTCGGCTTCTAGAATTTTCGGCCTGGAAATATTTTGACAAAGGAACATCAGCCCGGGGAAATTAGCACCCAGTACTCAGGCCCATTTATTTATTTATTTATTTGTGTTTAATGTCATATATTTATGCAGAAAGAGGCTAATCATGACAGCACTCCCAGGCCTTCAACCTTTTTCGGGTTCTGATAATAATTTAAAAAATTATTTGGGCAAATTAGTAAAACTGCACCTCCATGCACTTTGTTTGGCATACAGGTACATTTGTTCGATTGAAGCGTACCACTGTTCTGGACATCCAGTATCCTGACACCAGACAACTCGTAGTTGAAACTATTCTACCCGGTCTTAAACAACTAATAGTTTATTCCTGCAACCTGGGCGTAAAAAAGAGACCTGTGAACAAGTAATCAAAATCACAATTGGGATTTATTTTCACAAAAACATAACATAAATAGCATTATCGATCCAACTGGACAAAAAACAAACATTTAAGAAAGTTACATTGCAAAGAACTTAATGTACATGAGGAATACGAGAGCAAGTCGACACAACAGAAATCAATTCTAGTTGTCTTAAATTTGAGTTGTCTGACTGATTACAATTGAAAATGACACAAAAATCTTTGAAAAGTGTTTATCAGACAAGAATGACCAAATACGCCTCATAATCCTAATTAGTTTTACAACGATAGATCCAAGTGCCCAAAACTGTGTCCATGTAATCCTCACACAGGTACTAACAGTGTGCGAGAAGAGCAAATATTGTAAAAACAACTATTGCGGCCTGACAGGCCGACAAACAGATTGGTGCAAATGACTGTTCAAACATGCCAATCTTAATGAAAACAAAGTCGGTTAATCGTTTGCTCCTTTGTGGGCACAGGTAAGCCATTGAGTATGATGAAGCCACACAAATTCACACTTCAACAACAAGCATATTTTTTTTCATAAAAGTCACCCTATCTGGAGATCGAAATCATTCGCATAGCAAACAGTATGGGTTGAAGTTTACTGAAGACAGACAGTCACTATCTTGTGAGGTATATGGAAGATGGAATGCTTCAAATATGAGCAAAGCACTTTTTTAGGACAAAGTTACCTATAGAAGTGGGGCAGAAGTACACTTTCAGTGGGGAAGAAAAACTGATATTGCTTTAGCACTGGTGAGCATATATATTTCTTTTTTGATAAATAATTTTGATAAATATCAGTTTTGTTGAATATATTGGGTGTGCAAAATGTCCGGGGTGTACATCACCCAAGATCTGGTCCTCCGAAATAACGGAACATTCCAAAAATACATGACACCACCCTATCACAGATTCTCATTTACTCGTACAATGGGACCCTCTGGCTATGGCTTGGGGTGGAAGTCCTCTAAAATGACAACAATCCGAGACTGAATGCTTGCCCCTCTGATGAGACGGAATACAATAATTTTCAAATATCTTTAGTGACTATATATATTATATTTTCTGTTTATTTTTAAATACAGGTCTCAGACTCTGGATCGTCTTCGGATATGAGTAAGAGCTATCGATGTCATGAAAATCGGGAAATTACAGAGCAGTCCAACCCAATCAGTCCACAAAGTCGTTTGCCTATTCCAACACCTTCATCCAGTGATGACAAAAGAACAAATGAGACTTAGATCCCACCAACGAACGAAAGCAGAAAAAGGTAGTCATATATTAATTTTGTACAATAAAAATGCATCTTCAAATTAATTTCACTTTTTTTAACCTGACCCTGTCGATAAATTACTTTGGAATTATTCACTAAAAAGTGCAAAATGAAAGTCGCACTTTTTAGTGGATAATTTCGGAGTAATTCTGATAGTTCAGCATACAATAAAAATGCATCGTCAAATTAATATCATTTTTTTTAACCTGGCCCTATCGATAAATTATTTCGGAATTATTCACTAAAAAGTATGAAAGTCACAGTTTTTGGTGGATAATTTAGGAGTAATTCTGATAGTTCAGCGTACAATAAAAATGCATCGTCAAATTAATTTCGTTTTTTTTTAACCTGACCCTATCGATAAATTACTTCGGAATTATTCACTAAAAAGTGCAATATGAAAGTCGCACTTTTTAGTGGATAATTTCGGAGTAATTCTGATAGTTCAGCGTACAATAAAATTGCATCGTCAAATTAATTTTGTTTTTTTTTAACCTGACCCTATCGATAAATTACTTCGGAATTATTCACTAAAAAGTGCAATATGAAAGTCACACTTTTGGGTGGATAATTTCGGAGTAATTCTGATAGTTCAGCATACAATAAAAATGCATCGTTAAATTAATTTTGTTTTTTTAACCTGGCCATATTGATAAATTATTTCGGAATTATTCACTAAAAAGTGCAACAGGAAAGCCACCCCATTCGGGGAAAGTAAGCAGCAAGTAGAGCATCGCACATAGTTTTGGGCATTTTGAACTGTACACTTATCATACAATATTGCTTTTTTAACTTCATTCATTTTTGCGTGTGTGTCTGGTTTGTTAAGTTGATTCCAGAATAGTTAATGTCCTTTCCACATGATTTTTCAATCAACAGTTTATTGGGAACATCACCTGTGGCGAAACCTTTCATTTGAACAACTTTAAATATGTGGTCAATAAAAGTTTCACTCAACTCTTGGCTAACCTTCTCTTCCCAACACCAGAGAATTGCTTTTTCCAATTCTGCCTCATTTCTTGGTTGAAGTGTCGCGACCTGATCTTTCAAAAATTTCCAAACCATTTCTATCGGATTAAGATGAGACACTCCGAAGGCCAATTCCACTTGTTGATTTCATTTGTACTCATAAACACAGCAGCCAATTTTGATGTGTGTTTGTCCTGAACAAATCTATGTGCTGATGGAAATTTTTTTATGAAAGGTAACAATGTTTTTTCTATAATTTGTTCAGTGTAGAACTCCTTGCGCATTATGTCTTTGAATACTAACATATCAGTGGTGCCTTTACAGCTGACTCCAGCTCACACATGCATCGGTCTGGGGATGTGAGGTGCTGGGCCATTTTCATATCAGTAGCACATTTGTCTGTTTGAGTAAAGTTGTAATGTCGTCTCGTCGCTGAATATCACGTCGTCAAAATGTTCGTTATCCCTTAACAATTTCTTACAAAAAAATGTTTGTTTCAATTTATTGACATTGAGTATCATTCGGCAATACCTAGGTTTTGAAGCTGTAAATCCTGCTGCTTTTATAGCTTTTTTATGGTAGTATTACCTACAACACTTCCTTTTTTTTCTGCTAATAAACTTTTAATGTCTCTCGCACTTTGAACTGGATTTCTTGAGAGAGTCCTTTATTGCTTCAATGTGATCATGCTGGATTTTTTTAAACCGAATATCAGGATCAGCAAGTGAATGAAAATTATAGTCAGAAATTAGGCCTTTTTTGTACTTTTCAATACAAGTGCGAATTTGTTTCAGTGACAAAGAGCCATTATCAACTGCTGTCTGGATCTCTCTTGTTGTGTGTCCCCGTTTGTAGAGTCTCAAGACTTCGTATAGAAAGACTGACTTCATGGTCAAAATTTGACAGAAAAAATGGTTAACAAGCTTTTAAACAATTTTATACAGTCACACACCGTGACATCATCAGTGGGCGTATCAACTACTACAATTAGTTCACTTCATTTGCACGCTGAAAAACTTGGCCTCGTCAATCATCTAGTTGGTATTCAATACCACCCATATGGCCCGTTCAATAAAATGTCTCCACTTTTATAAAATTTATAATTTATATTTACAGGGTAAATGTGTTGTTACCAAGAAGCTAGCAACAGCTGTTGCCACTGGACTGGCTAAAGGTAGTGTGGGAACTGATTCTCCATCACCTTCAAATGACGATATCCAAAAGACATCCACACTATCTACAACACCTTCACCTTCAAATAAAGATATCCTAAAAACACCAGTAGTTCAGATACACCCACTCCCTACAACACTTGATTCTTCTCACCATCTTTCTTTGCCCACTGTTGATTCAATACCATTGTTTCAGATGCTGCCGCCGGCAAATGTAATAGAAAATTCAAATCGACACACGTACACGCCAGTGAACCCAAGTGTCAGTACAGACAGCTTTTATAAACTTCTTTTTGAGCTGAATAAAAAAGTTAATATCATCAGGAAAGAACAGGTAAAAATGGAAACTAAAGTGGATTTAATGTCAACGGTACTTTCCAAATTGATCCGTCCCTGCGGCTGTGTGCCAAATGTTGCTAGTGATTTGCAATTTCCTGAAATGTCTCCAATTGAAGCCACATGCTTCTGTGACCCAACACCACAACAACCTACATGTATAGAAAATTATGATGTGCTAGACAATGACACTCTTTTAACAATTTATAATGCATGGAGGGGAGCAAGAAATTTTGCGAAAAAGGTAACTGAAAAACTCTTCCCCGAATTGATTGGCCCTGACAATTTGCGGTTCAAATACAGTTGGCATGACCCACAAAACAGAAATGGACCCATCAAAGAAACAGGTTTTAGAACACCATGTTATTATAAGTTTTTGCCTGAGTATAGAGATATTAAGGCCACAGACCTGTGAAGTGTGTCTGCAGTGGCACTAAGATGGAGGAGGTTCAATGAGGGAGTCTCCCCCTGGGTTTGGAGATTTAAATGAAAGAGTCAATGACTCTGAAGCTCAACTTGGATATGACAGGAATTAGTACTTGCTGTGACCAAGACAACTGAATAATGAATATGACAGGAATTAGTATTTGTTTTGGCCCAGTCAACAATAATAAAAGAATTACAAGGTGACTGTAATGGACTACAGATTAAGACCAATCATTGTAGATTATTATTTTTGTGTGGAAATTTTCAGTCCCAAACAAAATATTTTCAGACTAAAATTTTTTCTTCTTCTTCTTAAAATTGACCAAAATGCATCAAAACACAAAAACTAATTTCCGGATTTTGGTCCAAAATTTTCCAAGTCCCACCCGGACCCCAAATTTTCAGTGTAAAAAATTTTTTTTTTTTTTTGTCTTAAAATTGACCAAAACGCATAAAAAACCAAAAAACTAATTTCCAGATTTTGGTCCAAAATTTTCTAAGTCCCACCCGGACCCCTAATTTGCATAATTTATTCACGAGAAAAACTCTGTATTATATGTAATGTATCCCATGGTACTAAACATTCATACAAAAATTTATTCAAATCAGATCTTTCATTTGGAAGTTCTGCGCAAAAATCTGATTGCACTTAATTTTGAACAAAATGGCTGCTAGCGGCTATCTTGAATTTCAGACTGGACCCAAAAACACTCCTTCTCGTCCCACAGTGATAACAAAGGTACCCAAGAAGTTTCGTGAAGATCAGTTCATAAATACGGCCTCTAGCCCGGGCCGTATTGGGATTTGCACTCACAGTGCTGAAAGTAACACTAAATAAATCAAAGTTAGCCTAATTTGCATAATTTACGCACAAGAAAAAAACCTGTAATATATGTTATGTATCCCATGGTACTAAACATTCATACAAAAAATTATTCAAATCAGAGCTTTCATATGGAAGTTCTGTACAAAAAACAGATTTCGGCATCGTCGGTACAAAATGGCTGCTGGCAGCCATCTGGAATTTGGGACTGCACCCAAAAACACTCGTTCTCGTCCCACGGTCATAACAAAGGTACCCAAGAAGTTTCGTAAACATTGGTTCATAAATACGGCCTCTAGCCCGAGCCATAGCAGCTTGGCACTTACAGCTCTGAAAGTAACACTAAATAAATCAAAGTTAGTCTAATTTGCATAATTTACGCACGAGAAAAAAACCCGTATTATATGTGATATATCCCATTGTACTATACATTTATACAAAACTTTATTCAAATCAGAACTTTCATACAGAAGTTCTGTACAAAAAACTGATTTTTGCATCATCGGTACAAACTGGCCACTGGCAGCCATCTTGAATTTCGGACCACACCCAAAAACACTCGTTCCCGTCCCAGGGTCATAACAAAGGTACCCAAGAAGTTTCGTAAAGATTGGTTCATAAATACGGCCTCTAGCCCGAGCCATAGCAGCTTGGCACTTACAGCTCTGAAAGTAACACTAAATAAATCAAAGTCAGTCTAATTTGCATAATTTACGCACGAGAAAAAAACCCGTATTATATGTGATGTATCCTATGGTACTAAACATTTATACAAAACTTTATTCAAATCAGAACTTTCATACAGAAGTTCTGTACAAAAAACTGATTTTTGCATCATCGGTACAAAATGGCCGCTGGCAGCCATCTTGAATTTCGGATCACACCTAAAACCACTCGTTCCCGTCCCAGGGTCATAACAAAGGTACACAAGAAGTTTCGTAAAGATCGGTTCATAAATACGACCTCTAGCCCGAGCCATAGCCAATTGTTGATGTACGGACAGACGGACAGACGGACGGATGGACAGACGGACAGACAGATGGACGACGGGCCATGACAATAGCTCAAATTTGACTTCGTCAAAGTTGAGCTAAAAATGAAAGTGTCAATGACACTGTAGCTCAACTTGTCAAGACATGTACATGTATAGTATGTGACACAGCAATGACAAACATCTTGGTAATGACCTGATAACAAAGGTACATATAAAGTATTGTAACGGTCTGTACATAAATACTGACCGTAGCCTGTAACAAATGTATAGGTAAAGTATTGTAAAGGTGGGTGACAGTCAGATGCTAAACTAGAAAAGAAATCTTTGAGTCCCAGAGTGAGTCTGACTGAACCCCAAAATATTTGTTCTCATAGCACAGTGATAACAAAGGCACCCCAAAACACACTCATTCCTGTCCCAAGATGAAAACAAAGGTACCTAAGAAGTTTAGTGAAGATCAGTTCATAAATACGAGCTGTATAGAAGTTGTGACAAAAAACTGATTGGACCTAATTTTGGTACAAAATGGCCATAGGCATCCATCTTGAATTTTGGACCGCACTCAGAAATACTCGTTCTCGTCCCAAGGTGATAACAAAGGTACCCAAGAAGTTTCGTGAAGATTGGTTGATAAATACAGCCTCTAGCCCGAGCCGTATTGACATGTGTACTTACTGTGTGTAAGTAGCACTGAAAAAAATCAAAGTTCATCTAATTTGCATAATTTCTGCACGAGAAAAAAACCCATATTATATGTGATGTATCCCATGCTACTAAACATTCACACAAAATTTTTTTCAAATCAGCGCTTTCATAGGGAAGTTCTGTGCAAAAATCTGATTTCACCAAATTTTGTACAAAGTGGCTGCCATCGGCCATCTTGAATTTTGGACCGCACCCAAAAACACTCGTTCTCGTCCCACGGTGATACCAAAGGTACCCAAGAAGTTTTGTAAAGATCGGTTTATAAATACGGCCTCTAGCCGGAGCTGTATTGGCATTTGCACTTACAGTGCTGAAAGTAACACCAAAAGACATCAAAATTAGTCTAATTTGCACAATTTACGCAAGAGAAAAAAACCCGTATTATATGTGATGTATCCCATGGTACTAAACATTCATACAAAAAATTATTCAAATCAGCGCCTTCATATGGAAGTTCTGTGCAAAAATCTGATTTCACCTAAGTCTGTACAAAATGGCCGCCAGCGGCCAACTTGAATTTCGGATCGGACCCAAAAACACTCGTTCCCGTCCCACAGTCATAACAAAGGTACCCAAGAAGTTTCGTAAAGATCAGTTCATAAATACGGCCTCTGGCCCGAGCCATATTGAATTGTTGTGGACAGACAGCCAGACGGACAACGGGCCATGGCATAAGCTCAAATTTGGCTTCGCCAAAGTTGAGCTAAAAACTACCTCTAGAATTAGGCTCACCTGTGCCTTCTGAGCCTACTTTTCAATCAGTTTAAAAAGATAAAACTCACCTGCAGTATATGATTCTTGACTGTAAACAGTGGCACAACACATGATTTCTCAGATTTGTTTCAGTTCATGCTTATATGTATATTCATTATTCACAATATGTACACTTAACTCTCTGAATTCTGGTATCCAAATGTCCTGCTGGTCAAGTGTCAACTTATCTCAGTCAAGAATTCAACGATTTATATCTTGGGTGACATTTATCATTTCTGTTTCACCTGCTTTCCACGATAAACAATCGGATTGGTCTTTAGATGTTCCAATTTCAGTTTTACCACAAAAATAGTTTGCAAGTGGTTGTAAACAATTATCCGTCGATTGTTCATTACTTTTATGTTTTACTTCTCTAATGCGATCAGAGTACACTCTCACCCATTTTTCCCAGATCAATTTTCTTTCGACAACATGAACATGAGCAATACGCTTTATATTTGTCGTCTCTCACTTCCTGTACCCAGCTGTATTGGCTTGCCCATTTCCTTAAGAATGTGCACCGGTCCATGTCCCTTTGAATTTTTCCAATGCGTGGTTGAAATCACAAAAGAATTTTAACATAACAAAAGCTTTCTGAATGAATAAACACGTTGTTGGATGCTTCCGGTTTGCTCGTATGTATCCGTAATGCTCTGTAATACTGACTGAAAAAACACCTCCTCAGCTGTTTGCGACTAAAGCCCATTTATGTTCAACAATCACACGGGAAGTTGGAGGGGGGTGGGGGTATGCAGTCATGTTCCGAATGTTACTTTCACTTTTCTACAAACAATTAACAGTACTTTCTCACCTATTCACTAATCCCTTTCAAATTCAAGGACTATTCAAGACTGGTGGTCAATTCTCAAAGGCTTTTCAAGGCTTTTATCAATTTTAGGGCCTTTTCAAGGCAGACACGGAAATTCAAGGACTTTTCAAGACTGTGCGAACCCTGTCATAAGACACATAGAAAACTGTGAAACGCGCAAGTAAATACAATGGGGACGGAAAGGACGGAACGTGAAAATATCTGTGTTCTTGTAAATTCAATTGAGGCGAAATAACCAAAGTTAAAAATTACACAGAGGGGTGAATCGATGGGATGAAGGATTTTTACCATAAATTTATTTTTATATTTTAGGAAACTTTGGATGGGTATATCTCAATGAAACCATGGAAATATGGATATCAGTGGGACTGGCTTGATCAGTCGGTTCCCATGACATCCATATTTGCATGGTTTTATTGAGATATTTCATTCTGTGGTGGCCTCATTTGAGTTAATTTTTTTTTTTTGGAGGGGTGGGGGGGGGGGGGGGGGGTCTCACTTCTCTTTAACTGAGTAAAAGGTTAACTGATTATTGGGCCTTCTCGTCCCGGAACCTCTATAAATCAGTTTGTATATTTTCAATTGTTAAAGTGAAAGAATGAAAAAATATAAACCAAACATTTTTATTCTCTTGGTTGTTATTATTTTTCTGCAAGATTGTTTGTTATTCATCAATGATTAAATTAATTAACTTGATTGACAACATTTTTATTCTCTTGGTTGTTATTATTTTTCTGCAAGATTGTTTATTATTCATCAATGATTAAATTAATTAACTTGATTGACTTATGTTGACCGGCAATTAATGGTGCTCTTGTGTTTATGATTTATGACCTGCTATAATCCTTCTGAAGTAGTTTTACAGAAGTTAGTGGCATGTGTATACTATATACAGCAGCATTTGAAAGGATTAAAAACTTCAAATGACTTGTGTTCACGAGACTAATGGATCTATCTTGTCTGATGCCACGGCACTGTTTGTCTCTTTGAAAACCTTTATTGTCACCGACACCCACCATGTCTTGCCCTTTCAATGCAGACCACTGGGGCTAACTTTTATTAATAATGATGGGGGAAGAGTTAAAAACCAACATCAGGTATTGGTAAGGGAATACTCGAGAGGTGCTTCCCCCACCTGTAATGGACCGACCCCCGTGGGGATCCCGGGAAATGAAGCAGTGCTTGTTCATTGTGGTAAACGAGCCCTGCTTTACTGCTGGATTATGACCCAGTACCAATGCTTGGGGTAGAAGAGGCAACATGGGTATAAATGATTGGGTAAACTTCCCGTCAAAGGCACTCTCAGCATTCCCCCTATTTTTTCATAGAGATGAGTTGCACATTGTGGATATATAATCCATTTTCGTTGTCTCGCGTGCAAGGAAATCTGAAAAATTAAAAATTTTCTCCGGAAACCCTACCAATCCCTTCCCGATCTCTACCACGCCGTTAAAAATCCTAGATCCGCCATTGCCTACATGATTTCATTCAGCTCGGAGGCCGTTTTGAGTCGGAGCACAACAGTCAATTAGGGGGAGAAGGACTGATACAAATCCCACGACAAAACATGTTTTGTTTTTCTGAAATTATACTCTCAACTCTTGATTCGAATTTCGAAGACAGCCGGTAGCTGTCGCAAAAACAAACCGGAATTTTGCGGAAGCAGAAGATAAAAATGACGCCGTGAGGGGGAACTGGAGAGGCCTTATTTGGTGATGATAAATTCATAATTGGTGGAAATATCCCTCCTTTTTTATATAACCCTTTACCTAATGTAACGGCCAAAACCGGCCAGCGATATACACGAAAATCGCCATTCAATCTATTTTATATTTTCATTTTTTGCTTCCAAAACATAGGTTATGACCCCTCATTCGAATGAGCATGTCACGCTCGTTCCAATGAGGGGTCATAACCAATGTTTTGGAAGCAAAAAATGAAAATTTTTAGTTACACAAGAATTTTTTTCACGAGAGTCGACTACTCCTAGCATTAGGTAAAGGGTTAACAAATGGCAAACAGATGAGTAGATAAATATCACATGGTCCACAAGCTTTTTAGTTTCTGCAGGGAATGAAGAGCTGCTATTTAACAGCCCTAAATTCCCAAAGAGACAGCAGTCCCAAGAGATAATAAAATCAGTTATGTCATTGCATAATTACTGAAACAATTTCGCTCATGATTCTAGATAGGCTACTATGGTGTAAACAATAAGACTGAAGTCTATGACACCTATGAAAACAAACCGAAAAGCACTCTACCTTATCGGTTTTATTCTCAAAATACAGCAGTCAGAGCCTGCTAACGTAGCCAGAAGTCTTCCTCTCCGTGAAGACAGATATATCGGTGTTACTAGCGACTTGAAAGCTCACTAAACGGAGACTTACAACCATCGTCGTGCAAGGTAGGGAATGACAAGCTGCTATTCTAACAGCTGTAATTCCCAAGAGACAGTAATCTCAAGGTAGCTACGCAGTTATGTGTCTTTGTCTACCTGAAGACATATCTGTGTCACTTGTGGCCTTGAAAGCTCACTAAATGGAGACTTACAACACTAGCCACAAGAAAAGGCAGCTGTAACAGTGCATAAGGCGACTATGACGTCCACAATGACATTAAATGTCCTGTACCTCCACTGGGAGCGACTCCCTTTTGAAAGGATTCGCCGGCAGATTAGTCCAACACAGACATCTAGTAAGTGGGGGGTTTTTGTTCGGAATAATAGCCGTAGGCCTTCTGAGACTACACCTTTTACCAACTGATCTTCCATGACATAAATCCAGTTTCTCACGAAGTTGATAACATTCCGTCAACTGGTAAGCAATAGAGGTCTTATTCATCACCTGTACGACTAACAAGGCTTACAGAAGGAGAAGGAGAAACTACATCCTCCCCGTGAAGAATCTCGTCCTGTCGGCTTAGGAGCGTCTGACCTATAGTCTGGATCAGACCTGCACCCCTTTCCAGAGTCGCTATACTGACGACCTCCGGAGTAAGTATAAGAGAGTTATTGTACCCTCGCAAGGAGTTCCTTAGCTAATTTAAGTGGAACGGTCTCGCTTACCCCGGTCTGCTGAAATGTGTTGTTGAGGCGCAGACTTCAGACTGTTCATAGACTAACTACTCCTGGGACTAAGCTCCGGAGATAGATCTCTTCTCCGAATGTCTCGAAGAACAAAGCCTTGGATCGCTAACTACCGGATGGTCCGACTCCACATGTGAAGACTGGCACCGTCTTCGCGCAACTGGCTGGATATCCAAAGTCTGGTAGCTAGCATGCAGTCGTGTGTGTGCTTTTATAATGTAGCGGAGGAAGCCATGACCCCAGCCGCAGTCTAGACAGAGCATCCCAAGTGGCAGGCGGATGTATGCTCTGACTCGTGCAAGTTTCTCAAAAATACATTTGGCCCCAAATGTTGTTGGGTTAGAGAGAGACCTCTCCCACTCACGGTCCTATCAGACCTAACCGAGCCTCCCGAAAAGAAAACCTGGTTCCGGCTTGTGCAAGTTTCTCAAAACAACATTTGGCCCCAAATATTGTTGGGTTAGAGACCTGCTTGCGGTCTTATTAGACCTCGCCAAGCCTCCCTAAAAGAAACTTGCTGACTTCCTCCCTATTTCCGTCGTCGCTGGGTGAGCTTTTGATTTTGAGGTACTCGCTCTACCCAAATCTACACTTCCTTCGACCGCAACAGACTTACCCGGTGTCATGGCTTCCACGGACGGAGTAATCGCTTCACCGGTCGAGCTAGCTGCTTGCAAGGGATTAAGAACTCTAACTAGAGGCCTTAATCCTTGCTTATATTCATGAGCACCTTGCAGCTAGCTCTATTTGCTCAACAGAGCGTGACGACGGTAGCACACTTTGGATGGGTGTCACAATACCATCACCATGTTCATGTTCCGCTGAAATAGAAACTGAAAAACTTGAATTATATCACGGTGAGAGTTCCAGCATAGGAACCTCACCGCCAACAACGTATCACGACACCCATCTCAAATGTCTGTCATGCCAATGTACACAGTTGGACAAGAATCTACAGGTGTGCATCAACTACAGGCAAGGCAACAAGCATGTAAAACCGAGGAAGACTTCCTCGCCTTGCATTTAGAGCAGTAAGCTTTCATAATAATCAAAAGACAAAGTCGATAGCACTCCTACAAACTCCACAACAAAATATATGATAAAGATACATGAATAATCGCAATCAAAATTAAATTCAAAAATTAAATAAAAAAAGTTTTGAAATTTTTTTGAAAAAATGTCTAAGATCCCAAAGGGAACACAATGAGCCCAAGGGCATCCCGATAGAGCCTAAATGTGGACAAAAACCAAATATTATGAGCTACACTACCAGAATAATAATCAATGTATCCTAAAGTAATTCTACAGTAATATAATATAAAATACTACATATATTTAAGGATGTTGCCAATGTAAACAACGTCAAGGAAAAAAACGGAAACAAGATATCAGGCACAAAAAGGCCCAAAGTCAGGAACCACTTTAAATGTTACCAGATGCAAAGCTAGATCTTCTTACAAAGAAAAAACGATACATCGGATAGAAGATGCAAGACTAAAATGACCTAACACCCCTAGGGTGAGGACGTAACTATGGGGATAAACAGAATAAATATTCTGTAATACACGTTCAACTCCCAAGAAATTTAATAAAAAAATTTCAATAAAAAATAGCCAAAAAGCTCAGGAGTTCAACAGGAAGGGTTCATGGAAGGATAGGGAAGGAATACTTAATAAACCGTGGATTAATCATTAGCAAGAATGATGACGTCAGGTGTATGTCCCGAAAATGGGAAATATGAAATAATTTTTATAATTATTATAAAGTTACAGCCCTGAACGTCAGAAACCACCGTTGTTCACTTCCATCATCCATTAACAGCCTTAAATCCACCATTTATTTGTTTATTTGCATTTATTTGTGTCTGGCATCCTCAAAAAAGGAGATTTTAAAGCACAGATGTCAGATCATTGTTACTAACTTTAGGGCGAAACAAAGAATGATGTTTGTGTCTATTCTGGTCTCTTCCTGACCACTGCGCATGTGCAGATGGTAAAAGTATGGAGAGCCAGATAGGACTTTTAATTTTCGGTTTTGTATGCAAATTTTGGGGATTGGGGTTTCAAAGTTTGTGTTTAGTCCTTGATAATATCGAGTTTGCACCAGCTAGTCTGGGCCATTGGTTATTAGTATAAAAATATTAATGTCTTACTAATACATGTTCAGATATCAACTTACATGCCTCTCTGAACTTTGAACTTCAACTTGTACTGCTATGTTTATTTAGCTCCCTATATACATCACTGTATATAAAGCTGTATTTTTTTCTGAATGCAAACTACCCATATAGGGTGTTTTCCGTCATATAATTCTAATTTTATACCAACCTGAACAAGACTTCCCATCATTCTCAAGTTCATAACCTTGATCACAGTCACATTTTGCACCCTGAGTAGACTTAACACATTTTTGACTACACTGTCCATTGTCAATGTCGCAACTTACTGGTTTGTCTAAAACAAAAATAAAATGTAACGTGTATTGTTATGTACAGCAGCTAAGACATTCCTAGAAACAACCGTGATGATATTTTACTATAAGCTGTAAGTTTACACAGAGGTGGCATGCTGAGATATTTGAGTATAACTTGTAAACTTCCACAAAGATGGCATGTTGAGGTATTTGAGTATAAGTTGTAAGTTTCCCTAAGATGGCAAGTTAAGGTATTCGAGTATATCTTGTTTAAGTCTAACCAAAGATGGCACGTTAAGGTACATATAACTTGTTAGTTTTCCCTGAGATGTCATGTTGAGGTCTTTGAGTATAACTTGTAAGTTTATCCAGAGATGGTATGTTAAGGTACTTGAGTATAACTTGAAAGTTTATCCAGAGATAGTATGTTAAGGTACTTAAGTATAACTTGAAAGTTTATCCAGAGATGGTGTGTTAAGGTACTTGAGTATAACTTGTAAGTTTACCCAGAGATGGCATATTAAGGTACATGAGTATAACTTGTAAGTTTATCCAGAGATGGTGTGTTATGGTACATGAGTATAACTTGTAAGTTTACCCAGAGATGGTATGTTAAGGCACTTAAATACAACTTGAAAGTTTATCCAGAGATGGTGTGTTAAGGTACTTGAGTATAACTTGTAAGTTTACCCAGAGATGGTATGTTAAGGCACTTAAGTACAACTTGATAGTTTATCCAGAGATGGTGTGTTAAGGTACTTGAGTATAACTTGTAAGTTTACCCAGAGATGGTATGTTAAGGCACTTAAGTACAACTTGATAGTTTATCCAGAGATGGTGCGATAGGGTACTTGAGTATAACTTGTAAGTTTACCCAGAGATGGTGAATTAAAGTACATGCATATAACTTGTAAGTTTACCCAGAGATGGTATGTTAAGGTACTTGAGTATAATTTGAAAGTTTATCCAGAGATGGTATGTTAAGGTACTTGAGAATAACTTAAAAGTTTACCCAGAGATGGTATGTTAAGGTACTTCAGTACAACTGTTGAAAGTTTACCCAGAAATAGCATGTCGAAGCACCTGTTCTAACGCTGCCAAACCAATTAATCAGAATTAGGTTTTTATTACATAATTAGCATAATTTGTATTTTGTTTTCCAACTGGCACTTTGGATACCATCATAGAATTAAAACAAATATTAATAATGAGAAAACAAGATATTCAATCATAATAGTAGAAGAAAATTTTGTAGGATACTGAAGCCCGATTTTATGCATTATTGCAAATTGATGAGCTAAGTTGCATGTGAAAACATTTGCCTAAAGTGAATTTATGTGAATTGGGGATATGTTGTGATGTAAACTCTGCAGGTTACAATAATACCAAAGTAAATTTAAGTGAATCTGGGATGTAACCTATGCAGGATAAGTTAGCTGTAATGTAAACTATGTGGGATCAGGCCTGAAAATAAGCAGTCTGACATTTGCAGAATGAGGTCCCCAGAGGGTGAATTTGATGATGCTATCCCATACAGCGGGCCAATTTATCCTCTTTCTGTTTAGTTTTGAGACCCTGATTCAGATTGAGGTTTACAGAGGGTAAATTTAGTGATGCTACCCTGCACTGCAGGGTAGCATCACTAAATTCACCCTCTGGGGACCTCAGTTTGCAGATGACAGTCTGCTTATTTTCTGGCTTGTGTCGGATATGTTGTGATATAATCTCTGCCAGATACAATAACACCAAAAGTGAATTTGTGATGTAAATTATGTAGGATACATTGTGATGTACACTCTGCAGGTAACAATGATACCAAGGTGGTTTTAAGTGAATTTGGGATATATGGTGATAAAAACTATGGTGGTTACAATGATACCAAAGGGCATTTAAGTTCATTGGGATATGTTGTGCTGTAAAGTATGTGAGATATGTTTTGATGAAAACTATGTGGGATGTTTTGATGTAAATTATGTGGGATATGTTGAGAGGTAAATTATGTGGGATATGTTGTGATGTAAACTGGGTGGGATATGTTATGATGTAAACAATGTGGGATATGTTGTGATGGGGTATGTTTTGGTATAAACTATGTGAGATATGTTGTGATGTAAGCTATGTGGGATATGAAGTCATGTAAATTGTGTGGGACGTGTTATGAAGTGAACTGTGTGGGATATGTTGCGATGTAATCTGTGTGGGGTATTTTGTGATGTAAACTGTGTGGGGTATGTTGTGATGTAAATGGGGTGGGGTATGTTGTGATGTAAACTATGTGGGGTTTGTTTCGATATAAACTATGTGGGATATGTTGTGATGTAAACACTTCTAGGTTGGATGCCTTATCAACAACACAATACTGACTTGTTCTCTAATTCTAAATAAAAATTTTACTCACAGCAGTGAACTTCATCAGAGCCATCTCCACATTCACTTTTACCATTACAAACTTTTTTACGTCCAATACACTTTTTGTTATCACATAGAAATTGTCCTGGTCCACACTTCTTGTAACCTGAAGTACAATTAGAGGCTACACTATAATTATACAGTAGAACCTGTCTTGAGAGACTGCCCTTTAGGCCACACAAAAGTGGTCTCTCAAGACAGGTGGTCTCTCATAACAAGTTTCATGTTTTCTCATGTCAGTGCAAGTCACAAAAGTCCGAAATGGAGAAGAATGGATTTTTTGTAATTACTTTGCAGTTGTTCTTTTTTATGAAGTTTTTGTAACAAATTGAAAGGGACTGTTATAAAAATTATAAAAATAAATTAGTGTTGAAAATCTTCATTGAAGATTTTCAACACTAATTTATTTTTATAATTTTTATAACAGTCCATTTCAATTTGTTACAAAAAGATTTTCAACACAAATTTATTTTTATTCCTATCTGTCACATTTCAGGTATGTATGAAATTGTTTATACAGCAATAATCCTAGTCTTTTCGCAGGAGTCTTATAAGAACATCTCAATCTTTAATGAGTTAGCAATTGAAACCCAATTAAGAGCTTTTAATACTTTTAATTATGTCAGTATACCCAAAATGGATTTTCCAATTCCAGAACAGGTAAAAACCTTTTGTCATGGTTTCAGTCTTCAAAGGGGCGTCTCTCAAGACAGGTCCGTTATGGCATAAAAATACAAGTTGGTACCAGGTCACAGTGGTCTCTCAAGACAGGTGGTCTCCCATAGCAGGTCCACTATAGAGTAAAACCAATCGGTGCCTAGCAGATGTGGTCTCTCAAGACAGGTGGTCTCCCATAGCAGGTCCATTATAGAGTAAAACCAATCGGTGCCTAGCAGATGTGATCTCTCAAGACAGTGGTCTCTCAAGACAGGTGGTCACTCAAGACAGGTGGTCTCCCATAGCAGGTCCATTATAGAGTAAAACCAATCGGTGCCTAGCAGATGTGGTCTCTCAAGACAGTGATCTCTCAAGACAGGTTTTACTGTTATTTATTTATATTTATTTATTGGTGTTTAAGGTCACATACTTATGCACAATGGCTAATCGTGGCCGTGACAGTTTTACGGGTGGAGGAAGCCGGAGTACCCAGAGAGAACCACCGAGCAACGACGAGCAGCTGTCAGCTCTTCAACATCGTAACTCTGAACTCTGCACCGCAGCACAGGCAGGGTTAGATTGGTTGAAGAGATGCGCACCATCGACGTGCAGTATGCCTCAGTACACAGCGTCATCGTGCCCCCATTTAGGCAATCGGGGTGAAGTGTCTTGCCCAGGTTTTACTGTAGTGTATAATTACTAGATTACTGATTTTATTGGAAATTTGAAATTATTTATTGGAAGAGATTTTCTTTCCCAGAATTGCCCATTATCAAGGTTGGTAGATATGGTTTAAAACTTAGCTGATGTGATGCTGATCTTGGTTGATTTGAACCAAAATAGAGTTGTCCCTCTTGTACCTCACTAAGCAAAACCAGTCTGTTTGCATCAAAATTGTTAGCTGTTACTCATCGAAAGCAATCAGGAAAACAATTGGCATTACCAGGCATAAAGGAGTGGTTTGAAGGTCAGTTTTCAAAAGAAGAATTATTTTGGTTGATCTATTTATTTATTCATTTATTGGGTTTAATGAAACTTTCGACAGCCATGGTCATCACGTGTCAAGACAGTTTATGGGTGGAGGACGCAGGAGTACCTAGGGAGAACCACCGATCAATGGCTCTCAACTGCCAGACTTTCCAACATACTAACTCCACACAATCAGGGTTACCAATGGTTGAAGACAAGTGCACCACTGACGTACATGATGCCTCAGGACACAACTCTGCTGTGCATACCCGTGGGCAATCAGGATTAAGTGCCTTTCCCAAGGACACAATGCAGTTACCCCTGACAGGGTTCGAACCATGAAGCTTTTGTTTCAATGCTGTAACCAGTGAGTCATCGAGCACCATATTTTGGTTGCTCAACATCATAAATATAAGAAATGCCATACAAGAGTTTCAACAAAATCTGATTATCCACTCAGCATTTGAATTTGTTCAATATAATGAATAGGTTGTACAACTAAACATATCCAACATTCATCCACTTGACTTAATAAAGAGGTTATTATTAGTTTAGTTTCATATCAGCCAAGGGATCAGCCTTGGTAATTTCACATCAGTCCTCGACCTTCAGTCTCTGTGATTTATCAGTGTGAGACCAAATTTTGTATTGCCATGTTTTTTTGGCTCCCACAGTGAGCCCAAATATTACTCTAGGGGACATAATTTGTACAAACTTCAACCTGACAGCCCATATTTGGGCTTTATTCTGAAGTGCAGGTGCCACAACTTGAAGGCTTCATATTCTGTGGATGTGCTTCATATTATCTTTGAATTGAAATAATTTTGTCTGTGAGGATTTGCCTTCTTCTAAATGTTGTGAGAGGGCCACTAGGCACTTTCCCATAAATTGTAACAAGGCAAAAAGATGTGGACAAATTTGGATGATGAAAAATAATTTAGCACTCTACCAGTTAAGGACATAGAGATGAGAGGTGGTATTACCTTATTTATCTGTGTATACATCGCCCCCGTGAAAAAGTTGCATCCCCCACTTCCACTTGGAATTCTTCCCTTTTGCCTAAAGCCCATGCATAAGTCGTATGCCAATTTTCAAGTTTATGCAGTCGACAAGAATTAGTGGCAAGTTACGTTTTGCCAGTTTGGGGCAGTTTGGGATGCAATGGAAATCTTCATATTTTCAGAGCACTGTTTGTGTCGTAACCTGTGCAGTTGTTGTGTTTATGTTGGTTTTTCCTGAATGTGAGCATGTTCAGGAAAAACATACCTTCATTTTAATGGCGCGTGATCGCTCTCACGCACTATCGCTCGCGCAATTACAATTTGCGGCGAACGATCAATCGCGTGCGTGGAAAAAAAAGCAGTTACTTTTTTAGTTTACGTCAACGATGTCAGAGTTTCAGAAACTGAGTCTGTAACCACTAGGGCTGCCCCGACTATTCGATTAATCAAATACCTGGCGTAACATGCTATAGTCTACTAATATTTTTCATAGTCGACTATTTTTTTAGCTGTATAGATCATGCCACTGAATGATAATATTGGTCTGCGAGGGACACGTAACATTTTTGGTTCCTGGCAGTAGGGTAGTGGGTACTGATCGCCGAGAACCTAGAACTGGAAGATGGCTAGGAATTTTGCATAACTACAAGAGTTCTGCTCCAGGTTTGCTTAGAGAAGTGGGCATATTTATGGTAATACTGAAACCGCAGTTTGGTGTTTTTTTAGAAAAAGGAAAAAGAAACCCAAACAGTCGCTGGTTCATGAGTAACCGCAGCATATTATCCTTAACAGTTACAAAAAGGAAAAAAAATCCACCAATATGTGTTTTTGAAAGCTGGGAGTCATCCATCAGCCGAAAAGGGAGAGCGGATCTGTTTTTTGAAGGGAAGACAATGAATTTAAAAACCTAATAGCGTATTATGTTTTGATTAATATAAGCCCTTTATGAGTTTTGGTACTTACCTTGAAAAACTGACCAGTTGATTTACATGTAATGATGAATGAAAGTTTTCATCCCTTCCTTCGATTCCTTCTCTTTTAATTATAACATGTTTTGATTAACATGAGATTGGTCCTCACTTTGAAAAGTGCAACCAGTTTTTTGTTTACTTGATTGTTCATACCGGTCAATGGGGTATAGAAATGTTTTGCAGTAAGGTTGCTCATCATTGGTGGATTTTTTCCTTTTTGTAACTGTTATATGGGTAACATGCTGGGGCTGCTCCCAAAGCAGTGACTGTTTGGGTTTCTTTTTCTTTTATAAAACAACGAACAAACCACGGTTTCAGTGTTACCATAAATATGCCCACTTC
Source organism: Pictodentalium vernedei (assembly GCA_031216915.1). Classification (NCBI taxonomy): domain Eukaryota; kingdom Metazoa; phylum Mollusca; class Scaphopoda; order Dentaliida; family Dentaliidae; genus Pictodentalium; species Pictodentalium vernedei. The sequence continues at coordinate 131,187,530 of CM062289.1, forward strand.
TCTAAGCAAACAAAGAGCAGAACTCTTGTAGTTATGCCACAATTTCCAGTCATTTTCCAGTTCAAGGTTCTCGGAGATCTGCACCCACTACCCTACTGCAACAACTTAAAGTCATGCCTCACCGAACATAATTATTTTGCAATTATTTGCTGCAAAACACCTATTGGTGCTTTACAGTAAATAACTGCAAAATAATTTGATAGTTACAAGTGACCCAGTCAATTTATTGCCCCTTCGTCATCTTGACAGGAAAGTTAATCCGTCACACTATCAAATAAGTATAAGCTCATAACAATGTTCACACCTCTTTGTAGTGAAATGTAATATCTGTTATGTTCAATTTTGCCGATTCCATATCAAAATATAATAATAACAAATGAAACTTGTAAAGTGTTTTTATTTTGTTCTTGCCCATCAACATGGAAAAAATATCATTGAAAGAACCAGAGTAATCCCCCTGAGGTTGAAAAGTGCCAGACCCTGAGGCCGAAAAGGGCGAGGCCAGGCTGAAAAGCAAGGATCTCGTTCTGACGGTGCTTTGATTTTCACTTGTGCTGTCTGGATTTTAAACTGCATTTACTTGTACCTCGCTAAATATTCCTTTGTATATTATGCATAAAAGTTAGGTATTTAGTGGTAAGAAATAATTGTAGTGTGAATAATTTCTATCATGTACCTACACAAAGCCTAAGTTGCCTACTTTTCAAACTAAGTAATTGCGTCTCCTTTTTCCTTTTTGTACCCTTAGAGGCATTTTCCCAAATCAGCGAGCCACAAAAGAAACTGCGTGCCTTGGCGTCATCTTGGGCACACGATGCATAGTGCACCTGGATTTTTTTTAAAGTGAAATAATTTTGTTCTGGGAAAAACCAAAATAAATACAACAACTGCGCAGGTTATGCCACAAATTGTTTTCAGACTGTTGTCCTACATAAACGTTGTTGGTGGTCTAAAGAACACAAAACAAATTGATAGTGAAAGGGAGATAATCAAAACTTATCAAAATACATTTTTGAGTGGAAGTCCTGTGCTATTGAAACTAACATTACCTGGTACACGTGTGCGTAATTTATAACCGGACATTACACATCAGTGAATTGGAGTTCATGGAATAAATAAATACTTCTCTCCAGGTATTGTTGGCATACAGTTAATGTGTTTATATGTATTTTTTCATAGTTATTTTGATGATTTCATATTTTTTATGGTTTCACCTATATTGACCCCACAAACCTGTTGATTTCTGGTACACGCACTGATGTAAACACATAGGCCGATTGAACAACAATGACTAAATAGAATACTTCTTTGTTCTTATTTATGGATAAAAGTAACTGAAAACTCATATAATATTTTAATGACAATTTATTTTCTGAAGAATTTAAAATGAAATAAAATGAAAAGAAAATGAAACATTGAAGGTAATTTGTATATATTGTATACTTACCAATGGCCCAGACTTAGCTGATGCAAACTCAATAATATCCAGGACCAATCGCAAATTTTCAACCCCCAAACCCCCAAGATTTGCATACAAATCCGAAAATTGAAAGTCCTATCTGGTCCTCCATACTTTAGTACTGCGCATGCACCGTAACCAGGAAGGTACCGAAATTGGTCCCAAGCATCATTCTTTCTAGTTGTGCCTGCTAAATGTTATAAATCAGCGGGGAGGTATGAGTGCCCACCCATGGGAGGGCCATCCCCATCTGGACCATTGTTAAGTATAAAAAATATACAAATTACTTTAATTTTTTATGTTTTTATACTAGAACCAATGGCCCAGACTTAGCTGAATAGTAAAAAGGCTGCAGGGCCTAGGCCTTTTAAAGGAAACAAAATAACTCCATTACTCCGACTGAAAGGAGGACTCCTACAGGAGAATATCAGATAAATGAGGAATTACATATGTCTTTCTCTATTAGAAAAAGAGAAAGACATAACTCCAACAATTTAAAGGAGTAATATATAATAAATTCTCCATTTAATGCCAGCATAACCCTTATGCTAATTCGGTGAAGGAAATCAATTATGAAGCTAGTCCAGAGAATGGGACGCTTTATACAAAGTTAAAAGTGTCCGAGGACTGTATATAAATGCTCGTATGACACGTGACATATACATAATGCTTCATATTGAGTTGCACTTTAAAAGAACAATACATAATGAGACAATATTGTTGCTTCACACCGAGCTACACATTAAAACCAGCCAGCACCGACACCTGACTACTGTCCTTGGGGGGAGGCATTCCCTTGCTTTTCACTATAATGCCAGATGATACTAAGGGAAAAACAGTCCCCCCACCCCCGCCTTCCCCTTGTTCTGGAGCAAGAATCCTCAGAACGAAGAGGGCAGCAGACTGGTGTCAGTTCACAAGCAGGCTGCCTAAGACATCTAGGAGACGAAATATTAATGGACGACATTCTGTGCGACAGAAAGAGGACTTAAGGATCTAAGGTCACTGGAGATAGACTCTAAGTTTCTCAGATAAAACTTAGTAAAAGTAGATGGTTGCGTCCAGTAAGCTGCTTTCATTAAATCAGTAATGGCAATACTATTGGAATAAGCCCAAGAAGAAGACAACGCTCTAACTCCATGTGCTGAAATCTTATGAACAGAAGGCTGATTTGAAGAAAGATTCTCATAAGCAATACGTATTGCTAATTGAATCCACCTGACAACCGAATGTACAGAAATATCTTTTCTGTTAGGAATAAGAGAAAGAAAAAATCTCTTTTTTCCTTTTTTAACAAAGCTAGAATGAAGTTTATCAATACGCATCGCTCGTACTGAACACAACACTGGTCTAAGGTTGTCCGAAGACAGTAAAGCCTTAAAAACAATAGCCACCTCCATAGTAAGAGTAATAGCATTACCCCCACTACGGAAAAGGGTATCTTCTACTGATAAAGCATGAAGTTCACTAACTCTTCTAGCAGAGGCAAAGGCTATGAGAGAGGCCATTTTAAAAGTAAGATATGTAAATTCCACCTCATCTAATGACTCAAAAGGAGCTTCCCGTAACTTGTGGAGAACCCAAGCTAAATTCCATTTAGAAATTAATTTGAGGGTTCTAGGTCTATTGATAGAGAAGTTTCTAACCAGCTTGAATAAAGAAAGATCTGTCCAATAGCCAAATGATCATGAGGAGCATAAGTGTCTGATAACATAGACCTATAGCCCTTAATAGTAACTGGCTGCAGTTTTAATACATCAAAAAGGTAGACCAAAAAATTGGCAATTTGAGTTATAGATGGATTATAAATATCCATCAACGGAAGAAGACTCCCCACTTAGCCGCATAGTTTAACGAAGAGAAGGTCCTCCTACAGTTAGAAATTGCATCCACTGCTCCCCCTGAAAACTGCTTTCCATGCAAGAAGGACCACACAACGGAAATACGTGAAGGTTGAGACCTTCTGGATTGTGAGGCAGTTTGTGGGACTTCCCCTGAAACAGAAGATCCTTGAGTGGAGGAAGCTTCCGAGGGATGTCCCACAACAGACACCTGACAAGATTGATCCAAGGTTTCTGTGTTGACAGAGATGCTACCAGTAGAATCTTACAATGAGACTGTTTAATTTTCAACAGGATCTGCAGAATAAGAGGAGTTGGAGGAAATGCATATCCTACTATTCCGTTCCATGAGACTGATAGAGCATCTACCGTATACGCCCGAGGATCCGGACACAGTGACATGAACACCGGAAGCTGATTGTTCAGGTTTGTGGCAAAAAGATCTATCATGGGACGATCCCACTTGTAGCAAATCTGCCTGAAGACACATCTGTTGAGAATCCACTCCGAGGGTAACAGGCGACCTTTCCTTGAGAGCAAGTCTGCAACTACGTTCAGACGACCTGGAATATGATGGACCGAGATAAGAACGTGATGATCCAGAGCAAATAGGAGAATTTTCTCTGTCAATTCGAATAGAGGAATAGAATGAGTGCCACCCTGATTCCTGAACATGGACTTTCTGAATGCCGGATGGACCAAGATATAAAAGTACACATCTTTTAGATCTATGCTTGCCACAAAGTCATTCACTCGAATGCTCGCTCTTACAGACCGAATAGTTTCCATGTAAAACTTTGGAGCTATTATCAATTTGTTTACCCAGCCATCTGGCTTCAGCACAATGAACAAATGACTGTAGAATCCCAGAGAATTTGGATTCTCTGCAACCTCTATTGCCTCCTTTTCTAAGAGAGATTGAACTTTTAAAAGAAGAGACTCTCTCTTTGAAGAATTCGCCCGAAGATTTGTCCAACGCGGACAAGTTGTAAGGGGAGGCTTTGATTGGAATGATAGCCGAAGACCCTTTTCGACGACATTCCTTACCCACTGATCTTCCGTTATCTCTATCCAGTTGGTTGCGAATTTTGATAATCTTCTGCCAACTGGAGAGCAATAGAGGTCTAGAACATCATTTGTAGGACTTACGAGGCTTCCGGAAAGAGAAACTATGTCCTCCCTGGGAACCTCCTCATGCCGTCGGCTTAGAGGCGTCAGACTTAAAAGTCCTCATAAGACTTACGCCCCTTACCACAGCCGCTAGATTGACGGTTTCCTGAATTACCGTATGACCCTATGAGGGTTTCTTAGAACCACGTGAGGAGCCTCTCTTCGACGATTGCGAAAAGGAGTCTCCTTGCCTACAGTCGACTGCTGCTGTGAAACTGACCTTAACAACAAGTGTTTGTGATCTTTTTGGTAGCTTCCTCGTACACAAAGGATAATTTGTCATTGAACAAAGTATGACCAGAAACCGGTGCAACTCTGAGAAAACCTTCCACTCGATTGTCAATCAAGGTAGACGATGCTAAGGCTCCATCACGTCTAACCAACTCCAAATTAGCCAATGAAACGGCAGAGGGATAGGTGGCATACATGACTGCTCTAGAAAGGACTCTGAGCAACAGAGTAATGTTGTCAAAATCCTTTCCGAAGCCCTGGTGATATGATCCGCGTGAGACATTGAGACCAGAACTGCATGACTGGAATCAATAGAAGATTCTAGAACATCTGAACAGACACTGAATGAAGCGGGCAATTGAAATATCTAAATCCGATGCCCGCTGATCCAAGTGCAGAGGAGCTCTCGAAACATCTTCTACCGTTTTCAAATAACGTGGTCCAGAAAATTGTAACAGCAGAGAAGTTGAAGATAAGAAACCGCCTTTCTTTTTAGTAGTTGCTAGGCCAAAGATGGCATCATCAAGTAGGCTGAAGGCCTCCGACACCTGAGCAGATTGATCTGGGAAGGAAAGAACCTCCTCTTTCCTCCACAAGGTACCCCTATCCAGGGAAGATAGCGGTAGCTGACGCAGGCGGTTGATCAAATGGAACAAGATCTGTGAAGAACTAATGAATGAAATTCATAGTCTCCCTGTGCTGTTCCGCGAGGGATGGAGAATCATCCTCCGTAGACCCACCATCATCCGACAGCTCACTACCTGACGGACGAACCTGTGACTGCTGGGATGCTGCAATAAGCTGCGCAATCTGCGACAGCAGGTCCGTAACTGAGGCTTGCAGAGCAGCGGTCTTCTGTTTCTTCGCTTCATGCTGCTCGCGGAACGGAGATCTGACCCCAGATCTTTTTGACGCATGTCCCGTATGTGCAAGCCCCGAAGCACTAGCTACAGGTTGGTCCAACTTCGGTGGTGTAGACTGGGAACATTTCTGGGAAACAGTTGGAACATCCAAAGTCGAACAGCTAGTGTGTGGTCTAATGTGCTCTGCCGATAAAGAGGAAGAAACCATAACTGCTACCGGCCCCGGCTGCAGTGTGGAAGGAGCGTCCTGAACTGCAAGAGAGGACAGGTGCTCTGACTCACTGAAGTTTCTTGCGACGGAAACAGTCGACCCCAAGAGCTGACGGGACAGAGAGGGTTCTCCAGCTTGCGATCTGACCCCAGATCTCGGTGAGTGTCCTGTTGAGAAACTTGCAGGCTTCTTCCCCTTTGACGTCATTGCTGGGTGAACTTTTGTTCTTGAGGTGCTCGCTCGACCCACGTCTACACTCTCTACCGTTATGGACCTACGCAGCTTCCTGGCTCCCACTAACTGGGGAACCGCTTCACCAGTCGGGGTAGCCATCTGCAAAGGATTAAGAGCACTAACTAGAGATCTTATCCCTTGCTTAATATTCATGAGCACCTTGGCAGCTAGCTCTGTTTGCTCATCAGCGACGACAACATATAAAATATACATAGCAAGGATACATAACAAAGACAAACAAAAACATCTTCGAAAGAAAATACAAAAAAAAAATCTAAATTTTTTTTGAATGAAGCCTAAGTACCCCAAGGGAACCTCATGAGACAAGGACATACTGATAGAGCCTAAGTGTGGATATGCACTACATAATTAAAGCTAAACTACCGGAATAAGTAATAATAAGTATCCTAATAGAAATACAATAACTGTGCTATTCTAAATACTGATAAAATACGTACTTAGCCCTTTACCTAACGTAACGGCCAAAACCGGCCAGCGCTATTCCCCAAAATCGCCAATTAATTTTCATTATTTTTTTCATTTTTTGTTTCAAAAACATAGGTTATGACCCCTCATTGGAACGAGCTCGTCGAGCTCGTTCCAATGAGGGGTCATAACCTATGTTTTTGAGACAAAAAATGAAAAAAATTAGTTATTCAAGAATTTTTTTTCATGTGCCGTCTGCTTTTCATGTTAGGTAAAGGGTTAAAATGTTATCAGACAGAAAACAACGTCAATAGGAAAAATCGGAAACTAAACAAACAGGCATAAAAGAGGCCCGACGTCAGTAACCGACAACAGCCACCTGATGCAAAGCTAGATCTTCAGAGGAAGAAAAAACAATTCATCTGGTAGGAGATGCAAGACTACAAAACGTCCTAACACCCAAAGATGAGGACGTAAACATGGGGTAAACGGAATATCCATTCCATAATACACGTTAAAATTTTTTTTAAAATTTCAATAAAAAAGCCGAAAGAGCTTGGGAGTCTAACAGCAGGATTCAGGAAAGGCACATTTAACAAACAATAGGGTAATCATTAGCAAGAAAGACGACGTTCAGGCACATATCTCAAAAATGGGAAACATGAATAATTTTACATAAATATTTCAAGGGTTTAGCCCTGAACCTCAAAAACCACCATTGTTCACTTCCAGCATCCTTTTATAGTCTTGAATTCACCATAACCATCATTGATTTGTGTCTGGCATCTTCAAAAATGAGATTTAAAGCACAGATGTCAGTTGAGATGTTGACTGACTTGGGCCAAACAAAAGAATGATGCTTTGACCAATTTCGGTACCTTCCTGGTTACTGTGCATGCGCAGTACTAAAGTATGGAGGACCAGATAGGACTTTCAATTTTCAGATTTGTATGCAAATTTTGGGGGTTGGTGATTCAAAATTTGTGTTTGGCCCTGGATATTATTGAGTTTGCACCAGCTTAGTCTGAGCCATTGGTTCTAGTATAAAAATATAATTTTGGTGAATCTGCTCACAGTCAAAACCACATGATTGTACTTTTATACAATTGACAAACAGCAGAAACAACTTTTGTCCGAAGAAGTCAGTGCCTTGAAATTATTTGAAATAAGTCGTACCCATGTATAAGATGCACCCCCGATTTTGACATCACTTTTCCAGGTAAAAATATGTGACTTATACACAGATAAATATGGTACATGATCTTTTCTAAAGTTGTATGAAGGTTTCTGTCACTTCCGGATTTGCAAGTGTTATACCTTGTTTATATTTTTAATATTGACTGGGTTATTTTTTCTCAACATTTTCATATCATCAAATGGCTGGGAACAAGTGCCTATGTGATGCCATCTCCAAATAGCTCCTACCAGCTGTTTGATCACATATGAAATCAAAGCATTGAGGAAAGCAGGTCATAATTCTTCTTCGGCTGATAGTTTTCATCTTATCTGTTGAATGCGATCTCATGAAAGTGTTCAGTAAAACATCAAAAACCTGATATATGGAACAGGGTGACCATTAACCTATCTTTTGGGGGACAAATGCAGCCCACTGCAAAATAAATAAGTCGTTGTCATGACATCCTTTGATCCGCTTGCCTTTTTGCCCCATACAAATGGCTGCTGGAGTAATGTGACTAATGCCACTGTTGTGGAATCGTGTGAAACATTTCCCGACTACATACAGACTGTATGGACAGTTACTGACAATAGAATGGAAAATTTCCTGAGTGAGAGTGGTGGAAGTGGCAAACAGAATCTACACAACTTCATACATTTTCCACAGGTTTTTGTATACAGTTTTGGAGCAAGCCAGAAAATAAGCAGACTGTTATTTGCTAAATGAGACCCCCATTTACCCTCTGTGATCCTCAATCTGAATCAGGGTCTCAAAACTAAACAGAAAGAGGTACCCAATTGGCCCACTGTATGGGATAGCATCATCAAATTCACCCTCTGGGGACCTCATTCTGCAAATGTCAGACTGCTTATTTTCAGGCCTGTTTTGGAGTTATTGAGCTTTTTATGCAGGGCTTAATATTGAAACAGAATCAGAATCGATGCACGCAAATGATTCTTGCAAAGATTATGGCGAGAATCAACTTTGCCCATTTGATTCTCATCATAGATTATGAAGGTGTCCATAAAAAGCACAGAGAATTCTTATTTTCTTGCTCCCTCACAATAGGGCAGCAAAATTTTACTTAGCAGTGGTGCCTTGTGAAGAGTTGGCTGCCTATAGAGACAGCCAAGACTTCACTAGACGCCACTGCCAAGTAGTGCAACTTCCATAAGAAAGGCCACCAATTTATTTATTGGGCTTCAACAACACTCCAGGGTCACCTCGTGTCAGACACTTTTACGGGTGGAAGAAGCCTGACTGCACAGAGAACCACCAAGCAATGGCAAGTAACTGTCAGATTCCCTAACATAATAACTCCACACAGGCAGGGTAAGCATTGGTTGAAGACAAGTGCACCATCAACGTGCAGAATGCCTTAGTACACAGCGCCAACGTGCCCCCACATAGGCAATCGGGATTAATTGCCTTGTCCAAGGGCACAATGCAGTTACCCCTGGGTGGGATCAAACTGTGGACCTTGTGGTTTGAAGTCCAATGCCATAAACACTAAGCTACCAAGCTACCAAAAACCACCAAAGTTGGTATGTTGGAACATGTGTTCTTTTTGTACATGTAAGACAAGAAAACAAGAAAGTCTCCAAAACTGGAACTAAGCCCTTAACTGGTTGAGGGCTATATTTTTTTTGGTGGTCTGAATTTGTTTATCAAAATTTGTTTTATTACAAAATATTGAAGAGTCCCCATAGGCACTCTTCAATAATTTGTGATAAAACAAATTTATATGAACAAAATATTATTTGCGCTTGACTGAATATGACAAATGAGAAAGGAAAATGTTGGCTTTTCCTCCGGTACCCTCATTTTTTTGAAAGCCCTGATAGTGGCTTCTACCACTCAACCAGTTAAGGGTTACACTCTAGTAAATATATAAATATGACGTTTGTTTTTTACTCTAGAAAAGGTACTGACTGCACCAAGAAGTGAATAACAGTACTCATAGATTATAAATTATTTAACAACTGAAAATTGATTCTCGCAACAGGAGCTCACTAGAATGAAACCCGATTCTCACAAATCATTACAAATTTTAAGGCCTGTTATGATATCAGAAATCAATAAGTGCACAATGAGAAATTTGGAGGTCAAGGTTGGAGATGAGTACACATTGGAGAAAATTTTTTTCCATGCTATTATATGACAAACTCTTGGAAAAAAAACTGTGAGTGTACTTACCACAGTCCTCTTCATCGCTTCCATCAACACAGTCATCTTCACCATCACACTGCCAAGACATATGAATACACTCACCCGTTTTACATTGGAACTGATTCATACAATTCGGTAATGCTGAAAAATATTTAAATTCCATGGCTAGAAATAGAAATTATGCACTCACAGTGACAATTAGTTGGTTATGTGATCACAAAGCAAATCCCCCAGACATCATTCAATGAAGCATGCCAATTGCTGATCTGCCCACTTCAAGAGGAAGGTTTCTGGATCATGTGGATAAAAATGGCATTAGGCTCCACAAAGTAGATCTTCTGTTTCTCCAGCCATTTTTTGTAAATTTGCACAGACAGATGGATGAACAGGCGATTGATGGACAGACGGAGTGATGGACAGATGACAGGCAACTTAGCATTAGAAAAGCTCCACTGACATTCTGTCAGGTGGAGCTAATATTCAGTGGTTAAGAAATTATGGCTGGCCTGGACAAACAAATGTCAAAGTTTTTCTTAGCGTCACCTTATCATAGGGAATATGACCTTGAAGACCACATACCATATTATAATTCGCAACACACTGTCTTTTGATATTACATATTGTTATAAAGTTTCATTAAAAAATATTCAGTGGTTAAGAAATTATGGCCCAGACAAGCAAATGTCAAAGTGTTTCTAAGTTATCATAGGGCCTGTGACCTTGGCCTTGAGAAGCACATACCATATTATAATTTGTGACACACCGTCTTTTGATATTACATATTGGTAAAAAGTTTCATTAAAAAATATTCGGCAGTTAAGAAATTATGGCCTGGACAAACAAATGTCAAAGTTTTTCTAAGAGCGACCTTATCATAGGGTCTGTGACATTGACCTTGAGAAGCACATGCCATATTATAATTTGCACATACTGTCTGTGGATATTACATATTGGTATAAAGTTTCATTAAAAAATATTCAGCAGAAATTATGGCCCAGACAAACAAATGTCAAAGTTTTTCGGGTTGTCACCTTATCATAGGGCCTGTGACCTTGAGAGGCACATACCATATTATAATTTGTGACACACTGCCTTTTGATATTACATACTGATATAAAGTTTCATTAAACAAGAGGCCCCAAGGGGCCTTAATCACTCACCTGACAAAGTGGTTCAAGGAAGTATTTTGGGTCATATTCAGTTAGTCATGGTTCATCAACAATACAGAGGAATGAAGTCATGAAATTAATCATACCTCTGGTGCCCATGTCAGTTGATTATTATCAGAGGTCTTCTTGATTGCTTCCAATTCTATCAGCAGTAGACAAGTACTGCCAAACTTCCAAGGGTTATTATATCACTGCAGTTTGAAAGGCAAATTTTATGGAAAAACACTAACGAATAGATTTGAACAAACATGAACCTAACCTCCCCACTTTCCCACAAAGAGAGCCCAAACCAGGGACTTGAATTGAGCAAACTTGAATCTGATCCCCCTAGAGATGATACATTCCAAAGAAGAAAAGATTCTGATTGATGGTTCTGGAGAAGATTTTTAAAGAAATTCCCTCATGTTGCACTAAGTTAAAATTCGGGCTCCCAAAGCCTAAATATTAACCCTGAGACTCGATTAGAAAGACTTGAATCTTCCACCCCCCACCCCCCTCCCAGAGATGTTGTATACCAAATATGAGAAGATTCTGACTGGTGGATCTGAAGAAGATTTTTGTAGAAATTTGCTCATATTGCACTAAGGTAAACTTTGGGCTCCCATAGCGAGCCCAAATATTAGGCCAGGGACTCTATTTGAACAAACTGGAATCTGACCCCTCTAGAGATGTTGTATACCAAATAACAAAAGAATCTAATTGATGGTTCTGGAGAATTTGAACAAACTTGAATCTGACCCTCCTAGAGATGTGGTATACAAAATATGAACGCAATCTGACTGGTGGATCTGAAGAAAAAGATTTTTAAAGAAATTTCTCTATATTGCACGTTGGGTGGGGATTTGTGTGAATATCTTATCATCTATTAAAATTATAGTGGCCTAAACTTTTATAGGCATGTTGTGTACGAACATTTGAATGCGAATATCAATAGCGGTAAATATAGAGGCCTGTACACATCAGCAGACATTGAAATTCAGTTGTTTGGAAGGTGAAATAATACTAAAACACCAGTGGAATGAAGTTTACTACCAAACAGTCAAAATAGTATGTGGTACATATTAAATGTTTAAGACTAGGCAACTCTGATTAAAACCACCAGTCCTTTGGCGGACTATTTTTATTCTTCAAACTGATCATTGTCAGGGTGAAGGTACTTAAAAAATCCTGGATATTTTCCATTCACATGTGTATGTACTGTACGGCTATTTCCATGATGTTTTCCTTGCATTAGATTCTTTAAAATGTCTGGTTTTTTTTTTTATTTTTCTTGGGGGGGGGGGGGGGGGGGGGTTGTTTTGTTTCTTGGGAGCTGGGGGGGCTGGGGGATCTACAGTTTTGACTGCCTCTGGGGCATAGGGAAATTGGGCCAGGATCCTTGGCCCTTCCAAAACTAAACACTGGGGTGTCCATAGCAAACCAAATGCAATCAGACCCACCAGGCCCAATAATCCTCAAGTTGATGCAGGATATCGAAGAAAAAGTGTCTCTTGCCAGTTTGGTGTCCAATATTTTAAGTTTACGCCCAGGTATGAGGGTCAAGAGATTCTGAATGGTGGATCTGAAGGAGGAGATTTTGAAAGATTATTCGTCATATTACACTAAGTCAAAATCTGGGCCACCATAAGAAGCCCAAATATGAATCCAGGTCTTGATTTGAACAATTCTGAATGTATGCCTGGTGAGGATGTTGTATACAAAATATCAAAACATTCGGAATGGTGGTTCTCAAGTAGATTTTAAGGGATATTCCTCTTTTGCACCAAGTTAAAATTAGGGATCCCATAAGACGCCCAAATATTAACTCAGGGACTTTATTTGAACACACTTGAAATTGGCCTCCCTAAGGATGCGGTACACCAAATATCAAAAGATTCTGACTGATGATTCGAAGACGAAAATTTTGAGAATATTCCCAGTATAGCACAAAGTTAAAATTTGGGCTCCCCTAGGGAACACAAATATCACCTCAGGGACTTCATTCGAACAAACTGAATCTGCCTCTCTAAGGAAGCTGTATACCAAATATCAAAAGATTCTGACTAGTGTATCTCGAGAAGTAGACTTTTTTTAGATTACTCCTCATATTGGACTAAGTTACAATTCAGACTCCAATATGGAGCAAAAATACTAAGCCAGGGACTAGATTTTAACCAAATATCAAAAGATTCTGACTACTGGATCTGAAGAACAAAATTATTAAAGATTATTCCCCATATTGCACTAAGTTAAAATTCAGGCTCCTTAAGAAAGCCCAAATATTAACCAAGGGATTTGATTTGAACAAACTTGGATCCAACCTCCGTAAAGATGCTGTATACCACATATCAAAAGATTCCGACTAGTGGTTCTGGAGAAGATTGTTAAATATTATTCATCATATAGGGAGCCCAAATATTAATCAAGGGACTTGCTTTTTATAATTTTGAATCTGACTCCCCTAAGGTTCATGTATACCAGATATAGCACCAAGTGAAAATTCTGGCTCCAATAGGGTGCCCAAATATTAATCAAGGGACTTGATTTGAACAAACTTGAATCTGACCCCGAAGAAGATGCTGGATACCAAACATCAAATGATTCTGACTGGTGGATCTGAAGATGATTTTTAAAGATTATTCCCCATACAGCACTCAGATAAAGTTTATTTTTAAAATAGGGAAGCCCAAATATTAACTGAGGAACTTGATTTGAACAAACATGAATCTGACTACCGTTATGATGCTGTATACCAAATATGAAATAATTCTGGCTGGTGGATCTAAGTTGGGCTCCCACAGAAAGCCCAAATTTTAACCAAGGTTCTTGATTTGAACAAACCTGAAGCTGATCTCCATAAAAATGTTGTACACTAAATATCAAAAGTTTCTGACTAGTGGTTTTGGAGTAGAAGAGTTTTAAAGATTCTTCTTCATATTAGACTTAGTTAAAATTCGGGCTCCAATGGGAGCTCAAATATTAACGCAGGGACTTGGTTTGAACAAACACAGCTCTGACCTCTCTAAGGATGCTGTATACCAAATGTCAAAAGATTCTGACTGGTGGAACTGAAGAAGAAGATTTTAAAGATTAATCCTCATATTGTACCAAGTTAATATTTGGGCCCCCATAGGGAGCCCAATGTTAACAAGGGAACAAGATTTGAACAAACATGAATCTGACCCCTGCAACAATATTGCAAACTAAGTATCCTAAGATTCTGACTAGTGGTTCTGGAGAAGAAGATTCTTTAAGGAATACATCTCATATTGCACCAAGTTAAAAATTTGTGAACGCGCCTGTATTGAGCCCAAATATGAAGCAAGGGGCCTAATTTTAACAAACCTGTACCTTGAGAATTATAATACGATAAATAGTTGAATGTTTGATGATTATAAGATGATTGATGGTTGAGTGTTTGAGAATTATATGGTAAATGGTTGAGTGTTTGAGAATAATATGATAAATGGTTTAGTGTTTGAAAATTATAATACGATAAATGGTTTTGAGTGTTTAAGAATTATAATATGATAAATGGTTTAGTTTTGGAGGATTAAAATAAGATAAATGGCTGAGTGTTTGAGAATTATATGACAAATAGTTGAGTGTTTGGGAATTATAAAAATGGATAATAATAATATAGTTTATTTGCTCATATTGGTGTAAGTTAAAATTCGGGCTCCAATGGGAGCTCAAATATTAATGCAGGGACTTTGTTTGAACAAATGTAGCTCTGACCTCTCTAAGGATGCTGTATACCAAATGTCGAAGTGGAACCCTGTTAATTGAATAGCCACTTTGCCAATGAAAATTATTCAATTAACTGGTAGAGTGCTGGAAGCCCATATTTGGGCTTTATTCTCAAGTGCAGGTACCACAGCTTGAAGGCTCATATTCAGTGGATGTGCTTTGTATTATCTTTCAAGTGATATTATTTAGTCTGTAATGGTTTGCCTTGTTACAATTTATGGGAGAGTGCCCATAGGCACTCTCCCATAAATTGTAACAAGGCAAATACATGTGTACAAGATTTGATGGCCAAAAATAATTTAGCACTCTACCAGTTAACAGGAGTATTCAATCAACAGGGATTGTGTCACTTTCCTGTATTCTTGGGATAAGCTTAGCATTTATCCTATTATATCTTGTTTGACAGAGCTCCATGAGCTCTGTCAAACAAGATATAATAGATTAAATGCCTGTACTGGATGTACTGGAGGCCAGGTAGATCAATAAATAAAGGAAAACTGTGGAGAGTCGGTAATTTCGCGACATGCTACAAGATTTTTTATTCAATTAACAGGAGTTTACTCTTTAACATATATTCAATTAACAAGGTCAAATTTGTACTGGAGGTATAGTAAATGGTTTTGGGTTGAAAAATTAAATTCAATTATCAGGGTTATGATATATATAATTAAGTGGGCTCCTCTGTACAAGAAAAGGTATGGCAGTAAGAAACAAAAAAAACAAAAAGGTTTGACCATATAAGTAGCAGCTAGATGGATGAGAATAAATGTATGTGACAACACTCTCAAAAATTAAAATTTTTTAGTAAATTTTGTTTCTTAACATACCTACCACAATTGTTTACAATTGGCTGTAACATAAGTGCAAGCCCTACTTCGGAACTAACTCAAGCTTTTAGAATCTTTTCCAAACGAGTTGGAAAAGTACTAGAGTGCAAAAGCACGAAAAAGATCGAAAAAAGGGTCGAGCGAGACCAGCGCTCGAAATTACAGGTACTCTCTCTGCTCACCTCTTGCATTTACCGAGCGCATGCGCAACAACCGTGACGTCAATTCCATATTTCCGTCAACGAGAAGTTTGTGATTTAGCGGGGAGGCATCGATATCAAAGATATCCCCAAGGAGGGTGGGCCTCCGGTAAACAATTGTGATAGGTATGTTAAGAAACAAAATTTACTAAAAAATTTTAATTTCTTTTCAATCTACTCACAATTATTTACAATTGGCTGAATAAACAACAGGAGGAGGTGAATCACATAACCAATACCAACAAGAGTAGCAGAAAGAAAGCAAGGATGGCAGAGAACAATAACGAAACCTGTAATGAAGATAGAGAGAAGGCACATGAAAAGAACAAGGCTAAGCGAAGCACAACCTCGATAAAAACAATTTTAACGAGGGTGCACAACAGCCTGAGCAGCAACGAGAGGGCCTAAAGAATAAAGATCCTCAGATTGCTGCTGAAGGTGGCGGAGATAAAAGGAGGAGAAGGTAGAAGCATTCCTCCAGTAAGCCGTATTCATAACATCCCGGAGCGAAACAGAATTGGAGAATGCCCAGGATGTAGAAATGGCACGAACCTCATGAGCATTAAGCCGGTTCGAAACAAGATCCGACGCAGACAAGCGAGAATAAGCCAGCTTGATTGCAAGACAATTCCACCTGGAAATAGAATGGGAAGAGATAGACTGCCTCTTAGGAATGAGAGACAGAAAGAATCTCTTCCGACCCCTCCTAATGAACTGAGTGCGAGTAATATAAGTCTTGATCGCACAAACAGGACAAAGAAGAGGCCTCCGGCCATCTACAGCAGGGAGAGCCCGAATGCAGATGGAAGGAGGTACCGAATCAGGAAGTTGATTCTTAGCCAGAAAAGAGCAATCAGTAGTGAAGGTGACATTGTTAGCCTCATTTTGGAAGAAGGCAGAATAGCGCATGAAGCTCACTGACTCGACGAGCAGAAGCAAACCCTAGAAGAAAAGCCGTCTTATAGGTGAGAAAACGCATGTCAGTCTCAGATAAAGGCTCGAATGGCACCCCCTCCAAACAGTGCAAGACCCATGCCAAGTTCTACTTGGGTGTAAGACGCAAAACTCGAGGCCTCTTCAAAGAAAAGTGCCGAATGAGTTTGGAGAGAAAAAGATTACGACCGATGCACTGCTTTCCCACATAAGAGAAAGTATCAGACAGCATAGACCGATAGCCCTTAATTGTAATAGGCTGGAGGCCCTTGGAGTCAAAAAGATATACCAGAAAATCCGCAATTTGAGCGATTGACGGATCACGGTAATTCAAATTGTGATCTGCACACCAGCGGCAGAAAACCTTCCACTTGGCGGCATAAGTCATGCCAGTGGAATGTCGCCACGATGCAGAAATGCACTCCACTGATCATCTCGAAAAACCTCTACGTCGGAGACTGGACCTGATAAAAGACAGGCGTGAAGGGACAGGCTCGCCAGGTTGTTGTGATACTTCCTGGGACCACCCTGTGAAAGAAGATCGCGACGTAGAGGTAGACGAATCGGTCGATCGGTCAATAGAGGCTGCAGCAGATTGATCCACACCCTCTGTGGAGACAGGGGTGTGATCAGAATGATCCTGCAACTGCAAGCACGAATCTTCGCTAATACTTGAGGAAGAATCGGTGCAGGAGGAAAGGCATAGCCAATCCAACCTGTCCAGTCCAGAGACAGAGTGTCTACTGCAAATGCCAGAGGATCTGGACAAGGGGACACAAAGGTCTCTACCTGATGATTCCAGCGAGTAGCGAAAAGGTCGACCTGAGGATGGCCCCACTGCTCGCAAATCGCCTGAAACACCGACCGATGTAGCATCCATTCAGTTGGAAGGACACTGTCATGTTGGGACAGGGAGTCTGCTAAGACGTTGAGACACCTGGGAATGTGTCGAATTGACACCCGAGCGTTCACATCCCATGCCAACAGAAGAAGATCCCGAGACAGCCGATACATGGGAATTGAATGTGTGCCTCCTTGATTCCGTATGTAGGCCACTACTGTCGAATTGTCCGAAAGAAGTAGGACAATACGGTCCGACAGATGAGGGATCCAAAGCCGAAAACTCAACAGAAGAGCAAGGAGCTCCTTCTGGTTGTTATGAAGGCCCACCTGCTCGCTGTCCCACTCTCCGTGAGTAGACAGACCGAGAGGATCCAACGTCGCACCCCAGCCCCGATCGCTGGCATCCGCAGTAAGGATGCGATCGGCCAAAGGAAGATCCATTGGAACACCCTGTGTCAGCCGGGGAATATCGGCCCAAGAGCGGAGGTGACAAAGCAGAGACCGAGGAATAGTGAGTTCCAGGTCCAGCGGATCTACATTCGGATGCCAATGATCCAACAGGAAGTGTTGGAGAGGTCGGACAAACAAGCGACCGAGCGGAATGAGATCTGTCACCGAACCGCAAAGGCCCAGCATCCGAAGGAAAGTCCTGGCCGAGACCGAGGAAGATTGATGCAGGTTCCGAGTCAAGGCGGAAAGAATCGTCGCCCGAGCCTGGGGGACCGACACTACATTGTGAAGAGTGTCGAAATCCATCCCCAAATGACGGAATCGCTGAGAAGGAAGAAGATCCGACTTCTTGCTATTGACTCTGAAACCCAGCGACGCTAGCAGGCAAAGAAACTGCCGGACATCGAACTCCAGAACAGCAGCATCATGGTGCTGTTGGAGGATGTCGTCTAGGTAGGCTGATAAAGTCACTGCCGACTGAGTGCGGTGGAAAGCAAGCACATGTGACATCAGTCGGGTGAAGGCCCAAGGAGCCAGGTTCAAACCGAACGGGAGAGCTCTGAATTGAAAAACTCGATCCCGAAACGAGAACCGAAGGTATTTCCGTGACGCCAGATGAATGGGTACATGGAAGTAGGCATCCTTCAGGTCGATACTGGCCGCAAAATCGCCCTGATGAACTGAACGTCGAACCGACCGGAAAGTCTCCATACTGAAATGAGGAGCTATTATGTACTTGTTCAGGGTACTCAGATCAATGACAGGATGATATTGGCTGTTTTTCTTCGGCACCAAGAAAAGTCTCGAGTAAAACCCCGGTGAAAGGGTGTTCCTGACCACCTCGATCGCCCCTTTGGAGAGGAGATTGTCGATCTCCTGCACCAGAAGGTCCCGACGCAGAGAATTGGAAGGGACCTGAGTCGGAAGGGGCACCTGAGATAAACTGGGGTGCCGATGGAAGGACAGTCGCAGACCGGATTGAATGACGTCGAGGACCCAAGAGTCCGACGTTATCTCTGTCCAATGGTCGTAAAATGGCGACAGCCTTCCCCCGACTGGAGGCGAATCGAAGTGAGAACCTTCACTTGCGGCCTCGACGAGGCCCTCGAGAGGAGAAACCACCTCGGGAAGTGACAGAGTCCTGAGACTTTCCAGCCTGAGGATGCCAGCGAGCCTGGCCACGTCGGCGCTTCTTATGTGCAGAAGGAGCCGAATATTCAGCCAGAGCAGCGACGACATGGTCCGCGAGAGATAACATACCCAGCATCTCTCGGGACAGGCCCACCATAGACTCAACTACCGACATCGGGAGAACTGCCGACTTAGGCTTAGTCAACCCGAGGGAAGAAGAATCCTCATCCACAGTAGTCATCCCTTTGAAGACTGGTGGAGAGACGGAATCGTAAACATGAAACCGCGATGGAGGCAGAAAGGCATCAGCTCTAGAAAAGAAGGAACCCTTGAGGGCCTTAGAATGCATTTTGGCATCTAACCCCTGGAAGGACTCAACAACATGAGCCAATTGCAGAGGACGCAAAGCCCCGGGTTACGGCGCTCCACAGTGGACCGCGGCCAGACAGTCACAGAAGGCTGGTCGGAAGGTTGAACGTCTGGCAATAAGCCAAAGACGAAATCCAAAGCCTGCCCCAAGACTGACGACGGGGGCCCATCACCTTCAAGATACTCGTCATCCTCCGTAGCAGAGGAGACGTAGCCCAACTCGGGCTGACCAGCAGAAACCTCCTGTGAATACTGTGCAGTATCCAAGGGGCCAGGCGAGACATCTCGGCGACCGACCAAAGGAGGTTGTGCCTCAGGCACAGGGAGGACAACTTGAGGGTTGCCCGAAAGCAACCGGGTGAGCGCCAAAACGGCCTGACACAGGTCACCCTGAGAATCCGTTACAGCAGCATCGCCCGACGGAGTGTCCTCCCAATGGGCCCTTCTGGTAGAAGAACCTAAATCCTCAGAAGAGACCGACGTCGAACGTCGATCAGCAGACAGAATAGGGATACGGTGAGAAGACACCGGAGGATAGTCCCGATTGTGACGCCCAGGGGCCATCACTGACCTCTGCGAAACAGAAGGTCCTGCCTACAAATCCTCTAAAGAGACCGACGGCACACGTCGATCGGTAGCTGGACCTAGGACACGGTGAGAAGACACCGGAGGATTGTCCCAAGAATGACAGGAACCTGTTATTGGACTCTGCGCAGCAGACGGCCCCAACTGCCCATCCTCTGAGACCGATGGCAAGCATCGATCGACACCCAGACTCGGAACACAGTGAGGAATCACCGGAGGAAGGTTCCGAGAGTGACAGCTAAAAGGGGCTGTCACTGACCGCTGCCGAACAGCAGGCCCTGGATGCCAACGTCCCAACACCATCCCACTAGGCGGCACACTAGCAGGGGAAGGAGGAACAATAAACGATTCACTCGAGGGACGAGGAATCGCTGCCGAAGCGACCGACCGGCTCAACCGACTAGGAGCAAACCTAGCCAGATGAGACGGAGCAGACAGCAAACCCGCACAGCCCCGCCGCGAGGCTAGGGGAGGCTGAGAACACACAAAATACACCAGCAGATACAGCCTCGGTCCCCCGAGAGTGCAGACCATCCCCAGAGGAGGTGGAAGAGCCACCATCAGACAGAATAGGATCTGGAGTAACAACTTCTTCAACAACAGTCGATGGTGTAGGAGGCAGATCGAAGAGGGTCACCGAGCTGACCTCGGAAAAGCTCTCAACGAAAACAGACGCCTCAAGAGTGACATCAGAAGACAAAGAGACCACGGTCTTCTCGTCAGGTATCACTGAACTAACACCGTCAACAGTTGCAGAGGAACTCGCCACAGAAGACAGAGCAGAATCCTGTGTGACAGAGTCACCACGTGCACCAGCAGAAAAGTCTGCTACGGCACGGCTCTCCTTACCCCGCGAACGAGGGGTTCTAGCTCTGGACAGAACCACCTTGTTAACAGAAGCCCAGAATTTAGAGGACCAAACCCCACAAATACCACATGATTGGGCCTGAGTGCAATTGTTGCAAGTGACACATGTGGAATGAGAGTCGTCAACATGCTTCACTTGCAAGCAAGAGGTACATGGAATAGTCTTTGGCATTATATCAAAGTAATCAAGCTTCCCGCCGACGGAAAACAGCACGAAGGTCGTGTTCACATGTGGGGGAAAAACAAGATGAAGTGTGAAGAAACAAGCAATAATAATAAAAATTAACATTAATTAACAATAATTTGGTAGCTTGACAAAAGGATACAATCCACTTGCACATTAAGAATGTAGAATAAGTTGTTCACGAAGAATAAACAGCAAATTAGCACGAGTCACAAAAATTCCCGACCATGTACAAATGGCGGAAATAAAAGGAATTGACGTCACAGTTGTTGCGCATGCGCTCGGTAAACGCAAGAGGTGTGCAGATAGAGTACCTGTAATTTCGAGTTCTGGTCTCGCTCGACCCTTTTTTCGATCTTTTTCGTGCTTTTGCACTCTAGTACTTTTCCAACTCGTTTGGAAAAGATTCTAAAAGCTTGAGTTAGTTCCGAAGTAGGGCTTGCACTTATGTTACAGCCAATTGTAAACAATTGTGAGTAGGTTGAAAAGAAATACATACGCACAGTCGCAAACAAAATAGCACATGCACATGCACTGATGCTCGTGAGAATAATCTTTGCAATAATGTACACTTATATAAACATACATTGTTTAACCCTTTGAACACTGGTGGTATCTTCCAAGCCAATTAAATGGCAGAAATTGGAAGAGTCCATATCAGTTATTTGGGGGTAGAGCAATTAATATTCTTTACGTGCAGCCTGAAGGCTGCACATGGAAAATATTAATTGTTCTACCACACACGTTCAATTAGTAGCCATCCTACTTAATGAAATTATGACGTATCGTGTTGCTGGACCAGAAAAGTGGTCTCTCGAGTTGAAAGAGTTAAGAATTATAATGTGATAACTGGTTGAGTGTCTGCGATAAATGATTGAGTGTTTGAGAATTATATGATAAATGGTTGAGTGTTTGAGAATTATATGATAAATGGTTGAGTGCTTGAAAATTATTATAGATGCAATTAACATGGTTATTCTATCAACTCATGTGTAATGAAGTGCAAAAATCCACTTACAACATTTTTTTTCATCTGAGTGATCTTCACAGTCGTAATCTCCATCACATTTCCAAGCACCATCTATACACACTCCATTGGCACACTGGAACTCAGTCTTATTATGACAGTGATATTCCTCATCTGTAAAACAGCAATGACAAAAAGTCAATTGTTCTCATTCTTTAGAAAAATACCAAACCTCAGTGACATGCTTTATCATAAACCAGTCTCTCCACTTAATAAATGGAGCCAAATAATAGTACACAAAAGTACAGGCAATGGAGGTAACAAAAATAACAAAATTTTTAACCAAACCAAGTCTGATAGGTGCCAATTGTGCATGAAGCACAAACCTTGATCTCTAAAACAATGACAGATGGTCACCCTTGCCACAACTTATGTTAGACCTGCACATCTGTAGGCCTTTGGTTTGGTCATTTTAGAGAACAGCAAAAACATTCATGTAGCAGGGAGGGAGGTCGCTAATTACTAATCGTCTGTGGGGGAGGGGGGGGGGCATTCCTCCTTGAGGTTTGATAGAAAATAAAGAAGGAAATTTCATTAGAATGATTTGCTGTATAAACAAGAAGATGTGTACATATTTATGAATTTTAAAGTTAGAATTTAATGTTTGAAAAGGAGGCTGCTATAGCCTAACTGAATAATGAAACAATGTGTATAAGGCAGAATAAATTCAACAAACATACAAGCATCTGTGTTAGGCATCTGCCAATCTCAAATTTGGGCTTGAATCGAATCTCTGACCAAATCAGAGAAGTTCAAATCAAACTGAATCTTGAATTGAATTTTATTACACGCCTGTTCTATGAAATCTCCATCTAAAGGAGCACTAAACCATGTGGAAAATGAAAATCTGTTCTTCACATATGTGCGGAATGGAAATCGTTGATGGACTATTTTTAAATAGAAGCAAAATTTCAATCAAATTTTCTACCGCAATTACTATTTGAAGCTCTAGCGTTAGCTAAAAATAGTAACATGGGTTCCCCTTGCAAATTTGGTTGGCGATAAAATGTGTTCTTTTTGTTGATAGTTCATCCTCTGAGTTGCAATGTGTTCTATATGCCTACTGGCACATAGAAAACATTTGAACCCAGGGAAAGAGTTGTCAAACATGAGGCCCCAAGGGGCCTGAGAGCACTCACCTGACACTGACAGCTATCAACCTATCAACCAAGGGTCCTGATTTGAACAAACTTGCATCTGCCCCATTAAGAAAACCATATATCAAATATCAAAACATTCTGTCCAGTGGATCTGAAAAAAAAGGATTTTCAAAAAATATTCCTCATATTGAACTAAGTTATAATCCACGCTCCCACACAGAGCTGAAATATGAACCCAGGGATTTTGCTTGAACAAACTTGAATCTCACCTCCTCAAGGATGCTGTATACCAAATATCAAAACATTCCGACTGGTGGATCTGAAGAAGATTTTTAAAGAAAATTCCTCATACTGCACTAATTTAAACATTTGGGCTCCCATAGAGAGCCCGAACATGGACCCAGGGATTTGATTTCAACTAACATGTGAAACAAGCTTCCAAAGATGATACATTTGAAATTTGAAAGCTTTTGGAGCCGTGGTTTGGGAGAAGAAGAGTCTTAAATACTTTCCCCATTACCCACAGTGTTAAAAATGCTGACTCAGAATTTTTTCAAAGTCCCGAAAAAGTACCCTATGATAAAACCGATAGCAATTTTTTTTGACCATTCCATTCTGTTGGTCCTAAGGAAGATCCATACCAAATAAGAATTCTCAGTGCTATGTAGTTTTGAAGATATGGGTGTTTGAAATTTTTTCTACTTTTAGCTCCTGTGGTTCCCACGGGGCATTTTGAAATTTTTTTTTTGCATAAATCAAGTTCTTATGACCCATTAATACTTCAGATCAAATTTGGTTCAAATCGGCCTCTCGGTTTAGAAAATAATTTTAAGGGTCAAAAATTCTTGCCCCTCCCGTAATGACAAATATTGCCCCTCGAACTTCTCTTGAACAAACTTGAGTCTACACCTCAAAAGAAAGCTGTATGCCAAATATCAAGTCTCTGCTACAGCTGGTTCATGAGAAGATTTAAAAAAAAATTGGGGCATTTTGGCCCCACCTCCTCCTCAATGTGAGCAGAAACCCAATTTGAAGAAAAACCCAAATGCCCCTATATAACCTACTACTCATATGAAATATCATTAAAATGTGGCCAGTGGTTTGGGAGAAAAAGACCCAAACACCACCTTCATGACGGACAGAGGACGAAAAGTGATCAGAATAGTTCACCCTGACTTTCAGTCAGGTGAGCTAATGAATTGCCGAGTGTCTAATAATTGCTTTTACAGATGTGAAGGTGTGTAATAAACACAGAATGACACATGCGTGTGAATGGGTTAATCGATATGGAACTTGTGCCATTGCAGAAGGATAAAATGAGAGGCCACAGGCCTCTCGTTTTATCCTTCCGTGCTGGCACTCATGCCATATCGATTAACCCATTTACAATCATGTGTCGTTCTGTGTATTTACTGCTCATCAAGTTGTACAAATTGCACCTTCTTATGAATGAAGAATATGGCAAATGTTGACAGTCTTTACTTGAGCATGGTATTAATCCTTTAACTAAATGGGACTGATGTGGTCAAACATGAATCCGATCCCTGTAAAATTCTGTATACCATATATCAAAAGATTCTAACCATTGGCTCTGGAGAAAAAGAGTTTTGAAGATTATTCCTCATACTGGACTCAGTTAAAATTCGGACTCCAATAAGAAGCTCAAATATTAACACTGGGACTTGGTTTGAACAAGTTTACATCTGACCTCCCTAAGGGTGATGTACACCAAATATCAAAAGATTCTATTGCACTAAGTTAAAATTTAGAGCCCAAATTCGAACTGGGGGACTTGATTTGAACAAACATGAGTCTGACCCCTGCCCTATAACAGTGTTGTACACCAGACATTAAAAGATTCTGACTGGTGGATCTGTAGAAGATTCTTTAAAGTATATCTCATATTGCACCAAGTTAAAATACAGGGTCCTGTATTGAGCCCAAATGTAAACTTTGGAGTTTAATTTTAAAAAAAAACCCTGATATCTGACACTTTGCAAATATGCTGACTCAGCATTTTTTCGATTCCCTATACAGTACACTATGACAGAATCGGTGGCATTTTTTTTTACCATTCCATTCTATTGCTCCTGAGGATGATTCAAACCAAATAACAGATCTCCATTCTGTGTGGTTTGGGAAATATAAGCATTTGAAAATATTTCTATTTTTAGCTCCTGGAGTTCCCCTGGGAATACAGGAAATTTTTTTTTTTTGGCATGAATCAAGTACTTAAGATGCAATAATAACACATACTAAATTTGATTTAAATCAGCTCATCAGTTAAGAAAATAGATGTGCAAACCAAATATATTGCCTCTCCAATTTCAAAGGCAAACTTCATTTGAACAAACCTGATGCCACACCTCAAAAGGAAGCTCAGTACCAAATATCAAGTCATTGTACCCACTGGTTCATGAGATTTTTTTTTTAATTTAGGAGCATCTCCCCCCACCACTCCCTATGGAGCTGGAAGCATTTTCCTGCACCCCTCCCTATGGGGCTGGGCAAGCTGATTTGAACAAAAACCAAATGCAATGTCAGAACAAACAATTACCTCAAATTTAACTGAAATCAGTTCAGTGATTCTGGAAGAGAAGGTGCAAATACCATGTTCATGGACAAGAGACGACGGATGGTGAGTGATCACAAAAGCTCATTGTGACTTTCAGTCAGGTGAGCTAAAATGTGCAAAAAATGCCAAACTCACTGTGGACATGGCCTAATGTAGAGGGTACCCAAGAATTGGTAACTTGGTTAGGCATTTCCATAAACAAACAAGGAAAAAGTTTTGAAAAATGATTAAAATATGCCAGAAAACATGGAAACGGCAGAGGAAACAGGAAAGGGGAAGGTAACAGTGAGCAGGTATAATTAATTGAAAGAATTGGAATGGTCATACATCAGGGAAAGACCCAAATGAGGGTGACACTGAATTCTAAAATGTTCTGTAGTAAATTTTTTAGAACGCATTGACCTGATGGAATAATTTCCATCAGCCACCCTTCCTCAACATCTTTTATGTCTTCTATTTCATCTTCCAGACTGATCCAGTGCTTTAGCCATCAAAACTTGAACATTTTTGGAGTAAGAAAACAGAGAACTGTTTATACACATTGTAATGAAAAATGTGAGACTAGTTCAACATTTTGGATGAAGGGACAGAGTATGGATGGGATGAATGGATGTAATGAATGGAAGTATGGATGGACAGACATAAGGAATTGCATATACACAACCCAAAGGCTGGGATAGAAAAAAAAATGTAGTTAAAAGCAATACATACCACACTGAATTTCATCTTCCCAGTCCCCACAGTCATTGTCTCCATCGCATCGGTACTTGTAATCAATACAATGGTTACTTCTGTTACATTTAAAATCTGTCTCTTTACATTCCAATGGTCTACGATCTAGAAATATAAAATGTGTTTCTTTACATTCCAATGGTCTATGATCTAGAAATATAAAATGTGTCTTGACATTCCAATGGTCTACGATCTAAAAATATAAAATGTGTTTCTTTACATTCCAATGTCTACGATCTGGAAATATAAAATGTGTCTCTTGACGTGCCAATAGTCTACGATCTAGAAATATAAAATGTTTCTCTTTACATTCCAATGGTCTATGATCTAGAAATATAAAATGTGTCTCTTTATATTCCAATAGTCTACAGTCTAGAAATACAAAATGAGTCTTTTTATATTCCAGTGGTCTATAATTTAAAAATATAAAATCTGTCTCTCCAGATTCCAGTGGGATAAAATCTAGAAATATAACAAGGTTATACCCATGGGCTGTAAAATGGGGTCTAGTCACAGGCAGAGAGTGGGTGAGTTCTCAATTCTGGAAGGTGACAGCAAACTGCTAAGTATAGGAGAGACAGTAACTATTAGTATTTTTTTTTTTTTTTTTTTTTGGGGGGGGGGGGGGGGGGGGGGTCAACATAAACATAACAGGAAGAAGCATCTATTCAAAACACACAAATTAAGTGAGTATGAAGGGGAAACAAGTACTTAAACAGCTGAAACCATTAGGGTGGAATAGCTTCAAAAGGGTTTTTGTAGGAGATAGTGGGAGCACCAAGTATAGCATGAGCTACAAAGTAATTCATCTAAACCAAATGGTTGTAAAGGGTTTGGAAACTCTGCAGAATGATGCAGGTAGATGGATAAGATTGAACATTACAGCAGCACTGACAACAGTCGGGGGAGGAGCTTGGGTGGATGAGGAACAAGGACAAGAAAGGCTTGATATAACTGTTATCCCAACTATTTGGTAAATCATCCCGACGGCTGATGGTGGAAACTAACCCTTGAGAATATTGAAAAATTTCAATGAATTATTTGTCGCTTTATCAGAATATGGATGTGGGGTGGGCATGTTAACTTACTGTTCCACGGCCGAAATCATTTCAATTTTCATCTAATTTTCATTTGCGTACAAAGCATAGATTATACCCCTCACTGGAAAGAGTTGCATTAGCTGGTTCCAAAAAAGGAGGGGGGGGAAGCTATATTTAGTGGCAGAGAAAAGAAAAGATAGTAACATAAATAGTGATGTTTATGGATAACAGTGCCTGGATATTCTCATAATGTTTGGTAAAGAATCAAACACTAACCATTTTTTCTAAAAATATTCCTTTGTAATTCATTGTTAGTAAAGAAAATCTTTTCAGTTTACCATTTAACCCTTGACCCAAAGTAACGGCCAAAACCGGCCAGCACTATTCACAAAAATCGACAATTAATTTTCATTATTTTTTTATTTTTTGTTTCAAAAACACAGGTTATGACCCCTCTTTGGAACGAGCTCACTGAGCTCGTTCCAAAGTGGGGTCATAACTTACGTTTTTGAGACAAATCCCTAGAAGAAATACATTAAAATATACAAGAAAAATAGGCTGCATTAACAGGCAGGTTTGAAGCTTATACAGTACAGCCACCACAAAAAGGTCAAAATCCATGCATGGACAGTGATGTTCACTCATGCGTTTATAGTCACATATTTCTGCACAATGGCTAAT
The DNA here is from genome assembly GCA_031216915.1 of Pictodentalium vernedei. NCBI lineage: Eukaryota > Metazoa > Mollusca > Scaphopoda > Dentaliida > Dentaliidae > Pictodentalium > Pictodentalium vernedei. The sequence goes on from CM062289.1 coordinate 131,215,753, forward strand.
CATGACCATGACAGTTTTACAGGTGGAGGAAACCGGAGTACCCAGAGAGAACCACCGAGCAATGGCGAGCAACTGTCAGACTCCCCAACATACTAACTCAAAACAAGCAGGGTTTGCATTGGTTGAAGACAAGTGCACCATCAACGTGCATTATGCATTAGTACACGATGCCACGATGCCCCAGCCCCCCACGTGGGCAATGGGGGTGAAGTGTCTTCTTCTAGGCCACAACGTGGTTGCCGTAGGTGGGATTCGAACCGAGGACCTCTCGGCTTGCAGCCGGCACCTCTACCATCTAAGTCACCGTGCCCCCTACCAGGTAATAAAAGTCATCATCAGCAAAATTTCAATTAATGAAGCACCGGGTTGTACCCAGTGCTTCATTAATGAAATTTTTAATGGCTATTCCTATATTTACTGTTTGGAATCTAATGTTACTGCATCCATGGAAATATTGCCCACCCGTGAAAAGTGATTAGTCCACTGACCAAGGGGGTCATACTGTATAAATAAATTTAGTTACAAAATTGAAAGGCAGACCAAGGAAACAAGTTTGTTCTACAAATAGAAATCTACTCAAGGAACAAGGAATCAAATAATTTGTTTATACACCTGTAAAAAAATATAATTTTTTTTATACTTACGACAATTATGTTCATCTGAGCCATCAGGACAGTCAGGTTCCATATCACATTTCCATGATAAAGATATACATGTGCCGTCTGCGCAAGCAAACTCTTTATTGTTACAAGTACGTGGAGCTGTAATGAGATACATATTAATGTATCACACATCAGGTATGATAGGCAAAATATAACAACATACCAAGTGAAAGAAATTAAAATATGGAAGAAATATTCTAGTGGATAGATTTTATTCATTTTGAATCAATGTCCTACTTGGCAACAGAATTGCAAACTGATTTCACAATCTTTCATTATCTTATTACAAACCTATCACTTTGCCTCCAGTTCCATAGTTACAAATCTGTATGGAACATGTGTCCCATGTATGGATTTTCATTGGACTATTTTTCCACCTGACATCATGGATTTATCAAAAGAACTAAACTCCAGGCCTGGCATTCTTAATGAAAGTGTCCATGACACTGTAGCTTAACTTCTCTGTGTGTTGCGTTTGATGAAAAGGATAATGTTCAATGTTTATGAAAGGATTATGAAATCAGACAAGAATTGTGATAATTGGGAATATGTTAATTTCTGATCCCTGTATGCTATGTCCTCAATAAAAATAATATGAGGTGTAGGCTGTACTAAAGAATTGAGGGGTGGGTTAATGTGGCCCTCAAAAGTTACCAAGTTACAGTGAAATTATTCCAAAACGAGTTGTCCTATCAAATTACAATGAAATCCCTTCATAAATACGGCCTGTAAACTGTGCTAAAGGTTTTCGGGTTTTGGGCTCGGGCAGCTGTCATGGTTGAATGATCACAACCAAAAGGGGACGTTCTCATCTAGGCATTATCTGGAGTCATCCTACCAGGTTACAATGAAATCCTTTCATAAATACAACCTGTAGACTGTGCTCAATGTTTTCGGGCTTCAGGCCCCTGTAGCCGTGACGGTTGACCAATCGCAACCAGAAGGGGACATTCTCATGTAGACATTATATGGAGTCATCCTACCATGGTACAATGAAATCCCTCCATAAATACAACCTGTAGACTGTGCTAAATGTTTTGGGGTTTTGGGCTCGGGCAGCCATCACAGCTGAATGATCACGACCAAAAGAGGACATTCTCATCTAGACATTATATATAGTCAACCTACCAAGTTACAATGAAATCTCTCAATAAATACGACCTATAGACTGTGCTAAAGGTTTTGGGCTCGGGCAGTCATCACAGTTGACGGATCGCAACCAAATGGGGAAGTTCTCATCTAGACATCATACAGAGTCATCCTACCAAGTTACAATGAAATCCCTGTATATTATTATTTATTTATTTATTGGTGTTTAAGGTCACATATTTCTGCACTCCCTGCATATTAAATATGACCAGCAGACTGTGCTAAAAGTTCTTGGGTTTCGGGCTTGGGCAGCCATCACAGTTGACAGATGACCAAAAGGGGACGTTCTCATCTAGATATTATACAGAGGCATCCTACCAGGTTACAATGAAATCCCTTGATAAATACAACCTGTAGACTGTGCTAAAGCTTTTCGGGTTTTGGGCTCGGGCAGCCATCATGGTAGACAGATCGCAACCAAAAGGGGACGTTCTCATCTAGGCATTATCTGGAGTCATCCTACCAAGTTACAATGAAAGCCCTTCATAAATACAACCTGTAGACTGTGCTAAAGATTTCTAGGCTTCGGGCCCTTGTAGCTGTGACAGGTGACCAACCGCGACGTTCTCATCTAGACATTATATGGAGCCATCCCACCAAGGTACAATGAAATCCCTCCATAAATACAACCTGTAGACTGTGGTAAATGTTTTCGGGTTTTGGGCTTGGGTAGCCGTCACGGCTGAATGATCACGACCAAAAGGGGACATTCTCATCTAGATATGACCTCAAACCTGCTTATGAAATTTTGTGGCGATCAGACAAGAACTACGGGGTGTAGCCTGTGCTAAAGGAAAATGTGAACAGACTCACAGACTAACAGACTTATGCATGCATGATGGCAATAGCTTATCTTGAAATTAAGCTAAAAATGCTGGAGGGCTAAAAATCGCTCTCCTCTCCTCAGGCAGTCATCACGGTTGGCAGATCGCGACCAAATGGGGAAGTTCTCATCTAGACATCATACAGAGTCATCCTACCAAGTTACAATGAAATCCCTCCATATTAAATATGACCTGTAGACTATGCTAAAAGTTTTTCGGTTTCGGGCTTGGGCAGCCATCACGGCTTACAGATCATGACCAAAAGGGGATGTTCTCATCTAGATATTATACAGAGGCATCCTACCAAGTTACAATGAAATTCCTTCATAAATACGACCTGTAGACTGTGCTAAAGGTTTTAGCGTTTTGGGCTCGGGCAGCCATCACAGTTGACCAATAATAACCAAAAGGGGACCACCTCATCAAGACAATGGAAGGAAAATAGGAACACACTCACAGACTAACAGACTTCCGCACGCGTGATGGCAATAGCTTATCTTGACTTTGTCAAGTTAAGCTAAAAATGCAGGAGGGCTAAAAATCGCTCTCCTCATATTGCCTAGGGGAGCGATTAGCTCTCCTCAAGCTTACAAAGGCTAAAAGTGGCAAAATGAAGTTGTACTATCAATGAATTCTGGCTATATTGCAGAGACCACTAACACAGTAGAGATCTAAAAACTTGTGGGTTTTAGGAATAGACTGTTGTGGTAATCATTATTTTCTAAGGCTAGGAAGGCTATTTTTTGCCCTCCTCAATTTTTTAAGGCGATCAGCAGGTGAACGAATATATTTATTTATTTATTGGTGCTTAATGCCACATCAGCAGCTAAGGCTATATCATGGCAAGAAAACAGTGGTATGTAAAAAGTCATTATCAATTATGAAGAAAAAGATTGAATAAAAATAAAAAATAACCACAAAAGACATGTCAAAGACAAGAATGATAAGAACAACAATGAGTAATGAGATAAGTGAATAACTTATAAATCAACCTGAGGAACTGAAACCTGATGAGTCGAGATAAAAGAATAACAAGAGCACCGCTGGGCATTGCATCATACGCCCGTGAACTGTTCAAATTGTACCATTTTAACACATTTGCAATTTTTTTAGAGTGCGAGAAATTTATACTGGCATATATATATATGTTACGGTCATTTGAGAAAAAGACTAACAAGTGTGAAGCCAATCGAAAAACAAATACTAAAGTTATCATCCGGAAACCAAATATTTGACGAAGAATTCTAAGTCCAACAGGGGCCATAATTCAGGCAAAAATTGTTCAGACCAACCCCATATTCGAACTTGACCTGTATTTTGTTGTGATTAAACCACATACCAAGTTTGGAGCCGATCGGAAAACAAATACTAAAGTTATCATCCGGAAACCAAATATTTGACGAATTCTAAGTCCAACAGGGGCCATAATTCAGGCAAAAATTGTTCAGACCGACCCCATATTCGAACTTGACCTGTATTTTGTTGTGATTAAACCACATACCAAATTTGGAGCCGATCGGAAAACAAATACTAAAGTTATCATCCGGAAACCAAATATTTGACGAATTCTAAGTCCAACAGGGGCCATAATTCAGGCGAAAAATGTTCGGACCGACCCCATATTCGAACTTGATCTGTATTTTGTTGTGATTAAACCACATACCAAATTTGGAGCCGATCGGAAAACAAATACTAAAGTTATCATCCGGAAACCAAATATTTGACGAATTCTAAGTCCATCTGGGGCCATAATTCAGGCGAAAAATGTTCGGACCGACCCCATATTCGAACATGACCTGTATTTTGTTGTGATTAAACCACATACCACATTTGGAGCCGATCGGAAAACAAATACTAAAGTTATCATCCGGAAACCAAATATTTGACGAATTCTAAATCCAACTGGGGCCATAATTCAGGCGAAAAATGTTCGGACCGACCCCATATTCGAACTTGACCTGTATTTTGTTGTGATTAAACCACATACCACATTTGGAGCCGCTCGGAAAACAAATACTAAAGTTATTGTTCGGAAACCAAACGGACGGACGGACGGACGGACGGACGGACGGACGGACGGACAACGCCATAACATAATACGTCCCGTTTTTTCAAACGGGCGTATAAAAACAATTTTAAAATTTTGTAAGAAGGTTGATTACTTTCAGAAATGATACAATTTTCTGTGGGCTCCTATTATAAAATAGATCTCTATGGGATCCAACTGTGAAGTACTGCCCTCTAACAAGATTAAAATCAGTACAATGTAAAAGAATGTGTTCCACTGACAACACCTGCTGATATGGAACACACTCTGGTCGCATATTACCTTCTAACAAAAAGGAATGTGTTAGTCGTGTATGACCAATACGACATCGCGTCAAAACTGCAAGATCCTTTGTACAAAGGTTACTAGAAAGGTAGTGATCTGAAATAGCGCGAATAAATTGCTCTTCTGAAAATGCCAGGCCTGAAACTCTGCCAATGTTTGTAATTGGCCAGCCAAAAATTTGCATGCTGACCCAGATATTGCAATGCGGAAGCTGCAGTGACTGCCAATGAATCGAATGTTAAATGGAAAAATAACAAAGAGTGTTAAAGTTTGAAATTTTCTATGTGTTATGTTTGAATTTTTAAATTAATGGATTCTCTGGGATATGTAACTAGAACTATCACTGAAGCTGATTGATACCCCCACTTCCAGCTTACTAGAATGCATCTCTGAATGTTGAGCTTGAAATACCAATAATAAATCTAAGTACATGGGAGATAACCTGGTTAAAATCGTAGCAGATCAAGATTATTTGAAAATGCATATGCCCACTGGTTAGCCATTATGTTTGAGAAGTTTGATCAAAATTGGTTTATCTTACAGAGTGGCAGATTCAACTGCAAAAAAAGATATTCGAACATACTTCTCCTTCCCTAAAAATTCTTCCTTCGGTGTTAGTACGATAAAGGCCATATTCTACAATCTTATTATCCAGTTATCAATAGAACTGCTTAATTTCAAGACTTTCTCTTCTATTCAACTCTATCTAAAGACAATGCACCAAGTATTCAGAAATGGCCACTTCTTCTTGCTTTCTTACTTCTTCCGTTTATTCATTTACTTTTTTTTCTCTTTCAGTTTGTCCACTTCTGATCTCACTCATATGCGTAGTTCAAACAATCGCGTATATAACTAGCTAAGGGGCTGAGCATATCAGTCAACTTGTTTTATCTAGGAAATTAGCATACAATGCTTTTTTTAAATTTTTCTTGTGACAAGCATTATGTGCCCTTCAGTTGCGTATATTTATGTAAGTAAATATGTGCCATTATGTATCTGCAGGTGACTGAGTGTACACACCCTGAATGCTCACTTGGTTGAATTTGTGCTGGTGATGTGCTTGTACAAGGACCAAGGTTCGACCAGACTCACTGGCATGCTAGGGCTAATGTCTCTTAGGCTGCGATATACATGCTTCATTACTGATCAATGTCATCATCTTTACGAAAAATGCTTTTGAACCTAGGAGACGATTCATATAAGCGTAAGGCTTTCTGTCAAATCCTAGTCTACTTACCAACTTGATTATCACTGTTGCTGTTATTTTGTGTACTACTTGCTAAACTTTTTTATTGTTCTATTATGCTGTTATGTAATTTATACATATAACATAATCTTGAATAAATATTCCTTAAACTAAAATTGGTTCATTATTAATGAAGGAGGTGTTCCACACACAAAAATCTCACATACAAATCTATATTAAATCCTCTAAGTTGAAGGAGAGATAACCTTGTAAAAATCAGGATGGATAGAAAATTTGGAAATATGCACATGTTCACTCGTTTGTGGCCACGTTTTGAGAAATTTCAACAAAATCTGCTGAATAATGCTGGAGGAGTTGCGCACACAAGAATCACATGAAAATCCATAATAATAAGTTCATGGTGGATAACCTGGATAAAATTGTCGCAGATCAAAATTTTAGAATATGCACATGTCCACTTGTTAGTCAAAATGTTTGAGATGTTTGATCAAAATTGGTCCATTAATGAAGGAAGAGTTGCACACACAAAAATCTCATGTACAAATCTATACAGTGGAGCCCACTTAATTGGATATCTCTTAATTGTATATCCCTGTTAACTGAATATAAATTCCAAACACAAAACCATTTCCCATGCCTTCAGTACAAATTTAACCTGTTAATTGAATATAGGTTATAGAGTAAACTCTTGTTAATTGAATAAAAAATCTTGTAACCAGTCGAGAAATTACCCTGACTCGCCCCAGTTTTCCTATGTTTATAGACCTATTTGGCCTCAGTGCATCCAATACAGGGATTTAATCTATTATACCTTGTTTGACAGAGCTCATGGAGCTCTGTCAAACAAGATATAATAGAATAAATGCTAAGTTTTTCTCTACAATACAGGAAAGTAATGCAATCCTTGTTAATTGAATACTTCTGTTAATTGGATCATTTCATTGGCAAAGTAGCTATTCAATTAACAGGGTTCCACTGTATTAAATCTTCTTAGTTGGAGGGAAGATAACCTGGTAAAACTCATCACCAATGGGAAATTTGGAAAAATGTGCATGTTCACTCATTAGTGGCCATGTTTAAGAAGCTTCATCGAAATTGGTTAAAAAATATAGGAGGAGTTGCGCACACAGGAATCTTATTTGAAAATCCATAATAAGTTCATGGGAGATAACCTGTTTAAAATTGTCACAGACGAAAAATGTTAGAATATGCGCATGCCCACTTTTTATTCATAATGTTTGAGACGTTTGATCAAAATCGGCTAAAAATGTAGGAGTAGTTGCATGCACAAGAATGTCTGGATGGATGGATGGACGGATGGACATACAGAGTATCGACAATATAGCACCCATTTTGGAGAAGCAGGGTATAACAAATACAGAATGCCATGATGTGTGAATGTGTCTGTCAATACAGCACTCATGCCATCACAGGATAGAACTTGGGGCTGCACCTCTTGTTCTATCCTCCCACACTCCTCCCATCCTCCTCCTACTGACAATGCGATGTTTTGTGGGTTTATTGCCCACTTTCGATATATTTCTTTGCATTTTGCATATTTTATAAAAAATAGGTTGAACCACTAATGTATTGTAAACAACGAATGTATTCACACAATGCGATGGTTTGTGGGTTTATTGCCCACTTTCGATATTTCTTTGCACTTTGCATATTTTATAAAAATAAGTTGAACCATTAATGTATTGTAAACAATTTTTGCCAGAATTCACATGGTGTAAAATTATCGACAGAGATCATATTATAAGGTATTGTGATGAATTAACAATCACATGGTCTGAGGTTTGCGTCTCTGAGCTCATGGTCAACCAAGATGGGAAGCATCCTCAGGCCATGTTACCATCAATTCATCACAATAACGTATATGTTCCAATAAGACCTTACCTATAGACAAAAACTCACATTGTGAAATGAACTAGGCAACTTTTAACGTTAACAAGTTTACTAAATAAACCTCTCGTCTACCACAGACATCACTGGATAAATAATCAAGAAATCAGATAAAGGTCAAGGTCACTCTATCTTTATTTAATTGAGAAAGGGGCAACCTCAATTCAAATATTCCATATGATGATGTCAAATGGTAACATATGCTATTGGAACCATAAACATAGAAAACACTACATGAGATCTTGTGTAATCAGAGGATGAGGATTTTAGTCTTATTGGATTATAACACGCTGTTAACTGATATAATTAAGCTCAAACATACCACATCTTTCATCTGAATTATCTCCACAATCATTATCACCATCACACATCCATGGCTTCCTTATACAGTTTCCATTACGACAGCGGAATTCCTCATCCAAACAGTTCTTAGGTGCTAAAATAGATTATATAAATTACGACATCTAAATTCCTTATCTAAATAGTTGAAAAGTGCCAAAAAAGAAGATACAGTTTCCATTAAATCAAAATTTCTCATCTATACAGTTCTTAGGTGCTAAAATTGATTACACATTCTTCACTTTGATACCGAAATTCCTCACCCAAACAGTTTGTAGTTGCTAAAATAGATGATACATTTTCCATTACAACACCGAAATTCTACTTCCAAACAGTTCTTAGGTGATAAAGTAGACTCTACATTTTCCACTGCGGCACCAAAATTTCTCATCTAAACAGTTCTTAGGTGCTAAAATAGATTATAATTGTTCACTATGGCACCAGAATTCCTCGTCCAAACAGTTCTTAGGTGCTAAAATAGGTTATACTTGTACCTTACTGATTACAAAGACATTTCACTTATTTTGGTCACTTGTTATCATCACTTCTGGGTCACTTGTGCATTCATAATCACACCTCTGACTTCAGAGAGTGAAGTCACATGACTGATCGCTCTCAATGGCTATTTTAGAAATCCCAGTACAACTAAAGAAAATAAGGTCAGCTCTGGGCGTCTCTTGTCCTCTCACCTGGATTCTCCACATGAAAGGCAAGTGCGTCCATCTGACTTTGGAATATCAAATGGAAGACACCACCCACCACTCTTGGGAAGAGGAAGTACCTTTAGTGAGAGGACCTCCTCACACATTGGTCCTCACCCAAGGGAGTCTGGACCAACAGAGAAAAGGAAGAAAAGAATGGCCCACCCACCAGGCATAGGGATGCCCAGTGCTTGGAGGCTTATCTGGAGAAGAAGGGAGATGAAGGTGAGGAAAGGAAAGAGGCAGAAACAATTGCCACTTCCCCGCATACTCCCACAGGTCAGCCCATCCAGCTGCTGGCTCCTTCACTGGAATTGATGGTTGTGGAACATCCTATGGAGACTGAGGTGGAAATGGAAGCTGCTTTTTCCCCACATCCCGATCCTCACTCAATGCTCCTGTTGGACCTTGGATTGCTACCACCAGGCTCCAAGGAAATGGCCATCATAATGGTACAGCTACAGCGAATACAAGCTACAGCAGAAGCCACAGAGGATGCAAGAAGAATACAGGGAAACTAGGGAAAATAGAGAAAAGGAAAAAAGAGAAAAAGACACCACCATAAACCATACTGAGAACACACCGCCCCAATGCTCTCCAACCACCGCAAAAAAGAAATCAATAAAACCATGCCTACAATAGGACACTGCCATCTCCCGACACCACCTCCTCCTTTTCCGCGGCCTCACAGTTAAAAAAATAAACAAGAAAAGCATCGCAAAGCAATTTCAATTCTCCTGCAAACAAATATATTCAAAACCAATCACAATCAGGCCTCATAAAAATTTACATGAATGATGTGTTATCACAGAAATTTGACAATCCCATAATTTTCATCAGATAGCAGTTGTTACTGAACTTGATGTAGATATTGTTGCATTGGAGACATATGTTAAAAATAATTGAAATCCAATTACAATTGTTAAAATTATGCCATAAACATGTTTAATATGATACTTTTTAACAAAGGGCAATGACTCCCATAATTTTCATCAGACAGCAGTGATTTCTGAACTGACGTAGATATTGTTGCTATTGAGACATATGCTAAAAAGAATTGAAATCCAGTCAGTATTATTAAAGTTATGCCATAAACAAGCATCACAGGATATTTTTTTAACAAAGGGCAATAACTCTGATAATTTTCAACGGATAATGGTGGTCATCGAACTTGAAGACATTGTTCCTAAAGATATATACTAAATAAAATTGAAATTTGGTTAACAAGAGGCCTTTGGGCGCTCGCCTGACATGGTAGTCTAAATATCAAACTAGAGACTTGACTTGAATAAGCTGCATACGCCCCTCCTAAGAAAAGCATATACCAACTAGATGAAGCGATTGTGCCCAAACAATACACAGGATTTTCCTTCTATTTTCAGTTCCTGCACTTTTACGACCCAAAATTGAGATAAATGCATAAAAAACAGATTTTTTTTATTTTTGTTAGGAAATTTTCAAAGTCCCAAACAAAATATTTTCAGACTAAAATTTTTTTTTCTTCTTAAAATTGACCAAAATGCATAAAAAACCACGCAGACCCCAAATTTTCAGTGTAAAAAAAAATTATTTTTTTTTTGTCTTAAAATTGAACAAAATGCATAAAAACAAAAAAACTCATTTCCAGATTTTGGTCCAAAATTTTCGAAGTCCCACCCGGACCCCAAATTTTCAGTGTAAAAAATTTTTTTTAAAATTTTTGTCTTAAAATTTACCAAAATGCATAAAAAAAACAAAAAACTAATTTCATACCTAAGCATGCTGCATACCAAATATCATCTATTGGTAGATCTGAAGAGGATTTTTAAAGAATATTCCTCATACTGCAATAATCATAGAGAGCCCAAATATGGACCCAGGGAATTGATTTCAATAAACATTTCAATAAACATGTGAAACAATCTTCCAAAGATGTTATATGTGAAATTTGAAAGCTTTTGGAGCAGTGGTTTGGGAGAAAAGTGGTGTTAAATGTTTTTCCAATTACCCACAGTGTTAAAAAATGCTGACTCAGGACTTTTTCAAAGTCCCCAAAAAGTACCCCATGATAAAACCGATAGCAATTTTTACTGACCATTCCATTCTGTTGGTCCTAAGGAAGCTTCACACCAAATAAGACTTCTCAGTGCTGTGTAGTTTTGGAGATATGGCCATTTTAATTTTTTTCTATTTTCAGCTCCTGCGGTTGCCATGGGGCGACGGGAAAAAAAAGAAATTGGGGCATAAATTAAGTACTTATGACCCTAATAAATAAGCCCTCCTACCAAATTTGGTTCAAATCTGCCACTCGGTTTGGAAAATAGAAATTTTGGGTTTGGCGAAAATTCTTGCCCCTCCCAGAACAAAGGCAAATATTGCCCGTCAAACTTTTCTTGAACAAACTTGAGTCTACACCTCAAATGGAAGCTGCATACCAAATATTAAGTCTCTGCTACGGCTGATTCATGAGAAGATTTTTGTGTATTCTGCCCCCCCCCCCCCCCCCCCCCCCCCCCTTCTCTTCAATAAAAGCAGAAACCCAATTTGTAGAAAAACCCAAATGCCCCTATATAACCGCTACTCGTGTGAATTTTCATTGAACTGCAGCCAATGGCTTGGGAGAAAATGACCCCAACACCACCTTCACGACGTACGACTGACTTTCAGTCAGGTGAGCTAATAATGTTTAAGTTATTCCATAAAGAAGCATTACATGATATTTTTTAACAAAGGGCAATAACTCCCATAATTTTTCATTGGATATCACTGATCATCTCACTTGATGTAGATATTGTTACTACAGTGGAGCCCACTTAATTGGATATCTCTTAATTGTTTATCCCTGTTAACTGAATATAATTTCCCAACACAAAACCATTTACTATACCTCCAGTACAAATTTGACCTGTTAATTGAATATAGGTTATTGAGTAAACTCCTGTTAATTGAATAAAAATCTTGTAACCTGTCGAGAAATTACCCTGACTCTCCCCAGTTTTACTTTGTTTATAGACCTATTTGGCCTCAGTACATCCAATACAGGCATTTAATCTATTATATCTTGTTTGACAGAGCTCATGGAGCTCTGTCAAACAAGATATAATATAATAAATGCTATGTTTATTTCCAGAATACAGGAAAGTGACACTATCCCTGTTAATTGAATACTCTGTTTAATTTGATTTCATTGGCAAAGTGGCTATTCAATTAACAGGCTACCACTGCATAGAGAGATATTCCAAAAAGAACTGAAATCTGTTAAATATTGTACAAGTTATGCCATAAACAAGTTCTAGAGGATATTTTTATTGCAAAGGACCATAACTCCCATAAGTTTCAAGAGATATCAGTGGTCATCGAACTTGATGTAGACATTGTTGCTATAGAGACATATACCAACTAGAGATAGCCACCAGGGGTGGCCAATCCCCCCTAAAAAATCACCATGATACAGTAACCTTGGTAATATATTACATTAAATTAACACAGCCACTGTTGGTATTATTTACCCAAATAATACAGATAAGATTATCTGTATTTGATGACATGTCAAGTTTGGTTTCGATCTAGACTGATAAAATTTTAAGTTCACGATCCATGTGACCTTGATCTTTGGCATAACGACCAAAATGATACGTAAGGCTCTTCCTCTCATTATGCTTGATCCACATGCCAAGCTTGGTTTCGATCAGGCAAACAACATTTTAATTAGAGAGTGGTAACCAACTCTGACAAAACTTTAAATTCAAGGTCACTGTGACCTTTACCTTTGACACAATATTCCCAAAATAAATAAGGTTCTTCCTTTTGTTATGTTCAACCCATAAGCCAAGTTTAGTATCGATCGGGCAAAATTTCAATAGAGACACCAGCTCTGGTAAGTGTTTAAGTCTAAGGTCACTGTGACCTTGACTCTTGGCACAATGATTCCAAAGTAAATAGGATTCGTCCTCTCATCATGCCTAACCTACATACCAAGTTTGGTTTCAGTTGGCCAAGCTGAATTTTAATTAGAGAGCGGAAACCAACTCCGCCGCATGGATGGATTTCGGAGGATAAAAAAGAACTGAAATCCATTAGCTATTGTTCAAGTTATGCCATAAACAAAGTTTGGATGGACGGACGGATGGACAGAGGTCTTCACTATATCCCTCCCTTGCAAGGGGATAACATATACTGTTGAGGGTCAAAAAGGGGTATGCCCCATATTGTTCCTGCATGCCTTTCGCATGCAAAACCATTTCGCTCGCCATCAATAAAAGACATTCCTCAGTTGATTATATCAACAATGTTATTCAGCTCTTTCTACTATGAAATCAAGCAGTCCTTTTGTTTCAAGGTGGTTAATTGCCCTCCACCCCCACCCCCCTCCACCCCCACCACACTTCACTGCCCTCTAACTCCTGCCAGGATCGAAAATAAAGACAGATGTTTTTCCCATTACTCACAGTGTTAAAAAATGCTGACTCAGCACTTCTTCAAAGTCCTGAAAAAGTACCCTAAGATAAAACCAATGGCATTTTTGGGGGGGACCATTCCTTTCTGCTGTTCCTGAAGAAGCTTCACACAAAATAAAAAATTCTCAGTGCCGTGTAGTTTTGGAGATATAGGTGTTTTAAATTTTTTCTATTTTTAGGTCCTGCAGGAGTGACGGGAAATTTGTTTTTGCATAAATTAGGTACTTATGACCCAATAAGCCCTCATATCAAATTTGGTTCAAATTGGCCTCTCAGTTCAGAAAATAGAAATTTTGGTACAATGTGGGCTCCCACAGGAAGCCCAAATATGAACCCAGGGACTTGGCCTTTACAAACTTATATCTCACCTCCCTAAGGATACGGTATACCAAATATCAAAAGATTCTGACCAGTGAATGTGAAGAAGAAGATATTTGAAGAATATTCCTCATATTGAACTAAGTTATAATTTGGGCTCCCACAGGGATCCCAAATATGAACCCAGGGACTTGGCTTGAAAAAACTTGAATCCCCCCCCCCCCCCCCCCCCAAGGATGCTGCAAACCAAATATCAAAACATTCTGACTGCTGTATCTGAAGAAGAAGATTTTCAAAGAAAATTCTTCATTTTGAACTAAGTTATAATTCGGGCTCTCAAAGTGAGCCCAAATATGAACCCAGGGACTTGGTTTGAACAAACTTGAATCAAACTCCCCTAAACATGCTGCATACCAAATATCAAAAGATTCTGATTAGTTGATCTGAAGAAGAAGATTTTTATAGAATATTCCTCATATTGCACTAATTTAAACATTTGGGCTCCCATAGAGAGCCCAAATATGGACCCAGGGATTTGATTTCAATAAACATGTGAAACAATCTTCCAAAGATGTTATATGTGATATTTGAAAGCTCTTGGAGTAGTGGTTTGGGAGAAGAAGAGTCTTGAATGTTTTTCCCATTACCCACAGTAATGTTACCCCACAGTGTTAAAAAATGCTGACTCCGCACTTTTTCAAAGTCCTGGAAAAGTACCCTATGATAAAACCGATGGCAATTGTTTTTTCGCTATCCCTTTCTGCTGTTCCTCAGGAAGCTTCACACAAAATAAAAATTCTCAGTGCTGTGTAGTTTTGAAGATATGGGCATTTTAAATTTTTTCTACTTTTAGGTCCTGTGATTCCCATGGAAAAAAAAAGAAAACTTTTGGGGGCATAAATTAGGTACTTATGACCCAATAAGCCCTCATATCAAATTAGGTTCAAATCGGCCTTTCAGTTCAGAAAATAGAAATTTTGGTACAATTCAGGCTCCCATGGGAAGACCAAACATGAACCCAGGGACTTGGCTTTAACAAACTTATTTCTCACCTCCCTAAGGATACTGTATACTAAATATCAAAAGATTCTGACTGGTGGATGTGAAGAAGATTTTTGAAGAATATTCCTCATACGGAACTAAGTTATAATTCAGGCTCCCACAGTGAGCCCAAATATGAACCCAGGGTCGTGGCTTGAACAAACTTGAATCTCACCCCCCTAAGGATGCTGCATACCAAATATCAAAACATTCAGACTGCTGGATCTGAAGAAGAAGATTTTTGAAGAAAATTCCTCATTTTGAACTAAGTTATAATTCGGGCTCCCAAACTGAGCCCAAATATGAACCCAGGGACTTGGCTTGAACATACTTGAATCACACTCCCCTAAGCATGTTGCATAGCAAATACCAAAAGATTCTGATTGGTGGATCTGAAGAAGAAGATTTTTAAAGAATATTCCTCATACTGCACTAATTTAAACATTTGGGCTCCCACATTTGGGCTCCTATAGAGAGCCCAAGTATGGACTCAAGGATTTGATTTCAATAAACATTTTTCAAAGTCCCCAAAAAGTACTCTATAAAACTGATAGCAATTTTTTTTTACCATTCCATTCTGTTGGTCCTAAGGAAGCTCACACCAAATAAGAATTCTCAGTGCCGTGTAGTTTTGAAAATATGGGTGTTTTAAATTTTTTCTATTTTTAGCTACTGCGGTTCCCATGGGGCAACAGGAATATTTTTTTTGGCATAAATTAAGTACTTATGACCCAATAAGCCCTCAGATCAAATTTGGTTCAATTCAGCCCCTCGGTTTGGAAAATAGAAATTTTGGGTGGGGCAAAAATTCTTGCCCCTCCCATAACGACGGCAAATATAGCTCCTCAAAAGAAATCTGAGTCTACACCTCAAAAGGAAGCTGCACACCAAATATCAAGTCTTTGCTACTGCTGGTTCATGAGAAGAAGAATTTTTAAGATTTAAGCACACTTTTTGGGAGTGGCCTTACCGAGGGGCGAGGCAACTTGATTTGAACAAAATCAAAATGTGATGTCATAACAAACTATTATCTCAAATTTCACTTAAATAGGTTCAGCAGTTTTAGGGGAGAAGATGCAAACACCATGCTGATGAGTGATCACTACAGCTCAACTGACTGAAAGTCAGGCGAGCTAAAAAATTCTCCAAGGAATGCAGGAAAATCTTTTTTGGCATTAGTCAAGTACTTATGACCCAATGATGCCACACAGCAACTTGATTTAAACTGGCCCTTCAGTTCTGAAAATAGAAAAATTGGGAAGGGGCAAATATTTTGTCCCTCCCAAAGCTAGAGATGAGCAATAAACTGAAAAACGAAACCGATACCGATATCATGGGGATACAGAATGAAAGTGTCAAAGACACTGTACCACAATTTGACAAACTTCAACTTGGTGAGTTATAAGTGAAATGGTAAAATTGAAGATCTTTGCTTCCAATGTTAGTTGGTGAAACTTCAACATAACAGCATTGTGAGTGCACAACGTCAGAGCAATCCATGCATTTTTAAATGTAAACTGTACGGCTGGCTGAAGGAAGAATGTTGATACACAAATGCAGGAAGTTTAAGGGTTATTGTAAATGGCAACTTTTTTCACAGAAAATGTATGCTAATCGATAGCTCTTATCTACTAGTAGTGGTTTCGCCTAATGAGCACTCCAAGTTCAACAAGAAGGACACCAACGCCCTATAGCTCACCAACATTCCTCTTTGATAGTAACTTTGGCAAACACAAGAACTGTATCAAACAGGCTCATAACATGCGACAAAGCTGACCCAAACACAACCTCTTAAAAGTAAAACACAGAAACTGACATAAACACTAAGTTAAACAGGAAATTCCGAGCTAAACAGAAAACTAAACGCAACTAAAAATATCAAGAAAAATGTTTAAAATGCAGAGTATGAGGGGTTAATCATGGAACAATGATACTGAGGAACATGTATGAAGAATATAAGTGCCATGGGAAGAGAAGGAGCACAGCAGCTGACATAAACACTAAGTTAAACATGAAATTCCGAGCTATACAGAAAACTAAACGCAACTAAAAATGTCAAGAAAAAGGTTTAAAATGCAGGGTATGAGGGGTTAATCATGGAACAATGATACTGAGGAACACGTATGATGAATATAAGTGCCATGGGAAGAGAAAGTGCACAGCAGCTGACCTAAACACTTAGTTAAACATGAAATTCTGAACTAAACAGAAAACTAGACGCAAATAAAAATGTCAAGAAAAATGTTTAAAATGCAGCGTATGAGGGGTTAATCATGGAACACTGATACTGAGGAATGTATGATGAATATAAGTGCCATGGGAAGAGAAGGAGCACAGCAGCTGACCTAAACACTAAGTTGAAAACTAAACGCAACTAAAAATGTTAAGAAAAATGTTTAAAATGCAGGGTATGAGGGGTTAAATCATGGTAGAATGATAATAATCATCATATAGCAGTATTATAAAGGCCATGATATGGAAATAGGGTGAATAAGTGACCTAAACAGAAGCTTTAACGTTATTGGACATGTACGCTGACGCCGACCGATCGAGCCATGCCATTAGCTCACACAACTAAAGTTGGTGAGCTAAAACCCATCCTATGATAAATGCACCTTTAGGCCATGTCAAAGAAGAATGTTGATTCACAAATGCACAAAGTTCAGAGGTCATTGCTAACAGCAACAGTTTTTGATAGAAATGAAAAGAAAAATTTATAGTTCCTATCCTGCTCACCCTGAATAAGCATACCAAGTTTAAAAAAAACACCAATTATATATAATGAATGTGTCCTCTGAGACATGCCAAAGGAAGATGTTAATGCACAAATGTACTGAGTTTGAAGGTTGTTGCGAGTGGCAATGTTTTTTTTTATCTTCTTTTTTATGGACATTCATAAATATGCCCTGTAGGGAGTGCAAAAAGGGATAAGTTGCTGCACAAATGCACTAAGTTCAAAGGTTGGCGCTAACAACGTTTTTTTTTGATGAACTTGAACCAAGTTTCAAAGGAATCGATTAAAAAATGTGCCCTGAAGGGCATGCCAAAGGAATCTGTTGATGAACAAATCCACTGATTTTAAAGGTCATTGCTGACGGCAACGTTTTTCAATGGAAATAGAAGAAAATTGATCACATCTAGAGGTTATCCCAAACATGCATACCAAGTTTCAAACTGATCCATTGATAAATTCACCCTGCAGGGCTTGAAAATGATGATGTACAAATGCAATGAGTTCAAAGGTCATTGCTGGTCTCACAGAACTAAATATTTTCCCATAGGCGACCATTATAACGTTCAGGTGGAAAAAAATATGATCGCATCACTTTAATTTTGGCATTCAAATATCTCTGTCAAGTATAGCCCTTCAGACAACTTTTTCTGATCTGAAAACAGGGGGTCATGCAACAAATAAGAGAGAAAAACTGACACAAAGGGAAGTACCGGTCACGTGCACATATTTTTCAGGGAATTCCCTACAAAAACACACAAAAAGTAAATTGTATTTTTTAGGTCCAAAAGTCATCAAATCACCCTCTTTTTTATCAGGAATATTCAACAATAATGCAAGATGTCAAAAGAATGTTTCAAACTTTTATTGAAACAACGGATTTTCCCAAGGCTGTTTATTTTTAGAGATTGCGTCATTTCCGAGTGCAACATTTTAAGGCGGTTCACTTTAATTTCAATATTTAGTTCTGCGATACCTATAATCATCCCCAACCCCACCAAAGAGACATTTTACCACTTCCATGAGATAAAAGAGTCATTTCTGCATTAGAATCCAACTTTTGGCTTCGGCTGAGTCAAAAACATGGAAAATTTGCTCTTTTAAGGAAAAGTGTCCAAACTTTGTGAAGTGGGCTTGAAAACTGGTATTGCCTCCAAAAGATTTTTCTATCCTGTTACTTTATAAATTAACTGAGAAGGATGAGAATTTACAGCTTTCTTTAAAAAACTACCCTGATCCCAAAATAAAACTAACATCTGCATCAGCACAAAATATTTTTAGAAAAAATCTGTCTCATTTAACCATACTGCAAGCAAAACAGTGTCCCAACCCCCATGGAACAATATGGATGTCAATTTTGTTTCCAAAACTGGGGATGCAGCTATATATTTCACCAATATGAGAGGACTCTACCAGTTTATCCTAACAACTGATGTGAAATTTTATTCCACCATCTGATGTAGTAAAATTTTGCCCTGAATAGGACCCCCCGGTATGCCCCTTTTCATCAAAATATGTGATATAATTCAAAATTTAATTGATATTGACCCAAAACAAACCTACTGTGATATGAACTTTCCCATCTGTAATAGTTTTTAAATCACAGTCTGGCTTCTGAAGACATTTCACATTGTATTGATGAATATTTTGCAATTTTTGTAAAGGAAAAGCCTCAGTTTTCTCAGTAAAGGCACATAGAGTCATTGGTATGGCACTGACAAAACATAAAACAGTGGTTTTTTTCCAAAAGAATGACCAGTACCTGCTACTGCTACTGTGATATCTCATAACACTGGTAAGATGCCTAAAACCATCAAATATTGATTCTATAGTGCTATGCTTATGCTGCAAGTTCCCATAAGTGCACTTTCATAACCTTTGTTTTAATCCCCACAGACACCCATTCTGGCAAAAAGATTGAAATTGTTGAAAACATGTTTCCAAAGAGGATGAATCAGACATTTGCTTCAAGAATATAGTGGTATTTGATGTTTAATATACTTGTGTGTGTGTGTATGGGGGGGGGTGAAAGTTAGTCAGCTGCCAATTATCGAAAATGTAGATCCAGACAAGTGAAAAGCAAAGAAACACCATGTCTGATGAAGAGACAGACACACAGACAGACAGACAGACAGATAGGCTTGCAGTCACACATGTAGGAGGTCTACATGAGAGTACTGAATGGCATACAATGAAAAATATAGTGGAAGAGCCAGGGCAAGATTGTTAAATTGAAAAATAACTCAGTGGACCATGAGTGCTGAAGCCTCAAAGTAAATCATAAGAAACTGAAAGTGTATGATACTAACTTCAGTCTCTAAAAACATGCTGTTCAGTCTTTCCAAATGTTTATCATCAGCAGAAGGGTTAAATATGTGTGGGAGAGGGGACTTGGTTCAGGGAAAGAACAATATTTCACAACTGTCATTGTAAATTTATGCTGTATCAGGGGAACCATGGCAGCACTAGTACTAGACAACTATATTGGTAGCTATGCACAAATGCCATTCACTCACATTTGTAATTTTAT
Organism: Pictodentalium vernedei; assembly: GCA_031216915.1. Taxonomy (NCBI): domain Eukaryota; kingdom Metazoa; phylum Mollusca; class Scaphopoda; order Dentaliida; family Dentaliidae; genus Pictodentalium; species Pictodentalium vernedei. Next base: position 131,235,931 of record CM062289.1, read on the forward strand.
TATGTTATTTTCCACTGTAGCCCCACCCCTTCCTCAAATTTGTGTTCCAGGATACTCTTTCAATGAAGGAATTGTTTTCCAACATTTTGAAGAGCATAATATAGAAGAGAAAAACTTCTAAATAATAGTGAATAGAAGGGCAGTGCAGGTTTTCTGTCTGTGTTTGAATGGTGATTTGGGAGGGGGTTGGAAGATTTGGAATCCTCCCTGCCCCTAGAAATATGAGGAGAAACCATGGTTTAAATAAATATGTTAATAGGGTAAGATAGGCTGTTAGTTAGCAGCTGCCAGAGGTTTAATGTGCTCCTGGGGAATACACTTGCTCAAGATGTGAATTTTCTTGCATGAACAGCCTTAGTTTTGGAAATATATAGCTTTAATTGCTGACTGTGACAAAAATGTAACTTCTCAAAACAATAAAATGGTTTGGTAAGGTGTATGGTCCCCAAATAAATATTTAAATGTGAAATAATCCCCCAAACTAATAACTGAATCTGGTCTGGAAGCCAAAAAACATATTTCCTATAGGTCTCACAGAACTAAATATTTTCCCATAGGCGACCATTATAACGTTCAGGTGGAAAAAAATATGATCGCATCACTTTAAGTTTGGCATTCAAATATCTCTGTCAAGTATAGCCCTTCAGACAACTTTTTCTGATCTGAAAACAGGGGGTCATGCAACAAATAAGAGAGAAAAACTGACACAAAGGGAAGTACCGGTCACGTGCACATATTTTTCAGGGAATTCCCTACAAAAACACACAAAAAGTAAATTGTATTTTTTAGGTCCAAAAGTCATCAAATCACCCTCTTTTTTATCAGGAATATTCAACAATAATGCAAGATGTCAAAAGAATGTTTCAAACTTTTATTGAAACAACGGATTTTCCCAAGGCTGTTTATTTTTAGAGATTGCGTCATTTCCGAGTGCAACATTTTAAGGCGGTTCACTTTAATTTCAATATTTAGTTCTGCGATACCTATGCTGACAGCAACATTCGAAAACATAATTCTAGAGGTCACTCCAAACAAGCACACCATGTTTCAAAGTGATTGAATCATGAACGTGAACTGTGTGGTGTTCCAAAGAAAAACTGTTGACAGACAAAATGGCAAAGTTGAAGGTCATGGCTAAAGGCAACATTTTTTGACGGAAATGGAAGAAAATCAATAGCTCCAATCTAGCAGTCACCCCAAACAAGCATACCAAGTTTCAAAGCGATCCGATCATAAATGTGCCCTGTAGGGTGTGTCAAAGGGATCTGATCCTGTAGGGTGTGCCAAAGGAATGTACTGATGCCTGACTAAACTAATTCAAAGGTCATTGCCAATGGTGCTTTTTTATGGAAATGGAAGAAACTCGATAGCTCACATCTAGAGATCACCTCAAAAAAGCATACCAGGTCTCAAAGCGATCTGATTATAAGTGTGCCCTGTAGGGTGTGCCAAAGGGAAATATTGATGCCTAACTGAACTAATTCAAAGGTCATTGCCAGTGGCAACATTTTTTGACCGAAATGGAAGAAAATCAATAGCTCCCATCTAGAGATCACCCCAAACAAGCACACCAAGTTTCAAAGTGATCTGATCATAAATGTGACCTGTGCGGTGAGCCAAACGAAAATATAGTTCATCAAGGGTTGTTGCCAATGGCTTTGACTCAAGGTGTATGAGTTCCCAAACTGGTGTAAATTCCCAAACACGCTGGAAAACACAAGGATAACTAATAATATTGCACTAGAAGTTAAAACTCAGGCTCATAGGGTGCCCAAATATGAATAATGCGGAGCGATATTAGACAAAATAATAATATCGTGGTTTTGGAAGAAGATAGTGATTAACAATATAATCACAATATTGTTCTCTTGTGAAGGTTGTATTTATTTATTTATTATTTATTGGGGTTTAACAACACTTTCAACAGCAGGGTCACCTCGTGTCAGACAGTTTTATGGGTGGAGGAAGCCAGAGTACCCGGAGAGAATCACAGAGCAACGGCGAGCAACTGTCAGGCTCCCCAACATACTAACTCCACACAAGCAGGGTTAGCATTGGTTGAAGACAAGTGCACCATCGACGTGCAGTACGCCTTAGTACACATCACCACCATGCCCCCAAGTGGGCAATGGGGGTGAAGTGTCTTGTCCAAGGACACCAACACAGTTGCCATAGAAGGGATTTAAACCAAGGACCTCTCAGTTTGCAGCCTGCACCTCTACCTACTGAGCCGGGGGCATGGTGGCACAGTTGGTAGAGGTGCAGGCTGCAAGCCGAGAGGTCCTCAGTTTGAATTCTACCTGCGGCAACTGCGTTGTGTCCTTGGGCAAGCCACTTCACCCCGATTGCCTACAGGGGGGCACGATGATGCTGTGCACTGAGGCATACTGCACGTCGATGGTGCGCATGTCTTCAACCAATCTAACCCTGCCTGTGCTGCGGTGCAGAGTTCAGATGTTGGGGAGCTGACAGCTGCTCGTCGTTGCTCGGTGGTTCTCTCCGGGTACTCCGGCTTCCTCCACCCGTAAAACTGTCACGGTCACGATTAGCCATTGTGCATAAGTATGTGACCGTAAACACCAATAAATAAATAAATAAATTAATTAATAATAATCTACTGAGCCACCACGCCCCCAAAGGCTGTATTTATTCTGGTAAATGAATAAATAAAGTTCAGTGTATGAAAACAATAGACTCCGCTGTATTAACCCAAAAGATACTGTGCACATATACTTCAGGTCTCAATTTAATAATAACTTTGATTTAAAACATGCATTGTGAACTTTTGTCCATGCCTGGTCTGCAGATAGATTGACACAGGACGTATCAAAAACGTATGAAAGTTCATTTTTCAACTTTTTACCTCCCTGATGTGTTACTTCAGTGTTTTCTGGAATGCTGTAAACACTGGAGAGACACATCAAGGGAGGTAATGGAATTGAACAATGATGTTACATACTGAAAACGTGGACGTGACAACCATGCAAAATACATGTTGTGTAACAATCTTCTGTCATTGAAAAAAAAAAGATTGTATTTTATATTTTTTTTGTCCATTTTATTCTCCTATCATGTTGTGATGTCTGCCTTGTGAAATCAAACTGCCAACAACCAGCTGAACACATTGTATTTATTCTTTAATGCTATGTACTCAATGCTACGTTCATGGTTGAAGGCCAATGACTTCGATCAGCTGGGAAATGTCCCAGATGTTATCAAAAACAAAATCAGCCCAACTATTGTGTTGAGTCTAAATAACCTTCCCTGGAGCCAACTCCTGGTTTTCCAAACACTTCTGCAATGGACAGGAACTGCATTCTCTGAGCAGTGTTATGTTTTTGTCATTGCAGGAAGGGTATGTGGAATGATTTCTCTACATGATGATATTTCGATTTTTTAAAATTTCTGACATAACCACCCAGCACTAAATATGAACCCAGGGACTTGATTTGAACATACTTGAATCTGCCCCCCCCCCCCCCACCCCAGAAGAAAGCCGAACATTAAATATTGTGTTATGCCACCTCCAAACAAAGAAGTACTTTTTAAAACATTTTTGTTATGATAAATCCACCCTTGATTATATTAGATGAGATGTCTCCGTCAATATCCACCCCACGCTTCTCCCCAATTTGTGATATGTCTGTAGCCTACATTTAAGCATTCTGCTTTGTTTATTTTGTGTGTGTGTGGGGGGGGGGGGGGGGGGGGGGGGGCGTAGTTTTCCAATTTTTTTTCGACTAGAGATCTTAACCCCAAAGTGTTGCCACCCCACCCCTTTGTCCAATAAGCCTGAAAAGCTTTAAAAATAATTTTTGATACCCACCACTGACTATACTTGGAGATGGTGTAGTGTCAATTCCTCTCAAAATCACCTTGCCGCAGGCATTTTGTCCCAAGTGGAGTTTCATACTGAGAGGATTCATCCAAAAAAGCTGATCTTCATGGGAATGGGAGGTAGGTGGGTTTGTATGTGAGAGGGGTGACCTTTCATGTGTTTTCGAGGGAAGATATTGACAACCATAGTCTGGAATCGTGCACAATAAACTTTAAATTATTTCAAACTAATCACCAGTCACAATGCTTTGAGATATTCACCTTCTTTTAGTGAGAGTGATTCAACTTTGTTCACAGAATGTTCTAATATGAAGAGATTGCATGATACATCCACAAAATGAGAGTGTTTCATTTGTTTACTATTTTCTATCAGTTTGGAAAGGGTAAATTTTAAATACTTTGCTTCCATGTGTGTACAATAGCCTATTTATGGACCACCAAGAATAATACAAACAGGACATGCCAAAAGCCAATATTTATTTCAATGCAGCTGGATCACATACACGTAGCTTACTTTATGGCAGTTGGATCATTTACACATTGCGGGTACACTGTAATACATACAGAGGTTTCAGCAGGTGAATATACAAGACTTATTTTATGGCAGCTGGCTCACATACACATAGTGAGTATGCTGCAGTATATACACAGGTTTCAGCAAGTAAATATGCAAGGCTTATTTTATGTAGAAATTAGGGAAGACTGGGGGCTCATAAAGCTGGTACCAGAAGGGTCTGTGTATGTTGAGTTTACTGGAAGGTACGGATCCAGGAATGGTGTGGTGCATTGTTATACAGAATGTAACGAAGCACCCCAACATTCCCCGATGCATATCATACATGTGAAGTCAGCCCTGGATGGGGAACTGAAAGGAAGCCTGCATACCTACACGTATGGTGAAGCCAGCCTAGAATGGGGGTCTGAAAGACTGAAAAAAGCCCTAAACCTTGAATGTATAGGAAGACTGGAAGAAAATTCATCCAGTACTGGAATAGCTGGTCCTCCTAAGATACCCAATGCAAAGTACGATCCCGACTGTGGAGCTGTGAAAAAAAGTCTGCTGGACTCCTGCAGAAAGAGAAAGAGGGGAGAACAAGGACGACATATAAGGAAAAACTGGTACCACATGAGTCTCCATTTTCGGGTGTAAACTTGATGGTGGTGTGTTGGGTGGTGGTGGGGTGAAAATGTGACGATGTTAACTATATGGCAAGCAAGGTAAGACTGAAGACCCTGTGATGGAATAAAACAAAGAGGGTGTCATGTGACTGAGATAGCAAGTTTCATTGGTTGTAGGAAAGTTAGAGTACTGTCAAGCTGAAGATAAAGTGGATGGTTAAAGAGTAATAATAGCGGTTCCAAATACTTTTTGAAAAGTATGAATTCTCATGTTCAGAGGTTGGCACCAGGATGTTATTATTTTGAAGAAGTATCAGAGTGTAGGGGATGTTCCAAATGATGGACTGCTTTGTTTTGCAGAAAGTTAATTTAGCTGAGATTTACATTTGTAAGTTTTGAAGTTGGGCTTAACCCAATATCTGCTATGGCTGCTTGTTGAATAGCACGTCCAACAAATTTTCGATTTCAAGTGAATTTTGCAGTTTTTTGTACTCATTTTTCCAAAATAGAAACATTGTTTCTTACATTCCAATTAGTGTTGTTGAGTACAGACAATATCTGCCCAGCTTAGGCCTCTACCTTTGCTACATGAAGCAAACAGACAGTTTGTGTGAGGGGTTAACCTGATGATTTCTCATGCCAGTGCCAAAAAACTCAGGTGTCAAGATAATCAAAATGATTGATAGTTTCATGTGCAATACAGTCTACCCTTTTCACATTAAAAAGTTGGAGCCCGTAATTTGTCCAACGAATTACAATTCTCTAGTTTATGTTGACTTTTCAATCAAGTGTATAGTTCTATTTGGTTGAATATTCCAGCCTCAGGAGTCTTGATTTAATCAAGGAGACCTACACACTCAATTGGCAAATTGACAAAATGACAGAGGGGATTATCCTTGGTCACACAAGGGACGGAATATTGGCCAATTTCCCAATTAAGACTTCACTTGAAACATCTCCATGTCTGCCTGAAAATCCCCAGTTGTGATCCTCAGTCAGAATAATAAGAAGGAATGAGAGAGAGAAAGAGAAAGAGAGAGAGGAGATAAAGAAGAGAGAGAGAGAGGCAGATGTAATAAATTTTAGATGACATTTCACTGTAAATAAACACAATTTTTTTAACAATGGAAGGTGGACAGGGGAGCCCTTTTAATTGGATATCTCGTAATTAAATAACCCTGCTAATTGAATATAATTTCCCAACAAAAAACCATTTACCATAACTCCGGTACAAATTTGACCTGTTAATTGAATACATGTTATAGAGTAAACTCCTGTTATCTGAAGAAACAATCTTGTAACCTGTCGAGAAGTTACCCTAGTTGACTCTCTCCAGTTTTCCTTTGTTTATAGCCCTGTTTGGCTTCAGTACATCCAATACAGGCATTTAATCAATTATATCTTGCTTGACAGAGCTCATGGAGCTCTGTCTAACAAGATATAATAGAATAAATGCTAAGTTTATCTCTAGAATACAGGAAAGTGACACAATCCCTGTTAATTGAATACTCCTGTTAAATGAAAAATTTTCATTTGCAAATTGGCTATTCAATTAACAATAACAGGGTTCCACTGTACCAAATCTGTGAGACAGGAAAAAAGGTGATCACAATCATTCTGAAACCACAATTCCAATCAAACAACAAGTACGTATTCAGACTATGGAAGAAAAATGGAATCGTTCTTAAGAAACAAATTGACTCATACTCTGGGATATGTTTCTACACCATTGAACATCCATTAAAGGATCAATGTGCATGATTAAAGCAAACAGAATATCACTTGGAGTGCCAGCCACATGATTTGAGCATTCCTTCCAAAGGAAAATAATATCTTAAATTTAAAATTAAAATTAAATTTTAAACACATGCAAATGATCATTTAAAAGAATGGTGTATGCATTTTAAAGACAAAAGTAGTGTGTGTGTGTGGGGGGGGGGGGGGGCATAAGGGGGAGCATAAAGGGGGAGGGGTGTTGGTGTGTCTTAATTCAACTTTATTAAGGGAAATGTAATCTAGCGATGAAGTTTTTAAAAAGCCAATGACTGTAAAACATTCGGAAGCCTTCATAATGCAAATTTTTCTCACCCGCAGGAGTCCAGACCCTTTCCCCAAATTCCTGAGATGGTTAGGGGTTGTTTCTTCTGAGATCAAAAACAGTGTGTTATGTCTATCTTTCAAAGCTTTGTCGAACCGAAACCAAAGAAAAACACTGATTTTACCATTTTCTCTGCTGCTTGGTTGTTTGAAAGAGATTTTATCTGGAAACCAAAGAAAAACTACATATTTTAGGACAAAAAAAAGCAATTGATTCTCAGGCAATTTTTTTTTTCAAATCAATGAGGGAGAGAGGGAGGGATTTTATTTTTATTTTTGATTTTTATTTCTTCCAGATGGTGAGCAAGGATTGAGAGGGAAAAGTCACTTTCTGATGTCTGTTTTTACCTAAAAAGCATGGAAAGTGCATATTGTAAAATGATATACAAATAAAACTCATTTTATTGAAAACTAAAACTGTTCTTTATTTTTTGCTTTTAGTATATAGAAACAGAACTCTGACTTCACTTTTAAACTTTTACAAAGCAGAACTATTTTATGAATATTCAAAGTAAGGGTATCTCCCATGAACTGACACAGTTTGAATGCAAAGAACAGTCTGCTTCACAAGCATGTTCTAGTGACAAGATCATCCAAATTGGATGAGAGATAGGTTACATCTGTGTATATATTGTCAGATAATAACACAAATTCTCAACCTCTCTGGTGGGTGGGTCTTTCTTAATTAACTGGTGGAAGGCCAAGTTATTTTGGGGCATCAAAATTTGTCCACATGTCTTTGCCTTGTGGCAATTTATAGGTGAATGCCTATAGGCACTCTCCAATAAATTGTAACAAGGCAAAGCCATACAGACTAACTAATTTCACTTCAAAGATAATACAAAGCATATCCATAGAATATGGAGCCCACCGACGAACAGTTTTGTAACCAACTCCCCCAAGGTACTGTCATCTTCCATAGATATTATTGACCACCCTCGTATTATTTTGGATTCACTGTGAGTTATTTTGATAGAAATTAGCATTTTTAAGATTGAACTTTTTGAACGAAAACAACTGAGAATGGAAGCAAGCTTCCGGTGTCAATTTAGTATGGAACTTACACAACACTTGTAACGTCATCAGCCGTCTGTCAAGAGCCCCTCCTAAAAACCACGTCTATTAACTGGTAGAGTGCTAAATTATTTTTAGCCATCAAAATTTGTTCACATGTCTTTGCCTTGTTACAATTGATAGGAGAGTGCCTGTGGGTACTCTCCCATAAATTGTAACAAGGCAAATCCAAACAGACTAAATAATATCACTTCAAAGATAATATGAAGCAGAGCCACTGAACTTGAAGCCTTTAAGTTGCACTACCTGCACTTCAGAACAAAGCCCATATATGGGCTTCCAGCACTCTACCAGTTAAAAATAGTTGGAACCCATGTACATCCAAGTGACCAACTTTGATATTTAAAAAAGGAAACATCACTTTATTTTTCCACTGCACTGAAGCCCTTTCATTCATATCACTATCCGAGGGTCCATGGATGAAAATAATAAATGGATAGGCCCAACTCAATACACAAAATAAAAATTTTAAAATAAAAAGGCTTCATATTCTGTGGATGTGTTTCGTATTATCTATGAAATGATATTATTTTATCTCTTAAGATTTGCCTTGTTACAATTTATGGGAGAGTGCCTACTGGCACTCTCCCATAAATTGTAGCAAGGCAAAGATACACTAAGAAATTTTAAGACCAAAAATAATTTAGCACTCTACCAGTTAAGAACCACTGGGATTAAAATGAGCAAGTGGGATGGGACAATGTGAAGGATATGTTGTTATTGAGAGATAAAAACGGCAATGAAATCTAGTAAGAGATGTCATGAATGATGATGAAGGCACAGCAGATTATAGAGGTCTCTTCTGAATTAAATTTTGAATGCTCTGTATTTCAGCACCTGGCAAGTCACTCCATTTTTCATTTTCTGATCTTCAAAAGAAATTACCTATTTTATATATGTTTATTTATTGGTGTTTAATCCTTTACCTAATGAATCGGCTGCATCCACCCACGTAATATGCAAATTCTGCAGTTGAAAAAATATAAATTTTCTGAAAATTACAACAAAACTATATCATGTGACCCTTCATTGGAATGTGCTCATCGAGTCTGTTCCAATGAGGGGTCACATAATATGGTTTTGTTGAAATATTTTGAAAATTTTGAAAAAATAATATTTAAAATCACAAATTTTGATATTGTCTGCACTGGGTAAAGGGTTAAGATTACATATTTCTGCGGGGAGCGTGGTGGCTCAGTAGGTAGAGGTGCAGGCTGCAAGCCGAGAGGTCCTCGGTTCGAATCCCACCTGCGGCAACTGCGTTGTGTCCTTGGGCAAGACACTTCATCTCCATTGCCCACGTGGGGGCACGATGACGCCGTGTACTAAGGCGTACTGCACGTCGATGGTACGCATGTCTTCAACCAATCTAACCCTGCCTATGCTGCAGTGCGGAGTTACGATGTTGGGGAGCTGACAGCTGCTTGTCGTTGCTCAGTGGTTCTCTCCGGGTACTCCGGCTTCCTCCACCCGTAAAACGGTCACGGTCGTGATTAGCCATTGTGCATAAATATGTGACCTTAAACACCAATAAATAATTAAATATACATATTTCTGCACAATGACTAATTGTGGCCACAACATGGATATAAAGTCAAGTTCTGCCATTCGTTTATATCCATGTTGCCCACTTTAGAGGGCTTAAACCTCAAGCATTGGTAACTGGGTTCTACTTTATCAGTAAAACAGAGCTTACCTACAGTTAACTCAGCTGAAATTAGTTACTTACGGCAATTAAGTTCATCACTGTTGTCACCACAGTCATTATCATGGTCACAAATCCAGTCTTGTTTCACACACTGACCATTTGAGCAAGCAACATACTTTTTGGGACAGGTTGGGACTCGTGCTGAAAATAAAAATAAAGTCCTCTGATATACATAATGCCAGTCAGAAAAGACTACATTATGACATATATATAGTATATACCCATAGTAGCTTGGTGTACCAAATGTTCAATATAAGTGGTGAAGTGGTGTTAACCGCGAGTATTTGGCATGCAGTTAACACCACTACACCACGAGTGGTGAACATTTGGTACACCAAGCTACTTTGGGTATATTTTATTTATACCATAATCATCAGATTATTAAGAGTTGCTAGAGAATCTATTTACCAAAGTAAACACAGACTGCTCTTCTTCTCAGGTTTCCAGTGGGGAAGCAATGATTAACCTTTAAGCCACCATACAGCCACAAACAACCCTTTGAAATTGCTCTGAAAACATTGTCCCAAGTGCATTCGTCTTTGATAACTGTACTGCTAGGATGCATTTATCTGTACAGGCAGCCAAAATAATTTAGTAACACTGTTAAGTCATTTGCAGCTGTGTACTTGTGTATACAGTAGCTATTAGTGATGTACCGATGATTAAAAGGGGTTGTGAACTGATGACCGATGATTGGAGACCACTATCAGCCGATACTGATGCCGATAAATGTTCCAATAAATTAATAGGGTGACTGATCATCATTGATGTTGTCAAACACCTGGGATAATGCAGTGGCTAAATGCATGTATCAAGCGCCGATTGTCACCGAATAGTCTATACACATCGCTTTTTGAAGAAATGCCAATGTCACATTGATCAAAGAGGCCTGGATTCTGAATAACCCTGTTAATTGAATATAATTTCCCAACACAAAACCATTTACCATACCTCCAATACAAAGTTAACCTGTTTATTGAATATAGAGTAAACTCCTGTTAATTGAATAAAACATCTTTGTAACCTGTCGAGAAATTACCCTGACTCTCCCCAGTTCTCCTTTGTTTAGAGACCTATTTGGCCTCAGTACTTGCAATACAGGCATTCAGTCTATTATATCTTGTCATGAAGCTCTGTCAAACAAAATATAATAGAATAAATGCTAAGTTTATCTCAAGAATGCAGGAAAGTGACACATTCCTGTTAATTGAATACTCCTGTTAATTGAATAATTTTCATTGGCAAAGTGGCTATTCAATTAACAGGGTTCCACTGTACTACAAGAGTAAAAAAGTTGCTATTGTAAAATAGTTTACAAGCTCAATTTGCTCCAGTGAAAAAACAAAACAAGAGGCCCCAGGGGGCCTGAGGGTGCTCACCTGACATGGTAGTCTAAATATCAAACCAGGGACTTGAATAAGCTGCATACGCCCCTCCTATGAAAAGCATATACCAACTAGATGAAGCGATTGTGCCCACACAATACACAGGCAACTTGATTTGAACAAAATCAAATTGCGATGTCATAACAAACTATTATCTCAAATATCAATTAAATTGGCTCAGCGGTTTGGGAGGAGAAGATGCAAACACCACTGTAATCTGTGCGCATGCGTAGTACAATTGTTTATCTTTGAAATCAATGTTTTTTAACGTGGGTAAGTCAGATATTTTTCAAATTTCTTGAATTTGATGCTGTGTTTTCATTAAATACAATACCAGAAGAATTATGGTAGTTTTTAGGCAGCAATCATATTACATTTATATGGTTAGTTCAGGGTTAATTATCCCAGATCTGTCTTTTTGTCATCCTTGAGTTATTTCAATGACCTCAGTTATCTCAATTTGGGTTGGTTTGCACGAGTTAATTATGACAGCACTCCAGACATTCTGTGCTTGATTTCTCGCTGTGTATTTGTGACCAGTCAGTCTGTGAATTGCATCGAAACGACTAGGTCAGGTGGTGAATTTCCAATCAAAATTCCACCTGCCTCCCCAACCAACACCTTTGTAAATTCATTGCACTGATATAGCTTGTCAAGTGTCCTCGGTATGGGTACCGTTTAGGTTGTGTAGGCGTTTTTTCATACCGCCCACAACGTAGGCAATATTTTCCAAAATGAAACTCCCCATAGAGCAGTAATTATAATTATTCTACTACTCCTTTATTGGCTACACTGTACTTATGATACATATATCAAACAATAAAATCTACATTAGTAATTTACAGTATAGTCCTAAAACACATACATTAGTTCTTATTAATTGCTCATTGCAAGTTTGGTTTTCCAATCCATGATGGCTGCATAAATAATGATGCAGACACGTAAATAAATAATATCTGGACAAGGACAAGTAATATGTTGATTAAGTGATTTATGCCTTCGATATGGAGCATGAACTGAGTCGACCCAAATGCGGCTAGTTTCTTTCAGTTTTAGTCAGATGAAATTTGTACGGGTTGCTCAAAGACTGTGAGGGCAAGGAGGGCCCTGGGTCACAGTCTTACAAAGACTAGGTTGACCAATCACAATTGACATGACCTCGAACCTGCACATGACATTTGGTGATGATCGGACAAGAGCTATGGGATGTAGCCTATGTTGAAGAAAATGCGAACAGACTTACAAGGCTCACAGACTTCCGCACGTGTGATGTCAAGTTAAGCTAAAAACAGCAACAGAAACATAAAATATACAGTCATTTATTTTTGTTGATATTGAATTAATAAATATCGTACGTATCTTGTCTCAATTAAACCACAGCACAGACACAGCAGGCCACAAAATGTATCCATGGGACATTAATGTTTCCGCTTAAAAGGGGCCATAATTCTGCCCAAAAATATTGGACCAAGCCCACTATCAATCCCAACCTATATTATGTGGTTATAAACCTATTTATAAAATTTTGTTTAATTTTGTTCAGTCAAACTAAAGTAATTGTCTGGAGACTATATTCAGGATGGATTTATTTATTTACCGGTACTTATTGGGGTTTTAAGGTCACATATTTTTGCACAATGGCTAATCATGACCATGACAGTTTTATGGGTGAAGGAAGCCGGAGTACCAGGAGAGAACCACTGAGCAATGGCGAGCAACTGTCAGCTCCCCAACATACTAACTCCACACAAGCAGGGTTAGCATTGGTTGAAGACAAGTGCACCATTGATGTGCAGTACGCCTAAGTACACAACGTCACCGTGCCCCCGCATGGACAATGGGGGTGAAGTGTCTTGCCCAAGGACACAACGCGGTTGCCGCAGATGGGATTCAAACCGAGGACCTCTCGGCTTGCAGCCTGCACCCCTACCTACTGAGCCACCGCGCCCCCATTCGGGATGGATCTACAGATGGATGTATGGACAAGGATAACACTTAATGCTCCTTCGCCAAATTGGCAGGGGCATAAAAAGCACCAATAAAATTTCAGATGATGGACATCCCGGTACGAACTGCAAACTTTGGTTGTGATTTTTAAAAGACTTTTTGAGGTGGTATTTTGGTGGGTATAGTGGGGTTAACTCTATACCTAACAAATCAGCACATATGGACAGTTGAAATAAACCAAAAAATTCAAACAATTTCAATAAAATCGTATCATGTGACCCCCTCATTGAAACGAGCCTGTAACAATATATGGTTCTGTTGATTTTTTTTTTTTAAATTTAATAACTAGTATTTAAAATAATAAATTTTAATATTGTGTGCATTGGGTAAAGGGTTAAAACTGAGGTAGCTGGAAATTAACTTTAAAAAGGGGTAATATCCTACAGTTATTAGAATGCTCTATTTCAAAGCTTGTCTCTTGATTGTCCCCAATCCAATATAAACCCAGTCCTGATGTTAAATAGTTAGCTCAGTGGTTACAGCATTGGACTTCAAACTAAAAGGCCATGGTTCAATCCCCGCCAGGGGTAACTGCATTGTGTCTATGGGCAAGGCACTTAATCCAGATCGCCCATATGGTATCACAGAACTAAATATTTTCCCATAGGCCACCATTATAACATACAGGCAAAAAAATATGATCACATCATTTTGGCATTCAAATATCTTTATCAAGTTTTGCCCATCAGACAACTTTTTCAGACCAGAAAACGGGACCATGCAACAAATAAGAGAGAAAAACTGACAGGAAAGGAAGTACAAGTCACATGCCCATTTTTTATCCGGGAATTCCCAACAAAAACACACCAAACGTCAATTGTATTTTTTGGGTCCAAAAGTCATCAAATCACCCTCTTTACTTATCTGGAGTATTCAACAATAATACAAGATTCAACAGAAAGTTTCAAACATTATTGAAAAATATATTTTCCCAAGGTCAGGCCAAGCCTGCTTATTTTAAGAGACTGCATCATTTCCGAGTGCAACATTTCAAGGTGGTTAACTCTAATTCAAATATTTAGTTCAGTGACACCATATGGGGGCACGGTGGCACTGTGTACATGTACTTAGGTGAACTGCACATCAGTGGTGCATTTGTGTTCAACCAATCCTAACTCTGCTTGTGTGGAGTTAGTACGTTGGGGAGTTTGACAGTTGGTCGTCGCTGATAGGTGGTTCTCACCAGGTACTCTGGCTTCCTCCACCTGTATTATTTATTTATTGGTGTTTAAGGTCACATATTTTTGCACAATGGCTAATCATGACCACAACATGAGTATCAACTCAAGACCAGGGGTGAGTGTTAATAAGCCATGTTGCCCATTTTAGAGAGGGTTTGCACCTCACAAGCATTGGTGACTGGGTCCTATTTTACCAGTAAAAAAAGCCTGTTTACCACAGTGAACAGGACCACCTGTATTAAATGCCAAAAAATAAATAAATAAATAAATAAATAAATAAATAAATAAATAAATAAATAAATAAATAAATAAGTAAATAAATAAATAAATAGTACATGTCCCTAATACAATACCAACCCATTCCTAATGCTGCTGGGCCAATCACAACTCTCTTCTGACCACCAGTATCTACTACTTTTCCCATCAAGCTCAGAAAGTGGCTTCCAGCCTTCAAACTGTTAGAGTGATTAAACATTATCAATTTTCTGGAGAAGGCTCTTTCATTGATGTTTGATGAGTTCTCTTATTTTAAATAATAAAAGATAGTCAGATAATAACAAATGAAAGAAGTTGGACATGTGACTTCAGTCTCGGTTGAATCAGGAATATTGACAAAATTACTCAATTATCTGAAAAATGTCAAGAAATTATTATTAAATCTTATTGATTTACATGAACAAGATATAAGGCTTTTTCCAATGCACTATTAACCTTTCTGATGTGATGTGACGATTGACATACAGTTGACGATTGTCAACCATTTTAACCCTTTACCTACTGAATCTATCACATCTACCAACGTAAATTACAAACTGGGCAGATGGAAAGAAAACTATTTTTCATAAAATATCAACAAAACCATATTATGTGACACCTTAATGGAATGAGCTCACTTATTTTTTTTTAAATAACCAGTTGAAATGACTATGTCCACTTGCATAATTTACAGCCTGAGCAGTTGAAAAAGAAATTTTTTTCACAAAATTTAAACAAAACTATATTGTGACCCCAAATTGGAATGATTTTGTTCACCTCTTTCCATTAGGGATCATATATATGGTTTTCTTGAAATTTTGTGATACCAGGTGTGTTGGGTAAAGAGTGAAAAGAACAGGCACAACAGTATCTTACTGCTGAACTATCAGGTTGGTCATTTGGAGCTGAGCTACATCAATCTGCCCCCACAAGGATGGTGTATACTAAAAGAATTTTCCTCATATTGCAATAAGTTAAAATCTGGGCTCCCTATATAAGAACCTGGGGGAGTTGATTTGCACAAACCTGAATTGGATCCCCTGGAGGATGTTGCACACAAAATATCGAAAAATTCTGATTGTAAGTTCTGAATAAATATCTTTCTTTCTTTTTTGGAAAGTGCTGACAGCATTTTGTCATTAACCCCCCAGCCCTACCCCTATCCTCTATGATGCAATGGATTGAGAATTTTTTAGGCCTCTTGATTCCACTGGTCATGAGGATGTAATATACCAAATAACAATTCTTTGTTCTGTGCACTTTGGGAAATACAGTAAAACCTGTCTTGAGAGACCACCTGTCTTGAGAGACCACATCTACCAGGCACCAATTGTTTTATCTCTATAATGGATCTGCTATGGGAGACCACCTGACTTGAGAGACCACCTGTCTTGAGAGACCACTCTGACCTGGTACCAACTGGTATTTTTATGCCATAATATACCTGTCTTGAGAAACCGTCCCTTTGAAGACTGAAACCATGACAAAAACTTTTTACCTGTTCTGGAATTGGAAAATCCATTGTGGTTATACTAACATAATTAAAAGTATTAAAAGATCTTAACTGGGTTTCAATTGCTAACTCATTAAAGACTGAGATGTTTTTATAAGACCCCTGTGAAAAGATGAGGATTATTGTTGAATAAACAATTTCATACATACCTGAAATGTGAGATAGGAATCAAAATAAATTTGTGTTCAAAATCTTTTTGTAACAAATTGAAATGGACTGCTATAAAAATTATAAAAAAAATTAGTGTTGAAAATCTTCAATGAAGATTTTCAACACTAATTTATTTTTTATAATTTTTATAACAGTCCATTTCAATTTGTTATAAAAACTTCATAAAAAAGAACAACTACAAAGTAATTACAAAAATTCATTCTTCTCCATTTCTGAATTTTGTGGTTGGTTATTCACAGACTTGAGAAAACCTGAAACCTGTTATGAGAGACCACCTGTCTTGAGAGACCACTTTTGTATGGCCCAAAGGGCAGTCTCTCAAGACAGGTTCTACTGTATGGGCATTTGAACTTTTTCCTGATTTTAGCTACTGGGGTTCCTGAGACAATTTTTTCATACAGAAATAAGTACCTGTCCCCTAATACTACTGCATACCAAACTGGCACACTGGTTCTAGAAATCAAAATTTGGGGAAGGGTAAAAGATATTGTCCCTCCGAGCACAAGCTCAAATATTGCTCTACAAACTTTCTTTGAACAACCATGAATCTTGTGCATATAAGGAAACCGCATACCAAATTCCAAAGCATTGTGACTGGTAGTTTATGACACAAAGATTTTTGAAGAATTTCAAGTTGATTGGGCACTGCCCCCAGCCCAGTGGGCTTAGCTACTTCTATTGAACAAACTTGGAAGGTTATCTCGTAAAGATTATTTATGCCAAGTTTAGTCCAGTGGTTCCAGAGAAGACTGAAATGTAAAGTTAATGGATGGCAGACACCAAGTAATGGCAATACCTCACCCTGACTTTCAGTCAGGTGAGCTAAAAATGGTTTTGATTCTGTCTGAAGCAAGTTGAGAAAAAAAATTCTCCCTTATGTGTTCACATCTTCAACACTGATCAACAAATTTCTCATTGAGTACATTTGTAACTCCCTGGAAAAAATATTGAGAAAGGTTGCAGTATCTTGAATTTATTTATTTAATTATTTATATATTTATTTACTGGTGTTTAAGGTCATTTTCAGCATCCTTGGCTATATCATGATAGCAACAAAGATAAGAGGTCAAGTTCAGCCAATCGTTTATACCTATGCTGCCCACTTTAGAGAACTCCCACCTCAGGCATGGGTTCCAGAGTCTATTTTAATAGTGAAGCAGAACTCTTGCAAACAACCACTGATCCACTTCCCAGGTTCCCACACGGAGCAGCGGCTTGAAATGTTCACAAAATATGTGACATGAAAAAAAGTGAATGTAGAAATATAAATTACTGAAGTACACAATGTTTTCAAGTTTTCTCATTCCATGGGGAAATATGTTAGGTTTAATCCCGGGAATGGAAGTTTACAACTCTATGGCTCCAGGTCCTGAAAGTCAATCATAGTACCCTGGAAATGCATTGACCATGGTATCAATGATTGTGTATTACAGTTTACGAGATTACGGAGAATATCAACTTCAGCTTCACTGTTGGAGCTATGGTTTAATCTCATGAACAGGAATTTCCAGTTCTGAAAATCAGTCCTAATGTCCAGGTAATTCATAGACTAGAATCTGAAATCAAAGGTTACAGGGCATATATCGACAAGCCCATTAGGACAAGTCAATATATGACTTAGAGGCGAGTTCGGGACTTCAATGCGCCATCTCAGAATCCTTTTTGATGGTAACAATAATTTATCTGCCAATATTCCTACCTTTTTTAACTTGTTCGCTTATATTTTGACAATCATTAAGCATCTATGAATAAATTTTTTATGAATAAAAATCATGACATCATTTTAGTGCATTCTTGGGCTATGCATGACGTAATGCCCCTTTCATTGTTCAGCTTGTAGTATAATCACTGAAGTTTATAGCAGTGTTTCAGCTGTTTGTTTCTTTGTTTTATTTTTCACAATTAAAGCATGGTAGGCCTATATAAAAATATCATCATTGCAAAAATGATCTTGTCTAATTATATCGTTCAGCTGGTGATTTATTTGTATCATTTAATTACTGTTATCAAAGATGCTGTCCTCGACAATAATAACTCCATGCCAATTGGGTATAGGTAAACAATATTCTCCTTATGCATCTAATATCACACCTGCAGCCACTATCCTCAATACAGGTTTGCTTTTTGTCTAAGACTTTTTTACTTGTATTGGAGGAAATATGTTAATGTTGTGAGATAAAGTATGTTTATTGAAGCGATGACAGATTATTATTGTGAAATTTTATTTATCTCAGCCCTCAAAGGTAATATTACAGCACATGATTTGCATTACTGATGACTAAAGAGACACACAATAATGCATAAATGTCAAACACAAGGCTATTAAAAGGAATACTTGACCTCACCCAACAATTACACAATTATAAACACAAAATGGGGTCTACAGTCTCTAATCCATCACATGCAGTCGGAGTGTGCGCAAATTTATTTTTCAATGAATTTTTAAAAATGTAGCCTAACAACAAGCCACTGTCTTCATATGAACTTGTAAAAAAACGTTTTACAAATTTAAATGCCAACCTATTTACACCATTTTTCCTAGCAGATTACCAAAAACCAAACAATTATTAACCCTTTACCAACCCAGACGATATCAAAATTTCTTATTCTAAATATCATTTTTAAAAACTTTTCAATAAATTTCAACCAAACCATATCATATGACCCCTCGCTGGAACAAGCTCGACGATATGGTTTGGCTGAAATTTTCTGAAAAATAATATTTTTTCAGCTGCTGAATTTACATATTACACAAGCAGATGTGACCGATTCATTGGGTAAAGGGTTAAGATGTTGCAGAATCTGAGGGGGAAGTCAGTGAGGCATGTGGGGGTCGGGATTTAGCACCAACCCACCTTTTTGTCAGTCATGTTTTTTTCCTTTACATAAGTGAAGGCAAATGAGATGTGCAAATGCACATGTATAGATTTATTTTCAGAAACTTGCATCAACAAGTTAGTAGTTTTAAAAAGAAAATGTGTGGCAACTAACTGTAAACCATTGATTATTGAGTCAATCTGTGAGAATTTGTTAATATCTCACGGTTAAGCCCGTATAAACTCAATAATGAACAGGACCTATTTCATTAGCGTAATGTTAAAAGTCTGTCAGCATGACAAAGTAACCATCGCTGAAGTAATTTAAAACAAGCTACTTCACGTAGCCAGTTTGGGGGTGGGGCAAACATGATATCTGGATGGATGTGGTGCGCATGTGGGTGGGGGTGGGTGGGCTCCCCAATTAACTAGGACCCTCCAGTTGTTACCCTGTCCTCACACTTCGCTTCAAGAAAAACTTGGGGAGGGGGGGGGGGGAGGGGGGCAAACATGATAATGACCCTAACCTAGACCTTTTAACTTCAAAATCAATTGTGGGAGGGAGGAGTAATCTTTATGCCATGTGGAATGTACACATGTTGTTTCATCTTCCTTGTTGACAGAGAATGCATGAAGCATTGAATCTAGAGATGGATGGATGGATGAAAAATGACATTGACATTCAAAAGCAATAGGGGTTATGCTCATGACATAAGGGATGTACATGTGTAATTTTCTTTTCTTGAGTGAAACACTACTTGACTTACGAGAGAGAGTTGAGTCCAAGGATGGATGGATGGATGGATGGATGGATGGATGGATGGATGGGTTATCCTTAAGCCATAAACAATGTATGTGTGCAATTCAATCTTTCTAGGTGAAAAACATCTAGAATTGGAGCACAGAATGAACTGTAACAATGAATGAACTTTAACAACAGACAGACAGACAGATAAATGGATAACAGGGTGAAGCCAGTATACCCTCCGACAACTTTGTTGTGGTAAGATTATGAAGCTGATTTTCACCCACAAAGCTGCCATGACATAGCACATCTTGTTCGAAATATTTTTGGGTGGAGAACAACCATCAACATCATGTCTCATGCCTTCATTATCTGTCTGCAGTCTGATTGAGTAAAAGAAGTTTAGTCAGCCCCCTACTCCCAACCCCATTTTGAAAATGTTCTGCTGCCCTTCCTTGTTCGCGCATGAAGTTTGATACCAATTATGTGAACTGATTATAGCTTCAAACAAATTAATGCATTGTATTCATCAATAAGACTTTCTTTGATACCCAATAGTTTGATATCACTACTATGCAAAACTTTGGACCCTTCATGTACTAAAATAATTTTGAAGACTTAATTTGAGTTTTCATTCAGGATATTCCATCAATAGAGGTATTTGTCTGAGTTAGTTATGTTAAAAGCTTCATTATATGGAGAGCAGATTATTCTTGAAACACCAGCAGAGTGGAATTTCCATGGCTCTATAATGTTTTTCCACTCCAAAATAGGGTGTGTTGAAATGTAGTTAGAAACAACTGCACTTTCATTACATACATGGTGACTGCAATGTCAGTTCTGATTATTAGGTTTGAGGGAAGCTGAAAATATCCAGGAATTCAAGCCAGTCTTTTAGAACTGAAGGATTCATAAATGTAATGAAACAACCTAAGTTTGTCAGGTCTGAACCTGCATTAAGTGTTTGATTTTTTCAAAAGTTCAAATCAAGTTTGATATTTCACTAACTTTGTATCACGCCATTCAAATGACTTGCTGATGGCTGATGACTGATGACTCTTGCTTCAGTTGAATTTGTAAAGTATTGGACAAATTTGTCAAGACTTGTTTGAATATGGTTATTTATTTATTTATTGTTGTTTATGGTCACATACTTCTGCACAATGGCTAATCATGACCACAACATCGAGATGAAGTCAAGGTCAGTCAATCGTTTATACCCCATGTTGCCTATTTTAGAGGACTCGCACCCCAAGCATTAGTGACTGGGTCCTATTTTACCAGTGAAACAGAGCTTGTTTACCACAGTAAACAAGCACTGCTTCACTTCCCAGGGTTCCCACAGGGGATTTGAATATGGTACACAACACACATTTCATAAGTTGCTTTATTAATTTGTCTGCTGCTCAACAAACTTGATCAAAATAGAATTCATTTCTTGAATAATCTCTACCATTTTTCAAATGGCCTCAAGTTCAGTCATCTAGGGATATCAAGTAGAGATATTAAGATGTGGGATACTTCTGTTTCATCAACCTTAAAACCTTTTTTCAACTACAATGGAACCCCATTAACTGAATAGCCAATTTGCCAATGAAAATTATTCAATTAACAGGAGTATTCAATAACAGGGATTGTGTCACTTTCGTGTATTCTAGAGATAAACTTAGCTTTTATTCTATTACAACTTGTTTGACAGAGCTCTATGAGCTCTGTCAAACATGATATAAAAGATTGAATGCCTGTATTGGTTGTACTGTGGACAAATAGGTTTATAAACAAAGGAAAACTGTGGAGAGTCAGGGTATTTTCTTGACAGGTTACAAGATTTTTTGTTCAATTAAAAGGAGTTTACTCTATAACCTATATTCAATTAACAGGTCCAATTTTTACTAGACATATTTCTGGTTTTGTGCTGGGAAATTATATGTGTGATGACACATAACCATGAAAGTTTAAACACTCGATACCTTAAATAATACCCCATGACTATGAAAATTAACTTTTAACACTTGATGTCTAACATGATAACTACCCCATAACTCTAAAAGTTAATAAAACACTTGATGACTTATATGGTGTCCCGTAGCCATGAAAGTAATTTTTAAATCTCAATGACTCTTATTATCTCTTATTCTGCAAAACTAAGAAAGTTAATTTTCAACATTCCGTGAGTTATATGATGCTCTAAAACAATGAAAGTTAATTAAACACTCAATCACTTATATGATGCCCCATGTTCAGGAAAGTTATTTGAAAAAAAAGATTGAAATGACTTCAATACACTCTGGGTATTCATTCACACAGTCAAACTTTTGTCGAAATATTTGAATAAAATACATGGATTTATGGTTTCGCTCAAGTGTTGCAGCCTTAATTTCAATTGTACATAGCTTTAGTTCATCTTGAGTGTGTACTGCAATCAACTTGACACGTCTCATCCAACTTTCATACAACAATAAAGTGAGATAATTTTTTTTCAATTCTTTCATAGATTAGTTGCAAACAATAGGAAGAGGTATATATACACGTTATCACCACTAAATGCTAACCAAGAGACTTGAATCAAGCCAAGATGTTCTTCATATCAGGTATTGCAGTGAGCCCTTTAGGGTGAGTCACATTACATAATAGGGACACCATGAGGCTTCATATAAGTTTCTCGATCAACACATAGTGGTGATGACAAATTTATCTTACCATCTAGTCCAAGAACATTAGGTTTCACTAGGGAAAAAAATCGGAGAAAGCTGATTTTTTCAGGGAATGTCGAGTACATGTCACTGAACGATTAGACAAAAGTCCCCTAAAATCCCAGTTGAGCTTTTTTTTCTACAGCCTTTTTTCGAAAACGCGTTTGAAAAAAATTTTAAAAAATCGCACGAACTTTGTAACCTCGAATTGATCCAACTGTATTTTTTGTTTACGCGTATTTCGAGCTACATAATGTCTAATATACATTTACCTAGAGGAAAATGTGCATTCTGTGACAATTTCTGCGAAAAATTATTGAAAATTCACAAAAAAGTATCGGATTTACGCAAAAAATGACGATTTTCCTAACGGATTTGCCCAAAGGGTCGTAGTACAGAACGGGATGTTAGTTGGACAGACGATAAAAAATCCACCACCATTTGAAGACTTTTATCATTGCTTACAAAATAGACATTATGGAAGACCCCCTCTGCTTCTGGCCGAGTTCCCCTTTTGGCATAAAATTCGTCAGCATGAGAACTCAACTATTTTCGGGCTTGGGACCGAACAGACACGTCTGTGTCTGGCAGCATTAGATCAATAAATAATATTTACAAAATGTACAAAAATCAATAAATAATATTTACAGAATGTACAAATCAATCAACATGGATTAAGTTACATTGACTATTATCAACGCTATATACAGAAATGACATGACCTATATACATATTATTCATCGAACTCAGAAATTTCCGACAGGACAGTGTTTCTGTGGTTGTTACAAGAATCCGAACTGCAATTACACAAACCTGAGCAAGAGAGTCCTGCCTTCTTACACCCACACCTTTTTGTACAAGCACTCTTGCAACCACAACTGATCAGATTCAGTAGGTTATCGGGGGCACATGGCTTTGTGGCTGCAGTCGGTACAAGAAGTCCATTGTCTAGCGACCACCCCCAATCCGTCGGAGGAAGCGAAGTGCCCAGCCATTGTTGGACCTGGAGATAACATCTGTAGACATGTTGTTGTGCAGCATCGCTGCTTGGTGGGAGTGAGGCTAGGTCGATGGGTTTATTCAGTTTAGATTTTGTTACATAACGCTTGTAAGTGACATATCTATATTGGTCGAGAGAGGAAACAGTTTTACTCCCGTATAAGATCAGGAGAAGTTGTTCCCCGGCAGTGTACTGTCATCCGCTAAAATTGTGTTGACATACTGTTGTGAGTCGCTAGTAACATCGGAGACAATTGTACTGAATACTTTCTTCTTACCAACTCGAAAGAGTGCAGAAGTAGTGTCACAACCACTTATAGAATGTGCTACAAGGAGGTTGCTTCTATGGTCACCCATTTTGGTTGCTATTTCACTAACTGAAACTAGTAAGTTTGGGGTAATGGAATACATCATGTGAATATTACATCCCGGTTGAACTCGAGAGGTAAGAATGACTAACAAGTCTGTGTCTGTTCCCACAACGACAACATTGTTGTCATCTTGAGCGATGTCAAGTGCAGTTTAGGCTATCAGTACATCAGCATCAGCCTCGGCCTGCTTGGACTGAATATTGATAGCAGATAGCTCCTGCATTAGAAGATCGATCAGTTGGGTTTTGTTCTTGGCATTTGCAAGGAAATCGGATTGGGGTGTGGTGGCTGGTAACTCAGGTGAGATATTGATATCAATGGAATACCTGTCTTTAGATCTACAGGCTTGTTCCATGCCCTTTGTCGACATTGTACAAGCATAACCATCAAAAACAACCACGACGTTCGCCCCAAAATGTCTCACTAGATAATTGGAATATGATGTACATATGTCCTTATATGACGACTGTTTAGGCCATACAACTGCCCTCAATAAAAATCCACCATCTACAACAAACAGAGAATGTTCTGGGATTTTAGTTTGCTCGGAACCGTATGTTTTGAGGATCTTACCGAGCGTGCTTTTCTGTGTCTTCCTCATTCCAGCAGAATCAAACAATGCTGGTGGTTTCGGGGCGAGTTCATATTTGAGATACTCTTCCATCTCTGCTTGTGACTGAATAACACATGTGATGCGGTTGAACAGAATTGTGGGGTCAATCACTACCTTACTTCCACGGACTTTGATGCTATTTGCCATCGATGCAAAAGACTTCACAGTGTCAACACGTCGTAGTTTGATGCTGTTGAACGTTTTGCTTACAACATTCGATACGCAACATTCACCAATTTTGCGAACTTGGTCACAGTTCACAGTTTCGTCGGCCACAAGCCCGGTCGCTATAGAGACTAATTGTAGTGGATCTCTATTCTGAAAGGGGGAATGCACTCTGAGCCAGTTCAATAATTTGGTGATATCATTGGCATCAGTCAATTGTGAACTTTGACGGAGATCCCGATGTTGTTCGCCATGACCAGTGTGAACATGAACAAAATTTTCGAGAGCATTACATATCGGAAGGCAAAGAGGTAGTCCATGTACCCATTTCGCAACAGTGCTATCGGTTATTCCCCTGCCATGTGTGAGACCACCAGGGAGTTTGAACATTCTCATTAAACACTGCTCTATGGTCTGATCAGAATATATCCCGTCCCAGAATTTATCTGAGCTCCTTATGGTAAAGTAACCTTTCTCAGTGAACAACTTCAAATCATCCTGTTGCATTATTTCTGTTAGCTCATTCATCTGCTGCAAATAGAGATGAGAACTTTTTGCATATGCAAAATGACCACCTGCGTGAAATACTGGTATCATATTGCGAACACAATATGTGTGGAGTTCCCAGTCGCCTGTGCGCTCTGCTCTCAAGAACAACTGGAGAAGACCTATTTGCTCGTAGTATTGTACCCAAAGCTTTCCTGTGCGTCCTACGGACGCATTCTGGAGCAGTTCGTGTAATTTTGACAATAGATGGTTGACACTTTCTTGATTGACAGCGTCAGCTGTTGTACAGTCACCTCTGGCAAGTCCACAGAATATTTCATTGACTTCTGTGCAGTCTATGTTATCTAGTGTTCGGCTTTCTTCAAACACAAGTTTTGTAATGGCAATTTGTGTTAGCAAATGGGCACGAACTGCTCTTGAATATGCATGACCACTGATCAAATGATGGATTGACCCACCAGCATAAACAGTCCCCCAAAGTTCATCCAAGCCGCTACCAGCCATGATCGAACCAATTGCCCCTAAATATGACATAATCATATGGAAGCCGCCGAGTCTAACGAAAACTTTTGTCAACTTATCTGACGAAGACACAATCTCCACTGCTTTGATATATACACATCAAGGGCATGCACACATTACATGCCAATGCATCTTGAGTGTAGGCGAACACCACATTATGTGATTTAATCGAACATGGAAATTGAAACAATGATGCTATAATACGGTATTTGAATGAGAAAAGTCGATGCCGTTTGAATTTGAGTTTAGGGGGTATGGTTAATATTTCACACGTTTCACCAGTTCATTATGGAATAAATGACTATTGTTATATATCATAATAAAGCCACTGCTTTTCTGCAATTTTTGATATATAATTTAACTCCCAAAGTAGTCGTAGATTTGATTTAATGGACGTTGTGTACCGTTGTGTGTATGAAAACAATAAATTTTTTTTCGTAATTTTGTACATTTTCGTGAATATTTCACCATTGAGTGTGAGGATTGGTACAAAGTTGGCATTTTCTGTTGGGGATATGTATTCTCAATATAATTCAGCACGATATTTATGATTCTCACCCTACTAAGGCGAATAAGAATGAGAAATATGGAGCTGGGTCGAATTTTTTTTTTCATCAAAAAAACGCTATAACTAAAAAAGCTCAACTCGGATTCGCGGGGACTTTTCACACTTTATCCGCAATGTGTGTCCTGGAAACATATAAAACTAGAACTATCACTGAAGGTGATTAATACCCCCGCTTTGGGTTTTTAGAGGAATGCACTTCTGATCATGTAGGCGAAGGCCATAAGGAAATGTATACATAAAGATCATTTTTTGTTGTTGAAATTTGTATTTGCATGTGGCCTTCCACAGAACAGCACTGAATACTTAAAGAGCCCACACATATATGGTTTACATTTGGAAAAACACATTTACAATGTGTAACATGTATTCAAAAACGGTTCATTAATGTAGGAGGAGTTGCACACACAAGAATCCCATTTGAAAACCCATAATAAATCCAAGTTAAAGGGAGATAACCTGGTTAAAATTGTCGCAGATCAAAAATTTGGGAATATGCGTATGTTCACTTAGTTGTGATAATGTTTGAAAGGTTTCGTCAAAATTGATTGATAAATGTAGGAGGAGTTGCACGCACAAGAATTTCATGTAGAAACCCATAATAAATCTAAGTTAAAGGGAGATAACCTAGTTAAAATTGCCACAGCTGTAAAATTTTTGGAATATGCGCATGTTTACTTAGTAGGGATGATGTCTGTAAACTTTTGTCCAAATTGATTGATAAATGTAGGAGGAGTTGCGCACACAAGAATTTCATGCAGAAACCCATATTAAATCAAAGTTCAAGAGAGATAACCTGGTTAAAATTGTCGCAGATCAAAAAGTTTGGAATATGCACATGTTCACTTAGTAGAGATGATGTTTGAAAGGTTTCATCAAAATCGGTTCATTAATGTAGGAGGAGTTGCGCACACAAGAATTTGTTCGAACGGAAAGACATAATAAATCTAAGTCAAAGGGAGATAACCTGGTTAAAATTGTCGCAGATCAAAAATCTTGGAATATGCGCATGTTCACTTAGTAGTGATGATGTCTGAAAAGTTTTGTCCAAATTGACTGATAAATGTAGGAGGAGTTGCACGCACAAGAATTTCATGTAGAAACCCATAATAAATCTAAGTTAAAGGGAGATAACCTAGTTAAAATTGCCACAGCTCAAAAATTTTGGAATATGCGCATGTTCACTTAGTAGTGATGATGTCTGTAAACTTTCGTCCAAATTGATTGATAAATGTAGGAGGAGTTGCGCACACAAGAATTTCATGCCGAAACCCATATTAAATCAAAGTTCAAGAGAGATAACCTGGTTAAAATTGTCGCAGATCAAAAAGTTTGGAATATGCACATGTTCACTTAGTAGAGATGATGTTTGAAAGGTTTCATCAAAATCGGTTCATTAATGTAGGAGGAGTTGCGCACACAAGAATTTGTTCGAACAGAAAGACATAATAAATCTAAGTCAAAGGGAGATAACCTGGTTAAAATTGTCACAGATCAAAAATCTTGGAATATGCGCATGTTCACTTAGTAGTGATGATGTCTGAAAAGTTTTGTCCAAATTGATTGATAAATGTAGGAGGAGTTGCGCACACAAGAATTTCATGTAGAAACCCATATTAAATCAAAGTTCAAGAGAGATAACCTGGTTAAAATTGTCACAGATTAAAAAGTTTGGAATATGCACATGTTCACTTAGTAGAGATGATGTTTGAAAGGTTTCATCAAAATCGGTTCATTAATGTAGGAGGAGTTGCGCACACAAGAATTTGTTCGGATGGAAAGACACAATAAATCTAAGTCAAAGGGAGAAAACCTGGTTAAAATTGTCGCAGATCAAAAATCTTGGAATATGCGCATGTTCACTTAGTAGTGATGATGTCTGAAAAGTTTTGTCCAAATTGATTGATAAATGTAGGAGGAGTTGCGCACACAAGAATTTCATGTCCGGAAAGACGTACGGACGGACGTACGGACGGACGGACGGACGTACGGACGGACGGACAGATGGACGGATGGACGGACGTACGGACGTACGGACGTACAGGGCGATTCCTATATAGCCCCCACTTCTTCGAAGCGGGGGTATAAAAATCAGCTTTCTCCGATTTTTTTCTTTACTTTCTCATTTTTATGTCTAATGTGCCTGGACTAATCTCAGAAACCCACTTGGTGGTAATAACCAATATATGAGTTCAGGTAAAAACATTCTCTTTCTGAACCGTATGATCACATGTGCTTGCAGAAGTTATGGTGGCTAATACAAACTTAGTTTAAACAATATTTATTCAATAGAGAATGTTACATGTTACGTTAACACTGCAAATCTGACAAAAGCAAAAAAACATTAAACAACAAAACACAGTGTAACAATTTCAATGGACACAGAGTACTGTAGAGATTTGACAGTAAGCTTATAGCTTATTCGGGTCATCTCCCAAAAATTACAAATTTGTATCAGTCTAGATGTCACAGCTTGTACCAGAGGAAAAAAACGATTGATTGTAAGATAAAAAGGTTTCATGTTCCATTAAAAATAAAATCCTCACCCTCTGATTGGTCGAGAGCTCGCTTAGTTTTTTCTGTGTTCACAGCTCCAGTGGCATGTGTTACTGTCTTGATGTCACCAAGTGAAATATTTGAAAAGTGCATACTGCCTATAAAATCATATTTTTCGAGGCCTGTGTATATTCTAGGAATGTATACTCACAACCCACTTATAAAAAAAGTTGAGGCTACTCCATTTCACTTCTTATCATGAACTTGTTCATTTGAACTGAGATGGAGTAACCTCAACCTTTATCTAAGTTACTGATTTTTTGTTGTCCAGTCACGTTGTGGGGTACACGAGAGGTTTATTTACTAAATTTTATCATTAAAGTTGCCTTGTTCATTTCACAATGTGGGTTTTGGGCTTTGGGTTGGGTCTTATTGGAACATATACATTATTGTGATGAACTGATGCTCTGAGCCTAAGTTCTTCATGTCTCTGTTGAACATAGGCTCTGAAACGCAAACCTCAGACCCTATTACCGTCAATTAAGTACAATAACTTATAATGGAGAAGAAGCAGAATCATACCATTCATAATTATTGCTTACAGAAAATATTGGCAGTCTGAATCCATTTTTTTTCTATTAAATATTGTTGGATAAACAAGGTGCAATGCCACTGTCATCCCCTGCCAAGAAATAGTTTGCTAGAAAGGAGACAAAGTTGGGGTTTTGGCTGTAACCTGTAGTTCTATACTAAAGTTATCATCCAGAAACCATAAAAACTTAAATTTTCAAAGTCGAAAAATAGTAAAAAAAAGGCCCATAACTCTGGATAAATGATTGGACAAAACCTGTTTCTTGTGAATGTCCTTTCCCCCATGATGGTCCATCACCAAACCAAAGATCGTTTAAATCCGACATGCTCTGACCGTGATATAGAGGTCTAAAGTTATTACAGATGGACGGATGTACGAGCGGATGGAATCCATTTCTTGATTTTTTATAGGGGATAATAAGAGGTTTGGGAAAAAAATCTTCCAATGCAATAAATACTTGCCATTTCTCTATCTAAACATTTTGGCAGCACAAAAATATCTGTGAGTGTAGGTTATTGGGTTGGCATACACTAACACAGAAATCCTCTATAAATTTCTACAACTCATGTCTTTAATAACAGTCACAGACTTTGTGAAGATGAGCTAAAAACCATTGTTCAAACAACCACATTAACCCTTTACCTAACACGAAAAGCAGACAACACTTGCAAACAAAATGCTGAAATAAGAATTTTCATTTTTTGCATCAAAAACATAGCTTTTGACCCCTCATTGGAATGAGGTCAATGAGAAGTTCCAAAGAGGGGTCATAAGCTATGTTTTTGAGACAAAATATGAAAAAAATAATGAAAATTGAATGGTAATTTTTGTGATTAGTGCAGGCCGGTTTTGGCCATTATGTAAGGTAATGGGTTAAGAAAAGCTTTTTGTTGTGTGCAGTTGTGTTGCAGTAGTTCTGACTATCACAAAAGAATACTGCGTCAGACTTCTGCCAGAGAAAACTGAAAAATGTGGGGGTGATATCTGCAACTAGAATGTACACCCAATCCAGTGTGCACCCATCCCCACATATCTTCCCTGTAGGAAAAGATTGACTAGCTTCTCCCTGCTCTGTGTAACTCCCCCGCCAACCTGATTTTTTTCAAGTTACATTTTTTTTTTCTTCTCAGATTTAGACATACAATCCCCAACAGCAGTTGGTAAAAAAAAAATTTTCCATAATTTTCTGGTCAAATTGAAAATTTGGCCATTTTTTTTAAGGCAAATGATGTTTTCAGAGCACGTTCTGGGGAGGTAAGGGAATTTTTCAATTTTCAGGTCGTCAGTACAGTGTTGTCTCGCAGGGATCATCAGGGTAAATCTTAGGCAAGTAAGGCCATTTCAAAATAAAAATCAAGGCAAGGCAAAGTTTGATTCCTCCCAAAGTCAACTTCTTAGTAGTTTTGAGACCCTGTGTATGCGATCAAAATTCAACTGAATCACTGATCAGATTTTATTACATGTATATCCCAAATGACAGAGGAATGGCTTGTTGAACAACACTGCTACATTCTCAGTGAAATTTTTCAAACATGTCCTCTCTAATTGTGTTGAGTTTTAATTGTTATACAGTACTTCATGTTTTGAATATTTCTAGAATAATTTCCTCCTCCTTCAGTTGTTACTTCTGTTGGAAGAATATTCTAAATCTAAATAATTGAAGTTCAAGAAACGTAACTTTGATTACTTTTGGAATGAAAGTGTCAATGATGCTGAAGCTTACCTTGACTTTATGGTGCATTTATGGGATTTATGTCTTATCTCACAAATGATGCATTCAAGTTAATTGTGACATAATTATTGATGTTTTGTTATCTATCAGAAATTACAAACTTAAAAAAGCTTTAAAATTGTGATTATCAATATCCCTGCAATATCCAATCAATAATCACAGGGTGACTCATATGGCACATATTTTGAACCTCCAATGAGTTTTAACTCGATTTTCAAAGTCTCCAAGTTCATAATGTTTTTTTATGCTTGAGATATCAGCATGACAATCTTTCAATTAAAAATTATGGCTCTATTTTCTTTATCCTTTGATTATACCATGCTTTAAAAAGTGGATGTGGACTAACATTTTAAAGTGGGTTACTTTCAATATTTCTGGATCTGCCTACTTTTCTGAGTGATGAAATGCATTATAGGTTCAGGAATGCATTGGGGGCTATAAATGAAATTTCCAGAGTTTATGAAATATACACTCAGTGACACCAGTGACCTCGACCCATATTTTGAACCTCCAGCACACATCGACTCATTTGTTGTGGTCACTGGCCCACAGGTCATACAATGCTTTGGATATCAGTGTGACCCACTGTCAATATTATAGGCTCCGTCCACTTTGTTTTTAGTGTAGAAATATATGTATAAACTTCAGGACTGCATTAGAGGCCAATAATTTGCTATTGCCATTAATTCTGAAAAATGCACTCAATGATCCCTGGTGATCTCAGTGACCTTGACCCATATTTGGAACCTCCACTGAGTTTCGACTCATTTGGTGTTGGCCACAGGTCTTCTGGTCATACCATCCTTGAGCATCATTCTGAGTCCCCTTGCATACTTTCAAGAAAATTGATACAAGAATATGACCTGCAGCCTGTGCTGAAGAAATCCAAGATGGCCGCTGTGGCAGCCTTTGTGGGCAGCCAACAGTGACTTTTATGAGACGTTATCATCTTGGCATGAACCTGAACAAGCATAAGAATTTGGTAATGGTCAGAAGAAAACTGGGGGCTGTATGAGATGCATCACAGTAGTGAGAAACTTCCCTCACATTGTACATTACAAATTTTCAGCTCGATGCATTGACCACATTGATTGCATCAAATGCATCGCAGCAGAGTGAAAGTACCTTTATTGTGAAACTCAAGGAATAAGGATCACTTGTTGTTCATGGAAGGCCATATCAAGTGTTTCTAAGAACATAACATTTGAAGCTGATCAATGTGATACAGTCTGAAAACAAAGAGCACGGTCATTTGGGATTTCATTGTTTTCTCAATGTGTCCAGTACAATTGAAGAGTAATTATGATAAACTATAATTTTAATGAAAAAAATGTAATGAGATGAATGATATGATGTAGGTTGCTTATCCCACCCGCATTGCATATAAAATACAAATTTGATGCATGTGCCCCTTAATATATATTCTAAGTGATACTTAGACATCCAATACTTTCGCACTGAAAAGCTCAAGGTACCAAACAAATGATAAACCTTATGCAGGCCATACTTTTGTTTTGGAAAGCCCATCTAACCTTTTGCTGGCCAATCAGTCTTCTTCACAGCATGCCAATCCAATAAGATAACATACCCCCTGATAATTATCCTCTGTATCAAGACAGAACAGGAAAAAAGGCGCATCTGAAGTGCTCAGAATATTTCTTTATTGGAAACAACTAAAGCTCAGAATATTAGCAAGCCAATAAAACAGAACAATACTTTAGAATAGAAGACCAACTATTTATATATATTTCAGAAATGTTTTCGGTTCTTCAAATAAATCTGTGCTGATATGCGCTAAAATGGACTGGAGATAACCATACCATTTTACAACATATTTACAATGTTTTATTCAACTCTTAGAAATTATCAAGTTATTCCCCTACTCTATTACTCAAATTCAAGTAACAAGTTGCTTGCAGAATATGCACTCAGCACCTGTCAGTAACCATCACAGGCTCTGTCCGCAGGTCCGAAAAACAACCTTAACCCTTTACCGAACAAATCGGCCGCATCCGCCCGCGTAATATGCAAATTCAGCAGTTGAAAAAATATTATTTTTCAAAAGATTTCAACAAAACCATATCATGTGACCCCTCGTTGGAACGAGCTGGTCGAGCTCATTCCAACGAGGGGTCACATGATATGGTTTTGTTGAAATTGTTTGAAAAATTTGAAAAAATGATATTTAAAATAATAAATTGTGATATCGTCTGCGTTGGGAAAAGGGTTAATAGCCATGTTATTCCTTTACATACTTACTTGACACACTATCAAAGTATGTATATAAAATTTGCAGTTCATGGAAGGCCACGGTGTAACGTAACATTGACTTGACATTCTATGAGATTAGAAAGTATGTATAATATAAAATTTGTTGTTCATGGAGGCCGCCAAGTAACAGAACATTCACTTGACATTCTATCAGATTAGAAAGTATATGTATAAATTTGAAGTTCATGGAGAGCCGCATAATAATTACCGGACTTTCTATAAGATCAAAAAGTATGTTTTGAAAATTTATAGTTCATGGAATACCACAAAGGAACATAACATTCACTTGACTTTCTATTAGTCAAGAAAGCACGTGTTGAAAATTTGTAGTTCATGCTAGACCCCCAAGAAACATAACATTCATTTGACTTTCTATCAGATCAAAAAAGTAAATGTATAAATGTAAATGTCAACCCATCAAGTACTGGGTTGCCTGCCAGCATTATAAGGCCTCATTACACATTCACCAACTTATATATACACAACATATTTTTAAGACGACCAGCAGGCCTGAAAATAAGCAGTCTGACATTTGCAAAATGAGGTCCCCAGAGGGTGAATTTGATTATGCTATCCCATACAGTGGGCCAATTTATCTTCTGGGCACCTATTTCTGTTTAGTTTTGAGATCCTGATTCAGATTGAGATACATAGAGGGTAAATTTAGTGATGCTACCCTGCTGTGCAGGGTAGCATCACTAAATTCACCCTCTGGGGACCTCATTTTGCAGATGACAGTCTGCTTTATAATTTCTGGCTTGACGACCAGGCACTATTTTCAATTGACTGTTTATTTCCAATTACTTCAACAAACCATCATAAAATGGAAAATTTTATTTACAGTAAGGCCCCCATGGACTGGTCACTTTCCACTAGTTGGCAATATTCCCATGGATGCAATAATATTATATATTCAAACACTAATAATATGAATAATCATCAAAACTTTAATTAATGAAGCACCGGGTACAAACTGTGCTTCATTAATTCAAATTTTGCTGATGATTTTTTTATTATCTGCAGACCTTCATTTAAAAAAAATCCTGGCGCTGTACATCGCGCACCCAAGATGACGCCAAGGTGTGCGGTTTCTCTGGTGGCGCACCGATTTGGGAAAATGCCTCTTGGGACACAAAAATGAAAAAGGAGATGCAATTACGTAATTTACGAAATAATACACTGAAATAAAGTGCAAATTGCTTTAAATTTAATGATACAAAAATTACAATTTCTTACCACTAAATTTCTAACTTTCTAAGCATAATATACAGTGGAATATTTAGCGAGGTACATGTAAATGCAGTTCAAAATCCTGACAACACAAGTGAAAAACAAAGCACCGTCTGAACTGGGTCATTTTGGGGATCTAGAAACTGTTGCTTGATGAAAATTGCCAGGAACATAGCACAGTGTTTGTTCCAGCCAGTTGGGTCATCTAAAAATGTGGGTTTACCGGGAATTCCTCATTGACGTAATCAACTTTGTGACAGTCACTGTCACGTGATGTGTACATTCTTTCAGAAATCTAGTGTCAATAAATTCCACATCGCCATTAAATTTATCGGATTTAAAAATTAAAATGGCAAAAATTAACTTGGATTATCAACAATTTACTCACAATAGCTTGATCCAGAGCGGAGTTTAGGTATGACAACGTCCATTTCATGAAATAATATGCGTGGGTAAAGTAAAAATTACTGCCTATTTTCGTGATGTAAACAATTAATACGAAGGATAATAGGTACTGAGAAACATTACGTGTCCCTCGCAAACCAATATTATCATTCAGTGGCATGATGTATACGGCTAAAAAAATAGTTGACGATGAAAAATAATAGTAGACTATAGCGCCTTACACTGGTTATTCGATTAATCGAATAGGCGAGACAGTCAAGTGTTTACAGACACAGTTTCTGAAACTCTGACATTGTTGACGTAAACTAAAAAAGTAACTGCTTTTTTTTCCACATGCTCGATTGATTGTTCGCTGCAAATTGTAATTGTGTGAGCAATGGCACGTGAGAGCGATCGCGCGCCATTAGAATGAAGGTCTGTACCTGGCAAACATCACTGCCGACAGCGACTGTACTGTGCAAGAAAAAACAGCAATTTGAAGTGTTGCACATGCGACATTCCCCCTTCTGAAATACCACGGTTAGCATATGCTGCTCATTGGAGTGGTGGTATTTCTCACAGGTAACTAAACTGTGAAACAGTATTTTTGATGAAAAATGTGTGAAAAAGTCAGTATCTTACACATCCAAGATGGCATAAATATCTGCTATTCTGAATGAACAAATAAGCTGAATAACTTGGTTGAATACCCCCTGCATACCCATCCAACATGTGATACAAAATAATTCAATTTTCTTCTGCCATGCAATAAAAATTATTCCCATGGCCAAACACAACAATACAGAAGGTTCATAGGGACAGTTTTCTAAGTCTTAACGAGGGGCATAACTATGGTTATGTATGCATGGATGAAACTCACAATATGTGGATCTTCTTTAGCCCTTATGTCTATCACCATACCAAAGGACATCAAAACCTGACAACCAATGTGCAAGTTATAATATAAAATGTTCGTACAGCCAGTTTTTCTAACCCTACCACGGGCCATAACTATCTTAAGACTGCATGGATCAAACCTGCGATATGTGGGTATGCCTTCCCCCCATGATGGTCACTCACTACTATGTTATAAGGCAAAAACGTTCACATAAACTGTTTTCTAAGTCTAAAGAGGGCAATAACTTTGGTAAGAATGAGTGGACAAAACCTGTAACATGTGAATATCCTTTCCCTACCATTATACCAAAGGACATCAAAATCTGGCATGCAGTACTTGAGTTCTAATGCAAAATGTTCGTATGGAAGTACAGACAAATGAACATATGAAATTACGGCTGAAGACCTTGTCTACATAATCAATGAAACATCCTCCTGAAATCGGGGACATAACTGGTTGATCCAAGGTTAGTAAAGTTTTGAGACTTTCTGGGGAATCTTCAGGTACTGTCAAGGACCTCGCCATGAAATTATTCTAATCATTTTTTAATGTTTGTAAACATACAAGTCTTCATTTAATTTCTTGTACCTCCAATTCGAAACCTGTGGAAATGCACATGCTACAATGTTCTTACCATATCCTACATGTCTGATCAATTAAACCTATCACAAAACAATACATATGGGGAACATTGCTGAAGCGAGACCAGTTCTCGTTAGATCACCGAAGTTAAGCAACATCGAGCCCAGTTAATCCTTGGATGGGTGACCACTCAGCGATTATATTTATTTATTTATTGGTGTTTAAGGTCACATACTTATGCACAATGGCTAATCGTGAACGTGACAGTTTTACGGGTGGAGGAAGCCGGAGTACCCGGAGAGAACCACCGAGCAACGACGAGCAGATGTCAGCTCCCCAACATCGTAACTCTGAACTCTGCACCGCAGCACAGGCAGGGTTAGATTGGTTGAAGACATGCGCACCATCGACGTGCAGTACGCCTCAGTACACAGCGTCATCGTGCCCCCCTGTAGGCAATCGGGGTGAAGTGTCTTGCCCGAGGACACAACGCGGTTGCCGCAGGTGGGATTCGAACCGAGGACCTCTCGGCTTGCAGCCTGCACCTCTACCAACTGAGCCACCGCGCCCCCCACACTCAGCGATTGATTCGGGTGCTTCCCGTAGTAGTGGTTGGTGTGCGATCAGCAAGTTTGAGTGTGTGACTCTGCAACGTTGAATCATGTGCCATCTGTGAACGTTGGGAATGTTCACCAGGTGTAAAATAGGGACCTGATGAGGCGCTGGCCTGCAGTATGTTCCACTGAGTTGAGCTGAGACTGCCATGGAATGAACAAAGGGTGTGTATGTAGGTCAGAGAGCACTGTGGTGGGTTCCAGACGTTAACATTGCATTATTATTATTATTATTATTATTATTATTATTATTATTATTATTATTATATAGATCTTTTGCCATACTTGCCTGAAGTCATAGGTAATACAATCCTAAGACAATCTACCTATTGCCATACTTCCACAAAGCGACAACCAGGACACTCTATTCACCCCTGATGCGACAGGATGCCATTCCAAGACAATCATTCCACCCTTATCACATAGGATGCCATTCCAAGACAACCATTCCACCCCTGAAGTCACACAGAATGCCATTACAGGACAATCATTCATCTCCCAAAGCCACATAGGATACCATTCCAAGACAATCTTTTCAACCTTAAGCCACATAGGATGCCATTCCAAGACAATCTTTTCATCCTAAAGCCACATAGGATGCCATTCCAAGACAACCATTCCACCTCTGCAGTTCCACAGAATGTCATTACAGGACAATCATTCGTCTCCCAAGCCACAAAGGATGCCATTCCAGGGCATTCATACCATCCATGAAGCCACATGTATCGTTCCAACCCTGAAGCCATATAGGATGCCTATCCAGGATAATCATTCCTCTCCTGAAACTACATAGGATACCATTCCAAAACAATATCATTCCATCCCTCCATGGGGTGACAAAGGAGGCCATTCAGGACAATCATTCCACCCCTAAAGCAACAAAGGATGCCATTCCAGGACAATCAATCCACCCCATTACCATACAGGTGCCATTCCATGACAATCATTCCCCCATAAGGCCACACAGGACATTCCTCCCCTGAAGCCATGTAGGGTGCCATTCCAGGACAACAGTTCCACCACTGAAGCCATATATGATGTCATTCCAGGACAATCGATCCACCCATGATGCCACATCATTCCACCTTTGATGTTACATAGGATGCAATTTTAGGACAATCACTAAAGTCACATACAATTTCATTTCAGACAATCATTCCTCCCCTGACGCCAGCAAGGATGTCATTCCAGGACAATCAATCCACCCCAACACCACTCAGGTGCCATACCAGGTCAATCATTCAACTTAAGAAACTACACAGGTCATTCCTCCACTGAAACCATGTAGGATGTCATTCCAGGACAATCAATCCAACCCTAATGCCATATAGGATGCCAGTTCAAAACAGTCATTCTACCTTTGAAGTCACATAGGATGCCATTTCAGGACAATTATTCCTCCCCGTAAGTCACATATGATGCCATTTCAGACAATCAGTGCTCCACCAAAACCACATAGGATGACATTCCAGAACAATCATTTCACCCAAAACCATATCAGATGTCATTCAAGGCCATTCATTCTTCCATCAAATCCAGAATGCCAGTTCAGAACAATCAATCCTCCCCTGCATC
Source organism: Pictodentalium vernedei (assembly GCA_031216915.1). Lineage (NCBI taxonomy): Eukaryota > Metazoa > Mollusca > Scaphopoda > Dentaliida > Dentaliidae > Pictodentalium > Pictodentalium vernedei. Next base: position 131,274,648 of record CM062289.1, read on the forward strand.
CACATAAGATGCCATTCCAGGACAAACTTCCCTGAGCACAAATAAGGTGTCATTCAGTGACAATCATTCCTCCTTTAAAGCCACATTGGATGGCATTCTAAGATAAGTATTCATTCCTTGAGGCCACATAAGATGCAATTCCAAGACAATTATTTTTCTCCTGAAGCCACAATGAATGCCATTTCAGATTAACCATTCCATAATTGAGGACATAAAGGATGCCATTCCACCCCAAACTATATGGGATGTCATTCAGCAACCATTTCCCACCGGAAGACACAAAGGATATATGCATTCATTCATCCCAAGTTTAATTCACACTAGAACTACCAATGAAGGTGATTAATACCCCACTTCCTGCTTACTAGAATGCACCTCTGAATGTTGAGGTTGAAAAACCAATAAAAAAATTCAAATTCATGGAAGATAACTTGGTTCAAATTGTCGCAGCTCAAAAATTTTGGAATATGTGTATGCCCATAATGTCAAAATGTTTAGGAAGTTTGATAAAAATTGGTTCATTAATGAAGGTGGTTTTCCACACACAAAATTCTCATATACAAATCTATATTAAATTTTCTTAGTTGAAGAGGAGATAACCTCGTAAAAATCTGGAAATATATACATGTTCACTAATTAATGGCCTTGTTTAAGAAGTTTCATCGAAATCAGTTCAAAAATGCAGGAAGAGTTCTGCACACAAGAATCACATTCGAAAATCAATAAATTTAAGTTCATGGGAGATAACCTGGTTAAAAATGGGGCTAATGAAAAACTTTAGAATATGTGCATGTCCACTTGTTGGTCATAATGTCTGAGAAGTTTCATCCAAATCGGTTTAATAATGTAGAAGTTGCGTGCGCAAGAATCTCATTTGAAAATCCATAATAAATCTAAGTTTAGGGGAGATAACCTGGTTAAAATTGTCGAAAGATGAATAATTTCGGAATATGCACATGTTCACTTGCTAGTCATAATGTTTGAGAAGTTTCATGGAAATTGCCTCAATAACGTAGGAGGAGTTGCGCACACAAGAATCTCATTTGAAAATCCATAATAAATCTAAGTTCAAGGGAAATAATTTGGTTAAAATTGTCGCAGATGAAAAATTTTACAATATGCACGTGTTCACTTGCTAGTTATAATGTTTGAGAAGTTTCACTAAAATCGGTTCAATAATGCAGGAGGAGTTGCACACACAAGAATCTTATTTGAAAATCCATAATAAATCTAAGTTCAGGGGAGATAACCTTGTTAAAATTGCCGCAGATGAAAAATTTTGGAATATGTGCATGTTCACTTGCTAGTCATAATGTTTGAGAGGTTTCAGCAAAATCGGTTCAATAATGTAGGAGGTGTTATGCACGACCCAGGGGGGGGGGGGGGGAATTTGCAAAACACCGATGCCGGGGTGGGTGGGTGGTCAAGGAGGACAAAAAAATTTTTTCCAATGCTTGCAAATTTTTTCCTCAGACACTTTTGGGCAAAATTGTATACCATAATCAGTGAAGTATCATTCAAGAACCAATAAAAAGACACTCAAGTTATCAGGGGGTACCTACCATGGGTTATAAACGATTATAAAACTGTTATTGTGGCTGTGCTATGATTCGGCTTATGGTGATACAATGTATGACATATTGAATAATGCAAGTTAAAATGCATCACTAATCAGCTGCTGCATAGAGATTTTTTTTTTACAAACATCAACACCCTTCACTTTGATATTGATGTATACTTTCTCATCCGCAATTATCTCTCTTCATGTCAGTCCATGCTGGTTCATGCATGTAGTCAAAAAAATCAACAATTTGTATGATATTTTACAAAGCTCTCTGAACTCTGTCGAATACCATATATATTGTTGGTTTCTACAACATGTCTGAACACATGGAGAGATAACTATTGGTAAAAAGTTAATGATATGACATTGAAGAGTGTTAATGAATTACAATAGAACATGCCTTAAGAGACCGATGTCTTTGGAGACCATGTTTTATATGGACATACCTGGACATGCCAGCTTTACTCTATATATATATACTATATATATTTTACTCTATATTTGATTTGTTATGGGAGACCATCTGCCTTAAGAGACCACTTTGGTCTGATAAAACGGATGTTCTTTCAAGACCTGTCCTACTGTACAAGGTCAATCACTCAATACTGTATGATAAAATTGGTTATGGTGCAGTATGGTGGGAAGGATGATGCAGAAGCACGTATTTAGTGGGGGTGGGTGGTTCAGATAACCCCGGAAAAAAATTGTAAAACTGGAAAAAAACTAGAAACCATTTTAGCACACTAAAACATATGTCTCCCCTTCCTTTCTATTTAATGCACTGCAAATTCACATGCCAAATATCTAAGGTCTAGGTCAAAAGACAAAAAAGTTCTGTTCCAGACAAAGTTTCCCTTAAAAAAGCACATAAATCTGACCTTCAGGTCAAAGGCCAAGGTTACATGAAGGTCACTATGGTACGCTACACACCGGCTCATGGTGATACATCCACATGCCAAATATCTGAGGTCTACGTCAAAAGACAAAAAAGTTATGCCCCGGACAAAGTTTCCCTTAAAAAGCACATAAATTTGACCTTAAGGTCAAAGGTCAAGGTCACATGAAGGTCACATACCAAATATCTAAGGTCTAGGTCAAAAGACAAAAAAGTTCTGTTCCGGACAAAGTTTCCCTTAAAAAAGCACATAAATCTGACCTTCAGGTCAAAGGTCAAGGTTACATGAAGGTCACTATGGTACGCTACACACCGGCTCGTGGTGATACATCCACATGCCAAATATCTAAGGTGTAAGTCAAAAGACAAAAAAGTTATGCCCCGGACAATGTTTGTATGAGAAGAAGAAGAAGAATATGCACTAAAACAATATGTCTCCCTTCTGGGAAGGGGAGACATAATAACGTGTTTGCAAAGTGATCTGCACACATAAAATTTTTATAGTTCTTTTTTTGTACTTGAGTAAAATGTTCTGGTCCAGACAACTGTCTACCGCAGAGTTGACATGAAAATGTGCGCTCTCAGGCTACACGTATTTTTACTTTATGATATTTATAAAAAAGGGGGTACAAGTAAATACCGTGAACCACATACATGGAACTTTAAGTAGATAGCCAAAGTTCATTAGTTGCACCTTCGACTTTTCAAAATACCTGGGCAAGGGTAAAATAAATGCAGTCACTTTAAGTGCGATGACAAATTCTGTTACAGACAGATGAACACGCATCCCACAATGACATATATGAAGCTTTTATTAAAATATCAAATTGCTGGGATTAAAAGTTGCTGAGAAAAATGTGCAAAATGTTATGGACAGACTGTCAGACACACACACAGACAGAGGTAAACAAGTATGTCCCAACTTCCCCTTTGGGGAGTGGGGTTGTAAATACCTATGATCTAGCTCAACATCCACATGTCAAAAAAAAAACAAATTCTGGTCTGGACAATTACTCCCTATTTAAAGTACATAAATTTGACCTTGAGGTCAAGGTCACATGAAGGTCATGATGACATGTGGTCTCATTGTGATACATCCACATGTCAATCATCTAAGTCCTAGGTCAAAAAACAAAAAAGTTCTGATCTGGACAATTATTCCCTATTTGAAGTACATAAATTTGACCTTGAGGTCAGAGGTCAAGGTCACACGCAGTTCATCAAGGTAGCAGACATGCGGTTTCATGGTGACACATCCACATGTAAAAAAAAAAAATTCTGGTCTGGACAATTACTCCCTATTTAAAGTACATAAATTTGACCTTGAGGTCAAGGTCACATGAAGGTCATGATGGCATGTGGTCTCATTGTGATACATCCACATGTCAATCATCTAAGTCCTAGGTCAAAAAACAAAAATGTTCTGATCTGGACAATTATTCCCTATTTGAAGTACATAAATTTGACCTTGAGGTCAGAGGTCAAGGTCACATGCAGTTCATCAAGGTAGCGGACATGCGGTTTCATGGTGACACATCCACATGTCTAAAAAAAAAATCTGGTCTGGACAATTACTCCCTATTTAAAGTACATAAATTTGACCATGAAGTCAAGGTCACATGAAGGTCATAATTACATGTGACATGCGGTCTAATTACGATACATCCACATGTCAAATATCTAAGTCCTAAGTCAAAAATAAAAAAGTTCTGGTCTGGATAATTATTCCCTATTTTAAGTACATAAATTTGACCTTAAGGTCAGAGATCAAGGTCACATGAAGGTCACTATGGTACATTGCACACCGGCTCATGGTGATACATCCACATGCCAAGTATCTAAGGTGTAGGTCAAAAGACAAAAAAGTTATGGCCCGGACAAAGTTTGTATGAGAAGAAGAAGAAGGAGAAGAAAAAGAAGAAGAAGAATATGCATTAAAACAATATGTCTCCCTCTGGACTTTGGAAAAATCTTCGTCGTCATGCTTTGTTAAGAAGGGGAGACATAATTACATGGGGTGGGTGGGTGGGTCCTCCGACCAGTCAAAAACAAAAAATCGGTGTCTGCAAATTTTCTCCTAACCCACCCCCCCCCCCCCACCCCCATCCCCCCTGCATGACCAAGAATAAAATGGTATGGCAACAATTAAAACCCTTAATTTTTTATGGCGAGCTGTTTTCCGTTCACCCAAATTTTCAGCTCTGTTTCTGACGTATCCGATTGAAGACAGAACTTGAAAGCCTGTCGGCTTTTTCTTATGTTAATACATGGAGACCAGTCGCCGCTAATTTAATTTCTTGCAAAAATACGGTTGTACAACCTGAGTGGGAATCCCCAGCAAATTTTGAGATCATATGTGTGACATATTTACTGTTGATAGAGCTTACTACTTATATAGTAAATAACTGTAGGGACTGCGTATTCATCACTGAATGTTTTATTTTTGTCGCAACGTACCTTGACCTTCTAATTCTCCATATAACAAAGCATGACGGCGAAGATTTTTCCAAAGTCCAAACTAATTGATAACTTTATCAGAATGAAAAGGTGCAAGTGATAATTTCTGGTTACTGGTTATTGAAGTCATGTTGTAAATATATTTATTCAAAAAAATAATTACTTCAAGCTGAAAAGAATAAACTTTTCATGCTGCACTCAGTCACACTGCAAATTTTCAGGTAATCAAGTGACACAGTGATACAGCATCTGTCATGAGGAAATCGTCTCGTGGTGGTGCTTCAGGTCTGTAAACAAACTGAACAGCAAAACAGCTGACTGAAGTAAACATGAGCACACCGATGTGATCTTTCTTTTTTAAAATTGTTGATAAACTATGTTTACCAAACCTGAAGCAAATCAAGTGGCTGCCTTTCTTTTTGAAAAAATCTTCAAAAATAGCCAAAAGTGAGTGATTTCAGCTATGACTGAATTCGACGTGTATGGAAACTGGAAAGCTGACCAATTTACAGTGCCTAATATGTAGGGTTACCTTAATTCAAAAGGGTTACCTTAAAAAAATTAGGGTAACCCATAAATAGGTTGCCTTAATTTTCAATTTGTGCAGGCCTGAAAGTGACAGATTAAACAGATTAATCTTCATTGTTGCATCATTCCTTTGAGTGGGCGAACAATGTGTGAGTCCTACTGATAAGCTAAACTAATTAGATGATCATGGCCTCGGGTAAAAAGAAAAAGAAGAATCGGTAGTTTTCACCAGTGGTATTGAACGGAGGAGGGGTTGCACACACAAGAATCTCATTTGAAAATCTATAATAAATCAAAGTTCAGGGGAGATAACCTGGTTAAAATTGTCGCAGATGAAAAATTTGGAATATGTGCATGTTCACTTGCTAGTCATAATGTTTGAGAAGTTTCATCAAAATCGGGTCATTACTGTAGGGGGAGTTGTGCACACAAGTTAGGATGGACAGACGTATGAACGTACAGGCCATTGACAATATTGCCCCCACTTCAGAGTATAAATATACTGATATAGGTTTTGCAGCTCTGTTAGCATTTAATCCATAATATATTGTTTATATAGTCAGGAGAGCATTGTAAGGATATAATATTTTATCCATATTATAATTTTTGTAACTTGGCCCTTACAGCCCTGTTAGTATTTAATCCACAAAATATTATTGAACCTGGTCCAGAGAGCTCTGTAGGCATTCAATCTATAATTATACACTCTTTCACATAGCCCATAGAGCTCTTTTAGCATTTAATCCATAATATATTGTTTGACGTAGCCCATAGAGCCCTTTTACAATTTAATCCATATTATATTGTTTGACATGGCCCATCGAGATCTTAAGCATTTAATCCATAATATATTCTTTGATATAATATATCGAGATCTACAGGCAATTAATTCATAATATACTGTTTGACACAGCCCATGGCGCATTTTTAGCATTTAACCCTCTGCACTCTGGTGTCAAAATGGCAAAGTTTTCAGCAGCAAATATTTCCCATAATGCAGTTTGATATTTTACCAAATATACCTGGTTTGACAGAGCTCAGTGAGCTCTGTCAATCAAGATATAATTGGTTAAATTCATAGTTAAACAAGAGAAAAATGGAGTGATTGGAGAAAATTCTGTTGCACTACCAGAGTGCTTGGAGTTAATCCAAAATATACAGTTTAATTTGGCCCACAGAGCTCTGTTAGCCTTTAATTGAGAGATAAACGTGTCTTGTTTCATAACACATTCGGGAATCTGACTACGGAAAAGCACTTGTTAACGAGCCCCGAAGGGCTCGTTAACAAATGGTTTTCCATGGTCAAATTTCCGAATGTCTAACGAAACAAGACACGTTTATCGATTCCTGTCATTGTAAGAAGTGAAAAAATTCTCCAAACTCGTTTTATTTGAAGAAAAACAATCAAACAGTCATTTTCGATCTCGGTCTATTTGCCATAATCGAATTTACAGAAAACAACTCTGGGGTGTGTTCAATCTTTGAAAGGAACAGTTTAGCACAGTTGTCCGCGCATGGCATGGATACAGACATGTTCTAATTGACCCACTGCTGGCAATTAGAGCACGGTAACAGTGAATTTACCTGAGATTAGAGCACGGAGCCAACTGGCACTCAGCCAATCAAATTACACGTTCAGAAAGAACAATGAGGTCAAATTTAATTGGTGAATTACAATTCATAATATACTGTTTGAAATAGACCATAGAGCTCTGTTAGCATTTAATCCATATTATACTGTTTAACTTGGCCCACAGAGCTCTGTTAGCTTTTAATTCATAATATATTGTTTGATATACGGTACAGCCGCCGTGGTCTGGTCACATTCCACGCGTGGGCAATATTTCCACGGATGCAATAATATTACATTCCAAACACTAATTATAGGAATAATCATCAAAATATTAATTAATGAAGCACCGAGTACAACCCGGTGCTTCATTAATTAAAATTTTACTGCTGATGATTTTTATTACCTGGTAAACGCATGCCTGGACTTAACCCTTTACCCAACGCAGACGATATCAAAATTTATTATTTTAAATATCATTTTTTGAAATTTTTCAAAAAATTTCAACAAAACCATATCATGTGACCCCTCGTTGGAACGAGCTCGACGAGCTCGTTCCAACGAGGCGTCACATGATATGGTTTTGTTGAAATTGTTTGAAAAATAATATTTTTTCAACTACTGAATTTGCATATTACGCGGGCAGATGCGGGCGATTCGTTGGGTAAAGGGTTAACTACCCACATGTGTATTTTGACCAATCCACGGCAACTGTACTGTAGCCCATAGTGCTCTGTTAGCATTTAATCCATAATATATTGTTTGATTTAGCCCATGGAGCTCGGTTGGACAAGGTGTAATAAATTAACCAATAATGAAAGTACTACAGAGTAAAGAAAATTACACAAATTCTGGCCAACTGAATATTCCAGATATTTTCCTGCTGGTTGTTTGCATATTAGTTGACTCAGTTTCACATACCAAGGTTCTACTGTATCAATGAAGGATAAAGGCGATTATACAATATATATCACATCTAAGGTTCCAACAAAGTTCCCACAACTCTCAACACATACATAAAATTTTGGCATCCTTGTCTAAAAGTTAATGTCGTGTCAGTAAATAAAATTTGAGCCATGTGTAGATGCATCAGTTATGAGATCTAATAGCAGGGAAAACTCTCAGAAGTGGGAAAAAACACAGTCAATAAAAAACATTAACCAGATGTTAAATAGGAGGCAAGCAATGAGCATATTATACTAATCACAAAGTTTGTCGGTGATAGAACCTCTGTTTCATACTTTTTTCAGAATTTTATTACCCCGATTATGTTCACATCTACTGCAATTTTTTTATGTAAGAATATGTTGAAAGCAACGCACTGGAAATGGGTGCTATTTAAAAATTCACAGGAATACAGTACGGCTGTCGTGAACTGGTCACTTTCCACAGGTGGGCAATATTTCCATGGACACAATAATATTAGATTTCTAATTATGGGAATGGGTACAACCCGGTGCTTCATTAATTAAAATTTTGCTGCCGATTTTTATTACCTGGTAAACGCATGCGAGGACGTCACTGTCCATGCATGGATTACGACCAGTCCACAATGAGGATACTGTATGTCTCCTCTAACATTTACACAAGAGTGTCATGGTGGCGCATTGGTTTGAGCATTGAACTTGAAATTGAAAAGTTGACAGTTCAATTCTAACTGCATCTATATTGTGTCCTCTGGCAAAACACTTCATCCTGATTGCCTATGTGACAGTACTGTGTACTGAGGGGAGGAACACACCAATGGTACACATTCTTTAAACTGCTGATGTTAAAGGCCCCTATTATGATATCAGAATTGATATGTCCTTGGTTTATAATTTTAAACAATTGATATTTTATAAAATTATTTTTTAATAAGGAGACTTTGGCTTGTGCGATCACTTATTTGCACTGAGTGACCCTGAATGTACCTGTTAACATGTTTACAAATACTTTAAAGCAGGATCTATTTTTAGCTCACTAATTGTTTCTTCTGATAAAAAAATTTCAAACTCTGCATCAGTGATTTTGTTGTCTCTCTGTGCTTTAAAATAGAGATCAGCTTTGGTTGAGAGTTTGGCCTCTACCAATGTGCAAATCGCATCAGGTTTCTTGGACTTTTTTACCAGGCGGTGGCTAATGAATTTTCCAGGAATTCTAACAACAATGCTGGCAGTGACCTCTAAACCTATAACTATAAACATCGCGTCTCAAAATAATAATAATAATAATAATAATAATAATAATAATAATAATAATAATAAAAATAATTTACTTATATAGCACTTTTACCAGCAAAACACTGCTCAAAAGCGCTCATAATATAAACTGACAATCAAAAGGAAAAAATTCAGCAGTCAAAGGCTATCCAAAAGAGATGGGTCTTTAAACCGTTTTTTAAACTTTCAGTATTGGAGGTTTTCCTTCTTAAATTCTGAGGGAGTGCATTCCACAGTGAGGAACTGCAAAAGTGAATATACTTTTACCAACAGTAGATCTTGTCCGAGGCACTACAAGAAGATTCTCTGAAGATGATCTAAGATTCCATACTGGTTTGTGTAAATTGACAATCTGTTTTAAGTAGGTAGGGGTATGATCTCCATGGATGATGTTGTGTGTCATCATTAACTCCTTGCATGCTGCTGGCAGATATTCCTGCAGAGAACAGGATTTCTCTTGTTACTGACAAAGTACAATATGGGCACATTTAATCAAATTATTTCCCTTTAAATTAAACATTTTTTTTTCACCAATGATTCCTTGTGTTAAGCTTAGTTGAATTGTTCATCAAATCTTGTCGAGGCTGCTTCACAGAAGCCATGACTACATTTAATAAAAAGTATCTTGAAAATACTCAGTGCGTTAAGACTTAACTGGTTGCCAATGCAAAGGTTTGAGGATTGGTGTAATGTGATCATATTTTTTGGCACAAGTAATGAACTTGGCTGCTGTATTTTGAATGCAGTGAAGCAGGTTAATATAGATTTCAGCCACCCAAAATAAAGAGAGTTGCAATAATCCAATCGAGACTTAACCATAGACTGTATAACAGTTTTCAGTATGTTTTGATCAAGTAGTTTTCTAATTTTGTTGATGTTTCTTATTTGGAAGAAGCAGCTTTTGCTCACTTCAGTGATTCGGTTACCCACATCGAAGTGTAACAAGGGGTGGGGTGAACGACTCCCCAAGGCTAAAACCCTTGTTGGAATTTCCCTCTTGGTCTTCAGATTCGTGAGGATCTAGGTCAACTAGCAAACCATGGATGCATGGATATAATATAACTCAACTGTGGAGGTAGAATAAACATTAAGTTGTGTGTTGTGGTCTGGATGAATACACAAGAAAATAGGAACAACAGTTTATATGTGATTTATTATGAAGCCAAAAATAGTATAATATGAAATGGATAATAGTATGGATGATGGGTCAAAAACCATGGGCCCACTAAACTTTTTACCCGAAAGAGGTTTAAATTCCATCCAACAAGTCTATTAACTGTGAATGGTTCCCACAGAACTTGGCCCTGGAGAGAATCAGTGTCAGAAACATTGATTCCTACCAGGGCCAAGTTGAACGGGTCCACAAATTTCGGCACCCATTGTGGTTAACCTTTGTACAGGTTACAAAGTGTCCCCCATAATTAACCAAGTATATAAGTTTGAACATGGAAATGACTAGAAGCCATCAACTTCTGTTATGAGCAGACAAATAATAACAGAGCAAATTTAGAACTTTTGTTGTACATTATTTCAACTGCTGTTACCAAATCCATTAGAGGAGCTATTATTAAAAGTAAAACCAAGGTTCAGAGCAGTTTTGCTTGGTTTAACACTGACATCGCCTATTGTATTTTCAGACATTTGATCAGAGATTTGTCTAACTGATATTTGACAATCAACTGTCACAATTCTGTCTTGTCGTCATTAATTTGAGAAAATTTCTCCCCATCCTTTGCCGAATATTCTCCATGCATGCCTCCAATGTCGATGCATGCAACTACATTTGACAACAATCCAACTCCACCGACTCAAAGCCCTAGCCTGGCCATGGTAAGAGACATTTCAATACCATCGGCAACATTAATCCCTCGATCATAGAGAGTGCCTCCAGTCACATTCTGCCATTAGACAAGCTTTTAAATTGCGGTGTCAGAGAGACCTTAACAATATTTCCATGGAAAAGAATGGCAACCTTATCATTTGCATGTCATCGATCCCACTTTAGATGACTTAAACTTAACCCTTGTAGCATAGGGACAAGGTTGGACTGAAGTGGCCCCACAACCACCTCAATAATTACCATGGATCCAGGAGTGTCTATGGCACTACACTCTGTTAGAAAATTTAGAAAGCCTGTTTTTTTCGTTTCCTGTACCCAACTCATACTCAACTTGAGACTCATAAACATAAATTGCTATCTTACCAAGTGGATTATAGGAAGTGGAACTTTGCTTGTGATGGTTATGCTTTGCAACAAATTTGCAATTATTGCTCGGGTGGAATCTCCACTCTGCGGGTAATTTAATGATAATACACTCTCCACGTACTGTAGTTTGTTCTGTTCCCTGGTCCCCGAAGCTAGATATATCTCCAAGATCAGCTAGCTGAAGGGTCGTGCACAGTGTCAACTGTCATTTTCTTGAATATGAAGTGATATGTAGTTTGTATCTTGATCCTGTCTGTCTTTATCTAAAACCTCAATTTTGAGCTTGTCAATGGGGCCTGATGAGAGCTTTTTATGCCCCCGGAAAAGTTTTTCAGGGGCATATAGTGTTTGTCATTTCTGTATGTCCGTCCAACTGTCAGGAAGATTTTCGTGTCCGCTTCATAACTATGAGATGCTTCATTGGATTTTGTTGAAACTTGGCATATATGTTGCTTATGGGGATACGTTGTATTGTGCACAAATTTTTTTTTGTTCAATGGAGGTCAAGGTCACAGATCAAGGTCATAGTTCGGGGGCATTGGTGGCTGTGCGGTCACTGTTTGTCTTGTTGTATTGTGGATGGTCTCAATTCTTGCATGGCACTATGTTTCATTCTCAACAGGCACAGACCTTTGTAGTGTACTGGGTTGCTCATTGAGAATATTGTCTGTGGTACTGATCTCTGGAAGAAGCATGCATTACAATCCATGGAAGCTTGTCCCTCATCAAAGTACTGTTTGCTTGTATTATGGCCTAAGTAAACCCCAAGATTCACCCAACACTCTTAATTTCAAGGTCAGATTGCATGTCTTCATTCGCAGCTCAGCTCTGACTTCCTGAAATTCTGTTATTCAATGCACAAATATTGTAATAGCCATCAGGTATTTTAATAGTTTCTTCCACCATCGACTCCAGGTTTCACAACACAAATTATGTTGTTGCAGAGCATGGCAATAACATTGGGTCACAGAGGGTAATATGTTACCTAAGCAAGGGCACACTAGAGTTCTGCAGTCCGTAAGCTTCAGGGTAGGAATACATTTATAATTACTTTTATATACTATATTACTAACACTATCACTTCAATGGAACTTCCAGTAAAGGCTTTATGATATGATGCAACACACAAGACAAAACATCCCTTATACATCAACAAGATTAGTGTCTAAGAAACCTGTTGTAATAACAAGTACTGTCTGGAATTTGCCAGCTTTTAAACCCACCAACTAGTATTTATTTGCTAACTACAAACATACCCTTATAAACTCTGCTACAATCTTCAACCATTGGTACAGAACCTAATGCAATGCTGGCGGAATCAACTGAACTATACTGTTTGGTGTGCTATAAGAGGGTGTAGAGCCCATAGACATGTTCTTTCAAAACTTTTGGTTATTCTGTTTCTACTACCAAATAAGGTGGATACCAGCCAAACTGAGAACCACAGTTTCATAATATCACACTTGGTCAAGTTATGATAATTCATACAACAGTCACACCAATCAAAGGCTATGCAATGTGTTTCGTATGGTATGTAGCTGACAATGGCCATACCCATACACAAACCAGACCAATTTGGTTAATCTCATCATGATAACCTGCCTCAGGCAGCAATGAGCAGCAGTGACCACCTCTCCCCCGAGTTGGGCCATGGAGAGAAAATTTGTGCCAAAAGGGGGGAGGGGGGGGGGGGGGGCTCAGGCTTGGCACAGGATTCTGAAGTTTGGGGGCCCAGGAGGTACCAAACCCAAAAATTAAAATACGGTCTTTCAGTCCACGTTTGGACCTGGCCCAGGGCTGATCCAAGAATTCTGGACTCCTGCCTGGCCCCCTAAAGTTCCGGGACCCAGGGTTACTATCCCCACCCTCTCCCCAGATTCTAACACAGTCCTCAGAACACAGTTACATGTAGCAGTATCTGATGCCTGCCCCCATCTCAAAGTTCTACACTGTCTACAGCTGCAGCCACCTCACCTCATGGTCAGTAGTCTGGAGAGCTGCAACGGTTTTGGCTGGCAGTTTCCGCCACCCTTGCTGCCAGACTATGAACTACAGCTTATTTCAGACAAGATCTCTACCACCATGCCAGTCAACTGTAGATAATGCAAGGGGTGAACCTGTGTGGGCATTTATGAGTTTGGCCCCTGGAAAGCCTCCTTATTGAGCTCAAACTTACAGGGGGGTGATGATGGAATTTCATTTTTCAACTCTATCTTGGGACGCACTCAGTCAACAGCACTGAAAGACACATATGGGGTGGATATTACCATCACTATTGCATTGTGTAGGGTCTTTTGAAAATTCTCAGGAAGAATGAATGTTAACTTTATTTATGAGCTAGTAGAAGAGTGGAGATGGGATCATTTTAAAATTTTACAGGCTCTGACACAAGATACCGTACACTCAGGCTTTGACATATATCATACAGTCAGACGTCTACATAGGATATCAAACACCCAGACTTCTACATAAGATATCATACACTCAAAACTTCTATATAAGATATCATACACCCAGACTTCTACATAAGATATCATACACTCTGGCTTCTACATAAAATATCATACACTTAAGACATCTACTTAAGATACCTTACATTCAGACTTCTACAGTATTTATTTATTGGTGTTTAAGGTCACATACTTATGCACAATGGCTAATCATGACCGTGACAGTTTTACGGGTGGAGGAAGCCGGAGTACCCGGAGAGAACCACCAAGCAATGACAAGCAGCTGCCAGCTCCTCAACATCGTAACTCCGCATTTCAGCACAGGCAGGGTTAGATTGGTTGAAGACATGCGCACCATCGACGTGCAGTACGCCGTAGTACCCAGCATCATTTTGCCCCCATGTGGACAATCGGGGTTAAGTGCCTTGCCCAAGGACACAATGTGGGAGTCCGAATCGATCGCTCAGACAGTCACCCATCTGAGGACTAACTGGGCTCAGACTTCTACAGAAAATATCATACACTCAGACTTCTACATAAGATGTCATACACCCAAGACTTCTAGATAAGATATCATAGACCCAAGACTTCTACATAAGATATCATACACCCAAGACTTCTACAGAAGATATAATACACTCAGTCTTCTACATTAAGATATCATACACTCAGGCTTCTACATAAGATATCATACACGCAGGCTTCTACATAAGATATCATACACTCATACTTCTATATAAAATATCATACACTCATTCTACATAAGATATACACTCAGATTTCAACACAAGATATCATACACTTAGGCTTCTACATAAGATATCATACAATCAGACTTTTACATAATATATCATACACTCAGACTTCTATATAAGATATCATACACTCAGGCTTCTACATAAGATATCATACACTCAGATATCTACATAAGATATCATACACTCAGGCTTCTACATGAGATATACACTCAGGCTTCTACATGAGATATCATACTTTCAGACATCCACATAAGATACCATACACTCAGACTTCTACATAAGATATCATATACTCAGATTTCTACATGAGATATCACACACTCAGACTTCTACATTAGATATCATACACTCCGACTTCTACATGAAATCTAAATTTTATAGTAAATTTCCTTTCTTATTATACCTACCACAATTGTTTACTACAGGCTTGCACTACAGTGGAAGTCCCTAACTCGGATAAAATACTCTCTATTTTTGTCTTTCCCAAGCAAGTTGGGAAAGAAAAGTGGTGCAAAAGCACCAATAAAAATAAGCCAAAACTGGGTCGAGTGCAACCGGCGCAGACCCAGTACGGGATGCTCTCTCCCAAGTACAACTCCACGACTTCCGTTGCCAGTGCGCATATACCGTCTCTAAAGATTCATTCTTTTTGAATCCGTAAACGTTAGAGTTATGTGATCAGCGGGGAGGAAAGATTCTTTACCCGTAAAGAAGACGGGAGGGCCTCCATGTAAACAATTGTGGTAGGTATAATAAGAAAGGAAATTTACTATAAAATTTAGATTTCTTATCAACCTACTCACAATTGTTTACTACAGGCTGAATAGACAAAAGGCTGGAGGGAATTGCATAACCAACCCCCACATAACCCAAGTGCACTGGAACCGTGAAGTAGAAGGAAGAGGTCCCGAGGCTTATCAACCATAATGTCGCAATCATTGGTAAAGGACAATGAAAAGAGACATATGAGCCTGTGTGACACACAGACAGAAAAAGGGCAGTAACAGCACAAGGCTGAAACTGACCTTCAAGAAGCCTAATGGCTATGGCAGACAACAGCCTGAGCAGAAGAAAGAGGACCCAGGGCAAAAAGGTCCTCCGACTGCTCCTGCAACTGGCGCAAATAAAAGGTGGAGAAAGTAGAAGCATTTCTCCAGTAGGCTGCCTGCATAACATCCGACAACTTGACGGAGTTAGAATAAGCCCAAGAGGTAGACAGTGCCCGCACCTCGTGGGCAGAAATACGATTGGTAATACAATCGCCAGCTGCTAAACGACTATAAGCCATACGAATAGCAAGACAAATCCATCGAGAAATGGACTGAGGAGAGATCTTCTGTCGACCCGGAATGAGAGACAGAAACAACCGTTTTCTGCCTTTCCGTATGAAGCGTGTCCGATCAAGATAAATGCGAATAGCACGGACCGGACAGAGCAAAGGGCGAGTACCCTCAACAGAGGGAAGAGCCCTGATACAGATAGGAGGAGGAGTAGTATCTGGTAACTGATTCTTAGCCAAAAAGGAGCAATCATTGGAAAAAGTAACACTGTTGGGAGAGCTCCTAAAAAAGGCCGGGTCAACCGAGAGGGCATGAAGCTTACTAACCCGTCTGGCCGAAGCAAATGCCATCAGAAAAGCCGTCTTATATGTGAGAAAAAGCATATCCACCTGGGATAAAGGTTCGAACCGCCCCCCCCCCCCCCCCCCCCCCCTCCCAAGCAAAGCAGCACCCACGAAAGATTCCATCGTGGAGTAAGCTGCAAAGTCCGAGGCCTTTTCAAAGAAAAGTGCCGAACAAGCTTGGAGAGGTAAGGATTAGTGCCGATACGACGCTTCCCCACATAAGAAAAAGTCTCTGAAAGCATAGACCTGTAACCCTTGATGGTAACAGGCTGGAGACCCCGAGAATCAAACAGATATACCAGAAACTCCGCAATCTGTGAAATCGAAGGATTGGAATAATCAACAGAGTGATCAGCACACCATCGACAGAAGACCTTCCATTTAGCTGCATAAGCTAAACCAGTGGAGTGCCTCCTTGAAGAAGAAATGCACTCCACTGCTAGTCTCGAAAAACCTCTACGGAGGAGACAGGACCTGACAAAAGATATGCGTGAAGGCACAATGAAGTCGGGTCGACGTGAAACCTCCTCGGGCGACCTTGACAAAGAAGGTCGCGACGTAGCGGGAGTCGTGCTGGAACCGCCGCCATCAGCGAGCGGAGCTGATTGATCCACTCCCGCTGAGGCGACAGGGGAGTGATCAGAATGATTCGACAACTGCAGGTTCGAATTTTGGCGAGAACCCGAGGAAGAATCGGAACCGGCGGGAAGGCATAGCCGACTAGACCGTTCCAATCGAGTGACAGAGCGTCCACGGCAAAAGCCAGAGGATCTGGACACGGGGACACGAAAGTGTCCACCTGATGGTTCCAACGAGTCGCAAAGAGGTCGATGTGGGGACGTCCCCAGAGATCGCAAAGCGACTGGAACACTGCCCTGTGAAGCATCCACTCGGTGGAAATAACCCTGCCCTGTCGGGAGAGGGAGTCGGCTAGGACGTTCAGACGACCGGGAATGTGACGAACAACCACTCCGGCGTGAACATCCTGAGCGAGCAGTAGAAGATCCCGAGCTAACTCGTACATCGGAAGCGAGTGCGTGCCGCCCTGGTTGCGAATGTAAGCAACCACCGTCGAATTGTCGAATAGTAGAAGGACCTGGCGATTCGACAGGTGAGGGATCCACTGCCTGAAACTCAGAAGAAGAGCAAGAAGCTCCTTCTGGTTGATGTGTAGAGCTGCTTGATCCTGGTCCCACATCCCGTGTAGGGAAAGACCGAGAGGATCCAACATCGCACCCCATCCGAGATCGCTGGCATCTGCCGTCAGAACGCGATCGGACGTGGGTAAGTCCAGCGGAACACCCTGCGTAATCCACTGAACATCTGTCCAGGGAAGAAGGTGAGGATACAGAGAGTCCGGAAACGGAAGCACCTGATCCAGAGAATCTACATTCGGCCTCCAACGACTGAGCAGAAAGTGTTGGAGAGGTCTGACACGCAGCCGACCTAGAGGAATGAGATCCGTCACCGAACCGCAGAGACCGATCAGCCGGAGAAAACTCCAAGCGGTTGTGGACCTGGACTGGGACAGAGTCAGAGCAAAAGCTGAGAGAATCACAGCCTTGGCCTGGGGAACAGCCACCAAATTGAATTTGGTGTGGAAAGACATCCCCAGATGACAAAACGACTGAGAAGGGACCAGGTCCGACTTCTCCTCGTTGACTCTGAATCCTAGCGACGTGAGCAAGCTCAACAGAGTGGCGACATCCGATTCCAGTAAGGCAGCATTGGAATGCCTCTGGAGGATATCGTCCAGATATGCCGAAGTAGTCACCCTGGACTGTGTGCGATGGAACGCTATCACATGCGACATCAGTCTGGTGAACGCTCAAGGAGCCAGGTTGAGGCCGAAAGGCATGGCCTTGAACTGGTAAACTCGCCCCAGAAAAGCGAACCTGAGATACTTCCGTGACGCCCGATGCATCGGAACGTGGAAGTAAGCGTCTCGCAGGTCGATGCTGGCTGCGAAATCTCCCTGGTGAATTGATTGGCGGACCGACCTGAAAGTCTCCATGCTGAACTTGGGAGCAATGATAGACTGGTTCAGGATACTCAGATCGATAACCGGTCGGAGTCGGCCGTCCTTCTTCGGCACCAAGAACAGGCGGGAATAGAAACCCACTGACTGAACGTTCTTGATGACCTCGATCGCCCCCTTTGCCAGGAGATTGGCAATCTCCGTGGACAAAAGTTCCCGACGTAAAACGTCTGAAGGAACTGTGGTTGGAAGAGGCACCCTTGACAGAGTGGGGTGCCGTCGGAAGGATATGCGCAGCCCGGACCGAACAACATCTAACACCCATGGATCGGATGTGATGGTGGTCCAATGGTCTGCGAACTCTGCTATCCTTCCTCCAACCTGGGACGAGTCGAGGTGAGGATCTTCATTTCGAGCCCCGACGAGGCCTGCGAGAGGAGAAACCACCTCCTCTGCTAAATGAAGAATCCTGAGACTTCCCTCGATTCTGCCGACCCCTACCTTTACCCCGTGAGTAAGAAGTAGAGGCGGCGGCAGAAGGACCAGCCTTTTGCTTCACAGAGGAAGCAGAAGGGTACTTGTTAGGCTTGGAACGGCCCTTGCCTCCCCGAGAAGGCTGATCAAGCTGACGAAACAGCAGCTGATCTTTGGAATGACGTAGGACGTCATCCCGGACCGTCGACACGGAACCATGGAAAAGTTGCGGACCTGCCAAAGAAGCAGATCGAAGAGTAGCACGCTGCTCCTCGGGAAGGGATCGTCCTGTGTCCAGCACAGCGTCCCTTCGAACTAATTCCAAATTAGCCGTGTTACAGGCATGCCTGTGAGTAAGGTGCATATGCGCCTTGGACAGCAAACGCAAAGGAGCCTGTACCTCGTCAAACTTATCTGGAGGTAGATAAGCAGCTAAAGCTGAGACGACGTGATCTGAGAGAGAAAGCATGCCAAGCATCTCTCTAGATAAGCCCAACGTGGACTCCAGAGTCGTCATTGGAATGACAGCAGACTTGGGCTTGGAAAGCCCGAGGGAAGTGGAGTCCTGATCCAGAACCGTCAAAGCCTGGCAGACTGACGGATTGGCGGAATCGTAGGAACGATAACGCACAGGAGGCAAAAAGGTGTCAACCCTGGTGAAGAACGAAGTCTTCAAAGCCTTGGAATTCAGCTTGGCATCCAATGCTGAAAAAGCTTCAACCACCTGTACCGACTGGCACGGTCGAAGGCGCCCAGAAGCAGGTTGCTCCATAGGCTGTTGGCGCGCGACCGATGATCGCGGCCAGGCTGACACTGTCGGCTGGTTAGCAGGTTTGAGCTCAGGCAGAAACCCAAACACAAAGTCAAGAGCCGCCCCCAAGTCCGAAGACTGCTGGCCCTCGACCTCAAGCATGTCGGACTCCTCCCCAGAGTCGGAAGACACATAGCCCATCATGGGCAAACCAGCCGACGCCTCCCATGGTGTCGGGACACCAGAGGAATCGGAAACCGGCCTGTTTCCAATCCCGGGAGGCGGCGCCATAGGAGGCGCCTGGAAACCACCCATAGCCTCGCTGAAAGCAACAGGAAGGCTCTTAGAAAGAACCTGAGTGAGTAAGGAGAGGGCCTTCCTAAGCTCACTGCCTGTACCGACCGGATCGACAGGGGAGCGAACCGGCAAAGTGGCTTCACCTCTGACCCTCTTAACCAGCGAAGGGTCACGATCCTCCAAAACACCCGACGCGGGACGACGGGCGGCAGCCGAAACATCTGAAGGCAGACGTGTATAGGGGTACGATGCACCCCGAGGATCAATATTGCGAGAACTCATGAGAGTCACCACGGACCTCTGCGGGGCAGAAGGTCCAGGCTGCACAAAAGGCGTTGGTCCCCCAAAACTGGTCGTGTGACCAGAGTGAGTAGACGGAAACGCCACGGAGTTCATAGTGTTTCCACTACGAACATCCGAATCCAAAGACACAACTGTGGTGCTCGGCGGCGAAGAGACCACAGCGATGGGCTCGGCCGGCAGCCCCTTCCGACTTCGCCGAGTTGAAGTCAGGGAAGGCTGAGGCCGATATCCCACGTCTACAGTATCGGACAGTCCTGCAGTCCCCTGCAGCGAAAAGCCGAGGCCGGCTGAAACAGACAATGAAGCAGACGGGCCAGCAGCAGTAGTAGATACGTCGAGAGTCGTTGAGGCTGGTGAAATAGTGGAGAGAGCACACCGGCTCGGCTCCGAAGGAGGAGTCACAACCCTAGTGACAGCCTCAGATGTCGACTGGAGAGGGACCGTAGTCCCGGAACCAGGCATCTCTACACCAGAACACTCAACGGCTCCCGCAGTATCCACCACAGGAAAAGACTGCACATCCCCCACGGAGGAGGAATAACTCTCACCAGACAAAGTCGGCTCAGGAGGCCCCAAACGACCACGTTCTCCTTTCCCGCGGGAGCGGGAGGCACGGCCACGAGGACGAATGACACGGTTTACTGACGCCCAGAAGGTGGAAGACCATGTTCCACAGACACCACACGGCCGCTCGGCCGAACACCCATTACAGGAGGAACAAGACGAATGTACATCGTCCACATGCTTTGGCAGCAGACATTGCCCACAAGGAATTGTCCTGGGCATGATAGAGGTGAGAGGAGCAGAGAAGGTGAGATGAGAAAACAGAACACCCCCAAAGAAGAGAGAAAGGTGACAGAAACAAAGACCCCAGACGGTCGACCGGGAACCACCCAACAGGAAGACTACTCTCAAAAGAAAGAAGAAACACTGTAGGAGTGGTACCCCGCTGACACCTAACTCTAACACAATTAGAAAATTTTGCAAAAAAAGCATTAACAATAATTGTGAAAAATCTAAGTCCGAACCGTGTGGCACGCGAAATTCGCGCGCGACTCGAGAGAGAGCAAATAAATATACATTATGGACATATAATAGAAAAGAGAATATAAAACACTGTTCCTGAGAATACAAAGGATACACTGTGGTATAATGAATCAGGAATCATCAAACATCGAGCTGGTGGAACACTGATAAGCGTGCAAAAACATCTCGACACGAAGCGGATTTTAAAAAGAATGAATCTTTAGAGACGGTATATGCGCACTGGCAACGGAAGTCGTGGAGTTGTACTTGGGAGAGAGCGTCCCGTACTGGGTCTGCGCCGGTTGCACTCGACCCAGTTTTGGCTTATTTTTATTGGTGCTTTTGCACCACTTTTCTTTCCCAACTTGCTTGGGAAAGACAAAAATAGAGAGTATTTTATCCGAGTTAGGGACTTCCACTGTAGTGCAAGCCTGTAGTAAACAATTGTGAGTAGGTTGATAAGAAATATCATACACTCAGACTTCTACATAAGATATCCTACACTCAGACTTCTACATGAGATATCATACACTCAGACTGCCAGAAAAGATATCATGCAATCAGGCATCTACATGGATTTTCTTAATGAGAATTTAAATCAAACCTGTCTTTCATCATGTCTTGAACATAAGAAACAAATCATTTTCTAAATTCAGCTTCTGGAAGTTATTTTAATTTCAGCCCTAGTAATCAAATTTCCCAGCAGCTTATCTTCATTTACTGTAATCAAGAAACATTCCTCTCAGACACCTACTGGTGCAGAACATTTAAATACAAATTGATTAATCACATAACACAGACCTGGTTTAATTTTTTGATTTAGTTCTGTTTGAAGCTGAATTTGGACTAAGAATTATATTCTACTGTTAGAAATGTTATCAACACATTTTAGCATCTTAATGATTGACAAACGTTTGAGTGCTGCTGATTTTGTTTGCATCTATAAACATCTTGACTATGTATAACCTTCTCCAAACTGATACAAAATACAACTACAGTGGAACCCTGTTAATTGAATAGCCACTTTGCCAATGAAAATTATTCAGTTAACAAGAGTATTCAATTAACAGGGATTGTGTCACTCCTGTATTCTAGAGATAAACTTAGCATTTATTCCATTATATCTTGCTTGACAGAGCTCCATGCGCTCTGTCAAACAAGATATAATAGATCAAATGCCTGTATTGGATATACTGATGCCAAATAGGTAGGTCTATGGACAAGGGAAAACTGGGGAGAGTCTAGGGTAATTTCTTGACAGGTTACAAGAATTTTTATTCAATTAACAGGAGTTTACTCTATACCTCTATTCAATTAACAGATCAAATTTGTACCGGAGGTATGGTAAATGGTTTTGTGTTTGGAAATTATATTCAATTAACAGGGTTATTCAGTTAAGAGGTATCTAATAAGTGGGCTCCACTGTATATTGAACAAGTTTTGTATGATATCTAATCTGAACAGAAATGTCACTTGATTTAACCTTTAAGGAGTGAAATGTAACTGTTCATGTTTTGAAAACCCATGGTTTCTAAAGCTATAGCAAATGAAATTTTGAAATGACGTAAAAAAGTAAATGAAAGTGTCAATGACACTGTAGCTCAACTTGTTAAGACATGTACATGTATAGTATGTGACACAGCAATGACAAACATCTAGGTAATGACCTGATAACAAAGGTATATATAAAGTATTGTAACGGTCTGTACATAAATACTGACCGTTGCCTGTAACAAAGGTTTTGGTAAAGTATTGTAAAGGTGGGTGACAGTCAGATGCTAAACTAGAAAAGAAATCTTTGAGTCCCAGAGTGGGTCTGACTGAACCCCAAAATATTTGTTCACATAGCACAGTGATAACAAAGGCACCCCAAAACACACTCGTTCCTGTCCCAAGGTGGTAACAAAGGTACCCAAGAAGCTTCGTGAAGATCAGTTCATAAATACGAGCTGTGTAGAAGTTGTGACAAAAAACTGATTAGACCTAATTTCGGTACAAAATGGCCACTGGCAGCCATCTTGAATTTGGACCGCACCCAGAAACACTAGTTCTCGTCCCAAGGTGATAACAAAGGTACCCAAGAAGTTTCGAGAAGATCAGTTCATAAATACAGCCTCTAGCAAAAGCTGTATTGACATGTGCACTTACTGTGTACAAGTAGCACTGAATAAATCAAAGTTCTTCTAATTTGCACAATTTCTACACGTGAAAAAAACCTGTACTATATGTGATGTATTCCATGTTACTAAACATTCATACAAAAATTTATTCAAATCCGAACTTTCATACAGAAGTTCTGTACAAAAAACTGAGTGCACTAATTTTGGTACAAAATGGCTGCTGGTGGCCATCTTGAATTTTGAACCACACCCCAAAACACTCGTTCTCATCCCACTGTGATAACAAAGGTACCCAAGAAGTTTCAAAAAGATCGGTTCATAAATACGGCCTCTAGCCTGAGCCGTATAGAAGTTGTGTACAAACAAGAGGCCCCACGAGGCCTGAAGCGGTCATCTTGTACAGAACACAATTTAGCTCCCCTATGAAGCCCCTTGATACAACCTATGTGGATTAATCTTAGTACCTCTAGAAGGTACTGAATACAAAATTTTTAATTCTTCAGCAAAATGGCCAATTCCGGCTCCCATAGAAAGCCCAAATATTAACCCAGGCTCTTGATTTGAACACAGTTAAATCTCACTTCCCTAGAGATGTTGTGTACTGAATATGAAAGCATTCTGACTGTTGGATCTGAAGAAGAGAAATTGTAAAGAAATTTCTTAGAATTGCACTAAGTTCAAATTTGGGCTACCATATCGAGCCCAAATATTGACCTATGGATCCAATTTGAACAAACTTGAATCTGACCCCCCTAGAGATGTTGTATACCAAATGTGAAAGCATTCTGACAAGTTAATCTGAAGAAGAAGATTTTTGAAGAAATTCCCTCATATTGTACTAAGTTAAATTTCATGTTCCCATATGGAGCCCAAATATTAACCTAGGCACTCGAATTGAACAACCTGGAATATGACCCCCCTAGAGATGTTGTATACCAAATATAAAAGCATTCCGACTGGTGGATCTGAAGAAGAAGATTTTTAAAGAAATTTTCTCATATTGCACTAAGTAAAAATTTGGGCTACCATAGTGAGCCCAAATATATACCTAGGGATCTGATTTGAACAAATTTGAATCTGACCCCCATAGAGATGTTGCATACCAAATATCAAAGCATTCTGACTGATGGATCTGAAGAAGAAGATTTTTTTAAATGACCCTCCATATTGAACAAAGATAAAATTTGGGCTTCCGTAGGAAGCCCAAATATTAACCTAGGGACTTGGTTTGAACAATCTAGAATCTGACCCTCATAACAATGATGTATACCAAATATTAAAAGATTCTGACTGGTGGTTCTGAAGAAGAAGATTTTTAAAGAATATTCCCCATATTACCCTATGTTAAAACTTCGGGCTCCTGTAGAGAGCCCAAATATGAACCAATGAGCTTTATTTCAACAAACTTTTATCTGACCCCCCTATGAATGCTGTATACCAAATATCAAAAGATTCTGATGATTGGTTCTGGAGAAAAGATTTTTTTTAATTTTTGCAAATATGCTGACTCAGCATTTTTTCGATGCCCATCACAGAACACCCTAACATAACCGATGGCAATTTTTTTTTACCATTCAATTCTACTGGTCATAAGGATACTTCATACCAAATAAAAGCTCTCTGTTCCGTGGGGTTTGGGAAATATGGGCGTTTGAAAATATTTATATTTTTAGCTCCCAGGGTTCCCATGGGGATGCGGGAATTTTTTTTTTGGCATGGGTCAAGTACTTATGACCCAATACTACCACAAACCAAATTTGGTTCATACTGGACCATCGGTTCAGAAAATAGAAATTTTGGGCGGTGCCAAAAATCTTACCCCTCCTATTACAAAGCCAAATATTACTTCACGAACTTTGTTTGAACAAACTTGATTCTACACCTCATATGGAAGCTCCATAGCAAATATCAAGTCATTGTACACACTGGTTCTTAAGAAGATTTTAAAAATATTTTGGTGCATTTTCCCCCACTCCCTCCCTATGGGGCTGGGCATGCTGAGTTGAACAAAAATGAAATGCCCCTTTGGGACGATCACTAACACAAACTTTCACTTGAATTGGCCCAGTGGCTTTGGAGGAGAAGATCAAAACATGGTGTTGACGGACGGCGGACGACGAACGATGGACGGGAAGCGATGAGATTAGCTCAGCTTGACTTTGTCAAGATGAGCTAAAAACTGACTAGACCTAATTTGGGTACAAAATGGCCACTGGCAACCATCTTGAATTTTGGCCCGCACCCAGAAACACTCGTTCTCGTCTCAAAGTGATAACAAAGGTACCTAAGCTGTTTCGTGAAGATCGGTTCATAAATACAGACTCTAGCCCGAGCCGTATTGACATTTGCACTTACAGTGCTGACAGTAACACTAAATACATTAAAGTTAGTCTAATTTGCATAATTTATGCACAAGAAAAAAACCTGTATTATATGTGATGTATCCCATGGTACTAAACATTCATACAAAAAATTATTCAAATCAGAGCTTTCATATGGAAGTTCTGCGCAAAAATCTGATTGCACCTAATTTTGTACAAAATGGCTGCCAGCGGCCAACTTGAATTTCGGATCGGACCCCAAAACACTCGTTCTCGTCCCACGGTCATAACAAAGGTTCCCAAGAAGTTTCGTAAAGATCGGTTCATAAATATGGCCTCTAGCCCGAGCCATATTGAATTGTTGACAGACAGACGGGTGGCATAAGCTCAAATTTGACTTCCGTCAAAGTTGAGCTAAAAAATGGTGTTAAATCAAAAACCAGAGGCTAAAGTGAGCCTAAAACGCTCACCTGGCTCAAGTTGTCAATAGGGCCTGAAAACAGATTTTTAACTATTTTAGGCTTTATGTAACAATTTACGTAACTGCTGTAATGATTTATGCTGTTACAGTAGGATTGTTATGTAGAAATTAAGAAGTACACAGAAACATCTTTATAGAACTGTATTTGTAATTTTGTGATTTCCACATGAAGATTATTAACTCTTTGCATGCTGTTGGTAGATATTCCCACCCGGACTAGAAATCACCTACCGCTAAAATAAGCATAATCTGAGTACATTTAACAGAAATTCTAATACAATTACTATAAATCTCAAAATCTGTTTGGTTAATCAATAAAATTTGCGACAGTAAAATTGGCGTAATCTGTCGGAAATTTTGTGTTTTCAAAAACTATTTGAGGAAAGTCAAGATGTATTCGTGGGCATTCTATTTTCGTTCCATTTGGAGTCATTGACTACCATATCCAAGGTAAACAAATGCTGTGAACGCATTGAATTTCTGTAAAAAAAAAAAATGTTTTCTATCTTTCTTGTAATTAACTATAATTAATATGGATGAAGTTGGAAAGTTTAATATTAATTTGGAAGAGGTTTGGCAGAGACTGATAAGTAATGAAATGAGAGTTGAAAAAACTGATTCCGACAGGCTTAAGGGTAACTGTGTGGAACCAGTCAGTGATATTATATTTTATAAATAGCAATTTTTTGTACGATGAAGAATTTATGGACGCTATGTGTGAAATAGAAAACCAAAATTCTGACATCTGGCAATAATAATTTTAATTTTTCAAGGCCAAATATTTCTGACCGATCCGCTAGCGATGTTATAACATTGACTTCAAGTGCAAGCGGACCTTTCATTTTCTAATTTGTCATCTGCGTTCGTGGCACCAACATGTAAAGCTACAGAAATGCATTCACCACTGAGAGAGGTGAACTATTCGTTCTGAAACAATTATGTCAATACCAGTAGCCCAATTCCACGAGACATTACTTCCCAGAAACAGTTTGAAATGAACAGCTGTTCTGAAACTATAAGTAATTATTATGGTTAAACAAGGGCTTCCAATCAAAGCTCTCAAAATTTTTAAATTTAATGTTAAATCCTCGACTGCTCTCCGACTCAGACTGAAACATCACAAGGTGAACTCGAAACTTTGAACAGGGAAACCAGCCATCGTATTTTGTTTTCAGGTTGTCACAAACATTTAAACATGATAAATGTTGTCAGTACAAATATAAATATATTTTGTTATTGCTGATAAAATGACTAAAACGTTTGGAACTATTTGTATAGTGGCAGCGTAAAATATATTTCGTGATTTGGTTCGGAACTCCAAAATGACGTCACAAAGACTGTATTTTTAGATTTAAATTGTTGCCTTCAACAAAACGTGTTTTATAGTTGGGAGATAAAATACTATCTCCGTTTTCAGCCAAATTATATTAGAATGGGGATAACTACGTTGTATTTGATTATTTGGGGCCGTAAACAATGGTTTTACTGTTGCAAATATCCATTTTACCAGCTCCACTAATGCGTCTCCGGCAAAACTCAATTTGAGACAGTAAAAAGATCGTTCATGGCCCCAGATAATCAAATACAACGTAGTTATCCCCTAATTTCTCCTGCAAATTGTATCAACTTTTTTATCAGAGATTTCTTAAGATAAATTTTAATGCATTTTTCATCAAATCTAGTCATGGCTGTTTAAAGCATCCATGACTAGATTCAATGAAAATATTTAAAAACTACTCTGCAGGTTAAGAGTTAAATTGGTGATACATTAAAGACATTCACAAAATGTAACTGCTGTAATGATTCAACATGTATGCTGTTACAGTAGGGATAGTTATGTAGAAATTAGGAAGTACACAAAAAAATCTTTATAGAACTGTATTTGTAATTTTGTGATTTCCACATGAAGATTATTAATTTGGTGTTACATTAAAGACATTCACAAAAAGATATGCATGAGGGTTCTCCTGCCAAAAGACTAATTTTGAGAGTTTATTGTATCGAGCAGTCTGGAAATTTTTTTCTTTCCTGTGGACATGTGATGTTCTCACAGACAGGAAGTTAGGATTCCATCAGCAAGAGGGATCATGCATTATTTTGCATCTATTCTAACTTGTTACAGGAGAGACAGTGCAGTGTGTTACAGAACTAAACTGTTTTTCTCTCACATCAAAAGTCAAACTATCGTGTCAAATCTCACAGTTTAGTGAAAAATTGTCATTTTATTACTTTCCCAAGTGTGATTTACTGGGATTTCCGGGTTTCATTATAAACAATAACTTCACAAGTGAATTATGCAATCAACAATTGGGTCATGTATCCGTGTGCGCAAACAAAGATGATTTGCCATGGGTGTAATGGGGACTTCATTGTTTTTTGTTTTGTTTTTTTAACCCTTTACCTACCATGAAAAGCAGAAGACACTTGCAAAAAAAAATTCTTCAATAACAATTATTTTCATTTTTTGTCTCAAAAACATAGGTTATAACCCCTCATTGGAACGAGATCGTTCCAATAAGGGGTCATAACCTATGTTTTAGAGACAAAACCTGAAAAAAATAATGAATTGATTGGCAATTTTTGAGAATAGCACTGACAGGTTTTGGCCGTTACGTTAGGTAAAGGATTAAATAATATAATTATCGTTGATAATGAAAAGTAATAAACAGAGTAATCGCTTGACTGGACTGGTTACGTGAAATAATTCATTCGAGGCGAGGGACTATACTGTAAAACACTTGTGTGCATTCGCGCACTCGTGTTTGTACAACGTCCCTCATCTCTCATGAATTATTTCATGTAACCAGTCCAGTCAAGTGATTACTCTCTATATATTACCGGATTGGTCAATAAAACTCTTAAAAAAAAAAATTTTGAACACACATTTTCATATAATTTTAGATGAATATGGATCTCCCAAGGAATACCTATTTGCAAAATGCGATTCTGTTGGTGCTGACATGATAGCATTCATGGTCATACACAATAGAAGAGGCAATATGGCAAACTATATTGCACATCAGACTCTCCACATAAGGACAACTTTCTCAGCGAAATCTCAGATATCGACTCATATTGGAGTCTGGAATGTGCAAGGATTCTCATGCTTTCATGATTTACAGAATGTAGCAATCTGGAGTATGTAAAGATTCTCCTGCATTCATGAGTTACAGAACGCATCAATCTGGAGTATGTAAGAATTCTCCTGCATTCAAGATTTACAGAATGTAGCAATCTGGAGTATAAAAGGGTTCTCCTGTATTCATGATTTACAGAATATAGTAATCTGGAGTATGAAAGGATTCTCCTGCGTTCATGATAACAGAATGCAGCAATCTGGAGAATTTAAAGGATTCTCCTGCATTTATGATTTATAGAATGTTGCAATCTGGAGTTTGAAAGGATTCTCCTGCATTCATGATTACAGAACGTAGCAATCTGGAGTATGAAAGGATTCTCCTGCATTCATGAGTTACAGAATGTAATAATCTGGAGTATGTAAGAATTCTCCTGCATTCATGATTCAGAGAATGGAGCAATGTGGAGTACGTAAGAATTCTCCTGCATTCATGATTTACAGAACGTAGCAATCTGGAGTATGTAAGAATTCGCCTGCATTCATGATTTACAGAATGTTGCAATCTGGAGTTATGTAGGAATTCTCCTGCATCCATGATTTACAGAATGATGCAATCTGGAAACATAAGGCTTGTACAGCATTCAAGATTTATAGAATGTAACAATCAGGAATACACACCGATTCACCCGCTTTCATGATTCATAGAATAAAGCAATCTGAAATATGTAAGGAGTCTTTTGACTAGAAACTAGTATTGCTAGTTTTTTCTTCACTCAGTACATACACAAAACGGCACTATTACACTTCCTGATGTTACAACAGAGGTGTAACTTGGCTAAGCCCATCAACTTCTATTCCATTTGCCGAGGTTACTAAAGAGGTATCACTTGACTAAGCCTGTCAACCTCTATTCCACTTTCTGAGGTTACTACAGAGGTGACACTCGACTCAGCCCATCAAGCACAATTACACTTTCTGAGGTTTCTACAGGGGTGTCACTTGCCTAAGCCTGTCAACCTCTATTCCACTTTCTGAGGTTACTACAGAGGTGACACTTGACTCAGCCCATCAAGCACTTTTACACTTCCTGCTGTTCCTTGACTGATTCTACCAAGGACTACTCCACTTCCTGAGGTTCCCACAGGAATGACAATTGATTAAGCATCATTCCATCTCCTAAGGCTCCCACTGGGGTGTCACTCGACTAAGTCCATCAACAGGGCTTATATTTTATTTAAATTTGGGAGAATCCATTTGGATTCTCGCGAAAATTGTAGTGAGAATCCATACCTGCTATGAGTGTCCTAGGATCCCATGAGGCCACCATGGTTGGACCCCTGTTGAATATGGATAATACATATTAACCCTTTACCCAACACAGCTTTTTAATTTTTAAATCATAAATCCTTTACCCAACACAGCTTTTTAATTTTTAAATCATAAACTGAATTTCATAATTAAAAAAAACCCAACAATATTTACCAATAAAACATTCCAAATATGGATGTCATTGGAACCGGCTCACTGAGCCGGTTCCAATGGCAGCCATATTTGTACAATTTTAGTGACCAGGTTTAAGGATATTTCAGGTCACGAAAGCCTTGTATTGGCCAATTTGCTGCCGCTATGTTAAAGGGATAAATTGAATGTCACGTGAATCCGATCAGTGGTGCACAAGAATCAACATGGATTTGCGCTGGTTTTGTTGCGCGAATCTTTGCGTGAATCGATTCTCAGATTCTCGTCGAAATATAAGCCCTGATGAAGCACTATTCCACTTCCTAAGGTTCCCACAAAGGTGTCATTAGACTAAGTCCATCAAGCATTATCCCATGGTTTGAATGAGAAAAATAATTATTCGAATTATTCAAGAAAAAATACTGGGAGTGTCATTCTGCAACTTGAGATAGGGAAAGGGTTGGAAAAAAAAAACAAGATTTTATTCCTTCTGATAATTACAGGAGATTGAGAAGGGAGTTGACTTCTGTGTTTCAAATCAAGAATTACAACAGTTGTTTTTTACATCATTCTATAGAGAACCATAATATATTTTATCAGGCTTAACATGCAAGTACTTATTTTCTGTAAACTGTTCAAGTATATCAGTCAAATCATCCTTTAATGTAAACAGCAGTTTAGCTTGAACCTTGCAAATAAACAGCGGAAGTTATAAAACATTAATCGGGGAAGTTATAAAACAATAATCACTGTTTCACCCAGAAAAATTTATTCATTCATGTTTAAAGATAAAGAAAACTTTAAACAAACCTCTACATCAGTAGTCAAAATAAATGAAGATAGTACTCTCTTAGGAAAAATATTTACCTGTTTCTCAATCAAATGGCCAAATCCTGGTCGATGTGAATGCTAATAGTAAAAATAAGTCTTTTTCTAACACAATTTATCTTGCTCCACCTGACAATTTTTTAGGGAAACACCATCAAGTAATTGGTGGATGAGTCTGGGAAGATTGCACCATTAAAGTAGACTGCATACCATATATCAAATCAATGCAGATGGGAAGCTCATGAAAAAATCATTTAGTATTTTCTCAAGTACCAACCCTGTTAAAATGGGAATTCCAGTATGGTGCCTGATGAAGCACCCCATCATTTCACACTTGAGCCTATGACTCGTAAGAAGGCTTCACAAGACGTAACAAATATCTATCATGTATTGGTCAGGAAATATAGGTATTTCACGTTTTCATATCGTTATTTTCTGTGATTCCTACAGGGATGAAGAAAAAATATTTTCCCTTTTCATGCAAATGTCATTCAATATCACTGATTACAAATTTTGGCCCCAAAAGACGGACAGTTCAAAAACTGAAATTTTGGGTGTCATGATAAAACCTATCACTCCCAGAACGAGCCAAAATTTTGTTCAAGGAACGTTTTTTGAAGACAATTGAATCTACTTCATTAACACCTTCAATAAAAATTGAAACTACATCATTAACTCTATGCATGCTGCTGGCAGCTATTCCTGCTCAGAACATGAAAACTCTTGCCACTGATACAAGTTTAATTTGGGCACATCTAACCAAATTTGCCCCCTGTTGGCTGAATTTATGTTTTGGCCAATGAGGTCTTCAGTTTAATTTAGATAAATTTTTCATCAAATCTAGTCATGGCTGCTTCAGAGCAGCCATGACTTGATTCGATGAAAAATATTTAGAAAGTACTCAGCAGGTTTAAGAGTTAAAGAAATATGAATACCAAATATCAAATCGCTGCAACCAGCAGTTCATGACAAGATGATCATCGAGGGTTTTCCCCATTACCAACAGTGTTAAATAGGTTCCCTATATAGGGCCCCCTGAAGCTACTCCTTAGGTTCCCATTGGGTGTCCAGGGAAAAGTTTATGTTTAAAACAAGTATACATCCCCATTAACACCTCATACCCA
Organism: Pictodentalium vernedei; assembly: GCA_031216915.1. Classification (NCBI taxonomy): domain Eukaryota; kingdom Metazoa; phylum Mollusca; class Scaphopoda; order Dentaliida; family Dentaliidae; genus Pictodentalium; species Pictodentalium vernedei. The sequence goes on from CM062289.1 coordinate 131,307,141, forward strand.
TTTTGGTTTAAATCAGAGGACTGGTTCCAAAAACTGAAAATACAGGTAAGGCCATAAATTTTGGCTCCCCCAGACACTGCTGTATCCGTAAACCATTAAATATCATTACATTTCTATTAATTTTCCCATTACAACAAGAAATTTATTTATTTATTGGGATTTAACGACACTTTTGGCCGCAAGGGCCACCTTGTGTCAGACAGTTTTACAGGTGGAGGAAGCCAGAGTATGGAAAGGACCACCGAGCAACGGCGAGCAGCTGTCCGATTCCCCAACATACTAACTCTGCGCAATAAGGATTAGCATTGGTTGAAAACAAATGCACCACTGATGTGCAGTATACTGAGCCCCCCCCCCCCCACCCCACTCCCAAATCACCCCATCCTGCAGGCAATCAGGATGAAGTGCATTAAAAAGGAAATCCATCAAATTAAATACCCCTATAAGTCTTGTTTTATTCTCTTTAATAGGATCTCGAGGTAACTTCAAACAATAGGCCACAGGGGGCCAGAGGCCAACACACAAAAATGTTGATTAAAGAAGAATTTATTTATTTATTCATTTATTGGTGTTTAAGGTTACATACTTAAGAACAATGGCTAAACGTGACCATGACAGTTATACAGGTGGAGGAAGCTGGTGTACCCGAAGAGAACCACTGAGCAACAATGAGCAGCTGCCAGCTCTCCACCATCGTAACTCCGCACTGCAGCACAGGCAGGCTAGATTGGTTGAAGACATACGTACCATCGACGTGCAGTACACCTTAGTACACAGCGTCATCATGCCTCCATGAGGACAATCAGGGTTAAGTGCCTTGCCCAAGGACACAACGTGGGTGTTCGAATCGATCGCTCAGATGGTCACCCTTCCGAGGATTAACCAAGCTCAACGTTGCTTAACTTCGGTGATCTGACAAGAACCAGTTTCTGCAAGGTCACCGCACCCCAAAGAAGGATTTAATTAGTATCTAAGGCTAGTTAACTTCGCCAGATGATTTTTTTCTTGTATTGGGATGCTACCATAGAAGTAATGCCCTGATTTCCAGTACTGCAAAACTGGGGGGGCCAAATATCAACCTAGGGAGTTAATGAGACCACATTTGAATCTGACCTTGCACCACTCCCTACAATTCCTATCCACCCGACCAGGATGCCATACACTAAATATCAATAGATTCTGAATGGTGGATCTGAAGAAAGAGATTTTTAAAGCTCATTTGTAATATTACACTAAGTTAAAATTTATGTTGCTGTATTATACCAAGTTAAATTTGAGTTTAATATTAACCCAGGTGCTTTATTTGAACAAACTTCAAATTGACCTCCTCCCCCCAAGGATGTTATATATCAAATATCAAAAGGTATCAAACATCAAAACATTTTGACTGATGCTTCTGAAGAAGATTTTTAGAGAATCTTCCCAATATAGGAATACATGTAAGTTAAAATTTGGGCTCACATAGGGACCATGGGACTTGATTTGAACAAACTGAAATCTGCCCTCTCTGAGGATGCTGTAAACCAAATATCAAAAGATTCTGACTAGTGTATCTGAAGAAGCAGATTTTTAATGATTATTCCTCATATTGGACATTAAAATTGAGGCTCCAATAGGGAACCCAGCTATTAACCCAGGGCCTCAATTAATTTGAATCTGACTCTCCTGAGGAAGTTGTATACCAAATATCAAAAGATTCTAACTGGTTGTTTTGGAGAAGATTTTTAAAGAATATTCTCAAATATTGCACCAAGTTAAACTTCAGGCTTGGGAGCCCAAATATTAGAACAGGGACCTGATTTTAACAAACTTGAATCTGACTCCACTAAGGGTGGTGTATACCATGTATCAAAAGATTCTGCTTTGGATTTTTAAAGAATATTCTCAAATATTGCACCAAGTTAAACTTCAGGCTTGGGAGCCCAAATATTAGCACAGGGACCTGATTTTAATAAACTTGAATCTGACTCCACTGAGGGTGGTGTATACCATGTATCAAAAGATTCTGCTTTGGGGTTCGTGAAAAGAAAATATTCCTCATATTATACCAAGAAAAAAATTGGGCTCCAATAGGGAGCCCAAGTGTTAATCAAAGGCCTTATTTTGAACAAACTTGAATCTGACCCCCCCCCCCCCCCCCACCACCACCACCACCACCCTCATCCCAAGGGTGTTGTATACCATTACCATATATTAAAAGAATTTTAAAGATCGTTCCTGATATTGGACTAAGTTAACTTTTGGGCTCCAATATGGAGCCCAAATATTAACCCAGGGACTTGATTTTTCCAAATTTGAATCGGACTACCCAAAGGAAGGTGTATACCATATGTGAATGATTCTGATTAGGGGTTTATGAGAAGAGCATATTCTTCAAACTGTATCAAGTAAAAACACAGGCTACAATACTATTATAGGGAGTACTTGATTTGAACAAACTAATATTAACTGAGGGACTTGATTTGAACAAACTTGAATCTGACTCAGCATTTTTTCGATGCCTCCTATATAACACCTTGACACAACCGATGGCAATTTTTTTCACAATTCCATTTTTCTGGTCCTAGGGATTTCATACCAAACAAAGGGCAACGCCACAAGTATCCCCAATTTTCCCATAGGGTTTCATGAGGATCATTGGTAGATGGTGTCCAGTCATCAATCAATCATGTGAAGTTTCGAAACATTTGGCCTTGTGGCTTCAAAGGAGAAGATTTTTCAAAATCCAGCAATCCAAATCAAATAATGCCTCTGGTGGGCATGTTTTCTATCTGATGGGAACAAAGTAATAATCGTTTGTAGAGGACCTCCCATAGACCATTCCTGCCAAGTTTGCTTCACATCAGTCCAGTAGTTCCAGAGAAGATGAAAATGTGATTTCCCATAGGGTTTCCATGGTAACTAAGGGCCACAATTGTGGCTATGTTTGCAACCCGATCAACAATAAATGAGGATCATTGGTAGAGGGTATCCAACTCATCAAGCATGTGAAGTTTCAAAACATTTGACCTTGTAGTTTCAAAGGAGAATATTTTTGAAAATCCACCATTTTTTTATTTCTAGGAATTAAGAGATTCAAATATTTCACTTTTTTTTAGACACCAACAAAATCAGATTGCATATAGAGCTGGTAGGTTTTTAAGGCTATACTAAGTGCATAACTGATAGAAAATTGTTTCAACAATACTTTCCGACTGTGAAGCATAACATTTTATTCAAATAATTTGTCATTATGTCTATCTTAAATAAAATCAAAGCAATAATTGACTGGAGAATACTGGTCAGTTCTAAATGATAGTATACAAATAAACAACACTTCTAAGTTTTCCTAACACCTGACATCAATCACAGCTTGACAGTTTCTGATAAGAGACTTGGAGTAATTTCAACATATAGCAGCAAAGTTGTTTAACTTACATCCCTACATAAAGCTACATGTGTACACAATTTTTTGTCACTTTTCCAGTTCTCAGAGGAGAAAACTGGAACCAGCCCTTACCAGATTCTGAAAAAACGAATATTTTGCTGACAGTACCGATCTTTATACAGTCAGGAGATGCATTGGGTTAAGCATTAGAATATAACCTACAAAAGCAAATATTCTCAACAAGTTTTAATACAAACAGACATGCAAAGTGTTTTCCTGACTGATGGGAAGCACAAGCCAAACTTGTCAAATTTTATATCAAATCACAAATTTTCGATAGGACTACTGTTCAAGCTACCCTGCCGGCCTAAGGTTTATATTTTCATGATAACATATAACAACAAAGTTGTTCCTCTTACATTGGGTGTCCCAGTCATCAAATCATGTTAAGTTTCAAAACATTTGACCTTGTTGTCTGAGAGAAGATTTTTCAAAAATGACCAATCAGAATCAACGAATTCCTCTGACGGCCACATTTTTCCATCTTTTCATAGACTATTTCTGCCAAGTTTGGTTCAAATCAGCTCAGTAGTTCCAGAGAAGATGATAAAAATGTAATTTTCCATAGGGTTTCTATGGAAACTATAAGCTGCAATTGTGGCCATGTTTGCAACCCAGTCAACATTAAATGAGGATCGTTGGTAGAGGGTGTCTCAGTCATCAATCATGTGAAGTTTTAAAACATTTGGCCTTGTGGTTTCAGAAGAGAAGATTTTTCAAAATCCACCAAACAGCATCAGAGAATGCCTCTGGCAGCCTTATTTTCCAGCCGACGGGAACAAAATAATGACTGTTTGTAGAGGACCTCCCATAGACCATTTCTGCCAAGTTTGATTCACATTGGTTCATTAGTTCCAGAGAAGATGAAAATGTGATTTCCCATAGGGTTTCTATAGTAACTGTAAGCTGCAATTGTGGCCACGTTTGCACAACGATCAACAGTAAATGAGGATCATTGGTAGATGGTGTCCCAGTCATCAACCATGTGAAGTTCCAAAACATTTTGCTGTGTAGTTTCAGAGGAGAAGATTTTTGAAAATCCACCAATCAGAATCAAAGAATGCCTCTGGCAGCCATGTTTTTTAACTGATGAGAACAAAAGGAGGATCATTAAAAGAGGATCTCCCATAGACCATTCCTGCCAACATTGGTTCACATTGGCTTAGGAGTTCCAGAGAAGAAGATGAAAATGTGATTTCCCATAGTAACTATTAGCCACATTTGTGGCCATGTTTGCAACCCAATCAACATTAAATGAGGAACGTTGGTAGAGGGTGTCCCAAGTATCAACCATATGAAGTTTCAAAACATTTGGCCTTGTGGTTTCAGAGGAAAAGATTTTTGAAAATCCACAAAAGAGAATCAAAGAATGCCTTTGGCAGTCATGTTTTTCAACTGACGGGAACAAAATGAGGATCGTTTGTGGAGGACCTCCCACAGACCATTTCTGCCAAATTTGGTTCACATCAGCTCAGTGGTTCCAGAGAAGAAGAAGAAAATGCAAAAAAAGTACGGATGCTGGACGACAATGGACGCCAAGTGATGGCAACAGCTCACATGGCCCTTTGGACCAGGTGAGCTGACAAGCCAGGTGGTGGATCAATATATGGTCGCCTATGAAGAAATTGCGCTTTTGAAATTCTTTTTAGTTGAACAAAAGGTCAAAAGTTCCTTAAAAAATAAATGTTCATTCCTGGCTTATGACCCATTAAAGATGAATATATTGTTTCAAGTTATTGCGTGGAGAATCAAAAGTCACCAGATCTCCCAAATGTTTGCCATGGCAGCCATATTGGACATGCCAGAATGCTGGTTATCGAAAGGAACCATCCTCTAGTCAAAACTGATCAACTGTAAATAAACAGTATCTGTTGGATGTATTGTTTTCAAGTTATCGCGTGGACAAACAAAAGTTAATGGACAGAAGGACAGACGGATGGACAGACATTGATGCTGTTATCGAAAGGAACCATCCTCTAGTCATGACTAATCAACCATAAAAAACAGTATCTGTTGGATTATCACATGGACAATCAAAAGTCCTTGAAAATCCAAGGTGGCTGCCATATTGGATATGCCAGAATGCTGGTTATCGAAAGAAAACATCATCTAGTCATGCTTAATCAACCAGAAAAAAGAAGTATCTGTTGGATCTATAGTTTTCAAGTTATCGCATGGACAATCAAAAGTCCTTGAAAAGCCAAGATGGCTGCCATGGTGGCCATATTGGATAAGCCAGAATGCTGGTTATGGAAAGGAACCATCCTCCAGTCATGCTTTATCAACCATAAAAAAGCAGTATCTGTTGGATCTATAGTTTTCAAGTTATCGCGTGGACAATCAAAAGTCCATGAAAAGCCAAGATGGCTGCCATGCCGGCCATACTGGATATGCCAGAATGCTGGTTATCGAAAGGAACCATCCTCTAGTCACGCTTAATCAACCATAAAAAAGCATATCTGTTGGATCTACAGTTTTCAAGTTATCACGTGGACAATCAAAAGTCCCTGGAAATCCAAGATGGCTACCGTGGTGGCCATACTGGATATGCCAGAATGCAGTTTATCGAAAAGAACCATCCTCTAGTCATGACTAATCAACCATGAAGAAAAAGTATCTGTTGGATGTATTGTTTTCAAGATATCTCATGGACAAACAAAAGCTAATGGACAGATTGATGGACAGATGGACAGATGGACATTGCCAAACCATAATATGGCCCGTATAAAAAGCAGAAAAGGCCCATAACTCTAGAAAAAAAATGGACAAAACCTGTTACTTGTCAATATCCTTTCCCCCATGGTGGTCTATCAGCATACCAAAGATCATTTAAATCCAATATCCACTGACTGAGATATGACGGTCCAAAGTTGTTATGGATGGATGGACGGATGAAGAGATGAACGGATGGACCCCATTTCTATATCCCTGAAAACTTCGTTTTGGCAGAGGATAATAACAGTTCTCTGTTTTGTGCAGTTTGGGAAATACAGGTTTTTGAAAATATTTCTATTGTTAGCACCAGGGGCTCCCATTGGGACACAGGAATTTTATTTTTTTGCAGGAAGCAAGTTCTTATGACTCAATAATATCACATACCAAATTTGGTTTAAATCAGATCATCGGTTAAGAAAATAGAAATTTGGTGCAGGGCCAAAATTTGGCATCTCCCATTACAAAGGCAAATATTGCTCCATGAACTTCGTTTGAACAAAGTTGATTCTACACATCAAAAGGAAGCTCTGTACCAAATATCAAATCATTGTACCAACTAGTTCATGAGAAGAAGGTTTTTAAACAATTTTGGGGCATTTTCCCCCAACACCTCCTTATGGGGCTGGGCAAGTTGATTTAAACAAAAACAAAATGCGATGTCAGAACAAACAACCACCTCAAATTTAAAAGAAATCAGTTCAGCAGTTTTGGAGAAGATGCAAACAACATGTTCACAGACGACGGACAGACGATGGATGGTGAGCGATCACTATAGCTCACCCTGACTTTCATTCAGTGTGCTAAAAATAATAAAGTTTGATACTGTGTTTGCTGGATAAAGGATTAACTACCATATTCCTAATTGTACCAGTCAATAGTTAAGTACTTATTCCTAATTGTACTAGATAATAATTAATCACTCACTGCAGCCTGATTCATCACTATGATCCTTGCAGTCATGTTCTCCATCACACACCCAGTGATGAGGAATACATACACACTCGCCACAAGAAAATAAATAGTTTGGACAGGCTCTACACTCTTCAAAGTTGTCTCCATACACGAAATCTGCAAAATAAAACAGAAACATGGTAAGGACGTGATGCATCTTCACAAAAGAAATCATAACTGGCAAGTTGTTTATTGGCTGCCCAAAGACAGGCATATTCATAGTGTGTATGGAAGCATAAATGTGCTTCAAGCAGTTGACATGTATGGTCAAAATCAGAATTTTTTTGTTGTGAGACGACCAGCTCAAGGGGATTGCATTAACATGTTGGGTGGGGGTGCTGAAGAATGGTCCACTGGAAATAAAATGAAATGTGGTGTTAGATAAGCCTGGAAATAAGCAATCTGTCACTCATTTGCAGAATGAGGCCCCCAGAGGGTGAATTTGCTGATGCTATCCCATACAGTGGTATAGAATCCCCCAATTTATTCTCTGGGTACCTCTTTCTGTTTAGGCTTCAGACCTTGATTCAGATTGAGGTTCACAGAGGGTAAATTTACTAATGCTACCTGCTATGCAGGGTAGCATCACCAAATTCACCCTCTGGCAACCTCATTCAGCAGATGACAGTCTTCTTATTTTCAGGCTTGGTGTTAGAGCTCTATGGTGGTGGCTTTAGAGGGTGAAATTTGACTTACAATTGGGGAGTTAAAAAGAAAAGTTTTACTTCGAACTTTCATAGATCCAAGAATATCAATAAAATATAGTTAATCTAATTTAACTACAAGAATGTGTGTAGGGGGAGAAGGATCTGTTGGGTGAAGAGGGTTTTTTGGCATAAAATCACTCAAACCCCTTCAGAACTAAATTTGAAGCAAAGAGAAACAGGAGGCCCTATTGTATTAAGGAGGATTTAAGGCCACATTCAGCATCTACATGTTAATATGGTTAATCTAATTTAGCTAAGGTCTGTTTGGTGAATTTTTTTTTTTTTTTTATTGTGTAAAATCACTCCAACACATTTTGAAGCATAGAGAAAAAAAATCACCCCCCACCCTGCCCTCAAGTGGTCAGGCAGTACCTATTTGACAAAACGTTAATCTTATGTACTCACATTTATATCCAACTAAAATTTACCACAATCAGCTCTATCACAATCTGACTCATGGATGTGAAATTTTTTTTTTAAAGAATAATTCTTATATTGCACTGAGTTAAAATTTGGGATCGCAGGGGGAGTACAAATATAAGCCAAGGGATGACTTCAGGGACTTAATCTGAACAAACTTCAAGCTGACCTCAAAAAGATGCAGTATACTAAATAGCAAGAGATTTTGACTAGTTGATCTGAAGAAAAAAATTTTTAAATAAATTTCCTCATATTGCAGAGTTAAAATTTGGGTTCCTATAGGGAGCTTGTTTTGAACAAACTTAAATCTGACCCCTCTAAGGATGATATATACCAAGTATCCAAAGATTCCGCTTGGTAGTTCTGGAGAAGATTTTTTAATTCTTTTAATTCTTAAAAACAAATTTGTTGGTGCTAACAGGTTTATACCCCTTCGCCCCCTTGTGGAGCCTCTGTGGGCATAACAACTTTATTTGAACAAATTTGAATTGACATATGATAATGAACATGCCTTTCAAATTTAGTTCAATTCAGAGCAGTAGTTTATGAGAAGTCGATAATGTAAAGTTTGTGCTGGATGGATGGATGAATGATGGGACAGAAAGCGACCACTAAAGCTCCCCTTGAGCTTCGCTCAGATGAGCGAAAAACAAGCTATTTTGAATCACAGCTGCTAGGTGGTTGCTTGCTGCCTCAGATTTATTTTCTCAGATTTCAAGCCATTCCTATATGTATTTATTTATTTATTGGTGTTTAAGGTCACATATTTATGCACAATGGCTAATCATGACCGTGACAGTTGTACGGGCAGAGGAAGCCGGAGTACCCGGAGAGAACCACCGTGCAACGACGAGCAGCTGCCAGCTCCCCAACATCGTAACTCCGCACTGCAGCACAGGCAGGGTTAGATTGATTGAAGACATGCACACCATCGACGTGCAGTACGCCTTAGTACACGGTGTCATCGTGCCCCCACGCGGGCAATGGAGATGAAGTGTCTTGCGCAAGAACACAACGCGGTTGCTGCAGGTGGGATTCAAACCGAGGATCTCTCGGCTTGCAGCCTGCACCTCTACCAACTGAGCCACCGCGCTCCCCCAAGCCATTCCTGCATTCTACTGAAATCATTATTACGCACATCAGAAAATTCTTCTGTGATATTCGGCTGCAGTTTTAACTGTTGTGTGGATGAGTATTTTCTTGAATTTCTCTTGAAATCAAGTCGTGGCTGCTGTAAAGCAGCCATGGGTTGATTTTAGAAAAAAATTCCATAGAGTGTGGCATTATTTATTGGTGTTTTAGGTCACATATTTCTTCACAATGGCTTATTGTGCATGCAACATGGATATAAAGTTAAGACCACACAGCCAATCATTTATAATCATGCTGTTCATTTTAGAGGATTTCCACCCCAGGCATGGAGACTGGGTCCTATTTTACCAGTAAAACATAGCTTTTTTACCACAGTAAACAAGCACTGCTTCACTTCCAGTCCCAGAGGTTTCCACAGAAAAGAGTGTGTCATTAAGAAATCATTGATAAGATGACTACTTCTGTCTGTTGGTGCACAATTTGTTGATAAGAATGAGGATGGCACCTTTATTAGGTAAAAGGGTGTGAGAGTGCAGAGCATGAAAAAAATGTGTGGAGCATGAAAATCCACCTCCAACAGGCAAAAAGTTACTCTGTTTCAGATAAGAGATATGTTGAACTGGTAAGATAACTGACAGTTGATGTCAATATTGAGCAAGAGAAGAAAATATGGCTTGTCAAGTGTTCTCACCATATTCACCCATGCCCACGTTGACAGGTAATCCATGAAACCTTATAGTCTGCATATTCATGATCAATAAAAATGAAGCCTCAAGAATTCAATCCTGTTGTGACAATATCTCATCTACTATAGATTCCTTTAACCCTTTACCTAACATGAAAAAACAGGCTACACATGCAAACAAAATTCTTCAATAACTCATTTTTTTCATTTTTTGTCTCAAAAACATAGGTTATGACCCCTCACTGGAATGAGCTTAAAGAGCTCATTCATAAGAGGGGTTATAACCTATGTTTTTGAGACAAAAAATGAAAATACAGTGGAGCTCACTTAATTGGATATCTTTTAATGTATATCCCTGTTAATTGAATATAATTTTCAAACACAAAACCATTTACCATACCTTCAGTACAAATTTGATCTGTTAATTGCATATGAATTGTAGAGTAAACTCCTGTTAATTGTATATAAATTTTTGTAATAAGTCGAAAAAATTACTGTGACACGCACCAAATTCCCCTTATTTATCAACCTTTTTGGCCTCACTACATCCAATACAGGCATTTATTCTATTATATCTTGTTTGACAGAGCTCTATGAGCTCTGTCAAACAAGATATAATAGAATAAATGCTCAGTTTACCTCCAGAACACAGGAAACTTACCAAATCCCTGTTAATTGTATACTCCTGTTAATTGAATAATTTTCATTGGCAAAATGGATATTCAATTAAGAGGATTCTACTGTATAATGAAAATTAATTGGCGATTTTTGAGAATATCGCTGGCCGATTTTGGCTGTTAGGTTGGGTAAAGGGTTAAACATACTTAACATTAACTCATAATATGCTAAGCATTTTTCTTGAATTATCATGAAGTTTGAATACTACATCAAAACAACAAAACTGACCATCTGAAACTGGCATCGACAATCAGCCGATTATTATTCAAACCATCAACATTTATCTGATGGGAGCTTTCTTATCCCGACCCATCAGTAGTGTTGGGATGATTAACTGACTAATTGAAGTCGACTCGATTACCAACCAGCATCGACCTTAAAATGGACCAGTTGGTTAGTCGGAAAAACATATATTTTATGTATAGCTCTCGCCGATCGCCGACTTCAAGGAAAAAATTAAAGTGTCAATGACACTGTAGCTTAACCTGACTGTATGTTGTGTGAAAAGGATAATGTTCAATGTTTATGAAAGGATTATGAAATAATATAAATATAATACATATATTTCATATTTTGGGGATGCAATATGTGTTCAAAAGTGCCAGCATTATAATATAGTTCTTGAACAAAATTTGATATGCAGCATAAGTGGGAGACAGATATTTGATCTATACGAAAAAAATTAACCGTAGCTATCAATGGAGTCTCTGTATGCTCAAAATAGAAACACAATTCCAAGTTAATTTTTAAGGAGCCATGTAGCTGAAGAATTAGAAATTTTTTTATTAAGTACTCTTTAGATTATGTATCCAAGATTAATCCACATAGGTTGTATCAAGGACCCTGCTCCATAGGGGAGCTCCACTTTTTACATTTGATTAACTGAAGAAAAGGGTGTGTGGTGGCACAGTAGGTAGACATGCAGGCAGCAAGCTGAGAGGTCCTTGGTTCAAATCCCCAACTACAGCAACCACGTTGTGTTCTTGGGTAAGACACTTAACCCCAAATGCCCACATGGGGGCACAGGAGCATTGTGTACTAAGGCGTATTGCACATCGATGGTGCACTTGTCCTCAACCAATGCTAACCCTGCTTGTGTGGAGTTAGTACATTGGGGAGTCTGACAGTTGCTTGCAGTTGCTCAATGGTTCTCTCCAGCTTCCTCCATACACAAAACTGTCCAACACAAGGTGACCCTGGCTGTCAAGTGACATTAAACCCCAATAAATAAATGATTGAAGAAAATACATGATCCTTGGACCATTTTAGTCATTCCTGAGGGACTCAAGGATTGACAATTGATCCTATTGAGATTGATTGCTTAATGTAGATTCATTCTCGGCCTTTGTTTATATCGGGTTCAAAGTGAGCACTTAAGGTCCAGTGAGGCCTCTTGTTTATTTTTGTAATTATTTCTTTGCCATCAAAAGTTCATATTCTTGGTTTGTTTTATGTGTTAGGCATCATAATCTACAGAACACCATGGGTAGTGGAGTATTTCGTCTCTCAAGTGTAATAAGGCTGTGCAATGCTAAAGCATTGCAAAGCATTGTTGTACTCAAGCAGGCCTGTCAATTTGAGGCGAAAGGCTGTTTGGGTCACGTGCAGGTAACCTAAAATGAAAAACACATGAATGAAAAATGTGTCGCGCCAAATTTTCACCAAGTTGAATAACCTAGTATGAATGAATGGTAGAATAATGTTGAGCATCAACCAATTATCAGCTGCTCAGGTGTTTGCCTCTGCCTGAAGTATAGCTGCTCTGTTGGCAAATTATTGATTTATTTATTTATTGGTGTTTAAGGTCACATACTTTAGCACAATGGCTAATCATGACAACATGGAGAGAAAGACATGGTCAGTCGTTTATACCCCATGCTGCCTATTTTAGAAGACTCGCATCCCAAGCATTATTGACAGGGTCCTATTTTACCAGTGAAAAAGAGCTTGTTTACCACAGTAAACAAGCACACTGCTTCACTTCCCGGGGTTCCCATGAGGGACCTACGCTGATGATTGGTTGATGCTCAGGGGCAGAGTCGCTCAGTAGGTAAAGGTGGAGGCTGCAAGCCGGGAGGTCCTCGGTTCGAATCCCACCTGCGACAACCATGTTGTGTCCTTGGCCAAGACACTTCACCCCCATTGCCTGCATGGAGGCACAGTGGCATTGTGTACTAAGGCGTACTGCACGTCGATGGTGCACTTGTCTTCAACCAATGTTAACCCTGCTTGTGAGGAGTTAATATGTCAGGGAGCCTGACAGTTGCTCACTGTTGCTGGGTGGTTCTCTCCTGGCTTCCTCCAAAAACTGGCCTGAACGAGGTGATTCTGGCTGTTGAATATACCCTTAAACCCAATAAATAAATAAATAAATAAAAATTGGTTGATGCTCAACATCATTTTATCAACTTAAGATGTAACATTGGTCCAAAATCTGAAAATGGCAATAATTCATGTCTCTGTCACAAACAGTGATTACGCATGCCATACTCTTCTAAAGCATGCTCGCCCATGCCAAGATTAGGCTATATTTGCAACCAGTTTGTATCTGAATTGTTGTAACACAGCCTCATTATGTTCCTAAGGATTCATCAAGATATTGCCCATAGGAGTAAGAACTTGGCTATGATACAACAGTTCATATATCAGCATAGTTGCATTACATATATGTTTAGGTTACATAATGGGCTACCTAAATCAAGTACAGGGAATGAACAATAGGTTACTAAAGCTCGGACCAGGTAAACAATAAATGGGTTATGCAACATTTGGAAAACAACAGGCCTGCTCAAGGGATAAATTTATGGGTAAAATATCTGACATAAACAACTTAATTTTTATTTTTTTTTCAAGTTTGCATTGGTTATAAAAAAGAGAGCATGCAACAGGCAAAATGACCATGCAGGAGGGCCTGAGAAAATGATTTTTTAGACGTAATTTTCATTTTATATGCATCTAGTATTCATTCTCAATGTTGTTCAATGGTTTTAAATTAACAGTCACACACTAACTCTTGAATGCAACACACGTAAAACGTTAAAAAACACACTGAGCATCAATAGTGGCTTTCAGGACTAAGACAGTTAATGTAATTTAATCAACTGATAAATTCAACAGATTTCTCAGTAATTTGATTAGAGAATGTCATATATTTTCCTCTGGTTTCAGTATTGTGGATGCAAATCACAAGTCATCATGACAAAACTGCTAAAAGACATTTGTCTATTCTATGTGATATGTTTGAAGAAGTGAATGAGGAATGTTCCTTGATAGATGACATCAGAGCTTGGATCATTATTCCAATCCAACCCTCACATGGCTTCTGGCACTGTAACATTTAATATATCTAAACAACACAAGTCTCATTTCAATGGAACCCTTACATGGCTTCTGATACTGTAACATTTAACATATCTTAACAAGATAAGTCTCATTTCAATGGAACACTTACATGGCTTCTGATACTGTAACATTTAACATATCTTAACAAGATAAGTCTCATTTCAATGGAACCCTTACATGGCTTCTGATACTGTAACATTTAACATATCTTAACAAGATAAGTCTCATTTCAATGGAACCCTTACATGGTTTCTGACACTGTAACATTTAACATATCTTAACAAGATAAGTCTCATTTCAATGGAACCCTTACATGGCTTCTTATACTGTAACATTTAACATATCTTAACAAGATAAGTCTCATTTCAATGGAACCCTTACATGGCTTCTGATACTGTAACATTTAACATAGCTTAACAAGATAAGTCTCTTTTCAATGGAACCCTTACATGGCTTCTGATAATGTATTTATTTATTTATTGGCGTTTTAGGTCACATATTTTTGTGAAATGGCTAATCATGACCACAACATGAGTATCAACTCAAGACCAGGGGTGAGCTTTAATAAGCCAAGTTGCCCATTTTAGAGAGGGTTTGCTCCTCCCAAGGATTGGTGACTGGGTCCTATTTTACCAGTAAAACAGAGCCTGTTTACTGCAGTGAGCTGGCACGGCTTCACTTCCTGGGGTTCCCATGGGGAATTCTGATTCTGTAACATTTAATGTATCTTAACACAAGTCTCATTTCAATGAAACCCTTACATGGCTTCTGGCACTGTAACATTTATTTATTGGTGTTTAAGGTCACATACAATGGCTAATCGTGACCATGACTGTTTTATGGGTGGAAGAAGCCGGAGTACCCGGAGAGAACCACCGCGCATGACGAGCAACTGTCAGCTCCTCAACATTCTAACTCTGTTCAAGCTCTGCTCAAGCTGGATTACAGCGTCTGAAGACATGTGCACCATCGATGTGCAAGTACGCCTTAGTACACGCGTAATCGTGTCCCCATGTAGGCAACTGGGATAAAGTGCCTTGCCCAAGGACACAATGCGGGTCGTCCCACTGTAACATTTAATATATCTTAACAACACAAGTTTCATTTCAATGGAACCCTAACATGGCTTCTGGCACTGTAACATTTAATGTATCTTAGCACAAGTCTCATTTCAATAGAACCCTTACATGGCTTCTGGCAGTGTAACATTTAATATATCTAAACAACACAAATCTCATTTCAATGGAACCCTTACATGACTTCTGGCAGTATAAAATTTAATTTTTCTAAACAACACAGTCTCATTTTAATGGAATCTTTACACGAATTCTGGCAGTGTAAAATTTAATTTTTCTAAACAACACAAGTCTCATTTTAATGGAACCGTTACATGACTTCTGGCAGTGTAAAATTTAATTTTTCTAAACAACACAAGTCTTATTTTAATGGAACCTTTACATGACTTCTGGCAGTGTAAAATTTAATTTTTTTAAACAAAACAAGTTTCATTTCAATGGAACCCTTACATGGCTTCTGGCACTTTAACATTTAATATATCAAAACACAAGTTTCATTTCAATGGAACCCTTACATGACTTCCAGCACTATAACATTTAATGTATCTAAACAACACAAGTCTCAATTCAATGGAACCCTAACATGGCTTCTGGCACTGTAACCTTTAATATATCTAAGCAACACCAGTCTCATTTCAAGAGAACCCTTATAGGGCTTCTGGAAGTGTAACATTTTTATATCAACAATACCAGTCTCATTTCAGTTTACCCTTACATATCGTCTAGAACTGTAGCATTTAATATATCTGCACAACACAAGTCTCATTTCCTCTTTACAATCTTATTTTATAGTGGAGTATTAAAGAGATACATTCTTCTCCTTTATATAGATCAGGCTTCTGATTTTTCTTATTGATTTAGCGGGTAGATTCCCATTAACAGATTGAATGTGAACACAGAGCACTTGATAACTTTATTAAGATTTTAATTACATTACAGTATATCAGTCCTCCATTCGCCATTAAAATGAAGATAAACGTGGAATGTATCCCAATAGTAATTAATGAGTCACTGATCACAAATAATAGCAACAACAATGACAAAATTGATTTTTCTGTCAGTAGAATTATTCAATTTATTCTCCCCAATATGGCACTCAACCATTATCAAGAACCTCCCCAGTGAACTTCCATATTATTCTGCTTTTAACTATTCCTCAACCAGCTCTATTGGATTGTTTCTGAATGATGCAATGCAATTAAGGAAAAAGTGTATCCTCTAACAGCATTTCAGCGGTAAAAATAGAGATACAGTGGAACCCTGTTAATTGAATAGTCACTTTGCCAATAAAAATTATTCAATTGACAGGCATATTCACTTAACAGGGATTGTGTCACTTTCCTGTATTCTAGAGATAAACTTTGCATTTATTCTATTATATCTTGTTTGACAGAGCTCCATGAGCTCAGTCAAACAAGATATAATAGATTAAATGCCTGTATTGAATTCACTGAGGTCAAATAGGTCTTTAAATAAAGGAAAACTGGGAAGAGTCAGGGTAATTTCTCGACAGGTTGCATGCTTTTTTATTCAATTAACAGGAGTTTACTCTGTACCTATATTCAATTAACAGGTCAAATTTGTACTGGAGGTATGTAAATGGTTTTGTGTTGGGAAATTATATTCAATTAACAGGGTTATTCAGTTAAAAGATATCCAATTAAGTGGGCCCCAATGTACTCAAAAATGTTGGAGCACTATTTATTTATTTATTGGTATTTAAGGTCACATATTTCTGCACAATGGCTATATATTTAATCGTGACCGCAACATGGAGATAAAGTAAAGTTTAGTCAATCGTTTTTGTACCAATGTTTCCAATTTTAGAGGACTTCCATTCCAAGCACTAGTGACTGGGTCCTATTTTACCAGTAAAACAGAGCATGTTTGGAACATTAAATAACCACTGCTTCACTTCCCGGGGGTTCATAAAAAGGAGTCAGAGCACTAACAAGCAAATTCAGAGAATTCATGTCTCCTGCTGGGCAGCAGCTTCAAGGGGAATTAATGCATCCAGTGGAATATATACTCGCCCAAAAAAGAAAGTGTGCATTGCAGAAATTGATCAAACTCCAAAAAAATAATTTCGTAGGTGTAAAGAGTATTAACCTGTTCATGAATAAGTTATATTGAACACAAAAACAGATTTCCTCGTTAAAATTGCATTAACGTTAAACGACGTGCTGCACGTTTGTGAAAAGGCATGTTTTGCACGTGGAGAGTCTGAAAATTCATGCAGCAGTGTGAATCCTTGGGTATTTAAACACTAAAGTAAGGCCTTCCTATCGTTCACATTCAAACTTGCGCTGCTGTTAAAACGACTCCACATTAGCATGCCAAGATTGACAATGAATCAACGTCTCCTTGCCCTGGGTATGATTAGAGCTGGCAGAACACACAGAGAGGTTGCCCAGCATTTGAACTGCCACCGTAACACTGTAGACAGGCTATTCCATCGACATGCACAACATGATGACGTTCAAGACCGAACCCGCTCCGGGAGACCCCGTGTTACCACCCCTGCACAAGATCGGTATATCCGTGTCGTCCATCTCCGGAACTGGCAACGACGACAGCCAGGAACTTCCCTAACCTGAGATGGATACATCCTCAAACAGTAATCAACCGGCTGAGAGAATACGGCTTACGTCCTCGAAGACCTGCAATTCATCCGATTTTGACGTTACGTCATCGTTGTGCTCGACTGCAGTGGTGTAGACAACATCTCAGGCATCCCTTACACTGGTGGCAATGTGTTTTATTCACAGATGAATGTCGTTTCCATCTTTCATCATCAGATGGCCCCCAGAGAGTGTACAGACGTCGAAACGAATGCTACGCAGATCCATGTGTCGTGGAGCAAAACCGTTATGGGGGAGGGTCTCTCATGGTGTGGGGTGGCATTACTGCCCGTAACAGAACTGAGCTGGTCATTATTGATGGCAATCTCAATGCAGCCAGATATCGTGATGAAGTGCTTACACCTGTAGTTGTCCCATTTCTGCAACGTCATGGCCCCGGCGTCATTCTACAGCAGGACAATGCCCGACTCCACGCAGCTCGTGTTGTTCAACAGTATCTGCAGCAACAACAAGTGTTGTTCAACAGTATCTGAATTTCCCTGGCCCGCAAATTCGCCCGATATCTCACCCATTGAGCACGTATGGGACGAAATGAAACATCAGCTATGCCGGCTTCCCCATGCACCGTCAACGCTTGTGGAACTCCAAAGACAGCTTATCAGATTATGGAACAACATCCCACAACACTTCCATGCTAACTTGTTCGCTTCCATGAGGCGTAGATGCACAGCAGTAGTCGATGCAGACGGAGGTCATACCAGATATTGAGTGTGTGACTTTTGTGTTGGACCCTTAGTGTCTTTGACTCTCCATGGCACCAAGAGTATTCGTCGTAGCGTAATGAAATTTCTCGTGTTGATCACAAATTGATTCATCTGTGATTGAATAAAATTTCCATGAATGAAAATGATATATATCTTTTTTAGTGTTATTTTTTAGCATGCACACTTTCTTTGTTGGGAGAGTATAGTTGAGTTGCAAGTGGAAGTTATTTAGAAGAGACAGAACAGACAGTGCTTCAGACAGTGGTTATCAGATTTATTTTCACGGAGGTCACTGTCAAAGCAAGTGAAGTGATGTGGAGTATAACTGTGAGAATCACTAAAAATTAAGACTGCATGATAAGACATATTACATTAAACTTGTGTGAAAAGTAATCCATATATGAAATTTCATTGAAATCGGTTGACTCTGAGGAAAGTTAAAGTCTGGAAACCATCAGCCAATCAAATTCCAGCAACCTAATTAAATATGTGCGGAAAATGCCCATATTCGAACTTGGACCCAGAATTGATGAAAGTGATCTACTACCCAAATTTCATCGAAATCGACGGACTGTAAGGAAAGTTAGAGTCTGGAAACGAAAAACATGGAAGGTGTGCACTTACTGTGCATTAGTAATAGCACTGAATAAATCAAAGTTTCCCTAATTTGCACAATTTTTGCATGAGAACAAAACCCGTATTATATGTGATGTATTGCATGTTACTAAACATTCATACAAAAATTTATTCAAATCCGAACTTTCATATAGAAGTTCTGTACAAAAAACTGATTACACCCAATTTCGGAACAAAATGGCTACTGGCAGCCATCTTGAATTTTGGACCAAACCCCAAAACACATATTCTGTTCTCACAATGATAACAAAGATACCCAAGAAGTTTCGTGAAGATCGGTTCATAAATACGGCTTTTAGTCCAAGGTGCGTTGACGCACAGGGCAGACGGAGAGGTAGGCGGACAGATTTTCGGTACAAAATTTCCCACATTCAAACGTGACCTAGGTATTGATAAAAGTAATTCTTATACGAAATTTCATTGAAATTGGTTGATTTTAAGGAAAGTTAGAGTCTGGAAGACGTCATCCAATCAAATTTCAGCAACATAATTAAATATGCACGGAAAATGCCCATATTCGAACTTGGACCCACAATTGATGAAAGTGATCTACTGCCCAAATTTCATCGAAAATCAACGGACTGTAAGGAAAATTAGAGTCTGGAAACGAAAAACATGGAAGGTGTGCACTTACTGTGTATTAGTAGTAGCACTGAATAAATCAAAGTTTCCCTAATTTGCATAATTTTTGCACAATAACAAAACCTGTATTATATGTGATGTATTGCATGTTACTAAACATTCATACAAAAATTTATTCAAATCCGAACTTTCATATAGAAGTTATGTACAAAAAAATGATTACACCCAATTTCGAAACAAAATGGCCGCTGGCCAGCTTGAATTTTGGACCAAACCCCAAAACACATATTCTGGTCTCATAATGATAACAAAGATACCCAAGAAGTTTCGCAAAGATCGGTTCATAAATTCGGCTTTTAGTACGAGGTGAGTTGACACACGGGGCAGACGGACAGATTTTCGGTACAAAATTTCCCACATTCGAACATGACCTAGGTATTGATAAAAGTAATCCATATTTGAAAATTCATCGAAATCGGTTGATTTTAAGGAAAGTTAGAGTCTGGAAACCGTCAGCCAATCAAATTTCAGCAACCTAATTAAATATGCACGGAAAATGCCCATATTCGAACATAGATCCACAATTTATGAAAATGATCTACTACCCAAATTTCATCGAAATCCGGTCACTGTAAGGAAAGTTAGAGTCTGGAAACGAAAAACACAGAAGGACGGAAGGACACCCCGAATTTAATATCTCGAATTTTTTCAAAAAGCGGGAGACAAAAAACTGAATAATTTAACCCTCTGCACACAAATGAAATAGCAAAATTTCCAAAAAGCAAATTTTTCCTATAATTTTAACCAAATCAATCAAGAAACAAACAAGATTGAATTGGTTATAATCCTCATTGCATTATGAGAAAAACTGCTACTTCAGATTTTAGCAAGTTGGGTTAACTATATGCTGTACACCTTAGCAGTTGAACCACCTTGTTGTCACTGGAGCAAGTTGGATTCTCAATATGCTGTACACCTGAGCACGCTTAACCACCATGTTGTTTTTGGAGCAAGTTGGGTTACAAATATGCTGTATACTTTACCACCTTTAACCATCATGTTGTCACTGGGGCAAGTTGGGCTGTTGTTTTAATCTATCCACTTAAGGATGAGAGGCAGAACACTGATGTTTGACTGAAGTGTGTAATAAAGAGTAGTCAAACTAGGTGACAGGATTTATTTACCCCATTCGTCTCCTCATTCTGCAACACTTGTCTATAAGAATTTCTCCTGTTAGTTTATTTGAGAGTGTCTATAGATACTCTTCGTGAACTGGACTCAAGTCTTTATACACATGAACTAGACTTGGTCCACAAGCACATGAACTGGACTTCATCTATAGACACATAAACCGGACTTCATATATAGGCACATAAACTGGACTGTCTATATATACTCGCCCAAAAAAGAAAGTGTGCATTGCACAAATTGATCAAACTCCAAAAAAATAATTTCGTAGGTGTAAAGAGTTTTAACCTGTTCATGAATAAGTTATATTGAACACAAAAACAGCTTTCCCTGTTAAAATTGCATTAACGTTAAATGACGTGCTGCACATTTGTGAAAAGGCATGTTTTGCATGTGGAGAGTCTGAAAATTCATGCAGCAGTGTGAATCCTTGGGTATTTAAACACTAAAGTAAGGCCTTCCTATTGTTCACATTCAAACTTGCGCTGCTGTTAAAATGACTCCACATTAGCATGCCAAGATTGACAATGAATCAACGTCTCCTTGCCCAGGGTATGATTAGAGCTGGCAGAACACACAGAGAGGTTGCCCAGCATTTGAACTGCCACCGTAACACTGTAGACAGGCTAGTCCATCGACATGCACAACATGATGACGTTCGAGACCGACCCCGCTCCGGGAGATCCCGAGTTACCACCCCTACACAAGATCGGTATATCCGTGTCATCCATCTCTGGAACCGGCAACAAACGGCAACGACGACAGCCAAGAACATCCCTCACCTGAGACGGATACATCCTCAAACAGTAATCAATCGGCTGAGAGAATATGGCTTACGTCCTCGAAGACCTGCAATTCGTCTGATTTTGACATTATGTCATCGTCGTGCTCAACTGCAGTGGTGTACAGTAGGGTTAGGGTTAGCCTAACCGAACCCTAACCCTAAACTAACCCTAACCCTAACCTAACCTAACCGAACCCTAACCCTACCCTAACCCACTTCCATGCTAACTTGTTCGCTTCCATGAGGCGTAGATGCACAGCAGTAGTCGATGCAGACAGAGGTCATACCAGATATTGAGTGTGTGACTTTTGTGTTGGACCCTTAGTGTCTTTGACTCTCCATGGCACCAAGAGTATTCGTCGTAGCGTAATGAAATTTCTCATGCTGATCACAAATTGATTCATCTGTGATTGAATAAAATTTCCATGAATGAAAATGATATATATCTTTTTTTAGTGTTATTTTTTAGCATGCACACTTTCTTTTTTGGGAGAGTATACACATAAACTGGACTTAGTCTATATACACAAAAACTCAGGACTCAGTTTACATGTACATACATAGGAACTGGATTCGGTCATAACACACATGAACTGGACTCAGTCTCGAGACACATGAACTGGAGTCCTTCTCTGTAAACATGAACCGGACTCGGTCTACAGACTGACAAACAGGACTCAGTCTATATACACAGGAACTGGGCTCAGTCTCTATACACATGAACTGGACTCAAGTCCATATGCACCAAGTCAGAAAATAAGCAGACTGTCATCTGCAAAATGAGATCCCCAGAGGGTGAATTTAGTGATGCTACCCTGCACAGCAGGGTAGCATCACTAAATTCACCCTCTGTGAAGCTCAATCTGAATCAGGCTCTCAAAACTAAACAGAAAGAGGTACCCAGATGATAAATTGCCCACCATATGGGATAGCATCATCAAATTCACCATCTGGGGACCTCATTCTGCAAATGTCAGACTGCTTATTTTCAGGCCTGATATGCACATGAATTGGACTCCATCTATATACACATAAACTGGACTCGGTCTACATGTATATACATAAGAAATAGACTTGGTCTATACTCGCATGAACTGAACTGGAGACATTCTCTCTTATAAAACATGAACTGGACTCAGTCTCTCAACACATAAACTGGACTCAGTCTACAGACACATGAACTGGACTGTCTGTATTCACATTAACTGGACTCAGTCTATAGATACATGAAATGGACTTGGTCTATATACTTGCAAGGATTCTCAATTCAGTATTTTACTATGCTATTCTCGCATTGGACCCTTTTATGAAAGTGGGTGGACAGAACTTAAGAGTGTGATTACTAAAAATGTCACAGAACTCAAGTTTTAACACTTTATGTGTTTTTAAATTAAAAGTCCGCATTTTGTGACTATAAAGAATCGATCCACTCAAGGATGAGAGGCAGAACACTGATTTTCGACTGAAGTGTGTAATAAAGAATAGTCAGGCCAGTTGACAGGATTTATTTACCATGGCAATTGCCTGTCATCATTTTCCATGGTGACAACAGCCTGTCCTTATTTACTGCAGCCCTGCAAATTCTAATTTTGAGAGCTGTGATGGCAAAATTTCAGAATGCCCGACTGGAATATTCCCTGTTGCTCATCTTTCATCCTGTATCACTTTAATTATAAATTTACAATTGTATCCTAAGTACACAGTGCCTATGGTCTCAGAGATGAAGCAGACCTGCTTCCGTCCCAAAAATCAACTAAAATCACCCACATATTTACAGGTTCAAGTAAGAGATGAAAGCTCTCCTCTCCATCACCAAAATCAGCTATCACCACCCACATATTTACAGGCTCTAGTAATTTCAACTGAAGCCAACCAAGTGAAAAATTGCATATGTTCCACTTCAAAACATAAACTCATTTCAGTATATCTCCCATTATCCATCGTATATTCTTCCATGTACTGTAAGGTGGTCATTTTTAACGTGTCATTTAACACACAATCACTGCTCAGTGAAGCATCTCTATCTGAAAGACAGAGCACAGGTGCTCTCATTATAACAATAAAATTATCTTCCGGATTTATCAATGTAGTTTCTATTTAGGGTTGCAATTGATTTGCCAAATGAGAGATGAAAACAGACAAGATACAGATCTAATAAAGGGACACCCGGTTAATTGAATAACCACTTTGCCAATTATTGAAAATTATTCAGTTAACAGGAATTTTCAATTAACAGTGATTTGATCACTTTAGAGTATTTTAGAGATAAAAGCGAGTTTTTATTCTATTACAGTACAATCGCTGTTTTCCATGTGTGGGCAGTGATGTCCACGTATGCATTTATTGGGTAATAAAAATCATCATCAGCAAAATATTAATTAATAATTACATTGTTAATGTAGTTATACGTTTTGGGTCCAAATACTCAATTCCCATTGGTCAGCTGAATGTAAACGTCATGACCAAATGTAATTCATTTTCCAATGAATACATTTGGTCGAACTTTGACCCGCATTTACGGTACAGCGCAGTTGACAGAATGTAAT
Source organism: Pictodentalium vernedei (assembly GCA_031216915.1). Classification (NCBI taxonomy): domain Eukaryota; kingdom Metazoa; phylum Mollusca; class Scaphopoda; order Dentaliida; family Dentaliidae; genus Pictodentalium; species Pictodentalium vernedei. Next base: position 131,331,316 of record CM062289.1, read on the forward strand.
CCGGGCAGTGCTTGGGCGGGTTTATAACTTTTAGCGCCTTTCACAGTGATCAGTGATTATACTTTACTGATATGTTAAATAAATTGTTTTGAACATTCCAAGTTTCGTTGCGAAAGACGGCAATTTGACAAATCTGGGTCACTGCCGAAAACCGGCGCTCAACTCAGAGTTGTGCACTTTGTCTTTTGTGTGAGGGTGGTTTTTCACCTCGTTCGTTTGTACATGTTTTATTTCGTCTTTCTCCTTTGTTGTTTGGTAAAAAGTAGTTTAAACAGTTACGGAATTCGGGATTCATATAATTTGTACCCATTCCCACACGTTCATACTCCAATAAAGATTATAAAAATTGCATTCAATTCTTAAATGAAGCACCAGGTTGTATTTGCATCCATGAAAATATTGCCCAACCATGGAAAGTGATCAGTCCACGGCAGCCATACTGTATATAATGTTTAACAGAGCACTCGGAGCTCTGTCAAACAAGATATAACAGAATAAATGTCTATATGGATATACTGAGGTCAAATACATTTATTCAGTGGTGGTCATCATCATTTCTCTGATATTTTACAACATTTTTTATTCAATTAAAAGGAGTTTACTCATTGACCTATATGCTATTAACAGGTCAAATGTGCACTGAAGGTATGGTAAATGGTCTGGTGTTTGAAATTATACTAGTATTCAGTTAACAAGGTTATTCAATTATGAGATACACAAGTTGGATGCAGTGTAATATCTTACAATGCCCAGAGATCTAAAATCAACTTTATTGTGAATTGTTTTTGATAACAAAGATTACAGAGTTTCTTAAGTTTTCAGTAGTATAGCTTCCTGAAAACTGTTGAGTAAAACATTTTCAAACATCTCGAGCAGAATGTTTGTCCAGAATGTTCAGAACAATCTCAACTCAATTTTTGTCCAGAATGTTCAGAAAGATCCTGAGCAGAATGTTTTTCCAGAATGTTCAGAACAATCTTGATTGAGTGGAATGTTTGTCTCAAATGTTGAAAATGAGCTCGAGCAAAATGTTTCCCAGAATGTTCAGAGCGATCTTGAGTGGAATGTTTGTCCAGAATGTTCAGAACGATCTCGAGTGGTATGTATGCCCACAACGATCTCGAGCAGAATGTTTACCCAGGACATTCAAAAATTAACTTGAGTGAAATGTTTGTCCAGAAACTTCAGAATGATCTAAGCAGATTGTTTGTTCAAAATGTTTAGAATGATCTCCAGAAGAATGTTTGTCCAGAATGTTCAAAACAAACTCAAGCACAATATCTTGTCCAGAATGTTCAAAACGATCTCAAGCAAACTGTTTGTCCAGAATGTAACAGCAATCTCAAGTGGAATGTTTGTCCAGAATACACAGAACGATCTTGAGCAGAATGTTTGTTGAGAAAGGCAGTCAAGTTTTATTTATGTTTGTAAAACTGTCACTTCACATTCTACATATGCCACATGAGCCTCGACTGAGACAGCTTTGAAAAGGGAAAAGTTGAGACTCTTTCTGATGGGCCAAAATTGGTGGGGAAAACTATGGCGGCATTATTACTTTTGTAACAATGAGATGGATGTTTGTTTTGAAACTGGTTTATTCGTCTGCCTTCATGAAACTTTTAAACAAGAGGGATGTTACATCCTGTCTGCTCAAGTGCATCAATGCCTGATACAGTCAATCCAATGTCAAGAAAGCTTCTTGAATCTGCATTTTTATTGTTTATCTCACCCCAAATAATGGATACATTTAATTTTTAATTATTTATTGGTGTTTAAGGTCATATACTTATGCACAATGGCTAATAATGACCGATTTAATTTTTAATGGGCTATATTGTAATTATCAGAAAGTCAAACATTACTGCAATGGTCTTCAGTTACCCAAGTCTGCATTATCAATGACCTGGATACATCCAAAGAAAGAAAACTCACCTTAGGCCCCATAAAGTAGATATTGTTTCTCAGGCCATTTTTTGGTAAAACTGCATGTGGGCGGGCGTTTTTTTATTTTATTTTTATTTTTGTAATTATTTCTTTGCCATCAAAATTCCACGTTCTTGGTTTGTTTTATGTTTTAGGCCTCATAATCTACATAATAGCATGGGTGCTGGTGTATTTTGTCCATCAAGGCTTTGCAATGTGAAAGAATTGCAAAGCTTGGTTGCACTCAAGGGACAAATTTATCAATTTTATTAACTTGGGCAAAATATCAGATATGTAAAACCATTTAATTTTATTTTTTCAAGTTTGCATTAATTATAAAATGAACACATTCGGTTGCCAAAAGGACCATGCGGGAGGGCTTGAGAAACAGATATTTAACCTTTTTAGCAGACCCGAAGCTATTGGGGGGGGGGGGGGGGGGCAAACTGCCCTCCTATGGCTACCTCTGTCAGAAAATTTCGCCCCCTTTTACTAGAATTTTGAGCATTTTGCATACAAAGTGGAGCTTATTTGGTCACCTTAGAGCATTTTCCCAATTTTGGGGGGAATTTTCAGAAGTTCACCCCCTATAATCTGTTGTTGGGGTAGTCTGGTTTCGGACCTGCTTTTTAGACCTTAACACAGACTTTTATGACCTACAATTAACTATTGTTTATCCACAGAACAAAAAAAAAACTTTGAAAAGAAACAAAGATCCATACAATTTGTATACACAGAAGGGATAATACCTAAAGATGTTATTCGAATAGACAAAATACACAATACTGGTAAGTTAAGGCACCACAATCTGCATTAAAGCTTACGTAAATGCTAATTCTTACAACTAGAAAAAGCAAGTTTGGGTGGAAAATCTCCATCAAATTTCTAAAATATACTTAAAAAAAGGGTTAAATATTACTGCAATGATCTTCAGTAACCTATGTCAACAATATCAAGCACCTGAAAAGACTCACAGAAACAAAACTCGCTTAACACAAACTTTTACCACCTAAAATTGAGTATGTCTGGAAAAAAGAAAATTTCATAAAATATATTCATACTGAATGGTTTGGGCAACAAATTGCCATCAAATTTCATAAAATTGGGGTTACATATTAGTGCAATGGACTTCAGTAACCAAAATTTACAATATCAATCACATGGAAAGACAGAGAAACAACTCACCTTAACACAAACAATTACAACTTGAACAAGAAAATATGAAAATTTTGTAGGGGGTAGACCAATTAATATTTTCAATGTGCAGCCGAGGGGCTGCGCATTGAAAATATTAATTGGTCTACACCACATATTCACTGAGCAGTTATCCTTCTTAATGAAATTATGATGTATCATGTTCCCTGGCCAGAAAAGTGGCCTCTTGGGTTCAAAGGGTTAAAGCCTCAAGTCCAATTATGAAAAATGCATGCCCAGCTCACAACAGGTGCTCTGCTACAATTTCGAGGAAAGTCTTCCAAATAATTATCAAATTCTTGGGGCAGTGGTCTGAAGGTTAAAAATTTGAAGGTGGCAATGTTTTAATTAAACCTAAGTAATCCTCTCAACTTCATAGTTAATTTACTGGTTTGGAGTAATGTTATTGTGCACCATTACCAATGACATGCTGTAAAATGAAAAAGAAGTGAATGTAACACCTGTCGATTTCTGTAACACAATAATTTGACTGAGTGAACATATGTACTGCATTGAAACTTCAATAAATGAAGAGTGAACTCAAGCGAATTTCCAACAAAATTACTATCAACAAGAGAAACAGTAAATTCAAGTTTGTGTGAAAGCATAGGATTGTGAACTACATGTAAACTATACAGAAAGAGAATTTATGGAGACTTATTTCGGGAGTAAAATATATTTAACTGGTTGAGAGCTAATTTATTTTTGGTGGTCTGAATTTGTTCATTTGTTCATTAAAACTTGTTTTATTACAAATTACTGAAGAGTGCCCACTGTCACTCTTTAATAATTTGTGCTGAAACAAATTTATATTAACAGAATATTATTTGTGTTTGACTGAATATGAATCACAAGAAAGGAAAATTTGGGCTTTTGCCCTGGTGCCCTAATTTTTTTTTGAAAGCCCTGATTGTAGCTTCTTGCACCTAGCCAGTTAAAGAAATCAGAAATGAGTTTTTGTAAACAGCACTTAAAGATTTTCAAAAGGAATCAGAAATGAATATTGAAGTCTGAAATACATTGTTGTGTTATGTATTTGAAGTGTTTCATGTTAAAAAAATGCTGATAGGATCACCGGTCCAATGTCGAGTTGTGACAGTGCAAAAGTGGGTTTAATCATTATCAACTTATCGTCCGGAAACCAATTGTTTTATACAATTTACTATGTGAAAGGTCACTGTGACCTTGAACTTTGACCTAGTGATTCCAAAATAAATAGGGTTCTTTCTTGCACCAATGCCAACCAACCTATGAGGTTTCATGAACGTGGGTGGAACCATTGTCAAATTATCATCTGGAAACCAATTGTTTACGATTTATTATGATCAAGGTCACTGTGACCTTGATTTTTGACCCAGCGAATCCAAAATAAATAGGGGTCTTCCACTCACCTAGGCCAACCTACCTGTGAAGTTTCATGAATGTAGGTCAAACCATTCTCAAGTTATCATCCAGAAACCAATTGTTTACGATTTACTATGTTCAGCATCACTGTGATCTTGACCTTTGACCTTGTGAATCCAACATAAATAGGGTTCTTACTCTCATGAAAGGCCAACCTACATATTAAGTTTCATATATGTGGGTAGACCATAGTCAAGTTATCATCCGGAAACCAACTGTTTACAATTTACTATGTTCAAGTAACTGTGACTTTGACCTTTCACCTGGCGAGTCCAGAATAAACAGGCTTCTTCCTCTCACCAATGCCAACGTACTTATGAAGTTTCATGAATGCGGGTCGAACCATTATCAAGTTATCGTCCAGAAACCAATTGTTTATGGATTTACTATGTTGAAGGTCACTGTGACCTTGACCTTTCACCTAGCATTGTCCAAAATAAATAGGATTCTTCCACTCACTGATGCCAACCTACCTATGAAGTTTCATGAACGAGGGTTGAACCATTATCAAGTTATCTTTTTAACCAGTTGTTTTGATTTACTATGTTCAGGGTCACTGTGACCTTGACCTTTGACCTAGTGAGCCCAAAATAAATACGGTTCTTCCTCTCATGATAGCCAACCTCCATATGAAGATTCATGAATGTGGGTTAAAGCATAGTCAAGTTATCATCCGGAAACCAATTGTTTACGATTTACCATGTTCAAGGTCACTGTGACCTTGACCTTTGACCGAGCGAGTCCAAAATACATAGGTTTCTTCCCCTCACCGATGCCAACATATCTATGAAGTTTTATGAACATAGGTCGAACCATTATCAAGTTATCATCCGGAAACCAATTGTTTGCAGAGCACGACCACCCTAAAATGTGTGTGTGTGTGTGTGAGTGTGTGTGTGTGGGGGGGGGGGGGGGAGGGGAGGAGCAAATGAATTGGGGGTTATAAATGCAATTTTCTTCAATTATGACAAATGCACTCAGTAAGCCCTATTGACCCCCAGTGACCTCGACCCAAAATTTGTACTTCCAGTGCATTTCAACTCATTCGGTGTTGGTCCAAGGCCTACAGGTCATACCATCCTTGAGATATGAGCATTACCACTTCCAAACTTTCAAAATTTTAGACTTTTCCCACTTTTTAAGTGTATGAACTTTGGGAATGCATTAGAGAGTCATAAAATGTGACTTCGAGCAATTGTGAAAAACTGCATTCAAAGATCCCTGCGTGATCTCAGTGACCTTGAGCCATATTTGGAACTTCCATTGAGTCATTTGGTGTTAGTCTCAGTTATTTATTTACTTAATGGTGCTTAAGGTCACATGCTTCTACACAATGGCTAATCAAGATGACACCAAGAGGATAAAGCCAAGTAAAGCCAATCGTTTATACCCATGTTGCCCATTTTAGAGGACTTCCACCCCAAGCATTGTGCCCGGGTCCTATTTTACCAATAAAAACAAACTTGTTTACCTCAATAAACAAGCATTGCTTCACTTCCCGGGGTTCCCACAAGGAATGTTAGTCCCAGGTCCATAGGTTAAGACATGCTTGAGATACAAGCGTTAGCCACTCTCAAAATTTTTGGTCCAGCCACTTTTTGGAGTGTAAAAAATATGTGAACTTTGGGAAAGTATTAGATGGTCTGAAATGTGATTGCCAGCAATTCTGAAAAATGCACTCGATAACCCTTGGTTGACGTGTGACCTGTTTTAAACATTCATCCAATTTCTGCTCATTTGGTGTTGGTCCACAAGTCATACCAAGCTTGAGATATGAGCAAGACCCACATTCAAACATTTTTTTAAACCCCATTTTTTGAGTGTAAAAGTACATGTTTGAACTTTGGGAATGCTTTGGGGTAAATAAAATGTGATTTTCAGCAATTCTGAAAAATGCACTCAATGACCTCTGGGTGACCTTAGTGGCCTTGACTCACAGTTTCAACCTCCATTTTGAGTTTTGACTCATTTGGTGTTGGTCCCAGGTCCATAGTTCATACCATGCTTGAGATATGAACATGACCCAAATTTGGCCATGCTACCTGTAAAAATACATGGATGAACTTTGGAAAAGCATTAAAGGGGTCATAAAAGGCAATTTCTAGCAATTCTGAAAAATGTATTTAATAACCCTTGAGTGCCCACAGTGACCTTGACCCATATTTTGAACCTCCATTGAGTTTCGATTCATGTGGTGTTGGGCCAAGGTCATACCAGGCTTGAGATATGGGTGTAACCCACTTTCAAAATGTTTGGCCTACCCACTTTAAAAATACATTTATGAACTTTGAGAATGCATACAGAGATCATAAAATGTGATTCCAAGCACATCTGAAAAGGTAAGCTGAGAGGTCCTCGGTTCGAATCCCACCTTTGGCAACCACATTGTGTCCTTGGGCAAGACACTTCACCCCCATTGCCCACGTGGGGGGCACGGTGACGTTGTGTACTAAGGCGTACTGCACGTTGATGGTGCACCTGTCTTCAACCAATGTTAACCCTGCTTGTGTAGAGTTGGTATGTTGGGGAGCTGACAGTTGCTCGCTGTTGCTCGGTGGTTCTCTCCGGGTACTCTGGCTTCCTCCACCCGTATAACTGTCACGGTCATGGTTAGTCATTTTGCAGAAATATGTGACCTTAAACACATATAAATAAATAATAATTAAATAAATGAATTTAGCCAATTATATCTTGTTTGACAGAGCTCACTGAGCTCTGTCAAACAAGGTATAGTTGGTTAAATATCAAACTACATTGTGGGATATATTTGCTGTTGATTACTTTGTCATTTTGACATCAGAGTGCAGAGGGTTAAGCTCCCCCTGACTTTCAGTCAGGTGAGCTAAAAAAAAGAGAATGGAAAGGTCATAGAAAATGTTCGGAAAAGTCATGGAATTTGATTCTCCAAAAAATCTGAACAAACCCTGAGATAAGGTTTCAGTCCCACTATTCTATTCCTAATAGGTCAAGTACAGTAACAAATGTTATTTCATATATCAAAATTAGTAATCTTCATTTTCCATCCTGACATGTGATAATGTTCTCACACAAAAATAAGGAAAGCCTCTTGTCATATGCTCGTACACCGAAGCCTACAGCTTTGAATGGTAACTTCAAGCGCAAAGGGATTAGTTTTCTATCTGCAATACCACCATGGGACCCCCAGGAACTGAAGTAGAACTAACATCCACGGCATATCATCAAAGAAATAATTAACTCTTAACCCTTCACCTAACATGTAAAGCAGACGACACTTGCAAAAAAAAATTCTTGAGTAACTAATTTTTTTCATTTTTTGTCTCAAAAACATAGGCTGTGACCCCTCATTGGAACGAGCTCGACGAGCTCGTTCCAACGAGGGGTCATAACCTATGTTTTTGAGATAAAAATTGAAAAAAATAATAAAAATTAATTAGCGATTTTTTAGAATAGCGCTGGCCGGTTTTGGCCATTACGTTGGGTAAAGGTTAACCTGCTGAGTATTTTCTAAATATTTTTCATCAAATCTACAGTATGGCCACCAAGGACTGGCAACTTTCCAAGGGTGGGCAATATTTCCACGGACACAGTAATATTACATTCCAAGCATTAATTATAGGAATCATCAAAAATTTAATTAATGAAGCACTGTGTACAACCCATTGCTTCATTAACTGAAATTTTGCTAATGATGATTTTTGTTTCCTGGTAAACGCATGCGTGGATATCACTGCTGCCAATGTGTGGATTTCGACCAGTCCACGATGGCTGCACTGTAGTCTTGGCTACAGTCAAGCAGCTATGAAATATTTATCTAAATTTAACTCAAGAAATCATTGGTCAATAAGTTCATTCAATTTACAGGAGAAAAATTTCGTTAAATGTGTCCAACGAAACTTGTTTCAGTGGCAAGATATTTTGTGTTCTGTGCAGGAATATCTTGCGGTTATGATTCACCATTAGGCAGAAATATGTGACCTTAACTGCAATAAATAAATATAAATCTGCCAGCAGCATGCAAGGAGTTAAAGTATCAGTACTTAATGTATTACATCAGTCATCATACACTAAAATCTTTCAAACTTCGTCAAAAGAAAATTTTCAGTTAATGGGCCAAAATGTCCCTTGATGTTGCAAAGATATAATTATATGCTACCGCAAACCTAAGAATGCTAATAACATTTCTCCATATCCATTAATCAGCATTTCCTTTGACAGTTTGTGTGACGTAATGAACTTGCAACATATTTGTTCTTTTTTCAGCTCACAAATTCAGATTTAACAGAAATCAGTAAAGCATACATGCATCATCATCCCTTGCATGGAACAAGGTACCATCTGCAACAATGCAGATGGCCCTTTTTCCACTCAAGGGACACTACAAAAGGAAAATCTAGTTTTTTTTATCACATTATCACATTCCAGGCTATGTTATAAAACTTATATTTTCATTGATCATTAGGGTAAGCCATCCTCCTGAGAGGATTGTTGTACTTAACTGGTAGAGTGCTAGAAGCCACTATCAGGGCTTTGATATGAAGAGCAGGTACCCCAGCCTAAAGGTGTCATATTCTGTGGATGTGCTTCTTTTCATGTTAGAAGTGAAATTCCTTAGTCTGTATTGGTTTGCCTTGTTACAATTTATGGGAGAGTGCCTCTTGGCACTCTCCCATAAATTGTAACAAGGCAAAGACATGTGAACAAATTTTAATGACCAAAAATAACTTAACACTCTACCAGTTAAACAAAAGCTTTTATTTCAAAACAGAAAATGTTTACTACTTTGGAAATCACTGAAAAAACCTTTCCACAATGCATTCATAAGTGGAGTTCAAATGCTTTCTGAGAATATTACGGACTGGTTTTGGCCATGACATTGGGTAAAGAGTTGCTATAGATGAGATTTATACTAAGATTGTACAGTGCACAGGGTTAGTGACTCAATTAATAATGAAAATGGTCTATAACCAGAGTGTGACGAGAGGGGGTTTCCAAGTTGAAAATTCACTTCACTACCCCCCCCCCCCCTCCCCCACAATCAAAAACCTCTAGCCATGTCACTGCTAGACTGGTGCAATGCACAGCTTTAGTCATACTTTTGGGTAATAAAAAAGTGGTAACTGCCTCATCACACACTACATCAAAATAAACACTAACTCAGGATGCAAAAATGCACAGCATTAGCTGGTTACACGTTACATAGGGTGCAGGATTCAAGCAGGATTCAAGCAACTAATGGAAAGACTTATACTAATACTTCCAGCCTGTTATTTTTCTTTTTTTTTAAATTCAACCTATGTGATTGGAATGAGCAAAAAGAACTTTGTTTTTCTAAAGATTTTAATTTGCAGCTCATTTTTAAGAGCATCCTTTTGAAATTTGGGAAATGTGATCTCTGCAAAAAAAAACATATCGAAAAATGCATTGCCACCCACAAAAACTTAAGGTCATCATTGAGGGTCATTGTCAAAAATTTTTATACATGTATTATAATATCACTGAATTTTCAAATTTTCCTGCATTCACTATTCAAGCCCCTATTGAGGATTGATAACAGTTGAAAGTTTAATTTTCATGAAAGAAGTGACTGATTTTCTTTTCAGTTTTGTTAACCCTCAATGGACTGGGCAATTGTCCTGAATTCCCACTAGAATACAACCTGTACAATTGTCCAATTGCTTACCAGTGATTTCTAGTCTGTTAAGGCAGCCAAGACCTGACCAGAAATCACTACCCAAGTGTTTTATCTACTGTCGGCAGGATGGCATGATCAAGGCACATGCTCTGAGATCACAAAAGTCTGAAATAGGTCTTTACACATTAAGGTGCATTTAGAATAAGTCCCCAAATTACTGTAAATATGACTTGTGGTCTTAAAAGAATGCCACTGTTAAGCTCATTGGCAGGGTCATTTATAGCATTGTGGTCGAATGATACTACAACAACTTATTCTGTTTTTCCTCTTTGTTATTCTTAACAAATCTCAGTCAAGTCAGATGATGAATACTGAACCGATATCAAGGTATACTCCCCTAAAAATACCGAAACCGAACTCAAAAATTCCAATGCCGTCCATCTCTATTGTAGCTCAAGTGACATTTTAGTCCTCATGATTCCAAATACAAAGCTGAAAATCTTTTTCAAAAGCTGACTCCAAATTCCGAAGATATGATGTACATACTGTGAGGCATATTGATTCATATTTTCAGCAATATTGGACAGTTTCCATTAACTGGTAGAGAGTTAAATTATTTTTCAAATGTGATTTGTAACATGAGTATTTTTTTCAAAGATACCATGCTACATGTACCAATAAGGAGGAGCCTTAGTTTAGCAAAATATTATTAATCAATAATAGTTTTATTATCATTTGTTGGAGAGTGCCTGTTGGCACTCTCCAATAAATGGCAATAAAACCGTTTTATACTGTACTGAAGCATGCCCCTTCACAGCACATGGACACAGGTGGTTGAAGAGCAAACTGTGATTTGTTTGTTACCCATACATGAGCTGTGTCTGTAAGACACATATGATGCCCCCCTCAAAGTGTGAAATTCTACAAAAAAATTGACCAAGTTCAACAACCTGTAATTTAGTGAAATATTGAAGCAAATCAAAATCCTGACAACATGCACATCTCTGGTATATGTACAAACATCCTGTGAACTAAAAAAAGCCCTAGCTTGAAAACTGTGAGAGGAGTTAGCCTGACAAACAATGTACCCTAGATGTGGATGGACAGGCAAATGGACAGCGGATGGACAGAAGATGGTGGGCAGATGGATGGATGGATGGATGGATGGATGGATGGATGGATGGATGGAAGGGGATGGATGGATGGATGTGGATGTGGATGGATGGATGGATGGATGGATGGATGGACATTCTTTCTACTGCTGAGCAAACAACAAACTAATGTAAAGCCACCATAGTGGTTTTCAGCAATTTTCAGTAGAGCCATGACAGTGGCTTCTAGCACTCAACCAGTTAAAAGTCTAATTTTATTTTGAACAGGTAGGCATAGTTATGAGTTAAGTAGCAAATCTTTGAAACTTTACATACTGCTTTTTGGTCATTTATTATCAACAATGTCTTTACTTTTTTTACTTTCAATCTGCAAGTTTTACGAGGTTTTTTTTAATCTTTTGTTTTTGGCAACATTTTGAGGCTGATCCTTATCCTTCTGAAATTTTAAGAATATAATTTTCAATAAAAGCCATATTTAAAATGTTTTGCCATCTTCTGAAATTCTCCGCTGAACTTACCTGTGACATCACAGAAGGTCAATGTCTGAAAAATTAAAATACGTTTGATTTTCACGAAATTTTGGTCTCAAAAAATAATTCCAATGAGGGGTACATGTTATGGCTTTGTTCAAATTGTCCATTATTTTTTTTAACCCTAAATATTTGTTAGCTAAAGGGTTGAGCAATTTCTTAAGACTTTCAGTGAAGTACAGTACAGTGTGATCGTGACATACTTATACCAAAAGTTCGAGAGTTTGTAAACAAAAATACAATGATGCCTCCTTAACTGGATATCTGTTCACTGAATATCTGTTAGGCTGTTAATTGATTAAAACTTGCAAACACAAACACACATACCATGCCATCAGTATAAATTCAATCTCTTTAATTGCATATAGGTTATAGAGTAAACTCCTGTTTACTGAATAAAAAATCTTGTGATATTTCAAGAAATTACTTGGATAATAAATAACCAAATTCCCTTTGTTTATAGACCTATTTGGTACAATCAATACAGGCATTTAATCTGTTATATCTTGTCTGACAGCTCCATGAACTCTGTCAAACAAGATATACACATGTAATAGAATAGAATAAACCTTCAGTTTATTTCTAAAATACAGGAAAATGACCCAATCCCTGTTACTATTATTGAATACTCATGTGAATTGAACAAATCACACTGGCATAAAGTGGCTATACAATTTACTGAGTTCTACTGTACATGTACTACTAAAAATCAAGATTGCAGCAAGAAAAGAAACAAAAACAACATCCCTCATTCAATGTTCTCACATTTCTTTTCATCCGACAGGTGAGATTTGACAGTGGTGCCAGGAAGAAAACAGATCACAAATCACTCTATACATTATGGCTACTGTGGACTGGTCACTTTCCACGGGTGGGCAGTATTTCCATGGATGCAATATTAAGATTTCAACACTAATTATAGGAATAATCATCAAAAACTAAATTTATGACGCCGTCAGATCACCGAAGTTAAGCAAAGTCAAGCGTGGTTAGTAGTTGGATGGGTGACCATTTCAGCGACTGATTCGTGCTCCTGTGTTGTGTCCTTGGGCAGGGCACTTAACCCTGATTGCCTACATGGGGGCATGATGATGCAGTGTACTAAGGCGTACTGCACGTCGATGGTGTGCATGTCTTCAACCAATCTAACCCTGCCAGTGCCATGGTGCAGAGTTCAGAGTTACGATGTTGGAGAGCTGACAGCTGCTCGTCGTTGCTCGGTGGTTCTCTCTGGGTACTCCGGCTTCCTCCACCCGTAAAACTGTCACGGTTACAATTAGCCATTGTGCATAAGTATGTGGCCTTAAACACAAATAAATAATTAATGACGCACCGGGTACAACCCGGTGCTTCATTAATTAAAATTTTGCTGAGGAGTTTTATTACCTGGTAAACGCATGCTTGGACATCACTGGCAACGCATGGATTACGAATAGTCCACGGCAACTGTACAGAAGGAGTGCAGGGAGAAAAGTGGATTTCAACAATAATTATAGGAATAATCATCAAAAACTTAATTAATGATGCACCGGGTACAACCCGGTGCTTCATTAATTAAAATTTTGCTGATGTTTTTTATTACCTGGTAAACACATGTGTGGACACCACTGGCAACACATGGATTACAACTTGTCCACAGCAACTATACAGTAGTTGTGCAGGGAGAAAAGTGGATTCATGCATGGACATCACTGGCAACGCATGGATTACAACTAGTTCACGGCAACTGTACAGAAGTAGTGCAGGGTGAAAAGTGAATAACAAACGAGTCTGAATAGTGGTGTGGAAAGGAACACAGATCACAAAGCAATCTATAGTTGTGTGGGGGAGGCAAGAGGATCACAAACAGTCTATAGTGGTGCAGTGTGGAAAGCAGATCAGGTGCAGGAAGGAAACAGACTACATACCAGATCAAAGTGGAACAAGAGAAAACCAGTCACAAACCAATCTATAGTGGTGATGTGAGGAAAGTGGATCACAAACAAGTTTATCATGTTGCAGAGAGGAAAGCAGATCACAAACCAGTCTATAGTAGTGCAGAGAGGATAGCAGATGGCAAACCAGTCTATTAATGTAGGGAAGACAGCAGATGATTGCCCAGGCTAGAGTGACACAGGGAAGAAACCAGATCACATTACACAGTCAATAGTGGTGTAGGGAGGAAAGCAGATCACAAACCAGTCAGTTGTGGTGCAGGGAGGCAAGCGGATTACAAACCTGTTTTAGTGGTCTAGGGAGGAAAGTGGATCACAAACCAGTCTATAGTGGTGCTGGAGGAAAACAGATCACAAACCAGTCAAAAGTGGAGTTGGGAGGAAAGTGGATCACAAAGCAGTCTATAGTGTAGCAGGGAAGAACGCTGATCACAAACTAGTCTATAATAGTGCAGGGAGGAAAGCAGATCACAAACCAATTTACAGTGGTGTGGGGAGAAAGTGGATCACAAACCAGTCTATAGTGGTGCAGAGAAGAAAGTTTATCCCAAAGCGGTTTATAGTGTTGTGAAAGCGCTTCACAAACCAGTCTTTCGTGTTGTGTGGAGAAAGCAGTTCTATAATGGCGTGGGGAGGAAAGTGGATCACAAACCAGCCTATAGTGCTGTGTGTAGAAAGCAGTTCTGTAATGGTGTGGGGGGAAAGTGGATCACAAACCAGCCTATAGTGTTGTGTGGAGAAAGCAGTTCTATAATGGAGTGGGGAAGAAAGTGGATCACAAACCAGTCTATAGTGGTACAGGGAGGGAAGCAGATACTAGTAACAAACCAATCTTAGTGGTGTGGGGAAGAAAGCAGAGCACAAAACAGTTTCCATATGACATGTTCACTACATTCTGTTAACCCTTTACCCAACATAACTACCAAAACTGGCCAGCGCTATTCACAACTAGAAGGGGTATCAGTACCCCGTGGCTCACCAGCAGGTGGCCAATGTAGAGGGGTGGCTGGAGTAAAAAAAAAAGAAGTCCAAAACCTGTACACAAAAGTCCAAAATTAAAGTAAATAATGAGCTAAAGGGTTAAATAATATAATAATAGCCCCAAGAAGCATGCTAACATAAAATAGGAACCATGACAATACGCTACAAGGTAAGTCTCCACTTTGAAGAAAAGAAAGACAAACCTCAAAACCTTCACATAAATGTAAAAACAAAAAAGTATCACATTTGTTTCAATGGGTTAAAATTGAAAAAAATACCTTGATAATGTCACAGTAACCACCATGGAAATATGCCAGTAAGGTGAAACTCTACCTGAAAAATATCCACTTGGAAGAAAAGAAAGACAAACCTCAAAACCTGCACATAAAAGTCAAAAAAGTATCACATTTGTTTCAAAGGGTTAAAATTGAGAAAAATACCCTGAAATGTTAAGGTAACCACCATGGCAATATGCCAGTAAGGTAAAACTCCACTTGAAGACAAAATTTCAAAACCTGTATGCAAAAGTCAAAAACCTGCACAGACAAGTCAAAAACCTGTACACAAAAGTCCAAAATTCAAGTAAATAAGCATGGAAAGGGTTGAATAAAATATTACTATCCCTGAAAAGCATGCGGACACAAAAAAAAAAAAAAAAAATCAAAACCTGCACACAAAAGTTCAAAATGAATGAATCCGGATGCCGACGCAGATGCCGACTACGACGCCGCCGACGACAATGCCGCCTGAACCCTGGTGGTATATTCCATGTTAGTTCAATGGCAGCAATTGGAAACATGCATATTCATTATTTCGGGGTAGACCAATTAATATTTTAACGTGAAGCCTTAGGGATTGATTGGTCTGTCCTACACATTCACTTAGCAGCCATCCAACAAGGCCTTTAGATTGCTTTATTTTGGGTACATCTTTTTCAGACCTTTAAATGTACTCAAATTTCAAAAAGTTCCATTTTCATGGGATATTACTGATTTTTTAAGCTGGAAGTAACTTCACACACCATAAAAAAAGAAGGAAAGACACTCTACTAGCTGATGAAAAATTTGAAATACCTCTAAGTGACACAAATCACGGACAATATTTTAGCATGGTTCCAATTTTGGGCACAACTTTCCCACCTTGATTTTGGAGCAATTTGAAGGCCTGTATCCTAAGTAATGCAATTATGACATATCATGTTTCTAGGCCCGAAAAAAGGCCTCTCAGGTTCAAAGGGTTTAGGTCACATATTTCTGCACAATGGCTAAACATGACCGCAACATGGAGATAAAGAGGTCCTATTTTATCAGTAAAACAGTGCTTGTTTACCACAGTCAGTAAGCACTGCTTCACTTCCCAGGTTTCCAGAGAGATGATACTATGAAACAAAAAAATCTTGTTGTTTCAACCCAGTTTATTTTCTGTATCATGGTTAGTAAGTTGTTAAACAACTTGCAAAAAAAATTTCTTTTTCATGAAAATGTGAGAGTCATTTATATTTCCTGAAACATTTGGAGTTGATTTATATTTACAGTTCCAACTTAATGGATTTCAACAGAATGTGGAATAAAATCTTGTTTTCTGACTTCTGTAATTCTTCTTGTCCAAGTGGAAAGTAAGACTCAAGTTCTTTTCATACTATCTACATGTAGGCCTGTCATGATTAATCGGGAAGTCGACTAATCGTTGGAACCATCCATAATCATCCACAATTTCTAAGTCGACGATTATGGATTTTTATCGCTCTTTTACTGATTAATTATTAGTTATTACTCTCCTCCCCACCATGCTCGTAAGAAGTGTACAAGCTGTAGAATACTATCAAAATGAATTGTAAATGATATGGGAAAGAAGTATGAAGGTACAACACATGATACCAGGCCTGGCATTCTCGAAAGTATGGGAGTACAAATAATTGCCCTTTTCACTTTGCCAAGAAGTGCAATTGCCTTCTTAAATCTCAAGGCAGCTTTATTAGACTCTTTACCACCTCAGGTCCAAATCTGAGCCTAGGCTCAGGTTTGGGCCTAAGATTGTCAGAAATAAGTTTAACTTGCATGATGAAACAAAGAAAGTCCCACCCTCCATCCCTTGCATCTCCAATTGAACTTTTAATATTTTACACCAATACTTAAATTCACTGGGCTCAAGTTGGTGTGGGAGCATTTTTTGCCCCAAACCTTGTCATATTCGTGTATTTGTCTCTAAAAGGAACTCCCCAAAAGTGAATTGAAATTAAAGTTGATTGTGATAGTTTCATTGGCTACACCGTACATTCAATGTACATTATTAAAAATATGAAAAAAATAAAATCTGCATAACTGTGTAGTCCTTAACCCTTTACCCAACAAATCAGCCACATCCGCCCGTGTAATACATGTATGCAAATTCCTCAGTTGAAAAAATATTATTTTTCAAAAAATTTCAACAAAACCATATCATTGGAACGAGCTCAGAGAGCTCATTCCAACGAGGGGGTCACATGATGTGGTTTTGTTGAAATTTTTTGAAAAATTTGAAAAAATTATATTTGAAATAATAAATTTTGATATCGTCTGCGTTGGGTAAAGGGTTAAACGCATTTATGTCTTGTGCTCTATTCAGTTTAATTTGTTACCCAAAGTCCACTTTCATCTATTTCCACATAAATAACATTATGGGTCCTTTAAAATGGGTTCTGGACTGTTCTAACTTCAGAAAAAAACATTTATTCATCCTGAACGTTTTGATTTTCAGAGACATAGACCTCCCTGCTGCTCAAGGTGGAAATTATCACCCACACGATGAAGGGCTGCATTCACTGATTTCATCTATTTTAATCTCTTCAACATTTTAAATGAGGTGAGAGCTATGTTGAAAGGAGATCAACAAAAATTAATAAAATTAACCCTTTACCCAATGCATACAATATCAAATTTTTTATTTTAAACATCATTTTTTTTAATTTTTCAAAAAATTTCAACAAACCCATATCATGTGACCCCTCACTGGAATGAGCTCGTTCCAAAGAGGGGTCACATGATATGGTTTTGTTGAAATTTTTTTAAAAATAATATTTTTTCAGCTGCTGAATTTGCATATTATGCGGGCGGATGTGGCCAATTCGTTGGGTAAAGGTTAATAAAACAAGAGGCCCCACGGGGCCTGAAGCGCTCATCTTGTACAGAACACAATTTAAACAGAGTCCAAGAATGAGTCTACATTAAGCAAGCCATCTCCATAGGCTACACTGTCAATCCTTGAGTCCCTCAGGAGTGACAAAAATAATCTGGGCATCATGCCTTTTCTTCAGTTGATCATAAGTAAAATGTAGAGCTCCCCTATGAAGCTCCTTGATACAACCTATGTGAATTAATCTTAGTACCTCTGGAGGGTACTGAATACAAAATTTTTAATTCTTCAGCAAAATGGCCAATTCCAGCTCCCATAGAGAGCCCAAATATTAACCCAGGCTCTTGATTTGAACACAGTTAAATCTGACTTCCCTAGAGATGTTGTGTACCGAATATGAAAGCATTCTGACTGTTGGATCTGAAGAAGAGAAATTGTAAAAGAAATTTCTTCGAATTGCACTAAGTTCAAATTTGGGCTACCATAGTGAGCCCAAATATTAACCTATGGATCCGAATTGAACAAACTTGAATCTGACCTCCCTAGAGATGTTGTATACCAAATGTGAAAGCATTCTGACAAGTGAATCTGAAGAAGAAGATTTTTGAAGAAATTCTCTCATATTGTACTAAGTTAAATTTCATGTTCCCATATGGAGCCCAGATGTTAACCTAGGCACTCGAATTGAACAACCTGGAATCTGACCCCCTGAGAGATGTTGTATACCAAATATAAAAGCATTCCGACTGGTGGATCTGAAGAAGAAGATTTTTAAAGAAATTTCCTCATATTGCACTAAGTAAAAATTTGGGCTACCATAGTGAGCCCAAATATATACCTAGGAATCGGATTTGAACAAACTTGAATCTGACCCCATAGAGATGTTGCATACCAAATATCAAAGCATTCTGACTGATGGATCTGAAGAAGAAGATTTTTGTAAATTACCCTCCATATTGAACAAAGATAAGATTTGGGCTTCCGTAGGAAGCCCAAATATTAACCTAGGGACTTGGTTTGAACAATCTAGAATCTGACCCTCACAACAATGATGTATACCAAATATTAAAAGATTCTGACTGGTGGTTCTGAAGAAGAAGATTTTTAAAGAATATTCCCCATATTACCTTATGTTAAAACTTCGGGCTCTGTAGAGAGCCCAAATATGAACCAATGAGCTTTATTTCATCAAACTTTTATCTGACCCCCCTATGAATGCTGTATACCAAATATCAAAAGATTCTGATGATTGGTTCTGGAGAAAAGATTTTTTTTAATTTTTGCAAATATGCTGACTCAGCATTTTTCCGATGCCCATTACAGAACACCCTAACATAACCGATGGCAATTTTTTTTTACCATTCAATTCTATTGGTCATAAGGATACTTCATACCAAATAAAAGCTCTCTGTTCCGTGGGGTTTGGGAAATATGGGTGTTTGAAAATATTTCTATTTTTAGTTCCCAGGGTTCCCATGGGGGATGAGGGATTTTTTTTTTTTTGCATGGGTCAAGTACTTATGACCCAATACTACCACAAACCAAATTTGGTTCATACTGGACCATCGGTTCAGAAAATAGAAATTTTGGGCGGGGCCAAAAATCTTACCCCTCCTGTTACAAAGCCAAATATTACTTCACAAACAAACAAACTGAACAAACTTGATTCTACACCTCATATGGAAGCTCCATAGCAAATATCAAGTCATTGTACACACTGGTTCTTGAGAAGAAGATTTTTAAAATATTTTGGAGCATTTTCCCCCACTCCCTCCCTATGGGGCTGGGCATGCTGAGTTGAACAAAAATAAAATGCCCCTTTGGGACCATCACTCACACAAACTTGCACTTGAATTGGCCCAGTGGCTTTGGAGGAGAAGACCAAAACATGGTGTTGACAGACGACGGACGACACAGACGACGGACGAGGGACGACGGACGGAGAGCAATGAGATTAGCTCAGCTTGACTTTGTCAAGATGAGCTAACAAGCATATACCCACAACGAGAGAAGTGGATGTGAATGTTTATGGAAAAAAAAAAAAAAAATCATTCCACAATGTATGCCTTCAGCAAGTTTCAGGAAATTCAGATTTTCAAGAAAAAGGGGCATAACTCCTACAAAAATCCACAAACTATGGTGAATATTGAACTTGACTAACACCTCTCCAAATTGATGCCTACAACTCCTACAAAAGTCAACAAGATTTGGTGAACTTCAGATCTTACTAAGATCTTCTGCAAATAAATTCCCATAGCAAGTTTTGTGAAAATCCAGTTGTATTTATTTAAGTTATTGAGTTCACAAAGTCATTATCAGACAAAGACAAACATCAAATTTCCAACAAAAAGGGGCAAAACTCCACCAAAAGCCGAGGAAATTAGGTCAAATTTGGGCAAGATCTTCTCAAAATGTATGACAAAAGTAAGTTTCGTGAAAATCTGATTACGTTTGTTCCAGTTATTGCCTTCAAACAAATGCCAAATTTCCAACAAAAAGGGGCATAACGATGATAACTCCTATAAAAGCCATATGGAAGTTGGGTGAAAATCAAACTTGACAATGATTTTCTCACAACATATTCACATAGCAAGTTTCATGAAAATCTGATTATATTTGTTCCAAGTTATCGCATTCACAGTATGTATGGACAAATGCATGGACAGAAACATAGTGGATGCATGGACAGCACCCATTAATATATCTCTTTCTAAAATAAACCATAAGTGACCCAGGATAATTAACTTTGGCATCATCTTTTGCACATCATAGAATGCTGTCTGGAAAACTGTTTCATGAAGGTTAAAGCCTGACTGAAAATACTAGCCGGCACTGACAAGCACTGAATAATATTAAATTTATCTGTATGTAAAGATGCATAACAAGTAATCTAGACAACATCATGCTCCATGAAACAAGTCAGACTGGTCCATCTTCCCTATCAAAGTTTGAAATTGTGTAATAAATGCACTGAACAGTAGGTTGGAACTTTAAAAATGAGATGATCCTTTTTATCAAACACTTGGCCAGCACAACACTGTACTGATGGTTTAGACTGTTATGGCATCTCTCTTTAGCCTTTTCTCCACTCGACTATTTTGCAAAAGGTTCATTTTTTTCTTCACTTTTGCAGTAGCAATCATAGCATCAGGATGACTTGTGTGGTTGTTTTATCTTGATAAGGTAAAGCTCTGGCGACTGGTGTGGTTATATAGCCTTGATAAGGTAAATCAGTCGTGATCCATGTGGTTGTAAAGCCTTGATAAGGTAAATCTGTGGTGAATGATCCATGAGGTTATTGTACAGCCTCAATAATGTAAATCTGGAGTGTCAAGTGGAGCACTGATAAGGTAAATCTGGGGTGCCTGGTGTGGTTGTATAGTATTGATAATAAGGTCAATCTGTGATGCCTGGTGTGGTTGTATAGCCATAAGGTAAATATGTGGTGGCTGGTGTGGGTGCATAGACTTGGTAAGGAAAATCTGTGGTGATCCATGAGGTTGTTGTTGTACAGCCATGATAAGGTAAATCTGAGGTAACTGGTGTCGTTGTATAGTCTTGATGAGGAGAATCTGGTGACTGGTCTGGTTTTAAAGCCTTGATAAGGTAAATATATGTGGTGCCTGGTGTGGTTGTATATCCTTAATAAGGTAAATATCTGTGATGACTGATGTGGTTGTATAGCCTTGATAAGGTAAATATCTGTGATGATTGGTGTGGTTGTATAGCCTGGAAGGTAAATCTGTGGTGCCTGGTATGGTCATACAACCTCGATAGGGTAAATCTGTGGTGACTGGTGTGGTTGAATAGCTTTGATAAGGTGAATCTGTGGTGACCTGTGTGGTTGTATAGCCTTTATAAGGTAAAAAAATATCTGTTGTGACTGGTGTGGTTATAGAGCCTTAATAAGGTAAATATCTGTCGTGACTGGTGTGGTTGTAGAGCCTTGATAAGGTAAATCTGTGGTGACTGGTGTGGTTGTATAGCCTTGATAAGGTAAATATCTGGGGCGTCAAGTGTGGTTTATAGACATGATAAGGTAAATCTGTGGTGCCTGGCGTGGCTGTACTGCATCAAAAGGGCACATCTGTGATGACTGGTGTGATTTATAAGCTTGATATGGAGAATCTGTGGGGTATCATGTGGTTGTACAGCCTTGATAAGGTAAATCTGTGGTGAACTGAACCAATCAAACAGAAAGAAAATATTGAGACTGCAGTATGTGGAGCTGAAACGGTTAAAGGGTTTTCTTGATCAATTAATCACATGGATAAACCTTGGTTAACCGATTAATCACTTGCCCTTATGGGTAGCTGAAAAATTGCCATACTGTTGATGATTTATAGCATTAACCCTTTACCAAATGTAAAGGACAAAATCGGCCAGCTCCACATTAAAAAATCTCCATTCAGATTTTATTATGTTTTCAATTTTTGTCTCAAAAACATAGCTTATGATCCCTCATTGGAACAAGCTCAACGAGCTTGTTCCAATGAGGGATCATAAGCTATGTTTTTGAGACAAAAATTTAATTTTTTTTAGTAATTTAAGAATCTATTTTGAAAGTGTTGTCTGCTACCCACATTGGGTAAAAGTTAACTTAAGAATGACCAGTTCCAGCTACTGATACAGTATAACGACCATGCAAGTGAACAAGTACGTCATCACGTAACTTGCATACTTTACTCTGTCCCATATAATTGATGTGAGTCAGTGTGATAATGTTTGCCTGTTTTGTAGCAAGTTTGTTCCTTTGTTAACCCAGAAAATACAGTAGTTCAAAAGTAACGGTTAATCGATCAATTAATTTTTTGATAGATCAAGACATTGATCATTGGTTAATCGATTAATCGATTAACCGTTTCAACTCAAGCAGTATGTGGAGGGTGGATTACTACTAAATCGCTATGGGATAGACTTTTCACTTCGTAATTATTTACAATTTCTGAGGACAAAACAAAAGAAACACTTGCAAACGTCCATCACATGGACCACAGGGTTGCTCCCGGTGATCCATGTGATGAAAGTTTGCAAGAGTTTCTTGCGCTCTTATGAACAATTATAACTATTTTTCGAGTGGTGAAGAAATGGCACTGCGATTAAGTAGTAATCCTCCCTCTTCATTCTGTATATGCAGTCAAATTTTAATATGTATTTACGTCATTAAATATACATGTATCCTAGTAGAGATTAGTAAGGATGTTAATGATCTCTATTTACTAGTATAGAATTGTACAGAGTTGGACATGATGTTATTGAGTTATGCTAATAGTGCAGTTTGACAGGGACAAAAGTGCACTAACTTGGCGTGCTATTTCTTCAAAATAGTGCACAATACTGTCACAGGACTTCTAGTTTCGACTGTACGATATATCTGTATGGATATACTGATAGACAAGGGTGACACATAATGCCCTTTGCATATGAATAAAACACACCCTGTTAGTATGGAATGAGAAACCAAAACGGAGTCTGTTTTAAGCTACAACTGTATAAATGTATTTTGGTTGCTCTTGCATGTAATAATTGGCACAATGAAAACAAGTTTGAAACACAGTATAAGAGAATTCAAGATAAAATGACTGTTTTCAAGAATGCTACCAGGAAGATATCTCAAGGCTGGAGCCGCTTTGTCTATTCCATGAAGACTTAAAATTGCAAACAGTACCTCGCACCCAGTTTTTACAACTACCTCATAATATCCTCCTTCTCTTGTGATTGAACCTTCCCCTCCCACACAAACTTTCACTAAATGAAGCTCTATACTGCACAAAACTTTACCCCCCCCCCCCCCCACCCCTTCCACCCAAACACACACACAGCTTTCACAAAACGAAGCTCTACACTGCAAAAAACCTGACCTCCCCTTCCCACCCAAACACACCCTGAACTTTCACAAAATGAAGCTTTACACCACACAAAACTTTATCTCCCCCACCCCCACCAAAACAATAACTAAATGAAGCTCCACAATGCACAAAACTTTACCTTCCCCTCCCACCCAAACAACATTCACTAAATGAAGCTCTACACCACACAAAACTTGACCTCCCCTATACCAAGCACATGCAATTTTTACTAAATGAAGCTCTACATTGCACAAAACTACAGATTACATCTATAAACGCATTCAAGTATGTCTAGGTAAGAATGCATACTGGCATTAACCCTTTACCCAACGAATCGCCCACATCCGCCTGCGTAATATGAAAATTCAGCAGTTGAAAAAATATTATTTTTCAAAACATTTCAACAAAACCATATCATGTGACCCCTCGTTGGAACAAGCTCGTCGAGCTCATTCCAACGAGGGGTCACATAATATGGTTTTGTTGAAATTTTTTGAAAAAATTTAAAAAACAATATTTAAAATAATAAATTTTGATATCGTCTGCGTTGGGTAAAGGGTTAAAGTTGTTAAAGTGAGAAACCAGCTTCAGATAAGATATGTATAGGCATTACAATCAGATGTCCAGGATTAGATTATGGCTGTGTATGGGCAATAAAAGTTAGATGTACATCAAAATACATATAGTGGCATCTGACCTAAATGCCGCTATATGTATTTCATAAGAATCATTTATGCATTAACACAGATTTCCAGATCCTGATAAGATGCATATACATGTAGGAACAAATGTCTGATGTCCAGTTCCAGATAAGATGTTAGATGTCCATATTGTATGCAATGGCATTAAAGTCATATATCCATATTATATGTATTGGCATTATTGATTCAAGCCGATATCTCTTTAATTTGTGTTGGCATTAAAGTCAGATATCCACAAATACCGGTAATACGTATTGGCATTATAGATTAAGTCAGATATCTCTTTAATATGTGTTGGCATTAAAGTTAGATACCCAAATAATAAGTATTGGCATTATTGATTCAAGTTGGATATCTCTTTAATATGTGTTGGCATTAAAGTCAGATCAGGAGCACAGCCAGGATATCAAAGTTGGGGGGTGGGGGTGGGGGGTGGGGGCTGGGGGTGGGGCAAGAGTAATATCTTGGGGGGGGCTAGTTCAGCGAACTGAATGTAGCGGCTACCCCCTTCATAGGGGGGTAGCTGCTACATTCAGACTACTGAACTACAACAGGGGTACACAGAAAACAAAGTGCAGCATCATCTGAGCCACATAGCACAGCGAGATGGGGCGAGCACAAGGGGGGACACTCTCTCTCAATGTTAAAATTTGCGACAAAAAACCCACACAATTTCCTTGACTCTGAGTTCATTTGTGTCCATAATTTATTGTGAAAGTTGTGAAAGGCATCAATAATTAGGCTATGATACCGGGGGGGGGGGGGGGGGGGGGGAGGATAAGCCCCTCCCCCTCAACCCCCACACCCTGACTATGCACTGAGTTAGATATCCAAAATAATATGTATTGGCATTATTGATTCAAGTCAGATATCCATATAATATGTGTTGGCATTAAAGTCAGATATCCATATAAAATGTGTTGGCATTAAAGTCAGATATCCATATAATATGTGTTGGCATTAAAGTCAGATATCCATATAATATGTGTTGGCAATAAAGTCAGATATCCAAGTAATATGTATTGGCATTAAAGTCCAATGTCCATATAATATGTATTGGCATTAAGTGCCCACTTTTATTCAGAAACTGGTCTTTTTACCACTACAAAATACCCCAAATGCCAATATCTTGTGATCAAAATCTGCAAAGGATTTGAAACGGCCAAGAATACAGTTCTCAAGTATACAATCACAAAAAAACATCTAAATAGACATGAGATCACAAAGTGAAGCTCCTGACCCATTCCCCTTGTGCTGGTGTCTGGATCATCAGGATAAGAACAGACCCCAAGGAGTCGGAGGCACTCACCCGAGAAAGATGTTCCAAGAAGGATCTTAAAAAAATTATATCTATTGCACCAAGTTAAAATTTGGGCTCCCATGGAGAGTCAAAATATTGACCCAGGGACTTGATTTGAACAAACTTGATATGAGAGATGCTGAATACATGTACTGAATATCAATAGATACCAGTAGATGTGAAGAATATTTCAAGATTATTCCTCATATTGGACTAAGTTAAAATTCAGGCTCTCATGGGGAGCCCAAACATTAACCCAGGGACATGAATTGAACAGACTTGAATCCCCCCCCCCCCCCCCCCCCCTACAAGAAGGTTGTATAGCAGATATCAAAAGACTGAACATGAAGATTTTTAAAGATATTTTCATATTCGACAAAATATAAAGATTTTCCTTATACTGCACTATGTTAAAACTATGCCTCCCATGGAGAGCCTAAATATTACCCCAGGGGCTTGATTTGAACAAACTTGAATCTGACTCACATAAGAATGCTGTATACCAAATATCAAAAGATGACTGGAGAATCTGAAGAACTTCAAAGATTATTCCTCATATTGCACAAAGTTAAAATTAGAGCTCCCATAGGGAGCCTACAGTTGAAACTAAAAGTTCTGTCACTGCATTGTGCACTATTTTGAAGTAATAACATGCTGAGTAAGTGCACTTTTGTCCCTGTCAAACTGTACCATTAGCGTAACTCAATTCCTGTAGAAAAACAGTGTGCCCAACTCTGTACAACTGTATACTGCAACCCGGTGGTCCATGTGATGAAAGTTTGCAAGTGCTTCTTGTATTTTGTCTTCAGAAACATTAAATTAAATTACTAAGTGAGAAATCAATCCCATAGCAATTAAGTAGTAATCCACCTTCCACATGCCGCAGTTTCAATATTTTCTTTCTGGTTGATTGGTTCAGTTCGTGATTTCACTACGGACCTCGCTAATAGCACATTATATTGTGCATTGCACAGCACAAATGCTCTTGTGTATTTCAGACTACTTCATTTTTCTGCAGTAAAGAGCACATTAACTCATGAGCATTTTCTGAGCTAATTGTGATAGGACTTCTGGTTCAATTGTAAATATAAAAACGAGGTCTTGATTTGAACAACAAAGACCAGAAAATGGTAAGTGAAGTTTCAAAGCTGTATCACTTATAACTGTGGAGTTGTGCCTGTCACAAAATTAGCCTTTTTAAGGAAAACTATCCAAATGGCGGTCTTCACAATATATTTCCAGTATTTGAAGACAGATTTTCAAACTTTTTCAACTTTGTATTTTAAATCTTGAGTACTAAAATGTCACTTGAAATAAACTAAATCACTTAATTTCAAATTAATCCAGAAAAAAATTTGTTTGGTCAAGCGAAATAAAAATCCAATAATAATAATAATATTTTGACCAGCTGCTGATTTGTCGTGATTCTCAGGTGAGGAGGCCTTCGCTACCCCTGTGCTCCAAACTGCCTCCCTATTCCCATGCTTCTTCTCTCCTCCAAACACTCTGAAACAAACTGCTTGATCGCATCCCATGCCCCATTTTTCCCAATCTCTCTTGATAAGCATATTAACCTTCTCCTTTGTATCATTCACTAACCACATTTCCTTCATTCTCCCACCCCACCTATACATGTACACCCAGTGGATCTTATTCTGTTAGACTGGTATTTTGGGCATTCTAGTGGAAAGTGTTCCAGGGTCTCCACCATGCCTAAATTATACATCTGGCACTCCTTTTCACTATTTTTCCCAAGTCTTCCAGGGGCCGCAACCTCAGCTTGAACAACAGTGACTCCCTAAAGGTGCCATCAAGGTACTCTTCAATGGCTTTCTCTTTATCCCATCCAAAGACCTCTTTGACTTACGCCCTCTAGCCAACTAAGGTTACCATCCTCCATGACTCTATCTCTGAAGATTTTTTTTCCTGGGTTGTCCCTACTTCTAAGTCCTAGATCTCCAGTGAGTATTTCTCTATAAACTCCCTCACTTGGACCACCACCCTGTCTTTGTACATGAATTCCAAATATTCTGGACATTGCTTTACACCAATTCCAAATATTCTGGACATTGCTTTACACCATAGGCTGCCGGGGCGATTTACCAAATAGTTAAGATAACAGACTTACAATAAGTCTATCCTATCTTTAATCCTCATCCACCTGTAAAAGGAGGAGCCAGGGTTCGAACTGTCGACCTCTAGCACACAAAGCGACCGATTTACCAACAAGAGTAACAGATCTGGACCAACCAAGCTGGTTGGTAAATGGCCTTTATACCTCGATCACTACACACCCAAGTTCCCCCCCCCCCCCCCCCCCCCCCCCCCCGAGTGCTTCTAGTGCTGGCCTGCAGAATTACACAACTCCGTTATCCATCAGCCAGAAGACAGGTTTTCAAATTTTTTTCAACTTTGTATTTGAAAATCTTGAGTACTACATGTAAAATGTCACTTGAACTAAAACTAGATTTCAAATTAATCCAGTAAAATTTAATTTTAATGTTTTGTGTACCCTTTAACATCATAGTGTTAAATATGTTTGGTCAAGCGAAATAAAAATCCAATGGTACATCACTCAAACTATCCATTCAGCTTTCTTTTTGCAAAATTATAATAGTATCTTCACTTCTTTCTGAGTTTTGAGTGGCACAAAAACGGAGGTATTTCAAAATATCAAAATTTGAAAGACAGAAAAAACATCAAAAATGATGTTGAAAAAAAAATCTGAAAAATGAAAAATTTATACCAATTTTAATATTTTTAATACTTACCAATGGCCCAGACTAGCTGGTGCAACCCAATTTATTACCAGGGCCAAACACAAATTTTGAATACCCCCAAAATTTGCGAAAAAACTTAAAAACGAGAAGACCAGTATGGTCCTCCATACTTCTGTGCAATGCGCAACTTGTTGTTAAGGACAACAATAGGCTACCGCCATCATGTCATTCTTTATTGTTGTGCCTGTTAAATGTTATTAAGAACTGTAATATAACTCAGCGGGGAGGAAGGAGTGTCTACTCCAGGGAAGGCCATCCCCGTCTGGGCCATTGGTAAGTACCGGGTATTAAAAATATTAAAATTGGTATAAATTTTTCATATTTTCCCACTATACCAATGGCCCAGACTAGCTGAGAATAGTAAACAGGCAGGCGGGCCCAGTACTTGATATTCATTGCTCTTATTACACAAAAAACAACAAGATCGAGTTATTTGTGTGCAAAGAATGCAATGGTGTATCCCCGCATTTCCTTAGCAACATCTTAGCATAGTCTCAACATTTTGAATTAATACCCAAGGAGCCTTTCGATGAAAACTGATTTTCTAACAATAAAAGTGGTTCCACTGGAACCACCTGGGGCAAAATCAAAATTCCGAAACCTTCATCCACATCTAGTGATGCTACATGAACACCTTTCGTTGAAAACTGATTTTCCAATGATAAAGGTGGTTCCACTGGAACCACCAGGGGCAAAATCAAAATTCTGAAACCTTCATGCACATCTAGAGATGTTACCTGAACACATTAGCATAGTTTAAACGTTTCGAAGTAAATAGCCTAGGAGCCTTTCGATGAAAACTGATTTTCTAACGATAAAAGTGGTTCCACTGGAACCACCGGGGGCAAAATCAAAATTCCGAAACCTTCATGCACATCTAAAGATGTTACCTGAACACATTAGCATAGTTTAAACATTTTGAATTAAATACCCTAGGAGCCTTTCGATGAAAACTGATTTTCTAACGATAAAAGTGGTTCCACTGGAACCACCTGGGGCAAAATCAAAATTCCAAAACCTTCATGCACATCTAGAGTTGCTACCTGAACACATTAGCATAGTTTAAACATTTCGAATTGAATACCCTAGGAGCCTTTCGATGAAAACTGATTTTCTAACGATAAAAGTGGTTCCACTGGAACCACCGGGGGCAAAATCAAAATTCTGAAACCTTCATGCACATCTAGAGATGTTACCTGAACACATTAGCATAGTTTAAACATTTTGAATTGAATACCCTAGAGCCTTTCGATGAAAACTGATTTTCTAATGATAAAAGTGGTTCCACTGGAACCAGCGGGGGCAAAATCAAAATTCCGAAACCTTCATGAACATCTAGAGATGTTACCTGAACACATTAGCATAGTTTAAACATATCGAATTGAATACCCTAGGAGCCTTTCAGGGTGTGACGTACGGACGGATGGATGGACGGACGGACGGACGTCCGTACGGATGTAGGGACAGAGATCACGACAATATCCCCGCATTTTTGAAAATGCGGGGATAATGAAAATATAGGTGTAACTCTATTTAAAGCCTAGCATAACCCATTATGCTAATTTGATAAAGGAAGCCAAAATATAAAGAAGTCCAGAGAAATGAGACTCTTTATAAATCATTAAAAGTGTCCGAGTATTGTATAGTAAAGCTCGTCTTGACACATGACATATACAATAACGCTTCACATCGAGCTACACATTAAAAGCATATAATACATTGAAAATTGCTTCATACCAAGCTACACATTAAAACTACCATAGCACCGACCCCAGGATACTATCACTGAAGGAGGGATGTCCATACTTTTCACTATAAAGCCAGATGACTATTTGGAAATACCATCCCCCCCCCCCTTCCCCTTGTTTTGAAAGTAACTGCACTTCAAAACGAAGAGGGTAGCAGACTGGGGACAGTGCTAGAGCAGAATGAAAATCCTAATTAGAATGGACGACATTCTGAGCTACCGATAACGATCCTAAAGATCTGAGATCATCTGAAATTGATTCTAAATCTGGAAGATAAAATTTGGTAAAAGTCGTCTGTTGTGTCCAGTAAGCTGCTTGCATCAAATCCTTCAAAGAAGTACTACTAGCATAAGCCCAAGAAGAAGCTAAAGCTCTAACTTCGTGAGCTGAAATCTTATAAGCTATTCTCTGATTCACAGACAAAGCATTATAAGCCGACCGAATAGCTAACTGAATCCATCTAGATATGGAATGAACAGAAATATCATTTCTGTTAGGAAGAAGAGAAAGAAATAACCTCTTCCTTCCTCTTCTAATAAAACTAGAACGTTCCTTATAAATCCTAAGCGCTCTTACTGGACACTACAAAGGTCTCTGACCATCTGAAGACGGTAATGCTTTAATAAGAATAGGACTAGGCCGTTTGTCCGGAACCTGATTCTTAGCTAAGAATCCCACTTTCGTAGTGAGAGTAATAGAATTACCAACACTACGATAATGAGAGTCTTCAACAGACAAAGCATGAAGCTCACTAACTCTTCTAGCTGACGCAAACACTAAGAGAAAAAACGTTTTATAAGTAAGAAATTTAAACTCAACAGTATTTAACGGTTCAAAAGGTGCTTCCTGAAGTTTCAGAAGAACCCAAGCTAAATTCCACTTAGGGACTAGTCTCAAGGTACGAGGTCTATTCACAGAGAAGTTCCTCATTAATTTATTTAAGGAGAAATCTGACTCAATGTTTAATTTCCCTTGGTGTGCATAGGTGTCAGAAAGCATAGACCTATAGCCCTTAATAGTGACTGGCTGTAGCTTAACTTCATCAAAAAGATAAATAAAAAAGTTAGCTAATTGAGGAATAGTTGGGTTAACAAAATCAATCAATTGTGATGCACACCAACGAACAAAAACCTTCCACTTCGCTTCATAATTTAATGAAGAGGAGGTCCTCCTACAGTTAGAAATTGCATCCATTGCTCTTCTGGAAAACTGTTTTCCATGCAACAAGGACCGCACAACGGAAAAACGTGAAGGATGAGGCCTTCCGGATTGTGAAGAAGCCAACTGAGTTTTCCCTGTGTCAGAAGATCCCGGAGAGGTGGTAACTTCCGTGGAACGTCCCAAAGAAGTTCCAGGAGAAGATTTATCCACGGTCTGTGAGCCGACAGACTTGCAACCAGAAGAATCTTGCAAGAAGAAGTTTTATCTTTAGCAAGATCTGTTGAATGAGGGGAGCTGGAGGGTAAGCATACCCTATTATCCCGTTCCATGAAATTGACAGAGCGTCTACTGCATAAGCCTGAGGGTCTGAGCATGGAGACACAAAGGTTTGTAACTGATTGTTCAGACTCGTGGCAAAAAGATTGATCATTGGACGTTCCCACTGGAAGCAAATCTGATTGAAGACAGATTTTTTTAACATCCATTCTGAAGGTAGCAGGCGATCCTTTCTCGATAGAGAGTCTGCTATTACATTGAGACGACCTGGAATATGACGAATCGATATCAGAATCTGATTCTCTAGGGAGAAAAGAAGAATCTTTTCAGTGAGATTCATCAGCTGGACGGAATGAGTACCTCCCTGATTCCGAATATAGGCTACTACTGTTGAATTGTCCGACAGAATTTGAACATGTGAGTTTATTATTTGACTGAGCCAATGATGTAGAGCTAACCAAATTGCCCTCATTTCTTTGTAGTTTATATGGGACACAAGAAACTGACTCTCCCATAAACCGTGACACACTTGATCGCCCGGAATCAGAGAAGCACCCCAACCCTCTTGACTGGCGTCCGTCATGATTATGAATGACGGCTCCTGAATCTGAAGCGGTATTCCCTGGGATAACCACTGGATATCCACCTAAATTTGAAGATGATGTTTTACTGTGTTAAAACAATCGGACTGTCCAACAACTGACGTTTTACGCTCCAATTTTGAATTAGATAAATTTGAAGTGGACGAGTGTGCAAACGATCTAGTGGAATTAACTCCAGGGCAGCGCCGCAAAGTCCTAACAGCCACATAAACTCTCTTGCAGTAATGACTTGTGTGTTTATGCAGTATTTTGCGTAAAGCGAAACTAATTTTGCTCTTGCTACCTGCAAACTGACCCGATTGTTTTGAGTATCGAAACTCATTCCCAGATGAACAAACGACCTCGTCGGCATTAAATCCGACTTGTCGACATTGATTATAAAACCTAGGCATCGTAGCAGCGATAGCAGACTCTAAACGTCGCTTTGAAGTGCATGAAAATTTTCGTACCTTTGAAGAATGTCGTCCAGATATGCCGACATCATCGAAGCCGAGTGTGCTCTGAAATGGCTCATCACCGCATTCATCACCCGAGTGAACGCCCACGGAGCAAGGTTCAGGCCAAAACACATTGCTCTGAACTGGTATACCTTTCCTTGAACCGCGAAACAGAGGTATTTCCGAAAAGCCGGATGAATCATGATGTGAAAATACGCGTCCTTCAAATCTATACTTGCAGCGTAATCGTTTACTCGGATGCTGCCTCTCACCGATCGAATTGTCTCCATATAAAATCTTGGAGCAATTATTAGCTTGTTTATCCAACTGAGATCGATGACCGGCCTGTACGAGCCGTCCGGCTTCGGCACAAGAAAAAGATGACTGTAGAATCCCTTTGAATTGGGATTCTCTACGACCTCTACTGTCTCCTTTTGTAGGAGAGAGTCTACTGCTGAAATCAAAGCCTCTCTCTTTGTTATATTTTGTGGAAGGCTCACAAAACGCGGAATCCGCGTTAATGGAGGTTTTCTCCGGAACGAAAGACGTAGACCATTTTTCACAACGTCTCGAACCCAAAGATCCTGAGTTATTTTGTTCCAGTTGCTTGCGAATTTTGAAAGCCTTCCGCCAACCAGAGAACAGTAGAGGTCGAAATCTTCATTTGTAGGACTTACGAGGCTTATACGAGGAGAAACCTCGTGAAGATCTCGCTCCCCTCTGTGACGTCGGTGTGGGGTTACGCGTTTCGTTATTATCCGACTGCGCCATCCCCTTTATGAAATCGCTCCCCTGTTTCGAGCCACCACACCCACGATTAGCTTTAGAAGCGGCACGGGCTGAGCCTAATTTCTCCCCTGTTTCGAGCCACCACGCCCACGATTAGCTTTAGAAGCGGTACGGGCTGAGCCTCTCTTGGAGAAAAATTTACCTCTCCGAGGAGTACCACCTATGGAAGGCTGAGGTTGCGAAGCTGAGCGCAACAAAAGCTGACTTGTAGCTTTCTTAGAAGCATCTTCAAATACAGCTTTCAGCTTATCATTGAATAATGAAGAGCCCGAAACGGGAGCGGCCCTTAGAGAGCTCTTAACACTGTCGTCAATAAATGACGTAGATTTAAGGGCAGCATCGCGCCTGACCAACTCTAAATTCGCTACTGCAAGAGCAGAGTGGGATGTTGTATACATGATGGCGCGAGAGAGCTCTCTCAAAGGAGATAACAACTCCTGTAAGCTCTCAGATTCCAGATTGCCGGCCAATGCCCTGTAAATATGATCTGCATAATACATAACGTCCAAAATACTTCTGCTAGATTCAATGCAAGTATCTATAACATGAGAACTGACGCTACACGATGATGGAAGAGACATACCTAAGTCCCTAGCTCCGTCATCCAATCGCAGAGGAGCTCTTGGAATCTTATTCTCGCCTACCGTATTTAAGAAGGTATTGCCTCTAAACGGTAGGTCAAGCTTCCTTTCCGAAAGGAAAGAACTTTTTCTAGCCTAAGCCAGGTCAGCAACAGCCTCGTCACAACAATCAAACGCATCTAACACTTGGACTGATTGAGACGGATACAGAAGGATACTTTCCTTCGACTTAATGACCTCCCTGTCTAAAGAAGACAGGCACTTGGCTCTAGAAGGCGCAGGACTCTGACCAGAAGGAATTAATTCAGGTGAAAAATCCTGCAGGAACCTCATAGTTTCCATATGCTGCTCAGCCAAAGATGTAGTGTCAGTCTTGTCTTCATCAAACTCTCTAACACTACCAGCTAGAGGGTCCTGGTCTGGTCTATTGTCGGCATACTGATTATTTGAGGAAACCCTTCTTTCTGCCGATCCAGCAGAGTCCGAATCATCCGAAGCGGAGATCAATGACGGCCGCATATTATGCTGCTGGGAGTCTACAATTAGCTGGGCAATTTGCTCCAGCAATTCCGTATTCGAGGCTATGTTCACCCCCGTTCTACGCCTTTTTGGCTCCGGAAGGTGATCTGACACAGCGCCCTGTGTCTGTCTTTTTGAAAAAGACGTTTGCCTCGAAATGCTAGCCTTAGAGAGAGCCGGATCCTGGCTCTGACTCACTACCTCTGGATCTTGCTGACTAGCATGCGGTCTACTGTGCTGAGTCCTGGAAACGGACGAAGAAGAGGCTCTTATATCAAAATTACTGCCAGCCGCACTGGCAGAGAAAGGTACATCAGAAACAACTGGCTCCGAAGCATTTTCTACCAGACTACCAGCGGAACTGGCAACAAAAGTCAAATCTTTCTGTTTTGTCCCCAAAACAGAAGAATGCTTCGCAACTGATGCACCTTTCAATTTGACTGGCCTTTTCCCCTTACGTGCCGTCGTCTGAACAGAGGCCTGTCTTCCATCCTCCGCATCCTGGACTGCTACGGATTTTCCCGGTACTGAAGCACTAATTAAAGGCTCCATTACACCGGTCGAGCTAGTTGACCGTCTGCTTGCCCGAGGTACCGAGTATTCTGCGATACCTCGTAAGTCAACATGCTCTGTATCTGAAGACGACGGCAGCACAGAACTTGATGTTATACCATGACCAGTACCATTTTCTTGTTCCTCTGAAATGGAAACTAAATTTTGATTGGTTACCTTAGGCGAAAGCACCGAAATCGGTGCTTCGCCAACACATACATAAGTAGAGAGGGAATTCCATCGCTTGGAATCCCATGAACAGCAAGTTGCACAGGTAACATCTTTCAAGCAACGAGTGCAAGCTAAACATGAAGAATGAGAATCAAGAAAGGACTTCTTCCTCTTACATTTCGAACATGAGGACTTCATAATACACACACGCCGGAGGCAAAAATTTAAACTGAATAGGAGCCGGTAACCAAGTCCAAAACAGGCACAACAAAGGCCCAGGTCAGACAGCCGGTATCCCAATAATACCCTTAACAATAAAGAAACATCCCAGAAGATTCCCCACAGAGAAGGGTAATGGCAAACAGACACGTCCGACTAAGTCAAAAGTAACCGGTACGCGACAAAGGGGGTACGAATAATCCACATTCCGTAAATTAATTAAATTTTTAAGAAGAATTTTAATTAATAACAAATTCGCAAACAGCAATTAGTTCTTAATGAAAGTGTCAATGACACTGTAGCTCAACTTGTGAAGACAAAGACATGTACATGTATAGTATGTGACACAGCAATGACAAACATCTAGGTAATGACCTGATAACAAAGGTACATATAAAGTACTGTAACGGTCTGTACATAAATACTGACTGTTGCCTGTAACAAATGTATAGGTAAAGTATTGTAAAGGTGGGTGACAGTCAGATGCTAAACTAGAAAAAAATCTTTTGAGTCCCAGAGTGGGTCTGACTGAACCCCAAAATATTTGTTCTCATAGCACAGTGATAACAAAGGCACCCCAAAACACACTCATTCCTGTCCCAAGGTGAAAACAAAGGTACCAAAGAAGTTTCGTGAAGATCAGTTCACAAATATGAGCTGTGTAGAAGTTGTGACAAAAAACTGATTGGACTTAATTTCGGTACAAAATGGCCACTGGCAGCCATCTTGAATTTTGGACCGCACCCAGAAACACTCGTCCTCGTCCCAAGGTGATAACAAAGGTACCCAAGAAGTTTTGTGAAGATCGGTTCATAAATACAGCCTCTATCCCGAGCCGTATTGACATGTGCACTTACAGTGTATAAGTGGCACTGAATAAATCAAAGTTCATCTAATTTGCATAATGTCTGCACGAAAAAAAACCCTCGTACTATATGTGATGTATTCCATGTTGCTAAACATTCACACAAAAATTTATTCAAATCAGAACTTTCATACAGAAGTTCTGTACAAAGGACTGATTGCACTAATTTTGGTACAAAATGGCTGCTGGTGGCCATCTTGAATTTCGGACCACACCCAAAAACACTCGTTCTCATCCCACGGTGATAACAAAGGTACCCAAGAAGTTTCGTAAAGATCGGTTCATAAATACGGCCTCTAGCCTGAGCCGTAGAGAAGTTGTGTACAAAAAACTGATTAGACCTAATTTCAGTACAAAATGGCCACTGGTAGCCATCTTGAATTTTGGACCGCACCCAGAAACACTCGTTCTCGTCCCAAGGTGATAACAAAGGTACCCAAGACGTTTCGTGAAGATCGGTTCATAAATACAGACTCTAGCCTGAGCCGTATTGACATGTGTACTTACTGTGTGTAAGTAGCACTGAAAAAATCAAAGTTCATCTAATTTGCATAATTTCTGCACGAGAAAAAACCCGTATTATATGTGATGTATCCCATGGTACTAAACATTCACACAAAAAATTATTCAAATCAGCGCTTTCTCATGGAAGTTCTGTGCAAAAATCTGATTGCACCAAATTTTGTACAAAATGGCTGCCATCGGCCATCTTGAATTTCGGACCGGACCCAAAAACACTCGTTCTCGTCTCAAGGTGATAACAAAGGTACCCAAGGAGTTTCGTAAAGATCGGTTCATAAATACGGCCTCTAGCCCGAGCCGTATTGGCATTTGCACTTACAGTGCTGAAAGTAACACCAAAAAACATCAAAGTTAGTCTAATTTGCATAATTTACGCACAAGAAAAAAACCCGTATTATATGTGATGTATCCCATGGTACTAAACATTCATACAAAAAATTATTCAAATCAGAGCTTTCATATGGAAGTTCTGTACAAAAACCAGATTTCTGCATCGTCGGTACAAAATGGAGGCTGGCAGCCATCTTGAATTTCTGACCGCACCCAAAAACACTCGTTCTCGTCCCACGGTCATAACAAAGGTACCCAAGAAGTTTCGTAAAGATCGGTTCATAAATAGGGCCTGTAGCCCGAGCCGTATCCAATTGTTGACAGACAGACGGACAGACGGACGACGGGCGATGGCATAAGCTCAAATTTGGCTTCGCCAAAGTTGAGCTAAAAATCTAATGAGAGGATTCAAGGGGAAAAAGGTGAACATTGAACACACACATATGATAAACAAAGAATGAACAAATCAGGTGCATATCCCGAAAACGGGAAGAACAAGAAATATTATTTAATTTCAATAAAGTTATAGCCCTGATGTTCAAAAAATCACCTATATTCAGCTACATTCTGCTGCAATTTTTCCACCATTCCACTTCAAAATCGTGTCTGGTTACATTATACTTTAGGATTTTATAGCACAAAAGTCAGTCCGTGTTGATCTGACATGGGCCAAACAACAGAATGACATGATGGCGATAGCCTATTGTTGTCCTTGACAACAAGTTGCGCATTGCGCAAAAGTATGGAGGGCCATACTGGTCTTCACGTTTTCAAGTTTTTTGGCAAATTTTGGGGGGTTTGGGGGATTCAAAATTTGTGTTTGACCCTGGTAATAAATTGGGTTGCACCAGCTAGTCTGGGACATTGGTATAGTGGAAAAATATACCTTGATTCCAATTTTTTAAGCTCTACAAAATACTCCATTTTAATAATGAAAGTGTCAATGACACTGTAGCTCAACTTGTCAAGACATGTACATGTATAGTATGTGACACAGCAATGACAAACATCTAGGTGATGACCTGATAACAAAGGTACATATAAAGTACTGTAACGGTCTGTACATAAATACTGGTCGTAGCCTGTAACAAATGTATAGGTAAAGTATTGTAAAGGTGGGTGCCAGTCAGATGTTAAACTATAAAAAAAATCTTTGAGTCCCAGAGTTGGTCTGACTGAACCCCAAAATATTTGTTCTCATAGCACAGTGATAATAAAGGCACCCAAAACACATTCATTCCTGTCCCAAGGTGAAAACAAAGGTACCCAAGAAGTTTCGTGAAGATCAGTTCATAAATACAAGCTGTATAGAAGTTGTGACAAAAAACTGATTGGATCTAATTTCGGTACAAAATGGCCACTGGCAGCCATCTTGAATTTTGGACCGCACTCAGAAACACTCGTTCTCGTCCCAAGGTGATAACAAAGGTACCCAAGAAGTTTCATGGAGATCGGTTGACAAATACAGCCTCTAGCCCGAGCCGTATTGACATGTGCACTTACAGTGTATAAGTAGCACTAAATAAATCAAAATTCATCTAATTTGCATAATTTCTGCACGAGAAAAAACCCCGTACTATATGTGATGTATTCCATGTTACTAAACATTCATACAAAAATTTATTCAAATCAGAACTTTCATACAGAAGTTCTGTACAAAAGACTGATTGCACTAATTTTGCTACAAAATGGCTGCTGGTGGCCATCTTGAATTTCGGACCACACCCAAAAACACTCGTTCTCATCCCACAGTGATAACAAAGGTACCCAAGAAGTTTCGTAAAGATTGGTTCATAAATACGGCCTCTAGCCTGAGCCGTATAGAAGTTGTGTACAAAAAACTGATTAGACCTAATTTCGGTACAAAATGGCCACTGGCAGCCATCTTGAATTTTGGACCACACTCAGAAACACTCGTTCTCGTCCCAAGCTGATAACGGAGGTACCCAATAAGTTTCGTGAAGATCGGTTGATAAATACAGCCTCTAGCCCGAGCCATACTGACATGTGTACTTACTGTGTGTAAGTAGCCCTGAAAAAATCAAAGTTCATCTAATTTGCATAATTTCTGCATGAGAAAAAAACCTGTATTATATGTGATGTATCCCATGGTACGAACCATTCACACAAAACATTATTCAAATCAACGCTTTCATATGGAAGTTCTGTGCAAAAATCTGATTGCACCTAATTTTGTACAAAATGGCTGCCATCGGCCATCTTGAATATCGGACCGCACCCCAAAACACTCGTTCTCATCCCACGGTGATATCAAAGGTACCCAAGAAGTTTCGTAAAGATCGGTTTATAAATACGGCCTCTAGCCTGAGCTGTATTGGAATTTGCACTTACTGTGCTGAAAGTAACACTAAATACATCAAAGTTAGTCTAATTTGCATAATTTACGTACGAGAAAAAAACCTGTATTATATGTGATGTATCCCATGGTACTAAACATACATACAAAAAATTATTCAAATCAGCGCTTTCATATGGAAGTTCTGCGCAAAAATCTGATTGCACCTAAGTTTGTACAAAATGGCCGCCAGTGGCCAACTTGAATTTCGGATCGGACCCCAAAACACTCGTTCTCGTTCCACAGTCATAACAAAGGTACCCAAGAAGTTTCGTAAAGATCGGTTCATAAATACGGCCTCCAGCCCGAGCCATATTGAATTGTTGACGGACAGACGGATGCCAAAGTTGAGATAAAAATCAAAGAAACTTAAATTTTTTAGATGTTGACACACACCCCCCTCCTCCACCCCCCAATCCCTGGACATTACTGGCCAATTTAACCATAACTTTTGAGAATTTCCAAGGGCAGCAGCACATTTTTGGATATGTTTTTATTGCACAGGCAAATATTGCCCAACATGAACAAACTTTATTCTTAATCACAAAAGGAACCTCAGTACCAATTGTCAAGTCATTGTGCCATCAGTTCATGAGAAGATTTTTTTAAATTTAGGAGCATTTTCCCCACCCCCTCCCTATGGGGCAGGGCAAGATGATCTGAACAAAATGCGATGACGGAACAATCACCTCAAATTTTACTGAATCAGTACAGTGGTTTTGCAGAAGTCACAAAGAACACGTTCACGGATGACAGATGATGGATGAAGAGTTATCACTATATCTCACTGTGACTTTTCAGTCAGTGGTATGGGTCGCCCCCACCGTCTTTCTGTGAATCATGTTTTTTTACAAGCACCAAAACCAGGGGCATAGTATTATCCGCAATGTCACATGGACATTAACTTCCCAATCTAGATGTACATGTATTATCATGAATATTTTAAATGCCATGCATGCAGAAATGGCTCATAAGCAGGTCCTCTGTTGTTTGAGAGCCGTTATAAGTAGGCTTCCATTTTTCAGTCTTTGAGTAAGACTGTATAAAATTTGAGGAATATTTGGAATTTTTCTGTGATCAATTGTTCATTTACTCTTGAAATAACTGCCAGTTCATTTTATCAAAATTGATTAGTTTATTCGGATCAGATAGTGAAGTACACCACTCTCCTCCCATCAGCGTTTTGGCACCAAAACACTTTATTCGACACTAAAGTATATAGGATGGCTATAACTGTGGCACCAAACAGTTTGGGTCCAGCATGGACATGTGGTACCTGAATGGGACCTTCCATTAGTATTAGAAATGCTGCAAAATTCTCCTTCTCAATCTCTCAGAAAGGCTTCTTTTAAATTAATGACTTTTCAAAGTTGTGAAAACTCTCAGACTTATAGAAGGCCAAGCCAAGATTCAGGGGAAAGGAGTGACACTCTCCAAACAGGACCAGGCTTAAACAGGATCACGCTTCCCACTTCAACTCTGCAATTTTTGTCCCAGCTTTCCCATGCTGTTAGATCCACGTCAAGCTCCCACCACTTGTATCAACAAAATAAAAAGCCTACATCAAATGGATGTAGAAAAGGCTAAATCTATTTTGCATTCATCAGACCGTTACTTGAATATGCCGATAGTGTATGGGCCAATTGCACAGCTGATTCTGATGAGTTAGAGAAAATACAGAGAGCAGCTGCACACAACAGAACAGGTGCAACCATGAGTACAGGTAAAACTGGGTTTTTTTACCAAAGCATGCTGGGAAACTCTTAACTCTTTGCAAGCTGCTGGCCGATATTCCTGCTCAGGTGAAGATTTCTCTTGATACTGAAGTAAGTATAATTGTGGCACATTGAATCAAATTTTGTCCTTGTAAATTGAATGTGTTTTTTCACCAAAATGTCTTGAGTTAAACATGGATGATTTGTTCATCAAATCTAGTCGTGGCTGTTTTTTCAGCAGCCGTGACTAGATTTGATGTAGAATACCTTGAAAATACTCAGTGGGTTAAGAGTTAATGCCAGGTGTACTAAGCACAAATTAATCCAGTTCTTTAACCCTTTACCCAACGCACATGATATCAAAATTTATTATTTTAAATACAAATTTTTAAAATTTTTCAAAAAATTTCAACAAAACCATATCATGTAACCCCTCATTGGAATGAGCTGAATGAGCTCATTCCAATGAGGGGTCACATGATATGGTTTTGTTGAAATATTTTGAGAAATTAAATTTTTTTTACCTGCTCAATTTGCATATTTTGTGGACGGATGCGGGCGATTCGTTAGGTAAAGGATTAAAATGTTCCATAAATTAGTACCAGCTTACATTGCCAACAACCCCCTCCCCACTCCCCCCCCCCCCTCAGTCTTGGTGAATCAAACTCACAATCTGTGCACAAGTAGCAACCTTAGGATTCTTACATGCCACAAGGATAATTATCAGTCATCCTTCTTGCCATCAACAATCAAATCATGGAATGAAATTCTCATCCATGTTATAGAGTATTCTAACCCTGGTCACTGCCCACCTGCATTCTAAAACCAAATCTTGCTAAGGGCAAATTTATCATTTCCAACTACATCTGAATTATAGCAATCTAAATGTCCACTTGTACAATAATTAATTGGTATCTTCTCCACTTTGCACTTGTAGAGTTGTTAACACAACGGGACATTTTCTTGTAAACTGTCCTATTTATACGGACATACATTGTGAAATTTTTTGAGTTCTAATTGATTGCTGCGAAAGTGATACACTGATCTTTGGGAAACAATTTCTCCACTTAAGTAATGAAAATAATTCTACTTTTGCAATGGACCAAGGATATATTCTGGCTACAAAAAGATTCTGTAACGACAGGTAGGATGGAATTCCCCCCATTTTAGTTACCATATTATCTGATGTGTTAACTGTTTTACTACCGGGTGTTGGCACAATGAATCATTGGATTTATTCTCCTAAAGTGATATTCAATGTTCACACATCATTGCCATCATGCATCGGGTAACTTGCTTCACTCGACCCCTGAAGTTAATGTTTCCCAATCAGCTATGTGGTTCCCCACAAATCCAAGATACTTACGAC
Organism: Pictodentalium vernedei; assembly: GCA_031216915.1. NCBI lineage: Eukaryota > Metazoa > Mollusca > Scaphopoda > Dentaliida > Dentaliidae > Pictodentalium > Pictodentalium vernedei. Next base: position 131,373,961 of record CM062289.1, read on the forward strand.
ACCTTCTCGAGAATGAATCTATATCCACATGTACATATAACTTGTATTGGTCTTGCCACTCTGAAAGTAACTATCTGGTACTAGGATATGCTATTCGGGGTCTTGAAGCAATCAGCGAAAATCGTGGGTGCCTTCTCAGGTCCTTGATCCTTGGTCGAATCATTCGATTCCAATTACACTGCCACAATATTAGCTAAGAATTACTAAATACAATACTACCCGACTTCTTCATATAATGTGTGACATGTATTTTGTCTCCTGTGTGGAGACAGCTAATATTTGCTTACAACCTTATTGCCAATTTATTTATTTATTGATGTTTAAGGTCACATATTTATGCACAATGGCTAATCATGACCGTGACAGTTTTACGGGTAGAGGAAGCCGGAGCACCCGGAGAGAACCACCGAGCAACGACGAGCAGCTGCCAGCTCCCCAACATCGTAACTCCGCACTGCAGCACAGGCAGGGTTAGATTGGTTGAAGACATGCGTACCATCGACATGCAGTACGCCTCAGTACACGGCGTCATCGTGCCCCCACGCGGGCAATGGAGATGATGAAGTATCTTGCCCAAGGACACAACGCGGTTGCCGCAGGTGGGATTCGAACCGAGGACCTCTCGGCTTGCAGCCTGCACCTCTACGTACTGAGTCACCGCACTCCCTACCTTATTGCCAAATCCATGACACCATGTGCTATTTGTAACACTAATGTTTATATTTTTTCAAAATAAATATTATTTAAACGAAAAGGCTAAACTCTCTTCAACGTCAACAAACCCCACAAACCAGTCTCTTTACAGACGATTTCCCATTGTATTATTCAGACCATACAGAAGACATTTCGTTCTCATTCCAGGTCATCTGAATCTCAGAACACTATTATGGTTAAAGGACACTCCACTAGGGATATTGGTCCTTCCTGGGATCATTTTAATGGAGCGAATCTCAAGAGTATTTTGGACAGTGCAGACTGGATTATACCTTTCATCAATTTTTACTTAAGGGATGTAAATACACTTAATCTGATTTACAAAACTTAAGAAATCCTTATACTGGCAAGTTTGATACCAATATATATGTGTGTGTGTCTTTTCTACAGCATTTGATTGGGGAATGGTCAGTTGGAAAATATCCTTCATTCTGAAGTATGGTCCAGCCGCCATGGACTGGTCACTTTCCAAGGATAGGCAATATTTCCATGAATGCAATAATATTAGATTCCAAACACTAATTTCAGGAATAATCATCAAAAGATTAATTAACTCTTAACCTGCTGAGTATTTTCAAAATATTTTTCATGAAATCTTGTCAAGGCTGCTTCATAGCAGCCATGACTAGATCTGATGAAAAATTCATCCAAATGTAACTCAAGAAATCATTGGTGAAAAAATCCATTCAGTTTACAAGAAGTAAGATTTGATTAACTGTGCCAAAATTATACTTATTTCAGTTGCAAGAGAAATCCTGTCCTGGGCAGGAATATCCACCAGCAGCATGCAAGGAGTTAATGAAGCACCGAGTGCAACCCGGTGATTCATTAATTAAAATACGGCTGATGATGATTTTTATTACCTGGTAAACACATGAGTGGACATCACTGTCCACATGTGGATTACGACCAATCCAAGGCGACTGCACTTGATAATATTCACATGCTCAGATAAATATGGGATCTTACATGTATGTGTTCTAGTTGCATGGTTATTATTAAAAAAACAAACAAAAATAAAAAAACCCAGTTCATATAGAATTTGTACATTAAAAAAAAAGAAGAAAATATTATACATAAAGGGGGCGCGGTGGCTCAGTAGGTAGAGGTGCAGGCTGCAAGCCGAGAGGTCCTCGGTTCGAATCCCACCTGCGGCAACCGCGTTGTGTCCTTGGGCAAGACACTTCACCCCCATTGCCCATGCGGGGGCACGATGACGCCATATACTAAGGCGTACTGCACGTCGATGGTACGCATGTCTTCAACCAATCTAACCCTGCCTGTGCTGCAGTGCGGAGTTACGATGTTGGGGAGCTGGCAGCTGCTGGCAGCTGCTCGTCGTTGCTCGGTGGTTCTCTCCGGGTACTCCTGCTTCCTCCACCCGTAAAACTGTCATGTCATGATTAGCCATTGTGCATAAATATGTGACCTTAAAACCATCAATAAATAAATAAATTATACATAAAAAAATTGAACTGCATTCAGGATCATGAGTTGGTGAAAATTAAACTCAATATCAGAGAGATTACAAGTTCAACATCATCTACCCTCAACATCCAAGCAGCCCTGCAATCAGGAGTAGTCTAAAGCAGATGGTAGGCAAGTAGTTAACTTATCAGATAAAGTTGACTGATTTGGATACAAGACCAAATTTATGAATAAGTTATTACTTACCTGCCATCTGCGGCCCTCCCTTCTCCTCTTTGATGATGTTTCCCATGGGCTAACAAATACCTTAAAGAAAACTGATTCAAGGACATGGAAGTCAAGGCTGTTGCTGGTTAAACTTTTAAAGTTTAAATCCAAAATCAGAAACAGGCGAGTTGAAATAAGGTCAAGAAATGTAGTCCAAAGCAGGTAGCAGATTAAGTATAACTTATCCCAGGATTCATACAGAATTATCATTTTGAAATTCAAGGGCTTTTTAGGGCCAAATGTATAAAATTTAGGGCCACTCTTTTATCTAACTAAATTGACATGAATTTAATACTTAAATCTTCACAAAAAAATTTGATTCTTGACTGTTTATTGTTTGTAGTATTTAAATGTTTTTAGTCACTTTGCGATACATCAAAACAATAATGACAATATAGTTTTCCCTTGAGTGCGACAAGGGACCATCTGCAATGCTTTAGAATTGCAGATGGTGCCTTGTAGCACTCAAGAGGCAATATATACATGTAGTTTTTATTACCTGCAGGGGCAAAAATAAATAGGGATGTTTTTTATTCCTCTCCAAACAGCTCCAAACAGGTGTTTTGGGCTGTTTAGAGTGCCATAAACCTCCCACTGATTGCACTAACAGAGAACTTTTAAAGAACAGCACTGTTTGTCTCACTGAATGAAATTTATTTGTTGAATTTACTTCAAAACATACATACATGTAACTGATGCTTACTGTTCAATTTACCAACACTTCCAGTGAATAAAACAGGTATGTTGTCCACATAACAGGTGCCTGCACTGCAGATACCATAAAATTTAAGGACTTTTTAAGGAGGTTTGACAATTTTCAAGAGCTTTTCAGGGCAATTAAAGGTTTTATGGCCCTTTCAGAGCCAATGTTGAAAATTCAAGGACTTTTCAAGCCTGTATGAACCCTGTATTCATAAAATTTGGAAACATGATGTCCAAATCAGTAAACTGTCTATCACAAATACAGTATCTAACAAGAGAAACAAACTTTTCTGTGATCAGTAAATTCAAATATATGAAAATGGTGAAAGCCTCAGAACTAAACCACAGTACGTGGATAGTGGATTGTAACAAAATCACCTGTAGAGTGGAGGTATCACCCAAATTATCACTTTCAAATTCTGCACATATGGACAAAAAACACAAGCAATGTTTCAGCCAATGGACCTCCAGGTTTGACCCGGAGGTCCATTGGCTGGAACTTTGCTTGTGCTTGTTATGTTATAACAAATCTGCAATTATTGATTGGGTGCAATTGCCACTCCACAGGTGATTTAGTGATAATATACTCTCCACGTACTGTATACAGAGAGAATTTATAGCCTATAGTCAGATTATCACAGCACAGTTTATAGCCACCTCATTGGAATGATGGATTATCAAAAACATATATAGCTCATCACTGGAATGATGGATCATCAAAAACAAAGCTTATAGACCATCAGTGGAATGATGGATCACAAACTTTGTTTTGGAAGCAAAACTTGAGAGAAGAATGAATGTGCACTTGGGTTTTTTTAGAATGAGAATAGCTTATTAGTGCTGTGTGGGTTTTCCTGTTGCATGAACATTATGGAAAGTGTCAAGTTTAAAACGTTAATGATATTGTTCCTAAATATACAGCTCCTGCTAAAAAAAGCTGCAGCAAAACCACAAGAAAATTCTGATCTCATCGACTTTTTTTTTCGAGTTGATAACTTCAACACCTGGTATTATTTCTTGGAAAGCTCTCTCTGGGTAATGATGTCAAGGGTTGGAATTATTAATGAAGGAAAAACAATTTTCATGAACATTTTTCTGGGGTTTATCCTGCAACTTATTCTAGCTAGTACTATACATGTATGTACAACAGGTAAATCTCATGTAAGTGCATCAAAACTTTTCTTTTATTTAAGCTTAATAATTATTCCAAACAAACACAGTCAATTTGAATTAAGTAAACAAGAGGATGTCTCTACAGTCTTACAATGAATGTATTTATGTGTGTGAAGTGTGTACATAGCTACCTGTCACTGTCACCTGTTCAAACTTGATAAAAAATACTATAAAAATGATTAGTGTCAATACATTACATGAGGTCAGTTCAAACACAGTATGAAAGTCACCAAAGACCCACTACACAGTGAGACAACTAAGATGGTCAGTTGAAAAACAGTTTGAAAGACAGCATACACATGAGACAGTGAGCGAATTAAGATGGCTCATTGAAACACAGTATGAAAGTAAGCACAGAAACACTAGACAGTCTAGTGAGACAATTAAAATGGTCATTGGAAACACAGTATGAAAGTCCACACACACTAGACAGTGAGACAATTGAGATGGTCAGTTGAAACACAGCAGTACAGTCTGCACAGAAAAACTAGACAATTAAGATGCTCAGTTGAAACACAGTATGAAAGACAGCACAGAAAAACTAGACAGTCCAGTGAGACAATTAAGAGGCCAGTCAAAACACAGTATGAAAGTTTGCACACACACTAGACAGTGAGACAATTAATATGGTCAGTTGAAACACAGTATGAAAGTCAGCACAGAAACAGTAGATAGTCTAGTGAGGCAATTAAGATGGTCAGTTGAAACACTGTATGAAGGTCAGCACAGAAACACTAGGCAGTCTAGTGAGACAATTAAGATGGTCAGTAGAAGCACAGTCTGAAAGTCTGTACACATACTAGATGGTGAGACAATTAATGTGGTCAGTTGAAACACAGTATGAAAGTCAGCACAGAAACACTAGACAGTCTAGCGAGACAATTACGATGGTCAGTCAAAACACAGTTTGAAAGGCAGCACACACACTAGACAGTGAGACAATTAATATGGTCAGTTGAAACACAGTATGAAAGTCAGCACAGAAAACTAGACAGTCCAGTGAGACAATTAAGATGGTCAGTTGAAACTCAGTAAGAAAGTCAGCACACACACTAAACAGTAAGACAATTGAGATATTCAGCTGAAACACAGCAGCACAGTCTGCACAGAAACACTAGACAGTCTAGTCAGACAATTAAGATGGTCAGTGCAGTATGAAAGTCTGCACACACACTAGACAATGAGACAATTAACATGGTCCATTGAAACGCAGTATGAAAGTCAGCACAGAAACACTAGACAGTCTAGTGAGACAATTAAGATGGTCAGTTGAAACTCAGTAAGAAAGTCAGCACACACACTAGACATTGAGACAATTTATATTTATTTATTTATTTATTGGTGTTTAAGGTCACATATTTCTGCACATTGGCTAATCATGACCACAACAGTTTTACAGGTGGAGGAAGCCGGAGTACCCGGAGAGAACCACCGAGCAACAGCAAGCAACTGTCAGCTCCCCAACATACTAACACCACACAAGCAGGGTTAGCATTGGTTGAAGATAGGTGCACCATTGACGTGCAGTACGCCTTCGTACCCAGCATCACCGTGCCCCCACGTGGGCAATGGGGGTGAAGTGTCTTGCCCAAGGACACGACGTGGTTGCCGCAGGTGGGATTTGAACCGAGGACTTCTTGGCTTGCAGCCTGCACCTCTACCAACTGAGCCACCGTGCCCCCAATGAGACAATTAAAATGGTCAGTTGGAACACAGTATGAAAGTCAGCACAGAAACATTAGACAGTGAGACAACTGAGATGGTCAGTTGATACACAGCAGCACAGTCTGCACAGAAACACTAGATAGTCTAGTGAGACAATTAAGATGGTCAGTGCAGTTTGAAAGTCTGCACACACACTAGACAATGAGACAATTAACATGGTCAGTTGAAATGCAGTATGAAAATCAGCACAGAAACACTAGGCAGTCAAGTGAGACAATTAAGATGGTCTGTTGAAACTCAGTAAGGAAGTCAGCACATACACTAGACATTGAGACAATTAAGATGGTCAGTGGAAACACAGTATGAAAGTCTGCACATAAATACTTGACAGTCTAGTTAGACAATTACCTGGTTGAGTGCTGGAAGCCATTATCAGGGCTTTGTAGAAAATGAAAGTGTCAATGACACTGTAACTTAACTTGTCTGTGTGTTATGTTTGATGAAAAGGATAATGTTCAATGTTTATGAAAGGATTATGAAATTTGACAAGAATTGTGATAATTGAGAATATGTTAATTTCTGTTCCCTGTATGCTATGTTTTCAATAAAAATAATATGAGGTGTAGACTGTACTAAAGAATTTAAGGGTGGGTTAATGTGGCCCTCACAGTTAATGTATGTGGCCCTCACAGTTAATGAAAATCAACAAAAGTTACCAATTTACAGTGAAATTATTCCAAAACGAGTCATCCTATCAAGTTACAATAAAATCCCTTCATAAATATGGTCTGTAGACTGTGCTACAGGTTTTTGGGTTTCAGGTCTGTGTAGCCATCGTGGTTGACCGATCGCAACCAAAAGGGGACGTCCTCATCTAGACATTATACTGAGTCATCCTACCAAGTTACAATGAAATCCCTTCATAAATATGACCTGTAGTCTGTGCTAAAGTTTTTCGGGTTTTGGGCTCGGGCAGCCATCATGGTTGAATGATCGCAATCAAAAGGGGAAGTTCTCATCTAGGCATTATCTGGAGTCATCCTACCAAGTTACAATGAAATCACTTCATAAATATGACCTGTCGACTCTTCCAAAGGTTTTTGGGCTTCAGGCCCCTCGCCGCCCCTGTAGCCATCACAGTTGACCAATTGTGACCAAAAGGGGGTGTTATCATCTAGACATTATATGGAATCAACCTACCAAGTTACAATGAAATCACTCCATAAATACAACCTGTAGACTGTGCTAAAGGTTTTCAGGTTTTGGTCTCGGGCAGCTGTCATGGCTGAATGATCGCGACCAAAAGGGGACTTTCTCATCTAGACATTATCTGAAGTCATCCTACCAAGTTACAATGAAATCTCTTCATAAATATGACCTATAGACTGTGCTAAAAGTTTTCGGGCTTCGGGCCCCTGTAGACGTCACAGTTGACCAATTGTGACTAAAAGGGGACATTCTCACCCAGACATTATATGGAGTCAACCTACCAGGTTACAGTGAAATCCCTCCTTAAATACAACCTGTAGACTGTGCTAAAGGTTTTGGGGTTTTGGGCTCGGGCAGTTGTCAAGGTTGACAGATCGCGACCGAATGGGGAAGTTCTCATGTAGACATCATATGGATTCTTCCTACCAAGTTACAACGAAATCACCCCATATTAAATGTGACCTGTAGACTGTGCTAAAAGTTTTTGGGTTTCGGGCTTGGCCAGCCATCACGGTTGACAGATCATGACCAAAAGGAGACGTTCTCATCTAGATATTATAGAGGCATCCTACCAAGTTACAATGAAATCCCTTCATAAATACGGACCTGTAGACTGTGCTAATGGTTTTCAGGTTTTGGGCTCGGGCAGCCATCACGGTTGACGACCAAAATTGGACGTTCACATCTAGACATGACCTCAAACCTGCATATGAAATTTTGTGACGATCGTACAAAAACTACGGGGTGTAGCCTGTGTTAAAGGAAAATGTGAACAGACTAACAGACTTCTGCACGCGTGGTGGTAATGGCTTATCTTGACTTTGTCAAGTTAAGCTAATGAGGCTACAAGGTTAAGATTTAACATTTTCTTTGTTCACATTTCTTATTCAATCAAAAGCAAGTACCTGCCCCGAGGCACTCTCCAATGATACGTAATGAAACAAGTTCGATGAGCAAATTCAAAAAATTGAAAGAAAATCTTGCCCTCAACCAGTAAAGATGGTCAGTTTAAACAGAGTATGAAAGTCTGCATAGAAATTCTTGACAGTCTAGGGAGAAAATTAAAATGATCAGTTGAAACACAGTCAGTATGAAAGTCAGCACACAAACTAGACAGTGAGCCAATTAAGATGGCCTATTTAAACACAGTATGAAAGTCAGCACTTAAACACTAAACAGTCTAGTGAGAGAATTAAGATGGTCAGTTGAAACACAGTATGAAAGTCAGCACACACACTAGACTGATGGCCAAATTTACATGAAAATTCAGTTCCATTTAAATATTCACTAATTGTGTAATATAATAGAATTATGGATAGATCGGTCGGGTGATCGAGGAACGTGTAGTAGAGGATTGTGCTATTCTTGCCCCATCATCTGAATGCCAATGTGTTGGACACAAAATCAGCCGATTGTCAGATGTTTTATGTTTAACTGATGGTAATCGCCAGGCAATGCAGCGTGTAAACCCCAAATCCTGATAACAGTTTTAGTGGTGTTTGTTATCGATGTTGACATTAATTTAATTAATTATTTAATTATTGATGAGCACATTTATTTTACTAATGGGCACTGCCATCTTACATACATAATTTTTGAAAAACCGGAATCACGACAGATGAAATGAAACTAACATAAACCCAAACACTACAGTTTTTATCTTGTATGGAAGCCATCATCACTTGAGTGAACACAGCTGACTCTCAATTTTCCATCAGTGCTCGGCAAAATTTGACAAAATCAAACGGAACTACGAATCAATCATGAATTCAATAAAAAAAAGTCTTAAATCTGGGTGATGAATTGAGGAAATCTCAACAATTTTTTTCTGTGTAACCATCAGTGAGGGCCGATCCCACACCCGGCTACTAACTGTCAACCGCGGGGTGCTTATCGGCCAATGGCCAATTGTATCCCGATTAATTGCCTCATCACTGACCCCACTCCACCCTGCCCATGATCACCCTGTGAAAATACAGTACGTGGAGAGTGTATTATCATTAAATCACCCGCAGAGTGGCGATTCCACCCGAGCAATAATTGCAAATTTGTTGCAAAGCATAACCATCACAAGCAAAGTTCCAGCCAATGGACCTCCGGGTTAAACCCGGAGGTCCATTTGCTGAAACATTGCTTGTTTTATCTCCATATGTACAGAATTTGAAAGTGATACTTTGGGTGATAGCTCCACTCCGCGGGTGATTTAGTTACAATCCACTCTCCACGTACTGTATAGTACTGTGAGCGAATAAGTGGTATATTTGTCAATCAGTTTAGGATTGGGTCATGACTCACACACCAGTGGTTCGAGATTTCATTACTAACTGCTAGAGAGCTAAATTATTTTTCAAAGCTGACTTGTAACATGAGCATTTTTTTTCAATGATACCATGCTGTCAGCATGGGGAGCCTTAGTTTAGCAAAATTTTGTTCATCAATAATTGTTCTGTTCCTATTTGCCCATTGGCACTTACCAATAAACTGTAACAGAACACTTTTATATGAACATTTCTTTATCTACTACTGCACAAACAACAAGCTAATGCACAGTGTAAAGCCCCTAAAGTGTAGGACTGAAATGGTTGGCTGATTTTCACAACCGGCTAAGTGAGAGCCATAACCTATTAATATCCAGTTATCCATGGCCATTATTTCACCAAACATGGGATCAAAACTATAGGAATTGGAAAACAGTGTTTGCAGAAACTATTCAGTAGTGTGTATACAAACGAACGAACATTATCGAGTACTCGACAATGTTCATTTGTATACACACTATGGATTACGGGATAGTTTCTGCAGTTACTCAGTACTCACGTAAACTGCCAATCATTAACGAAGTCTTGAACTCCAAATCTGATTATTCTACAATTATATACAATGTGGCTTTGAGGTGTAATCTATCACAAAAGGAGAAGTGGCTGATTTATTAATACATTTAAACTGTGGAATGATGATGCCTATCGATATTTCGGATAATTGGTTGACAGTTTTTCTAATCGGTTAGGTAAGGAACTAGTTTCAAACCAGTTATCCGGTTAACCATTTCAGTACTACTAAAGTGGCTTTCAGAACTTTTCAGTAGAGTCCTGATAGTAGCTTCAAGCACTTGACCAGTAAGACTGAATCAAGAAAAGCCTATGAACCTACATATCAGATCCAATATCATATTTTCAGATATTCTTCACAGGCCTTACATGTATATTTCAACTAGGATCCAAGAATCAATTCACGCAAACATTCATGAAACAAAAACAGTGAGAATCCACATAGATTCTCGCTGCACCTCTGCTAGGATTCGTGTGAAAAGGAGTCAATTTAATGCCTTACCTAACACAGTGGCAGCAAATTAACCAATGCAAGCCTAACATGACCTGAAATATCGGAATCCTGACACTTTGTCAATAAACTGTAAAAAATGGCTGGCATTGGAACTAGCTTGACGAGCCGGTTCCAATGACTTCTATATTTGTAAGGTTTTATTGGTAATTATTTTATTTTTTTTTAAATTTCAAATTCAGTTTATGGTTTAAAAATTTATATCAAAAAGCTGTGTTGAGTAAAGAGTATACAACAGGGGTTCAACCATGCTGGCATCATGGGATCCTGGGACACTCATAGTAGGTATGGACTGTCGCAACCATTTTCGTGAGAATCCAATTGGATTCTAACAAATTTAGATGAAATATAAGCCCTGCTTCAGTGCTGGGGCTGGAAAAGCAGAAAGAGAATTTTGACTAGATTTGACCAATTCCTGATCACAGACAGAATTTTCTGTCCACTTTTGTGATCACAGTACTGTCTAGTATTACCCAATAGAAACCTGAAATGAAACCAAACCACAAGCAAGGATGAAATTGAATCAAAGAAGAACAAGGCATTCTCGTTAGTGGAGACTTTCGAGCTTTAAGCATCCATCCACTGTGGCAGGGGTGGGTGCATCTGAATTGAATGATTTTTTTTCATTTAAAACAAGTTTTGAGGATTTTATGCCTTTTACAAACCACCTGTCCTCTGTCGGGAGTCAATTGTCTGAATTTATTTCTTTTCATAAAATCCTGTAATAATCTAAAATCCTTCAAAGTTCTTTTCCATGCAAAAAAAATTGCCAATTCAGTGAAAAAAATTTGGGGGCATAAAATCACTCAAAATCCTTCAAAGCACTTTTTGGGCCTTGACCTATTGACCCCAAATTCAATCCCAATCAGCAAAACCTTTTATGCAATCAATATATGAAGTTGGCTTTTTTTGTCAAGGAAAGCCAATGTTTATGAAAAGATACTTACCTGGATATATTTTAATATGGTGTTATCGCACCCACCGGTACCTTAGAAGTACCAAACATTTTTTCGCCCACAACTGTATTGTACCCTGAGGGATCTCATCTAGCCCAAATTCCTTATGTGGAATCTCAAACAATACTCTACCTCATTCCTAAGAAGACAAGGGTACATGTAGGTTCATAAGAAGAATTTTTTTTTAAATGTGGGAACATTTTCCCTCACTCCTCCCTATGGGATGGGGCAACATGATTTGAACAAAATCAAAATGTGATGTCACAACAGACAATCATACAAATTTCACAGAAATTGGTTCAGTAGTTTTGGGGGAGAAGCTTGAACACCATGTTCACGAACGTCGGACTTAGAGATGAAGAGTGATCACTATAGTGCACACTGACTTTCTATCAGGTGAGCTAAAAACAGCATCTTAGAATCAATATTCTCGCATCTTGAGGGTGGGGATGGATTCTAAAGTGCTGTGGGGAGAGGTCAAAAGGAAGAGGAAAGGTAATTTCGATCGGATCACGATTAGGTCTTTCAACAGAATTTTCTCGCTTTGGTGAGATTGCACATTAGTTGGTGCTACATGTATTTATTTTGGTTGGAATTGTAAATTTGTCTTATTGTTCCCAGTTCAGTTTTAAAGTACATTTCTCATTCTTTGTGTCTTTCTTCTCTTCTAAAACACATTCCCGACTGTAGCCTTCACAACACAAATCTTCCCAATGGCATGGGCCCCAGACCCTTACCCAGAGGCCTGAAGAATCACTATATTCTTTTGAGCTTATTTGTTTTACAAGGATTAGTGAGCAAGTTATGCAATTTATATTAACACTTCTCCTTGGCCCAATGGCACAGGTGTGAGGGATGACCTTCGTAGTGGCAACTTCATGGCCTCGCTCTTCTCAACTACTACTTAGGGATCTTTAGCCTGCAAAGAGGACGGTATGCTGTGACAGCATCAACCACACAATTAATGCTGACAGAGTGTTCAGACACCTAAAGAATTTTCCCCGGCGGAGGATCGACCCCGGTACCTCTGGCTTGAGAGACCAGTGCACTTATCCACTTGGCCACCACTGTCTTAAATCACTGTATTTATAGGCCTGCTGACATTCACACACATTTTTCTGATCTTTTCAATGCAAAGACATCATTTTTTCCCTTGTGTCAACTGTTTACTGTAGGAATATTTCCCCTAATTGAGGAATATTCACTTGTTTATCTATAGTAAAAAGCTAGTTGATCCCTACTGTCATACACTGTAACAGATACTAATCAAACATCATAAAGGATAATTACTTATGATAGAAAACATAATTGACAGAAATTTTTTATGTACCTTCGAATATATTTCACAGCTGTACATTTACCAGTTAGGGCATGTATGAGTGAGTACACAGACACAATAACATCTGTAATCAATTAAATTATTATTGGCTGGATTCCTGTAGAGTCTTTTTTCATGAGCATCTGTACAGATCCTCATGTAATGATTGAAATGCCAAGAATATTGACTAGATAATATACACTTCTTTATCAACAAAGATCCACACAATCTTTAAACTTTCATATTATTCTGACTAAATACATGCTTCTTTATCAACAAAAATTCATACAATCTTTAACTTTCATATACAACCCTTCAAAACAGGGGTAAGTAAAAATAGTGCACCTACATGTACATGTAAAATTACACGCACATGCATTAACCCTTTACGTAACATGAAATTGTCAACTTGACAAACTTGAAATGGTAAATTTGAAGACCATTGGTTCCAATGTTATTTGGTTTAACTTCAACATAACAGCACTGTGTGTGCCAATGTAAGAGCAATCCGTGCATTTGAAATGTAAACTCTAAGTCTGGCTAAAGGAAGAATGTTGATACACAAATGCAGTAAGTTCGGAGGTCGTTGTAAACGGCAACTTTTTTCACAGAAATGAATCTACATGTAGAGGTTTCGCCTAATGAGCATGCCGAGTCCAAAAACAACCCTACGATAAATGTGCCCTATGGGTCATGTCAAAAAAAGATTGTAAATGCACATTCTGGCTAAAGGAAGAATGCTGATACACAAAAGCAGTAAGTTTGGAGGTCATTGTAAACGGCAACTTTTTTCACAGAAATGAATCTACATGTAGAGGTTTCACCTAATGAGCATGTCGAGTCCACAAACAATCCTACAATAAATGTGCCTTATGGGTCATGTCAAAAAAAGAATGTAAATGCACAGAGCACAGATACAATAGATTCAAAGATTGTTGCTAACAGCCACAGTTTTTGATAGAAATGAAAAGAAAATCAATAGCTCCTATCTGTCACCCGAATAAGCATATGAAGTTTCAAAACAACCAGATGCCTGAGGCATGCCAAAGGAAGATGTTAATGCACAAATGCACTAAGTTTGACGGTCCTGGCTGGTGGCAATGGTCTTATCTTTTTTATAGAAATTCATAAATATACCCTGTAGAGAGTGCAAATGGGATAAGTTGCTACAAAAATGCACTAAGTCCAAAGGCTGGTGCTAACAACAATAATTTTTTATGGAAATGAAAAGAAATCAACAGCTAACATCTACATTAGAAGCCACTCAGCACATGCATACCAAGTTTCAAGTGATCCTATCATAAATATGCCCTGTAGGGCATGCCAGAGGAATATACTGATTCCTAACTATACTAAGTTCAACGGTTGTTGCCAATGGCAACTATTTTTGACAGAAATGGAAGAAAATTTACAGTTCCCATCTAGAGGTCACCCTGAACAAGCATACCAAGTTTCAAAGCAATCCCATCATAAATGTGCCCTGCAGGGTGTGCCAAAGGGAAATATTGATGCATAACTGCACTAAGTTCAATGAAGGTTGTTGCCAGCGGCAACATTTCTTGATGGAAATGGAAGATAATTGATCGATACCATCTAGAGGAAACCCCAAACAAGCATACCAAGTTTCAAACCGATCTGATCATAAATGTGTCATGTAGGGCGTGCCAAAGGAATATATTGATTACTGACTAAACTAAATTCAAAAGTTGTTCCAGTGGCAACATTTTGTGCCGGAAATGAAAAAAAATCAATAGCTCCCATCTAGCGGTCACCCCAAATAAGCATACCAGGTTTCAAAGAAATCTGATTATAAATGTGCCCTGTAGGGTGTGTCAAAGGGAAATATTAAAGTCTGACTAAACTAAGTTTAAAGGCTGTTTCCAGCAGAAACATTTTTACATGGAAATGGAAGAAAATCGATTGCTCCCATCTTGAGGTAACCCCAAACAAGCATACCAAGTTTCAAATTGATCTGATCATAAATGTGCCCTGCAGGGTGTGCCAAAGGGAAATATTGATGCATAAGTGCACTAAGTTCATCAAATGTTGTTGCCAGCGGCAACATTTTTTGACGGGAATGGAAGAAAATTGATAGCTCCCATCTGGAGGTCACCCAAACAAGCATACCAAGTTTCAAACCGATCTGATCATACATGTAAATGTGTCTTGTAGGGTGTGCCAAAGGAATGTATTGATGCCTGACTAAACTAAGTTCAAAGGTCGTTGACCACGGCAACATTTTTTGCCAGAAATGGAATAAAATCGATAGCTCCCATCTAGAGGTCACCCCAAATAAGCACGCCAGGTTTCAAAGAAATCCAATCATAAATGTGCTCTGTAGGGTGTGCCAAAGGGAAATATTGAGGTCTGACTAAACTAAGTTCAAAGGCCATTGCCTGCAGCAACATTTTATGACAGAAATGGAAGAAAATCGATAGCTCCCATCTAGAGGTCACCCCAAACAAGCATACCATGTTTCAAAGAGATCTGAGCATAAATGCGATGAAGCTAGTTGTGCCCACACAATACACAGGGTTTTCCTTCTATTTTCAGTCTCATTTTCTGCTTTCAAAGACAAAACCCGCATCACAAGAAATATTATTTATAGAATATGGTGAAAATAAATCTGTTTTTTTATGGTTCAAACTCAATATGACAGAATAAAAATGAAGTGCATAATATTGAGTGCTTTCAGGGAGTATTATGAAAAAATACCCTGAGGTTTTCACATCAAAAGGTGTTTATTTGTTAACATATGCATGTTTATTGTATTTGTGAAATATATTTTTTATGAAAAAATGAGTAAACAAAAAAAAATAAATCCAAATCGTGTTCATTATCATTTATTTTTGCTATGTGAGGGGGTTCTGTCCAAGAAGTCAATTAAGGTGAGGGGGTTTTGTCAGCGGAGATTTTTTCCGGAGGAAGGGGGGGGGTCTTGAGCGGGTTTTATCCTAGATTAGTTTTAAGTAGTAGGGGACATTATTACTGTGCAAGATGTTGTGTGTCTTCATTAATACTTTATATCTGATGCAGGACTATACTGGTAGAGGATATTAAATTGACAGAAAATCGAGATTCAAATTGATTAACTCATAATTTGGAAGAGAATCACAACTTTAGCAAGGATAAATGGTGTGTTGTTTTAGTTCAACAGGAATGTTAACGATTCACCAACTTATACTTTTGACATTAAAAATCTAAGGTCGATCGCTGACATTCTGTTTACTGTGAATATTATAACCAGTTACAAAAATTCAGTGTGTCCAGTTGGAGAAAATAATATCATTTATTTTCTGTTGCTTGGCACACTCTTTTCCTTGTAGCTGTATAATTTTAAGATGTTCCTAATGTTGAGCCCACCTGCTTCCCTTGGCACACTCTTTTCCTTGTAGCTGTATAATTTTAAGATGTTCCTAATGTTGAGCCCACCTGCTTCCCCCCAGGCTATTTGTATGGTAAATATCTCTTAAAACAATTTCTAAAACAAATTAGGTGATTGGAAATCTACCCTGCTAGGATTAGGTGTTTCATTTCCTGTAAAATTGTGTAATGAGACACCCTATCTTCAACTGAAATTTTTCAAGTAAAAGACAACAGCTTTTCTTTATCTAAGGTCTGTCATTTAAATTGACCATAACAAAATTCACAAGATGGCCGTTTTCCTGTCCAGGGTAACTGGGTAGAACTGTCAGTCTTGGCCAATCAAAGAGAGCTGGGTGGGATTATAGGTGGAGCATACATTGCCTGTCACCTGCAGATAGATGATGAAACCTTTTTGGATACAAAAAAGAGATTGGCAAGCTCTGCAGCGAAGAAAGTGTAGGGCAGTCAAGGAGTCAACAAATAAGTTATCAAGTCACACAGTTTTCAAGTTGCTTTATTGTTAAGTTAGAGAATTGAATATGTTGCCAGTCAATCAGTTAGCAGACAGCCATTTTTAGCAGCACCAGTTATTAGTTATACCATGTTATACCAAAGTAGACATAGGCTGATCCAAGAATGTACTTTACCATGTTTATGTTAATGCAGCCGATTATGATGTAAATATTTGATGGACCATTAATAAAAGTTCATAAACTGAGCAAAGATGTAATTTACTACCTCTCGCAGCCAAGCCCGCTGAGCAGCAGCCATGCCTTAGTGACCTGCAACCCCAGCAAGGTCACAATTGGTGGAGAATCCATTAGATCCTGATGAACTGTCGAGTCACCAGATCCAGTTGTGATGCCATTCAGTGTGGAAATCAGGATTTAAGGAGAGAAATTGCAGTTCTCAGAAGTGTGAACAATTCGAAGATGGCGGGAGCCTCTGTTAATTTTAATACTTTCTCTGGATCAGAGCATGAGGACGCAGGACTTTGGCTACGCCAATTTCAATGATGTCAAGAAATGGGCCAAGATGGCCTCCTCTATCACCCAACCTCCCCAGTGCAGATATCCTACGTGAACTGAGAAGCGACATCAACAAACTGACAACAGCCATGAACAATATGTCAACAGTTTCATCCATGAATCCAATGACACAACAACGAGAGAGACCTCCAGCACCAACTAACTCTTCTCATCATTCAAGGAACCCCAGTAGACGAGTGTATAATAAGCCATGTCCAAGGTGTGGTGAGTACGATCACTTTAATACTCAATGTAGGTTTCGAAATGAAAGATGTGATTGGTGTTTGCGTGTTGGTCATATTGCCAAATGTTGTAGCAATTCTCGCACCATGTCCCAATAGGGGTACATGCCTATCCCTCATTCTGGTAGAACAAAATCCAGCAAAGTAGGGGATAGGTACGGACCTCCAAATGCCAAGAAGTCCAAAATGCAGGACACCAACCAGTCTTAAATCATTTTGAGCCAAATCTTGACCGAGAATTAATTTCCAGCCCTCCAGCCAATCAACAGTTTGCTTCTCAACCAGATGTACCTGCAACAGATTCTGAGTCAGAATCTGATGGGGCAGCTACAGGAAACTGGCGAGAAATACTTAAGCTATTCAAAGCATCCAGGCATAATGGCAAAAGGTGTTATTATGTTCAGTGGAAAGATGGTATGCCAAATTCTTGGGAATATGAGGACAATATACCACCTATTCTAATTAAAGAATTTCACATGAACAAAACACTGAAAGGTTCAAAAAGTAAACGTAAAGTTCCAAACTAAATTTAAAAAAATAATACTCCTGTTGTCATAGTCACCGAACAGACTATAAGTTATGGTAAATCCTTACTTGAACTCAATAGGACTCTCGAATGCATCTGTAAGTCATGCTTCCTGTTGGATTTTCCTCATCATTTTCTATGTAATTTCAAAATTTGTGCACAACCTTTTTGGCTTTCTATATTTATTTATTTTTCTTCTCCTTTATATGACTGTGCTTGAATGGTGAGTGATTGCGTGTGCGAAAATGGACCCTTAGAATTTGATTGAGTTGTCCATTTTGGGTGGACTGTCTTTTTGATGTACTCCATGAGCTCCAGGGAGATTAACAAGTTGGATTTTGACACCATACCAATATTCAAAGATATATCTCTCTCCAGGCCATGAAGCTAGAATTAAGTATAACCTGTGTACACGCGGGTACTTTTTTTTTTTAGTAGTAAGATTGTACTGCCTTGTAATATATATGTAGAAATCAACCATAATTTTGTAGTGTTCGATATGATTCATTTGATTTAGATTTTTGAACTGTGGTCGCATGTGCGTTACATTTAAATAATCTCACTTAGATTAATCATATCAAATTGATGCTTTGCTCAACTGTATAAAAAAAACAAAAAAAACAAAACAAACTTTTGGCATAAATCATTTAATCAAGTATAGTTTGGATTTAAAGCAAATTTCCACTTTAACCCATATTTGCCATAAATATCACTTTTCTTACAGGTACCTGTATAGTGTAAATAGGACAAAATGTATTTTAAATCTTTTTCTCCAAAGTAGCTTTTTTTTTATGCGATAGTTAAATTAATAGTTACAATTTTCACCATGTTGGGAGCTCAACATGTGATTTCTTTATGAAATTAATTCCCCAACTATTTATTATGAGCTCATCTAAACTTGTCCATTCTTACGAATTATTTATTGCAAGCTAGTTATTATTAGTAGTGCGACACTTAGACCTTTTTTTGTTTCTCTTCCAATAAATGATTGTTATACCGGCCAACACACAAACACCAGTATATGTCACAATCTTACTCTTTTCTCTTTCATTCGGAACCTCTGTTGATGTTATATGATCGTATCTGGCATTATCATGTTTATTGGTAGATTCTAGGTGAATATCATGCAGATAAACACTCTCAAGACTCGTCAGTGAATTATGTGTATATAATTTCTCTTACAATTAGCTAAAGAACAGTTTTTTTTTTATTTTAAGGACAGTGTTTTGTTAGAAACTTGGGTACAGGTGGTTTTATCAACCAATGTGTTTTCAGATGTATATACCTTCAAGGGACTATGAAAGTGAAAAAAACAGTGACATTTTAAACAAATGAACAACAAAACTGGTGTTTGAACAATATGGGTCTTTTCAAGTGACATAAATGGTTGTTCAGTTTATAACCTACAATAATAGTATTATGTTTTTTTTCTTCATCACCATAGTTTTTCAGATGGTTGAAAAAAAAAGTCTTTTGGAACAGCACATAATTTAAGAACAATGTATATACAGTTTGCCAAGTTTGACGGAGCAAACTTAAGTGCCCAAGGGGATAGTATAACCAGTTACAAAAATTCAGTGTGTCCAGTTGGAGAAAATAATATCATTTATTTTCTGTTGCTTGGCACACTCTTTTCCTTGTAGCTGTATAATTTTAAGATGTTCCTAATGTTGAGCCCACCTGCTTCCCTTGGCACACTCTTTTCCTTGTAGCTGTATAATTTTAAGATGTTCCTAATGTTGAGCCCACCTGCTTCCCCCCAGGCTATTTGTATGGTAAATATCTCTTAAAACAATTTCTAAAACAAATTAGGTGATTGGAAATCTACCCTGCTAGGATTAGGTGTTTCATTTCCTGTAAAATTGTGTAATGAGACACCCTATCTTCAACTGAAATTTTTCAAGTAAAAGACAACAGCTTTTCTTTATCTAAGGTCTGTCATTTAAATTGACCATAACAAAATTCACAAGATGGCCGTTTTCCTGTCCAGGGTAACTGGGTAGAACTGTCAGTCTTGGCCAATCAAAGAGAGCTGGGTGGGATTATAGGTGGAGCATACATTGCCTGTCACCTGCAGATAGATGATGAAACCTTTTTGGATACAAAAAAGAGATTGGCAAGCTCTGCAGCGAAGAAAGTGTAGGGCAGTCAAGGAGTCAACAAATAAGTTATCAAGTCACACAGTTTTCAAGTTGCTTTATTGTTAAGTTAGAGAATTGAATATGTTGCCAGTCAATCAGTTAGCAGACAGCCATTTTTAGCAGCACCAGTTATTAGTTATACCATGTTATACCAAAGTAGACATAGGCTGATCCAAGAATGTACTTTACCATGTTTATGTTAATGCAGCCGATTATGATGTAAATATTTGATGGACCATTAATAAAAGTTCATAAACTGAGCAAAGATGTAATTTACTACCTCTCGCAGCCAAGCCCGCTGAGCAGCAGCCATGCCTTAGTGACCTGCAACCCCAGCAAGGTCATAATATTATTATTAGTACAATTTTCTATTGATTTTCATACATTTTTTCTGATGCAGTTTTCCTTAGTGTCATCAACTGGACCATGATGTTTTTTTGTAACCAGATTGAAATTCCTCACAGTACTGTATGATCATTAAGGGGTAGAATGCTAGAAGTCCATATCTGGGCTTTATTCTGCATGCAGGTACCCCAACTTAAAAGCTTCAGTTTCTGTGGATGTGCTTCATATTATCTTTGCAGTGAAATTATTTAGTTGCAGGAATTTGCTGTGTTACAACTTTTGGGAGAGTGCCAAAACACACTCCCATAAATTGCAACAAGGCAAAGACATAGGAATAAATTTTGACAAAAAAAATAGCACTCTACCAGTTAAGATGTTCTGGAAAACCTGATACTATAGTCCATTGCAGGCCTTGACAATTCCATATTTAGGTAAACCCTATAAACAGGTTACCCATTTAGTTCTTCATTAACCTATTCTGAAGGTTAAGTAAATTTGTTTCATTAACCTGATCCTATCTGTCACCTGAATAAGCATATGAAGTTTCAAAACAACCAGATAATGAATGCGCCCTCTGAGGCATGCCAAAGGAAGATGTTAATGCACAAATGCACTAAGTTTGACGGTCCTGGCTGGTGGCAATGGTCTTATCTTTTTTATAGAAATTCATAAATATACCCTGTAGAGAGTGCAAATGGGATAAGTTGCTACAAAAATGCACTAAGTCCAAAGGCTGGTGCTAACAACAATAATTTTTTATGGAAATGAAAAGAAATCAACAGCTAACATCTACATTAGAAGCCACTCAGAACATGCATACCAAGTTTCAAGTGATCCTATCATAAATGTGCCCTGTAGGGCATGCCAGAGGAATATACTGATTCCTAACTATACTAAGTTCAACGGTTGTTGCCAATGGCAACTATTTTTGACAGAAATGGAAGAAAATTTACAGTTCCCATCTAGAGGTCACCCTGAACAAGCATACCAAGTTTCAAAGCAATCCCATCATAAATGTGCCCTGCAGGGTGTGCCAAAGGGAAATATTGATGCATAACTGCACTAAGTTCAATGAAGGTTGTTGCCAGCGGCAACATTTCTTGATGGAAATGGAAGATAATTGATCGATACCATCTAGAGGAAACCCCAAACAAGCATACCAAGTTTCAAACCGATCTGATCATAAATGTGTCATGTAGGGCGTGCCAAAGGAATATATTGATGACTGACTAACCTAAATTCAAAAGTTGTTCTAGTGGCAACATTTTTTGCCGGAAATGAAAAAAAATCAATAGCTCCCATCTAGCGGTCACCCCAAATAAGCATACCAGGTTTCAAAGAAATCTGATTATAAATGTGCCCTGTAGGGTGTGCCAAAGGGAAATATTGAAGTCTGACTAAACTAAGTTTAAAGGCTGTTTCCAGCAGAAACATTTTTACACGGAAATGGAAGAAAATCGATTGCTCCCATCTTGAGGTAACCCCAAACAAGCATACCAAGTTTCAAATTGATCTGATCATAAATGTGCCCTGCAGGGTGTGCCAAAGGGAAATATTGATGCATAAGTGCACTAAGTTCATCAAATGTTGTTGCCAGCGGCAAGATTTTTTGACGGGAATGGAAGAAAATTGATAGCTCCCATCTGGAGGTCACCCAAACAAGCATACCAAGTTTCAAACTGATCTGATCATAAATGTGTCCTGTAGGGTGTGCCAAAGGAATGTATTGATGCCTGACTAAACTAAGTTCAAAGGTCGTTGACCACGGCAACATTTTTTGCCAGAAATGGAAGAAAATCGATAGCTCCCATCTAGAGGTCACCCCAAATAAGCACACCAGGTTTCAAAGAAATCCAATCATAAATGTGCTCTGTAGGGTGTGCCAAAGGGAAATATTGAGGTCTGACTAAACTAAGTTCAGAGGCCATTGCCTGCGGCAACATTTTATGACAGAAATGGAAGAAAATCGATAGCTCCCATCTAGAGGTCACCCCAAACAAGCATACCATGTTTCAAAGAGATCTGATCATAAATGCGATGAAGCTAGTTGTGCCCACACAATACACAGGATTTTCCTTCTATTTTCAGTCTCATTTTCTGCTTTCAAAGACAAAACCCGCGTCACAAGAAATATTATTTATAGAATATGGTGAAAATAAATCTTATTTTTTATGGTTCAAACTGCATATGACAGAATAAAAATGAAGTGCATAATATTGAGTGCTTTCAGGGAGTATTATGAAAAAAAACCCTGAGGTTTTCACATCAAAAGGTGTTTATTTGTTAACTGGTAGAGTGCTAAGTTATTTTTGGTCATCCAAATTTGTCCACGTCTCTTTTGCCTTGTTACAATTTATGGGAGAGTGCCTAGTGGCACTCTCCCATAAATTGTAACAAGGCTAATCCCACAGACTAAATACTTTCGGTCCAAAAATAATATGACGTACATCTACAGAATATGAAACCATTAAGTTAAGGCATCTGCACTTCAGAATAAAGCCCAAATATGGGCTTCCAGCACTCTACCAGTTAACATATGCATGTTTATTGTATTTGTGAAATATATTTTTTATGAAAAAATGAGTAAACAAAAAAAAATAAATCCAAATCGTGTTCATTATCATTTATTTTTGCTATGTGAGGGGGTTCTGTCCAAGAAGTCAATTAAGGTGAGGGGGTTTTGTCAGCGGAGGTTTTTTCCGGGGGAGGGGGGGGGGTGTCTTGAGCGGGTTTTATCCTAGATTAGTTTTAAGTAGGTAGGGGACATTATTACTGTGCAAGATGTTGTGTGTCTTCATTAATACTTTATATCTGATGCAGGACTATACTGGTAGAGGTTATTAAATTGACAGAAAATCAAGATTCAAATTGATTAACTCATAATTTGGAAGAGAATCACAACTTTAGCAAGGATAAATGGTGTGTTGTTTTAGTTCAACAGGAATGTTAACGATTCACCAACTTATACTTTTGACATTAAAAATCTAAGGTCGATCGCTGACATTCTGTTTACTGTGGATATTATTATTAGTACAATTTTCTATTGATTTTCATACATTTTTTCTGATGCAGTTTTCCTTAGTGTCATCAACTGGACCATGATGTTTTTTTGTAACCAGATTGAAATTCCTCACAGTACTGTATGATCATTAAGGGGTAGAATGCTAGAAGTCCATATCTGGGCTTTAGTCTGCATGCAGGTACCCCAACTTAAAAGCTTCAGTTTCTGTGGATGTGCTTCATATTATCTTTGCAGTGAAATTATTTAGTTGCAGGAATTTGCTGTGTTACAACTTTTGGGAGAGTGCCAAAACACACTCCCATAAATTGTAACAAGGCAAAGACATAGGAATAAAATTTGACAAAAAAATAGCACTCTACCAGTTAAGATGTTCTGGAAAACCTGATACTATAGTCCATTGCAGGCCTTGACAATTCCATATTTAGGAAAACCCTATAAACAGGTTACCCATTTAGTTCTTCATTAACCTATTCTGAAGGTTAAGTAAATTTGTTTCATTAACCTGTTGGTTAACCAAAAATCCAAACATGATATGCCACAGGCATATCCCGAAGGTCATACGCCTGAGCTGGGGGAGGGTTTGGGAGGGTAATGTAGAGTTATGCCTCTTCTGTGGGCAACATGTGATGACTTCTGAGAATAAAAATATCAGTGATGCAGATATATGCAATCATTAGAAATATAGAGTTATGCCTTTACTATTGGCAGCACTGCATATAAGAATGTGTAGCAGTGAATAGGTCCAGAA
Organism: Pictodentalium vernedei; assembly: GCA_031216915.1. NCBI lineage: Eukaryota > Metazoa > Mollusca > Scaphopoda > Dentaliida > Dentaliidae > Pictodentalium > Pictodentalium vernedei. The sequence continues at coordinate 131,398,150 of CM062289.1, forward strand.
TTGATTTGGCAGTGGCTCCATCATACATCAGGCTACAGTGCATTTCAATTTCCATAAACTATGACAACATGTTTTTAATTATGCTTACAGCTGAATAATAAGCACAAATTTAATATTTGTATGTGTATTACTTTCTCCTCCGGCATCTAATATGACGATCATAAAAAAGTTGGTTAACCAATGGATCTTTGTGGTTAACCGATTGTCTGTTCGCCTTAATTTTTGTTTGCGTAACCTCCAGGTGAACAGAACGATCGTTCGCCTGAATTGTTGAGGCCTGCATTGCTTTCACAAAGGTCATTGGACTGGAAAGTGTTTCCAAATTTTGAAGAGGACTGTTCTTGTGTTACCAAGTTCAACAGGATTGCTTTATACATGTTGTACGGTCTTTGGGGAGCCAATACTTGCAAAACTTGTTGGGGTTTAATTGTCAACTGAGGTGTTCTAAGTGCTGTATTAGAATTTATTGGTCGCTACTGGATTTTTTGAGTGAACTGTCTTTCTGACTGAAAACTTTATTAGAATTTGTTGGATATTGTTTCAGGGAACATTCTGGAACATCATCATAACAGCAGAAAAATTTGTTCTCATCAACATAATTCCAGTTACTGGATTCTATTGAACTGTGTTTACATGTAGGACTGTCTGAGGAGGTCTTTATGTATTTTCATTTCAATTTTTAAACCACTAAGTAAGGGGCGCGGTGGCTCAGTTGGTAGAAGTGCAGGCTGCAAGCCAAGAGGTCCTCGGTTCGAATCCCACCTGCGGCAACCGCGTTGTGTCCTTGGGCAAGACACTTCACCCCGATTGCCTACATGGGGGCACGATGACGCTGTGTACTGAGGCGTACTGCACGTCGATGGTGCGCATGTCTTCAACCAATCTAACCCTGCCTGTGCTGCGGTGCAGAGTTCAGAGTTACGATGTTGGAGAGCTGACAGCTGCTCGTCGTTGCTCGGTGGTTCTCTCCGGGTACTCCGGCTTCCTCCACCCGTAAAACTGTCACGGTCACGATTAGCCATTGTGCATAAGTATTTGACCTTAAACACCAATAAATAAATAAATAAACCACTAAGTGTAAAAGATTTTGTATTATTTTTCTTTCTATTTATTGTATTAAACTTCTGAAAGGTAGAAGTGGAGTTATTCTTGTTTGATTTCAGATTCTTTTTGTGACCATATCAAGTATTATTACGACACCATATAAATTTTCTTTAGGAATGGGTGTGTATAAAAGTGTCCTGCAACTTTGGAAAAGAAGAAATGTTGCTGATGACAAGTATATTGGATAGATATATTTCATGATGTACACGGAAGACTGAAAAGGTACAATGAAGAGCCACAGTACAGCCACCGTGGACTGGTCATTTTCCACGGTTGAGCAATATTTTTACAGAATTTTGCTGATGATTTTTATTACCTGGTAAATGCATGCATGGACATCACTGCCCACGATTTCGACCTGTCCACGGCAACTGTACTGTAAATATGACTGTGTGTGCTTTGTTTTTAATAAGGCCCACAAAGTAGATCTTGTGTTTCTCAGGCCATTTTTTGTAAAAGTGCATGTGGGTGGGCATTTTTTAATTTATTTTTACTTTTATAATTAATTCTTTACCATAAAAAATTAATGTTCTTGGTTTGTTATATGTTTTAGGCCTCATAACCTACAGAATAGCATGGGAGGTGGTGTATTTTCCCTTGGGTGCAAGAAGGCTTTGCATTGCAAAAGCATTGCAAAGCCTTGTTGCACTCAAGGGGCAAATTTATCAATTTTATCACCTTGGGTAAAATATCCAACATAAACCATTTAATTTTTTAAATTTGCATTGATTATAAAAGGAGAGCATGTAGTAACCAAAAGGACCATGCAAGAGGATCTGAAAACCAGATTTTTAACTTTTTTTTAAGCCGAATGAAGTTTTTTTTAATTTTGCATTTTGAATTTCTTTGCATACATTTATAAAATGTGCACATTGTATGTAAATGTTCTAGTTTTATCCGATAATTTGTTTTGAGTAGGTAAAATTTTTTAGGGTTCGTAGAGTTACTCTTAACACTGGTATTTTCTGGCCTTATATATTTTTTCTGGATTCATTCTTTCTTTCCTAATGTCTATCACATTTTAGGGTTTATCAAGCGACCATCAGGTTTATATAGTCACCAGTGAGTCCTAGAAGTATATTTTTTTCGATCATATAGCACTAGGATATGGTGTACATATTGTTCAGAGAAAGTATGGCATGGGTTTTGAACTGTATACACATTTCATCAACACTGACACAAACATGTGTACATGTACATGTATGTTGGACCCATGGGACATACATGTACCACACCAAAAAATTATACTTCGCCCCTTTGGCTTTGTGTCAAAGTTTGAACTCCAACTACTATAGCCACAGGTGGAGAAAGTGACCTTGAATGGCTTAAGATGCTATAAAATTAACAACAAATCAATTTACTATGAAAATCCTAAGTCTGAAGCAGAATAAAGTTCTATAAAACTGAAATAAACATACACACATTATACACCAATATGAGGGTTCTCGTACAGAGAATACAAAAAAATACTTGCTTTTGACTGACATAGTTCTTGAATGGTTCCTGAAGGTCTGCTACTGCATTCGTGCCAGAACTGATAATAAAATATTATTTTATGACAACTTATAGCCAAATTTGCGTCAGATACCCAAGAATAAAGCTAGGAATTCAAAACACTTCAAGGTGCTGCGACAGGGCTACATGCAGGAATGCAGGAAATCCAACATTGTCTATACTTTTTCTTGAAGAAGGACATCATATACATATGTCTGTGTTTTGTCATGCAATAAAAACAACTTGACTTCAGTCAATTCCAACAGGTGTTATGATACCTTGTAAGCAATGTGCCAACTATAGTTTTCGTACGGTGAATCAGTCTGTTGGGTGAAGGTGATCCGAGGGGGCGTGGTGGCTCAGTAGGTAGAGGTGCAGGCTGCAAGCCGAGCGGTCCTCGGTTTGAATCCCACCTGCGGCAACTGCATTGTTTCCTTGGGCAAGGCACTTAACCCTGATTGTCCACATGGGAGCACGATGACGCCGTGTACTAAGGCGTACTGCACTTCAATGGTACGCATATCTTCAACCAATCTAACCCTGCCTGTGCTGAAGTGCGATGTTGGGGAGCTGGCAGCTGCTCGTCGTTGCTCAGTGGTTCTCTCCGGATACTCCGGCTTCCTCCACCCGTAAAACTGTCACAGTCATGATTAGCCATTGTGCATAAGTACATGTATATGACCTTAAACACCAATAAATAAATAACTGAAGGTGATCTGAAAATTGATGTTCTTTTAGACAGCATTTTATTGGCTGATTTGTTGTCCACAATTCGATATATGTTCTAATGAAGGTCGATGGGCATACCTCTGTCCCTCTGTCTGTTTGTGTTGCTGTGTCAGCACATTAACTTGAATAAACATTATCCAATCTCTACCAAATTTGGTCTGTGAATTCTGCTTGAGAACGTCCTGGATGGGTTTCGAAAATGAGTCCTACCAGAGGTTTTTTTCAGGAGTTATGTTTCTTAGATTGAAGTTCCAACTTATGAGCAATGTCAACATGCTAACTTGAACAAAACCGTTAACGTTATCCAAAATTGACCAATTTTAGTCTGTGGTTTCTACTCAAGAATGTCTTGGACTAGTTCAAAATAAAACCAGTCCTCCCCAAATTTTTTTCCATGTGTTATGCCTCTTGCATAGTTTTATTCTCTGAATTTCCGGCGGGCAGTTTCAGCATGATAACTAGAACAAACTTTTCCAATTTTTAACAAATTTGGTCTGTAGTTTCCACTAGAGAATGCCTTGGATGAGTTTGAAAACCAGCCTGGCCTAATTTTTTTTCTTTCCAAAGTTCCATGTAATGTATGACTGTTGTGGATTGGTCACTTTCCACTGGTGAACAATATTTCCACTGACTCAATAGTATTACATTCTGAACACTTGTTACATGTATAAGAATAATCACCTTCAATTTAATTTATGAAGCACCGGGTACAACCTGGTGCTTCATTAATTAAAATTTTGCCGATCAATGATCATTTTTATTACCTGGTTAACACAAGAGTGGACATCACTACCCACGTGTGGATTATGACCAGTCCACGGCAACTGTACTGTATGACCCCTAGACTGAATTTCCAACTGACAGGCAGTCTCAGCACAATAAATTGAAAAGCAGTCCAACCCAATATTTTTTTGTCAGGAGTTACATGTATGCCTCTTAGATTGTTTTCTTGTTTAAATTTCCACCTTGTACAGTTAAAACTAGAAGTCCTGTCATGAAATGCGCGCAAATAGTACGTCGATCTGCGCGTTAGTCTACGCGTTAGAACCATAGTAAGGCTATCAAATTCTGTACACATGGTCTGTGCACAAGCAATGTTTCAGCCAATGGACCTCCGGGTAACCCGGAGGTCCATTGGCAGAAACATTGCCTGTGTTTACTATGAGTAATCAGGAGAATCTGCTGTACTTTGGATGCTATTCGATAAGGCAATTGCGCACAATTCCTACGCTCAATTAAGCCAAGATAAGCGCACAGTTCATGACAGGACTTCTAGTTTTAACTGTAGGTGGAGTCACCATGATAACTTAAAACAAATGTCATCCAGTGTTTACCAAATTTGGTCGGGACAGGGAGGGGGTTCTTCTGAGGATATCTTGGGTGAGTTCAAAACCCAGTCCTGTCAGAGTTTTCTTTTTCAAGAGGGATGCCTCTTAGATTGTTTTCTTGTTTGAATTTCTGACTTGAGAGTGGTGTCAGCATGATAACTTGAATAAACCTTATCCAATGTTCACCAAATTTATTTTGGGTCTCTTAGATTGTTTCACAGTTTAAGTAGTTTCAGGTCCCAGCACAGGTTTCTTTTCAGCCACAACATGACCTCAGCATCTCTGATACGAACCTCTAGTATTGGAGCTTTTTTGCCTGTGCTGATCTTGACCAAAATGTAAGAAAACGGCATGGCATTCTAACATAAAGAAAGCTGCTAACAGTGTTGGCATTTTCCTCCACACAGGCCTGTCACAACATCTTGCTAAGTTTTAAATTCCTTGCTTTGTTCTTGGAGATCTGAACCATATTTGGCCACAAGTTCTTCTTTGGAATTAAAGTTTTGTTAGAAATTCTGGTATGAATATGGTAGTAAACTTTCAGGAACCATTTTTGCCTGTATAATAACAGTCTATAGCGTGAAGCCAATCAGTCTCATTATTTCATTCTTGACAGCATTGTATATCGGTGAGTTTTTTTTGTCCCTGTTGATCTTGACCAAAAGGTAAGCAAACAGAAAACAAGACAAAGCCGAAAGTTGGGGAATTTACCCCTATGCAGCTCTGTCACTGAGTTTTGAACAATTTTGATTTCCCAGCTTTGTCCTTGGATATCTGAAGCATATTTGTTGTTCTCATGAAATATTATTTGATTAGCAGTACTGGTACGAATATGGTAGCAGACTTCCAGAAACCATTGATGCCTACTGCATGTATCAACACTGTAAGTTGAACACCTGTATTTTTCATGTTCTATACATCACAACCTTCATTTTAATATATAATTTGTGTAAACATATTTAATTTATATTATGGAAAATCAGACATGAGAATTTCAAAGCAAACTAATTTTCCTTACTTATATACATGTAGCACCTTAAAATTTAATTTTTGCCTTACTCACTGACTTATATAGCACCTTGAAAACATATATTTTGGGGTTCTGTATGTATACACCACAACCTTCATTTTGATGTTTAATTGGTGTACATGTATATGTACATGTATCTGCATTTTTGGAATTTCAGACTTGGAATTTTTACAGGAATTCAATTGCTATCACTCATACAGAACCCAATATAAATACCAATAATGGCAATATCTCGCAATAAATAATAGAGATGAGTGGTATTGGAATTCTGTGTTCGGTATCTGTTTCGGTCTTTTTAGAGGGGTACCTCAGTATCAGTTCGGTATTCAGTATCTGACTTGACTGAGATTTGCTGATCATGCCAAAGAGGAATTCACATCAGGAAAACAGAATAAGTTATTGTACAATCATTCTACCACAATACTATAAATGACACCGCCAATGAGCTCAACAGAGGCATTCTTTTATAACAAATCATATTTACAGTAATTTGGTGACTTGTTCTAAACCCACCTTAATGTTTAAAGATGTATTTCTGACTTTTGCGATCTCAGAGCATGTGGCCTGACCATGCCATGTTTAGGAGGTCCTACTGACAATAGACAAAACACCTGGGCAGTGATTAACAGGCAGCCAAGACTTGACTAGAAATCACTGCTAAACAGTTGGACAAGTACAGGTTGTAGTTTGGTGGGAATTCAGGATAGTTGCCCAGTCCATCGAGAGTTAACAAAACTGAAAACAAAATTAGTCACTTCTTATATGAAAATGAACCTTTCAACAGTTATCAAGCGTCGACAGGACTTATAAATAGCGAACGTAGGAAAATATGAAAAATTCAGACAGTTTCGGTATTCAGTGATTGGTTCGGTTCAATTTTTCGGTATCCCCATGATATTGGTACCGGTTCAGTTTTTCAGTATATTACCCATCTCTAATAAATATTAAACAAGATGAGCTTTTTTTTGTGAATATTGTCCATATGCTATGCTATACCTTAGTCATTTAGAGTGCTCTGTACTATCTGAGGACACCATATTGGTCTGATTGGAATCACTGAAAAATGCTGGAATCACCCGAAACAAAATTTTATAAAGATCAGTGTTCCTGCAGCAAGGATTGATAAAAGTCAAGGCTATTCAAGGCCATCTCACAACATATTTCAGCATTTTTCAAGCCCATACAATTGTTAAATTCAAGGATTTTCAAGGCCTGCCTTCACTAGTGATAACCTGAACCCTCCAGTCATTACCTCCTCCTCTCACTTCCCTCCAAGGGAAGTGGGGGGAGGTGTTAATGACCTGAGGGTCCTAGATACATGTAGGACTATGCCTTCACAAACTCTGGCATTCAAAGCCAACTTGGACCGAGACAACTAAGACAACATCAATTCTCTTACTCTGGGTTGTTTTATTAGTTGTCAGTAAGATTTCTATAATGACTTGAAAAATACTCACCATATTATTGAAGCAGTCATCTTTAAATACTGGAATTACCTCTTTACTTTCTATGATTGGAGTTTGAGTTAAACAGAATCACTTCATGTCTACATACATATACCAGAATCACGCAATTATGCCATTATTGTGTAGTTTTTTTTATTTTCTAAGTTACAGTATGGCTGCCTTCACGAGTGAGATCACTTTCCATGGGTGGACAATATTTCCACTGATGTAATAATATTAGATTCAAAACACTAATTATAGGAATAATCATCAAAAATTTAATTAAAGAAGCACCGGGTTCAACCTGGTGCTTCATTAATTAAAATTTTACTGATGATGGCTTTTATTACTTATTAAACGCATGTGTGGGCATTACTGCCCACGAGTGGAATGCGACAAGTTCACGGCCACTGTACTGTACATTGTTATATGATATACCAGAATGATTTCTACCATAACTTCAAAAAAGTTGCCATATTATTCAAGTGGAATCACTTTTAAATATCGGTGTCATCTCCTAAAATTTAATAAAATTTCCTTGTCCTTACATGTATTTTTACCTTCAACACAACAGTCGTGGCTTACATGTAGGTGATTCTAAAATCAATGCCCTTTTCAGTTTTGAGGTGAAGTCATGACACTGAAAAATGACAACATTTCATGCACAAATTTCAAACTAAAGAAAATATTCTGTCCTTAGATGCAAGGTTGGGATGAAAGTTAATTACAAAAAGAACACCTCAGATTCTTTTTAACCCTTTACCCAATGCATCGGCCGCATCTGCCCACGTAATATGCAAATTCAGCAGTTAAATTTTTTTTTTTTTTAAATTTCAACAGAACCATATCATGTGACCCCTCGTTGGAACGAGCTCATTGAGCTCGTTCCAACTAGGGGTCACATGATATGATTTTGTTGAAACTTTTTGAAAAATTTGAAAAAATTATATTTAAAATGATAAATTTTGATATCGTCTGTGATGGGTAAAGGGTTATATATGCATTTTCAAAGGTGTTGGTGCTTTAAAACACCGACATAAAATATGAGTGCTGAAAAATTAAAGTTTGTGTGGTCAGGTTTTCAAAAATTCTTCTGCACACATATCCTTCAACTTACATTAGCAGTGGTAAATTACAATGCACTACAACAGTTGAGTCTTACTTTTTTGAATAAATGCTCACAAATGCTGAAACAAAACCCTTTCTTGTGGGGTGTTTTGCATTTGGTCATGTATCCCATTTGAAAAATCAAAACAATGATGGCCATGGATTGGGCTGTTGAGGGGCAATCATGCTTTCTATTTCGGCATCACATCATCTTTATAATGTTCAGTGGTTGAATTCAATGATGCCATTAACAATTCCTCTAAACCTTTTATATTAGTTTCATGTCCCAGTTGTTTTTATTGATATTCTTTCACTATCAATCTCCTCAAGTTTTTGTTATCATTACAAATGACCTTGACATCAGTTCAGATTCTTGAGTGCAACAAATGGGTACATTGCACACGCCTGGACGAATCGGCATCTGCAATTTGGAATGTTTCGAATCTGGTGTTGCACAATTCAACATATCTGTACTTGATATTACACTTGAGAATTGTCAACTAGCACCTGTATTTGATAATTTAACACCACACTGTTATAGCCCCCATATTATATCAAGATTGATATATCCTTAGTTGATAATTCTAAGCAATTGATATTTTTCTCAAAGCAGATTTTAGCTCGTGTGACTCATTTGCACTACATGTAAGTGACCTTTGTGTGTATCTACAGTACAGATGCCGTGGATTGGTCACTTTCCATGCGTGGGCGATATTTCCGTGGATACAATAATATTGAATTTCAAACACCAATTATAGGAATAATCACCAAAAATTTAATTAATGAAGCACTGGGTACAACCCAGTGCTTTAAGAATTAACATTTTGCTACTGATGATTTTTATTACCTGGTAAACGTGTGCGTGGCCATCACAGCCCACGCGCGTATTACAGCCTGTCCACGGCGACTGTACTGTACATGAAAACATGTTTATATCTAAGGTTGCACAGAAACTATTTTTTAGATCAATGTACAAAGAGCTGTTGATTGTTTAATTGTTTAAGTAGGTCATCCTTGTTTACATCAATTAAGACAGAATCACCTGGAAACTGTCAGAAAACAGAACTTTGGAGAAACTTCATCTTCTAGGACATTCTATCTGAGTACTGTACATGTATAACGGTTTGTCAACAGAATTCAGAGACTCATTTTCAGAAAGACTCGATCCTTTCAGAAAAACTCTTTTCAGTTAAAAAAGATATTCTATTCATAACAGTGCAGTTGTTTCCATTGGAGATTATTACTGTTCTAGGACAGTGCATTTATTATAGAAGCAGTGCTTCTTTGTGAATTTGGAACAGTGATTCCAAAAGAGAATTTTGAAGAGAATTTATTCATCTTGTAAAAAGAGAATTGATACTTTCTGTGAAACAGAATATATTTTTGTGAAAAGCCAGGATTCTATTGGATTAATTGAAATTACCTGTGGCGCCAATATTTATTGGATTTTAACTCCATTTGATTTCGCTGAGCATTTTATTACATTTTATTGGAGACTGCTGAAATTTCTAAGTGAACATTTTGTTACAAATCTACAGGATACTATTTCGGAAGACACATTCTTGGATTTAATACTACCAGCTATAAAATTTCTTCACAAGATTCTTCACCAATCACCACTGAATGACTGGAGTCTGTCAAACTGCATTTTGGACTAATTCAATAATTGATAGGTACCACTGTTTTTATTTTCTGTAAAACCAATTAGTGGAAAAGATCTTTGTATCATTTTTTTTATATATTTTTTTCTAATTAAATTTCAGAATAATTAAATTCATAGTTATTGTTGCTGAGTCTCAGATTTCTTTCTGTTACCAATATCATTAATATTTCCACACCGTAACAATACTCTAATGAAATAGACAAGTGATAATTTAGTATGGACATATATGAGATGTTAAAAAGACAAGGTGAATACAAGGACAACCTGAGGGTCTTAACAGGGTCAGGATGAAGCTTTTATTTGGGGGCGTGGTGGCTCAGTTGGAAGAGGTGCAGGCTACAAGCCGAGAGGTCCTCGGTTCGAATCCCGTCTGTGACAACTGTGTTGTGTCCTTGGGCAAGACACTTCAACCCACTGCCCACGTGGGGGCATGGTGGCGTTGTGTACTAAGGCGTACTGCACGTCGATGGTGCACCTGTCTTCAACCAATGCTAACCCTGCTTGTGTGGAGTCAGTATGTTGGGGAGCTGACAGTTGCTCGGCAGTTCTCTCCGGGCACTCCGGCTTCCTCCACCCATAAAACTGTCATGGTCTTGCTTAGCCATTGTGCAGAAATATGTGACCTTAAACATCAATAAATAAATAAGCATTTATTTCTAATTATTACCACTTTAGCGGGCATTCACTAGTATATTAACAGAGTTTGTGGGGGCAATACGCTGCAGTAAAACCCAGTAATTCATGGCATAATGCAACCAGAAGCAAGCGGCGGGCATTAATGAAACCAAACTTCATTAACAGCCTGCATCTGGTCATGGTAATAATAGTAATAACATGATTTTGCCGGGCATCCCAGTTTATTAACAGCCCTTGAGGGCTGAATAACAGCCTTCTGGCTTATTAATGCCCTCGACTTCATCTCGCGCCGATAATAAACCCTTGGGCTGCTATTCATTCCTTTCAGGCCGTTAAGAAACCGTAACACCCTCCAGTCTCATGTTATTGTTATATTATTACCACTTTTGTGGACGTTCTTGAGTATATTAACAGAGTTTGGCGGGGAAGTAAAAGTCTGTAATTCTTGAAGTCATGCAACTGGAAGCGGGCGGCAGGCTGTTAATGAAAACAAAATTAATTAATGGCCTGCCACCCACTTTCGGTCATGGTAATAATAGTAATAACATGATTTTGTCAGGCGTTTTTATTAATGGCACTCGAGGACTGAATAACAACCCTCTGGCTTATTAACAGTCCTTGACTTCATCTTGGGCAGTAAACTCATGTTCTTGTTGATTACATGTATTTCACAAGAATTTTCAAGTAAGGCCAGATCGAGTAAGAAAAAACTAACAAAAGTCAGCTTTCCATTAATTTTAATCAAAAAGCTTAAAACACATCATGTAACAATAAATAACAGACAGTATTGGCAATTCAAACAAAATTAATAAATGTTTTTATGGGTTATTTAAGGAAACATTGAGAGTGGTTTACACAAGGCCAAGATTCAACAAATTTCCTTAATACATGTACATATGTAGTCACATTTCATTCATTTTCAATGACAGCTATAACTATTAGAGCTGGGAGGTTATGATATTTTGTTTCGGTTTTGGTTACAACTCGGTTTTCCAGAAAAGAGTTGGGTTTTGGTTCTGGTTTCGGTTGTATGGTAGAATAAATCAAAATTTGACTTCTTTCAACATCATGGTAGGATTGCTTCTGTAACAGTATATGTCAGAAATATACATGTAAGCCCATATTAGTCTCCGATGGCCCATAGTAACGATTTTAATGCCTCAATAAAACCATACAAATATCGATGCTATTAAAACCGGCTCCATGAGCCGGTTCTAATGATATCCACATTTGCATTGTTTTATTGAAATATATTTAAAATGTTTGGTAAAAATTTGAAATTTAACATTTTCCCCCAAAAAGCTGTGTCAGGTAAAGGGTTAGCATGTTGCCTGCAAAACCATATTCTTCGCATCGCCAAAGTTCTCATGTGCCTCGATGATTCCCTTCCTCATTTTATCATGACTTGGGTATCCCAAGTAGTTATTTATGATAAAATTGTGAGCTTTTCATGCTGATGACATGTAAATTAGAATAACCTAAAATGTCAGTTATTCAAAAACTTTCGGTTTGGTTTCGGTTTTTAATTTCAATAGTCTAAACAACTCTTTTTTTGGTTAACCTCCCAGCTCTAATAACTATTATTAAATATATATCAATAAAAACTTTCACCAGAAAAAAAAACACTCAACAACTCTTTCTATGACATCTGTAACTTTTATTAAATATATACATCAAGGTCTTGTTGTGGCTAATCTCAGGTATTTCGAATTTTTTCACTATTAAGGATGACCAAAAATGTAATGCTCATGTGCCCAGTTACCTAATACTCAAGCTTATACCTCCATTCACTGAACCATGCACACATGTAAACATGAAATCCTGTTACGATGTTGAAGCATCTTGGTCGAGAAAACTGGCGTGAACAAAGGTCAAAAACATTTTACTGCTTTGCAAAATAAAGTCTAAATACAATCAAAATGTATATATTAAAATATATTAAAAGCACAATTACTTATTGTTGCAATGCCAACAGTGGAATTCAAATTTTGTCTGGACAAATCGTCACCTGAGTGCTAGAATGTCCTATGTCCCATAGGGGACATAGGACATTCTAGCACTCAGGCGACGAAATGTTGAAGCAGTTGGGAGGTCTTGATTTTGAGTGACTGTTTGATGCATTTTTTAAGCGACAAAGTAATTTGGAAAAGATATCGTTTTGCACCCCAAAATACAGACTGAACGAACAATTATAGCTTGATGTACAAATACATGTCAGTTGTAACTATAATAATTAATAATAGCTTCATTTCAAGTTTCGCCCGCTCTGATTTGGTGATATAGTCTAATTCCGACATATTATTATCAAGGAAATAACAATATTGTCAATAAGACAATGGTGCAATTTAATTATTCTTATAATTGATAGAGTGATTCAGGTATTTGATGGTGATTCCGGTATTTAGGAAGACCGGCATAGAGGAATCCCCCCTACTGTAAACGGATATACAGTATTTTATAGTTTATACTGACCTGACAGAGTGATCAAAAGTAATAAAAAATAGAAAAGTTGAACTGCATTCATTGTTTCCAGGCACACATTAGTGAGAGCAGTGGTATGGTGACAGATGTCGAAAATAAATCCAAGTTGTGCGTTAGTTATTTTAATGTCACTTGAAACAAAAATTATTGAGTGCCATAACTTTTCTGCCACTACCAGTAGCAACACAGAGTACAACTGGAGTCAGCTCAAAAGTTTTTACTTGCACTTGCTAAGTAGGTCAAGAAAACAAATATCAAATTTTATGCAGCCGCATTTCCAAGCCGGGTGCTAAATATAGGTAAATGATTCGCAAAATCAAAATCATTAAAAGGTTCGCTGAAAATACAGATTATTTTGAGAATGGCACAAACTGGTGTACATTTAATAATATGTAGGGTCTATCTTCGTACGAAACAACAAATCTATACACGACAAGGACCTGAATCCTTTCTCGAGAAGGGCATGGCTGGAGACCAGCACAAAATTATGGAATGCAAATTGTGATAAAAAAATCAGGGGAGATCACTAGAGAATAAACATTGAATTTGTGAAGCAAAAATTATGGAACGGAGTAAGAACATCAGGGGAGATCATTGTGGAATAAAATTGGGTTTCATTCAGCGCGCGTGCAGTTCATGATTGCTCCAGATCACGCGGTGCTGAGAATCAGATCGATTCAATGAACTTGGAAGTCTTTTGTAAAGTCCTGTATGGGAGATTAGAGGAGGTGATCGAGGAGAAGGGTTTTTTGGGAGAAATCCAGAATGGCTTCAGGAAGGGAAGGAGAGTCACTGACCATCTTTTCACGCTATCCCAAATGATAGAATCCGCGAAAGCAAAAAAGAAAAAGATGTTCATGGCCTTTTTGGATGTTAAAAAGGCATACGATAGAGTATGGAGAGAGGGTATGTGGAGCAAGCTGGAGGCTCTGGGCTTGAGGGCGAGTTTGTTGGGATTATGAAAGCACTATATAAAGATGTACAGAGTGAACTTTGCCTGGGTAACATTACAACAAAACGTGTGCCTATGGAGATAGGCCTAAAACAGGGGTGTATCCTTTCGCCAATTCTTTTTGTATTGTACATCAAAGGTTTAGGAGATGAACTCCTGCATAGCGATGAGGGGGTTGCAGTTGGTGACTTGAAGATCCCAGGGCTATTTTTTGCAGACGATATGGTGCTTGTGTCAGAAAGCGAAGAGGGGTTAGAGAAGATGCTGGGAATTGTTGGGAAATAATAATAATAACTCTTTGGCCAGCCGCTGATTTGTCGCGGTCCTCATAAGAGAAGGCCATCATTCCCCCTGCACCCCACCCCCTCTTCCCCTCCTCTCCTCCCAGCATTCAGATATAAACTGCTTAATAGTGTCCCTCACTTCCTCTTTTTCAATTTCTTCAATAAGCATTCCTACCCTCTCCCTCGTGTCCCCCTTCAGCCATCTATCCTTTGTTTCTTCACCCCACTTCTGCATTATTCTTCCAGTAAATTTTATTCTATGAGGTATATACTGTGGGCATTCCAAGAGAAAATGTTCCAGGGTCTCCACTACTCCAGAGTGGCACATTTGGCATCCCTTTTCCCCATCTCTCCCAATTTTTCCCTGAAGCTCCAGTGATCTTGATCTCAGTTTGAACAGCAGTGACCCTCCAAAGGTGCCATCTAGGTACTTCTCAAAAGCTGACTTTTCTTTATATTGTAACCCCTGCAGTGATCTTTTCACGCTAACCCCTGCTCGCCAGTTTCGATTGCAATCTTCCATGACTCTCTCTTTGACAAACCTTTTGCCTTCTTTCATTCCTACTTCTATGTTTGTGACCTCTATAGAGTAATTGTCCATTAGTTCCCTCACATGTTTTGACCACCCCGTTTCTATATTAGAATTCCAAACGGTATCGAGCATCAATTTGCACCATCGGTTGTCAGGCAGGTTTCTCAAGTAGTTAAAGTAACACAGTTTTCCCAAATCTACCCTGTCCTTGATTTTCATCCACCCAAGCTCCCCCCTTACTGCTTCCAAAGCTGCAGCATTACTCGACCCTGTTATCCATCTGCCGGCATCATTTTGAGTATTTTCCAACTTTTATGGGAGCAAATGGAGACTCGAACTTAATGAAAGCAAGAGCAAAGTTATACCTGTGGGCCGCAAAGTGGACCCCACTCGAAGGTGGAGAGTGGGGGAGTTCTGCATTCCGGAAGGTAGCAGTAGACTTCTTAGTGTAGGAGAGACTAGTGACTATGAATACCTGGGAGTAAATATAAACATCACAGGAAGAGGCATCTACCGAAACCACACAAATAAATTGATTCTGAAGGGGAAGCGAATCCTTAACCAAATGAAACTTATAGGGAGAAACAGTTTCAATAAGGTTTTCGTGGGGAAAAACATTTGGGAAATGGTGGGTCTGCCAAGTATAACATACGGTACGGATCGAAGTTGTACCCTTAAACCAGACAGCTGTTAAGAGCTTGGAAATCCTGCAGAATGATGCAGGCCGATGGATAACAGGCTCGAGTAATGCCGCAGCACTAGAAGCAATCAGGGGCGAGCTTGGGTGGATGAGGATCAAGGACAGGATAGACCAATTGAAACTCGGTTATCTTAATTCTTTGGTAAATCTCCCCGATAGCTGATGGAGTAAAGTAATGTTCCTGAGAACTTTCAACTCAAATATCAAGACGGGGTGGATGGTCCAAGTGAGGGAGCTAGTAGAAAACTACTCAATGGAGATCTCGGACCTTGACGTTGGGGCAAACCAGGGCAAAAAGATCGTCAGAGAAAGGGTCATGGGGGATTGTAACCGTAATTGGCGAGAGGGGGTCAAATCAAAGAGATCTTTGGGTGGCCTGCGTGATAAAGAGAAGCCTGGTTTTGAAGAGTACCTTGATGGCACCTTTGGGGGGTCACTGTTGTTCAAGCTGAGGTCGCGGTCCCTGGAGCTGAGGGGAAAATTGGGAAACACAGTGAAAAGAAGTGTCAGATGTGTAACGTGGGCGTGGTGGAGACCCTGGAACACTTTCTTATAGAATGCCTAAAATACCAGTCTAAAAGAACAAGATTCACGGGGAATATAATGGAGAAGTGGGATGGGAGAATGAAGGACATATGGTTAGGGGGCGACTCAAAGGAGAGGGTTAATATACTAATCGGAGAAATTGGGAAGAATGGGGCAAGGGATGCCATCAAGCAGTTCGTCTCCGAGTGTTGGGAGGAGAGAAGAAGCGCGGGAATAGGGGGAGGCAGTTGGTAGAACATGGGTAACCAAGGCCTTCTCATACGAGAACCGCGACAAATCAGCGGCCGGCCGAAGTGTTATTATTATTATGGAAAACAAAGAAAAATGGAACCGTATATATGTTGTATTGAAAGTAGATAACAGTGGAATGTATATATTCAATGAGTTAAATCATTGAATGTATACTTCCATGGCCAAGTCACTGAATTTATACAATCCACAGCTGATGTATTGAATGTATAATGGAATGTAGATGGTGGATGGAAAGAGTGAATTGAATAATTTCTAACATTTTAATTGTCACTGTAAAAAACTTCTAATTATGTCTAAATTCCATGATTAAAGCTGTGGAATGCACACATACAAACAGTCTATGAAATTATGAAAACATACAAAATACCAATCACCACTATAATGACTTTGAATTATTTCTTAATTCCATGATTAAAGCTGTCCAATACAAACAGTTTATGAAATTCTAAAAACAACATACAGAATACCAGTCACCACTGTAATAACTTTTAATTATTTCCACATTCCATGATTAAAGCTGTGAAGATTTTTCATTGAATGTACACGTTAAATCACCACAAGCCATTCATTGTACACATTACATGGCTCATCCATTGAATGCACGCTTTCAATAAGGTTACTAGACGAATCGCCCCCGGCCCGTGGACGATTCGCTCCTAGTTTTTGTGGACGATTCGCCCCTGGACGATTCGCCTTCATGGACTATTCGCCCCAGATTTTTTTTTATAATTATGTGTAAATAAAATATATATAAACATGTTAAATATATGTTTTGAATTTTTTGGGAAAAGAATAAAATTAAAAATGAATTGTCAAAATGTCAAATGGAAAGGTAGGTACTTACTTCGACTAAGTCAATTGCAGAGCAAATTGTTGTCGATACAAATAATATTGGACATGTGTGCGTGCAATGAATAATAATTCATACTGGTTGAGTGAACGGTGGTGTAAAAAAAACCTCAGAATTATGAGGAAATGTTTACACAACACTTTGCATTTTGGATGAAATTACCAGATAGGAGACAGGTGGCCTTGTTTTTACAACAGTCTGTGTGATGTATCTTTTAAGCCAGTCAAATTGTTTACGCAACAATCAAGGTTAGTTGATTGATATCTCATTCCTTTGAAATCTTGTTTTATGGCTTACAACACTATTCCAAAACAACATTTTTGTGTTAGCTTGGTCAAAAGTTTAGTTCAAAAACATTAAATAATTCGGCAAGCTTCTTTTATTTGTTTGAACCCTTTTTTACCGAACACAACACCCCATCTCCTCATTTGTATAAATAAGCACAGAATTTGTAACTGAGTCAGTTCCGGGTCGCAAGGGATTTGTAAATCCCACATCGTCCCTGCGCGCGTTCGGCGCGCTAAAACCTTTCATTCATTCAAATGAGTCAGTTATCAAAATGCCTCCGAAACATCCCTGTATCCAGGCCGGTTCAGGGAAATAGTTTAGCTGTTGAATGCGACAGTTGTAGTAACAATGTACCTTCTGTTATAGAAGCGGGTGAGACTCCCCATTTAACTTCCACTATACTCCCTTGGAATCGCTTCTGCAGCCTTCATCGCTTATCAAAGAGTGTAACCGTCGGTGACAAGGCGACCGACCCCCAGAACCCGAATCACTAAACTTTGAAATTCAAGAGTCAGCCATACCCGATGGCTTTCTCAGCTGTGACATAAAAGTTCAACAAAAAAGACATATTGTGTTCTATACTAATACTTTGTCACAACATTTAAATTCTGCTCGAAAGTTAAGATGCGGACGGAATGGTTTCCCGCGCCGAAGGCGCGTAGGGACGGTTTGGGGCAAGCCCCTTTCGACCCTCATTGGCTGTTTGAGATCTTTTGGATTTATGTCATGGCGTGTTGAAAGAGGAAAAGGTTCAGGTACTCGGCAGAATTTTCTAGCTAAGGTGTCGCGGGTGGAAGGTTGGCTGCGTTCATTGATGTTGATTGAACCCTCGGGTGAGGACCAGTGTGGGGGGGTTGGGTCCTCTCACAAAGGTGCTACCTCTCCCCGAGGGTGCTGTGGTGTTTTATTTTCGGGCAAGTATAGTCTACCACTTCGGGGGCAGGCCTGCATTATGATCCTGTTGGGATGGATCAAAGGATGCGCAAAATAGACGCTTACAAAAAGGGGCAGAGGTGGGACGCCGGGCCAACACTCACCTCCCTTGAAGTGGTCGACCACTTCTAAGGATGGAGTGGAGGATGTTCAGGAACCATGGTGATTACAGTTTCCATAACGGTTATAGTTTCCTTAGCGGTTATTGGGGTGCTGGTCAAAAAGCATCTTCTGTGTTCCTGCTAAAAGAAGAAGGCAGAATTAGTTATCATTAAAAAATGTAAAATATAAAAAAATAAATATAGCATATTTAGTTTAATGCAGTCTTTAAATATCGTGTGATAAGCTCGAGAGTGGTATGTAGACGGGACATTTAAATCAGTAGGTGGCACATTGTGCCTATATTTACATCAACCATTGGTATGGATACGCCTTCATCTCCAATGGCTCCTCTCTTGGGGAATCTTCTTGACTATATCCACAACACTTGGATACATAGTAGTGTGTGGCCACCATCATCTTGGCCAGTATTTAACCGCAGTGTGCGTACAAATAATAACTGTGAAGGGTGGCACCGTCGTTTAAATAGTAAAATTAGGAGACACCACTTACCATTTTACCAGTTTGTGAAAGTGTTACGCCATGAGGCTGAACTTGTAGACATTCGGGCACAATTCCTTGCTGAAGATAGACTCTGTCAGCATCTTAGGGCAAAAGCTAAATCTGACACTGCCAAAATCTTTGCTGTTTGGGACAAATTTACAGATGGTGACATCACGGCAAAAGATGTATTAAGGGAAATAAGTGCCATTTACAAACCATGTGTACGTTTATAATTATTGGTATTAGGGCATGAGTGATGATCAGTCTTTTCAGTGCTTAACTTTTAGTGTAAATCACGATCATTTTTCAGTTCGATATTATTTTGTAGTAATTTACTGTGAAGCACTGAGCCCCATGCTTTCCAATAAATTATTGCAAAATAATATCAAGCTGGGGCATGAGTGATGATCAGTCTTTTCAGTGCTTAACTTTTAGTGTAAATCACGATCATTTTTCAGTTCGGTATTATTTTGTAGTAATTTACTGTGAAGCACTGACCCCCGTGCTTTCCAATAAATTACTGCAAAATAATATCAAGCTGGGGCATGAGTGATGATCAGTGTTTTCAGTGCTTAACTTTTCGACTAAATTGACAAGTAAGTTGTTTTCTCCGGGCCGCGGGCGTTAATAAAATATTTTTCATTAACGCCCGCAGCCTCTTTCCGGTTGTTGTTATAATAATAGTAATAACATGACTTTCTCTGGTATTTCTGGTCCATTAACAGCTCTCAGGGACTGTCTAAGGCCATTCGCCCTATTATGTTATTGTTTTAGTATTAATTCACAATCATTTTTCAGTTCGATTCCGATCACATTTACAACGTCGAACTTTGTATGCGTTTGTATGTAGATCTTGTTTGTTTTAGAAATGTAAAAAAAAAATAAAAAAAAAACACAGCAGATTTTTTTGTTATTTTTATTAAAAATAAAATTGGGGGGGGGGGGGGGGGGGGCGAATCGTCCAAAAAAACGGGGGCGAATCATCCATCGGAGCGAATCGTCCAGGGGGCGAATCATCCTGTTCCCTTCAATACTTAGGCCATTGAATGTGTACATCCCACAGTTATCTACATTCAATACAACATATATACTGGATCTACTAATATGCGAAATTCGTTATTTAACTGGGATTCACCGTATTCAATGTTATCAATACTCGTGTTGTGTTTTGCCACCTCCAAACTTAAGGGGCTGTTTTAGTAATGAAATTTTGTTTATTTTGAAATTTCCACCTCTCATATTCCTTCAATAAAAAATGCAGACAGTGTTGTCCTTTTCCCAAATGCAGTCCTATCGCTGCATTCGAAAGTGTTTTGAATGCCTAGCTTTGTTTTTGGATATGTGAAGCACATTTGGCTACAAGTTGTTCTCATGAAATATTATTTTATTGTCACTTCTGGTACGAATACGGTAGAAGACTTCCAGGAACCAGTGGTGCCTGCTGTCAACTCCATGAGTTGATTACATATGTGTTTCGTGTTCTATACACCTCAACCTTCATTTTGATGTATAATTTGTGTATATTTAATTTGAATTTAAAGAAAATGAGAGGTGGAAACTTCAAAATGAACAAAATGCCATTACTTATACAGGCCCTTAAAATAAAGCCATTTTTGTTATGATACATCCACCCTCGATTATATCAGATGAGATGTCGTCGTGAATATTTTCCCCTCATTCGCGATATGCCTGTAGCGTACATTGAAGCATTCTGCTTTGTTCATTTTGTGTGGAGGGGTGGGGTACATTTCCAAGTTTTTTTTCCAATGGAGATCTTAACCCCCATAGTGTAGTCCCGCCCAATAAGCTTAAAATTATTTTAAAAGAATTTTCGAGAACCACCACTGTCAATACTCGGAGATAGTGCTGGGGGAATCACTAGGTGGTCAAAGAGCATGTGTATCGGTTGATTGACTAGTGAACGGGGCAACCACCCAGTGACAACCGCACCAAACGAGGTGGAACAACCGCCCTGGACAACCCAGCCCAACAGTCCTCCTGGACAACCCGCCCCAGCAGTTCATCGCAGTTCATTTAAGTAATAACATATGAATAAGTTCGTCTGTTATTATTACTTATAATACCATCATAATTATGGCAAATGGATTGATGTTCAATATGGGTGTTATAATAAACAAAACCCCGTCTGTTTGTGTTCTCGAACTTGTCTATGGCTTCAACTGGGTCAGAAGTATCCTTGTCAGTGGTGGTTTATGAACTACTAGAAGTATGAATGAATGAAAGTTTCAGAGCACCGAAAGCTCACACGGACAATGTGGAATTAGAAATCCCTTGCGACCCGAAAAACTTTATCTACTTATGAAGCCATGACAGACGGAAGTGAGGGCCAAACATCTTATTGGTTTGAGTTTGCGCACTGGTGGTAGGGTAGTGGGGTCACACGGCCTCGAACTAAAAGGTGCCTAGGAATTGTGCCTAACAACAGGAATTCTGCTCCTATGGTTCACTTAGAAACGTGGCGATATTTATAGTAAAACTGAAACCGCAGTTAGGTTGTTTGTTTTCGAATGAAGAAGTAGAAACCCAAACAGGTCGCTGGTTTGGGATCAGTCCCAGCATATTATCCATAACAGCTATACAAAGGAAAATCCCAATGTGTTTTTGAAAGCTGGGAGTCATCCATCAGCATTTAAGAGAGAGTGGATGCTTAACATTGGTTATCTGGTCTGTCTTCAGGGAGAGGGGGGGGGGGGGGGCAGATGACGGGGTAGTGAAAAAAAACCCTCACACATCCCAACAAGCACAAATACCCCAAGCACACACACTCACCTGCATACACCCACCCTCACCTACATACACCCACCCACCCACCCTAACACACTCACCGACACACAGCCAAAAGCCCTTAAAAGGGCTGTTATATCTTTATTCATCCTCGTATTTATTTGAAATGTACACTGGCCCCAACCAGATAAGCTTGGTTCAATCTTTGCTTATTGTTTGGTTGTTTCCTGTTTATGTTGGCAGGAAGCTTGCCCCCCCCCCCCCCCCCCCCATCCCCCGCCTTTTGTCCACTCTGTCCATGCATCGTCTTGGTTAGAGTGTTTCAAGAAAATCTGAAAGTGTTCAATTACAGAACCTTTAGGCGGAGAAAGATAAGAAACCGCTATTGTATATTGTGACTGTTGTATGA
Organism: Pictodentalium vernedei; assembly: GCA_031216915.1. Lineage (NCBI taxonomy): Eukaryota > Metazoa > Mollusca > Scaphopoda > Dentaliida > Dentaliidae > Pictodentalium > Pictodentalium vernedei. The sequence continues at coordinate 131,420,261 of CM062289.1, forward strand.
TTGTTACTATTGATGGGACGATGGGTGGGTTTCTTTCTAGCCCACTCCCCACCCGCAGAGTTACGAGGCAGCCCCCATAGACTCAATCCTCACTGACTCCACGCACTTTACTTTTATTGCATTTTTTGTAACTTATAGGGATAGAAGACATAGTTGCCGTCTAAGTATACTGTTCCGTCGAGAACGGAAATTGCCATGTGGAGAGGCCAGCCAGTCTTCCCTCCCCGAAATTAATACTCCGGGGATGGAAAACTCGGCTGCAGGTGAAGAGTATTCCGCGGCTAGAAACTCCCAATGGTAGCAGAGGCAAGCTTTCGTGCGTATCGTCACCTGCCGCCGGTCCAGGTTGTTTTCACCAAGTGCCCGGCCCTTCCCAACGGGAAGTAAGTCTTCAGCAGCTGATTATAAAAATAAAAACTAGCCCAAATTAACCTCCCAAACGAAATACTCCGAATTATTTCATCTCACGTAATAATAATAATAATAACTCTTTGGCCAGCCGCTGATTTGTCGCGGTCCTCATAAGAGAAGGCCATCATTCCCCCTGCACCCACCCCCTCTTCCCCTCCTCTCCTCCCAGCATTCAGATATAAACTGCTTAATAGTGTCCCTCACTTCCTCTTTTTCAATTTCTTCAATAAGCATTCCTACCCTCTCCCTCGTGTCCCCCTTCAGCCAACTATCCTTTGTTTCTTCACCCCACTTCTGCATTATTCTTCCAGTAAATTTTATTCTATGAGGTATATACTGTGGGCATTCCAAGAGAAAATGTTCCAGGGTCTCCACTACTCCAGAGTGGCACATTTGGCATCCCTTTTCCCCATCTCTCCCAATTTTTCCCCGAAGCTCCAGTGATCTTGATCTCAGTTTGAACAGCAGTGACCCTCCAAAGGTGCCATCTAGGTGCTTCTCAAAAGCTGGCTTTTCTTTATATTGTAACCCCTGCAGTGATCTTTTCACACTAACCCCTGCTCGCCAGTTTCGATTGCAATCTTCCATGACTCTCTCTTTGACAAACCTTTTGCCTTCTTTCATTCCTACTTCTATATTTGTGACCTCTATAGAGTAATTTTCCATTAGTTCCCTCACATGTTTTGACCACCCCGTTTCTATATTAGATTTCCAAATGGTATCGAGCATCAATTTGCACCACCGGTTGTCAGGCAGGTTTCTCAAGTAGTTAAAGTAACACAGTTTTCCCAAATCTACCCCGTCCTTGATTTTCATCCACCCAAGCTTCCCCCTGACTGCTTCCAAAGCTGCAGCATTACTCGACCCTGTTATCCATCTGCCGGCATCATTCTGAGTACTTTCCAACTTCTTAATAACGGTTTGGTTTAATGGAATCACGTCCGTGCCATACGTTATACTTGGTAAACCCACCCTCTCCCACAGTGTTTTCCCCACAAAGACCTTGTTGAAACTATTTTTCCCTAAAAGTTTTAGTTGGTTCAGAATTCTTTTCCCCTTCAGAATCAGTTTGGCTGAGTAATTTCTGTACACCCCTCTTCCCGTTATATTTATGCTTACCCCTAGATACTCATACTCTCCCGTTTCTCCTACAGTGATTTGTTTGCTTTCCCCTTCGGGGATTGAGAACTCCCCCACTCTCCATCTCTTCGTCATATCTACCTTGCGTCCAACGGGTATTACCTTGCTTTTATTTTCATTTAGTTCGAGCCGCCAAGTGTTCCCATATCTACCAACAATTTCCAGCAATTTCTCTAGCCCCTGTTCAGTTCTAGACATTAACACCATGTCGTCCGCAAAGAATAAGCCTGGTATCTTTATGTCTCCAACATTTACCCCCTCCGCACTCTGAATTAGTTCGTCCCCTAAATCTTTAACATACAATGCAAACAAAATCGGTGAAAAGATACACCCCTGCTTGCGGCCTATATCCATAGGGACTCGTTTTGTAGTGATACTCCCTAGACTGAGTTGGCTTTGCACATCTGTATACAGTGCTTTCATGATTCCCACAAAGTCACCCCCCAGTCCGATGCCTCGAGCTTTCGCCACATACCTTCCCTCCACACTCGGTCGTACGCTTTTTTCACATCTAGAAATGCCAGAAACATCTTTTTCTTTTCAGCCTTTGTTGATTCTCTCAGTTGGGTGAGTGTAAATAGGTGATCAGTGACTCTTCGTCCTTTCCTGAAACCATTTTGAATTTCTCCTAAAAAGCCTTTCTCTTCAATAACTTCCTCTAGTCTACCGTATATGACCTTACAGAATACTTTTCCGATGTTACTACTAACTGATATCCCCCTATAGTTATCTAGAACTTCCTTATCCCCCTTTTTTGTGTATGAACGACACCTTACTTTCCCTCCACTCTCTGGGGACCTCTTGCTTTCGCAGAGCCAGGTTGAAAAGGTTCGTCAGGACTTCAATAAGTGCCTCCCCTCCATTTTTGAGGAATTCGTTCGGAATTTCATCAGTCCCTCCCGCTTTACCATTTTTTAATTTCGAGACCACGTTCCGCACTTCTTCTGCCGTTATTTCGCTACATACACGATTGGATAGGTTCTCCTCCACCAGTGTATTTCTTTTTGGTGGGGACCCACTGCCCCATCGCCTATCGTTTATCTTTTCCCAGTGCTTGACTAACTCTGAAGCGATACGGCCTTTATCTTCTGTATTTTCCCCATCCACTTTGATACTCTGCACACTACTTTTCCCCCATTTATTTACCCAGTTCCAAAATACGTTTGAGCTCGAACCCCCCGTTTTCTTTATTGTTCTGGCAAGACTGCAATTGCGCTCCTTCCTATTATTATTCTTTATCTCATTCACCTTTTCCGTGCCAATTCATATTCTCCTTTCATTAGTCTCGTGTCATTGTTATCCACCCCTTTAAGCTTCCTACTTCTTCTGTAAGCAGCGCATTTTACCTTCCTTTCTTTTATAGCCTTTCTCAGTCCCTCGTTAACCCTGTATCCAAGCTCTCTCGTTGGTACCCTCACCCTTCCTATACAATACTTCCCTGCCTTTGTTAGGCTATTTACTGTGCCATCTGAAATACTCTTGTAATGGATTGATTTTACTTCAGCCACTAAGGGGGTGTTTGGACGCCTCCACCCGGAAGTTCTACGAGTTTTCCCCAGAGCGTTCCCGACGATATCAGGTAGAGTGGAGTTGGGTACGGGTCAGCCAAAAGGTGACAACAGAATAATAAAGTTAATGGCTTTTAATTACGGAAATACAACATGATATTTACTTACAGAAAAGAAGGAAGATGGCTTCTAGCTACACGGATCGTTGACGTCTCGTCGGTGTAGTTATCTCTTATCAGGCCGCTTAATTTATTTAGCTTTGGTTGTGCACAGGTCGTAAATCTCGAAGCGTCTTCCTCGCAATGCCAAAAACTCGGCTATAAATACCACTCGTGACGTCACGGATCCGCGCTGCCAGGAACCTCACACAGATACAAGGCGGATCCACCACCACACAATGCGGAACTGTTAGATCAGAGTGTGGGAGTGCCGAAAGCAGATGCACAGAAAGTACATCACACAACCCACGCCTCCGACCAATGCGTCCTGCATTGCCCGACAGGGAGTCATAAATGAATGAAGCGATGATTCAACAAAGAATGATGGGCCGATTAATCTCTCTGGCCTGCAAACAACTGCTCAAGACTCCGAAGGCCTTCTGTATCTACCATCACTTCATCTGTGACTTCACGCCGAATCCGCCGTTGATTTCCTTCAATGGTCTCGGTAATCCGTATCCAGGTCAACGGTTGCAGGTTTGCTTGGACGCCAACTGACACTACTTCTGGTACAGTTCCTTTCATCGGAGATCTGGCCCCTACTAGGTCCAGCAAGGATGACGCAGCCTCGGCTACTGTCTCTTCTGTTGCAGAGAGATCTACATCCAATTCTGGTTCTGTCCCCAAGCTTATAGAGCTTCCCATCGATGACGCGGGACTCTGACTTATCATCCGCACCAGGACCTTCCCTGCAGGCTTTCCACGATGTGGCGCTGTGGCCTGAGCTCGACGCCTCTTCCTTTCATGTTTGAATGTGGCTAAGTGACGTTTCCAGTTGGACATCTTGGACGTCGAGAAAGGGCAACAACGACAGACTCGCATCTTCAGCTCCCCTACGAGCTCGTCTCTGTCTCCTCTGTCTTTGGTCGTATCTCCTTTCACATTGGTCTTCTTTTCTTCGAAGCTCTCTTTGCTCTTTCCTGCAACGTCGAGTCCATCAATCCCTCTGTATTCTGTCTTCTTTGATGTCCTTTCAGCTCTTTGCTCTCCCGTCTTCTCCCCCTTACTTTCCACCTTGTCCTCTCTTTGACCTTCCACATTCTCTGCCCTACGTTCTCCTGTCTTCCCTTTTTGCTGTGCATCCTGATGACCTTCTTTCTTCAAACCCACAGCCAAGACGCTCTTCGGTCGCCGATCGGATGTCCCAGGCCTGTCACTATGGTAATCTCTTTCTTCTCGAGCTCTCGTCTTCTTCCGTGAAGGCTCTCGACTCCCATCCCTACTTTCTGTACTGACTCGTCCTCGCTGTCACCCTCTGTTCTCGCGCTCCCTCTCTCTCCGATTTCTCCATTCTTCATACCTCGACCTGTTCTTGCCCATCCATGTCTTTCTGTAGTTTCTTCTGTGACTTCTTCTTCGCTCCATTTTATCTGACAATACAAAAGTATACAAATCGTTTTGAGTTATGGATTTAGAACACAGTTCTATGGAAGTCGAAACGCGGCAGACATACTGGTCCAGATAGGGTGGCCTCCTAATTGGCCGCCCGACCCGTGACTCCTTCTTAAACCCCATTTGGGTCAATGGATCGCCAATGGGAACATCGGGAACACCACTATCCTCGACGTCATTTGATACACCGCTCAGTGCGTTATCTTCTATGAACCCGTCACGCCCATCCGAATGATCACCTTGCCGATCATCTCTCTCAACAATCTCGACTGAACGTAAATTCCCAACTGTTGTATCTTTATGCAGCACTTGGGTTACTTCGGTTGGGTTCAACAGCCGAACTGGAACCTTTGTCTCATTTTCTTCAATCCGAACCAATGACTTAGCTAATAGAACCTGGTGTTTTTATGCAAGTTTCAGAGTGGGCTCTACAAGTCCTGCTCCATGTGTTGGCTGTGGTTTGCAGCCATGTCGTATACAGCCATGTGTAACCACTTCATGCCTTGGTGGAACACTAATTGTCTCTGCTAAAGTTATTCGGCAAACACCAACAGGCCCTTCCAAAGTTGTTGGATACACTTTACCAGCCATACTTAGGGTCTTGTTGTTCACATCTATACAACACTCGTGCGTTGCCAGGAAATCCAGGCCCAATATGCAGGGTGAACCAATTTCAGCAACGCAGGCTTCGTGCTCAAACGATTCCTCTCCAACTTCAATCCAAAATGTTGCTTTTCCAAAACTTTTCAGTCTTTGCCCATTTGCCGCTGTCAATTCTCTCCTAGTTCTCTTCAGAGTTGGTTTTTGCTCCCCTTCCAAGTTGTCATAAACGTCCTTGGAAATAATTGACAGTGTAGCTCCTGTGTCAATCAGGCTGAATGCTGGCTTCTCATTAATAATTGTGGATAAATAAAGGCCAGATTCCTTGGGTCCCTCAATCATTCCAGTACGCCGCCGGTCCCTACCCCTGCGTCGGTATTTTCGCCTCCGCCGGTTTGTATGTGCTGCCCTTGTTCCGTCCTTCCCTTCTGGGTGGGACAATTGCTGGCTATATGACCTTGGCCATGGCACCGGTAACATATTATGGGCAATTTCTTTCTGTCCACACTGGTATTTCCCGTTGGGGCAGCGTCTCTTCCCGATGTTCTTTCATCCACAAGCTGTGGGCGATCATTCTTTTCTTTCCCCCCATCCGGATGATGCATCTTGTTCCCAATTCTCTCGACTTGTAAACCGTCAACAACCTTAGTTAATTTTTCAATCTGTTTCGCCATTAACTCAAGCTCACTGTGTGCTTCTACCGATCGATGGTAGCTCCTTTCTTCCAGTGTGGGGTCAGCATAACGGAAGGCTTCAAGTTCGACCGCGACATGCACTGCTGCCTCCAAGTTCACAGGTCTTGACTGTTGCACTTTCCACATCATATCACGATCATTTTGCAAAGCATCACAAAATGCATCACGAGCTAAGGCATCTTGGAGCTCAAGAGAAGCTGTAGGATAAGCCAGGCACACTTTCCTCCTGACTGCCTGACCTAATTCTGGCAGGGATTCGCTTGCTTTTCGACGTCGGGTCCGAAGCTCAGCTCTATAAAGCTGCGTCTGATTCGGAGGAAGGAAACGATTTCTCAAAGCAGTCAGTAATCCGGAATAGCTCTTTCTGTCGTGTTCACTGAGTACCGAAAGAACCTGCTGAGCCAGTCCCTTTAGGCTACCCGCGAGATATAGAGCTTTCTCGGACTCATTCCACTGATTTATTTCAGCGCAGGTCTCAAAGTGAAGTTTATAATCCAGGATCGATGTTGACCCGTCATACGCCTGAGGATTCGTTAGTGGTCTTTTCCCCTGAGTAACTCGACCAGAGCTCTCTTCAATATCGTATCTGCTCCTTTTATCACTTTCTCGCTCTTGCGAATGACGTCCATCTAAGTAAGTCTCCCCGTCACTGTACAAGCCTCCAGACTTCCTTGAGGGCTCCTTCTGATGCCAGCGATAGCTCGTTCCTGGGAGCTTGATTCGCTGAGGCTCCTTTTGCTTCCAAGTGGCCTGACTCCCCAACGTGAGATCTAGCGCACCAGCTTGAGATTCTTCCAAAGTAACGGCTCTATTTCTCTGAACTGTGGGACTCTCACGCCAGCCACGACTTGATCCATATCCTGAGCTTAGATCTCTCCCCATATCTGTAAACATTACTGAAGTATTTCCTTGTTCGCGTATTCCTCCCCAAGCTCCAAATGCCTGTGTTTTCGACCTGCTGCTCGGCTCGTTATATAGATTCACGTCCACATAAGCCGGCTCTTCTTCTGATCTGTCACCCCCAATGCCAATGGGCCGAGTCCTGAACTGGCTCGCTTCACGGAGCTCTGCATCTCTGTCTCGACTCCTTTTGCACGAATTATGATATTCTGATCGACGGCTCTCTTGTAGGAACTCCGAAGCACAGCTCTTTTTTTCAAGCCATTCCCTCTTTTGCGGACCCTCTTTTTGGGGCTCTTTCTTTGGCTCTCGGCTCTTTTCTGAGAGCCCTGGCTGTCGTTCATATCTTCTGTATGTTGTTAAATTCTCAGTTAACGGCTCTTCCAGCTCCATATTAACTGCCTCGTAATTAACGTCCGCCATTCTTCAGTTCTGTATAAAATCCCGCCGCTCTGCCACCAATGTAATGGATTGATTTTACTTCAGCCACTAAGGGGGTGTTTGGACGCCTCCACCCGGAAGTTCTACGGGTTTTCCCCAGAGCGTTCCCAACGATATCAGGTAGAGTGGAGTTGGGTACGGGTCAGCCAAAAGGTGACAACAGAATAATAAAGTTAATGGCTTTTAATTACGGAAATACAACATGATATTTACTTACAGAAAAGAAGGAAGATGGCTTCTAGCTACACGGATCGTTGACGTCTCGTCGGTGTAGTTATCTCTTATCAGGCCGCTTAATTTATTTAGCTTTGGGTGCGCACAGGTCGAAAATCTCGAAGCGTCTTCCTCGCAATGCCAAAAACTCGGCTATAAATACCACTCGTGACGTCACGGATCCGCGCTGCCAGGAACCTCACAAAGATACAAGGCGAATCCTCCACCGCACAATGCGGAACTGTTAGATCAGAGTGTGGGAGTGCCGAAAGCAGATGCACAGAAAGTACATCACACTCTGGACATTTGCATCCCTAGGTGTACATTCAAGATTTGGTTTTAGTTTTTCCCGAAATTGCTTCCAGTCGGCTCCTTGTTTTAGTCCCCAAACTTCCTTGAAGGTATTTCTGTCTCTATTCGTCTTTTTGCCCATAATCTTAACTGTTATCAGATTGTGATCACTACCCAAGTCATTTTTTCCCTCGTCATCTATTTCTACATCTATAACCTCCCTCCATACGTTAATGTCAGTGAGTATATAATCAATTATTGTTTTCTTATCGTTCCTCTCCCAGGTCCATTTACCCTTACATTTCGCATCCCTGTACAATACCAGACCGGAAAATTCAAGTTAGAGTGAACCGCGAAAAAAACAGAAAGTGGGGCTCTCGATCGGTACGCCCCATGACTCGGTCCTCTTTATAATTTATGTTGACAATATTTACAAAGTGGGTGAAAATCATGTCGAAATGACCCAGTTCGCCGATGGCAAGAAGCTCTATACCGTTAGTAGTTCTCACGACATCACCGGACGCCGACTAGACCCCTTGATGACCTAGAAAACCGGGGCGCGAAATGGCATATTTCCATTTTTGTTTAAAGTTTCTAATTTTATCTGTGTACATTTCCCTGTAAATTAATGAAAAAAGGCCGACGAACTGGAGTAGCTTTAAACTTTAAAAAAATATAGCATGATTTATGCGTTCATCCTTCCGAAGAAAGCAATCTTCAAATTATTTGATGGCTCAAGAAAATTTGGCAATGGATTAGTTTTAAAATTTCCATTTTACTTGCAAAAATAGTGATTTTTTAACTTTGTGCGATTTCGATAGACTTCTCTCCACTACTAACTGTCTTCACCCACTTGAAAGTGACATAATTTCTGTGGGCTTGAAAAGAGAGGTGTTTTGTTTTGCATTGGTAGCAAAACGATTTAAACGATTTAGAATCAATAACCTTTTGGGAGGTAAAGTTTCGAACAATTTGTTGGATATGAAGTTGACGGCTAATTGGAAAATCCTTTGGTGTTGGTATGTTTTTTAACAATTACTCGGTGTCGGGTTCCAGTGAGAGCTCATAAGCTATGTTTTAATGCAAAAAATGAACGTTTTGAGTGTTACAATTTTTTTTTTAGCAACTGTGGTCTGCTTCAAAGATTCGGTAAAGAGTTAGTATTAGACGATCTAGTCTCCCCGCGGACAAAATAATCTCGAGTCTTTGCAACAGTAACGCCATACATGACCTAAATAACAATTTTCTAACTTACATGACATAAGGCAGCCCCCCCCCCCCCCCCCCCCCCACACACACACACATTCATATACTTTATGATTTCTATGTTTCTCGGCGGGTGTTTTTTTTCTAAATATTTACTGACTTGTTATGTATTTCATGTTAAAGGGTTTAAATTTTACCAATTAAAATATTTCACACCAATTGTAGTCATTATTTTCTTTTCTTTTTTAGTTCAGGCGTTATCCCGAACATACAAGTATTCAGAATATGGGGAGCGCGGTTGCTCAGTGGTAGACTGTTGGACTTCTATGCTAGAGGTCTCGAGTTCGATCCCCCACACGGGACGACCCGCGTTTTGTCCTTGGGCAAGGCACTTTATCCCGGTTGCCTTCATATGGGCACCATGACGCCGTGTGCCAAGGCGTACTGCACGTCGATGGTGCACATGTCTTCAACCGCTGTAACCCTGCTTGAGCAGAGCTCGAACAGAGTAAGAATGTTGAGGAGCTGGCAGCTGCTCGTCGATGCTCGGCGGTTCTCTCTGGGTACTCAGCTTCCTCCACCCATAAAACTGTCACGGTCATGATTAGCCATTGTGCATAAGTATGTGACCAAAACACCAATAAATAAATAAATATCTCTATAACCCATATGCAATTGTAGGTCAAGTTTGTACTGAATGTATGGAAAATAGTTTTATGCTTGAGCGAAGCTTGAATAGAGTTAGAATGTTGAGGAGCTGGCAGCTGCTCGTCGATGCTCGGTGGTTCTCTCCGGGTATTCCTCCACCTGTAAAACTGTGACGGTCACGATTAGCTGCTGTGCATAAGTATGTGACCCCTTAAACACCAATAAATAAATAAATAAATAAATATTCAGAATACGATTTTCAGGTTACAATAAGTCGTCAACTGTTGGTATCCATATATTGTTTTCATGTATCTTTTTATTTGTATGCTCAGGACGACTGGAAATTAATTACTTCATAGCTGTCCCACTGTGAGGCATGAAGATTTTTAATTTGTCCTACAGAACAAGAGATAATTCGGCCCCAGCAGCGTGTGCAGTCACAGGTGAAACAATAGGAGGGTGGGGGTGGGGTGGGGTGGGGGTGGTGGTGGGGACAACTTAAAAGTTTTTACTCAAAACTATAATAGTTCAGTATAATTGAGCTCAATCCTATAACCCCCAAAATCGATTATAACAAATAACCTCAAAATGCTACCTATCGACTTACACCTCTACAATACCAAACTTAAGACTTACGACGAGGACAAGCTCCTTGGAATAACTATGGATCGAAAACTGTCCCAAAACACCAGCATATGTAACCTGAGCAAACAAACGAATAAATTTACTAAAAATGATAAAAGGTAAGGTTTGCGTACAAATAAAAGTGACCTACTAAAACTCTATAAATCATTCATTAGACCAGTCCTTGAATATGGGGCCTTTATCACAAAAAATCTCAGTAAAACAAACCTAACCAAACTCCAGCGTGACCAAAAACACGCCGCCCTACGCGTAGCCCGCAGAGCCTCACAAAGAACCTTAGTCACAGTCCTTCGCGAATGGGCTGACACTGATACTATAGAAACGCGTATTTAAAACATCGCGGATAAAACACTTCACAGGCTTGAAGATTGCGAACTAATTTCCGAACTAACTCAGTACCGAAAAAACAACTTAAAAAGGTAAAACCATTAAAAATGACTTAGTCCACAATACCACTGATCACCTTCGTGCACAAGTCAACAACACTGCATGACTTCTGGATAATTACTGTTCGTAACAAACTGCACATGTAATTCACTCGACACTCGCGTATATTTTACAACACCGGTCACAGCACATTAAAAGAATCTAGGAAATTAACAGGACGTACATCAATACCACCACCAGCCTCATCACCACCAGCCTCATCACCATCACCATGCCAACCTCCACCCAAGAAAAAAGAGCCGGAAAAGCCCAGAAGGGGATAAACCTTCTCCCTCCTTCCTTTTCCTCCTCTGCCACGCCTCGACATCTCCAAAATTATACAGTCAACGAGGGTCGAAAGGGGGCTTGTCCCCCATACCGTCCCTGCGCGCCTTCGGTGCGCAAAACCATTTGATTCACAGCACATTGACAAATACATACATACAAGCACTCCAGAGTGGATACGGAAAGTTAAAAACTACACATGCTGCATAATAATGAATATATCTGTTCACCGCTCTCCAAAACAGATGCCAGCATCGCTGTTCTTGGGTGCCGCTCATAGTTTGACCGACCTCCGATCGACTCATCAATAATCCCACCACATCAGATCAACTCCCGTACATATATTAAAAAAAAACACAGAATAAACGCGTTTTTTGTGATGTTGGGTATGTTCAATATATATCCGAACTTTGATATCGATATTTTAATTTTAACCTTTAAAATTCCACTTTCAATATATAGCGCGACTTCCGATTTGTGGTTTCAATTTTCGCAAGCAGGGACAAAAAGATCCGCAAGTAAACTATTAATCTTAACAACATCAAAATCATTACTGCGGATGAAATATTTGCTGCGCTGAAACTTATCAAAAATAAAACTTCATCAGGACCGGATAATGTCTCTAACAAACTGTTAAAAGCGATAGTGCCGTACATGATTGATGCTATAATCAAAGTTTTCAATCACATTTTCGAATCGGGACATTATCCGCTCGACTGGAGTCAATCATTCCTCACTACTATCTACAAAAAAGGTAACAGACATGATCCTAATAATTATCGAGCGATAGCCGTCAGTTCGGCTGTGGGTAAACTGTTTAATAAAATAATTAACGCCAGACTCAATCACTACTTGGAAAGTAACAAGCTAATTAGTGATAATCAGTTTGGATTTCGAGAACACAGTAGTACAATAGACAGTGCTTTTGTTCTCAAAACCAAAATTGATAAATGTAAATTTTCTAAGAAACCTCTCTATGCAGTGTTTGTAGATTTTCAAAAAGCTTTCGATACAGTCAACCGTTCACTTTTATTTCGCAAAATGGCAAATATTGGTGTTCATGGCGCGGTATCAAACATCATGCAATCCCTCTATGCATCGAGTTATTATCGAACAAAAACAAGTTCAGGACTGGGTCCACCTCAGCTATCTACAATAGGCGTGAGACAAGGCTGCGTCTTATCACCCACGTTATTTAAAATCTTTATTGATGATATAAAAACATTTTTTGATGATAGTTGCGGTCCCATTTCCTTACAAGACATGAAAATTAATCACCTTTTATTTGCAGATGATCTTGTCATGTTTTCTCACTCCGCTTCGGGACTTCAAAATAGTCTTAACAAATTAGAAGAATTTACTTCACGAAATGACCTTACAGTTAATGTTGACAAAACCAAATGTCTAATATTTTCTCACAGAAAAACGAAGACTTTGTCAACGTTCAATCTGGGAAACAGAGCTCTAGAATTTTGTAATAATTACACGTACCTTGGAATAATGTTTTCAGATAATTGTAAACTAAATGAAGCCCAAAAAGCTTTATGTCTCAAAGGGAACAAAGCACTACATTGCCTGGTAAATTCCTTTACAGGAAAACATTTGCCGTCGGTAGAAATCCTCTCAAAACTTTTTGATAAATTGATAAAACCCGTTATACTATATGGCAGTGAACTGTGGGGTGTGCAAAATCCGTTATACAAACTTGAAAAGATGCCATGCGAGGCAGTTCATACAAGATGTTGTAAGATGATACTTCATGTCAATAAAAACGCATCTAATCATGCAGTGAAGGCCGAACTTGGTAGGTAAGCAGTTACTATTGACGCTTCAGTCCGTCGTTTAAAATATATTGCCAAACTGCAGAACAATGAATCAAATATGCTTCTTCACCACGCTTCCACAGAATCAAAATTATATGCCAATTTCAAAATACTGTCAGAAATGCTTAACCATTATGGGGTACCGAAAGTGGAGGAAATCACCAATTTGGGCAAAACACTGAAACACTTCACCGAAAAACTCAGGAACGAATATTTAAATTCTTTTAAAGAAGAAATTTTTAATGATAATAAACGAACGGGTAAAAACAAACTTCGAACCTATCGAACATTTAAGAGTGATTACGCTATAGAACTATTTCTCATTCATACAAAATCACATGAAGCAAGAATTAATTTTACGAAACTGAGAATTAGCAGCCACAATCTCGCTATAGAGAGAGGACGACACATGCAGCCCCCCATACCACTGAGTGGAAGATTATGTCGCGTTTGCTCAACGGGAGATGTTGAAAGTGAAAAACACTTCCTCATTGACTGTCCAGCATACGAATCAGAGAGAAAGCAACTGTTTGATATTGTATCGAATGCCCGGCCGGAGTTCTATGCCTTGAACAGCTTAGACAAATTTCAAGTGATCATGAAAAATGACAATCCCTCAACATGTGCTGCCGTTTGTAACATAATCCAGTAGTTCTTTATAAAGCGTAACTTTTTAATCAGTAATTAGAATATCCATGAACATGAATACATGAATCCATGAATACAATATCATTTTAAGCTCAGGATTCCATTCATAGGCAAGCATTCAGTCCTGACTAAGAGCATAATTATCAAGCTACATATGTTTACATGTTGTGGAGGCATATTTTTACGCAAATAGTATTGTGTTCTCTGTAAATATTTGTATTTGTATATATTTCTTGAAATTTCCGTTTCATTTCCAACACTCTTCACATATGATTTGTATGAAGGTACAAAGATTGTATTGTAATTTCAGTTACAAATTTATTCATAACTTACTTGTGTGCAATCTGCCTCATCGAAGGTGTTTTTTGCAATAAATCTAATCTAATCTAATCTAATCAAATAAACGTGAAAGTATACGCTATATCATATATAAAATTTATTCCAAAGATGGTGGTAATATCTTGATTTTAACCCCCTCTATTTTATGTTTAAAGTCTGATAGAAAATCACATTTGCGGTCTCATTTTCTGCCAGACATTGAGACACAGTTTATGAGGAAACCCTTCCCCGAAACGAGACAATTAAGTGTATTTGCCGTTTTGTTATTAGATGTGAATAACAATAAAAACTCCACCCATCCTTTATCGCGGCTTCAAGAAATTTTTTTTGAAGATTTCGAGCTTGACTTCAAATAAATAGCTTATAATTTATCAACACTCCTCATTTTTTTTTTCAATTAAACTTCTCATCTTTTACCTGGGCTTAAGATCGGCAGCTATAATTCTTGGCAGATTTTTTTCTCCAGTGAATTGTGCTACTTTTTTTGTTTAAATTATCAACTTCGCCCATCCTTTACTCGGGCTTGGGACAGGCAATTATAAAACTTGGCAGATTTATAGTTTTGTTTTTTCTGTAGAGTGAATTTTGCTACTGTTTTTTTCAGTTGACCAACTCCCCACATCTTTTACCCGGTCTTGGGCAGGGCCGTATTGTTCATAAGGCTGTCTAGGCTGAAGCCTAGGGACCCGCAGAGACAGGGGGCCAGCTGAGGCACTGTTACCAGCGCCCCAGGGCTCCAATGGTTAAAGGCACTTTGCACTCTGCGCCGTAGCGATACATGTACATATGTATTTATCCACATATATACTCTCATAGGTATACTATATATATTTATATACAGTACATTATTTTAATTCTTATTTAAATAATATGTCAAGCTGTGAGTAGAATTCTTCAAGAGACCCGCAGAATAGATATAAGGCTATGTAATAATAACACTTTGGCCGGCCGCTGATTTGTCGCGGTTCTCGTATGAGAAGGTCTTGGTTACCCCTGTTCTACCAACTGCTTCCCTATTTCCACGCTTCTTATCTCCTCCCAACACTCGGAGACGAACTGCTTGATGACATCCCTTGCCCCATTCTTCCCAATCTCTCCGATTAGCATATTTACCCTCTCCTTTGAGTCGCCCCCTAACCACATGTCCTTCATTCTCCCATCCCACTTCCCCATTATACTCCCAGTGAATCTTGTTCTTTTAGACTGGTATTTTGGGCATTCTAGAAGAAAGTCTTCAGGGTCTCCACCACGCCCAAGTTACACATCTGGCACTCCTTTTCACTGTTTTTCCCAATTTGTCCCCTCAGTTCCAGGGACCGCGACCTCAGCTTGGACAACAGTGACCCCCGAAGGTACCATCAAGGTACTCTTCAAAACTAGGCTTCTCCTCATCACGCAGGCCATCCAAAGATCTCTTTGATTTGACCCTCCCTCGCCAATTACGGTTACAATCCTCCATGACCCTTTCTTTGACGATCTTTTTACCCTGGTTTGCCCCAACGTCAAGGTCCGAGATCTCCAATGAGTAATTTTCTACTAGCTCCCTCACTTGGACCATCCACCCCGTCTTGATATTTGAGTTGAAAGTTCTCAGGAACATTACTTTACACCATCCGCTATCGGCGAGATTTACCAAATGATTAAGATAACCGAGTTTCAATAGGTCTATCCTGTCCTTGATCCTCATCCACCCAAGCTCGCCCCTGGTTGCTTCTAGCGCTGCGTCATTACTCGACCCTGTTATCCATCGGCCTGCATAGCTCTGCAGGATTTCCAAGCTCTTAACAGTAGTCTGGTTTAGGGGTACTACTTCCGTACCGTATGTTATAATTGGCAGACCCACTATTTCTCAAATGGTTTCCCCCACGAAAACCTTATTGAAACTGTTTCTCCCTATAAGTTTCATTTGGTTAAGGATTCGCTTCCCCTTCAGAATCAATTTATTTGTGTGGTTTCGGTAGATGCCTCTTCCTGTGATGTTTATATTTACCCCCAGGTACTCACAGTCACTAGTCTCTCCTACACTAAGAAATCTGCTGCTACCTTTCGGAATGCAGAACTCCCCCACTCTCCACCTTCGAGTGGGGTCCACTTTGCGGCCCACATGTATAACTTTGCTCTTGCTTTCATTAAGTTCGAGTCTCCATTTGCTCCCATATTCCCCAACAATTCCCAGCATCTTCGCTAGCCCCTCTTCGCTTTCTGACACTAGCACCATATCGTCTGCAAAAAATAGCCCTGGGATCTTCAAGTCACCAACTGCAACCCCCTCGTCGCTATGCAGGAGTTCATCTCCTAAACCTTTGATGTGCAATGCAAAAAGGATTGGAGAAAGGATACACCCCTGCTTAAGCCTATGTCCATGGGCACACGTTTTGTTGTAATGTTTCCCAAGCTAAGTTCACTCTGTACATCTTTATATAATGCTTCCATAATCCCAACAAACTCGCTTCCCAAGCCCAGAGCCTCCAGCTTGCGCCACATACCCTCCCTCCATACTCTATCGTATGCCTTTTTAACATCCAAAAATGCCATAAACATCTTTTTCTTTTTTGCTTTCGCGGATTCTATCATTTGGGATAGGGTGAAAAGATGATCAGTGACTCTCCTTCCCTTCCTGAAGCCATTCTGGATTTCTCCCCAAAAACCCTTCTCTTCAATCACCTCCTCTAATCTCCCATACAGGACTTTACAAAAGACTTTTCCAATGTTGCTGCTGACAGAGATCCCTCGATAGTTATCCAAGACGTCTTTTCCCCCTTTTTGGTGAATAAATGTCACTTTACTTTCCCTCCACTCCTTTGGGATCTCTTGCCATAGTGCCTGCCGTATCAGGGTCAGACTGTCAGCTGTAGTGGGGTGAAAGAGTGAAGTGCCGACGGATGCCCCGTCCCGAAGTACCTAAAAGCCCAGGGGCCCGGCCATGGATTAATACCACACTGGTCTTGGGACTGGCAAGTATAAAACTTGGCAGATTTATAGTTTGCATTTCGCTTCTGTTTCTCTTTTCTCGGCCTCTTTGGGCTTTTACAGTGCAGTTCGCTACTGATTTTTCTCAGCCCCATTAAAACTCGATATGTCAGCATCCAACATTTAAGTATTCTGCTTTGTTTATTTTGTGTGGAGGGGGTGGGTAGTTTTCCAAGTTTTTTTTCGAATGGAGAAGTTAACCCTCAAAGTGTAACCATTCTCCCCGTGTCTACTAAGCTTGAAGGAGAACCACCACTGACAATACCTGGAGATGGTGCCGGGGCAGATCCTCTCAAAATCACCTCGGCGTTTTGTCCCAAGCCGAGTTTCGTACAGAAACGATTCATCCAAAAAGCCGATCTTTTTTCTTTTCTTTTCTTTTCATTTTTTTTTTTTTTTTTTTTTGGGGGGGGGGGGGGGGGTATGAGGGAAGGGTGCCCTTTCAAGTGTTTTTGAAGGAAGATGTTAACCCCCATAACCTGAAACCCTGTCCCAAAAGCTTGAAATTATTTTGAACTAATTTCTTGTGAATCATCAGGCACAATGCTTTGAGATGTGGTATTCACCTTCTTTTAGTGAGAGAGATCCAACTTTGTTCACAGAATGTTTCTTTCTTATGTTCTAATCCGAAGAGATTGCATGATATATGCACAAATAAGAGTGTTCCATGGGTATTTTCTCGTGTGCTTGCACAAAACGTTTTCTTGCATGTTTCTGTCTCATTTTTAGTTACATGTCTGGTGACAAATCCATGTAAAAATGACATTAAAAAAATAGTCAGTTTTTCGAAGCCACCATTTCCCATAATTCCTCTGGTAATTTATCCCTAGCAGCAGATTCAACTTTGTGACCAATACTTTCTATTCTGTTGTCCATTAGGGACGCAGCTAGGGGGTATTTAAGGGGGGGGGGCGGTGTAGATCTATGGAGATTCCTACTGGGGATGGATGCTTGAAGGGTGCACGCGTCCTCTCATTTCCCACCCCAGGAGGAGGACATTTCTCAAAATGCTGACTTTGAGTGACTGTACCGGTAGGTTTTAGGGCATTCTGAGAATATTTCCAAGCAGTTTAAATGACTGCAGCTAAATGTATATATACATATAATTTGAGGCTTTAAGATAGCACAAAATGACAACGTCTTGTGGTACTGTAGTCTGTAAGTGAGCCCTGTCTGCCTTCATTGGGCATTGCGTCAAATACATGAATGTGCATGTATGGAGATGCTCAAAAAAACCAGAAATAACACTTTGGCCGGCCGCTGATTTGTCGCGATTCTCGAGTGAGAAGGCCTTGGTTACCCCTGTACTCCCAACTACTTCCCTACTCCCGCGCTTCCTCTCTCCTCCCAACACCCGGGAACGAATTGCGTGATGACATTTCTTGGCCCATTCTTCCCAGTCTCTCCGATTAGCATATTAACCCTCTCCTTTGAGTCTCTCACTAACCAGATGTCCTTCATTCCCCCATCATACTTCCCCATTATGCTCCCAGTGAATCTTATTCTTTTAGACTGGTATTTTGGGCATTCGAAAAGAAAGTGTTCCAGGGTCTCCAACACGCCCAGATTACACATCTGTCACTCCTTTTCACTGTTTTTCGCAGCCCCCCCCCCCCCACACCTCCATGGACGCCACTTCAGCTTGAACAACAGCGACCCCCCAAAGGTGCCGTCAAGGTACTTTTCAAAACCAGGCTTCTCTTTATCACGCAGGCCACCTAAAGACCTCTTTGATTTGACCCCCTCTCGCCAATTAAGGTTATCATCCCCCATGACCTTTTCTCTGACGATTTTTTTACTCTGATATGCCCCAACGTCTAGGTCCGAGATCTCCAACGAGTAGTTCTCTATTAGCTCCCTCACTTGGACCATCCACCCTGTCTTGATATTTGAGTTAAAAATTCTCTGGAACATTACTTTACACCATCGGCTGTCGGGGAGATTTACCAAATAATTAAGATAACCGAGTTTCAATAAGTCTATCCTGTCCTTGATCCTCATCCACCCAAGCTCACCCCTGATTGCTTCTAGTGCTGTGGTATTACTCGACCCCGTTATCCATCGGCCAGCATCGTTCTGCAGGGTTTCCAAGCTCTTTACAGCCGTCTGGTTTAGGGGTACTACTTCCGTACCATATGTTATACTTGGCAGACCCATCATTTCCCAAATGGGTTTCCCCACGAAAACCTTGATGAAACTGTTTCTTCCTATAAGTTTCATTTGGTTAAGGATTCGCCTCCCCTTCAGAATCAATTTATTTGTGTGGTTTCGGTAGATGCCTCTTCCTGTGATGTTTATATTTGTCCCCAGATACTCGTGCACTAGCACCATATCGTCTGCAAAAAATAGTCCTGGGATCTTCAAGTCCCCAACTGCTATCCCCTCGTCTCTATGCAGGATTTCATCTCCTAAACCTTTGATGTACAATGCAAAAAGAATTGGCGAAAGGATACACCCCTGTTTTAGGCCTATCTCCATAGGAACACGTTTTGTTGTTATGTTACCCAGGCTAAGTTCACTCTGTACATCTTTATATAATGCTTTCATAATTCCAACAAACTCGCCTCCCAAGCCCAGAGCCTCAAACTTTCGCCACATACCCTCCCTCCATACTCTATCTTATGCCTTTTAACATCCAAAAAGCCGAAATATCTTTTTCTTTTTTGCTTTCGCAGATTCTATCATTTGGGATAGCGTGAAGAGATGGTCAGTGACTCTCCTTTCTTTCCCTTATTATGGCAAGAAATAGGCAATATGTATTTTTGGTTTTTATTCCTTTTCTTTCAGTGGTTCCTTGGAAAATGAATAAAATGTGTGTGTTATTTTTTCCTTAACTGTTTTCAGTTGATTATGTTGGAGTGTAACCTCTCATAATTCTCACAACGATTTACTAGCACAAATTGTTGCCCCTGTAACTATTCTTGCTGCAAGTCGGCGACTTGTCCTGACGAGCAATTATCCCAAACAGTATCACCATATTCCAGTAAAGATCTGATGAAGGCAATGTATATCTTTTCTAAAACATGTCTAGTCGAGACCAGGCTTTGGAACAAATATATTCAATGTGATTGGTCCAAGTACATGTTGTATTTAGTACAACTCCTAGGTGCTCATGAGAATTGACTTCACTTATTTGAGCACCACCTAAAAATAAGGGCGGATGGGCAGCTGGGTTCGTTTTGCCCGATATAACCATACTCTCAGTTTTTGGGGGATTAAATTCGACTAGCCATGTTTTTGCCCAGTGCCCAATTACAGCTAGATCATGGTTAATTAAATTCGAGGCTTGGTTTGGATTTTCTACAATTAGATATAACGAAGTATCATCTGAAAAAGGCGTATACTACTGAGTAAGTTTTCGGTTATGTCGTTAGAGTAGATTAGGAATAGTAAGGGTCCTCGTATAGAACATTGAGGGACTCTAGTATTTATAGGGCGCCACGGAGAAGCCTCTGATCCCACAACTACGCATTGAGATCTATCTGAGAGGTACGATTTTAAGAACAGCAACAATTCACCCGAGACACCAATACTCTCTAACTTATGAGCGAGACCAACATGCCATACCTTGTCGAAAGACTTACTGACATCGCAAAAAACAACCCTAACTTCTTTTCCTTCATTGAGCGCTTTACAGAATTCATCATATATATCCGTAAGCTTAATTAGCAGCGCTTGAATTATTGCTGGTCCGTTTAAATGACAAATCGGTTTTCGGGGTCCATTATATACCTATCTTTACGCTTTACACTTAGCCCGAATGAGAAAGGTTATCGAAAATATATACACTTTTAAACAACAAAATCGAAAATTCAAGCTATCACTTTGACACACAATATGTGTGAGATATTAATTCAACAATACCAAACACAAATTAAAATTGTCAGTCTGGCTATATCTGTCTTTCATGAAAGTACAGCAGAGCCAAAAAACTGTGCACAATTGTGATAGTAACTTTAAAAGTAACAGGACACAGTCTCATAGGGTGCACATTTTGAGTCCTAATACAATCTGCAGTCTGTGGGTGCATTGCATACAGAGGAAAACAAAACACGACCACGATTGTGGAATTAACTTCTGAGCCGCTGAGTAGTCAGAAAAATCTTGCGTTCGCTCATATTTCTGTCTGTGGAAGTCGGCGGTTGGAACTTTACCACACCAAGTTTCAACCCGCTTAAAACTAGCAGTCCAGAAATCGAAAAGGGACACACCGAAGTAAAATCTAGAAACCCAAATAAATCACATTCCACCAACAACGACACAACAGCAAAAAGCGCACATATCCTACCGAAGAAAAGAAATCTTAGAATACTAACCGTAAACTGCAGAAGTGTCCGAGACAAAGCATCTGAACTTAAAGCAACCATCAACTATACAAAACCAGACATAGTGGTAGGAACTGAATCGTAGTTAAAAGGAATGAAACCAGGTCGGAACCCAACAAAAGATGCCACCAAATTATCTGAGATCTTCCCGACAACTACACAGCCTTCAGAAACGACCGAGGGACACTAGGAGGGGAGTCTTTATATTGGTACAAAGTAACATCATAGCCACGGAACAACCGCAATATGTCACCTAGTGCGAAATTCACTGGGTAAAAATTCAACTTAAGGATACCAAAAGCCTACTCATTGGAACATTTCATATGCCACATAGAAACGTGAATGACAGCGAAGAACGTGGAACATCACTAAAGAAAATATGTGAGGAAAGCAAAAACGATAACATCTTTCCTAGCAGGAGACTTCAACTGCCCTGACATAAATGGGATACGCTGACACTCAGACGAGAGTCAACTGACAAAGAAGTACACATTACGTGTACACTCCATATAAAACCGCACTTCGTATACCCCACTTTTTGTGTAGAAAAGTGGGGTACCCAAGTGCGGTTAGGAGAGACGCATTACATAATCAATTAGTGCTCGATGAGAAATTTCTTCCAGAGTCTGAACCTGATTAGCAATATTAGTCTTCAGTCAGCGAATTTCTAAAACCTGCATTTCATAAAATAATGACATAAAAATACCATATCTGTCTTTTCCAGATAATTGTACCCCGGAATAAAGTCCGATTTTAAACAATTCGCCCAGTATTTTTCGAGATATTGAACTTGTTTCCGTATTAAAATAAAATGTTTTGCCGATATGTCATTTGGATTCCCACCCTGTATAATTAAAGGTAAGTTTGTCGCCATCAAACATGATCTTGTCCACCTTTATTCTCGAAACAGTTCGTCGAGACATTTTTAAATAAAATTACCAAATAGAGAAAGTATTTTAAAATAAAACGTATTCTGTGCGTTGTTATGTTTCTTAGAGCAATAATGTGACAGTCTCGGTGATGCATCCTGTCTTTACGATGTGCGTCCCCTGTTTTTCAGACTCGGGATCATTAGGAACCTGGCATATGATTTAATATCATTGCAGATAAGCTGCTTCACGTTTATCTCAGTAATTATTTTTGACGAACTAAATTGAGAATGAAACAGAATTAATAAATAAACCCATCCACTCCTTCCGGTCATTTTCGTAACAACTCGGGTGGATTTTTCAAATTAAGTTCAGTCTTCGGAATCATGAAATTTTAGAAGCAAGGGACGGACGAATCATGGCCTACGATAAACAAATTTATAGTGTAGTATAGGAAGTGGATTGATACTGAAAGGACACTAGTGGAAATCACATCTCAAACTGGACTTACACAAATGCATGAAGAACCAACTAGAGAAAAAAATCTACTAGATCTGATATTCACAACACACCCAACTCTAGTCAAATCAACATCACTTATATTTGGTATCTCGGACCATGCCATAGTAGCCACAGATATAGACATAAAACCATCCCTCGCAAAACTTATATTTGGCCGAAGGCAAACTGGGGGGAAATAAACAATGACCTGGACATAATAACATCAAACATGGTTAGAATGGGAAAACTGAACGCAGAAATAGATAACATGTGGTCGAAATTCAAACAAGATCTTTTTACTTCACTCGATAAGAATGTACCATCCAAACTTATTAAATCTGACAACCGACCTCCATGGATAAACTACAAAATCAAGAAAATGCTCAAGAAAAAACAAAACCTCTTTCACCAAGCAAAAAAAGCAAAACAGTGGTCAAACTACAAACACTTCCAGAAAGAATGTAGAAGAAAAATAGGAAGAGCTGAATGGAACTACATAAGCACAGCAATACTAGAGGGAATGGAGAAAAACAACTCGAAACCATTCTGGAAATACGTAAAATCTAGAAAACAGGACAACATAGGTGTTTCTCCCCAAAACGACAAAGGACAACTTATGAATGACAGCAAAGGGAAGACACAACTACTACTTAAACAATTCTCATCAGTCTTCACGAGAGAAAAAGTCGAACAGATGCCAAAAACACACATAAAAGTGCGAGAGACCATACCGCACATCATAATCAGACAGGAAGGAGTAAAGAAGCTACCCCAAAACATCAACCCAGCAAAGGCATCAGGACCAGACAACATACCAAACAGGCTCCTAAAGCAATGTGCAGAACACCTAGCACCCGCTATGTCTATTATATTCCAGCGCTCTATCGACAGTGGTAAACTCCCCATGGACTGGCTGAATGCGAATATATCATGCATTTTCAAAAAAGACGATAAACATGCACCAGAAAATTATAGACCAATCTCCCCAACTTCATTACCATGCACACTCATAGCGCACATAATTTGCAGTCATATGCTTAAACACCTGGGGAAACATAAGGTGTTAACTACACTAAACCATGGATTCAGGTATGGATATTCAAGTGAAACCCAGCTCGTCACCGACATACACGACATGCTCCAAATCCTTCGACAAGGGGGAAACAAGAAGATATTGCATTCCACGCTTTCTCGAAGGCCTTCGATACAGTACCCCATGACAGGCTCCTGCACAAAATCGATCAGTGCGGGATAAGAGGAGAAATCCACGAGTGGCTCACCATCTTTCTAACAGAAAGAAAAATGAAAGTCCAACTCGAAGGGGAATACTCAGATGAAGCGCCTGTAGATTCCGGAGTCCCCCACGGAACAGTCTTAGAACCCATCCTATTTCTGTGCCACATATACGACCTTCCAAGTACAGTTACATCATCCGTTAGACTCTTTGCAGACGACTTTCTGCTCTATAAAGATATAACAACAAAGACCACGACACGCTGCAAAGAGACCCCAAACAACTGGAAAACTGGGCTGCCGACTGGGGAATGAGATTCAATGCAAGAAATGCTATATCCTAAGTCTGAAGAAGAAAAAACACAGATTCTACACCCTTAACAGCCACATTCTAGAACTATTAACATCAAATCCATACCTAGGTCTACAAATATCCGAGGACCTAAAATGGAAAGAATTCAATATTTATTTTGTAATAAATGTACCTTAATAGCATACAATAAATTGGAAAGCATATGCGAGTTACAAATAGTGATACAAATTATAAACAATATGTATTGATTATGTGGTACAAAAATTACAAGGAGATGGCATAGCTAGATTGGCTGTCTGCCTGCCATCAGGCATCTCCTTAATACAAGTCTGATTTATCTCTTGGAGATCTGCAGATCACAAAAAAATAATTTGTCTCTTTTAGTAAATATTACTACTTGTTCTATAAAATGGGGAATGGCCAAATAAATCCACAATGTTCTGAGTATCCAACATATAAACAACATCAGCAAAAAGGCCAGTTCAACCCTTGGGCTCCTTCGCCGAAATCTCCAACACAGCCCAAGAGAATGTCGCAAAACAGCATACATCGCTCTAGTTAGATCCATCATGGAATATGGGATAATCATCTGGGACCCATACACTAAAAATTAAATAACTAAACTGGAAAACATCCAAAGAAGAGGTGCGAGATTCATCACCAAAGACTACAAATCTCGGGAAGGCGGCTGTGTGATGAGAATGCTGGAGGATTTAAAACTACCAACCTTACAAACCAGACGCTGATATTCTTCCATAAAGTGGTTGAGGGGCAGATACCAGCAATAGCAACCAACAGTCTTATAAAATTCCAAAAATCAAAACATCAAATTAAAGCTAAACAATACACAGACTGCCAAACATCAAACATTGTAAGTCCATCTGCAAGAAACAACAGCAGTCCAGTGGAAATTCCATCAAGCAGAACAGAACAGTGCAGCAGTAAATTGGAACCATCTGGAAGTAAGAAAACTTCAAAACAGCATTACTGGACCATCGCGACCAATGCGCCCTCCCCATCGCATCAAAGCCCAACAGGGATTCTGCGATGTACAGATACAGATACGGATGCAGATATACATTCGAAAAAAAACCCTGAAAATGCAACTCCAATTTACATTGCATTAGTTCCAACATATGCCCATAGTTTAGAATTTTACCCAGTGCCATAGTGCGAAGCTGGAGAGCGAACATATGAAGAGAATAAAGTTCGTGATCATGCTCGATGTCGGCTATCGACGTCTTACTCGGGAGGGGATCGAGAAGATTCGGCCCTGGAAAGATTCGGCCTTGGGTTTTCGGTCCTGGGAAGATTCGGCTGGGAAAATTCGGCCTGTGTACTCAGTGATTCACTGCTAATTAGTCTCTTCATGTTCTGTCTGGGGGTTTGACAATTGACACAACTGACAAGTGACAATATTATGGACAAGCAGTTTAAGGTAATTAGTTATTAATTTCTAAAAACATTAGATAACATTATTTCACAACTTAGCAACACAAAAACTCAAACACTGCAATTTTACATATTATGCACATATACACACAATGTCACACAAAACACTGGTGGTGGTACAAGTATAATCTTTTAAAGATATATAGATGTAATTACAGAAGTTATTTTTTAGTTTTTCCAAGTCTGTAAATTTTATTTGTAAAGATGGAGGCATTCGGTCATTTTAACCCTTTACCCAACGCAGACGACATCAAATTTTATTATTTAAAATATCAGTTTTAAAAATTTTTCAAAAAATTTCAACAAAACCATATCATGTGATCCCTCGTTGGAACGAGCTCGTTCCAGCGAGGGGTCACATGATATGGTTTTGTTGAATTTTTTTGAAAAATAATATTATTTCAACTGCTGAATTTGCATATTACGCGGGCGGATGCGGATGATTCGTTGGGTAAAGGGTTAACATCTACGTCTTTATAGTTGGTCCATAGTGAATCTATTTCCTTGTCAGTTGCAGTTTATTTCCTTCAATATTTGGCGTAGAGTGTTTCATATTCAGGATGAATGATGATAGAAAAGTTTCAGCGCGACGAGGGCGCAAAGGGACGATCTGGGATTTGAAATCCGATGAATGAAAAGTTTCAGCGCCCCGAAGGCGCACAGGGACGATGTGGGATTTGAAATCCCTTGCGACCCAACTAACTTTATTTGCTTATTAATTCATCTTCGTGTTATTACTTACTTATGTTTACTTATGATGCTAGTGAGCGCTGGCTCATCGCCACTATGTCCACCTCAGAAACTTCTTCTATAGCGTCGTTGTCTTCTGGTTTTATTTCATGTATTGGTTGTGAGACTCTGCTGTACCGCACTTCCGCCGTGTAATCAAACCTAACCAGGGACGTAGCTAGAAGGGTTTTAATGGGGGTGGGGTGGGGGGGTAGGGGGTGGAACCTTAAAATTTCCAACTACAAATGGTCACGGTGAGGATGAGGTATTGTATTTTTCCCGTTCATCGACATAATTGTTTGTAGCAGAGTCGCTGCAGAGAAACATGGAAGTGAAAGAATTAATGAACCCTTTCTTGATCTTCCCAACTCTTCAAAGTCGATGTTAACACAGTGAAGTTTATTACACTTGTTATGTTTATGTAGTCAAGGCTGAGGTACGTACTATGAAAAAGTTGGACTAATACTTAAATATAATTTTTAAGAAAAAAATCAGCCTGTAAGGCAAAGCAGGCAACAGTAAATTTTAAAAATCGCAATAAAGAATAATCAAAGTTTAATAACAATTTAAAAAACGATAAATAAAATAAAATAAAAATGATTAAAAGGTTCTTCCTGAGTAAAGCTAGAAAAACAAATCAAAAAATGTAAACTTAAAATCACAACTTTCGATACATGATGGGTCATGTCATGAAATAAAAACGTTTTGGAAGATAAGCAGACCGTAACTAACCCTTCCGTCCCCAGTTATGATCACTAAAATTAGTTGTGTCGAACAAATAACTAGCCTCGTTTCAGAGTCATTTAAACTCTAAATGAACGTTAATTGCATTCATCGTTTAGATGACTCTAAAATGAAGGTTACATTTTTAACCCTTTCCTCAACGAATTGGCCAAAACCACCCAGACCCAGAGCTGTACATGAAAATGGCCATTCAGTATTTTTTTAATATTTTCATTTTTTGGTCCCAAAACATAGGTTGTGACCCCTGATTGGAACGAGGGCGTCGCGCACGTTCCAATGAGGGGTCACAACCTATGCTGAATAGTCTGAGCCTCAGACATTAGAAGCACATTCAAAATAACGCCACTAATATTATAAGGCGTTGAGCTACTAATATGGCATCAACCTCACGTCCGAAACCGAGACCAAAAGTTCAAACAAACTATTCAGACTGCCAATGCTCATCACATTGACATTATGTTTGTTCACTAAAATTGTTCTGAAATTTAACAAAGCATAATACCCCCGTTTAGGCATGATGCGGCATCATGCCTGAACGGGGGTACGTGTATTATTCTTTGTTAAATTTCAGAACAATTTTAGTGAACAAACATAATGTCAATGTGATGAGCATTGGCAGTCTGAATAGTTTGTTTGAACTTTTGGTCTCGGTTTCGGGCGTGAGGTAAAATAAATGAAAATTGACTTTGAGTTGCCAGAAAATACCCCCACCCCTACATCATGATACAGGTAAAAAACATTACCTTCTATGTCTCATAGTAACATTTTACTGTTTCAATAAAACCATACCATGATACCAATATGAAGATCATTAAAACGAGCTAACTGAGTCGTTTCTAAGGATATCCATAGTTGTATGTTTTTGTTGGAAAATATGTAACTTTGGGGTAAAACTGAAAATTTTTATTATTGTTCCTGTAATTTATAGGAACAACAATAACAATTTTCAGCTTTTCTTTGTGCAAAAACAAAACGAGTATTTGAGCACGAACGTGCTCTTTGTTCTGTATTGGAGTTACCCGCGCTAGTGATAGGAAAATATTGTATGTGTTTTACAAATCCTTTTGGTAGTTGGTTAGGAATGAAAAGTTGGAAATATTGTTCAAAATCCGACGTTCTAGTTGAAAACAGCTTTTTGACTTGTATTTGAAATTTCTAACTGCAGAATTTTTTGATAGAAAATTTCCAACTTTCGTGATTTTGACAAATAATGGGGGGGGGGTGAGACACCCCCCCCCCCCCACACCCCCCCTGTAGCTACGTCCCTGAACCTAACTTCCTGTAGTTTCCAAAATTTATCCAGTTTTTTTTCAAATATCTGTAAGTTTGGGGCATTTACTACATCGTGTGACAGGTTGTTCCAGGTACTGATAACTCTCTGGCTGAATGCATTTTTTTTTATGTCTGTTCTTGCGGTAGATTTCTTTAATTTGTAGTCATGTCCTCTCGTGACGCTGTCTTTAACCTCGTTTAGTATACTTCCTACTTCCGGATCGTAGCAGTGGAATAATTTATAACATTCGATCATGTCGCCTCGGTGTCGTCTATATTGTAGTGTCGGCAGGTCTAGTTTTCGTAATCTTTCCTCATAGTTGAGATTTCTTAGCTCCAGTACTAATTTTGTCGCTCGTTTCTGGACTTTCTCTATGATATGTATATGCTTTTGTTTATATGGCTTCCATACTGTTTGGGCATACTCCAGGTGTGGTCTGACCAGGCCTTTATATAGTTTTGTGAGTGTCTCGCCATCTAAGTGTGTAAAAGATCGTCTGATTGCACCAAGCGTTGCATAGGCCTTCTGCACTTTTTGGTTGATGTGGCTGTCAAAACTTAGATTTGTATCTGTAATACTATATCTTTCTCCTCTGTGGTAACTTTCAGATTGCATTTGATCCATCTGCCCGTTCCAATGTGTATTTCGGCTCATATTGTTGTTTGCCTAGGTTTATTGTCATACATTTATCGGGATGGAATTTTAAAAGCCATTTATTTGACCATTCTTGCAGGTTGTCCAGGTCATCCTGTAGTATTTGTATGTCATTCTTGTCCCTTATTTCTTTGAAGACTTTTGTATCATCCGCAAACATAAATACTTCTGATAACACTGACAGAGGGAGATTATTTATATGTATGACGAACAGTATAAGTCCAAGTACACTGCCCTGAGGTATGCCGCTTATAACATTGTGGTCATCTGAGCTTTGGCCATTTACAATGACTCTTTGTGTTCTGCCGGCCAAAAAGTTCTCAATCCACCTGAACACCTGTCCCTTGATTCCATAGCTTGCCAATTTTTTCAGTAACCTTCTGTGTGGGACTGTGTCGAAGGCCTTCATGAAGTCCATATAGACGACATGCGTTGAATATCCTTTGTCAATTGTTTCTATCCATTTTTCTAGACTGTTGAGTAGCTGTAGGGTGGTTGATCTTTCCGATATAAATCCAAACTGCTTCTTACTGAATAATTTATTTGATTGCATGTGTTCTATTATACCACCCCTTATCAAAGATTCCATAACCTTGCAAAGTATGCATGTCAAACTAACTGGACGGTAATTGCTTGCAGTCGATTTCTGTCCTTTCTTGCAGATTGCCGATATGTTTGCCCTTTTCCACTCCTCTGGTAGTTTCCCCTGTTTTAGGCTGCTATTAAAAATTATTTCCAATGGTTTGCTCAGTGTGCTTGTCAGTTCCTTCAGAATGCGTGGGTGTATACCATCCGGTCCTTGTGATTTTGCCGGGTTCAGTCCTTTAAGTTTTTTACATATCATTTCTTCAGTTAATTTTATATCCGTAAAATCTGTCTGTGTCCTACTTTCCTGTGTGTCTCGTAGTTCACCCGGTGCCTCTTTTGTAAACACATCCGAAAGAATTTTGCAAGTATATCAGCTTTCTCCTTGTCATTTTCTGTCAAAGTACCATCCTCCTTTTCTAGGTCTGCTATGCCCGTTTTGACTTTGGTTTTATTTGCAACGTAGTTCCAAAATTTTTTGGTATTCGACTTTGCTTCCTTTGCTATACTTTTTTCATGGGCTTTCTTAACTTTCCTGGTTAAAGCTTTAACTTGGTTCCTGAACTTTATATACTGAGTGTAGTGCTCAGGTTTCCTGTTTTCCACATATCTTGTCCATGCCCTGTGTTTTTTCTTAATTATGGCAACGGTTTTTTGTCTAGTGGTGTGTTCCTCTTTGCACGACAGCTTATATTCCTCTGTATTCCACGTTTTGGTATGTTTTTGTCTACCGATTCCTTTAAAATCTTACAGAATATTTTCCATTGTATGTCTACGTCCGCTTCTTCTCTCAGTATTCGCTGCCAATCTAAGTCTAAATCTATTTCTATCTCTTTGTAGTTCCCCTTGTCAAAAATTCTCTTTTCTGTTGTTTTTTTCTCTTGGATGTAGCACTTATAGCTGAACTTTACAGTGCCATGATCACTTTTTCCCACTGGGCTCTCAACTCGTAAGTTTGATATCATTTCTTCCTCATTTGTTATTACCAGATCCAAGATGTTTGGTGTTTGGCCAGTGCGGGCTCGAGTGGGAGAGTCTACATGTTGTATGAGAAAATTGTTCTGCAAGCTTGTAAGAAATCCTTGGCTCCTCTGCCCTTGTGTAGTCCACATATTCCAGTTTATCTCTGGGTAATTAAAATCTCCCACAATCAAGGTATGTGTGAATTGCTTACGTGATGCTATTTCTTTGATAATACCATTCAAAAGTTCGTCATTGTCTGTTGTACTTGTGTTGGGGCTCCTGTAAACATTTCCTATCAGTAGACAGTCGTTTCCTTGCAGCGTAATTTTCAGCCATATTGCTTCCTTAAAATCTGGTATAAGTTGTATCTCTTCTGCTGGTATATTCTCCTTTACATATATTGCTATTCCTCTTCCTTCATTGTTGTTTAATTTGCTATGATTCATTTGGTAGTTTTCCAACTTATAATGCGCTATACCAGGTTTCTCCTTGCATTGCTTAGGTTTCATTTCTGTTACTGCTATAATGTCAAAATTTTCTTTCTCTACTAGAAAGCTTAGCTCGTTCATCTTGTTCGACAAGTTGTCTGCATTAAATGTTGAAACGTGTAATCCTTTTACAGTGCTTTGTTGGAGCGAGGTGCTTTTGTTAAACGTATTTACATCCTTTTTACACTTATTTATTGGTGTTTTTATCGGTCTGTTCTTCTCTTTACTCTTTGAATGACCATTGGGGGGCATCTGACCCTGTAGAACCAGTCCCCCGAATTCTCGTTTTTTGCTATTGCCTCTTGTTGGAGCTTTTTTCTCCTCCCTCTCTTCTTTTGTGAGATCACAGCTGAGGGATATCGCAGAAAATTTACTGCTGTCTTTTAACTTATGTCCCTGTTTCAGTACATTAATTTTCTCCTCCGCTGTTTCAAATGTTACCAACATTGGTCTTGCTCGATCGCCTTTTTTTCCTAATCTGATAACTTTCCTAATATTGTTTTTAGTTGCTATGCCTAATTCAGTGCAGATTTCTTCCATGCACTTGGCGTCATTTTTTTTTTGTTTTTCTTTCTCTGAGTCACCAGTTGGTTCTTCTATATTAAATAATATTAGATTCCTTTTCCTAAGCTCCTGTGCCTTATCTGCCTTTTTCTCTTCTGTCAACAGCTTTTTTACCTCTGTAGTTAGGTTCCCATCTGTTGTTTGTTGGTCAATGTTTTGTGTAGATTCCTCCAATGTCCCAACTCTCTCTTTTATTATATTCATATCTTCTTCCATCTTGTCTTGTCTTTTCTCAATTTTTGTTATTCTTCCCAGTAATTTTGCTGCTCCAAGATTGCAGCATTTACAGTACCAGTGAACAGGCGCCGGATTTTGTTCATCTGACGAGTCAACTCCTTTTGGGAAATTATACACGTCTTTTGGAATTTTCTGACATTTTGTGTGGAACCATAGGTTACATATTTTGCATTCCAATGCATCGTCTCTTTCTGTTACCACTTTATTACAGCTCCCACATTTTTCAATCCCTGCAGATGTACTGTCTTTTCGTGCCTGTGACATACTTGTAGTCTGGCCTTTGTATTTAATTTAAGAATTTACTTTTACTGATTAATATACCAGTCTGTTAGGGAACAGAGCAATCCCCGTCTCCCTATTATATTATATCTTTGTCTATTCTGGTTAGAACTTTGAATATATTTTTTGTAGGGAACAGAGCAATCTCCGTCTCCCTAATCCTAAATTATTCTCTTCACTGCTCAGTTAGATCTTGACCATCTCCTTATAAATTGGTAGATCCTCAGTAGCCAGAGCTTTGAAAGACTTTCTCCTGGGTGAATACCATCTAATAGAAGGCTTTTACAGATATGCTGTTGGAGTCTTCCTCCTCGTTTGTTGGTTCTTATCAAGTCTTGGCTAATTTTTGGCAAGGTTGATTTGTTCAGGCTATTTGTATTATAATTAAGTTCATTAATACAGTTCAGTAAAGTATGGTCACTTTCTCTGTCATTTGGTTTTGAGTTGCCTTTGAAGTAGTTCCACGAGTGTATTGAGTAGTAAGGACATTCCAGAAAGAAAACGTGTGTGCTTCTATTTATCTGTTTAATTTGTATCTCCACTTCTCTGTATCCTTCAACAATGCCCTGTACATGTATGTTGTGTTGGATATTTTCACGAAGTTGAACACTTCTGCCAACCTTTTCTGTTATCTCGCATGTCCCAAACCAGAGAATGATAATTGGAGATCTAAGTGTGTGAATCTGTTGTGTTAGTCTCCTCACTAAATATTTATTTCTGCGCGAAGTTGCACCTCTTTCATATAAGATTCTAAGTTTGACTTTGTCATCGATTCTTATCTGTGATTTTAGGTATGCCCCTTTACTATCAGTAACCAGGAACACTTCTCTCTGGTTTATTATCTTTTCATCTCCTTCCCCCTTATCTTGTAACTTCTTTATTTCTTTTTTTATTTTATTTTGAAGTGCTATTTGTTAAGATGTATTTCCAAAACATTGTTGAAGTGATTGTTGAAATGATTACACGAAAAACGGAAATGCGGTCCAGCAGAGCCTCAACATTTCAAACATTAATTTCTCATCAATTAATTACTTTTTCTGTTCAAAATTTTTATAGAAATCATAAAAAGGCTTTAATTAAATCCATTTTGCACTTTATCTGTACGGATGTCATATAAAACACATAATAATACTTAGATTGACAAGAAAATTTTTCTCCGATGAAAAACACGTCCTCTCGCTATACCGGAAGTACACACACGTTATGTGATACCAGGTATATCAATCATAGGGAGGGGGGTCATAGAGTGAGAGGGGGGCAATAATAGTTAATGTAGTAAAGAAGGAAACAAGCTCGGCGCTAACTTCCAAGAGTCAATCAACAACAATAAAGATATCTCTACAGAATATCATAATAAAAGGAAATGGACATTGACAATGAGAGAGACAACTTGCGAAGTACCGCCAAAACTAAACAAACTCGGCGGAAACTTCCAAGTGACGATAACAAAGAACATTTCTCATTTAGAGAAGTCACCGTCGAAGTTAAAAAAAAACACAATTCCGACAGACATTGAACAATATGTTTGAAGTCAGTTGATGGAATATTTCAAGTAGTGACTGGACATGTTTCGGTTTCTAATGCGTAGGATTAAAATGTTGGATTTTTAATTAATGGATTACATTCAAGCAAAGAGATAAGAAATATTTTTCACAAAATAGACAAAATTCTTATCAAAACACATTAACAAATTTTTTTTTCAACAAAATATATAAAATTCTGATAAAAAATCATTAAAATATATTCAAATAATAACTTGTCTAAATAACTGAATAAAATATAAATTAAAAAAAATAAACCCAAACTGAGAAGATTCGGCCCACCACCAGAGCCGAATCTTCCCGGCCGAATCTTCCCAGGACGGATCTATCTGACCCGTCGGGAGAGTACGGCTCCATCGGCCATTAAAAATATCTGAAAATTAATTAATTTCATTTGTGTGGTCCAACATTGAAGATTTTATTATTTGATGATAAGAATGCAGAATTTAATTTTGTTATCGGATATTCTCGATTGCTCCTTGTTGTTCTCTGTGTCTCCAAGTGGGCCGAAATGTCTTGGTCCGACTTTTCTATTGTGGTTGTAATGTAAACCATATCGACCATATTCCAAATGCACACTTCAGCAAAGTAGCATTTGTTTATGTCCTTAACAACAACAACCTCAGCTGCGGACAGCGAGATATGCAAGAGAAAATAGATTGTTAATTTAGATTAACATCATTCTCAATCTATTCATGTTGTTAGCTATGACTGTTGTGTACAAAGTCACTAATGCTGAAGTATTTATAAACTGAATAAATAAGGCTTGGCTAGCCAGATCTTGTTTGGGGTAAATAGACATTTAAAAAACCAAACTTCAGTCTTCACATTAATTTAAGCCTTAAGGTGTTATAAAAGTGAGGAAAATTTGTTTACTTTGAAATTCCCACATCTGATATTTCATAAATTCAAAATAGAGGTTGTGATGTATAGAACACAAAAAAATATTTGCAATCGCAGAGTTGACACTGACACAGTGACACTGACAGCAGGCACCAATGGCAATGGTTCCTGGCAGTCGGCTTAGACTTTGAGTATAAATATAGTGTAAAACTGTAACATGGGATCCGATTGTGACATGCATTCATTGCAAAAAATTAAAAAGTGGTTAGTGACACATCCTGTAATTGTGCATTAACGACTACAGACGTTTGACCAGTAACGAACCGGGTTGAATGAAAATGTCGCAATCTTTTTTATTCAGCGAAATTGACGGAAATTCCAACTGGGATTTCGAGAATAGATGTCTTTCATATGTTCATACAAAGTTTCGGACATCATAATCATTTCAAACTATACATACAGCGCTCGTTTTCCAAGGTACTGATTTGACCAGAAACGAAAAATTTTACCAGTACTGAATCAACGTTCATTTTACGAACAAAACGTCATAAAAATTGGAAAAATCCCATGAAAAGGACACAAACTCCTTTGAAATTATGTTCATGTACTACGAGAATAAAAAAAAAAAAAAACAGACAGAAAGTTACAAAACTCATTTTATGGGCGAATTCAGTGAGAGCAGTGCTAGCGCGAACTTGGGGAATTTCCATACTTTTGCTGAAGGTATCAGACTGATACAAACTGGCTAATTCGGACCATTAACGACTCGGCTGATTCAGGCCTCCACTCCAGTCTGGCTGATCGGAGATTCGGCTCATTCGGATCTCCAGTCAGCTTACCAGTCGGGCGACCCGGGTTCCGCAAGATGATGACACCATCCAATTCCAAAACACCCCTCCCTTTTTCAGCAAGGCTCCCATTCTTTATTTACTACTTATTTATCTGACGCTCCATCCAGGTGGGATTTTCAACCAAAGCAGCATGGAAAAAAGAACCATCAGTCCAGCACATTTGTCACGTCTCGGAGGGTGGGGGGGGGGGGGGGGGGGGGGGGGGTGCTCTTAGTTGGGGGAGGGGGGAATCCATCTAAATTGGACCAAATGATCAGGGCTTGTTGTTTAAACTTCTTGAGAATTAAGGACGGAACCCTTTCAAGTCCTACACTAAGTAGGGCTGAAAATTCCCAGGATCAAAACTTTCCATTTCTCAGAAAATGGGGGGGGGGGGGGGGGGGGGGGGGGGTTCTTGTCATAGATAGCACTAGCTTTGGACTCGCTGTACTTGAACGCTGCCAATGGCATGATTTATTGCACCAGATCACTGGTGCAAGGATTGATGGTTTTGGCATATTTGCAGTGTGTGTGTGTGTGTGGGGGGGGGGGGGGGGGGGGGTCATTAAGAAAAAAACATCCAGAGTATGGTGTAATTGATGTTATATGAAGGATTTTAGGCAAATTGTGGACCAAAGCATTTTATTCGTGGATAGCAAATATGGATTTCCAGGGCAGCCAAAACCGTGTAGCAGTAGCACATTGCTCAGGTACATGTAACGCTGCGAGATATTTTTTTTCACTCCCGTAAATTTGATCTTGAATTTCTGAGAGTGTAAAATAGATCCCATAATGATATGATGCAGGTAGGTCATCTAAAGACTAAACTTACGCAAAGACAATTCGCGGGACCCATTTTTAGGTTACACAAAATTTTTATTCATGCAGGCCTTATTTTAAGCAGCTATTCTAGCTTCTGGTATTGAAGTTTGCGAAAGTGGGGTGTGGGGGGGGGGGGGGTGGTGGCTGGTTCTGCCACTGCACAGGAAACGAAAACAAAACAAAACAGTATATATAATTTAGGTGAAAAATAAAGCTCTGAAAAATTTAATATAACCTTAACAGAATAACATTACAATAAACATATACTAACAAAAAGAAAATACAAGAGGTAATCACTTGACTAGAACAGTCTTAACAGTACAACCTTAAGTTAAAATGTCCACAATGAAACAAAAGTAATGGCGTGACTAGATCAAATGAAAAAGTGAAAAATGAAAAAAATTTCAACTTGCTTTTCTGCACGTTGAATGGTGACTGTCGTATGGGGCGCCATCCCTCTATTTATTCCTTATTTAATGATATCATTAAATGAATTAGTGATATCACTATTTCCTTAAATGATATCACAAATTATTTAGTGATATCACAAAATGGTTTTGTGATATCACAAATTCGTTTTGTGATATCACAAAATGATTTTATGATATCAATAATTCGATTTAATGATATCACTTAATGTTGATTTAGTGATATCACTTATTCGATTTAGTCGGAACCACAATGCATATCAAGTTTTGATCAGATCAGTCCAGCAAGTAAGAAGTTATAGTGTTCAAAAGCTTGTAGGTGAAACAGATAAAGGCCAAAACTGTGATAAAAAAATCAGAATGACATTCACTTTTAGGAGAGGCAACTGACCAATAAGATATGTGCAGGATTTCCATTAAGGCGGCAGAGGGTCCCCTGAATGGCCCCATTCCCCTCAACATACCTCCCTCCCATCACATCACAAACAACTGATGGGCACAGCATTGATGGACAAGGTTATCAGTAATCAGGGACTAGGCCACCGTCTGGGTGATTTTATTTTCCTACTTATTCCCTATTTCCGCCTTGAAACTATTCTGCCCCGGGTGCACTCTATTTAGAGTGCACTTGGGACGTAATGGTTCTGAGGCAACATACTGAGTAGTTATTGCAACATAAGGCACATTCTGCAATTGGGTGATTTTCTTGCACTAGCAGAAGTAGCAGTTTCTGAATTTTCCCCTCGGTACCGGTCACAACATTTTTCTCCTAGTGGAAACCATGATACAGGACAGCGTGCTGAACGCTTTTTCACGTATGGAAAACTTGTCCACCCAGACATTTTTGACTGTTAATTAACTAAATGCAGAACAGCAGTCAGCCGAAGTTTTGTTAAAGAAACACTTGTTTGAGCTGGTGCTTCATGCACAAAAACAAAAATTCCGCTGCATACCACTGTCACAATGGCCCTGCTTTCTATCGTGAGTGTGGGCATTTTGTTCGTGCGTGGAAAAGTGCCCGTCCACGCTAACTGCACTATATGTGTATATTAGAAACTTGTCATTCCATCACATATCATAGAAGTTGGGGCATTTAAAAACAGATTGGTGACAGGGTGACAAACAAACAGACAGACTGTCGACCAAATGGTCATTGACCAACCGATAGACCAATAGATATTGCCACATATAGATCTGCTGATCATAGCTGAAATTCAGGTTGGATTGTTTTCCAGTTTTCCAGGTCCAACACTGCTATTACTTCAAATATATTTTGGATTTGCAAGGGTAAATATAAAAATGATACATAGTTTCTGTTTTTAAACCTTCAAAATGTTACTTTCCTGGATAAAAATTGTCCAAAGAATCGGAAACATTCAGCTTCCAAACTGAGAAGATTCAACTTAAATTTGGGACAAGTCTTCTTGGGCGAATTTTCCCAGGGTATTCTTCCTGGGGCCAAATCTTGCTGATTTTATGGATTCCGTAATTTTCATGAATGCTTTTTCACGTGGTTCGTAACTGGTCAAAGTGGCAATGGTTTTCAAACCAAGATAAGTAAAATAAAACGAGGCGCCTACTAGTCAATCTTTGGGTAGGTTATAGTTGAATGTTGTAACAAATTGCGCATACGTTTGATTTTTTAAAATCTTACCACTTCGTGCCATCACCTTCTGTTGATTTGTTTGTCACATTTTTTTTTTTCTGCAATGAAATTGGGTCACGAAAAAGATGTCAATAAAAATCTCGAAAACTGTCATATACTTCAGTCTGATAAAAAGTCAACTTTAATTTTTTGAAAGAGTATTAATATATCGATAAATATCAGGTTTTGTTTTTTCAATCGGGGTTTGGGATTTTTATGTACCGTGAGTGAAAGTTGAAATTTTCCGTAACTGGTCAAAACCCGTTACCGGTCAAACGACTGTAGGTATGTTACCCCAAATTTTAACCAAATATGACAGTGTCAAAACACACAAATGAAACCCCACATTGGCCACAATTTTTTTTTAATAAAATTAAAAATCTTCTCCAGAACAAAACAACCAATCAGAATCTTTCGATACTTGGTATACAACATTCTTAGAGGGGTCAGATTCAGGTTTGTTTGATACATGTACAAGTCTGTGGGTTCATATTTGGGTGTTTTCACATTAAGGGTTGCTAAATTTGGCCACAGGGGGGTGAAAAAAAGTTGTCTAGTTTAAGGATTTTTTCTGGTCATTTCATCAGTAGATATACTGAAGTTCATAAAAATGAGAATGGCCGGGCATGACGTCGACCTGGTAATGATATTTCAAGGCTCATCTGCTGAATTTTTAATTTGAAATTGAATTCTGGACAAACTGTTCCATCAAGGAGTACAGGGGGATAAATATGAACTAATCTCTCATTCAGCATTACAGATTCCAACCATGAGTTTCAACAACCGAATAAATACTGAATTCACTGTGTTGTATGGGATTATGGGTGAAATGTCGCAGTTTTTATCATATTTGGGGAAGAATTTGGCCATATCTACCACAAACTTTAAATTTTTTATCATGTCTAAAGTAGCCCAGCTTGAGTTTCCCTTTCCAAAAAGTGGTCAATAGGCAGTCATCATTCTCTATTCCAAATTTCACAAAGATATAACTACAAACAAAAAAATGATAGAGAGATGAAAAAAGGAGCCGTTGTGAACATTTTCTGTGTCGGAGAGGACAAAATTTTTAACATTCTTTGACATTGGCCTGAAGCAAAACCTCCACTCTGATTCATAGTTTATTCAAATTTGGCATTAAAATGATGCATGTAATCTGTGTTCCTGGTTCATTCAACATGACTTTTGTGGAAAAAATAATCAATTTTTAAAAATTATTTCATTATTTTTTTCTCTTCGCAACATTTGTTATCAAATAGCTTGCAATTATACCCATACAGTGACTGTGGTACAGACTGAATACTTCTCCAATCATTTAGAATGCACTCTGGTTTGATCAACTCCTCCCACAACAAGCGTTAAGCCTCATTCGATGTTAAATAATGTACTTTTCAGACTCCCCGGAGAGGACATTTTTTTTAACACCTCACCAGACACTCAACAAAAATGCAAGAAACACAAAAATCAATATCTCAAATTGAAATATATTTTCTCACGATTAGAACACTTTACATAAACTTATTTCAACAGTTGAAATTGGACATATGTCACCAGGTTTGAACATCTGGAAAGCTGTTCTGATAGCCTTTGCCAAGAACTTAGCATTCTCACACTTGCTACAACAGCAAACTCGACGTTCATACGCCTTCGTATGCCGGACATTTGATGGTTTAAGTGCCACAAACTTCACATATCCAATTTTGATGTTTGGATGTTCTTGCTTGAATCTTTGGTATGATGTGGTGTAACTACATTCCAGAAGATATGATGGTAAACCCTTCTTCACTCGCTTCTTTAAAGGGAGGGGACGACTACATGATGCAGACCACCAGAACGTCTGTACTGTTTCTTTTACTTTGTTTGACACGCTTCCTTGTTTTTCTAGTTTTTTTCACCGTTTGCCCTCCAGACTTAAGTTTTTTCCAGGTGCGCCATGTTATGCCGAGAGAATGCTTCAGTTTCGGATTGAGTTTAGTTGCAGCCAGTGCCACTGCGTAGTGTACATTCCTTTTGTCAGTAGAAGTAGACTGCTTTGTGAATTCAAGGCTTTTTTCACATTTGAAGCAATTATTTTTTCTTTGTGTTGAGTTTTTTCATGGCTGCTGACAATGATCTTGACAGGGGTGACTTCATTACCCAAGACTCCACCGAGAACAGCTGCTCGAGATCTAGGACTTTTGGGGAAGTTATTTTCAATCTTCTTCCTGTGTCGTCGAATAGACCTGGCAGACAGACTCTGGGAAGCGGTTGATTCAGAGGAGTTCTTGGCATGTGATTTTCTCTCTCTGTCTTGCTTCTATATGGATGCTTTTTTCTGTTTACTTTGTTTCTCTCTGCTCTGTCGAACTTTCTCTCGATGGTATATTCTTCTCTCTTCATCTGTCATGTCCTTGTATTTTTGTTTACATGCAGGCTCTGTTTCTGGGTCAGGACAAGAACCTGGTCGCTTCTTGGCCCTTTGCTTTTGTTTATTTTCTCTCCATTTAAGTTTAGTTTCTTCATGTTGTTTTTTATTTTTTCAGACACTGGTAGATATGTTTTCTTTTTTCTTTCAGCATCTTTCTTAAGATACTTTTCATATCGTTCTGGATATGCTTTCATTTTGTGTCTATAATATGACGATGTTCGTCCACCATCCTCATTATCCATTTTTTCCTGAAGCCGGGTTTTCCAAGGGAACTTTACAAGTAACTTTTCCATCATTCAGGCTGATTCAGCTGTAATAGTTCAAGCAGTTAGTTTTGAGGAAAGTTCTACCTAAATACTCCAGACCAAAGATAATCATAAGCTACAGCTGGAGATTTCTTGAGAGTCCTTTATTTTCTTGGCTCTTCCCGACAGTTTAACCTTACCATTGAGTTGTACACAAATGGATAAGCACAAAGCATAGTGTAAAATTGTAGATAAAATGGGGCATAAAGTACATACAATGAACTTATCAGTTGAATAACCTCCAATCAAAGCTTATGATTATTTTTAGTCTTGAGTGTCCAAGTTGATTGATAGTGGCATCATGCATACCAGAGAAGTGTTAATTAAGATATGATTATAAGACAGTGTTAGAATATGGACCACCAATATCTCCCCAATATCTCCAAATTATTGTTGTCAGAATTTCATAAATTTCCCTCAAAAACCCTGTTTTTTTGTTTTTTGCTTTTTGAATGGAGAGTATTGATGGTCTGTTAGACATGTGCAGTAATAAGCAAGAAGGATATGCGCAGCTGGATATCTGTTTGTTGCAATCTGGAAAATAAAAAGGGTTGGGAAGCATTACGACACAAAAACCAACAACATGCAGGCACCACAGCAAAAGATGTTAGTTTCACACATAGAGGATGTTAGATTAAGCAAATTCTACAAGCTAGCTCTGTGAAAACATCATGTATCTCATGCAGCATGCACTATAAGCCTAAAATATACATAAGAAAACCATTCCTTCACCAACTGTCACACTCAAACCCTTTTTTTCACTCATTTTAAATTTGGTTAAAAATGTATGTCCTCTCCGAGAATATATTGGCGTAGTATATTAAACCTTCAGATCCCAACTTTAAAACAGTGTTTGACTAATTTCATGGTACAGTGTTATTCCACGGCTGTTACTCATTCAGTTAGGCTTTTGGTTGAATTCCCTGAGGGCCAAGACCATAAAAAAAGAAGCATAACATCAGGGCTGAATGTCCATGAAGTTGGAAATGAAGTTGCATTTGGATAAATCTAGTTCATCTTTCTGGTTTATGAGTATAAAAGACATATTTGACCTTGCTTTCAATAAAAAAGGTAGAAAACTTACTCCTGAAACTCTTATTAGTGAAATGGGTGACCTTTTGGAGATGAATTCCCGGAAAGGACTTTTTTTAACAGAGAAAAATTCTTGTTTCGACTCGGATACATGCCCATTGCCAATTCTTTTTTTATTTCCACTTTTGTACTCCCAAGTCCCATACATCATGCAATCAAGAGAGTAAAATTGTGTTTTTTTAGATATGAATAACAACATTCCCGGAAAGGACAGTTTTTTACGGAAATTTTTTCAGTTTATTTCATTTGGTTTGCAATTTTTTTTGCCACCCAAGAACCATCTAATTTTTTTTCCTTTCATAAATATGGTTCCTGCAGTCATTTTGGGGTATAGATTGAATCCAATACATTGATGTAAAATCATCCAACAGCCTTCAAAATTTTCTATAGGTTTGAAAAAAACGTTTAACGGAAACTGCTTTTTTGCATGTTAATCAATATAACTTTGAGATGAGGAATCCGATTTCCACGAAATTTGAAACAGTTTCACGTGGGATGATTCCTTTTGCAAATATTAGACTTTCCTTTTCTTCTGGATGAAAGACAAATGAATTATA
Organism: Pictodentalium vernedei; assembly: GCA_031216915.1. Classification (NCBI taxonomy): domain Eukaryota; kingdom Metazoa; phylum Mollusca; class Scaphopoda; order Dentaliida; family Dentaliidae; genus Pictodentalium; species Pictodentalium vernedei. Next base: position 131,462,736 of record CM062289.1, read on the forward strand.
ATTGTTCAAAAATTGGAGAAAATCGGATGGCCACTCAAAAATGGCCAAATTATGGCCATGAGTCACCATTATTCAGAAACTACTAAAGATATTTCAGTGAAATCTGGAGTGAAGAACCTACCCCTAGTACCCTTTCATTTTGTGAAAGTTGGAGTTCCCCACATGAGTCTAATTTTGGTAAAAGAGCAAACAACCATGCAGGTTTTTTAGCAACCCTTAATGTGAAAACACCCATTTGGGCTCCCTGTGGAAACTCAAATTTTAACATGGTGCAATATAAGGAAATGTATTTAAAAATCTGGTAAACATTACATGTATACTCCATACGAAAAAAAATTATCGAAAAATCAACTGAGTGTGTTATGTGTAATTACATAATGTCAGACGTCCACTCACTTACCAGTGTTGATTGAACATATTGGGAAAAGATTCGCCAATTAACATATTAATTTCTGTTCACTAAATCTTTTTTTTGTACCTGATACATTTTGTTTTGGAATTTTGTATATCAAATAAAATCTTTAAAGGTGAAAATTGGTTCGGTAAATCCCGTTATTTTGTGTGATAAATTTGACCCCAAAAATGAGAATTTCGCCGATCACGTGCAACAGTGTGGCTCTTCAGTCAATTGGATCTACATTGCATGAAATATTCTGAAGTCATTGGAGACCAGCGAACAAACTCAGTATTCATTCTGTTTTTCAACAGACACGGAAAGTTATAGATTGCTCATACATTTTTATTTTTGAACGTCAAGGGGATTTACCTGCTTTTGTCAGCGGAATAACCTCATAATCCACCCAAATGAAAAATTATAACACAATTTTTGTGACATATCTGGCAGCTATTTACAGCCTCGGAAATTCAGTGAAGTGGATTGTTGTCGAAACAGATCAGATCCACCTGCACATGCCTTTTTCTGCAGCTATTTTAAAACACGGCATCCAAATTCAACTCAGGGACCCTTCCAATCGATAAAGCTTGTCCTCACGAGACGAAATGACGCCAAACCAGGAATACATTACTTGAATTTATGGTTGCAAGAACAACACCGCAACATCTTAAGGTAACTGAGGGAGACGGTCATAGCAGCCTCGAAATCGCTGAGAACACCAGTTTTGCCATTTTTTGGTGGGGGTGGGGGGGGGGGGGATGGTGGGGGGAAGGGAAGGGAAGAAAATCGACCAAATTCGTTACTCTCAACCCAACTCTGATGATGCCATGCATCATGCTGATACTATGAGGATAATTAATGTGACCCCCCCCCCCCCCACCCCCCCACCCCCCACCCCCTCTTCGTGAAATTCTTGAACCGCCACTGCAGGGAGCCACCCATCTTCTGGGTTGTTCCTTAACCCTTTACCCAATGCGGATTGCAGATGATACTTGCAAAATAAATTCTTGGATAACATTTCAAATTTTCAAACTTTTGTCACAAAACATAGCTTATGACCCCTCATTGGAACGACTCAAGATCATCGTTCCATTGAGAGGTCATAAGCTATGTGTTTTTTACAAAAATTTAAACATAATATGGCAGTTATGTCAGGTAAATAGTTAGCAGAAAGCTTGCTAGCGGTTTTCATGCTTTTTCCCGCATATTGGACGATTAATTTTTTTTAATGAATAATACATTCTCATTTTAGTTCATCTAAACTATTTCGGTAAAAAGCTCATGCTACAATAAAAATTAAATCACCACGTTTTAACTTTGAAGTGTTCGGACACTCGGCACAGTATAGAATCCATAATCTCGTGTCGGAAAAGCTATTGCCGCAGCGAAACGCCAGGATGTATTGCCAAGATTGTCACATTGTTGTTTCAAAAGCACCGTATACCCAGAACACATTTTATTCACCGAAATACTCGTTCTATTCCATAATTTCCTTTAAAATTACAAATGAACAGTTACGAGAATGAATGAAGACAAGATCATTTTGACAGGGACAATCCGACCTTCAGTTATATGGGGGGGGTGGGGGGGGGGGGGGGAGGGGGGAAGCGAAAATTTTATTTTAATATGAAAACAACGAATAACGAACAGATTTTTTCAGTTCCTATATTAAACCACAGTACAGAGTTCTGGAGAAGAAAGATACGGCATTTGTATCCGAATATTTTATTAAATGTAGATTTTAGAAATTTTCTGACTGAACAATGTAAATGCTAATCTTTTCTTGCGAAACATTAATTGGTCATGTAATCCTTCTCACATGACCGCACTAAAACAGCTTTTCATACCCGGTGTCCCGGTCGTTTCTACACAAACCATGGGGTATTAACAAGTGTGCTTTTATATGCAATGTACATGTAATGACATGAAAAATAACGGACCCAACAAATTATGCAAAAATTACCAACTTTTCCCATCTTTTCAAGGTTTCCCTACATTCTTTAGTGTTTTTTCCTCACATATGTACCAAAAACCCTGAGTTTTTAATACATTTAGACATTATTTACCAAGTTTTTTCTTCCCATAAGAGAGGCATGGAAAAGTAGTCTGATCGTGTTTATCAACAGCGACGTTCTTTCAGCAGAAACTGTCAAACATGTGACATCACGGTGGGCGTCTCCTCCCATTTGTGGAGAATTCAGTATCACATCAGTTCAGGAAATCGCACCGTGTTCGACTGATTAGGGTGAATGTAGGAAGGGTTTGGGTTAGCTAACCCAAACAGTTGCTAGACTGACCCTAACCCGTCGAGCACGGTGCTATTTATTACATAATAACTTACCTTAAAAATGAAAAAAGTGAATCCAACACCAGTTTCTGTCAGAAACATAATAAATTTATGACTTCTTGTGGTACCGGTGCAGAACAAGTGCGCTTCAAAATCGAACACACACTTTCGGATAGAAAAAATGGTTGACGCGCAAGTTGAATTGCTTCGTCACAGAAGTTAAAAACTAGTAAAAACAAGCTAAAAAGTAATTTTTATTCCCCCAAATTTATGAATATATAAAGAAAAAACACTTAAGAATGTCGGGAAACCAAGAAAATTTGGGAAAAGTTGGCAATTTTTTGTATAATTTGTTGGGTTTGCTATTCTCCATGTTTACCAAAAATCTTATTGAGATCTAACAGTCAAAATCTCTTGATATTTGGTATACTGCATCTCTAGGGTGGGGGTGTGGAGTCAGCTTGAATTTTGTTCAAATCAAGTCCCTAGAGTCGTATTCTTTAAAAGTCTTCTTCTTCAGATCCATCAGTCAGAATCTTTTAATACTGGATATGTAGCATCCTTAGTGGGGTGAGATTAAAGTTTGTTCAAACCAAGTCCCCAGGTTCATAAATGGGCCCCCTATCTCTTGATTTTTGATATACTGCATCTTTAGGAGGATCAGCTTTAAGTTTGTTCAAATTAAGTCCCTGAATTCATATTTGGGCTCACTGTGGGAGCCCGAATTTGAACTTAGTGTAACACGAGGAATATTTTTTAGAAATCCTCTTCTTCAGATCCATCAGTCAGAAGCTTTTGATATTTGGTATGTAGTAGCCTTAGCAGCGTGAGATTCTAGTTTGTTCAAATCAAGTCCCTGGGTTCATATTCTTCTTCAGATCTACCAGTCAGAATCTGTGGATATTTGGATCCTGCATCTTTATGGGGGTCAGCGTGAAGTTTGTCCAAATTAAGTTCCAGGAGGCATATTTGGGCTCACTGTGGGAGCCCGAATTTTAACTTAGTGTAACTTGAGGAATATTTAAAAAAAATCTTCTTCAGACCCATCAGTCAGAATCTTTTGATATTTAGTATGTTGCATCCTTAGTGGGGTGAGATTCAGGTTTGTTCAAATCAAGTCCCTGGGTTTATATTTGGCCTCTCCATGGGATTGCGAATTTTTACTTGGTGCGATGTGTAGAGATTTATTTAAAAATCTTCTTCGGATCTACCAGTCAGAATCTCTTGATATTTGATATACTTCATCTTGAGGGGGGTCAGCATGAAGTTTGTCCAAGTTAAGTACCTGAAGTCATATTTGGGCTCACTGTTGGAACCCAAATTTTAACTTTGTGTAACTTGATTATTTTTTAAAAAACTGCAGTTTTTTATTTTTGGCATGCAGCATATTTAGTGGGGAGAGATTCAATTTTGTTTTGTTCAAATCAAGTCCCTGGGTTCATAATTGGGCTGCCTATAGGAACCTAAATTTTAACTTAGTGCAGTATGAAGAATAAAGCCCAAATATGGCCTTCTAGCACTCTACCAGCATTTCTTGTGTCTTCATAGATTTTTGGACTTTTGCCTTGAGAGGCTGCCTTTATTTCAATTCCACGCAATATATGAATACTTGTTAATTATAAAAAAACAGTTTCCCAAGAATTTTTACATAGCCGAACATAGGGATGAGCCGATCTATCGGTAAGCAATCGGCTATTGACTGATAAAAGCCTATCGGCAATTGGTATGAATAGCATGAAAAAAATCGGCTCTTGCCGATTGTTGAAAAAAATTATTGGGTACCTATTCATACTCTATTTCACAGCCATTTTGATGTTCTGCCAATAACTAAAAAATGTGCCGTCCATTACACTGTGTAGATCAGAGCCCCGACATAACATTTAATTTCTACCAGCGACAACCAGAAAAAAGAATCGCTTGTCTCGGGCGACAAGTGCTATTTTTGGCTTGAGTTTCATATTAAACTTGAAAAGGTATGTGCTGTTAAAATCATTAAATAGTTGCCTTATGTATTGAAACATCTATTATACGGTCTATCAATAACGATACTATGACATCTTTTTTACTATGAGGGCGAATCCAGGCATCGGCACACTTGGTGTGCTCCCCCCTCCCCCACTAGTTTTTCCCGGAGATGGGTTTTGCATTGTGGATATCTGTATCGGGTGCGAGGTAATCGCATCTTTTTGGATTAAATTTCAAAATTTGGTTGACAGTACACACCGGTAAACTTGAGCCTAGGTGTGCCCCCTCCCCCCCCCCCCTCCCCCCTCCACCGGCCCCAGCCCCACAGTTTTTCGTAAAGTCCTTCATCCGCAACTCAACCAACTCTGAACTGGTATTGGGATGTAACGACTGTGCGAATGAACTCACCAGAAGCATAAAAATGTCTGTAATGTAGAATGGTAATTCTAGTCTAAGGGAGGTAATCAAATTAGCTATCAAAGAACTCAGCTATTTTCGAAATTGCTGACAGGGCTTTCAGCTCGCCATACGTGATGCCCCATATCTCTCATCCAATTTAATTTGCTTCGTTCCATGGCTGATTTTAAATAATATAAGTGATCTCAGACTTTGATATCACAAACCTTTTCAATTTTTTATTGAGTTTTGGTCATTAAAGCCTTTAAGGTCACTCTGGTCACCATTGCAGTGTCGTTAAGCTGACAAGTCACAACAACAGAACAAACCTTTTCACCTCAAGCAAAGTTTAAGACGCCAGTATTGCAGTCTCTCTGATGGATTGCTGGTTTGGGGTTCCAGCCTTAAAACGTCCCTCGAGCCAGTCACTTAACTGTGGCTTAATTCCGAAAGTATATTCAATATTGTCACCGCACTTTTTTCGACCATTTTTACAGAAATAATATGGGTGAACAAAACTATTTGGTATCGGCATCGGTATCGGCCGATAGTAAATCAAAACTATTTGGTTTCAGATGAATAGGCAAATCTCTTATCGGCTCATCACTAGCCGATCATTCGGTTAGCCATCACCAAACCACGTGAACGATCAGTCGGTTAGAGTTATTTTTAAAATTTTGCACACTCTATTTGTTATGTAGCATTCTGAGTGGGTTGAGATTTAAGTTTGGGTTCATATTTGTGCTTCCTATGGGGATCTGAATTTTAACTTAGTGCAGTATGAGGAAAATTTTTTTAAAATCTTCTACTGCAGATCCACAAGTCAGAATCTTTTGATGATTGGTTTAGAGCCTCCTTAGGATGGGTCAGAGTCAAGATTGTTCAAAAGAAGCCCCCTGGGGTCATATTTGGACTCTCTATGGGAACTTTAGTGCAATATGAGGAATATTCTTTAACAATCCTGAATCCTCTTCTTCAGATCCATCAGTCAGAATCTTTTGATATTTGATTTGCAGTTTCCTTCATGGGGGCGAATTCCAGTTTGTTCAAACGAAGTACCTGGATTTATATTTGGGCTCATTATGGCAACCTAAATTTTGACTTAATGAACCATCATTTAAAAAAAACATTTAAAAAACCCTCTCCAGAACAACCCATCTGAATCCTTTGGAGTGCCAGATTGAAGTTTGTTCAGATGAAGTCTCTGGGTTCATATTTGGGCTCCATACAGAAGACACCAATTTTAACAATATTGGAAATGAGAAATTGCTGAATTGGCAAGCTTTCAAAAATTAAAAAAAATATCTTCTCCAGAATCTCTGGTCAGTTTTTTGATATCTGGTATACAACACCCACAGAGGGATCAGATTGAAGTTTGTTCAAATCAAGTCCCTGTGTACATATTTGGGCTCCATCCAGGAGACACCCATTTTAACCCCTTTGGTGATGGGAAAATGCCGAGTCCGCATGCTTTAAAAAATTTAAGAAATCTTCTTTTCCATAATCACTGGTCAGAATCTTTTGATATTTGCTATACAATATACAGAGGGAGATCAGAATCAAGTTTTTTCAAATCAAGTCAGAAGTGTCATAGGGTACAGTGTAAGAAATTGAAAAAGTGCCGAGTCATCATTTTAAAAAAACAGTAATGAAAACTTTCTTCTCCAGAACATACCATCAGAATCCTGTAATGTTTGACATCCAACCTCCTTAGGAATGTGAGATTGAAGTTTGTTCAAATAATGTCCCTGAGTTCATATTTGGGTCCCAACACTAGTGGTAATGGAAAAATGCTGAGTCAGCATTTTTTTTTTAAATTTAAAAAATTCTTATTCTTTAGAGTGACTGGTCATAATATTTTGATAATTGGTTTAAAACACCCATAATGAGTTCAGATTCAAGTTTGTTCATATCAAGCCCCAGGTTCATATATATGAGCTTCATGCAAGAGTCCGAATTTCGGAAAAGGCTTTAAAAATCCTCTTGTTCAGAACCTCCAATCAGGATCCTTTGATAGTCGTTATACAGCATACTTAACGAGGTCAGATTCAAGCTTGTTCAAATCAATTCATTGTGTTCATATTTGGGCTCTTTATGGCAGCCAGAATTTAGACTTAGTGCAATATGAGGAATATTCTTTAAAAATCTCCAGAACTGAACCACAAAGTCAGAATATTTTGAAATTTTGTATACAACACCCTTGGGGAGGTGGAGGGGGAGGGGGTTGGGGTGTGGTGCAAGTGGCATGCAGATTTAAGTTTTTTTACACCCAGTCCCTTGGTCAATATTTGAGCTCCCTTTGGGAGCCCAATTTTTAACTTAATGCAATAATATCAACTTATTGCAATATATCTTCTTTTCCAGAACTACCAGTCAGAATCTCTCGATATTTGATATCAAACATTCTTGGGGTGGGGTTGAGGGAGGGGCAGTTTCGAATTGTTGAAATCAAGTCCCTGTGTTAATATTTGAGCTTCATATGGGAGCCCAAATTTCAATTTATTTCAATATGGGGAAACCCCTCCCCAGTCCCTCCCCAGTTGGAAATTCACTACCGAGAAAACTTTTGAAAATGAAGCCATGAAAGGGGGCATAAAATTGATTCTAGTAACTGAAATGCCAACACATTTATGATAGAATTATCAGATTATTATTATTTGGTATTATTCTGGGAATTGAATATGTGCTAAACAAATGCTCAAGCTGAGAACTTTGAGCAATTCACACTGTCCTAACATTAAATCAGATTTTTTGCAGGAATGATCAATTTTCAATGTTTCATCATTTTGTAACTGTGAATGATAGAATTAACTCAGGATAACGATTTTACATGATGTGATTTTCTTGAAGTGCATTTTGAGGATTTCTTTTTCATAACGGTAAGTAAACATACTGTAAAAATCTAATACTGATTGACATCATGCATTCTTATGAAGCTTGATTCGATATTGCGTACACTGTAGTTGTAAATAGTAACAGTTGGAATTTTGCTGATTTGAAATCGATTTGGAATTTTGGGAAGTAAAGGAGACATCAGCATCAACAAAGAAGCTCTTAAATCCAGATAGATGAAATTTCCAACTACTCATGACTTGCCTTCCGAAGTTCCAACTACAGGAAATTTTGGCCAGGATTGGGGTTGGGTGGGGGGAGGGGGGTGACACCCCACCACCCCTGTTGCCACATCTCTGTGAATGATACACAGGTTTAAAAGTATTGTCTCTGAACATTCATTGTTGTTTTATTAGTCCCCTACAGGAACCGTAAGGGGACTATAGGATTGCACTCCGTCCGTCTGTCCGTCCGTCTGTCCGTCTTTCTGTCTGTCTGTTTTTTATGTTACCACCTCTCCCTCCAACATGCTTTAAGCTACACCTTTCATATTTGGTACATGGATAAATGGTTCTGAGGGGATGATGCACGCTCAAAATTTTTTTTTCAAAATCCAAGATGGCAGAATGGCGGCCATTTTTGTTGTGTTTTTTAAGCTTTTTTTTCCTCTATTTTCATGTTACCACCCCTCCCACCAACATGGTTCAAGCTACACCTTTCATATTTGGTACATATGGATAAATGGTTCTGAGGGGATGATGCACGCTCAAAATCTTTTTTCTCAAAATCCATGATGGCGTAATGGCGGCCATTTTTGTTGTGTTTTTTAAGCTTTTTTTCTCTATTTTCATGTTACCACCCTTCACATCAACATGGTTCAAGCTACAATTTGCATATTTGGCACATGGATAGAGGGTTGGGAGGGGATGATGCACGTTCAATATTTTTTCTTCAAAATCCAAGATGTTGGCATGGCGGCCATTTTTGTTGTGTTTTTTAAGCTTTTTTTCTCTATTTTATGTTACCACCCCTCACTCCAACATGGTTCAAGCTGCACTTTTCATACATGGTACATGGATAAAGGGGTTGTGAGGGGATTATGCACGCTCAATATTTTTTTTTCAAAATCTAACATCTGTCTGTCTGTCCGTCTGTCTGTCTTTCTGTCTGTTTTTATGTTACCACCTCTCCCTCTAATAAGCTTCAAGCTACACATTTCATATTTGGTACATGGATAAATGGTTCTGAGGGGATGATGCACAGTCAATATTTATTTTTCAAAATCCAAGATGGCAGAATGGTGGCCATTTTTGTTGTGTTTTTTAAGCTTTTTTCTCTATTTTATGTTACCACCCCTCCCTCCAACATGGTTCAAGCTACGCCTTTCATATATGGTACATGGATAAAGGGTTGTGAGGGGATTATGCATGCTCAATATTTTTTGTCAAAATCCAAGATGCTTATATACTCTAGTGTCTTCTGTGACAAAAACACCTTATGTCACAAAAGCGACGTAGGGGAGTGATACCACCTCGGTGGTCAAACACTTGTTGGGTGAGCACTTCAGGCCCCCTGATGCCTTTTGTTTACATTCATATGCATCTGCATCCTTTGTTTCTTGACAATGTTTTTTCATTTGAAAGAGAATATACAGCTCAGTGAACTCGTTCCAAAGAGGGGTCATAAGCTATGTTTTTGTGGTAAAAAAATGATGAAAATTAAATTGCGATTTTTGTGAATAACTCTGGCCTGTTTTGGCCATTACATTGGGTAAATGTTTAAAATTGTCAGAACTTAAAAGAGTAAGTTCAGAATACTGCAGTTTATTTGACAAGTTTCTCTAACCAACTTAGTTTAAACAATATTTATTTCCAATAATATCTGGTAGTATTGCACAATAGTATGAGGATTGGATTCAACAGTAAATGAACTTGATATGGTTTCCTGTCATTCACCTACACAATTAATATATATACAATTAATATATATATATTTTAATATATATATAACACTGTTGTTTCCTGTCCCAAGAAAAAGTATTATTTGAGGGCTTGCATTTCAACAATGTGCAGGGCTTATATTTCGACGAGAATCCGAGAATCGATTCGCACAAAGATTCGCGCAATAAAACTGGTGAGAATCCATGTAGATTCTCGTTTCACCTCTGCTAGGATTCGCGTGAAAAAATTGAGTCAATTTAACCCTTTAACTAACACAGCGGCAACAAATTAACCAATAAAGGCTAACATAACCTGAAATATCCTGACACTTTGTCAATAAAACCTTACAAATATGGCTGTCATTGGAACCGGCTCATTGAGCCGGTTCCAACGACAGCAATATTTGTAAGATTTTATTGGTAAATATTGTTCACTTAATTATTTTATCATTTATTTATTATTTATTGTTTAAAGATTATCAAACTTAGTTTTAAACATTAAAAAGGTGTGTTGGGTAAAAGGTTAACATGTGTTATCAGTATACAACAGTGGTTCAACCATGGTGGCGTCATGGGATCCTGGGACACTCATAGTAGGTATGGATTCTCGCAACCATTTTCATGAGAATCCATATGGATTCTCACAAATTTAGACGAAATATAAGCCCTGATGTGACATTTGTGATTGACAACAGCCTGTTCATTCCTTTGAAAATCCTTATCTCCAGTGAGACTCAGTCTTTCACTGGTAGTCAGTAAAACCTCTTGTTGGGAAGAACTATCAAACAAAATTCACTTCTGTTGTTCTATTCAGAAGTTCTCAAAATGATTAGACAAATGTTCAGTTATGCACAATTATTATCAACTCACTGTGCGTTACCTGCAGATTAACAGTAATTTGCATGAACGATAAGAACGCATAACAGTCCTACATAAGACTTCCGGAATTTCTAGCCGGTCGCTAATGGCTATTTATAGCCATTAGCGACCGCTGACTAGTCAGATGTGACGTCACGATTAACTTTGTTTGTAAACATTCCAGACGATAAACGTCAGAAATTTTAGAAACGTCGAACTCTCTTTCTCAATCGTCAGAACTAAGTGAAGGAGATTTAGAGCGAATGGAAAACGAATCGAGGCCAAAGAATACTAACCGGGCTACAGTATATGGTCTCAAGAAATTCACAGATTGGTTGGCGAAAAGGAACAAAGAATGCGATTTCTGAGCTAACTGTATTAATTGTTGAAAGTTAAATAAATTAATGTGTGTTATTGAGAAAATGAATAATGTTATTGTCAAAGTTTTGTTTCATGTCAGAATTTGTACTTGTGTGTGGTAGAAGAAGTCATAATGCCACGATGAGTGTGATAATAATAGTAGTATTTATATAGTGACTGCAGCCAATCCATATGTTGATAATAATAATAATAACATGATTTTCTCGGGCGTTTCGCTCCATTATCGGACCGGCATCGGTGATTAGCAGCCCGGCAGTCATTAGCGGCCCGAGGCTATCGCCTCGGGCCTCTAATGACTACCTGGGCTGCTAATCACCGATGCCGGTCCGATAATGGAGCACAACGCCCTCGAAAATCATGTTATTGTATAATTATTTAACTCCTAGAGTGCTAAATTATTTTTCACATGTGATGATTTGTAACTCAAGTATTATTTTTCATAGATAATATATCTCCAGCAAAAGCATCCTTGATTTAGCAAAATCTTTGTTGATAAATAACTATTTTGTTACATTTTATTGGAGAGTGCCAAAGGCACTCTCCAATAAATTATAACAAAACATTTTTTAGGCAAACATATTTTTTCTACTGCCAAGCCAACAACAAGCTAACACATACAGTGTAAAGCCACTTTAGTAGCTTTCAGCACTTTTCAATTGAGTCATAATAGTGTCTTCTAGCACTCGACCAGGTAATGAATTACAAAGGTTTAATTCCAGTGAGTTCTTGGCTTTATCAGTGGGATTTTCACCCCCCACCCCCCAATCCTGGCCAAAATTTCCTATAGTTGGAAATTCGGAGTGCAAGTCATAAATAGTTGGAAATTCCATCTATCTGGATTTTAGAGCTTCTTTGTTGATGTTGACGTCTCCTTTACTTCCCAAAATTACAACTTGGTTTCAAATCGGCAAAAATTCCAACTGTTACTATTTACAACTACAGTGTATGCAATATCAAGCTTCATATTCATAAGTATGCATAAGTATGCATGATGTCAATCGGTAATATATTTCTATAGTACTTTTACTTATCATCATAAAAAAAATCCTCGAAATGCACTTCAAGAAAATCACATCGTGTAAAATCGTTATCCTGAGTTAATTCCATCATTCACAGTTACAAAATGATGAAACTTTGGAAATTGATCATTCCTGCATAAGATCTGATTGAATGTTAGGACAGTGTGAATTGTTCAAAGTTCTCAGCTTGAGCATTTGTTTAGCACATATTCAGTTCCCAGAAGAATACCAAATAATAATAACCTGATAATTCTATCATAAATGTGTTGGCATTTTATTACTAGAATCAATTTTATGCCCCCTTTCATGGCTTCATTTTCAAATTTTTTCTCGGGAGTGAATTTTCAGGTACGAGGGGGGGGGGGGGTTCTCTCTCTTCCAGTCCCTCCCCTAGTTGGAAATTCACTACCCTTCACCCAACCGGAAACCTCTAACCATGTCCCTGCACCCAGTGCATAATTCATGTGTTTCAACATGTCCTTTCTAGGCATATAAAACCACCAAGTGCATAATTCAGGTTTATTGCTAGACATATAAAACCCCCCAGTGCATAATTCAGATGATTCAACATTTACTTACTGAACATATAAAACTACCCAGTGCATAACTCAGGTGTTTCAACATTTACTTACTAAACATATAAAAAAAAAAACAGTGCTTAATTCAGGTGTTTCAACATTTACTTACTAAACATATAAAAGCACCCAGTGCATAATTCAGGTGTTTCAACATTTACTTACTAAACATATAAAAAAAAACAGTGCATAATTCAGGTGTTTCAACATTTACTTACTAAACATATAAAACCATCCAGTTTTCACTTTTCAATTGAGGTGTTTCAGCATGTACTAACTAGAAATATGAAAACACCCGTTGCATAATTCACATGTTTTAATAATGAGGTTTGAAATCAAACTACCTTAATGGCATGGCAATGCTTCATGTAACCGTTTGCAACAAATTGTTATTCTTTGAACAATTGACATTTTTCTGCCATTAAAGCTCTTGATAAATTGTCATTTCACTGACAAGTACTTTTACTGAGGCCTCTGTTAGTGCCAAAAGTGTCAGTCATTTCATAATGTGAAAATTTTTCATTGTCCATGATATCTTTGAATTAGGTAAATGAAAACATAAAAATAAATCCACCCACTCATTAGCTTAACTTTGGCGAAGCCAAATTTGAGGTATTGTCATGGCCCATCGTCCGTCTGTCTGTCACGCTGTCAACATGGCTTGGGCTAGAGGTCGTATTTATGAACCGATCTTTATGAAACTCCTTGAGTACCTTTGTTATCACCGTGGGACAAGAACGAGTGTTTTGGGGTCTGGTCTGAAATTCAAGATGGCAGCCATTTTGTACAAAATTAGGTGCAATCTGATTTTTGCGCAGAACTTCCATATGAAAGCGCTGATTTGAATAATTTTTTGTGTGAATGTTTAGTACCATGGGATACATCACATATAGTACAGGTTTTCTTCTCGTGCATAAATTATGCCAATTGGACTAACTTTGATCTATTTAGTGTTACTTTCAGCACTGTAACTGCAAATGCCAATACGGCTTGGGCTAGAGGCCGTATTTATGAACCGATCTTCACAAAACTTCTCGGGTACCTTTGTTATCACCTTGGGACTAGAACAAGTGTTTCTGGGTGCGGTTCAAAATTCAAGATGGCTGCCAGTGGCCATTTTGTACCGAAATTAGGTCCAATCAGTTTTTTGTACACAATTTCTATACGGCTCAGACTAGAGGCCGTATTTATGAACTGATCTTTACGAAACTTCTTGCGTACCATTGTTATAACTGTGGGACAAGACCGAGTGTTTTTGGGTGCAGTCCAAAATTCAAGATGGCCACCATCAGCCATTTTGTACCAAAATTAGTGCAAGCAGTTTTTTATACAGAACTTCTGTCTGAAAATTCTGATTTGAATAAATTTTTGTATGCATGTTTAGTAACATGGAATACATCACATATAATACGGGTTTTTTCTCATTCAGAAATTATGCAAATTAGATGAACTTTGATTTATTCAGTGATACTTATACACAGTAAGTGCACACTTTAATACGGCTCAGGCTAGAGTCTATTTATGAACCGATCTTCATGAAACTTCTTGGGTACCTTTGTTATCACCTTGGGAAGGAAGGAGTGTTTTTGGGTGCCTTAGTTATCACTGTGCTCTGAGAACAAATATTTTGGGGTTCAGTCAGACCCACTCTGGGACTCAAAGATTTCTTTTGTAGTTTAGCATCTAACTGTCACCCACCTTTACAATACTTTACCTATACATTTGTTTCAGGCTGCGGTCAGCATTTATGTACAGACTGTTACAATACTTTATATGTACCTTTGTTATCAGGTCATTACCTAGATGTTTGTCATTGCTGTGTCACATACTATACATGTACATGTCTTAAACAAGTTGAGCTACAGTGTCATTGAAATTCATTTTTGGATTGATCTGCCACTTTGAGTTTGCAAACATTAAATTGGCATCAAGTTTTTTTGGCCCTAAAAATAGGTTAACCCTTAAGGGCCTGGAGATTTTTATACATTTTTGCTAGATTTAGGCAGCCAAGATTTTCCTAAAAGTAACTGTCAAGACACTTACAATTTGAGTTATGAGATAACCCACAGACAGCATGTTGGAGCACTTGTTTTGTTGCAGTAAAAGCGATCAAAGTTAGAATTTGGCCCTTAAGTGTTCAACATTCATTGTGCAGAGGGATGAAAATACAGTGGAACCCTGTTAATTGAATAGCCACTTTGCCAATGAAAATTATTCAATTAACAGGGATTGTATCACCCTCCTGTATTATAGAGATAAACTTACCATTTATTCTATTATATCTTGTTTGTCAAACAAGATATAATAGATTAAATGCCTGTATTGGATGTACTGAGGCCAAATGGGAATATAAACAAAGGAAGACTGGGGAGAGTCAAGGTAAATTTCTTGACAGGTTGCAAGATTTTGTATTCTGTTAACAGGAGTTTACTCTATAACCTATATTCAATTAACAGGTCAGATTTGTACTGGAGATATGGTTATTATGGTAAATGGTTTTGTGTTTGGAAATTTTATTCAATTAACAGGATTATTCAGTTAAGAGATATCCAATTAAGTGGATTCCACTGTATATCAGCACACAGATGCCATTCATAGATCAATGGAGTTTTGTAGTGTTAACATATGGGGCATTGTTATAAAATAACCAAATTACTCTACTTCTCTTGGGGAAATCCTGTAAAGCTGAGCAGTGCTTGTTTACTATGGTAAACATGATCTGACTCTGTCTTAGTAAACTCGGTCCAGAAAACCAATACCTGCAAGGCCCCTGTTGTGAGTTCCTATGGGTATAAACAATCAACAAACTTGATTTTCTAATTGTTTTGTGATCATGACATAACCATAGATGCTGGTAGTGACCTTAAACACCCAGCTTCCGATGGGAACCCCGGGAAGTGAAGTAGTGCTTGTTTACTGTGGTAAACAAACTCTGTTTTACTGGAAAAAAGTGGACCCAGTCACCAATGCTTAGGGTGGAGGTCCTCTAAAATGGGCAATATGGGTATAAATGATTGATTAAATTTGGCTTTATCTCCATGTTGTGGGCATGATTAGCCATTGTGCAGAAATATGTGACCTTAAACACTAATAAATTAATAGGGAGCACGATGGCTCAGCGGTAGAATGTTGGACTTCTATGCTAGAGGTCCCGAGTTCAATCCCCATCTGGGACCACCCGCATTGTGTCCTTGGGCAAGGCACTTTATCCCGGTTGCCTACATGGGGGCAAAATGACGACGTGTACTAAGGCGTACTGCACGTTGATGGTGCACATGTTTTCAACTGCTGTAACCCTCCTTGAGCGGAGCTTGAACAGAGTTAAAATGTTGAGCTGACAGTTGCTCATTGATGCTCGGTGGTTACTTCTGGGTACTCCGGCTTCCTGCACCCGTAAAACTGTCATGGTCACAATTATCCATTGTGCATAAGTATGTGACCTTAAACACCAGTAAATAAATAATAATAAATTAATGAAAGATATCAGTGGTGGTTTCTGAAAATTTTAGTTAAGTATTAGTATTTTTCTAGCATTAACTACGGTTTTGTTTTCTGGTACCAAATTATTATTTGGTGATACATTGTAACATAATCTGTTATAATTACACACAGTTGTGTGTGTGTAGGGGGGGTGGGGGTGGCTGATAATAAGATCAGGTAACTGTGGATGAGGACAAAATCACAGGCCCATCACTGGGCTGTCAGCACCTTGAGCAAAGTGAACCAACACAGAAAAGGAAGATATAATTTTTAGCTTAATTTGACAAACTCAAGATAAGCGATTGCCATCACGCTTGTGGAAGTCTGTTTGTCTGTGAGTCTGTTCACATTTTCCTTTAGCACAGGCTGCACCCCGTAGTTCTTGTCTCATTGTCACGAAATTTCATATGCATGTTTGGGGTCATGTCTAGATAAGAACATCCCCTTTTGTTCGTGATCGGTCAACCGGTGAGGCTGCCCGAGCCCAAAACCCCAAAACCATTAGCACAGCCTACAAGTCGTATTTATGAAGGGATTTCATTGTAACTTGGTAGGATGCCTCTGTATAATGCCTAGAAGAGAACGTCCCCTTTTTGTCATGATCTGTCAACCATGATGGCTGCACAAGCCCGAAACCCAAAAACTTTTAGCGCAGTCTGCATGTCATAATTAATATGGAGGGATTTCATTGTAACTTGGCAGGATGACTCCGTATGATGTCTAAATGAGAACGTCCCCATTTGGTCGAGATCTGTCAACTGTGACGACTGCCCGAGCCCAAAACCTGAAAACCTTTAGCACAGTCTACAGGTCATATTTATGGAGGGATTTCATTGTAACTTGGTAGGTTGACTTCATAGAATGTCTAGATAAGAATGTCTCCTTTTGGACGTGATTGGGTAACTGTGACTGCTACAGGGGCCCGAAGCCCGAAAACCTTTAGCACTGTCTACAGGTCATATTTATGAAGGGATTTCATTGTAACTTGGTAGGATGACTCCAAATAATGTCTAGATGAGAACGTACCCTTTTGATCACAATCATTCAGCCTTGATGGCTGCCCGAGCCCAAAAACCTTTAGCATAGTCTATAGGTCATATTTATGGAAGGATTTCATTGTAACTTGTTAGGTTGACTCCATATAATGCCTAGATGATGACATCCCCCTTTTGGTTGTGATTGGTCAACTGTGATGGCTACAGGTGCCCGAAGCCCAAAAACCGTGAGCGCAGTCTACAGGTCTTATTTATGAAGGGATTTCATTGTAACCTGGTAGGATCATTCCAGATGATGCCCAGATGAGAATTCCCATTTTGGTTGCGATCATTCAACCTTGATGGCTGCCGAAGCCCAAAAACCTTTAGGTCATATTTATGAAGGGATTTCATTGTAATTTGGTAAGTTGACTTCGTATAATGCCTCGATGAGAACGTCCCCTTTTGGACACGATTGGGCTTCTGTGACGGCTACAGAGGCCCGAAGCCCAAAAATCTTTTGCACAGTCTACAGGTCATATTTATGAAGGGATTTCATTGTACCTTGGTAGGATGACTCCAAATAATGTCTAGATGAGAACATCCTCTTTTAGTCACGATCATTCAGCTTTGCTGGCTGCCCGAGCCCAAAAACCTTTAGCATAGTCTGTAGATCGTATTTATGGAAGGATTTCATTGTAACTTGTTACGTTGACTCCATATAATGCCTAGATGATGACATCCCCTTTTGGTCGTGATTGGTCAACTGTGACAGCTACAGGGCCCCGAAGCCTGAAAACCTCGAGCACAGCCTACAGGTCATATTTATGAAGGGATTTCATTGTAACTTTCGTAGGATCATTCCAGAAGATGCCCAGATGAGAATATCCCCTTTTGGTTGCTATCATTCAACCATGATGGCTGCCCAAGCCCGAAGCCCAAAAACCTTTAGCACAGTCTACAGGTCATATTTATGAAGGGATTTCATTGTAACCTGGTAGGTTGACTTCATATAATGTCTAGATGAGAACGTCCCCTTTTGGACGTGATTGGGCAACTGTGATGGCTACAGGGGCCTGAAGCCCGAAAACCTTTAGCACAGTCTACAGGTCATATTTATGAAGGGATTTCATTGTAACTTGGTAGGATGACTCCAAATAGTAACTAGATGAGAACGTCCCCTTTTGGTCGTGATCATTCAGCCTTGATGGCTGCCCGAGCCCAAAAACCTTTAGCATAGTCTATAGGTCGTATTTATGGAAGGATTTCTTTGTAACTTGTTGGGTTGACTCCATATGATGCCTAGATGATGACATCCCCTTTTGGTCATGATTGGTAAACTGTCACGGCAACAGGTGCCGGAAGCCCGAAAACCTTGAGCATAGTCTACAGGTCATATTTATGAAGGGATTTCATTGTAACTTTGTAGGATCACTCCAGATGATGCCCATATGAGAATATCCCCCTTCAGTTGTGATCATTCAACCATGATGGCTGCCCGAGTTCGAAGCCCTAAAACCTTTAGCACAGTCTTCAGGTCATATTTATGAAGGGATTTTATTGTAACTTGGTAGGTTGACTTCATATAATGTCTAGATGAGAACATCCCCTTTCGGACACGATTGGGCAACTGTGACGGCTTCAGGGCCCCGAAGCCTGAAAACCTTTAGCACAGTCTACAGGTCATATTTATGAAGGGATTTCATTGTACCTTGGTAGGATGACTCCAAATAATGTCTAGATGAGAACATCCTCTTTTAGTCGCGATCATTCAGTCTTGATGGCTGCCCGAGCCCAAAAACCTTTAGCATAGTCTATAGGTCGTATTTATGGAAGGATTTCATTGTAACTTGTTACATTGACTCAATATGATGCCAAGATGATGACATCCCCTTTTGGTCTTGATTGGTAAACTGTCACGGCTACAGGTGCTTGAAGCCCGAAAACCTTGAGCACAGTCTACAGGTCATATTTATGAAGGGATTTTATTGTAACTTCGTAGGATCACTCCCGATGATGCCCATATGAGAATGTCCCCTTTTGGTTGTGATCATTCAACCATGATGGCTGCCCGAGCTCGAAGCCCGAAAACCTTTAGCACAGTCTTCAGGTCATATTTATGAAGGGATTTCATTGTAACTTGGTAGGTTGACTTCATATAATGTCTAGATGAGAACATCCCCTTTTGGACACGATTGGGCAACTGTGACTGCTACAGGGGCCCGAAGCCCAAAAACCTTTAGCACAGTCTACAGGTCATATTTATGAAGGGATATTTCATTGTACCTTGGAGGATGACTCCAAATAATGTCTAGATAAGAATGTCCTCTTTTAGTTGCGATCATTCAGCTTTGCCTCCATATAATGCCTAGATGATGACATTCCCTTTTGGTCGTGATTGGTCAACTGTGACAGCTACAGGGGCCCGAAGCCTGAAAACCTTGAGCACAGCCTACAGGTCATATTTATGAAGGGATTTCATTGTAACTTTGTAGGATCACTCCAGAAGATGCCCAGATGAGAATGTCCCCTTTTTGGTTGCGATCATTCAACCATGATGGCTGCCCAAGCCTGAAGCCCAAAAACCTTTAGCACAGTCTACAGGCCATATTTATGAAGGGATTTCATTGTAACTTGGTAGGATGACTCCAAATAGTGTCTAGATGAGAACGTCCCCTTTTGGTTGCGATCATTCAGCCTTGATGGCCGCCCAAGCCCAAAACCCCAAAACCTTTAGCATAGTCTATAGGTCGTATTTATGGAAGGATTTCATTGTAACTTGTTAGGTTGACTCCATATAATGCCTAGATGATGACATCCCCTTTTGATCGTGATTGGTCAACTGTGACGGCTTTAGGGTCCTGAAGCCTGAAAACCTTGAGCACAGTCTGCAGATCATATATATGAAAGGATTTCATTGTAACTTTGTAGGATCACTCCAGATTATGCCGAGATGACAACACCCCCTTTTGGTCACGATCACTCAATCATGATAGCTTCCTGAGCCCAAAACCCGAAAAACTTTAGTACAGACTACAGGTCGTATTTGTGAAGGGATTTCATTGTAACTTAGTAGAATGACTCAGTATAATGTCGAGATGGGGACGTCCCCTTTTAGTTGCAATCGGTCTACTGTCATGGCTACACAGGTCTGAAGCCCGAAAACCTTTAGCACAGTCTACAGGCCATATTTATGAAGGGATTTCAATGTAACTTGATAGGATGACTCATTTTGGAATAATTTTACTGTAACTTGGTAACTTTCGTTGACATGCGTTAACTGTGAGGGCCACATACATTAACTGTGAGGACATATTAACCCACCCCTCACCTCTTCAGTACAGTGTACAACTCATATTATTTTTATTAAAAACACAGCACACAGGGAACAGAAATTCACATATTCCCAATTATCACAATTCTTGTCTTATTTCATAATCCTTTCATAAACATTGAACGTTATCCTTTTCATCAACACACAGACAAGTTAAGCTACTGTGTCATTGACACTTTCATTAGTGGTGTTAGGTCTCCTTGGACTCCGAGTCATGGTGTTTGAATCTCCATATTCCATAGTACCCCAGAGAGATCATTAATCTATACAGGGTGTGCCATCCCTCTGCACAGGGGTCTGCCAGTTTTTGTCCCCCCACCCATATCTCCTGATAGGACATAATGGTGCACAGGGCTCATTGCAGAAACAGGGAGCAGCCGACCTCAAACGAAACACAAACTAAATAGAACATAAAACAATAAAAGGAATAATTGCATCACTTCTGTATCATAGCCGGGTATAGTGGATCGTGGCAGGGATAGAGACATTTACCCAGCATGAAAGAGAACTTTGCCCAATATTTATGTCATTCTAAACACTGGGGAAAGGCTTTTAAATTTATTCCAAATTCCCGTGAACTCCTGCTGCAAAAATCAGTTTTTAGTTTTTAAATAATGTAGGATTTGAGAGTACTATTATACCTTTATGCGTGCAACAAGTAAGTATTCCATAGTAAACAACAAACATCATATTATAAACTAGAGGAAGTGATTGTACCTTCGGAACAATACACAGGATTTTCCTTAGTGGTTTTAGTCACTGTTCTACTCAGCAAGTTCTAAGGGAGCTCGATACCAAATAAAAATTTGAATTTTGTATGGTTTCGTGAAATGTTTTGGCAGAAAGGTGTTAACCAACTACCATTTTGTGCCCTTGATTATGAGTGAAATGTATTACAGTCATTCCTGTGAAAAGTTCAAGTCAATCGCCCCTTCAAGTCCAAAGATATCGGCTCTCGCATATTTGGGGCGGTTTTGGCTGGAAAACATTTTCCGCAATTTGCAGATAGTTTTATTTATGAGAACTAATGAATCCAGACATAATAAAGTGAAAAAAAAAACACAAGAAATTATTTTTCAACATTTCTAACCTTAGAAGCTTTCAAATCATCCCCGCTGTTGAGTATTTTGAGGGACCCAGGCATATTCGGTATTTAGTTTGTATTATTTTAGGGTGAACAAGCTGGGAAACATAATTGTGTCGATCGCCTTCGTAAATTACTCATGAAATCAGACCCAATTTTTAGCACATTTACCTTCCAGTAAAAAAATCTATTGAGTGTCATGTACTCAGCTTTTCTGTAGTCAAAGATTATATATCGTTGCAAAATGTACATCACTGGCAATGTATGGGAACTGTTCCTTATAAAGTATCGTCTATTGTTTTACATTGCGTTTGTTAATAACAGTAGTAAACACAGCCATTTATTATTGTACTTTCAACTTTCGAGACGCTGATGGAGTCACGTGGTCTTATTACCAAATATGGGATGTGCAGAGACCCGTTCATTAGAATAGTTTTAGGGGTGGATCGTAGATTCATGTAAATTGCTTATTGTTAACTCTGCTCACCCATCTATTGATGTAGTTAAAGCCATCTTATGGCGACTTTAGATGTTTAACCTAATCATGTTATTCGATCAGACATGATTCATTCGGGTATACTTAACACTGTGCAGCCGATGATCACGCAAAATACCGTCTGATTTTGTATCCACGGTTCAACTTGTATAATTGAAGTTTTTACCCTTTCTTAACTAAAACTTGTTTCCTAATTCAGTGAAACATGTGTCTTTTTCATACTCGTTCATAAAATGGTTAAATTTCCACTACTATAGCAATATTTATTGGGTTATTGTTGTCCCAAACAATGTTCGGTCAGGATACTGACAGAAATAGTTCTTTCTGTCAGCATTACTGAACAAAATACGGGAATCCTGAAAGCAGCATCTTGAGTCAACCAACGTCACGTGTTACGTTATGGAAAGGTATAAAAGGATGCATCACGGCTGTTCTCTCTCTCAGAGGACCCAACCTCTCACACTGGTCCTCACCCGAGGGTTCAACCGACATCAGTCAAAGAGACCATCACGCCGCAACCGGTGACACCTGCCGAGTATCTGAACCTGTTCCTCCTTCAACACGAATAGACATGTCGAAATTAATCATTTACAGCCAATGAGGGTCGAAAGGGGCTTGTTCCCCATACCGTCCCAGCGCGCCTTCGGCGCGTTATACCATTCCATTCTCGCTCTCGCTGGTCTTTGATCAACAAACGCCCTTGAAAGCTAACAAATAAAAATTACCAATACTAAAAGCAAACTAGGCCCCTATCGAAGCTCATGACATTCCTTATGATATTCCTAATTCCTAACAACTTTATACATGGCTTCTGTAAAAACCAACATCAAATATTTGGTAACAAGGTGTTCTGACTCACCACTTTCACAAAGGAATGCGTCTTGGTGTGCCAGGACGCTAGAAATGTCTTTCTCTGCTTTTTCGAAACTTCTCGAGGGAAGGAAGTCCACTAGCATTAATGTTGGCAGCTCGCGGCAGAAACCTGCCCCCCCCCCCCCCCCCCCCAGCCAAAACACAAACACCTTCAAATTGCTCTGCGACCCCTGTGGAGTGCATTCAAGTCAATAAGAGGTAATCGACGGTCAGTACGACGCCATCACATTTTTTATCCGACATAAATTTTAATAACAAAGAAAGTGACAATATTCAGCAGAAATCTAATTTTGTTGTGACATCTGACAATACCGTCGGAATTGTCACCGTCATCAAATTCAATGAGGGCGGGCGAGGGGATGAGTAGCTGGTGTCATATGCCCATAAAAAATAACACACTCTCAGTGTTCTACTTTCCATTTCAGTTTAGGATACAAAATACCACTTGACATTGTGTACAGCATTCGCTGAAGTTGAGGTCGCCGGGTGCAAAATGATCAATGTTTTTCAGACGTGTTCCCTGGCTTGGACGCCCGAGTCCATAGAGTCTAATGGGTGTTTGTGTTGGGTGGGGGTTGGGCAGTCGCGTCGGATAGTTTTACGGGTGGAGGAAGAGCCTCAACATCCAGGTTCTGAATAACGGCCACTTTAACCCGTATCGTAGTACCGTTTTGTCAGGTGAAAGTGGTGATCGAAAGAAAAAAGTTTGGTTTTGGATCAAAAATTTTCAGTCCAAACCGGACCAAAAAGTTTCCAGGTAAAAAAAAAATTGTTTTCGTCTCAAAATTGAACAAAACACATAAAAAACAAAAACAGAAATTTCCGGATTTTGGTCGAAAATGTCTAAGTCCGAACCGGAGTGGAAGATCTTCAGCCATCAGAAGCCAAGTGAATAAAACCCTATTCCCATGGGGTGGGGGTAAGGTTTAAAGAGACCGTGAATGTTGCCATTTCAATCACGGCAGCCTTATACGAGTCAAGAACGCCGAGTATTCTCGTTCCAAAAAGAGGGTGTACGGGCCGTTGAGAGGCCGAGAGTGTACTTTTGGCGAACGCCCGAAGTCAAGCGCAACAAAATTGTGCTTCCAGAGTACGGGGAATCTTTTTACCTATATACGGGCAACACATTCGCAATCACCGCAGCTTTTAACCCACTCAAGTAGTACAGTATAATTAGGTCAAAGTACCAGTCTGAAGACCGATTTTTCGTTTTTTGGTGGTAGTGTAAAAAAAAAATTAATTTCGTCTCAAAATTGAACAAAACACAAAAAACAAAAATTTCCGGACTTTGGTCGAAAATTTCTAAGTCCGAACCGGAGTGGTAGTTCTCCAGTCATCAGAAGCCAAGTGAAATAAAACCCTATTCCCATGGGGTGGGGAAAGGTTTAAAGAGACCGTGAATGTTGCTATTTCAATCACGGAAGCCTTATACGAGTCAAAAATGCCGAGTATTCTCATGCCAAAAAAAGGGTGTACGGACCGTTGAGATGCCGACAGTGTACTTTTAGCGACCGCCCGAAGCCAAACACAACAAAATTGAGCTCCCAGACTATGGGGAATCTTTTAACCTATATTCGGGCTACACATTCTCAATCATCGCCGCTTTTAACCCACTCCGGTAATACAGTATAATTAGGTCAAAGTACCAGTCTGAAGACCGATTTTTCGTTTTTTGGCGTAGTGTGAAAAAAAACAAAACATTTTTTGTCTCAAAATTGAACGAAACGCATAAAAAACGAAAAAAATTTTTTTCGATTTTTTGGCCGCCATTTTGGATTAACGAAAAATCGAAACGAAATTCTTTCGATTTTTTTTTATAAAGCGGTATTACTGCCTTGAATTTGGATCCCTTTTAGAGGGCTCATTATATTTAAATCTCGATATTTCAATCCAAAATGGCCGATTTTCGAGATAACTTTCCGTTTTGTGAAAAATTTTGGCAGAAAACATAAAAAATGAAAAAAAATACCGATTATGTTTGTTTTAGACAAGAGTAATTCTGACAAGTCTGTCAAGAAATTAAGTCGATAGCTTTCTTCCTTCATGAGATATTGGCCTATAAAGGTTTGGGCGTTTTGGGGCGTTTTTGCCCAATAACAAACATTTTGCCCCAAATATTGATGGTTTTATTTATTAGGACTCATGGCCGTCATTGATAGTTTTTATTTAGGAGAAATAATGAATCTAGACATTATAAAGTAAAAAAAAAACACAAATTTTTTTTCAATTTTTGGTCACAGTGTCCCGGAGCCATGTTTGACTGCTACCAGAAGCCAAACGAAGAAGAACTCCAATTCCAAAAGTCGAAAACTGTTCATGTACACTGTGAATTCAGCATTTCTAACCATAGAAGCTTTCAAATCATTCCCGTTGTTGAGTACTGTGACGGCAAAGTAGCCCGGTCGTAACAAAAATTTCCGACTTTTGGTCGAAAATTTCTAAGTCCAAACCGAAAATTTTTCTGGTGCAAAAAAAAATTTTTTTTCGTCTCCAAATGGCCTGAAACGCACAAATAACCAAAAATAAAAATTCGATTTTTCGGCCGTCATTTTGGATTAACGAAAAATCGAATCGAAATTTTTTCGATGGTTTTAACAATTCGGTGATACAGTCTTCATTTCTAAGCCATTTTAGTTGGTTCAGCATATCCCTGTCCCGAGATTGAGTTCAAAAATGGTCAAAATTTGAATTTTTTTTTCGTTTTGAAAAATGTTTTGGCAGAAAGGTGTTAACTACATACATTTTCGTACCATAGGCTGATAGAGGGGTGTTTTGCTGACATGTCTGAGAAAATTTCAAGTCAATCGCCCTTTCCAGTCCAAAGATATGAGCTGCCGACTATTTTTGTTAAAGGGTTAACCAAAACATTTTCAGAAAAATGGGAATGTGACGATTAGTTAGAACTTTTGACCCTTTATGAGTACAGAAACTTAAAAAAAAATCGTTCAGAGCGTTTTCGAGAAATAGTGAAAATAAAAGTGTGGAAGAATAATAAAAAAAAAAAAAAAAAAAAAAAAAAAAAAAAATAATAATCTTTGCAATAACAAATAGATTTTCCCTTTAGGAAAATCCAAATTACAGGTCATTTAGTTCACGGATACGGTGTCACATGAGGCGAAGTGAGAACAACATTAGGCAACACTTTAGTCGAGCCTAATATTGTTTTTGCTGAGCCTCGTGTGACACCATATCCACCAACTAAATGTCCTGTAACATATGTATTACGCCAGCCTACAAATAGTTTGCAAACCATGTTATGTTTTCGTTACATTTTCCTACTGATATTCATTGTCCACAAAAGTGGACAAGTAGTGATGAAGTGCAAGAGGAGTAATACATCTAACTGTTCGCCAAGAAATTTATTAATTTATTACCTCCGACATTTTTAAGCACATTTACAAGTCTGCCTGCTTTCTGATGCTTTGAACTAAAAACAAACTTTCGAAAGTGCCATTTAGCATGATTCAGACTGCAATTTTGCAATAAAAATGAAATGGCCGACAGTGACAATTAATATACCACCAGTGTCAGTATATTGAATTAATACAGGGGCATTGTTGATGATTATTATACCCCTACTTTTTTTTAAAAAAGTGGGGTATACTGGATTGCACCTGTCTGTTCATCTGTGTGTCCATGCATCTGTGCATCTCTGTGTGTCCATCCGTAGTAGTCTGTCTGTCCATCCCACTCAGATGTCTGATTGTCTGTTCGAGTTGTAACTTCATTACTGCCCAGATTTCGATGAAATTTCATACAGATGTTCACTATCATGAGGTCTTTAAGTCGCATCAGCCGTTGTTGGAATATTTTTTCTGTGAGTTATGGCCCTTTGAATACACAAAAATAGGTTATTTTTTGTCTGTTTGCCTCGCATCTCAGATTTGGCTTATTGGATCTCAATGAAATTTGGAATGAAGATTGTTTATGGGCAGAGCTTTAGATCAGTCTAATTTGGGCACAACAGCAAATATGGATGTGGCCTGCATGGTTGGAGAAAAAGCACCGACATTTTCTTCTT